>OZ024816.1:35629017-40429017 GCA_964017055.1 Chloromyia formosa | reverse complement strand
ATGATCATTGAAAGCTGTTTCAATTTTAATAATATATTATTTCCCTAGTCATATTTCCCAAATATTTCCAAGTAACTTAGTAGACGTTTCGATAGCATAAATTGGTTTCGGACAATTCATGTTAATAGCATAACATGCATGAACAAGTTTTTTAGGCGACGGTCATCGACATCCATACAACATGTATGGCGCTTATCATATCGTCGCTCTGGTTTGTTCCAAGTAGGACTACACTTTTGAATTGTTAAGAATAATTCTCCCCATGTAGGGGGCCCAAAAAACGTGTTCGTCGATTTCGACCACTAATGCGAAGCGCGTCTCATCAGACGCCTCTGCTTCGCGCATCGCACCAATAGGAGAGACGTGACCGGGAACTACCTAGTCGATGTTGTATCGCCTTATATAGGCCGGCCAACACGACATGTATACGAATCTCGCAGCAATGCAAATTGCAACTTGCAGCTTGCCAATGCAAAACTCTGTATATGTTCCTGCTGGGCGCCAGTGGTCACATTACATGAACAAGGTTTTTAGGCAACGGCCATCGATTCCCATACAACATGTATGGAGCTTATCATTTTTTGGGCCCCCTCCAGGGGGAGAATTATTCTTAACAATTCTAATAAATGTAGTCCCACTTGGAACAAACCAGAGCAACAGCATGATAAGCACCATACATGTTGTCGCCTAAAAAATTTGTTCATGTACATAATGTGGCCACTGGCGCCTAGCCAGAACATATGTATACAGAGTTTCGCATTGGCAAGCTGCATGTTGCAATTTGCATTGCTGCGAGATTCGTACCCATGTCGATTTGTACAATCCTTCCTATGACTATGGTAAATCCAATTTCAACCAAATTCGGGAATGAGATTTTACTAAAAATACAATTGCCTAGTGTCAAATTTGAAAAAGATACCTTTAGAAATAAAAAAGTTTTTCTCACAAAGACGACAGGTCGTTCCTATATGAAGTAGTGGTCCGATTCCATTCGTTCCGATATATATACAGCGTGTAATAGAAAGAAAGCTTTGTACAAAATTTCAGGTCGATAGCCTTAAAGCTGAGGGACTAGTTTGCAAAGAAACAAACAGACAGAAGGACTCGCCTCATTATACTGACCAAAAATATATAAAGTTTATATGGTCGAAGATGCTTCCTTCTGTGCGTTGCAAACTTCATGACAATAATAATATTCCCTATCACATCCGTGAAGGGTATAAAAAGACTCTAATTACTCCGTAGAACAGTCAGAACTCAACATATGACCGTTTATGGGGATGAAAATAAAAATTGATATCTACACTGCGTGCAGATGCATCGGTACATGAATATAGCTACCGAATGCGTGGAGCGTGTTTTGTCGAATGATTTTGATCCAGTATAATTAACAATACTGGACTCTCCACGCTGCGAAAGAATACTAGAAGACTTTTCAATAGGGCGAAAAATACCGGCGAGTGGAAGCAATACCGGGCCTCGCTCACACTATATAACAAAAGTATACGAATCGCCAAGAAACGCATTTGGACTAAATTCTGCGAAGGTTTTGATAGTACAAACACCGCTGCTAGACTTCATCGTGTTCTGGCCAAAAAAGGTACAAATCAAGTCAACATTCTGCGTAGACAGGATGGCAGTATTACAGAGGATGCCGAGAGCACAGGCCAATTGCTTCTGGATACTCATTTCCCTGGGTACAAGAGTGTTGGAGAGGATACGAGCTACACAGTTGAGTCGGGAATGGGGTACAAAGCGAACCGCGTAGACTGGAGTACTGCCAAAGATATCTTCACCTAGTAAAGTCAAACGGACCATTAATTCATTTGAGCCATTCAAATCGGCTGGCGCAGATGGAATCTTCCCGCTCTGTTACAGAAAGGGAAGGATATATTGATCCCCTACTTCCTGAATATCTTCAGAGGAAGTTTCGCTCTTAGTTATATCCCTGATTCCTGGAGATCAGTTAAAGTAGTCTTCACCCCAAAAATGGGAAATCGCTCCAAGGGTGACCCTAACATTGAAGGAGCTTTCGATAATACATCTTTCAACACCACTGCATTATGGGTGAAAAGGATGTTATCATCTAGAAGGGTCATCACGGATATCGGAGACTGCACTTTAACAGCTTATGTCACTAGAGGATGTCTGCAAGGAGGGGTACTATCACCCCTTCTTTGGTGCATCGTAGTAGATAGCCTGCTGTGGAAACTCTCCACCATGGGATTTTCTGCACAAGGGTATGCTGACGACTTGGTAATAATTGTCAGATTAAAATTCGAAGTACTAACGGAGATCCTCCAGTCAATATAGTGCAAAATTGGTGCAATGATAACGGGCTAAGAGTTAATCCGGCCAAGGGAGTTATCGTCCGTTTTTCAAGGAAAAGAAACATCAGACCAATAAGGTATCCAACTATGTATAACACTCCAGTGCTCCTGGCGGTTACCGTCAAACACTTAGGTGTTACTCTAGATAAGAAGCTACTGTGGTCGGTACACCTGAGGAAAATCTCACCAAAGCTCAATGGATCTGTAGGCAGTTTGTAGGTAAGACTTGGGGGATAAGCCCTCGAATAGTACTATGGAGCTATAAGGCAATTGTGTGACCCATAATTGAATATGGGGCTATCATCTGGTGGAAAAAATTATCACCAAGGAAGGATTGACTATATTATAATAGGAAATATTCAAAGACTTGCATGTCTCACAATTACTGGGGCATTTCGCAGCAACCCCTCGGCTGCTCTTGAGACGTTGTTAGATCTTCCGCTGCTCCACATTCATCCAAAAGGCAGAGGAAAAATCAGCAGTAGCTAGGCTTAAAGCTAATCAGACTAACCTCAAATTTAATTTGGAGCAAAAACACTGGATCCATGAGGATTATGAATCAGGTGTGCCATCCGACCACTCAACAAGGGAACTCCGCTTCAATCACCTCTCCTCTACAACTATCTGGAGTAGAGACTAGAGAGGAACTTAACCCTTTCTTCCAGTACAGTTAAATGGTTTACGGATGACTCTAAAACTGAAGAAGGCTCAGGGGCGGGTATCGTAGGCCCCTCAATTAGAGTGTTTATTCCTATGGGGAAGTACACCACGGGTTTCTAAGCTGAAGTTCACGCGATTGAGGTATGTGCGAACTTACGTCTAGAAGCTGGCTACCGTGACAGAAGGATTGCAATCATCACTGATAGTCAAGCTGCCATCAAGGCGCTTAAGGGGCTGTACCAGTGTGAACGCTGAAAATTTGGGTGGTTTTCGGGAATCTTTTGGAAGAAAAGTACTCAATTATCCGTAAATATTTCAGAAAATTAAGAACATATGTATTTGGCTATATTTGACCTATATTATAATACATAATTTTTTCATAGAAAAGTATCGGGATCCAAGCGACTTATGCGCTGCCTTCGGAAGCCCCAAAAACAAAGTTCCTACACTGCTGACATTACTCCGGCCGATTGAGTAGCTAAAGCCGAAAAAGGAAAAAATGTCGTTAAACTGGAAGACATTTCTTGCACAATGACGTAGGATTTTCGAAAAATATCAAAATCTAACTAAACGGCGTAGTTCTGAAAAAAAGTATGTTTTCTTGCCAATAAAATGGTCGTTTTTTCAATGCCAAATCGTCAATTTTCATCCAATCAAAAATATCCTACGTCATTGTAGAGTAAATATATTCAATAGTACTCAGTACAAGTTTCAAGTCAATCGGATAATTGCTCTTTGAGTTACAATGTCAGCAAATTTGAAAAATCTCATTTCGAGAAAAACGCGCTAAAGATTTAACTAACGAACTGCGTTGAACGACTCCAGAATACCTTTTAAATGGCAACGCTGTTTTCAAATGGCCCAATAGATATATTTCTAGCTTAAATAGAGCCCCCTCTTAATTATGTACCGTTTATGATGCCGAAACATTCAGGTAACAACACGTCAGAGCTCCGCCTCCAGGCAGATGGAGCATTTTATACCTGCGAGCGGTTGCTCTTTAGAAGGCTACCATTCGGGGAGTATTAGAGATACAGCCTTGAAATTTTTACAGAATATTCTTGAAAGTATAAACTGTTGAAAAAAAACAAAACAAAATGGATTTTTTGAAAGTGTCATACCGGTATTGCCTCTTAATAAATTCTCCTTTTCATCGAAACTGGTTCTCAACAGCTTTGAAGCTCTGCAAAGAACTGGCACTGCTAATATTGTTATCATCTATTGGGTCCCTGGACATGTTGGTATTTCGGGTAACGAAACCGCTGATAAGCTAGCCAGGACGGCTTCTCCGTTCACAGGGATCGACTCCTTCTGTGGTATCCCTCTAGGTAGGGTAAAATTACACATAAGTGAGCAGGAACAGTCAGAAACCACTGCGCATTGGGAAAACCTCCTGGCACCTGGCCCGAGACAATCGAAATTGTTTGTTTCAGCTCACTCACCCAAGCGCTCCCTGGAACTAGTGTGCCTTGGCAGAAGTAGAGTGAGAATCATTTGCGGTCTCCTTTCAGGGCACTCAACCCTGAGGAGTCACTTATACAGAATGGTAATTGTCTCTAACCCCAACTGTCGCTTTTGCAAAAGCGATGATGAGACTTCTCAGCACATCCTCTGTGAGTGTGAGTCACTTGCCCTGGGAGAGTCTCCGTAAGGCATTCCCTGCAGCGGAAGCGATCGCCTGTTTCAAACTTGGGCAGATGAGCAGATTTGTGGGAGCGATCAAACTGGATCGCCCACTCGAGATTTACAGGGCTATAGCACAATAGGCCCTGCCGATGGTCGCAGTGCTCGTGGGACCTTCGGGCCCACCGCCTACAACTTAATCTAACCACAAGACATATGTACTATGTATCTGCATGCATTCAAGATACTCGTCAGTTTACTGATGATGAAGCACTAGGTAAGAGGATACGAGGACTAAGCTGTAGAATACTTTCATCCTAACGCTTGACCCGATTGTGTCTTTTGATAGTGTGTTTGTGATCGTTAACCATAGTGGTTTTAGGGGTGTAAAATTTTATAAAATTCCGTGTAAAATCGTTTATTTGTATGAAGTAGGGTATCTTTGTTATGTCTAATGTTTGGTACGACACAGGTGGTATATGAAGTGAATATGATGAGAATCAGGCAGAACGGTTTTGTGATTATACGAAAATGCAATTCAATCTTACGGAGTATGTGGTTGAAGGGAGTGAATTTTGCAGCATGAGTTGTTGAGAGCTTTCCAACAAGTGGTGAACGATTTTCGTGGGATGAAAACTAACGAAGTTACGCTTTCTTTGACAAAATCGTGACATACTCGTATTACGTGAAAGACAAATTTTTAAGATAACCACCGGCAATAAGACATATCCATGTCAATACACCAGCTAAAGCAATGATTATTGACGCAATCAATGATATGACAGTATTCTTGAGCACTTTTTTATTAAAACCACGAAATGTGTCACTATACACTTTCCTCTCCAGCGGAAACTATTGGAAGTATTTTTATGAGACTTTTTCTATCTAAAATTTGTGTTTTTTTTTACAGTTGGTGTAATAATCCCACTATGTGTTACTATTCTTGCCGAAGCTATTTGAATTTGAAAACAAAGGATTTATAATACGAAACCCAATCCCAAACGAGCTAAAAAAATGTCTACCAAATTTGAATGGTCTTTCATTAAGCAAATTGGAGCACCATATAGCCATTATATCTACGGCTTATGATATTTCGCATTCGTTAATTTCACTATAATAACTACTTTTATCCACGGCCCTCTTTCCTTCAGTTAACCTGTTACTAAGATTGCACTTTTTCGGGAAAATTCTGTGCCTTTTGATTCATCAAACCAGAATTATAGCAGTGTTCATCACCAACACTACTGTCATCAGATGATCCATCATCAATGCCAAAAGCGGTAGTTCAGTAAACACAACACCATTGCCGATGAGAGAGACACTTGAAATACTACATTATTACGTAAAATGCCAAATCAATGGCTTATAACGCCACTTGGTGTATGTATTTCGTTTCGAGCTTTTGATCTTTGCATGTTTTTTTCTTAAATGTTCATCTGTTGTGAAGATCACCCACCATACTGGTTGCTCGTAATGTAGTTTTTAGCGTAACTTGTTTGCAACAGACCAATATGGGTGAATAAAAAAGTTATGATCAGGGTGATCTTCAGTAGTCGACAAATCATTTCATCTCACTTGTGGAAAAAGATTCAGCAGACAGTCACGGTTTATTCGTCTTATAGTTAAGAAGTATTGGTACTTCAAACGGTTGAAAGCGAAAACGAACGCGATTGAAAGTGATTGAAATCAGTGAAAGGGCGTAAAAGTTATTTTATTAATTTAATTGTGAAAATGATGCGAATTGCATTATTTTGTGTCGCACTTGCGAGTTGTACATACACACAAACCACAGGTAAATAAATTGAAAGTTTTTAATTATAAAAAGTAACATAACATAGTAAGTTATGTGTTGAGATATGGCTTTAAGATCAAATTGGCAGTTAGTTAATAACCTGAAAAATTACAAAATCGTTTACTGGTTTGTATGGTATATTTTTACCTACAAGAGTTCCAATTCGAGCGCATAATCTCCCCACCAGGCAATTCCTCATGAAATTCTAAGCCAAAAACATTAAATTTAAAGAAAATATTTCGATTTCGTAACCCTGAAGCTGCTACAAAAATCGCCGACCACACCTTACTCTAAACGTAATAACTAAAAAACGTGTAGCAGTCAAGGGACTTGTGTGAAACTAATCCATAATCAAAATCAGAAATAAACAAAATTAATCTCTTAATGATTTTTGATTTACCCTTCCATGATCACGCGCTATTAATTTTAATATGTTTAAGCACACCCCCAAGACTAATATAGCCTAATACTGCACACTTACCGTTAACAAAACATTTTACAACATAACGGCATTTATAAAAATTAGTTATCTGAACGACAATCGTCAAAAAATGCTCGAAGCAAAACTATTTGGGTGGCACTTATTTTATTTTGGAATTTAAATCAGAGTTGCTCTGACTTAAACTCACATCAATTATTCATTTCATCTGATAGAACATAGCTGGTGCAATGGCAACAATAATGAAACCGGAAAATAGAGGGCTTCGCCCGCAATCCGAGGGTTTTGTAGTGTTCCAGACTAATAGGGGCGACCGGTAGCGCTGTGTGTTGAAGCATCAGTCTCATATTTGACTACCGGCGTTTCGGGTTCGAGTCCCGTCCACAACATGCTGGCAACTGCATTCTCCGAAACCAGTTTATGCCGACGAAACGTCAATTGGGCCACATGGAACAGTCGACGCGCTATGCCCCACAAGGAGTTAGGGCAATTCAGTAATACCAATAGGAGATGATCTGTTCTACTATTGGGGATGCTTAACCAATCATGTTAAAACGATATAGCAAATTGCAAAATATTAAAAATAAATTGTTTGAATTATTATAGAAAGTAGAGGCAGCAACCAGCCTCCCCCTCCCCACTTCTCCCCCTTCCACTCCTATCCCATCAATCTTTCAGAAATGCTTAACTCCAATTCGCTTTACGAAAGACGATAAACAATATTCAAGTACGCAGTACTTGTACTAGTATGTAGCAGAGGCCTGTAATGTGCATTTTTTGTATGGATGGTATCAAAATGTTCAACTTTAAATGAAGTACTATTATTAAATATTACGTGATTGTTACGAAATTTAAAAATATTATTGCCCATGGTGTTGACTATCGTTGACCATCAATATTTTTGACTTCGAATGTGTTTGAGGAATGCAGGGGTGTGCTAACTGTAACTATAAAAATATACTATTATTACCCTATTTTGGGAAGATTTGAATTTTCCATTATTTTTGGTTTTCTATGCCATTTGGAAGCCACCTTTTTATAAGTTTTCATATTTCTAAGTGCAACGGTCTAGAAATGCAAGGGGATGGGACAAGTTATGATCTCATATTTTCCCCTCTACCTCTTTTCCTCTTTTTTCACATTTGATGAAAATACCAAAAATGGAATGTCCTCGGTGTTACCTTTCTAATGCTATGGGGTATCATTATTATTGCCGATACCAGATGAACATTTTTTTTGCACTTTCATTTCCCCTCTATGGGGACCTCCCCTTAAAGTTAGCCTATTACGACGCTTCGCTTTCTCCGGCGAATTATAATAATTCTACATATTTCCACAAAATTTCATATATGTAGCTTCTGCCGTTCGTGAAATATTCTATGGACAGACGGAGAGACAGACATTTGATCGAGTTCATAAGGGTTTTGCTTTTACTTCAAAACCCTAAAAATTAACAAGTAAATTTATTTACTGTGGAACAAACTGACAGCTGACACTTGATATATCCTGTCAGATTGAGCACCAACAATTTCACTCGAAATGAGAGCAGTTTGTATGCCAACCGAAACGACATAAGTTTGCATTGAAAGCAAAACTGTGCGAGTAAGACAAAATCAATACAAATTCATACAAAATTAATGAGACAAGTATGCCAACAAAACAAAATATTTCTCCACTTTCTGTAGCCAATAATAACATGACTCCCTGTAGTAATACTTAAAAAAAAGGAAAAGTTAGTATCAGTTCCCCATTCCTCTTTCAGCCCACTATGTCCCTTTCTGACTAATGTATTTGAATGCAAGGATTTTAGACCGCTTTATATACTATATTTACCCCTAAAATTCATGGGCTCCCCTCTGAAAAATCCACGTTTTGTTCCAAGTCTATCGGCTTTTACATTATTGGACAGTGGTAAAATCTATAATTTTTTTTTAGATCGCTGAGAATAGTGTCGAATTCATGGATTTCAGGGTCGGTAAAATGAATAGTGGCATTCCTGCTGTCACTGCAGTTTGCGTTTACCCTATCATCTAAAGGGTGATAAGTGGTATAAAATAAAACGACCAAAATGACCGATGTTAGTGTCAAATTCGGAGACACTGAGATGTAGAGTGAATTGCATAAATTAAATTCCTATTTTCAGTACATTCTTAGTGTTTTCCTTAATCGAGCCTAAACTACTGAGCCGAAAGATTCACATTTGTTTTCATTAGCACTGGGAGTATTTAGAAACAATAGAATCTGCTGTCCATACACAGGTCGTCTTGACATCGACTTGAAGCACGACACGGTATTCTCTTTTTCGTCCAGGTTAACTCAGAATCGGAGCGACCGCAACTCGGAAGCGAATTCGCTTTATGGGCCATTTACACGGTACATACGCATATTAGAATACTCGTGTATATAATAAATAAATAAATAATATACGTGTGTATATAATATTGTCTGGATTATTAGTGTCATTTCGGATGTAGTTTGTAGTCCGGATGGCGCAACGGCTAGCACGTTCAACTTCTACGCACTGGGCCCCGGTTGGATTCCTACGGAATGCGGTAGTTTTCGATAAAAAAAAGGGGATTTACGTGTCGGACTATGAGCCCAATCAGCTGTTAACTGAGTACCCATTTATGGGGTAAATAACTCGGTTGAGCGTGTTGCTGATCAGGATCACACACCTCTGTACAAGACCGTCACGATCTAGAAAATGGGATAATGCTAACTCATCTCGAGGCCACGGTTCAAATTGGACTGTTGCGCCAGTTATTTATTTTTTTTTTTATTTCGGATGGCGCAACGGTTAGCATGTTCACCTTCTGTACACTAAGCCCGTTGTTCGAATCCTACTGCATTCAGTAGTCTTTCCGATAAAAAGAAATTTATGTGGGGAACTATGAGCCACATTTGAAGTAAATAACTCGATTGAGCGTGTTGCTGATCACACACCTCTAAGTAAACCATAATACTCTTATTCAACTCTCCTGACCCCTTGTGGGACATAGCACGTCAACTGTTCCATGTTGCTCAGTTGACGTTTCGTTGACATGAACTAGTTTCAGAGAATGCAGCTACCAGCACGCACCTCCTGCTCTCCCATTTAGCAGCCTACCTGCATCAAGTCAGGAGATACTGTGTCTTCTTATTACGCCCCACGCCAGGGGGAAGACAACACAAACATCCATGGATTCGAACCCGAAACGCCATTAGTCAAACATGAGACTGGTGCATCAACGCACTGAGCTACCGACCGCCGACTCACTATACGTCGCCGTTCAACTAGGAATATTCTTCAGATGGTGCAGTTACACCTCCTACCTGTACAGCCATCTTTTACTAACAAGCTTGAAACGCTGCAGGAGCTCGAACAGTACCCACAAGCAGTTTTTTATTTTATTAACATGACGAAAAAAATGAACCCCTGAGCTCTGGACTCATGCGTCGTAGAGTGGCGGCCGAGATCTCACGGCTGTCGACCGCGTTACATTATCAGCATTAAGCGCGACGCAACCAGTTATCCATCGTTTTGCATGCAACGACATCAAAACCCACAAGAAATGTATGTAGAGACTGAGGTATAGTGTCGAAGAAGCACTCAGAAATCGTAGCGATATTGTAGCAATATCGTAGCGATATCGGTGTCAATCGTTGCTACAAAATGATGGATAAATCCTAGCGGTGTCGACAACGATGTCGTTGCATGCAAAATGATAGATAAGTCGTTGCGTGTGGATCACGCTTTAGTTTGTTTAATTCCAGGAAATAACGGTACATATGTTATGCCGAAAATAAAGTGCATATCAACAACAGTAACTATGCGGCCGGTAGCTCAGCACGATGAGGCGTCAGTCTAAAGTCTCATGCCTGGTAGTCACGTGTTTGAGTCCCATCCACGTCGTGATCATGGATGTGTTTGTCACACACTTTCCACACTTGTCGCAGGTATGCGGCTTAATGAGCAGGAGGTACATGCTAGCAACCATGTATCATCCGAAGCCAGTTTATGCTAACGAAACACTACACTAAGGGTTATAGCAAATAGTACATGTTATGCCGAAAGCAATATTTATCCTATTCCTTTGTGTACTCTGTTCTTACTGTCAATTAACTTTTTTCAGTTCGTACATATTTTTTTATTTCGGAATAATGGTGGAGGTAGCTTCTTCCTACGAATTTTTACGCTATTATTTCAAATTTTTTTCATGATGGAGAAAATAATATTTGGGTCAGTATATTGGTCTCATCACAAACTCAGCAAAGATGTCCCATAAACCAAGTTTCCAGCAGTCGACTAGCCCCTGTATGTCATGAACGTAGCCTTGAGTTTAGCTAGGAAATCTGTCACAATACATAGCCTCTTTATACCACAAAAATGAGACGTTAAAAAAGATGAGATTTTTAACCTTGTATATCTCAATAAAAAATCGTTCCATATCCCGTGCCGGTCTTAATTATTTTTGCGCCCCGTTCAACATTTCCGAAACAAAACACTAAAATAGGTGAAAGGCAGCTTCTTTTCACGTCAATGATACTTTGCAGTCGAAAATAATCTAAAAAATAATCTAAAACGCCCGAAAATATTCGGCGCCCAATGCGAGGTCAATATGATTTTATCTAGTCAATGATACCAAAACAGACAATCGAGCTACTGTTAGTCGCAAGACACAAAACCCGAAGCATTTTTATACCTTATCGTCAGGCTATCTTAATGCTACTTCAAGGCTACATTAAGACTTTTTATCCTACGTCAGTGGAAAAGTACGACTGAAAATAACCGAAAAATGGTCGAAAAATCTCAGAAATTGTATGCGCCCAATGTAAGGTCAGTTTAATTTTATATAGTTATAAATCCGAAAGTCTTGTCCAGCTGATGCACATAATGTTATTTTACACTTACTCTCCCTCGATCCACAAATAAGGTTCAACGCCGCGTGTAGCGCGGTCAGACTTAAGGAGTCTGCGTACTGGACAGCGAAACCTTATGGGCATAGTAACATTCTGTTCAACCTGGACGGTGCAGTGCACAATATACTACCAACGGATTATATCGTAGCCGAAACAGACTACAAGAAAGACTTCGCTACTGGATTTCCAACTAGAGCGGAATGGTGTGACCACGATGTGATGTCGGAATTTGACCTGAGGATTTTTACCAATGGCTCGGAAATGCCCTGTGAAGTCGATGCAGGGTTCTTCGCTGAAGACCTTGCAGTCACTAAGTCATTCCGCCGATCAGCTCGTGCGGCTGGGCTCTACCCTTGACAGATCCTACGCAGTGGCTGTCAATGCGCCACTAGGAAAATATGGTCATCCTATAACACACAAAGAACTAATTGCCTTCTGATAAGGACCCATCTAGATGTGGCCAGGATTGTCGCGGTCACAAGGGGTCACTGGCCTATGGGACAGCACACAGCCAGACTTGGTATTCTCTACAACGAGTGCTGCCGTAGTTGCAAGGACAGTGTGGAGAAGGAGACTCTTTTACACTTTCTTTGCCAATGTACGGCACTGGCTAGGGCGCGGCACTGTTCTTTGGGTAGTGCCTTTCTTGCAGACATAACCGAGATCTCCTCTTTGGCAACAGGCAAGATACTTCATTTCCTATTTAAATTCCACAGGGTGGATTGAAGGAAATGCGTCGCTTGACCCCTCTGAAAGACTTAATAGCATCGGTTTTCCTCTTATGAGGTTTGTGGTATCAAAACGGCGCGCACCAGCGCTAATTGCATATACCCCTTTTAGGGGTTAACCAACGAATCCAAAAGTGGCATCAACCGCATGCCTACTGTGGTGCCGTTAATCACAAGACGAAAAGAAACGACAGGATTTTGGACTCTTCCTGTGATACCCTATGATTTTCAAAATGTAACGTTTAGTATAATTTCTTAGGCAGGAAATTTCACCTGTTTGCCTGACACGCTGTTCAAATGCACTGTCTGCGCATATGGTAGAGTCGGAACTGTCTATATTAGCGTATTATTATTCAATTTTAAAATAATTCTCTGTCTACGTCACTGGGAGTGAATGTATTACCAGAAAGATGTATGAAAAGTACCTACAGTAAGTAAATACATACCAGTAAGTACATACCGGTTCAGCAGAATGGCAATGGACTACCAAATTTTGAAAAACTATAAACAAATAAATACTTATATAACAACACCTCCTTCTAAAAGCAAATAAAAAAAAAACGAAAAAAAAACTTATAAGTTACAATAAATATTTAACTGGTTGGCATGTACTTGATTGACTAATGCTTGCAATTACCCCTTCAATCTTGAAGTAACCGCTATCCTCAATAATCTTGAACTTTCCGTTCATTAGGTTTCAGTGTAGTTAATTTTCCGCAAGAAAAACGTATTGTTTCAGAGAAGTCATAAATTTGTAGGTTTTCTCCGTCAATTGAAATTTATACTACGTTGCCGCAAGCACCAATAACATGTAGAAGTTATACTGGAAGATTAGATGGATTAGAAACAGTAAAAAAACGTAACAATTTTCTACTTTAAAGTCTTCCCCTAACATTTTAACCTGTTTTAATTCAATCAAAAGTTCAACATTCATATTAAATGGAATTCAATGTCATTCGCATAATCGTCTTCGTGACTCAGCCGGTATTATTACCTGTTGTTACCTGAACAAAAATGGAACACATTTTGCAAAGATCGCTCCGCATTGGAAAAGTAACACTTGACGTCAAGGTTAGTAAGATTGTCGAATGTGGTATTTTCTCTAGTTGTTGTCAGTAGCCCAGGAAAATTATCCGAACTCAGGCGCGAATAGAAATTATTATCGGACCCTTCTGCAAAATATTTTTTGGACACAATAGCGCTTTTCTCGATACTCCAACCACTTTAGACTACACCATAAATAATTGAACCGTAGGGTTTTTATTTCTATTTAAAACCTGGAGACTGGACTATAGGTGGAATATAAGGATATATGCTTGATCTATTTCTGTTCCAAGATCATAAAAAAATATACATTTTGCTAATACCCCAGGCAATAAGACTTTCTAGATAGAAATGTCGGTATCACAAAAATTGACTATGGGGTTTTATTTGGACTGGTTAGAAGGTAAACATACTAAAAGTCCCCAGACCTACGAGATGTGGAAAAGAGAGGCGGGTAGAAAGAAGGTGCCATTTTTTAGTTTTTCTCATATATCTCAGAAGTCGTTTACCGTAGAAAAAAAGTTAGATAGCAAAATTAAAGCATTGAATTCGCTATTAAATTATTATACATCATTAATTTGTATCTTTTATAGTTTCGGAGGCTGCTTAAAGTCCGTAATTTTTGAAGAAAAAATCATCTTTTTGTGTTTTTTTCCAAACTTTTTTCCTTTCCTCTTTTTTATCGTTTCTTGGATTGAAAAGTTGTCAAAAAAGTTGTAGATAATTAAATTTGAAACAAATTGAGTATAAAATTAATTGTTGTATCTTGAACAGATGGCAAGTTATAATCATTCATAAAATGTTACTCAAATTTCGTATTGCCATGTCCAGTTATACCTCAGGTGACGATTGAAAATCGAGTGGAAAAATGCAAGAAATGTTTAAACTTAGCATGAATGTTGGTTTTCTCTAATTTCCTTGACCCCTCCAGGAGCATGGGCGCGTCAACACCTCTACCATGTCTATGCCTTGTTGACGTTTCAATAGCATATCTACTTTTCGGAAGTGCAGTTGCTCGCACGCGCCGTCTTTATACTGAAAAGCTCAGAAGTCGGAGCACTGTGAGAGTTCTATTAGTACTCACAGGCAGTTTTTGATCGCGCCGAGATTTGATCTCTGAGCTCTAGATTAGTATCGTAGAGCGGTGACCGAACGATCACGGCCACCGAGCGCAATAAATGAGTATATCATACTAAGATTCCCCACCGGGAGCTCAACCGCCGCGCAGGAGGTAAAAGGAGCTTAAAGTTTTTTTTTTCGCTTTTATCTCGGCAACTATTAATTCTAACAGACAACTTGCTCATCAAAATGGAAGAGCAAGAAAAAATACAAAAAAAACTTTCAAGTCACATTTCCGTATCTTAAATAGTTTTCAAGGCAAAATCACTTGAAAGGCAATTTTTGTCCGGTACTTTGTTTGTTCCTTGAAAAAATCATCGTTTTTGCGATGTATTTCATCAAATAACGGGTAAAATACCAGTCGCATGAGGAAAATAAAGTGGATTGAGTTACTGACTAATATTACTAACTATCATAACTAAACAAGCTTTAGTTTGAGAATCTCAAAAAAAAAGATTCGTTAAAAAAAAGGACTAGCGACACGAAATCAACTCGCACAAAAAGATTCGTTCAAAAAGAGCGATACAAAATCAACTCGCACAAAAAGATTCGTTCAAAAAGAGTGACACGAAATCAACTCACACAAAAAGATTCGTTCAAAAAGAGCGATACAAAATCGAACCGCACAAAAAGATTCGTTCAAAAAGAGCGACGCAAAATTGACTCGCACAAAAAGATTCGTTCAAACAGAGTCAAAACAGCCCGCCCCAGATTGGCTGCCCCGTTTTCATGGGAAATAGTGGTCCGATCGGGCTGGCTCGAACTAAAGGGTATTGGGGGGTCGCTAACTAAATAAAACTTCTAGCTGTTATAATTACTGAGATAGAGCTTTTAACGTACAAATCGATGAGTAGGCATGTTTTTATTTTTGCTCATAACTTCTCTAAAAATGACCGGAATTGAAAAATATTGGCCACGTTAGGCTTATAATAAAATTATCCTTAACTTTAACAAACAAGCTTTTCCATTTGGAGCATCCGTTGCAAAGATCTATGAGCTTGATGTAATTTTTCTCCGAAGCCTTGAAAATTGTCGTTTTTTGACTGTCGATTTTGACTACGCTACTGAACCGAATTTTTATTTTGAGTAGTGCATTGGACGCAGAATCTAACGGTCTTTAATTTACTCGTGCAAGATTTTCGACCCGAGGCACCATTTAACTCCTAAATGGTGCCTCGGGGATAAGGATAATATTTTAAAAAAAAGGCTAAAATTTCACTGATTTTCGCCCACCAAAAGTTAAACTCACCTTCTACGACCGTGCAAACTCAGTTTCCATGTATTCAGTATCTACGAGTATAGAAGGGATTAAAATTATTTTCAGACCTTTCCCTAATTATTATTAAAGAGCCCCAAATTGGCTTAATTTTATTGGCCTATGCTGAAAATCAGCGAAAATAACATGAAAGACCGCTGGACCAGTTTGGTGGGCGGTGGGTCCTTATTTTCTTTTAACAAAATGAGGTTACTGTAACATCTGAACGTTACATTAAGACGATGAACACCTTTTTAATCCCAGAGTTACAAGAAGAGGCATGAATCATCAACACATGTGGTTTCAACAAGATGGGGCCACAGCACGCACCGCCAGAGCGTCTATTCTTCGCCGCCTTTTTCCTAACCTTTTCATTTCAAAATTTCCTCGTTCTCCTTACCTTTCCACATGTTATTTTCTTTTACTATGGAAGTACTTCAAGTCACGGGTATCCGAGGGCAAACTTCTATGTTAGATGACGTTGAAGGATGCGATCCGTCAACAAATCACTCAAATCAATAGAGACCTGCTGGAAAGAGTGTAGGCCAATTTTCTGGAACGACTTGAACAATGCATTAATGAAAACGGACATCACCTGCCAGATGTAATTTTCCGTTCATGAATTTCATAAAATGTTATGATCTTACGAATGTTATTCTACAAATATATTTTGTTTAAAGCGGAAAGTAACGGTTTTATTGTTATTTCAAAAATACTGGGTTTTTGTACTGTCGAAAGGTTGTGCAACTAAAGTCGTGTTTTTTTTTGCGTAACCGTGTAAGGTCCCTGCCCTGATTGCGCAAAAAAAAACGCTCTAGGGTAGCATCCAGGTTAAATTTCGAATCGTGAAGTTGTCTACACTGACGCAACGCCATCTAAATATACAGGCTTGTGCTTAGCTGATCGTGTACGTCATTAATTCCTTCGCCAAGGCAGTGACTGCACACGACGATATCCCCGGCACGACATGTATTTTATATCTAGATGGCGTTGACTGACGTCATGTGGTGCGCCTCATATGTGGTGACAATAAATTACAAATTCGGATGAAATATCAGTTTGATTATTGGTTCGTATATTTATTGCGACGGCGGACGTTTATAAACTTGGCGTACCGCACTAGCTTAACAAACCTCATTCAAACGAGTTATTTATCAGTGAAAGCTACAAGTGCAACTCTACCCCAATGGGTCGCGGGTTCGATCCCCAGCAAATTCTTATCTTTTTTTTTTCCTTTTTATTTTGTTCTATTGATATTTTTATTTATTTATGGAAAATGTATTATTTAATAATTGGCATGGGCCTATCAGAGCAAGACGTAATATTAGTTTACCAATGAACTTGGCTGATTGACAAAAACAAAAGCGTGCAACATCAACATATTAGATGCCACACGACACACGTGCCATGCATTTAAAAGTTATTGAGGGGTTATCGAGCATAGCGTAGGGTGGCTACGCTATCCAGGTTAATGCTGTTGGTGTAACGCGTGTGCTATTGTACCCTACACCCGATAAATTCCCAAAAAACACTCCTTAACTTGCATCCAGACAACAACTTAATAAGCCAGCCTCAACTCATGGGGATATACTACTTTGCCTTAACCCCTAGCGGGGCATAGCGCGTCAACTACTCCTGCGCGCCATCGTACTCTGTTCTGGGCAATAGGGCGCAACTCCCCAAAAGACTTACCCAGTGCCTTACACTCCTTTGCCACAGATCGACGCCATGTGATTCGATGACCCCCTCTTGATCGGCCTTGGTTGGAAATGTGGTTCCATTTCATGGCATGCAAAGCAATGCAGTTATCACTCTTCCGCAATGTGTGACCTATCCACTGTCATTTTCGCCTGTGGATCAATTCGTCGATTGGCATCTGACCCGTACATCGACTAAGCTCATCATTTGATATTGTTTCGGGCCAGAAAATTCTTAAAATTCGACGAAGACATGAATTGACGAAAACTTGCAGCTTTCTGGTAACTCCTACGGAAACTTTCCATGTACTGCTCCCATACAAAAGTACTGACAGTACCAGGGAGCGAAACAGGCCCAGCTTGGTCTTGATGCTGAGATAACTGCTCTGTCAGATTTTGGACAGCATGCCGTATGCGCGTTTAGCCTGGTAGATACGACGAGGGATGTCCTGTTCCGTACCACCATTTTCGGCAACAATGCTACCCAGGTAGACGAAGTTGTCCACCTTCTCCACAGGCTGCCCATTAATTTTGATGGCAATAGGTGTCGGATTTCTTTTTCGCAACGGCGGGCTAAGAACCTTGGTCTTGTTGGTATTAATCTTTAGCCCAACCTTGCTTGCCTCCCTCTCGAGGTCTAACGCCATTGTGGACAGATCCATGATTTTGTGGGAGAGTAGGCATATGTCGTCAGCGTAGTCAAGATGTTGTAGATAAGATGTCAAAGTCCATTGAATTCCTCTGTCGAGTCCGGATAGGGCTGCATGCAACATATCGCCGATCAAAATGAGGAATAGGATCGGTAAGAGGATGCACCCCTGTAGAACTCCACTGCGAATCTCAAAGTCCCCCGACACATTACTTTTATGCAGAATGCAACATTTCGCGCCATCATAGGTTGCCTTAATAATAGCCACAAGCTTCTCAGTGATGCCTCTCCTGCGCAAGGCCGCCCATATAAAATCCCGGTTCACACTATCGAAAGGCTTTTCGAAATCGATGAAAAGCAAGTGAAGCGGAGAATCGTATTCAGCGCATTGCTCGATGATGATTCACAAGGTGTTAATGTGATTGACACAGGAGAATCCGGATTGAAAACCAGCCTGCTCTTCATCAATTGTGCTTTCTAAGTGGGCCTTTAGTCTTTCCAGGACGATTTTAGCTATTATCTTGGCAACGGCAGGGAGCACACAAATGCCTCTCCAATTATTACAATCTGTGAGGCTACCCGGAAGTTTGATGATCAAACCTTCCTTTCACTCAGTGGGAAAGGTCTCCGTATTCCACGCATTACCAACAAGTGGGTGCAGAAAATCGGCAGTTACGCTTGGCGCTGCTTGATAAAGTTCGGCAGGGATGCCGTCAAGTCCGGCGGCCTTTCCTCGTTTTAGTGCAATAATTGCAGTGACTATTTCCTCTTTAGTCGGGGCAGTGGACCGTATACACACATTTTGATGGAAAGCTAAATTATCGATATGAGGGGGAACTTCACCAGAGGTTACACGGTTCAAGACCGCGGCGAAGTGTTCTTTCCACCGCCTCATTTGATCTTCTTCCAAGATAAGTAGCTTTCCATCACTATCCTTGACCGGATGTTGGCAGGAGTTACGACCACCTGTAAACTCCTTGATGACACCGTATACGGCGTTTAAGTTGTTACTTCTTGCGGCTTCTTCTGCTGAGGCTAAAAGAGAATTCGCATAAACTCTTTTATGGCGTCGCACACTACGCTGAACTTCTCGAGCTTTCTTACGGTGAAGGAGTTCGATGCTGCTTCGATTGTCGTCTGATGCTGCAACCAAACGAACTTTCAGCTCCTTTCTTTCAACAATCCGCTGCCATGAAGCGTCGGACATCTAGGGCTTATTCCGGCAATCCGGGTTTGTGCCAAGGATGGTATCTGCGCTATCAATGTACGCATTTTTTATGGCATCCCAGTTTTCATTTATGTCACTATCTGGGTGACTAGTTATCTCAGCTGCTCTTTGCGCAAGATGGTCATTATATTGTTGTAAGACAGCAGGATTTTTTAATCGAGCGGTGTTGAATTTGCGGCGCCTGAATCTTTCGTCGCTGGGGCGGCGCACGGCTGAAATACGCAATCGAACATTAGCGATCATAAGATAATGGTCTCTTCCTATCCTAATATCGGCACCTTTCTTGTTTCGCAAGTCCAGGAGGCAACTCTTGAATCTTTTACTAATGGCAAAATGGTCGATCTGATTTTGTGTTCTGCGCCGATCAACAGAGGACCAACTGATTTTGTGGTGGTCCTTATGCTCAAACATAGTACCACCGATGAAGAGACTGTGAAAGTTGCAGAACTCTACAAATCTTTCACCGTTGTCATTACGATCACCAAGACCGTGTCTCCCCATCACATGTCTGAGCCCATTGTTATCAGCGCCAACTTTAGCATTCAAATCACCCATAACCATTATAATGTCACCTTTAGGTGTTCTGCTCTGAACGGCGTTTAGTTCTTCGTAGAAGGAGTCTTTTGCCAAGACATTGTCGGGTTCAGTAGGGGCATAACATTGTACTATTGAGATATTCCTAATTTTGGTCCGGAACCTGGCGGTCAAGATTCTGTCAGAGACCGGCTCCCAGGATAAGAGACAATTTCGCGCGGCTCTGGTTAAAAGGAGCCCCACACCTGACTCACGACGACTACCGGTAGCTTTACCGGAGTACAACATTACAGTGCTGCCCGTTGGAGAGATAAATTCTCCGCTGTGCCATCTTATCTCACTAACTCCTAAGATATTTACAATAATTTGTACCTCAGAAATTCACTCTCAATTGAAGAAATCGTGCGTTCTGGGGACCTTCTGATCCATTGTCCAGGAGAGTACGCACATTCCAGAATCCAATCTTTGTCATTGTACGATAGCCAAAAGTCGTAACCGTTGAGTCAGTTCTAATCCGAGGCATAGTTGACGTTTCGTTAGCATATAAAGATTTCGGATAGTGCAAGTTGCTGGTATACACATCCTTCCTTTGATTGTCGGTTTTAACGACAGGCCCACAAGGGAAAGGCCGTGGTATTTTTTTACACCCCACACCACAGGAGTACCTCAACCAAATCATCGCACTGCCATCACTGGCGGCTTGACGTTGGTTGGCAATGGTCAGTGACCACTGCCGTTCCAGGGGGCGCCCACGCGGAGGACTATGGAAGAGGAGTTTTTGCCACACAGACACAATCGATACATTTTTTGTCCGCTGCCTTACAGTAATAACGCCCAATACCAAATATTTACGTTCTGGTATTTTAATATTAGCAACTGTTGCACAAATAAGTGTCTTTTGATAGATTATGATGACTCGCCCACCTTCCATATACATTTTTCAATATAGTCGGTGTTTAGCATGATTGCCAATGCATATGCAAACGAGCCGTAGAGAAAAAAAAACGGAAAAATGATATTGCTTAGGTCGAACACGTTCAGAAGGTCGTTCGGTTTTAAATGCGCTGTTTATTTTACTAGCTTTGTGGACAAATTATGAAATGAGGACAGGTTTGGCCTCATTCAATTTCAGTGCATACGATCAAATTAACAAATTTGTTTTGCATTTGGTATTTAAGGCAAACAGTTAAAAAATTTAAAAAAAAAATACTACAGTAGAGCGTCGATAATACGGACGTCGAAAAACCGAACCGTCGAAAATCCGGATTCGATTCTAGCACTTAAGTAAATAAAATAAGATTTTTGATTGCCTGAACATTAGCTATTATATATGATAAAAATAATAGAGGCTAGTGTCAAATTGTGAGCGAAGCGAACAATGTGAGCCCATCTAGTAAATAATAAAAATGATAATAAATATAAGGCCAGGCTAAGATGCCCAACTGCTTGGCACTGCGGCCATCAGATCTATTGTGCCATAGCCTTCACTAATCCAAAAGATCCTCAACCAACCTGATGAAGGCCAGTAGGTCCTTTGTAGCAGCACTCTTCATGACAGCGGAGCTCATGATGAAATCAACAAGAAACATGAACCTGGATCGAGCAACCTCAGGGCATTCTCAGAGAAGGTGTTTGGTGTCCAATGCCAATGTCCTTCATGCAAAGCCGGCGTTCCGTCTCAGTTGACAGACCCATTATGTTTAAGTGATATCTCACCTAGTGGTGTGAGGTATTAACCTCAAGTCCGCTCTGCCCAAGCGGCTCGCTTCTTTGAGACCGTTGGGGCTGATAAGATCTTTGGATTGCCGCAACCCTGGGAGATTATTCCAGTGCCGCACCCTTTCGTTCGCAAACCATTCCCTCACCAGCGCCGTGGCTGTGGTCCAGGTCAGACCGTAGTAAGCATCAGGTCCATTTTTTTCCGATGAGCCTTGAAATACTGAAGGCGCGTATTTGTATTGAGGGGGCAAAAAGTGCCTTGTTCCCCTGTCCCATAGTCGGCGCCAATGCCGTTCATTATTGCCATTACCCCCGTTTGATTAACTTGAATAAAGACCTATTTGCATACAAAACTATTGGCCGGCCTTTAATCCAGGGCTGGTATGGTATCATATCTGGATCGGAATTGAAACTAAATTGATCGAATGCCAACTTGTTTCTCGAAAACTCGCCCATATTATTTGTATAATGACTAAGGCCCCGAATGGCGAATTATTTGTATTGTGGCTGTTTGAATTCGCTCGTCACAGATCCAGGCCGTTCGATGATTCACTCTGAATCTTCGTTCGACTGTATCGAATACGACTACTGATACGCTTAGTATGCACTGCGACTGCTCATGTGTATCTCACTTGCGCCGGAGATACCTCGACCCATTGTCGCCGTAAATTTACTTATTTATTTCGTGGGTTCCATATGTGGTTGCGACATGATTAGATTCAATTAGTCCCAATGTATACTAGGCGTTATGTTTAAACTAAATAATGCAATAAATTCAACTACGAATCCAGCTATCACATTTTGTAACAATCTTTTTTTTTAATACCGGTGTGGGTTGTAATTTCCAATTTCGCTTAAAAAGCAACAACTTATTTTCTAGTCTGCTTCTTGAGAAAATAATCCATTTTTCCCTCTTCTGTTTAAGGTCGTCTGGCTGGTACTGGACCGTGTGCCAACCAAAAACGTGCTTTCTACCCCGCTGGTGGCCAATGTGATGCCTACATTGAATGTGTCGATGGTGTTGCTCACGAACGTCTTTGTCCGGATGGTTTGCTCTTCAATGAGGATGTTGGCCCACATGCCTACCCTTGCCAATATCCCATCGATGTAAATTGCCGTGCTCGATCAAGCCTTCAACAAGCTCAACCTACCGAACGTTGCCCCCATCAATTTGCCTACTATCGTAACGGAGACAGTCGCAATTGTGGGAAATTCGTCAATTGCGCTGGCGGTATTGCTTATGATTTCGAATGTCCTGAAGGTTTGGCATGGAACAAGGACACCTATAAATGTGACTGGCCCGACCAAGTTCCAGACTGTGATGCTGAAGCATTCTTGGGATTCACTTGTCCGAATAGAGCAAAGAGTCCCGAACTCGGCGATGAAGAGACTCGCTTCTATCGCTCGAATACCGATTGTGCATATTACTTTGCCTGCGTCGAAGGACGTCCCCGAATGTTTAGATGTACCGAAGATAAGGCATTCAGCGTTGAGACAAACCAATGCGAAGCTATTGCCAATGTTACTGGATGTGCATATGCACCAGAAGCTCAATACCGGCCGGAGCAACCAAAATTAGTGACTGTGCAATATCGACAACAGCCTAGGCCACAGCCAACCCCAGCTTTCAATGCTTTCCGCGGTTAAGATTACCTAAATGTGCTATAATTAATATTGTAGAGTTTCCGGTGAACATGTTCAGCAGTCTAGTCGGGAAAAACTGTTTTCTTTTTTTTTTATGAAATGTACATATTTTTGAAGATGAAATACATTGAACAGTTTGTCTATAAAGAATGACTAATTATTTTTTTCAGCTGTATAACTGTCGTATCATAGAGGTATCAATGTTTTTTGATTAATTATTTTAGTGACACATCTTTCCTGAAACCAACAGGGTTCGATCCATGGATATCTTTATATGTAGATGCGATTCTAAGATTTATCGAATATAGTAATTGGTGGATTTTTCAACTGAGAAGTTCGGTATACTCCTATTCCTATTTCACCTTGCGACGCATCGAGGTTTTGGTGGTTTTACCGATGTAGCGTATAGAGCGAACGAAGCGATCCTCTAGGAACTGAGGATAACAGCACCTTAAGCTGCGGTGCCCACGCAAGGAAGCATGAAATCAACTTAATTTAAAATCCACTATTGGTCAAAGACACAAACCACTATGCGTCGCCCGGTCAACTAGGAATGTTCCAGAAATCCAATTCGAGGAAGAGATCAAATACACTCGGGTTTCCGATCTCTTCTTAGTCAGCCCATTCACTTATTCTTATCCAAAAATGTATTGCATTATAATCCGGAAAACCTATAGACCTTAGCGAAGTTAAATCGATTCTAGACTTTGTTGGTGTCCGATTAAACCTGGTGCTCATGCGCGTCCAAATGACGCTAGACGCCGCGTTACTTAAGCTCCTCCATCTTTGATACCTATCTGCGTTTCAATTCATATGATGTGATAGAATGCAGCGTCACTCTGTATTATAAAGACGGAATGTCAAACATGAACTTGAAATTTATGTGAAGTATCTTGAATAATTCGGGGAAAATTATAAAGAATTGTTTGAGTAAGCGAATGGTTTGAAACATCACACATTGTGACCGTGTTCGTGTTCCGGGTTCGAGTGTATGAGGCCCGGCTTATTAAAAATTCATAAGCGAACGCGTGAAGTGACACAGATAGGAGCAGAAACCAGCTGCATTCCAGATATCTATCGCGACGGCCAAGTGACGCCGATAGCTATCGGCGGCCATGTGCATCACTCCATTGAGGGAGGAGCTTAAGTGACGCGGCGTCTAGCGTCAATTGGACACGCATGAGCACCGAGCTTAAGGGTTAGCGTTTCGTTCGCCGTTATGGCTGGTTGCCTGGCTGTCTTTTTCAATTTTAGTACGTATGGATTGGATAAATTACTGCCCGAAAGACAGTGTTCATTATGCAAGGGTTGGTATATGCTAAGTTTTAGTTCCGTTGCTCGTTTCTGATTCAGTGAAACTTGGTCTGTTTACATATGCATCCAACCAATGCAACTCACTATTATTGACAATACTCAGTTATACTAAAATATAATAATTAAATATAATTCTCTCAGGATAATATTTGCATTAATTGCAGGATCCCATTCGCTGTGCCCCGAGCCCAATGGCAAATTTCCTGTACGTGATCAGTGCGATGCCTACATAGAATGTACCGACGGAGTTCCAGAACAAAAGCTGTGCCCAGATGGTATGGTCCTGCATAATAACTCCGTCGTTGAATGGGAGTGTGTTCTCTTGCCACCTCATTTGGCTTGTGGGGATCGAACCAAGTTACAGCCTCCACAACCCACGGAAGAATGTCCTCATCAATTCGGACTGTTTCGCTATGGTGACGCCGCTCACTGTGGTCAATACTTAAATTGTGCCAATGGTGAAGCTTCATTGACCAATTGCTCTATTGGACTGGCTTTCAATACGGACACATGGCGCTGTGACTGGCCCGATGAAGTTGCCGACTGTGACCCAGAAGCATATTTACAATTCAATTGTCCAAAAGAAGCTCGCAAATTGCCGGTAAACCCAGAAGATGGTGATCAGATTCGCTACTATCCGTGGGATCATGACTGTCGCTACTATTTCGCCTGCGTCAACAATAGGCCACGACTTCAAACTTGCGGTAAGGAATTTATTAATAAATTAGCTGAGAGTGTGTTTGCTTCGTTTACATTTCGATTAGTCGTAACAGTCAGTGAAACGATTATACTCGTATGTAGTTACCACCTACCATACTGTAGATTGGAATAAGCAGCAAACACATACCAAATCCAATTTTATATTATAGATATAAGCATAGATTCATTTCTCGACTCTAAATCATGTGTCTGTCATTTTTAAGGATATTGCAAATGCTACCATGATCTCATCGACTCTGGTGTTGACGTTGCCGATTCTGGTTTGCCCGGGAATGCTGAAGTGCCCTCAGTTAGAGGATTTAGCGTAGACGAAGTTTTGAACATTCAAATTCCAAAAGGACGTTTGTAGTTACAGATGGTGTATAGTTTACAGATTACATATTATATGAAATAAATACCTTAATACATGTTTGTCACTGTATTTTTGTTTTAATAATACCCTAGACATTATATATGTGCCCTTGATTATGAAAGTGGTCACCACTAAGTCACCAATTTTCACCAAATGGGTTTACAATTGATTTCGTTTCGTATTTTCGAAAATTAACATAATCTAGAATAATATTTTCAATATTTGAAAAATTAAACCATTAGATAGTTAGATAAATCAAATAAATACTATTCATTAGTGTGAAATCTAAAAACGATATCTTCAGAAATAAAAAAGTTTTTCTCACAAAGACGAATTTTTGGACCAGTCGTTCCTATGGCAGCTATATGACGTAGTGGTCCGATTTCAACCGAATTCGTAAATGTGATTTAGCTATAGATACTGTTGATACTTGTGAAATCTGAAAAACATATCTTTAGAAATAAAAAAGTTTTTCTCACAAAGACGAATTTTTGAACCGGTCGTTCCTATGGCAGCTATATGAGGTAGTGGTCCGATTCCGTTGGTTCCGACATATATACTGCGTGCAATAAAGAGAAGGCTCTGTACAAAATTTCAGCTCGATAACTTTAAAACTGAAGGACTAGTTTGCATAGAAACAGACAGACAGACGGACAGACGGACAGACAGACAGACAGACGGATAAAGCTTAATCGACTCGTCTCATCATACTGACCAAGAATATACCTATATATAGTTTATATGGTCGGAGATGCTTCCTTCTGTGCGTTGCACACTTCATGACAAAGTTAATATACCCTATCACATCCGTGAAGGGTATAAAAAAAATTAATTTCAGCCGAAAACAAAGAAAAAATTGAAAAAAAAAAGTTTTTGGTCTGTATTCAGTGTTCCCTCCTCTTGGTCGAATAATTGCTACCATCCTCGTATTCATAGACCTCACGAAGCTGACGATGAAATCTTGGGGAATTGCATTCCACTCCTTTTCAATTGCGATTCGCAGCTCTGGAAGCCTTGTTGGAGCAGGTACCCGCGCTCGAATCCGACGTTTCAGCTCATCCCATAAGTGTTCTATCGGATTAAAGTCCGGGCTTCGAGCTGGCCAGTCCATCGTACGAATGCCGACGTAGTGTAGATACTGGGTCACCACATGAGCAACATGAGGTCGTGCATTATCATGCATCAACTGGATATCCTGCCCGATATAACCTGCGTAAGGAATGGTCTGCGAGGATTTCAGTGATGTAGCGATGAGAAGTCAATCCACGTGTACGGCCCGTCGCGTCGGTTCGATGAAAGCTAACGCTGTACGTGCGGTTAGCGAGATGCCGCCCCAGACCATTACAGATCCTCCTCCATAAGCAACAGATTCCTCGATGCAACACTGAGTACCGTTCTCCAGGGCGACGATATACTCTCTGACGTCGATCACTTCCATGTTGACTCACCCTGGTCTCATCAGTGAAGAGTACATTACCCCACTGTTCTAACGTCCAATCCCTATGCTCTCGAGCAAATTCAAGTCGTGCACGACGGTGGGCTACAGTTAATGCTGGACCTGTTGCAGCTCTCTTTGGAGTCAGGTTCCGTTCAGCAAGTCTTCTGACGGTATCTGAACTTATAACCACTAGGGGTTCGTCACGCAGACTTTGTTGGACTTGAACTGCGTTGAGGCGACGATTTCGCAGAACAGTAAGTTGGGTATAACGGTCATCGGGAAGTGTTGGCATTCCCAGGTTACGTACGACTTTCTAGAGCTATACCGTAACGTACAGCACTGCCACGTGATTCCCTACGCAATTTTCTCAATTTGTATTCGGTGATTCATTTGACGTACGAGTATGCTAAATATTGTGCACAAGGAACAACTCTTGTCAGGAGCTGCGTACTTGAGTCAGTAGCGCGCCGGGCTAGTAAATATATGGTCCGGGTTCAAGTTTCCGTCGAGCCGAATTTTTACTTTTTTTTTTGTCTTTTTTTTAACAATTGAATTTAGTAGCTTTTGCATAATTGATAATGCAAATTTAATTATGGTCAAGAATTACCGAATTTGTTACTGTCTGAGGTAAACTTTGAGTTCTTGTACGAGTATATTTTTATTTTCCCTATATTAGTCTCACCTAACCATCGCCCATCGGGGAAATCATAACAGACGCATTTTTGTGTACTCCAATTTAGGTTAATTCGGGTTAACTCGAAATTACAACGCTGCGTTAACCTGGATATATCTTCAGGTTAATAAACCTGCACTCGATGGATGTATCGAGAGATGGCGCTTGCATCGCTTAATGGCGAATTTATTATGGAAAATTAGAAATTTTCGTAGTTTTTTAATTAATTATTTAGTAAACATATCGTTGATATTTTTCCGGATTTGATCCATATTTCTAATCTTCAATCAGAGTTAAAAATGTTGAAAAACTAAATTGTCACCAGGGGTCTATGGCGCTTTGACACTTAACCGAGTAGTTTACCCGGATGGTTTTTTTTTTTTTTGTTAGAGCGCCGCCTTCACCCGCATCAACTTTCATTGGATACATGTACATATGTAGCTTTAGTTTGTGTGCGTGTCAATTCTCAACTTATCATAATGCATATTCCGTTCTTCATTTTTTGTACACTGGATAACATGCACAATGAATGGGCTACGTCTGAAGATAAATAGCCCACCGCAAGCGTGGCCGGTGCACGGATCTGCAGCACCTAGATCGATTCCCCGTCGGGTCAAAGTACTCTTTTTTTATGTGTACATATTTTAAGGCACCGTACGGTACGTGGAATATATGGAATGCGTAAACAGCATTAGTGTGTGTGAATTCTACATTTGTATTCAGTGCTTTTATCTAAGGACGCGGGAGGGTCCCGCCCGTCAAAGAAAAACGAAAAAATCTAAAAAGAGTGACCAAGACTATGTTTACGCGACACAGCAAGTACGGGTTTTCAGATCTCTGTAGCTCCGACCCCGGGTGATTGTGGAGGTTCAAATTCGGTATGGTCATTATCCCCGGTCGTCTAGCGAAGTGTTGCAAATTTGATGTCGATACGAGGAAAAACACTCCAGAGAAGATTTTTGCAGTTTTCCATTCAGGATGTGATCACTATATCTGTTTTTATACCCTTCACGGATGTGATAGGGTATATTAACTTTGTCATGAAGTTTGCAACGCACAGAAGGAAGCATCTCCGACTATATAAACTATATATATTCTTGGTCAGTATGATGAGTCGAGTCAATTAAGCTTTGTCCGTCTGTCCGTCTGTTTCTATGCAAACTAGTAACTCAGTTTTAAAGGTATCGAGCTGAAATTTTGTAGAGAGCCTTCTTTCTATTGCAGGCAGTATATATGTCGGAACCAATGGAATCCGACCACTACGTCATATAGCTGCCATAGGAACGACCGTCCCAAAAGCAAGTTTTTGTCGGAAAAACTTTTTTTATTTCTGAAGGTATCTTTACGAAATTGCATATTATTCAATCGTATTGACTGCTAAGCCACGTTCCTAAATTTGGTTGAAATTGGCCCACTGTGTACCTCTTATAGGAACAGTGAAATCGGAACAAGTTTTACTACTAATTTCAAAAAGGCAAATGAACCACAAAACACAACGCTTCGCGTGAAGGATATCATACCTTCGGCAAGCTAGTCGAAGGCTAGCTTGTTTTGGTTCCATTTCTGGTCTACCCCAAACCTTCATTATTGATGTGTAAACATCTTATGGGGCGGTACGGTGTAAAACCGTGGTATCTGTGGAAGCTTCGAACCAACGACCCTTCGATTGGTAAGATTTGCTCTCTACCCATTGATACACGCCAATCGCTCCCTTTTGCGGAAAATTTTGCAAACATAATAAGGCCTATAATGAATGTATTGTACATACAAATGGAAATAGTAAGAACACCGTATTTTCAATTTAGCGTCATTTCATAACGCGATGGGATGTTTACACATAGAACTTGACTTCAGAAAGACTAGCCCGGATTTCATTTTTAATTTTTTAAATTTCCGGTATGTATGTAGGGTACCATACCAACTTAGCATAGGTAAATGGGGGGGGCTACTTGATTAGGAAGATTGGGGGCACTTCTGATAGGTTAAATACTTGCAACCTTACTGGCCTTTTTTTAACTACCCTCTTCATTCAATTCCGTACCGCCCGTGCGGGGGTTATAATTTTCAATTTTCGCCTACCGATAAACCCACATACCCACATATAGGTATCCGAGACATGATAAACCAGTGGTATTTTTTCATTCTCTTAGTCCAAGACAGAGTTGTAGAAAAATCACTTACTCGAGTTTTGCCGTCGATATTGCATGTCGCCCGTAGTGGAGTAACCGGGCCGAACACGACTGTTTTGAAGTATAGGTATAGAGTAACAATAGGAAGTAGTTGCAGTCTGGATGGCGCTACGGTTAACACGTTTGAATACTGAATACTACCGAATGCAGTAATCTTCGCTAAAAAAAAATTCAAGTTTTTGCGTGACAACGTCAAAGTGTTTTCATAGGAAATTAAAAAATAAAGACACGGAAACTTTCCCATTATTGGGAAAAATATTAGATCATGTCTGTGTCACAAAGAAGATATAGCTTGCGTTCAGGATTTGATATATTCAAAATCTGAATTTCTGAATTAGGCAATCGTTGCGTAATTCAGATTCAAATAAACCATGAATCATCATCACCCTAATTAAGACGAGACCCATATTTCCTAGATTTTATTTCATTTTAAGAATATGTTCATATCAGCACCATAGTGTTAAAAGCACGTGCAACAACACCGCAGAGCATTGGCCTCATCACCCCAATTCAGACGACACCCGTAGTTTCTAGATTTCACTTCATTTCCAAGAATGTATTCATCTCAACACCATAGGGCTAACAGCTTCATACAACCTCATTGCATTGCATTGGCCTCATCACCCCAATTCAGATGACACCGGAATCTCCTAGATTTCAATTCATGTTCAAGAAAGTGTTCATCTCAACACCATAGGATTAAAAGCGCCTTCAACAGAGCATTGGCCTCATCACCCCGACTTGGACGACACCCGTAGTTTCCAGATTTCACTTCATATCCAAGAATGTGTTCATCTCAACACCATAGGGTTAACAGCGCCTACAACCTCACTGCATTGCATTGGCCTCATCACTCCAATTCAGACGACACCCGTATTTTCTGGATTTCATTTCATGGCCAAAGGTGAGCTTTTGTCAACACCATGCGTTTAATTCAATTCAATTCATTTTCAACTCCACTTCCGTCCCAAGCTTTCTCGACACACTCCCCATAGACATTGTCACGTCAAAAGGAGATTTACGTGTCGGACTATGAGCCCACTCAGCAATGAGTACTCATTTGGGTAAATAACGCGGTTGAGCGTGTGATCAGCAGATCACACACTACTGCACATCGTCAGATGACAGTGCTATTCATCTTTGGATCAACCTGACGATGGATCTTCACAAAGTATCGTCAACGATAAGCACATACACTGTGCTATCAATGTGATGATCACAATATCGCGTGACCGATTTAACGACAGACCGCATGATATATAGGTATAGGGGGCTTTACTTCTCACTTTTTTCGTATGCATTGTGTATCGACTACTGAACACAATATATATGCAACTAAAATATTATGAGCAACCTTTGCTTATTATACTCTAGGTGAAATCTGAGAGTATTATAAGTTTGCCACAAAGTTTGTAACGCTAAGAAATAAGGCTCGCAGAAAAAAATGAATGATACAGAAGTTCATATTATCACTCAAATATCTCAAAACCGGATGTCCGTCTGTCCGTCTGTCCGTCTGTCCGTCTGTCCGTCTGTCCGTCTGTCCGTCCGTCCGTCCGTGACCTCTCTAGCTCGAGAACGCGTTGAGCTATGAAGTTCAAATTTTGCACACGTTATTTTTGACAAAAAATGAAGGCTAAGTTCGTGAACGGGCTAAATCGCTCCACCCCTTCTACCCCCTCCCATACAAAATGACACATTTTTGAAAATTTACAATAATCAGATTTTCTCAGAAACTATAAAACATATTGCTTTGAAATTTTTAATATATCACTTTTATGATAATTGTAACCTATGTTATAAAACTTATTGTAATCCTTACCCTCCTTCTACCCCCTCCCATACAAACTGCACTATTTCATGAAATACGTTAAGCCAATTTACTCAGTACGTATACAATTTATCGGGCTGAAATTTTGTACTTAACACTTAATTAACAATATCAGTTAGATTCAAAAAAATTAATCGATTACCCTTACTCCGTCTACCCCCTCCCATACAAAATGACACATTTTTGATAATTTACAATAATCAGATTTTCTCAGAAACTATAAAACTTATTGCTTTGAAATTTTGAATATATCACTTTTATGATAATTGTAATCTACATTATAAAATTTATTGTAATCCTCACCCTCCTTCTACCCCCTCCCATACAAACTGCACTATTTCATGAAATACGTTAAGCCTATTTACTCAGTACGTATACAATTTATCGGGCTGAAATTTTGTACTTAACACTTAATTAACAATATCAGTTAGATTCAAAAAAAATAGTCGATTACCCTTACTCCGTCTACCCCCTCCTATACAATATGACACATTTTACCAACGTTGCTCTCTAGCTTGATATCGCTTTGAGCTAATACAAAATGTTGTCTTTTGACAATAAGTTGATTTTCTCGAAAAGTGTTACAGCTATTAGTCTGAAATTTGGAATGTATGTATATATACTCTAGATGAAATCTGAGAGGTGATGGGATCAACAAAGTCTTAACGATGCATCCGAGATTGCAACCAAAATTATTTATTGGCTTTAACCAGGTTCAAATTCATCTAGAGTATTGCATGATTGGGGTTTATCCCAATCGTAGTTCTTTTATGTTTTTTTACTGAGTTTAGGCTCTTATTATATGTGCTCTGTGACAGTGATGGGCACTATCGAATAACTATCGGTAAGTTATTCGATAGTTTTTACTATCTATAGTAAAAACTATCGGCCAAAAGTCCCGATAGTTATTCCATAGTTATACCCTAGACTTTTAGTATAGGGTATATTGTTTTTGTCACGACGGAAATATGTAACACCTTAAAGGAGGCTCCGGAGGTATAGCAATGTATATATATAAATGATCAGGGCCACCTCCTGATTCGATTAAGCCATGTCTGTCTGTCTGTCTGTCCGTCTGTCCATCTGTCCGTCTGTCTGTCTGTCTGTCCGTTCGCACGATAACTTTCGATAGAATGAAGCTAGACCCTTGAAATTTTGACTAGATGTTGGAAGTATGATCTAGTTGGTTGGTATTGAAAATGGGCATGATCAGGCCAAGAGAACGCCTACCTCCCCTACATATGTAAAATAATTAAATGTATTTATAACTCCCGATTAAATAAACATGAAAACCTCTAGCTTTGGTAGATTGCTCGTGATGGTAATCTTATACTCCCCTGGAAAAATAAGATCGATCAGTTCAAAAATAACGGTAATTTTCTTACAAAGAGCCCCGTACTACCCTACTTTTCAGGTTTTTTGTCCATAACTCTTCAACCAATTGACGTAGACATCTGATTTTTGGCATGTAACCCTGGGGTGAGAAGCTGCTTAGGTTTTGCGAAGTTGGGCATAATCAGATCAAAGGAACGCCTACTTCCCCTTCAAAATTCTAAAAATTAAATATTATTTTAATTACGATAACTTTCGATAGAATGACACTAGCAAGTTGAAAATTTGGCAGAATGTTGGTAGTAAGGTCTTATTAGTTAGCACTGAAAATGGGCAAGATCCGACCTAAGGAACCCCTACCTCCCCTTCAAATGAAACTTAGAATAAGCGATTACTTTTGATACAATGAAGCCAGCAGCTTGATATTTTTGTCAAATGTTTGAAGTGAGATTGAGTTAGTTGGCATTAAAGACGGGTTAGATCCGACCTAAGGAACCCCTACCTCCCCTAGAGATGACACTTAAAACAAGCGTTAACTTACGACAAAATAAAGCTAGCGACTTGAAATTTTGGCCAAATGTTTGTAGTAGTATCCAGTTGGCTAACATTGAAAATGCGTAAAATCCGACCAACGAAACCCCTACTTCCCCTACAAACGAAACTTCAAATAAGCGATATCTTTCGATAGAGTGAAGCTAGAGACTTAAAATTTTGTTTGAATGTTTGTAGGGTGATCTAATTGGTTGGTGGCAATGATGGGCAAGATCCGACCCAAGGAACCCTTACCTCCCCTACAAGTGAGACTTCAAATAAGCAATAACTTTCGATGGAATGAAGCTAGCGACTTGAAAAATTCAACAAATATTTGTAGAATGGGTTAGTTAATTCATTTTGAGAATGGAAAAGATCTCCCTGAATGAGTGCCAACCTCCCCTATAAACTGGCTATATAGGAAACTCACTTTTAATGCATGGTCGTTGCCAATATTACTTTTGGTGTCACCACTAGGTCTGTACAAGTCTAGGGTATATACGCTTCGGACTCCGGGCCGAAGCGAAGCTTCGGCCTGGTTTTTACTATCGATAGCTATTCGAAAAACTATCGGCCGATAGTCCCGATAGTTATTCGAATAACTGTCGTAACTATCGGTCGATAGTTATTCGAATAACTATCTGCCTATCGAAACTATCGGGACTATCGGTCGATAGCTATTAGAATAACTATCAGAACTATCGGTGGATAGTTTCGATAGCCCGATAGTATGCTTTGAATGAAAAGTTTATTCGACAGCCCGATAGTTTGCTATCTAGGAAAAGTTTAGTCGAATGAATGAATGCACTTTGGCATGTTGGCTGGCTCAATACCGTGTGCATGTGATTTTAGATTTATAAGTCAATTCAGATTATATGTATGATTGGTTACAAACTTGAACTTGAATTTAGATCTTTTCCTGAACGGAAACCCCTTTTCTCAAAAACATGGCCTATATTGCTGAAAAAGCTAGTGGGGTTTTTTTTGGGTCGGTGATTGCGAATCTGAAGTCCAGGTGGCAAAAAAAAAACAAAATGGGGGATCCAGAATGGCAACACTTTTTATATAAACACGGCCAATCTTGCTGGAAAAAACTGGTAGGGAGTCGATTGGGTCGCTGATTGCGAATCTGAAGTCAAAATTGCTAATAATCAAAAAATAGAGGAGTTTCTGAGCGGCAGCCCTTTTTTTCTTAAAAACACGGCCAATTTTGCTGGAAAAAAGCTGGTAAGGGTTTTTTGGGTCGGTGGTTGCAAATGTGAAGTCCAAATGGCAAAAAAAAAACAGATGAGAAATTCAGAATGGTAACACTTTTTTTATAAACACGGCCAATCTTGCTGGGAAAAACTGGTAGGAGATCCATTGAGTCGCTGATTGCTAATTTGAAGTCAGAATTGCAAAAAAAAAATAAAAAAAGGAGTTTCTGAGCGGCAACCCTTTTTTTTCTAAAAAACACGGCCAATCTTGGTGGAAAAAAATGGTAGGGGGTTGATTGAGTCGGACTCAGAATGCCATCAGCAGTAGTGTAGTACAATACATCCGCCTCATTACTCCTACCAGTCTTTTTGATACCCATCTGGCCTCACTTCATCGCCAAGAATGTCTTTTTTTTTCTTAACATCGTATCTACCTACACACTGTACTATAAATATGCAATCATATTCATTCATGCAAAAAAATATATCCATCGTCAGCCGGATTTTCCTTGAATTCCTTCGAAAAAGTTATTCGATAGCAAACTATCGGCCTATCGGGGTATCGAAACTATCCGCCTGTCGAAACTATCGGAACTATCGGAATTTTCGTCCGATATTTAAACTATCGAATAACTATCGATAATAAAAACTATTGATAGTGCCCATCACTACTCTGTGGTATAGGCACTGTCAAACGCAATGACTTGCGGTTTCATCTTACTAATGCGACGCGACTACTGGGTTAATTGCCTTGACCCCTCCAGGGGCATCGGCGCGTCAACATCTCTTGCATGTTGACGTTGCCAATTCTCTGGTAGCTTGTTTTTCAAATCCGTGATGGAAAAATTTGACTGTCGGCGAATACGGCGTTCCAATTCATCCCACAAATTATCTATGGGCGTGTTTTTTTGTACTGCGGTGGAGGTTAATTGGGGGCTATCCGGGTTAACTTACACACATTACACAAACAACATACCCTAGTTGTTTGATAATGTGTGTAAGTTAACCCGGATAGCCCCCAATTAACCTCCACCGCAGTACAAAAAAAACACGCCTTATGAGAAGATTGATGTCTGTTGATTGGGTAGGAGGATGAAGGACTTTGAGCAATTATACAGAAGCCTCGATTATTAGGCCCGAATGCCCGAATAATTCCCAGTTTTTCTGCGATAGCTATTCCCCGTTCGCAGTTAATCTGTTCTGAATCGTTTCTTCGCTGCTATTCTGTTCTGTTATTGTTACAAACAAAGTATAACCCGCTGCTATCAACTAACTCTTCGTACTAGCCCGTTTTTGGGTTTGTTTACTACTTGAAATGAATCATTTGCATGTTGCAATATTGAGTGTTCTTGGAAATTATCTACAGCCAAAATCCCCTCTAGAGAATGCAAAAAGAGAGCAACATTCGTACTCATATGAAATAACCAATCTGCTGTTTTGCTCAATTGGCATCATACGAGTATCTTGCAGTTCGGTTCTGACTATCTATACATACGGCTAAATCAGTGAGAGCATACTTCATGTGTTTTAATTGCTGTTTTGAAGACGAGAATATGGAAACCAATACATCCTGGTCACCGGATACTGGAAGTATTCATCCGGTAGGACTCTTTACATATATTATTATTATGTACGGTATACATATTAACTATCTGCAACAATTCAGATCCAACAAGGTGGTGGAATGGATTCTGCTATTCTTAGCCAACCAACTATGGCAGATCATTTGATTTCCAGCAGCTCAATGTCGGAAACGATAGCAGCGCAGCCATCTCATGGAGTGGATATGAGCTCAGGAATGTCAGGAACAATGGCAGCGCAACCGACTTATGGAATGGATATGAATTCAGGAATGTCCGGAGCCATAGCAGCGCAACCGTCTTATGGAACGGATATGAATTCAGGAATGTCCGAGACCATAGCAGCGCAGCCAACTTATGGAACAATGGATGTTAGTTCAGGAATGTCAGCAACAACAAATTATCAAAGCGATGGGTACGATCAATTTTAGAAAATACGATAATAAGTGAAATGATCAAAGTAAATTTTCGGAACATTACAACATAAACGATTAAAACTAAGCAAAAGTTAATGGCATAGTCGTGTTTCATTACAGGGCAGAGTGGGGTAAGACGGGCCAGTTAAGGTTTCATGACGAATAAAAAGAAAGTTTTCAATTGTGAAAAATCAGAAACTATTCAAATATGCTTTGGTGAGTAACATTAAGAGTAAAAAAAAACTAGCACAAAACTCCAATCTGGACCATGGCCTCGGGGAGAGTTAGCTGTTAGCATCATCTCATTTTCTAGATCGTGACGGTGTGTTTTGTGCAGAGGGGTGTGATCAACAACCTTTGAAGAGAGAGTATATGAGGAAGTGAAAAAGAGCGAGAGAAACGAAGCAACTCGGCACAAGTGAGGAAGTAGGAAGGGGGATGGAAATTTGACATCTCTTTTGCTCTATATGGACCGGGCGGGTGTTCCGCGGGAGAGAGACAGACTGGAATGTTATTGTTCCAATTGGAAAAGTAGGAGAGGGGATGACATCTTGCGTGCTTCCTGTGCTTTTATATAGACTGCGCGGGTGTTGCGCAGTGGAGGGCGTGTGTCGCTCTCTCTACTTTTTACGACTGGAATTGCTTCAAATAGTTTAGTGTTGAGTATATGCGGATTGCTCCTCCATAGGTATTCTCTATGTCAACAACACGCTCAACAGAGTTATTAACCCCATAAATGGGTACTGGTACAGCTGTGTTCTAAGTGTGGTTTATGTCCGCTCTGAGCTGGCCTTGGGACACCTCCGTTATTATTTGAGAGATGTACCACCCCCTCCCCCCCCCCCCCCCCTCCTTTTTTATTGAAAACTACTGCATTCAGTAGGAATCGAACCGGGGCCCAGTGCATAGAAGGTAGTCTTGATATGATCTGCTCATGTTGCGGTCGTCAGGTCGACCTACTCCGAGTCCGGCAACGGACCTAGGATTCTTGAACCTACTCTACTTGAACCTAATCTGTTGTCGATGGAGTGGAAGAACAGAAGAACGGGTGAACTAGTTTCGTTGGAGAACTGAACTTTTGATTAGATTAGAAGACACATCTACATGTGGCTATAGTATGTATATTGTAGTGTGGGATTGGGATGAAATGGATTGTATTTACAATTGGATTTTATTAATATCAGGTGGAGTGGCGCTTTTAGACTTTTGTTGCGTTGTTATCTATTTTGCCTTTGGTATTTGGTTTAGGTTAGAGGCGGATAAGAGATAAGAGTATGGTATTGGTGTTGGATTGTGTACACTTTCTTATTAGTTTACCTTAAATATGGAGTTGCGTTGCGTTCATATTTAATTTGTTTGGATAGAATTCTTGCATTATAGTTGCAGTCGGTCTTTGGCTTTGTTTACGTTTGACGCATAACTCGCTTGGATCCCAATACTTTGCTATGAAAAAATTATGTAATATAAGCCAAATATAGCCAAATATGTTCTACATTTTTCGAAACATTTAGTTGAGCTCTTCTCTAAAAAAAATTCCCGAAAATCACCCAAATTTTCAGCGTTCACACTGGTATAACTCCTTAACTCCCAATCCCATTTCCTATCATCTTGTATAATTTGCATCGTAACGCAACGCAACACCTATTCTAAGTTAGACAAATAATACATACAAGTATAAGTACGAATGTGCGTGCACCCAATCCAATACCACATTCTTATCCACCAAAACAAACCAACAAAAGACCTAATATAAATAAAATCCAATTGAACATTTATTCCACTCCATTCTACACTACAATATAGCGTAGCAATAGCGACATCAATCGCATATAAAATACATATGTCACACCATCTGTTCTTCATCTACTTTTCTATTCCCCATATTTAAACGATCTGATCTGATCATACTCCGATTCCAACAGACGGATCTATTATCAAACCTATTCACTGTTCATTTTTAAACTGCTCCGATTCCGATCTGAACTTAAAAGAATCGAATGATCAAACTGCTCCGATTCCGACCTGAACTTAAAAGAATCAAATGATCTAGGTTCGTTTTCTTGCTCCGAAACTGATCATTTTTCGACCTGATCATTTATTTCGGTATACGGAGTAGGTTAAAAAGAGAAGTTTCGCAAATTGGCAACCATGACTAATAGAAGGCGAACGTGTTAACCGTTGCGCCATCTGAAATACTAAAGTTACGAATAACAAAATTTAAAGCTTCGTATACATATGAGTATTCGTGCACGTACGAACGCTGTGCTAGCACATAATCTCGTCCAGACCAAATTTCACGCACAAAGTTGTTCACACTTATTTATTTTATTTATTTATCTATTTATTTAATCAAGCAAATCACTGAACAGGGTAAGAGACTCCAAAAAACAGCAAATACAGTAAATACTGTATAAATTCAAAGATACAAAAGATGATGGTAATACAGAACTTAAATAATAATATAGAATAATAATAATAAGGAAAATACATAAAAAAGAAAAAAAAACGACTTCAGTATTAATATGAAGGGAAGAAAAAAAAGTGTAAAAGAAAGAAGAAAAGAAAAAATCACATGGCGTCGATCTGTGGCAAAGGAGTGTCAGGTACTGGGTAAGTCTTTTGGGGAGTTGCGCCCCATTGCCCAGAACAGAGGACGATGGCGCGCAGGAGTAGTTGACGCGCTATGCCCCGCTAGGGGTTAAGGCAAAGTAGTAGTAGTTAAGGAAAAATTAAAATAAAAACATAAAAGAACTACGATTGGGATAAACCCCAATCATGCAATACTCTAGATGAATTTGAACCTGGTTAAAGCCAATAAATAATTTTGGTTGCAATCTCGGATGCATCGTTAAGACTTTGTTGATCCCATCACCTCTCAGATTTCATCTAGAGTATATATACATACATTCCAAATTTCAGACTAATAGCTGTAACACTTTTCGAGAAAATCAACTTATTGTCAAAAGACAACATTTTGTATTAGCTCAAAGCGATATCAAGCTAGAGAGCAACGTTGGTAAAATGTGTCATATTGTATAGGAGGGGGTAGACGGAGTAAGGGTAATCGACTATTTTTTTTGAATCTAACTGATATTGTTAATTAAGTGTTAAGTACAAAATTTCAGCCCGATAAATTGTATACGTACTGAGTAAATAGGCTTAACGTATTTCATGAAATAGTGCAGTTTGTATGGGAGGGGGTAGAAGGAGGGTGAGGATTACAATAAATTTTATAATGTAGATTACAATTATCATAAAAGTGATATATTCAAAATTTCAAAGCAATAAGTTTTATAGTTTCTGAGAAAATCTGATTATTGTAAATTATCAAAAATGTGTCATTTTGTATGGGAGGGGGTAGACGGAGTAAGGGTAATCGATTACTTTTTTTGAATCTAACTGATATTGTTAATTAAGTGTTAAGTACAAAATTTCAGCCCGATAAATTGTATAGGTAATGAGTAAATTGGCTTAACGTATTTCATGAAATAGTGCAGTTTGTATGGGAGGGGGTAGAAGGAGGGTGAGGATTACAATAAATTTTATAATGTAGGTAACAATTATCATAAAAGTGATATATTCAAAATTTCAAAGCAAGATGTTTTATAGTTTCTGAGAAAATCTGATTATTGTAAATTATCAAAAATGTGTCATTTTGTATGGGAGGGGGTAGAAGGGGTGGAGCGATTTAGCCCGTTCACGAACTTAGCCTTCATTTTTTGTCAAAAATAACGTGTGCAAAATTTGAACTTCATAGCTCAACGCGTTCTCGAGCTAGAGAGGTCACGGACGGACGGACGGACGGACGGACAGACGGACAGACGGACAGACGGACAGACGGACAGACGGACAGACGGACATCCGTTTTTGAGATATTCGAGTGATAATATGAACTTCTGTATCATTCATTTTTTTCTGCGAGCCTTATTTCTTAGCGTTACAAACTTTGTGGCAAACTTATAATACTCTCAGATTTCATCTAGAGTATAAACATAAAAGAACTACGATTGGGGTAAACCCCAATCATGCAATACTCTAGATGAATTTGAACCTGGTTTTGAATCTAACTGATATTGTTAATTAAGTGTTAAGTACAAAATTTCAGCCCGATAAATTGTATACGTACTGAGTAAATTGGCTTAACGTATTTCATGAAATAGTGCAGTTTGTATGGGAGGGGGTAGAAGGAGGGTGAGGATTACAATAAGTTTTATAACATAGGTTACAATTATCATAAAAGTGATATATTAAAAATTTCAAAGCAATATGTTTTATAGTTTCTGAGAAAATCTGATTATTGTAAATTTTCAAAAATGTGTCATTTTGTATGGGAGGGGGTAGAAGGGGTTGAGCGATTTAGCCCGTTCACGAACTTAGCCTTCATTTTTTGTCAAAAATAACGTGTGCGAAATTTGAACTTCAAAGCTCAACGCGTTCTCGAGCTAGAGAGGTCACGGACGGACGGACGGACAGACGGACAGACGGACATCCGGTTTTGAGATATTCGAGTGATAATATGAACTTCTGTATCATTCATTTTTTTCTGCGAGCCTTATTTCTTAACGTTACAAACTTTGTGGCAAACTTATAATACTCTCAGATTTCATCTAGAGTATAAATACTTACAAAACTGTATGTCGGGATCTGAAACTTTTTGTAGAAGCAGTCGTTTGAAAGAAAAAATGAAACAGCTAAAGTACCAAGCTCCAGTCTATCATAATTGCGCATTGCCCGAAGTAGAGGCGAGTTCATGTATGAGGAGAGTTCAGCAGTGGGAGGATCGAAGACTACCTAGCAAAAGACCGTACCCCCCGGTAACGTGTACCACCCAAAATAGCTATGCTAAACAGCTGTCGTGGAGTAACCACCATTTTTACTCAGCCCATAGGATTTCCAAGAGATCCATAGCGCGGAGGCTACGATTTTGATGATTTAGTTAACCCAGGCACGTACCCAACGACGTGGGCTACGATGTTCATGATTTAGGTAACCCAGTTACGTACCCAACTTAGTTAACCACTTTTAATGCTGTGACAATATTGCTGAGAAAGCATTATTTGGAAACCATTCTACCTATACCTAGAGTATATAAGTCCCGATGGCGTATGTGGTAGCACGATGGCTTCTGAGGCAGAACGACTCGAGTTCGAGTCCCAGTCGGACATGCAAACACAAAAATTTGATTTAAATATTGGAAAAAATGTAAAAAAAAAATTCTAAGAAAAACGACCCAACCGTAGAATCAAATAGGCATACTAACCGGATGTACGAGTAGCTGATTTTTTATACCCTAGACTTTTAGTATAGGGTATATTGTTTTTGTCACGACGAAAATATGTAACACCTTAAAGGAGGCTCCGGAGGTATAGCAATGTATATATATAAATGATCAGGGTCACTTCCTGATTCGATTTAGCCATGTCTGTCTGTCTGTCTGTCCGTCCGTTCACACGATAACTTCCGATAGAAGGAAGCTAGAGCTTTGAAATTTTGGTCAAATATTGGAAGTATGATCTAGTTGGTTGGTATTGAAAATGGGCGTAATCAGTCCAAGAGAACGCCTACCTCCCCTACATATGTAAAATAATTAAATGTATATATAACTCCCGATTAAATAAACATGAAAAGCTCTAGCTTTGGTAGATTGCTCGTGAGGACGATCTTCTTCTCTCCTGGAAAAATAAAATCGATCAATTGAAAACTAACGGCAATTTTCTTACAAAGAGCCCCGTACTACCCTACTTTTCGGGTGTTTTGTCTATAACTCTTGAACCAATTGATGTAGACACTTGATTTTTGGCATGCAACCCTGGGGCGAGAAGCTGCTTGAGTTATAGTAAGTTGGGCATAATCAGATCAAAGGAACGCCTACCTCCCCTACAAATTTCAAAAAATTAAATATTCATTTAATTACGATAACTTTCGATAGAATGACACTAGCGAGTTGAAAATTTGTCAGAATGTTGTTAGTAAGATCTACTTGGTATTGAAAATGGGCAAGATCCGACTCAACCAACCCCTACCTCCCCTACAAATGCAACTTCAAATAAGCGATAACTTTTGATATAATGAAGCCAGCAACTTAAAGTTTTGGTCAAATGTTTGAAGTGAGATTGGGTTAGTTGGTATTCAAGATGGGTTAGATCCGACCTAAGGAAACCCTACCACCCCTAGAAATGAAACTTAAAATAAGCGATAACTTACGACAAAATAATGCTAGCGACTTAAAATTTTGGTCAAATGTTTGCAATAGGATCCTGTTGGCTAATATTGAAAATACGTAAAATACGACTAACGAAACCCCTACTTCCCCTACAAATGAAACTTCCAATAAGCGATAACTTTCGATAGAGTGAAGCTAGAGACTTGAAATTTTGCTTAAATGTTTGTAGCATGATCTTATTTGTTGGTGTTAATGATGAGCAAGATCCGACCCAAGGAACCCCTACCTCCCCTACAAGTGAAACTTCAAATAAGCAATAACTTTCGATAGAATGAAGCTAGCGACTTGAAAAATTCGACAAATATTTGTAGAATGGGTTAGTTCATTGATTTTGATAATGGTCAAGATCCTCCTGAATGATTGCCAACCTCTTCTATAAACTGGTATATAGGAAACTCACTTTCACATGCATATGGTCGTTACCAATTGGTACTTTTGGTATCACCACTAGGTCTGTACAAGTCTAGGGTATATACGCATCGGACTCCGGGCCGAAGCTTCGCTTCGGCCTGGTTTCTACTTACGGTGGGTACTTAATAGTGTGCATAAAACCAGACGGACAAAGCTTAATCGACTCGTCTCATCATACTGACCAAGAATATACATATATAGTTTATATGGTCGGAGACGCTTCCTTCTGTGCGTTGCAAACTTCATGACAAAGTTAATATAACCTATCACATCCGTGAAGGGTATAAAAATGGGCCCAATTGAAAAATATTGGCCATGCTAGGCTTGCAATCAAACTATCTTCAACTTTTTCTTAGAAGTTTTTCCATTTGGAGCATCCGTTCCAAAGATATGTGAGCTTGAAAAGTGATAAAGTGTGATTTTTTAGCGAAGCCTGAAAAATTGTCGTTTTTTTTTACTATCGCTTTTGACTATACTACTAAACCGAATTCAACGCTCTTTAATTTACTTTTACAAAGTTTTTCGATCCGAGGCACTGTTGTAATGAACCACCTGTAACGAACCGTACTATGGTCTGGTAGTGCTGCTCCCACCACCAGATCGAAGTAGCACCTGATTAGTAGTGATCTGTTGGTGGTGCGAAACCAGAGGCCGAAAGTCCCATTACACCCGGACCCAGGTGCGACCGTGTGGGCGTCTGATCCGTTCGTCAACCATTCCATCCTTATCGACTATTTTTTTTGTATACCTTATTTTTACCTCCTCTGTTTGTGTTGTCTTGCCGAGGCCTATGCATTTTTGTTAATACGTAAAAGACAGAGGCAACGAGCGGCGAAAACCCCGCCCACATCTCCCGAACTGAGCTACAGCAAGCATAGGCCGTTGCTTAGCTCGTTGAGGGGCCTTTTTCTTCGCCAGATGGTACGGCCCAACCTTCAAGGTAATCTGCTACCTTAGGCTCCGTCCCCACGGGCATCTCCGGATGCCCACCAAACCGTCCGTTACACTGTTTAGGAGTTATAAAGATAATATTAAAGAAAGTTTTCAAATTTGTCAGATTTCGCCCACCAAAAGTTAACCCTACCTTCTGCGACCGTGTAAACTCAGGTTCCATGTATTCAGTATCTATAGAAGGAATTAAAATTATTTCCAGATCTTTCCCTCATTTTTAGTATTAACATTATTTTACTGGCCTATAAGGTATTGCAACTGATGATTAATTTCAAGTAGTAAACAAAAGTTAAAAAAAACTGGCTAGATATGAAAAGTAAGCTGATAACAGCCGTTTGTTGTTTCTTTGTAAAAAAAAAACAAACTAGCAAAATACTAAACAGAACAGATTAGGGCAGCGAAAGGGGTTGTAGTGCAGTAAACGACCGACACTTTATTCATACCAATATGTAATACATTTTACAAAGCTGCCTTAACTACAAAATCGGGAGTAAACTGAACTTTACTACTTTTTATTCATATCAGCTACTACGCTCTTTAATTTACTGATACAATTTTTTCCGATCCAAGGCACAGTTTAGCAGTTATAAGGATAATATTAACAAAGGGATCAAATTTCTCGGATTTTCGCCCACCAAAAGTTAAGCTCACCTTCTGCGACCGTGCACACTCAGTCTCCATTTATTCAGTATCTAATAAAAGGGATTAAATTTTTTTCAGATCTTTCCCTAATTATACCCTTCACGTATGTGATAGGGTATATTAACTTTGTCATGAAGTGTGCAACGCACAGAAGGAAGCATCTGCGACCATATAAACTATATATATTCTTGGTCAGTATGATGAGACGAGTTGATTAAGCTTTGTCCGTCTGTTCGTCTGTCTGTCTGTCCATCTGGTTCTATGCAAACTAGTCCCTCAGTTTTAAAGCTATCGAGCTGAAATTTTGTACAAAGCCTTCTTTCTACTACACGCTGTAAATATGTCGGAACCAACGGAATCGGGCCACTACGTCATATAGCTGCCGTAGGAACGATCGGTCCAAAAAATCGTCTTTGTGAGAAAAACTTTGATCCAAACCACTTTCCTAAATTTGGTTGAAATCGGCCCACTATTTCATATAACTCTCATAGGAACAGTGAAATCGGAACAAGTTTTACTACTAATTGCGAAGTGGCAAATGCACCATTAGTTAAAACGAAGGTATGATAGACTTCACGCAAAGCGTGAAGGGTATCATACCTTCGGCTAGCTTGTTTAATTAAAAGTTTAATTTTTTGGAAATTATCTACACTTGAAATTTCCTCTAGGGAATACAAAAAGTGAGTAAGATTCATATCAAATAGCCAATCTGCTGTTTGCTCAGTGGGGATCATAACGAGTATCTTACAGTTCAATTCTGACTAATCATACAGGTAGATCATCATCTAATATTCTTCATGTGTTTTAATTGTTGTTGTGAAGGCAAGAAAATGGGAAACAATACATCGTGGTCACCGGCTACTGTAAGTATTCATTCGATACGGATTGTTTACATATTATTACTATGTTCAGTGTACAATATTAACTATCTGAAAATCTTCAGATCCAAGAAGGTGGTGAAATAGATTCTGCTATTCTTAGCCAACCAACTATGGCAGATCATTTGTCCGAATCGATGGAAGCAATGAAAATGAAATTGAATGCAATGGAAATGGAACCGAATGGAATGGAAATGAATTCAAGAATGTCCGGAACCAAGGCAGCGCAGCCATCTTTTGTAATAATGAATGAGCCGCCAGGAATGTCACCAAGTACAAGTTATTTCGAATTATATTACATTAGAAGAAATTAGAAATGATCAAAGGAAATTCTAGTAGCATAACAACATACATAAGTGAAAAAAAAATGTATTTTTTCTTTATTTTTACAAATTACCAAGAAATTAATAATTTACCCCGATCGGAGACTGGCTAAGAACACCTAGCATTGAAACTCCAGTGGAGAAGAAGGGAACAAAAGCAGGATAGTGTTCTGGTTCTCCTAGAGGGGCAGGGGCGTGCGGTCCTAGGAAGCGATGGAAGCACCGCTACCCTATCTTTCATTCATTCATTGAAAAAAAAACTCTATGCATTTAGATTAGATTAGATGGAGGGCAGTTGGCCAAGAGGGCCAACAAGCACTGCGACCCGGAAGTCTATTGTGCTACACCCTGGAGTCTATGCAGATTAGTGAGCTGACTAATTCTCGTGACCAATCATCCCAACAAATCTGCTCAGCTGTTCGAGTGTTAGTGAGGCAATCGTTTCCGCTTCAGGGAATGCATCGCCGAAGCATTTCAAGCGGCGGAGATGAAGTGCATCACAGTCACAGAGAATGTGCTGGGAAGTCTCATCTTCGCTATCACAGAAGCGACAGCTTGGGTCAGAGACAATTCCCATTCTATGCAGATGACCCCTCAGGGTAAAGTGATAATAATAATAATTCTCACCCGGTTTCTGCGTAGTCTTAGCAGTTCGTGGGTGCGGTTGCGTGTGTGGCCAGCTATAAACAGCTTAGCCTGTCTAAGACCAGGGGTATTGTTCCAGTGCGCGATGGTTACTGAGTGTTCCAATTCCCTGATATGCCGTCTTACACTACACAAGGGAATTCCACAGTATGGCTCTGGACCGACGAGTGGGGTTGCAGAAGCTCCCCTGGCCAACTCGTCCGCTGTTTCGTTTCCTGGGATACCGGCGTGTCCAGGGACCCGGTAAATGGTAACCTTATTTACGGAGCCTAATCTTTGCAAGGCTTCACGACCATTAAGCATCAATCGGTGATAAGACGCATGCAGCAGATGAACATAAACTCTAAACTGGTACTAGAGTGTGTCCGGAAGCTCAACACGTGTGCCTCAGAAAATGAGGTTACGCTGATGTGGGTAAAAGGACACATAGGTACAACAGGAAATGAGGCGGCGGATGCCCTAGCAAAACAGGGATCTGCGGCAACTTTCATTGGCCCAGAACCCAGAGTTGCTCTGGGGAACGGCATGATTGGAGCGAAGGTTAGGGAGTGGATGGACTCCATGCATCAACAAAGATGGCAGGAGCTAGTCACTTGCAAACAAGCTCGGAATGCAATGACCAGCCCTTTAGGCAGGAAAGCGAGAAAGGTACTCAGTTATAAACGGAGTACCCTAAGCTGGATAACTGCCTTGGTCACAGGGCATGGTAATTTTAAGGCTCATCTGGCCAAGATAAAAATCGGGGAAGATGACGTTTGCAGGCTATGCCTGGAGGAGGCCGAGACGGCAGCACACATTGTGTGCGAATGTCCAGCACTGGCTAGCACGAGGTTGAGGATCACAGCCAAGCACACAATAAGTGTGGAAGCCATGAGTGAGCTCAGCTTTAAACAAATGCTAGCAATAACACGGGACTCAGTGATGAAGAAAGAGGTCGACAACTATCAGTCGACATCTGGAAGCCACTGATGACCGGGAGGGGGCGAAAAGGGACCCAAACGTTAGTGGTCTGCTTCGGCTATCCCCCAGAATATAATAATAATAATAATAAGCCCCAATTTCGACGAGACGTAGAAGTTACTTAGTGCTTTGATGGCCGCCTGGCTGTCAGTGAAGATTGCAATATTCCTGCCTTGGTATCCAGCTGCTAAGCATGTCTTCGCGCAAGTCTCGATTGCATGAACTTCCGCCTGAAATACCGTAGCGTACTTTCCCATTGGAATGGATATCTTGTGAGACGGACCTACGACGCCCGCCCCTATACCCTCTTCGGCTTTAGATCCATCTGTGTACCACGTAACAACGATTGAGGGGAGGGTGCCGAGCTTCAGACTCCAATCCTCTTTATGCATTTGTACAATCTCATTATCAGTAAGATTCATCATGGGCAACATTTTATCCATCCAGATATCAGGTGGTTGTTCTGCAATAAGTTCAGCCAATGTATGCAATGACCACAACAACTACTCGTAGATGCGATTATATTTGGCGCTTCTACTCCCTATAGAAATATTCCCCGATGCTAGAAATTCGCCTTTTAGTCGTGCCAGCCAGATATGCGACTTTCGGATGGCAAGCATGATACAAAGGTTTATGTTGCACCCTAATATTCTTGATGCAACTTTAGGTAGACGAGAAGCGCTTTTTGTGAATGCTTCTCATATGTTTGCAGACACAAAGCTTGAGCTGGTGTTTTGGCTGCAAAAACTTTTGTTGTATGCTATTTTTGTTGACACAACTTTCGGTAAGCGAGAAGCGCTGGTTGTGTCCGATTATAGTTTGCATACAGATACAGATGACGAATGCGTACATTATAGAGTAGTCAATTTAGATACTGAATGCACTGCTACTCGGAAATTTTTTTGAAACCGATGAGACAAATGCCAAACGGTAAATAATGGCTTCGTTATTAACATATTAATTTGTTTAAGGTCAACTCTGACCGCGGAGACTATAAAAAAAATAACTGGAGCAACAGTCCAATTTGAACCATGGCCTCGAGATGAGGTTAGCATCATCTCATTTTCTAGATCGTGACGGTCTTGTACAGAGGTGTGTGATCAGCAACACGCTCCACCGAGTTATGGGTACTCATTTAACAGCTGAGTGGGCTCATAGTCCTACACGTAAATCCCCTTTTTTTATCGAAAACTTCCGCATTCAGTAGGAATCGAACCGGGGTCCAGTGCGTAGAAGGCGAATGTGCTAACCATTGCACCATCCGGACAATGGCGTAGCTAGGGGGGGGGGGCGAACGGGGCCGTGTCCTCGGGCGCAACTGCTGGGGGCGCCAAAACGCTATCCTCGGACTAAATTTTTTCTTCCCTCTGTTTGAATATTAAAAAGATTTTCTTTTTTTGGACACAGCAGGATAAATCCACAGAGTTACACTAACAACTTGAGTGGCTGTTAGTGTAACTAAATGCTTCCTTAAGCATGATTTGGAAACTATTCTATACTAAAGGACTTCATTAGACATCTTTTCACTTTTCCGTAAGAAAAGCAGTATCTAATAGATTAGTAGTACGAGGACGGTTCAAATATGATCGAGACAAACGCTGTAGATGGCGCGGTGCGCCTGTATGTTTTGAAGGTCGCGGCTTGAGTATGTGATAGCTGGGTCCCTTACGAATAGTGTGGCATAGTTTTCGTCGCGAACGCTCGTTTCACGCGCGTGCTACAACCATGAGTGAACATCAAGTGACGACCGCCGTTGCACAACGTATTGTCATTCGTTTTTTGGCGTGGGAAGGCGTTAAAAGCAAGGAAATTCTTCGGCGTTTGCGAAATCAGTTCAGTAGTGAGTGCCTGATTAGGTCTGCTGTGTTTAAATGGGCCAAAGCGTTCAAAGATGGCCGCGAAACCGTCGAGAATGAGCCGCATGATCGTCAACCGCGAACCAGTATCACACCAGACAACATTCACCGCGTAGAACAACTCTTTTGGAGGACCGTAGGATGAATGTTCGAAACATTTCGGATGAAGTCGGCATTAGTATTCAATATTAATATCGCAAAATAACGGCGCGATGGGCTCCCAAACTGTTGAACTTCGAGCAAAAATTCATGCGGTTGGAAGTTTGTCGCCGCTTGCTGACGCGATACGAGGCGGAGGGGGACGGTTTTTTAACGTGAATCTTCACTACAGACGAGACATGGGTACACTATTACACTCCCGAAAGCAAGGTGTCGTTTAAAGAGTGGAGGAAGTAGGAGGAAGGGGCACTAGTCAAAGCGAAAACCACCAGGTCCACGGGTAAGGTTATGTGTACTGTATTCTGGGACCGGCGGGGAGTGCTGTACGTTGACTTCCTGCGCACACAACGTTCCATCAATGCTGCATACTACTCTAACCTTCTAAAAACACACGTGAAACCCGCTTATCGCACGAAACGGAAGAGCATTCCAGCGCGAAGTGCTATTCTTCTCCAGGATAACACGCGCCCTCATACCGCGCGTCTCACGCTCGATACAATATCAGAATTGGGGTGGGAGGTACTGGAACACCCCGCTACAGTCCGGATTTATCACCTTGCGACTACGACATGTTTGGACCACTGAAAAGAAGCCCTCGGAGGTCAAAGATTCAACACCGACGACGAGGTAGAGGAGTTCGTACGCACATGGCTGTCCAAGTTGCCCAAGGAATTCTTCGATACCGGCATCAAAAAACTTCCGGAGAGGTGGCAAAAATGTGTAACTAGTGAGGGGAATTATCTAGAAACACTGGGGGGAGGGAGGGGGGCGTCAGACTGAAGTTTTTCCCCGGGCGCTAAATACTTCAGCTACGCCACTGCATCCGGACTACTACCGCGGAGACTATAATTGACAAAAACCGTCCAGAAATTAGGACCGAATAAATTGCACTCGCCATTTCTCGGAAATTTCTCACTCAATCGCAGAAGCAAAAATTTCTATTTTTAGCGCAGAGAATTTGCTATAAAATATTGCTGAAATCTATGAGCAAATCTACGGTTAATTTGCAATTACCCTTCCAAGAAGTTTTTGGTCTTTTTCTAACATGTCAATCAGCTGATATCACGAATTAAGTTTATTCCAGGCCCGCATCAGTTATAACATAGATTACCATACATTTGATAGGGAGACTACGATACATTTAATGTGGGCCTGGAATCTTATATATAAAAATAAGTCGTCTACGTATGTACAGGCATAACTCAGTAACCCTTTCTCCGATTTGGCTCAAATTTTTTTTGTTGTGCTCCTTTACGCTCAACTTAGATACTAACGGAGCCCAAAATTGGAAATTTTCCCGGAAAATTGAGAAAATCGGAAAATTTCATTTCCCATACATTTTGTATGGAGAAATTTTTTCATCTCCGATTTGGCTCAATTTTTTTTCGTTTGTGTTTGCAATACTCCCTCTATTTGTATATTTATAAAAAAAAATCCAGGACGACCTGCTGTCACACATGAAAACACACCTTCTTCCGATTTGCCTCAAAATTTTTTTGGATCTGTTCCTTTAAGCCGAACTTAGATCTTAACGGAGAATAAACACAAAAAAAAAAAAAAGAAACGACCTGTGTCGTATGTACAAGGTTGGCGTCGTTATCCTTTATCCGATTTGCTTCAAATTTATTGCATTCGGTTTCTTTACGCTCCACTTGAAACCTTACGTCATTCAAAATTGGAAATTTTCCCGGGAAATTTGGGAAATTCCATTTTCCCTTCTATCTCCTTAACCCTACATACGATTTCATACGACTTCAAATTTTTTCCCTTTTGATCCTTCACGCTCAACTTACATGCTCACCGAGCCCAAAGTCCAGAAAAAGGACGACCTGCTGACAATAAAGGACATTCTGTTGTTCTTCGAGGAAATATATCCAGTACGTTGCATGTACTTTACACATGTTCTCAATGCAATTAATTTTTTTTACGTGGTCTCTCCTAAAAAGGACGACCTCTTGCCTGAAATGAAAATTGAGGTGTGTCCGATTTGGTTGATATTTTTTTGTTCCGTCTCTTTACGCTTAACTTGGATACCCATACCCAGCTCAAACTCAAATGAAACCGGAAAATAGAGGGCTGTCAACAATTGCATTTGCTGGAAAATGACACTAATTGGGATTGTTTGACATCGTCATATTGTCATGTTTCCCATCGAGTCCACACGGTTTGTGCAACGATCTATATGGATGAGATCTAACGCACATATACACTATGTGTGTGGGGAACCAAACTTTAACAGCTGTTTTGGTAGTTTAGACTGGATGACAATTGTTTGGTTGACAGTTCCTTGTTTTAAAGAAGTGAATTGGCGCAGCGGAATTTTCAAGTGCGGTTTAATAAGAGAAAATTAAGTTTATTTAGTGAAATTTTTTCGTAATCTTGCGAGATTCGAATCTTACATTCTATTTGTGGGCTTGTAAATGTAAAATATAGTGCGAAACACCCAAATTTTACGAAAATAGCGCGCGTCGTAAAAGTCCGCCGAAACAAGTAGAATTTCCGGAAAATGAGAATCTCATTACACACGTAAAAGTGTTGAACGCGTCCTCTAAGATGTGCGGAACCGTAATGTGGCGTTGGAATAAATAAAATACAATTGTGTTCTTAATAAAACAATTGTTTTCTTTCGCGGGCCATTTCTCGCCAGTCGCAAGGTAAACAGATGTCCGTCTGTAATTTTCACCATTGGGCTCATTCATATTGCTGAGCCGCTACTTCACCTCCGTAGCGAAAAGTGCGAGAGTCCCGGAAATAAAAAGATTTCGTTCTAGTTTCGTGGTTTTCGCGTTGTATTTCAGGATAAATTTCACAAAATCGTAGAGAAAGAAAAATTTGTCTTGATAAGACCTTCTGTATGTTCGAATCATGTGCCATATGGATTCCGATAGCACACACAATAACAAAGCGAGGTAGTCGTTCCAGAACGAATGCTCCGGAGCGGCAGTAGTTGCCGCGTTGTTGTTCATGTTTGGTGAATGAGCCCATTGAAAATGAGATAGTGTTGGTGCGCACAACCACATGAAGAAAATGGTTCCCAAAATTCTCGCTTATATTACATCCTGTATTCTTTCATCGTAGGGTTTGTGGAACAAATTCAAAGACGAAATGTCAGAGGATATTTTGCATAGAGTTCGCATTTTAAGGGCCGATATTTCACTTCAAATGAGCGACGCCATACATAACGAGGCGCTCATTTTGAAAGAGAATATATGCTTACTGCTCTGCGGAAATTTGTTGAGTAAATTAGGAATGCCAGCCCCCAGTCGTCCAATGCACGACGCATTCAACCGGGAATTGGAACGAGAACGTGATTACGATCGAGATGCATTGAGTCAAGCAGTGCAAAGAAATGTGCCGTTGTCGAATCCCCAGCAGAAAAGTGCATACGATACACTGATGAAAGCGGCCGATGATGGACAAGGTGCCATTTTCTTTCTTGATGCGCCTGGGGGACCTGGCAAAACGTTCTTCATTTTCTTGATATTAGCGATTCGTTCACGAAGTGACATAGCGTTGGCAGTTGCATCATCTGGCATTGCGGCGACGTTGTTTGAAGGAGGACGGACGGCTCATTCTGCCATTGCCATTGAACTTGCAAATGACGGACGAACCAACTTGCAACATTTCGAAAAATTCTGCTATGGCTAAAGTGTTGCAAACTTGCAAAATAGTCATTTGGAATGAATGCACGATGGCGCATAAACGTGCATTGGAGGCTATCAATCGCACTCTGAAAGACTTGCGCAATAATCACAATCGTTGGAGGCGCAATGATTCTGCTTTCCGGGGATTTCTGTCAAACACTGCCCGTCATTCCGAGATCAATACCTGCGAATCAACTCATTTATGAACCTATGTGCAGACATCACAACTGACAACAAACATGATCATTCTGCTGATGTATTCTCGAAGCAATTGTTGGACATCGGCAATGGAAATGTTCCAGTTGATGAAACAAGTGATTTCAGTGAATTTCCCATTCACTTTTGTCAATTCACTGAGTCCAAGGAGCAACTCATTGAAAAAGTTTTCCCGAACATCGTACACAATTACACCAATCATGAATGGTTGGCTGAACGAGCTATTTTAGCAGCAAAGAATGTCGATGTCCACCAATTGAATTTCGATGTTCAAATGAAAATCCCTGGCGAAGTGAGGACATACAAATCTATGGACACCATCACCAAAGAAGAAGATGTCGTCAACTACCCAACAGAATTTTTCAATTCATTGGATTTGCCAGGATTCCTGGCACATCAACTGCAACTGAAAATAGGCTCAGTCATCATAGTGTTTCGAAATCTTAACTAGCCGAAGCTATGCAATAGAACCAGACTTGCTGTCAAACGGTTGTTACCCAACGTCATAGAAGCGACAATTCTCAAATGAAAATTCCAGGGCGAGCACGTGTTGGTTCTACGAATTCCAATGATTACCATTGATCTGCCATTCGAATTCAAACGATTGCAATTCCCGGTGCGTCTTGCGTTTGCGATGACAGTCAACAAAGCACAAGGACAGTGGATGAATGTGTGTGGCACTAATTTAAAAAAAATCCGTGTTTCTCGCACGGCCAATTGCACGTCGCCTGTTCGGAAGTAGGAAAACCAGATTCTCTATTTGTTTACGCACCGCAAAACACAACTAAAAATGTTGTATATCACAAAGCCTTGAATTAAATGAACTATTCCAATGGAAACAAAATGACTTTTATTCATTCACAACAAACGTGGCTCAGACAGTAATCCATTTGTAGAACCACACACCTCGCCACCTGTCGACTAACAGGAAGATTAGGCGCGGGGTCAGCTTCATGTATGAAAAAAATAAGTCAGGGTAGGTGAATGTTGCGAACGCAGCGAGCACTAGATGCGAGGGCGAGCGAAGCAAGTCATTGCAGCTAGTAAATCTATATATTAATTAGCTAACAATTTTTGTATGGGAATTTTGTGACGGGAACTCCTCCCAAACTACTGAACCGATTTTAATGATTTATACACCATTAAAAAGGTATTCTTTCGAAGGTGTGCAAATTTTAGATTTTATTAAAATTGGCGAAATACTTAGCTATAATCCGCGAAAAACATTGAGAGCTTAGAGTCCAAGCTTGGGCAGATGTATTCGCAACAGCGTTGGATCAGCGGTTCGTGGCTTTGCGGAGATTCGGTTCATGTATATAATGTAGTGGCTTTGCGGGGATTCGATTCATGTATATAATGACCAAGCTTGGGTAGATGTATCCGCTAAGGATCATTTCATAGGATTGTGGGTGGAACAGCGTTCATTGGATTGTGAGTGAAGCCGTCTAGAAAAGATACGAAATAAATAAACCGTCGAATTGAAAATATGAATCAAGTATCCAAGTGTAGTTAATTTTTATGCTTATTATTATCCAAAAACAAAACGATGTCCTGTATGTCCGTTAGAGAAGGTTTTGCTTTCGTGATACGCAGATCTATTGTGGGTGTTCAATCGGGCCAATAAGTGTGATACCTACAGCTATATTTTGAGCTAAATATTTGGCCGTAACCAATTAAATTTCATTTTTCTATTTGGTCTACAGCTTAATAATGAGACTTTTTTTAGAGATGGCAGCACCGATAAACCAATGGTAGTCCATCTTTGACATACATACCATTTGAAGTTTGTATTCATAAGCTGTCAATGTCAGTATAAACATTTCGTGTTGATTGTTGACAACGTATTTTACTGGACCATGGAAAGTTTTGAAAATTCACGAAAAAAACAACATTTGCGGGAAGTTTTACTTGGACATTATTTTGCTAAGAAGACTGCAGCTCAGAGTCATAAATTGCTCGTGGAAGTTTACGGTGACGATGCTTTTTCGCGTGCACAGTGTTTCCGGTGGTTTCATCGGTTCAAAAATGATAATTTCGACATTACCGACGAAGAGCGACCTGGCCAGCCAAAAAAGTTTGAAGACGAAGAATTGACGAAATTACTCGAAGAAGATTCGTGCCAAACTCAAAAAGAGTTGGCAATTTCGTTGGAAGTGACTCAGCAAGCCATATCGGCCATAAATGCCCAAAATTCCAAAAAAAGTCTCATTATTAAGTTGTAAAGTCTCATTATTAAGTTGTAGACCAAATATAATTTTCAGTTCGGGGCTTTATTTCTAGAGACTCAGTCGAATTTCGACTGCAGTCGATTCCAAAAGGTATACCGTGCCGTGGTGAATGGGACTTAAAATCGAAGAGACTGCAGTCGAATTTCGACTGCCCATGATTCAATAAGATATTGATCGGAGCCGGATCGCAATTTGTGTGAAGATAGACAAAGTACCCGGCGCCTGACAAGGTTTCCGGCATAATTGCATATCCAGCGCCCAGGAGTGCAAAAGACATAAAACTGTTTATGAGCATTGCGGGATGGTATCGCCGTTTTATCCCGAACTTCAGTGCGGCGGTTACCGCCCCTCTTACGGATCTGCTCAAAGGTAAGAGGTCTTTTAAATGGACTCCAGCGGCCAACAATTTCTTTGAAAAGGTGAAACAACTGGTTTCCGCTCCCGTGCTAAATCCGTATTTTACAAAGCACTTCTATATTCAGTACGACGCGAGTAGCACTGGAGTTGGAAGTGTTTTGCTTCAGAAGGATGATGATGGCGATGAACATCGAATCGCATATATGTCCGTGAAATTTAATACTGCGCAGCGCAACTATACGATAACACTATACCGAACTGGAATGCTTAGCTGCGGTGTAAGGTGTTAAAAAGTTTAGGACATATATCGAAGGGCTTACTTTCACCATCATCACGGATCACGAAAGTCTGAAATGGTTAATAAACCAACAAGACTTGAGTGGTAAACTCGAACGTTGGAGCCTGAACCTGCAAGCGTTCGATTTCACCGTCGAGCACGAAAAGGGTACCCAAAATATGGTCCCAGACGCACTTTCCAGGGCACATACGGGCAATGACTGTTGCCTACCGGAGTATTTGCATGGAGGACAACGATCCAGGCGGCCAAGGCACGACATCGGACTGTCTCGGCACGATGAAGATGATAATTCCAATTTGCTGCAATTTTGGTGTTCTTAGAAATGTTCTGAAATCCCTTGTGGAGAATACAAAAATAAGGAAAGCCCTCTTTATAAGCAGCATAAGATTTATACAGACGTTTTTACACGTTAGACCAACAAGCCCTGAGACCACGCATTGGACCACAAATCATACCAGCCATTAGATCACGCATTAGACCCCATTATAACACGCATTGGACCACCTATTAGATCACACATGACACCAGCCATTAGACCAAGTATCAGAACGGCTTAGTAGGTAGTCTAATGCGTGGTCTAACGTGGCTGATTGGTCTAGTGTGGCAGAAGATTTGACTTCCAATACGAGCAGCTCAACGTCAGAAACAATAGGAACGTTTTTTTGCTCATTGTTTTGAAACAATCGCCCGCACTAACAAATTGTTCTCATCAGTTCTAGGTGAAGTTCTGGTACAAAAATATTGTTCCGCTAATATATTTTAGGGTTGAAAAGAAAACAAATTAAAATTTAACTTTCCAAAATGTTTCTGTATAAAAAAAAAAGACTTGATGAATGGTAGTGTTTTATACTTTCCTTTTTATTTATCCACTTTTTTGTCATTCTTACAACTCATTTGATATAATCTTTAGCCGGTTGCTGCTCTTTCTATCATAAGGCCTAGGGATGTTGGTGTCCACTTGGTAAGGCTTCCATCGCTTACCATTAATACCGACCGATCTATGTAGCAGAATAACTTTCCTATACGATAAACCTGAAACAATGAAACAGAAAAAAGTCAATTTTCAAATATGATTACTGAAAGGAATTAACGAAACTAGAATTTTCTATAATAAAAAAAAATCCTGATCTCATGTTTTCTTCATTTCTAAATAAATTAAAAGCTCCTTCCGAGGTACTTGGGCGCATTAAAACCCGGTGGATCGGAGAAAAACTAAACTGGTCGAAAAATACAAAGGCAGTGATATCGATATTGACCAGAGTGTCTCAAACTTTTTTGATTCACGACTCCATTTTATCAGCGAACTTTTACGAGACGCTCTCAGGTATAAAATATCTGTAAAAATTAAATTTTCTTCAAAAATATGTATTTCCTTGAAAACAAATCACATAAGAAGAAGATTTACAATTGGATAGAATGATTCAACAGGATTAAGGGGACACCTTGCAAAGTTAAGATTAAAGCCAACCTTAAGGAAAATGACCGTAACTATCATAGGCAACTAACAATCGGAGGAAGACGGCGAAGACCCTACTTAAGTAATCAATGCTGGTAGTTGTATTGGCTCCAGTTTGATTCTCGAATTAAAATTGCAGTTGCAGTTGCAGGACAGTTAAAGATGTGCTCAACATCGTGTGGAGTGAGGCCACAGTCTGGACAGGAGTTCTGCATGTCGTTATCAATTCGGGATAGGTACGAGTTTAGACGTGAGCACTAACCAGAACGAAGTTGGGCGAGTGTAGTCCTGGTTGCTCTAGGAAGTCGTAGTTTGTCTGAAAATATAGCATGTGGTTGCATATTTAGTACCATGTTTGGTTTCATGTCCGCAATTGAGGATAGCAATTCTTCACTATGCAGTGATGGTCGATCTGTTGCTGGTGTTATCGAAGGGAACTCTTTTGAACCTTTGGATCTCCCGCTCGCGGTCCCTCATATTACGTCTTACATGACATGGCGGTGAGGTTCTGTCCATAAGGTTAGTGTTAGGGTGGTCACTCCTATAACAACCAACCAGATATTGCTTCGTTAGAAGTATGTTGTGGCTTCTAAGGGGCATCATTCTGATTTCTTGGTGAAGGTGGTCCTGCGACGACATCAGTAAGCAGCCTGTGACAGTTCTAAGAGCTGCATTTTAGCAGGTCTGGACGTTCCTCCATTACTACTACTACTACTACTTTGCCTTAACCCCAAGCGGGGCATAGCGCGTCAACTACTCCTGCGCGCCATCGTACTCTGTTCTGAGCAATGGGGCGCAACTCCCCAAAAGACACACTCCTTTGCCACAGATCGACGCCATATGATTCTAGGAGCCCCTCTTGGTCGGCCTTTGTTAGAAATGGGGTTCCATTTCATTTCATGGCATGCAAAGCAATGCAATTATCACACTTCCGCAATGTGTGACCTATCCACTGCCACTTCCGCCAGCGAATCAATTTGGCGATTGCCAACTGACCCGTACGCCGACTTAGCTCTTCATTTGATATTGTTTCGAGCCAGAAAATTTTTAAAATTCGACGAAGACATGAGTTGACGAAAACTTGCAGCTTTCTGATAACACTAACGGAAACTTTCCACATACTGCTCCCATACAAAAGCACAGACAGTACCAGGGAGCGAAACTGGCCCAGCTTGGTATTGGTGCTGAGATAACTGCTTTGCCAGATTTTGGACAGCATGCCGTAGACGCATTTAGCTTGGTTGATACGACGAGCGATGTCCTGCTCCGTACAACCATTTTCGGCAACAATGCTACCCAGGTAGACGAAGTTGTCCACCTTCCCCACAGGCTGCCCATTAATGTTGATGGCAATAGTTGTCGGATTTCTTTTTCGCAATGGCGGGCTAAGAACCTTGGTCCTGTTGGTATTAATCTTTAGCCCAACCTTGCTTGCCTCCCTCTCGAGATCTAACGCCATTGCGGACAGATTCATGATTTTGTGGGAGAGTAGGCATATGTCGTCAGCGTAGTCAAGATGTGGTAGATAAGATGTCAAAGTCCCCTGGATTCCTCTGTCTAGTCCGGATAGGGCTGCATGCAACACATCGCAGATCACTATGAGCTATAGGATCGATGAGAGGATGCACCCCTGCCGAACTCCACTGCGAATCTCAAAGTCCCCCGACACCTTACCTTTATGCAGAACGCGACATTTCGCACCGTCATAGGTCGCCTTAATAATAGCCACAGGGATGCGTCTCCTGCACAAGGTCGCTCATACAGAATTCCAGTTCACACTACCGAAAGCCTTCTCGAAATCGATGGAAAGCAAGTGAAGCGGAGAATCGTACTCAGCGCATTTCTCGATGATGATTCGCAAGGATCGACACAGGAGAATCCGGATCGAAAACCTGCCTGGTCTTCATCAATTGTGCTTTCTAAATGAGCCTTTAGTCTTTTCAGAACGATTTTAGCTATTATCTTGGCAACGGCAGGAAGCACACAAATGCCTCTCCAATTTTTACAGTATGTGAGGCTACCTTTCTTCGGAAGTTTGATGATCAGACCTTCCTACCACTCAGTGGGAAAGGTCTCTGTATTCCACGCTTAATCAACAAGTGGTTGCAGCAAATCGGCAGTTACGCTTGGCGCTGCTTAATAAAGTTCGGCAGGCCTTTCCTCGTTTCAGTGCAATAATTACAGTGACTATTTCCTCTTTAGTCGGGGCTGTGGACCGTATACGCACATTTTGATGGTTAGCTAAATTATCTATATGAGGAACTTCACAAGAGGTTACACGGCTCAAGACTGCGGCGAAGTGTTCTTTCCACCGCCTCATTTGATCTTCTTCCAAGATAAGTAGTTTTCCATCACTACCCTTCACCGGATGTTGGCAGGAGTTACGACCTGTAAAGGTTCCTGCGGCAGCCGGTTCTACGCACCGGAGCGACAAGTTTATACAACGGCCAAGAGCTGCCAAACCCCTTCAATGCAAGAAGGATGTGTGTTTGTGTGTTACATACTGTATCCGTTTTTTTGTGTTTATTGGGAGCAACACATCTCGGCGCAATTGCTCTCAATACTACTTCTCCGCGCCGGCATTGAAAACAACCCAGGTCCTTGGATATGCTGCATATGCAATAGAGAGCTGCATTCCAATGCGACGTCAGTGAGATGCAATTGTTGCGACGAGTGGTGTCACCTGAGAAACTGCTCCGGTCTAAACCACCACAGGCACTGGAATCCTTCGTTTACCGCCAGTCAGTGTAGAAACCGAGATCCACAAGCAGCGAGCCCCCCCCCCCGTACACCAGTGACCACCCATACGAGCTTTCAGTCAACGCCAACGACTCCTGCGAATAGACCCAGTAGGATTCCCCAACAAAACAACCTTACGCCTGCACCACCGATCGCCATTTTCAATACGCTCTCACTCTTTTAACTAAATTGCAACGGGCTGCAAAACAAAATTGCCGAACTCACTTCATTCATGGACAGACACCGCATTCAAGTTGGAGCCATCCAGCCATCCCTCAACACTCATGGAAATTACATCATCATAAGGAAAGATAGGCTGACCAACGCTGGAGGAGGGCTTGCCTTCATCATTCACCATTCCGTGCAATACCGGGAAATAGATGTCACCAACAACGAACCGGTATCCAGTTGTCCCTCAGGCTACCATGTAAATATCAACACTTTCCTCACTGGTCAACATCGTCTCCTGCTTGGTGATTTTAACGATCACCATGAACTCTGGCACTTACATCTTAACAACGATGCCAGAGGTATCCCCATTGCAGAACAACTTGATGCCTCAGACTTCTGTACACTGAATGATGATATGCCCACCCGTATTGCCGGTACCTGTTCCAGCTCTCCAGACATCACGATTGCCAGTGCTAGCCTCATAAACTATATACAATGGGAGCCGGTCCTTACACTATCCTCGGACCACTTACCAATCGTGATAAGGCTTGACAAACCGCCAGATGTCGTATCTATCGAACATCGCACTTTTGTCAACCACAACAAGGCTGGAATAGCTTTACAGATTATACTAGTGTTAAATTCCTCGCCCTGCCAACTCCCACCGACGCGACGTACGTAAGGCCGAATCCAACATCAGGAAAGTCCTAGACAATGCGGCTGCGAATTTTATTCCTGCAGGACGCATTCCGAAAATTCGGCCTAACTTTACTACCTTAGCCGCCAAATTGGCAGACGAGAGAGATAGCATCAGGAGCAAAAACCCAGACGAACCCAGAATTCGCGAAATTAACTGTGAAATTCACAAGAGGTTAAAATGGAGTACTCATCTGAATGACTGCAGCCTAACCACAGGTATAAGCAAACTATGGTCGACAGTCCATGCTCTCTCTAATCCACCGGAACAGAAAGGGAATGTCGCCATCCAATTCGGAAACAACTCAAATAGCGACCCTACCTACTGCACAAGTCGCTTCAATAAGCAATTTATTGAACATACTCCATCTGACAGACAAAAGCGCATAATCGGCAGGAGGATCCATAACCGAACCGCAGACAACATACATGTCTTCACCATGGACGAAGTGGCTGCAGCTATCAGGGAAGCAAATAACTCGAATAGCTCGAAAGCCTTGGGACCCGATGGAATCTCAATGGCAACGCCTAAACACCTCGACCCGCCTGCTATCGAATATCTCCCAGCTACATTCAACCTATCCATCATATTACTGATCATTCTGGAACTCTGGAAGAAAGGCAGAGTAATCCCAATCCTAAAACCTGGGAAATAGCTACACTCGGCGAGTTCTATCGTCCCATCACACTTCTATCACCAGTTGCCAAAACGTTTGAAGCACTAATTCACCCTGTTCTTGCGGCCCATGTCCAGCTTGCGAACCACCAGCATGGCTTCCGAAGGATGCACAACACGACGACGGCCCTAGATTCCATTACAACTCGCATCCACAATGGCCCCAATCACCCTCATCTGGTCCATGTCACAGAACAATTCTGGTGGCGCTTGACCTGTCGAAAGCTTTCGACACAGCACTCACTCAGCACTTCTGTCTGACTTATATTGTGCATCGCTTCCAACGCAAATAACTAAATTGATTACCAATTATCTTGCGGGCAGGCAGTCCTACACCGAATTTAGGAGCAAGAAATCGAAACTTAGGAAGATTAAACAAGGTGTGCTACAAGGAGTGCTTCTATCTCCCTCTTTCTTCAACTCCCAACACTGAAGAAATCGAAATTATCTCCTATGCCGATGATTGCTCCATTCTGGCAACAGGGAACAATATCGAGGAAATGTGCGAATGTATAAACGATTACCTTGGAGAACGCATTCTTCACTGGCAAGAATTTAACCCTTTCAGCGCCTAAATCCTCGGCAGCCTTATTTACCACCTGGACGAAGGAAGTCAAGATGCAACTTGGGATCTCAATTGGCAATCAGCCTATTCCAACCGTCAACCATCCTAAAATTCTAGGAGTAACTCTGGACAGCATGACCACGTTGTTGCTGTAGCGATGGTCAGAGTTGCTGTGTGTCTGTTATATGTTTAATTCCGTTTCAAGCTCCTCGGTGTCAAGGCCAAGGAATGTAGCTGCTTCGATGGGGTTTTCCCACAACGACCTTGGGGTAAGCAGTGTGGGTGCAGCTGGGCACGTAAAAATGTGGTCTACGTCATGAGGTGTTCCATTGTAGGCTAGACAAATGTTCCGGATGTTTTCATCAATACGGGATAGATAAGAGTTGAGGCGTGAGCACCAGCCAGTGGGGGGCAAAGACCTTTTCCATAGTCCTCCGCGTGGGCGCCCCCTGGTAACGGCAGTGTATCAATTCGCTGACGGCCAATGTCTTAGCGATAAGACAGTTTGGAAAAGGCAGATAGCTGTAGCCTGAATGGCTGACGAACACCTAAGCGTCTCAGGTTTAGTAGGATGGAATGACTTGCGTAGTTGGACCTGCTACATAGTTTTGTGGGCTCCAGCAGGTTTATTAAACCATCTGAAGCAGCTATCTCCGAGGCCATCCCCTGAATGGGGTTAAGCGACGTGCTGACAACTCGTCCTTGTAAAAACCACTCCATGTCAAGAAACCTGGAACAAAAGCCTCGGATTGGACGGATCAACAACGACGACCACGCAAACGGCTAAAGGATTATTCTTTCGGATCCTGGAATGTACGCTCCCTGAACAAACCGGGGGCAGAAAAGGCCCTCCTTCAACAGGTCGAAAAGTACAAACTGAGCATAACTGCAGTCCAGGAAACAAATTGGCTTGGCAGCGAGATTAATGACAAAAAATCGCACACAATTTTTACAAGTGGCAAACCATCGGGCCGCAAGGAGTTTGGAGTAGCATTTATAGTGAACAATCACCTCAAACCGCATATTACTGACTTCAAACCCATAAATGAACGGCTGTGTGCGATTCGCATCAAGACTCGATTCTTCAATCTCTGGCTCATCAATGTGCATGCCCCCACTGAAGTTAAAGAAGACGCAGTAAAAGACGAGTTCTACGCCCGCCTTGAAACTCTCTTCGACTCACTTCCAACAAACGACGTCAAATTGCTGCTGGGAGACTTTAACGCGAAAGTCGGAAATGAAAGTTGGCACCGGGGGACCACTGAAGGCCACAGCCTCCATGAAGAATGTACCGATAACGGCCAGCGACTTATCGACTTCGCCTGCAGCAGGAATCTAGTCGTAAGCTCTACGTGTTTCCCGCATCGACGCATTCACAAGCAGACCTGGAAGTCTCCAGACGCACATACCGTCAACCAAATTGACCACGTCCTCATTTGCAGGAGATGGGCGTCTAGTGTCATGGATGTCCGCTCCTATCGAGGAGCAAACTGCGACTCAGATCATCACTTGGTGAAGACGACCTACAGATGTAGAATTTCCTCAGTGCACCAATCAAGAATCAGCCCTCCCAAAATCTTTGCGGTTGATAAGCTTTTGAGTGATGCTACAGTGGTGGCGTATACTACCGCCCTTGAGGAAAAACTATCACCTATGCTACACAACATCAGCAACACAGGCGTCCATGGGTTCTGGGAAGAACTCAGGGGTACCATCAAGGATGTCGCAGAGAAGGTCGTGGGATATAAAGCCCGGCGAGCGCGAAATGACTGGTTCGACGAAGAATGCAAAAATTCACTTGACGCGAAAAACGAGGCCTACAGACAATGGATTCAACGAGGAACCAGAGCCAGAAGAGAAAAATATGACGAGCTACGGCGAATATCGAATAGAATAATTAGACGTAAGAAACGTAAATACTTTGACGAGCAGTTGCTGAACATAAACGAAAACTTAGCTAATAGGAACACCAGACAAGCGTACAAACTAGTAAATACAATTAAGAACGGCTACCAACCCAGGACTAGCCTTTGTAAGGACAAGGATGGAAACATCATCAGCGACACCGATGGTATTAACAAACGATGGGCCTCTTATTTTGAAGAGCTTCTAAACCGACCATCTAACATCCCCACACAGGAAGCTCTCGACGATATTGTTGATCTAGGCCCACCCATTCAACCCCCGACAGTAGAGGAAGTTGATCTCGCCTTGCGGTCACTAAAACGAAATAAAGCGCCGGGCGCTGACGAGATTCCAGCTGAACTACTAAAATTCGGTGGAACGAGTCTAGTTGATGCCATACGTCAATTACTCCTGCGAGTGTGGGAGAACGAGGAGATTCCAGACGATTGGCGCAGAAGCATCACCTGTCCAATTCATAAAAAGGGAGATAAACTGCGGTGTGAGAACTACAGGGGCATCTCACTAGTTTGTACGTCCTATAAAATTTTGACGAAAATTCTGGAAAATAGAATAAAACCGTACGCAGAACGAGTCATTGGCGAATATCAAAGCGGTTTCAGACCTGGTCGCTCCACAACCGATCAGCTCTTCTCAGTCAAACTGATACTCCAGAGGTGCTGGGAATACAACGTAAACGTATACCAAATCTTTGTCGACTTCAAGCAGGCATACGACAGTATCGATCGTGGAGTACTGTACAACATCATGCTGCAATTTGGTATACCAGCAAAATTAGTGCGACTGACAAAGATGACGATGACCAACTCCGTCTCACAAGTCAGGATCCAGAATGCAGAATAGACTTACTGATCTATTTGAAACACGCACTGGTTTGAAACAGGGCGATGGACTGGCACCGACCCTCTTCAACCTAGCATTGGAATACGTTGTTCGGGCCATGAATATGGACAACAGCAAGACGCTACTCATCAAGTCGACACAATTAGCAGCGTACGCCGACGACATCAACATCATGTCCCGAAGATTGGCTGACGTAGAAGAACTTCTGCATACGCTCGATACCGCTGCAAAGGAAGTTGGATTACGTATTAACGAGGGTAAAACTAAAATAATGATGCAATCGATGACAAGGACACCTGCACAACCGAGCATCAATGTGGGGAACCTCAACATCGAGTTCGTGAACAACCTCATTTACCTGGGTTGCAACCTGTCAAGGGACGCCAACGAAACTGACGAAATCAAGCGACGGATACAGTTAGCTAATAAGACTTTTTTCTCGGTTCTCCCCATAATGAAATCGAAGCATGTGCACAGAAACACGAAGCTCCGCGTGTACAAAACCATTATACGACCAGTGCTATGCTATGGCTGCGAAGCATGGACCCTAACTCAAGCCTCCGAAAACATGCTAGACACTTTTGAACGTAAGGTTCTACGGCGAATTTTCGGGGCTGTTTGCGATCGAGATGGATGGCGCATCCGGTACAACCATGAGTTGTATGAAATGTACGATGAGCTGCAAGTCTCGAAAATCGTCAAACTACAACGACTTCAATGGGCAGGGCATGTACAAAGAATGGACGATGATCGCATGCCTAAGAGAGTAATGAATGCAGAACGAGTCGACGGAGCGAGACTGCGAGGACGACCGAGATCTCGTTGGGAGAGCTCAGTAGGTGTGGACGCCGCGCAGCTGCGAGGCTCCCAAAATTGGAGGACGCGGTCACGTGACCAAGATAATTGGAGGACAATGATCCAGGCGGCCAAGGCCCGACGTTGGGCTGTCGCGCCACGATGATGATGATGGTGAGCACCAGCCTGATCGAAGTTTTGCAAGTGTCGTCCTAGTGGCTCTAGGAATCCTCTTCTCTTCAGTTGCTATGGGTGGTGGTTGCGCCAAAAGTACTGGATTTGGTTTTAATCCCGTAATTTACGAATGCACCTCTTGCTTATGGAGTAATGCGATGGCAGGTTTGTAGGCGGCGTCGTCGAAAGGATTCCTTTTATATGTCTGGACATCACGTTCAAGGTCCCTCAGATCACGCCGAACATGTATTGGTGGCGGAGTCTTGTCCACTATATGGAAGTTAGGATAGGATGCTTCGCAAGGAGCTTGTTATAGTCTCTGATAGGCGACGTCTCTGTTTCCTGGTGTTGGTGGTCTCGGCGAGACATCAGGAGACATCCAGTTAGGGCGCGGAGAGCAGCATTTCGACAAGTCTGAATGTGCTTCCATTGTGTATTACATGAGGTTCCGAGACCACACAGAAGCAGCATAGTTGGCCACAGATCTTCCGTCTGCTTTGTAGGTGACCAGTAGCGTCTCCTTGTCTTTTCCCCATGTGCTACCGGCCAAGGCTTTTAGGATTTTATTCCTGCCACGCATTCTGTTGCATATAGTTGTGGCGACGTCGACATTTAACGGAAGAATAAGAAGTCTTGATAATTTTAAAATAATAATTATTTAAACCACCTTTATGACTTTGCTTTTCGACAATTTACAAAGGATTAAAGTAACTTTTCCGTTATTTCAGACTAATTGATTTTCCAAAAACAAACTTTTACATTGTAATATCAGTGTCCGTATAATTCCGTTAACTTCATATATATTTTTAATTCATTTCATATAAATAGAACCAAGCTAACGATTTTTTCTAGTTTAAATGTACTCGCTGAGGATGACTATTCATGTCGAAATGCATCCAAACTAAATAAATTTATAATAAATTTGTTAAAAAGCAAAGTCATAAAGGTGGTTTAAATAATTATTATTTTAAAATTCATGGACTTTGCGGATTTAAAACTTTTATCGTTTTTCTAACATAAAGTCTTGATAATGCCCACAAAGGGCGAAACGTCGACATATAAATAAACAAAGTATACAAATACGCTGGATAAGTGTAAATAAAGGAATTTCAACATTAGAAAAACCAGTGAAGAAAACAATCAATAATCTGTTCCCACAGGCATCTACGGATGCCCACTAACCCGTCCATTACAATTGATACACTTTTCCGGGAAAACTGTCACTTTTTAACAAAATTATTTTATTCAAAAATTGCAGAGGACTAAAATCAAAACCAATTTTCAAAAAACGATACATCATTACAGTCAATTCAGGAAGGGGTGTACCCTTTCTAGAACTTTTTTTTTCAGCAGGCACTGGAGGAAACGTTATTGATTTAAGTGGTGGGCATTGCGGCCGTAAATAGGTCTCTGATATAGCCCTTATTACTACAAAAAGAAAAACTTCCACCAGCTCGATGACAAGAGAAGCCATCCTGGAAGACCATCTTCTGCCTTATCCATGCAGACCATTCCCATACACTCTTCGTAACTGAGACTAAGCATAGAACACGGTTCGTTCCGGCGGCAGCCGGTTCTACGCACCGGAGCGACCCGTTTCACAACGGCCAAGAGCTGCCAAAACCCTTCAATGCAAGAAGGAAAGTGTGTTTGTGTGTTACGTGCCCATATTGTCTTTTTTTTTATATTCACTGGGAGCAAAATATCTCGGCGCAATTGCTCTCAGTGTTACTTCTCCGCGCCGGCATTGAAAGTAATCCAGGACCATGGATATGCTGCGTATGTGATAGAGTGCTGCACCCAAACGCGAAGACGGTGAGATGCAATTGCTGCAATCAATGGTGCCACCTAAGACAATGTTCAGGACTTAACCATCATAGGCACTGGAATCCTTCCTTTACTGCCAGTCAGTGTAGAAACAGAGGACAACGAGTAGCAACCACGTCTAACACGCCTCAACAGTCAACACCTTCGAGCGTCCAGACAAGTTCACAGTCATCCCCTATGACTCCTACTAACAGTTCTCACACAACACAATCTTACGCCAGCACCACCGATTGCCATTTTCAATACGCTCTCACTCGTCCAACTCAACTGCAGTGGGTTGCAGAACAAGATCGCGGAGCTCACATCATTTATGGACAGACATCGCATCCAAGTTGGAGCCATACAGGAGACGAAACTGCACTCCAACTCGTCCCTAAACTCATATGGCAACTTCGCTAGTGTCAGGAAAGACAGGTTGACCAACGCGGGAGGAGGGCTTGCCTTCATTATTCGCCGTTCAGTGCAATACCGGGTAATTGATATCACCAGCAGTGACAACACCATGGAAGTGCAAGCCATCGCCTTAAAATCGGGTAATGTTGATATTGAAATCTACAATATATACATTCCACCGGTATCCAGCTGTCCCCCTGGATATCACGTAAATATAAACCATCTCCTCACTGGTCAACATCGCCTCCTGCTCGGTGACTTTAATGCTCACCACGAACTCTGGCACTCCAACCTCAACAACGACGCCAGAGGTATCTCAATAGCCGAACAGATTGATGCCTCAGATTTCTGTACCCTAAATGATGACATCCCCACTCGCATCGCCGGTACATGTTCCAGTTCTCCAGACATCACGATTGCTAGTGCTGGCCTCATAAATGAAACGCAATGGGAGCCGGTCTTAACACTATCTTCAGACCACCTACCAATCGTGATAAGGCTTGACAAACCATCAAACATCATATCATCCGAACACCGCACGTTTGTCAACCACAATAAGGCTGACTGGAACGGTTTTACCTCCTATACCAACGCCAAATTCCTCGCACTGCCAACACCAACCGACGTTCGCACAGCTGAATCAAACATAAGGAAAGTCCTGAACAAAGCGGCTGCGAAGTTCATTCCTGCAGGACGGATTCCGAAAATTCGGCCCAACTTCCCAACCACCGCCGCTAGATTGGCAGACGAAAGAGACGGCATAAGGAGCGTAAGCCCAGGCGACCCCAGAATTCACGAGATGAACTGCGAGATCCAGAGACAGGTAGCCGAACACAGAAGATCAAAATGGAGCACCCATCTGAATAACTGCAACCTAACCACAGGGTTGAGCAAGTTATGGTCGACAGTCCGTGCCCTCTCCAATCCACCAAATCAGAGAGGGAATGTCGCCATACAGTTCGGTGAATATTCAACAAGTGACCCTACCCACTGCGCAAGTCGTTTCAATAAACAATTTATTGAACACCCCGCACCAGACAGACTTAAGCGTAAAATCCGTAGACAGATTCACAACCGAACCACAGATAGCATACCTGTTTTCACCACGGACGAAGTAGTTGCAGCTATAATGAAGGCAAACAACTCGAAAGCATTGGGACCAGATGGCATTTCAATGACCATGCTCAAACACCTCGATCTTCCAGCCATCAACTACCTCACGGCTACGTACAATCTATCCATCTCCTCGTTGATCGTTCCGGAAATCTGGAAAAAAGGGAGAGTCATCCCGATACTAAAACCTGGGAAGAAAGCGACACTCGGCGAATCCTATCGTCCAATAACTTTACTGTCATCAGTTGCCAAAACGCTGGAAGCACTAATCCACCCTGTTCTTACAGCCCACATCCAGCTCGCTGATCACCAACATGGCTTCCGAAGCATGCACAGTACGACCACGGCCTTGGATGCCATTACATCCCGCATCCATAATGGCCTCAACCAGGCTCGTCCGTGTGACAGAACAATATTGGTGGTGCTTGACCTGTCGAAGGCCTTCGACACTGTCAGCCATTCAGCGCTTCTGTCTGATATCAACTGTTCACCGCTTCCGACGCAAATAGTGAAATGGATTGCCAATTATCTTGCTGGCAGGCAATACTACACAGAATTCAGGAACAGCAAATCTAAGCTTAGGAAGATCAAACAAGGGGTACCGCAAGGAGGAGTTCTAACTCCTACCTTGTTCAATCTATACCTCTCAGGACTCCCAGCACCACCTGAAGGGATCGATATTATCTCCTACGCTGACGACTGTTCCATTCTAGCAACAGGGAATGACATAGTGGCTATGTGCAGAAACATCAACGGTTATCTTGAACGACTAAACTCGTTCTTCATAAACAAGAACTTGACCGTCTCAGCGCCCAAATCCTCGGCAACACTATTCACCACCTGGACGAAGGAGGTCAAGATGCAGCTTGATATCTCAATCGGGAATCATCCTATTCCTACTATAAACCATCCTAAAATCCTAGGAGTTACGCTAGATAGCATGGCCACATCATCACCCCATGCCTCAACTGTATGCGATAGGATGCGCAGTAGGAATAAGATCCTCAAAGCCCTGGCCGGTAGCACCTGGGGCAAGGACAAAAAAACTCTACTGGTAACGTACAAAGCAGTCGGAAGATCAGTGGCCAACTATGCGGCTCCTGTGTGGTCGCAGAATCTCTGTGACACGCAATGGAAAAAGATTCAAACGTGCCAAAACGCCGCTCTCCGCACTGTTACAGGCTGTCTCCTGATATCACCCCAGGACCATCTACATCAGGAAACCAGGATGATGCCTTTAAGAGATCACAACCAGCTTCTTGCCAAGCAATACCTGGTGGGTTGCTATCGTAGTGATCACTCTAACGTCAATCTCATGGACAAGACGCCGCCGCCCAGACATGTCAGGCGCGATCTGAGGGAACTTGAAAGAGATGTCCAGAGATACAAAAGGGAACCATTTGATAGTAACGCACATAGGTTGGCCATCGCAGCAATACATCGAGAAGAGGTCAACAAGTCAATAGCAAGCTTAGGTCCGAATCCAGTGCTCTCGTCCATACCACCGATATCTCAGGAAGAGGAAAGACTTCCGAGAGCCACGAGAACAACACTCGCCCATCTTCGGTCAGGCTGGTGTTCGCGACTGAACTCCTACCTATCTCGCATTGACCAGGACGTCTCAAACACCTGTCCTGCATGTAATGAAACTCCTCACGACGTAAACCATATCTTTCACCCCCCAGCTGCACCCACTCACCTGACCCCAAGATCGTTGTGGGAGAACCCAATAGAGGCAGCTAATTTTCTTTCCCTTAACACTGGGGATGAAGACGATACTATAGACATGTAACAGACAAACACATCGAATTCTGACCATTGCTACAACAACAACAACATAGAACACGGTTGAATCCTAGTACAAGAAAACTGAAGTGAGCCTTTCCTCGCAAGTACATCGACAACCATTTTGTTTCCATAAGTGCATCCAATAAAAACAGATACATAAATACATTGTCGGATACTGAATAAAATCACTAGGCCAGGAAGCCAGTTCAGCGAAAGGACTCCTTCAGATTGGGTGAACAAGAAATTAATTTGCCTGACTTTTCTCCCTCGTTACAGCACCTATCGCCATAGGTCGCCAATTTTATTGGAAAATCAATTTAGCTAGGACAATGGGTGACTAAACAATTCCCAAAAGCATCAATAATAGATTTATGTAAAACAACAGACTCGTAAGAAGTGACCAATATTCGGTCTAGCGGTATAAATGGACAAACACAAATAGAATTATCCGTAGTTTAGAAAAAAAGACTCACCTGTTTGCCAAATTCTCGCCTGCCAGGCATAGGTGCAAATATAATTCCCCGTTCGGCACATCTTTGCGAAACAAGTTCTTTGAATTCCAACTGTACAGGTGGATCAATTTGAAGGTCCATTAGTGCTGGTGGTTTACTGTTGGAGTCTTGGGCAGATTGGGACACAGCATGCGACGTTGTTGCCGGTGGAGGCGTTGTTGAATTGTTTCCACTTGCACCAGTTGCACGATGCATTAGCTCCAAGGCTCGTCGAAAATGCTCCTTTATAACGGGTTGTTGTAGAATATCTTCATTGAGTAATCCTTTCCAACCAGTATACCACCGAGAAATTTGATCCAAATTGGGAGCTTGATTGAGCCAAATGACAAGAGTTTGCATCCATTTTGGAAAGAAAAACTTGTCAAGAAGTTGGGCCAAAAGCAGTGATGGAATCAATTCATGCCACTCCCATACTTGATTCCACGTTTCCAGATCTTGTTGCAAGGGATTTATGATTAGTTCGCCAAGAGCAATTTGTAGTTTCGGGATTATATGTTTCAGTAAAAAACTTGTCATCTCTGCTTCACCGAACGCATCTTTCCATGGTGTAATCATAGCCCTTGCAGATCGATCATGCGGCACCCACGCCTGCAAAGCATTTCCTAGCTTTTCGCGAATAGTTGGATAGATTGATTCTTCCATTTTGTGTCCAAGAATTGAGCTCCATGGAAGTACCCAAACATGAATAGGTATCGTGTCGGTTAGGGGATCCCAAATTTGCACTGCGTGATGTAACCTAGGTAAAATTAGTTGTTCCAGGACGTTGTCCAATATCCAAGTGGGAAATAATGGTGCCCAGCAGTCTAGTAGAGCTGCCATCGACTGGTGTTGTTTAGGATTCCATTCAGTTGCAGCTATTCGGAAGCTTGGAATGACGCCCGCCCATATTATGGACGAGTACGGATCGAACACATTACGTCGTTCGGGCAGATGCATATCCAAGATACCCTTCCATTCCTTAATGAGATCCGTGTGTCGAGTTGGCTCCGACAGGGGCTTCCACTCACTAAATTCACTGTTGATAAGTGGAACTAATATTCCCGCAGACAAATCGCCCAAACCGAATTCCTTATATTCTGCCGAAAAATCGGTTTGTAATTCCAAAAAAATGCGTTTCGCTCGCGGCAAAGTTAAAGGCAATTTCGGATTTGTCAAATCTTGAACCAGCTCCAGTGCTTTTTCTAAAGTGTAAATATGATTTTCTTCAAGCTTCAAGATTTCTTCAAGATTATTTTTCTCCTGCTGAAGTTGTTTCTGACGATCATTCGACTCACGTTCGGATTTGTCAATTGAAATTATCTCTTGTTCACACATTTCAACAATTAAATTTAAGTTGTGCATTAGTTCGGGCAATGCGAAGTTGGTGCATTTTTTTGCCTGTCGATGTTCGTAGATTTCTTCATCTTGAATTTTTGCTTGCCCTATAGCGTGATAGCCGCTAAGGACACGCTTTTCTGGACCAGTCATATCGATGACAGGAACATTGCCGAGTCGGTTACTGTAAATAAATAGAACAATGGCAGGAATAAAGTCTGCAGACAATTGCTCATTTTGAAAGAGGTCTCACCTGAACCTATCACCCAGCACCGAACTGTTTTTCTTCCCTTTCTCTATTACATCCTGTACAGATCGATAGTAGTAGCGATTTTTCTTTCCCTTTTCAACCTTAGTGTCTTTTTTCCATTGTGACATTTTCTCTTTGAATTCCTTCGCTTCACGTTCATCTTCATCAATCACTTTTTTGTTCTGTGGAGAAAGTTGAAAATAAAAAGTAAATACGTTCACACCATAGACTAGTCATCAAACCATTTGACCGGGAATGCTGGCTGGCGTCTCTGGTCCATAAGCACCAATAGCCCCTCGACCTTTTCGCATATGTGCCTCTACAGGTTTCGCAATACCTTGTAAATCTTTTCCAAGACCTTTTCCCGGCTCGTAACCCATCTGCATGAGGAGCTTGGCGCCAATTCCTCTTGTATGCTGTTCCCATGTACCGAGTTTCACGGAACCCGATGTCATCGTATTGGGTCTTTTTTGTTGTGCACCCTTACCAAGTCCAGACATACTGGGACGTACATCGGCTTCACTTTCTGATTCTGACGAAGTGTGAGCGACTTTGCGGCCAAAAGAAGGCCGTTCATCTTCTGAAAAAAAAGAGAATAAGAGAATGGAATTTGCGAACTTACTTCCTCGGGAGAACAGAGCCGATGTTTATTTATTATTGCTCAGCGATGGCGAATCACCATCGGCGAGAATAGATAAGTGTAGATGTGTTTGCAAATAAAACGGCATAAGTTTCTGCAAATCGCAACAATCATAAATTGTGCTGTTGTTGTTGTAGCGATGGTCAGAGTTGCAGCGTGTGTTTGTGTGTTATAAGTTTAATTCCGTCTCAAGCTCCCCGGTGTCAAGGCCAAGGAATGTAGCTGCTTCGATGGGGTTTTCCCACAACGGCTTTGGGGTAAGCTGTGTGGGTGCAGCTGGGCACATGAAAATGTGGTCCACGTCATGAGGTGTTCCGTTGCAGGCTGGACAAATGTTCCGGATGTTTTCATCAATACGGGATATATAAGAGTTGAGGCGTGAACACCAGCCTGATCGAGGTTGGACAAGTGTCATCCTGGTGGCTCTAGGATGCCTCTTCTCTTTAGGCGCTATGGATGGTGGTTGCGCCAAAAGCACTGCATTTGGTTTTAATCCCGTAATTGATGAATGCACCTCTTGCCAATGGAGTAATGCGATGGCCGATTTGTAGGCGGTGTCGTCGAAAGGATTCCTTTTATATGCCTGGACATCACGTTCAAGGTCCCTCAGATCACGCCGAACATGTCTTGGTGGCGGAGTCTTGTCCATTAGATGGAAGTTAGGATGTTCCCTCCGATAGCAGCCTACTAAATATTGCTTCGCAAGGAGCTTGTTGTGGTCTCTGATAGGCAACGTCTTTGTTTCCTCGCGTAGGTGGTCTTGGGAGACATCAGGAGACATCCAGTTATGGCGCGGAGAGCGGCATTTTGACAAGTCTGAATGTGCTTCCATTGTGTATCACCAGAGCCGTCGAAAGGGGGGTGCGGAAGGGGCGAAATGTCCCGGACCCGTGATTTTAAAGGGGCCCGAAAATTTGAAACATGAGAAGAAAAAAGTTGGTCAGTTTTGTAAATAAAAAAGATCGAGCAAGATGGAGCAAGAATAGTTCTTCTAATTGAGCGCATGAAAATTTCAGTTTCTTTCTTTCCGTGTTAAATTTTCGATTTGACCCGGTGCAGGCTCGGTCGCTACTCGGTCCCCGCTCGACTTGGTTCGATTACAAAGATAGTAACACCAGTGATCTGGGTCGGCAGATACGAGGGCCAGGTTTCGGAGTGGCGTTAAGTGGACTGAGTAACTATGAAAAAAAAAACATTTTGCTCGAGCAGAACCTAAACCCGCCACCGATTGAATGAGAGATCAACTCTCTACTCATAGAGCTACCAGAATCCTCGTTGAGTATTTCGGTGCAAATTGTAAAAAAGTCTTCAGCTACTTAGCTCATTATGTCGTGATGAATTTATCTATTACTAACCAATGACGGTACGGTATGGTTGCCAGGGTATTTTCTACAGAATATTGATATGATTTGATGGAAACTGACTTATTTATTTTGGATTATTTAAGAGACAAAATGTACAGAAATAAGCTCCAAACAATTCAGCAGTGAAAAGGCATATTTTCAGAGCAATAGCGCCAGTGAAAGGAAATTTTGTTCAATTGCTCCTTTTTTGCAAATTGAGATTGTGATTTTTTAAGCAAGGGATATAAATTTTTAATTATACATTAAAAATAAAGTCCAAAAAATTCTAAAAAAACAGTTAAAAGCATTTGAAATCGTCGACATATATGGGACATTAATATTTGTTCAGCCCCAGCCCAGATTTTCTCTCGACGGCCCTGATTATATCATATTATGGGGCCATTTCCGAGTTGAGTCCCGGGCCCGGATTTTCTCTCGACGGCCCTGTGTATCACATAGGTTCTGAGACCACACAGAAGCAGCATAGTTGGCCACAGATCTTCCGACCGCTTTGTAGGTGATCAGTAGCGTTTCCTTGTGTTTTCCCCCATGTGCTACCGGCCAAGGCTTTTAGGATTTTATTCCTGCCACGCATTCTGTTGCATATATGTAGTTGTGGCATGGGCAGATGAGGTCGCCATGCTATCCAGGGTAACCCCAAGGATTTTCGGATGATTGGTGGTGAGAATGCGTTCATTGCCTATATATATATCGCAAGCTGCGTTCTTACTTCTTTTGTCCAAGTGGTAAACAGGGTTGCGGATGATTTGGAAGCTGACACAGTTAAGTTGTTGCTTTCAAAGAACCCGTTAAGTTCAATGAGGTAGCCATGAATCAGCTCGCACATTTCATTGATGTCGTTCCCTGTTGCCAGAATTGAACAGTCATCAGCATACATAAATAATTGGAGATCATCAGGAGGTGTTGGAATTCCTAATAGATATAAATTAAACAAGGTGGGAGATAATAGTCCTCCTTGGGGAACACATTCCTTGTTGTTGTTGTTGTAGCAATGGTCAGAAGTTCGTTGTGTGTCTTACATGTTGTTCGTCGTCCTGGGTGTTAAGTGACAGGAAGATAGCTGCCTCTACGGGGTTCTCCCACAGCGACCTGGGGGTCAAGTGTGTGGGTTCAGCCGAGCAATTGAAAATGTGGTCCACATCGTGAAGTGTACCATTGCAGGCGGAGCATGTGTTCGTGACATCCCGGTCAATGCGAGATAGGTAGGAGTTAAGACGCGAACACCAGCCCGACCGAAGTTGGGCAAGTGTCGTCCACGCTGCTCTCGGGAGTATTGTCTCATCGGGAGAAATGGCTGGTGGTTGTGTCGAGAGAACTTTATTTGGACCTAGTCCCACGATTGATGTTTGTACCTCCTCGTGGTGTATTGCTGCGATGGCTGATCTGTATGCGTTGTTGTCAAAGGGAACCCTTTTGTACCTCTGGACGTCTCCTTCGAGGTCCCTCAAATCACGCCTGACATGTCTTGGTGGCGGCGTCTTGTCCATGAGGTCGGAGTTGGGGTACTCCCTTCGGTAACAACCCACCAGGTATTAATGGTTAAACCGAAATGATATGCGCGAACTCCACACTATTTATTATTTTAAAGAAAATTAATTTAAAATTAAACACCTTTAACACCAGGTATTGTTTCGCAAGAAGCTTGTTGTGGTCCCTTAGAGGCATCATCCTTGTTTCCTGATGTAGATGGTCTTGGGATAACATCAGGAGACAGCCAGTCACAGTACGGAGAGCGGCGTTTTGGCAAGCCTGAATGTTATTCCATTGTGTGTCACAGAGATTATGTGACTACACTGGAGCCGCATAGTTGGCTACTGACCTTCCGACTGCTTTGTATGGGACCAGTAGGGTTTCTTTATCCTTGCCCTAGGTGCTACCGGCCAAGGCTTTAAGGATTTTATTCCTTCCGCGCATCCTGTTACACACTGTTGAAGCATGGGGGGATGACGTGGTCATGCTGTCCAGGGTTACTCCTAGAATTTGAGGATGGTTCACGGTCGGAATAAGTTGGCTGCCAATTGAGATCCCAAGTTGCATCTTGACTTCCTTCGTCCAGGTGGTGAATAAGGTTGCCGAGGATTTGGGCGCGGATACGATTAAATTCTTGCCCGAGAAGAAGAAGTTAAGCTCTTTCAGGTAAACATTTAATCGTTCGCACATTTCCGTGATGTCGTTGTTGTTGTTGTAGTAGCGACGCGCTGATATCCGATGAATGTGTGTGTCATAATTCATAAAGCTTGGTTGTCCATGATTTCTTCAATGTCCAGGTGTAGAAACGCAGCTGCCTCAATGGGATTATTCCATAGCGCAGTAGGTGTTAGGCGCGTGGGAGCTGCAGGACAGCTAAAGATATGCTCAACATCGCGTGGAGTGAGGCCACAGCCTGGACAGGAGTTCTGTATTTGGTTATCAATACGGGATAGGTACGAGTTCAGACGTGAACACCAGCCAGAACGAAGTTGGGCGAGTGTAGTCCTGGTTGCTCTAGGAAGTCCTAGTTCGTCTGAAGATATAGCAGGTGGTTGTACATTTAGTACCCTGTTTGGTGTCATGTCCGCGATTGAGGATAGCACTTCTTCACTATGCAGTGTTGTGATGGCCGATCTGTAGCTAGCTAGAGTCCTGACATGTAGAGGTTAAACAGGGTGGGAGATAAGACTCCTCCTTGGGGAACACCCTGTTTAATTCGTCTTAGTTTAGATTTCCCGGATCTAAATTCTGTGTAGGACTGTCTGCCGGCAAGATAGTTGGCGATCCATTTTACAATATGCGACGGAAGCGATGTACCGCATATGTCAGACAGGAGAAACGAGTGGCTGACAGTGTCAAATGCCTTTGACAAGTCTAATGCCACCAGAATCGTTCGTTGACAAGGACGTGCTTGGTTGAGGCCATTGAGTATTTTCGATGTAATGACATCCAAAGCCGTCGTGGTGCTGTGCATCCTTCTAAAGCCATATTGGTGGTTGGCCATCTGAGTATGAGTCGCAATTATAGGGTGGAGCAGCGCTTCTAAGGTCTTGGCTACAGGAGACAAAAGTGTGAGGGGACGGTATGATTCGCCCAGTGTTGGTTTTTTCCCGGTTTTAGAATAGGGATCACTCTTTCTTTCTTCCAATATTCGAGAATGATAGATGATGAGATGAAGAGGTTGATCGTGGCCGTTATGTATTCAATTGCTCGTGTGTCAAGATGTTTGAGCATGATCATCGATATACCGTCTGGTCCAAGGGCTTTGGAACTCTTCGCTCTTTTTATTGCTGCTGTAACTTCCTGAGATGAAAATTGAAGTTGCTGGTCAGCTGGACGGTTACGGATGCTCCTAGTAATAATGCGCTTAAGTCTATCAGGAGGTGAATGTTCGATAAACTGTTTGTTAAAGTTGTTGGCGCATTTTGTTGGGTCGTTAACCGTAATGTTGCCAAATTGGATTGCAACATGCCCTTTGTGTTTGGTTGGGTTTGTAAGGGCCCTAACCGTTGACCACAGCTTATTGACACCCGTTGTCAAGTTGCAATTATCGAGGTGGGAGTTCCATTTCCTTCTCCTGTGATCTGCTACCTGTTAAGGTTTAACTCCTTGATCCTTGGATCGTCCGGGTTAGTGCAATATGCGGTATGTATGCGGTCTCCATCGTCTACCAATCTAGCTGCTAAAGTAGGGAAATTTGGTCGAAATTTGGGTATCCGACCTGCTGGGATGAACTTCATAATCGCTTCCTGCAGTAAGTATGTGCCTTACATTTCGTTCGGCCGTGCGCACGTCAGTCGGAGTTGGTAAGGCAGCGAAGGCCGTGTTGGTGTAGGATTTGAAGCCATCCCAATCCGCTTTATTGTGGTTGATGAACTCCGTGATGTCGTCGTTCCCTGTTGCCAGAATGGAGCAGTCGTCGGCATAGGAGATAATTTCGATTCCTTCAGGTGGGGTTGGAATTCCAGATAGGTAAAGGTTGAACAAGGAGGCAGACAAAACTTCTCCTTGTGGCACACCTTGTTTGATCTTCCTTAGCTTCGATTTTTTGCTCCTGAATTCGGTATAGGACTGCCTGCCCGCGAGGTAGTTGGCAATCCATTTTGTGATATGCGTTGGAAGAGATGCATTGTAAAGGTCGAACAGAAGTGCTGAGTGCCTGACTGTGTCGAAGGCTTTCGACAGGTCTAGTGCCATCAGAATTGTTCTGTGATATGGACGAGGTTGGTTGAGGCCATTGTGGATGCGAGTTGTAATGGCATCCAGGGCCGCGTCGTACTATGCATCCTTCTGAAGCCGTGCTGGTGGTTTGAAAGCTGGATGTGGGCCGCAAGAACAGGGTGGATCAGTGCTTCGAGCGTTTTGGCAACTGGTGATAGAAGTGTGATGGGACGATAGGACTCGCCGAGTGTCGCTTTTTTCCCAGGTTTCAGGATTGGGATTATTCTCCCTTTCTTCCAGCGTTCCGGAACGATCAGTGATGTGATGGATAGATTGAATGTAGCCGTGAGGCATTCGATAGCTGGTGCGTCGATGTGTTTAAACATTGCCATTGAGATTCCATCAGGTCCCAAGGCTTTCGAGTTGTTCGCTTTCCTGATTGCTGCAGCCACTTCGTCCGTGGTGAAGACAGGTATGTTGTCTGCAGTTCGGTTATAAATCCTCCTGCGGATTATGCGCTTTTGTCTGTCTGGTGGAGGATGTTCAATAAACTGCCTATTGAAGCGACTTGCACAGTGGGCAGGGTTGGAGATTGAGTTTTCTCCGAACTGTACGGCGACATTTCCCTACTGTTTCGGTGGATTAGAGAGGGCACGGACTGTCGACCATAGTTTGCTAATACCTGTGATTAGGCTGCATTCATTCAGATGCGAACTCCATTTTGACCTCTTATGTTCGGCCACTAGTCTTTGGATTTCACACTTCATTTCGTGAATTCTGGGATCGTCTGGGTTAGTGCTCCTGATGTTATCTTTCTCGTCTGCCAATCTGGCGGCTGAGGTAGGAAAGTTAGGCCGAATTTTAGGAATGCGTCCTTCAAGAATAAATTTCGCAGCCGCTTTGTTAAGGACTTTCTTGGTATTGGAGTCGGCCTTACGTACGTCGGTGGGAGTTGGCAGGGCGAGGAATTTAGCATTTGTATAATCGGTAAAGCTATTCCAGCCTTGTTATGGTTGACAAAGGTGCGGTGTTCGACAGATATGACATCTCTCGGTTTGTCAAGCCTTATCACGATTGGTAGGTGATGATAGTGCAAGGACCGGCTCCCATTGTGTATAGTTTATGAGGCTAGCACTGGCAATCGTGATGTTTGGAGAGCTGGAACAGGTACCGGCAATACGGGTGGGCGTATCATCATTCAGTGTACAGAAGTCTGAGGCATCAAGTTGTTCTGCAATGGCGATACCTCTGGCGTCGTTGTTAAGATGTGAGTGCCAGAGTTCATGGTGAGCCTTAAAATCACCAAGCAGGAGACGGTGTTGACCAATGAGGAAAGTGTTGATATTTACATGGTAATCTGAATGACAACTGGATACCGGTGGAATATATATGTTGTAAATTTCAATATCAACATTGCCTGATTGTTTGCAATGCCGGCGCGGTGAAGTAGTATTGAAAGCAATTGGGCCGAGATGTGTTGCTCCCAATAAACACAAAAAACAGATACTAGTTGGGACGCTAAGCGATTTCACCTTGCAAAATATGATAGAGAAATGCCATTTTGTATGATTGTTCGTGGTCCCTATACATTCCTTTTAAGAGATGGAGCCATCTTGGAACCCGCGGCAGAGCGGCTGTGCGGGCGAAAAACCGCGAAATTTGGGCCCTTTCTTTAATATTGTCCTAATAATTTGTAAACGGTGCCTCGGATCAAAAAACTTAATAGGTTGTAAATTAAAGAGCGTCAAATTCTACATCCAATGCACTGCTCAAAGTTGAAATTTGGTTTAGTAGTATAATCAAAATCGATAGTCGAAAAACGTCACTTTTTGAGGCTTTGGAGAAAAATCACACTATATCGCTTTTCAAGCTCACATATCTCTGTAACGGATACTCCAAATGAAAAACCGGACAAGTAAAAGTTGAAGATATTTTGATTTCCGGTTTAACGTGCCCAATGGTTTTCGAATCGGTTCGTTTTTAGTGTAGTTGTGAGCGAAAATGCAAAAATGTTTTTTTTAGCGATTTGAGCCTTAATAGCTGTATCTCGATAAATAAAACAGCTAGAAGTTTTGGTTTAGCCCTCAATTCGTAGATACTTTAAAATTGTTTATAAAAGTTTTGCTAAGTTTTTAGTCAGACTAATTTAATTAATTAAATAATTAGTTAATTAAATGATTAAATTTCTTCCATAATTTCAAAGTTCAAACAACTTATATGACGTTTTAGGTTGGTTTCTAACGTATTTGGTCATTCTGAGTCAAATGAAATCAACCGCTATTCCATGCGACTATTAGTTCAAAAGATATTCACTTTTTTCCAGATTTTGTTATTAATTAAATAAGTCTTTATATTAAATACGTTGAAAACAAAAAGCTTTTGTGCCAGTTTTAGGATAGTCCCTATTGTATTTGGTCATTTTGAGTCGAATGAAACCAACCGCAATTCCTTGCGACCATTAGTTCAAAAGATATTTACATTTTTTCAGATTGTTTTATTAGTTAAATGAGCTTTTTCGTTAAGTAAGTTGAAAATAAAAGGTTTTTAAGCCAGTTTTAGGTTGGTTCTTAATGTATTTAGTTAATCTGAGTAGAATAACATTAGCCGTGGTTCCATACGACCATTAGTTCAAAAGAAATTCACATTTTCCCACATTTTTGGATTTGTTAAGGAAGCTTTTTTATTAAATAAGTTGAAAATAAAAAGCTTTGATGCCAATTTTAGGCTGTTTCCTAATATATCTGGTCATTTTGAGTCGAATGAAACTAAAGGCAATTCCATACAACAGTTAGTTCAAAAGTTATTCACATTTTTCCAGATTTTTTCTTTTTGTTAAATATTTTTTTATTAAATAAGTTGAAAATAAAAGGCTTTTATTCCACTTTTAGGTGGATTCCTAATACATTTGGTCATTCTCAGTCATGGAGGAAATATATTCTCAGTCGAATGAAATCAACCGCTATTCCATACGATCATTAGCTCAAAAGATATTCTCATTTATACAAAAAAAGATATTAGTTTGGTAAGCTGCTTTATTAAATAAGTTAAAAATAAAAAGCTTTTCTGCCCATTTTAGGTTGATTCCTAATGTAATTGCTCATTCTGAGTCGAATGAAACTAACCGCAATTCCATACGACCATTAGTTCAAAAGATATGATGAATTATGACATGTAAATTGTATCTATAACAAGATACCTACACCCTTTGCTAACGGATTGGCATTATTACTTCTCTCGTAAGGTCACTTACGGGATATGCAGAGAGTAGCAAATCAAATTATCGAAATATACTATTATTAAACTTTTTCCTGGGGGGCAAAGACCTTTTCCATAGTCCTCCGCGTGGGCGCCCCGTGGTAACGGCAGTGTATCAATTCGCTGACGGCCAATGTCTTAGCGATAAGACAGTTTGGAAAAGGCAGATAGCTGTAGCCTGAATGGCTGACGAACACCTAAGCGTCTCAGGTCTAGTAGGATGGAATGACTTGCGTAGTTGGACCTGCTACATAGTTGTGTGGGCTCCGGTACGTTTATTAAACCATCTGAAGCAGCTATCTCCGAGGCCATCCCCTGAATGGGGTTAAGCGACGTGCTGACAACTCGTCCTTGCAAAAACCACTCCATGTCAAGAAACCTGGAACAAAAGCCTCGGATTGGACGGATCAACAACGACGACCACGCAAACGGCTAAAGGATTATTCTTTCGGATCCTGGAATGTACGCTCCCTGAACAAACCGGGGGCCGAAAAGGCCCTCCTTCAACAGGTCGAAAAGTACAAACTGAGCATAACTGCAGTCCAGGAAACAAATTGGCTTGGCAGCGAGATTAATGACAAAAAATCGCACACAATTTTTACAAGTGGCAAACCATCGGGCCGCAAGGAGTTTGGAGTAGCATTTATAGTGAACAATCACCTCAAACCGCATATTACTGACTTCAAACCCATAAATGAACGGCTGTGTGCGATTCGCATCAAGACTCGATTCTTCAATCTCTGGCTCATCAATGTGCATGTCCCCACTGAAGTTAAAGAAGACGCAGTAAAAGACGAGTTCTACGCCCGCCTTGAAACTCTCTTCGACTCGCTTCCAACAAACGACTTCAAATTGCTGCTGGGAGACTTTAACGCGAAAGTTGGAAATGAAAGTTGGCACCGGGGAACCACTGGAGGCCACAGCCTCCATGAAGAATGTAACGATAACGGCCAGCGACTTATCGACTTCGCCGGCAGCAGGAATCTAGTCGTAAGCTCTACGTGTTTCTCGCATCGACGCATTCACAAGCAGACCTGGAAGTCTCCAGACGCACATACCGTCAACCAAATTCACCACGTCCTCATTTGCAGGAGATGGGCGTCTAGTGTCATGGATGTCCGCTCCTATCGAGGAGCAAACTGCGACTCAGATCATCACTTGGTGAAGACGACCTACAGATGTAGAATTTCCTCAGTGCACCAATCAAGAATCAGCCCTCCCAAAATCTTTGCGGTTGATAAGCTTTTGAGTGATGCTACAGCGGTGGCGTATACTACCGCCCTTGAGGAAAAACTATCACCTATGCTACACAACATCAGCAACACAGGCGTCCATGGGTTCTGGGAAGAACTCAAGGGTACCATCAAGGATGTCGCAGAAAAGGTCGTGGGATATAAAGCCCGGCGAGCGCGAAATGACTGGTTCGACGAAGAATGCAAAAATTCACTTGACGCGAAAAACGAGGCCTACAGACAATGGATTCAACGAGGAACCAGAGCCAGAAGAGAAAAATATGACGAGCTACGGCGAATATCGAATAGAATAATTAGACGTAAGAAACGTAAATACTTTGACGAGCAGTTGCTGAACATAAACGAAAACTTAGCTAATAGGCACACCAGACAAGCGTACAAACTAAATAGTAAATACAATTAACAACGGCTACCAACCCAGGACTAGCCTTTGTAAGGACAAGGATGGAAACATCATCAGCGACACCGATGGTATTAACAAACGATGGGCCTCTTATTTTGAAGAGTTTCTAAACCGACCATCTAACATCCCCACACAGGAAGCTCTCGACGATATTGTTGATCTAGGCCCACCCATTCAACCCCCGACAGTAGAGGAAGTTGATCTCGCCTTGCAGTCACTAAAACGAAATAAAGCGCCAGGTACTGACGAGATTCCAGCTGAACTGCTAAAATTCGGTGGAACGAGTCTAGTTGATGCCATACATCAATTACTCCTGCGAGTATGGGAGATCGAGGAGATCCCAGACGATTGGCGCAGAAGCATCATCTGTCCAATTCATAAAAAGGGAGATAAACTGCGGTGTGAGAATTACAGGGGCATCTCACTAGTTTGTACGTCCTATAAAATTTTGACGAAAATTCTGGAAAATAGAATAAAACCGTACGCAGAACGAGTCATTGGCGAATATCAAAGCGGTTTCAGACCTGGTCGCTCCACAACCGATCAGCTCTTCTCAGTCAAACTGATACTCCAGAGGTGCTGGGAATACAACGTAAACGTATACCAAATCTTTGTCGACTTCAAGCAGGCATACGACAGTATCGATCGTGGAGTACTGTACAACATCATGCTGCAATTTGGTATACCGGCCAAATTAGTGCGACGATGACCAACTCCGTCTCACAAGTCAGGATCCAGAATAGACTTACTGATCTATTTGAAACACGCACTGGTTTGAAACAGGGCGATGGACTGGCACCGACGCTCTTCAACCTAGCATTGGAATACGTTGTTCGGGCCATGAATATGGACAACAGCAAGACGCTACTCATCAAGTCGACACAATTAGCAGCGTACGCCGACGACATCAACATCATGTCCCGAAGATTGGCTGACGCAGAAGAACTTCTGCATACGCTTGATACCGCTGCAAAGGAAGTTGGATTACGTATTAACGAGGGTAAAACTAAAATAATGATGCAATCGGTGACAAGGACACCTGCACAACCGAGCATCAATGTGGGGGACCTCAACATCGAGTTCGTGAACAACTTCATTTACCTGGGTTGCAACCTGTCAAGGGACGCCAACGAAACTGACGAAATCAAGCGACGGATACAGTTAGCTAATAAGACTTTTTTCTCGGTTCTCCCCATAATGAAATCGAAGCATGTGCACAGAAACACGAAGCTCCGCGTGTACAAAACCATTATACGACCAGTGCTATGCTATGGCTGCGAAGCATGGACCCTAACTCAAGCCTCCGAAAACATGCTAGACACTTTTGAACGTAAGGTTCTACGGCGAATTTTCGGGGCTGTTTGCGATCGAGATGGATGGCGCATCCGGTACAACCATGAGTTGTATGAAATGTACGATGAGTTGCAAGTCTCGAAAATCGTCAAACTACAACGACTTCAATGGGCAGGGCATGTACAAAGAATGGACGATGATCGCATGCCTAAGAGAGTAATGAATGCAGAACGAGTCGATGGAGCGAGACTGCGAGGACGACCGAGATCTCGTTGGGAGCAGCTGCTGGGTACCCAAAATTGGAGGACGCGGTCACGTGACCGAGATAATTGGAGGACAATGATCCAGGCGGCCAAAGCCCGACGTCGGGCTGTCGCGCCACGATGATGATGATGAAACTTTTTCCTAAGGATATCAACATCCTGGATATTTAACGTCACTATCCTAATTATATCAGTGGCGTGGCGTGATAATTCAACTAGGGGAAGCAATTGGTATTAAAAATTTACTATTATTATGCTTTCCACAAATTTACTGCGTATTAATTGGACCCCTCTCGTTAGCTACTTTTAACATTTCTAATATAAAAGCACCCAGGAATCACGAACGGGGACGTGAGAGTAGGTATACTGTATTTTATCAGCATTTTAATTCCCATGCTACCAATATATAATAATTTACTTTTAAATAAATAATTGTAAAAATTATATGTTGGTAGACTTATCAAAAAAGCAAAGCTGTAACTATAAGTATATAAATAAAGCATATTCGAATTATTAGAACTACTATAACAATAACAACAATAGCAAAAAAATTGCAAAATAAATATCCATACACTCATAAAGAAAGTAATCATGTTCAGCGAATCAAAATTTGAATAATAAAAACAATAACAATACAATAAAAATTAAAAATAATTCAACTATTTACTATTTAAAAAATCACAGTTAGTGAGCAAAATAAAATAATAATAATTGGGCAATAAATATATTACAAGTCAAAATAAATAATAAGATCCGTACATACTATTATTTGTAATTTAATTCTATTCGTCTTTCTTTTTTTGCGAATTCATCTATAATATCTGTATAAAAACTTTGCTCACACAAACATGATTTAAGGAAAACCTTTTCAATTGACATTATTGCCAAGTCGCTAAGCCGTTGTTCGCCTGTACAATTTCTAAGATACGTTTTAATCCTTTTTAAGCAAGAAAAACTGCGCTCTGCGGACGCACTGGTTACTGGTAATGTTAAAACTAAACATATTAATTTATAAAATTGTGTGAAGCTATCTTTTAATTTGTTATTAATGAAATAGTTAAAAATACCTTGAAAAGATTTTTCCTGCAAATCAGAATCAGAATAAAGCACAATGAGTTCAGTCTTTAATGAAATATGTTCAAATATATCAGCATAAGTTTTAGTTAAATTTAAAATAGTAAAAGATTGTCCGGAAATGTTTTCAAATATTGGTTAAATTTAGAAGAATCTAATAGGTTTAAAAATGTGAAACTTGCTAAGGATGAAAATCTTGAATTTATTTCTGCGGTAATATTATCTATAATTTCGACATAAATACGTGTAAAGAATAGTTCAACATTTTCATTACTGTCAACAAGGCACCTGGCTTTTTTCCGGCGTTGTGGAGTTTCGCAAATAGATGTGGTTTGGGTCCAAATTTCCGTGAAACTAAAATATTTCTTAACGATTGAAGTTGATTTTCAAAATCTGTAATTTTTAGAATGCAGTACATTATATCAGTTTGTTTACTTTGAAATATATCGAAAAGTACGTCGGTTTGTGGAAAAATTTTAGAAAAAACATTGAGCAGGAAAACAAACTGAAAATCTGTAAGTAAAACAAGAAGTCCCCTTGCGCTATTAACGGTCTCGCCATCCCACTTTCCACTCTCATTTTCAATGATATATTCAAAGAGTTCTTTTAATTGATCTAAATTATCAAAAATGGTTAAAACTAATCGACCATTAAAAGTCCAACGTGTTGGAGCTAATTTTGGAAGCCTTTTTTTGAGGAATAAATCTAGTGCAACTGTTCTCTTTGTTGAATGATTAAAAAATGTTGAAAAACAAGTAATAGATTGAAAAAAAAATTCGACATTCGCGTATTTTATCGCATGATTTAGATAAAACTAAATTTAACCGATGAGCGAAGCAATGAATATATATTGCGTTTTTATACACATCCTTTACACGTGTTTGTAATCCAGTTATTTTACCAGACATTACCGAAGCCCCGTCATAGCTTTGACAAATAAGTTTGTTACCGCAATTGAATTTTTGAACAACATCTAAAACATGGTCAAATAAACGCGACGCAGTCTGATCATCAGAAATATCTGTAAAAGTTATGAAAGTTTCTTTAACCTCACCGGAAGGAGTAATGTAACGAAAGGTTGTTGAGAGTTGAGAACGACATGAAACATCGGTTGTTTCATCTGATATTATTGCTATAAATTTAGTTTGCTGAATTTCATTATAAATCTGTTTTAATAAAATTTTAGAAATGCTACTAATGAGATCGTTTTGAATATAATTTGATATTCCGGAAAAAACAGTCGCTTGCTCCAAGTGAGCTCGCAAGTCCGGATTATATTTAGCTAAAAGATTTAAAAGTTCAACGTAATTTCCCCTATTGCAAGAATTCACATTTTCATTGTGACCACGAAATGCCTGTTCTTGACATCCTAAATGGCACACAACGTCAATTAGCATTTTTAGTATATCTCGATTTTTCGAAACTTTCTCATTGTGCAATATTATTGAAGATCTATGTTGGCTACTTAATAATTCTTCAATTCTTGGACCGGAACCGAACTTGGAAAGAAGAAGTACTGACTTTAAATGATCAACGCTTTTCGTACCATGCCTGTCCACAGCTTTATGTAAATTATTTAAGTCACAAAACCCGGTAGTTCGCCAAACATTTGAATCATTTGAAAATAACAAGCATGGCCAACAAAATAATTTTTGCTTGGTCTTACAACCGGTAATCCATTCCGTATCTTCATAAATCTTAGCAGTAAAATGCCTAGTACATCTTTTTGTTTTAGAAACAATTTCCAAAATCGGTTTCGGTCGACCCTTTTCGATAATGTCTTTTTTTTCTGCGAAAGATCGAGATCCAAAAGACAATCGAAAAAGATCATCAACAACACAATATTGATCCATGCTACTTTAAAAACAAATCAAAACACTATAAGCAATTATAAGCACCTAGACCGATTAAAAAAACCCTTCACCTTTTCACCAACAAAAAGCACACAAATCGCACTACACTAAAGCACTACACTAGAGCAAATGAGTTTTAAATTTAACGGCTCATTCAATTCCTTGTGACGTCAATGACTTGAGGCAGTATTACCATCTCCCACTTATTTTTTCTTGGAATTTTCCGTTAAATGGTTTTCGATTAGATATAAGTTATTGAAATATGCATAAATATCCCTATAATTGAGTTCGTCTCTTACTAATACTCGTATACACTAATAATTCTATGCGAAATCACTTCTTCTCGAATTTACCAATAATAATTTTTAACCATGAAGCCATTATATTTCAAATCGAAACTTTTTCCACAATTCAATTCCTATCCTACTCTGGTAACCCTTGTGAAACTCATATAGCACATCACATACGCATTGCAACACAGCAAATATTTTCAGTCCACAAGAAAATACGAACAAAGAGGAAATGGGAAGAAAAGTTCCCCAGCGTCCATGCGCCAGCAGCTCCGCTGCAGGCAAGAATTTCCTCTACTACATGTGAGGGGAACTTGGAAGCAAATTCCTGAGTGCTTCCAACCTACCGTGTACGTGAATTTTTTTTTATCACGACACAGTAGGTTTACTGGGGAAAAAAATAAACACTCATAGATGCAAATTTTGATATGCTTCCATGTGTCTTCTTCTTGGTGTGGTGTGGTGGTTTTCGCGGTGTTACCAATTCGGCTGTGTAAGATATTCGCGATTAGTTTCTTTGGAACTTTTATTTACATAGACTGTGCCGAAGAGTTTTTTTCGCGACTTTTTTGCGCGATTCAGAAAAAATTATTTAGAAAATTTTCCACCAATCGCCAAATATAAGGGAAGCAATGCTTCCCTTGCTTCCATGGACGCCACCCCACTGAATTATATGCCGCCATCCTGGAAATTTTCATATACATATGTGCTTTAAGCGGCGAATAACTGTCTCTCCTTACAATTTGGCCACTAATGAAAAGCCTTATAACACAAATTGTAGTAATCCTTCATATTTCTACCAAATTCCATACCTGTAGCTTCAGCTCTTTTCGAGATATTCTTTGAACACTGACTGATTTCATAAGGGTTTTATTTTTTTCTACAAAACCCTAAAAAGCGTAACTATGACCTAAGCTATCAAGCCAAGCTATCAAGCAAAGACTTTTTGAACAAGATTTAATTATCTGTAAATTGAGACTAAAACAAAACTTCAGCTACTATACTTACCGAAATAGAGCTATTAAAGCTGGAATCGATAAGAAAGCAATCCAGCATTTTCACTCACAACTACACTAAAAATGAACCGATTTGAAAAGTACTGAGCACGTTAAACCGGAAATCAAAATATCTTCAACTTTTACTTGCACGGTTTTTCATTTGGAGTATCCGTTACAGAGATATGTGAGCTTGAAAAGCGATATAGTGTGATTTTTCTCCAAAGCCTCAAAAAGTGACGTTTTTCGACTATCGATTTTGATTATACTACTAAACCAAATTTCAACTTTGATCAATGCTTTGGATGTAGAATTTAACGCTCCTTAATTTACAACCTATTAAGTTTTTCGATACGAGGCTCCGTTTAGAAGTTACAAGGAGAATATTAAAAAAAGGGCTCAAATTTCGCGGTTTTTCGCCCACACAGCCGCTCTGCCGCGGGGACCAAGGTGGCTCCATCTCTTAAATTGAAAGTATGGGCCCCACCAGCATTTGTACCAAACGGCATTTCTCTATCATATTTTGCAAGGTGGCGTCGATTTATGTCGCTTAGCGTCTCAACTATACAGTATGTAACATACAAACACATGTCCTTCTTGCATTGAAGGGGTTTGGCAGCTCTTGGCCGTTGTAAAAACGGGTCGCTCCGGTGCGTAGAACCGGCTGTCGCAGGAACGTGGCAAAAGAGTGTAAGGCGCTGAGTAAGTCGTTGGGGAGTTGCGCCTCATTACCCAGAACAAAGTACGATGGCACGCAGGGTTAGTTGACGCGTTACTCCAGGGGTTAAGGCAAAGTAGTACTGATTACACTAAACAACTTGAGAAAGTATTAGACACTTGTCAAAAGCAATTCTTTGTTAGGCACTTGTTAAAATCAATCAGATCTCTATCATCTAAATAATCACAAAGGAAGGCAGCTCAATTGTGAAACAGGGTACGTCTACAAAAATCAAATGTAGCTTATCTCCGTACCTTTCCACTGAACACAAAAACAATTACCTTCGTCAGTAATCTGCGAGTCGTCTTCATCCTTCCCCAGCTCCTCCTCCTTTTTCTTCCCAGACTGCTGTACACCGCCAGCAACAAAACTCACAGGAGCCGAGTAGTCTTTTGTTTTCTTCCCTCGTCGCCGTGCGGACAACTCCTCCTCTTCTTCAGCATCGCTATCTTCCGCCCAAATGCCTATAAATTAATTAAAAATTGAGAAAATAATTTGGGAAATTTCATACACATCAGGATACCATCAGATCTTTACCGTAAATTTGTTGATGCTTCGTCTGGCGTCTACGACCACGATTCGGATTGAACTCATTCTCCAGATCGTAGTCCGTAACTTCAAACCGTTCGTACTCATTATCGGACATTTTGTAAGTAGTCTTCAGTTAATTTTTGTAATTTTTTCTGCAAATTCAACACGCCGGGAAACGTTTGTCAACAAACGTTGAGAGAAATTAAATGTCAAGCTGACAGCAGGACAGCAGTCGACAAATCGTACTCAGTCGGCTTCGAAGTCCGACTATCGTCTCTCTCTCATGGGAGAGACTAGTCTGCGCGAACATTTGCTTGAGTGTTATATCACGATAGAGCATCTGTCCTTTCATAAGCAAATTGCCTTTATTTCTTAAAGAAAAGTTGTTTATTTGATAGGAATTCACTATTAAGATGTTACTTTCTTTGTATGTGAAACGCAACCAATCAAAATGTTGAACTTCGTGTGTTAACATGCCAAAAACCACTTGTTGGCCGCACTATCAATGCGGTACTTCCCCGGTTAGTGCCCATATCCGCTGCGACCCCTCAATCAAAACACACCCATACACAGACAACTTGCATCGCGAAAAAATTCTCTCGTATAAAAGAAGTGCACGAAACGCCGAAAAAAAATCGGCTGGCGAACAACAACAACAGTCCCGTAAAAATGACGGATCGCAGGCATTTTTAAAACGTCGAAAAGAATTCGCGCACGTGGAAGCTCGCGTCCCCGTGATTTTTCCTCTTGCATTTTATGGCCAATTTTCACTGAATTTCCGACGAAAAATCGTGCAAAACCATGGTTCAGGTAACGTAGAGTTCGGGTGCCGTGAAATTTCGGCGGTTGGTGTGATGTAAACAAGAAATTTTTCCGTTGCAAAAAGTGTCGCGAGCAAGGCCGCAATTTCCTGGCCCGTATCGGTCCCGGGGTGTTTTTTTCTGGTGCAAGGGTGCATTGTGTCGAGGTTCCGGTGTCAACCATTTTTGTGCAAAAGGCTCGCGTTTTTTGGCGAATTCGAAGGTTGCATCGAGCCCACGGAATTGATTCGCTAGCGACGAAATTGGATTTTTTGCTGTGGAATTAAGTTCTAGGACCGATCAGGTATCCTGCACACTATTCAGACCTTACAGGGTTCTGGCCAGGACGCCTCAACGAATTACGACGAAAACATCTTCGAAGCGGCGCTGGAATGTTTGGTTATGTTTTGAACTTCCTTGAGAAACGTCAAAAGACGTTTCCGGAAGGTGAATCGCCAGAGAAGGAGTAGGGGTGGGTGGGAGGACGAGCAATCAACCAGGAATAGCCAGGTCTCCCTGTCTTTCACACTAGCTCGAAGGATGGGGCTGCCTACTCAAGTGCATCATCACAGCCCCGTGCCCATTCCCAGGTGGTGGAGGACATCACACATCAGTTGGCTACACATCAGCTACGGCTTGTGCACGGTCGACACTGGGACGGGGAGTTCACATTCGGCGAAAAAAAAACATTGGGTGTTGTGTGCTGTCCCAGTCCAGGACATCAAGTGGCATCCGCGCCACTAGTTAGCCGTGGAAGAGGCCATTGGATGGCTTCGCGGCATCGCTGGCTGGCACGGAAGAGATGACGGCGGGAGGGCCCGCTCGAGGCTTCCGAGTTCGCGTTCATCTCCCACCGAAAAGAATGGAGCACAAAAAATGATTATTGATTTTGTTGTCAGTTTGCGATTGCGACTCGCGTGTATGGCGAGTTCCCAGTTCGCCTTTTTTCGTCCTGTGCTTTTTTCTGTGGCCGAAACCCACGAGTGGTGATGCCGTGTCGTTATTTAATCCGGGAGATGAACGGTCCGGGTGGTGTGTGGATGCAGCAGGCGCTCCACGACTCCTTGGCCGTGCAACCTGGCGGAATCATAGACTCAGGCAGGCTTTGCACTTGCTGAGGACGGTAGTGGCGGGTGCTTCATCCACTCTTTTGTTGTTATTCCTCGCAACCATGGCTGAATGCGACCGTGGAACGTGCAGAGTATGTCGCATAAATATGTTTACATTGCTGTTTATCGTTTACCTTTCCATTTGATGTGATGCGTTTTTACAATGCATGTGTTACTTACCCGGCTAAATTGAAATGAAAAAGCGACGGAGCACGGTTCCGTCTGGAACAGCAATTTCAGAGCAGCGCGAGTGGAGGAGGACAATGCTGAAATGTGCATAAACGACTTGCATCGCATTTCATCCGGCTGATTGAAGTCGATAAGAAAGGCACACACAGTGTTGGTTGTTGTTAAGGATAATTGCCAGGCGACAGCTTCTGCAGTACCCGTAGTGGTTATCACCTGTCACGGTGTGTATTATGCATCCGACAGATATGGCGCGTTAGTAAATAATTAAAGTGTTAGTAGACTACAATTTTTGAAATATGTATAAAATAGGCGCCGAGTGGGTGATCTCGTTTTTTGTCTCGTCCTTGTCCAGCCAATTTGTTCTTATCGGGAATATATGGCGTTACAAATTTCACTTCTAATTATTTGTGCTTTATTTTTTGTAAAACGATCTGATAGGCATGTGCAACGATGCGTGTTCCTAACATGTACTTCCCGCCCATTCCACCGCATACTTGCGACAAGTCGGGATAGATTGTAACGTGATATAAGCGTGGTCCTCCACTGCAAGTGAAATTGAGCCGCTACGTGCTCCCGGGGCACGGAAATAAGCGGCTACGACAGAGATTGCCCATTGCAGGCGTCTTCGCGCATCAGTTTGCTTAACCTTCAAGTATCAACGTGCCGTTTCTGTTACATAAACACCGCCGGGGGATCTGACAGACCCCCAACAATAATCACCAAAAATGATAACTTGTCATACTTTTCGGAAACTGATACCCATTTTCCTGGTAGTTCTACGGATATCTCTTTCACTCCCGTCTCTTTGGGAGCTACTTCTTTTGCTGCGATTGTATCAAGGGAGAAGATATTATGGGCTATTGGCAGCTTTGAACCGTTCAAATCAGCTGGACCGGACGGCATTATACCTGCCGATGTGCAACACAATTTGGATATCGTCGCTCCATGGATTGAAACCATTTTAAGGGCTTGTCTGGATTTGGTTTATATTCCTCGTTCATGGAATGAAGTGAATGTTGTTTTTATTCCGAAAACGGCTAAAAGCTCTCATGCACATCCCAATGATCTTAGACCTATCAGCCTGTGGCGTCGTCTCCTGAAACACTTTACAAAAATACTTTGTAATATTAAAATTTAAAAAAACAATTCTACCATCGATTTGAAATGTCAAAAAAAAATAAAATAAAATTTTGTTTAATTATAATTCAAATCCTCGTGTAAGAGAACTTCTCTCTACACATCGAGCAGTTACTTTCCCTAGTAATTTCATCCAACCTGTTAAGCACAATGTCACACATACCATATCCACGTTTAATTCTCCTGTGGCTTCCAAAGTTCGTCGTTTAGCCCCTGACAGACTTGCTGCAGCTAAGAAAGAGTTTGACTTTCTCCTTCAGCAAGGAATTTGTCGACCTTCAAACAGTCGTTGGTCCTCCCCGCTGCATATGGTTAAGAAAAATAATGGCGAATGGCGTCCGTGTGGCGATTATCGTCGTCTAAATTCTCAAACAACACCTGATCGGTATCCTATACCAAATATCCAAGATATTACCCACAATTTAACTGGTTGTTCATTTTTTTCAACTTTGGATTTGGTAAAGGCCTATCATCAAGTTCCAATAGATCCTGCAGATATTCCTAAAACTGCCATCTGTACACCTTTTGGACTATTTGAATTTACGAGGATGACCTTCGGACTTTGCAACGCTGCTCAGACCTTTCAACGTTTTATTCATGAAGTACTTAGAGACTTAAACTTCTGTTTTTCATACCTAGATGATATTCTCATCGCCTCAAAATCGGAAACAGCACATTAAGCATTTGTCTATAGTTTTCGACAGATTGGTTAAATTCGGCATTATAATTAACGTTGACAAGTGTTCGTTTTACAAGCAGCAAATTAAGTTTCTTGGTCATTTGATCTCTTCTGATGGCATTAAGCCTTCAACAGACAAATGCCAAGTGATTAAGGAAATGAAATTGCCTAACACTATTCAGGAACTCAGACGATTTCTCGGCATAATAAATTTTTATCGTCGTTTCTTACCTCGAGCAGCACATCACCAAGCATTACTGAACGAGCATCTTATTGGCTCGCGCAAATCTGACAAACGTAAAGTTGTATGGACTCCTCAAGCAATTAAAGCATTTGAATTCACTAAACAACAGTTGTTCGAAGCTTCATTTCTCGCCTTCCCTATTTCTGAGGCTCCTTTAGCTGTTTTTGTTGATGCCTCTAACATAGCTGCCAGCGCAGCTCTGCAACAATTTGTCGACGGTGCTTAGCAACCATTGGGTTTCTTTTCAAAGAAATTCAATACCACTCAACGAAATTACAGTACTTATGACAGAGAACTTCTTGCTATGTATTTATCTATAAAATTCTTTAGGTGTTTTGTCGATCATAAACCGCTAACTTTCGCTTTAAAGCAAAATCCGGATAAGGCTAATCCTCGACAACTTAGACACCTTTCCTATATAAGCGAATTTACTTCGGATATTCGTCATATTGCTGGTCGTGATAATGTTACTGCTGATACCTTATCTCGTCTTGAGGAAATTACGGTTCCCAGTAACATAGATTTCAGAGCTATGGCTGATTCCCAGTCGTCAGATTCCGATTTACAGGAACTTTTAAATAATCCTAATTATTCCTTCAAAAATATATCTTTTCCGGGTACTGATTATCAAATTTATTGTGAGGTTTCAGACAAAAACGTCAGACCGTTTGTGCCTGAAGCTTTCCGCAAAACAGTTTTTTTGTCGATACACAATTTGGCGCATCCTGGTATACTGTCCACAAGGCATCTTGTTACTAGCAAGTATTTCTGGCCATCCATGAATGTAGATGTAAACATGTGGTCTCGCCAATGTTTACCTTGTCAGAAATCTAAAATGTCTCGGCATATCAAAGCGCCTCTTGGTAACTTTGCTCAAGCTTCGGAACGTTTTCAAATCATTCATGTTGACATCATTGATCCTTTGCCATCTTCCCAAGGTTTCTCATACTGTCTTACCATCACTGATCGTTTCACTCGTTGGCCTGAGGCAATACCACTTTCTGGTATTACGGCTCAATCCTGTGCTGAAGCTTTAGTCAGAGAATGGATTTCCTGTTTTGGTGTGCCTCATACTATCGTGACCGATCAAGGTAGACAGTTTGAATCCGAGTTATTTGCAGAATTAGGACGTTTGTTGGGGTTCAGTAGAAATCGGACTACCGCCTATCATCCACAATCCAATGGCATGGTTGAACGCTGGCATAGAACTCTAAAAGCTGCTATCATGGCATATAACAATCCATCATGGACTAAAGTGTTACCTCTTGTTCTATTAGGCCTTAGGTCTATGTTCAAGGAAGACCTTTCAGCTTCTGCAGCACAATTAGTTTTTGGCCTAAATCCTCGTCTCCCATGTGATTTTTTTGATAATGCTTCTAAATTTAAGCCTCAAAGTGATTTCGTCGATGACTTAAAATCACATCTTTCTTTAGTTAAACCTACAAGTTCTTCCAATCACGCGTCTAACAAGTTTTTTGTTTTTAAGGATTTGAATTCTTGTTCTCATGCATTCGTTAGAACAGATGCAATACGTTCTCCGTTACAGACACCTTATGAAGGTCCATTTCCTATTATTAAACGTGATAAACACTTTTTCACTTTAAAAATTAAAGATCGGGAAATCAATGTATCTCTTAATAGGCTTAAACCTTGTTACTTGTCTTGTACAGAGGATTCTTGCAACAATGGTCAACAACAATCTTGTAAAAATGTTGTCAATAAATCTCCTCGTATTTCTCCAAAAAGCGTATCATTTAATTTAAAACGAAATTCCGTTTATACGAGTATTATACCTTCTCGTTCTATTACAACTCGTTCTGGTAGATTTACGACCGTTCCATTTTCATATCGCGAAATTAAGCCTTCGCTGAGGGGGGAGTATTGTGGCGTCGTCTCTTGAAACACTTTACAAAAATACTTTGTAATATTAAAATTTAAAAAAACAATTCTACCATCGATTTGAAATGTCAAAAAAATAAAATAAAATTTTGTTTAATTATAATTCAATTGTCGTTGATACATATTACTATTTAATCTAATAGAGATATTTAAATAAAAATAATTATGTAGAGATATTTAAATAAAAATAATTATGTTAAATAACTATAACAAATAATATAGTTTTCATAATTTACATTAAAAAAAGGATTAACATTCTCCAACAAGCCTATCCTCGAATCTACTAAAGATATCGGAGAGGCTGATTGACTTTTATTTGCGCAGCAGTATTCCACCACAATTCCTGTCAGCATTTCAGCATGCTTACTGGAAGGGTAGGTCGGTGGTCGGCGTTGCACTCTTTGGTAAGCTTTATTGAGAGCTTTCTTAGTTACAAGGAATTCACCATGATCTTCCTTGACATCGAGGGCGCTTTCAATAACGTTTTGCCAGAGGCTGTTACTGACGCACTCGCGCATCTAAATGTGATCTTGTCGAGCTTGTCAAACTGCTGCTTACGTCGAGAGTTGTTCGCACTAGTTTGGGTTCATCTTCGGAACGTAGAGGTGTCAAGAGGGGCACTCCGCAAGGTGGTGTTCTATCTCCGCTCCTTTGGAATCTGGTGGTCAATAGACTGCTTTTGGACCTGGAAGGACTGGGATGTAGAGTCATTGCTTATGCGGATGATGTCGCTATTGCCATCTCGGGTAAGTTCCCTGGTGTCCTCAATGAGGTGCTACAGAATGCTCTCTCTCTATTAACTCGCTGGGCTAATCTCTGCGGTTTAAGGGTTAACCATAACAAAACGGAACTCGTTTTATTTACTAAAAGGTATAGGATACCTCTCGTCTCACCCCCAGTGCTGGGGGAAACCGAATTGGTCTTCGATAAAAAGTTAGGCTGGAGACCTAACATACAGGAGCGTGTGAAAAAGGCCACGGTTGCTCTCTACGCTTGTAAAAAAGCGATTGGAAGTAGTTGGGGTCTTCAACCTAAGATCGTCTACTGGCTATACGTATCTATTGTACGGCCTATTCTCTTGCATGGTATTGTTGTTTGGTGGAATGCTCTTCGGACGGCTTTGTGTAGCTTGTTGAATAAAGTGCAAAGACTGGCCTGTTTGAAGAAGTACTCCCTCTGCCGCCTTGGATGTTATGCTTAACTTGCTTCCTTTGGACATTCTTGGTGAGCAGCTTGCTGCTTGCACTACCATCCGCCTTCGTGAAACAGGGCACTGGTTTTCATTGAGCACCGGCCACTCGGTGGTCTTGAACCACCTGATAATCCATGCTGGCACTGACTACACTTCCCCTAAACTCATTTTCGGGAAGAACTTTGTAAGTATAATCCCCTCTCGTCATCAGTGGATTGATAGCGAGTTTCCGTTAACGGGCTCTGTAGGCATCTATACGGATGGCTCAAAGACTGACAACGGGGTGGGAGTAGGAGTCTACTCCGATCAACTTAACCTAAGCTTATTGTTCCGTCTTCCAGATCACTGTAGTGTCCTCCAGGCGGGGGTTACTGCGATTTTGGAGGCCCTTATCTGGTTGAGGCGGCACGCCGTGCTATATAAGGATATCACAATCTACACAGATAGCCAAGCCGCAATAAGATCGCTGGAATCTACACTGTTAACATCTAAGATAATAGCTGAATGCCGCTCGACTCTCGTTGAGGTAGGGGGTTGAGTGGTATTACATGTCATGCAACCAGATCGATGTGGCCTCGTCTAAGCCCTGTTCGCTCATCCCAACTCATAGCGTTGAAAAGACAGAATATCAGTTCTGTTGTGGGAGTAATTACTGGCCACTGCGTTATTGGGGAGCATGCTAGGAGGCTTCGCCTTGCTTTTAATGATTTCTGCAGAAGCTGTGGAGTGGCGACGTCGATAAGGAGGAGAGTTGTTTCCATCTCCTCTGTTCTTGTCCGGCCCTGGCAAGTAAGAGGAAATCAACTCTTGGCTCCTTTTTTTTTCTCAGAACTGGAGGATCTGGTGGATGTCAATATAGACCGCCTCCTCCGTTTTATCACCAGCTCAGGTTGGTTCAAAAATTAGTTGGGGTGATGGGGGTCAATATAGGACCCTGTGGTATCACAATTCATTTTTAGGTTTAACAACAAAATTGATTTTTTTAAATAAACATAATAATAAAAATAAAAGGAAAAAGGGCTATAAATATTCCATATGCTTATATATGCACATACATCTATACAAAGAGTTTTACTTAATCCAGATTATGTTTCCAAGGCTATTTCCAAGTGGATAGTACATATGTCATAGAATTTATATATAGAGAACATATATATTCTGATTTAAGAAATAAAAAGTTAGAAAAAGGAGAACTTAAACATTTTGGCTTGGCAAGATGCACGCGGATGTGAAAAAAGTGCAAGAAGTAATTATTATTAAAATGCTTAAAATTTAAGTGAAGAACTCTTTATTATCGAGACTGCCCAAGAAGAGCAATTTTTCCAAGTACTTCGGAGACAATCTGTTGACCGTTTCCAGCTGGCAACGTTAGTGCTGTCTCTCTTTCTCTTATTTCGATTTTAATAATGGGTACTCGGTAAGTACTTGGATGGAAATGGTATCGATACCCGAGTAAGTATCGCAAAAATTATTCGATGCTAAATGTACCTGGTATCGAAACAAAAGTATCGATTAATTACTTGTATTTACTTGTATCGGAACGTCCCTAAGTGTGCTGTGCTTGTCATGGCAGCCAGATTACCTAACCTAACCTTTGTGTACAAATTGTTAACAAAAACCCGGCAAGTGGCTAGCACCTTTTGTATACCCAATCACACTCTCTCAATTGCCCTAACTCCTTGTGGAGCATAGCGCGTCAACTGTTTCATGTGGCCCAGTTGACGTTTCGTCGGCATAAACTAGTTTCGGAGAAAGCAGTTGCCAGCATGCACCTCCTGCACATTCATGGCCACGAACGGCGGTATTCGAACCCGAAACGCCGGTAGTCAGACATGAGACTGATGCCTCAACACACTGCGCTACCGGTCGCCCCACTACTCTCGACTTGATGAGTCCCGACTAAGTGCTCTTAAAATTGCCTCTCCCGTCCAGCGAATCATCTATTGGACCCATTTTGATGACCTAGAATTCAAAATCCGTGAATATCGGGCAAATGCGGAAATGGCGGGAATGTCCAGCCATTGCTCGGTTGTTGTTGTTGTAGCAATATTTAGGGTTCATCATAGGGCGTCACTTAAAAACGCCTCCTCGTCTTCTCCTTCTATGTCGAGGCCAAGGAAGAGTGCAACCTCGATGGGGTTTTCCCACGATGAAATTGGTGTTAAATTTGTGGGGGCCTCTGGGCATTCAAACAGATGCCCGACGTCATGTGGAGTGCCATTACAAGCGGGGCACGTTTTGTTGATGTTACGATCGATTCGAGACAGGTATGCGTTTAGTCTCGAGCACCAGCCAGATCGGAGCTGCCCTAGGGTGTCCTAGTACGCCTTGGCAGCGTAACTTCGTTGGATGATATGTTTGGTGGACGGGGCTGGAGTACCGGGTCTGGATCGATCGTCGTGCCTCCTCAGTGTGTATCGATGCAATGGCAGTTTTGGAAGCTTCGTTATCGAACGGCACCCTCTTGAACCTTTGGACCTCCCCCTCAAGGTCTCTTAGGTTACTTCTGATGTTTCTTGGTGGGGGAGTTTTATCCATGAGATGATGGTTTGTATGTCCGCTGCGATAGCACCCGACAAGGTATTGCTTGGACAGCAGGAGGTTGTGTTGTTTGGCTGGTAGCATTTTGGTTTCCTGATGAAGGTGATCCTGGGAGAACATCAGATGACAGCCCGTCACGATGCGAAGAGCAGTATTTTGACAGATCTGTATCTTACTCCATTTAGTGTCCTTGAGGTTCTCCGTCCACACATGAGCAGCATAATTTTCCACAGATCGTCCTATGGCTTTGTATGTAGTAAGCATGGTCTATTTGTCTATTCCCCAGAAGCTACCGGCGAGAGCTATAAGGACCTTATTACGGGCTCTCATTCGATTGCATACCGAAGAGGTGTGGGCCGATGATGTAGTCATGCTATCGACGGTTACCCCTAGAATCTTCAGAGGGTTGACTGTGGGGATGGAGACGTTGCCTATGCTTACATCCAACTGTGTGTTGAGCTCCTTGGTTCAAGATGTGAATAGGGTTGCTGTAGACTTATGCGCTGATAACTGTAAGTTACGACTGGGGAAGATATCCGATATCCGCCAGATATCCGTTAATCTTTTCATACATAACTGGGATAGTATTGTCCGTAGATACAATGGAGCAGTCATCCGCGTAGGAGATGAAAAGCAGATCATCAGGCGGAGATGGCATACCGGCCATGTAGAGGTTGAATAGGGTGGGGGGACAGGACTTCACCCTGTGGGACTCCTTGCTTTACTCTCCTGAGTTTGAAATTTTTGCCTCTAAACTCCGTGAATGATTGCCTGTCAGCAAGATAGTTAGAAATCCACTTCTTGACTTGAGCTGGGAGAGATGATGACAGGATGTCCGACAGAAGTGTAGTGTGGCTGACCGTGTCGAATGCCTTCTTGAGATCAAGGGCCACGAGAATTGTTCTGGAACATGGGCGTGACTGATTTAGTCCATTGTGGATGCGAGTCGTGATGGCATCTAGCGCTGTAGTCGTGCTATGCATCTTTCCGAAGCCGTGTTGATGGTCGGCAAGCCAAATGTGGGTCTCTACTATCGGTTTGAGTGGGGCCTCGAGGGTTTTTGCGACTGGGGAGAGCAGAGAGATGGGATGGTAGGACTCTCCCAAGTTGGCCTTCTTACCGGGTTTTAGTATGGGAATTATTTTTCCGGTATCACTTACGCCGATAGTGATAGATTTAGTGTCGTCGTTAGGTACTCAATAGCTGGCGTGTCCAAGTGTTTCAGCGTGGTCATTGATATGCCGTCAGGTCCTGATGCCTTGGTGTTGTTAGCGTCCTTAATAGGTTTGGCTACTTGGCTTGGGGTGACCTCAAGCATTTGGTCCACTGCTAATGCGAATGTTCCTTCGGATTGTGCGCTTGAGCTTGTCGCTGGGTGGATGTTCGACAAACTGCCGGTTGAAGTGGCTGACACACGTAATCGGGTCGTAGCAGGATTTATTCCCGAACTCGATGGCTATATGTCTGCTATTCGTAGTGGGGTTGGTCATCGATTTAACAGTGGACCAAAGCTTAGATACACTCGACTTGAGGTTGCAGGTGTCCAGGTGGTCACACCATTTGGTATTTCTATGTTCAGCTACCTGTTTATTAATTGTAGCATTCTGCACTCCTATTTGTGGATCGTCTGGGTTTGAGTTTCGAATGCGAGCTCTGTCATCTGCCAGTCTGGCGGCAGACGTTGGAAAGTTTGGCCGGCTCTTAGGAGTTCTGCGTGCAGGTATAAATCTAGCTGCAACCTTGTTGATGATTTTTCTGAAGCTAGATTCAGTATCTCGCACATTCATAGGTACTGGGAGATCAGAGATGGCGTCGTTGATGAATAGTTAGAAAGTGCGGCGTTCTGCAGACATTTGATTCGTAGGTCGGTCAAGTCTTATGATGATTGGCAGATAATCAGATGACAGGGTAAGATGTGGCTCGCAGATGAGATTGTTGATGCGACTGGCACTAGCAATCGATATGTCAGGTGAGCTGGTGCATGAGCCTGTAATCCTTGTTGGAGCGTCGTTATTCAAGGGACATTAATCGGAGGAGTCGAGTTGTTCAGCGATGGCGACTCCTCTAGCATCGTTGCCGAGATTGGAATGCCATAGCTCATGGTGCGCGTTAAAATCTCCTAGTAATAGACGATGGTAACCGGAAAGTAGGGGGTCCAGGGAGACTCGATAACCTGAGGAACAGCTGGATACCGGCGGGATGTACATAGATATTGAATATTTCAATCTCTACATTTTCCGACTTAACTGCTATTGCCTGACATTCGAGGACGCTGTCGTTGTCATCAGGTAAAGTCAGTTCTCGGTATGGTACCTCCAGGTGTATCAAGAAGGCGAGTCCTCCTCCTAAACCGGTCGGTCTGTCTTTGCGCAAGATGATGTAGTTTCCATGAGAAGTGAGAGACAGAGTTTAGTCTCCTGGATGGCTCCAATCATGATGCTATTTCTGTCCATGAACGCTGTCAGTTCGTCAAGAATGCGCTGCAATATGTTGCAGTTGAGCTGCACCAGTGAGAGCATATCAAAATTTGATGTTGGTTGTGCCGGGGTGAGACTGCGCCGACCAACTGGAGTTGTTGTTATTGTCGGTGTGCTGTTGAGTTGAGGCCACCTGAGCCAGCTAACGTTGTAGTGTTTGTATTCACCGGACTAGATTGTGTTGTTGGTAGCCTATTAGAGCATTGGGCAGCGGTGAAGGAAGCATCCCATAGCCTGAGCAACTTGTCAGGTGGCACCAGTCTCGTTGCAGCAATTGCATCTCACTGATGTAGCATTCGGGTGCAGCACTCTACCGTAAACGCAGCAGATTCATGGGCCGGGGTTCTGCTCGATGCCGGAATGAGGAGTAGCCGGATGGAATTGCGCCTGTGTGTGTTGCAACCGGCCAGTAAAAATTTGTGACGAGGGGGGTCTGTCAAGACACCCTTGACGAATCCTTCGTGTCGAGGGGGGTAGGGCAGCTCTTGGCCGCTCGTAATGAAAACCGGCTGCCATAGGAACGCTATTGCTCGGTGATTAGCGATTGTTCACAAAATCCGCAACGTATCACGACTATTTGCTCAACATATAGTGGGGGAAGCCTAAGAACTACTTCATCTGCTGCCTTGGACATTTTGCTTTACTTGCTTCCTCTCGATGTTGGTGAACAACTTGCAGCCAGTACAGGTATACCTCCACTTAGGACACTAATTGGTTCCGAGAAAACGCGTCCTAAGTCGAAAATGACGAGGTCGAATAATCAAATGCATACATCTAAGTAATAGTAATGATTTATAGGCTAAAGCAAATTTCTAGGGTAATTGTTTCGTCATTTATTAAATATTATTAGATATCCTAATAAACACGGCACACTATTTTGCCTTAACCTCCAATGGGTCATAGCACATCAACTACTCCTGTGCGACATCATATTTGGTTCTGGGCAGTGGGACGCATCTGTCCCCACGACTTGCCCAGCAACATACTCGTCGGCTACAGATCTGCGCCATGAGTTTCTAGGACGCCCCCTTGTTCGGCCTTCATTGAGAATGGGGTCCCATTTAATAGTATATGCATCAGTGCATTTCCTCTTCGGCAATGTGTGACGTATCCTCTGCCATTTTCGTCAGCTCTTCATTTGATATTGTTTCGGGCTAGAAAATCCTTAAAATTTGACGAAGACATGAGTTGCGAAAACTTGCTGGTAACACATACGGAAACTTTCCGTGTGCTGTTCCTATGCACCAAAACGGACAATACCAGGGAGCGGAACTGGCCTTAACACTGAGATAGCTGCTTTGGCAGGTTTTAGACAGCCTACTACCTTGCCTTAACCCCTAGTGGGGCATACCGCGGCAACTACTCCTGCGCGCCATCGTACTCTGTTCTGACTTACCCAGCGCCCTACACTCCTTTGCTACAGATCGACGCCATGTGATTTTAGGACTCCCTCTTGGTCGGCCTTGGTTGGAAATGGGGTTCTATTTCATGGCATGTAAAGCAATGCAATTATCATCCTTCCGCAAAATCCACTACCATTTACGCCTTCGTATCAATTTGTCGATTGGTATCTGACCCGTACGTCGACCTAGCTCTTCATTCGATATTGTTTCGGACCAGAAAATTTTGAGAATTCGACGAAGATGTTGACGAAAACTTGCAGCTTTCTGGTAACTGTGACGGCAACTTTCCATGTACTGCTCCCATACAAAAGCGCAGACAGCACCAGGGGGCAAAACAGGCCCAGCTTAGTCTTGATGCCGAGATAACTGCTTTGCCAGATTTTGGACAGCATGCCGTATGCGCGTTTAGCCTGGATGATACGACGAGCGATGTCCTGCTCCGTACCACCACTTTCGGCAACAATGCTACCCAGGTAGACGAACTTGTCCACCTTCTCCACAGGCTGCCCATTAATATTGATGGCAATAAGTGTCGAATTTCTTTTTCGCAATGGCGGGCTAAGAACCTTAGTCAAGATGTTGTAGATAAGATGTCAATGTCCATTGAATTCCTCTGTCTAGTCCGGATAGGTCTACATGCAACACTTCGCCGGTAACTATGAGGAATAGGACCGGTGAGAGGATGCACCTTTGCCGAACTCCACTGCGAATCTCAAAGTCCCCCCAACACCTTACCTTTATGCAAAACGCGACATTTGGCGCCATCATAGGTTGCCTTAGGGATGCCTCTTCTGCGCGAGGCCGCCCATATAGAATCCCGGTTCTGCAACTTTCAGTCTGCTGTTGTTGTTGTAGCAATAGTCAAAAGTTTGTTGTGTGAGTGTGTTACATGTTCTTATGTTCCTGTTGTTGTTGTGGTAGCGATGTTTCGAATACTGCAGTTCTTCTTGCATCGAGGGGGTTTTGCAGCCCTTCGCCGTTGAAAAACAGGTCGTTCCGGTACGAAGAACCGGCTGCCGCAGGAACGTTCTTATTGTTCCTCGTCTTCCTCGGTGTTAAACGACAGGAAGATAGCTGCCTCTACAGGGTTCTCCCACAGCGACCTGGAGGTCAGGTGCGTGGATGCAGCTGGGCAGTTGAAAATGTGGTCCACATCATGAGGTGTACCATTGCAATCGGGGCATGTGTTCGTGACATCCCGGTCAAAGCGAGATAGGTAGGAATTAAGACGCGAACACCAGCCCGACCGAAGTTGGGCAAGTGTCGTCCTCGCTGCTCTCGGAAGTCTTCTCTCATCGGGAGAAATAGCTGGTGGTTGTGTCGAGAGAACTTTATTTGGACCTAGTCCCGCGATTGATGCTTGTACCTCCTCGTGGTGTATTGCTTCGATGGCTGATCTGCATGCGTTGTTGTCAAAGGGAACCCTTTTGTACCTCTGGACGTCTCTTTCGAGGTCCCTCAAATCACGTCTTGGTGGCGGCGTCTTGTCCATGAGGTCGTAGTTGGGGTGCTCTCTTTAGTAACAACCCACCAGGTATTGTTTCTCAAGAAGCTGTTGTGGTCCCTTAGAGGCATCATCCTTGTTTCCTAATGTAGATGGTCCTGAGATGACATCAGCAGACAGCCAGTCACAGTACGGAGAGCGGCGTTTTGTCATGCCTGAATATTATTCCATTGTGTGTCTCAGAGATTCTGTGACCATACTGGAGCCGCATAGTTGACTACTGACCTTCCGACTGCTTTGCATGTGCCCAGTAGGACCTCTTTATCCTTGCCCCAGGGGTTACCGGCCAAGGCTTTAAGGATTTTACTCCTTCCGCGCATCCTGTTACACACTGTTGAAGCATGGGGGGATGACGTGGACATGCTGTCCAGGGTTACTCCCTGAATTTTAGGATGGTTCACGGTCGGAATAAGTTGATTGCCAATTGAGATCCCAAGTTGCATCTTGACTTCCTTCCTCCAGGTGGTGAATAAGATTACCGAGGATTTAGGCGCTGATAATTACGATTAAATTCTTGCCCGTGAAGAAGGAGTTAAGCTGTTCCAGGTAAGCATTTATTCGCTCGCACATTTCCGCGATGTCGCTCCCTGTTGCCAGGATGGAGCAGTCGTCTGCATAGGAGATAATTTCGATTCCTTGAGGTGGGGTTGGAATTCCTGATAGGTAAAGGTTGAACAAGGAGGGAGACAAAACTCCTCCTTGTGACACACCTTGTTTGATCTTCCTTAGCTTCGACTTCTTGCTCCTGAATTCGGTGTAGGACTGCCTGCCCGCGAGATAGTTGGTAATCCATTTTGCAGTATGCGTTGGAAGAGATGTATTGTATAGGTCGGACAGAAGTGCTGAGTGGCTGACTGTGTCGAAGGCTTTCGACAGGTCAAGTGCCACCAGAATTGTTCTGTGACATGGACGAGGTTGGTTAAGGCAATTGTGGATGCGAGTTGTAATGGCATCCAGGGCCATCGTCGTACTATGCATCAGGTATGTTGTCTGCAGTTCGGTTATGAATCCTCATTTATGCGCTTTTGTCTGTCTGGTGGAGGATGTTCAAAAACTGCCTATTGAAGCGACTTGCACAGTGGGCAGGGTTGGAGATTGAATTTTCTCCGAACTGTATGACGACATTTCCCTTCTGTTTCGGTGGATTAGAGAGGGCACGGACTGTCGACCATAGTTTGCTAATACCTGTGGTTAGGCTGCATTCATTCAGATGCCTACTCCATTTTGATCTCTTATGTTCGGCCACTAGTCTTTGAATTTCACAGTTAATTTCGTGATTTCTGGGATCGTCTGGGTTAGTGCTCCTAATGTTGTCTCTCTCGTCTGCCAATCTGGCGGCTGAGGTAGGAAAGTTGGACCGAATTTTAGGAATGCGTCCTGCAGGAATAAATTTCGCAGCCGCTTTGTTAAGGACTTTCCTGGTATTGGACTCGGTCTTACGTCGGTGGGAGTTTTCAGGGCGAGGAATTTAGCACTAGTATAATCGGTAAAGCTATTCCAGCCTTGTTGTGGTTGACAAAGGTGCGGTGTTCGACAGATATGACATCTGTCGGTTTGTCAAGCCTTATCACGATTGGTAGGTGGTCCGATGATAGTGTAAGGACCGGCTCCCATTGTGTATAGTTTATGAGGATAGCACTGGCAATCGTGATGTCTGGAGAGCTGGAACAGGTACCGGCAATACGGGTGGGCGTATCATCATTCAGTGTACAGAAGTCTGAGGCATCAAGTTGTTCTGCAATGGCGATACCTCTGGCGTCCTTGTTAAGATGTGAGTGTCAGAGTTCATGGTGAGAGTTAAAATCACCAAGCAAGAGACGATGTTGACCAGTGAGGAAAGTGTTGATATTTTGATATTTACATGGTAACCTGAGGGACAACTGGATACCGGTGGAATATATATGTATGTTGTAAATTTCAATATCAACATTGCCTGATTTTATGGCGATGGCTTGCACTTCCATGGTGATGTGTTGTTGGTGACATCTATTTCCCGGTATTGCACGGAATAGTGAATGATGAACGCAAGTCCTCCTCCAGCGTTGGACAACCTATCTTTACTTATGATGATGTAATTTCCACGAGCGTTGAGGGACGAATTGGGATGTAGTTTCGTCTCCTGGATGGCTCCAACTTGAATGCGGTGTCTGTCCATGAATGGAGCGAATTCGGCAACTTTGTTTTGCAGCCCGTTGCAATTTAGTTGGACGAGAGAGAGTGTATCGAAAATGGCGATCGGTGGTGCAGGCGTAAGGTTGTTTTTTTGGGGAGTCCTACTGGGTCTATTCGCAGGAGTCGTTGGGGTTGACTGAAAGCTCGTGTGGGTGCTCACTGGTGTAGGAAGGTGAGGCGTGTTTGATGAGCTCGCTGCTTGTGGATCTCGGTTTCTACACTAACTGACGGTAAACGAAGGATTCCAGTGCCTATGATGGCTTAGACCGGAGCAGTTTCTCCGGTGACACCACTCTTCGCAACAGTTGCATCTCACTGACGTCGCATTGGGATGCAGCTCTCTATTGCATATGCAGCAGATCCAAGGAACTGGGTTGTTTTCAATGCCGGCGCGGAGAAGTAGTATTGAAAGCAATTGCGCCGAGATATGTTGCTCCCATTAAACACAAAAAAAAAACAGATACAGTATGTAACACACAAACACACATCCTTTTTGCATTGAAGGGGTCTGGCAGCCCTTGGCCGTTGTAAAAACGGGTCGCTCCGGTGCGTCGCTAATTCCGAACCTAAAAAAAAACCAGAGTCCGAAACGTATATACCCTGGACTTGTACAGACCTAGTGGTAATACCAAAAGTATCAATTGGCAACGACCATACGCATTAAAAGTGAGTTTCCTTTATGGTCAGTTTGAACTATGTGTGTGGATCCAAAGAGAAGTTTCATCGTTCATCCATTCGGATTTTGTATATGTATATTTGAACTAAGTTTATAGGGGAGGCGTTCATTCAGTAGGATCTTGCCCATTCTCAAAATCAACTAACTAACCCACACTACAAATATTTGTCGAATTTTTCAAGTTGCTAGCATCATTGTATCGAAAGTTACCACTTCTTGGAAGTTTCATTTGTAGCTGAGGTAAGGGTTCCTCCGGTCGGATCTTGCGCATTTTCAATACCAACCAACTAGATCCTACTACAAATAGTTGAACAAAATTTCAAGATTGATTGATTGATTGGGTGGGATCGCTAACAGTTTTATTGTCAAATATCATGGCAACACTCCCTTTGTCTTTAGTTGGATTGATTAGGGCTCTAACGGTAGACCAAAGCTTAGTGACTCCAGATTTGAGATTGCAGCTATTCGTCTGGTCATTCCATTTAGTCCTTTCATGCTCGGCTACTTCTGCGTTGATTTGGACATTCAGGTCTCTGATTCTGAGATCGCTGGGTTCAGAGCATACTGCCGTCGTTGTCGTCGCTGCTACCCCACACCATGTGGCGCACGTTCCCATCACAACCGATTACAAATTGTCGGTTTTTGCGTCGTCGACGAGGTGCTGGACTTCAATAGGTGGTATCATCTCGTTGTCAGACGGTAAGTAGGCGGATGCTACTACTACTGATTGACACCCGTTGATAGTGGGTATTTCCACTATTGCTGCAGCTATATCTCTGTAAATGAAATTCGTAAGTGGATTTTCATTTACGCGTTTGTTAATTAAAATTTCCGCGCGTGGACACTCAACTGACCTATCGTGAATGAACTTAATGTATCATTGGGACAAGTCCGGCCATGAGACACCCAAGGTTCCTGAATGAGCACGAGGGTGGTCTGTTTCTCGACGAACAGCCTGCACAAGATGGCCGATGCTCTTTTAGCATGGTGCAAGTTCGCCTAAATCACCTTGGTGGCACTCATTTGAGATTGTTACTCAATTGCCCTAACCCCTTGTGGGGCATAGCGCGTCAACTGTTCCATGTGGCCCATTTTGACATTTCGTTGGCATAAACTGGTTTCGGAGAATGCAGTTGCCAGCATGCACTTCCTGCACATCCATGGCCACGAACGTTGTCGTGGGCGGGATTCGAACCCGAAACGCCGGTAGTCAAACATGAGACTGTGCTACCGGTCGCCCCCCGAGATTGTTGGTTGGGAGCGAATTAGACCAGCCACGAACATCATCCTGGCGACCTCCGTCGCACACGCGAGTATGTATTACTTTTGAAAGCCCGAGCAGTTAGCAGCACGGTTCCGAACCCCTTGTTTGCTGCTGTTGATAACGCTGCTGTAGATGAAAGATTAGCAGGGCTCAGTAGAAAACCCATTTAAGTCACGGGCGGACGGAAAAGGGTGTATCATTGTGGAAGCGAATGCCCACTTTACTTGGCCCGATTACTAAAACGACAGCAGGCACCAGTGCTTCCCTTTTTGAGGTAGTAGCAGCAGCGGCAGGATTTGCGTCAGTCTGCAGTTCTCCCTGACCCGGCGGGCGGTTTAGTGAGCACCGAACGCGCTTCACACGGTTCGCTTTACTCATATTAAGAATAATATGAGTGAAGCGGTAGCCTACAACGCCTTTCCGCTCCACCAATCGCTCCATAGAAAAATCGTCCACAGCAAGAACGAGATGCAGGGTTTCACTATTAGTTCCTCGATTTAAAACCATCCAGCGGTCTGTCGGAAGTTGATTTTGTGCTCCAACAGAAACAATGACCCTTTCACTAGAAAGAGTGCTGCTACGAGGAAAATATCCGCGTATCACATGCGGTCGAGGGAATCCTTCTCTTGAACAAGAGTGATGGCGAATAGACAGTTAGACAGTGGGCAACTATGCGGCTCCTGTGTGGTCGCAGAATCTCTGTGCCACGCAATGGAAAAAGATGCAAACGTGCCAAAACACCGCTCTCCGCACTGTTACAGGCTGTCTCCTGATGTCACCCCAGGACCATCTACATCAGGAAACCAGGATGATGCCTTTAAGAGAGCACAACCAGCTTCTTGCCAAGCAATACCTGGTGGGTTGCTATCGTAGTGATCACCCTAACGTCAATCTCATGGACAAGACGCCGCCGCCCAGGCATGTCAGGCGCGACCTGAGGGACCTTGAAAGAGACGTCCAGAGATACAAAAGGGAACCATTTGATAGTAACGCACATCGCAGCAATACATCGAGAAGAGGTCAACAAGTCAATAGCAAGCTTAGGTCCGAATCCAGTGCTCTCGTCCATACCACCAACGATATCTCAGGAAGAGGAAAGACTTCCGAGAGCCACGAGAACAACACTCGCCCAACTTCGGTCAGGCTGGCGTTCGCGACTGAACTCCTACCTATCTCGCATTGACCAGGACGTCTCAAACACCTGTCCTGCATGTAATGAAACTCCTCACGACGTAAACCATATCTTTCACTGCCCAGCTGCACCCACTCACCTGACCCCAAGATCGTTGTGGGAGAACCCAATAGAGGCAGCTAATTTTCTTTCCCTCAACACCGGGGATGAAGACGACACTATAGACATGTAACAGACAAACACATCGAATTCTGACCATTGCTACAACAACAACAATGGACAGTTAGACTTCAGATGTTCAAAGTTCTTGCGAATCCACTCTGCTGTCACAGAGTTGGAGCAGACTAGTAGTGGGCGATCCCGCATGTCTTAGTAAACGGGTTGGGAGTATCCCCTAATTGCTCCATCAAATAAAAACAAAATAAACCTAAACAACCGTCAAAACCTTTTTCTTACTATTATCGTCCTCTTCTGTAGTATTTCAATGATTCCAACACTGGTCTTGTCCAAACTCTGGAAATTTTATATAACTTAAAATATAAACACTTCGCTGCGAGTAAATTCGATGTACTGCCAAATGTTTTGATTCTAATATGCTTAGTAAATTCAACTTACGTGTTACAAGCGGAAGTCAACCTAAAGGGAACATTTTCTTGGAAGCTACTGTTTTGCCTGGAGCCAACAAGCAGCATAAGCGGTATCAGCGAATTGCTCCTACTCGGTCGTCTATGTATGGAAAAATCTTTTCAGGTTCGAATTCGAATATAAACCTTGTTCCTTTTTTCACTACAAGTATTCGTGCTGTGATGTATTCAACACACGGGTGTCCATGTCGATGAACGATAGTTGCTGGATGGAAAATAGAATGGACTTGTCTCATACCTTTTTTCTTTGAACGGATTTCGTCTCTTTTTTATTTCGTTTTGCTATTTTGGGGAAAAAACGGCAGGACCAAATAGCTGCCCCACGAATTGCATGTCGCCATCACTGCTACTACCGCATCATTCGCATATCTATCACATATGCATGTGAGTGGAGAGATGGCTCAACTCGTACCTTACTTTTATTTTTATCTCGCGCTCTATCCTTTTTTTGTTTAAATTGCAATACATTTCTCGTTGCCTTTTAGTCGTGTCGTTGACGAGACCCGATTTTTGTTTCTCGCCCACACTCTTCGCAACAAACCCCCATTTAGTTCAGTTATTGCTTTTCATGATTCGCGGACCAAAAAAATTGGAAATTTTTCTGCACACGGCGATTTCTCATACCATATCGGGGATGAAATGTATTTTTATATTTTCCTTGTTTTTTTTTTTTTTTTGTACACACATCTACCCAATTTTTTTGTTTTGTTCTGGAGTGGTTCATTCGAAGTACGCCCGGGATACGATAAAATAACGGTGAACAAATCGAAGTGGTAAATGTCGATCCGAATGGCAATGGGGTTTTCTGTGGGATGGATGAAAACCATCAAATCCTGTTGGTGGGTAGACTGTTCATGTCCAAGTGGACGCAAATACGGAAGATACATGGTTGAATGAATGCTAGGTTGACTGATATTATGGATGGGTTGCAAGACAGAATACGGAAGGCAGTGAATATTCGAAATATCTTTCTGGCATTATCAAAGGATTTAAAATTCTCATGTTGATACGAATTCGTGGCAATGACAAAAATCAAACGTTCTCGTCGATGGAGGGCCTGGTAAAGTTGGTTTATTGATTACAGTTTCAATATGATGCATGGGTTTCCTATTTTCTAATGAAGAAAGGAAATAGCAGCATCACTATTACCCATAGCAAATGTAATACTGATCCATACTACAATAATAACTGAACTAACATTACTGGTAAAACAGACTTACAATATTTGACCTGTCAATACCATTGACAATTTACATTCACATAAATAATTTCGTGAAATGAAGTAAAATGTAATGTAGTAATATTCAAGGTAATAAACATAAATGCTACAAAAATTGGGCGGCCGGTAGCGCAGTACGTTGAGGTGTCAGTCTGATGTCTCATGCGGTCAGTTACGGGTTCGAACCCGCCTACGTCGTGTCCATGGATTTTAGTGTTGTCTTCCCTATGTGGTGTGGGGCGTAACAATGTTTTGTTTTTGTTTTAATTGCTTTGACCCCTCCAGGGGCATGGGCGCGTCAACATCTCTAGCATTTCTATGCCTTGTTGACGTTCCGGTAGCATATCTACTTTTCGGAAGTGCAGTTGCTAGCATGCACCTCCTATCCGCGCCGTCTTTATACTGACAAGCTCGGAGCACTGTGAGAGTTCTATTAGTACTCACAGGCAGTTTTTGATCGCGCCGAGATTTGATCTCCGAGCTCCAGATTAGTATCGTAGAGCGGTGACCGAACGATCACGGCCACCGAGCGCGGCAAAGCCCAACATTTCCCGACTTGTCGTAGGTATACGACTAAATGGGCAGGAGGTTATTGCATCCTCCGAAACCAATTCCTGCTATGTAATGTAATTATTCACAACAATTTTTATTGTGGCGGAAGATGCACCTAGATAGTCATTTATCTTCCATTAAATGATTATTTTCAAAGCTATTCTTGTAATTATTTGATGAGGATGAATAACTCTTTTCGTCCACATTGTGAATCAATTTCTACAGAATCCATCTTCAAGTCACGAAACTCAGTTAGGAAATGCATTTTGATTCGTCGGTAAAAAGTACTCTCTTCCAGTCAGTTTCCGACCAGTTTCGGTGAGATTTGGCGAAATTCAGCCTCGCTGTCCTCATTTTAGCCGTTAACGTTGGTTTTTTCGGGGTCGCCGAGCTGAAAGTCCACATAACTGTAGCCTTCTTCTGACAGTTCTGTCGCTAATTATTGTTCCAGTTGCTTCCTGGAAGTCCATGTTGACTTCTCTAGCGGTTTTTTTCGGTCACTTAGGCTTATGCTTTTAAGATGTCGGTCATCTCTCGCGGTCGTCTTTTTGTTGCCAAGTCCTATTCCTGGTTTACGCTGGAGAGATCCTTTCGCGTTTTTTTTTTTCAAAATTTTGGACACAGCCGCGTGGCTACAACCAATTCTTCTGGATATAGCCCTAGTGGAAAGCCCTTCGTTGCTTAACGCAACAATAATCATTTTTTTTTCACTATCCAACTGTGGTGCCATGTTTACTCGTCAACGGCTAAACTACAATAAACGACTGACAGAAGCGGAACCTGAACAAACCGACAGATAATTAACCCCGCATGGAATTTTCCAGGTAAATTTTGGTTATAAGACCCATAAAAATAGTTTTTTTTAGGAAATTTCGCTTTTTTTCACAGTGATAACTTTTATTTGGCCACTACTGTATATAGGTAATATGATACAAAATCAATACTCTATTATTAGTCGGCCTTATGTGGATAATCCTAGCATTTTTCGTATGTATTCGAAAGGCTTAAATCAAATAAAATACAATACTTTTTTCCCTTATACTGTCGGTGTTTTATTTTATTTTTCACGATTGCAAACACGTGTTTCGGATGCAACATGCATCCTTCTTCAGTGCTCGTTTTACAATGTGTTCTTACATGGCTAGTCTCTAATATTTATACATGAATTTTGTTCTATATATACATGTGAGGTTTTATATAACTAACTTTATTCCTTACTATCGTTGCTGTTTTTCCTTTCTTTGTTTCAGACTGCTTATGTCGACATTGTCTTATGGCGTATTGGAGATTTTTTACTGGCCTTGTTGACTTATTAGCCTGAAAGGGAGTGAAGGGCAATTGCCGTCGTCGGAATTGAGCAACATCTGTTTGTCGTGTTTCGAGATTTCCTAACTCTCTGCGGCGTCGAGTTTGTATTTTTGTCTTACTGTTCTCAGTATTTCGACATTGTCCCATTCGATGTTGTGTCCGCTCTCAAGGATATGTTTAGCCACCGATGATTTGATGTGTTTAATCGGGTTTTTTCGCGTTAGCTCTACCTCTTTCTTATGCTCTTCGAATCTTACTTTTACAAGCCTTTTTGTCTGACCGATGTAGGATGTGTTGCAGTCGGGGCACTTGATCTCGTAAATTCCGCTTTTTTCATTTTTTGTAAGTGGGCCCTTTTGGCTTGGGAGTAGTGCTTTCAATTGAATTGCCCTGCTGGTAGGGACTACTTCCACGCTGAAGGGCCTCATCTTCTTCCTGATGTTTTTCCATTTACTGGATCTGAGTGTTTCTTTATCCTTTGTCTGAAACATCGTAGACATTTTGTTACGTTCGTTTGTTGCGGTCTTTTTCTTGACGATAGCGTCAATTATTTGGTCTTTGTACGCATTCTTTCTCGCAGTGTCTTTAATGTATGCCAGTTCTTTTGCATATCTTTTTTTATTTAGGGGTATACTCAGCATTCTGTGCATCATGCTGTGATACGCGGCCATCTTGTGTTGGTATGAATGGTTGGAGGAAATAGGAATGGTTCTCTGGGTTGTTGTTTTCTTCCTGTAAATGTCGAATTCGATATTGCTGCCGTTTCTAATAATTTGTACATCCAAGAACGGTGTCATGTTATTTACTTCAGTTTCCATCGTAAATTTGATGTTTTTGTGCAATTTATTGATGTTATCCAGCGTATGTTGTAGATCTTCTCTTTTAACAATCGCCAATACGTCGTCTACGTATCTTATCCACACGGCCGGCGTTATTCCTCGGTCCTTCATTATTTCTTCTAGGCTGGCCATGAAGACTTCGCTGAACAGTGGTGAGAGGGGGTCGCCCATTGACGTCCCTGTTGTTATTTTGTAGAATCGATTCCTAAAAGTACAGAAGGACTCTTCCATGCACATTGCCTTGTCTCCTCCAGGGGCACGGGCGCGCGATCTTAAGTATTTCTATGCCTTATTGACGTTTCAATAGCATATCTACAATACTTTTTCAGAAGTGCAGTTGCTAGCATGCCCCTCCTATCCGCGCCGTCTTTATACTGACAAGCTCGGAGCACTGTGAGAGTTCTATTAGTACTCATAGGCAGTTTTTGATCGTGCCGAGATTTGATCTCCGAGCTCTAGATTAGTTTCGTAGAGCGGTGACCGAACGATCACGGCCACCGATCGCGACAATTGACGATTCTTCTTCCTGTCGGCTGGGTCCGGTTGGAGTCTATTCAACCATACCGCTAGACTGTATAGGGCTTGCTTGATCGGGATGATCGGGAAAAGTGCTTTCACGTCGAACAACACTAGTATCTCGTCTTGTTTGATCTCCACTTCTTGTAGTTTTTCGGTTAACTCGATGCTATTTTTTATAGCGTATGAGCTATAGTATGTCCCTATGTCCGTGAGTTCCTTGACTAGCCACTTTGCAAGGTTGTATGTTGGAGAATTGGTGTCGGCGACTATTTCCCGTACTTCATTTCCTTCATTATGTACTTTAGGTTGGACTTTTAGCCGTGGTAACGATGGATTCGGCATTCTCAGAGCGCTTACATTTTTCACTACGTCCGTGCACTCTTTTAGGGTTTTATCCACTCTTTTAATTAATGCAGGGAGGGGGTCCGTCCTCAGTTTGTAAAAATTTCCACTCTCTAATTTTTTGGATTGGCAGGTCATCATACTTTGTTTTATCGATGATCACTATCTGGTTTCCTTTATCAGCTTTCAGGTAATACACTGGTTTTGATCGCAGTTCTTGGATGGTCAGATGTTCGTTTTGGGGGGGGGGGTTCTTTATTGTCACCTCACTTTGTTGTTCGAGTATGTCTTTAACGCAGCGTCTTGCACAGTCTTTTTCTTCTTTGCCTAGGGTTCGTATAGCTCCTTCCGTGTCAATGATGATATCTTCTAGTTGTGTTTTCCTTGTGACTGCATAGTTGAGTTCTTTATTCAGCAGGTTCATTTCATTGGCTATGAATTCGTGAGGTGAGTTGTTAACAACGAAATTTGGTAGGATTTGTACTTGTTGCGGAACTTTTCTTTTCTTCGGGGACGTCTTTATGAGGCCTAGTAGTTCTCTGGATAGAGTCTTCTTTTTTCGATCATGTTCGCACTAAAGGAACTTATACCAAATCACCAAATAAAATCGCGTTTGGTGTCGCAACTTAAAACAAAGTACTGAAAAGCCAATGTTTTATCAATGAATTCTCATTGCCCATTAACAGTAACGAAATACGCATAAACTCATAAAACTAATCGTCAACCTGATAGTCATGCTCCTCGTTATAAACATCGCTTTTCGTCGGATCGACTAGACTTCCGCGGCATTGTCAGTTGATCTGGCCGACGTATCGCTTGACTGGGAGAGTAAACTGCTGATCCATTTTCTTTTGATTCGGTGTCTTGAAAACTCCATAAGCTGAAATTGAAGGAAATTTGCAAATCAAATTATTGATAAGCATTTAGTAATTTACTTGTTTGTCATTTCCTCCCGACTCGAATTTATCATTGGAGAAGGTCACGCTCGACACTTCGGTGAGATGTCCGGTCAATGTGTAGATTGGTCTACCCTCCAGCAAGTCAAGTACTTTCATAGTGCCATCCCGACAGCTAGTAGTTGCCGGAAGAATGGAACAAAATCGATGTGACCTGACTCGAATGCACCTGATACAGTTGAATCAGACTTCTGGACGCAATATCAAAGATTTTGATGCTATTATCAGTCACCGCCAATGTGACAAAACTTCCATTCGGATGCCATGCTACATGCAAGCCAGCACCCTTGTGCTCTTCAAAGGTGTGATGTGTGAACACTTTCGCCGCTCGTAGTGTCGTAGATTCACAAGGACTTGTCACCAATAACTTTCCGTCGGGACTGAAACGAGCACACTGCACCCAGTTCTTGTGTCCTGTGAAGGAGCTCAGGAAACGTCTGTGCGACATCTTCCATAGCTACAGAGTTTTGTCATCAAAACCGGTGGTGAGCTGAAATCAAGCAATGTAACAAATATAACCCGAAAATCGATATTAAATCACCGCGGTGCACTTACATGTCTGCCGTCCGGACTAAAGTCAAAGCTTCGCACTGGCGTCGTGTGCTAGGAACTCACCGCCAACTCCTCTCATTTTTTGCGTCCACACGCGAACTGTGCCATCACTTGAGGGAGAAGCGACCAGATCACCCTTCGGCGACAACGAAACTGAACAAACTGTGTGACCGGTGAATTTAACGCATCTGGCGGCACGTTCGAAATTCCATAGCATAAACTGTCGAGTCGACGGAGCTCGAGGCGAGGTGATTGGACGACGGATGAAAGCAAAGTTCTGTGATTTTGCCATTGTGGCCTTTGAAGTGGTGAATTAGGCACGGCGGTGAGTTCTCCATAATTTCACGACGGTCGCATATCAAAACCAAAAAAAAACCAGGCCGAAGCTTCGCTTCGGTCCGGAGTCCGAAGCGTATATACCCTAGACTTGTACAAACCTAGTGGTGCTACCAAAAGTACCAATTGGCAACGACCATTTGCATTAAGAGTTCCCTATATGACCAGTTTATAGGGGAGGTTGGCACTCATTCAGTGGGATTTTGACCATTCTCAAAATCAATTAACTAACCCATTCTACAAATATTTGTCGAATTTTTCAAGTCGCTAGCTTCACTCTATCGAAAGTTATTGCTTATCTGAAGTTTCACTTGTAGGGGAGGTAGGGGTTCCTTGGGTCGGATCTTGCTCATCATTGCCACCAACCAATTAGATCACCCTACAAACATTTAAACAAAATTTCAAGCCCCTAGCTTCACTCTATCGAAAGTTATCGCTTATTTGAAGTTTCATTTGTAGGGGAAGTAGGGATTTCGTTGGTTGGATTTTACGTATTTTCAATATTAGCCAACTGGATACTGCTACAAACATTTGGCCAAAATTTCAAGTCGCTAGCTTTATTTTGTCGTAAGTTATCGCTTATTTTAAGTTTCATTTCTAGGGGAGGTAGGGGTTCCTTAGGTCGGATCTTACCCATCCTAATTGCCAACTAACTCAATTTCACTTCAAACATTTGACCAAAATTTCAAGTCACTGGCTTTATTCTATAAAAAGTTATCGCTTATTTGAGGTTTCATTTGTAAGGGAGGTGGGGGTTCCTTGGGTCTGATCTTGCCCATTTTCAATACCAACCAAGTAGGTCTTACTAGCAACATTCCACCAAATTTTCAACATGCTAGTATCATTCTGTCGAAAGTTATCGTAATTAAAGTTATATCTAATTTTATCAATTTTGTAGGGGAGGTAGGCGTTCCTTTGATGTGATTATGTTCAACTTACAGAACCTTAAGCAGCTTCTCATCTCAGGGTTACATGCCAAAAATCAGGTGTCTACGTCATTTGGTTCAAGAGTTATCGACAAAAAACGTGAAAAGTAGGGTAGTATGGGGTTCTTTGTAAGAAAATTACCGTTAGTTTTCAACTGATCGATTTTATTTTTCCAGGAGAGTATAAGATTACCCTCACGAGTTATCTACCAAACCTAGAGCTTTTCATGTTTATTTAATCGGGAGTTATAGATACATTTAAGTATTTTACATATGTAGGGGAGGCAGGCGTTCTCTTGGCCTGATCATGCCCATTTTCAATAGCAACCAACTAGATCATACTTCCCACATTTCACCAAAATTTCAAGGCTCTAGCTTCATTCTATCGAAAGTTATCGTGCGAACGGACAGACAGACAAACAGACGGACAGACAGACATGGCTTAATCGAATCAGGTGGTGACCCTGATCATTTATATACAGTCATTTCCACAAGACCGTATACCTCACAAAATAAAAACAAAAATAAAATTTCTTACTTGTAACATACAAGTAAGAAATTTTATTTTTTATTGAAAGTAAATACAAAATACATTTTCGCAATTATATTTAATACATGGTCCAATCGCCGTCACTATTGATTATTAACTGGCATCTTCGGTGACAACTTTCGGCCAATTTTTCCGCGTAGTCTGTCGATTCGTTCGCCTTAAATGTGCTGCTCCTTTTATTTGCTTTCATTGAAGCTTCTGCTTCATTAATCCCCAAACAATAGGATTGGCATCCGGCGATTGCGAAGGCCAATCATTTATTTTCTTCTTTCCAGCGTGTACACAACCGGCTTCTATGTTTCGGATCGTTATCTTCTTGTAGAAACCAATCGGTGTTGTCGTTGCCATATAGCATCCTAGCAGACTTCACTAATCCTTTCTTGTACAAAATGATCATCCTTTCAGCAGTAAGAATTCCGGTAAACGTTATTAATTTTCCGAAACCGGCAGAAAAGCATCCATAAACATGGACCTTCACAGGGTGTTTAACGGTTCGGTTCACGACATCTTCTCCTTTTTGTGCCCACACTCGTCTCCTGAACGTATTTACAGCAAAACTTGATTCATCCGTAAAGATCACGTTGTCCCAATCACGATCGATGTTTTCCTTAGCCCACTCTACACGTCTTCGCTTCTGGTTTTCGGTAAGTAATGGTTTCATCAAGGCATACCTGGTTTTGATGTTTTCCTCTTGTAATCTTCGCCGAATCGTATTCAAGGACACGTAAATATTCTTCTTCGATAACATTTCCTTTGCTTGCACTAAGGTAGTAACGGGCGGATTTTTCTTAAAAATATCAATGATGGCCTTATCCTGGGTTTTGAAGTGCTTCGGGTTTTACCCCTACCAGGTAGATCGTCTACATTTCCAGTATCTTTAAAACGCTTTATCCACTTATTCACAAACTGTGTCGAAACTTTCAGGTACTTTCCGGCCGATGCAGGTGTCATTTTTGGTCCTTTCGGATGACTTACTAAAAACACAGCTTCGAATCGTTTTTTGTAAATCGCACTCATTTCACTTGACGTCTTATCACTCTCCTACTTGAACTTACTTGTAGAATGACCAAATTTATACAATGCGAAAAAGAGGAAAAATGCAGGTAACTAAAAGTCCCCCACCACTCTTTGAGAAATGGTGCATTAAAAAGTTACAAAGTATACGCTCTTGTGGAAATGACTGTATATACATTGCTATACCTCCGGAGCCTCCTTTAAGGTGTTACATATTTTCATCGTGACAAAAACAATATACCCTATACTAAAAGTCTAGGGTATAAAAATTAAAAATCAGGCGAAAACACAGCAAACACAACTTGAGAACTGTCAAAAGTCGGATGTCGCAATCGCAACATGAGCGTGAGGAGGAAAAACAAGGAGAAGAACTTGTGCACTGAGCGATGATCAGAAATATTTCTTGCTCGGTGAAATGACATTTTTCATCATGTTCACTTGAGCGGAAGTTGATCAGTTCCTTCTGAACGCAGCCAATCTGACAAATTTCCTTTAGGCAGCAAAATCATTTTGTATGTTTACTATTGCATATACCTATAATTACAAGAAATCAACATTTCATTGTCAGGAAATGAATTCCATTTGGCTCACAAACTGTTTAAGACAAATGCATTGCCTGCACCGAATTCGAATACAGTAGAACCTCGATTATCCGAACTAATTGGTCCCAAGGGCGGTTCGGATAATCGAAAAGTTCACTTAATCGAGATTGAATACATATGTAAATATGCAAAAAAAATCGTGAAAAAACGAAAAAAAAAATTCAATAAATTATCCATTTTGTATTACATTGTCGTGTAAGCAGCGGCAGATGAAGAGTCAGCACTAAGTTTTTTATCCTGAATATGAAATTGACGGATGTCATGTTGAAATTCAAATTTTTCCAACCATCCTTGACTTGCAGAAAACATAGACTCACCCCCAAATTTTTTGTGCAACGCTTTCTCACATAACAAGGGACCGCTTATAGGTTGCCCAGAAGAACGTTTTTGCGCAAACCAAGTGAAAAGCGCCTCATCCAAACAGTCATTTGCGGATCTCTTCATTGTCTTGCGCTTTGAACTTCCTTCATCGCAATCGAGTTTGCTCGCGAACGTCAAAATCGTGTCGGATTGTTTTTTAATGTCCGAAATCGTTGACTTTCCCATGTCGTAAAACACCGAAAAAGATGTGGCCGATTCACCTTTTCTGATTCGGTTCAAAATGTCCAAAACAACCCGTTTCCGCTTTGAACTTGGTCTGGATATAGTAAAAAAATGTTTAAAGAAAGTCGACGAATTGCCAACTCTGCGAGTTCGGATAGTGGAGGTTCGAATAATCAAGGTTCCACTGTATTTGATTCCTACGAATTCGCTTTCAGAACAAAAATCCTGCACCAGCTGTTCATCCAGAGTTATCGAGAACAATGTTGTTGGTGTAATGCGTGCAATAGTTGTTCTGCTCTGATCTGGACTCTTGAATAAAACGCAGCAAATATATAAATGTATCGCAATGTAAATCGTGTCAAGTGTCATCCATTCACTTTGATAAATAATCTCAAGTGTTAGTGTCGGAGTAAATTATTATTACTATTCTTGACGGGTATGCTTGACTAGTCTTGCTGTCCAAGAAACACAATCATAATGACAGTCTCTCTACTCTCTAATTGCCTTGCCCCCTTCAGGGGCATGGGCGCGTCAACATCTCTAGCATTTCTATGCCTTGTTGAAGTTTCAATAGCATATCTACTTTTCGGAAGTGCAGTTGGAGGGCAATTGGAGACGTGGTCCACATCATTTGGCGCATCATTGCAGGCGGGACATGTGTTCGTGATGTCCCGGTCAATGCGAGACAGGTAGGAGTTAAGATGCTAACACCAGCCTGATCGAAGTTGGGCAAGTGTCGTTCCCGCTGCTCTCAGAAGTCTTCTCTCTTCAGGAGAAATGGTTGCTGGTGGTACCGAGAGAACTACATTTGGACCTAGTCCAGCAATTGATGATTGCATTTCCTCGTGATGTATTGCTGTGATGGCTGATCTGTATGTGTCGTTGTCAAAGGGAACCCTTTTGTACCTCTGGACATCTCTTTCGAGGTCCCTCAAATCACACCTAACATGTCTTGGTGGCGGCGTCTTATCCATGAAATTAATGCTGGGGTGTTCCCTCCGGTAACAACCCACCAGATATTGTTTGCCAAAAAGTTTGTCGTGGATCTCTTAAAGGCTTCATCTTGGATTCCTGATGCAGATGGTCCTGGGAGGAGACAGCCAGTTACAGTACGGAGAGCGGCATTTCGGCAAGCCTGAATATTTTTTTGTTGGGTGTCACAGAGATTCTGTGACTATACAGGAGCCGCCACTATTGGCCACTATTCTTCCAACTGCTTTGTATCCTACCGTGCAAAATGGAGCAGGTAACCGTTGTAAAAGAAGTGAAACCCAGCAAACTCGACCCGTACGAGAGTTACTTCATCGAAAAGGAGAGTCGGGAAAACCGAGTAAACACTGATTTGGGAAATGCATACTCATACCTTTTTTCGTTAATACCAGGTAACAGGTAATTAGGGTAAACATCACTCGTTTTGAATTTTCTTGTTCCGTGGGTTTTCATGATGCAATTAAAGTAACGTAATATTACCTATTGTAAAAAATGTAAGGAAATGATAATCACATGTATTATATAATAAGAACCCTAGGGAATTTATATTCACTCCGCTGAAGAAGGCAGCAAGTAGCTGCCGAAATACGTATACGGTAAAATAAAGACCAATCGTCGACTTAAAGGAAACTAAAGTATTTTAATTATGGATACTGGTGGCTAGGGCAAATAGTATAATAGTAATTTAAAAAAATATATTTGGAACATTATGGATTTGGCCTTAAGGGCAGAATTCTCTCTATTGCATTTGGAAAGAATCCTTAATTGCGGCATTTCCGCTTTAGGCAGTCCATTTGCGCTTTAGGTGGTAAGAACCTAGAACCCACGCAGGGAAATGTGTAGGCCCTAAAGCGGAAATTTCTTGAGTTTTGTGAAACTTCTCTCTAATGAAATAGAAAGAATTCTCCAATTAATGCCAAATCCATAATGTTCCAAATATTTACTTAATATCGCCTCCAAAGATACCAGATTTCTTCTACGAATAGGTCAAACTTTTGGGAAAGGTCTAAAAAATTAAAACAGAAACATTTATTTTACTAACAATACAAAACATTTATTTTGCAACAACTACCTTTACATCGCACTCAACCTGAACTGAATCATTAAGTTTAATTATCTTTAATCTCTAAGATTAATGAAATTTCTTCTATTCAACATAGGCGTTGGACGACTACGATGTCCAACAGGACCTGCCGCAAGCCCTACAGTTGCTCGGCGAAATGAACAATAACGTGAAACAAGTTTCAGATTTAGTTGAAGGAATGCTACAACGTGTCAAAACTGGCGAATTATCGACTGAATACGGGCTTAGTTTCTTGGAAATTAAATATCACATGCTTTTAAACTATCTGATAAATTTAACATATGTTGTTCTGAGAAAATGCTCGGGTAAGTTCAAATGGCATTGACACATAAGAGCTATCAATTAAGCCCGGCTATTCCATCTTTACAGGCCAAACAATAGAACGTGATCCATCCATAGACAGACTTATTGAAATTCGTACCGTACTCGAAAAGATTCGACCCATTGACTATAAGTTACGCTATCAAATTGATAAATTAGTGAAAACAGCCGTAACCGGTGCCACAAGCTCGTCCGATCCGATTACATTCAAGCCGAATCCAGGCAATCTTGTATCGCAACTTCCAGAACAGGGTTCAAATTCTGAGGCATCCGAATCGTCGGAGGACGATGCAGAAGAGGATGCTTCACGTAAAAAAACAAGTGGTGGCAAGTCAGAATCAAAAACGGGTGTCTATGTGCCTCCAAAACTGACAGCAGTTCACTATGACGGGGACGAAAGCAAGGCTGAGCGAGAAAGAAAAATATTTGAACGTGCAAGAAAGCGAGCTTTATCGTAAGTTCTTTGAGAAGTGGAAATGTGTGTTTGGTGTTTACATAATTTGTTTGCATTTCACTTTACAGCTCTTCAATCTTACAAGATTTGAAGGAGGAATATTTGGATGTACCAACTGAGGTATCGTCGGGATCTCGAGCACAACAAATCTTATCGAAAGCACAAAAGGAGAAACAGGAGTATGAAGAAGCCTACTTGACACGGCTTCCAGTCACTAAAGCCGAGAAACAGCGGCAACGACGATTAACTACAATAGGTATGTTATTTTTCTTTTGGTGATAATTTTAAGGGAACTACGAGTCGTTATTTAAAATTATGCACGGGGTCTCACTCAGAAGACTATTCCTTTTCCTATTGTTTATATAGAAATACTCACTTTCCAGCTTGAAGTACGATTTATTATCTGTCAGTGCGGAGGGGCACGAATCATCAACAAAACTATCCTCAGGCTACTTTTCTAGGATCCCGAAAATGCTTTTAATTTCAGGCGCCATTGATGAAGTTGACAGTATGTAATTAAATTTAAATTCACTCTTTCACCATTCTTGTAAGGCAATAATGACTATGGAAACACCGTCAGTCCGTTGCTATTTTCACTCAATTTGAAAAACAGCATGATACTCCTAGACCTGGATTGTCATTTCCCCCATTCCGTGCGGTGGAGAATAAGGATTGAAAATGTCCAACCGTAATCCTAATTTCGCGGTCAAGTAATCTGATCTTAACCGAATCTGCATGCCATGAATTCGCTTCAGTATACTCGTTACTAACGCCCCTCCGATTCTTCGCACCGAAATGACTCGTTTCAATAAAAGCTGCCACAACCCCTTAAATGGAAGAAGGAGATATAAGTGTTTTTTTTTTTAAATTGGGAGCAACACATCGCGGCACAACTGCTCTGAATTCCTCTCCATCGCGCCGGAGTTGAGTTTAACCCTGGTCCCAAGATCTGGATCTGTTACAATAACACACTGCGCCCTAACGCCACCTCAGTGTGATGCACAAGTTGCAACAACTGGTGCCACCTAAGGAATGGCTCTGGGCTGAATGTTGTTGTCGTAACAATGGTCGGAATTCGGTGTGTTGGTTGGTTACATGCCTACGGTTCGTCTTCATCTCCGGTGTCGAGGGATAGAAAGTTTGCTTCCTCTATTGGGTTCTCCCACAGCGATCTAGGAGCCAGGTGCGTGGGTGCAGCTGGGCAGTGAAAAATGTGGTTTACGTCGTGAGGGTATCCATTACAGGCAGGGCAGATGTTTGAGACGTCCTGGTCGATGCGGGATGAGTAGGAGTTCAGTCATGAAAACCAGCCTTACCGAAGTTGGACGAGTGTCGTTCTCGTAGCTCTCGGGAGTCTTTCCTCTTCTGGAGATATCATTGGTAGTATGGACGAGAGAACTGGATTCGAACCTAAACCTGCGATTGACTGATGACCCTCCTCCCGATGTACCTCTGGACATCCCTTTCGAAAATATTCGAATCGATGCTGAAATGAACCCGGCAGGCGATCGATCTCCTCCGTCGTGATTCTCGCCTCGCCGACAGTGGGAACGCGTTCTTCATAACTCAGCGGGTTCCCACTGCCAGCTGTTGTTGTTGTTGTAGCAATGGTCGGAATTCGGTGTGTTGGTTACATGCCTACGGTTCGTCTTCATCTCCGGTGTCGAGGGATAGAAAGTTAGCTTCCTCTATTAGGTTCTCCCACAGCGATCTAGGAGTCAGGTGCGTGGGTGCAGCTGGGCAGTTAAAGATGTGATTTACGTCGTGAGGGGCTCCATTACATGCAGGACAGATGTTTCGGACGTCCTGGTCGATGCAGGATAGGTAGGAGTTCAGTCGTGAACACCAGCCTGACCGAAGTTGGACAAGTGTCGTTCTCGTAGCTCTCGGGAGTCTTTCCTCTTCTGGAGATATCATTGGTAGTATGGACGAGAGAACTGGATTCGAACCTAAACCTGCGATTGACTGATGACCCTCCTCCCGATGTATCGCTGCGATGGCCAACCTGTGTGCGCCACTATCAAAGGGTACCCTTTTGTACCTCTGGACATCCCTTTCTAGGTCCCTCGGGTCGCGCCTGACATATCTGGGCGGCGGCGTCTTGTCCATGAGGTTGGAGTTTGGGTGATCACTTCGGTAGCAGCCCACCAGGTATTGCTTGGCAAGAAGCCGGTTGTGGTTCCTTAAAGGCATGATCCTGGTTTCCTGATGTAGATGGTCCTGGCGTAACATCAGGAGATAGCCAGTAACAGTACGGAGAGCGGCGTTTTGGCACGTTTGAATCTTTTTCCACTGTGTGTCACAGAGATTCTGCGACCACACAGGAGCCGCATAGTTGGCCACTGATCTTCCGACTACTTTATACGTGACCAGTAGAGTTTCCTTATCCTTGCCCCATGTACTACCGGCCAGAGCTTTGAGGATCTTATTCCTACTACGCATCCTGTCGCACACAGTTGAGGCGTGGGGTGATGATGTGGCCATGCTGTCCAGCGTGACTCCTAGGATTTTAGGAAGGTTTATAGTAGGAATAGGATGATTCCCGATCGAGATTTCAAGCTGCATCTTGACCTCCTTCGTCCAGGTGGTAAATAGGGTTGCCGAGGATTTAGGCGCTGAGACGGTAAGGTTCTTGGTTATGAAGAACGAGTTAAGTACTTCAAGATAACCGTTGATGTTTTCGTACATATCCGCTATGTTGCTCCCTGTTGCCAGAATGGAGCAGTCATCAGCGTAGGAGATGATGTCGATCCCTTCAGGTGGTGTTGGGAGTCTTGATAGATATAAATTAAACAAGGTAGGAGATAGAACTCCTCCTTCTGGTACACCTTGTTTAATCTTCCTAAGCTTTGATTTGCTGCGCCTGAATTCTGTATAGGATTGCCTGCCAGCGAGATAATTGGTAATCCATTTCACTATTTGCGTTGGAAGCGATGAACAGTTGATGTCAGACAAAAGCGCTGAATGGCTGACAGTGTCGAAGGCCTTCGACAGGTCAAGCGCTACCAATATTGTTCTTTGACATGGACAAGCCTGGTTGAGACCATTATGGATGCGGGATGTAATGGCATCCAAGGCCGTGGTCGTGCTGTGCATGCTTCGGAAGCCATGCTGGTGATCTGCGAGCTGGATGTGGGTCGTAGGAACAGGGTGGATTAGTGCTTCAAGCGTTTTGGCAACTGGTGACAGTAGAGTTATTGGACGATAGGATTCGCCGAGTGTCGCTTTCTTCCCAAGTTTCAATATTGGGATGACTCTCCCTTTTTTCCGGAACGATCAACGAGGAGATGGATAGATTATAAGTAGCCGTGAGATAGTTGATGGCTGGCAGATCGAGGTGTTTGAGCATAGTCATTGAAATGCCATCTGGTCCTAATGCTTTCGAGTTGTTCGCCTTCCTTATAACTGCAACTACTTCGTCCGTGGTGAAAACAGGTATGCTGTCTGTGGTTCGGTTGTGAATCTTCTTACGAATTTTGCGCTTAAGTCTGTCTGGTGCGGGGTGTTCAATAAATTGTTTATTGAAACGACTTGCGCAGTGGGTAGGGTCACTTGTTGAGTTTTCACCGCACTGAATGTTTTGGTGGATTGGAAAGGGCACGGACCGTCGACCATAACTTGCTCAACTCTGTGGTTAGATTGCAGTTATTCAGATGGGTGCTCCATTTTGACCTCCTGTGTTCGGCTACTTGCCTTTGGATCTCGCAGTTCATCTCGTGAATTCTGCGGTCGTCCGGGTTTACGCTCCTGATGCTGTCTCCCTCGTCTGCCAGTCTGGCGGCAGAAGTTGGGCCGAATTTTCGGAATTCGTCCTGCAGGAATGAACTTCGCAGCCGCTTTGTTCACGACTTTCCTTATGTTGGATTCGGCTGTCGGCACCCGCTGTGTTTCAAGTACACACCGGGTGCCGACTGTCGCCGCAAGGCTGATTTAGAAAAAAAATAAAAATACGTCGGCAGTCGAACCTGTGACCAACTACCCACAAGTCGGTCTCGCTAACCACTAAGTCAAGGAGTACCTGTCAAACTCTTTTCGCCTTGTGCAACATTATGTACAATACAAATCTATGAGATTGTATAACAGCGACGCGAGCGCTTCTTCCTTCTGCGTGGCAGTACTGGTGAATTATATTTTTTCGATTCATTACCCATCGATGTCTCGTCGCTATAAAAGTTACACTTTAAAAATAATTGTAAATATTGAATACGAGGACTTAAACTTAAGGTACAAAATCCTACAACAGCTGGCCATATTTTCTGCATTAAAAATCTGCTAAATGTGATCAATAAATGACTTAATTTTGACTTTAATTTTTTTTTTTTTCAGGTTCACTGGGTGATGAATTAACGAGCTTTGCTGACATAAGTGCTTTGCATGGTGGTAATCCAAGTGGCAGTGGTGGCGGTGGAAAGAAACGAAAGAAAAAAGGATTAGGTAAAAAGCGTGGCGGTAAGAAAAAGCGATTCCATTAAGATGCTTGCAAAATGAAACGGAATCAGCGCGAATGAGGCACAAAAAAACAACAGCATCTTTTTGTGCTATCCTACAAAACAAAGAACCATAAGACATCGTGAATTCCGTTCCATTCCGTCTCAAATAAACCAACCGGAAGATTTGCAAAATACAATTCTTCAGCAAGTATGTTCCAAAGTCTGAATGAAAAGAAGCCATAGCCAATGCCAAGAAATATGCATGAGTATTTTTTGACCTTCTTTATTTTCATTTAATGTTTTTGTATAGTTGTAATGTAAGCGCCAATTGATTAATACTAACTAAGATATTATCGACTCATTGTTCTTTACCGCAAATGCGTTATTCATCGAATAGTATCAGAAGAATTTAATTCGTAGAAAATATTTTTTGTTTCTTACTCTATGTCTGATCTTTTGTTTTTAAAAGAATTTATTTTTAGAATCTTTTGGGGTTTCTAGTTATTTTTTTCTCTCTTTTTGTTGACGATTTGAATCTAAGGCGGTTTTTTTTGCGATTAATTTAAATATAAGTTGATTTCGGTTTAAGTTGATTGACTGAAGCAATGACAGTTATCTAGTTTTTGATGTCCTTGACTGACAATTAAGGAATTGCCGAGAAAAAAAAAGTTCACGTTCAACCAATTCACTTTCCACTCCGATCCAGATGTGATCCAATATGAGAGCTGGATCCGAGATCGGTCAGTCGTTTTATATGGGAATGAGTCTTGTTCGGATGACAAGAACACTGCTATTGATAACTACAATTCCCGAAAGCTCGTGCATAAACTCTTGAAAACTGCTCCTAATGGAATGTGTGCTGGTGTCCGATCTCGTAAAGCTGCGCTTTGGAGCTGTTTTAACGAGTGTATACCACAGTTTATCCCAGACATTAAACGGCATTCCTATCTTATGGGGATAGGTGGGTTGCTCGTATATCGGAAACAATTGGAAAAAAGAAAAGACCTCGTTGGGTAAGTTGATAAGAATGAAGTTTATAATTTAAATTGAAGGGATTGATCTTGTGCAAACATACGACGTGTTGCTTTTCTCAATTACAATATTGTTCAAAGTTGCTTCAATCGATTAATGGCTAAAAATTTAATTTTAAGAAAACAAATTTTTAAATTTTTGTTTCATCGAAATTTAATTCAAAATTCATTTATATTGAGTTATTACTTTAGTAGTAGTATAGTCTTTTAGTTTTTTTTTTGTAATTGATTGTTTGAATTTAATATTATAAAATGTTATTCATTTTTTTTCAGTTCAGTTATACATTTTTAATGTTTAAGTTCAAGTTTGTTTACACAATATATAAGTTTAACATCTTTTTTCTCTTAAAATAAAACCAGAAAGAGTATTTAAAGTATCCGTTGTGTTTTTTTTATTTCAACAAAGATTCATTCTTTTGTCAAGAATCTCCCATTTGTGGTTGTTTTATCGTCGACTCTATTCCAATTCTTTTTTTTTATTCCCCATAAAATAATATAAAAATTAGGGTTGCCACTTAGCTAAGACAAATTATAACGACAGAAATTAAGTAGATATGACAACTAACAGAGAAATCAAACTAAAACTGTCACAAAAATACTAACACTCTATAAAACCGGCAATGAACCGATGCATCCAGTGTAGCTGGAAAGTACTGCAAAGAATTCAAAAGATGTCATAAGTTACAAAATCAAACAAAAAACACATGTAATAAGCCTTTCAAAAAATAATAAAAAAAATGCTGTTTTTAGGAGTCAAACAATAGGATCGAAAGAAAAGATATGAAGAAAAGGAAGAAAGTACGAAAAACAAATTCTACAAGATAAAAGCCGAAAACATACAATAAAACCTGACTTATTTAGTTTTATATTTTCATAAATTTAAGCGAATACAGAAAGAATGATGTGTATGTATTCAAAATGGAAGAAATACAAACAAAGAGCAGAATGCTGAAAATGTGAAGTGAAGATATAAAGTTGCCTTAATTATTATTACTGAACAAAACATTACAAACCAAAGAAATAAAACTGAAATAGTTAAATGAAACAAACAACAGAAATAAATAGTACTTAAATAGTTTTTCGTATTACAGTGGCTTGTTCCTCGGGAAATATAGATGAGAGACTAAAGTGTTTCTGCCAATCTAATGGTTTTCTGTTATCCGAAAATTTCTATATTTTTTAAAGACAGTGATCCAAAAAAAAAAAAAATAGACAAAAATAATGAAAATTACTGAACTCACGTACCGAATGTGCGTGCATACAAATACTAAACAGCGCCTCAAAATGCCTTTTCCAACTGTCTAAACACAACACAACTTTTCTCGCCGTATTTCCCGACGGACAAACCCAAACAGAACCGAACTACAATACAAACAAATAGTTTTTTAAACAAGCAAATTATATATACAATGAAATAAAACCAAAACGTTTTTTATTGAAATAGTTTTTCAGGTGCTCATCAAATTGCCATATTACCGAAATACAGAATTACAAACAAACCAATAAACCTGTTGAATCAACCCTCAATTCCGCATATAAACGAAATAAAATACAATAAAAACCACAGTCACAACCACAATCAGTTTTATAGCATTATAATGTAAATACATACGCAAAAGTTTAAAGTAATTATTTTCAGATTCATGGAGTGGTAACACATACCAAAAATACAAGAACAACACATAATAAATCGGAAAGCTGCTGGCTTGTATGAAGTGCCACAATAAACTGGTAAATTTATATTATCATTATTATTGATGGAAATGTAAAACAAAAGCAAGAAAAATGAAAAAATCTATGAGAATATTAACAAAGTTACTACAACAAAACTCGCTCGCATTTAAAATAGAATTGATATAACTATTAAAACGAAAATCAATAAGCATTATTATTACTATATACTCCTAAAAACAGTTATGATCAAATCTATATATACATAATTCCTACAAAACAACAGTCATTTCGTCCATACAAATGATAAACAGAAAAAAAAGGAGAATCAACAATAGAATATAATCTGAATTTATTTGCATCCTTTTTTCAGTCTGTAGGAACGAACAACTAACCAATCGCAACGTTTATCGATTGATTGATGTAATTGAGGAATTGTGAGTAAATCAGTTAATGGTATGAGGTCTTTGTTATAATTTTCTCTGAACACCACTTAAAAACAGAGAAGAAGACACATTTACTTGCTTCAGATATTTAGAGCACTTTGTCTTTATATTTATTTTTTATTATTATCAGCGTGTTAAATGTATTATGAAAATTAGGAAATTTTCTCTGATGGTGAAAATGTAAATTCTGCTATTTGCCTAAGAACCTCGCGACTTCATTTATATGAAATGAGATCGCGGAGACAGTCAGGTAAAAAGCAAAAATCTGGTATGATGTCCATGATGCCTAAATGCCTCCTGAGAGTTTACTACTAGTTTCAATGCCTGCGTTCACATTTTGGAGCGCTCCAAAATGTGAACGCAGGCAATGATACGGAATAGCTGTTTAATGCTTTGATGACCGCTTGACTGTCATTGAAAATTAGAATAAATCTTGTGCTATGGTATACATCAGGGACATGCAATGAAATTCCCGATAGTCAAGCAGTTGAGATAAATATAAATGGACTGTATGGTGCAATTTTGACATTCGAGCACAGATTACTGGAAATAAAATGCAAATTTGGTAAAATTTTATCATGATCATTCTTTTTTTTTATTCTTTACCTAATTCCCTTTCAAAAAATGTTTCATGTTGTTAAATAACATATCAATCGAATAATTAAAGTTAAATTAAATCAACTGGTATAAACATTTTTTTAGAATTAGCCATGGTGACTCTTCTATATTACACCCAGATAATATTTCTTAAATTTTACTTGCTTGATGTTTTCAGCAAACGACCCTTTTCGAGGGCAAATCTAGAGTTTTGCGCATGTTTTAACTCATCTGAAGAATGAAAATCATTCAGTTCCTTTTTTGACGTTGTTCTATGAAAAAAAGCACACTACTATCTATATACCATTAGAATACAAACATTCCTTATGATAATTAAACTTGAACTTGGGAAAATCATTCAGTTCAAGCAAATTCAAAACCAAACCAAAAAAAAGGATTCAATTTGCAACTTTGAATTTAGACGTACATATTATTTTTAGATTTGAGCTTTTAGTTTATTACTATCAAATATTTCAATTCAGTTATTTTCCTTTGTTGGCAAAAAAGTAGTCAAAATCACTGCTTTAAAACAAGAAAATAAATCCAACCTAATGACCCAATGCGAAGAGAAAACTTATCAGGATAACTACCCTTCTTGGAATCTGGCGGTTAACAAACTGCTTTTGGACCTGGAGGGTGTGGGATGCAAAGTTATCGCGTATGCGGACGATATTGCCATCGCAATCTCTGGGAAGTTCCCCTCGGTGCTCAGTGATATTATGCAGAATGCCCTCTCAATTCTGACGAAGTGGACTAGGCAGGCTGGGGTTGGTGTTAATCCGGAAAAAACAGAACTTTCTATTTACAAGGAAACCCAAGCCACCAATATTCGATCCACCATTGCTGAACGGAATGAGACTTATTTTCTCTGAAAAAGCCAAGTTTCTGGGTGTCATCCTGGACAGGAAACTGGAGTGGAAACCCAATATCCAGGAGCGAGTAGCTAAGGCGACTGTTGCGCTGTACTCGTGTAAGAAGGCCATAGGTAGGAAATGGGGCCTCAAACCGAAGATTGTTTTCTGGCTATATAGGTATGTCTCAGTCCTGCGACCTATACTTTTGCATGGTATTATTGTCTGGTTGACTGCCCTCAATTTTGCGGTTTACCGAAGTATGCTAGAGAAATTCCAAAGAATGGTGAGCATCACCATCACGGAGGCTTTTAGAACTACGCCAACAGTTGCTCTTGAGGTCCTGCTCAATTTGCGCCCCCTAGATATTTTTGCTAAGCAGGTGGCCTCGAACGTAGCCATTCGTCTTCGGGAAACTGGACAGTTAACTGTGGCAGCCACGGGACACTCGTCTGTTCTTAGCAGCTCGGATTTTCCTGCAGTGACGGATTACACTCTTCCCAAGTATCTGAATTTTGTAAGCCAAATCCCCTCACGGGTCGAGTGGGAAGCCAACACTTTCCAGGAGTCTGATGCTGTAAGTTTATACACTGATGGTTCTAAGACGGATAAAGGAGTGGGGGTGTACTCGGACAAGTTGAATTTAAACTTGTCACTACATCTCCCTGACTTTTGCAGCGTTCTTCAGGCAGAGATTGCGGCTATTTGGAGTTTTCTTATGGCTCGGGCGTAATGTCATAGCTGCTAAGGATATTATCATTTTTACGGATAGTCAGCCGGCGATTAAGTCCCTTGAATCTGTGATTACAAACTCAAAGATTGTTGACGCATGCCGCACCTGTCTCCTGGAGATGAAAATTTTTTTTAACATCTCCCTTTGTTGGATTCCGGCCCATAGTGGCTTTAACGAAAATTGCAAAGCGGATGAACTAGCTAGAAGAGGCTCTATTGGGGGGACGGGGTTTAGTCACGGCCATCTCGGGTGGTCTTTATCAGCCTGTAAATTGTTGTTAAACAATGTCCCGTTGAGTGCTGCCCACACGCGGTGGAGTAATGGTAGCACTTGTATGGTTACTAGGCAACTTTGGCCTAGGATCGATCCCAAACGCTCTGAGGAGCTGCTGGCGTTGAATAGACGTAATCTACGGACTCTTGTGGGGGTGATTACAGAGCACTGCCTGATCGGCGAACATGCTAGGAGATTGGGGCTTCCACACAATGACCTCTGTAGGAGTTGCGAGGATAAGGATGAGGAGGAGAGTACCTTTCATCTGTTATGTGGGTGTCATGCCCTGGCTAGAAGAAGAAGGATTACGTTGGGGTGTTTCTATTTTGCCGATCTGGACGACCTTAAAGATGTTAGCATCAGCCGGCTCCAGCGCTTTATCAACAGCTCAGGCTGGTTCAATGAATAGGTAGGACTCGGGTTGCGGAGCCGATGGTGGCATCACAAAGGACCCAGTGGTGGTCTATGTGTGCTGTGTGTATCACGGCAGCCCCTTTAACCTAACTTAACCTATCAGGATAACTAATTCTCTGTGAAGAAGAAACAGACTTCATAAATTGCGACCGTCCATTCACCAAAAATGCTAAGAGGTATCAGGTTAAACAGCATGTTCAAAGCAGCAGAAGGAGAAGTCCTAAGAGCAAAAATCAACGCAAGCCAATCTTGCACTTTTCCAGTAAGCTGCGATTGTTGCCACCAAATTCCAGAGAAAAGGATAGAGCACCCCATCTTGCGGGGTATCCTTGCACACAAGTCTTTGTTCAGACGATGTTCCCATACAAGTGTGCCAACACCAGCACCATGAGCCTCATAAGCAAAATTGTAGCGAAAAGAAACGCACTGTTGTTGGATATCTTTTGCATTCCTTGTCGTTTTTAAAAAGCATTTTCGAGTATTTTTTCGAATATTCCAAGACCAAGCTTTATATATAGGTACAATACTACTAAACCAAATACTTTGGAAGGGGCTTCTATGGCCCGGCTCTAGATCCACCACTGAGTAGCCTAATGTCTAGTAGAATTTTATTCTTTTTTGAATTCGTTTCAGTATTATGTATTATTTCGGATTTATACCGACTGATCGGCACCTATTAAGAACAAGGACATTTACTTTTTCCTAGCCTGGTGTTTGTTTGCTTCATGAACTTTCCACTTGTTTATGAAGATAATGGCATTTGTTGTTGAATGTTCTGCTAGCTTTTTACATCTTTTTATATTTTTGTCAATCCAACAATTAACCGGAAAGTTATGCTTAATTGAAGCGGCTTGTGGTTACCAATGTTCTCTCGAACTATAGACACTAGCACAAGTGTGGATATGACTCATTTGAAAAGGATCTCAATCACTACGATATTGATCAGTGGGCTCAGATATTCCAACGAACTACAAAACTAGTTGAGATTTAAATAATTCTCATCTAGTTGACTATATTAAAAAAAACGACAGAGAAAAAACGTGCAAAACCTTTTACTCAAAATAAAAAAACGGGGTTTGGTTTAGGTCTGGAGGTCTTCCCCATCCCAAATGTTAATCGAACGACAAATTAACGCCATGATTAATATTATATTTAGAAGAATAAATAACAAAGCTACGAAATGTTTTTAACTCTTAATAGAAGCATTTCGTAATTTTTTATTTATTTATATTTTTTCTATTTTCTTTTTATTTGCTCGACAGGTATTTAATGATTAATAAAAATGGTATAGAATTTGTTTTCAACAATAATAATAGCTACATTTCAGCTATCTACAATTTCATTAATACTCGTATGTACATACTATACTCGTTCTTCTCACAATTCCTCAATTAGGCCGAAGCGTCGCTAAAACGCAAAGCTAATATAAGATGTATAAAAACACAGAATAAAGCACCTAAAGAGTTTGCTTCCTTCTTTAAAATAAAATACTCTATCTCGCTGATTTTTAAAATAAGACAAGACTGTCATTTTTAATGTTTGATAGAGTAACAAATAAAATTGAAATTTGCGCAAAACAAAATCGACGATAGTCTGCAACAAATATTCGACGCTAAAATATAAAAATGAAAAAGTCTTATGAATTGGTGCAATTTCCGTAGAGTTGCAATGGATAATTTACTTAGCCCTTCCTAGAATTTTCAATATTTTATCTTTTAATTTTCTGATAATACCGCTAATTTTCAGTGCCTCTATCTATGCAATTAATAAGATACATTGACTCGCATCAAGTGAAACAAAAAAATACCAAAAGTTTGCCAAACCAAAAAAAAAACGAATAATTTGTTCCCGTAATCATTAGTGTATATTGTATACTAAAAGGTATGCGATGGGGAATATTTATTTTTCGATTACTAATAATTGAACTTTTACGTTTAGGACACGTCGATTGACAACATTTTTGGCGAATTATTGGCAAACGCGAAAATCATAATTGTTAACGTAAGTCAAAATTTGAAACAGGAATCATAGAGTTAAAATAATTTATTGAAATGATATACGCTAAATTTCTTTGAGACAATATATCTCAGAATAATATAATGTTTGACGTCCTTAAGGCGGAATTCCGCCGAGGTAACATTGCCGCATGCTACGTGTCGTACAATGTCGCCGCTACCCAATAGCCAGCGGATTGGTGCCGCTTATAGCATGCGACATTGGCTGCGTTCCTGCGAACGAATCAGGATTTGACATTTCTCGAATTCTCCTCCATGTGCTTTCCCCTTCGGTAAAATTTGCACGGACAACTGTCATGAAAATGTTCCCCTCCGGATCAGAATACTTCTCAGATCAGCCATTGTGAAAATGTGTGAAGAAAACTGAAAACAGGCGACACTAGTCAGCATGTAGCATGCCTCTTGTGGGTCAATCTTGCCTTGGTGGAATTCCGCCTTTAGATAGCATTGTCGCACGAAAAAGTCATGTGTCCCGCCGAAGCGCAATACTGTAATCCTTTTTATTAAATTCCGATATCCCTGAGATGTAAAGCATTAACCGGGACGTGCTTTGTATCTCAAGAATATAAAGAAGTATAATATGGAAATATAAAGTCAAAATTTAATGATGTGAAAGGACGATCCTGGCCGGCAGAAGAGTACCAAGGATATGTCGAGATAACACTCAATGTGCGCAATAAAAGTTACGAGTATGTTGGAGTTTTCCAAATACATACAATACATACATTGATGACTTCCGAATCATCGGTGATGTGGGATTTTTACCGAATAAACTCAACAACACCTTGTCTTATCTATTTTCACCTCTATAGCTACTTCACTGCAATGCCGGCGAAAGGTGTGTGTTGCATGTTGCACACTCCACACAGCAAATACCAGCCTATGTAGAATGCAACATACCAAATTCATCCTCTCCGGTACTACTTTTTCTAACGATATCAAATCGACGTATCCGTCATTACTGTTTGTCGACACTAGTAAAATTCTACTTTCACACCATAAAAAGGACACAAATGGTATGCAGTTGTTTTTAATAAGTGCTTTCTTCCTTCTTTTTACTATTCAAAATTGGGTGAAAAAAATTTACCGATTTAGATACGTACGAATATAAAGCCCCCCATAGACGATCCGAAATTCGTCTCTGGAAAAATTGATCACTCCTGGACTTGGGGAATTCCGGACCGTAACGGTTCAGTCGGCCGGATGCACGATAGAAAATTGATCTGGAATAATTGCCCGGATTCAGGGAGAGCACAAAAACTTTTCATATGTATTTAATTGACTGTCGGATTGACTTGTTCTGTGAACTTTTTGTGAATTGGGGCGGCCGGTAGCTCAGTGCGTTGATGACATTAGACTGTCTCATGCTACCGGTCAGTTACGGGTTCAATTCCAGTCCATGTCGTAGCCATGGATGCTTGTGTTGCCTTCCCCCAGTGGTGTGGGTCGTAACATTTAGCCACTTTCCCGACTTGTAGCAGGCATGCGGCTAAATGGGCAGGAGGTAGAAGTTAGAAACATGTATCGCCCGAAACTAATAAAACGTCAACTAAGCCACATGGGAATATTTGACGCGCTATGCACCACTAGGGGTTAGAGCAAATAGTAGTATGCTCATGATAAACGGATTCATTCTTGAAGTACAATAAATGACAACGTATCTTTTGCACTTACAAAAATTGACTGATGATGGGTCTACAAAAAAAATAGACGTCTTAAGTGAACACACACTTGCTTCCAAAAGCCGAATTGTTCCCTTTCCGAGCCAAAATGCTTAGTTTGTGGGGTTCAAGTTGATGGCTCCGCGATCCACCATGATAGAATTTGGATATTCGACTGGCAGACAATTTATGAGCCAGAACCCGACTGTCACGACAATTAGGCCGGCCGCACATTGCGTCGTAGGCAGGACGCACATGGCATTGTTGTAACAACAATGCCTACGACGCAACGTGCGGCCGGCCTTATGCGTGAATTCCGATCTGAACGGAAACAAATTTTGTTTATGTTTGGTATTGTCACTGTTAAATGTTTGCCATTTAATTATATCGTTTTTGCATGTTGGCGTCCGCCAAGGTATTTACGCAAAACTTTTTCAATTCAATTAACGGTGTGTGAAATTAAATCGGATAAGTGAAAATTGAGATCGTCTTCGAGCTTGACTTTTAAAATGACGTCTGGCTCGCGATGAATCAGCTCCGCAGTTGTAACGGACGGTTTGGTGGGCATCCAAAGATGCCCGTGGGGACAAAGTCTTAGGTAGCGTAGTGGCCGTAAAGGTCGGGTCGCGCCATCTGGCGAAGAAAAAGGCCCCTCAACGAGGTAAGCAGGGACCTATGCTTGCTGTAGCTCAGATCGGGAGACGTGGGGGGAGGGGGGGGAGTTCACCGCTCGTTGCCCCTCTCCTTTATGTATTAATATAAGTTCATAGGCCTGGGAAAGACAACACAAACAGGAGAGGTAAAAATGGGGAATGATAAAAAAATGAGGCGATAAGGTTGGAATGGTTGGCGGACAGCGCAGATTCCCTCGCATTCGTATCAGGGTCCAGGCGTAATGGGGCCCTCGGCCTCTGGTTTCGTACCACCGACAGATCCTTACTCATCAGGTGCTGCCATAGATCTGCCGGTGGAAGCAGCACAACCAGACCAGAATATGGTTCATTACACAGTTTGTGACCACGAAATTTCGATCGGAATCATACGGAGCAGGTTGATCATTTGGTCTGATACTTATGAGGTAAAGGTTACGAGGAGCAGCGGAAGCTTGTTCCCTTGGCAAGGAAGTTTTGAATTATCTAGACGAGCCTTCTGTGTCGCATGGGACGAGCCTTCTGTGTTGCATGGGACAAGCCTAGTTTTTCTGATAAGGCAAAATTTATCTGTAGCTGTCTTACTCATGTTTGGGGAATTTAAATAAATAAATAAAATTAAAAATATTCTTAATACAATAAGTTGCCTGGCGGAATACTCCGACAACAAAGGATAACCGTAGCTTTGCCGGAGAAAGGTACAAAGATTAGCCTCCTTTACTTTTTGTCGAGTTCTTGAGGCCACTCCTTCCGCTGATTTCAACATCCTGTTTAATCTGCTACTTGAAATTTTTGATGAATGATTAACAATAATACGGCTATACGACTCGATGACACTGGCCACTCCAAATATTCCGGCAACGACTGACTACAGCTCAACCGAATATGCGCAATCACGCAGAGCACCTCGTTATGTTCCGAATTCAATAGAAATATTTGCAAGTAGCTCCAAGACGAAGTATGGGTATGGTGGAGCCAGGCACAATAAGCGAGGTCACTAAAGTTCATCGGAACTTTTGTACACGTATCGCTTCTTCCAAACTAGGTTTAAAGCTCCATGCGACTAGCAGGGCCAACTTCGGATGCCTTCCAACAAAACCGTTGCGGCCCAGATGGGATTCTACTCGCATTGTTAAATTGTTGCCGCTGAGGGACGAAGACGAAGAGGTACGAAGATATTTCTTGGATATCACTTCTTCACTGTGCTGAATGACTTAATGCTGACGGTGGCAAGCTCTATCGTTTTACTGGAAATTTAGTCTGGTTCAGTAATTATGATTGTCGGGTGATGAATTCGTAGTGGTAACAAAATGAACCCTATTGCAGTCTATGGCTCTGATGAGCACAGCAGGCCTTATACCTAAAATAAGCTATATATTAACTGGAAAAGTGAATAAGATTATCATTAAAATAAGCTTGGTTCATGCTTTTGCATGTTCACCATTGCGTGCTTCTCTCCTATGAGAAATGCGTCTGTGCTTTAAATAGACGCATGCCTCTTGAGAATCGAAAGTTAAATAAGTGTAGATACACCCTTAGCACTCTAGGTAACAGGGTCCCCTCCAAAATTGAATTCTAGATCCGCTATTCCTAGCCATAGCTTTAATAATCATATTACCTGTATCGGTAGCATCCTGCAAAGGATAATATGAATCAGTGGCGGATCTAGAAATCAAATTTGGAGGGGGGCCCGACTTTGTTTATTACCTGGAGCCATAAGAGTAGATCCACTTATTTAACTTTCGGTCCTCAAGAGTTATGCGCGCATTTGTCTATTGAAGGCGTGGGAGCATTTTTAATTCGGGAGAAGCATGCAATGATGAACGTTAAAAAATCTCGAATCATGGTTAGGTTAAGTGTAAGGGCTGCTGTATTTAACACACCACGCATGGACTTTAAATGCAATAAGTTTCGTTTTGATACATACAGAGAGTCATTAGTCGAAAATCCTTATCATTGAAAGGAACTTCCAATAAAATGGTTGAGATTGCCTATGCAACACTAGCTATGTCATCCAGTTCAGTGAACAAGCCCGATCCAAGAAATGCATTCCTCCTTCTTGCCAGAGCAGTACAGATGAAGAGAAGATATGTATAAAAAATACACTCATTCTTGTCCCAACATACATACGTAAAATTCTACAGTAGATGCGAAGCCTCATGGCATGCTCCACCAACTATGCGATATCCAGTGATGACTCCCACATGCTGTACTTATCTGCCCTACAGTTACCTGAGAAACCACTGAGACCCAGAATCCAACATAAAAGAATACTAAAAGCGGACGTACTCATCACCGTTTTCATTGACTGACAATCCGCCACGGTCATAGTCAGATCCAGTTTAATTCATCATCATCTTGGCGCAACAGCCCGACGACGAGCTCTGGCTGCCTGAGCTTTAATTACAGCGGTGAAAATCACAATATCTCTAGCTCATATTACGTGCATCCCAGCTGGGTCGTAGATTCCGTAATCGTCGTAATCTTTGCTTGGAATACATTGCAATATTCAGGGATACCGAAAGAGATATTTGGGTAAGAAAGAAAACTCTGATCCCTAATCCCAGGGCCGTCGAGAGAAAATCCGGGCCCGGTACTCAACTTTTGTAGGGGCCCATATACCGGTAGTTCAATGAACAAAAAAAAAGAAAAGCCCAAAGCGTAGATACGTTTTTCTTTTTTTGTAGGGGCCCATATATGGCGACCGGTAGCTCAGTGCGCCAGAGTGGTATGAAAGGGCAAGGAGCAAAAAAAAAAGCTCAGTGCGTAGATACGTTTTTTTTTTCAATTTTTCAAATTTTCGGGCCCCCGAGAAAAACACGGGTCCGGGACGTTTCGCCCCTTCCGCCCCCCCCCCCCCCCCCCCCCTCTCGACGGTCCTGGCTAATCCTTTAGCTGTCTAGAACCTGAATTAAGCCGATCAGTTTTATGGAGTCTAATGATCGTATTTGCAGGCATCGATTCATTAAAAATATGAGGAAGGAGCAGGTTAAACCCCATGTTCAAAGCAGCAGCATGTGAGAGCCGTCCAGAAAACTACCCCAAATATGAAAAAAAACATTTGCATAGAAATCTTGCCTTATGAGCAAAAAACTAGTCTGGCCCCGTGAACATAGAGGGTTTGACTGAAAGCATCCTAAACCTACAAGAGAACAAGTTCCGTTTTATTCAGATTAACCCCTACCCCATAGGTAGCAGCCCGAATCGTTTGTTGTAAGAGGGCATTCTGCAATCACTAATAACCCCCTGAAATTCACCAGAAATAACAATAGCAATGTCATCCGCTTTTAGCGCGACACTTTCAAGTTTCGAAGCAGTCTATTGACAACTATGCTAAGTTCCAGAGAAAGGAGACAGTACTTCACCTTGCGAGGTATTCCTGCTCACAAGTCTTCGTTCAGACGATGTTCCCAGACATTTTCGGGTATTTCCTCGAACTTCAAGACCAAGCTCTATATACCAAACATTTCGGAGGGGGCCCCGGCCCTCATGACCTCCTTCTGGATCCGCCACTGATCTGAATAGCTATAAAATTGGTAAAATCGTACTTAAGATCAAGGATGAGTTAACACAGGTTGTGAAATCTTGCGATTCTGTCAGGTGAGAATAGGGTTAGCCCCCCCCCCCACCCGATGTGCCCATGACAAGCCCCCTATCAGTGGTAGAGTTAACCCTCAGGCCCTCAAATAGATATCTGTAGGTCCACATGATCCGTGTGGCCTTGCTTATTACGTACGTCATATGTTTATTCCAATTAAGTCTCTCATCTAACGCGAATTCTAGACATTTGATTTCGGTGGGCAATCGAATGAGTGGAATCAACTGCTTGTTTTCTGAGATATGTTGTTTTCATCTTAGATTATTTTATAAGCTGAAAATAAAAATAAAGTGACTTGAATTATAATGTATGTCGAATGCAATAATTCAATTCGCTTTAAGTCGTGTAATTGATAATTTCTATGACAATTAAAAAGCTAAAGTAGAACATATTTTTCGACAATTTTTATTACGAAAAATAAGTAAAACAAAACGTTAGTGTATTAAGAATATAATTAAGAATTGGCGTGAAACATTTTCTTAAGTAACATTAAAAATATTGACAATTATGTACAATTGGCAGAAAAGAATGAAAATTTATAAAGTACCTATACATAAAAATAATTGGACAACGTTGAAATATTTTTTTATATTAGAATTATGTAATTGGAAGTGAATTAAAAAAAAAATCATTGGGCGTCTTACGCGTCTGCAACTTCTGTGATTCCTGATGTAAAATAATTGGTACCTTGAGCACAAGAGGCGAAATTTACTTTGTTAGTGAAAACGCTGTATATGAATATGTGTACAGCAATACACATTTTGCGATTTACTCACACCGAATGCAAATACCAACATATCGCATATCCGCTACCGCGTAACCTTCATATTGCATTATAAAAAAAAAACTTGAAATCTACTTGTTTCTACTGTAAAATGTAACTGGCATATAAGGCTTATTAGTAATGTATGCAGATAACATAATTTAAAATTGCCTTCGAATTCTGTTAACAAAGATCGGTTAGTAGTTTTTTTTGCACAACTTTTTAACATAAAATGCATGGTCATTTTAGTTCTTATTTCGATTCCAACAATCGAAAGCAAAACATATTTTATTCTATGAATACAGCGAACCCACAATAACCATCTTTAGTTTTGACAGCTATCGTCAGCCTTATATTTTAAAATAGAAACGACTAATAAAAAATAATAATAATTTTAACAATATTTCTTTACCACAACAATATACTTTACAGAGAAAAACCATCGTAGCAATAACTAGATCACAAAATCAGATTACTTGTATTCTTTTTAATATGAACTACTAAATAAATGAAAAAGATACAGAAGAAACCATGGTGATATTATATATATTTATATTAAAAGTAAATAAGAAAATATTTGTTAAATTTATTCGTTTATTTAGCCAAATACAAAATAAAAGCACATAAAAAGCAAATGAAAATAGTGAAACGATGAGCATAAACCAAATAATGTTTTTAGACCTACGAACAAGAATTAATTCAAAAACAAATCCATCGCGATCAGGACCTAAGTTACATATAACACAAGTGAAAACAATAAATAGAGAAATTTTCTTCAAATATATTTTTCAGAATATATGCAGGAAGTTTATATTAAATCGGACAGAGCCGGTACGAAAACAGAATATTTGAGTGTATTGTTTTCCATTTATCGTTCATGCTTATGTTAGAATTTCTTTGAGTTTCGTCTTTAGTTACTAATAACAGAGCTTGTGTTTCAATTAAACAGAATTGAAAACTTTGTACTCTCGAACTTCGATGATGAAGCAGAGAAAAAACGACAAAATTCAAAAGAGAACCTGTTCGGAAAAATAACAACAAAAAAAAAACGAATATAAATATTTCGACCACTTGATATGAAAAAAAAGTCAAAACTAGATACATAAACATACTGGAAAGGAAATAATAAAATTTGACAAATTTAGGCACTTTGGCAACCACAAAAAAAAATCATTCTTTCGCTACAAGAATTTCTTTCTGACTTGGAAAATCACGTTCAGATCACAAAAAGTATACAAGAAATTAATAATGGAATACAGCTATGTAGTTTTGTAGATTAATGACTAAAATTTAAAGGAAAAAAATTCAAAATAACAAAATTATCTCTATGTACAAAGGAAGGAAAATGAAAAATAAAAAAAACCTACATATTTTGAAAATGATGCGAAATTACAATTGGATGTAAATCTTTTACTGCATATGTTTCCCGAGTGAATGAAAAAGAAGAACAAAACACCCAGAAATATAAAACAAAAAGAAGTAATGACAGAAAAGGAAAAATAACTTAAAAAAATATTGTCTCTATCCAAATTATAGTAATTAAATTAAACTTCCATAAAATTTCTCTAAAACCTTCTAAAATTAGGAGACGAAAGTTAATACTACGAATTAAAAAAAATTGCGGAAGAAAACAAATATTAAAGCCAATGTAGAAACTTTCTATATAAAAAAAAATGTAAAAAATCATGATTTTCGGAAGCGAAAAGTGTATTTGAATAAATTATAACTAAGTATACACTGCAATTGTAAAAAAATGCTTCATGTTAATAGAAATCAAACGTCAAGGAAAGCGGGTGGAGAACATAAAATTAACTGTTTGGTAGAATTTTATTCGGTTTTTTGCATGCATTCTTACGAACAAAAAAAATATTTAGGAAATCTTCTGAAATTTTAAGAGCAGCGTAACAGCAGTGTAAGGCGGTAAAGCTAAAACGTGCCATACACACACCGATCGATCGGCTGATCCGTCGCCCGATATCGATATCGGCTGATAGATCGGCCAATAGATCAGCCTATGTATGCGTTTATCATTGGCTAAGTTCATATCACACAACAGTTGGCATACTGTTGTTTTATGAACTCTCCAATTAGTTTTTGATGGACACAACATGCTGTGAAAAATGTCATTTTCTCCATCACAAAAATTTCTCCGCTGGCTAGGATCAGCATATGATGACAATCCTGAAATGACACTCGCGCTGTCGTATTCATACAATTTTTCGTCAGTAATCAGTTTTGAACTGGAAATTTGACAATTGATGAATGACTAGATGCGAGTGCAGTTCAGAGCACAACAACCTGTTGCAAAACTGCTTCGATTCTGTTGCCCCAGCATGTTGCGACTCCGCTGTGTGTTATGAACTTAGCCAATGACTATTTTTTTTTGACAGTTCCATATAATTTTGATCAGCTGATATTTTGTGGCGATCCATCGGCCGATCGATCGGGCGACGGATCGCATAATGTATGGCGGCTATAATATGTATGTCAAAATTAACAAAAATTTTAATTGGAAATTAGGGTATTTTTTTTTTGCGAAGCACCTTGTCGCGTGCATATGAAACTCATTCATGCGCCAAGATGCAATCAAGCGGGTATAATAACACGAAATTAATTATATGATTAGTTCCATTGTCCTGAGCCTAAAAGCACATCCATATTTAAAAAAAAAACGTCGAACGCATTCTCATATCGCATAGCTATAGTCGAGGACGGATAAATGCAAACGCTTAAGTGCAAAATATATAAAAACCCGCTGACTTTTCACCTATTTTTCATATTAATATTGTCTCTATAAGTGCAAAACGCATAAGTGCAAAACACGTTTAAGTGAAATGGAAATGTATGACAGGCCCATCATAAATACAAGTAAATGAACCCTTTTTATACCCTAGACTTTTATTTTAATATTTTCCTTATAACCTCAAACCGGTACCTCAGATCGACAAATTTAATAGGATGTAAATTAAATAGTGTTGAATTCTGCACGCAACGCATTCAAAGTCGAATTTCAGCTCAGCAGTATGGTCCAAATCGATAGTCGCCAATGAAAATTGTTAAGGTTTAGGAGATAATCACATTTTTATACCCTAGACTTTTAGTATAGGGTATATTGTTTTTGTCACGACGGAAATATGTAACACCTTAAAGGAGGCTCCGGAGGTATAGCAATGTATATATATAAATGATCAGGGTCACCTCCTGATTCGATTTAGCCATGTCTGTCTGTCTGTCTGTCTGTCCGTCTGTCTGTCTGTCTGTCTGTCTGTCTGTCCGTCTGTCTGTCCGTTCGCACGATAACTTTCCATAGAATGAAGCTAGAGCCTTGAAATTTTGGTCAAATATTGGTAGTGTAATCTAGTTGGATGGTATTGAAAATGGGCATGATCAGGCCAAGAGAACGCCTACCTCCCCTACATATGTAAAATACATAAATGTATCTATAACTCCCGATTAAATAAACGTGAAAAGCTCTAGCTTAGGTAGATTACTCATGAGGATAATCTTATACTCTCCTGGGAAAATAAAATCGATCAGATGGAAACTAACGGTAGTTTTCTTACAAAGAACCCCGTACTACCCTAATTTTCAGGTTTTTTGTATATAACTCCTGAACCAATTGACGTAGGCACCTGATTTTTGGCATGTAACCTTGAAGTGAGAAGCTGCTTAAGGTTTTGTAAGTTGGGCATAATCAGATCAAAGGAACGCCTACCTCCCCTACAAATTTCAAAAAATTAAATATTCCCTTAATTACGATAACTTTCGAAAAAATTATACTAGCAAGTTGAAAATTTGACAAAATGTTGCTAGTAAGACCTACTTTGTTGGTATTGAAAATGGGCAAGATCCGACTCAAGGAACCCCCACCTCCCCTACAAATGAAACTTTAAATAAGCGATAACTTTTGATAGAATGAAGCCAGCAACTTGAAATTTTGGTCAAATGTTTAAAGTGAGATTGAGTTAGTTGGCATTAAAGATGGGTAAGATCCGACTTAAGGAACCCCTACCTCCCCTAGAAATGAAACCTAAAATAAGCGATAACTTAACGACAAAATAAAGCTATCGACTTGAAATTTTGGTCAAATGTTTGTAGTATGATCCAGTTGGCTAATATTGAAAATACGTAAAATCCGACCAACGAAACCCCTACTTCTCCTACAAATGAAACTTCAAATAAGCGATAACTTTCGATAGAGTGAAGCTTGAGACTTGAAATTTTTTTTAAATGTTTGTAGGGGGATCTAATTGGTTGGTGGCAATGATGGGCAAGATCCGACCCAAGGAACCCCTACCTCCCCTACAAGTGAAACTTCAAATAAGCGTTAACTTTCGATAGCATGAAGCTAGCAACTTGAAAACTGCGACAAATATTTGTAGTATGGGTCAGTTAATTGATTTTGAGAATGGTCAAGATCCCACTGAATGAGTGCCAAACTCCCCTATGAACTGGCCATATAGGAGACCCACTTCTAGTACATATAATCGTTGCCAATTGGGACTTTTGGTATCACCACTAGGTCTGTACAAGTCTAGGTTATATACGCTTCGGACTCCGAGCTTCGCTTCGGCCTGGTTTTAATTTTTGAGCTCACAGATCTTTGAGATGGATGCTCCAGATTAGAAATTGATAAAATAAAAGATGAACATAATTTGATTTCAAGTTTAATACCTCAGACAGAAGATGCATCCAAATGATCATTCCCGTTCGCATTGTACAATAATTCAATTTCGTGTCTATCCTCTTGAATGATTATTCGAATATTCTAACATCGTCATTCCCATGAATTAATGCCTGCATTCATAAACAATAGCACTACCGGAGCGCTTCCATTTTTGTTGTTGCGATACAGTCCAGAAATTGGACAGAAATGAGAGCGCTCTGGTACGAGTAGCGCTACCAATTTATAAACGCATGCAATAATTGGGGCGATCGGTAGCGTAGTGTGTTGAGGCATCAGTCTCATGTTTGACGACCGGCGTTTCGGGTTCGAATCCCGTCCACGACGACGTTCGTGGCCATGGAAGTGCAGGAGGTGCATGCTGGCAACTGCATTCTCCGAAACCAGTTTATTCCAACGAAACTATGCCCCACAAGGGGTTAGGGCAATTGAGTATCGTCTTTTCGAGGTAGAAGGTGATGTATTTTCAATTTGGCCCATTTTTAGTGTGGTTGTGAGCAAAAATGCATAAATATCTGTTTAGTTATTTCAGTCTCAATAACCCTATCTCAGTAAGTATACCAGCTAGAAGCTTCGTTTTAGCCTTAAATTATATTATAAATAATTGACTCTAGCTAGAAAAGTTTTACTAAATTTTTGAACAAACTAATTTAGGAGATATTTTGAAAAAAAAAAACTTGCACAAGAGTGCCGTAAACTTCTGCAATGTCTGGCGATCGCCAAACAAATATTTTTGTATTGGGTGCCAGGTTACCGTGGCATTGAGGGAAATTAAGCAACAGATGAACTTGCATGACAGGGGTCTTCATAAAATTTTCTCAGGTTAGAACCCTTTTGTTAAACGAATTCGTCTAAAACAATGCGACAACACTACTGGGACAACTTTACAGGACTGCGTCGAGACCCTTTAACTACGTAGAAACCACCCGCATGAATAGAGCCGACCTTAGACTATTGTGGGCTACCTATCGGCCCACTACTGAGTGAGATTTCATCTAAACAAGATGGGTTTGTCTAACGAGACGGAGCGTCGTCTTTTTTTGGAGGACGTTGAAACCACATGTCACATTTTATGTGTGTGCCCGGCGATTGCACGGCTGAGGTATACGTTCCTCGAGCATTTCATCACGTGCCCTGCCGTTAGCAGGAAAACTCCTTCGTAAGACATACTAGTCTTCGTTCGAGTGGTGGAAGGCCTTTTGCTTTGAAAAAAGGGCTATCACACAACAGACCTCCTTTGGTTGCAGCGCCCGCCCTGAAAATGCCTTAATTGTTTGGCTTGTCTCATTTTTTTTTCATAATATTTTTCATAATATCTCCAAAATTCGTTAAAAAATCTAGTAAAGCCTTTTTTTATCTACAATTTGATATTAGCACAAAACTACTAACTGCGATACTTATCGAGATAGAGCTATTAAGGATGAAATCGCTAAACCGACATTTTTGCGCTTTTGCTTCCAATCACACTAAAAGTGGGCCGAATTTGTATATTGCACGATAGACTTGAAGTCTTCAACTTTCATTTTAAAGATTTGTGAGCTAGAATATTGATAAAATGTGATTTTTCAAAGCCTCAAAAATTGTCGTTTTATGATTATCGATTTTGCTATACGAGTACATACTGCTAAATCGTTATTCTTCTTTGAGTAGTGCATTGGAAGAATTCATTCCTCTTTAGTTTACATCCTATTAAATTTTTCGATCCGAGGCACCGTTTAGAGGTTATAAGAAAAATATAGGTATTTAAACAAAGTTCAAATTTCTCGGACTTTCACCAGTCACGGACTAAGCTCACGTCATGCGGTTATGCAGACACAATTTTCGTGTATTCTATTATAGAATCTATAGAAAGGATTAACATTATTTATTTATTTTCCAAACAAGGCATAATAGGATATATACGTATATACATATGTAGTATACATTACATTCCATTTTATACATTTCATTAAATTATTCGATAATTCATTAATTACATTCGGCAAATTGGGTTGGGTTAGTTTGTTAGACTACGATGTTAAGAGGGCCTTTGTCAAGTCAATTAATTCCAGATATTTCCCCATTATTTTCTTTAAGACCCCCAATTTGACGAATTTTGCTGACCTACCTTTGCAATGGATAAGTGCAATACATTTCATTGCTAGAGGAGATTGCAATTATCCGTTCTCGACTGTGTACTACAAGTGGTTAGGCTCAGCCTGTTGCGGAACTATCGGAGTTCGGTATGTTCTATGTCCAAGTGGCAGAAGTTGGAGAGCTGAAAATCTTATTTTTCGTTCATGATCACAAATAGCAAAAATGCGAATAATAAGGATGATAACGAAACAATCTGTCTAATTTCCTAGTTAAAATAATCCTTTCTGGGCTGAGTTTATGAAATTTGGTTTCTGTTCGTGTCATAGGTCAATTCAAAAATTAAAATCGTTCCACCTATTTTTGCGGGATTCATCGGTCTATCTTATTTTCTCAGCGAAATTAAAAAATTACTCCTCGAGCCGCAGGTTTTCTGAGATTCCCGCTACCGTTGCAAATGCGGAAAAAAACATTCTAAAAAACATTGAGAATAATTAAATTATTATATAAAAACTATCTCCGTGGAATATCGAGTCGTAGCATGGAATTGAGCTCTCTAGACACAATTTGAGTTGAAAATGGCGTAGCCAAAAAGTAAATACATTTCCAGAATTTGGTGACAGCCTCCGCAAATGGAAAGCTTCAAACAAAGACATTTTTTAATGATTCTCTAATTGTAGGCTCAAAATAGTATCTCTTCCTGCCACAACCTTTCCCCCCTTTGTCGTAAAAGGTGTCTAAATTGACGGGATATGGTAACAAAATATCGACTAGTTTGACGCCCTATGCCCCACAAGGAATTAGAGTTTACTACTATCTAACTATTAAAATCTAATACTTACAATTACAATCTACCTGGATTGATATGATTACCTGGATTTTCTCTGCCTGAGTTGGCCTGAGTTATCTTTAATAAAATATAGGTATACTCGTATTTTACCTGCTTCTGAAAAACATATTTTTTTTTCTAAATATTAGAAGCAGAGCTCACCGTTCCAGTTTAATGTTTTAAAATAACGCAAAGGGGCTGTTTTTTTTTACAAATTCAACAATGGTTCTTCTACGAACGAATTAGGTTCACTAGATTAGATTAGATGGAGGGCGGTTGGCCAGAAGGGCCACCAAGTACTGCGACCCGAAGGTCTACTGTCTATCCTAGTGTCTATGCAGATTTGTGATTAATTGTCGAGGCCGATCATTCCAACAAATCTGCTCAACTGCTCCAGTTTCAGTGAGGCAATCGTTTCCGCTTCAGGGTATGCGTCGCCAAAGCATTTCAAGCGACGGAATTGAAGTGCGTCACAGAGAATGTTACTGGGATGTCTCATCCTCACTATCACAGAAGCGACAGCTTGAGTCAGAGACAATCCCCATTCTATGAAGATGGCCCCTTAAGGTGAAATGACCAGTAAGGAGCCCGCAGATAATTCTCATCCGGTTTTTGCGTAATCTTAGTAACTCGCTAGCACGATTGCGTGAGTGGCCAGCTATAAAAAGATTGGCCTGTCTGTGACCCAGGGTATTGTCCCAGTGCGCAATGGTTACTGAGTTCTCCCACTCCCTGATTTGCCTTCTTACGCTACACAGAGAGATTTCACAGTTTGGCTTAGGGCCGACGAGTGGGGTTGCAGAAGCCCTCTTAGCCAACTTATGCTATCTCGTTTACTGGGATCCCGGCGTGCCCGGGGACCCAATAAATAGTGACCTTGTTTGCAGAGCCCAACTTTTGCAAGGTTTTGCAACCACTTAGCACTGACGAGATAGAGAAATTACTAAGTGCTTTGATGGCCGCCTGACTGTCTGTGAAGATTGCAATATTCTTGCTTCAGTATCCGGCTGCTAAGCATATGTTCATATGCAGCTCTCGATTGCGTGAACTTCCGTCTGAAATACGGTAGCGTACTTTCCCATGGGAATAGATACCTTGTGAGATGGGCCTGCGACGCCCAACCCTGTACGCTCTTCGGTTTTAGATCCATCTGTATACCATTTGACAATGCTGGAGGTGAGGGCATCGAACTTCAAAGTCCAATCCTGTCTGCTCCAAATAATGGTTGTAAGTGGAAGTTTGAAGCGTAGCTCCATAGGTCAATGGTCCGATGACATTGCAGATACGTATCCGTAATCCTCACTTATTCAGTTAGTTGGCGCTTTTAGGTGGATATGGAGCGGCGGTAAGTTGAGTAGCGCTTCAAGAGCTGCGAAGGGGCAACTGCGGATAGCGCCCGTTACTGTGAGACATACTAGTCTCTGAATCTGGCCAGTTTTATTTTTTCATCATTAGTGGTGGATTTTTTCCACCAAACAACAGCTCCCTATTCGATTATTGGTCTGACAATCGCCTTATAGATCCAGAGGATAATATGAGGCCCTGTCTTTCCCACAAACGGCCTGCAGATCCATACGGCTTTGATGGCTTTGCCAGATATTAACCGTAGGTAATCCGACTAGAGTAACTTTCTGTCTAGAGTAACACCGATTTATTTGGTGGAGTCCGCCAGGGCATCTCACTTGTCCGGTATTTCTTTTTTTCAAAAAGTGATCAATTACTGCCTTAGCCGGATTGACTCGTAAGCCGTGGTCACTGCACCATTTTTGTACTGTATTTAATGTCGATTGGAGAATTTCCGTTAGGGCTTCTTCGAATTTTCCCCCAACAGTTATAACCAGGTCATCAACATATCCTTGAGATGAATATCCCATCGTGGTAAATTTCCACAGTATACTGTCCACTACGATACACTACAAGAGGGAAGATAGGACTCCTCCTTGCGGGCATCCTCGAGTGACGTTTGCTGTTAGAGTGTAGTCTCCAATTTTCGGGATATCCCTTCTGGAAGATAACATCCTTTTCACCCATAACGCTGTTGTGTTATCTGCCCCCTTAGCTCTAAATGCAGAGTTTATGGAAGGGAAAGATGTATTATCAAACGTACCTTCGATGTCCAGAAAGGCGCATACCGCCGTCTCCTTTGCCGCCAAGGTTGTCTCAATTTCTCCTACAAGACAGTGGAGAGCAGTTTCAGTTAATTTACCCGCCTGGTATGCAAACTCTCTTAGCGGACATTTTTTTAGGAGTGTGTATTTGTTGTGTGCATCAAGTATCTTCTCCATAGACTTAAGCATAAAGGAGGTCAGACTGATTGCCCATTTTCGGTATGGAAACTACTTTAATAAAACTCCAGGAATTTAGGATATACCCAAGGGCAAAGCTTCCTCTAAATATATTTAGGAGATAGGAGATTAGTATATCCTTCTCTTTCTGTGACAGACCGGGGAAGACGCCATCTGCGCTAGTAGATTTATATGGGTCAAAGCAGTCAATGGCCCATTTTACCTTATTGTATGTGATATCTTTGGCACTAGTCCAATCCGAGCGGGATGCCTCATAGTCATAGCACACCCCCATGTCGACCGAGTAGTTGGTATCCCCCTCTAGAGTTACGCACCCAAAAGCAATTTGCCTGTGGTCTCGGCATCTTCTGTGAAACTACCATCTTGTCTCCTTAAGGTGTTGACTTGATTGGTGCCTTTTTTTAGCCAGAACACGATGGAGTCTAGCAGCAGTATTGGTGTTATCGACCCCTTCGCAGAACTTGATCCAACTGCGTTTGTCGGCACTGCGGACAACCTTGTTTTAGAGTGTAAGCGAGGCCCGGTACTGTTCCCACTCGCGAGTGCGTTTCGCTTTATTAAATAGTCTTCCAATACTCTTGAGTAGAGAGTTCAGAGTTCCACCATGGAATGCCTTTCGGATCCGAAGAGCTGGTCAGGGGAGAGTTTTCCTCATAGAAGCATGTGATTGCTTCCGATACATTGGATACCAGGGTTTCTAGGCTGAGCCAACCTGAAACTCTGTTGTCCACCATAATCGAGTTTTTCACGCAGAGAGACCGAGTAGCCTTCCCAGTCAGTGCGTTGTGGAATCCTTTTACTTGTATTAACCTGGGTCAATGCAGCTATGTCAAAACAAATGTGCTTATGATCGGACAATGATGGCTCATCAGATGTGCCAAATTTGTGTCCGATTTGAGATATTGTAGGTTCCAAACGTTATGTCAAGGACCTCCCGTCTATTCCTAGTGACAAAAGTTGGGCGGTCTTCTCTGTTAAATATGTTGAAATCTAAACTAGTAATAAGTTCTAGAAGGTACTCACCACAGCTGTTTGTGTCAGTGCTGCCCCATTTAAAATAGTATGATGGGCGTTTGCATCACAACCGATCAGTAGGGGTTTTCTCCCCCTGCAGTAATCGGTAAGCCTACGTATTTCCGAAGAAGGGATGTCAGTGTCTTCGGAAAGGCAGGCTGATGCGATGACAAATCCTGATGCGCTACTGCCACTGGTCGAACCAATATCTACTGCCACTAGGTCACAGCAGGTGAAGTCTGAAAGGCAGATGGTGTTCTTTAATAAGATACAGGCTCTTGGTCAGGCAGAACCAGAGTCGTAAATTACGGAGGTGTCACTTACACTTAGGCCTTTTATTGTTCCGTTGAGCTGCCATGGTTCCTGAATGAGGGCCACTCCTAGGTCCTCTCTAATAAACCTGGCTACTAGAATATCTGAGGCATTTTCGACTTTATAAAGATTTATTTGGATTACGCCAGTCCTCGGATCAGTTGTCTGTCTTACGTACATTCCATGGGAACAGGCGGAGTATTTTTTTTTTGAATCCACACTCCTTGTTTTTACTGGGGACGGAGACGTAGAGGGTTGCAACGGCCACCGCGTGCTCAGCCTCCCTCCGGTTCCTCATGCGAACGTTGACCTTTCCAAACCTTAGGTTCACTAAGCTCACTGCCCATTAATATGAAGCCGACAAACTTAGTAAGGTGAAGTGGGGTAAGTGCACCCCAGTTTTTAGTAAGTTTGACTTTCAACCCATATATCTTAAATTTATATTATAAAACTTTAACATTTATTAATATCAATAAATACCTGAGTTAATGCGCTTTAATTAACATCGACAAAAACGCCAATTTCACTTGTATATTTTAATTTTTTAAGAAATTTATAAAAAAATCCGCCACCTGTGCACTTTCCCCGAAAATGGATTTCACATTATAATGTCTAGATGCAGTTTTCGCCTTCTTGCGCCTTACTCTGCGATACCGCTAACAACACAGAAACGTCGATCAAAACTAATCCATAATTTAAATAGTAGGCGCGTTTTTTGTACTACCGTTGGGTACAGTGTAGCTTTCAACACGCAATTACAACAATGCGTTACCCTTGATGAACTTGGAGAAATAATCGGGACAGCAGTATTGGGTTCACATTAGTGAAGAAATCATTTGATCAAAAACTGTCAGATTCATACAAAGTCGACGCTTCTGATCAAGTAGTCTGCCAGATGAAGTGACTTAGCCGCTAGTGTTAACCTAATGTAAACCTGCCTCGGATATGTATTTCACCAGATGTTGTTTTCGCCACTAAAAGGGCGAATTTATTATGAAGAAGTAATTTTACTTTTGATATCAAGTAGATATTTTTCCGGATATAAAAGCAAAATTAAAAAAAAAATTACGCCAGTGGCTTAACCTGCATAATACGGGAGTGAAAAAGAACGCGCCTAGTGTCCGATAGCAGAACAAACATAAATTAATACTCGTTATACAGATCCAACGAAACCGTACCCCGGTTCATGAAATATTACTCACATACACCAAAATGCAGTAAAAGATTCTTACAATAAATAATTTTTTAAAACAATTTCTTGAAAAATATGTTAAATATTAAAACTATTCTCTTTAAACTCTCTTAAATGTTCAATTAATTTGGATGTAATTTACTTTTCGTAGCGATTATTACATTTATTGCATTACAAACTTTCTAAATTAGATGAAAATAATAATATGATATTTATTAGATTTTACGGCATTCTCTAATCGTTCGGTATACCGTAGTAAAAAAGAGTGAGTTCAAGAAATTCAGTTAATATAACATTGTTGAAAAAAACTCGAAATTTTGGCGAAAATTGAAAATTAATTGTGTAAATAAAATTTGGCAATGTGTGTGTTGGAATGATAATAAAAATTAATTATAAAAAAACGAAATGAAAAGACGATTGAACATACTTTGGCGTATTTGTTCGGCTGTAATTTGTGACAAAAAAACATGAAAAAAAAGAAGAAAACAATGAGTGAGATATAAAAAAATAAAGGAAATAATAACTTAAAATTGTAAAATTCAAAATTTTTGTTTCTTGAGCTCGCCACTGGTACTGTTTTTATAAGCAATGTGTTTTATTAATAATATCGAATTTATTTCATTAAGTATGTATTCTATTTGATTTTGATATTAATACGTAATGGATAAAAATTCAGAAAAAGAAATAATAATCGACAACTTCAGATAATGATGAAACTACAGAAAAAATGACAACAAATTGCCCGTAATAATACTCTTAAATTTGATGTTAATGTACTGACTACTAATTTCATTTAATAAAAACAAATGTAAACGAAATTAATCAGAAATTGAGTTTGTCTTAATTTATACAAGAAATAGCGGTAGCTCTTTCGGTAGAGTGCGTCTAGTTTCCAAGCGAGAGGTAGCAGGTTTAATTCCTGCCACGAACTTATTCGATCGATTGCTTTTCTTGCTGGCCTCCGGCCGATTGAGAAGTAAATGAGTGCATTGATTTCATAAAAATTAATGGAGCATTCCTAGTTTACCGGGCGACGCATAATGGATCGCGTCTTTGACCAAAAGTGCGTTTTCAATTGAGATAATTTCGCTCTCCTTTTGCATGTGCTGCGCGAACTCCGCGGCTTGAAGGGCTGCAACCCTCAGCATACCGCCCTAGAACCTTCGCTTCGCTCGCTGAACGCTACAGCAGTAAACCACTATTAGCCAAGGCGCAAACTACTATCGGCCAATACGCAAGCCACGATGCATCGCCTGGTGAAATACGAGGGTCGCACAAAAAGTAAGTTTACCTGTGTTCCCAAATCTAGGAGAATTTTTGGGCAATTTTTATTTTTTGAATGAATGTTGGTACATGTAGTGTATTAGAGGCAATCACATCTAGGCCTGTTCCTAATACCGGGATCCCGGTTTGGTACCGGTTTATTCTCAGTACCGGTACCAAAAACTAAGAGTACCAGTATTCCGTTTTTTAGTACCGGTATTGAGTACCGGGATTCCGATATTTGAGTACCGGGATTCTCAAACATAAGCTGGTTTTTTCAGTACCGGTACTGAGTACCGGGATCCCGGGATTTGAGTACTGGTATTGAGTACCGGGATCCCGGGATTTTAGTACCTGTTCTTTTCGGTACCGGGATCCCGGGATTCGAGTACCTGTTCTTTCCAGTACCTGTTCTTTTCAGTACCGGGATTTGAGACTCGTTCATTGACGGACCGAGTCTTCAGGTTTTAACATTAAAAATGTTTATAGAGTCGTGCATTGTATGATTTTTCAGATACACATCGTGGTAGCTAGTACGTACATAGATATACGTATGTACATTGTATTATACATACATAATTGATTTTTATACCCTAGACTTATAGTATAGGGTATATATTGTTTTTGTCACGACGAAAATATGTAACACCTTAAAGGAGTATGTATGTATGTATGTATATATTTAGCCATGTCTGTCTGTCTGTCTGTCCATCTGTCCGTCGGTCCGTCCGTCCGTCTGTCCGTCTGTTAGTCTGTTAGTCTGTCCGTCTGTCCGTCTGTCTGTCCGTCCGTCCGTTCGCACAATAACTTTCGATGGAATGAAGATAGAGCCTTGAAATTTTGATCAAAAGTTGGCAGTGTGATCTAGTTGGTTGATATTGAAAATGGACATGATCAGGCCAAGAAAACGCCTACCTCCCCTACATATGTCAAACACTTAAATGTATCTATAACTTCCGATTAAATAAACATGAAAAGCTGTAGCTTTGGTAGATTGCTCGTGAGGATAATCTTACACTCCCCTGGAAAAATATAACTCTTGAACCAATTGACGTAGACACCTGATTTTTGGCATGTAACCCTGAGGTGAGAAGTTGCTTGAGTTTTAGTAAGTTGGGCATAATCAGATCAAAAGAACGCCTACCTCCCCTACAAATTTCCAAAAATTAAATTATCCTTTAATTACAATAACTTTCGATAGAATGACACTATTAAGTTGAAATTTTGGTAGAATGTTGTTAGTAAGGTCTACTTGGTTGGTATTGAAAATACGGCAAGATGCAGCCCAAGGAACCCCTACCTCCCCTACAAATGAAACTTCAAATAAGCGATAACTTTTGATAGAATGAAGCCACCAACTTGAAATTTTGGTCAAATGTTTAAAGTAAAATTGAGTCAGTTGGTATTAAAGATGGGTTAGATCCGACTTAAGGACTCCCCTGGAAATGAAACTTAAAATAAACGATAACTTACGACAAAATAAATCTAGCGACTTGAAATTTTGGTCAAATGTTTGTAGTAGGATCCAGTTGGCTAATATTGAAAATACGTGAAATTCGACCAACGAAACCCCTACTTCCCCTACAAATGAAACTTCAAATAAGCGATAACTTCCGATTGAGTGAAGCTAGAGACTTGAAATTTTGTTTAAATGTTTGTAGGGTGATTCAATTGGTTGGTGCCAATGATGGGCAAGATCCAACCCCGACCTAAGCAACCCCTACCTCCCCTACAAGCGAAACTTCAAATAAGCGATAGCTTTCGATAAAATGAAGCTAGTGGCTTGAAATTCGGTAAAATGTTTGTACTGAGATCTAGCTGGTTGTTATTAAAAATGCGCAAGATTCTACAAACGAAACCTCTACCTCCCCTACAAGTGAGACTTCAAATATGCAATAACTTTTGATAGAATGAAGCTAGCGACTTGAAAAATTCGACAAATATTTGTAGAATGGGTTAGTTAATTGATTTTGAGAATAGTCAAGATCCTCCTGAATGAGTTTCAACCTCCCCCTAAACTGACCATGTAGGAAACTCACTTTTAATGCATATGGTCGTTGCCAATTGGTAGTTTGGGTATGACCACTAGGTCTGTACAAGTCTAGGGTATATACGCTTCGACCTCCGCTTGGGCCTGGTTTTTTTTTAATATTGCAATTTTTCATGCCTTCAATACATCAATACATTGAAGGCATGCAAAAATGCAATATTCGGAAGGAGCTTTGCATTGGCTTAAGGGATCACAACACTCACACAAACATAAACGACCGCTTCGCTCACTCTGCGTGCAAATGCACCGCTATCTTTTCAGCCTCCCTTATCTTTAAAGATCTTTAGGAGCGGATATTTTCTAAACCGTAGCGAATTCACTAAAATTTTTGATATGAATGCGTCTTTTGGCTGGGCTGGGGGTCTGAATAAATTTTGTGTAACGCGGTACGTAACGTAACGATCTTCACGCTCTTGAAGCCAAACTTAGTAAATACGAATGACACTAATCATCATCATCGTGACCCGATAGCCCGACGTAGGGTCTTGGCAGCCTGGATCGTTCTCTATCATATTTTTCTCTTTTGGCTCTGGTTGGTCGTTGAATCCATTGTCTGTAGGCCTCGTTCTTCGCGTCAAGTGAATTTTTGCATTCTTCGTCGAACCAGTCATTTCGCGTTCGCTAGGTGTTATATGCCACGACCTTCTCTGTGACTTCTTTGATGGTTTCCTTGAGTTCCTCCGAACCCATGGGCGCCTGTGTTGCTGATGTTGTGTATCTTAGGTGATAATCTTTCCTCAAGGGTGACAGTATACCACGCCACCGCCGTAGCATCGCTCAACCGCAAAGATTTTGGGACGGCTGATTCTCGATTGGTGCACTGAAGAAATTCTACATCTGTAGGTCGTCTTCACCAAGTGATGATCTGAGTCGCAGTTTACTCCTCGACAAGAGCGAATATCTATTACGCTAGACGCCTATTTCTTGTAAATAAGAACGTGATCAATTTGGTTGACAGTATGTGCGTCTGGAGATTTCCAGGTCTGCTTGTGAATGCCCCGACGCGGGGAACATGTAGAGCTTACGACTAGATTTTTGCAGCAGGCGAAGTCGATATGTCGCTGGCCGTTGTCATTACATTTCTCTCTCATGGAGACTGTGGCCACAGAGCAGAGATATACCAGAGTTGGAACTCAGTATAAATTAAGCAATGGTTGCCCATAGTATCTCACTTGCGTATGTGTTGTGTTTACTAATGGGTACACAATGAGTGTGCAAAATGTGAAAACTAAAGCCCCCCATATACCTTGCGATCAGTCGACATCGATCTGGCGATATTGTGATCGTCACATTGATTGCACAGTGTATGTACTTATCGTTGACGATTTGTTTTACAGTTCCACACCATCGTCAGATTGATCCGAAGACGAATATAAGTGTCGTCTAACGATGAATTGCATTGTCTATGGAGGTCTCATATCCACGTCCATTGTGCCTGGCGGGGCCTCTAAAATGGGAGTGAACGTCGCATGCTAACAGATGGCAAACCCATTTCGTATTGGAAGCATTATCAGATCGCATGCTGTTTTCACTCTTCTCTGGCAAATGTACATGATTGCTGATAAAGTGTGAAAAGATGCCGAGAGTGCGCTCGTCAGGAAAGGGGAACCATGTGAAATTGTGGGATGATCACGAAGCGTCCATCTTTGTGGGCGTGGCTTGTGGCAAGTGCATGAATGAAAAGTGTGTGATGAAAAATCGGAAACTGAATCCACAGAGCAGACATACTAAGAGTAGGAACTCAGAACAGATTTATTTTTAAAGCAGGATGCAACAGCTACAATTTAAAGTAAACCTACCTTTAGAGTGATAAGGACAACAACACATCAAATCAACTGTAGCTGTTGATTAAAAAGCCTCAGCCGCTATTGTATGCGTGACATGGCTCCTCAATTTCATATGTGTGAGTTACCATTTTCGGCCATTGCATTCGTGCATCTCCATCTTTGTGGGCGTGGTTTGTGCCAAGTGCATGATGAAACGTCTATGATGAAAAAACGATTCATTTGAAAAATTTTACAAATTTTAAAAACACCCTAATAGCACCTCCACCACTTTAGAAAAAAATCATTTTACATCATATTGCATATGCCATAAATCATATATCATACTAAATCATAGACCGCATTTTCTTTCCGGACATCCTATAATGCGACCATAAAGATTCAGTTTCCGATTTTTCATCACACACTTTTCATTCATGCACTTGCCACAAGCCCCGCCCACAAAGATGGCCGCTTCGTGATCATCCCACAACTTCGCATGGTTCCCCTTACCTGACAAGCCCACGGTCGCCATCTTTTCACACTTTATCAGCAGTCATGTACATTTGCCAGAGAGGAGTGAAAACAGCATGCGATCCCATCGATAATGCTTCCAATACGAAATGGGTTTGCCATCTATTAGCATGCGACGTTCACTCCCATTTTAGTTGGGACGCTAAGCGACATAAATCGACTCCACCTTGCAAAATATGATAAAGAAATGCCGTTTGGTACGAATGTTGGTGGGGCCCATACTTTCAATTTAAGAGATGGAGCCAGCTTGGACCCTACGGCAGAGCGGCTGTGCGGGCGAAAAACCGCGAAATTTGAGCCCTTTTTTAAATATTCTCCTCGTAACTTCTAAACGGAGCCTCGTATCGAAAAACTTAATAGGTTGTAAATTAAAGAGCATCAAATTCTACATCCAATGCATTGCTCAAAGTTGAAATTTGGTTTAGTAGTATAATCAAAATCGATAGTCGAAAAACGTCACTTTTTGAGGCTTTGGAGAAAAATCACACTATATCGCTTTTCAAGCTCACATATCTCTGTAACGGATACTCCAAATGAAAAACCGTCCAAGTAAAAGTTGAAGATGTTTTGATTTCCGGTTTAACGTGCCCAATACTTTTCAAATCGGTTCGTTTTTAGTGTAGTTGTGAGTGAAAATGCTGGAATGCTTTCTTAGCGATTCCAGCTTTAATAGCTCTATTTCGGTAAGTATAGTAGCTGAAGTTTTGTTTTAGTCTCAATTTACAGATAATTAAATCTTGTTCAAAAAGTCTTTGCTTGATAGCTTGGCTTGATAGCTTAGGTCATAGTTACGCTTTTTAGGGTTTTGTAGAAAAAATAAAACCCTTATGAAATCAGTCAGATGTCAGCCTGTTCAAAGAATATCTCGAAGAGCTGAAGCTACAGGTATGGAATTTGGTAGAAATATGAAGGATTACTACAATTTGTGTTATAAGGCTTTTCATTAGTGGCCAAATTGCAAGGAGAGACAGTTGTTCGCCGCTTAAAGCACATATGTATATGAAAATTTCCAGGATGACGGCATATAATTAGGATAGCGACGTTAAATATCCATGATGTTGATATCTTCAGGAAAAAGATTAATAATAGTATATTTCGATAATTTGATTTGCTACTCTCTGCATATCCCGTAAGTGACCTTAAGAGAGAAGTAATAATGCCAATCCGTTAGCAACGGGTGCAGGTATCTTGTTATAGATACAATTTGCATGTACATGGTCATAATTAATCAACTAGTCAAGAATAAAAAACAATAAAAATTATTTTTGTCCGCTATTGCCACATTGTGCACCGTCGAGTCAGTAAGCGGATAGATTTGAAACTGATTTGTTTTGTGTTTCGTGACAAGTGGTAATGTGTTACAGTTATCAAAAGTGATAGTGCGTATGATAGATGCTGATTGTTATTTGGTGAGTTTGAGGGACACCTGAAAAGAGCATCCCTTCAAGCCATGAAATTCGGGCAGGCTGTGGACAACATATTCCATCTCCTGGAGATTGGGGGTGGAAATTAAAATAGAAGTAGAACGTTAGCTCCCATTATGGATAACAGCGCCGGGTGCTGCAAGGGCATGTGCCACTCTTCAGCGTTGCAGGTGCAAGACACCCTGCACGAGTAACTGTTGCTGCAGGAGAAAAAGTGTGTCCTGCACAAAGAGGTGCACCTGCAGTTGTGAGTCAGCCGCTGTAGGGTAGCATAACATACTTATTGTGTATTTACAACGCTTCATCTTTGATGTTTCCTCAATGAAGTAAATATTTTCTTCATTTAAATTTTAAAAAAATCCGGAAAAAATGCGAATATTATTGTAACTTATGACCGCAAGGAATCGCGGTTGCCTTCACTCGACTCAAAATGACCAAATACATTAGGAATCAACTTACAAGTGGCACAAAAACTTTTTACTTTCAAATTATTTGATAAAAAAGCTTAATTAATAAAAAAATAATCTGGAAAAAATGTGAATATCTTTCGAACTAATGGTCGTATGGAAGTGCGGTTAGTTTCATTCTACTCAAAATGATCAAATACATTAAGAGCTAAGTTAAAAGTGGCATAAAAGCTTTTTAATACGTAAGCTTATTTACTTAATCACAAAATCTGGAAAAATGTGAATATCTTTTGATTTAATGATCGTATGGAATTGCGGTTAGTTTCATTCGACTCAGAATCACCAAATACATTAGGAATCAATCTCAAATGGGCAGAAAAGCTTTTTATTTTCAACTTATTCAATAAAGCTGCTTATCAAACTAGTATCTTTTTTTATTTAAATGAGAATATCTTTTGAACTAATGATTGTATGAAATAGCGGTTGATTTCATTCGACTGAGAATAACCAAATACATTAGGAGTCAACCTAAAAATGGAATGAAAGCCTTTTATTTTCAACTTTTTTAATAAAATAAATATTCAACAAAAAAAAAATCTGGAAAAATGTGAATAAGTTTTGAACTAACTGTTGTATGGAATTGCCTTTAGTTTCATTCGACTCAAAATGATCAGATACATTAGGAAACAGCCTAAAATTGGCATCAAAGCTTTTTATTTTCAAATTATTTAATAAAAAAGCTTCCTTAACAAATCTAAAAATGTGAATATCTTTTGAACTAATGGTCGTATGGAACCACGGCTAATTTTATTCTACTCACATTAACTAAATACATTAAGAACCAACCTAAAACTGGCATCAAAGCCTTTTATTTTCAACTTACTTAACGAAAAAGCTCATTTAACTAATAAAACAGTCTGGAAAAATGTAAATATCTTTTGAACTAATCGTCGCAAGGAATTGCAGTTGATTTCATTCGACTCAAAATGACCAAATACATTAAGGACTATCCTAAAACTGGCACAAAAGTTTTTTGTTTTCAACGTATTTAACAAAAAGACTTATTTAATTAATAACAAAATCTGGAAAAAAGTGAATATCTTCTGAACTAATAGTCGTATGGAATAGCGGTTGATTTCATTTGACTCAAAATGACCAAATACATTAGAAACCAACCTAAAATGTAATATAAGTGGCTTGAACTTTGAAATTATGGAAGAAATTTTATCATTTAATTAACTATTTATTTGATTAATTAAATTAGTCTGACAAAAAACTTAGCAAAACTTTTATAAACAAGGTTAAATTATCTACGAATTGAGGCTAAACCAAAACTTTTAGCTGTTATATTTATCGAGATACAGCTATTAAGGGTCAAATCGCTAAAAAACCATTTTTGCATTTTCGCTCACAACTACACTAAAAATGAACCGATTTAAAAAGCATTGGGCCTGTTAAACCGGAAATCAAAATATCTTCAACTTTTACTTGGACGGTTTTTCATTTGAAGTATTCGTTACAAAGATATGTGAGCTTGAAAAGCGATAAGTGTGATTTTTCTCCAAAGCCTCAAAAAGTGACGTTTTTCGACTATCGATTTTGATTATACTACTAAACCAAATTTCAACTTTGAGCAATGCATTGGATGTAGAATTTGACGCTCTTTAATTCAGATCCTATTAAGTTTTTTGATCCGAGGCACCGTTTACAAATTATTAGGACAATATTAAAATGAAACCGGAATATAGAGGGCTACGCCCGCAATCCGAGGGTTTTGTAGCAAGCGCTTATTTTGGTATATAAATATCGGCTCCTTGCTCTTCTTGATATCACTCAGATGGATAGAAAAACGTAATTAAAATGTCTTACCCACTTACATTTTACATGCTTATTCATATTACGTGATTGTAACGAAACTTAGAACATATTATTGCTTAAGGTGTTGGTTATGGTTGGCCATCAGTACTTTTGACCTCGAACGTGTTTAAGGCGTGTAAGGGTGTGCTAACTGTAACTATACAAATAAACTATTATTGACCTATTCTGAGAAGATATACAAATTCCACTATTTTCCATTTTATATGTTTTTCGAAACCCACTTACTGTAAGTTTTCATAATTCTAAGTATAACGGTCTCAAAATGCAGGCAAGGGGGGGTCAAATTACGAACTAATATTTTCTCCTCCCCCACAGTTCCCCTTTCTATAAATTTCGAGAAAATGAGAAAAAATGGAATGTACTCATCATTACCTTTCTCACGACACCTCATTTGCTTATACCAGTCGATAAAAAAATTTGACCTTAATTTCGCCTCCATGTGGACCCCCCCCCCCCCCCCCACCCCGCCCCCTTCCACCCGGTAAAGTTGGCCAATTAAGACACAGCGCCCCCAACAAATCTTTACCCTTTCAAAAATGATTAATTAAATAACTGCAATTCGCACTACGAAAAACAACATGAAAGTAGTACTCACACCTATGAGGCCGGTAGGTGTATTTTGTGTGTGGATAGTGTCAAAATGCCAAACTTTAAATGAATGTATTTTACTATTATTAAATATTATGTGATTATAATGAAACTTAGAGATATTATTGCCTATGATGTTGGTTATCATTGGCCATCAATATTTTTGACCTCGGGTACGTGTAAGGGGTGCAGGGTTGTGCTAACTGAAACTATAGAAATGTACTATTATTAACCTTTTCTGATGAAATTTCAAAATTCTAGAAATCTAGGTTTTCTACACTAGTAAAATAGCGCTTTTCTGTAAATTTTCATATTTCTAAGTAAAACGGTCTCGAAATGCAAGGGGGGGGTGACAAACTCGGATGACATATTTTCCCCTCTCCCTCTTTTCCCGTTTCTTCAAATTTAAAAAAAAAATCAAAAAGGGAATGTACTCGACGGTACCTTTCTTATGATACCCCACTTGCCTGTACTAAACGAAAAAAAATTTCGACCTTCATTTCCCCTCTATGGGGACCTCCCCTTAAAGTTGACCTATTACGACGATTCGCTTTCTCCGGCGAATTATAGTAATTCTACACATTCCTGCAAATTCTCATGTATGTAGCTTCAGCCGTTCGTGAGATATTCCATGGACAGACGGACAGACGGACAGACAGACATTTGACCGATTTCATAAGGGTTTTGTTTTAATACAAAACCCTAAAAAGGGCTCAAATTTCGTGGTTTTTCGCCCGCACAGCCGCTCTGCCGCGGGGTCCAAGATGGATCCATCTCTTAAAATGAATGTATAGGGACCACGAACAATCATTCCAAATGGCATTTCTCTATCATATTTTGCAAGGTGAAATCGCTTAGCGTCCCAACTATTTTAGAGGCCCCGCCAGGCACAATGGACGTGGATATAAGAATCCCATAGACAATGCAATTCATCGTTAGACGACAATGATATTCGTCTTCGGATCAATCTTGCGATGGTATGGAACTGTAAAACAAATCGTCAACGATAAATACATACACTGTGCAATCAATGTGACGATCACAATATCATCAGATCGATGTCGACTGATCGCAAGGTATATGGGGGGCTTTAGTTTTCACATTTTGCACATCCATTGTGTACCGATTAGTGAACACAACACATGCGCAAGTGAGATACTATGGGCAACCATTGCTTAATTTATACTGAGTTCCAACTCTGGTATATCTCTGCTCTGTGACGAATCTTTATTGTCGCATTTTAGGATGTCCGGAAAGAAAAAAACATGCTATGTGGTCTATGATTTAGTATGATATTTGATTTATGAATAATGAATTATGATATAAAATGATTTTTTCTAAAGTGGTGGAGGTGCTATTATTTTAAAATTTGTAAAATTTTTCAAATAAATTGTTTTTTTTTCATCACAGACGTTTCATCATGCACTTGGCACAAGCGACTCCCACAAAGATGGAGATGCACGAATGCAATGGCCGAAAATGGTAACTCGCAGATATGAAATTGAGGAGCCATGTCACGCATACAATAGCAGCTGAGGCTTTTTAATCAACAGACACAGTTGATTTGATGTGTTGTTGTCCTTATCACTCTAAAGGTAGGTTTACTTTAAATTGTAGCCGTTGCTTCTAGAGTGGTGAGGCTTATTTGTGCGCATGGGATTATTTGCATCCTGCTTTAAAAATAAATCTGTTCTGAGTTCCTACTCTTAGTATGTCTGCTCTGTGCTGTGGCCTCCAGTGGTCTCCCGGTGCTAATTTGCTTTTCCGACTTTCGCGTTAAAGTCTCCCAGCAGCATTTTGGCGTCGTTTGTTGGAAGTGTGTAGAATAGGGTCTCGAGGCAGGTGTAGAACTCATCTTGTACTGCGTCTTCTTTAACTTCAGTGGGGGCGTGATGAAGCAGATGTTGAAGAATCGAGAATTAACGCCAATCGCACACAGCCGTTCATTTATGGGTTTGAACTCAATAATGTGTGGCTTGAGGTGATTGTTCACTATAAATGCTAGAGTTCAACTATGTTCCAGGTCCCACTACACAAATCATTCTATCCTACTAAACCTGAGACGCTTAGATGTTGGTCAGCCATTGAGGCTACAGCTATCTGCTTTTTTCCAAACTGTCTTATCGCTAAGACTCGCCCGTCAACGAATTGACCCACTGCCGTTAGCCGGGGATGCCCACGAGGAGAACTATGAAAAAGGTCTTTTGCCCCTCTCCCCCCCTCCCACCCCTGAACGCAGCCAATATAAACAGACATACACATTATTCAATATTTTTCCCGATAAGGGAAAAGTTTGCGTGTAATTTTTCAGATTCGGGCAATTCTGGTCAGTGTTAACATAAGCCGCGTTCTTTTTTACCCAAGTGGAGGTAAATTCATACTTAAAACTACAACAATGCGTTAATCTAAATTAACCTGAATAACTTTACGGGTTAATAAATGTGCACTAAATAAATATGTCAACAGATGTCGCTTGCATCTCTAAATGGCGATTTTACTGTAGAAAGTTAGAAATTTTTGCAGTTTCACTTGATTTTTGATGTCAAGTTAATCAAATCGTACATATTTCTAAAATCAAAAATAAAGAAAAGAAGATAAATTGACGCCAGGGGTCAATTGCGCTTTGACACTTTACCGAGTATAGATGACCCGGAACGTTTATTGCAAGGCGCTTGACCTTCACCCAAATTAATCTGGACTGGTGGAATAGAAAAGAACGCACGTACAGATATTGAAAATTGGGGCCCCCCAAAAATACCCCAGAATTTCCATCAAAATCATCACATACCTACTTAATTTTCTTCTTGATAATATTGTGGCGTGTAAATTAATGACAAATATAATTCTAAAATCTTCATTTCACTTCGATTGGACGAAAATTGCCCGCTACTTGAAGGCGGTAAGCTTATATTGGAGACCCCAGAAACCTATCCACCAGGTCGGACGGTAGTTACGCAACTAAACCCGCAAAACCCAGTAAATAAACACCATGTTTAGTGCGTCAATGACTACATTTTGCGTTTCAAATTTCTACCAATTAAAACATTCTAGCATTTTTATTAGGAATTGTATTTTCTCTTAAAATTAATTTATCACATATTTGTACATACATATATACTTGGTGTGTTGATTGTTTCTGGTCTCAACTGCAAATACCATGATGATCGACATATCGGTCTTTGGTAATTTTCCTTAGAACGAGCACAACAACAACACGCCATAACAACAAGAGCCTATAATTCGTTCTAATTACGAGTAAATGGTTGGTAGTGATAATCTGTATGTGTGAGATGTGAGGCAGTATGTAAGCGATGCGCACAATGATGATAAGTGGAGCCACGGAGCAGTTTGCAGTGATAACAGATTCACTAGACTTTGATCTTGTGACACTTATGAACTCTTCACATTATCACTCTTCAGAACTGGTCCATTATTCGTTGTATCCAGCTGTCTGCTGGACGATTCCTGATGAGTATCCTGGCTACTGTACATGTTGAATTCATTAGCAAGGTTCCAAAGCGCCAAGCCAGACAGTAAATTTCCAAAACTAAAATTACTGGATTTTGCTTGATCGCCTTGATCTGTGTTAACGGAAAATTCTATTAATATACTATACATACGAGTATCAAGCATAAAGAAGCGCGTAGTGCTATCTAAATCTTACCAGTCATCAGCGGATAGTATTGTGCAGCATATTTCGGACCGCCAAAGGAGTTATGATCCTCTCCGATTCCTTGAAATTTTGGAACGTCTCCCAATGCAGGTTCATTGCTGCGCTGCTTTTTAGAGTTTATTTTAACAATATGCGTTCGATACTGACGTTGTTGCGGCGCTTGTTGCTCATAAATCGATCGATCATAGTCCATTAGCTGTGGTATGGCACGTTTCACAACACTTCTTGCCCAAACACCGACCTGTCCGGATCTTTGAAAATCCATACTCAACATTATCACGAACATCAGTGCTATCAAAGTCACACGCACGAATGATAACATCTTAACAACTGGCGAGTGAAAATCGATCCGACTCAGAATGATAGTAGTAAACGTCTCTGTCCCAACACGACTGTTCTCCTACTAACAATGATGGATGAACTACATGGACTTGTATAGTATCTCGATTAAAAACAGACCAGATACTAGCAAATTTTTATAAAAATTTATTCAGCCTAACTTGTTTTGCCCTCGAAGTTTAAAGTGACGAGCCATCTACTAGTGAGATGCTACTGAATAAAAACTAAGAATACGTATTGTACATGTTTAGAAAGATCAGTCGCAAACTCCGTCGGTCCATATGGTCCGTATTTTGGATTGGGATTGGATTGATCGCATTGAACAATCGGCTACAATCGTTGTCTCCATGCTAATATGGTGCACTGTTTGACTTTTTTATTAGTATCCGTATCTTTAGACGTATTATGATTCCATTTTTTTGCCAAAGAAATTCGACATCTGAATAGTTTAACGTAAAACGTGCGGCAAGAAAAGCTCTTTCAAATAAAGAACACTGACTTTCGTTATTTACTAGTATGTGACTTGCATTCATATTAGGTAAGAAGAAGCTAAGCTAATCGAAAGTCAGAATCGGATTTTTTTTAATACACATATACTTTATATTATCTACTACGTTACGCAACATAATTTAGACAAATTCAAATCAAACCCAAAGGAACGACGCATTGTTGTTTTGATGTTGCATTTGTTGTACCCCATTTTAGCACAAGAATTCTCCCAAAAAGATCCAACATAGTAGCCAGACAAAATCATCATCATCGTGACGCGACAGCCCAACGTAGGGCCTTGGCCACCTCGATAGTTATCCTCCAACTATCTCGGTCACGTGACGACGTCCTCCAATCTTGGAAGCCCAGTTGCTGCTCGGCGTCCACATAAACTGAGCTCTCCCAACGAGATCTCGGTCGTCCTTGCAGTTTCGCTCCGTCGACTAGTCGCGCGTTCATTACTCTCTTTGGCATACGATCATCGTCCATTCGTTGTACAATCCCTGCCCATTGAAGTCGTTGTAGTTCGACGATTTTCGAAACTTCCAGCTCATCGTACAGTTCATACAACTCATGGTTGTACCGGATGCGATGCGCCATCCATCTCAATCAGAGGCGTCGGAAGTGCTTTTTGGTGGGGGGTGCGAAGTCAGGGAAATGGAAGAAAAAATTAAATACTATTAATATATTGTTCAGCAACTTCTTTCGTATGGGGAGGTAATAAAAAAATGCAATGTTTTTAATATAGTTTTCTATATTTCCATAGGGTATTCATAAGGCTTAAATTTTCCATTTAAAATTCAGTATATCTTTCTTAATGTATAAATTATAATTTTAGCAATTCCCAAATACGTGACGTCTTTCGGGTGTACGGTTCACAAACTCTATTAGAATTTCGTCCATGTCTATTGAAATTGCCATGGATTTATACGCATGAAGGAGCATCACGTGCGTGAGCCTCCTTTGCGTCATCGTGAGACGCAACCAATTCTTAATACGCCTCAGTATACTGAAAGACCTTTCGTAAGATGCAGATGTCGCAGGAACTGTCATAATTAAAATTATTAGGCGTTCCACTTCACTAAGCATTTCTCTGGTAATGTACGGCAGGTCTTTAAAAAATTCAGCAAAATCTCGCACTGTCTTTACATGCGATGGCACTACTGTTCTGGAAATTAGTAGTTGGGCCGCCAATAGAGATGCGTTAAAATCTTTTTCATGCAATCCAAGTATTGCTTTTAATTCCTCAGATGATGGAGGTGGATTGGCTAGAAGAACGGCTTCTAGTTTCACAAGCTGTTGCATTCCGGGTTGATTAAAGCGCCTATCTAACTCGTTTTTAGCCCAGTCCAAAACTGTTATACCTATATATTTCTGACGTAGGCGGTCTTTTGAATTTAAGACTGCAGCAGGAGCACGCCCACCGATTTCCCCTAAACGCCTTGGAGGAGCTCGTTGCCTTGGGAGTTCTGGCATAGTCAGGTTAAGGCCATGGGATTCATTCAGCGATTTTACTTGCGACCAAAGGCGGTTGAAATCGTTTTCACCCATGCCGTTGTAGACATCCCACAACGCTTGAGCTGACTGTTTAGCTCCTGTGGCGGTATACTGTTTGCTTTGTAAGGATTTGGAAAATTGTTCGGCTGGTTCACAAATCCTTAGCGCTAATTTTAGAGATAAAAGTGTTGAGAATTGATGCATTTTTATCTCATATCCATACAACATAGCCCGCCGTTCGTCCGAAATCTTGTACGATTTGTCGATCAGAATTTCACGAACAGTGTCTCGCACTCGCTTTGTAATTATCTACAAATCGACGCATTGCGAATGCACCAGCGGGTAGCACACAAACTTAAAAGACGCTGTGGCGTGGAATGCTGATGAGACTCAGGATGACTCTCCCCTGCGCACGGATGAATAAGAATATTTTCAAAGATGTTCTTTCTTTTGGCAGACTCAAGCGTCACTTTGGAAACATCTTTGACAAGCGCCAAAGATTCCGAAAGCAACGAACATTGTCTGGCAAGCTCCTGGATGACAAGATCCAAAGAATGGTTGGAACAGTGTACTTTGGTTGGTCATCACTTAGAAGCTTTTGTACACCATTTAGACGTCCTGCCATAGCGGCTTCACCATCGAAACAGTGTCCCCTCATTTTTTCTTTGGAAATTCCTAAGCGGAGAAGAACATCATTTAAAACCGCATGGGTGGACTGAGCCGTCTTACTGGTAACATTATTTCCGCCCTACAATAAAAACTGAAATTTACGTGTAGAATTCTTGGGGGTGCTGCGCACCCCCCAGTTTATTTTGGGGGATGCGAGTCGCACCCCCTGACCAGCACTTCCGACGCCCCTGATCTCAATCGCAAACGGCCCCGAAAATTCGCCGTAGAACCTTACGTTCAAATGTGGCCAGCATGTTTCTAGAGGCTTGGGTCCATGCTTCGCATTCGTAGCATAGCAGTGGTCGCATACTGGTATTGTACACGTGGAGCTTCGTGTTTCTGTGCACATGCTTCGATTTCATTATGGGGAGAACCGAGAAAAAAGTCTTATTAGCTGACTGTATCGGTCGCTTGATTTCGTCAGTTTCGTTGGCATCCCTTGACAAGTTGCAACCCAGGTATATGAAGTCGTTCACGAACTCGATGTTGAGGTCCCACACATTGATGCTCGGTTGTGCAGGTGTCCTTGTCGTCGACTGCATCATTATTTTAGTTTAACCCTCGTTGATACATAGTTCAATTTCTTTTGCAGCGGTATCGAGCGTATGCAGAAGTTCTTCTGAGTCTACCAATCTTCGGGACATGATGTTGATGTCGTCAGCGTACGCTGCCAATTTTGTCGACTTGATGACTACCGTCTTGCTGTTGTCCATATTCATAGCCCGAATAGCGTATTCCAGAGCTAGGTTGAAGAGCGTCGGTGACAGTCCATCGCCCTGTTTCAGACCAGTGCGTGTTTCAAATAGATCAGTAAGTCTATTATGGATCCTGACTTGTGAGACGGAGTTGGGCATCGTCATCTTTGTCAGTCGCACAAATTTTGCAAGTATGTATACCAAATTGCATTGCTTTATTTTGTTTTAATGACCGCAGCGCGAGATCAACTTCCTCTACTGTCGGAGGTTGTATGAGTGGGCCTAGATCTCGACGATATTGTCGTCGAGAGCTTCTTGTGTGGGGATGTTAGATGGTAGGTTCAGAAGCTCTTCAAAATAAGAGGCCCATCGTTTATTAATGCCATCGGTGTCGCTGATAATGTTTTCATCCTTGTCCTTACAAAGGCTAGTCCTGGGTTGGTAGCCGTTCTTAATTGTATTTACTAGTTTGTACGCTTGTCTGGTGTTCCTACTAGCGAAGTTCTAGTTCGTATTCAGCAACTGCTCGTCAAAGTATTTACGTTTCTTACGTCTAATTATTCTGTTCGATATTCGCCGTAGCTCTTCATACTTTTCTCTTTTGGCTCTGGTTCCTCGTTGAATCCATTGTCTGTAGACCTCGTTTTTCGCGTCAAGTGAATTTTTGCATTCTTCGTCGAATCAGTCATTTCGCGCTCGCCGGGCTTTATATCCCACGACCTTCTCTGCAACATCCCTGATGGTACCCTTGAATTCTTCCCAGAACCCATGGACGCCTGTGTTGCCGATGTTGTGTAACATAGGAGATAGTATTTCCTCAAGGGCGGTAGTATGTTGCCGTGGCAGATTTTGAGAGGGCTGATTCTCGATTGATTCACTGAAGAAATTCTACATCTGTAGGTCGTCTTCACCAAGTGATGATCTGAGTCACAGTTTGCTCCTCGATAAGAGCGGACATCCATCGCACTAGACGCCCATCTCCTGCAAATGAGGACGTGATCAATTTGGTTGACGGTATGTGCGTCTGGAGATTTCCAGGTCTGGTTGTGGATGCATCGATGCGGGAAACACGTAGAGCTTACGACTAGATTCCTGCTGCAGGCGAAGTCGATAAGTCGATGGCCGTTGTCGTTACATTCTTCATGGAGATTGTGGCCTCCAGTGGTCCCCCGGTGCCAACTTTCATTTTCGACTTTGGCGTTAAAGTCTCCCAGCAGCATTTTGACGTCGTTTGTTGGAAATGAGTCGAAGAGAGTCTCAAGGCGGGCGTAGAACTCGTCTTTTACTGCGTCTTCTTTAACATCAGTGGGGGCATGCACATTGATGAGCCAGAGATTAGAATCGAGTCTTAATGCGGATCGCACACAGCCGTTCATTTATGGGTTTGAAGTCAGTAATGTGCGGCTTGCGATCAAATTTGACGAACATTATCATATTATCTTTCCATTATAAAATAGTTATTCTAATGTAAAACAAAATCTAATGTAAAAGAAGATATAGAAATATTTTGTCAAAATGTTCCCCCTTTCAACAATGTGATTTGGTAACGTTACGCTATTTTGTATTTAATGTTTTGACCTTTTCACATTAGTTTGCATCTGTGGAACGTGTTTTTTTCACAATGGGTACTCCTTTACCTTAACCCCTAGTATGGGGCATAGCACATTAACCACTCCTGCGCGCCATCGTACTCTGTTTTGGGCAGTAAGTTGCAACTCCTCAAACGAATTAAGGCGCTGCCTTACACTTTTTTCGCACAGATTGACGCCATGTGGAAATGAGGTTTCATTTCATGGCATGTAAAGCAATGCGGTTATCATCCTTCTTTAATGACCTATCCACTTTCCATTTTTGCCTGCGTATCAATTCGCATCTGATCCGCACGCCGACTTAGCTCTTCATTTGATATTGTTCCGGGGCAGAAAATTCTTAAAATTCGACGAAGACATGAGTTGGCGAAAGCTTGCAGCTTTAACTCTCACGGAAACTTTCCATGTACTGTTCTCATACAGTAGCACAGACAGTACCAGGGAGCGAAACAGGCCCGGCTTGGCCTTGATGCTGAGACAACTGCTCTGCCAGATTTGGTCAGCATGCCGTAGGCGCATTTATCCTGGTTGATACGACGAGCGATGTCCTGCTTCGTACCACCATTTTTGGCAACAATGCTACCTAGGTAGGCGAAGTTGTCCACCTTCTCCACAGGCTGCCCATAAATATTGATGGCAATAGGTGTCGGACTTCTTTTTCGCAATGGCGGGCTAACAACCTTGGTCTTATTGGTATCAATCTTTAGCCCAACCTTGCTTGCCTCCCTATCGAGATCTAACACCATTGCGGACAGATCCAAGATTTTGTGGGAGAGTAGGCATATGTCGTCAGCGTAGTCAAGGTGTTGTAGATAAGATATCAAAGTCTATTGAATTCCTCTGTCCAGCTCGGATAGGGCTGCATGCAACACATCGCCGATCACTATGAGAAATAGGATCGGTGAGCGGATAAGCGATAACAGGAAGTCAACAATGGCGTGTGGCGCACAACAGGCAAAGAGTCACCGAAGAGTCAGGAAAAATTCGTGAGCTCGAGCCCGGTCGGATCAACCGGAGTGGCGAAGCAGCCGAAGGCAGATTAGAGATTTTCTACTGTATGCAGCTCCGCTAACCTCTCCATAGTTTTTAAAAGAAACGATGAGAGGCGTATCGGTCTGTAAGATTTAGGTAGCTCTTCCGGCTTTTTTCCGTTTTTCGAAATGAACACCACGTTCACCGCTCCCCATAAACGCGGTATATACTTGCTGCTAAGAGTGTAGCTAACTCTGAACAGGACAATCAAAGGGTTAATAATGAAACCAATGCTGTGTTGCAGAAGAGCAGGTGCTTTGTAGAGTTCAAGCGGAAACGAACCCACTGCCCATTTTACCTTCTCTTTATCGAACATGACCCCAGAGAAGCTTCTTAACAGGCTAACCGTAACTCAATGGTCAGCCGGTGGAGTAGACACGCCGGGTCCAGCTTGTACTGAACCCGGGAAGTGGGTGTGTAAGAAAAGCTCTAGTGTTTCGTCTGGACTCACAGTGAGGGATCCGTCCGGTTTCTTAAGCTGTACAATACTGTAACGGACGGTTTGGTGGGCATCAGAAGATGCCCGTGAGGACGGAGCCTAAGGTAGCATATGACCGTGCAGGCCGGGCCGTGCCATCGGCCCGGAGTCCGAAGGGTATATACCCTAGACTTGTACAGATCTAGTGGTGATACCAAAAGTACCAATTGGACACGACCATTTGCATTAAAAGTGAGTTTCCTATATGACCAGTTTATTTTAGAGATTGGCACTCATTCAGGAGCATTTTGACCATTCTCGAAATCAATTATCTAACCCATTTCAAAAATATTTGTCGAATTTTTCAAGTTGCTAGCTTCATTCTATCTGAAGTCGTTGCTTATTTGAAGTCTCACTTGTAGGGGACGTAGAGGTTTCGTTTGTCGAAACTTGCGCATTTTTAATAACAACCAACTAGATCCCAGTACAAACATTTGACCAAAATTTCAAGTCATTGGCTTCATTTTATCGAAATTTATCGCTTATTTGAAGTTTCATTTGTAGGGGAGGTAGGGGTTTCTTGGGTCAGATCTTGCCCATCATTGCCGCCAACCAATTAGATCCTGCTACAAATATTTAAGCAAAATTTCAAATCTCTAGCTTCATTCTATCGAAAGTTATCGCTTATTTGAATTTTCATTTGTAGGGGAAGTAGGGGTTTGGTTAGTCGGATTTTACGTTTTTTCAATATCAGCCAGCTGAATCCTACTACAAACATGTAACCAAAATTTCAAGTCGCTAACTTTATTTTATCGTAAGTTATCACCTATTTTAAGTTCCATTTGTAGGGGAGGTAAGGGTTCCTTAGGTCGGATATAGCCCATCTTTAATACCGATTAACTCAATCTTACTTTAAACATTTGACCAAAATTTCAAGTTGCTGGCTTCATTCTATCAAAAGTTATCGCTTATTTAAAGTTTGATTTGTAGGGGAGGTAGAGGTTCCTTGGGTCGGATATTGCCCATTTTCAACATCAACCAAGTAGATCTTACTAGCAATATTCAACCTGCTAGTGTCATTCTATCGAAAGTTATCGTTATTAAAGGAATATTTTATTTTTTGAAATTTGTAGGGGAGGTAGGCGTTCCTGATCTGATTATGCCCAACTTACTAAAATTCAAGGAGCTTCTAACCTCATGATTGCGTGCCAAAAATCAGGTGTTTACGTCAATTGGTTCAAGAGTTATAGACAAAAAGCCTGAAAAGTAGGGTAGTACGGGGCTCTTTGTAAGAAAAGTACCGTTAGTTTCCAACTGATCGATTTTATTTTCCTAGGAGAATATAAACTGACCTTTTGGAGCCATCTACCAAAGCTAGAGCTTTTCATGTTTATTAAATCGGGAGTTATAGATACATTTAAGTATTTTACATATGTAGGGGAGGTAGGCGTTCTCTTGGCCTGATCATGCCCATTTTCAATACCAATACAATACAGACAGACAAACAGACGGACAGACAGACAGATAGACAGACAGACAGACAGACAGACAGACATGGCTTAATCGAATCAGGAGGTGACCCTGATCATTTATATATATGTATATATACATTGCTATACCTCCGAAACCTCCTTTAAGGTGGTACATATTTTCGTCGTGACAAAAACAATATACATACCCTATACTAAAAGTCTAGGGTATAAAAATGCATAAGCCTGGAGAAGACAACAAAAACATGGGAAGCAAAACTGGGGAATGATAATTCCCGAACCGAACCCGAAACGCCGGTAGTCAGACATGAGACTGATGTCTGGTTCATTACAATACCACCAGAATGGCTTTAAGACACTGCTTTGTGGATTCGAGTCCCTTCAGGTAGCGAGTTAATGCTCATACAATGTTTCCTCCAGCTCTCCCGCTTGGAGCGTCTGATAAGAAGATTATATTCCGTGAACAAATTTCTGTATGATCATTTTGCTTAGACTTGTTGAATTTTCTCCTAACCTTACCTAAGGCAAAGTAGTAGTAGTAGTACTAAAATATTTGAAAGGAGGTGATTTAGCTGTTCCGCGGCTAATTCCAACTTACCAGTCGCGCTGATGGAACTTAGCAACTGGTCAGTTTTGGAACCCACTAGTTCGTGAAAAAGTTTCCAATTTGTCTTCTTAGGACAAAAGAACGTAGACCGGAGTTCATAGCTTCCATTAATGTCAAATCTGATGTTCATGTGATCAGAGTTTAATACTTCATCCAAAGCCCTCCAGTTCATAGCTGCCCCCGATAAAACTTAGCAGGCAAAAATGAGATTAAGTACCTCTCTCCTAGTAGCAGTCACAAAAGTGGGCTTGCACTCTTTGTTGACAACGAACATTGTTTACACATAAGAAAATCAAGTAAGGACTTTACCTCTATCGTTAACGTCGCTGCTCCCCCATGCGGTATGGTGGGTGCTAGCGTCGCGTCGCAGCCAATGATGAATTCATTTTGATCAATTTTGATTTTCTACAAATTTCTTTAAAGTTTTAACAGTTGTATCTTTGAAGTAACGGTGAATTTCACAAACAGGAAAAAGTCATTTTATATCAAATTTTATGTAGTTTTAGAAAGTGAGTTCTGGCAATACAATCCTTAGGGATTAGCCATCGATCCTGGATAGGAGCCCCACCTGTGGACTTCTGTAATACAGCGGTGACATCAGGAACAAAGCCTTATCTGGATCACAGGAGGAAGAAGAAGGAGAAAGTGAGTTCTAATCTCGGATTAAATTTAATTGAATTGAAATGATTGGAGGGAATGACAAATTTTGATTTTGTTCGGCAAGTCAACCTTTTTGACACAATTTACAAAAAAAAAGTGCTATAAGTCTGTAACGGATAAAGACAGAGTGTCCATTTTGGTGTATTTACCATCTAAAGCAGGACACCCTGTATACTATATGTGTACACATGTTTATCCATATTTAAAAAAAAATATAGGTATGGACTCCCAGTCAATTTATGTAATTAACTAATTAATATGCATTTTGAAATGTATCTAAACTGCGATATCAATGTAGATATTTATCTTTAAATTCAATGCTTATTTCCATGAGCTTTTAAAATATCATTAGCTATTCATTCTGCAGGTTTGATATTTTTTCAATTTTCATTTCAAGATTTAGACATTTAGAATTAGATCAACTTTTAAGAAGGCTCCTTCTTATCGCTGCGGAAACGGGAATCAATTTGATGGAACTGGTCTGTGAATATTTTTCATCTTTTTTACTTTGCGAATCTTTAGCGAAATGTGAGTCGTGCAACAAGGTTCTAAAATAGAAACTTATAGCACTCAGATCGTGGTATTCTCGTCAGAACGAGAGTTCCGCAACTAAAGTCGTCTTTTTTAAGGAACCTATTCACTATCAGCTTAACTAACTATAGCTCACAGTCCATTCACTACCAGTTTCTTTCTACAAGAAAAAAGAACAGATGAGAATCTTGTAGAATAAACTGAAGAGAATTGATCGAGAGTGGCTGATCTTCAGTTTTTTCTGTACAGTAGTAGGCTACGAATGAAAAATAGGAAAAATAAATCGCATAGTTTTAAAATTTTGCTGGAGACAGTTACCCGAATATGTGCTCAAAAGAAGTCCGTCATGATTGAAGTGTCAATTTTTGCCATCGATATGAAATTTATACTAAAATTTTGTTCTATTTTCAGGCAATTTTTGGGCATCAAACCACATTTTTGGGCTCTTTTGGTTCTCTAGAAAATCTTAATTTTTGTAGACACTTCCAACTTCACGGTAAGTTAGCCGGGAACTATTATGCGGAAATATTTTTTAACAATTTTATTATTTCACTTTTTGAGCTATTTTTAGGCTTATCTAAAACCCTGCAATCATTAAATTTTTCTGGTAACTTTTTTTATAAACATTTTAAAATAATGGCACTTCTAACTTAACGTCAAAATTGACGACATAAGATTTAAGGGCTTTTTCTGGGCTCTTAAAACAGTTTCTGTATTTACTTATACATATTTGTTTTTACAATAAAACCAATTTCTTAATATGCGTGGCCGTTGGAAACAGTCCGCCATCTTGGATACTGTTTTCGATTTTGGAATGGCACCGTTTTTCGCTGTTTTTATCCGTATTATTGCATTTGGTAACATGGGAAGAGTTTATTTGAACATAATAAAAGTAGTATGTGACATCCTAACTAATAGATTATATTAAATAAACTCCGAAAAATCTCTGCGGCTAAACCGAACGCAGCCCATGACAAATCCGCTGTTTCCGGTTTTAGAATTGGAGGCTTTTTTTCGCTGTTTTTGGATGTACAGGTAAGCCTCCTATAATACGGTAGATACGTTCCTACAAAATGCCGTGCTGTGTGAAACCGTATTATCGGAGACTAGAAACTAGTACGAAATTTGGGGATACGTTCCAAACTCTTTTTGAAATTAAATATTTTTGTTTTATTTCAGCAATTTGATTAAAAATTCACATGGAAATAAATCAAAAATATAAATAAACAAGATAGCTTTCGGCTAGCTTGCCGAAGGTATGATACCGCCAAGCGTGACGGGTATCATACCTTCGTTGTGTTTTGTGGTTCATTTGCCTTTTTGAAATTAGTAGTAAAACTTGTTCCGATTTCACTGTTCCTATAAGAGGCATATGAAATAGTGGGCCAATTTCAACCAAATTTAGGAACGTGGCTTAGCAGTCAATACGATTGAATAATATGCAATTTCGTAAAGATACCTTCAGAAATAAAAAAAGTTTTTCTGACAAAAACTTGCTTTTGGGACGGTCGTTCCTATGACAGCTATATGATCGAGTAGTCCGATTTCAACCAAATTCGAAAGTATGATTTCGCTAAAGATACTATTGATAAGTGTGAAATTTGAAAACGATATCTTTAGAAATAAAAAAGTTTTTCTCACAAAGACGAATTTTTGGACCGGTCGTTCCTATGGCAGCTATATGACGTAGTGGTCCGATTCCGTTGGTTCCGAGATATTTATAGCGTGTAATAGAAAAAAGATTTTGTACAAAATTTCAGCTCGATAGCTTTAAAACTGAGGGACAAGTTTGCATAGAAACAGACAGACAAACGGACAAACGGACAAAGCTTAATTGACTCGTCTCATCATACTGACCAAGAATATATATAGTTTATATGGTCGGAGATGCTTCCTTCTGTGCGTTGCAAACTTCATGACAAAGTTGATATACCCTATCACATCCGTGAAGGGTATAAAAAACGCTGATGAGGGTTTTAAAAAATAAATGTACATGTTCTGTATTTACTAGAAAGTTGAAGCCTAGTAAACATGGCACAAAATTAACCACTCTTTTCTAAAAAAAATCTACAAGCCTTCTCATTGAAAAAAAATATGTTTTTTCCTACCTTCCAACTCAATAAAAACACCGCCAAAACTTTTTTATTCCACACAGATATATCCAGATTCATAACTTGTTTTACACAAGTCTACGGATACTAATAGTAGAATTAATATGTATTGCATAACTTTTTCACTCAAACGTCTTGAACACAGTACCCTCTGTTGTTGCTACCAAGAATCCCATGTGATTCTGATGGGAATTTTTTGACCATCCAGACGAAATGTCGCCATCATCTTTTGTGAATGTTACTACACTCCCAGTTTTTTAAGCCCCTGCTTTTCGGTGATTTCTGAAAACCTATTTGCATCAATGATCATGGGGCTTCCTATGGTAATTTTAGCTATGTAGTATGTATATTGGGATAATATGGTTGTTGACTCCTAGATGACTGTCGCGTGCTTATTGTTTTTTTTACAAGATCACGCGCTGATTGGGTTAAATGTGTGTAAGATGTCGAGAATCTATCGGAGACATTATGCATAGTCACTGATATTTCGATTCGTGAACAGTGTAATACTTCGTTAAAGGTGCGTTTTGCTAGGCACCACTCTACGTCGATCGCAGGCGACTATCAAAAAGATTGTAATGGACGGTTTGGTGGGCATCAGGTGATACCCATGGGGACAGAGCCTAAGGTTGCATGATGATCGTGAAGGTCGGGCCGTGTCATCTGGCGAGAAATAGGCCCCTCAACAAGCTAAGCAGCGGCCTATGCTTGCTGTAGCTCAGTTCAAGAGACGTGGGCGGGGTTTTTGCCGTTCGTTGCCCTTGTTCTTTACGTATTAATAAAAATTCATAGGCCTGGGGAAGACAACACAAACAGGGGAGGTAAAAATGAGGAATGATAAAAAAATGAAGCGATAAGGATGGAATGGTTGGCGGACGGCGCAGATTCCCTCGCATTTGCATCAGAGTCCAAGCGTAATGGGGCGCTCGGCCTCTGGTTTCGCACCACCGACAGATCCTTACTGATCAGGTGCTGCCATAGATCTGCCGGTAGAAGCAGCACTACCAGGATATATACAAGATACATACAAATAGTGCTCCGTGCTCTATGGCTTGATCGCTAATTTCGAACAATGTGCGACGATCGTGCGTCTAGTAAAACGCACCTTACAAGTGTGAGTTCCTAGGTCGCGACTGAGCGACTTGCGTTTGAGACTGGGAAAAAACTATCATAACGGAACACTATTCGAATGTATTTTATGTGGCTGTAATACTACAGCCTGAATTCGACGATCCCCTAAACTTTGATATACACACGAATAGTGTTGTTTCGTTATGATAGTTTTCTTTTTACAGTCACAAACGCAAGTCGCTCAGTCGCGGCCTTGGAATTCACACCTTAAAATAGGTGAAATTGGATTATTGAGGTATAATTATACACCATTTGCATAACATATTCAGTTTACGCGAAGCAAATGTTATTCCCATGAATATTTATACATATTAGGGAATGAATACATTATGAACCATTCACAAAAAAAACGTGGTCAGAAAAAAAAAGAAATAAATATTCCTGTTTAAAATATTAATATTAGCAGTACTACAGTTTCATTAGCCGACTTCCAATCAACTCAGCTGTGAATTATTACATCGATTTAATAAAATCCGCATCTCATTGCACTCCGTAAAAAAATCCTAAAAACAAGTGCATGCGAGTATATATTTTGGCTGGTGCAGTTGCTAGCATGCACCTCCTATCCAAGCCGTCTTTTACTGACGAACTTGGAGCGGCGGGGATGGAACCCATGTTCTCTAGATAAAGCATCGTAGAGTGGCGACCGAGAATGTCATATCCTTGTCCGGATAAAGGCTATGCGCACACCTCATGTGAATGTTTATCTTTCGTTGATGATTTTTTATTATTTCTCGACAACTTTAGAACCAATGAATCATACAGTACATGCATCCAGTCCAGTTAGAAAAAAATCTCCAAATAGGAAACGCAGATTGAAAAAATAATGTACATAGTTAAATTGCTGCGTGTGCCTTTCAATTTTCTTGGATATGGCCGTTGAAAATTTTTAGTTTTACTCATTTGCCGTAACCCCTAGTGAGGCATACCGCTTCAATTATTCGATGTGGCTTAGCTGACGCTTCGTTGGCATAAACCAGTTTCGAACGATGCACGTTGCCAGCACGCACCTCTATTATACCTTACCTAGGTCTAGGCTATCCCAGATATGATAGTTACTTAGAATGACACAAAAAGAGCGATGATGTTCATGGGTACTTTAGGCCCGTCCCAAGCTTAGACCATTTAGCAATGGACCGTGCTTCGACCATTTAAAAGTGCTCCAACATTTGGGGAATAAGTCGACAGCCAGCCAGGGATTCGGAGCGATGCGATTTTTCCGCTCCGCTCCGCTCCGCTCCGCTCCGCTCCCGCTCCACAATACAGGGAACCGCTCCGCTCCACCGCTCCGCTCCGGGTAAATAGTTTCGCTCCGCTCCGCTCCCCGCTCCGCTCCCCGCTCCGGACAAATGAAAATTTCGAGTGTAGCATTTGTTCGCATATACCATACAATAAGGTATCTATAGTTTTAGAACTAGAGTAGGGTGCGTTCCATTCATATAAAAAAAAAAACAGTATTATCTCAGCAAACCAAAAAACGAATGTTGGCCAGAAACGAATGTTCCGCGAAAGTGGTTCCCTTCTAGACATATCAGCTGCGTTTTTTTCGTACAGAGCAAAGTAGAGCAGGTTAAGCGGTGAAAAAAAACGATCGAGAGCAAGTTTGGGTAGTGTCGCGCTCGGTGGCCGTGAACGTTCGGTCACCGCTCTACGATACTAATCTAGAGCTCGGAGATCAAATCTCGGCGCGATCAAAAACTGCCTGTGAGTACTAATAGAACTCTCACAGTGCTTCGAGCTTGTCAGTATAAAGACGGCGCGGATAGGAGGTGCATGCTAGCAACTGCACTTCCGAAAAGTAGATATGCTACTGAAACGTCAACAAGGCATAGAAATGCTAGAGATGTTGACGCGCCCATGCCCCTGGAGGGGTCAAGGCAATTAGAGAGAAGTTTGGGTAGCAGAGACAAAAACGGGGCATGTCTTTGTTTGGGAGTGTGTCTTGGTTTAGTTAAAATTCAAATGTCAACTCAAATTTCAAGAGGAAACTTAAATCCTTGGTGCAGATACAACCTGACAAATTTCCTTTAGGCAGCAAAATTGCAAATAAGAAAAAATCTACAAGATAAACATTCGCTGCATCACATATCAAGTCACCACGTGATCATGATGTGCCTACAATATTCTGGATTACATCGAATCAATTTTCGGAGATTTAGTCCCCTCGTATAAAATTTTGCACCCAATCTTCAATTTAATCTCCGATTTACTATACGTTACTTGATAAGACGAACGAACGAAGTGTGATCAAAACCGCGCTATATGGAAACGGTCCTCTACTACCCACCAGTTTTCAATTTTCAATTTCTTCTAATGTAATGCACATTAAATTTCTTGATATAATGTCGTACAAACAAAATTTAGAGTGCTTAAATTCTAGGGCTCTGCCATACAAACGAAAATGAAAAAAAAATCGGAGCGGAGCGATTTCACCAAAAAAAATCGCTCCACTCCGCTCCGCTCCTCTTTGTTAAAACCGCTCCACGCTCGCTCCTTCGCTCCGGCTTTTCATGCCCGCTCCACTCCGCTCCGGCGCTCCGCTCCGCTCCGCTCCGAATCCCTGCAGCCAGCCTACTCAGTTGGTTCGATATTTACGTACATATATATTGACTGTAATGTCTAATTGTTTAGTTTTGATAACAACATTATCAGACAAGTTCCTACAAAGCTGTTTTGTACCAATAGTTAATTTTAAATAAACTTAAGCATATCATATCGTATCACTACCATTTTATTTCACATTAATTTAGAAAAAATTTACATTCTAAAACACTTTTCACTTAATTAACTATTGCCGACCGCCAGATTTGCAAAAATCGAATGAAGCAAAATGTCGTCCAAAAATCGTTTATGATCGTCACTCAGTTTAAATTAAAACAGTTAAGCCACACATTCAGCTAATTTCTTTCCTTTGGGTACCTTAAAAAATAAATGTTAATCAGCAGATAAATTGTCGTTTCTGGATATAATTTATTTGCCGGTTTCCATCTCACTGGTTTGTTTCATTTTTCTTCCTTTTGGCTGCGCCAAAAACAAAACAAAAAGGGCCCTTTTGCCTTAAAATTTATACTTTTCACTCTGGCGATTATGTCGTTTCAGCAATTATTAAGTTAATCTAATCAATACACCACATTTTTTCTGTTTATTTATGTACATCCCGTCCTGTCAAAATCTAAATGTCATTCATAAGTACTAAAATGGTCTACTGAGTCGACCACATGTCGACTTAGTACCCAGATATTGGAGCCACTGTTTCTATGGAAACATACAGAACAAGCTCATTCCATGGCTGTATGTTCAAAAGTTCAAAGGTCCCAAGCAAGTAAATTTTAATTTCAATTCATTTGCTATCAAGTTGTCTATGAGTTGCTTTGAAAATGGTTGTGCTTATCGCCCCGATTCAGGAGAGACCCATATCTACCAGGCGAATGCAAGAATGTCTTCATTTTCTATACATTCGCATCAACACCCCCAATTATATGATACTCATCTTGCCTTTTTTGCACAACAAAGGACACAAATGCCTTCAGCAGTAGTCTAGTGCATTCGCCTCAACATCCCCAGTTATATGATATCCATCTTGCCCAGATATCACTTCATTGCCAAAAATGTCCTTTTTTCACACCAAAGGACTCTAAATGCCTCAAAATGTCCAGTGCATTCGCCTTAACATGCCCAGTCATGTGATACCCATATCTTGCCTAGTCATCGATTTTTTGCATATAATGTCCTTTGTTAGCCAAAAATGTCCTAATCTCCATACCAAAGCAATTAAAATGAATTCAATAGTAATCTAGTGCATTCTTCTCAACACCCTCACTCATATGATACCCATATTGCCTAGGTATCGCTTCTTTGCCAAGAATGTTCGTTTTTCCACACCAAAGGACTCAAAAGGCTATTGGTTGAAATCTGAGAATAGTGATGGACATAAAGACTCTTTTCACTGTGGCAGCACATAAGCTCTGACTCTTTCCAATGAGTCGTTCAAAAAGTCATGCAAAGAGTCTGAAACTTGGTTAATAACATATTCAATAAAAGTCGTAGTTGTTAAAAATTCAGTTTTTTCCTTTATTTTTTACCCCCGATTCGAAGTCGGTGACCCCCAATGCCATTTAGTTCGAGCCAGCCAGATCGGACCACTATTTCCCATGAAAACGGGGTTCCCAGCCTGGGGTGGGCGCCCCCAATTTTTTTATCTCTCTTTTTTGACCCTATATTCGGAGTCAGTCAAATCATTCCACTCTGTTCGAAAAGCTCCATGCCATGAATTCCTCATTTGACAGAGAATTTGAGTGATTGGAGTATGCGCTTCGTGAGTGAAACATCTGAATTTGAGTCTATACTGAATTAAAATACACAAATGATCAATGTTTGTGTTATCACCACAGCCTAGTATGTCTCACAGCACAGAGTGAGTGAAATGTAGAAGTTTGCTGTTTGTGTTAAAAACTCACATTACGAATAACTCATTTCGTGCCACAGTGTACAGAGGAAATTGCCTGGTTGTTGGTTTGGTATCGTTTTCATCTAAAGTTGAACTTGAGGTGATGATACAAGACGATTACTTTTGTTTTAGAATGTTGGGCTTGTTTTATGTATTTGGGGAAACTTGGATTTGCGGTGCGACGTAAGCAAATGATTTTTGATTTGCTTTCAGTCAGGATCAGCATGAGTTGTTGTTGTGTATATTTAGAAGTATACACAACGCGAGCATTGCATACTGCACAGAGATGATTATGAATGGATTTAGATGGGATTAGTTTGGTAGATAGATAATGCTGGTTTTAGTGTCAGATAGATATTGGGCCGGCCGCACATTGCGTCGTAGGCAGGGCAGCCAGCGCAGCGCGTACATGGCATTGTTGTTGTAACACTTGTCAAAACCACATTTTACAACAACAATGCCATGTGCGCACTGCGCGAGCTGCCCTGCCTACGACGCAATGTGCGGCCGGCCTTAGGATGGGATGTGAATGATTGTAATACATATGTATATGTAATCATAAATTTTGAATGAGCGTGGATTTTCTATGCGTTGCGTAGTATTTATGCGGGGTTTGATTTCAGTATTCATTTTACAGTATGTCATCCTTAAATTGAACAACTCGGAGGCTATGTCGTTATGCCGAATCTTTCGCTCATTCTGTTGAGTCGTTCAAAAAGAACGACTCGTTACTGTGTTACACATCACTTCTGAAGAAGCAATCTTTAAAAAGACTTAGGCGAGTAACTCTGGTTCAAACAAAACATAATATGTATGTATACCGTTTGTCCAGTCAATGATCAAATTTACGGTTCCCGATTTGTACTCAGGGTGACACAAGGAACCTACATACCAAATTTGGTTAAAATTAGAACACGGGAAGTGCCCAGACAAACGCACAAAAAAGGGAGAAAAACCTCATTTCCCACTAAAATAATGGGTTTTCCTATTTTCTAGGTAACATTCATACCTATTGGCATCTGACTTAGCTTAAATTAAAGCTAATTTAGTTGAACGAAAATTCGATCCTTATCATTTTCCTCGTGGGATTAGTATTTTATCCGCTATTTGATGAAATACATCACAAAAACTATGATTTTTCCACTTCGTGCGAACAAACGAGCAATTGGCAAAAAGTGTTTTTCAAGTGGGATTATCTCGAAAACTATTTAAGATACGGAGAAACTGGTTGTAACAGTTTTCATGTATTTTTTCTGTGTTCTTTAACAATAGCAGCCCTTTATTCACTGCACTTCACCCCACTGAGACCGAAAAGAACGGCACGGCTCTGCGCCGAGCGAACTTAAACAGCCACCATACAGATACTTCACCGTCGTGGGGGCGAATTCCGAACTCAGTATACATTTAGATGAAGGCGAAATAAGTTGACGTTCAACCAATTTGCTTTCAACTCTTATCCGATGAGATCCCGTACGAGACCAGGATTAAAACCGGTCTGTCGTTTTGTATGAAAATGGTCTGAGATCCGGTCAATCGAAAGCGGCTTTTGTCTTCGAATTTTTCTCTAAGATTATAAGTTACGGAGATAAAAGCAAGATACCAAAAAACTCCCCTTTAACTCCGCGCGATCTCACACCCTACAGGCGGGGACTTTTAGTATAATATACTCCAAGTACCAACCAACAAATCGCGCCAAGTTTCAAAACTCCACGATTTGTTTTCCCTCGATCACCAACTTGTTACCTGGAGTACTATAGTAAACTGTTGTTGGACAATTGTATGTCCTGTTGTCAATACTTTTACCGGATATCTAGAAAGTAGCGTCTGAGGTCAGCTTCAATAGAAAAGATTGTGCTTATCACGATTGATTAAGGTTCGTAGGCGCACAAATCGGTCCCTACTTAACGATGTGGCTTCTCATGAATCCTTTTGTGTCGTAGTTCATATCCCATACGTCGGTGCTTAAATGCCTTTATTTATTTATTTCCGAGGGTACATTATAAAGGTAACTGAAGTTTTCCAATCTTATTATTAGCAGTGTTCCATACAAACGAATAAAGATCCAGAATGAATCGAACGACCGGTATCTGTGACGAGCGAATTCAAACAGACGGGCGGCCGGTAGCTCATTGCGTTGTGGCGTCAGTCTGATGTCTTAGCATACCGATTAGTCACAGGTTCGAGTCCCTTCAACGTCGCGTCGTGGCCATGGATGTTTGTGTTGTCTTCCCCCTGTGCTGTGGAGCGTAATCCATAATCTTTTAAAAAACAATCCTGTTGTAAACAATTCCCCGCAAAGAAAAATTTTTCTTCTTGATGATGCGCCCATGCCCCTGGAGGGGTCAAGGCAATTAACAAACTGGGGTTCGGTTGTAGATCTTCCAACGGATTATGCGCTTAATCCTATCAGGTGTTGGGTGTTCAATAAATTGCCTATTGAACTGACTTGCGCAGTGAGTAGGGTCGCTTAGTGAGATGGAACAGGATAACATAACATTCCCTTGAAAGTGCACGGATAGTCGCCCATAATTTATACACACCTTTTAAGTTCCATTTTAAACCTCCTGTGTTCGGCTACTTGTTTATGAATTTTATTTGGGCTTACGCTTCTTAAATGCTCTTTTGTACGATGTGAAGCCGTTCCAGTCAGCCTAGTTGTGGTTGACAAGAGTGCGGTGGTCCCCAGCCAACATAAAATGCATGAGTGATTGATAAATAATGTCTGACTCGTAAGATATATATGCCTGAGTGATACATCACGTTTTTGAACAAACTATGTCTGACGATGTCCCCCTATATCAGACATTGTCCCCCTATATATGCCTTTCGTCCTTATTACGCAAAATATATTTATAATGTATCACTCGTGATGAATAAGAAATGTCTTTTATATAAAGACAATAAATGAATGATGGATAATGCAATTTTAAAGCATTATGCATCATGATAATTAATATATGATGCGTGATACCTTTTTTAAACATTACGCTTCATATATTTTGAATATATCGCTGATCATTAAACAGTAATATATGAGACATGATGTATATAAAATTCATTAATCATCAGACTAACATAAGGTATCATGCATAGCATATAGAAAATGAATAACATATGCAGAGTGCGAAATTTTCCCGTTTTTACTACGTTTTTTGGCATAAGGTATAAAATGACAAAAACTGGTATTTGGGCATATTAGACCTATTCGATTCGCCCGGATCTCATGGACCTTCATACAAATTGGCAGACTGGTCAAAGACCGGGGTGAAACGAATACGCCTATTGTGTTTGTCACTGCGAAAAATGCAACACCTAAAGGACACTCCGTAGGTATAGCAAAGTATGTATGGAAATGGGCAGGGAGTTGGATAAGCGATGTGTGTCTGTCCGTTAACAGGATAACTCTCGACAGAAAGTAGCTAGCGACTTTACTCCCAATTGGGTGTGAATGGACAACTGAAATTTGTGTGCACGACTATCCAGGGCCTTTTTAATATCTCTCTTAAAAATTCTGCCGGGTCGGCTAAAAATTAAGGAATCACACATGACAAAATTTTAGAAATAAAAAAGTTTCATGGTATTTTTCGCTTAGTTTGAGGTTTTTTTATTTCTTAGTAGTTAAATATGTATAATAAAAATAGTTAGGTATCCTATGGGTATAGTGGTTAGTAGAATATAACAAAAATACTAATAAAAACTTAAATATTAAAAACTATATGGCAGAAACTTAAAAAAAATAATAATAATATATATATTTTCGATTTTAATTGGTTGTTTTTTCTCGCTGCCGGTTATTCGAAGAATGGACTATGGCATGAGACAGTTTGATAATTTTCTTCATTTCTGCTTCGTATTCCGGCATTCCACGGTCAGGATGCTTACATGAATCTGCAAATTATGACAAAAACAATCAAAGTAATTATATATTGTTTAGAAATATTGAAATAGAGAATTTTTTATTCATATACTTACTAAAAACTGATGCAAAAACACGTTTGTAAGACTTTAACGGTTTTTCCTTTTTCGCCATCCCAGTTGAACTTTAGGATAAGCTTATCGATCATAAGCTTATGGGAACTTAAACTTAAAAACTTAATTTTTTTTTACCTCAACGGGGGATTCAAACCACGACCCTTTGCTTTGTAGAAATGCAGTCGCGCGAAATCTCACGGCTGCAGAGCGCACTTATTGCCTGCCCAAAAATGAATATTGTAATAACGTTTTACCAGCAATCATACATTAGAAATTCCACCCTAACTCCTTTTTGGAAATGAAATCACACCTCCTAAACTACTCATATTTGTCGAATGAAAAAGACCTTCTAAGACCCGCCATACACTGCAATCCGTAAAATTGCACCAAAAATCGGCAGATAAAATTTGATCGTCAAATCAGTGAAACCGTCAACGATAGTCACATATGATCAAAATATCGTCAGATGGATCTGACGACGGATTGCATCGTATATGGGGGCTCCCCACCTCCCCAGTAGGACCTCTTATTATTCCTGGTGGGATTATACCTATACTGGTAGATAATTAATATCAAACACTTACCTTCAATATTTACAAAATTCACCGCACAAAAACTAATATTTTCACTAAATCAATTGAACGGCACTGAACACTAGCAAACACTAAATGAAAACAAAAAAAAATTAACGCACCGTCATCTAGTCCTCATGCGTACAAATCAAATAAATTCTAATGCTATAAACACTTCAAGAAAGAAAATGCTCCAATAAAAAACACTCAAAAGTACGTTATTTTTTCGCCGTCATCAGAAAATCAAGTGGTCGTAAGAACCTTGAAAAGATTATTGTAGCTGTAAACACAACAGGAGAAAATGCTCTAAAACAGCACCTATAAATGCACTCCATATCCAAAAGTGCGTTATGTCTTCGCCGTCAGCAGACCATCATGTGTTTGTAATGCAAAAAACCTTCAAAAGAATCAACTTCTTTCCATATTTACTGAATGTAGGCTCTATGATTACGACGCATGGGTTTGTAATGCATTTATAATACATTACTATGTCTTACGCCTGACGATACATGACGTGATTGCTGGCTGGGTCTGCTCTCCATGTATTCAACACACATGATGAATTAGAATGTAACAGTTTCGTTTCTGTATGATGGCTCCAACTGGGATGCGACGATTTCTGCAATTTTATGTTGCATCCCATTGCAATTTACAGGGCCATGCGAAGGGAGGTGGAGGCGACCTCCTCGGGCACTATTAGCAGGTCGGTGCCGAAAACGAGTTTTACGTTTGGGAATTTCAATAGAGCATTTGGAAAAAGACATTTGTACAAATTTATACAATGACGACGAGAGTGACATCCGACACTTCGTCATGAAACTCTTTTTGAAATCGACATGTATCTCATACCTCTTCTTCCTATTTTTAGGGTTTTGTAGTAAAAACAAAACCCTTATGAAATCGGTCAAATGTCTGTCTGTCCGTCTATCCATGGAATATCTCACGAACGGCTAAAGGTACATTCATGAAATTTGGTAGGAATGTGTAGAATTACTATAATTCGCCGGAGAAAGTGAATTGTCGTAATAGGTCAACTTTAAGGGGAGGTCCCCATAGAGGGGAAATGAAGGTCGAAATTTTTTTTTTGTTTGGTACAGGAAAGTGGGGTATCGTAAGAAAGGTACCGTCGAGTACATTCCATTTTTGGAAGTTTTTTCAAATTTGAAGAAACGGGAAAAGAGGGAGAGGGGAAAATATGTCATCCGAGTTTGCCCCCCCTCCCCCCTTTCATTTCAAGACCGTTATACTTAGATGAAAATTTACAGAAAAGCGCCATTTTACTAGCGTAGAAACCCTAGATTAATAGAATTTTGAAATTTTATCAGAAAAGGTTAATAATAGAACAATTCTATAGTTGCAGTTAGCACACCCCTGCAACCCTTAAGCGGAGCCGAGGTCAAAAATATTGATGGCCAATGATAACCAACATCATAGGCAATGATACCTCCAAGTTTCATTACAATCACATAATATTTAATAATAGTACATTCATTTAAATTTTGACATTTTGATACCATCCACACAACAAATGCACAAAACCGGCTACATACTAGTACTGCATACTTGAATATTGTTTATTGTTTTTCGTAAAGTGAATCCCCAAAAACAACTCTGTTCTAAAAAATTCCCCGCCAAGAAAAATCTCTCAACCGCAAAAAGGATTGATATGAATACAATACCGCCAAAGTACTCGTAGCTTCGCGCCCCACTCTAGGGTTGGCATATTGAACGCTGATTGAATTAGTAAATTTCTATCAAAGCTAATTCACGGGGAGCTTCCATTAAACAAAATAAGTTGAACAATCTGAAGAAAAACGGGGTAGAAAATGGTCTATTAATCACTTCTGGCCTGAAGTGCATTTTTAGTCTCTTGTAAGGTGGAAGCTTTATAATGAGATCCGGGCGAGACGCCAATAAATAAATAAAATAAATAACTGGCGCAACAGTCCAATTTGAACCACGGCCTCGAGATGAGTTAGCATCATCTCATTTTCTAGATCGTGACGGTATTTTTGGTGCAGAGGTATGTGATCAGCAACACGCTCAACCGAGTTATTTACCCCATAATGGGTACTCATTTAACAGCTGAGTGGGCTCATAGTCCGACACGTAAATCCCCGGAATCGAACCGGGGCCCAGTGCGTTGAAGGCGAACGTGCTAACCGTTGCGCCATCCGGACTACCAATAATACGCCAATAATACTTGGCATAAGAGCCTACAGCATGATCCGCACGCAACTACATAACCATCATTCAATGATTTTTTCCGTTTACATGCATTTTAATTGCTGAATAACCGAAGCGCTTCAAAATGTGAACGCAGGCATTGTCATTTTGTCTATGGCTATGAATCTCCCCGCCAATCAGCTTTGAAAGAAATTTACTAATTCAATCAGCGTTCAATATGCCAGCTCTAGAGTGGGGCGCGAAGCTACGAGTACTTTGGCGGTATTGTGTTCATATCAATCCTTTTTGCGGTTGAGAGGTTTTTCTTGGCGGGGAATTTTTTTACAACAGAGTTGTTTTTGGGAGATATCATATCTTTTTGCATAGTAGTAGTAGTAATACAGATGGCGCAACGGTAAGCACATTCGCCTTCTATACATTAGGCTCCGGTTTGATTCCTACTGAATGCGGTAGTCTTCGATAAAAAGGGGATTTACGTGCCGGACTATGAGTCCACTCAGGTTTTCTTGCAAAGAATATCATTTTTCTAGTTCAAAGAACTCAAAGTGCCTTTAACAGTAGTTTAATGCATTCGCCTCATCCCCTCCAATCGTATAATACTCATCTTGCCTAGAAATCGCTTCCTTGCCAAGAACATCCTTTTTCCTGCCCAAAGGACTCAAAATACCTTTAACAGTCTACTGCATTCGCCTCATCACCTCCAGTCATGTGATACCCATCTTGCCTAGACATCGCTTCCCATCTTCCACACATTGGAAAAAATCATCTTACATCATAATTCATATCTCATATGCCATAAATGAAACTACCTAAATCATATACCACACAGCAGGTTTTTTTTTCTTTCCGGACATCCTAAGATGCAGCCATAAACATTCAGTTTCAATTTTTCCATCACACACTTTTCATTCATGCACTTACCACAAGCCACGCCCACAGCCATCACCTCGTATGGTTCTCCTCACCCGACGAGCGCACGGAATTTTGCATCCGTCTTCGCTACTACTCACATAATCAAGTGTTTGCGTCTCTCCCCGTCGGCATGCGATCTCTGCGAGTGATTTCCTGTGTCGCATTCAAATGATCAAAAAGACTTAAGCCAGAAACTCTACTATAAAATTTCACATTTTTTGATGTATCTTTTTATCTACTGCACGGATCAGAGCAAATGATAGCCTATGCACACCCTTGGGATACAGCCAATCCGTGAGAAAAGAAAGCAGACCTCGATACGCTCCCTAGAAGGCTGTAGACCGGTCAAAGAACAACGGGGACAACGAGAACAAGAAAAATTAAAAAAATAACCATTTTCAAATTATCATATCTCGGGTGTTTTTCCTTGTATCGGAATCAAATTTGCGGCACTTCGTAAGATGACCATACCAAATTTGAGCTCGAACAAGTATCCGGGGTCGGAACTACAGAGGTCCGAAAACCCGTACTTGTTGTGTCGCGTAAACATAGTCTTGGTCACTTTTCAATTTTTTTTTCGATTTTTTCGTTTTTCTTTGGCGGGGCGGGACGCTCCCGCGTCCCTAGATATGCCATAACATTTCTCGTCTTTCGGCAGGAGGTACATGCTAACAACATGTATCGTCCGAAAACATGTTATGCTAACGAAATGTCAACTAAACCACATGGGAATAGTTGACGCGCTATGCCCTACTAGAGGTAAGGGCAAATAGTATACAGATAATTCTCCGCACAGGGGCGAATTGTGGGCTCTGGATAGAAAGGTAAAACGGCGAACTCCTGAAAAACAAGTTGACGTTCAACCAATTCAATTTCAACTGTTATCCAGATGTGATCCCATACTAGACCTGGATCGAAGGCCGGTCAGTAATTTTGTATGAAAATTTATCTTTGTTCGGGTAAATCGATCGGGGCTAATCCCAGCAAAACATTTGTCTCCGATTCCAGTGGAATCGAAAAGTCTTCGATCCTATAGCGGTTCCATTAATCGGTTTGTCTCCGAAGCTGGAAAAATTCAAATGTTTTCGATTATATATCGATTCTGGTAATCAATTAGCCTGAAATTTGAATTCATTTGAAAGTATCTGGCATTTGGCGGCGCATGTTGTCATATTATGAAATACGGAATATGTTGTTTTTTTTTCTATAAGCCTGGAATACAATCCGCCGTTAAATTAAAAGTGCCGTGAAATCAATACAAAAAGAGATTTCACGATACTTTTAGTTTCTGGACGAATTGTATATCAGGCTTAAATAGATTCTACACATTACTACAGTCATCGATCCGAATCCGATCTCAGTGTCGATTCCTCGTTGGCTACAGTCATCGATCCTAATTCGATCTCAGCGTCGATTCTACACTGAGTACAGTCATCGATTCTACATCGACTACCGTCATTGATTTTGGATCGATTCCTGTCCTCATTTTCGGTATCGCAAAAGCGGCCATGCCCATACAAATGTCTCCGACGTGCCATCGATAAAGTCATCGGTTCCTTAGTAGACAGTATTCGAATCGATCAAGTTTCGATTCTTGTTTAACTGGGATGTTCATCGGAACAAGTTCTCTGAGAGATTATTTCATTGTTTTCGTGAGTCGCATAACTGTTGATTTGAAGAAGGAATCATATTTTCATTTTCAAGGCATTAAAAATTAAAAAAGTAAGTACTGTACAAATAAAGAATTGAGTATATTTTGTCAATTCAGGTTATTCATGACAATATAAAAACAAATTCAATAAATTTATTCAATTTCCCAGATAGACTCCATACCAGTATATATGCATATCATTTACTCCTTATCGGCTGTATATACCACGCCAACTTGCTTTCGGATTTCATCTTCGATACGCGCAAGTAATAAACTTTCATTATGGTTCATGGATTCGCTTTGAATTTTACCATCACGGATGCACTTTCTCGCCTCGTCCGCTTCATAGCGAAGACCAATTGAATTGGTGAAATTGGTCTCGTGTTTTCCTTGCGGCAATACCCACGTTTTCTCCTTACCATCAATATCGATAATTGTTGTAGGACACCAAAAGTTTTTCACCTTCATTCAAAGAAATATCATCAGTGAGAATAGTACCCAGTTTATTATTATATAAAACAAAAAGAAAACTTACTGTTATCTGACCCTTAGTTCCCTTCACAACGGCTGAATTGTCCAGTAGGGTTTTCGCACTTGTTGATATAATTGATTTGGCACCGCCTCCATAGATCAATTCAGCATTCATTGTTATATCACAGCCATCCTTATTAAGTTCACCGGTCGCTTTGATCGTTTTCGGTGGCTCTCGAAAGATCCATTGGCTGAACTGAATTGGATAGACGCCCAAGTCGAGAATGGTACCGCCTCCCAAAGCGTTTTTACTAGCAAAAATAGATGAAAATTAATCTTTTGTAATGGTTAAATTTTCGGGTGTTAATTAATAAGTAATGAGTGAATTTAGTATTATTTGATACTAGCTAAAGTATGTATAGACTTCGTTCGGGGTCAACTTAAAGTATCACATGTTTTTTACTTCCGTTTAATCATCGGCGCAAAAGACACAATACTGAAACTGAAAAAAAGCTTTAATGGGCTCATACCTCTTAGATCTTCTAATTGGGCCAACGTGGAACAAGTGCATAGAAAGTGAAAAGTATTCTCCTCTTCATCGACATATCCACAGCTTCTGCAGAAGGAGCGTAGGCGAAGTCTTCTAGCATGCTCCCCAAGTGATAACACCCACAACAATTCCAATGTGCTTCCTAGTTAGCGATAAAGTAGAGTGACCAAAGTCCACTCTGGACCATATAATCTTCGTTGTCTGACATGCGCTTTCATCTAGCGTTAGCTTTATTTACCTCGATGCAAAGGCATTCTGATATCGCAACGACTACCGTCGGTGGCACCAGCCGTCAACCCGAGTAAATTCATCAGCGTTAAACGTGCCATACACACACCGATCGATCGGCCGATCCGTCGCCCGAAATCGATATCGGCCGATGGATCGGCCTGTGTATGCGCATATCGTTTAAGATTTTTTTGACAGTTCCATATAAATTTTGATCAACTGACATTTTGTGGCGATCCATCGGCCGATCGATCGGGCGACGGATCGGATAATGTATGGCGGCTATTACAATTGTTGGAATTGAATTTGTTACCATCATCTCCTAACTTCAAGTCAAATAACTAGTACGTTCATGCATAGCGTTTAGAACATATTTAGTACTTATACTCTGAAACTTTTCCTATTTTTTCTTCTTGTACTAACCGCCGAGGTGATAAGTCGTATTAAACTCCTTTGTAACAAACCCGCGTGTTTTATATTTTTACAGGTTATGGGCCCAGGGTTTCCGGAGTGTTATAATTTAAAATGACTTCATCCCTGTTAACAGCAATTGAGAAGCTAAAAGGTCGCGAGAATTATACGACATGGCGATTTGCGATGAAAACTTATTTGGAGCATGAGGATCTAGCGGATTGCATAACTGGAGAGGAGAAGGATCCAAAGAAATTGTCTCGTGCTCGTACCACGTTGATTTTATCGTTGGAAAAGGAAGTGTATGTCCATGTACAAGAAGCAAAAACACCACAGGCGATTTGGGACACACTCAAAGGAACTTTCGACGACTCGGACCTGCTGAAGAAAGTTAGTTTATTGCGTAAATTAATTACGACTACCCTAGACAAGTGTTTATCTATGGAACAATTTGTGAACGAAATCATAAGTACTGCGTACATGTTGAATTCGGTCGGTCTCGAAGTCGATGAAGAATGGGTTGGAACATTCCTACTAGCTGGCCTATCTGACGAATATCGGCCAATGATTATGGCAATCGAAAATTCCGGCGTTTCTATCACAGGCGATTTAATAAAAACGAAACTACTGCAAGATGTTAAAGTGCAGAGTAACAGTGAAAGTGCATTGGTAAATCGCGTTCCACGAGGACAGAAATTCAATAAAAAGTCAAAGTTTCCAAATGTGAAGTGCTACGAATGCAACCAAAAGGGACACAAATCGTATGAATGTCCACAGAAAGCTCGGGAAAAACAATCGAAGACAAGTTCTAATTCGAAACCGTCGCCAGTTTTTCTTTCGCCACTTTTTCTGAGCGTAAAATTTGATAGCAACTCTTGGTATCTCGATTCGGGTGCATCGTGTCACATGAGTTTTCGACGAGAGTGGTTTACGGAGTTACGCGATTCGAACATAAAAGAAATTATCACGGCAAATAATTCCAAAATGCGTGTGCATGGAATCGGAACCATATATTTGACAGTGCCGTACAGGTCAGAAAAAGTCCCGGTTCGAAACGTGTTATTTATTCCAGAACTAACCGCTAACCTACTTTCTGTTGCTAAAATTGTCGAAAGTGGAAACAGTGTGCAATTTGAGAATAAAAGGTGTTATATTTTTGACAGTTATCGGGAGCTAATTACTGATGCGGTTGCGTTTAACAACTTGTTTAAAGTGAACGCGGCTTGGCGCTCCGTATCTTTTCTAACATCAGTAAGACCCGTCGACATCAATATTTGGCATAGGCGTTTAGCGCACATTAATAATTCGGACTTGCTAAAAATGAAAAGTGGTGCCGTTGATGGAATTCTTATTAAAAATGAGTCTAAAGATCCTGTAGAAAACTGTCAAGTTTGTCTGAAGGGCAAACAAAGTCGGAAGCCATTCGATAAAATTGGTAATCGAGCGAGTGATTTGTTAGAGATCGTTCACGCGGATTTATGCGGGCCAATGGAAACATTATCATTTGGTGGAGCCCGGTATGCTTTTGTGTTGGTTGACGACTTTAGTCGGATGACTTTTGTGTATTTCTTAAGTTCAAAAGAAATTTTCGACTCATTTGTGAATTTTAAAAACATGGCGGAAAAACAAACCGGTCGGTCTTTAAAAAATTTTCGCACTGACAACGGTGGTGAATTTTGCAATACCAAACTGAAAAACTATTTTCAAAGAGAAGGAATAATCCATCAAACGACTACTCCTTATTCTCCCCAGCAAAACGGCCTCGCTGAACGCACGAATAGAACGTTGATCGAGAAGGCAAGAAGCATGTTATTGGACGCGCGTCTAGATAAAACTTTTTGGGCGGAAGCGATGAATTGTGCGGTATACGTAAAAAATAATTCGTTTACTTCGGTTATCGGTAAAGCGCCAGTAGAATTGTGGACAGGAAAGAAACCTGACATTTCATATTTTAGAATTTTCGGTTCCGTGGCAATGACGCACATTCCCAAAGAAAAAAGATTGAAATGGGACTCTGAATCTGAAAAACTAATATTCGTCGGTTATTGTTCAGACTCGAAGGGTTATCGGTTATATGATCCGAAAACGAAATCAATAATTAGAAGCCGCGACGTAGCGTTTATTGAAGAAGCCTCAGCGGTGAATTCTGAGTTACCTCGATATTCTTCTCCTGATGTGGTCTTGCCCCAGTCTGGAAGTTTGGAGAATCGATCTTTAGTCGAAGAATATGAAAACAATGAAGGTGATACGATCTCCAGCAACATATGCGATAATGGCGACAGCTCCATGGATAATTTTGAGGACGATTCGGAATATATACCAGACACATCGCTCTCTCCTGATCCAAGTGAATTGCCTCGACGATCTGCTCGAATAGCTGATAAACAACCTGTAGTTACTGGCTTGAATTTTGAGAAGTCTGACGATCCTACAACAGTGAATGAAGCAATGGCTAGTACGAATCGACTTAACTGGGAGCGAGCGATGAAAGAAGAATTTCGTTCGCTTGTTGATAATAATACTTGGATTTTAGTCGACAGGCCAAAGGATCGATCTGTGGTCAAGTGCAAGTGGGTTTTTAAAACCAAACAGGAATCAGATGGAGGTACACGTTTCAAAGCACGATTGGTCGCAAAAGGCTACAGTCAGCGACCTGGAATCGACTACGATGAGACTTTTTCGCCCGTCATCAGGTATGAATCTTTCCGTTATTTAATGGCTGTGGCAGCTAAGTACAATCTGAAGATCAGCAAGTTGAATGCGGTAACGGCTTTTCTGCAAGGTGAAATCGACGATGAAATTTTCATGGAACAACCCGAATATTTTGACGGTGGAACCTCCAAAGTTTGTTTGTTAAAGAAGGCGCTCTACGGGTTGAAACAGTCAAGTCGTACATGGAACAACAAGCTGAACAAAGTTTTAATCGACTCAGTCTATGTAGACGACATTTTGGTGTTTTCAAACAACGAAGAGTGGACGAATTTCGTTAAGGCAAAACTACTTGAACATTTTGAAATGAAAGATTTGGGAGTTGCGAACTTCTGTATCGGAATACGAATTTGCCGAGACGAATCCTCAGGATCTATCGATCAGGAAAAATATATTGAAGATATTTTGACTCGATTTAAAATGGCAGATTGCAAACCAGTAAAGACACCTGTCGATATCCATGTGAAGTTATCAAAGGAGATGTCGCCTACCGACCCCAATGAAATTCGTGACATGGAAAAGATTCCATATAAAGAAGCTGTCGGCAGTTTACTTTACCTGGCTAGAACGACTCGTCCAGATATCATGTTTGCCGTATGCTGTGTCAGTAAATTTAATTCGAACCCAGGTCGTGAACACTGGAAAGCGGTAAAGCGTATTTTTCGATATTTAAAAGGTACGACGAATTATAAACTGGAATATCGACGTGAAGAGTCCAACGATATAACTGGCTACTCAGACGCAGATTGGGCAGCTGACCGCAAGTCATGCACCGGATATATTTTCAAGCTTCAAGGTGGAGCAATAACTTGGTCGAGTAAGAAGCAAACAACCGTTGCTTTATCAACGACGGAGGCCTAGTACATGGCATTGGCCTCCGCCTGCCAGGAAGCATTATGGCTGCAAATGTTCGATCGGGAATTATGGTCGCCGTCAACTTCGAATCATTCCGCGATTTCTCTTTATTGTGAACAAGCAACAGCTGAACAAAGTTTTAATCGACTCAGTCTATGTAGACGACATTTTGGTGTTTTCAAACAACGAAGAGTGGACGAATTTCGTTAAGGCAAAACTACTTGAACATTTTGAAAGCACGAATGAAGCCTATCACACCAGGACTAAGCATATTGACACGAAACACCATTTTATTCGTGACGTTATCAATCTTCATGGCATCGATCTGAAATATTTACCGACTGAGGAGATGGTAGCTGATAATTTAACTAAAGGTGTTTCGACTGACAAACACATCTTTTGTTCAACCGAAATGGGCTTACATTAATCGAACAGTAATTTTCTTTTTTTTTGTTTTCTTTTTTCCTTGAATTTGTCATGATTATGGTTAACGTAGAATTCAGGTTTTCACACTGAAACTTTGTTTTGAGTAATTGAGAAAAATTTGTTAATTTAATTCAATTAAGTGGGGATGTTGGAATTGAATTTGTTACCATCATCTCCTAACTTCAAGTCATATAACTAGTACGTTCATGCATAGCGTTTAGAACATATTTAGTACTTATACTCTGAAACTTTTCCTATTCTTTCTTCTTGTACTAACCGCCGAGGCGATAAGTCATATTAAACTCCTTTGTAACAAACCCGCGTGTTTTATATTTTTACAACAATTGCCAGCATCGTCATCAGTGCCGGCTTTAGCTATTTCGACGCCCGTTAGGGACTGTTAGGAAATATCTATCATCTACTCTGATCCATGCGGTAGAAAAACAGATTCATCAAGAAATTTGAGATTTTATAGAGTTTCTCGCTTAAGTATTTTCAATGATTTAAAAACAAAAAACATTTCCAGGCATTACCCGTGGTCTGTGGCTTAACTAAATTTGGTACATAGCTTCGTTTGATTATTATTGTAAGTACCACATGGTCCTTTGGTCACGACTGATGGCATTTTGCGTTCTTCGGAGAGGAAAAAGGATATTCTTGAATAAGAAATGATATCAAGGTATGATGGATATCATACATAGATTTTATAGAATATGGATTCCGCTTGCCCTATAAAAAGAAAAAAGTGGCCGGAACATGTGGTTAGACTTTCTATGGTTTTAGACCAAAAATTCAAAAATTAATAAGTAGGAAAATTTGCCAGCTTTCAGTTCTGACATTTCAGTCCCAATTTATGTGGTGCCTGTCAATTCACGAGTTACAATAAATAAAAATAATAATATGCCAAAGTCCCCATATTGTTTTATTTGTGGCGTGATCAAAAGTGATGAAATTGGACGAATTTCGTATCACAGGTAAGATGAAATGCAAAAACTTTAAAATGTATTAATTTGAATTTATTTAAGGTTCCCAAAAGAACGAAACCCAACGGAAGAATGGCACGACGAGTGGATTTCCACTGTTTTCGCGATGTACTGTCAGCCTACTGACTGACAATCACAATTTAGACCACTGAATGGTATAATGTAGACCAATAAAGTACAATGTAGACCAATAAAGTCTAACCAGATGTTCCGACACTTTTTAGAAAGTATAAGCACGGTCCATTTCTGTAATGTCTATGGTATCATATGACTGTCTGTGATGTGGCGAATGCAGTAGACTACTGTCGCAGGCATTTTGAGTCCTTTGGACAGGAAAAAGGATGTTGGCGGCAAGGAAGCGATATCTAGGCAAGATGGGTATCACACGACTGGCAGATAGCTGTAGCCTGAATGGCTGACCAACACCTAAGCGTCTCAGGTTTAGTAGGATGGAATGACTTGCGTAGTTGGACCTGCAACATAGTTGTGTGAACTCCAGCACGTTTATTAAACCATCTGAAGCAACTACCTTACGAGGCCATCCCCTGAATGGGGTTAAGCGATGTGCTGGCAACTCGTCCTTGTAAAAACCACTCCACGTCAAGAAACCTGGAACAAAAGCCTCGGATTGGACGGATCAACAATGACGACCACGCAAACGACTAAAGGAATATTCTTTCGGATCCTGGAATGTACGCTCCCTGAACAAACCGGGGGCCGAGAAGGCCCTCCTTCAACAGGTCGAAAAGTACAAACTGAGCATTACTGCAGTCCAGGAAACAAATTGGCTTGGCAGCGAGATCATTGACAAGAAATCGCACACAATTTTTATAAGTGGCAAACCATCGGGCCGCAAGGAGTTTGGAGTAGCATTTATAGTAAACAATCACCTCAAACCGCACAATACTGATTTCAAACCCATAAATGAACGGCTGTGTGCGATTCGCATTAACACTCGATTCTTCAATCTCTGGCTCATCAATGTGCACGCCCCCACTGAAGTTAAAGAAGACGTAGTAAAAGACGAGTTCTACGCCCGCCTTGAGACTCTCTTCGACTCACTTCCAACAAACGACGTCAAATTGTTGCTAGGAGACTTTAACGCCAAAGTCGGAAATGAAAGTTGGCACCGGGGGACCACTGGAGGCCACAGTCTCCATGAAGAATGTAACGACAACGGCCAGCGACTTATCGACTTCGCCTGCAGCAGGAATCTAGTCGTAACCTCTACGTGTTTCCCACATCGACGCATTCACAATCAGACCTGGAAATCCCCAGACGCACATACCGTCAACCAAATTGACCACGTCCTCATTTGCAGGATATGGGCGTCTTGTGTGATGGATGTCCGCTCCTATCGAGGAGCAAACTGCGACTCAGATCATCACTTGGAGAAGACGACCTACAGATGTAGAATTTCCTCTGCATAAATCGAGAATCAGCCCTCCCAAAATCTTTGCGGTTGATAAGTTTCTGAGCGATGCTACGGCGGTGGCGTATACTACCGCCCTTGAGGAAAGACTATCGCCTACGCTACACAACATCAGCAACACACGCGCCCATGGGTTCTGGTAAGAACTCAAGGGTACCATCAGGGATGTCGCAGAGAAGGTCGTGGGATATAAAGCCCGGCGAGCGCGAAATGACTGGTTCGACGAAGAATGCAAAAATTCACTTGACGCGAAAAACGAGGCCTACAGACAATGGATTCAACGAGGAACCAGAGCCAGAAGAGAAAAATATGACGAGCTACGGCTAATATCGAATAGAATAATTAAACATAAGAAACGTAAATACTTTGACGAGCAGCTGCTGAATATAAACGAAAACTTAGCTAATAGGAATACCAGACAAACGTACAAACTAGTAAATTCAATTAGGAACGGCTATCAACCCAAGACTAGCCTCAGTAAGAACAAGTATGGAAACATCATCAGCGACACCGATGGCATCAACAATAAATGAACCTCTAATTTTGAAAAGCTTCTGAACCTACATCCCCACACAAGAAGCTCCCAATGATATTGTTGATCTAGACCCATCCATACAACCCCCGACAGTAGAGGAAGTTGATTTCGCGTTGCGGTCACTAAAACAAAATAAAGCGCCGGGCGCTGACGAAATTCCAGCTGAACTGCTAAAATTCGGTGGAACGGGTCTAGATAATGCCATACATCAATTACTCCTACGAGTATGGGAGGACGAGATGATCCCAGACGATTAGCGCAGAAGCATCATGTGTCCAATTCATAAAAAGGGAGATAAACTGCGGTGTGAGAATTACAGGGGCATATCACTAGTCTGTACGTCTAATAAAACTTTGACGAAAATCCTGAAAAATAGAATAAAACCGTACGCAGAACGAATCATTGGCGAATATTCGTATCAAAGCGGTTTCAGACCTGGTCGCTCCACAACCGATCAGCTCTTTGCGGTGAAACTGATACTCCAGAGGTGCTGAGAACACAACGTGAACGTATACAAATTCTTTGTCGACTTCAAGCAGGCATACGACAGTATCGATCGGGGAATACTGTACAACATCTTGCTGCATTTTGGTATACCGGTCAAATTAGTGCGACTGACTAAGATGACGATGACCAACTCCGTCTCACAAGTCAGGATCCAGAATAGACTTACTGATCTATTTGAAACACGCACTGGTCTAAAACAGGGCGATGGACTGGCACCGACGCTCTTCAACCTAGCACTGGAATACGCTGTTCCGGCTATGAATATGGACAACAGCAAGACGCTACTCATCAAGTCGACACAATTAACAGCGTACGCCGACGACATCAACATCATGTCCCGAAGACTGGCCGACGCAGAAGAACTTTTGCATACGCTCGATACCTCTGCAAAAGAAGTTGGACTACGTATCAACGAGGGTAAAACTAAAGTAATGATGCAATCGACCACAAGGACACCTGCACAATCGAGCATCAATGTGGGGGGCCTCAACATCGAGTTCGTGAACGACTTCATATACCTGGGTTACAACTTGTCAAGGGACGCCAACGAAACTGACGAAATCAAGCGACGGATACAGTTAGCTAATAAGACTTTTTTCTCGGTTCTCCCCATAATGAAATCGAAGCATGTGCACAGAAATACGAAGCTCCGCGTGTACAAAACCATTATACGACCAGTGCTATGCTATGGCTGGGATGCATGGACCCTAACTCAAGCCTCCGGAAACATGCTAGACACTTTTGAACGTAAGGTTCTACGGCGAATTTTCGGGGCTGTTTGCGATCGAGATGGATGGCGCATCCGGTACAACCATGAGTTGTATGAAATGTACGATGAGCTGCAAGTCTCGAAAATCGTCAAACTACAACGACTTCAATGGGCAGGGCATGCACAACGAATGGACGATGATCGCATGCCAAAGACAGTAATAAACGCAAAACGAGTCGACGGAGCAAGACTGCAAGGACGACCGAGATCTCATTGGGAGAGCTCAGTATATGTGGACGCCGCGCAACTACTGGGCTCCCAAGATTGGAGGACGCGGTCACGTGACCGAGACAATTGGATGACAACTATCCAGGCGGCCCAGGTCCGACGTCGGGCTGTCGCGCCACGATGATGATGAAATGATTTCATATTTTAGGTTTTTTATTTATACACAAATCATAATAGTGACACCCTTTATTAGTCACCTTGTACGAGTATAACAATTGCAAAAAGGTAAAAAGCATCGAAAAATCTCAATGGTGAATTTGAAGTGTTGCTGTTTGAGTGCACTATGAAAAAATGAAACGATAGGCGATAACATATCAATCAAGAGCTCAGATTCAGTTTGATAACTAGCCACTTGTACACTCTCGATTATAGATAGATCCACTCCAAATTTGGTTAGTTTTCGAAAAGTATTAGCTGCATTTTTCTGGCACACCATAGTATAACCTACTTTTTAGTTTTATTGCATACACATATTGCAAATACAGAAGTTCGATTAAAATGTAAATACGATTGTTTATGAAAGCTGTCCGAAACAAATATCATAGATCAACTTGATAATTTCGGTAATTAGTAGGAAAACACCTAAGCTTCACAAATAGTTGGCAATGCATTTTAAATTCAATGTTTTTTGCGTTTTTGAATAGGTAAACGATTTGTTTAATAGATATGAAACGATGAAGTAATAATTGTAGAAAATTTTGTAGGAGGCTAGCTGAAACAAAATGAATGATCCAACCCATTAAGTACATGACACGCTCGGTAGCCGTGAAGTCTCGGTCACCACTCTATGATGCTTTATCTAGAGAACATCGGTTCGATCCCCGGCGCGTTAGTAAAAACTGCCTGTGGGTATTATTAGCACTACTACAGCGCTTCAAGCTCGTCAGTAAAAGACGGCCCGGAGAGGAGCAACGGCACCATCCGAAACCTTCGTGCTATTGAAACGTCAGGGCATAGTAATACAAGAGATGTTAGATTAGATTAGGTGGAGGGCGGTGGACCACCAAGCACTGCGACCTGAAAATCTATTGTGCTACACCCTAGTGTCTATTCAGATTAGGGATAAGTTGTCGAGACCAATCATTCCCACGAATCTGCTCAATTGCTCGAGTCTTAGTGAGGCAATCGTTTCCGCTTCAGGAAATGCGTCGCCGAAGCATTTCAAGCGGCGGAGTTGAAGTGCATCACAGTCACAAAGAATGTGCTGAGATGTCTCATCCTCACCCTCACAGAAGCGACAGCTTGGGTCAGAGACGATCCCCATTCTATATAAATGATCCCTCAGGGTAAAATGACCCGTAAGGAGCCCGCAGATAATTCTCACGCGGTTTCTGCGTAATCTTAAGAGCTCAATGGTACGACTGCGCGAGTGACCAGCTATAAACAGTTTGGCCAGTCTGAGACCAGGCGTACTGTCCCAGTGCGCAATTGTTACCGAGTGCTCCCATTCTCTGATATGTCGTCTTACACTACACAAGATTCCACAGTATGGCTCTGGGTCGATGAGAGGGGTTGCAGAAGCTTTCCTAGCCAACTCATCGGCTGTCTCGTTTCCTGGAATGTCGGTATGTCCAGGGACCCAATAGATGGTAACCTTGTTTGCAGAGCCTAATCTTTGCAAGGCTTCACGACCACTAAGCACCATTTTCGACGAAACAGAAAAGTTGCTTAGTGCTTTGATAGCAGCCTGGCTGTCTGTGAAGATTGCAATATTCTTGCCTCGGTATCCGGCTGCTATGCATATGTTGGCACAGGTTTCGATTGCGTGAACTTCCACCTGAAATACCGTAGCGTACTTTCCCATAGGGATGGATATCTGATGAGACGGTCCTGCGATGCCCGCCCCTGTACCCTCTTCAGTTTTAGATCCGTCTGTATACCACCACAATATTGGAGGAGAGAGTTAAGCTTCGAGTTCCAGTCCTCTCTATTCCAGATTTCGGTTGAGAATGGAAGTTTGAAGCAAAGCTCCCTAGCTAGATTATCTGATGGCATACCAGATAAATAGTCCTCATTTATCCAGTTGCTTTGTTCTGGGTTTAATTTGAGGGAGTTCTGGCATGATTTCAGTCTGGCTACTGCTATTTTTGCATCCGCCTTTAGATGAATGTGGAGCGGCGGGAGGTTTAGTAGCGCTTCAAGAGCTGCAGTGGGGCACGTGCGGATAGCCCCCGTTACTGTGAGACATGCTAGTCTCTGAATCTTACCTAGTTTTATTTTACCATCAATGGTGGTTGATTTTTTCCACCAAACAATAGCTCCATATTCAATGATTGGTCTAACAATCACCTTATAGATCCAGAGGATTATGCGAGGGCTTGTTCCCCAAGTCCTACCCAACTGCCTGCAAATCCATAAGGCTTTGATAGCTTTGTCCGTTACTGTCCGTAAATGTTCCGACCAGAGTAATTTGCTGTCTAGAATAACGCCAAGATATTTGGCGGAATCCGCCAGGTGCACTGGGGAATGGTACATCGTAGGACATTTCAATTGTCTGATGTTTCTTTTCTTCGAAAAGGGAGCAATAACTGCCTTAGCCGGGTTAACTCGAAGGCCATTGTCATTGCACCATTTTTGTACTGTGTTTAATGCTGATTGGAGAATTTCTGTTAGGACTTCTTCAAACTTTCCCCTAACAGTTATAACCAGGTCATCAGCATATCCTTGAGTTGAATATCCCATCGTGGAAAGTTTCCACAGTAAACTATCTACTACGGTGCACCACAAGAGGGGCGATAGTACCCCTCCTTGCGGGCATCCCCGAGTGACATTGGCTGTTAGAGTGCAGTCTCCTATCTCCGTGATGACCTTTCTGGATGATAGCATTCTTTTCACCCAAAGTGCCGTAGTATTATCTGCGCCCTTGGCTCTGAGTGCAGAGTCGATGGAAGAGAAAGATGTGTTATCAAAAGCACCTTCAATATCCAAAAAGGCGCATACCGCTGTCTCCTTTGCTGCCAGGCTTGTCTCAATTTCTTCTACTAGACAGTGTAAAGCAGTTTCAGTCGATTTACCTGACTGGTATGCAAACTGCTTACCATGTAGCGGAAATTTCGTGAGGAGTGTCGATCTGATGTGTGCATCAAGGATCTTTTCCATTGCCTTAAGCATAAAGGAGGTTAGACTAATTGGCCTATATGATTTAGGGTCATCTTTCGGGCGATTGCCCATTTTTGGGATGAAGACAACTCTAACTGAGCTCCAGGAATCTGGAGCTCTATACCCAAGAGCAAAGCTACCTCTGAATATATTCAGGAGATAGGGGATAAGTATATCCTTTCCTTTTTGTAGCAGAGCGGGGAAGATTCCACCCGTGCTAGTTGATTTAAACGGGTCAAAAGAGTCAATGGCCCAATTCACTTTATTGTAGGTGAAGATCTTTCTGGCAATACTCCAGTCTGAGCAGGATGCCTCATAGCGCACTCCTACGTCGACCGAGTAGCTCACATCTTCCTCTAAAGTTACGCACCCAGGAAAGTGTGTATCCAGAAGCAATTTGCCTGTGCTCACGGCATCCTCTGTGATACTACCATCTTGTCTCCTAAGAGTGTTGACTTGATTGGTGCGTTTTTTAGCTAGTACACGATGGAGTCTAGCAGCAGAGTTGGTATTATCAACACCTTCGCAGAACTTGATCCAGCTGCGTTTCTTGGCACTGCGAACACTTTTGTTATAAAGTGTGAGCGAGACCCGGTACTCTTCCCACTCACCAGTGCGTTTCGCTTTATTGAAGAGCATTCTAGAACTCTTACGTAGCGCAGAGAGTTCAGAGTTCCACCACGGAACGCCTCTTGATTCAGATGTGCTCTTCAGGGGGCAATTTTCCTCATAGGAGGAAGAGCTGTTAACGCGCTCAAGGCAATTAACATAAAGTACATACATACTTTTATTAATAATCATAAAAACTTTGCGGAAAACTAGAAAGGGCACATACACAGCTATGACAAGGATACGCTACTTACGCCATTCTGTCCACATTTTCCAATTGAAAACCAAACGATGCCTCCACTTCCTTTATTTCGCCCAAGGCTCCATTTTCAACTTGTTTCCTCATATATTGATAGGCGGGGAAGAAACGGGACCAGACTGCTTCCATGAGGAACAATTTCTTCTGCTCGGCATAGTTGATGAGTTTCTTTGCCTGCTTTTCGTTCATGCAAAGAGGCTTCTCGCAAAGCAAATGTTTGCCATGGCTAAGCATCAACATTCCAACTTCAAAATGTTGAGGATGAAGCACACCGATATATACAATTTCTGTGAACCGATTGAATGAGAAATTCGCTCAGATAATTTATTGTTCAACAAAAATCCTACCTACATCCGGATCCTTGGCCAGCTCTTCGTACGATGCATACGACTTGGGAATTTCATGCAATTTGGCAAAAGCCTGGGCCCGGTCAAGATCTCTCGCCGCGACAGCCACAACTTTGTGGTCGTCCATGGCCAGAGTATCCAAGGCCGTAACGAAATCATGGGATATTTTACCGGCACCTGCGATTCCCCAACGTAAAGTCATTTCTAAACTGCAGCAATGGAAGACCACTGGAATTGCAAGCGATTCAAATGAAATAAAAATGCAGACTGATAATAGGTATCATGGGTCGAGTTTCGAGTGCAATCTATCCCACCTTGGCTATTCAATTCAATCGTGATGTTAGGGATGGCAATGCCGGCTGACTTCAGACGATTTAATGGCTGCGTTACCAAAACGCCAGCGCTCGACAAGCGCTTAGTCAGCGCTTCACAATTGTGATTATTCTCGTGTTTTATGGTCGCTACAGAAGATCGAATTGAACGGTTCGCTTCCACCGAGCAACCACGTCAACTTCATAGAACATGCGGAAAGAACTTCCTCATTTCCACCGTTCGGTGGAGGTCGCGAACAATTTGATTTAACGTGTGTGCTTCGCTTAAGAATTCAGCTCTTGCACAATCAGCTGTTACCGCATGCATTCAGCAAAGCAGCTGACGTGCTGAAATATTTTTTGGCACTCGCAAGTTTGTTGACATTCCGTCACTCGGCTCCCTCCTGGCGCTGCACAAAAAAAGACGAACTATATTCGCCCGGAACGCGCAGGACGTGAAATTTCGGTGAAGAAGGATGTCGACACAGTGATAACGCCTCTAGGAAAAATGTTGAAACAGGAAAATCTTGCTGCAAACTTTTGTGGACTATTGGCCCAACAGGGTTACAAAGGTGAGGGATCGAGATCAATTTATTATTGTATCAGAGATTTCAGTTACACTAACGTTTATTTGATAACTAACCAGGCACTGCCATTGAATGGCGTATTCTCGGCCAGGAACAGGATGGCTCCTTATTGGCATCTTGGGTCTCGGTGACGGACGATCAGAAACATTGCAGCAACGTTGGTCTCTTCAATGCAGGCCTAAAGTCCTTCCAAATCGTCTACCAGTTTTCGGATGTCCAGAATATTGTACAAGCCACTATAAATGCAACCAAGACTCTTTTGGCTTACGTTGTGAAAGTGCAGAACCCGGAGGAGATCGACCAACAAAATGGAGAGGTACTTTTGTATAGACCCTTCGTGGTGGAGCTGAAAACAACCGAGAAGACCGAAGCTAAGAAGCTGTTGGAACTGGACAGGAGGAAGCAAGTGATGGTTCAGTTTTTGTGGAAGAAACTGGGACCGTTGGACAAGGTGCATCAAGACAAATTGCTCGTTCTTATTCATGAAGAAAGTAGGATATGTGCTTGCTTGATGTTTAACGTATATTTTTAATGCATTTTTTTTTTTGACTTTCCTAGCAATTTTAATGTACACAACGACGATTAAACGTAGGCGACGTGATGGGGACATCCTTTCCCGCATCGATTTCTCTAAAGACGAGTCCTGGATGTTTGATCCCAGTTTGCTAGTGTGTGAGTCTTTGGTGCGAAATTTTATGTGGGCGCAATGGGACGCCACAACCCAAGCCCTGCACTACATACACTTGAAGCCGGCCACCAGAAGCATTAGCCTGATAGAAAAGGACGAAGAGGACAGTGGCTTGAATCCAACACTATCAGCATTCCAATTTCATGATGATCTACCAACAGAGACGGTGGTATGTACTCCCGAACAAAATGTAATCATTTGATTAGATTAGATGAGTTGAAAAACTGATTTCTTCGACGAATTAGAGAAATATTGACGACCTATTTTAAGTGCCCACCCCCAGACCCAAGGTCACAGGTTCTTGAATGATTAAGTTTTTCTCACAAAATTAGATCGACCGCTAATGGCAAATAATTTAAGAGTTGCCTCCTCGCCGTGCGAAATAAGAAGGGTGCCGATATTGGGATGGAAAGAGACCTGGTCGCTAATGTTCGATTGCATATTGCAGCTGTACGCCGTCCTAGCGACGAAGATCCTGGCGCCGCAAATTCAACGCCGCTCGATTAAAAAATCCAGCTGTCTTACAACAATATAATTACCATCTTGTGCAAAAAGCAGTTGGGATAAGTCACCCAGATCGTGACATAAATGAAAACTGGGATGCCATAAAAAATACGTACATTGATAGCTCAGACATCATTCTTGGCACAAACCCGGATTGCCGGAATAAGCCCTGGATGTCCGACGCTTCATGGCAGCGGATTGTTGAAAGAAAAGCGGTGAAGGTTCGTTTGGCTGCAGCATCAGACGACAATCGAAGCAGCATCGAACTCCTTTACCGTCAGAAAGCTCGAGAAGTTCAGCGTAGTGTGCGACGCCATAAAAGAGTTTATCCGAATTCTCTGCTAGCCTCAGCAGAAGAAGCCGCAAGAAGTAACAACTTAAACTCCGTATACGGTGTTATCAAGGAATTTACAGGTGCCAACATCCGGTAAAGGATAGTGATGGAAAGCTACTTATCTTGGAAGAAGATCAAATGAAAGAACACTTCGCCGCAGTCTTGAACCGTGTTACCTCTGGTGAAGTTTCCCCTCATATAGATAATTTAGCTAACCATCCAAATGTGCGTATGCGGTCCATTGCCCCGACTAAAGAGAAAATAGTCGCTGAAACGAGGAAAGGCCGCCGGACTCGACGGTATTCCTGCCGAACTTTGTCAAGCAGCGCCAAGCGTAACTGCCGATTTGCTGCACCCACTTGATAAAGCGTGGAATGCAGAGACCTTTCCCACTGAGCGGAAGGTTTGTTGATCATCAACCTTCCGAAGAAGGGCAGCCTTATAGACTGTAATAATTGGAGAGGCATTTGTGTGCTTCGTGCCGTTGCTAAGACAATGGCTAAAATCGTCCTGGAAAGACTAAAGATTCACTTAGAAGCACTATTGATGAAGAGTATTCTCCTGTGTCGATCACATTAATACCTTGCGAATCATCATCAAGCAATGCGTTGAGTACGATTCTCCGCCTCACTTGCTTTTCATCAATTTCGAGGAGGCTTTTGATAGTGTGAACCGGGATTCTATATGGGCGGCCTTGCGTAGGAGAGGCATCCCTGAGAAGCTTGTGGCTATTATTAAGGTAACCAATGACCGCGCGAAATGTCGCATTGTGCATGAAGGTAAGGTGTTGGGGGACTTTGAGATTCGCAGTGGAGTTTGGCAGGGGTGCATCCTCTCATTGCACGACGGCTGGTGCAGGTGTGAGGTTGTGCTTCATAGGAACCCTGCAGATGGAAATGTTGTTCATTAGAATTGTGGGGCACCTGTTTGCACACTAACTAGGTAACTGAACTCGCTGTGAAGGTGGGATTTTATTGCCTATGGTGATTAGTTTATTGATTGTTTTCTTCACTGGTCTTTGTAATGTTGAAATACCTTTATTTTTACCACTTATCCAGCGTATTAGTATAATTCGTTTATTTATATGTCGACGTTTCACCCTTTGTGGGCATTATCAAGATTTCTTATTCTTCTGTTAAACTTATAATTAGAAAATTACTACATTATAACACTATCTTACAGTTTTACAATTTAAAATTACAAGTCTGTTTTGTAGATGATTGTTAATTGTGTGACATGTGTGATTAGGCCCAGAGCAATTCCTTAGTGGCTCCATTCATTGTTATTGTTGTAGCGACGCGTTGATATCTGATGAGTGTTTATGTCACAAAATTGCCTGTGTTTTCCTCAGTGTCCAGGTGTAGAAACGCAGCTGCCTCGATAGGATTATTCCATAGCGCAGTAGATGTTAGGCGCGTGGGAGCTGCAGGACAATTAAAGATATGTTCAAAATCGTCTGGCCACAAGCTGGACAGGAGTTCTGTATGTCGTTATCAATGCGGAATAGGTACGAGTTCAGCCGTGAGCACCAGCCAGAACGAAGTTAAGCAAATGTAGTCCAGGTTGCTCTAGGAAGTCGTAATTCGTCTGAAGATATAGTAGGTGGTTGGTTGTGCATTTAGAACCGTGTTTGGTTTCATGTCCGCAATTGAGGAAAGCACTTCTTTACTATGCAGTGTAGTGATTGTCGACTTGTAACTGGCGTTATCGAAGGGAACTTTTTTTAACCTTTGGATCTTCCGTTCGCGGTTCCTCATTTTACGTGTTACTTGACGTGGTGGTGGGGTTTTGTCCATAAGGTTAGAGTTGGGATGGTCACTTTGATAACAGCCAATCTACTGCTTCGTTAGAAGTGTGTTGTGGCTTCTTAAAGGCATCATTCTGATTTCTTGGTGAAGGTGGTCCTGCGACGACATCAGACTGTGACAGTACGAAGAGCTGCATTTTGGCAGGTCTGGATGTTTTTCCACTGAGTGTCGCATAAGTATTCTGAGATGGGAGCCGCATAGTTGGCCACGGATCTCCCGATTGAATTGTATGTCGCTAGTACGGTCTCCTTGTCTTTCCACCAGGAACTGCCAGCTAGAGTTTTGAGAACTTTGTTCCTGCTTCTCATCTTGTCACAAATAGTTGACGCATGGGCCGAGCAGGTAGCCATGCTGTCAAGGGTGACACCGAGAATTTTAGAGTGGTTAATGGTGGCGATAGTTTGACTATCTACTGTGATGTCCAGTTGCTGCCTTACTTCTTTGGTCCATGTGGTAAACAGGGTAGCGGTAGACTTCGGCGCAGAGAGAGTAAGATTTTTGCTGACGAAGAAGGTGTTCAATTCGTCAAGATACCTATTTATCTGTTCGCGCATTTGAGTGATATCGTTACCAATTGCTAAAATCGAGCAGCCATCAGTATAACTGACGATTTCGAGTCCGTTATAAGCGTCGTTCCTGCGACAGCCGGTTCTACGTATCGGAACGACCCGTCTTTCAACGGCCAAGAGCTGCCAAACCCCTCGATGCAAGAAGAACTGCAGTATTCGAAGCATCGCTACCACAACAACAACATTTCGATTCCGTCAGGTGGCGTAGAGAGTCGTGACTTGTAAAGGTTAAACAGGGTGGGAGATAAGACTCCTCCTTGGGGGATGCCCTTTTTAATTCGTCTTAGTTTAGATTTCCCTGATCTAAATTCTGTAAAGGACTGGCTGTCGGCAAGATAGTTGGCAATCCACTTTGTAATATGCGTCGTAAGCGATGTACCGCACATGTGGAACGAGTGGCTGGCAGTGTCGAAAACCTTTGACAAGTCTAATGCCATCAGAATTGTTCGTTGACAAGGACGTACTTGGTTGAGACCATTGTGTATTTTTGATGTAATGGCATCTGTCGAATTTTTTAAAGAAAAGGCAGATATTCGAAATACGGATATACACTTTTAATTAAAATAATTCTTGCACTTATAATTCGTTAGTGGTCACTGGGTGATCGTAACAGGAATGAAGACCGAATACATGCTGAGTTGCCCTTTTATAGGAACAGGTTACCGAAAAAAACAGGTTTTGAGAGATTTTCCCCAACAGTCTCCTCCTCTCCAACTGAATCTGTCGCCGTCCGTAGGTTGGTCAGTTGGAATTATCCTTTTCTTCTGTCCAGCTGTTTGACCGGCATATTGGTGCCACTCGTGCGGTCCGCGGTTTGCACAACAACCTGTCGCACTTGGCCATCTTCCAGACTGGAAATAACTTCTACTATTCTGTCTTTCCTCCATCCATAGCGATAATTGTCGTCGCAAATATACACAATATCACCGATCTGAGCTACGTACTTCGTTTCGTGCCACTTTTCTTTGATGGAAATTGTTGGTAGATACTCCTTCGTCCATCGTGGCCAGAAGTGTCGCAGCTCCTCCTCCTGATGAACTAAGTCTTCCGGGGTCGCATCTCGAAGCTGATCGTCACCATCCTTTATTCCCGATGAAGTGCCCAACAGGAAATGGTTTGGAGTCAATGCCTCTTCTGAACTGGCATCTACGATAATGTTTGTTAATGGCCTGGAGTTAACCAATCTTTCGGCTTGGGACAGGAACCAACGTAGTCGCTCTTCAGTGGGTGTCCTCTCCAAACGCAACGATGTCAAGACTTTCTTCGTGACACCAATTAATCGCTCCCAACTGCCTCCCATATGTGGTGTCATAAGAGGATTGAATCGCCACTTCGGTCGATATCCATTCGGTCCACGGAACAGTCGACTCGCTGCTACAAAATTCTTGCCGTTGTCGGAGCGTATTTCCCTTGGCATACCTCGTCGAGCCACCAGACTGTCCAAAGCCGTAATGCACGACTGTGCACTGAGCGAATATGCCAGTTCCAGATATATCGCCCGCGTGGATAAGCAGGTGAAGAGAACACCCCATCTCTTCTCGTGTCTGCGTCCAATCCTCACGTCCATTGGGCCAAAGTAGTCGACCCCTGTGTACGTAAATGGTCGATTTCCTGCTCTCACTCGAGCCGAAGGGAGATTGGCCATTCTTGGTATGACCGGATTCGTTGATATGAGATGACAATGCTTGCATTCTCGGATCACTCGATTGACTTCTCGCCTCGGATGTGGAACCACGAAACTCTGCCTCAACTCGTTGATAGTGCGGTTTGTGTGACAATGACCGTTGAATCGGTGAAAGTGATCAATTATAAGCGATGTTACATAATTATTTGACGGAAGGATTACTGGATACTTAGCGTCGTACGACAGATGTGCTGCTCGTTCGGTTCGCCCACGCATTCGTACGATATCATTCTCATCCTTGAACGGAGAGAATTTGGCCATAGTTTTTCCTTGTAGTAATGGATGGTAACGTCTTTTGGATGTGCCGTATTATTTCCAATTTCGCTTGCTTCAGCTCGTCGTCAGTGATTGATCCTCGATTTCTATGACGTTTGATAATCTGAACGAATGTAAAAGCGCACGCAGTGTTCCGGACCAAAGCGTCCCAAGTAGAGAAATTCTACACCGGTGGGGTAAGTGGATGCAATTCCTCAATCTTCATATGCAGAACATGTTTGACCTCCAGAATCGGTGTTGGCTCGTCGAACGCATTTGGCCATTGTTCCTTCTCCTCGTCCAGAAACTGCGGTCCGTGCCACCACAAATCGGCTCCTGGTTCGTGTATGCTCCACTTTGTAGCCCAATCAGCTGGATTAAGCGCAGACGGGACCCATCGCCAAGACTCCACGGGTGTGTGACGCAATATTTCACCGACTCGGTTGGCAACATACGATGAATATTTACGTTTATGGCAACGAAGCCAATAGAGAACATCCTTCGCATCGCTCCACATTACAGTCCTGTTGTAGGTCCAGCAGTTGGCTTCGACCACCATCGACCTTAGTCTGACTCCTACCAACGCTGCGTCCAACTCTAGCCTAGGAATTGACTTGGCATTTGTGGGTGTCACCTTGCATTTGGCCATAATCAGTGACCGTGTTGTTCCGTCTGATCGGTGCGATACAACGTACGCCGCGGCCGCAAGCGCATTCTCACTCGCATCTACAAATATGTGTAGATCGACATCGTCCACGGTAATGCCATACCATCTTGGAATTTGGATGGAAGGTATTGTTTGGAGGGCCTTTAGCCAATCCCGCCATTTTGAGGAAAACTCAGTAGACACATTCTCGTCCCATTCAGTGTCCATCCTCCAGACGTCTCGCAGAATGATACGTGGTAGTACCGTCAAATAGCTGATCAGTCCCAGGGGGTCATAGACGCACATCGCTGTCTTGAGTAGTTCGCGCTTCGTGGGCATCGTGTCCTTTTCCATCGTCGTTAGGTCGCCAAATTTCTCCGCTCGCCACCGAAAAGAAAGGTAGTCGTCAATGGAATTCCATTGTAAACCCCAAACAGTATCATTTGAGATCAGACTTACCTTCTTTCGGTGGGCGAATGATATTGGATCAATTGCCTTCATGAACTGCTCAGAATTCGACACCCATTTATGGATGTGGAATCCACCTCTCTGATGAATCATCCGCACAGCCTCTGCCAACGATATCGCTTCCTCCACGCTTCTGCAGCTCTGCAACCAATCGTCCACGTAATGCTGGTTTATGATTGCGTCAACGGCAGCTGGGTTCTCGTGAATGAATCTCGACGCATTTGTATTTTTAACTTGTCGAATTTTGTAAAAAAAAGGCAGATATTCGAAATACGGATATACACTTTTAATTAAAATAATTCTTGCACTTATAATTCGTTAGTGGTCACTGGGTGATCGTAACAGGAATGAAGACCGAATACATGCTGAGCTGCCCTTTTATAGGAACAGGTTACCGAAAAAAACAGGTTTTGAGAGATTTTTCCAACAGCATCCAAAGCCGTCGAGGTGCTGTGCATCCTTCTAAAGCCATGATGGTGGTCGGCTAGCTGAATGTGAGTCGCAAAAGTGTGATGGGACGGTATGATTCGCCTAGTGTTGGTTTCAGGATAGGGATGAATCTTCCTTTCTTTCAAAATTCGGGAATGATAGACGATCAGATGGAGTGGTTGATCGTGGTCGCTATGTAATCAATTGCTCGTGTGTCAAGGTGTTTGAGCATGACCATCATTATACCGCCTGGCCCAAGGGGTTTGAAACTCTTCGCTCTTTTTATCGCTGCGGCAACTTTCGGATGAACATTGAAGTGCCTGGTCAACTGGACGGTTATGAATGCTCCTAGTAATGATGCGCTTAAGTCTATCAGGAGGCAGGTGTTCGATAAACTGTTTTTTAAAAGTTATTGTTGCCGAATTGGGTTGCAACATGCACCATTCGTCGCAGCAGTTACATCTTACTGAGGTAGCGTTAGGGTGCAGTGTTTTGTTGCAAACGCTGCAGATTCAAAGACCTGGCTTCAGCTCAATGTATGACACACACATGTTTCTTCCACTGAAGTTGGGAGCTCTTGGCCGTGGTGAACGGGTCGCTCTGGTGCGCAGAACCGGCTGCTAAAGGAACCCTAACGAAACGCCAACTAAGCCTAAGCCCTGCTTATTGTGATCACGTTTGGACTGAGCAGAAATGATAACAATAAACGGACGATAACATTAAGCGAAAACGACCAAAAATCATCGCTCTTGCGGCAGCCGGTTCTACGCACCGAAGCGACCCGTTCAACAACAACGACCAAGAGCTGCTAAACCCTCTTCGACGCTAGAAGGCGTTTCTACTACAATAACATTAACCGTAATTTCGATTACAAGAAGCGATACATTTAGTATGGATTTTCATAAGAATGGTTTACAGTTATGATAACAATAAACGGTTGATGTTGAAATGACGATTTGCTGAAATACATATAATTAAATCAGATTTCCGATAAACTTTCTCGATAATGTAAACTTCTAGTTCCTACACACATACAGACACATTTACTGTTCTTAAGCTCTAACTCTGTATACTGTACATAGTCTTAGTTGTTCAATAAATTGGTTAGTTACCGAAAAGCTGTCTTTGGATAAAGACGTGTCATACTTTGCTCAACAGTTGATAATATTATCCGCGATCACAATAAGCGGGGTCCACTGTATTATTAAAACGCATAGAAATCACAAGTGGCTGCAAAATAAAACTAATTTTATTCCTTCTTTATGATTTTAATTAATTTGAATTTCATTTCTTCTTTCATAGCTTAACATTCCGCTCAACTTGCCAAAACTGCCTCAAAATACATCACCCAGCTCGGGAAATATTTATGAAGACGATACGGTACCGCTTCGCATCCACGATTCCTCGCTCAACTTGATTATTGTTTCTGATGACTCGGGAATGCTTTTCGTTTGTCATTACTATCTATACCAACCAATCAAACCGCCACTGGAAGATGTCAATACACCAAACACCGTGCACTTTGCATATTCTGTCACAATTTTACATTACGGATGCGTCGTTCATTGCGTAATTCCTGGCATTCCGTGGGACAAGGCAAAACTTATGAAGCCCACTTTCACGCTTCATGGAGATCACCATATGATGGTGTTTCAACCGGATTTATTTGTACATTTGTTGGATGTTGGACCATCTCACGAGCCCTGTTGCCACATTGTTTGCCCGGCGTACAACAAACAGCCACTTACCCATTTGGTGCCATGTAGGAAGTGGGGTCCGCTTGCTTACGACGCTGCAACACTTGATCTCGTCTCACTGACCATTCCAAAAGCCCATTTGATTGAAGCATTTCGTAATGACACCTCTGTGGATAATCGTTTAAGTATCGTACATTACTTTTTGGTGCATTCGAACGACATGGATGTCTTGGGCGAGCTTCTGGGAATAATTATGGAACGTCCATTGAGTTTGGATACTGTCCCATTGCTGAAGGAGGCTCTAGTGGCAGGCACTTATGCTACAGCAAAGAAAGGTTTACCTCAAGAAGCGCTTCCGCTCACAAAGCTTCTACCACTAACAACATCAAATACACAAAAACCGATTCAAGCGAAGGTAGCTAACCTGTCCGTAGGTCTCTCGCATGAGAATCTGTGGAATACAACAATGATGCTGCTATCACCGCAACAGCGTCTTTCGCCATATCGGGCAGATATTTGGACAAAATTATGGGAACGCCTGAATGACAACAACAAGGAAAGGAAACGTTTCACCGCGGGACAAGTTTCAGAGAAGCTGATGTATTCGCTTGCTTGCTATCAGCCGGAAGCTCTTTCCCGCTGCACAACACCTCTTTCTCCATCAGGAGTTGGACCCAGTTTGAGCGAATTTTCAGCAAACTCCAGACGCGGCCAAAGTGATGTGTTGCCATTTGTTGAGGTCGAATCGTGCACGGCAACGAAACAGGAGCATGTGATATCAGTGGTGAGTACATACACATGTCCAATAAATTAGTCACACATTTAATATTTCCATTGTTATCCAAGAATTTGCGTGAACTCAGCGTTCACCTAGTCAAAAACTCAGCCAAGCAAAACACAGGATTCCGTTGGCTTAAAGATACCTTATTTGAACGATCTCAAGCGCCAACCCACGTACATTCCGTTGCTTCGCAGTATGCATCTGCCCAGTTGGATCTTTCACGAGCACTCTGTATTTTCGTATGTCGAGCAGCCGGGGTAGATGCTCGTGTCGAGTCCTTGCGTGGATTTCAACTAATGTTCGTATCCAGAATAGTTGTTTTCTTTACAGAATTATTTAAAACTAGCATTTATTTTTACAGAGATCAAATGACGCACATTCAACAATATTCGCTTTTCATGCCGCTAGAGCGTTATTGCTTGGCTGTTGAATCGATTGCTTTCCCTCTTCCTCAAGGATTTTCATCATTTTTCACCTACTTGGGCTATCGAGCGTTGCCTTTTGAAATGTTTATGCAGTACGTGACGAACCATGTCTTTGAATTACAAATTGATGTCATGAAGGCGATTATTAACGGTAAGAAACAACAGATATTCTCTTCAACGGAAATTCATAGTGTTTTGTGTAGATATCGACGACTCGCAGGAAGGAGTTCAACGTAAATTGGAGCTGCTAGCGGTGCTTCCCCGATCTCGTGCATATCGTCTTCTAAAGAGCTGGAATCACCCAGTTAGTCTCATGATTCGTGGCCGAGACCATGCGGCCAACATTCTATCCGGCAATCCAGTGCAGCCGAGAAGCAATTCACAATCTAGAAACAGGAGCATGGAGTCTACAGGTAAGGAAGGATTTTTTTTTGTTATAAAATCATTTATATTTTTATAATTAATATAAAGTTGAAGATCGACGAAAATTAGATGTGGAGATCGCTGCCTTTTCAGAGCCTCCTTCGTGTGGAAATTTGTTCTGTAAACGAAATCACGAAATTCCCAATAGTTGCTTACCACACTTAGACAGGGATCTGAATAACAGTCGATTTATTTTGAGATGTAGTATTCGCCATACTTCGCTTCTTTTGTGGTTTGGTATTTACATAATAGTGTCAGCTATCATTGTCATCGTGTTGGTGTATAAAGTGAAATCTCGCAACAATGATATTCTCCAATTCCTTTTTGAATTATTCGATTGAAGCCGGATCTGGTAAGGAAGAGTTAGTTTTGCTATGGTACTCGGAAAGTATTTTTGAAGCATGTTTCAATGTTCATGGGTTTGTTTATGTCAGTGATTTGAATTTGTGGCAAGGGTATTGAAGAGACGATCAGAATTTAAAAAGGATCATTACAATGGAAAAGCTTATCGGCTGTATAAGGCACATTTCTTTCACTCACTTTGGATATATGTTTTGACGTGACAACGTCTATGGGGAGTGTGTCGAGAAAATGTGGGACGGAAGTGGAGTTGAAAACGAATTGAATTGAAGACTTTGGTGATGAGAAACGAACAAAGTATTGTCATTCCTGCAAAACAAATAAAATGTCATTCTGGCAGGCGACTTCAATGCCAGGCATGTGTCATGGGGTGATACACTATCAAGCCCTAAAAGTAAAAAGCTCCTAGAGTTAATAGATCAGTCAGACTTTGCCAATTTAAACAATGGAGAGCCAACTCTCTACCAATCCTTGGACAATTTATCGTCCAACCACTCCATTCTGGATCTAACCTTTGTAAATGACAATAGTTTAAACCTGCGATAGACTGATGAACCTCCTCCTGATGTATCGCTTCGATGGCCAACTTGTGGGCGCCACTATCAAAGGGTACCCTTTGTACCTCTGGACATCCCTTTCTAGGCCCCTCAAGTCGCGCCTGACATGTCAGGGCGCGGCGTCTTGTTCATGAGGTTGGAGTTTGGGTGATCACTTCGGTAGCAAGCCAGGTATTGCTTGGCAAGAAGCTGGTTGTGGTCCCTTAAAGGCATCATCCTGGTTTCCTGATGTAGATGGTCCTGGGGTGACATCAGGAGACAGCCAGTACCAGTACGGAGAGCGGCATTTTGGCACGCCTGAATCTTTTTCCCACTGTGTGTCACAGAGATTCTGCGACCACACAGGAGCCGCATAGTTGGCCACTGATCTTCCGACTGCTTTATATGTGACCAGTAGAGTTTCCTTATCCTTGCCCCAGGTACTACCGGCCAAGGCTTTGAGGATCTTATTCCTACTACGCATCCTGTTGCACACTGTTGAGGCATGGGGTGATGATGTGACCATGCTGTCCAGCGTGACTCCTAGGATTTTAGGATGGTTTATAGTAGGAATTGGATGATTTCCAATTGAAATTTTTTTTTGTCCTCCTCTCCTCCTCACATCTCCTTTCCACTTTTGCGCAGAGCACTATCTTAATTCAATGTTCATTGGTCCATTCAATTTCGACGTAGTATGAGCGTGCGAGTAAAAAAAAAAACCATACGGAAAAAAACTCAGTGGATGACGTTACTACTATATTCTTATTGATTGCTCGTTTTCTATATATTTTATAAATTCTGGATAGTGCGACTTTCTTTTGTAGATGTTCCTACAGTGCCTCCCAGTCAACTAATTGTTGGTATAAGGGATGGCATTGCAAATTATTTTAATTAACACAACGACCAGTACTATTTTAATTCCGTTTTCGTGTTATACTTCTTTTAATTTATTTGGTCTGACGTATCAAGAAAGTTAAGACAAATGATTATGGTACTATACTATATTATCGATGATTCTCGCAGATGTCCTTTTAACATTTTTTTAAATGCTCTTATGTTCGGCGCTGCCTTTATCGTTGTTGGCAATTTGTTGAAATAGGCTATGGAATGTATTACGGGATCCGTTCGGAAACTCTCTGTTCTTGGGGTTGGTGTGACAAAGTTTTCTGCATTTCTAAGTAGGTATGCATGGCTTTGGTTCACCTGCCGTAGTATGACATTCGTCTTTAATTCGTTCATTTTCACTTTGAATACAAATTTTCCTTGCTCCAGTAGTATTAACTGCCTCATTGATAGAGTGTCAGTGTCCCGGTAGACAGTAATCGATGGTGTCTGTACAGGGATTTTGTGTATTATTTTAATCGCTTTAGTCATAATTCGTCCTATTCTATCTATAGGTATGTTTCGTTGCGATGTTTGACTCCAAAGGAGAAGGCCATACGTTACTTTGGAGATTATGAAAGCATTGTACAGAAGCATCTTAATTTTTACTAGTAGAAAACTAATTCGTTTTAGCAAACCCACAATCGGTGTGATTTGTTTGGCAAGAGTGTCTATATGTTGATTCCAATTTAGTTTTTTATCCATTACGACTCCTAAGTAATTCATTTCATCAGTACGCCTTATAAGTTTACCTTAAGTTACTTTTAGCCTGAAATCCATATTGATTCATATCTAGAAGTTTATTTTCAGTAACGTATTTAGATAAGCGGCTATGGATAACCTTTTCAAAAACTTTGCTGACAGTATTTAGAAGAGCAATGGGCCTATAATTGTTCATATCATTTTGTTCACATGTCTTATGAACTGGTATTACTTTGGAAAATTTAAGTTCATCTGGAAACGTACCAATATTTAAGTGTTTATTTATTAGTTTCATTAGAGGATAGGCAATATGCTCCTTTAGAATTTTTAGATCATCAGAAGTAATACCATCAGGTTCAGGAGCTGTGTGTGACTTCAAATTTGAAATTATATCTAATATTTCTATTTCATCCGTAGTAGATAACGAAGTTAGCACTGAAGCTGATTCAGGTATATGTGGTAGGGTGCTTGTTGGAGTTGGTAAATTATTAATTAGTTGTTGACCGACATTAGCAAAGTATTTGTTGAGTTTGTCTGCTATTACTTCCATGTCCGTGAATCCGTCTGGTGTTCTTATTTCCGAGACGCCTTTATTTGTGGTACGTGTTTTGCGCATTGAAGCGTCGTTAACTACACGCCAAAGCTCTCGTGTATTTCCTGCAGCATTGGATATCTTTCGTTGGTAGTATTTGGCTTTAGCTTCTTTTGAGAGTTTATTGCAGAAGTTTCTTGCATTGGTATAATTTATTTTACATGCAATATTAGTTGGATCGCTGACAAACAGTTTATAGGCCTTTCGTTTCTTTTCGGATGCATCAATTACACTGTTCGTTATACATGATTCTTGTCTCACGCGTACTGTCTTTGAAGTGGTAGCACTATTTTTTGCTTCAACAATTAATATCCTTGAAATTATGAATATTGGTTATAGCTAATTGGGCTGCAACACGTTACTTGAAAAGGTTTTCATTTAGGGAGTGTAAGGTTACTTTAGTTGGTTTAGGTAGGGTGGGTAGAACATTTTTTAATGGAAATGTTAATAACTTTATGATCCAAGTCTGGCCAGTCATTGTACGAGTATTTAATTCTATCTTTAAAATTAATATTATTGTAAGTAATATGGTCTAACAAGGAGCTTCTAGTAGCACAAATTCGGGTTGGAGAATTTTCGTTTACTATTGTTGTACAATTTGATTCTAGCATTTCGTTGTACAAGGAAGTAAAATAGTCATTTGTTAAAAGATCAATATTAGTATCACCAATGGTCACAAGATTGGTGTTTGTTGAATACATAGAGTCAAGATGATCAATAAAGTCGATCTCAGACTCAGACGGAGCACGGTAAAAAGTCCCAATTTTTAGTTTTTGATTATCTAAAGTCAACTCTATAATAATCGTACAAAATTTTGAATCTGCTGTTAAAACTTTATGTGCGTGACACGTTTTGATGAAAATTGCTGTTCCACCCCCTCTAGAATGTTGCCTACAGCTGTAAATTGAATTGTAGCCAGTTATATTGAAAAATTGAGTCTCAGAATCCGATAACCATGTTTCACCACCTGGGGGGGCAAAAACTCCTCTTCCATAGTCCTCCGCGTGGGCGCCCCCTGGAACGGCAGTGGTCACTGACCATTGCTAACCAACGTCAAGCCGCCAGTGATGGCGGTGCGATGATTTGGTTGAGGTACCCCTGTGGTGTGGGGTGTGAAAAAAATACCACGGCCTTTCCCTTTGAGGGCCTGTCGTTAAAACCGACAATCAAAGGACAGGATGTGTATGCCAGCAACTTGCACTATCCGAAATCTTTATATGCTAACGAAACGTCAACTATGCCTCGGATAAGGACTGACTCAACGGTTACGACTTTTAGCTATCGTACAATGACAAAGATCGGATTCTGGAATGTGCGTACTCTCCTGGACAATGGATCAGAAGGTCCCCAGAACGCACGATTTCTTCAATTAGAGAGTGAGTTTCTGAGGTACAAATTAAATATCTTAGGAGTTAGTGAGATAAGATGGTGGAACAGCGGAGAATTCATCTCTCCAACGGGCAGCACTGTAATGTTGTACTCCGGTAAAGCTACCGGTAGTCGCCGTGAGTCAGGTGTGGGGCTTCTTTTAACCAGAGCCGCGCGAAACTGTCTCTTATCCTGGGAACCGGTCTCTGACAGGGTCTTGACCGCCAGGTTCCGGACCAAAATGAGGAACATCTCAATAATACAATGTTATGCCCCTACTGAACCCGACAATGTCTTGGCAAAAGACTCCTTCTACGAAGAACTAAACGCCGTTCAAAGCAGAACACCTAAAGGTGACATTATAATGGTTATGGGTGATTTGAATGCGAAAGTTGGCGCTGATAACTATGGGCTCAGACATGTGATGGGGAGACACGGTCTTGGTGATCGTAATGACAACGGTGAAAGATTTGTAGAGTTTTGCAACTTTCACAGTCTCTTCATCGGTGGTACTATGTTTGAGCATAAGGACCACCACAAAATCAGTTGGTCCTCTGTTGATCGGCGCAGAACACAAAATCAGATCGACCATTTTGCCATTAGTAAAAGATTCAAGAGTTGCCTCCTGGACGTGCGAAACAAGAAGGGTGCCGATATTGGGATGGGAAGAGACCATTATCTAATGATCGCTAATGTTCGATTGCGTATTGCAGCCGTGCGCCGCCCCAGCGACGAAAGATCCAGGCCCCGCAAATTCAACACCGCTCGACTAAAAAATCCAGCTGTCTTACAACAATATAATGACCATCTTGCGCAAAAAGCGGCTGAGATAACTAGTCACCCAAATAGTGACATAAACGAAAACTGGGATGCCATAAAAAATGCGTACATTGATAGCGCAAATACCATCCTTGGCCCAAACCCGGATTGCCGGAATAAGCCCTGGATGTCCGACGCTTCATGGCAGCGGATTGTTGAAAGAAAGGAGCTGAAACTTCGTTTGGCTGCAGCATCAGACGACAATCGAAGCAGCATCGAACTCCTTTACCGTCAGAAAGCTCGAGAAGTTCAGCGTAGTGTGCGACGCGATAAAAGAGTTTATGCCAATTCTCTTTTAGCGTCAGCAGAAGAAGCCGCTAGAAGTAACAACTTAAACGCCGTATACGGTGTCATCAAGGAGTTTACAGGTGGTCGTAACTCCTGCCAACATCCGGTGAAAGATAGTGATGGAAAGCTACTTATCTTGGAAGAAGATCAGATGAGGCGGTGGAAAGAACACTTCGCCGCGGTCTTGAACCGTGTAACCTCTGGTGAAGTTCCCCCTCATATAGATAATTTAGCTAGCCATCAAAATGTGCGTATACGGTCCACTGCCCCGACTAAAGAGGAAATAGTCGCTGCAATTATTGCACTGAAACAAGGAAAGGCCGCCGGACTTGACGGTATCCCTGCCGAACTTTATCAAGCAGCGCCAAGCGTAACTGCCGATTTGCTGCACCCACTTGTTGATAAAGCGTGGAATACAGAGACCTTTCCCACTGAGTGGAAGGAAGGTTTGATCATCAAACTTCCAAAGAAGGGTAGCCTCACAGACTGTAATAATTGGAGAGGCATTTGTGTGCTTCCTGCCGTTGCCAAGATAATAGCTAAAATCGTCCTGGAAAGACTAAAGGTCCACTTAGAAAGCACAATTGATGAAGAGCAGGCTGGCTTTCGATCCGGATTCTCCTGTGTCGATCACATTAACACCTTGCGAATCATCATCGAGCAATGCGCTGAATACGATTCTCCGCTTCACTTGCTTTTCATCGATTTCGAAAAGGCTTTCGATAGTGTGAACCGGGATTCTATATGGGCGGCCTTGCGCAGGAGAGGCATCCCTGAGAAGCTTGTGGCTATTATTAAGGCAACCTATGACGGCGCGAAATGTCGCGTTCTGCATAAAGGAAAGGTGTCGGGGGACTTTGAGATTCGCAGTGGAGTTCGGCAGGGGTGCATCCTCTCACCGATCCTATTCCTCATTGTGATCGGCGATGTGTTGCATGCAGCCCTATCCGGACTCGACAGAGGAATTCAATGGACTTTGACATCTTATCTACAACATCTTGACTACGCTGACGACATATGCCTACTCTCCCACAAAATCATGGATCTGTCCGCAATGGCGTTAGATCTCGAGAGGGAGGCAAGCAAGGTTGGGCTAAAGATTAATACCAACAAGACCAAGGTTCTTAGCCCGCCGTTGCGAAAAAGAAATCCGACACCTATTGCCATCAATATTAATGGGCAGCCTGTGGAGAAGGTGGACAACTTCGTCTACCTGGGTAGCATTGTTGCCGAAAATGGTGGTACGGAGCAGGACATCGCTCGTCGTATCAACCAGGCTAAACGCGCATACGGCATGCTGTCCAAAATCTGGCAGGGCAGTTATCTCAGCATCAAGACCAAGCTGGGCCTGTTTCGCTCCCTGGTACTATCAGTGCTTTTGTATGGGAGCAGTACATGGAAAGTTTCCGTAGGAGTTACCAGAAAGCTGCAAGTTTTCGTCAACTCATGTCTTCGTCGAATTTTAAGAATTTTCTGGCCCGAAACAATATCAAATGAAGAGCTAAGTCGGCGTACGGGTCAGATGCCAATCGACGAATTGATACGCAGGCGAAAATGGCAGTGGATAGGTCACACATTGCGGAAGAGTGATAACTGCATTGCTTTGCATGCCATGAAATGGAACCCCATTTCCAACCAAGGCCGACCAAGAGGGGGTCCTCGAATCACATGGCGTCGATCTGTGGCAAAGGAGTGTCAGGTATTGGGTAAGTCTTTTGGGGAGTTGCGCCCCATTGCCCAGAACAGAGTACGATGGCGCGCAGGAGTAGTTGACGCGCTATGCCCCGCTAGGGGTTAAGGCAAAGTAGTACCACATATTAAAATGTCAATATCGCCGTGTTGTTTAAGGTATGTCTCAAAATCATAAATTTTATTTCGAATACTGCGCGAGTTAGCATACAAAATATTAAAATTATACGATTGGGAATTCATAGTTCTTTGATGTTATAGTCTGTATAGTCTGTATTTGTACTCGTTTCATGAATTCTGGACATTCTCTTGAATTAGCTCTGTGACAAATATTTTCATTAGATCCATGTTTTCTAAGGCAATTTGTGCATTTTTCAATCGTAGAATGGCAGTCTTTGGTATTGTGGTGCCCAGCACATATGGCGCAGATATTAGAATCGCTGGTGCATTGTGTGGTTTTATGTCCAAATTGCTGGCATTTTGTAGTTATATTGTAGTCGTCATGAATGTAGTGTGTATTAAAATCTATGTTGATGTAGTTATTTGCCAGTCGTTTGTACATAGAAGGATTGACTTCAATAAATAAAGTCCACTTTCCTCTTATCTGCTTACTGTGCACTACTTGAAGAGAGTCGCTGTCCTTTGTTCCATGATTTAGATTTTTGATTTCATATTCAAGTTCCTCCGTGTTAAAATTTTTTTCCAGGCCTTTTATCATGAGTCTAGGTGTTCTGTCCTTTGTTGGTTCCACAGTATAACTTCTTCCAACTGCCAATTTCAGCTTCGAAGCAAGTGCTGTAAGACTATCGTTGTTATTCGTCTTAACTACAACTCCACCATTTCGTATTTGTTTCATCACTGTAATTGGTATCTTCGCATCCGCCAGCTTGAAACCCTTTTTGATTTTGTTTATGGTTTCTTCAGATGTTTGCGATTTGTTAGGTCTGACGACTAACCCTTTGCTACTTTCCGACTGCTGAATATTGCCAGAAATTGGTTGTTGTTGCTTTGCAATGGTAGCGTATGCTCTTAAAGGCACAGTAGCTTTCAAGATCGATTCGATTTTCGTATCTAATTTGGCTACTTTTTCCCGATTCACCTTTATTTCATCCAGAAGTTTGTCTCTGGAAGATTTTTTAAAGTTTTCGTCACACTCCCTGCAAAACCAAGTTGCATCTTGACCTCCTTCGTCCAGGTGGTAAATAGGGTTGCCGAGGATTTAGACGCCGAGACGGTTAGGTTCTTGCTTATGAAGAACGAATTAAGTTCTTCAAGATAACCGTTGATGTGTTTGTTCCTTATTGCCAGAATGGAGCAGTCGTCAGCGTAGGAGATGATGTCGATACTTTCAGGTGGTGTTGGGTGTCCTGATAGGTATAGATTAAACAAGGTAGGAGATAGAACTCCTCCTTGAGGTACACCTTGTTTAATCTTCCTAAGCTTTGATTTGCTGCTCCTGAACTCTGCATAGGATTGCCTGCCAGCGAGATAATTGGCAATCCATTTCACTACTTGCGTCGGAAGCGATGAACAGTTGATGTCAGACAAAAGCGCTGAATGGCTGACAGTGTCGAAGGCCTTCGACAGGTCAAGCGCCACCAGTATTGTTCTTTGACATGGACAAGCCTGGTTGAGACCATTATGGATGCGGGATGTAATGGCATCTATGGCCGTGGTCGTACTGTGTCGTACTTCGGAAGCCATGCTCGTGATCTGCGAGCTGGATGTGGGCCGTAAGAACAAGGTAGATTAGTGCTTCATGCGTTTTGGCAACTAGTGACAGTAGAGTTATTGGACGATAGGATTCGCCGAGTGCTGCAACTACTTCGTCCGTGGTGAAAACAGGTATGCTGTCTGTGGTTCGGTTGTGAATATTACTACTTATTTTGCGCTTAAGTCTGTCTGGTGCGGGGTGTTCAATAAATTGTTTATTGAAACGACTTACGCAGTGGGTAGGGTCATTTGTTGAATTTTCACCGAACTGAATGGCGACGTTCCCTTTTTGTTTTGGTGGATTGGAAAGGGCACGGACAGTCGACCATAACTTGCTCAACGCTGTGGTTAGATTGCAGTTATTCAGATGGGTGCTCCATTTTGACCTCCTGTGTTCGGCTACTTGTCTATGGATCTCGCAATTCATCTCGTGAATTCTGGGGTCTTCCGGATTTACGCTTCTGATGCTCTCTCTCTCGTCTGCCAATCTGGCGGCAGTGGTTGGAAAGTTGGGCCGAATTTTCGGAATCCGTCCTGCAGGAATAAACTTCGCAGCCGCTTTGTTCACGACTTTCCTTATGTTGGATTCGGCTGTACGAACGTCGGTTGGCGTTGAAGGGGTCTGGCAACTCTTGGCCGTTGCTTAAGCAAGGAGCGCTCCGATGCGTAGAACCGGCTGCCGCAGGAATGTGGCATATTACGGTCTCCTACGCGGGTTTCAGCTAATCTATTCATTACAGGACTCTCTAGGCGATCCGTACATTCAGGTTTTCACGTGACAAAATATATTTATTATTGCTACTTGTATGTTTAGTCGTTTCCATGTTCGAGAGTGGAATGTAGATTTCAGATAACTCCCGTTTCTTTGACATACAGATAGTAAATCGATAAATGTTTTATGTCAAATGCTCATACATGTAACATAAATTCTGTGGAAATAATTTTCATGATTTTTTGTTATTTCAGGAATCGCAGCATTTCCATCGGCCGACCGACTCTCTCCACTGGATACATTCTTGGATCTATTGACGGCCAAAGCCAGTTTGAATGAATTGGATTTCAATTTATTGATTGAAACAACAATTGCCTCAATGGAAGATTTCAAAGTGTAAGGAAATTAATGAGATTACATAAATTTTCATCAGCTTTTTGTTATTGAGTACAAATTAGTTTTAATCGGATTCTTATAGAATTAAGTGGATTTCACACGCTCAGTGCAATTTATACTTGAAAAGTTTCCTTTAAAGAAAGCACACACAATATATGTTAATTTTTAGTATCGTATGCATTTCATAATTTTCGTTCGTGAGTTATTAAAAACAGTGCGTTTCCAGTACAAGAGATCAATAATTGCAATTGCGTCGAGTGAGATCTGAAGGAGGGAAATTGTAGCGCTTAAATCAAAGGTATCGAAAAAAAATCTCGTATGGAATTGCACTGTGTTTACTAGCTAGCGGCGAGAGCTACCAATGGAAAGTAAATTTCACAATGTTTTCGCAAATGAAATTTACTATATTGTTCATTTTGTTCCTGTTGCCATTACAAAGAAAGTGGAGGATAATGAGTTTACTCTAGCGGAGAGTATTTTCTATTACTATGAGATTATTTTGTCTTTTTTTCTACATTCATATATACAACCGCTTTTTGTTACAAATTAAATCAGTTTTTGCTTTTATTAGAAAAGTATTGTTAAGTTTGTAGATTATAGTCTCTATGATGCTTGCCAAATATTATACATATTTGAATATGATGTAAAATAGCATTTTTGAAAATAATAAAATGAAAACCAGTTTAATTCTGCCATAGCAGCTCAGTGCAATAAATTTCGAAAAGTTAGTTATAAAGATGTTTCCAATCACCATTGAATGTATAACCAATATATTGTTCCTTTTTTTTCTTCATTAAAAAAAAAATAAAACTTCTAAAATGGAAATACGTACTTTTGTTTGTTTGTTTTGTTTATTTACATGTTGTTTTATTGTGATCTTGTACTGCTTCCACCGGCAGATATATGACAGCACCTGATGAGAAAAGATCTGTCGGTGGTACGAAACCAGAGGCCGAAGGTCCAATTACACCTGGACCCCAATGCGAGCGCGAGGGCAATCGAGCCATCCGCCAAACATTCCATCCTTATCGCTTCATTTTTTTATTCCCCATTTTTACCTCCCTTGTTTGTGTTGTCCTCCCCAGGCCTATGATTTTTTGTTAATACGTAAAGGACAGGGGCAACGAGCGGCGAAAACCCTGGCCACGTCTCCCGAACTGAGCTACAGCAAGCATAGGCCGCTGCATAGCTCGTTGAGGGGCCTGTAATGAGGCGGAATAAAAAAAGTCTGAAAACCAGCGAATGGAAGAAGAGAAGAACGACAAGCTTCATCAACATAACAGACGGTGGCATACGATTGCTTCTAGCCCTGTTTGGGAGAAGTGGGGTTTGTCTTTGCTAACCTGTTGCCCTCGATACTCATTAGCAATAATAGAAATTCGCATGCCTGAATGATACCACACGAAACCAAAGAAAAACACAGGCAGGAGAGAAATGGGAGTAGAAATTATTTTTTTTAATCCTTCCATTCAGAGCCGCTTAAAGAAGACGCAGTAAAAGACGAGTTCTACGCCCGCCTTGAAACTCTCTTCGACTCACTTCCAACAAATGACGTCAAATTGCTGCTGGGAGACTTTAACGCGAAAGTCGGAAATGAAAGTTGGCACCGGGGGACCACTGGAGGCCACAGTCTCCATGAAGAATGTAACGACAACGGCCAGCGACTTATTGACTTCCCCTGCAGCAGGAATCTAGTCGTAAGCTCTACGTGTTTCCCGCATCGACGCATTCACCAGCAGACCTGGAAGTCTCCAGACGCACATACCGTTAACCAAATCGACCACGTCCTCATTTGCAGGAGATACTACAATACTAGACGCCCTCTAGTGTGATAGATGTCCGCTCCTATCGAGGAGACAACTGCGACTCAGATCATCACTTGGTGAAGACAACCTACAGATGTAGAATTTCCTCAGTGCACCAATCGAGAATCAGCCCTCCCAAAATCTTTGCGGTTGATAATCTTCTGAGTGATGCTACAGTGGTGACGTATACCACCGCCCTTGAGGAAAGACTATCACCTATGCTGCACAACATCAGCAACACAAGCGTCCATGGGTTCTGGGAAGAACTCAAGGGTACCATCAAGGATGTCGCAGAGAAGGCCGTGGGATATAAAGCCGGCGAGCGCGAAATGACTGGTTCGACGAAGAATGCAAAAATTCACTTGACGCGAAAAACGAGGCCTACAGACAATGGATTCAACGAGGAACCAGAGCCAGAAGAGAAAAATATGACGAGCTACGGCTAATATCGAATAGAATAATTAGACGTAAGAAACGTAAATACTTTGACGAGCAGTTGCTGAACATAAACGAAAACTTAGGTAATAGGAACACCAGACAAGCGTACAAACTAGTAAATACAATTAAGAACGGCTACCAACCCAGGACTAGCCTTTGTAAGGACAAGAATGGAAACATCATCAGCGACACCGATGGTATTAACAAACGATGGGCCTCTTATTTTGAAGAGCTTCTAAACCGACCATCTAACATCCCCACACAAGAAGCTCTCGACGATATTGTTGATCGAGGCCCACCCATTCAACCCCCAACAGTAGAGGAAGTTGATCTCGCGTTGCGGTCACTAAAACGAAATAAAGCGCCGGGCGCTGACGAGATTCCAGCTGAACTGCTAAAATTCGGTGGAACGAGTCTAGTTGATGCCATACATCAATTACTCCTGCGAGTATGGGAGAACGAGGAGATCCCAGACGATTGGCGCAGAAGCATCATCTGTCCAATTCATAAAAAGGAGATAAACTGCGGTGTGAGGATTACAGGGGCATCTCACTAGTTTGTACGTCGTATAAAATTTTGACGAAAATTCTGGAAAATAGAATAAAACCGTACGCAGAACGAGTCATTGGCGAATATCAAAGCGATTTCAGACCTGGTCGCTCCACAACCGATCCGCTCTTCTCAGTCAAACTGATACTCCAGGGGTGCTGGGAATACAACGTAAACGTATACCAAATCTTTGTCGACTTCAAGCAGGCATACGACAGTATCGATCGTGGAGTACTGTACAACATCATGCTGCAATTTTGTATACCGGCCAAATTAGTGCGACTGACTAAGATGACGATGACCAACTCCGACTCACAAGTCAGGATCCATAATAGACTTACTGATCTATTTGAAACACGCACTGGTTTGAAACAGGGCGATGGACTGGCACCGACGCTCTTCAACCTAGCACTGGAATACGTTATTCGTGCCATGAATATGGTCAACAGCAAGACGCTACTCATCAAGTCGACACATTTAGCAGCGTACGCTGACGACATCAACATCATGTCCCGAAGATTGGCTGACGCAGAAGAACTTCTGCATACGCTCGATACTGCTGCAAAGGAAGTTGGATTACGTATTAACGAGGGTAAAACTAAAATAATGATGCAATCGGTGACAAGGACACCTGCACAACCGAGCATCAACGTGGGAAACTCAACATCGAGTTCGTGAACAACTTCATTTACCTGGGTTGCAACTTGTCAAGGGGCGCCAACGAAACTGACGAAATCAAGCGACGGATACAGTTAGCTAATAGCCGCCATACATTATCCGATCCGTCGTCCGATCGATCGGCCGATGGATCGCCACAAAATATCTGCCGATCTCCACTGCACACACACTGAGCGATTTTCGTGCGATGCGATAACGAATGACAATTCAAAAAATAGGTTATGATTCACTCCCAATCCGACCTAGATTCATTTTTGTTAACTATTTGGATGTGTGTGTTATTTTCGTATACCACATATTTGATATTTCAATTGCAGTGCCATTTAAATCATAAGAATCCTTGAAATTTCATAATTTAATAATTTGGTAATTTGACATTCACTTGCGATAATCACATACACTACCCAATCGATCGTCACCGATCGATCGCACGAAAATCGCACTAAAATATCGGCAGATCAAAATTGATCGCCCGATCGGTGCGATTTCCACATACACACGCCAATCCGTCGGCCGATATTGATTTCGGGCGACGGATCGGCCGATCGATCGGTGTGTGTATGGCACGTTTAATAAGACTTTTTTCTCGGTTCTCCCCATAATGAAATCGAAGCATGTGCACAGAAACACGAAGCTCCGCGTGTACAAAATCATTATACGACCAGTGCTATGCTATGGCTGCGAAGCATGGACCCTAACTCAAGCCTCCGAAAACATGCTAGACACTTTTGAACGTAAGGTTCTACGGCAAATTTTCGGGGCGGTTTGCGATCGAGATGGATGGCGCATCCGGTACAACCATGAGTTGTATGAAATGTACGATGAGCTGCAAGTCTCGAAAATCGTCAAACTACAACGACTTCAATGGGCAGGGCATGTACAAAGAATGGACGATGATCGCATGCCTAAGAGAGTAATGAATGCAGAACGAGTCGACGGAGCGAGACTGCGAGGACGACCGAGATCTCGTTGGGAGAGCTCAGTAGGTGTGGACGCCGCGCAGCTGCTGGGCTCCCAAAATTGGAGGACGCGGTCACGTGACCGAGATAATTGGAGGACAATGATCCAGGCGACCAATGCCCGACGTCGGCCTGTCGCGCCACGATGATGATGATTCATAGCCGCTCATGCAAATTTGGTCTCATGGCCGCGCGATTAATGGGACCACCCTGTCTTTCTGCGACACTGGTTGCTCCTCACATCTTAACCTGAAAAAAAGGAAGGCTCCCGGAAGGAAAGAGTATTGTTTCAAGGCCTGTTTCGTCTAATTGCATGTTGAAAAGCTTGTCAGGTCGGGATACCACGTTGTTTTTCATGCAGTTCTCGGCAAAAATATAAAAAAAATAGAAATTTTACAATTTTTTAAACTTTTATCTGCTGCAGCCATTTTAAGCTTTAAAAAAATCGCCGACCGCACATGCTGTAACTCATCTTACAGCACGTAGAATGATGCAATAAGACCGCATGACAGCTATTGTATAAAACTTCATCATAAAATAAGAAATTCAGCCCATGAAAATAGGATAAACTATTTACTAGATATATGTAGCTCTTAAAAGTAAAAATTGTTGCTTTAACCTCCTTAAAAATTCTAAAACTTTATTCGATTTTTTTTTTTCTGAACTTTCACCTGCATAACATACGAGTATTAATTTTGTTACATTAAAATCATCTCCGTTCTATTGCGTTCAAATCGTGCTAACATTCTTTCGCCATAATTCCTTAATTTCGACTAATTATGACCCTATAAATGTAAAGCCAAAGTCCAAAAACTAGAATTTTTCATGCACAATTTACAATTTATGAAAGTATTCGAATTTTCAACGTGATAAAAGGTTTCTTCCCATTTAGAAGACTGTTAGGCTGGTTTCACATGGAATGTACGATACACGGGATTCTAGCAGAAAGCACCAGTTGCGAGCGAGCTTTCATACGAGTGAAATTTAAAATTAATCGCCGTACATACAAAGCTCGCTCGCCACTGGCGTTTTTTGCTAGAATCTCGTGTATCGTGCCTTCCATGTGAAACCGGCCTTAGTGTCACCACACACTGTCGACATCGATCTCGAACATGGTAGAAGTAGACCGGTTTTCTTCACGTTTATGTGAAGTGTGTGTGTGTGTCTTGAGCTATTCAGAGGACATTTGTACCAGATTCGAGTTCGACAGTGTATGGTGACACTAACGAGCCACGAATCGTGCAATATATGACAACGATTTTTGTCGACATCTTTAATAACCAATTGTACCCCATTCAAAAACATATGGCGCAATCTAATGCCGGATTTCCACCAAAGAGACAGTTTTAAAAAACAGTTTTGTTTTCAAAAACAAGAACAGAAACAAGTTTTGTTTTTTGAAAACAGTTCTGTTCTATGTAAACAGACTGTTCCAATTAAACAGACTGGTTTTGTCTCTAGTTCTGTTTATCTTGTTCAACATGTTCCCAAAAAATGTCAGACAACGAGGATTCATAATAAACTATGGCATTTTTTTAATAAATGACATCTAAAACAGAAAAAACGGGGTCAATCCTCAATTAAAAAAAAAAAATCAAAGTGATATAACTTCATCCTTTAAAATGACCACTGATTGTATACTTGGATGCTGTCGCAAAAAATGAAAGTGCGTGTTTCAATCAATCAGACTAAAAACAAGAACAAATGTGCTTTCCTTTGATCTGTTCTAGAAAACAAGAACATTTTCCCATTCGCGATGGGAACGTGTTTTGTTTCCTAAAACAGTTTTTAGAGACACAAATGTTTTCAAAACTGTTCTGTTTTTTCAGAACATTTGTGTTTTTGTTCAGAAAAACAGTTTTTGTCCGTGTTTTTCAAAACTGTCTCTTTGGTGGAAACCCGGCATAACATTCATTTTTGTAATAAAAACCTATTGTCTTGCGACATTTTTTTTTTTGAATTTACAATTCCGCGTTTTTAGTATTATAACTTATGTATATAGCCTACTATGATGAGTCGATTACAACAATTTCTATCTTCGGCGATAAGAATGCTATTCGCCTTGGAAGATAAATTTATAGACGGGGATATCGCCATCTTATCGCGGGAGTCACCCCCTTCGGGAGAAAATAGTTACCGAAAGCGAAACTTCCTGGAGAAACTTTGGCGAAACGAGTTTGCAACAAGAAAACGAATCGCGGCGGGGATAAATTTACGAATTGACAAAATGACGCATAGAAGAAATTAAAGCGATGAGAGTCAACTAAAACAAAAATTATAATCGCTTTTTTATTAGATTAATCTTTATGCTTTTTTTATCTTACATATTATTTCTTTGACGCTCATAGTTCATATTTCATCCTTTTTTACAATTGATGTTTGTAGGATTCGAACCAGGTTCCTATGTTTGCAAGTCCATAGTGCTAACCGTTGCGCTATCTAGACTACAAACAATTCCTGCGTTCACATTTTGGAGCGCTTCGGTTATTCAGCAATTGAAATGCATGTAAACGGAAAAGCCTGCGTTCACATTTTAGAGCGCTTCGGTTATTCAGCAATTGAAATGCATGTATACGGAAAAAATCTTCCGTTTACATGCATTTCAATTGCTGAATAACCGAAGCGCTCCAAAATGTGAACGCAGGCAATAACAAAGACACAGTCGTCGTTTCGTATTTATTGTGAATTGGCGAAATATCATATTGGCGATAGATTGGCGAATTGAAATCCTATCGTATTAAACACAAAAGATTCAAAATAACGTTTTTTAACTCAATAACGTTCACAATTCAAATGATTTAAACTTATAATAAAATATCATGACACTGCATACTTCCGGTAGAGCGTTTAACCGTCTGTAATTTAAAAAAAAAAGGAAATGTGAGTTACGGAAACTCAGTGGGGCATTTAAAATCACACACACTCTAACTCACACATGTGAATTCACACTCATCGTCCAGCGAGTCCCTTTACCCTTCACGCAACGGATGCGGAAATCCAGTGTCGAGACAAACTCGCACACACAAGACCACGACAAACATGGGGTCTCCGGGATCGCACTCAAGACGAACACACAACTTAGATCTAAACTAAACACTACCCACCTTATCTCGACAGAGTCCAACTTATGAATGGCTCAACTGACAAGAAATTGGGGTTGTTCATTTTTGGTGGCATTACACTTAATATTGCCAAGCTTACCTATTTCTTTGTAGCTAACAATCGCGATTTTTCGCCTGACGGATATCCCCTAATTATTGGAAAGGAGACAAATAATCTATGAATTTATCATAAGGAAGAATCGCCATCGTATCGCGATTCTTTCGCCTGACGGATATCCCCTAATTATTGGAAAGGCGACAAATAATCTATAAATTTATCGCATGGAAGAATCGTCATCGTATCATCTGGGCAATTTATCTTCCAAATGATACGAAATTGTTTGCTGTCCTGCAGCTCCCACGCCCTAACACACAATTACCCGGTAGTTGCCCATGTCTTCTTGAATGTCTAGGTGTAGAAATGCAGCTGCCTCAATAGGATTATTCCATAGTGCAGTAGGTGTTAGGGCGTGGGAGCTGCAGGACAGCTAAAGATGTGCTCAACATCGTGCGAAGTGAGACCGCAGGCTGGACAGGAGTTCTGTATTTCGTTATCAATGCGGGATAGGTACGAGTTCAGGCGTGAGCACCAGCCAGAACGAAGTTGAGCGAGTGTAGTCCTGGTTGCTCTAAGAAGTCGTAGTTCGTCTGAAGATATAGCAGGTGGTAGCGCATTTAGTATCCTGTTTGGTGTCATGTCTGCGATTGAGGATAACACTTCTTCACTATGCAATGTTGTGATGGTCGATCTGTAGTTAGCGTTATCGGGTGGAACTCTTTTAAACCTTTGGATTTCCCGCTCGCGGTCCCTCATATTACGTCTTACATGACGTGGCGGTGGGGTTTTATCCATAAGATTAGAGTTAGGATGGTCACTCCGACAACAGCCTACCAGATACTGCTTAGGGGCATCATTCTGGTTTCTTGGAGAAGGTGGTCCTGCCACGACATCAGTAGGCAGCCTGTGACAGTTCTAAAAGCTGCATGTTGGCAGGTCTGGACGTTCCTCCATTGAGTGTCACATAAGTTTTCCGACCAGATGGGAGCCGCATAATTGGCCACGGATCTCCCGATAGACTTGTAAGTCGTTAGTAGGGTCTCCTTGTCTTTCCCGCAGGAACTGCCAGCTAGAGCTTTGAGGACTTTGTTCCTGCTTCTCATCTTGTCACAAATGGTTGACGCATTGGCCGAGAAGGTAGCCATGCTGTCAAGGGTGACACAGATAATTTTAGGATGGTTAATGGTGGGGATAGTTTGGCCGTCTACTACAATATCCAAATTTCCAGTTGTTGCCTCATTTCTTTCGTCTCTTATCGTCGTAGTAAACAGTATAGCGGTAGACTTCGGCGCAGACCGAGTGAGATTTTTTCTGACGAAGAAGGTGTTAAGTTCGTCGAGATACCCATTTATTTGTTCGCACATTTGAGTGAGGTCGTTGCCGGTTGCTAAAATCGTGCAGTCATCAGCATAACTGACAATTTCAAGTCCGTCAGGTGGCGTAGGGAGTCCTGACATGTAAAGGTTAAACAGGGTGGGAGATAAGACTCCTCCTTGGGGAACACCCTGTTTAATTCGTCTTAGTTTAGATTTCCCGGATCTAAATTCTGTGTAAGACTGTCTGCCGGCAAGATAGTTGGCGATCCACTTCAAAGTATGCGACGGAAGCGATGTACCACAGATGTCAGACAGGAGAAACGAGTGGCTGACAGTGTCAAAAGCCTTTGACAAGTCTAATGCCACCAAAATCGTTCGTTGACAGGGACGTGCTTGGTTGAGGCCATTAAGTATTTTTGATGTAATGACATCCAAAGCCGCCGTGGTGCTATGCATCTTTCTAAAGCCATGTTGGTGGTCGGCCATTTGAATGTGAGTCGCAATTATAGGGTGGAGCAGCGTTTCTAGGGTCTTGGCTACAGGAGACAAACGGATATGATTCGCCTAGTGTTGGTTTTTTCCCCGGTTTTAGCATAGGGATCACTCTTCCTTTCTTCCAACATTCGGGAATGATAGACGATGAGATGGAGAGGTTGATCATGGCCGTTGTGTAATCAATTGCTCGTGTGTCAAGATGTTTGATCGGTATACCGTCTGGTCCAAGGGCTTTAGAACTCTTCGCTCTTTTTATCGCTAGTGCAACTTCCTGAGATGTAAATTGAAGTTCCTGGTCAGCTGGACGGTCACGAATGCTAGTAATGCTCCTAGTAATTTTGTTGGGTCGTTAACCGTAATGTTGCCGATTTGGATTGCAACATGCCCTTTGTGTTTGGTTGGGTTTTAAGGGCCCTAACCGTTGACCAGAGCTTATTGACGCCCGTTGTCAAGTTGCAATTGTCGAGGTGAGACCTCCACTTCCTTCTCCTGTGATCTGCTACCCGTCTAAAGATATCAAGTTTTAACTCCTTGATCCTTGGATCGTCCGGGTTAATATTACGTATGCGGTCTCTATCATCTGCCAATCTAGCTGCTGAAGTAGGGAAATTTGGTCGAATTTTGGGTATTCGACCTGCTGGGATGAGCTTTGTAACTGCTTCCTGCAGTATGTGTCTTACATTTCGTTCGGCCGTGCGCACGTCAGTTAGAGTTGGTAGAGCAGCGAAGGCCGTGTTGGTGTAGGATTTGAAGCCATCCCAATCCGCTTTATTGGGGTTGATAAACGTGCGGTGATCAGCAAACTGAGTATTTGATGGTTTGTCCAATTTTATTAGGATTGGCAGATGATCCGAGGATAGCGTCAGGACTGGTTCCCATTGAGCATCATTGATAAGTCCAGCGCTGGCAATTGAAATACCGGGCAAGCTGGAACATGTTCCAGCAATACGAGTGGGCGTGTCGTCGTTAAGTGGACAGAAGTTTGACGCGTCAAGTTGTTCGGCTATGGCAACCTCTCTGGCATCGTTGTCGAGGTTACAGTGAAACAATTCGTGATGGGCGTTGAAGTCACCAGGTAGGAGAGTATATTGGCCAGCTAGCAGTGGTGTGAGGGACATCTGGATACAGATGGAATATAGATATTATAGATTTCAATATCGATATTGCCCAACTGAATGGCTATGGCCTGTGCCTCCAAGATGTTGTCGGTGGCTGTGACGTTGATTTCACGATATGGTACTGAATGATGGATTAGAAATGCAATTTCACCAGCATTGGGCACTCTATCCTTACCAATGACGTTGTAATTGCCATAGGAGCTGAGAGACGAATTGATGTTAAGCTTCGTCTCATGTATAGCTCCAATCATGACGCGGTGTCTATCTATGAAGTCCGATAATTCTGCAATTTTCCGCTGTAACTCATTGCAGTTACAATTGATACGGTGTTCAAATTCGCAATAACTGGTGCAGGTGTCAGGTTGTGTTGCAATGGAATTCTGTTGGTTATGTGGTTCACTGGAGTCGAGAGGGAGGGCTGGAAACTTGTGTTCGCACTAACAGGTGGTGGTACGTTAGGTGTTTGCGTTGACGTTGATGCTTGTTGTCCTCTGAATCTACATTGATTCGCGTGAAGGAGGAATTCCATTGTAGGTGGTGTTTCAGCCCGGAACAATTTTTAAGGTGACACCAATTGCTGCAGCATGTACATCTTACTGTGGTAGCGTTGGGATGCAGCGTTCTGTTACAGACGCAGCAGATCCAAGGGCCTGGATTTGGACCTGGGTTGAGCTCGATCCCGACGCGGTGAAGAAGTATTGAGAGCAATAGCGCCGACATGTGTTGCTCCCAATTTCCAGAAAAAATGGACAGTCAAATTGTGTGACACACACATAGATCTTCCTTCTTGCATCGAAGGGGTTGTGGCAGTTCTTGGCCGTGTGACAGGGTTGATCCAAGTAACACGGGTCGCTCCGGTGCGTAGAACCGGCTGCACTGGCAATCGTGATGTCTGGTGAGCTAGAGCAGGTACCGGGGTATCATCATTCAGTGTACAGAAGTCTGAGGCATCAAGTTGTTCAGCAATGGCTATACCTCTGGCGTCGTTGTTATGGTGAGCGTTAAAATCACCAAGCAGGAGACGGTGTTGACCATTGAGGAAAGTGTTGATATTTACATGGTAGCCTGGGGGACAACTGCATACCGGTGGAATGTAAATGTTGTAAATTTCAGTATCAACATTGCCTGATTCTAAGGCGATGGCTTGCACTTCCGTGGTGGAGTCGTTGTTAATGACATCTATTTCCCGGTATTGTACGGAGTGGTGAATGATGAAGGCAAATCCTCCTCCAGCGTTCGTCAGCTTATCTTTCCTTATGATGATGTAGTTTCCATGAGCGTTAAGGGACGAATTGGGATGTAGTTTCGTCTCCTGGATGGCTCCAACTTTAATGCGGTGTCTGTCCATGAATGAAGCGAGTTCGGCAATTTTGTTTTGCAGCCCGTTGCAATTTAGTTGAACGAGGGAGAGCGTGTTGAAAATGGCGATCGGTGGTGCAGGCGTAAGGTTGTTTTGTTGGGGGATGCTACTGGGTCTATTCGCAGGAGTCGTTGGGGTTGACTGAAAGCTCATGTGGGTGCTCATTGGTGTAGGGGGGGGGGGGGGGGGGGGGGTGAGGCGTTTTAGATGAGCTCGCTGCTTGCGGACCTTGGTTTCTACACTGACTGGCAGTAAACGAAGGATTCCAGTGTCTGTGATGGTTTAGACCGGAGCAGTTTCTCAGGTGGCACCACTCGTCGCAACAGTTGCATCTCACTGATGTTGCATTGGGATGCAGCTCTCTATTGCATACGCAGCAGATCCAAGGACCTGGGTTTTTTTCGATGCCGGCGCGGAGAAGTAGTATTGAGAGCAATTGCGCCGAGATGTGTTGCTCCCAATAAACACAAAAAATAGATACTGCATGTAACACACAAACATACGTCCTTCTCGCATTGAAGGGGTTTGGCAGCTCTTGGCCGTTGTAAAAACGGGTCGCTCCGGTGCGTAAAACCGGCTGCCGCGGGAACGTGTCAACATATCTAGCATTTCTATGCCTTGTTGACGTTTCAATAGCATATCTACTTTTCGGAAGTGCAGTTGCTAGCGTGCACTTCCTATCCGCGTCGTCTTTATACTGACAAGCTCGAAGCACTGTTAGAGTTCTATAAGTACTCACAGGCAGTTTTTGATCGCAGCGAGATTTAATCTCCGAGCTCTAGATTACTATCGTAGAGCGGTGACCGAACGATCACGGCCACCGAGCGATACGATAAATGAAACAGAATTGATTTTAATTCGACATTAAATACGTTTTTCGTTTATTCATTTATAAATACAGGCATTTATTATGTATATACGACTTCATGAAATATAATATTTTTTACATCTAGACTCCCGTTTGATCCTATATACTAAAAACACATTTTTTGGTTACTTCACTACTTATAATAAGTATGCTTATCTTTATTATCATTTATCATAATATTTCGTTCATATTTTACATTACAAACATAAAAATACTATTTACAAGTCATAAGTCTTTGATAATTATCTTTCAGTTTTGGGCTTTCTGGCGAGGAAAATGCAACCAAGCACATAATGTTTTGTTATTTTTCTCAATCTTGTTCTATTTATTTCTACGTGTGTCATTGCGCGTACTTAAAGAAAGGACTATAATCGGTATTAAGTATTGAAACGTGATCTGCTAGCCGTGAAGTTCTTGCAGTTAAGAATCATAGACTGAAGTATCTGTACATAAACATGAAGTGACGCGTGTTAACTACAATATTAAAGCTTTTAAAAAAATCCTTTCTTTAGCGTGACTCATTTATATTTGATAATCATAACATCAAGATGCGGCTTTATTGCTAAAATTATATGTATTTATATCCGATTAATGGTTAACTGATTTGCTTGGCACTTAAATAACTGAAAAGATTCTGCAAAGTCTATGAAATAGAAAAAATAGTACAGAACGCATAAAGGATAACGCTTAGGCCAAATCAGACGAGTATTGATTGATATTATTAGCTAAGTGTTATATTTTAATGATGACTGTGTTTATCTTTATACGACTGCAGTAGAAAGAGAGTATTTGATATGAAAGTAGATAGTAGAATCGCGACAAAACTGAAGTGGCCGACCGCCATCGTGATTTGTAGGCTAAGCAGTGTACTTAACTTGAATAAATGCCTCCAGCAAACAGTCCTTGAATGGATGTGTCACACCTCAATATGAGGTCTCGTCTGTTTTGGCACAGCATTCTCAACAAAATTCTAATGTATAAATAAAGTTCAAAACAAAAATATAGAATACACACAAATTTTCAACCGATATAATGCGGCACTAGTCGCTAATTGGACAGACTTTCTGTTCCGCTCAGCTTCTCTATTAAATACATACGTTGTCAACAAACTCTTGTCATAGGACATACACTTAATGCTAAGTCCTACTTAACGGTAATCGATTTTCACAAAAGTATTACATCATGTCATATTTGAATGAGTACGAGTATAGTATTCTTTTAACTTGGCTAGACGACTTTATTTGCTGATACGATTATCATTCTACTAACTAGCTCCATATCAATTTATAGACACTAAACCTAAACGTAACGAGTTATCTGAGTATAAAAATCTGATAAGCAAACTTGTAATTGTGCAAATGTTGGCCGTTCGACCGGCAGAAGAGCCCAACAATACGCCATAATTGTAAATCTGAAAAAATAGTAAAAGAGAGAAATACATAAATGAAAATCATATTTTCGAGTACTTTTCATGACGTAAAAAAACACACGTAAAAACAATTCAATGCGTAACTTACAATTCGTCAGGGCAATTGTATGGCTGGGCCAACCGATATCCATCCCGTAAATAATGTTCCATTTCGAAAGGATCAACTTCATTGTATGGTTGTTTGGCGAACGTACACAACTCCCACATGAGCACGCCAAATGCCCATGCATCGCTGGCTTCGGAGAATTGCTTTTTCTGTAGGGCTTCAAGCGCCAACCATTTAATCGGGCGATTTTCACTATCGCCCAGACAATTATAATCGGATGGGAAGAGGTCTCGAGACAGGGAGCTGTCTGCCAGCTTAACTCGCAGCGAATCGTCAATACTGTGTGTGTGGGATAGAATATGTGGAATTAGTTTACAACGCATTTCGAGGAATTAGTCAAAAAGGTAAATGGATTAATTACTTACACACAATTCCTTGTAGCTATATCCCTGTGAACAACTCCGTGACTGTGAAGGTGGCCAAGTGCTGAGGCTAGCTGCGACGACATCATCACGATTTGAATGGAAGTGATAGAACGCGAGCAAGCCGGTTCGAGGAGGAAGAGTTTCAGATTTCGTGTACTATTCGGAGCCGGATAGAGGAGGAACGGTGTAGTATGATCTTCAATTGAGACACCCAAGACCGATAGAATTCCGGCATGTGAGGCACCGTACAAGCTCATTCCTTCCTGGAGCAGAAGCGAAACTTGCACTTGACTAGCATGTTGGGCGACTGTTTTCACCAGCACCTCTTGCGAATCATTGTAACTTCCCCGGTACACTCGACCATAGGTTCCTTCCTGCAACAAACTGGACAAACGGACCCGACATCTTTGCACCGTCAACTCGGCAATACGTCTATGCAGTTCTTCGGGCTCTTGTCCTTCACGCTGTCTTGGCAGTGTCGCTGTTGTATGATGAATAGGAATCACTGACGGCGAAATGTATACTGAAGGCGGATTGGAAGGCGGCTGTGTCTGTAACCGTTGGAAGCTTGACGTTCTCATCGGTTGGTTTCCGTGATTTTGTCGTTTCGACGGACCGCGGGCACAATAGGCGATCGATATTAGAATTGAAACCAGAATTATAGCTAAAATGCCGCCTATGATAAGTGTTATGACACCACTTTGAGGTGCCACTATTGTCTCCAAGAGTAATGGATCGTCCACACTATTGCTCTCCTCGTCAGCGTCCAAACAAATCTTTTTACGACGAAATACCAATTCGGTGACGTTGTTCGTAGCACGATTCAGTGTAACCTCGATGGTAATTGTGACTTCAACTTCGGCTGGACGAATTCCAGTGCAGCGCATAGCAATGGCAAACGTTTGAATATCGGTTGGAATATCACCTGTACGGGATATGTTGAGTGTGGGACGCGGCAGGACAGCTGGATCAGATGTCGCAATATTTATGTTGTAGGGCAACGGTCGTCCAGCTAAACTTTGCCATGTGAATGCGATTTCTTTGACGTTGGCCGGAATAGGAACGATAAAATTGAGGGCATAGTCGTTGACAAGACCGTCACGAACGTAATAGAGTTCGGCCGAGACACCTGGAAACAAAAATGTAAAGAAGAGGATTTAATATGATTTATTACGCTTCAACAAGGCGTTGTCTTACTCGCCACATAAAAGAGGTTAAAAAGGTCATATTTGTTAAAAGCAAACATTTGTTAGTCTCAGTAGATTTCCGGTGTGAACCTCTTAGTCCAGGCTATGAGGGAAAAAGAGGAAGACAAAAAAATCGTGTATTTTTGAAACTTGGTACAATTGTTGGGGACAATCCCCTGAATATGCGACGCTTCCTGACGCCCTATCAACGGGGACATTTGAGCATGTATTCAGAGCATTGTTCTTATAAATTGTAGGAAATTTTAAAGCTTTATTATTTTTTTACTATTTTTAGTTAAGTAGATGTTAAAACGAAACCAGGCCGAAGTGAAGCGTATATACCCTAGACTTGCACAGACCTAGTGGTGATACCAAAAGTACCAATTGGCGATTTTCAAAATCAATTAACTAACCCATTCTACAAATATTTGTCGAATTTTTCAAGTCGCTAGCGCCATTCTATCGAAAGTTATTGCTTATTTGAAGTCTCACTTATAGGGGCGGTAGAGGTTTCTTTTGTCGAATATTACGCATTTTTAATAACAACCAATTAGATCCCAGTACAAACATTTGACCAAAATTTCAAGTCGCTAGCTTTATTAAAATATATCGTAAGTTATCGCTTATTTGAAGTTTCATTTGTAGGGGAGGGAGGGGTTCCTTGGGTCGGATCTTGCCCATTTTCAATACCAATCAACTAGATTTACTAACAACATTCTACCAAATTTTCAACTCTCTCTCAATTGCCCTAACTCCTCGTGGGGCATAGCGCGTCAACTGTTCCATGTGGCCCAGTTGACGTTTCGTCGGCATAAACTGGTTTCGGAGAATGCAGTTGCCAACATGCACCTCCTGCACATCCATGGCCACGAACGTCGTCGTGGACGGGATTCAAACCCGAAAATTATCGTAATTAAAGGAATATTTTTTTTTTACATTTTTAGAGGAGATAGGCGTTCCTTCGATCTGATTATGCCCAACTTACTAAAACTCAAGCAGCTTCTCACCTCAGGGTTACATGCCAAAAATCAGGTGTCTACGTCAATTGGTTCAAGAGCTATAGACAAAAAACCTGAAAAGTAGGGTAGTACGGGACTCTTTGTATGAAAATTACCGTTAGTTTTCAACTGATCGATTCTATTTTTTCCAGGAAAGTATAAGATTACCCTCACGAGCAATCTACCAAAGCTGGAGCTTTTCATGTCTATTTAATCGGGACTTATAAATACTCGTACATTTAATCATTTTACATATGTAGAGGAGATAGGCGTTCTCTTGGCTTGATCATGCCCATTTTCAATACCAACCAAACCAACTAAATCATACTGCCAACATTTTACCAAAATGTCAAGGCTCTAGCTTCATTGTATCGAAAGTTACCGTGCGAACGGACAGACAGACAGGCTAAATCGAATCAAAAAGTAACCCTGATCATTTATATATATACATTGCTATACCTCCGGAGCCACCTTTAAGGTGTTATATACGAGTATACCGGTAGCGCAGTGTGTTGAGGCATCAGTCTCATGTGTGACTACCGGCGTTTCGGGTTCGAGTCCCGTCCACGACAACGTTCATGGCCATGTATGTGCAGGAGGTGCATGCTGGCAACTGCATTTTCCGAAACCAGTTTATGCCGACGAAACGTCAACTGGTCTACATACATGGAACAGTTGACGCGCTATGCCCCACAAGGGGTTAGGGCAATTAAGAAGATATTTTCATCGTGACAAAAACAATATACCCTATACTAAAAGTCTAGGGTATAAAGTAGGATAGTTTGGGACACTTTGTATGAGAGGTAGCCTTGGTTCTCATCTGAATGAACTAATTTTTACAGAGAAGTGTACCAAGGTCATATGCAGTCATTCACCCGAATTTGACTTGCCTGCTTTTATTCGATGCTGAGTTATTGGCATGGTTGCAAAAATAATATTTGTAGGAGTGGTAGAAGTACCTTTGGTGGAATTGTCCCCATTTCCGGCACAAACTAACTAGATATTAGTAAGAATATTTTACCAAATTTCGATGTCGCTAACTGTATTCTATCGGGAGTTATCGTGCGGTTTTTCCTTGTGAATAAATCAATATACCATGTACTATTTCATGGTCTCTAGAGTATAATAAAACATTTTATGGTCTAGGGTATAAAATATCATTTTGTAGGGAATTGATTGATCTGCTTTGATTCGGTCTTGACATTTTTTTTTAAAGAATCCAAAGTTTCCAAAATAGTCAAGGAAAACTGAAAAAAGGACCTTTGACCCCTTCTCCTCTACACTTCCGAACCCCCGATCATCGGGGACTTTTGATCACATATACAGGGGCCGTCCCCAACGATCGTTTCAAGCCTTTACGGACATCCTAGCCTGAACTGTCTGCACCATAGATATATATTGAACAGGTTATTTTCGAAACAATTCGCGCATGCGCACTGCTACCCATTTGCACGCGGTCGCTATACGTTCGATGAATGTCGTGACGCCATCGGCCACTCAGCCACAATTTTGACATTTACGAAGCATTTGGTCCCTCGCTCCTCGGGCCACTGGGCCAAATGTTAATACGTGTTGTGCGTGTTTCACTGCGCAGACGCGAACATGTCAGCCATAACTCGATATTCAAATTTTTACCCCCACTCTGCGCCTATTTCCTATCTGTTCAATATAATATCTATGATCTGCACACACGGTAGGTTCGTACTGCCTAAACTATAAGTTCACACTGGGCCCACTCTCTCCACTCTCTAGATTATTTTTGATTGAGGCTTTGCGGTCACCCCGTCACCCGTTACCCGTATTTCCGCTTTAGAAAGTTAGAGCCTATGTTTTTGAGAGTGGGAATGTTGTTATAATGTATGAACCATAGAGAATCTATGGAGGAGCAATCAGCATATACTGAACACTAAACTGGTGTTGTGTACAATATGCGTCGTATGCACCTGATCGTACACTTCCGTTGCCATGCACGCAGCTGGCTTGCGTGCATTCACCTATCCATTGATGAATTCGATTAATTAAAATATTAATGGTCATCAATGGAATTATTGCTGTCTAGGCATCAGCAAAATAGCTGATGACCCGACTGTGTGGTGTCGCAAGCGGGCTGCGAGCAAGGTAACGCGGTAAGTAAATTTAGAATAAGCAGGACTCTGTAATTGATAGTCGGTAAGTTACGAACAAAAAATAAGACCAATTAAATTCTATTGTAATTTGGTTTTTATTCTTAAAATCTCCCCGTCGGGCACGACACTGGTTCAAGTATTTCCACTCGTAAAAAGTAAACAGAGAGACACACACCCTCTTCCCCGTAAGCCCACTCAGTCCATATAGTCGGATATGAGATGTCAAACTCACATTCCCCCTCATACTTCTCCTTTGTGAACAATAACATTTCATTTTATCTCTCTATCTCGGGACACCTGCTCGATCCATAAAGCCGACACATGAGATGTCAAACTCACATTCCCCTGCCACTTCCGCCCTTGTGCAGAATTGCTTCATTTCTCTCGATCTTTTTCATTTCCTTCTAATTTCTCTTTTCTGTGGTACGGAAGGTTCGTATTGCCTAAGGCGGAAATACATACTGTATAGTGAACACAAAACCTAAAGCGTAAATTCTTGAGAGTAAATGTAGTGGTGTGGAGCGTAACAATCATTCTCGACTATGTCGCAGAACAAGGCTAAATGGGTAGGAGGCGTATGTTCTGCTGGCAACATACATCGTCCAAACCCAGTGATGTGCCATCTAAGCCGCTAGTTGTAGTAGTTGACGCGTTTATGTTCTACTAGGAGTTGGCCAAAACTAATCATCGTAACCACTTTCTTTTCTCGCCAACAAAAGGAATCCCAACCTTCTTCACTATATCAATATGAAAATCCAATAAAGATTTTTGCCTTTTCCATTTGAATATTAAATTTTCTAGATAAAAGCTCCTAAACTAGGCACTAATGGAACCTTTTAAAATGACATTTTCCTCATCTTTCTGCTGCGCTGTCTATTTAAAATAATAAATAAGATTGAATGATACTATCGTCTGTTCAGAAGAACAATATTGAATTATCCTTAATTTTCGGATGGATGAAAAGAGGCTAATCCCGAAACGCCCTATGCTTTGATTCATGCTACCATAAAATTGTCATAGTGGAGCATAGCTGCAATCTTGCGTGCAGACAAATTTATCTGCCAACGAGCGAATATTTACCTATATAGAAAATAATAAATTCGTTTCAGTCCATAAGCTTCTCAAGATTTGCAGGCGATCAGATATGATATATGCGAACTAGATACCACTAAATCCGACTAGATGGATAGGATATAGTGCATTATTGTCTTCGTATTTCAATTTTAAGGATGCGTGGGTAGGTAAGGGTTCAATTTGTAGTTTGTGGAAGATATTCGTATTGCATGAAGATTTGGATTAGTTTTGAATTTTCAAGGCGGTCGTAATAAAGGCCGTTGATATGACGACAGACAAAGCTGGAGAACTCTGAACTACTGAAACTCGAAACGGAAATTTAAAATATTTTTTTTTAGGATTTTGATATTACTACTACTCTGCCTTAACCTCTAGTGAGGCACAGCGCGTCAACCACTCCTGCGCGCCATCGTACTCTGTTCTGGGCAATGGGCCGCAACTCCCCAAACGACTTACCCAGCGGCTTACACTCTTTTGCCACAGATCGACGCCGCCATTTTAGGACGCCCTCTTGGTCGACCTTGGTTGGAAATGGGGTTCCATTTCATGGCATGTAAAGCAATGCATTAATCATTCTTCCGCAATGTGTGACCTATCCACTGCCATTTTCGCCTGTGTATGAATTCGTCGATTGGCATCTGACCCGTACGCCGATTTAGCTCTTCATTCGATATTGTTTCGTGCCAGAAAATTCTTAGAATTCGACGAAAACCTGCAGCTTTCTGGTAACTCTTACAGAAACTTTCCATGTACTGCTCCCGTACAAAAGCATAGACTGTGCCAGGGAGCGAAACAGGCCCAGCTTGGTCTTGATGCTGAGATAACTTCGCTGCCAGATTTTGGACAACATGCCGCATGCGCATTTAACCTGGTTTGTACGACGAGCGATGTCCTGCTCCGTACCAACATTTTCGGCAACAATGCTATCCAGATAGACGAAGTTGTTCACCTTCTCTAGTATTGATGGCAGTAGGTGTAGGATATTTTTCGCAGTGATGAACTAAGAATCTTGGTCTCGTTGGTTTTAATCTTTAGCCCAACCTTGCTCGCCTCCCTCTCATTAGATCTTGACAGATACATGATTTTGTGGGAGAGTAGGCATATGTCGTCAGCGTAGTCAAGATGTTGTAGATAAGATGTCAAAGTCCATTGAATTCCTCTGTCGAGTCCGGATAGGGCTGCATGCAACACATCGCCGATGATGAATAGGGTCGGTGAAAGGATGCTCCTCTGCCGAACTTCTCTTCGAATCTCGAAGTCCTCCGACACTTTACCTTTATGCAGAACGCGACAATTCGCACCATCATATGTTGCCCGGTCCGGATGGCGCAACGGTTAGCACGTTCGCCTTCAACGCACTGGGCCCCGGTTCGATCCCGGGGATTTACGTGTCGGACTATGAGCCCACTCAGCTGTTAAATGAGTACCCATTATGGGGTAAATAACTCGGTTGAGCGTGTTGCTGATCACATACCTCTGCACAAAAACCGTCACGATCTAGAAAATGAGATGATGCTAACTCATCTCGAGGCCGTGGTTCAAATTGGACTGTTGCGCCAGTTATTTATTTATTTATTTATTATATGTTGCCCTAATAATAGCCACAAGCTTCTCGGAGATGCCTCTCCTGCGCAAGGCCGCCCATATAGAATCCCGGTTCACACTATCGAAAGCCTTCTCGAAATCGATGAAAAGCACACAAATACCCCTCCAATTATTACAGTCCGTAAGACTACCCTTCTTCGGAAAATTGATGATCAAACCTTCCTTCCACTCAGTGGTCTTTGTATTCCACGCTTTATCAACAAGTGGGTGCAGCAACTCGGTAGTTCAGCTTGGCTTGGCGCTGCTTGATAAAGTTCAGCGGGGATACCGTCGAGTCCTTTCCTCGATTTAGTGCAATCATTGCAGAGACTTATTAATCTTTAGTCGAGGCAGTGGACCGTATACGCACATTTTGATGGTTAGCTAAATTATCTATATGAGGGGAAACTTCACCAAAGGTCTAATCTAATCAAAAACCGCCGCGAAGTGTTCTTTCCACCGCTGTAAACTCCTTGATGACACCGTATACGGCGTTTAAGTTGTTATTGTACTTCTTGCGGCTTCTTCTGCTGAGGCTAGAAAAGAATTGGCATAAACTCTTTTATCGCGTCGCACACTACGCTGAACTTCTCGAACTTTCTGACGGTAGAGAAGTTCGATGCAGCTTCGATTGTTGTGTGATGTTGCAACCAAACGCACCTTCAGGCATTTTCTTTCAACAATCCGCTGCAATGAAGCGTCGGACATCTAGGCTTTATTCCGGCAATCCGGGTTTGTGCCAAGGATGACATCTGCGCTATCAATGTACGCATTTTTTATGGCATCCCAGTTTTCATTTATGTCACTATCTGGGTAACTAATTATCTCAGCTGTTTTTAGCGTTAGATGGTCGTTATATTGTTGTAAGAGAGCTAGATTTTTTAGTCGAGCGGTGTCGGATTTGCGGCGCCTGGATCTTTTGTCGATAGGACGGCGCACGGCTGCAATACGCAATCGAACATTAGCGATCATAAGATAATGATCTTTTCCCAATATCGGCACCAACTGATTTTGTGGTGGTCCTTATGCTCAAACATAGTACCACCGATGAAGAGACTGTGAAAGTTGCAGAACTCTCCAAACCTTTCACCGTTGTCTTTACGATCCTGAAGACCGTGTCTTCCCATCACATGCCGGAGCCCATAGTTATCAGCGCCAACTTTTGCATTCAAATCCCCCATAACCATTTCAATGTCACTTTAGTCGTTTTACTCTGGACGGCGTTTAGTTGTTCGTGAAAGGAGTCTTTCGCCAAGACATTGTCAGGTTCAGTTGGAGCATAACATTGTATTGTATTATTGAGATGTTCCTCATTTTGGTCCGGAGCCTGGCGGTCATGATTCGGTCGGAGACCGGATCCCAGAATAAGAGACAGTTTCGTGTGGCTCTCGTTAAAAGGAGCCCCACACTTGACTCACGAGTACTACCGGTAGCTCTACCGGAGTACAACATTGTAGATTGTAGTGGTACACGTTGGGGAGATAAATTCTCCGCCGTTCCACCATCTTATCTCACTAACTACTAAGATGTTCAATTTATACCGCAGAAATTCACTCTTTAATTGAAGAAATCGAGCATTCTGGGGATATTCTGATCCATTTTTCAAGAGAGTACGCACATTCCAGAATCGAATCTTTATCATTGGCTGCGTTTCTACGAGCGGATTAGGATTTGACATTTCTCGGTTTCCCCTCCATATGCTTTCCACTCCGGTGGAATATGTATGGACAACTGTCAATATTTGGATCTGAAAATGTCGCCCTCCGGATCAGAATACTTTTCAGATCTGGAGGCGAATATTTTCAGATCCGAAAATTGACAGTTGTCTGCACAAATTTTACCGGAGGGGAAAGCATATGGAGGAGAAATCGAGAAATGGCAAAACCTGATCCGCCCGTAGAAACGCAGCCATTGTACCATAGCCAAAAGTCGTAACCGTTGAGTCAGTCCTTATCCGAGGCATTGTTGACGTTTTGTTAGCATATAGCAGATTTCGGATAGGGCAAGTTGCTGGCATACACATCCTGCCCTTTGTTTGTCGGTTTCTACGGCAGGCCGGGAAAGGCCGTTGTTTTATTCTTACGCCATACACCACAGCGGGAATGTTTACCTCAACCAAATCCAACCGCCATTACTGGCGGCTTGACTTGGTTAGCAATGGTCTACGACCACTGCTCTTCCAGGGGGCGCGCACGAGGAGGACTATGGAAGAGGATCCCCCCAGGACTTTTAGTAGTGTTCCCCGAACATCAGTTAAAAAAGAAGTCAATCATTTGATCGATATTTTATTTGAGCGCATTTTGACTGTGGTATGGGTTTTTAATCTAATTTTTTAAAACTATCGAGCTGAAATTTTGTACAAAGCCTTGTTTCTATTGCACGCTGTATATATGTATGTCGGAACCAACCGAATTGGACCACTGCGTCATAAAGCTGCCATAGGAATAACCGGTCCAAAAGTCTGGGTTTGTGACCAAATTTCATATTTTTCAATCCACTGCCAAGCTACATTCCCAAAATTGGTTGAAATTGAACTACTACACATATCATATAGCTGCCATAGGAACGACCGGTCTAAAAGTAAGTTCTTGTCAGGAAAACTTTTTTATTTCTAAAGATATCTTTACCAAATTTCACATTAATCGATCATAGCTACCAGCAAACCACATTCCTAAATTTGGGTGAAATCGGCCCACTATTTCATATCCCTATCATAGGAACACTGGAATCGGAACAAGTTTTACTGCTAATTCTAATGTGGCCATTCCAATGCGACCCACACTTTGAGAACCAAATATCTAGCTAGACTAGCGGGTAGGATTAGAATAACATTCACACAGCAGTTCCAAAATAACTAAATAATTGCAATATCGACACATTTGCCTATTTCAATATTTGAAAATTTGTTTTCATATACTACCCTGGGCTTGCACACAGCACTTTACATTAATTTCATCCTGTTCCGCATTTAGGATAGGAAAAACAACTGGAACTGCCACACCCAATATGTGTGTAGACAATTTTTTCGCAGACAATTGGTCGTGTTGGATTTTAATTAAAATTTCTCTGTTTATTGGCAAGGACTAGGCTCGATTCAAATATTCCAACGAATCGGAAGCACAACATAAAAAAACATGCACCTAACTCTCAATATTGTGTGCTGCCTTGTTTCGCATCCAAAAGAAAGAATTTATTGCCACATACAATAGCAGAAAATTGAAAAAAAAACATAAATAAATGATTCAAAAGAGTGTCCTCCTCTTCGATGTTGTTCAACGGCCAATTGTGTCCCGGCCAGTGACAAAATGGACTCCACTGACCGCAAAATTCTGCTTGCCAATAAATTTCACGTCCTTACATAATTTGTGGACTCTTTAGGGATAATCTTGAAAAGCCTTCACATCCATTACCAGAAAATTAGAACAACTATTGACCATTGGTTTTGTTTCATGGGCACTGGACACCAGACAGGACATGCCAGTCTTAATTGCACCGTAGGCACCTCCCCGTTGTTTTGTACACCATGTTGCACACTTCAATGGACTGGACCTTATCAGATTATTAAGACATATTTTCTCGTCATACAGAATGCCTATCACAACTGAAACGCAGAAGACAAACTACTTTTCGATAACATTCTTCATGTCGATTGGTCGTAAATCTATTTATTATCCAATATCCTGCTCGTAATAAATCTTGAAATTTTTCATGACACATCATTACAAGTAGCAGAAGCCATTCCACCCTGAGGGAGCAAAGTCGGACTGAGTCAGTTGTGTAGGCTGACGGAATGGGCTAGAGCCAGTAAGTAGGTTGATAGTAGGAAGAAGTCATATAGGACTCAAAGTCCAGGGCCAGGCCGTGTGTGTGTATGTTTTGAGGAAAATAAATATACAAAGCGTGAGACATGGTCGGTACGTGGCAGCACAGTTCTTTATCATTGTTAGTGCGATGCCATCGAGTGCCTATCAAACTTCATTTCGGCTCTAATTTTCTTCCAAAAAGAAAAAAACTAAAGAGGACCGAACAAGTTTTTCTCTGGATATGAGAATTTATGGGCATTATTAGACTTTTTTTCTTGGGCTTTTTCTGTTGTGTTTCTTTTTTACTTGGATGCGACAGGGTGACAGCGACAAGGCGAAAGAGTGCCTTCAAATACTATGTCTCATAGGACAGCAGTCACCGTGGAGCCCTCATATACAGGTCCTCCTGTCCACACATTTGTAAGACGGAGGAAGTCGAGCCGACCGAGATATGGGGGCAATTCTGTCAAATTTCCTCAGAAAAGTAATTAATCATTCGATGGCACACCACCAAGTTTCACGTATGGCAAAGGAAATGGGATGGGGCTCTTGGGGTTTCCCTGGTCGCAATGATGAACTTGGAGCTGATGGCATCTTCCAGTGTTTTTTTTTTTGGGTCTTGATACGGTGAAGCTATCATGTTGCCCTCGTTTAGATAAATAGACAACAAGTCCCCACTATAAATTTATTGCTCCTTTTTTGTACGTTATTTCCTTGATGGCGCACGGATGTGTTGGCTGCTAACGATGCACAAACGTGCCACACCAAATGATGCCAATGATTGAAATAGGGAGGAAATGATTGTTGCATCAGCTTGGAGCTCGGATGCGGTGGCACCTGCAAAAAATCCAGGTATAGTATAGTCGGTTTGTTGTGGCGTCTAGAATTGGTGTTAATTTAAAGATAATTCTATGTTTAATCAGCTTGAAGAAAAAAATAAAATGGTTTGTGGGGGAATTACATATGTATGGTATGTATGTATGTTCACGTTGCGGGATATTAGGCTAGAAAGGAATAAATGAAGGAAACGGATGGATTTTTTGTGGTGAATTAAACTTTAACGTTAAACGTTGTTAAATGGGTAGCTTCTAGCTCATATGATCAAAAATGTTAGATGAATAGAGAGAAAGAAAGAATACTTGCGGATAACAGCTCGCTTCCTAGGCCGTGAGTTGAATTAATATGTAATGTGCTAGTTAGTTATACTAATTAACCCCTTATAACCAGTGGCGGATTTCCATTGACCGCCGCAGGAAAAATCTGCCACCTCAATTTTTTTGACTACCTACTCTTGCCAACAAAATAGGTAAGGTGTTTGAACAGTGCTTTCCGAATTTCCTGAGTGAAGAGCTATAGTTACAAACAGTGCACAGAGTTATTGTGCAGACCATTGGAGATATGCTTGGTGCTGCCCCTGTGCGGCATATATTTTAAGTGGTGCCTGAGATAAGAAAAACTATAGACTATAAATTCTTTTTATTACCTTTTTATTAATAGGGGTACCGGTTAATTCGTGCGGTTTTCTAACTTCTAAAATGGTTACAAATTTAATATTTAATAGTATTGTCCATCGCTAGCTAAAACCTTTTCCCATTTTTCTGGCAATTCACGAATACCCTTTCTGAAAAATTCGGCCGGCTTCTCCGCTATCCACGAATCGATCCAATTTTTGACTTCTTCATAATTGGAGAAAAGCTGGTCAGCCAGGCCATGTTGCATTGATCGGAAGAGATAGTAATCGGATGGCGCAAGGTCTGGACTATACGGCGGGTGGGGTAGGACATCCCATTTGAGCGTTTCAAGGTAGGTTTTGACGACCTGTGCAACATGTGGCCGAGCATTGTCATGTTGCAAAATTACCTTGTCGTGCCTTTGTTCATATTCCGGCCGTTTTTCGCGCAGTGCTCGGCTCAAACGCATCAATTGTCGTCGGTAGACTTCCCCTGAAATCGTTTTATTCGGTTGCAACAGCTCATAATAGATCACACCCAGCTGGTCCCACCAAATACACAGCATAACCTTCAGGCCATGAATATTCTGAACGGCCGTCGATGATGATGCATGGCCGGAGTATCCATACGTTGCCCGACGTTTTGGATTATCGTAATGGACCCACTTTTCATCGCCAGTGACAATTCGATGCAAAAAATTGTTTCTTTTGTGCCGTTGAAGCAGTTGTTCACACGTGAAAAATCGGCGTTCCACGTCTCTTGGCTTCAGTTCATACGGCACCCAATGGCCTACCTTCCGGATCATTCCCATTGCTTTTAGACGATCGGAAATGGTTTGTTGAGCGAGGCCAAGTGATTTTGCAAGTTCTTTTTACGTTTGGGATGGATCTTGGTCGAGCAATGTCTCCAATTCGTGATCTTCAAACTTTTTTGGCTGTCCGGGCCGTTCATCGTCCTCCAAGTCAAAATTGCCACTTTTAAACCGTGCAAACCACTTCTGGCACGTACGCTCAGCTAGAGCATGCACACCATACACTTCCACCAAAATACGATGACTTTCGGCAGCCTTTTTCTTCATATTGAAGTAATGAAGAAGTACTCCCCGCAAAAACACTTTATTCGGCACAAAATTCGACATTTTCAGAGTAAAAAAAAGTATTGGTGTTTACGCTTTAGCTAAAGGACACATACTGATTCTGAAACTATATCACAGTAGCTTTCCAACACATATTTGGAAAGGTGAATCACTGGAATAAAAATGAAGTTACGCCATCTGCTAGAAAACTGCACGAATTAACCGGTACCCCTATTAGTTTATCTATTTATTTATATTATATGGAAAAACTGTACATTAACGTTTCCCCTGTAGTGTGGGGCGTAGAATAACCCACAGCCTTTCCAGGCTTGTTGTCGAAAGCGACTAAAATGGACGGGGTGGTGAATGCTAGCAACACGCACGTAGAAACCTATATAAGCTAACTAAACGTCAACTAGATCATATTAGACTAGTTGATGTCATGTAGAAAAAATATAAACTTTGCCACTGGGATCCGAATTTAAAATTGGCTGATTTCAAAATTCTTTCAGCTTTTTAGTTTTTGCCCAGACTTTTTTCCGCCGCCCTTTTTCTGTATTCCGATTCCGAACCACTTAATATTTTTTACCGTTACTTGTTTTTATGCGCAAATCGGTTTCATCATCGTGGCGCGACAGCCCGACGTCGGGCCTTGGCCGCCTGGATCATTGGTCACGTGACCGCGTCCTCCAATTTTGGGAGCCCAGCAGCTGCGCAAATCGGTTTGACTACGTTTTTAATGTAAACACAGGTTGGAAGTCGCGGAACGAATGAACATCGAATTTAGGATGAGACCTAAAGAACATCCCCGTGTGTTTATGCTGTGTTCATAGGTGGATTGGTTTAGTGCGTGATTGCGGCTCGAAGTTGAAATAAACCACTTATAATGAACCATATTATGGTCTGGTAGTGCTGTTTCCACCGGCAGATCGATGGCAGCACCTGATGAGTAATGATCTGTTGGTGGTAGGAAACCAGAGGCCAAGGGCCCCATTACACTCGGACTCCGATGCGAGCGCAAGGCCATCTGAGCCATCCGCCAACCATTCCTCACTTATCGCCCCATTTTTTCATTCCCCATTTTTGCCTCCCATGTTTGTGTTGTCTTCCCCAGGCCTATGAATGTTTCTTAATACGTAAAGGACAGGGGCAACGAGCGGCAAAAACCCTGTCCACGTCTCCCGAACTGAGTTACAGCAAGCATAGGCCGTTTCACTAGTTTATATAGGTTTCTACGTGCGTATTGCTAGCATTCACCATCCCGTCCATTTGAGTCACTTTCGACAACAAGCCTGGAAAGGCTGTGGGTTTCTTCGTCTGATGGCACGGCCCGACCTCCATGGTCATATGCTACCGTCGGCTCCGTCTCCACGGCCATCTTCTGATACCCTCCAAACTGTCCGTTATATATTTTGGCGGCCAAGGTGGGCCCATTTCTGGTAAAGAACAGGACTAAAAAGGACCTTATCGGCTTCTTTTTAGTCTTTCCACCGATTGGCATCCCTACAGGCACATTAAGGCTACTTGCTTTAAGTTTTAGAGCTTAGCTACTTTACTTCACGAATTTTCCCTTCCTGTAGCTGTACTTTCCTCTGTAGCACCCCCATCCTTCCTATACATTCAGTTTAACAAGGCAGTCCTTTGGCTTTGTGTTCGTCTTTTGTGGTTTAGCCATGTATTTAAGGCCTCCATAAAGGCTTCGAATTGCCGGCATTGGGATTCTCTTCGGTGACCGTACAAAGCGCGGAGGAACGCTGGATACTTTTTGTTTGGATTGTCCTTTTAAGTAACTTAAAAAAATTTGCTTTACAGAGTATTACATTCTTCTATTATTCATGTGCTCAGCAGCTTACAAAGTTTATGAGTGAATTACGGAAAGGAATGCAATGTTGCGCCTCTGCTGGCACGGCCCGACCTCCACGGTTATATGATTTGTCATATAAAATGGCCATAAAACCGTGTTTAGTACGTCCCCCAGTCAGTAGCCAAATCGATACGACTAAATAGTGAGTAAATGGCCAAAATCCATCTCGTCCCTTTGTGGGGAAGAGACAGATACATTGGCGAAGTGGTTAAATGCCCGTAAATCTGCATCGATATCCTAAATTTGACAGAATGAAAGTTTTTACCACCTGAAGCGGAAATGAACCCTGAAGCCGCTTTAGGAACTACAAATCCCAGTGTGTGGGTTTCAGGTTCTTACTATCTGAAGCAGAAATGGACTGTGAACCCGCACTCAAGGAATTTCCGCTTTAGGGACCACAAACCCACCGTCAGTGCATCATTAGAATGGATTCATACAGAATGAGCTAGTCCCCCAGTTTGGAGACGTACCGAATACGGCTTTGTTGCCATTCTCAAAAAATGTTTCGGTCTAGTCCTCACAAAGGGACGAGATGGATACAGCTTTTTGATCATTCACGTACTAAAAAACCGTATCTGTTTGGTACTGGCTCGGGGACGTACTAAACACGGTTTTCGAAATACGCCACTCGGAATCCAGCACAAGATAATGTTGAAAAAGTTACAGAATTTCTCTGGCGCAGGTGTCGATGGCATGGATCTCGGCTTGAAAAACGCTGGGCCAGACGCCCCATGGCAATGGAGATTCTAGTATTCAGCCCAAAGACCCCAGAAGTAACTCTTTGACCCGCGTTTGAACCATAGGTAAACCGTTTTGTACAACTGGGGTCAAGGCAATGATTGCCAATATCTCATTCCGGGTGGTTAGGGATGAGGACCGAAAATTTCCTACCGAAGCAAAGTTTCGTACTCATGTACTATAATTTGATCGCAAGCAGATCGGTATGCTAGGAATCCGCTCCAGAATGCTTTACTAGCTGCTACTAGCGCAGCATAAGTCACTGCTGGTCGTACCAGCATCAAATACAACCACTCAGTTTTTTTTCGAGGTGAGTCCTTAGGTTTTGCCAAAGAGGAACCTGCATGCCCACATAATCCAACTGGCCTTGTTAATAACATTCTCGACGTGTTGGCTCCAACACTTTACTTCCGTGGAGAGTCCGAGTGCCGTCCTGCCTAGGCTGACAGAGCTTAAGATAAGATTAATTTTCTAAGAAGGGTTTTCAACGGTTAACGCTCAGACCAACTTCAGTGCATCAGCAGATGACAAGGTCGAGTGCTGCACCCAATACCTCAGTGATGGTTGTTTCAAACTTTTCCCTGACTACAATGGTTATATCATCGGCGTATTCAATTGCCTGGTAAACATTATCACAGAGCCGTCAACGACTAGTGATCATAGAAACGGGGAAAGAACCCCACCCTGAGGGCAACCCTTAATAGCGTTGACGCAGGTGCCACCCAAGTTGAGTAGATTTCACGCCCGCGAAGCATGGCGTCAATCCACACTATTGAGGTCGTAGGAATATCTCGGAGCTCAAGTGCTCTAGATAAACTGTTGTAGCCAGTGTTGCCACAAGTACCTTGAATATCAATGAAGGCGCACAGAGCAATCTTCTTCTCATTAAGATTTTTCAATAATTCCTACTACATTATGTAAGACATAACACAGTGGACTTATCTTTCACATAGGCGAATTGAGCTCAATGCAGGTGTGCCGTGTTTTCCAATTTTTCCCTTATATGCAAATCCAGTAACCTCTCAATATTTTAGAAGAAACGATGAGAGACTTATTGGTCTGTAAGATATCCAAAGCTCCTTTGGTTTGTTTCCGTTTTTTGGAATGAAAACCACGTCCAAAGTCCTCCATAAACGTGGTATATACCTATAGATAACAAGGCTGTTTAGAAAGGATAGGGAAAATACAGGACTCCACGGCCCACTTTATTTGTCGAAAATGATTCCAGAGAGGCTTCTTAAGTTGCTCAACGGGAGTCGATGCTCAGCCGATAAAGAAGACACACCACAGGGTTCAGTTTAGACTGTGCCAGGAAAGTGAGTGTGCAAGAGGAGCTCCAAAGTTTCCTGCCGGCCGTCTGTAAAGGATCCGTCCTGTTTCTTCAGTAGTATGATTCCGTTAGTATGCTCCTTCGACTTCGACAGGGTCTTGTGGATAGGTGTCGATTTAGGTAGTTACTCTGAATTCATTCGCGATTTCTTCCCCAACACTCCGCTTAGCACGTCTGAGAAGGAGGTTATTTTTGGTGAGTAAATTTCTGAATTCGCCCCATTCATTACTACGCTGTCCTGTTAAATTTTTTCCTAGCCTGGGCTCTCCAGCGCACCAGCTCTCTTCGTTCCATCAGGGAATCTTCCGCGCTGTTCTGAAGCCATGTGCTACAGTACTATCATGGTAGGGGGTGATTGCTGATGGAACTTAGCAGTTGGTTAGTTTTGGAACCCACTCATTCACGAAAGAGTTGTAGATTTGTCTTCTTAGGATAAAAGGATGTAGAGCAGAGCTCAGAACGCCCCGGTATGCCAAATCGGATCAGTGAGGTCATAGTCCGGTTTTCGAAATCCCTTGTTGTGAAAAAAATATATGAATGATTTAGGTTCCTCTTACTTTCTTTACTAGTATGATCCCCACTCCAAAACAGTGGCGAGAGGGCGAATTTCCTTTGACGGATTCTATAGACATCTTTACGGATGGTTCGAAGACCGACTGGGGGTGACAGCGGGTGTTTACTCCGCTCAACTTAGCCTAAGCCTATCTTTCAGTTTCCCGGATCACTGTAGTGTACTCAAGGTGGAGATTACTGTCATTTTGGAGGCGGATGAGGCACGTTGTTGTCCCTAAGGACATCACAATCTATACAGATAGTCAGCCGCGATAAGATCACTAAAACCCGACCTGTTAACAACTAAGATAGTAGTTGAAGGCCGCTCGACTTTCATTGAGGCGGCAGGTCTTTTAATATTATCTTGTGCTGGAGTCCGGGACATCGTGGTTTTAGTGGCAACTGCTATGCTGGTGAGCTTGTTAGGTAGGGGACTATGGGCGTGGCTCTGTAACGACATGATAATATTTTTATGCCTATCAATTCATGTAAACTGTATTTTAAATCTGGGGTAATTAATAATGCGAATGCTAGGTGGTTGAATGGCAGCACTCATGCAACTATGTAGATCGTTGTGGCCTTGCCTAAACCCTGCGAGCTCATCCCAACTCATATCGTTGAAAAGGGAGCACATCGGCTCTGTCGTGGGGGCGATTACTGGCCACTGCCTTATGGGGAGCATGCTAGGAGGCTTCGCCTTACTTTTAATGACTTATACAGAAGCGGTGGAGACGCGGATCTTTTCTGTTCTTGCCCGGCCCTGGCAGGTAGGAGGAGATCGGCTCCTATTTTTCTTGGAACAAGAGGATCTGGAGAATATCAATACCGTTTGCATGCTTTGCTTTATCATCAGCTCAGTCTGGTTTAATTTAGTCAGGTTTATGGGTTGTCAAACTCCGGCACGTCATAACGGATCAGCCTATTGTCTAAGTGTGCTGTGCTTGTCATAGCAGCCAGTTTAACCTAACCTAGGTTCCTCTTGTAGGTGACAACTGACACTCTAACTAATTAGGGATAACCAGTTCATCGACTTGGTTGGTAGGAAGTCATATGGGATAATCGTGGAGTTTCTTCGGCTTGACTATTTTAAATTCATTCATTTCCTTGCCTGTTCATAGCTAGGGATGAGGAGGAAATGTTTCCCCTGAGCTTATAAGAATACGTGCCTAAATAACGACCATTGTATGATTATCATAATATATACAGTGTACACAATCAATTCCTTATTACTATTCCCTATCAATTGTCACTCACATTATGAATAATAAAGTAGACATCTACAACGCCCGCAAGCCTAATCATCCCACCATTGGGTGCGCTAACTCCCATTGCGTCCGTTGTAGCCATAATTCAAATCATGCCTGGATTTAAATTTAAATCCGTGCTTCTCTCATAATTAACATCACAGGTGACATATTTCCCTCTTGTTGTATGGACATTCATAAATTTTCATTAGAACTCGAAACCATACGCGCGAGTGTCTTGTCACATGACGGATAGTTGGTTTCCTATACAAGGCTCGAGGGCACAGTCAATTTATGCATATATGCACCGTGTAGTGTGTTGGCTTATCTGTAGACAAAACTCTTACAAGAAAGCTACAAGATATAGTTGAGCCCGTGATTATGACACTCTTAAGCCATGTTTACCTGGGAATATTAAAACCGTCACAGACAACAAATGCACAGATGACATGTTGTATGTGCGTCTTTTTTGGATCTCCCGGTGTGTATTACAAACAGAATCGGCACCTACATCTTCAATACATGCGGTAAATATATACTGAACACACAAGGAACCGCAGCGTAGAGCCTAAATAAATGAATAATAATAGTTGAAGCAACCTGCATGTAATAGAAAATATTAAGAAATGGCCAATTAAAAATTACTGTTTTTTTCTCAGTTTCTCCTCACTGAGCATTTTCATTATGGATGGATCCTTCTTAAGATTCCAGAGAGAAGATAAGCTGTAGTCGACGGATGGTCATTGTGGACAAGTTCTCGAGTGTTACGAGGTCTTGTGCGACCACTATGGCATTCTTAATGATTTCTGGGCCTAATAGAAAGCATGCGTTCAGCTACAAGACCATTACAACAATATCTGCTTGTTACCCGATAAGATCACGGTCTTAAATCAAACCTTACCGAGTGCGGTACCGGCAAAAGTCTACCGAAAAAAAGCTGTGGGTATTTAGATAAAAATCATTAACAGAAACATTTCTTCGAAGGTGGTAGATATTCAAGCTGAGCTGTAAAGTTTCGAGTTCCCCCCTTGGATTAGGACGGAAAACCAACAAACAGTTGGGAGTGCTTGTTAGGGATTGTAAAATTAAATTTTCGAGAAACAAAATACGTATGTGATAAATTTTTCGGCTGATTTACAGGTGAGCACTAAATGAGATTTCTCTGAATTTTTTTAATGCTATTAAGTAGATTAATTAGTGACTTTATTTGTGTAAAAAGATACATTTATGCATGCTGTCGATCAGGATTCTTTAGAAATTCAAATCCAATGTGATGTTTTTTTTAACTACATGTAACTATAGATAATGCATGTAGGCACTGTTCAGCAGCAGAGAGAAAATTAAGGTGTGGTGTTTATATTATTATCTTTCTCAATTATGTATATTATACATTTGGTGCCCAACGTGGGGCGCACAATTTACTAACGTTATTCTTCTTTAAACGAAACATCTTCTTTGTTCACATTTTGGTAGGCACCATGTATTAGGTTGGTGCAGATGAAATGTCGGATTTTGCAATGACATGAAGTTGGCTGCAATTTGTATGTATCAAACAGCCACCAGGCGGCGCTAGTGATGTAACCTATTGAAGTATATTGTGTCGGTGTTGGCTTATGGAGTCATTTCGGTTTTGCACTTCATGGTGATCGGGAAAAAGAAAAAAGAAAAAGAACATGGAAGCGAGTCTGAAACGGCTACTTTTCCTTCACGAATTTAATCTAGAGCACAACGCAACGGAAGCAACGAGGAATATCAACAGGGCATTTGGACCTGATACGGTTAACGGACGAACCACTCAGCGGTGGTTCGAAAAATTACGATCCGGAGATTTGAACCTTCGAAATGAGCTACGTGGAAACCCAGGACCATCGATCGATAACGACGAGCTGCACGCATTAGTGGAGTCTGACCCCCGCCAAACTACAAGGGATCTTGCAGAGAAATTGAGCGAGCACCATTCGACAGTTTGCCGCCACTTGCAACAACTTGGAAAAGTGAAGAAGTTTGACAAGTGGGTTCCGCATGCTCTTACCGAGCAAAACATGGCGTGTCAAATGGAGATTTCCAATTCTCTTCTCTCCCGCAACAGAAACGAACCGCTGTTGAACCGAATTGTGAGCTGCGATGAAAAGTGGATACCACGATAATCGTCGTCGATCGACTCAACGGCTAGATGCCGATGAGGCTCCAAGACACATGCCGAAACCAAGCCTTCATCCAAAGAAAATAATGGTGACTGTGTGTGACTGTAGCTGGATTTATCCACTATTCGTTCCTGCAACCTGACAAAATCATCAATGCTGAGAAATACTGCGCTCAACTGGACGGACTGCATCAAAAATTGAAAGTTCAACGACCTAGGCTAGTCAACAGGGATGGAGTTATACTGCATCATGACAATGCAAGACCTCATGTATCGAGAACAACGATCCAAAAATTGAACGAGTTGCGCTATGAGACTCTTCCTCACCCGCCATATTCACCAGCCCTCTCGCCAACAGATTACCATTTCTTTAAACATTTATAACACTTTTTGACAGGAAAACAGTTTAACAATGAAGCAGCTGTCAAAAATGACTTCGAAGAGTTTCTTCGAACCAGAAAGTCGGACTTCTACGAAACATGAATAAATGCGCTTGTATCTCGTTGCGAAAAGTATTTCGCATCCGCTGGTACCTATTTCGATTAATAAAATTATCTTTATAAAAAGTTACAGCTGTTCAAAAATTTACTACTGACTCCGACATTTCATCTGCACCAACCATGCATGGCCACTTTCGATTCGCATTCAATGTTCAATTCCGTTTAAATACGAAGGTGAGTATGTACATGGATATTTTCGCTTTCCTTCGCATACCTTATTCCGGTTTGAAATTGTGCAAAGACAAAAAAAATGCAGGATGCATATATGCTAGTACGAAACGGATGCAGGTACATATAGAAGGAGTAGAACGGGCGACCTAGGGCAATATACGGATGGTCGCAACTCCCTAGGGGCGGAGCTAGTCCATCTCGTTCCAAACCGAAATTGTCCATGCACACTTTGTGCGATACTGCACTGGTTATGAATCAACAGTCTCTTGTGCGGGCTTTGCTCGCTCCGCGCTTAAGGGATCACAACCCTTTGTGTCGCACAAACATGAACGCTCGCTTCGTTATCATGGGTCGATGTATCGTCGTCCTCACCGCAGAAACGACAACTCGCGTCCGAAACAATTCCCATTAAGTAATCTCTAAGGCATGAGTGTGCAGTTCGGAGACCACAGATGGTTCTAACCTTGTACCGGTTTAACTTAAGCAGTTCTATTGATCTGCTTTGTGAATAGCCTAAGATGAAAAGCTTAGCCTGCCTCAGTCCTGGCTGGTTGTTCCAATGAGCAGCAGTTTCACTGCATTCCCAGTCTTTTATGAGTTTCTTTATTATGCAGGTTGAAATTCCGTAAAAGGAGGTAGCTGAAGCTGTTCTGGCCAGTTCGTCCACCTGTTCGTTGTCATTGATGCCAGCATGGACAGGTACCCAGAGTAGCGTTACTCTATTAAAAGAGCTTAACCTACGCAGTGCCTTCTGGCAATTAGGTACGATCTTAGATGATGTCGTCCTTTTTAACAGGGGTTTGATAGCCGCCTGGCTGTCCGTGTATATTGCCAAAATTTTGTTGTGGTAGTCGGTCTTCAGGCATAACTCAGCACATGCCTGATAGCATGCATTTCCGCATGAAAGACAGTGGCAAACTTGCCCATGGGTATGAAAACCTGATGATTGGGACCCACAACGCCCTGGTTCCTTCATAGGTTTTCGAGCCATCCGTGAACCACTTGATGGTGTGAGGGGGAAGGTTGGCAAATTTTTCCTGCCAATGCTCTTTCTTCCATATTACGGCCGTGAACCGTTGGTTGCATGATATTTCTTTCACAAGATGATGGCATTCTTGTGACTATACTGTCATTAAGCCAACTGAGTTGTACTGGATTTAGCTCTACATTAGCATTGTATGCGACTAGTCTCGCGATTTTAGCTTCTGCGTTTGTATGAATGTGTATCGGCTGTAGGTCGAGCAGTATATCAAGAGCGCTAGATGAACAAGAGCAAATAGCCCCTGTCACCATTAGGCATGGAAGTCTCTGGACTTTGACTAAAATGGTCTTGCCAGCAGCAGTAAATGCTCTTTTACACCAGACTACTGCACCGTACTCTAATATTAGTCTGCAATAGCCTTGTAAATCCAGAGGGCTTGATTCCCCACGTTTTGCCTGCATATTGCCCACTTATCTTATTCTTACACGATCACCCATATAGTACGACGATGATACGTCTACTATGGAAATTTAACTTGACAGATTTGTTTTCATACAAAACTGAAGAATTTTTAGAAAATTTCGTAAAGAGCGGTAGGGTGGATGGTGAACTAAATTCGAAATACCCTGCCTATTTATAGACCAAATGTGTAAACCAATATACTGGCGGGTATGATTTTTTGCTGGGATGAGAGTAAGTGGTCCGACTAATCATTTCACTCTAAATTCGAATATTTTTGCCATGAAGGACATTTTCTCTTTCCTTTCCGATCTTTATACAGTGATTAATTAATTACTTAATTAAGGAAGGCAATAATGCGTGTTTCATGCAAAGGCAGTCGAACCGAACAAAATACCCCTAGAATTTTGGCTGAAGACGAATATTGTCAGGCTTAGATGTTCTTAGACTGTTCTTTTCAACAAAACTAAAAGAGGGCAACCGATGCCTGGCGCTTACAGGAAAAGTTTCCTTCTCTTGTTCTATAAGAACAAGAGCGACTCACGCAAGCTCAACAACTATAGGGCAATCAAGTTAACATTGTTAACATTGAAGATCTACGAGCTAGTTGTCTGGAGATTGTACGGTTGGATGACAATCAATGCGGCTTTGTGGAGGGTCAGTCCACAGCCGATACTATTTAGTGCTTGCGTATTACGATGGAAAAGCATCGTGATGCACGGACGGACTTGCACTTTGTGTTTATCGATGAGGAAAAAGCCTTAAGGTCGCCACCCACGGCAAGCGTTTTGGTCGCGGACATGCATCGAACCACGTCAAATCTATAGAAAAAAAATCTCCTCGTTTCCACCGTTCTATGATATTTGATGGTTCGATGGAAGTTTGGTCGTGGTTGTGCTCGTCCATGGGTGGCGACCTTTAGACAGAGTTCCTCGTGATCTGATATGGGTGGCCCTGAGACATAGATTTAAATAGAACAGATCGGTAATAGTACTATCCCCACTCTGTGCTTTAGGTTATTTTCGAACCAAGCCGCGCATGCGCACTGCTACCCATTTGCACACGGTCTCCATACGTTCGGTAAATGTCGTTACGCCATCGGTAACTCAGCCACAATTTTGACATTTGCGAAGCATTTGGCCCCTCGCTCCTCGGGCCCCTGGGCCAAATATTAATATGTGTAGTGCGCGGTAAACGGCGCAGGCGCGGATATGTCAGCCATAACTCGATATTCAAATTTTTACCCCCACTCTGTGCCTATTTCATATCTGTTTAATATATATCTATGCCCTGAGAGCACTTAAGGTCCCCGAAACATATGTCAAGATGATTTAAGACATACATGTATGATGGAGCGACTACTAAGGTTAGATGCACAGCTATTGAGTCCGAGGAATTTCTGGTTAAAGTCAGAATTCATTGAGTCCCTTGCTCTTCAACATCATCATGTTCTATTTGTTAGCACTCATCACTGACGGCGCGGAACTGTCCCTTCTTTTCGCCGATGGCGTTGTCCTGGGTAGCAAAGACATCGTTGGCTTGCAAGCTATACTGACCAGGTGGTGTAAGATACTGGAGGATCATGGGCTGAGGATTAGTATACCAAAGACTAGGTATATTTGCTATCCTTTCTCAGATCCAGAGAGATCGATACCAGATATCTCCATTAAAGAAGACCAGCTGAAGTCTCGTACAAAGTTCAACTGCCTAGGCTCGACAGAGAAGCTACCTGCGATGACGACATTAAACATTGCACCAGTATCGGTTGGATGAAGTGGCGAGAAAATTCTGGAGTTTTCTGCGACACGAAAGCTTAAGGGCAAGTTGTACGAAACGGTCGTACGTCCTGCACTCATGAATGTGTTTAAATGCTGGACTATGTACAAGACATACGAAAGTAAAATGACAACGACCGAGATGCAGATGTTACGAATGACAGCAGGTGTGAGCCAAATGGATCGCATCAAAAGTAACTTCATCCAAGGCAGCTTATTTGTTGAGCAACCGATATTGCCATGTTCTAAAGCGTCCGCCTGAAAACTCTGTCAAAAAGGAACTATCAATGAATGTTTCACTTCTTGGGCCCAAAATCCGAGGCAGACGGAAACACGCGTGGATCAGTCAGATGAAGAAGCAAGAACAACGCATTAATCTCGGCGATGATGTGATCCAAGACCGAGTTGCCAGCAGAAGGAAGCTGAGATTATACTTCTAGAATGGGCGAAGTACCAACACCATAGGCAGAGCAACGTGAAGCCCCAGAGTGGTATGAAACAGCAAGGAGGAAGAAGAATTATATTAGTAATTTAAAAGAACTAAATGCCAAAACTTTGAACCATAAACTTGTAAGTCTCGGAAAGACCCGTCATGTTTATGTTTGCTCATTTCAACCCATCCCAGCCCCACTACCCTAATTTCCTTCCCGCCAAGGCTGTGCTCTCGCATCAAAGGGTATCCCATAAGCCTTAGAATAAACATAAAAAAAAAAAGAAAAAAAAAGCAAGCGCATTAATCGTTCCTATCGCTAGGCATGAAGAAATCGCGACCATTCGACACGGCATACGTGATAAGGATTTTTTCGCTTTCTGTCGATCACAGAGAATCCTGAACTAGGCGAATTAGGCCTAGCAAGACTGCAACATAGCCCATAACGACTATTTTAGCCGAGCATGAGGATGTTTTAGCAAGGAAAATTTATTCGCTGTACTTAACGCTGTACAGCAGATTTCTGGGTCTCGATCCTAGTGTTTCGCACAAAAAGCGGCGAAAAATCGTAAAAGGAACAGTACCCTAGCGCTTGAGCGTAATGGGCTATGCTATGCTAACATACGTAAAATATAAAATACCTACATACATATTTTCAATATGCTACTAAGTTGTAGCAGATGTCTTTTTAGATGAGGATCTCGAAGATTGTGAAGAGCATCTGCCTTTTAGCTAGCTGAGTAAGGGATGAGTCACAACCTCCCACAGCACAGTCTGTAATGTAGCTGGAAGAGTCTCTTTAGAGCTTACTGCTGCTTGGAAATGCGTGCAAAAAAATGCATCCGAATTATTTATTATTTGGCTTTCAAGTTCTAAGTTAAAAAATTGCATAATCGACTTCGGTATCAATCTTTGCCTTGGAGGGTTCAAATATATGGATGTGCTTCTTACACCGAGATCGGAGTTCAAATCTCCACGCGACCAAAAAACTGCCTGTGGGTACTAAGAGAACTATCACAGTGCTCCGAGTTTGTCAGTATAAAGACGGCGCGGATAAGAGGTGCATGCTAGCAACTGCACTTGCGAAAAGTAGAAATGTCAACAAGGCATAAAAATGACACAGATGTCGACGCGCCCATGCCCCTGGAGGGGTCAAGGCAATTAACAACAACAACAAGGTATCAAAGTATCATTTTGTCTTAGGCGTGCAGAAATTAAGATATTTGAGTACACAAGATATATTGCTTTTTTTTTTATTTTTTTTCCTATATTTTTGTAAGAGACCGTGAACTTTATCTATCTATCAATCTAACATAGAATAGATGTTGAGAAACAATACGTCGAAATTAAATTTTTCTTATTTTTTTAGCCAAACCTAACAAATAGGTACTGATTTTTTAGTGACGATGAAATTGTCAAAATTGTTCAACTATCATATAACATCTCAGATGACGTCCTTTTACGTCTTCAGTTACTGTACATCATACCTACACAGTCTACGTGTTAACCGTAATTTTTCTTCTATAATCTAATAATAATAGCCACCATGCCTCCATTATACCATCATAATTCAAAAGGACAAAAGAACCATTTGCCGAAAAAGAGTGACAACAAAGAATCCGCCGTCACTACTTAATCCAATCTTTTTCAATTGAGACTAGGAATTCACTTATACGTAAAGAGTGTAATAATGGTTCAGCCTCTTTTCCTTCGATCAAATTTCACTATTGAATTAATGTACACACACCGAGCGAGAGTGGTTTTTGTGTTCAAACCCGAAAGCATTATCCTTCCTTTTGGCCTTCCAAATAAAGCCCGCATAAGATCCTACGAGAATATGTTTCGGTGGCTGTCGACCGAAAAAGCCTTTATTCACCATAAAACCAAGGCGTTATCTGGTGTATTGATGCTGTAATTGAATTGCGTGCAAACAATTTACGAATTTTTCTTTCCGATAAATTGATTTTCGAAGACGAAAGATATGCCATGGCCGCTTCCTATGGAGGGATTATGAACATTGGATAATCCGAGAGACGATGGGTTGAAGTTAGGACAAAGCACTCAATTTGTTTCTCCCATAAATGAGGCATTAGTATTCGACAGAGTTTATTGACGGGCTTCATGGAGAATTATCCTTAACTTTCATAACTACTTCGGCCATGAATAAATAAATAAAGTGTTCGATTGCTAATAAATCATCGGGTCATTGTAAAAGAAGATCCTGTTTTAAAATATTGTAGGTTCCATAAATGTGCGGGTATTTAGCAGATGCATGTTTTTCTACGATGCGACGTTTTTCAACCTTCCCCGGAAACACTACACAATGGACTCAATTTAGTTTCCACGACAACAACTATTTTTTTCTGGAGACCCTCGGTTCTATTGTTCGGAAGAATTTAGATGTCAAAATACTAGACGACTTAACTTCCACACCCCAGAAAAAATATCAACAATAGCTACCTGGCTGCGATAATGGTAGCGTAGCCTATACATTCCGAAAAGATAATATTCTTTGACACTGTTGGGTATGGTTTATCCATCATAGGTTTAAAATATGGAGACACCTGAAGTTCTGTCTTTTGAAAGCGTTGCTTTGCCTGTTCTCTACCCTCGATTGAACCGAAAAAAAAGAAAGAGAAGTATGTCGAATAGATGTCGAATTTTTCTTAGGATATTTGTTAAAAGGACAATGATTGATCTGGCAGTCCTACTTGCGTGCAAATGCATAAAGAGCATGAAATTTGATAGAACGGTAGCCCAAAGTCCTTTAAAGAATTTCACGGTAGTTGATTGAAATTTGTGATTTAATCGAGACATGAGTATTTGGTTATTTGAAGGACTGCTTGTGCATAAGTAGGACGTGACTAAAGAAAAGATTTCATGCCGAGACTACCGAGCCGATAGATGTCATAATATCTTAATATTAAAGGTTGAATAAGAATTGGCCTCGAAATACAAATAAAGTTCCATAATGAAAAACTAAAATGAAATGTTCTACACTGGCTTTTTTGTTTGTGGGGCGTAAGAATGCCACGACCTTTTCCAGCATGTCGTAGAAGGCGAGTAAGAAAGCACAGGATGCATTTGCCAGCAACTTAGATCATCCGAAATCTGACTCAAATGTTACCGAGTTTTCGCTGTCGTTCGATAACAAACATTGGTTTCTGGAATGTGCGTACTCTCCAGGGCAATGGGTCAGAAGGTCCCCAGAACAAACACTTTCTTGAATTAGAGAGTGAATTTCAGCGACACAAAATAAACGTTTTCTCAATATCTAGTTAAATCTTCTCCTGTAGATAAACGTTAAACGGCACTCATCTTCCGTTTAAGAATTTATCGGACGATAATTCCAAACAGCTGATACGGGCTGCTGAGATTTTAACAGCTAGAACTGTTTACGTTTGCACATTCAAATGAGACAATTAAACTGGAGTTCTGGATATTCATTCGAAGGAAACGGATCTAAAACCAACTCAGCCGCAAAATAATGCTGAGAGGTGGCACAGACGTAGAACAGAATTGAACAGGTGGCATAATTCCGCCAAAAAAATCAGCTGAGTTTCTACTGCATTAGCTGCGCTGTGGACTGCATTATCATATTTTGAGCGTTGCATGCGCTAAGGTTAAATTTAGTGTCCCAGATAACTAACTGGCAGTTTAACCAGACATTGAGAAAACGGGCCTTAGTGAGATAAGATGGTGGAATAGAGGAGAATATATCTTCCCAAGGACTAGCAATATAATCCTGTACTCCGGTAAAGTCACCGGTGCGGTAGTGGTCCCGAATAAGGTGTAGGGCTCCTTTTAACCAGAGTCGCGTGCAGTTGTCTCTCATACTGGGATTCGTCTCCATCAGAATCATGACCATTAGGCTCCGGAGCAAAATGAGATATCACAATTTTAAAATGCTACGTCCCAACTGAACCCAACAATGTGGTGGCGAAAGACAACAACTTAACGCCGACCAGAGCAATACACCCAGCCGTTTTCGATTCACTCGGTCTCAGAGCCAGAGTGAATCGAACGCCACGGATCTGCGACGACCGAATTTAAACAGCCACCACATATTTATAGATACTTCGCCGCGTGGGGGCGAATCGCGGACTTAGTACAAACAAGTTGACGTTCAAACAATTCACTTTCAACTTTGATCTGATGAGATCACATACGAGATGGGATCCTATCAAGTAATTCGATTCGAATTACTTTCAAAAGGATGAAAATGGTAACATGTAACGCGAAAAATAGTTTCTTAGTTTCATTAATCATCGAGCAACAAAATAAAATAAATAACTGGCGCAACAGTCCAATTTGAACCATGGCTTCGAGATGAGTTAGCATCATTTCATTTTCGAGATCGTGACGGTATGTCTTGTACAAAGGTGTGTGATCAGCAACACCGAGCTATTTACCCCATAAATGGGTACTCATTTAACAGCTGAGTGGGCTCATAGTCCGACACGTAGATCCCCTTTTTTTATCGAAAACTACCGCATTCAGTAGGAATCGACCCGGGTCCCAGTGCGTATAAGTGTCACCATACACTGTCGAACTCGAACACGAACTTAGTACAAGTGGACCGGTTTTCTTCACACCTATGTGAAGTGTGTGTGTGTGTCAGAGGAAATTTGTACCAGGTTCGAGTTCGAGATCGACAGTGTATGGTGATACTAAGGCGAACGTGCTAACCGTTGCGCCATCCGGACTACAGTCATCGAGTATTCGGTACGAAATTTTTCATTCGAAGCGAATACTCGATGATTAAAAAAAAAATGGGAAACTTGTTTTCGAGTCACATTGTGCCATTTTCAACCTTTCGAAAGCAATTCGATTCGAAACCAATTACACGGTAGGGCCCCTGAATCAAAACCGGTCTGCCGTTTTGAGTGAAAATGGATCTGAGATCGGGTGAAATGAAAATGACTATTGTAATGGTTATGGGAGATTTGAATACGAAAGTGGGTGCTGATAACAATGGACTCAGGAATGTGATGAACACACGGTGGCGATCACAATGGCAACTGTGTTTAATCAAAAAAAATCATTCTGGATGTGCGAAATAAGAGGGGCGCCGATATAGGGATGGGAAAAGATCATTATCTATGATCGCCAATGTTCGATTGCGCATAGCAACCGAGCGCCGCCGTCCTAGTGACGAAAGATCCAGGCGGCGTAAAGTCGATACCAACCGACTGCAAAATCCCCAGCCGTCGTACAGCGATAGAGCAGAAAGCAGCTAAGATAAGCAGTCACCCCAGAAAGTGACGTGATTCCATAAAAAGTACGTCTATTGACATCCCAGATGCCTTGTCAAAAACCTGAATTACCAGGAAAAGTTTTGGCTGCCTGACGCCGAATTGTAGAAAAGAAACAGCTCAAGACATGCTTAGCTGCAGCAACAGATGACAATCGATCAAGCTCCTTTACCTTGAGAAAGCTCTAACGTAGTGTACAACTCGATAAAAGAGACTACGCAAAGTCTCCAATGGCCTCGGCAGAAAAACCGCCATATACGGTGTCATCAAGGAGTTGAAACGTAAAAATTATTACACTGAAACGAGATAATCAAGCAGCACCAAGCCTAATGGCCGAGTTGCAGCACCCGCATTTGTTGATAAAGCGTGAGAGAGCCCTTTTCCACTGAGTGGAAGGATAAATTGATCATCGAACTTTAAAAAAACAACCGCCTCACAGATTGCAATAGTTGGAGAGGCATTTGCGTCCTTGCAGCAAATGCTAAAATAACAGCTAAAATTGTCTTGGAAAGACTTAAGGATCACTTAGAAAGCACAATTGATGAAGAGCAGGCCGGCTTTCGATCGATCACATTAACACCTTGCGAATCCTCATCGAGCAATGTGTTGAGTACGATTCTCCTCTTCACTTACTTTTCATTGACTTCAAGGGAGCTTTCGGTAGTGTAGACCGGGAATCTATATTGGCGGCTTTACGCAAGAGAGGTATCCCTGAAAAGCCTGTGGCTATTATTAAGGCGACCTACTATGGCGCATTCTGCATAATGATAAGGTGTAAGAGACTTAGAGATTCGGAGTGGAGTTCGGTAGTGCGCCCCTGTTGAACTTCACTCCGAATCTCAAATCCTCCCACCGATATTTTTCCTCTTAGTGACTGGCGGTGTATTAAATGCAGCCCTATCCGGGGGACACATGGGAATTCGATGGACCTACCTATCTTATCAGCAACATTTAGACCACGCTAACACCATTCACATACGCCTACTCTCTCCCACAAGATCTTGGATCTGAATGGAATGGCTTCAGATTTTGAGAGGCAGGCGGGCTGAGTTGGGCTAAAGATTAACACTAACAAGACCAAGGTTCTGGCTAGCTGTTGCGAAGAAGTAGAAAGAAATTGAACTTGTCCTATTGTTATCAATATCAACGGAGAAGCTTGTGGAAAAGGTGGGCAAATCCGTTTACCTAGGTTCTAGGTAGCATTGTTCCCGAAATTGGCGGAGCAGAATTGTTCATCGCATCAACTAGGCCAAATGTCTAAAATTTGGCAAAGCAGTTATCTCAGTGTTAAGACCAACCTGTGTCTTTTTCGCACTCTGGCATGGGTTAGGTGCCAATCGATTTGATACGCATGCATAAATAACAGTTGATAGGTCACACATTGCGGAAGGGTGATAGCTGCATTGCCGAACAGGCTATAAAAAAATTAGATCAAAATTTACAAAAATTACAAAAGTACAAGGCCAAGCCAAAAGGCTATTTCTAGCCATCCTATTTCACATAGTGCGCGGTTAGAGGTTAGTGAACGACTAGTTAATGGATTAATAATATTTTACATCGTACTACTAATTCGTTCACCAGCGTCCGCCTCTGTATATTGAACTGTTGGCCAATAGTTAAACAACATGGCTTTCTACGTTCGGAACCATCTGCAGGATCCATATATATAAATATTTAAAAAAAGGCAGAGTAGATAAGGTGGAGTTAGCTTACGCAATTAATGAGCTCTGATGTTCAGGACCGCAAAACCCCAAACCCCAAAACTTTGGACGTAATTTCGCAATCTATTTTTTTTTTCGTTATCCTATCCTGCTGATTGATTGATTCCTTTGCAGTTCATGGTCCAGCTTCAATACAGTTAGCAATCCCAATTCACCACTGGTTTAATGCTGTTTCAACACACTAGCCCGTCCAGCCGTTAGACCGTCTAATAGACCGCCCATTAGACCCCCGTTACACCATTTATCAGAGAAACGAGTGAAAAAATGATCTAAGGAAAAAAATGGCTACGCGCTGGATTTGGTTCAATACACATTTTTTATCTGAATCAAAAAGCTTGAGTTCAAACGGCGATTTGCATGCTAGACGCTCCGTCTCAAAAACCACACTTAAGCCACTACATGACTGTTTCCTTTCCATAGTGTGTCGCAACTGCTTTCTGTGGAAAAAAAACTTGCAACCAAAGCAATTCTAAGCTTACATGTCTTCAAAGCCCGGACATGCTTCTGCACTAAAATTGAACCACTTGTTACAACAGTCTTTGTACTATGTAGTTGAGATGTTTGAACCCTATCCGTCTTTTTTTTTCTTCAAAATCAACTGTTTTTCATACCCTAGAATCAAATAGTCAACGAATAAACTAATACAAACAACCGCCAACATATTTTCTGCCTCGACTTTTCGGCTTTGAAAGAAGTCGGAATCAAAAGAAAAGCGGAGAACCTGGAAAACGAAAGCCAAAGAAAAGCCTCTAAGAGAAGAAAACCAAATCTTTGCTTTGAAATTAGCCTCCTTTTCACTTGTCCTGGCATTTAACGGTTTTCTGAGATTCTGAGCTAAGTGCATGTTGAACGATTTGATGTGTACACTAGAAGAGAAAATGTGCTGCTTACTTTCCTCCATTCTGGATATGCAAGGACTATTTGTTTTCGTCTACAACCTTGCTGCAAGCAAGAAAGCAAGCAGACGAGCGAGTGCCACCGTTATCAGTTCATCTATAGACTTTTTAAAGGAATCGAAATGAAGTCACGAGCCTTGTTCATATACTCGGTATTTGAACGAAGCGAAACCACCTTGCTTGACTGACGATGGCCATGCATCGACAATGATGATGATGACTACTTGAAAATTCATAGCAACTGAATGAGCACAGAACGCTGAATCTGCGTCCTCTTAGGCGAAACAGAAGGACATAATAGTGGCATGCACGTTCGTTTTTCCGTAAACTTCAAATCGATATCGCTTTTCAGCTCTTATGCCTCTCTGATTCTTTGACACTAATACGATTCTTGTTAAAATCGCTATCGATTTGATTTCGTAAAATTTTTCATTATTCTCGATTTTTATTCGTCTGGAGTTCATGGAGCGTGCTCAAATTGCATTAGCCAGAGATTGTTCCCGGACGTCTGAGGAGTGGCAACACTACACCTCATTCGAATTTAGGTACATACTACGAAATACGTCTGGTTATTGGAACAGAACCGTGTCAAATTTCATCACGTCTTCATAAGTCTCAACAACGACACTCTTCCTTCGACTCGAGAGATTTGTGTTAATCATCTTCCGTCCAAAAAAGACGTTGGCTCACTTCGTCTTCGCCAGGTCTGTCAAAAAAAGGAAGAGTCTATTTTCAGATGCCTACTTTGAACTCGATAAGTGTGAATTTGACCTGAGGGACATCACATTTGATGGAGCGAGAAATTTGAGTGTATCAAATTACAGGGATGTGTTCATCAATTTTAAGTGAAACAACTGTCACCTAGGTGTAAGGGAGAGATGTCCATAGTAAAACGAATGATCACTGAACGAAGAATTGTTGCACCTCGAAGATCGATGAATACAGAAAGAAGCTCAATTCCATTTAGTCAATTTGAATATAGATGAAGAGTATTTAACAACACATCGATGGCAGGAAAAGTAAAAATATCTTTTACGGGCATGGAATATTTTTGGACATTATTAAAAAAAAATCTTCAAAGAAAAATCAATAAAAACAGAAAAGTATTCGACGAAAAGCTCCTTGCAGACATCTCTCGAAGGATTTCAAATGTTGACAAAGCAAAATTCCAACCAACAGTTGAATAATTTTTAAATTATTTCTGTGACATTTTCCAAACCAGCTGAATAGGACTGCTGAAATCTCTTCGTTGTAAAAAAAACAACGAAATATTCACCACAAGATCCCGCACAACTGGAATGACCCAAAAGGGACATTTTTTTGTCACAAAGAAAAGCCAAACGGAAGAAGTGATGTCACCATTGCTCCATCCTACATTTCGTTTGTATATTCCGCCATTTTTACGCAATATTACGTGCTGTAACGTTTTCTGCAGCCGTTAGGCTTTCGGTCCCGAACTCGAAACAATAAGCCCAAGGATTCATTTATTTTTCTTGATAGGATCGGCATACAAAGTACGAATAAATTTACATTGGGATGGTCTGACATGTTCATTCAACATTACCATCATTTGAATACGACCGAAGTACGGGGGTCTAAATGCACAAAAATGGAATGACAACATCATGATTCATGTTATGGAGAAAATCGATTAATCAAATTTTATGGGTTCAGCCCTTCACTACAAAAATGTCTGCATTTAATTAGGTTCTTTCGAGATACTTTTCAAAATCTGAAAGTAATAAATGTGCCAACGAGCATCAGTCGGTCGTTCTCTATATCCTTCCTTGAAGAACAGAACCTGCGACAGGAGCAGAATTCATAAATCCATTAAAGGCGAGGGATGGATTTCGTTAGCAAGTTGTCTTTGAAACATTTAAATATTATTTCGAACGTGGCCTGGAGACAAAAGTGTCACATTACAAGCGATTAGCGCTGTCGGGGTGAAGTCTAAAAATTATGTAGATGGATGAAATAAGACGATTGAAAGGAAATTGAAGAAAATCCGTAGACGGGACATATGTTTTGTTCGTGTGAAAGAATTACACACCCGCCCTACTTACTCTAATCCAATCCAATACATCAAATCAGATAGTCCACGCGCGGATTCGAATCAACATATCAGCTGTAAAATACACAACCACAAATTGCATATACATACGATAAATGTCTCATGTTGCGGGCAATTACAAGCGGATTAAGTTCAAGATTTACTTCTTGACTTTTAGTTGTTTGGCTGGTCATATTTACGGCGGCCAACGAAAATCTTGGAGAATTTGAACGATAGAAAGTGTGAGCTGTACTTCATTCAAATGAAGGATTAGCGACCGACAAGATGCCTTTCTTACGGCTGTTAAACTTACGCAGTGAATGTACTGGCCTTTTATAAAGTATGCACACATTTAATCTGCGTATTAGGATGGCAATGCTATAAATTCTAGCCATGAATCTGGCTATGAAGCGGATTTAAGAGGATTTAGCGATAAATCTAATGATCAGGGAAGTGTTGGAAGACGTCAGACGAGATCCGTTATTAATTACGATCCAATATTAACAGTAACAGTTTGATACCATCAATTTTAAAATGAATGTGGCATCAATTATTTTTATGAAGAGTCTGGAATTAAATGAGATCATTCTTGTCTAACACAGACTCCATTATAATTCGCTAATACCTGATTCAATATATTGATTTTAAAAGAAGGATTATGATCCCAATACGCGGGTAAGGATGGCGAAAGACGTTCCAGTATACCTGTATAGGTTTTTAACTAAGTCGAACCCGAAGCTATCATCACCGCGCTTACTGGGTTGCATGTGAGCAAGTCACTCTGCGAACTTGTCAACCTTTTATTGACATCAAGGGTTGTTCATAGTAGCCTAGGCTCATCATCGGAACAAAGACCAGTGATAAGCGGCACTCTGCAAGGCGTCGTTTTATCCCCCCTTCTTTGGAATTCAGTGGTTAGGTTAGGGAAAGACTGGGCTGCAGGGTGACAGCCTATGTAGATGAAATTGCCATTGCTATTTCGGATAAGTTCCCAAGCGTTCTCATTAAGGTGCTTCAGAACGCCCTTTCTCTACTTACATATTGGGAAAATTCCTGTGGCTTAAAGGTTAATCCGAGCAAGACTGAGCTTGTTCTTTTTACTAGGAGGTACAAGGTACCTTCTGTCGTGTTCGGAGGGGCTAGATTAGTTCTTTCGGAAACAGCAAAATTTCTTGGACTCATTCTCGATAAAAGGTTGGGATGGAAACACAACATCTAGGAACGAGTGAAAAAGGCTACTATTGCTATGTACTCTTATAGGAGAGTCGTAGGTAGAAGCTGGGGTCTGCAAAAAATGTTGCGCACTGGCTTTACGTTTCTGTTGTACTGCCCCATACTTAATCATGGTATTGTGGTTTGGTGGAGAGCCCTTTATATTGCAGCAACCTGCTGCTTTATAGGTCCAAGGACTAGCCTGCTGCCTCATTAGCGGAGCATGGAAGTCAACTCCATCTGCAGCCTTGGGCAGGCTGCTCAATTTTCTCCCTCTAATATATATCATGGGTGAACAAACTGTTGCAATCACTGAAATACGCCTTCGTGAAACCGGACTGTGGATCTCGTTTGCCTCCGGCCACTCATCGATTTTAAATAGTTTAGGTATTACTGAAGAACTGACTATTCCACTGCCAAACATCTTTTCGATAAGAACACATCCGTCATCCCAAATCGGGATCAGTGGAAGGCAGCCGAGTTTCCAGTAGCTGACTCTATCGGCACCTATACGGACGAATCCCAGACAGACGGGCGTCTATTGTGACAGGGTAAATTTAAGTCTGATTGTCTGTCTACCTGTTCACTGTAATGTTTTGCAGGCGGAGGTCACGGCGATTTCGGAAGCTTTAATCTTTTTAGGACAAAATGTGATAACTACTAGAGACATTATCATCTATACGGGCAGCCAGACTGCAATCAGATCACTGGAATCAGTCTAATCTAACATCTAAGACGGTGGATCATCTCTCTCTGAATTGCGGAGCTACTTTAACATGGTACTATGCTGGGTCCCTGACCACAATGCCTTGGAAGGTAATTGTCAGGCTGATGAGCTTGCCACACTGGGTTGTTTTAATGGGGAGCTACAACAATATGGTAATATCTATCCGCCAATTGCTTCTTGCAAACTGATTGTCAAATCTGAGGCGATAAATAGAGCCAATGCAAGATGGATTGATGGCAATACCTGCCGTACAACTAGATCGTTGTGGCCTATACTGGACGTCACTCGATCTGAAAGGCATATTGGCTCGGTGGTGGGTGTTTTAACTGGGCATTGTCTCATTGGGGAGTAAGCCAGGAGACTTCGGCTTCCCCACAATGACTCTTGCAGGAGCTGTGGGTATGTGAAAGAAGAGGAAAGTAGCTTCCACCTTCTCTGATCCTGTCCTGCTTTGGCAAGTAGAAGGAGGTAATTACTTGGATCCTATTTCTTCACTGAATTGGAGGAGCTAAAAAGCGCAGATGTTGGAAAACTCCAGCGTTTTAGGGTTGGCTCTGGATGGTTCTAACTATCAAAAAAGTTGAAAGAGGATGTGTACTAGTGGTATCACAACGGACCTATTTGAGGTCTATGTAAACTGTGATTTATAACACCTAACTATTTTATATACCTAACCTTACCCATACCTGAAACGTGTGCGTTGTTATGTTACGGTATATCTGCATACGTACGCGCAGACCTGCACAAGCGACCGGCGGAAAATCAAGATTCGATTCTTTTTAGGGTAAACTAAAGAGGAAACCCGAAGCGTATGTGTAGTAGGGTAAATAGGGTGGTAAATCTGTGTCAGTCTACTTTTAGTTTTCATTTGGCCAAGATTAACAAATATTTAGACCATGCCATGCTCTTGTTTATCGTATCGCGGTCGGTGGCCGTGGTCGTTCGATCACTGCTCTACGATACTAATCTAGAGCTCGGAGTTCGAATCTCGGCAGGATCAAAAACAGCCTATGGGGTACTACTACAACTCTCACAGTGCTTCGAGCTTGTCAGTATAAAGACGGCGCGGATACGAGGTGCATGCTAGTAACTGCACTTCCGAAAAGTAGATATGCTATCGAAACGTCAACAAGGCATAGAAATGCTAGAGATATTGACTCGCCCATGCCGCTGGAGGGGTCAAGGCCAGCACGCACAGTCCCGTAATAATCGCGGGAAATTTCAATGCGTGGGCCGCTGAATGGGGAAGTCGAGCTACAAACCCTAGGGGACGAGTACTCCTTGAAGCTTTCTCACAACTGGACGCCGTTCCTATGAATACAGGCGGGGCTGCTAAAAATTTCGACGGGGAAACGTTCATCGAAACCTTTCGTCAAAAGGGAGCTCCTCAGGGACGTGCAGAACAAAAGGCGTCGCAGACTACGACAACTTGGCACAAGAATACAGGACTTAACGCGGACTACTAAAGCAGGCAATAAAAAAGAGCAAAGAGCAACTGTTTCAACAATATTAATCCCTGGGGAACGGCCTATAGGGTAGTTTTGAAAAAGCTGAGCAGTTACCAAAAACCTCAAGTGAAGTGCCCTCTTCTACTAAATCGGATAGTCTCAGTTCTCTTCCCCCAGCATGCGTTGGAAAACGTTGAAAACCAGGAAATGGTCCATGAAGAGCAGATACCGACATTAACTGACGGAGAGATTTTGGAGATCGTTTCCAGAATAGGTGACAATAAAGCACCAGGCCCTGATGGCATTCCCAACGGAGTGTTGAAAGTAGCAGTTGACACTGTTCCCGGGAAGTTCGTCAGTGTTTTTGAATCCTGTTTGCAGGAGCGAGTTTTCATGTTATGTTCGAATTCGAGTTCGCATTCGATAGTAAGTGGCCGGACTTAGAAGACCTAAAATACGCGAGTATTAGTCAGATCCATCGATTAGTTTATTTTTACGAATTGGGTTCACTGTATCACTTAATACTATTCCTGAAGTGTTGAGATGAAATTTATTGTAATTGGTGAATTCTTGGAGGAGCAGATCATTCAATTTTCCATATTTCAGTTAGCCAACGTGCGTTGTGAAATTTAATCTCACAAATGAAAAAGAACTCTAAAGGGAGTTTATTCGATATATTATCTCCTTCCACTTAATTATAACTAAACACTACATTCCTAAATCATCCATTCAGTTATTATAACAGACATAGAGTGGGAAAAACTAGAACAACACTGAAAGACACTCAACTCATAAAGTGAGAGTGAATATCATTAAATTACCATTTATCAGCTTATTAAAAATGAATGGGGGTGTTTTGTTGCATTTATGAAATTACTCACAGCCAGCTAATTGATTGTAAATGATATATGGGTATTTTATTTTATGAGCTCAACAACGATTTCCAATAAATTAGATATGTACTTGATGCGCACTCTAATATTTATTTGAGTGCAGAAAATGCATTTATTTTTGGGTTTGTTGATGATTGCACCATAACCACTACCGTTTGCAGTTAATTGATTGCAAAACAAATATGGGTAATATTTCAATCAATTTGGTCATTCTCGAAATTAATGGCATTAAAGATGCAGCGACAATGGAGAAATGGACAGACAAAGACAGTGTCTGGGGCGTGGGTTGATTGATTCGGTGTAGGCAGGCATTCTCAATGAAAAAGGGTTTAACAGGAACCAGAGAAACATTCTCAATAAAGGCGAGAAATTAATAATCTAGTTTCGCAAGCTCTCCATGCAGCCTGAAAGGAATAGATCAGCTACAGAAGTATCTGATTTTTTAGGTCTCGGGATGAATCACTGCAACTGACTAGAGGTCCCGAGCACAGCAAGACCAAAGAATGATCAAATCAATACCATTTTTGTAGGGGCTTATTCCACGAACCTTTTCAACTCCGAACTTTGCATTTTGCACTTTCATCATCGTGGCTCAACGGCCCATCATTCAACCTTGGCAATCTGGATAGTATCGCTACTCGGTCAAATGACCGAGACAATTGGAGGAAAATTGTGCCACAATGAAGAAAATGCAAAACTCGGAGTAGCAAATTTGTTTCGTGGAATAGGCCCCTGATTCCGACCCGACCGCACAAGCTCACATAGTTGTTCTCTAAAGGCTAATCTCTTAAATGTTCGTATGTGAAACCAGTTGATGCTATCCAAGGATGCTTAGGAAAAGCCACTTCAGAGAATATGAAGACAATGATCTTCCAATACCAAAGGTAACCTTAAAGAGGTCCGTAAAAGACAAAAAGTTTACATGTATAGAAGATTTTCTGGACGGAATGCGATGAGTAGATTCCAAATCATAGCTAGATATTTTTTTTAATTTCAATAATCGCACGCTGTACCACCTCTCAACGGGACTAGAGTCCATCTCCCATAAAAGAACTTATTGAATATGGTCCGCACTATGTCGTAGATCAAAATCACAACGACGAATAGTGTCTGAGACGATTGTCAGCGTAAAAATATTACTATTTAGATTAAGAACATAACTGCTTAATATGTATTCCCAATTTTTCAAATACCATACCAGTTGTTAGTTCCCTTAAGTGTTGCTTTCATTTATAAATATAACACTCGCTATTTCGCTTACCTGAAAGAAAAGTAGAAACACAATAATTTGTTAGTTAAAAATATTCAGTGCATGTAAATTCTACTAAAAATATTTAAATAAAGCGATAAGTATGCACTACGAGGGTTGCCTTTTATATTTCGGGATTAGAGAACAAAAACAAATATTAATCATTGAAAATCGCTTTACTGGTTTTCAAAATATTCCCCATGAAGATCTATACACTTTTGCATGCGTTTGAACCAATTGTCAAAGCACTTTTGCCACTCTGATTGAGGTGTCTCCAAAACATGCATTCTGAACGCAGCAAACGCTTCTTCAGGTGTTGAAAAACGTTGACCTCTCAGTTTGTTTTTTACGTACGGGAATAAAAAGAAGTCATTCGGTGCCAAGTCAGGACTATACGGCGGATGACCCATCAAATCTATGTTGTGAGTGCTCAAAAATGCAGTTGTTTGAGCTGATGTGTGAGAGCTCGCATTGTCGTGGTGAAGAGTGATCCGTCTTCGGCGGTTGGTTTTCCTGATTTCTTGGAAGACAACTGGCAAACAAATGGTTGTGTACCACTCAGAATTGTCTGTTCTGCGTTGTTATAGTGGTACGGTTGCGACATGTCCAGTTTTTCAGAAAAAAACAGGCGACCATTTGCTTGGAAGTGCTTCGTGCGCGAACAACTTTTGTTGGGCTTGGCTCATCTTGAAACACCCATACAGTCGACTGCTGTTTACTTTCGGGCTCATACGCGCAAATCCTGTCACGATGTCATAGACGTGTTTCGAAGCACCGCGATCGTATTTTTTGAGCATTTCTTTCGACCAATCGACACGAGCCTTTTTTGAGCGATTGACAAATTTTCATTATTTGGCCGAGATTCATCTTTTAAGTTACTGTAAAAAACAGAAATAGCGGTCGTATGTCAAAACGTTCTGAGTACGTATAACCTCAAAAATGTCAAACTTTACTGGATTCGGACAATTCATGTTGTTTAACGTGGTTGTCCCGTCTACGATGCTGCGTCTAAAGATCGGGGGTTCAATTCCCCGGCGCGTTAGTAAAAAAAAATAAAATACTACCTGTGGGTACTATTAGAACACACACAGCGTTCCAAGCTTGTCAAAAAGACGGCTATACGGATAGGAGAGCAACACCATCCGAAATTTATATGATACTGAATCGTCATCAAGGCATCTAGAGATCAATTTGCTAAAAATTTTACGCGCCCAGGCCCCTGGAGGGGCTACCACCAGCTCATTAAACCGCATACTACAAGTTCGAAAAGTTGTGGCTTGCACTTACTCCCAGATCACAAGGCGAGACAACACAAATAAACATGGCAACGACGGGGCGACCGGTAGCGCAGTGTGTTGAGGCATCTGTCTCATGTTTGACTACCGGCGTTTCGGATTCGAATCCCGTCCACGACGACGTTCGTGGCCATGGATGTGTAGGAGGTGCATGCTGGCAACTGCATTCTCTGAAACCGATTTATGCCAACGAAACGTCAACTGGGCCACATGGAACAGTTGACGCGCTATGCCCCACAGGGGGTTAGGGCAATTGAGTATGTTTTTTGTACATCCGCTGCAATAATGCCATCCGGTCCTGGGGACTTAAACCGGTCAAAACTGTTAATAGCCCATAATATTCTATCATTCGAGAGAATAGAATCAATGTCACAAGGGGCCACTACTGCCCACTGGTGCACAACACCAGATGAGCTGTCTGGGAAATGAGAGTCAAATAAAACCTTAATAGTTTCCTCACTAGAGGTTGTCCACGTCCCATCTTGTTTCAGCAAATAGCTTGGTGTGGTCTAAAATTTTCTGTAGTCTGGAAGTCAGGATTTTTCTATTTCACAGAAACACCTCCACGACTCCCGCTTAGATCTTCTGATCTCGTTTTTGAAAATTTTTAGATTTGAGAAAATTATCCGCGCGCTGGCTACCGCGCTTGTTGACGATCGACCAAAAGCGCATACGGACGGACATCTCGCGCGAGATTTTTGCGGTGAATGATAACCGTCGATGAAATCTAGGTACGCCTGAGACTAAACGACAGTCAATGCAGTGAATTGCGGTGGGGAAACCAACTCCGTAGAAGGCAAAGGTCGTTCTCTCTTCAGTGATGGCGACCGTTTTTTGGGTTAGCCGTGGAATAATTCTTATCGATTACCTTGAAAAGGGTGAAACAAATAACGGACAGTACTACGCTGCTTTGTTGGATAAATTGAAGGCCACAATTAAGAGAAAACGTCCGCATTTGGCCAAGAAAAAAACCCTGTTTCGCCAAGATAACGCTCCAGTTCACACGTGCATGACTGCAATGTCAAAATTGAATGAACCGAAATTTGAATTGCTTCCGGACCCGCCCTATTCACCAGATCTAAAATAGCTCTCTTGAGAAAAAACCCGAGGGAACAAATTTGAGTCGAATGCTGTAAACCAGAAATTTTTAAGTTTAAATAATAATTTTTTTTTCTGACGGTTTAAAAATGTATCGAGTTGCAGGGAGACTACGTTGAGAAATAAATTTTATTTTGCTTCGAGATATGTATGTGTTTTTCTTGAAAAGGTCGTACACTTTTCAAATAGCCTTCGCATTATCAAGCAGGTTCGTCTCCAGGACTTCGCGTTTAACGGTCGGACCGGGGAAATATTAAAAGCACAGTATGTACCTACTTAATCTCACAGAGCTATCAAATTTCAACCATATAAAGAACTAAGAATGACATCACATAATTTTACATTTCCATATTTCACACTCGTGAACTTGCAAGTGAGACAAGAAATTCAACTATGTAAAGTGGCCAAATTCCAAGAAGTTAAAAGATCAAAACAAGAAGTGTCTTATCGTTCCTTAAGTTGCTAGTTATTCTTTTCTTATGTAAAGTGCTACCAAAAAAAGCCATACCACCGAATGCTATTATATTGAAATCGAAAGGCCAAGATTGCACGAACTACCTGATCACGATTTTATTCAAATTGGAATCGTGCCTTTTGGACAGCTTAAGCATCCGAATACGTACAATCATAGTAGAACTGAACAAATGTTGAGAAGCAACCAACGAAAACCTAGTTGCTTTGCAGAATAGTCTGAAAGACAAAGTATTTACGGAACGTGAAATTTTTATGCGCCGTTATTTTAAGTTCCAGTCGAGAAATTTTGATAAGAAAACCACCAACAATCATTTTTGGATTACATTTTGTATGTAGCTCATTTCTTTCGGGTATCTAATGCCTTAAAGCTACTGTCAAGTCTGTTAATTAAAGGGACGATTGTTCTTGACAAAACTTATTACTAGAACATGTTCGTGGAACAATGCCCTGCGCCCTACTCTTATTGTTTGTATTCACGGATTCACGCCCACATAGGAACTATTGAAGCCTGTACTCTTTTCATCTGCCCGCAGAGACAGCTCCAAACAAATGAACACTGAAAAAAAAAACTGATTGCCCACCTATCCAAAAGCATTTGAATAGTCCCGACCTCCAATATGACCTCTCCCCAAGCACACTATCTTGTCTTTTCAAGTGCATAAAGCATTACAATCGGCCAGATGAATCTTTATCTGAGTATATTTTGGTCCCACCTTGATTTATCGGACGCCTTGTTTTGGCTGGATCATCAAAAGATTGACGAATGTCGTGGATCACATCGCAACTGGACTCGTGTAGAACTTAATTTCGAAATGATTAATTTGAAAATCAATCAATGTGGAAAACACTACGAGTACTACAAAAACAGATAAAAGACACAATAGCAAAACCATTTTTGAAAACTCCTCGTCGGGAAAAAGAGATATTTTTGATGGACAGCAATAACAGCGTGGTGGATTCATGCGAATCATCATCGTCCCTCGACATCGGATCATCGGAACCGCCAGTCTAACAAACTAACATTTGACACATGAAAATGATAAATAAAAGAGATTATAGAAGAGATACCGCGCCGATCTTCCTTGTGAAGAAACAAAAATCAGCGTTTTTTTTTTCGGTGTTCAGCTCGAATACTTGCCTTGCCCGGTTCTGTTGTTGTTTTTGGGATTTAAGCAGTCCTGGGGGGTTGATGAAACCAAATGTTTTTCAGATTGATGTTTTTGCTAAAAACCGCTTGATTTACAATGTTAATCGGGAAGACACATGTGTGTGTATGATTATCAGGAAGATTGAAGATTTCTATCTGAACGACGTGGTATCTTGTTGTTCTTGTGCGTAGATTTGTAGTTGATTGCATTATGGACGTTTGATGAGGACAGTGATTGAAATTGGATATGACGATAACGTAAGCAGGCAGATGGATTTAGGCCTAACATTATAAAGAGGTAGTAGGTTTAAGGAATATCCATTTTCTCTTTCGGAAAGTAAACTTAAATTAAACACAGTAAATATTTGAATTTCGATGGAATTTTTATTTCATAATAAAGTTTGGATTATGCCATTATACGTGGAATACTATATCTGTCAAAAGTCCCCCACGGGACCGCTTGCAGGACTCGATCCTTTTGAGGTAATTTTCGATTACCTTTTCACACATTTCGAGCAATAACTCGGCTATAACTCGACGGATTTCGTCCTTCAATTGACCAATCATCGTGGGATTGTTCGCATAAACACGGTCCTTCGCATATCCCCACAAAAAGAAATCTAACGGCGTTAAATCGCAAGACCTTGCTGGCCAAGCCACATCGCCGAATCTCGAAATTACGCGTCCTGGGAATTTCTCGCGCAATAAAGCAAAATTTTGTCGCGTGGTGTGGCATGTGGCCCTGTCTTGTTGAAACCACATATTGTCGAGATCCATATCTTCAATTTCCGACCAAAAAAAGTCATGAACATGGCGCCATAGCGCTGGCCATTGACTGTTACGGCGGCTCCTTCATCGTTTTCGAAAAAAAGATGGCCCAATGACGCCGCCGGCGCACAATGCACACCAAACAGTCACTTTTTGCGGGTACAACGGTTTCTCAGCGGTCACTTGCGGTTGCTCACTGCCCCAGATGCGACAATTTTGTTTGTTTATTCTTAATTTTTTTTAAAAAAATATATCAGGTCTAATAATAGTTTTTAAAAATATACTTTAACTGGGAGATGCGCGGGTATCAACGTCTATTCCTACTGTAAATATATGATGGGCTCAGACAATAAAGCCTAAAAGTCCAATGGCTAGTATAGCATAAATTATTCCTAGAGAACCAATACATAGCCGCCGAGCGCAAAATGGGCCTCAACGCTAAAGAAGATTTTCTTCGAAAAATCGGCATCGGTGACCTGCTGTTCGAGGACCCAACCTGAGTACTCACGACGCAATCTGTGATCAGTCGGCTTTAATTCTTGCGTGAGCTGGACTTTATAAGGATGGAGATGAAGGTCCAAATGCAAAATGCGCCACAATGTGCCGTAAGATAGGCCTAAATGCTGGGATCGGCGCGGAATCGACAAATTCGGGTCTTCGGCCACACTTTCACTCACAGCGGCGATGTTTTCGGTCGAACGAGCAAAACGATGATGCACAGGTGTAGAAATGTCTGTCACCGATCCAATTTCTTCAAATTTTTTCACTGTGTAGGCAATTGTGCGCTCATTGGGACGATTATATCGACCATAATCTGCGCGTAATGCACGAAACGTGGCCACCGCTGATTCACCATTTTGGTATAGTAATTTAATAATTTTAACGCGTTGTTCAGTCGTAAAACGTTCCATCTTGTAAAATGGCAAACCTTCAACTAAACCAATACCAGTATGGAATACACTGACATTTGACAGATGTCGAATGGCAGGGCTTTACTCTCCGAAACACGAAATGGATAACCCTTTAGAATAGAAGCAACATTCACTGTGTACGCTTCCTGTACGGACACCTCCCATTACCGGACACCTCTTATAAGCGAACAAATTTTGAAGCCCCGAAAATTTTTTGTCCGGCTGAATCCTCTTATAGAAGGCAACCCATATGTTTCTATGTAGGAGGTTGCTACATATATAGTACATATATATCGTCGGAATTTCAGCAAGCTAGCACAATTTGGATTATTTAGTTGAAGTTTCCGCAATAGCAGCCATGCGTTTACAATCGATACATCCAATAAATATGAAAATATTGGCCACCACCACTTATGCTGTCTACAGCGGTGAATCACTTGATTACAGCGGTGAATCACTTTAGGCTGACTAATTTTATGATTTTACTATACGGAATTGTGGTCCGGTGGACTGCACTTAAAATTAAAGCCCATAAGCGGAAAGTGGAAACGATCCAAAGACTGGGTTGCCTGAGAATCACTGGTGCAATGAGAACCACGTCAACGAATTCCCTAAACACTCTCCTGAATCTCCCCCCAATCGATAATTAACACAGCGTCTAAATGCGCCCTAAGACTCAGGGAAACAGGGCAATTCAGAACAAAGCCGTATGGTCATCAAAATATCAAATTGCCAGTCGCAACCGCCGACTTCACTAAAGCAGTGATGTGTTACAACAAAAACTTCTCGGTATTTAAATACACCAGATAGAGATTATTATATTACTGGCGAGAATGTGCCAAAGAGATCACTAAACCTCTACATTGACGGCTCAAAGATGGAAGGGGGTTGGAGCGGCAGCTCACTCTCCGGAACGCCTGTACAATCTATCCATCCAACTGATGAACGAATGCAGTATCTTCCAGGCGGAAGTGCTAGCGATTCAAAAGGCTGCAGAGCTAGCCTTAACAACTCGCAGGAAGGGAAAAATTTGTGTTCACTCGGACAGTCAAGCTGCTTTAAAAGCGCTACAATCCGACACCATAAGATCAAAGATAGTGCTCAGATGTCTTTCGGCTCTTCAGATGCTAGGTACTTCAAGGAGAGTAGAACTCCGATGGGTACCAGGCCAGCGGCATACTTGGCAACGACATCGCGGACGGTCTTGCAAAACAGGGTGCTGCTCTTGATAACGCAATGGCAATAGCAATTACTATACTAATGCAGGTACTAAGATCAGAAATGGATTGTAAGATGATGCAACTGGCCAATAAGGATTGGAACAGGGCCATCAATTCCAGGATAACGAGGGAAGTCTGGAATTCTTACAATCCAAGAGGAAAACAAACATACTCCTAGGACTATCCATAGGTAAGTCTGCGATGCTAATCGGACTACTTACTGGCCATTGCCTGATAGGGGAACATGCCTATAGGCTAGGATTGATCACTTCTAACGGCTGTAGAAACTGTCAGTTGCCTAACATTAAAGAAACTCTGGAGCTCCTCTTGTCTGAATGCCCAGCACTCGCAAGAACAAGACAAAAATGTCTTGGTGCCTACTTCTTCCGCAACTGTAGATTTTGTAAATGTAAATGTAAGGTAAATTTTGGACTGCCACATGCGGCTTACACTCCTTACTGTCAGCCCACTGCACGAGAGGCAGTTTACGTATCAGCCGAGTAAGTCAACTGAGACTGCTCCGCACAGTATTGTGAAGGAGTTTGAGCTATGTCGGTGAAGGATACCGATCTAAGTGCATTCCTTGCTTTTGACAACACCTCATTCTCAGCCATCGATAAAGTTTTAAGATCTAAGGTTGCGGATACTACCACTACAAATTGAGTGAGAGAAATGCTTTCCTCCAGATTACTAAAAACTACTACATTGGAGACTGTACCCTCACAGCCATTGTCGCACGTGGCTGCCCGCAAGGAGGGGTCTTATCTCCCCTCCTATGATGCATAGTGGTGGATGAGTTGTTGTGAGAACTTACAACAAAACGATTCTCTGTTCAAGCATACGCAGACAACTTGGTGAAATAAATATTTGGTCTACAACTTAATAATGAGACTTTTTTTGGAATTTTGGGCATTTATTCATAGATTTATTCATATAACTAACTTCCAACGAAATTGCCAACTCTTTTTGAGTTTGGCACGAATCTTCTGCGAGTAATTTCGTCAATTCTTCGTCTTCAAACTTTTTTGGCTGGCCAGGTCGCTCTTCGTCGGTAATGTCGAAATTATCATTTTTGAACCGATGAAACCACCGAAAACACTGTGCACGCGAAAAAGCATCGTCACCGTAAACTTCCACGAGCAATTATGACTCTGAGCTTAGCAAAATCATGTCCAAGTAAAACTTCCCGCAAATGTTGTTTTTTTCGTGAATTTTCTAAACTTTCCATGGTCCGGTAAAATACGTTGTCAACAATAAACACGAAATGTTTATACTGACATTGACAGCTTATGAATACAAACTTCAAATGGTATGTATGTCAAAGATGGACTACCATTGGTTTATCGGTGTTGCCATCTCTAAAAAAGTCTCATTATTAAGTTGTAGACCAAATAAATAAAGACTGGTGCGACGCCAACGGACTTCCAGTCAATCCATCCAAGACCGCTGTCGTTCCATTCTCTAATAAAAGAAAGCTCAGACATACCAGGTGCCCTATAATGTACAACTCCCCAGTACCCTTGGCAGACAAGGCCAAGTACCTTGCGGTCATCCTCGACGAAAAACTCCTTTGGAAGGATCATCTTAGGGCAATCTCTGATAAGGCCATCAAGGCATTATGGATATGTAGTAGACTATTTGTAGGTAAAACTTGGGGATCCAGCCCTGCCATTGCAATCTGGATTTATTTAGCTATTGTAAAACCTTAGTAGCGTATGGCACGGTGGTCTGGTGGAAACAGGCGTAAGATAGCACTGGGAAAGATATAGAGGCTAGCCTGTCTCATTGTGACAGGGGTTATCCGAACTTGCCCCACTGCGGCTCTAGAGGTTTTGATGGATTTGCCCTCATTGCAGATCCATATCTTGGCGGAATCAAGAATACCATCTGCAAAACATGATGCAAGTAACTGCAACATCAAGCTTAGTCCGACACTGGAACTTTGGAGCAGTGAGAGCAATGAAACCAGAATGCCATCGGACCATTTGGTAAAGAAATTAGTCTTCGACCACTCCTACGCCGCGGTAATCAGGAATACATATAGAGAATATTGGAACAGAAGTACTTAGAATTACCCTCCGACACCAAAAAATAGTTTACGGATGGCTCTAAGCCAGAGAAAGACACTGGGGCGAGCATTGTGGGCCCCGACTAGCTACACTTCATCCCTATGGGAGGATTTCCTACAGTATTTCAAGCAGAAATACACACCATAGAAGCCTATGCTCTGCTTTGCAGGGCTGCTGCTGGGTACTATAATAGACCCATAGCAATCTTCTCTGATAGTCAGGCAGCCATCAAGGCGGTCACTAATTGTGCCGCCACTTCAAAACTAGTATGGAGCTGACAGCAAGTACTCCAAGAACTGGGATACTCAAACACAGTGACGCTATACTGGGTCCCGGGCCACATTGACATTGATGGTAATGAACGCGCTGATGAGCAAGCCAGGTTGGCATCATCATCGTCATGGACTACAGACGTTCTGTGGGATTCCCCTGTGCAGCGTAAAAAGATGTACCTATATTAGAGTATGAGAGGGAACCGAGGCCGCAGCATATTGTGACGGCCTTCCGGCTCTGAGACAAGCAAAGCTGTTTATTGCTGGACAAAAACGAGCTTCACTACTACTCAGTATGAGTCAACTTAATGTCAGAAACATTTGCGGAGTTCTTTCGGGTCACTCATTTTTGAGACTTTATTTAGCAACGTTAGGTTTGACCTCAGATTTAACCTGTCGTTTCTGTCATGAAGAAGACGAAACTTCGCAACATATTTCCTGCGAGTGTGAGGCCCTCGCCCGCTTCTACATAAAATGTTTTGGGTGTGCTTTTCTTGAACCAGATGAAGTTTCTGCACTCTCAATTAAAGATTTAAGTAACTTCAATAGTACGACTAAGCTTGATTGGCAGGCCTAGACCTGTAAGCGGACATAGGACTACAGCACAATAGACCATCAGGTCGCAGTGCTAATGGGCCAGCCCACGGCCTATCTCTAATCTAGGCACTGAAGATTTTGAATAAAACAATTTTTGAAGCGGCTGTCCCTATTCAAGTGGCCGTGACAAATGTAGCTTTTTTTTCACGGATCCTTTTTTTATTTAATAACACATTCTCCTTTTCCTTTTTTTAATTTTAAATTTTTTTAAACTTTCCAGACTTATTTTAAGTAAATACAGATGCCAATACAATTTTCCTTCCTTTTATTCTATACATACATTTGTATATATCTATATTTTTTCGGGGCCACCGATAGCGCAGTGTGTTGAGGCATCAATTTCATGTTTGACTATCGGCGTTTCGGGTTCGAATCCCGTCCACGACGACGTTCGTGGCCATGGATGTGTAGGAGGTGCATGCTGGCAACCGCACTCTCTGAAACCAGTTAATATATTTGTACATGTCAAATAAGGAGCTCCTTTAAAGTGTTACATATTTTCGTCGGACCAAAAAAAAATATACCCTATACGTTATAAAGTCTAGCAGCGTAAAAAACCGTACTACCATGCACCACTGAAGGGAACTAGAACGTCGCAAAACGTCTACTCACAACAAAGGTTGCGATGGAATACTTCAGATAGTGGGAAAACTTATGCTGGCGGCCATTTGACAGGCTATGTTATTTGTGGTAAATAAAATGATAAACCAAGCGCTTAACAACTCCCCATAACCGGACAAAATTCTGGATCCCAATAGTGTCCGGTGATGAGAGTATCCACTATAAACGGAAAACTAAATGGATCAACCTTTTTCCTTATTTGCACAGATCACAATGCACAGTCCTGAGAAGTCATTTGCTAATAAATATCGATAATCGACAAAAAGCCTGAATGAAAATGATTCTGAACATCATCTACTACTCTTCTGAAGCGAGTACATGGTTGATTTAATTAATTCCCAAGCTATTACTCCTATTCTGCTCCTTGTGCTCACGAGGCCATCAAAGTGAATCAATCACAAACCACCAAATAGAATTCCAGCTATTTTCTGCATTGACTGATAAAAGCTAGACATAGCATGTAGTGCTCGTACTATCAGTCATGTCAAGCCACTTCACTTCAGAGCAGAAGCACAAAGAGCTAAATGAAAAATTACAACCTTATCACTGACTGTAATTTTTCACAGAATATGTTGACATGTTGTCGTTTTACGATGGGTTGCCACCATACAGTATAAAAGTCGTAAAGTACAAATTACGAGTATATCAGTCCAACTTGAACTTCATAGAAAACCTTCCAAGGTTTGACAACAAATCTGACGACCAATATCTCACCACTACTATCCTTCAAAAACTCTCTGGAAGGACGAATGTCAGCAAATAATCATAGTGGAAGAAGAAGGCCCTTAATTTGGAGGAGTCAGTCGTCTTTCAGCAAAATGCAAGATACTCATCACATCATGAGCTGAGTCGGCATGTCACACAAAAACACCATCTTCGTTTATTGCTATCTGTTATTGAGCCACTATCAGTACAGTATGACGACAGTTATTATGACTATATTCCACTTGAATCGTTCTCATGGACATCAAAATAAATGGTCGTAAATGGCGGGTACTTAGTCAAATTTTTTTTCGTATGCCAGAACGTCTTGAAGGAGGCGCACAGATTGAAAGATTTTCTTTGCTGCTATACAGTATGTCTGCCTGACGTACGACAGATGTACATACTCGTATGACGCCTCTCTGAATAATTATCACAAGACGAATCCTTTGACCTCATAAAGTTTTCAAGATAAAAGTTGTCATTTAGAAATCAATTAGTGTGGGTTCAGGATTAATTGAACCCTGACTATCTTGTGTGAACATATTTTTTTTAAGCGGACTAATGGTATATGACGGTTTATATGGCATCGTTTTGGCTGGATTCTTCTGATAAAAGTACGACGTTCTGGGAAAGAAAGAGTCTTTCTTTATCACGAACAAAACTGAATTTCCATATTCTACAGAAATCTTAAGATGAATGGAAATAGATTTTTTTTTACCAGTTATATTTTGAAATTTAAATTTCAAAGTTAATGTTCTGTTCGCGCAATGCGAATTTACTAAAATAAAAATCCGTCATAGGGAAAATCAACCCTTTACATTTTTTTATCGTCCACTTGACGGATATTTTATTTGGTCTACAACTTAATAATGAGACTTTTTTTGGAATTTTGGACATTTATTCATAGATTTATTCATATAACTAAATTATTCAAAATATTGGCCATCAGCAGCGATAACTTTCTCCCATCTTTCGGGAAGTCTACGAATTCCGTCGCGAAAAAAATCTTGGGGTTTCGAGGCTATCCATGAATCGAGCCAGTTCTTAGTATCCTCATATGAAGTGAAGTGCTGATCAGCCAACGCATGAGTCATCGAAGCGAACAAATATTAATCGGATGGAGCAATGTCAGGGCTATACGGCGGGTGGGGTAGCACTTCCCATTTGGTTGTTTCCAGGTACGTTTTCACGACTTGCGCAACATGAGGGCGAACATTGTCATGCTGAAGAATTATTTTGTCGTGCCTTTCAGCAAATTGTTGCCGTTTTTCACGCAATGCTCGACTCAAACGCATCAATTGCAGTCGATAGCGCTGCCCGTCAATGGTTTCATTCGGTTTTAGCAGCTCATAATAAAGAACACCGATCTGGTCCCACCAAATGCAGAGCATAAGCTTGGAACCATGAATATTTGGCTTCGCGGTCGATGTTGATTGGTGCCCGGGCGGTCCCCATGATTTCTTTCGCTTTGGGTTATCATAATGAATCCACTTTTCATCGCCGGTCACAATACGATGCAAAAAACCCTTCCGTCTTTGCCTTTGAAGCAGTTGTTCGCACATGCAAAAGCGCCTCTCAACATCTCTTGGCTTCAACTCGTACGGAACCCAGTGGCCTTGCTTTTGGATCATTCCCAGTGATTTTAACCGCTTCGATATGGCTTGCTGAGTCACTTCCAACGAAATTGCCAACTCTTTTTGAGTTTGGCACGAATCTTCTTCGAGTAATTTCGTCAATTCTTCGTCTTCAAACTTTTTTGGCTGGCCAGGTCGCTCTTCGTCGGTAATGTCGAAATATCATTTTTGAACCGATGAAACCACCGAAAACACTGTGCACGCGAAAAAGCATCGTCACCGTAAACTTCCACGAGCAATTTATGACTCTGAGCTGCAGTCTTCTTAGCAAAATAATGTCCAAGTAAAACTTCCCGCAAATGCTGTTTTTTTCGTGAATTTTCGAAACTTTCCATGGTCCGGTAAAATACGTTGTCAACAATCAACACGAAATGTTTATACTGACATTGACAGCTTATGAATACAAACTTCAAATGGTATGTATGTCAAAGATGGACTACCATTGGTTTATCGGTGTTGCCATCTCTAAAAAAAGTCTCATTATTAAGTTGTAGACCAAATATTTATTACGAGGAAGTCTGAAGTTATATTAAAATTGCTACACACGATGGCCCAGCGCATTGGCCATCAATCAATCAATCATATTGGGTTTAATAGTTTTTATCCTTTTATCAAATTTATTCACAAGCGTCTTATTCGGTAGAACTGGCGTCCATGATGCTGCAAAGCGAATATTTTCTGTGCTCTATTTTGTAGGCACGGACATTCAACGCCAGAAGATGAACTATCCTCGTTTTTGAGTTGCCGATACCGCCACAATGCATATACGAGTTGGGGATCAAAGAGCACGAAATCGAAGACCTTAAACCTCAACTTGTTACTATGGGTGAAGCCTTTAAGTAAAAGGTAATAGGAGGCCCTTGTCGTCTACAGTCAATATCATAGTTAGTAAACAAAGGGTGTTAGCCCGCTAGCGATCAGCATTTTCTGCCTATAGGGTGTCATTGCTTTTGTATATTGGAGATTGAAATGAACCATATTCTGGTCTGGTAGTGCTGCTTCCACCGGCAGATCGAAGGCAGCATCTGATGAGTAGTGACCTATCGGTGGTACGAAACCAGAGCTCGACGGCTTCATCACACCCGGACACCGATGCGAGCGCGAGGTCAGCTGCGCCATTCGCCACATTCTTTTATTTCCCATATTTGCCTACCATGTTTCTGTTGTCTGCCCCAGGCCTATGAGTTTTTATTAAAACGTAAAGGACAGGGGCAACAAGCGGCGAAAACTTCGCCCACGTGTTCCGAACTGAGCAACAGCAAGCATAGGCCGCTGCTTAGCTCGTTGAGGGGCCTTTTTTCGCCAAATGGCACGGCCCGACCGTCACGGTCATTATGCTAAAATACTTTAAGCTCCGACCCCACGGGCATCGTCGGATGCCCACCACCGACCGGTTGATTACAAGATATGCCACGTTAGCGTTGCCAACACTACACTGATGTACCCTACTTAAGACAGATGACAAACAAGCACAGCTTGTTAGGTTACTGAACTACTTGGTGAAAATCTCAGGTCACTGCAGTCAAAGTTCCGTGCGGATGAAGTCTTGGCAAGTGCTTTATGGGTATGGTATCAATTAATTTTAGAGAATGCGCGACTTATCTCCGTACAATGCTCCGTTGACTAGATGAACAGAAGACCTAAACGCAGAAACTTTGGGATAAGTGTCCTAGCTCGACAAGACTTTGAGGTAAATATCGATGAACGAAATACTTTTGCATTACTGGAGATTGAGATAAAGGCCGAACTTCTTGATAAATTCGTGTGGTTCTTTTTTATGTGTTTACCAAGGCTTTAGGAGATGACCGTTTGATGCAAGCATAGCATTGGCGAAAACGAAATTCACGTAAGGGATGGGAGAGATTGCGTGATTAAGAAGTACCGGTGTAGATTCGGCTTAAACTTTCGCTGATCATAATTACTAGGGAATACAGTAGATGGTAGGCTGTTCCACATTCTGATTGACCGCGTTGAAAAGGAGTCAAACAATTTAACGGCGCCAGAGGACCTGATTTCAAAAGTGTGGAGGTGGTCCCGATTGGTAAGTCGGGTGTTACGCGTAGGTACAGCAAGACCAGGGAGTAAATAAATAATTTCCATATAGCAACAACGGTTGTAATAGCGGACAAAGTAAGGTTCGGATTGGTCCAGGTGCAGCACATGCCATTCCATAAGGCCCTTGTGGCCCATACTGAATTCGAATCGTTCTGCTAGACTGTTGTCGCTGAAAAGACAAGACATCAGTGCGATCGTGGGAGTCATCACTAGTCACTGGGAAATTGGTGATCATGCCTGGAGGCTTGAACTTCCCTTTAATGATTTCTGTAGAAGCTGCGATGAGGACCAGACGGAATGCACTTTCTATTTTCTCTGCACCTGTCCTGCACTATCAAGCAGGCGTAAGGACATTTTAGGTTCATATCTCTTCAATGAACTGGAAGACCTAGCCAACTTCGATGTTGGGAAATTTCATGGTTTCATTGAAAGCTCCGGCTGGTTTATGAGATGATTCCCCGGTGGTAATACAACGGACCTTGTCATGGTCTATGTGTGCCTGTGGCAAACACAGCAGCTACTTGAACCTAACCTAAGATACAGATTCATAGAAATGAATTCTCCTGGAATGCGGTAGAGGGGGCCTCAAAAATCTTCTGTTTGAATTTCTGAAATTCGTTGATACCTTCCTCGGTCTAATCACGGCTTATCTGACTTGCGAGATCGGCCAAGCAGTGAACTTTTGTGATGGGTTCGACCGCAGTGGCATGACTGACTAGCCTGGAGTGCGTTCCTCGTTCCATAACGCAGCTATAGATGACTATAGTCAAAACCATCTACATATAGTACAAAGTCAGCAAGCAGACCTGGACACCTACACAACCATAGCTCAAAGGAGGCTGTCAGTCAAAAAATTTTATGACAGTATATGGAATGCGAGTGATTCCGCAGGACATTTTATTAGAAAAATGTTGGTTCTCGGTGGGTTTGCGGAGTGAAAGTGAAATATGTTGTGTAGTGAAGTGTTTGTTATATGTGAAAAAGAAAAAAATGTGAAAAATCGGTGAATTTAGTGTTCATTTTTGTGTTTGATTTATCTACGTTTTGTTTCGCGTGTGTCAAGTGCAGAAAAAAAGCAATATGGCCATTTGTGTCGGTAAATTAATCTTTTTTCGCACTAAATTAGTTTTTTTTCTTTTGTTTCCGTGCTTAATTTCATTTGTGAAAGTGCGAAAACTGAATATACGAATCAATTTGAAGTTTGGAGCATGTCATCTTTTGGTTGTGATAAATATTGTAACAACCAATCAATAGATGTATGTATGTACATGCTTGAACAATTTCAATTTGGGAAGCCTCCATATTCGTGCCGAAGTGCAGTCGGAGCCATTCGGAGCTTGGTCATCGTAGCTATTGACAATTGTCAGTTTGCAAGGAGGCCGACTCACACACTCTCAGCAACCTGCTTCCTGGCTTGTTTTGTAGATGGAGTACGTCCAATAACATAGCTATAGTTGACTATAGTCAACTATCAGTGACTATTGTGTAGTGATAAGTCCCAATAGTCAGCTACTGTAGTCGACTCTCGTCGTTCCATAACTCACAATTGTTAGCTCTGTAGTCAGCTCTTTTAGCTCGTGCTCCTGAGCTTAGCTGTCACGCACACACAAAATCGAAGTGAGAAATGAAACCGGTCGGTATTGTGCCATTGTTCTGGTTAAGAATTGGTTTATGCTGTGAAGTGCTTCAAATTCAACTGAATTTGGAAAAGGTGGCGCCAAAGAGTGTTTGCGCGTGAAGAATTTGTGCGTGGAAAGTAAAATACCAACGAAAATCTGAGTGTAGGTGAATCAAGATGGCGGTGTTTTGTGTATTTTACGATTATTATTGTTCCAAAACATTCAGAACTATAGCCAGCTGTTAGCTGACTATGACAGTAATCAGAGTTAACTACAGCTCTGACTATAATTATGTTATGTAACGCGCTCCTGATGACCTAGAAATCACTCCGGACTTCCCTAATTGACATTTGAATGCATTATGCGGTCAGCCGTTTGAAAATAGTGCACAGATGCTAGAATTGCTGTTCTTTGTTTTGGCATTACTGTATTTATAAAATATTGAAACGACTGATTAACATTAATCATTCTAAATGTCATCGCTGGAAACTCAAATATCTTCTTTAGCCCACCGTTTAGCCTGTATATTAAAAAGGCAGTGATAGGGCTAAACTGTAGAAAACAACTCGCCCGCACACAGAAATTCTTCCTTCGTTGCCTGCATCATTGAGAATATTTGTATAAAGAATAGGCAGTGATTCAAACAGTGCAAACACCTTGCATAAAACGCACACGCGATTATTCGGAGAATACTACGCTCCAGGAAGACGACTGAAGAATTAAGGAACATGTTTAGGCCATGTTTAGAACATGTTTAGGCCTTGTAATACAGAAGAAAAAATCATATCTTGATTTTACAGTGAAGCTCACAGCCAAATGTTAGATATGTATGTATGCTACGCAACACCTCCAAATGTCGCATAATTCTAACCAATCCTCGAATTAATTTGCGAAAATTCAATTGTTACTTAGCTTAATTACAACGTGCAACAATCTCGTTATCTTATTATTTCATCTGTTTTTCTCATATCTCGATTGCGACAAACATGCAAGACATGTCACACTACATGCCGGGCGAAAATACCGATCTGTCTGATATCTCATATGTGAAACTGAACAAGAATTGCGAACAGAAGCCTCAAAAATAAAATATCTAGAAGCCACCGCTTTCAATTTAATTTATATTTTAGTTAGAACTAAGAATACATGTTCTCGACATGTTTGCATGTAATATTGTTACCTAGTTGGCTCGTCATGTTCCTCCTCGTGGTGTTGATGATATTGGCTGCGTTCCTGCGAACGAATCAGGTTTTGACATTTTTCGAATTCTCCTCCATCTAGTTCCCCCTCTGGATCCCCTCCTGATCTGAGAAGTATTCTGATCCGAAGGGGAACATTTTCATGACAGTTGTCCGTACAAATTTTGCCGGAGGGGAAAGCATATGCCGGAAAATTCGAGAAATGGCAAAACCTGATTCGTTCGCAGGAACGCAGCCATTGGGTGCGTTTTGCTGAACTCTGATAAAATATCACGGATCTGACTTTTCTTCGATCTCTCTTCCATATGCTTTCCCTTCCGGTAAAATACCTACGGACAACTGTCAATTTTTGGAACTGAAAATATTTCCCTCCGGATCAGAAAAGTATTCAGATCCAGAGGGAAATATTAGTTGCGTTTTGTCAAACTTGATAGGATCAGACAATTTGACAGTGAGTAACAGAGATGTAAAGCACTGTATATCCGTAAGTGGAAGAGAGAATGTCGCTTATTTAACAGGATATTTAGAGGGGAAAAAGACCGGATAAACCTGTCTGGTGCGTTTTCCCCAGCCCATGGTTTCTAAACAAATACATCTACCGGCCTGTTTCCTTCGCTCTTGTGAACGGAAATTGATTGGTTGTCATTCAGCTCTCGGGATTCGAATGTAGATGCTTCGGCATGAGTCGTGTGTATTGAATGTGTGAATGTATGAGTCGAATGTGTCTCTCTTTCACTTACGGATACACAATGCTTTGCCATCTCTGTTGCTCACTGTCATTTACTTAACCAGTGGTAAAAAATCGGGCTGTCCGAACCGCGACCAATGGGTGCGTTCCTACAAACGGATCCGGATTTGACATTTCTCGATTTCTCCTCTATACACTTCCCCTCCAGTAAAATATATACAGACAACTGTCAATTTTTGGATCTGAAAATGTTCCCCTCAGCATCTGAAAAGTATTCTGATCCGGAGGGGTACATTTTCAGATCTAAAAATTGACAGTTGTCCGTACATATTTTACTGGAGGGAAAGCATATGGAGGAGAAACCGAGAAAAGTCAGATCCATGAAATTTAACCAGAGCTCGTCAAAACGCACCCAATGATGCACACAAGTCAAGAAGAGTATTTCCGGACAACAGCCAGGCAAGTGTCACATTCCTCATTTTGTTGTAGAGATTGCAGAACTTGTATGCAAAAAGATGTATTTATGAACACGGTGCATAATTAATAATTCCTTATCGGTTTGTTCATGTCTACTAGGTATCTGCATCTTGTCCAACAAGTTGTCATGTCATACGTGCGCGTTTTTGATGACAACGGCGACGCAAGATATGTCCCTGCAGCTGCACTAAACTATGAAGGTATAGACGAGCAGTGCATGCAAATATTATATGTATATTCTGCAAATTTCCACTCTCCTATCCGCTTAAAATCTTGTGTTCGTGTTAGATAGACTCTATACGTTCGTTGATTAATGGCTGCAATATTTCCAATCATGTGGCGATTTAAAGTTTGTCATAGACCTGTACAGAACTATTAATTTGTGGTCGTTTGAAGATAATTTATTGGCCCGGGAATTTTGTTTGGACATTGATTGGACACGTCCTAGAAGTTAGAGATATTGACGGCATGGAAGGTATCCAAATGCATACTGCGTTTTCCGGGAAGCAGCTACGGAATTCTAGAATAAATATACTTGTGTATGGGGTTTCACGTTTCAGGTGGGATAATTGGACTTAACAAGGAATTAATTAAAATGTTGCACATTATGTACTGCCCTTCTATTTTGAAACATATTCGTTTTAGGATGAATCGTTGTTGAAATAAAAATTACATTCGAATCTATGCCCCAATAAAGTTATAGGTAAAATTGATTGAAATCTTAATGTCATTGATAAATTCAATAAAATCTATTTATTGAAAATTATTCAAGTTCTTCCAACGAGAATCGTTCCAGATTCAGATAAATTCTTAGCGCTTCTTTGTTTAAACCAACTCGAATAATTTATTGCACCCCTTGCGGTGACCCACTAGGCAATTTTCATTATGTTTGTTTCTCAAACTGCTCCAACGTCTGCAATCCCATTGAAAAAATACAGAGAACAAAAAATAAACATTTAAAACTATTCAAGATTTTGTAACTGAATCAAAATCAACAGAATCAGAAAAACATAAATACGTATCTACAATACACACAAATGCACATCAATTTCAATTTAGTGAATATCAAATTCGCCGAAAAGCACCTGCTCGGATTAGTTATATTGAAGGTGGATTAAAAGTATGTATGTAAATCTGCCTAAAACGAAGAGTCGAAAAAATGCATACTCAGAAAATCTTGGACGACTATAGGTAAGTACAGGTACAACAGCCAATTGGTCGACCAGCCAGCCAGGGCTATACTATATTTTCTTTCAAGCTCTTCATGCTTAACAATGATGGATCCAACCTAGACCCCGCAGATTCACTGTGAAGATCATGTTGCTTTTTTGAATAAGTAATGAGCTGAATGCGGGTTAACGTTAAATGGTATGTTGTATGCTGGAGGACCGCATGTTTCGTGAATGAAGTAAACAACAGATACATGCTAAGGAAAAAAATAGGAAAACAAGAGGACAACTTCTTCGTTGTAGTCGCCGTCATAAATGGTCTCCGGGAACCGGTGTTAGATGAGGTCGACACGATAATCAATTTCTTAAGACTCCCTACTGACGAAAAACACACCAACCAGCATCCCAATGTCGAATCTCGAATGTCTTGCAAAAGCATCATGTCCACTTTCGTACACAGGAACTTTTCAAGAATCTTATTTTTATGTACCTTGTTATACTCGTACTCCTGTAGTCCAGAGTTAAGTATACGATACGTACGCACCGCCATGCATACTCGGATATGCATATGCGAAAAATTGAATGCAAAGTGGCTGCAATTTATGTTTATGACCAATCTTTATGGTCGTGGGTGAAAAAGGACTAAAACGAACAAGCGAGCGTGCGATATAAATAACAAGGGAGTGTATGCGCGACCTGTGGAATGACCATAACACCCGTGATGAGCAACATGTTAAAAGATAATTTACGTGTGTCAGGTTGACGGACAGTTGTACGAACTTGTTGGGTGTCAATGGATGCCACAGGGCATAAGTTACTCCGGGCAAGAAATATCTTTTAACCGTCGCACTTGACGAGCGATAACTGTCCCATTTGAGCTATAATGTACAATGACTGACGGTTTAATTGAAAATTTGTAATTCAAATATGCAAAAACTTTTCTCGAGCTCCATGTTCACGAATAAACTTCAAAATTTCTCAACTACCTAGCAGGCCCTAATATAAATTCGATGCATAAGAATTATCTCAATCTTTACTTTAGTTTATGACAATGGAAAACAACTCAATTTTCATGTCTTTTATTACCCCAGGTGACGAGTAAAAATTGAAGAAAAAAATGCCCGAGGGAAGGGGGTTAAAGGGAAGTTTTTCTGTTTTTTTTTTACTTTGATAGTTACTTAGACAAGAGAAAAAAAAAATGTTCACAAAAAACAAATGCAAAACAGCCTAATAACTCCTAAAGTACGAGTACGTATGTAAACTGCTGAAAGGTTTCCTGGTCGCACCTCTCCAGCCTCCCCGAGTTGAGGTCTCGCTTCGATTGACGAAACAACGAACCACATTTTGAAAATCCTTTGAGGATATTATTCTCATAGGAGGTTGGCTACCTTCACCATCGAATACATACCTATATGTACATATGATGCAAATTGTTCGAAGTCAATCGACGTCTTCTACGACAAAAATGATTTGGACATTTTTTATAGAAAATTTAGTCTACTTTAGTTTGTTTTTACAACATTTAGGGCGGCAAGTGATAGTTACAGAGATTACACGAAAACGAAAACACGAAAAACTCCCCTTTCATCCCCTCCCCCACCGCGAGCTCACACCCAACAGACGGGGACTTTTAGTATGATATACTCCTAGTACTAACTAACAAATTGGGCCAAATTTGGAACTTCCTTTCTTTTCTTCCCTCGATTACCAAATACTGGCACTCGTCACCTGGGGTACTTTGGTTTATGGCAATGGAAAACAACGCAATTTTCATGTCTTCTATTGCGCGTTTCAGTTGTCGTTATATCCTAGTTTTTGTCTGCATTTGACAAACAAAAGTTCAGCAGAGACAAGCAATTTCGAAGAGGAGTTTAACGAGTTTGTTTCCTTATTCTGTGACAAAAGACCTTGACAAGACCCACCCATTCTGACCGCTATAGAGTGAAAGATATTGAGATTGGTAGGGAAATATGCAAAGAGTGCGACGCCGGTTTACGAGTAGGTCTCATTTAAATACAAATTCACTGATCCCTGTGTGTGGTGTTGTTTGAAACGATTTTTTAATTTATGCACAACACTACGTCGAAAATGTTGTTTATGAGAACAATATGCAAATATATATTGTAAAGATGGGTGTGTATTTAGTACGATATTGTCAATGTCGCTTATGAGAAAACTTAGACGTTGACATAGGAAATGAAGACAATTTTTATTTGATTTCTGGATAATAGAATTATTGTGGGCATTCAACTCGATTTTAAATTTAATCTTCAAAGTATCATTCGAGTTCACCAATTTTCCAATATGCATATAGCATATTTAAATTTAGGGTCACGCTTTTAACTTTTTATAGAACATATATTTCTATGTAAATAAAAACTTCTAAAGCCAAAAATCAGAAACATCAGAGCTTAATTCGGCTCACATGCCGCGTTGGGAGCACCTCCACTTCCTTCAAACCAAAATTGTTTGTATCCTACATTTCCTTTGACGAAAAAAGTGCTTGCATTTCATTAATATCAAGGTTTCTATTTGCCTTAACTCCTAGTTGGACATAGCGCGTGGAAGCCTGACGTTTCGTTAGCATAAACAGGTTTCGGATGATGCATGTTGCTGGCATACACATTCCAGGGGAAGGAAACACAAACAACGACGGGATTCAAACCCACAAACCGGTGGAAAAGACATCAGACTAATGCCTCAACGCAATGAGCTAGTGACCCCATATCCAGGTTGAGCCTATATAATTTGTTGCGGACCTAGTTAAAGAGAAGGCTACGTCGTGATGCAAACCAGTTAATCGGATAGAACCGCTTCCAATTTTAGATCAGACGCCAATGGCTACCTTTAGGTCCTGGTTTCGTTTACGTATAGACTAGGCTTTGAGTCTGTCGTTGTATGCAACACTACCAGTCGAGGTCCCCGAGGCAAACTACTTCGCCTTATATAGGCCATACGGTGTGCAATTTTATTCCTCTAATCAAGATTTAAAGATTTCACCAAAAGCTGTCGGAAACAGCAGAGCGGATGAGTTGGCTCGTGAGGGTACAACCATTATGGTAACATAAGGATGCATGCGGTAGCTTGTAAACTGGCTTTATTAAGAAATGCAGCTTCTACAGAAATCGTTGTATGAAAGTACAAATAAAACCCGTCAGGCGTGCTCTCCGAGTACGCAATGTCCAGTGATGACACCTACCAACGAATCAAAGAGCTTTGCTGATGTGATCCATAACTTTATCGCATGTATGCATGTAGATAGGGGCATACCAATGTATTACTCCGTCGAAGCCTGCCCCAAGCCATGGTTGTGAAAGGAGGAGGCAATGATAGCTATAACCTGACTGGCTGAGTTACACCTAAGTGTCTCAGGTGATTAAGGTCGCATGAATCACGTAGTCAGACCTGCAACATAGTGTGGGAACTCCGGTACGTTACAAACCAACTGAAGCAGCTATCACCGAGGCCACCGCTGAATAGGGCTTAGTGATGGGCCGACAGACAACCCGTCCTTGCAAACATTACTCCATGTCAAGAAACCTGGAACAAAAGCTTCGGATTGGACGGCTCAACGACGACCTCAAAAATGTTTAACGGATTATACCTTCGAATTCTGCAATGTACGCTCCCTGAACAGACCGGGGGCCAAAAACCGCCTCCTACAACAGGTCGACAAATACAAACTAAGCATCACTGTAGTTCAGGAAACAAATTGGTCAACTACAATTTTCAAACCATCTGGACACAAGGAGTTTGGAGTTGCATTCATCGTGAACAATTACCTCAAACTGCACGTTATTGACTTCAAAGCCATCAATGAAAGGTTGTATAAGAGACTCGATTTTTCAACCTCTAGCTCATCAACGTGCCCACCCCCACTGAAGTGAAGGAAGAACAAGATCAGTTTTGCGATCGCCGGGAGACATTATTCGACTCACTTCCAGCAAATGACGTCAAAATACTGCTCGGAGATTTCAATGCGAAAGTTCGAAACGAGAGTTGGCATTGGGGATTCACTGAAGGACACAGCCTACGACTAATCGACTTTGCATGCAGTTGGAACCTTTCGCAAGCTCAACATGCTTTCCGCATCGACGCATTCATGAACAAATCTCCGGATACACGTACTGTCCACCAGATTGATGCAAGAGATGGTCTTCAAGCGTGATGGATATCCGACCATGCCGAGGAGCAAATTGCGATTCCGGCCAACATTTGGTAAAGATAACCTATCGATGTAGGATCTCTTTAGTGCACCAATCAGGAATCAGCCCTCCCTAAATCTTTGCGGTTGACAAGCTTCAAAATAATGTAACGGCGCAGGCATATACCTATATAAACCTAAACAACTTCGGCAGCATAGGTGTATACGGGCTTTGGGAAGAATTAAAAAATTATATCAAGGAGGTCGTGGGACATAAAGCCCGGCGAGCGCAAAATGACATTTGATATTTGTCCAACTAGAGCTAAGAGAGAAAGGTATGACGAGTTACGGCGAATATCAAACAGAATAATTAGAAGTAACTATTTTAGAATTATTTGACGAGCAGTTGCTGAATATTAATGATAACCCAGGTAATAGCAACACCAGACAAGGATGGAAACATCAGCAGCGACACCGATAGCATCACCAAATGATGCGCGTCCTATTTCGAAGAGCTTCTTACATCCTGCGTCTCTGGTCCCCATACAAGAAGCCCCATTCGATGCCCAAACACACAACCTCCGACAGAAGAAGAAGTTGATCTCGCCTCACAGTCACTCAACCCAAATATAGCGTCGGGCGCAGACGAGATTCCGGCTGAACTGCTAAAATCTGGTGAAACTGGTCTAATAAACTCAATACATCAGCTACTTCTGCGTATCTGAGAGAACGGGGTGATTCCAGAAGATTGGCACAGGAGCATTATCTGTCGCATCCACAAAAAGGGATACAAATTGCGAAGTGAGAACTACTATACAGAGGCATCTCACTAGTTTGTACGTCTTACTTAATATTGACGAAAATTTTGGAAAACAGAATAAAGCAGTACGCTGAAAGTATCATTGGCGAGTATCAAGGCGGTTTCAGACTTTGCCGATCCACAACCGATCAGCTTTTCACGGTCAAGCAGATCGTGGAAGTGCTGGGAATACAACGTTGACGAGTACCAAATTTTTGTTGATTTTAAGCAAGCATACGACAGTATCGATCGTTGTGTACTGTATAACATCATGCAGCAATTTGGTATAACAGTTAAATTAGTACGATTTACAAAAATGACAATGACCAACTCCGTCTGACAGGTCAGCATCCAAAACAAGTTGACTGATTTCTTTGAAATACGAACTGGACTGAACCAAGGCGATGGTCTATCTCCGACGCTCTTCAAACTGGTACTTGAACACGCCATCCGGGTAACGAATTCGGACAACAGCGGCACACCGTTCTTCCAATCAACGCAGTTAATGGGGTACGCTGAGCGCTGACGGTATAAACATCATGTCTCGAAACCTACCCGACGCAGATAAACTTCTCAATAACCTTCACACGACTGCAAAAGAAGTTGGACTACGCATTAACCAGGACAAAACAAAAATAATGATGCAATCAAGAAGAAGGAGGCCAGAATTACCGAACATCAACGTCGGGGACCTCGACATCGAATTCGTAAACAACTTCATATACCTGGGTAGTAACCTGTCAAAGGGCGCCTTTAGCTACGGATACAGCTAGCAAATAAGACTTTCTCCTTGGTAATCCCAATAATTAAATCGAAGCATGTACACATCATGAACCATCATACCTGTGCTATGGTTTGGCTGCAAAACTCGGACCCTAACTCAAGCCTCCGAAAATAGGATAAACACATTTGAACGAAAGGACCTTCGGCGAATTTTCGGAGCAGTTTGCAATAGATGGCGCATCCGGTACAACCATGAGCTGGAAGTTTCGAGAATCGTCAAACTGCAACGTCTGAAATGGGCAGGACATATACAAGGAATGAACGATGACCGTATGCCTAAGAAAATATTGAATGGACGAAGCGTCGACAGAGCAATGCTGCGAGGAAGACGCCGAACAACTAATGGGCTTCCAGGATGCGATAACTTGACCGAGATAATTCGAGGACGATGATGTACGCGGCCAGGGCCCGACATCAGGCTGTTGTGCCACGATGATGATAAATATATTACTCTGCCGAGCGTCGACTGTTGATCCTCTTTGAATGAGCTCATCGACTTTACAGTTACAGACAAAATCAATTCGACTTGGTGTCCAGTACGATATTTAAGATCTTTTTGGGCGATGTGAGACATTTCCCCACCGATCTAGTTAGTTTAGATCATGTACCAGCCCAGCCCTTTGCTTGGAAGTTCAACTAGAGGGGCATATTCCACGCTGCCACATTTATTACTCCAGTTAGTTATATAAGAGGATATACTAACGGCATTACTCCACTAAGGACACAAGGTAATTTATAGCGCAGGAGGACATTCCCATTTTCGAAGAGACGAACATAGATTTAAGCATCTGGTTGATTAGTTTGACAAGTCATCCAGACTCATACGGATATACGTACGTATAATGATTTAGTGATAGTGAAGCAGGAAAAGACCACCCGAGGATGAACACCACCGATATAGTCGACGAAACAACTACATAGCAGACTGTCTATTCACCAGATTTGTATTGTATGTTGCAATTTAAGTGTCTCCTCACCACTCACAAAATCATTTTGGTCGTGAACCACGTCAAAATCAATAGAACAGTGGAAATGAGATTCTTTCTTCCGAACGTTCTACTGATTTTGACGTGGTGTGTCGAGCTTAACATTGTAAGTTGATCAGATTTACATTCAGAAGCAAGCACGGTCGGTAAGAACGATATTCTGTGATTGGGTTTAATTGTTTCAGATGATATTATAAGTAAATTCATAAGTTCAGCAAGAGGCCTATTTCCTCATCAAAGACTCATCCTGTTAATCACCTCCTCATTCCGATAGATTAAAGGTTTAAGCCATCCCATATTGTGGAAGCATCGCACACTTAAAACATTAATCTATCATTGTTGGCTTAATTGAAGTTAATCTATACACCAAGTTTGAAACCATATATCACATACAATTTGAAAATGTCGCCATCGATACCATAAATCATGTCGAGTATCATGTACTGAGGACAACTCGAATTTTCTTTAAATGTTTTAATTGCTTGATTCGCTTTCTTTTCAAAATATCTTATGTTTACTTTGGGGTAAACGGGAACTACACGACATGGATCCTCGTCCTCTTCGAGAAAACTTTTCAGTTTGCATCAAGACAAATTTTCCCTCATCAATTAGCCGCCTATCTACAACACTTCAAAACAATCAATTAACCTCTGACAGGGCACAGTAGTGTCTTTTCAAACCAAAAAGACTTATGTCTGCCTGTCTGGTAGATAGACGAGATGCAAGGAAGGAAACTATTATAGACTTGGACTTGATAAATTTCAGATACAATGACGTAGAGCGTACAAAGTCTTGCATGAAATGTTAGAACATTAGCGGATTGAATTCTCTCACCCTCCTCCACCTTCTCATCTGATACTTTTATATTGGAAAGTGGAATCGAAATGGCTTGAGAAAGACTACAAGTCCTGGCGTGGTGAACAAGCAAATGTTGAACGGTTCATTAATCTTCCCATTAAGCGGGGAAACTGGTAAACGTAAAGCAGCTTCGGCGGTGTTATACCAACGAACGAGTCCACTGAACAGCGCTGCTGCACTCAATAATGATTTCCATCATTATCAACATCATCCTGGTCCTCCTCGTATGGGGGGTATGATAAAACACGCGTCCCTCTTGAAACTCCGGCAAAGTGTCGTGTGACACACGAATTTTCTCAGGATGCCACGGTTGTCGGTAGTCCTTTGATTGTGTAAAGTCATAAATCCTCTGGGGAAAGATGAATCCTCATATTATTGATGGACCCTCTTTTTATCCTCAAAATTGTAATTTTTGATCACAGCCAACACCACGCTGCTTCCTCAAATAGTTAACTACGTCGTTTTTCTATTGACAAGTAATTACCCCCCTAATACGTTTTCAAATAGAAAAAATCATAAAACATCCAAAAGTAAATATTGGTAAAAATAATAATGGCATGGGAGAGGTGTTCCGTAGATACTCTCTTCTCTAAATAATCATTTTAATACCAAGGGGTGTAGAGATTTACACCATCCCCTTACAAAAGGACATACCTACTCGTATACTGTGCGCAATGTATTTATTCATTGGAAAAGCTGCAGGGCATGTGACCAATTCTATATTTCAATAAACGTCGTCCTATACGGCTTGTGCTGAGCACCATTTCCGCGGATCATTTAATACCAGCAACAAGAGAAAATACAGTAAATTCCTGCGAAATTGTCATTAAGTGCTGCGCACGGCTCCTGCATGCATAGTATGTAGATAATGACTTGGAAAAAATGTAAACAAAACCACTAGACAATATTTTTTCGAATCCTTCGGGAACATTAAATTCCTTTATTCTCCGGTTATGCCATTGGGCAGGATATGCAATGTGTTTGCAGTGGGATTCGGCGTTTGTGACACGTGGACACTACGTATGTACGTACTACGATCTGGGCAAATTTAATTTTAGAGGCGTTGCATGTTTTTTTTGCAAATCCTGCGTTGAATTTAGATAAGATCCGCGCGAACGGGGTGGTGGTTATGCACAAGTGATGACACGTGGCGAAATTGCTTTTACCACCCGGGGTAGACGTGTGCAATATGATGCTTGTGCTGAGAGTGTGACCTCTGTAAAAATGCAAGAATTGCATGACATCGCATGAAACATCTTTTCAACTTTTCCGCCTGAACGTTGAATAAGGCAATAAATCACGTCATTACTTACGGGGCATGGTGTTATGTTTACGCCCGTCTTATGGGGGAGGTTAAGTGATTACGAAAGCGCATCAGCATGAACGTGAAGCATCTTTTTTGTCTACACGCGTCCGTTTTGATGGACCACTCAGTGTTCGCTCTACTTTATTTGATTATGCCGTGGGCTTTCAGAGCATTACGGCGAAATTGTCCATGGTGCTCAATGAGGGCGGCCGGCTTGTGCATCAACCAATGCACAGCACGCGGGATAATAGCCTGACCTCCTGACTAATGTTAAATTGTGGTCGCGTAATTAGATTTTCAGTTTGAAGTGGATGAAATCAGACGACAGATAGATATGTGGGTGGATAGATAATGGTGGACTGTGCGTTCGGATCGGACCCTGATTTTATGTTTGCCAATTCACATAATTCGATTTAATTCTGGGCGCATTCATGAGCGAAATATCGACCATACGAATGCATTTTTCTGTGAAGTGTAAACTCATTTGCAATTTGATGCAATTATAATCAATGCGTTTCAAAAAAAAAGTAGGAGTTCAATGCATTAAGTGGCAGCAGAAGTAGTGTAGCGAAAGAGAGGGACTAAACGGGCTTCACCCACCGACAAAGTCGGGAAAGAAATGAACACTCAAATCGTTCAATCTCTAATTCTCTATTGATAAGAGAAAATCTCACATATTATTATTAGGCGCGTTTTTTCGTACAGAGCAGAGCAGGTTAAGCGACGAAAAAGCGATCCCGAGCAATTTATCGGAGTAAGTTTTTGTCTTTGCTAAGGGAGTGTGTCTTGGTTTAGTTAGAGTTCATATGTCAACTCAAATTTCAAGAGAAAACTTAAATCCTTAGTACATACATATATAATTCGACAAATTTCCTTTAGGCAGCAAAATTATATAAATATATAATAAATATAATATAATATATATTTACTTCCAGCTTCGCGCTCGCTGTTCTCTTCATCCTCGAACTGCCATCTCGCTAATTCTCTAGTCCCCACCAATTCTAATAATTCAAAATCTAATAGTGCTAATATATGTAAAATATATGTATGTGAATCGGAAATATGTGTATGCGAAGCTGGATGTGCGTGGTGGAATTGGTGCGCGGACGTGTACAAAGTCTGTTCCTGACCATTTCAAGGTCACGGGATCTGGTTTTTTGCTTTTTACTCTGAAAGGCCAAAAACCAAGCTTTCATTTCATCCATCTTAGAAGGTTCTATTGGCTCGCGTTACATTTTTACACGCCCTCAAAAAAGGCCAAAAAACACGTTTTTTCGTACTTTTGACCTCGTTTTTCTCGAAAACTAGAGCCAATTCTCGAATTCCGTTTCCAGATTCGGATTCTACGGGGAAAAACCTATCGAAATCAGTTTTCATTGGTCGAGTGCCAAAATCCATGTCGGACAGAGCTATTTATCAGGATGTTTATATGTTAATTGTAGTCCGGATGGCGCAAGGTTAGCACGTTCGCCTTTTATGCTGGGCCCCGGTTCGATTCCTACTGAATGCAGTAGTTTTCGATGAAAAATGGGATTTATGTGTCGGACTACATTTAAGGTAATAGCTCGATTGTGGGTGCTGCTGATCACACACCTCTGCACAAAACACACCATCACGATCCAGTAAATGAGATTATGCTAACTTGGTCCAAAATTGAACTGTTGCACTAGTTATTTATTTTATTATTTATATGTTAATTGCCTTGACTCCTCCCGAGGCATGGTCGCATCAACATCTCATTTCTATGCCTTGTTGGCGTTTCGATAGCATATCTACTTTTTGGACTTGCAGTTGCTAGCATGCACCTCCTATCCGCGCAGTCTTTATACTGACAAGCTCGGAACGTTGTAGGAGTTCTAGTGTACTCCCAGGTAGTTTTTTATTAATGCGCCGAATTGAACATCTGTTTCTCTAGGTGCAGCATCGTAAAGTGGCGATGAGACCTCACGACTACTGAACGCGTCAACAATGATTATGATCATATAAAATTCTCATACGTTTTCCTGTTGGAATATCATTTAAACTAATAGCGAGTAAATGGGTTCCTTTCGATTTCTTTTTTTTTTCAGACGTACAGTTGCTAGCATGCACCTCCAAAGTAAATTTATATCCCTATATATATATTTATAGTTCATATGTACATATTATGTATTTGAACTGGATAACCTTGGATCAATTACCAAGCAAAACAAATGACCCGTCTTTGATCCAGACCGATCCAGATCCGGATCTATTCAGATCAAGAAGATTGGTGTTTTGCTAAACGTATAACATACGATGGCGGTTCAAATATGATCGAGACAAACGCTCTGACTCATTTACTTGTATTTATTATCGAAAATATTTACAAAAATTTACAGTTTTTGTAGGTAATTCCCCTCACTAGTTACACATTTTTGCCACCTCTCCGGAAGTTTTTTGATCCCGGTATCGAAGAATTCCTTGGACAACTTCGACAGCCATGTGCGCACGAATTCCTCTACCTTGTCGTCGGTGTTGAATCTTTGACCTCCGAGGTCTTCTTTCAGTGGTCCAAACATGTGGTAGTCGCAGGGTGATAAATCCGGACTGGGGGGGGGGGGGGGGAGTGCTCTAGTACCTCCCACCCCAATTCTGATATTGTATCGAGCGTGAGACGCGCGGTATGAGGGCGCGCGAAGTTCAACAGTTTGGGAACCCATCGCGCCGTTATTATGCGATATTCGTGGATGATAGACTCTACACTACCAATACTAATGCCGACTTCAGCCGAAATGTTTCGAACATTCATCCTACGGTCCTCCAAAATGAGTTGTTCTACGAGGCGAATGTTGCCTGGAGTGATACTGGTTCGCGGTCGACGATCATGCGGCTCATTCTCGACGGTTTCGCGGCCCTCTTTGAACGCTTTGGCCCATTTAAACACAGCAGACCTACTCAGGCGCTCACTACCGAACTGATTTCGCAAACGCCGAAGAATTTCCGTGTTTTTAACGCCCTCCCACGCCAAAAAACGAATGACAATACGTTGCGCAACGGCGGTCGGCACTTGATGTTCACTCATGGTCGTAGCACGCGCGTGAAACGTGCTTTCGCGACGAAAACCTCCTGAATCGATTTAGTCCTGTCTGTCTGTCTGTATGTCCGTCCGTTCCCGCGATAACTCTGGAAAGAATGAAGCTAGCGACTTGAAATTTTGGTCAAATGTTTGTAGTTGGGTCTAGTTGGTTGGTATTGATCCAATAGTATTATCAAACTAATGGAACGCCTACCTCCCGACATTTCTAAAATAATTAAATGTATGTGTAACTCCCGATTGAATGAACATGAAAGACTCAAACTTTGGTAGATGACTCAAGAGGGTCACTTTATGCTCACCTGTAAAAATAAAATCAATCAGATGGAAACTAACGGTACTTTTCTTACAAAGACCCCGTATTACCCTATTTTTCAGGTTTTTTGTCTATAACTCTAGGACCAATTGATGTAGAGAGCTGATTTTTGGCACGAAGATTAGAAGCTGCTTTAGTTTTAGTAAGATGGGCACAATCAGACCAAGGGAACGCCTACCTCTCTACGATAGCTACGATACGATAACTTTCGATAGAATGAAGCTAACGAAAATTTGGTCGGCTGTTAGTGGTAAGATCTAGTTAGTTGATATTGGAAATGAGTAAAATCCTACCAAAGAAACCCCAACTCCCCAACAAATGATACTTTAAATATGCGATAACATTCGATAGGATGCAGCCCGCGACTTGAAAGTTTGGTCAAATGTTTGTAGTGTGGCTTATAGCTGGGTCATTTTGGGAATGGCAAATCCTACTTCCCCTTTAAAGTGGTGAAAAAAAGAGCTCACTCGTCTCAAAATGGCGCCTGCCTTCCCTACAAAGTTTCCTTCATCGTAGCTTCACCAGCTAACTTCTGTTCAAACTGACCATGTGGGAAACATCTTTTTAAAACATATGGCTGTTGCCTATTTGAAGTTTTGGTGTCACCACTAAGTCTGCAACAGTCTAGGGTATATACGCTTCGGACTCGGAACCGAAGCCAAGCTTCCGTCTCGTTTTAATTTGCAACTTCAGAAATCTTAACAGCTCACCGTCACCACCCACGTATCTGATGTGTGAATTCCTGTACTGTACATGCCAATGCGATAAAAGCTGAACACTATTTGACATTTTCATCTTTTCCAAAATGACTATGAACCACATTGAGGCCATCATTGCCGCTCTTCCTTTTCTTCCTCAATTTTTCCCAAAGCACCGATTTCACATCAAAGTACACTACATATTCAGATTTCCATTCTTTGTGAAAAGTTTTCATCAATCTGCAGAAACATTACCATACAAATCTCTTCATGTTTCCATCTCTACCCAACTGTTCAATCCGAATAAGTTCCATCGGAAAAAAAGAGCGGAACTTAAAACGAGTGAAAAACGTCGTCTGCAAATTTTTCAACATTTGGGTCAGTCTGACCGGCTATAGGATAAAGTATACAACCCTCGGCAAAGCCATAAACTGAAACTATTGTCTTTCAATTGCTATCCTCCTTTGTGGTCGTGGTTGTCTGCTCATAAAAAAAAACAAAGAACAATCAAAATAGGACATTTCCATCCCATACCATGCTTCTACTTTATGGAAACGATACATAATCGCAGTCTAGAGTCTAGAATCTACGAATAGGAGCTACTCGTATCATCTCATTTTTTTAGTTCTGATATCTTCTCCTTTTTGGTGAGCGCGCGTGTATTTGTCTAACTACTCTGTCTGTATCTGCAAAAAGCCGTAAATGTTCGAGAAAATTCAAAACGGAATAGAATCCACTGTTAGCCGGAAGTCTAGTCTTTCGTTATTAAAGACAAAAAGGAGGATAATTAGGAGAGGCATATCCTAGAGCTTGCTTGTTCCAGTTTTATACTTAGCTGCTATATATATATTGTAGGACGATTGGTGTCGTCTGCTTCCAATGAATGTTGCAATAGGAAACTTCCAGTTCGTCCTCTTTACGCCTTCGCATACATATCTGTCGCTAACACAAAAGTTAGGTTCATGAACCGTCGAGAGAAAAATTGCAAAATGCTCCTATATAGGATAATAAATTATACAATTTAGAAAAAATACTTCAGGCAAATGTGTTTGCTAAAGTCGTTCAGTTGGCTGTGCGGTGAAAGATGGGGTTGGCAAATAACATTAAGCGATTATGCGAGGCACATTAATTGGGAAAATTGCGCTTTTCACTTAGATACGCGAATGTACCGCTAGCACTACATTAATTTAAGTGCAATGCAAACTACGCTTGGCGGATGTGGACAAAAAATTCACAAATTTATACAAAACACAAGCTTTTATCAAGCACTTTTAATGAAAAACCTGCAAATGTTGTTTTAAATTACACTCATTCGGATCATTTAATTGAGTAGCACGAGTATTTTTGCAGTTTTTGATATATTTGATTAAAAAGTTGGCTGGATATTTATTGTGTACAGAATTTAAACAGGAGTCGACAAAAACACTTAAACAAGGAAAGTTAGTCTCGAAAATGTCCAAGTTGACGAGTATGTACCTCGTATTTTAGCTTTTTTCATGAGATGCGCCGTGTGCTTGCATGTGAAGGAGTAGCGAGGGAAGTAAAGTTATACGATGATACTCGTAGACAGTACACACATCATAGGTTAGGTTAGGTCAGGGGTTGCCGTGATGTATCACAGCACACTTAGACCAGCATTGAGTCCGTTGTGGTACCACCAAAAAATCGCCTTCAAACGAACCTACATATCAAACCAGCCTGTGCTAGGAATGTAACTGTTGAGCCTTGTGGCTGTCATATTCCTAAGGTCATCCCAATCATAAAAGACCCAAGAACCCAAAAAATTTTTTCTCCTGCCGGCCAAGGCCGGACAGTGACAGAGAAGGTGGAGAACACTCTCCTCCTCATCTATATCTCCGCAACTCCTGCAGAAGTCGTGATGAGGAATCCGGAAGCCTCCTGGCGAGCTTCCCGATTGGGCAGTGCCCCGTGATAACCCCTACTACCCTGCCAATGTGCTTTCTGCTCAGCGACAACAGTGTGGCAGAACGACTGGGTTCAAATATCGGCCAAATCATCCTCGTTATTTGGCAGGTGTTGCCGCTGCGCAATCTTGTATTAGTCCTGTTCACAGCAGCTGTATTAATCGACAATTTGCACATGCTAAGTGGCGTTTTAATGTCTCTGCGTCTTTCGTCAACCACCCCAGTTGTACCCTCCCGAGCCAGTTCATCCGCCTTGCAGTTACCCACAAAACCACTATGGCTCGGGATCCAACAAAGAGTGATATTGAAGAATTGTACACACATCATACAAGCATGCACCTACATTGAGTTAATTGTTGCCGATTCGTTGATATATAGGTATAGGCAAATGTAACCACCTTACCCATTGATTCCACCTGGCACTTGAATACGCTATCCGGGTAATGAATGCGGACATCAGCCCAGAAGCACACTACTCTTCAAATCGACGCAAATAGCGTATGCAGTAATGTCTCGAAACCTGCTCCCCCGCAGAAGAACTTCTCTACATAATCTTGTCACTGCTGTTAGAGAAGTTTGACTACGCAATAAGGGGGACCAAACGACAAAAAATGCTGCAATCAAGAAGAAGGACGTCAGGACAACCGAACGTTTATATTGGGGAACTCAGCGTTGAATTCAAAGAGGACTTCATGTACCTGTGTAGCAACCTGTCAAAGGGCCCGTCAGCCGAAGGTGTGATAGGGGAACTAACATTTGGATCATCATGGTATATTTGACGTAAGTGTCATGCTCTGGAAAGTGTGACCTTTACCTCCACTTACCGGGTGGAAGCAGACTGTTGGTAAAGTTTTCACTTTACCATCCGCGCTGGCTAAACTTGGTCGGACACGGAGCGGTATCTCTCTCATAAACATACTCTAAATCCAAGGTGGAACACCATATGCCGAGGGATGTATGGTCAAAAGGGTGCCTGGCCGCTAGTATGCGAATTCTGGATACCAATCGACCTCCAGTTTTATACCAGCCTTCTGACGGCAGATTGGGTGAAGTTGCCGGCGAATGTCCTTCACGGATACTTGTGGGATTATATATGGATAACGCAAAACTAAATAAACCTGGATGTGATGCAGCTCCAAATGCATCAAAAACACAGTTTTCTTTAAGCCAGGCCCGTTGTTGAGACTGTCGATGGACCGGCCGTTAAGCACTACAGTCCTTTTAAGTCGTCCTTGGACATCTTTAGTCCTGATGACTCGGAGCCTTTACGTTCTGATATGGATTCTGATCCGGTGAGCTCGTATTCAGAGAAATGCGGACTGACAGTGGTAGGTGAAGGAATCAGCCGCATGGGTTTAAACCCAAGTAGCGGCGCAGAAGCGCAAATATAGGAGGGCTATGGCTGAAGGTCACTCTAAGGAAAAAGGCCCGGGAGCCCTTCTACGTTCAGGGCCTAAGCCGTCGTCTGAAGAACAATCACCACAGGCTAACTTGGGGAAAAAAATCCATGACCCGCGAAGAGCCCGGTAAGTCGTTATACAGCCATGTGGCAGCGGGAGTTAAGCTGGGATTCTGCTCAGCTGATGCAAACGCTACCTACCCTAACAACCGAGCTATTATCGACGTCACGATCGAGAGAAGTCCGAATATCGGGACATTGATTTTGAGGCGTGTGTTCCACGGTTGGCTCTTGCTGGTCTGTACTAACGCCGTGACAGCTGAATGAGTGCGAAGGAGCTTTGGATTTATCAAATCCAAATGTGTGTTCCCCATTTCACTTGTGGAGGAAAAGAACTTCCCGCGTCCACACGTTATACGTCGCTATTTTCCCCGCAGCTCTACACTCTCTAATGAAAGAGTCATTGGATCAATTGGAGCTCAAAATCGTCTTCCCACCGAAAATTTGAGGGTCATAATTTGGAGGGTAAATGAGGACTCCTACACCTGGTCCTGGCAGTGGACAACGCCTCGATAGCGCGATTGTTGGAGCCCAATGGTAAAATTGCCTCCGCGTCACGCACGTCATGCTCAATCTGCGCAAATGCAAGCATTCAAATGGAGACAAGGCACCTTCCTCCAATAAGCAGGATGCGCGCACATGTGCTCCACCCGCCGCAGGCGAAACTGGTCCTAAGGTTGCGGCGGATCCAATTCTAAGAAATGTGGGGCCTGTCGACATTGACGGCAACTCCACAGTCACCATAGATGCTAATATACCATCGATTAGCAGCACATCTACCACTCAACGAGCAGCGTTTAGTGGTTAATGTCTGGCAATGCGCACCGTCGAGATGGGGCATTAACCCGTTTGGTCCTCGAACTGATAATAGCCCAAGGAACTTTAGCGACTCTCGCCGAAGGGAGCGTCAACGAAAGGGGGCGGAGACAACGGTTCCCGACAGGGCAACCAAAAGTGCGCTTCTGATCGATAAATACGTCAACTAGTCACTATTAACCAATTTTATTTCTAGAGATATAGCTGCAGCATTGGTGGAAGTATCCACGTTAAACGGTCGTCGAAAAGTGGTTGTTGCGTCTGTCTACTTCCCATCTGACAATACTGAGATTCCACCGCTCGAGGTCTAGCAGCTCGTCGACTTCTGTCGACATACTAACCGGCATTATGTGATCAGGTGTGAAGCGAACATACACCACAGGGTGAGGAGTAGCAGCGATATTCACGATAGACCAGGTAAAGGCCGCCAGCGAAACTGACGAAATCAAGCGACGGATACAGCTAGCAAATATGACTTTTTTTCGGTCCACCCAAAAATGAAATCGAAGCACAAAAATGCATTCTCCGAAACTAGTTTATGCCAACGGAAATGTCAACTGTGGCACACGGAACAGTTGACGCCATATGCCCCATAAGGGGTTTGGGCAAATGAGTATGTGCACATAAATATGAAGCTCCGCATATACAAGACCATCATACGACCTGTGCTATGCTATGATTGCTAAATCTGAACCCTAACTCAAGCCTCCGAAAACATCACGAACGAAAGATCTTTCAGCGAATTTAAGAAGCAGTTTGGGACGGAAATGGCTGACGCATCCGGTGCAACCATGAGCTGTACGAACAGTATGATGAGCTAGAACTTTCGAGAATCGTCAAACTACAACGACTTCAATTTGCAGGGCATGTGCAACGAATGGACGAGAACCACATGCCTAAACAAATATTGAAAAGATGCATCAGCGGAGGAAGTTAGCGAGAAAAACCGAGAGATCGTTGGGAAAACCGAGTAGATGCGGACGCCGAACAATTGCTGGGCTAACAAAATTGGACGACGCGGTCACTTGGCCGAGATAATTGGAGGACAATAATCCAGACAGCCAATGCTCGACATCGGGCTGTAGCGCCACGATGATGATGATAACTCATTAATAAATGCTTCGATGGTATTTATACAATTTACTCCAGAAGAGTATATCTGTGGTAGGTCGATGGAAGAAGTAATCAAAATACTACTGTGTTCAATTGCATATCAAAACTTTATCAACAAAGAACAGAGGGAGGAGCGAAAAGGAAAATAAATTAACTGTCCTGTGACACAGAAGAAGAGGTTCATGTGCCAGTCTAACAATTTTGTCCTTAAAAAAAAGATACACTTTTTTCACTTTGATCGAACTTCCTTATCTATTCTTTACTTTCGGGTGTTACGAAATCCCAAACTCATGCTTCATATTCCCAACATAGATTTCGCTTCAAATTTGAAGCTTCTTCTGAGACGTTTAACACAGGCTCATCTCTGCATACAGCATATTCTCTGTTCATATCTGATGATATAAAATAACCATTTACTGAGCTTATTTGCAATGAGACGTGAACTTACCCAACTACGTTAGATAGCACGGAAGCTAGAAAAAATCATAATGTACACACAACCCGTTTCCATGAAATTGCCAACTTTAAATGTCTGGCACGTCACAAAACTTTTCCGGGACTGTGAAAAGCGAAAAGGGTCGTCTTCCTCATACATATCCGATGAATAAAAAAATGAAACGAAATACGGCGACTAGAAAATAGGAATACCATGTTTACCTTATGAAAATCCTGTGTACAATTTACACTGAAGCGCGTGGAATTTTCTATACACATTTTTCGTTTGTTTTTTTTTCGTGCTGAGTTGTTGCTGTCCCCGAGGTTAACCTTTTTTTTTTGCATTGAAAGCCACACACATCATCGTCTCCTGCAGCTTAGGCTAGATAGAATCAGTTCAGAAAGTTCATGCTACCTGTCTACTACACATTTTGTATCATATCCTCTATCCACATCGTGACTAGGGAGCTAGCACGTGAATAAACGTGAAAAAGGGAGAATTTAGAAGATGATCAGATGAATGGAACAGGCAAAGGATAAGTAGCTCACAACAGCGGTAAGAAGTCAATCGGACCAGCAGAAGACGATAAGACTCCTTCTCCTGGTTGTTTTAAGCCTACATTCGTTCGAGGAAATCGTTACTTGAGATATGCACATAAATTGGAACAAGTTATCGAATTGATGGTAACACGAATGCAAAGGTCAATCCAAGAAGGCTTACCCCGGCATCAACGCTACACTGATAGAGATATCGCAAAGAAAGCGAAAAACGATCTATGTTATTCAAGCTATTCAACGGAGCCTAGTCCTAAAGCGCTGCTTCAAGGAGCAATATGACCAACAACCACCCGCAGCAAACGTACCAACGCAAGGTTGGTGAGGAGAGGATGGAACGTTGTTTGTTTAAACGTTAATATCTACGCTAAGTGGAAGACACAAGAAAAATTCGTGAGCAAAGATTAGATCACGCAGCATGAAATTTTTGTTAAAAGGGCATCAAATTGCAGGCTAAAAGTGACGACGAAGGCATTTATGTGGTCATTTTGCGTGCCGGCTTTGATTTTGTTGGGTCTTCGCGAGGACTGATATTATCTTTCGCCAGGATATGTGAATCTGCACCAGCATGTGAATCTAAAATAATAAGCACGATTTGGATAGTGGAGATGGAAACGAAAGTCATGACCTCTTTATTTCTTCTTTTTTCGGTGTTACATTAGTCAACTGAGGTCAATGGACAGTATGGAGAAAATAAATTTATTGAGGATGTGCGACAGGCAGTACACTGTAACAAAAATATTTGGCTCCTTTTAACACTAGTTGCTGGATAATGCATTTTTATACCCTTCACGAATGTGATAGGGTATATTAACTTTGTCATGAAGTTTGCAACGCACAAAAAGAAGCATCTCTGACCATATGAGTCGATTATGTTTTTTTTCCGTCTCTCTGTTTCTATGCGAGCTAGTCTTTCAGTTTTAAAGCTATCGAGCTGAAATTTTGTACAAAGCCTTCTTTCAATTGCACGCTGTATATATAGGTATAAGGAAGCAACGGAATCGGACCACTCCGTCATACTGCTGCCATAGGAATGGCCTGTCTAAAAGTCTGTGTTTATGAGAAAAACTTTTTTGTTTCAGATATCTTAACCAAAATTCGTATTTTTCAATGGTATGTATAGCCAAACTACATTCCCAAAATTGGTTGAAATTCAACTACTATAAATCATATAGCTGTCATAGGAACGATCGGTCCAAAAGTAAGTTTTTGTCAGAAAAACTTTTTTATTTCTAAAGATATCTTTACCAAATTTCATATCAAACGATCATAGTTACCACCAAAGCACGTTCCTAAATTTGGGTGAAATCGGATCACTATTTCATATACCTCTCATAGGAACAGTGGAATCGGAACAAGGTTTACTGCTAATTTCAAAGTGGTAAATGCAGAACGGTTGAACCAATCTGAATTTATAACTTATAGCAACACAGACCATCGAAGGTGTGGTATCCTTCACGCTTCGCGGCAAGCTACCCATACATAGCTCTATTCCTCTTCCGAAACACGTATTTGCATAAAAGTGAGTCGGTACCTTAGTGCGTTGAGGTGTCGTCAGTTTGTGGTATTCATCCTTCCAATCGAGGGTTCAACTCTAGCTGTGGCATTGGTTGTTGTCCGAACTTTTTTTGATTTGAATAAAAATTACATATTCACCGTGTAGATAATTTGTTTTCACCATTCTGATGGATAATAGTAAATCCATTGGGAATATTTTGAGAGCAACTTGCATAATCCGTAATTATCTATTCGTACTATATACCTATACCTATATAAAATACATATATTAAATGTTACAAACAAAACATCAACGAGGTCTTGAAGTAGAAGTATAGTTGACGGACTATGCCCCCCTCCCTCCCCCGACGTTGAATGTCTACTATTACTTACAATCACTGTCAAAAAATTGTTGATATCTTTAAATATCATACATACCTGCAAGAAAAAAAAAGACAAAAATTAATAAAGTGCGAAAAAATTGGATGTTTAGAAAAGAGAAATGTCAAAATCATTGCATTGTATCGATCTGAGGAATTAAGGAGCTCATTTTAAACCAGTTTAACTGATGGGATACTAACATGAAGAACTGACGAGATCTTGCAGAATGAACTGACGTTTCTCGTCAGCGATTTCGATTATCGGCAGATACACATTTCCATTCCAGTTTATCCGTTTCAAGGAATATCGTCATTTAAACTGTTAGCAAATTTGCTTTGAGCTTATCATCATTTTTTTTTGTATGAATATCGTCAGTTAAACTGATAGTGATTGGGCTCCTTAAGTGTCACCATACACTGTCGAACTCGATCTCGAACATAGTACAAGTGGACCGGTTTTCTTCTATGTGTTTCTTCACAGACATACCAACATTCCGAAAACTGTCACCGACCTCATTATTGGTTCCCTCACGGGCAAGTTCATCCGCCTTACGGTTACCGACATAGCCACTGTGATCCGGAATTCAGCAAATAGTAACATTGAGAAAGCCACTCAACTGTTGGATCGAGGTACGGCATTCGGCGAGTGCCTTCGAGTTAGTCATAGCAGAATCAAGAGATTTTATTACCGATTGACTATCACTGTAAATGATCACATTCCTGAACGAAATAACATTACGACCCAACCAAGAAATGACTTCGTGAATAGCAGTCACCTCCGCCTGGAAGACACTCCAGTAGTCAGGGAGACGGAAGGACAGACTGATATTCAGCGTCTCCGATTAAATTCCCGCCCCAACCCCATCAACGCTCTTGGAACCGTCCGTAAAAATGCTTACAGCGTTAGTACCTAAAGCCATACCATCCGCCCACTCCTCACGAGAAGGGATTAGGGAACAGAAGTTTTTGTCAAACTATAGTTTGGGTGAGGAATAGTCCGTGGTTTCAGGTACATCCATACGGAGGGTCATATGGAGTAACTAGGGATACTCCATTATAGAGAGGAGTAAGGACAGAACTGTCAGGAAAATGTGTCGAATAGCACAGTTGAGCCGCATCCAGTCAGGAGACGATTTCTCCTGACTGGATGTGGTTCAAGTCTCATCATATTTCATCAGATAAGTGGGCATAGCAGGGACCGAAGACAGAATTTTACGGAGTCTAGATGCTTCGCTAGATTTTTCAGTGCTTCTTGTACTGACCGAGCTATTTTTTATAGAGCAGCCAGTCATAGCTCAGTCCCGACGATTTAGCCTTATTAAAACACCTTCGGCAGGTGGTTCTGAGCTCACGGATTTGAGCACTCCACCACATGGGTTAAACTTTTCCCTTTGGCTTTGTGGGCGGACACGCTTTTGCGGCAGATTTCGCCAGGAGCTTCGGTAAGAGTTCCTACCATGGTATCCAACTCCAACGCGTTACTTGGATGACACGGGAGAGAGGGAAGTGATTATGCTAGACATTTCCTGTAGATGTCCCAGTTTGTTCATGCCAACCCTAACTCAGCCAATTCAACCCATGTCAGCAGAGAAATTGACAATTGTGTCAAGAAGCGTCAGCCGCCGCGCCGCCACCACTTGCGGTGCAAGTGTTTTTTTTTTTTGGAAATATAGTAAAATCATAGCAGATAAAAAGTCTGATCTGATAGCCAACATCGCGGAGGACGCTGAAAATTAAAAGACGGAAGTACATAACTACTCAATTGCCCTGTCTAAATACCAAATTAGATATGCAATCTGTGTCTCAAGAGAAATTCGTTTAAAAAATCGCATTGCTTTGCGACATGAATCAAACAAAATGAACGTCACGTTTTTTGAAACATCAACCACAGGTATATCCTAAACCGATGAATGGATGAAGCAGCTGTTGCTGGAGTCTGTGTACTGAACACCAGGATCTGAATCCCTTGAATGAATGAATGGAGAGAGAGAGAGAGAGAAGCTTGTAGAGTCTGCATTGCTATCCATACAAATAAACGGAAAGCTATTAGTACACTCTCGTCTTTCATCGAGGCTGATGAAACAGTACTTCGAGGCCTTCATTATCTGGCGACCTCAAACCAAGTCACTCTGTGAACTTCTACGGGTCAGAATCCATTCGTGGTCATAGCTTGTTGTCAGCCTGAACACACTGGGACAATCGAACTAATAAGTTTCTTACATTTTAACGACGCTACCGGTATGAATAAAGTTGATTGCACGTTGCAAGTGGGATACTAATCAGGACAACACTGGGTGAGATATCACCCCAAATGGGTCTATTCAACCAAACGGAATATCATCTCAACTTGAGAGACGCCGACCCCACGAAACACCTTCTGCGCAAATGTCAGTAGTTTCTTTGGAGAGTCATCATAATAAGGAATAACTATAGGCGAAGATATATTCAAAGAAAAAAACTACTACCGTACCATTTTGTAAGAAGTCAACGTGAACTTATTCGACTGTACTCAGTTTCGTCAATTTTGGCAGACATGAATATCCTGGCTTGGCCTGTCACACACAAATTAATTAATAATAAATAGGTTTGACTATTTAACATGCTGCAAAAGATTTCTAGTATTAACGAAAACACGGCTCCCTAAAGAAGAACCTCAGAACCTAAACTACGGTAGCGGCAGTATTTTTCGGATCTTACTGCAGCTGTATCGATACCGAGCACGACGAGTAGTTGATGCGCTATAGGTGTTACGGCAATCTAGTAAGGTCCATTTGACTGCATAATTGGGGTGATCTCATTAAATCTTGATTGACCACCCCTGTAAACAGTTCCACTTCGGATCTCCTATCCGGCCCACTGAGTCGAAATTCCTACGATCTCGCCCTTTCCAAAAAAAAAAGTTTACCGACCCTTGATTTGACATTTCTTTGTACCGAAAATGCGACGTACAGGCCTGATCTTCCCTTTGTTCTTTTGTTAAATAACCAAACACTGCTTCCTTTTTTCAGTTGAAAATTTCATAAAAGTTCATAAAAGAGTTTCGCCAAAGCTCGATGCAGGATAGCGCGCCAACAACAAAAGACGCACTATGCTCCACAAGGATTTAAAGCAACATTATAACAACAAAAAGCCAATTCATGCTATTGCCACTTTTCAATTTACATCCTTCATTCGCGTCACCATTGAATGGTTTACTGCATACTTGAAAATGTCTCAACATCCTGTCATTCAGGCGAAGCTCAAAGCCAAATCATAACCTTCGTCTCAATCTTTACCCGAAGAGCGTATAAGTACATTGCGACAAAATATCGTGGAGAAATTCGCTTCTGCGACATTATCCTATATAGTGAACAGAGAGTGGTCAGGAAAAAAACAATATTTGTGCAGTACCTCCTCCTGTTTTTACTACTCGTCTTTTTCCTGGTAGCCACCTTGCTTCTTATGAATGTAATATCAACATAATAATTCTTTTTAAAAATTGAGGCAAATCGTGCCAGAAAAATCCCAAAAGGACTAGAAGCAGCAGAGCGCCAACGAAACAAAAAGAAAAGCTTTTTCGGGACTTGACCCCGCCGCCAGCCGCTTCCATTTTTATTGAAAATGTTGCTTCCTCTTTCATCTAATGATAGTGTAGTTGAGAAAAATGGACAATAAGGAATTCGTTAATGTTTTCATGATGAAACAATGCAACCGAAAAATGGCAAAAATAAAAATGAGCGGTATGCGACGAGGACAGAAACTAAGATACAAGGATACAGTGGAATTTCAATGAGTTTTCATGGAAATTTTATTCGGAATCCTAGCCGACTCCTTAGTGTGTGCATACATTATGGTGGCGAGAAGAGACCATGGAAATGAAAAAAAACGTATATTGCATTATCATCTTTTTTTTGTCTGGCTGGCTCTTGGCAAGTGTTTAGTTAAAATCTAATTAAATGAAAATATCCGGACGTCGGACGAATATATATGCAAACACCCAAAATAGGACTTAAATGTGCTTTAGCGCCACAAGATGGTGAGCTAAAAATGTGAAAGGATTAATGTCAATATTTGGCAAGAACGGAGCGTGTATAGACTTTGTTAGGTATAGAAAACAACGACTATATTCATGACGACAATAGTCAGTCGAAATAAGGCATTCTCAATTTTCTGTATAAAGGGTGTACCATTTCTGGTGGTAAATGGAAGTGTGTAGATAGAAGTGTTCATTTGAGGAAAATTGACGTATGACATGGACACTCTCTCTCTCTCTCTCTCTCTAACCGTTATAGAGTTAAAGCTTTTTCTGTAAATTGCGTCAAAAAGCTGGAGCTCGCAATCATTTAATCCGGGCTTTTACCTCACTTTCTGGAACTGCATAAAATTTCTTATAAAGTCACTTTTTCCCGGTTGCGAAAATCATCGTTACTTCAAAGATACAACTGTTCAAACTTTGAAGAAATTTAAAAATCGTTTATTCATCGGAAATTCAAATGATTATTTTACAACGGTCGAAGTACCGACAAAACTGCAAAGTTGACCAAAGTTGCCCCATTGTGCAACGAATGAAAAATAGGAAAAAAAATATTGTAGTTTTGAAATTTGGCTCAATTGATGTGGAGAGTCCTCTGAATATATACTTCAAAATTCCCGTTGATAGGGGGTCCGGACCCGTCCTATACAAGTACATTTGAATTCTGATCCACTTGCTTGCAAGTTATCTATTATTCGATTTGAAAAATGTTGTCCTTATCGCACCGATTCAGGACAACCAGGCGAATGCAAGAATCCCATTTTTCCTGACAAAAGGACTCAAAGGACCATCACCAGTATTCTAGTCTATTCGCCTAATAAACCGCAATCATATGATACCCACATTGCCTAGATATCACTTCATTGTCAAGAATGTCCTTTTTTCCTCACCAAAGGACTCGAAATGTCAGAGGCGCCGACTGCTAAAAAATACTGGGGGAGAGGGGGCACAAGAACTTTTCGTATGGTTTTGATTGCCTGGTCGGATTGACTTATTGTGTGAACTTTATGCGTTGGTATTCTCACAGGATTTAGTCTTGAAGGAAATATGTAACAATTAACGTATCATTTACACTTAAAGAAAATTGACTGATGATGGGTTTACGAACTGTACAAAATATGCCTTGCACCTCCATAGTCGGGGCATATGCAAAATGAGTTCAACAGTACATCAGTGCATCATTGGTCCCATCACCAGGCTTATTTTCTGTTTCATTACATCACGCATACCGCAGGACCAAAATATTACCGTGTGATACTTATAATAACCCAAGGAAGCTACGTACCAAATTTGGTTGACATCAGACCACGGGAAATGCCTGAAGGCTGAAGGAGCGATCTTTGAAAAGACCTAGGTAAGTAACTCTGGTTTGAACACCACAGAATAAACTGTTAGTATACCTAGTCGATGATCAAAATTGCGATCTCCGATTTCAGGGTCACACATACGAAATACATACATACATACAAAATTTGGTTACAATCAGAACACGGGAAGTGCCCGGACAAACGAACTAACGAGTATACAGCATGCATCGGACTATATACGTATAAATGAATAACTGACGCAACAGTCCAATTTTTTGAACTAAGGTCTCGAGCTCGAGATAAGTTAGCATCATGCCATTTACTAGATCGTGACGCTGTGCTTTGTGTAGAGGTGTGTGATCAGCAACACGCTCAACCGAGTTATTTACCCCAACCAAATGGGTACTCATTTAACAGCATAGTGGGCTCGTAGTTCGACATGTACAGTCTGTTGCACAGTGAAGGAGGCGGGGTTTTTAATAGTAGAATTCAAAATATTCCAATTTTGCGAAGGAGGCGGGATTTTTAAAAGTAGAATTCAAAATATTCCAATTTTTTTTTCTTTGCAGGATCGTATCATCGGTCGCCTACGACGTAGTTACTGATTTACATACCTCAGTGTTGCTCGAAACGTCGAAGTGAGCCGTTTATCGAAATGAGTTCCACGTATGTACGTGAAGCGCGTTTGAAGCTGTTTTTTGTACACGCATGCAAAAGGACCGAAATTATCATATTCCGCGGCAGCTAAAGTTATTAAAAAGTCAAAGAAGTTCGTTGAGAAGTGGGTGAAAAGGTACAAAGAAACAAAAAATTTTGATGATATTCCTGAACGCGGGAAAACAAAAGTGACGTCCAGCAAACACGACAAAGTGATAGTGCAGATGTTCAGGAGTCCTCCACTCTGCCTGCGCGAAGCCATGGGCAAACTCGCCAGGAAGGGAATTCATGTCAGCCTCAACACGATAAGGCGACGTTTACATCAAGCCAAGCTGCTATACCGTTCCACGAACTCGAAACCTTTTCTCAGCGCAATCCACATGAAAAAACGCCTGAATTGAGCAGAGGAAAACAAGGATCGCGATTGGTCGAAAACTATTTTCTCGGATGAAGCAACTTTATGGGCGTGGGTCCCAGTGCAGCGTGCCTAGTTGGGAAGCAGTACCGATTTCGCTCAGCGCACTGTCAAACATCCGGTAAAAGTAAATGTTTGGGGGTGCTTCTCGGAGCGGGGATTTGGTTGCTTGCGGCTTTTCACGCAGAATTTGAATGCAGTGAAAATGTTTGAAATATACAAACGAAGTTTTATGAAGTCGGTCGAGAAAATGTTTGGACCTGATGACAGAAATTGGGTCCTTCAAGAAGACAACGACCCGTAGCATCGAAGCCGCCTATGCCGCGCCTGGAAGGAGGAAAATGGCATCAATACCTTGGACTGGCCCTCCCAATCTCCTGACGCAAACCCCATCGAAAATGTCTGGGCCATTATGAAGGGCAAACTTGCGGGAAAGCCTGTTCACAATTTGAAGCAGCTTTCTCGGGAGATTGGAAAGATTTGGCGTTCTCTTCCAACAAGCTACGCTAAAAACCTCGTCGAAAGTATGCCTCGAAGGTGCCAAGCCAATCTTAATGCTGAAGGTGACTACACTGTTTACTAATTGATTGCGCCGAAGCTTTTTACTTGTATTACACTGCAAAAAAAAATTGGAATAAATATTTTGATAACTATCGAAATACCAGCGCCTCCTTTCTTATGGAACAGATTGTAAATCCCCTTTTTTATTGAAGACTACTGCATTCAGTAGTAGTCGAACCACACGTAATAACCGTTGCGCCATCCGGACTACTACTACATACATATATGCCCGTCCATTATATGAATATATGGGACGAACAAAAAAATGAAACCGGAATATAGAGGGCTACGCCCGCAATTCGAGGGTTTTGTAGCAAGCGCTTATTTTGGCATGTAAATACTGGCTCCCTGTTCTTCTTGGTACCCCTCAGCTGAATAAAAACACCATAATTAAATGTTTTACCCATGATATAGTATCTTACATGCCAATTCACAAAAAGACTGCATCTGTCACCTCTCAAAGTAATAGTTTTAATACGAGAAGCTGTAGATAGATATGTATGTATACGAGATAAACTGTCCCACTCTTCGAGATGCTTAACCATTCATATTAAGACGACATTGCAAATTGCAAACTTGTGTAACGGCTTCGAAATTCAGGGCGGCTGGGACAAATTACGGTCTAATATTTTTTCCTCCTCCACTGTTCCCTTTTCCACAAATCTCGAGAAAATGCCAAAAATGGAATGTACTCAACATTACCTTTCTCACGACACCCCACTTGGCTATACCAGTGCATAAAAAATTTTTACCTTAATTTCGCCTCTATGTGGACCCCCCCCCCCCCCCCCCCCCTCTTAAAGTTGGCCAATTACAACACAACGCTATCTCCAGCAAATTATAGCATTTCTACACATTCTCGCCGAATTATGTGTGCAGCTTCAGCCGTTCGTAAGATATTCTATGAACAGACGGACAGACAGGTATTTGACCGATTTTGTAAGATTTAAGACACAAAACCCTAAAAAAATTAACTGTGTGAATAGTTATTGTTAGGATCACCATTCACCAATCTTCACCCTTCCAAAGTTGGTTCATTAAATAACTGCAATTCGCACTACGAAAAACAACATGCAAGTACAATAGTACACGCATATCTATGCGTGAGGCCGGTAGGTGTATTTTTTGTATGGATAGTGTCAAAATGCATAACTTTAAGTCAATGTAAAATACTATTATTAAATATCATGTCATTGTAATGAAACTTAGAGGTATTATTGCCTATGATGTTGGTTATCATCAGCCATCAATATTTTTGACCTATGGTGTGCTTGAGGGGTGCAGGGGTGTGCTAACTGCAACTATAGAAATGTACTATTATTAACCTTTTTGGATGAGATTTAAAAATTCTATTATTTTCGGTTTTCTATGCTAGTGAAATGCCGCTTTTCTGTAAATTTTCATATGTCTAGCTATAACGGTCTCGAAATGCAAGGGGGGGGACAAACTCGGACCACATATTTTCCCCTCTCCCTCTTTTCCCCTTTCTTCAGATTTGAAAAAAATTCCAGAAATGGAATGTACTCAACGGTACCTTTCTTACGATACCCCACTTGCCTATACCAAACGAAAAAAAAATTTCGACCTTCATTTCCCCTCTATGGCGACCCCCCCTTAAAGTTGACCTATTACGACGCATCGCTTTCTCCAGAGAATTCTAGTATTTCTACATATTTCCACCAAATTTCATGCATGTAGCTTCAGCGGTTCGTGAGATATTTCATGGACAGACGGACGCATGACCGATTTCATAAGGGTTTTGTTTTTATACAAAACCCTAAAAACAGCTTATTTTAAGCAGAGTCTGACAGTTATACAAGCAAATATTTTTCGATCTGATAGGGAATATTCGATCCCTAGTCCCCTTCCCCTGTCCAATGTCCTATGACCATTAACCCTATTCTATTCTCCACTTTTGAATTTCGGATTTCACCCCACTCCATTCCGTTTACATTTCTATTTCTCTTATTTTCTATTTCCCATTTTCACGTTGTCGCGCTCGGTGGCCGTGGTCGTTCGGTCACCACTCTACGATACTAATCTAGAGCTCGGAGATCAAATCTCGGCGCGATAAAAAAGAAACAGCCTATGGGTACTAATAGAACTCTCACAGCGTTTCGAGCTTGTCAGTATAAAGACGGCGCGGATAGGAGGTGCATGCTAGCAACTGCACTTCCGAAAAGTAGATATGCTATCGAAATGTCAACAAGGCACAGAAATGCTAGAGATGCTGACGCGCCCATGCCCTGGAGGGGTCAAGGCAATTAACACAACATGTTCACGTTACCAATTCTGATTTTCCCCAACGTTTGTCCAATCTCATTAGGTAAGACGAGCCTCTTATAATTTTGTTCTCCCCACTCCTCTTCTTTTCCTCGCTTTCCCCGTTTCAGCCCTTCCCCGCCGTACCTTCCAATACTTTATCTTCTCGGCCACCCGTCCCAAAATAAATATATGTATTTAGGTAAATACGATTCTATAATAAATTTTGCTTTTTAATTGCGGTCGTGATGGTTTTTGTACATAAGGTGCGTTTTATTAAGCACCAGTCAACGACGCAGAGTTGTACCAAAGAGGATTGATAATCTACAAGAGCTATCACTCCATAGAAGATTCCCCTCTGCCAGAAGATTTGTACTCGTATGTATTGACAAATTGTATAGACTACACAGTATAGATACACAAGAGAATCAATACATACACAAGAAAGCTGACTCCGCCTCCGTCGGTAGATTTGTATGTATTGATTCTCTTGTGTATCTATACTGTGTAGTCTATACAATTTGTCAAAACATACAAATCTTCTGGCAGAGGGGAATGTTCTATGGAGTGATAGCTCTTGTAGAATATCAATCCTTTTTGGTTGTACCTAGCAAAACGCACCTCTAGTAAAACTTATTCATGATGAAACTTACATAAGGTGACATGTAACAAAATGACAGGTACAGATTTTTTTTAATACATACTTATTAGTCTCTCTGAACTCTGGCAGTTCCATAATATACTCTGCCTGCGTGTTAGGCAGTCAATAGGACTTTCTACATAGAAATGTTGGTAACATGAAAATGAACTATGGGGTTTTGTTTGGACTAGTTAGGAGGTAAACACACTAAAAGTCCCCGGAACTATGAAGTGTGGGAAAGAAGGTGTCATTTTCGATTTTTCGCATATACATATCTCGAAAACCGTTTGGCGTAGCAAAAAAATTAATGAATCAAGCAAAAAAGTTAATGAATCCCTATAAGAATGCTCTATTTCATTTTTTTGTATCTTTTATAGTTTAAGAGATATATGCTTTTCAAAAACGCATATTTAAAAAAAAACATTTTCCTCATATTTTTGCAAGTTTTTCTTTTCCTTATATATTAGTTGTCATTCATTGAAGAAAAAGCTGACAACAAAAAAGTTATAGATAATAAAATTTGCCATAAAATCAGTACACTATTCTTTCCCGAGTTTAGTGTCTACTATCCAACTCCCGACTCACATCATTTTCTTTATGCGAATTTTGACTGGGATTCACTAACTAACACAGAGCAATCTTCCCCCCGAAAGCATTCAATCAAAATTCAGATTTTTTACTATAAAATATTTTCGATAAAATTAATGTACCTGCCAAACAGAAAAACACCTAACCAACCCAACCATTAAATTTTTTGATAGATTATTATATGTACGTATAGTATCTAAAAGATAAACAACAATACATCACTTTATTATTAATATGAGGGATCGCATCTTAACAAGATGATTTCGTAAGAGTGAAATGATGAAAAAATGCTAAAATATTAGCAAAAATTTCCAGAATACAATAGAGTCGATTGGTTGTGTGCTTTTTTTGTGTTTTTTTTAGTTGCATTTACGTTGAAATAATGTCAGCAATAAATCATATGAAATTTCAATAATGTATAGGTATAGTGATTTGTATATTTGATTGAATTTGAATGTTTGCTTAAATTGGATAGGAATTTTTAACTAGACGCGTTCCTTTGTACTCTTGTATAGCTTAATGCCAGTTTACAACATTGCATCGCCAAATGGCGAATTTATTATAAGTACTACTACTCCTAATTGTCCAAACCAAAAAGATCCAAACCTGGGCTGAGGTGGCTAGTCCTAATGCTTCGTTTAGACGTGAACGCTGAGCCAAGCAACGAATATTAAAAAAATACATTGAAAAGCGCCAACAACAAGAAGATACCTTTTCTGCTCTTACATGGCCAACATGAATTCATGAGCATGCGTGAGCATTTGAGTCGTTCCCACAAGAGATGGGAACGGCCCAAATGCTCGTGAATTCATGTTGACCATGTAACAACAGAAAGGTGCTTGCAATTTTTCAATGTTCCGTGTTTGGCTCAGCGTTCACGTTACACGCGAACGGACCAAAACCGACAGGAAACTGCTCTGGGGGGATAGCCTGAAGGAAGGAATTTGTAAGGCCCACGCAGCCCTCTTTGCGTGTCGGTCAGCTTACTCCAGTACATTGGGTCTCAGACCTCAGACAGCCTATTACATATTTACATGGAGTCATATGGTGGAAATCCACTGAGAACAAAACCAATGTGAATGAACTAACGATATTGCAGCGACGTATTACAAAAGACCTCACCAGAGTCCTGCTCACGGGCGCCCCCTGGAGCAGTGACGAGAAAACGTTGCTAACCAACTCTTGTTGTACTCCGTCCGGTAAGGGATTGTAATGAACCACATTATGGTCTGGTAGTGCTGCTTCTACCGGCAGATCTACGGCAGCACCTGATGAGCAATGATATGTCGGTGGTACGAAACCATGGGCCAAAGGCCCCATTAGACCTGGACCCCGATGCGAATGCGAGGGCAACTAAGCCGTCCGCCAAATTATTCTATCCTTATCGCCTCATTTTCTTTTATTCCCCATTTTTGCGTCCCCTGTTTGTGTTGTCTTTTCCATACCTATAAATTTTTATTAAAACGTAAAGGACAGGGGCAACGAGCGGCAAAAACCCCACCCAGTTCTCCCGAACTGAGCTACAGCAAGCATAGGCCGCTGAGGGGCCTTTTTCTTCGCCAGATAGCACGACCCGACCTTCACGGTCATTATGCTACCTTAGACTCCATCCCCACGGGCATCTTCGGATGCCCACCAAACCGTCCATTACATATTTGGCGCCCAACGTGGGGCCCAATTCTGGTAAAGAACAGGACTAGAAAGGGCCTCATCGGGTTCTTTTTAGTCCTTCCACGGATTTGTATCCCCACAAGCACATTAAGGCTACTTGCTCTAATTGTAAGTCTTAAGACTTAGCTACTTTACTACACGTATTTTCCCTTCAAGTAGCTGTGTTTTCCTCTGTAGCACCCCATCCTTCCTATAGAGAACTTTTTTCCTCTCAGATTCAGTTTAACAAGGCAGTCCTGGCTTTGAGTTCGTCGTTTGTGGTTTAGCCACGTATTTAAGGCCTCCATAAAGGCTTCGAATCGGCATTGGAAGCCTCTTCGGTGACCGGACAAAGCGCGGAGGAGCCCTGGATACCTTTTTGTTTGCCAGGATTGTCCTTCTATGTAAGTAGCTTAAACCAAATTCTTTACACAGTATGGCAATTTTCCATTATTCATGTGCTCAGCAGCTTACAGAGTTTAAGAGTGAATTAAGGCAAGGAATGAAGTGTTGCGCCTCGGCTGGCCTCAGAATTCACTGTAACCTGTTGATCATCTGAATAATTGGGAAATGTGGTATTTTTTTTTCTCTTTACTAACTTTTCCCCTTGGTTGCGGGCTGACTGCGGTGCCCAGTTCGCTTTTGTTTTTTTCTTAGCAGCACACTCTGTCCTCAGCTTATTCTTCTTGTTAGGCCTCAAAGTAGAGGCTGCCCTGTAATGAACCACCTGAAATGAACCATATTATGGTCTGGTAGTGCTGCTTCCACCGGCAGATCTATGGCAGCACCCGATGAGTACGGATCCGTCGGTGGTAAGAAGCCAGAGGCCGAAGGTCCCATTACACCCTGACCCGGATTCGACCGCGTGGGCGTTCGCCAACCATTCCATCCTTATCGCTTCATTCTTTTTTTATTCCCCATTTTAACCTCCCCTGTTTGTGTTGTCTTCCCCAGGCCTATTAATTTTTGTTAATACGTAAAGGACAGGGCCAACGAACGGCGAAAACCCCGCCCATGTCTCCCGAACTGAGCTACAGCATGCAGAGGCCGCTGTTTAGCTGGTTGAGAAGCCTTTTTCTTCGCTAGATGGCACGGGCCGACCTTCACGGTCATCATGCAACCTTAAGCTCCGTCCCCACGGGCATCTCCGGATGCCCACCAAACCGTCTATTACAGGATATGGTTGAAACAGAAACTCGGGCGATCGGCCGACAACCCGTCCCCAGAAACAATTGTTCGGAAAACTGAAGTCAAACCGCATAGCTTTTGCATGCTGAAGATCGTGGAAATTGTTTCGATCTCCTATTCAGCTCAGCAGATTCACCAGCCCAAGCATAATTGATCGTTAGGTCTAGTTTGGTAGACCGCTATACCACAACAAACCGACTGGTCGCAGTGCTACTGATTCGCATTTCAAAATCTAATCTTGAGTTTCAAAATACTGACTTGATAGCAAAAACAAGGTGTGCAAATATTAGCCGCTTTCGATTCGCCGGATCTCAGACCATTTTCATACCAAACAACAGACCGGTTTTAATCCAAGTCTCATATGGGATCTCATCGAATCAGAGTTCGAAGTGAAGTGGTTGAACGTCAACTTGCTTAACCCTATCTAAATGTATACTGAGTCCGCAATTCGCCCGTACGCGGCGAAGTATCTGTATGGTGGCTGTTTAAGTTCGCTCTTCGCAGATCCGTGGCGTTCTTTTCAGTCTGAGACCAAAATCCAGTGAAACGAACGCGGCTATTATGAATTTGTATTTTATAAATTGGAATCTCCGTATTTTCTTTATCCAGACTAGGCCCAATCGAAAAGGAATAATATTCAAACAAGCCACGCAAATTCTCGATTTTTTTTTCTATCCAATGCCTTTTATGTACTCGTAGAACTTCTCTAAATATTCCCAACTCTACGGGATATATAGAGAATGTCTAACCTTTTTCAAGCAACTTGTCTCTGAAAACCTGACTCCAAGATGAAACTAATTAAGAAATATATTGTACATACCAGAATCAACACTACATTCGATGGTATACACAAAAAAAAGTCCATAAGATCCCGATAAAAAAATGTAAAACACCCTGCAAACAAATCACTAAAAATATGATTGACATGCTGGTGATTTTTTTAATTTCGCCCATATATGAAACAATTATTCTGCCAAATACACACTTCATCCATTTCGTTTCTCCAACGACCTAACATCTTGACCTTCACGGTCCTCTCTTCCCCATTGTCGTCTCTGCTCCCTCCTCTTTTGGGGCCAACAACAAAAGAGCCTGTTGTCTATTACCCGGCACAATATTGTTACGGATGATTGATGAGACTTTGACATAAAAAAAAACCCGAAGCGTGTGTGACGCAAGACGTCACTTTGTGGATGCGGTGAAGTTAATTTATCCGAGATTCATTCTCGTAGTGTACAACAGGCCCGGCCAGACCGGTCGTTTCCTTTCCACATATCGGTGAAGATGAAGGCAAAAAGATGCGGTTGGGCACGGTCACAAGGCACACGGAAACCTAATTTCAATAGGCTCATTCAGCACTTTGCCAGCCAGAAGCCGCCTAGGGGTCGTATATGTTGTGAAGTCTAAGCGCGTTAAATGGATTTCTTCTTTATCGATTTTTTCATGTCGTTTTGCCATTTTTTTCCTTTCAAAGATTTGATTTCGAGCCCAGCTGGAGCCTTCGAATACTACTCTCTGTTGTTACCATGCCTAAAAATCGTTTAAATATGCTACGATTTTGATAGTTCGTTGGCTCTAACGATCATTCATCATCATCATCCAAGACCGTGATTTTTTGGATAGCGCATCCAAGTCGACAAGAGTCAACTTTAACTGAGTTGAACAGCAGTCAGAGCCTCCACAATCTGCGATTACCCATTATCTTTACAGAATGAAGGAAAAATGTATTAGTCTTGGCTCATTCGATTCGATTTTCTGGTTGGTAGCTCACCGGAGTATACTTGTAGACACTAGATACACTGCACGATTCGTTGGTTATTTTATCTTGAGTTAAACATAAAAACTTTGTGTATGCATTGTTATCTAACGTGATTTTGTCGGCAATCGACAGTCGAGAGGGTTTTTTTTCCTTAACTAGTTACGTTAATAAGAAATTTATGCGTGAAAATTGAGTGAATAGAACGAATGACTGACAGGATTCGATTAGAAGATTATCAATGGGTAATAGCGGTAGCACGGGTAGCACACTACATTATGGATATTTGTTGAGGAAGCCGACAGAGTATTGTTGTGGGTGGATTGTTTTATGGGCTGGAGATATTAATGATTTGTAAATGGAATGTTGTTAATATTGTGATTAGAACAAAACTGGAATTGATAATATGAATAAAATAAAACTAGAAATGTTTAGTTTGTCGGTGAACTATTTCAATCCAACAACTTACACAGTTGAACCTTCTAATATTTATAGAAAGGCTTATATCGTAGTGCCCAAATCAATTCTTGAAAAAAAAGTCACTTTTTACGCCCCTCACGAAGCTATACGGGATGTACTGTTCCTGATGGTAAATACTTGAATGGTAGATGGTTCTGTTCATTTGAGGAAAATTAACACTCTCTCTTTAAGCGTTACAGAGTTATAGCATTTTTTTGTAAATTGTGTCAAAGAGCTTCACTTGTCGAGCAAAATAAAAAAATTTCACTACCCTAATCACTTAATCCGGGTTTTGACCTCAATTTTTGAAACTACATAAAAATTCCTATAATTTCCCTCGTGCAGTTTTGATATTTTGCAAAATGAATAAAAGCAGTCTTCTGAATATATGCACCAAAATATCCGTTTTTAGGTGATCCGGAAGTGTATGTCAATGGTATTTTGTCCGTTTTCTTAGATTAATGGTCTAAGGCTGTTTTTACACCCTAGACCGTCCATTAGACCGCGCATTAGACCGTCTATTACACCGCCCGTTAGACCACGTATCACAGCAGCTGCTTGATAATAATGATTTATCATTATAAAAATCAAATAGTTGTTCTGATACGTGGTCTAATGCGCGGTCTAATGAACGGTCTAGTGCGCGGTCTAATGGACGGTCTAATGCGTGGTCTAATGGACGGTCTAATACGCGGTCTAGTTGACGGTCTAATGTCTGGTCGAACGCGGGTAGCTGGTCTAGCGTCTAAAAACAGCTTAAAGCAGGGAACGACATTTTAGGAAAGGGCCAGATCGTTGGAATTTTGGATTCAGCGAGCCAGATAAGAGCCTTTTTACTTTTGCAACAGTATCTTGAGTTCCGTTAACTGTTTGAATAATCCGCCGTCACATTAAGGTAATGGCATTTTCGTTAATACTAGTATTTTCTGTAGCATGTAAAATAGTCAAGGCGATTAATGGAATTGACGTCTTTCAAGCAGAGACGATATTCTGTTTCGTTGGACAGGCTCATATCTGGCTGGGGTGATATCTCACTTAGTGGTGAGGTCCCTCTGGCAGCCTCCAATCTGCTTTATTCATATGAATAGCATCGTTAACATACAAAGAACTAATTAGGTCGATTGCTCCAGTCCAGCGTTCTGGCTTAGAACCAGCGAAGCCCACGAATGAGTAGGCCTGTTCCTAAAAGAAGTCCACCGGTTTAAAACCGGTCTTCTGTTAGTACCGGTCCCGAGATTCTCAAGGACCGGTTTCGAAAAAACCGAATCATTAAAAAAAAACCGGCTTATGGTCATAAAAACCGACTCATGATCGGTAAAAAAACCGACTCATGACCGGTAAAAAAAACCGACTCATTAAAAACCCGATTCACCAAAAAACCGACCGACGAGTTAAAAACTGACTCACAAAAAAACCGACCGAGTACTCGAAAACCGACCGGCTCATGGTTAAAAAAACCGGGTTAAAAACCGACTCATTAAAAGACCGATTCACCAAAAAACCGACCGGCTCCGGCGAGTTAAAAACCGGTCCGGTCTTTTAATGATAATGAGTCGGTTTTTAACGCGGTTTTTTTTTAACCATAAGCCGGTCGGTTTTTAACAAGTCGGTTTTCGAGTACTCGAGTACTCGGTCGGTTTTTTGGTGATTCGGTTTTTTAATGAGTCGGTTTTTAACTCGTTGGAGCCGGTCGGTTTTTAACAAGTCGGTTTTGAGTACTCGAGTAATCAGTCGGTTTTTTTTTGTGAATCGGTTTTTACTGAGTCGGTTTTTAACCCGGTTTTTATAACCATGAGACGGTTTTTTTAATGATCCGGTTGATCAGGAAAACCGGTTTTCATAAAAACCTAAAACCGGTCTTGAAATCTTAGGACCGAACAGGTCTACGAATGAGTTCTGATCCCTGAAAGTTCACAGAGAGATTGGTTGGAGCTCGCCACGAATTGAAGGCGTCGAAGTACTCTTTCATCAGCCGATCATCGGATAAAAATCCGCATTGGGAGGTAAAATTACATATTTGCAACGAATTACTCTTGCGACAAAAATGACAGGTGTAAGCTGGTATTTAGACGTGGATTTCGCGACTCGGGGAGTACCGACTAAAGGCTCGCTAAATGCCAAGTACCAATTGCCGAGAGCAACTCGCACTAGACATGTGCATTTTTCTGTTCGAGTCATCGATTGGGAAAAATATTCATCAACTAGTATTAATCAACAATTACTTGGCAAATACCGAGGAAATAGTTGTCCTACCACACGCTACGGCTTTTCGCCATGCACCAAGCAAATGCCAAGTCGTGTGGTTGGGGCTGGTATGTGGTCTTCGACACTTGGTCGGTATTCGTAGAGTCGCGAGTAGTGTGGTAGCACCATTACATTAGGCGCGAATCTTGTACACAATAAAACAAACGTTTCAACGGAAAACTTTGTTTTAAACTATTTTCTTTTATAATTGTTTCATGTCAAATACAATATTAGCTCGCGGGCCGAATAAAAACTTGAGGCGGCCGGATTTGGCCCGCGGGCCTGAGTTTCCTGACTCCTGGCCTAAGATATACTAAACCATTTTGTGGTCTAATGTGTGATATACCATTTTGTATGCTTTTATGTGCTTTAATTTTACAACTCTTTTTTGTAGAACTCATAGTTTTCGAAATATTTAAGGAAAACAGAAAAAAAGGACTTTTGTCCCACACCCCTACACTTCCCGACCCCTATCGACGGAGACTTTGGAGCATATTTTCAGAAGACTACTTTTATTTATTTATTTTGCAAAATTTCAAAACTACACGTATTTGATTCCTGTTAATATATTGATATCTACCCTAAAAAAAAACGAAATATTCATGAAAAACCGGAAAAAATGACCTTTATGCTATACTTCCGGACCCGCTATCAACGGGATCTTCCGAGTATATCTTCAGGGGACTCTCCAAATCAATTGTGCCAAATTTTTAAAAAACATACGATTTTTTTCTTTCTGTTTTTCATTTGTAAGTCAAGGTTGAAGTAAATTTGTTCCATCTTCAGACCATGTTTTTTTTTAATACATCACATTCGCAAATTTTCAAATCTGGGCCCTTGAAAATTATATGCCGTTTGAAAGCAACATTTACCAATTTTGCAGATTTGACAGTTCAAAATACCGTTACAATACTATCTTCTGACTTTTCGATGAAAAATCGATTTTGAAATTTCGTTAAAGTTTGAAAAGTTGTATCTTGGAAGTAACGGTGATGTTTGCAACCGGAAAATGTTCATTCATATAAAATTTTATGTAGTTTCAGAAAGTGGGGTCAAATCTCGAATTAAATAATCGTGTGAGTGGAAAATTTTGATTTTGCTCCACAAGTCAGATTTTGTGACACAATTTGCAAAAAAAAAAATCTACAGCTCTGTAAGTGTCAGCATACACTGTCGTACTCGAACACGAACCTAGTACAAGTGGACCGGTTTTCGTCACATCTATGTCAAGTGTGTGTGTGTGTGTCAGAGGATATTTGTACCAGGTTCGTGTTCGAGTTCGACAGTGTATGGTGACACTAACGGTTAAAGAGAGAGTGTCCATGTCGTATATTAGGCGCGTTTTTTTCAAGATCCATATAGAGCAGAGCAAGTTAAGACTACACAATTACACTAACAATTTGATCTCTCTAATTGCCTTGACCCCTGCAGGGGCATGGGCGCGTCAACATCTCTAGCATTTATATGCCTTGTTGACGTTTCAATAGCATATCTACTTTTCGGAAGTGCAGTTGCTAATATGCACCTCCTATCCGCGCCGTTTTTACACTGACAAGCCCGGAGCACTGTGACAGTTCTATTAGTACTCACAGGTAGTTTTTGATCGCGCCGAGATTTAATCTTCGAGCTCTAGATTAGTATCGTAGAGCGGTGACCGAACGATCACGGCCACCGAGCGCAATTTGATCTGGGCTGCTCTGGATAAAACGTCAGTACAAGAATGCTGCTCCGTTAAGTAGTCAGCGTTTTGAAATGCTGACGGCGCAAGTGTCAAAGTTTTCGGGCAGTTACAGTTTGGGAAGCACATAAAGTTCATTTCCTGTCAATAAAATGTTCGTTTTGTGTAATTATATGGAATAGTAAACATACAAAATAATTTTGCTACCTAAAGGAAATTTGGCCGATTGTATATGTACTAAAGATTTAAGTTTTCTCTGGAAATTTGAGTTGACAATTGAATTCTAACTAAACCAAGACACACTCCCAGCAATGAGATGCCCCGTTTTCGTGTTCGCTACCCTAATTTGCTCTCGATGGTTTTTTTTTGCTGCTTAACCTGCTCTACTCTCCTCTGTACGAAAAAAACGCACCTACCAATTTTCCTCAAATGAACACTACTGTAGATAGTAGCCATTAAAGTATTTACCATCAGAAACGGTACATACCGTATCCTATTTGCCCTAACCCCTATTAACGCATGATCTATGCCTACCTAACAGACGAGACGGTTTCGGACGATGTCGCCTTCTGTTCATTTAAGTTCGCCACACACAACTACGAGTATTTTGGTCGCGAGTATTCATCGAACCACGTCAAACCCCCTTAAAAATATTTTCCTCATTGCCACCGTTTTACAATATTTGATGATGATGATGAAATTTCGGTCATGGAATGTAATTATAATTACGTTCCAGTCGCTATAGCAACGAAATTAACAACAGAATTTACAAGAGAAAACCGTAAGTTTCTGTTCCCAATTCTGTTGTATGCGAAATCGCCGCTTAACTCTTACGTCCCACATCACAGAGGGGAAAAAGCACAAATAACCATGGCCATGGGGGACTCGAGTCCGCGAAGCCAGTTGAACATCAGACTGACGCCTCAACGCACTGAATTATCTGCCAGAAATGGAATGCACTCATTTAGCCTTTTAATATGCCTATATTGGATGAATAACAAATTTGGAAGTTTTTCCCTTCTTCGAATGGGGATATGCACCTAATGAAAGGCGTTGATCCACGAATTAGAGTAATTCTTCATATTCCTTCCAAATTTCATGTATGTAACATTAGCCGCTTAAGAGATATTTTCTGTACAGACGGATAGACAGAAATTTGATAGATTTTTTGTTTTATTATTTAAAACCCTTAAAAACGCAAGGGCCACCAACCATTAAACGTACTTTCCTTCAAACAGTCTGCTTTAAAAAAAAGACATATCCTGGCAATGAAAAAAATCGGAATATATTCCTTGAAAGAGTAAAAGATATGTAAACTAGACCGAGGGATGCCAACCCACTGTTTGAAGCGACGCCGAAATTCCTTCTAGTCGCGACACGTCACGCTGCGTCAACCGTGCCCAGCACGGTGCATTCTTCTTCGTTGTTGTGGCTAACTCGCACTGAACACCCTCCTACAGTGTTGAAGTCGTTTCGACAATTCTTTTGCAGTCAATCCATCTGATAATATCAAAAACACAAAACTCACACTAAGTTTTCTCTCCATAACTACAATAGATAACTAGTCACGAACATCAACCATATCTGATCAAATTCAAAATATGTACAGCCAGAATGCAAAACTCTTTCTTCTAATAAATCAAACCATTTAGTAGCCTTACTCTTCTATTGAAACCCTATGAGGACCTACCATTCGATTCAAATTAAGTTACCACAGAATTTTAAAAATTTTACGACCCTCAACCGAGTGAGCTCAAATGACTCCCAACAAAACAACTACAAAACCAAATACCGAAATGTTTCGTCTCCAAGAAAATCTTCAGGTGATTTGACTGGCATTTTGATTTATGACTTTATATTTTAGCTACCATAAATAAGCTCCACTCGTTTTCCAGAGGGTTATAATTCCACGACATTAACCGAACAATCGAAGAACCTATCACGAACAAGCAATAAAAATTGACGAACAATCAATAACATGTCGAAATGTAACAGTGACGTTTCTAGACTAGAGTCCTGTGGCACCCCAGCAATAATAAATTGCATTCAAACTCAAAGCTATTGACAAACGTATCAGACCTTTGCACCGATTTTAAGGACATGTTTGGAATGGATTGATTTTTATACGGATATAGTACGAGTATTTCTATGCGTCATAAAAACTGGGACTGTAAAACTTGTCCCCGTCCATGCAATGGCTCAACATTGCTTGCCTGTTTTCCTTATGGTTGACTTTCAATGGAAGAAACGTTTGTGAATTTTGCATAGCAAGTCCATTTGATGTTCTGAATTTATGTTGTTTTGTTTATGGCATTTCTTACCCTTTTAATGACCTGCCGAACGACATAATTCAAGGAAAAAGAAGAAAATTGTCACCGACAATTGCAGGGCTTGCAGTAAAAATGGGGTAGCTCAATTATGGCCATTCGAGATTGTAATGGACGGTTTGGTGGGCATCCGAAGATGCCTGTGGGGACCGAGCCTAAGGTAGCATAACGACGGTGAAGGTCGGGCCGTGCCATCTGGCGAAGAAAAGGCTCCTCAACGAGCTAAGCAGCGGCCTATGCTTGCAGAATATGGTTCATTACAAGATTCACGTTCTGTTCGATCTGATTTTGAGCTGATTCCATCTTCCTCAAATGGAAGGACGACTTTTTTTTTAGATTAGAGAGTGAACCTAATGTTCCTTGCGCACTACAGGAAAGTTGGGTAAATTTCGAGATTTAAGCAAATCTACCCCTAAATCTCCAAGATTTACTATATATTGATTAATCTGAATTTCGACCGTGATTTAAAACAAATCTTGGCTGACATCTTATTGAAATGTGTTTTTTTTTTCGCCTAAATATATGCTCTTGACATTTCACCACACTCTATGCAGTATGTTCTAGTAAAAAAAAAGTACATATACAGCACAACTGTCAACTTAATCCTGGTTGGTGGAAGAAGAACGGACGGTATGCGGGACTTGCAAATCTAAGAAGATTTAGGGTGTCTGGTGGGCATGTACTATAACTCAATTTCACCAAATTCATTGACATAAGAGCAATACGACAAACACCTCGAAAAATGCAATATCTGCCTTTTTAGGGTTTGCTTGTTCATAGCCTGTTCACGATTACGTTTCAAAACGTTCAAATGAGAAAACAAACAAACAGAAAGGAATAAAACCGATTACATATTCAAATGTCGTTTTTGTTTATCGAACTCCTCTAGCGTAAAACAAAAGGAAAATTTTATGTTTTCATTGAATTACTTGTGTGCACGTTTCGTGTCCAGAAAGTTTCTATGCAAATTAACATCAAATCAGTTGATAGCGACGGTAATGTTGACAGAAGTGAACAATTTTGATGGCCCCATAAATTGTCAACACGAATTAAAATTGAATTGTGAAAGATTTATTGTGTTTTATGGGCAGGATGTTGCCGGGCAATGATGTCAATGCAGAGATATTTGAGTTGTTTCTGATGGTTTGGTACGTGAATGTAGGTAAAGAATTAAGAGGACAGAAGTTGCAATACGAGTATTAAGAATGGCGTTCTTGTCAGGTATTGAATTCACAATTTCGAAATGACGTTGATTAACAGTAGGTTCTGACGATGGGCGTAAACGAGTAGTTCAACTGCGAACTGCATATACATATGTACATAGTCCATTTTGGGCATCTCAGACATAGCACAACACACATACATTTATCAAGAGAGAAAATTCTGTTAGCAATTTTTAAATTATGCCGTTTGAATCCGAATCGAGCCAGGAGCTTAACCTGGAGATATCCAACACTCGTCCGATATTTTCTACACCTTGATTAAAACCATGATGTAGTCCCTATTCCTGGAATATGGACAGAAGCTGAAGTGGTTTTCACTACTTCAAAAACAGGTAAAAGTTTACACGCTCCAACAATCTTAGACCATTAGTTGCACTCTCTTGTTATCGTAACCCTTAAGTAACCTTTCCCTATATGGAGGGGGTCTTTAACAACGTTAAACTTGATGCAAACATCGGCCGGTTTACATTCTGGCCGAGTTACGGAGGCGAGCATATTCGGCGAGAATGACCGAGGCAAGCAGCGAGGTACGCATTCACATTTTCGCCCCAGTTGGTACTGTGTTCTGTGTTTTTTCAGCCAGACTGGCCGTGTTTTTGAAAAAAGGGGTAGCCAGTCTGCATCCCCCACTTTGCTTTTTGCCATTTGAACTTCAGATTCGCAATTAGTGACCCAAAAAACCCCTACCAGCTTTGTCCAGCAAGATTGGCCGTGTTTTTGTTAAAAGGGTTGCCGTTCGGAAACTCCTTTAGTTTTTTTTTTTTTTTGCAATTTCGACTTCAGATTTGCAATTAGCGACCCTAACGACCCCCTACAAGTTTTTTTCCAGCCAAATTGGCGGTGTTTATAAGAAAAAAAGTGTTAACAATTCTAGTACACCCATTTTATATTTTGCCATTTGGACTTCAGATTCGCAATCAGCCACCCAAAAAGATCCTATCAGCTTTTCCAGCAAGATAAGCTATATTTTCGAAAAAGGGGTGCGGTTCAGCAGAAGATCTAAATGCACTTTAAAACAAAGCAGTAGTGCACTTTATTGATCTTCTAAGCCCCAAACTTTACGCGCAACGAAAAATTATTCACAAAAGTGCCCGAATATGATACATAGTAAAATACATGCATTATTTCCCACTGTGCGCATATGACCGCAGCATCGCGATGAAGAGAGAGTGTGAGCTTGGAGCCCTCAGGCTGTCTTCTGCTCGTGCATCGCGGTGGCTTGCCTCTGGAGCGAAGTCAGACGAGGCGAGGAACAATGCCCTTCCTTGTGCTACTTCGCGAGAATGTATATGGGCTATTATGCGGAAATTTCATTGCCGGTAGAAGCATAGCAGCGGCATCAAATGTGTCTTGGGTAATGAGCTTTCTCACACCTACCGCACATGAGCAAAGTTTTCCACAAATTTGTAAACAAAACCTATGCTCATGTGGGGTAGGTGTAGGAAAGCTCATTACCCAAGTCACAGACGATGCTGTCGCTGCTGGCGTTACCATGATTCTGCCGGCAATGTGTACGGCTCATTATTGCTGGAAAGGCAGCTAAGTTCGAAGCCCAATACTCGGCAGTGGGGAAACACAATAAATGTCAACAAGAACTACTGCTGCAGAAAAGCTAGCAGCATAAACTTGGATTTGCAACCGAAAGTAGAGAATTGAATCTATACACATACCACGCATTGGTGCAAGGCCGATTTTAGGAGGATTGCACTTGGCCTTTAGGAGGTTTCTCTGAATTATTAATACTAGATGCTAGTTTTAGATCAAGCCCGGATACTTTGGCTTTCTCCAAATGAGCTAGTACAATATATTATGTAGAAATTCTGTAGCGCGTCAACTGTTCCATGTGGCCCAGTTGACGTAGTTTCAGAGAATACAGTTGCCAGCATGCACCTCTTGCTCTCCCATTTTTAGTCGCCTACCGACAAGTCGAGAGATTCTGTGGCTTATTTTTACGACCGCACCACAGAGGGAAGACAACACACACATCCATGGCCACGAACGTCGTCGTGGACGAGATTCAAACCCGAAACGCCGGTAGTCGGACATAAGACTCAACACATTGATCTACCGGTCGCCCCGAAATGCTTATTAAGATAAGTATTTTAAGAGTAAGTATTATGAGTACTTTCCATTTGCTCTATTCCTCTCCGCCGTTAACAAGAATGAATTGGTCAATTTCCGGAGCTCTACTTTTTTGATGTTTTAGGAATCTTCGACTCCATAGCTTCATTAAGGAGCCCCTAGATGACTAAGCCGCTTGATCAAGCGGTTGCAGACCCGTCAATCATGGCCGCTTCAATCCACCTTACACATAGTCAATCAACTCTTCAATCTTTTGATTAAAACCCATTCTCAGTGGAGTTTTTGACTCGGAAAGTGTGTGAGTGAGTCATCATTCATGGCAGCCCGCCGGTGACTGACGCAATGCTTGATCAAAATTCGCCTAGACGGTAAAGCATGACTAGGGTGCTTGACCGTCTAGGCGAATTTGCATCAAGCAAACTAAGTCAATCAATCTTTTTATCAATCACCGTCGACGCTTGGCTTAAGCGTCAAACCGGTCACTAGACGGTCAATCACGCTTGATTCAATCGGTTAACACTAGATTTTGATCAAGTGGCTTGATCGGCTTGAGAGGCCTCTGTCTAGTTCAATGGATAGTCGTGTGGAAGTGCAATCGATTCACTGAACTTCCTTTCAATTGTACATATCATCGTTACTAACAAAAACTAATGCATTTAAAAATGAAACCGGAAAATAGAGGACTTCGCCCGCAATCCGAGGGTTTTGTAGCAAGCGCTTATTTTTGTATGTAAACACACCCTAAGACACTCATGACTCTTAAGAATAGTCTCGAGTGGAGTGGACCACTACTAGTGTCGGCTCCTTGCTCTTCTCGGTACCACTCAGATGAATAAAAAAAACATAATTAAAATGTCTTACGCAAGATATAGTATGTTACATACATCCCAATTCAAATATGTTAGGTGTCGTCCGACGTTTGTAGTTGTCAACTAAATCAAAGAAGACGCAGCTTTCCCAAACTACAAATTTTATTTATATGTATATATATATTTCGGGAGCGACTTACCCCCTTCTTCAGTACAAAAGCTACCTACGTAGCTTTTGTACTGAAGAAGGGGGTAAGTCGCTCCCGAAATATATATATACATATAAATAAAATTTGTAGTTTGGGAAAGCTGCGTCTTCTTTGATCCCAATTCATATTACGTGATTCTAACGAAACGTAGAACATATTATTACCTATGGTGGTGGTTATCGTTGGCCATCAGTACTTTTGATCTCCATTATTTTACATTTTATACGGTATTCCAAACCCACCTTCCTATAAGTTTTCATATTTCTAAGTGTAACGGTCTCGCAATGCAGAGGGGGGGACTCGGATCACCCCCCTCCCTTATAGTTGGCCTATTACGACGCATCGCTTTCTCCAGAGAATTATAATACTTCTACATGTTTCCACCAAATTTCATGCGTGTAGCTTCAGCGGTTCGTGAGATATTTCATGGACAGACAGACGGATGCATGACCGATAAGGGTTTTGCTTTACTACAAAACCCTAAAAAGGGTACACATACTATACATATTTCTATTTCACCGGTCACGCATCGGTCACCGCTGTAGTGTGCAGAGCAAGCAAAGCGAGCGTTCTAAAGGAGCCCCTAGAAGATCAAGCTGCTTGATCAAACGGTTGCAGTCCCATCAATCACGGACACTTCAATCAACCTTCTACACCATCAATCAACTCTTCAATCTTTTGATCAAAACTCGTTCTCAATAGAGTTTCCGGCAATGGTTTCCAATACAGATTTGGCCTTTCTTGCCATGACATTGGTTGCCCTCAAAAAAAAAGCAAGTTAAGAGGAAACAACGTTTGTCCCAAGAGTGGTAGAAAATGAGAAGCCTCTTCACTCATAAACATTTACTCAACGTTCTCCGCGATACGGAACCAGAAGACTAAAGGAACTTCATTAGAATGGACCAAAAGAGTTTTGATTTTTCACTCAAGTTAGTACGGCCCAAAATAGAGAAGAAGGATACAAATATGCGTGAAGCGATTCCTGCAACTCAGAGACTTTCTATCACATTGAGGTACCTAGCTTCTGGCATGGATTTGGAAAACCTGAAATTCATGTGCGTCATTGCTCTCCAAACTCTGGGACTCATCATAATGGAAATTTGCTCAGCAATTATCGAGTGACTGACACAATGCTTGATCAAAATTGGCCTAGACGATCAAGCACCCTCGTCAAACTTTCTATCAATCTCCGTCAACGCTTGGCTCAAGTGCCAAACCGGTCCCTAGACGGTCAATTACGCTTGATTCAATCAATTGACACTAGATTTTGATCAAGCGGTTTGATCGTCTACTGGTTGTATACTGAGGGTAGCAACCCCTAAAGCCGCGGAACTCGCGTAACGATCGAAGTCCACGCAAGGGAAGTACAAAATCATCCCCACTTAAAACTCACTACTAGTCAACGTCGCGAACCAATATGCCTCGCCTGGTCAACTAGGAATGTTCCCAAAAAAGTTTCCTAATGACGGAAATAAAATCGATTGTTTTAAAATCAATCAATTGACTCCGGAAAAGTCATTTTCTCTAGAATTCATTAAAATCCACTTATTCGGCCATGACTTTCCGTCGAATCATTGTTCTGGCCTCAGATACAAACCACAATGATTCAAGAAAATGTAGCATTAATGTATTCATTTTGTTTCCAATTCCAACTGGATCGTACACACTCCAAACTACCTACTACTTACTATGTAAATATGTACATCACATAGTTTATTTACAAAATGCTTCGAACTGTCTAAACATCACCTGCACACTTCATTGAAATCTGTTCTTGACATATGAAGCGATCTTGTAGGTCGCCTTCGTCAATGAGGGTCAGACTTTGTTGTCTTTCTCTATTTTCGTTTGAATGTTCCCGCCGCGGCCGATTGAACCAGTTCAACAAATTCAAATTTCTGTTTCAAGTGGTTTCAATAATCTTTGACATTTTTCATCTTTCCCATGGAGAAAGCGCGTTAGAACTAATGTTTCCATCTCGGAAGTGACCGATAAGAAAACCTATAATAAGATGTCAAAGGTTCAAGGAAATTCCACTACGTATGTAACTTGGTATATGTATACAGTGCACTCGATCTGGTTCAGTTTTTATAGCTGTGTTCCCTTGACTTGAGCTGGAATTTACGACCGAAGAAATCAGAACCGAGACCAGAAATAAGCAAGGACACCTACCTAACAATAGGAATCGTTTGTGTCGTGTACGTTGAAAAAACTCGTACAAAATTCATTTTTTTCCCCGTATCCTATCCATTCGAATGGGTAAATTTATCAGGACTATTAAAGAATGACAAAAACTGGTGGCCGGCTATCATATGCACTCAAGCCTGCCCACATACTAAATTATGAACGGCAACGACTGTCCATGTGAAGAAGACGAAGGATTCTTATACTTAAGAAGGACCCCTTCTGGTTTTGGTCATTTCGAGATGAGAATGATAAAAGGCATAGGAACCACGATGGACCTCAGCGGGAATCCAATTTTTTATGGGTGTCTCTGCGTTTTAATGCCGGGGAAAAAATTGGAAAGTATGATGAGAAAAGGTTGTGTCAGTATTTATTTTACACGGAGCCATATCTTGAATGTTTAGACATTCACCAAAATATGATTTCTGATAGAGATCTCGATCGTCTCCTGAAAAATGGTCGGCCCATCATGCCGGCACACACAACTTAAGAATTTCGATTGAATAACGATTACGATGATGGTGGTTAAAATAATAATGAAATGTCATAACCAGTAAATGGACTCGTATCTACTATTGCATTGTCACATTTTTAACATTTTTAATTAGAGAAGTCACGTCGAGTGTATTTCGTTTCCGAACACTTGAGAAACATCAACATCGCCACCCTGTGTCTCGAGTGGCCTATGTTTCTGTTTAATCAAGATACGCCCTACCGAATGACAGGCATATATTGGGCCCTTTTTGATGGCTCATGGATTTCATCGAGAATCATCACCCGTCATAAATATTTAAAAGATGTCGGTTCGTAATAAATTGTCAACTCGAGTGATGAAAAAAGGCTGACGTAAAGTGTTTATAGCACAATCATAAATTTCAATGACTTATCGACTATTATGAGGCTTTCAAAAAAAAAAACGTCACTTATTCTTTATTCTCCAGACGCCGCCGCCAACCGATATCTGATAAAAGAGAGGGCCCGATGAGGATTAAGTGATACGGAGAAAATGTAAGAAGCGCTGAGTTTACGCCGGGAAAACAAAATGGAAACGAGCGCGTTTTATGTTAGGGATAAAAACGGATAAGTTAGTAAATGTTAATAGTGATAAGAACTGACAGTTTTGATCCCCTATATTGTCAATCTATCCATATGATTTTCGTGATAGAATGTACATAAAATAATTGATAGTAGCGCGATGCGGTTTGTTTATTTAGGTGCAAAATTCCCAATGATACGGACTATATTTGAATACTATGTATGCTTATGGACGGACACCCACCATAACAAATGTGTGCTTAACAATTTCGAAACATATTTTCAAATATTCTTTTCCGCTTTCTGTTTATTGAGGTATCGGTATAGAATTCTCGTCCTGAATGTAGGTTTTTCTGCATTCGGATTGGACCAATCCATAGAGTCTCAACCGCTTGAATTGTTTTACATAATTTTGTTATCAGTATTTATAGCCAAGTGTTATTATTGCGTCGCATTTTAAAAGCAACTTTAATATGATAATTTCGGCACACAATGCTATTCACTAGGAAATTCTAACCATTTCCCCACTACTATTTGTCCTAACGCCTAACCCCTAGTGGGGCACAGCGCCTCAACTATTCACATGTGACTTAGTTGATGTCTCGTTAGCATAACCTGTTTTCGGACGATACATGATGCTAGCATGTACCTCCCGCTCATTTACCCGCATACCTGCGACAAGTCGGGGAAATGTTGTGGCTTATTGTTATGCCCCACACCACAGGGGGAAGACAACGTAAACAGCCATAGTCACGACGACGCGACGTGGACGGGACTCGAACCCGTGACTAACCGGTATGCCGAGACATCAGACTCACGCCTCAACGCACTAAGCTACCGGTCACCATTTCCCCACAGAGCCATAGAAAATATCCAAGAACTCTTCTGTAGTGTATCGCGTATAACAATCATCTTATTTAAAGAATATAACATTCCGAAAATAATAAGTGACTAACTAAGGTGACTAACGCTCTCCTCCTCGTCCACGTCCTTACAGCTTCTGCAGTACTCATGGTGCTGGAGGCACAGCCTCCAGGCTAGTTCCCCAATAGGACAGTGCCCTGTGATAACCCCCACTACCCTGCCGATATGTGATCTGCTTAATGATAGCAGTACGGCAGAGCGTCTCGGATCAAGTCTAGGCCAAATCGCCCTTGTCGTTTGGCATGAGTAACTGGCCCTATCAATAGTGACTGACTTAGTTACCATTTTACATACCGAAAAAGGCATTTTAATACTGTCGCGAATTCCAGCTACATTACCGGTTTTCCCCTCACGCGCAAGCTCATCCGCTCTGCAGTTGCCTGCAAAGCCACTGTGACCGGGAATCCAGCAAAGCGTAATGTTGAAAAAACCGCCCATTAAAGTGAGGGCTGTGCGACAATTCACAATCGATTTGGATGTAGTGAGAACCGAGTCAAGTGAACGTATTGCAGCTTGGCTGTCCGTTAAAATAGTGATGTCCTTGGCAGTCATCACGTGACTTCCCAACCAGATCAGAGCCTCTGAAATCGCTGAAATCTCCGCCTGGAGAATACTACAGAAGTCAGGAAGACGAAATGATATGTATGTTGATACCAAGCCCCTTCGAGTAAATTCCTGCCCCAACTCCATCGTGTGTCTTAGAGCCGTCCGTGTAGATCAGCATGGAATTAGTCTTTAAGGGTACATTCTGAGCCCAGATATTCCTATATGGAATAAGGCAGGTGTAAAAACTGAATACAATTTTAAATAAAACACCGAATCGCGTTTTCTTGTTTATTCTCGTGTATAGTAGACAACAGACTGACTCGTCAATGGTACCAACATGTACAAAAAGAAAAACATAATAAATGAATGGAACTTAGAGTAAATGTGGAGCGGCAATTTCCTCTTCCACAGCAGGTATAGTTCCAATCAAAATTTCGTTTCGGAGAGGTGTAGTCGGTCTCTGAAGGGAGATCCAGATTGCGCAGAATAGATGTGTGCCCAGTGCTCCTCACGCGCCACTGACAAGTTTCGCGAAGTATTGTCGTATTGACCGCCAGTTATTCGCCAAGAATGTCAAACGGGAGCAAGTTCAGCAGAATATCCAATCCGGCCGACGTAGTGGTTCTGAACGCCCCTGTTATGGCTAGCGCAGCCAGTCTTTGCACCTTTCTCAGCAAGTTACAGTAGGCAGCAACTTTGAGTGCCGTCCACCACAGGCTAATACCATAAAGTAAAATAGGACGCACCACAGCAGTATACATATCCAGTGTACCACCTTCGGCTGTAGGCCCCAGTCTTTCCCAATGGCCTTCCTACACGAATAGAGTGCAATAGTTGCCTTCCTCACCTGCTCCTGAATGTTGGGCTTCTAAGTTAGTTTGCGGTCTAGAAGAAAACCAATTCCTTATCGTTCAGAGTGGGAGGTTCGATAAGAGCGAGCGTGTGCCTTCTGGTGAAAGTCACAAGCCCTGTCTTGTCCGGGTTAACAATAACCCCACAATGCCCAATTAGTTAGAATTAACAGAGCATTTTGTAGTACCTCACTGAGGACACTCGCAAATTTTCCAGAGACAGCAATTGCAAGATCATCCGCATAGGCAATGACATTATAGCCCATCCTTTCCAGGTCTAGAAGTAATTTGTTGATGACCAGATTCCAAAGAAGTGGAGATAATATCCCGCCTTGAGGGGTGCCCCTACAAACGCGTCTACCCACAGATGCTGTGCCCAGAGTAGCACGAATAAGCCTCGATGTTAACAACTTATATATGTATAAGCTTACAGAGTGACTCATCGACGTGGAGGGTCACGAGTGCCTCAACAATCGCGTTGGGTTGGACATTGTTGAACGCGCCCTCACTATCCAGGAATGCAGCCATGGTGAGTTCCTTGTAAGCGAGAGACTTTTCAATAAGGTCGACCAGAGAGTGAGGAGCCGTATCCACTGATCTGCCCTTCCAGTAGGCATTCTGCGAAGTGGAAAGAAGACATGATGGAATAGTACTGCGAAGATGTATATCAATCAGTCTCTCAAGTCATTCAAGCAAGGTAGAGTAGAGACTAATGGGTCTGAAATCGTTCGGTCGTGCTCTTTTTCTTACTCCTTGACTTTCATAATAAAGTGTGTGACAACGAGAGTGGCGTGCAGCAGGCATAGATTGCATAACCGAGCGGTTGCGGAGCCGCTCGCGAGCAGTTTGTGATTTTTAGTACCTTCTGAACCCACCCAATGAAAAAAAAAATGGCTAACATCTTCGGCCTCCTAACACAGTTCAATACTCCGTAGAATAGCTCTACTATACGAAAATGCCTGATCTAAACCAGGGACTCAGAGCAGAGTGAAGCGGCCTTAGAAGCCGGAGCGGATCGATTTTTTTTTCAATGTGAAACGGAGCTACTTTTTTCTTGCAAAACGCACCGCTCCATTTTTTGCTTATTTGGTAGTCTTCATATAAGGGGTGTTTTCTAGTAAAAACCCTTATAAAATCGGTCAAATGTCCGTCCGTTTGCCGTCCATGCTCCACTGGAGGGGTTAAGGCAATTAGTATTAGTCCTGTCCTACATAGACTTAAGCATTCTCGTCTTCGAATGAGTAATCTACAACCTCGATTTTGACCATTGGAAGCCCAACATCAATATGTCTCTTGGACCGGGAGTCTTTAACTTGTATTGTATAATCAAAACTGCCCACATTTTTGCGCGTTTTTCACACAATTGACATTAGCCGCGTTCGTTTCATTGGATTTCGATTTCAAAGCGACCACGAGTGAAAACAATGCCAACGATCTGCGACGAGCGAACCTAAACAGCCATACAGATACCCGCGTGGGGGCGAATCGCGGACTCAGTATACATTTAGATAGGGGCGAAATAAGTTGAGGTTCAATCAATTCACTTTCAACTCGGATCCGATGAGATAGTCATGATATGATCCGCTAAATTAGCGGTTTTGGGTTTCTTTCAGGAGGGTAATATATAATCATGATAAAAGTCGAGAGCGCATTATGTATGCAGTTGCCGAGTGCTGTCTTACCTTTTTTCTTCTTACATACTTAAATAATCTGGATCCCCTATTTTTTGTCATTTGGACGATATGAAGTTCAGCAACTGAAAAAATTACTACTCCCACCGAGGTCGGTCTGTTTACGAAAAGAAAGTGTTGCCGTTCTGGATCCGCCATTTTTTTTTTAATTTTAACTTCGGATTCGCAACTAGCGACCCAAAAACAAAACCCTACTAGTTTTCATTCTAGCAAGGTTGGCTGTGTTTTTGAAGAAAGAGTTGCCATTCAGGATCCCTATTTTTGCTTTTTTTATTTTATACAATTACGACTTCAGTTTCGCAATCAGCGACACAAACAACTACCTACTAGTTTCTTCCAGCAAGATTGGATGTGCTTTTGAAAAAAAGTGTTGCTGCTGTTGCTGCAAAAAAAAAATGGGAATCCTAACCATTTTTTTTTTGCATTTCATCTTCAGATTCGCAATCAGCGACACAACCAATACCCTAATAGTTTCTTCCAGCATGATTGTCAGTGTTAATGAAAAAAAAAGTGTTGCGTTCTGGATGCCCCATTTTGATTTGAAATGTTCACTTCAGATTCGCAATCAGCGAGCCAAAAAACCCACTACTAGTTTTCTCTACAGCAAGATTGGATGAATTTAAAAAAAAAAGTGTTGCCGTTCAGGATCCCCATTTTGTTTTTGATATTACTTAATTCTGACTTCTGATTCGCAATCAGCGAGGCAAACAACGCCCTACTAGTTTCACCCAGCAAGATTGGCCGTGTTTGTGAAAAAAAAATGTTACCGTTCTGAATGTCCCCTTGTTTTGCAATTTTGAATTCAGATTTGCAATCAGCGACCCAAAGAAAACCGTACTCGCTTTTTTTTATTCCAGAAAGATAAAGATTTAACGTAAATTTCCTACAAAAAATCAATCATTAATTTCTTGACCTATTAAATCAAATACATAATCTACGCAGACCTGCGGTCCTACCCTTCACATACCTTCTGTTCTTTCAAAACCTGCGTATCTACCCAAATCCATAGACCTACTCAGACCTGCATACCTACTCGGGCCTGTATCCATTCCCAGACCTGCGGACCAACCCATCACTGATCTTTTACACTTTCAAAACCTGCGTATGTACCCACATCTGCAGACCTACTCAGACTTGCATACCTACTCGGACCTATGTACATCCATTCCCAGACCTGCGGACCAACCCATCACTGATCTTTTGCTCTTTCAAAACCTACGTATCTACCCACATCTGCAGACCTACTCAGACCTGCATACATTGCCATACCTGCGGACGCACCCATTACTGAACTTCAGTTCTTTCAAAACCTGCGTATCTACCCAAATCTGCAGGCCTACGTACCTACTCGGACCTGTATCCATTCCCACATCTGCAGACCTAACAAGCTCTGATCTTCTGTTCTTTCAAAACCTGTGTATCGATGCAAATCCGCAGACCTACTCAGACCTGCATCCATTCCCAAACCTGCAGACCTACTCAATACTGATCTTTCAAATCTCCGTATCTCAGGACCTACTCAGACCTGTAACCTAGATATTTTTCAAATCGTACCTACGCAATTTCCCTAACCCCTTGTGGGGCATAGCGCGTCAACTGTTCCATGTGGCCCATTTGACGTGTCGTTAGTATACACTACATAGTTTCGGAGAATGCAGTTGCTAGCAAGCACCTCCTGCTACCCCATTTAACCGCCTACCTGTGACAAGTTGGGAGATGCTGTGGCTTATTATTACGCCCCGCACCACATAGGGAAGACAACAGAGTAGGTTCGGTTTTGAAAAACCATGACTACGATTAGATCCCATACGAGTCCTGGATCAAAACCAGTCTGTCGTTTTGCATGGAAATACATATGTATGTATATCGAAATCCGGTGAAATTAACGCGGCTAATGTGACGTTACCGAAACATGGACGTTTTGAATTTCATGTCTAGGCATATGACAGAAACCCTAATTATTGTTCTGATATGATGAGGCAGGCAGTGATTTAGACTAGACCTAGATATGGGGAATAACGGGTCCATTCACTTCCTTTGTGGACAAGACGCAAAAGATATCCAAGAATTTTCAGGGAATCTATCGGTCATTCAAGTTGAGACCGTATCCGAATTACTTATCATTAAATCATAGCAACATGTAATCTAATTACGTAAAAAGGAACGTTTCATAATCTTACAAATTTATCGAAAGACTTGGTAAACATCCCTTCACATTTTTCACAACCGCTACGATTTTGCCACCCTTAAAGAACTAATAACTGGAAAACCCCCTGAACATTTTAATATACTATACGTACAATGCCTCTTAATTTCGGGTTCCCACTTAATCCAAGCTCAAGCTTCCGTATAATTGTATTAACTGCACCTTATCAACTATTCTTCGCCGTGGAGCAGAGAAGAAACACAAGAAAAAAAATATACCTAAGTATATATTCATCCATTCCTCCTGTTTACGAGTAAGAGTTTTACTCAAGGACCATCAAAACTCTGCCTCTTTACACAACTACTAAGCACAAAATTGGATTATCCGGAATAACACACAATGGTTGGAAAAATAAATCCCCGAGTGACTGAAGAACCCTAGACAACATTTATTGTATTGTGATGTGAGTTGATTTGGTAGGTGTGTAGTCGGTGTGTGGGTGTTTGTATTCAGGATGAATTTATTGGAAAAGAAGAAGAAAAAATGGAAAACTAAACACTTTGCATTGATTCGACGAAATTGAATGAAATGAAATTGTGAGAGTGTTCAACCTAGAACATAAATTGAGCTTGATGATATTGAAGAGGGCATTCGGGATGAATGAATGAACGTCACCCTCTTGGCAATCCTTGAGACGGAATTGCTATCAGATACGAAGATTGCAATCTTTTTAAATGTTCTAATCATTGGTGTGGAATGATTGGTTAGGCAAAGATTGACTGCTCAATGAAATTGAGCTTGGGCAGAAAATAAAATACAGGACGTATCAGTTAATGGAATATCAAATTCTTAAATAGTATCTTTACAATGGTAAATGTTGGGCCAACGCATTGGCCCTCCGTTTGCCCATTCGTCTTCAGTAACCCAATTGCTGGACGAATTGTAGGACCACAGTATTGCCAATTTTGAGATACCGTTGCGAATACTCGAACCAATCAATACAATATTCAACATACATAAACTGATGTTCCCACTGCGAGAATACAATGGGAACATTCAGAAGGTACACAGACAGACAGTTGTGGAGCAATCACACACAATCGTCTCTTTCCGAACTTTTATTTACACAATCTGTGCGTGCGTGTTCACATTAATCCATTCTTCCTCTGCAAACTGATGGGCGGATATCTTCAGTGAACTGTGAAAACCGTTGTCACAACATGCCCAGCAGAGAGATCAGAAAACAAATTATGGTCAGGTTTTTAGTGTTCGTTCGGAATCGTTATGCAACTGTTGCGCCTTCCGAACATACTCATACACAAACAGAAGATTAAAAAATGTTGGGTTAATGTGCCGCACACCGAACGATGCAGCTGCAACAAAGGTGCCATATCGATTTGAAGCCTGGTGAAACAAAAATTTCCAAAACCAACCTCGGCCAACACCAAACATCGCGAACTGACATTGGCTCGGAGAGGCCTTAAAATCCTGAGCGGTTTTTTTTTTCAGTGTGGAGCGGAGCGAAGTGGAGCCTTTCTTTTGTAAAACGTTCCGTTCCACTTTTTTTATTTGGTAATTTTCATATAAGGGAAGTTTTTGAAATGATTAAATAGACATAACTTTCAAACCGTGGTGTAATTTTTAGTGTTTTTTATGGTCCTGTGATTCCTCCTGTCGATATTATTTAAAAGAAAAAGCTTTGTCGCTTTTTAAAAAAAAAAAAAAAAAAAAAACACTTTTTACAATAACGGTAGATCACCTTAATTTTTCAACCAACAATCATCACGCGAGTTACCTACTTGACTCTACTTTCATGTATCCACAAAGTGCCGCTTTCCATGGGCGGTTTTCCTGTATATTTTGTTATTGCGCAACAATAAAATACGTAGGAAAACCACCAACCGCGGCTGCCAAGAGCCGCCCATGGATAGCGGCACTGACTTCAATTAAAGCTGACTTTATTTCCCTTGTTGCATCGTCGATCGGGGAGGTGCATGGTGGCAACTGCATTCTCCGAAACCAGTTTATGCCGTTGAAACGTCAACTGGGCCACATGGAACAGTTGACGCGCTATGCCCCACAAGGGGTTAGGGCAATTGAGAGAGAGAGATCATCGATCGAACGATATTGGTTCATGCATTTTCGATGAAAGCACATTGTTTGTTTTCAATGAACAAAAAACTATATTTCTAAAAAAAAACAGTAGAATGTTTAAATGTTAAATGGAGCGGGAGTGGAGTGAAATTTCTTAGCCCGGAGCGGAGCGATGGAGTGCAACTGAAATTATGTCTGATTGAGGCCCGTTTTCTCAATGTCTGGTGAAACTGGCAGTTAGCTATCCGGGACACTAAATTTAACCTTAGCGCATGCAACGCTCAAAATGTGATAATACAGTCCACAGCGCAGCTAATGCAGTAGAAAGTCAGCTGATTTTCTTGACGGAATTCTGCCACCTGTTCAATTCTATTCTACGGGCCACCCCTCAGCATTATTTTGCGGCTGAGTTAGTTTCAGATCTGTATCCTTCGAATGAATATCCAGAACTCTGTTCCTTGTGACCAGTTTAATTGTCGCATTAGAATATACAAACGTAAACAGTTCTAGCTGTCAAAATTCAGCAGCCCATATCAGCTGTTTGGAATTATTGTCCGATAAATTCTTAACCGGAAGATGGATGCCGTTTAGCGTTTACATACAGAATAAGATTTAACTAGACATTGAGAAAGCGGCCCTGAGTCTATTAGTAGGTCATCTGATATTCGCCTCGTCTGCAATTCGAGTGCTGTTCGTCTGCATTCCCACATGGCGAGGGACGCCATATACCGCACACGGGTCGATTGCGACACGATCCGGTATTAGGTATGGGTGCTGTTATGGATTCTTATTAGCACGAATATCATTTTGGAGTTGGGGGAATCTGGGCAATATACCGCCTGAGCAGAGGAGGAAAGAAGGAGACCACAAGAGTGTCGATGAAATCATTTTAACCCTTTGACGAGGCGAAATGGACCTTTTTGTACATGAAGCAAAATATTGCCACTATGGGTGTCACGTGATTCGAGATGAAAGGAGGAACGCGACACCCGTATCGCCCATATCCCGCTTCATGCCCAGAAAGGTCCTTTCCGCCTCACCGAAGAGCTAAAAACGCTATTACCAGCACTCCTGTGTACTCCTCCTTTCATCCCGAATCACTCGACTTCCGTATCGCCCATATCCCGCTTCGTGCGCAAAAAGTTCCTTTTCGCCTTACCAAATGGTTCAAATGCTTTCACCAGCATTCCTCCTTTCACATAGACTCACGCGACACCCACATCCCGCTTTATGTCCAAAAAGGTAATTTTCCTCTCACTAAAGGGTTAAAATGCTTTCACACCGACTGACGAGACACCCAAATACAAATACACAACAATTTTTTTGAACACATTTTTCAATTGAACAAATGCGTCCATATATTTATTTTTGGTGTTCGACGTCGACGACTTTCCTCGTTCAAACCAGTTCGCATGATTCGAGACGCACAGACGAATACATCGATTCGCTTACGTGCCGAACTATGAACGACCTGTGTGCGGATCTCCATACATTTGACTGCGAAGTGAAGTTCGAATCGCAGACGAGCAAATACGAGACGAATATGAGACAACCCGTGTGCGGAGGGCCTTAGGCTTTCAGACCGCAGTCCACTCGTACTCGGCGCGAATTCGGTTTGTATATCATTTTTCTTCAATAAAAAGTGCAGCAAACCAAATAGGGTAGATTACCTATAGGAAGATGGTAATCCTTATTTAAAAAAAAGCCTGACTCCACATACCCACTAACCCACTTACCAACCCGCAACGAGAGCGAGGCAGCGTGGTAAGGCATTGTTTAAACAGTGAAGTCGGGGGATACTGTGGCTTATTATTACACCCCGCACCACAGAGGGAAGACAATACAAAAATCCATGGCCACGAACGTCGTCGTGGACGGGATTCGAACCCGAAACGCTGGTAGTCAAACATTAGACTCATCACTGATGCCTCAACACACTGCGCTACCGGTCGCCCCAAGTATGGAAGGCTATGAAAAGTTAATACATATGTATAGGTATATCGGGGAGGCTGCACCATACCCATTATACTATATATGGTAGAAAAAGCTGATTATGATGATGATAATGTAAGTTGTTAGTATGTTTTAGGCCGGTCGATTAGATCGATCTGTTCGCGATAAAAGCGGCCAGTAGCTGGTTGACCCGATCCACTGGGAAAAGCCGCGGAAAAGATTGAATTGTACAACATCAACTTCAAACTGACCTAATGGGAATATTGACAAGTTTAACGGGCTTCGCTAGGGAACGTATTCTCTTCTCAGCTTTCGTGTACAGTACAATAATAGGAACTTGTAACATTAGAAATATAACTGAATTTGAATCGCCAGAACCGCCTTTACTTACCCTGAATAAATCAACAAATATTGCTGATGACAGCACACAGTTTCTGGAGAAAAACAAACATCCTTGCCAACTGTTCTGTTGATCTTGCAGAAAAGCGTGGAAAAACATCCACCAAGCGGCCCAAACGGAATCGTGGCCTCATGTGTTTATTTTAAAAATAATCTGGTCACCCGTCGCGCGATTCACTTCCAACTTCCCAACACGGGAAGGATCGGGGATTTGTTATACTCTTATTCAACTTAGACAAATAATTGGAGTGTATAGCACGGAGTTATGAGTAAACAACATGAGTAGCAATGATATGTTTTCACATATGAACATTGTAGCTATCAGCAACATATTGGAATAGTCAGCAAGTAAATTTATTTGGACAAAAAATTGTTCGCATGCCAATTATTGTAATATTTAAAGATATGTACATATGCATGCTGATGAAGTGTACAAACAACACGACATATGCTAGAAAATGCATTCTCATTACTCAACATCTTAAGTAAGTTATGCATGTACAAAGTACGAGTATGTCCTATTCACTTAGGAGGCCCTTGGCGTTTTCCCTTCTTATGGGATAGACATTTTTCGTTCATACTCGCAGAACACTGTCTTTGCATCTTTTTAGATTAAGATGCAATGGCAAAGAGCTGCATGCAGGCACTAGGTAGACTGTATCATTTTCTTTGGGCACATTTGAATGCACAAATGCAAACAAAATTTAAAATGCCCGTCAAGGACAGTAAATTATGCGCCATCGAGGAGAAAAGTGTGGAGGCTGTAATTTAAATCATCGTCACAAGTATCAGTAAACGTGTCGTACAACGTGTGTACCTATAGAAAGATATGTAAATGAAATAGCAAAGGAGAGGCTAGGAGCTATCGCATTGTAAAGTATTCTTTCAAAACGAAAAAGAATGCATGTTGAAGAGGAAAGTTCTTTTACAACTGTGACACCTAACACGGTGCATGATGACGATGACGAATATTTGGCTGAGTGTGTAATATGTCTTGTTAGAATGCAAAATGATAGGCAATTCACTCCTCCTCCTTCTTCCATTTAAGAGAAAAGAGAATTTATTCCGTTCAACAGTGCTCAGGATAGCTAACGATTTTTAACAATGGGTGCGTTCCTAAAACAACAGCAATGAGAAACGCTTAGTGCTGCATGGTAATTTGTCCTAGAAACGCTTGTTCTGAGCTAGGCGCTTTCACTTTTAGACAGCATTATTTTTTTTTCGCTTTTCTGGCTCAGCGCAATATTTGACATTTACGACAATTGTCAAGTTGCAAAATGACAAATGCCTGTTCCGTCAAACCTCGATTCTAACCTCGGCTGTGTTGTGTTATGTATGGTCGATGGTCGCCTTTTTAACGTAATTGCCAGAATTTATTGTGAGAATATCCTGTGTGTCTCCTGAGGCTTATCAAAGCAAGAAATTTTGAATTTCTTATCAACTGCCAAACTGAATATGGCATTTGACAGATGGCATGCCATTTCAAAAACACGAAAATAATCACAATGTGGTGGTCAGTAATTGTGAAGCATTCCCTGACTAAGCCCTGACTCGACGCTGGTATTTTAGGAACGCAGCCAATAATAGAATTTGTTCTATCTGCCGATGTTTATCGTGTCATCAAAATCCTTGGCATAATTGTTAAACCTCTAGTATTCTAGACAAATGATATGATACGGATCCCTACAAAAGAAGGATACTTGCTGAATCTACATCTTTGTCTATTTTCTAAAGTCTAAATCACTGGTACAAGGAAACACTTCCTTTCTTGTTGGGTCCTTTGTATTCATAAGCATCATTTCAAGATGTAGTTTTTTATGTTTATGCTAAAGCTTAGGGGATACCCTTTGATCCGAGAGCACAGGCTTGGTGGGAAGGAAACTATTCCAACTATAAATGGTAGGTTGTTCCACATTCGTGTTGTTCTGGATACAAGTGAATCATAGAATTTAACGGTACGACTATTACTGAGTTCAAGAAAGTGAGGATGGGCACGGCAGACCAGCCGGGTGTTACGCAAAGGAAGAGCAAGCTCAAGAATAAGACCCATATGTGGGAATTATATTCGAGTCTCGTGAGACATCTTTATTTAGTGAGTCAGACATGCGATCTCGCTTGACAGATGAAGCATTTTGGCAGGAGTCACCAGCAGAATTAAAACTATAAATAGAATTAAGGGTGCTGTCATCCAGAAAACTGTGAATTGGCTTTGAAGCCACACTTAAAAGATCGTTAATGAACAGAAGAAAAAACGTTGGTGATAGGACGGTACCTTGAGGGAGCCTTGCGTTGGTGGTATGGCAATTCGATTTAACTCCATCAAGGACGACTCGAAGAGAACGACCGTGGAGGAAACTTTTAATCCATTCAACTAATTTTGGGTCCAGACCAAAAGCCTGGAATTTAGCTAAAAGAGCCGCGTGCCAAACTCTATCAAAAACTTTCGAAATGTCGAGGGCAATGGTTTTAGCTTCACCAAATTGATGGATACATCGATTCCATCTTTCGTTGAGATATGTCATTAAGTGTCCAGTGGAGCGGGAAGAGCAGAAACCGTATTGTCGATCGTTGATTAAAATAGATGTTGTGAATCAAGACAACTCATAAGTTGGTTGTTAACCAGGGTTTCAAAGACTTTTGACAGGATCGAAGTCAATGCTATTGGTCGATAGTAAGAGGGATCACATGATTCATCTTTTTTGGGGATTGGTCGGACATGAGCTAGCTTCCATGTTGATGGAAATACCCCTGTCGAGTAGGATAGATAGAATAGTTTTCGAAGAAGTCTCGCTAATGAGAAAGCGCAATGTCTGAGAACTAAAGCGAGATGCCATCAGCTGTGGATACACAGCCCCGATACTGCATCACCCCCGGCTAGCCAACTCCTCACCAACGGAGATTTGTAGTATGATACTACTACTCAATTGCCATAGCCCCTTGTGGGGCATAGTGCGTCAACTGTTCCATGTAACCCAGTTGACGTTTCGCTGATATAAACTGGTTTCGGAGAATACAGTTGCCAGCATGCACATCCTGCTCGGGAGATGCTGAGGCTTATTATTACGCCCCGCATCACAGGGGGGAGACAATACAAACATTCATAGCCAGGAACGTCGCCGTGGACGGGATTCTACGCAATGAGATACCGGTCGCCCCCAAAGTAACTAATAAACATGCCAAGTTTCAAAACAACTTTATTTTTTTCCACTGGATCCGTCATCGTTGACTCGCCTATGAAACTGATGGAAATCCTTAGAAAATGAAACAAAGGATAAAAAAAATGATGAAAAACCCAAAGAGAACAGGACATATTCTACAGAATACTGAAAGATATACGGAAGAAACTAAAACTGATCGTCTAAAAAGCTCGCAAGAAAAAAATTAAGGGAAATACTCGCGGATGGCGCAATAGTTAGCACGTTCGCCTTCAGTGCACTGAGCCCCTGGTTGGAATCCTACTGAAGGCAGTAGTAGTCTACGATAGAAGGAGATTTGCATGTCGAACTATGAGAGAGGTTGAAAGTCGGCATGGTTAATGCCCTATGCCCCACAAGAGGGAGAGAGAGACTATGAGCGCATTCAGCTGTTAAATGAGTATCCATTCGGGGTAAATAACTCAATTGAGTGTGTTGCTGATCACATAACTCTAAGTACACCGACATGATCATGAAAATGAGATGATGTTAACTCATCTCGAAGCCGTGGTCTATTAATTAGACTCTTGTGCCAGTTATTTATTTTATACAGAGTCTATATCATATATCAAGTAGCTTCCTTAAACATGATTAGTGTTACAAATGGGCTTTAAGATTTCTACAAGTCGATCCAGGACTTAGAAATATTTCAAATGGGAGTTCTGTATATTATCCCAAAAAAAAAACGTCCAAAATGAAGGGACCTTTGAAGAGAGAGAATCGGAGGAAATGAAAAAGAGCGATAGAAACGAAGTAATTCGGCACAAGTGAGGAAGTAGGAAGGGGGATGGAAATTTGACATCTCTCGTTATGTTATTGTTCCAATAGGAGAAGTAGGAGAGGAGATGACATCTTACGTGCTTCCTGTGCTTTTATATAGACTGCGCGGGTGTTGCGCAGTGGAGGGCGTGTGTCTCTCTGTTTACTTTTTACGACTGGAATTGCTTCAAATAGTTTAGTGTTGAGTATATGCGGATTGCTCCTCCATAGTTATTCTCTATGGAAGGGACGCTCAATTCTCACCAGATCGTCACGTAAAACTACGATTTGGCGCAAGTTGACTTAAAATGTCTGAGTGATGTATGTATTCAATACCGAAAAATATACATAGTTCTAAGCGAGCCTCCTTTAAATATGAATTAGAATCCTAAATAAGTGGAGTTTCTTTCATACTTTCCATCAGTCTTTAAATTCCACCATTAATTGAAACTCATTTTCCATGATTCTCCACTTTTTCCTTCTAGACAAAAAAAAAAACCAAAAGAAAGAAAGAGGAAACCATAAAGTCAATTTATGCTACTATCCTCTCACGATAAAAGCAAAATTAACCATCGTGGGCTTGTTAGCAAAACGAGGATATTATAAGAGGGTTGTGCATAGAAGTCGAAGAAGGAATTTGCCTTTTCAAGTTCGTTGGTGAATAACGTACACGTTGCATTTTGTATCCATCACATAGGTAGAGAGAGTCATCGTTTAGCAACGAGCTTGGTTGGTTAGCCTAATTGTTTCCATCTTGCAATAGCCTCCGAGAAGAAACTGATGCTGCTTGCCGGATACTATGCATGCAGACTCTATCCTTACGTAGCTTACCGGCAATGGTATGCTTCATCTTACCTTATACTTATACCGCGAAAAGACAAAGAAAAGAACAGAACAGAAGAAGGAACTTAGAGTGGAAACATGATGGGCACTTTGTGCATTCAACACGACTTCTTACACTCACGTTTGCCAAACAGCATCAACATTGCGTGTGGATCTGGATGCATGTCCGTTCGGTGCAAGACCTATTATTAGGTGGAACCCTTTGTTTACTTTTCCACTTCATCAAAAAGAAAATCAGGTTGCAAATAAGATCTGCCGACATGAGAACAAAAAAATAATAAAAAAAAAACGTGAAGACGAAATTCGCTTATTTTCTTATGGGTACCACTGGCGGTCGTTAGGTGCAGATTTAAGCTCGGGTTAGATGGAGAATTTCGGTTTCTGGTAGTTTACATATATTCGGCTGCAAATGTTTGAGGACCTCTCTCTCCTCTCTCGAGGTAATTCGACAAGGTTCTTGATTTACCTGGCTTGTGTCCGGTTGCTACCTCCCCGGTGCAGCTTTTTTCCAGGACAAAAGGTAACTGATAATGCTGACTATTTTCACCTCACAGGAAAAAACGAAAAAATCAGTTGAAATGTGTTTCTACAATAGTTGCGCGAGGAGAGGTGGCCTCACCCTTGCCAGTGGAATGCTCGGAAATTCGAGTTCCAATAAGACGAATACAAGGTTACTCTCGTTCAAATGCTAAAAACGAAAGATTTGGATGAGTGAAGGTGTGAAGGAAAGCAATTCATACGCGTTCACGCATTCACAGGTGTCTAGAAGAAAGCCTTGAGCTTTTTCTAATCCGTTTCTCAAGGTAATTTCAATGAGGACACTGTCTCATTCATACGTCTTATGTGTTTTTTACATATTAGACCGTCCAGACGTTAGACCGTCCAGACGTTAGACCGTCCAGACGTTAGACCGTCCAGCCGTTAGACCGTCCATTACAATCTAATGCGCGGTTTAATAGACGATGTGACGTGTGGTCTAATGAACGGTCTAATAGGCGGTCTAATTCGTGGTCTAGCGTGTAAAAACAGCATTACAAGCAAACATGATCATGTCTCTCTGGGACAAATCCAAATGCATAGAGAGCTTTTCAAGACATCTGGAGCACATGCAACCATCTATCTTTAATTGCAGAACGGGCTACGTACCATTTTCAACAATTAAAAATACATACCGCAAATATGCGCTGAAATTGAGGTGGTAATGGCCGCATAGGCATCTTAGACAAATTCCTGTCATCTGCTTCAGAACAGATTACAAGCTGTGAGCTAAACTAAGCTTCAACAGGAAATTTTCAGTTCTCATCGCAGACTGCACGAATGAGAAAGTGGTGATCTTTGTCTCGATCCAGACATCACTAGGGTGGTTTCAATCGCCAAACCAAGATCCACGTCACTGACACTTCACTGGGATTTCAATAGCCAAACCAAGATCCATGCCCCTATAACTTTCTTTTTATTTGTTTATCTAAACTAAAGAATGACGCGCTCGGTAGTCGCGAATTCTCGGTAGCCACTCTACGATTCTACATCTAGAGAAACATAGGGTTCAATCCTCGTCGCGTCAAAACTGCCTGTGGGTACTACTAGAACTCCCACAGCGCTCCGAGCTGGTCAGAAAAAGCCGACTCGATTAGGAGGTGTATGCTAGCAACTGCACCATCCGAAAAATATATGCTATCGAAATGTCAACAAGGCATAAAATAAAATAAATAACTGGCGCAACAGTCCAATTTGAACCACGGCCTCGAGATGAGTTAGCATCATCTCATTTTCTAGATCGTGACGGTTTCTGTGCAGAGGTATGTGATCAGCAACACGCTCAACCGAGTTATTTACCCCATAATGGGTACTCATTTAACAGCTGAGAGGGCTCATAGTCCGACACGTAAGTCCCCGGACTCGAACCGGGGCCCAGTGCGTTGAAGGCGAACGTGCTAACCGTTGCGCCATCCGGACTACTAACAAGGCATAGCTGCTATGCAATTGGTGTTGACGTATTCATGCCCCTGGAGAGATCAAAGCAATTAATACAAATTTAAGAATCGCGGAAACAATTTGCTGGTTGTACAGCTGGAACGCAAACACGTCAGTCGTCAGAGAGTCTCGGGCTGATAGTCATATTACCTGCCTTCGGTAAGCAGCTAAATTGGAAAGCAGGTGCTAAGCTGGCAAGCTGTTAATATACAATGAAGTAGAGAGTTGAGTGTGCGGCTGCCACTGCAATCTGAATCTATTATTATACTCTAGACTTTACAAAGAACTTGAAAGACTTAAAATTTTAGTCAAAGGATTATAGTAGGATCTAGTTGGTTAGTATTGAAAATGGGCATGTTCCGACCAATGAAACGCATACCTCCCCTACATATGTAAAATAATTAAATGTATCTGTAACTCCCGATAGTGAAAGCTCTAACTTTGATAGATGGCTCGAGAGGTTACTTTATACTCTCTTGCAAAAATGATGTCGATCAGTACTTATGGTATCTTACAAAGAGCTCTGTATTACCCTAATTTTCATGTTTCTTGTCTATCACTCTTGAACCAATTGACGTTGAGAGCTGCTTTTTGGCATATAAAATTCAGCTGAGAAGCGGCTTTAGATTTAGTAGGGGCGACCGAAAGCTCAGTGTGTAGAAGCGTCAGTCTCTTGTCTGACTACTGGTCGTTACGGGTTCAATTTCCATCCACGGCGTTCGCGGCCATGGATGTTTGTGTTGTCTTGCCCCTGTAGTGCGGGGCGTCATAATAAGCTGCCACATCTCTCAACTTGTCGCAGGTAGGCGGCTAAATGGGAACAGGAGGCGCATGCTGGCAACGTGCATCGTCCGAAACTGATTAATGTCAACGAAATGTCAGCTAAGCGACATGGAATAGTTGACGCGCTATGCCCCACTAGGAGTTAAGGCAAATGAGTATAATCAAATCAAAGGAACGCTTTGCCCCCTAACGAATTTGAAAAAGTGAAATATTCCTTTAACTACGATAACTTTCGATGGAATAAAGCTAGCGAGTTGAACATTTGGGTTGGTCAGATGTTGATAGTAAGGTCTAGTTAGTTAGTATGGAAAATGGACATGATCGGACCAAAGGAACGCCTGGAACGCCATCCTTCGCCTGCAAAAATTATCTCAAATATGTGGTCGTTGGCCGTGATCGTTCGGTCACCGCTCTACGATATAATCTAGAGCTCGGAGATCAAATCTCGGCGCGATCAAAAACTGCCTGTGAGTACTAATAGAACTCTCACAGTGCTCCGGGCTTGTCAGTATAAAGACGGCGCGGATAGGAGGTGCATGCTAGCAACTGCACTTCCGAAAGATAGATATGCTATTGAAACGTCAGCAAGCGATAGAAATGCTAGAGATGTTGACGCGCCCATGCCCTTGGAGGGGTCAAGGCAATTAGAAAATAAATTGAAATTTCGGTCAAATGTTTGTAGTGTGGGTTAGTCAGTTGATTTTGGGAATAGGCAAGATCCTATCTCCCCTATAAAGTTGTGGTAAGAAGAGCTCACTCGTCTGAAAATGGCGCCTCTACACAAAGGTTCCTTCATCGGCTAACTTCTTTTTAAACTGAACATATAGGAAACACACTTTCAGTGCATATGGTTGTTGCCTAATTGAAGTTTTATTGCAACCACTATATACATATGTACAATTAGGACTCATCATAAGTAGAAAGCTTCTAATGCTAAAAGTGATTAGCTGATTGGATCTCTCTGGCACCATGTCATTAACGAAACGAAATTTTCCAAGCAGCCATTATCTTCGAATTAAAAAGTATTCCGTGCGTATGACTCGTAGGTATATTAGGATGTTCCTCAGACGAACTATTTTGCGTCCTGCTGGAATCAGGGTGTCTTGCAAGGAACATACATACTCCTCCTAGACAGTTTTACTGTAACAATAAACGATTGCTATATAGAGGAAATCGCGTAGATATAAAATCCGTCGAGTCTGTCGGAGAGCACGTGGTTCCAGCCTACGGAAATTGGAAAAATCGGAGAGTAATGATGACGCAAAGATAAGATGAAAAAGAAGTAGAAGAATAAAAATGTGAAAAAGGCGTGTGAAATCTGCCTTACGTGCATTGACTCCGTCTACAAGCCTGATCTTCTGATAAGAGACAGACAAAAACATTCGCAATGGGCTCAGGAGCATGTCACATGGACTCAGGAGATGTAGAACACTGTTATATATATTTTCGGACGAGTCTAAATTTAAACTACATGTTGGTGTCGGAAGAAAGCGCATGCAGCGGGAACCTCGAGAAAAGCTCGACGATCAAAGCCTTGGAAGATTCCGACTCCGAAATCTCAAGAAGTTATGATGGCGATTTTTTCCGGTCATGAAAGTGGTCTAATACTCTTCCGTAGTTCAAAAGTAACAGCAGCAGTTTAGTTTTTACCGAGGCAGCCCAACACCAAGCAAGAGTTGGACGATGTTGTACGGGACCTTACGGAAGCAATAAATAGGGCGATATCCAAATCTTGTCCCACAAGTAGTCACCGAGGAAAGAAGAAGCCAGTCTGGTGAAACTCTCAGATTTCGGAGCACCGACGTGCGTGTAGGAAAAGTTTTAACAAGGCTAAGACCACTGGGCTGGAGGATGATTGGAAATACTACAAGAAGCACACTTGAGCTTCTTTAAAAAGGAGCTTAGAAGTGTAAAACGAAGCTCATGGAAGAATTTCTGTGGTCGTATTGAGGAGTCGAGTGAGATCTCTAGACTTCACAAACTCTCTCTCAACAAGTCCATCTATGCCCAGCTTCCTGCAAAAGGAGGAGAGCTCTTGGACGACATCAAGCACAGAGACCGTTGAGGTTCTGCTCGATGCACATTTCCCCGGAGGTTCGACAATTACAATGCCCTTGGCTTCGTTTACAACTGCTGGGACTACATGTAAACTAGGGTCGATTATTACAGAGGAAAAGATTCTATGGGTGATCGATAGTCTCGACCCTTACAAATCCGCTGGTCTGGATGGCGTCATTTCGGCAGACCTGCAACACGCATCGGACATCGTGTACCCTTGGTTGGCGACTATTTTTAGAACTTGCCTGGGGTTGACATATATTCCTCATATATGGAGAGAGGTCAAAGTGACTTTTATACCCAAGGCCAGGAAAGAGCTCACATGTGCGCCCTAATGACTTTAGACCGATTAGTCTATCCTCCAAAGGTTAATTGACATCCATCTACGTGATAGTATTCCATCTCGACTGTTGTCCACCTCGCAGCACGCTTACTGGAATGGCAGATCGGTGGACACCACCCTGCATTCTTTGGTTAGCTGCATTGAAAATTCCTTCAGTCACAAGGAATACACCATGGTGATTTTTCTGAACAACATCTTACCTTGGATCATCACTGAGGCACTCTCGGACCTGCTGGTGGATGATTCATTGAGTGAACTAATTAACCTGCTCTTCCAGAGTTATACAGTCCAGTTTGGGAGAATCTGCTGTGCGTAGGTTCGTCTGCGGGGGCACACCTCAAGGTGGTGTGTTCTCACCGCTGTTATGGAATCTTGCAATCAATAGACTGCTTTTGGATCTTGAAAGACTGGGATGTAGGGTTGTTTTCTATCCGACGATGTTGCCTTGGCAGTTACTGGTAAATTTCCGAGCGTTCTTAGTGAGGTGCTGCAGAATGCTATTGTATATCGACTGTGGTCAGTTGGGCTAGTCGGAGTGGTGTCAGGGTCAACCCTGACAAAACGGAACTTTCCTGACAAGGCTAAGTTTCATAGTCTCATCCTAGACAGGAAGCTGGGATGGAGGCCAAATATTCAGGAACGTGTTGACAAATCCACTCTGGCACTCTACACCTGCAGGAAGGCGATAGGTCGGAACTGGGGACTACAGCTGAAGGTGGTTTTGTGGCTGTACACATCAGTTCTTCGGCCCATTCTTTTGCATGGCATTCTTGTCTGGTGGACGGCGCTTAGAATGGGTACCCACAGGACTCTACTGTGAAAGGTGCAAAGATTGGCGACGATCGCTGCAACTGGGGCTATCAGATCCACTCCATCAGCTGGCCTGGATGTGCTTCTAAATCTTTACCGCTCGATATTTTTGCTGAACAGCAAGCAGCGATTATAGCATTGCAACTTCACGAGACCGATTAGTAGCGTGCGCTAAGCTCCGACCACTCTGCTATTTTGAATAATCTTGACCTCCCTGCATATACGGATTATATCTCTCCTAAGTGTATGTTTGGTAAACATTTTGTGAGTCAGATTACCTCAAGGGACATGTAGGAAACTGGGGCAATCACTCACTCAGACTCTATCGTTTTTTATACTGACGGATCGAAAACGGATGCTGGAGTGGGAGCCGGTATCTTTTCGGAGACGTTGAAGATTAGTTTATCTTTCCGCATACACGAACATTGCAGTGTGCTGCAGGCAGAGAGTTTGGCGATTTCAGAAGTTCTCGCCTGGCTGGGATATAATGTCACAATTGGTAGAAAACTCACTATTTACACTGACAGTCAGGTTGCAATTCGATCACCTGAATCGGCTCTGTCGATCGCTTCTTGATGAGATGGAACGTTACTTTGAAATCACATTGTGCTGGATTCCAAGTCACAGTGCTTATGCTGGTAATTGTGTGACTGATGAGCTTGCTCGGGCTGGGACGACTGGGCAATTGAGAATGGTCGTTGGGACATCCTTTCGCAATCGGCAAGCGAATTATCAACTCTAACGCGAAAAATAAAGCGAGCGCTAGATGGACTGAGAACGATGCGTGTCAAACCATATGAAGAGGTTATGGCCCACAGCGGATTCCGACTGTTCTGTTGCAATATTATCATTGAACAGGAAGCACATTGGTGTGGTGGTGAATGTTATCACTGGGCACTGTCCCATTGGGGAGCACGCAAGAAGACTTCGCTTACCCTACAATGACTTCAGTAGAAGCTGCGAGGATGCTGACGAGGAGGAGAGTGCCCTCCATTTTCGATGCACCTGGGAGACTCTTCCTTCCTTCATTTGGAAGAGCTAAGGGGCATGAACCCGCTCAGACTTTATCAGTTCATTGCCAGCTGGTTCAATGAATAGTAATTTCAATGGTGTTTATCCTGGTAGGTATCACAACGGGCCCTTTGATGGCCTATGTGTGCTGCGTCATCCGCGGCAGCCTTTTAACCTAACCTAACCTAACAGCAGCAGTTTAGTTGCAAGTCCTGGGAAACGAATTGAAGCATTGTGCGTTAGGCATAATGTTTGCCTTTTTCGGGGTTCCCGCCGCAAGCACATCCTTCCGTTGCCAACATTTGGTCTAAATTTTGACTAGTCCAAAAAGATGACAGTGTTCCATATTTCCTGGGTTCAAGTGACATGCTCCTGAGCATATTGCAAACGTTTTTGCTTGACTCTTAACGGAAAGTCAGGCTTATGCACTGGCTTCAATACAAGGAAGCCATCTTGCACAAACCTTTTTCTCACTAATCTTGATGCGATTTGTTTACCCGTTGCTATCAGAATTAGATCGTTCCTAATATCAGATGAAGTTTTAGAGCGGGCAAGGCGGCTTTGTAAAGGTAAGAAGCAGTCTACCGCTGCAGTAATTTCTCTTGATCGACCAGAGCCTTTCTTCTGCTAGGCAGTACCCATTTTCAAAAACTTCTAGTATTCTATTCTATTTCTAGGCAGGATACACATAATTTGTTATTACCTGAGCCAATAAAACATTGGCGCTCTATAACTCTCTACTTCCAAAAAATTTTGCGAAACAGGGAACAAGATGGTTTTTTTTTTCAGCACTATACATACATATAGTACATGTTGACATAAATCGCAAGGAGAAAGAGCGAAAAAACAGCTACCAGTCGATATGGGGAGCTGAACTGGATCCACCACATTGGCGAAAAGTTATATAGAATAATTTATATTATTAAGACTCCAATAATAATTTACATATCTCGGTTTTAAAAATTCTAACCATAAATAAACATATTGTTATAAAATCAACTGCCATTTTGTATAAAATCTGCATCTGATGCTAAATTATGTCTTTTAAATACGCTTTAAGCGAGTGAGTCTCTACTCCGTTTTCCTTCAGTTCTTGCCGTCTGCGTCTACCACTGGTAGACTCCTACTAGTTGCTTGTAAAGAAGGCGTTTCGGTAGGACTGCTGTGGTGGCCTGCTTAGCAACATACCCGCGTTTTGAACTCTTACGATTGCCCAAATGGTATGGATACCTTCTTTTTCCTTCGTCATTCACGATTATGATTACTTTGTGGTTTTTGTCTGAGTAAATTATGTTTATGACTGTGTATTGTGAGCTGATAATTTGCGGCAATTTCTGATAGCAACTTTACCGCCGTTACAATCATCGGCCGGCCATCACCCTCATCATCATCAAGAACTTATCGACTATGAACGATTCCATCTCTTTTCGCGACGACTTGTTAAGGCGTCTTAGTAATAAGATTGACCCCACTTTGAGCCTGCCCTCCCATCGGGTTGATTACTTTTTCATAACAAATCGTAGTAACATCTCTTCAGTATTGTGTTCCGTTCTTATATCGCACACTTTACTATTGCCGCGTGCACATGCAAAAGAAGTTGAACTGAAAGGAAAGCATCATCATGGATGGACCACGGGCATGTGATGAAGAAGGTTTCATAGACACCTAAGTGTTATTTGTGCTTTTCAGAGAACGGACTAGCGCCCGGTGATCGCTAATGGGGTGATGAATTTGAAATTTGTTCCAGCAACTTGTTAACATGCTTGCCGACTAACTGAATCCATGACGAAGCAATAGTTTCGATATTACTATCATCAGCAACCACCATCCTCATCATCAGCAGCAGCAGCATCTTTGAATCTTTGGCGTAGTATGTACCTATTATATGCCGCGCTTCAACCATTATCACAAACAGAATGATGATCATAAGTTCGATATTTTGTTGCTGGGACTTTCGTTTCTCTGAAGAAGTTGTGATGTGTTAATTGGATCTGTATAGCGCGTTCTTACCATTCTTTTGTACTGAGTTCTGTTTTTTTGGTAGGCATCGGTCGTATCTTAACAATGCATGTTTCCAATTCCTGATTGAATGGACAGAAAGGTTTTGCAGCAGCACTTTTGCTTACTACGTTTCGGCGGTTTGAAACTCGGTTATAAGGCGATTTTGATTTCGATTAAATACCGCTTAGCTGGGTTCCTCGTTGAGCGCATAATTAATCATTGCATCATTTGTAGGAAACAGTGAGGAGGGCTCGTTAATGATTTTGTAATGTTTTTATTGGGTTTGAAAATTCAGTTTTGATAGACGACTTAGTAGTCGCTCAATTGAACGGTGGTCGGTTGAATTTGAAATTAATGGGAATATGAATGTTACCCAATCAAGCTCCTAAAAGGCCTCTCATTTTTCCACAATTTCAAATTAGCACTTACATTTTCTCACTTAATTTTAATTGAAGTCAAAGAGATGTACAGTAACCGTTCAGAAATCTTAAGTTCAGAAATCCTAATTTTCCAGAAAACTTAATCCAGTTCCAACCAAAATGGCTCGTTCTAAAATCTTAATATTTTGTTAAGATTTCCGAACGATTTCTTCAAAATGGAAAAATTTGTGTGTACAAAACCATGCACGTTATGTAATACGTTACAAAATGTTCTTTTCAGGCGACTAACGGTTCTTCGTCTTTATGTGTTAATGGTTTGTGCATTTTCTGCGGTTCTTTAAATATTATTTCAATTTGTCGCACTTGGTTTTAGTGAACGTGTTTGAATTTGTAGACGTTTTTTTTATAAATAGATTATGGCAAGGCAAGGCGTAAACAAAAACGAAGAAAAGGTAAGGTAAAAATCCTAAAACGTTTGGATAATGGTGTTCGCACGAATAGGTTAGCCCTAGAATTTGGCGTTTCTACAGCAGCGATTAGTCTAATAAAAAAAAAACAGAAAGTGGCAATTAATGCAGCCGTTGCAACATTAAGCGATCCTCACACCGGCGCGACAAAAATCGCGACGGAAATTCGTGGCGATTTTTAGATGTTCACACCGAGGCGACAAAAAATCGTCGCGGAAAAAATCGCATTTAGTATTCGTTGTGTAACTGAGTCTGCAGCGAATTGACGCCACACCGCCACGGCAAAATTCACAATCGGAAACATTAGCATGAACTCCTAAAAGGGAGAAACTGTTTTGCTTGTAGCAGTGGCTACGTTTATGCCGTGGAACTATGTTTCAGTATTAACTAATTACATCAAACTCACCACGATGTAAATATGTCGGATTAGTTGATTGGACTAGCTCTTAGCTCTACTTGCGATACGGTATTGAACTAAAAAATTTGGATTAGGTTTGTGTTTTCGTTGTTGACGCTTGTTTTTGTCGATGTTTATGTTGTGTTGGAGTCGGTGGTATAAAAGCGCTTTCTACAAGAAGCTACTGGGCTCTTTTTATTTCTAAAATTCTCTTTAAATCCAGGTGATAAACCAACATCTGACATTTACCATATTTAGTACTAGTCGGTATAAACACTCCACGAACTAGAACTAAATCTAATATGATCTAGTTAATACTCCTTTTAGTTCCACGGTATAAATGGGGCCATGGCTAAGGATGAAGAAAGGCAAAGGTAAATTGAATTCCTTTAACAATGGATAACGCCGTCAGGAAAAATTCTGCCTTCTTAGGGAAAGAAGACTATGCGTGCATGGCATAAGTTTCAATGCACCCGTTGCTTACTGCTTTGCTCGGAAAAAGCGGGAGCTTGAAATAAAAAAATAATAATTGGTACTTACTACATTTTGCTCCAAGCTCGTCGGCAATATCTTTCCAGATTTTGTCTTTTTTCGCATGTTTTTTTTTATATTTTTTTTTCTCATGATCTCAATCAGTTTTTCGATATCGCTATAGCCATATCGGATAAACAACTACTTGTGAAGTAAACAAAGAAGGTATCGACGAAAATCAAATCACACTCAGCGATTTTTTGTCGTCGCGACAAAATCGCTGCACAAAGTGGCGAAATTTCGCGTCGGTGTGGGCACTTTCGTACAATGCTGTGGTCAGATTTCTGTCGCGGCGAAAATTTACGTCGCGAATCCACTGGGCGATTTTTTGTCGCGCCGGTGTGAGGATCGCTTTCCACGAAAAGCTTGAAAAGAAAACGCTGTACAAGGCCGAGTATGTAGAATTGGAGGATAAACTTTATGATTGGTTCCTAAAGCAACGTACTACTTTGCCTTAACCCCTAGTGGGGCATAGCGCATCAACTACTCCTACGCGCCATCGTACTCTGTTGTGGGCAATGGGGCGTAACTCCCCAAAAAACTTACCCAGTGCCTGACACTCCTTTGCCACAGATCGACGCCATGTGATTCGAGGACCCCCTCTCGGTCGGTTGGTTGGTAATGGGGTTCCATTTCACGGCATAGAAACCAATGCAGTTATCACTCTTCCGCAATGTGTGACCTATCCACTGCCATTTTCGCCTGCGTATCAATTCGTCGATTGGCATCTGACCCGTACTTAGCTCGTCATTTGATATTGTTTCGGGCCAGAATATTCTTAAAATTCAACGAAGACATGAGTTGACGAAAACTTGCAGCTTTCTGGTAGCTCCTACGGAAACTTTCCATGTACTGCTCCCATACAAAAGCACTGACAGTACCAGGGAGCGAAACAGGCCCAGCTTGGTCTTGATGCTGAGATAACTGCTCTGCCAGATTTTGGACAGCATGCCGTGTGCCCATTTAGCCTGGTTGATACGACGAATGATGTCCTGCTCCGTACCACCATTTTCGGCAACAATGCTACCCAGGTAGACGAAGTTGTGCACCTTCTCCACAGGCTGCCCAATAATATTAATGGCAATTTTCGCAATGGCGGGCTAAGAACCTTGGTCTTGTTGGTATTAATCTTTAGCCCAACCTTGCTTGCCTCCCTCCCTCTCGAGATCTAACGCCATTGCGGACAGGTCCATGATTTTGTAGGAGAGTAGGCATATGTCGTCAGCGTAGCCAAGATGTTGTAGATAAGATGTCAAAGTCCATTGAATTCCTCTGTCGAGTCCGGATAGGGCTGCATGCAACATATCGCCGATCACTATGAGGAATAGGATCGGTGAGAGGATGCACCCCTGCCGAATTCTACTGCGAATCTCAAAATCCCCCGACACCTTACCTTTATGCAGAACGCGACATTTTGCGCCGTCATAGATTGCCTTAATAATAGTCACAAGCTTCTCGGGGATGCCTCTCCTGCGCAAGGCCGCCCATATAGAATTCCGGTTCACACTATCGAAAGCCTTTTCGAAATCGATGAAAAGCAAGTGATGCGGAGAATCGTATTCAGCGCATTGCTCGATAACGATTCGCAAGGTGTTAATGTGATCGACACAGGAGAATCCGGATCGAAAATCAGCCTGCTCTTCATCAATCGTGCTTTCTAAGCGGGCCTTTAGTCTTTCCAGAACGATTTTTGCTATTATCTTGGCAACGGCAGGAAGCACACAAATGCCTTTCCAATTATTACAGTCTGTGAGGCTACCCTTCTTCGGAAGTTTGATGATCAAACCTTCCTTCCACTCAGTGGAATTCCACGCTTGTATTCCACGCTTTATCAACAAGTCGGTGCAGCAAATCGGCAGTTACGCTTGGCGCTGCTTGATAAAGTTCGGCAGGGATACCGTCAAGTCCGGCGGCCTTTCCTCGTTTTAGTGCAATAATTGCAGTGACTATCTCCTCTTTAGTCGGGGCAGTGGACCCTATACGCACATTTTGATGGTTACCTAAATTATCTATATGAAGGGGAACTTCACCAGAGGTTACACGGTTCAAGACCGCAGTGAAGTGTTCTTTTCACAGCCTCATTTGATCTTCTTCCAAGATAAGTAGCTTTCCATCACTATCCTTCATCGGATGTGAGCAGAAGTTACGACCACCTGTAAACTCCTTGATGACACCGTACACGGCGTTTTAGTTGTTACTTCTTGCAGTTTCTTCTGCTGAGGCTAAAACAGAATTCGCATAAACTCTTTTATCGCGTCGCACACTACGCTGAACTTCTCGAGCTTTCTGGCGGTAAAGGAGTTCGATGCTGCTTCGATTGTCGTCTGATGCTGCAGCCAAACGAACTTTCAGCTCCTTTCTTTCAACAACGCTGCCATGAAGCGTCGGACATCCAGGGCTTATTTCGGCAATCCGTGTTTGTTCCAAGGATGGTATCTGCGCTATCAATGTACGCATTTTTTATGGCATCCCAGTTTTCATTAATGTCACTATCTGGGTGACTAGTTATCTCAGCTGCTTTCTGAGCAAGATGGTCATTATATTGTTGTAAGACAGCTGGATTTTTGAATCGAGCGGTGTTGAATTTGCGGCCCCTGGATCTTTCGTCGCTAGGGCGGCGCACGGCTGCAATACGCAATCGAACATTAGTGATCATAAGATAATGGTCACTTCCCATCCCAATATCGGCACCCTTCTTGTTTCGCACGTCCAGGAGCAACTCTTGAATCTTTTACAAAATGGTCGATCTGATGTTGTGTTCTGCGCCGATCAACAGAGGACCAACTGATTTTGTGGTGGTCCTTATGCTCAAACATAGTACAACCGATGAAGAGACTGTGAAAGTTGCAGAGCTCTACAAATCTTTCGCCGTTGTCATTACGATTATCAAGACCGTGTTTCCCCATAACATGTCTGAGTCCATAGTTATCAGCGCCAACTTTAGCATTCAAATCACCCATAACCATTATAATGTCACCTTTAGGTGTTCCGCTCTGAACGGCGTTTAGTTCTTCGTAGAAGGAGTCTTTTGCCAAAACATTGTCGGGTTCAGTAGGGGCATAACATTGTAAGCAACGTGAACGGAAATGTTCTATTGATGGTCCTATTCTCCGATCCAAAGCGAAAGATTTATTTAAGCAACTATACACGGACCAAACTGAAAACGATATCAGAGCCTGTTTCGGATGATTCAGAAAGTTTAAGCGTCAATATGGTATCGGATGCCTGAAAGTGTGCGGAGAGGTATTATCCAGCGATACATTAACGATAGCAGCATTTAGAAATCGGTTCCGAGCGAAGATTTCCGAAATGCAACTGGCGATACTCAAATTTATAATGCCGATGAAACTGGGCTCTACTATCGCAGGTTAGTGTCACCACACACTGTCGAACTTAAACTCGAACACGAACCTGGTACAAATGTCCTCTGACACACTCACACACTTCACATAAATGTGAAGGAAACCGGTCCATTTGCACCAGGTTCGTGTTCGAGTTCGACAGTCTCTGGTGACACTTACCTGATAAAACGTATGTATCGGCATGCGAAAAGACCGCTCCTGACAGAAAAATTAGGAAGGAACGGTTATCAATTCTTGTTTGTGCAAATGCGGAAGGCTCAAACGAAATGAAGCCACTAGTAATTCGGAAAGCAGCGAACCCACGTTGCTTCAAAAATGTCGATAACCCATTGGATTACGATCATTCGCAGAAAGCATGGATGACTACGGAAATTTTCCTAAGATGGTGGCAGGGGATATTTGTAAAAGAAGTAGGTTATTTTACATTAAGGTTGCCCATATGTTGGCTAACGTTTGAGCTCCGCATTCAACAATCGAATGTTTTTGTCAAACCGGCAGTAGAGAGATTCATGCTCGTTGTTGTAGATCGTACTACAGAATTTTCGCCAACGTGAAGACCGAACGTGAGCCAAAATGGCGGAAACCATAAAAAAAAATAACAGTGAAAGCAAATCAATTTTGAATTCATATTTAAGGTACGCCGATTTAGTGCAGAGAATAGCTTGCCGCCAAAGGCTCTTCTTCTTCTGGACAAGTGTTCTGCGCACGGATCTGTTGAACAGTTGTGTTCCGCTATCTTCCTTCCGCCGAATGTTACCGCCGTCATACAACCAATGGACCAAAATCCGATTAAGATTTTAAAGCTCCATTACAGAAACCGACAGCTTGCGAATATTGTAGCGCAGGAAAACATTTCTATTCACGAATTGCACACCAATCTTTCAATCCGTGATGTAATTCTCTTGCTGAAAAAGGCTTGGGAAGATTTACCACCAAGCGTTAAACAAAAGTCGTGGCATAAATCAAGCATTGGGACGACAGCGAATTCGATGAAGACGATGATATCCCTTTAGCGGAACTTATTTCAAGATGCGATGTTTATAACGAAGCTATTGAAGAAACACAGCTGTCCGGTTTCAACAGAAGAATTCGAAATTTGGAAGATGGACCCAATTCATGACAACGAAAATGACAGTGATGGCGACGGCGACTTTTTACTGCATTTCTTTGGGACTTTTACCCTCAGTTTACATTCATCCGGAATTCTTACCATTTCGGAAATCTTAATTACCCAAAAATAAACTAGCTGAGATTTTCGAGCGTCTACTGTAATAATATTTTTCAGTGAATGAACATTAGGCGCGTTCTTTTGTGTATCTATCGAGTGTCGGGTAGAGTAACAAACACGCATTACACAAACAATGTTCGTTACCCTACCCTACACTGTGCTACCTATCTTGTTCCCAGGTTGCGGGAAGTCAGAGTCGTTTTGCAAGCATATACGCCAGTTAAAGACAATTCAATTCCTTTAATCATCGAAACAAGATAAGCAGGACAAGGATAAGTCACGAAATCCGACTTGTTAGCAGAAAGACCTACAAAAGGTCAGTGCCTACACAGACACACAAAGGTGGGAAGACGTTGGAGGTACCCAGATTGAAATCGGAAGTACTCCCTCAAAAGTTGTCAAACTCTGGCAGTGGAACCGATATTGGACCTCGAGATGTAATGAGGTCAACCGAAGTCAATCCTAACGGTAAATTTGAGACCCCACGTCGAATGCCCGGACACCTAAGTGGGGAAAACCTCCTCAGCGAGTGTGACGCGCGCCTAATAGCTAGTTCGACTATCGGTAGTGTGGGCGGAGTTAGAGAGCGTCATTGGCTGCCTCTTCCTATGATACAAGGAAGACGAGATAGCTCCTTTCCACGTCGCATTTTCGTATCGTTCTGCGCATTACGTCATAAGCGCATATATTTGAGAGATGATCCATAACACTCAGCATTGCAACCCTCTCGACAACGACAGTAACGCTTCGCATGTTGAGGGTGCAGTACGCGCACAGTGCATGGTCTCTTGTGTAGGCTCTGCTTGATGTGTTTTTTCAACTTCGTGCGAACAGGGAGCCATTGATGAATGAGATTATCTCAAAAACAATTTAATATATTTTAGAAAAAATTTGTTCAAACATTTTTTATATATATTTTCGTGATCGTCAATTTCGCCTCAGAATTTTTTTTTGCTAGTATTAATAGTTACAGAGATAAAAGCCAAAAACGAAGTATTCATACAATAGTATGACCGTGTGACGTAGGTATTCAGAGAGCCGACGTGCGCAAGGCGATATCTTGTCATCCTTGTATCATGGTTCCTTTGTTACAAAAAAAAACTCGATCGCTAGCTGTGAAGTCTTGGTCGCCACTCTACGATGCTACATCTGGAGAACATGGGTTTGATCCCCGGTGCGTCAAAAAAAAAACTGCCTGTCAGTAGGCTACGCAAAGGAACTCACTTATCATGTCTACCTTATACTCAACCATGAAAATAAAGGAAAATGACTTTTTCCACTTCCAAAAAAAAACTCCCCTGAGATAAAGATTACCCTTCTTCTTAACAAATTTTTCTTCCCAAAATATTTTGTATTTAGGATTATCATCGCCTTCGCCCTCCCGACATTCATCAACACTTTCAAAAGGCGTTCTGAAAATGTTATATGCTCATAATCGCTACTTCTTATCCTCTCTTATCCAATTTTGGTCTCTGTGGATTAAGTAGTGTCCAAGATATGTGACGTGTCTGTTCCTTTCCGTCGATTAACTCCATTCTCAGCCTACAAAGCCGTGCACGAAAAAAAGAAACTGTCCCAAATAAATTATCCCTTAACTCTATTGTGTATTGTCTGTTTATATTTTCGTCCCTCTCAATTCATTTCTGGGTTCTGCTTTTAATTCCTTTCTCAAGAAGACGATCCATTCAAGTTGACCTGAGCGTGATAGTTCTATTCGAATGCGGCGTCCGTGCACAAGAGAATCACGTGTGTGGGCCGACAATTGTGTGTCAGATGGTTCCAAATAACACACATATGACACGACATTTTCTCGTTTATCTCACAACAGATAATCACGTTATTGTGTAACGTAAATATTTGGACTAACATTGCCATTTTTTAGAAGGCATGCTTTCTCTCTGTCTCTCGTTCTCTATCTCTCCCAGGGCCACAGGACGATTTTGGTCAATATCTTATCTGGACGATATTGGCTCGAGAATTGCGTTTGTTTATTTTCGGTCCCTTAACAGTTGGGTGCCAGAGTCTTCTTATCGACTTAACAGATAAAACCAGGAATCTTCACATACTATTAACGAGTCCCTTCCTTTGCCAAATACCACCCCGTACGTGCCTCGCCGTGGCGGGTATCTTTGCATGAACATACTTAAAATCTCTGCAATTCGATTTGGTTTATTGTTTGCTTTTCGTTCTGCCTAATTAGAACCAAATGCTAAACAACTTAATTTTTTGTCCCCGTCGACCGGGGGTACCCGAATCCCATCACAACATACAAGACGACACAATCTCCGGATTTTATTTGTTGATAAAATTAACATATGTGAAGAGACGAGATATATGTGAATTGTAAATTTTCTATGTGTGACTTGAATAAGCACTCCCTGCCGGGCGAGATTCCAGTCTTTTATGAATCCCGTTTTTCTTTCTACCAGGATTCCAACTCCTTTAACAAAAAGTGTACGAGTATGTACACAAACAATCCAGAAAGTTGTGAACCGAAAAAACGGATGCTATTTTACAGCGCTCTCAATCTCAAACCAAAGGCAATAACCATGGAAAGTCGGGGGAAAAGATCCACACTCACAAACCGTCGAAACGATTATTTCAAACAAATCCCTATATCCTTCGTCCCGGCGGCACAGCACCGAACAAGGAGACAAGCGAAGAAATAAAAACAGATTATAGCTACCATTATGCCTCTGAGCAGTAAATTATAGGACATCCTGGTTTTTCCTCATCCACGCGCGTCCTGACTGCAGAAAAAGAGGGCGCACGTTGCTCTGACTTCTTTTTCGAAATTTACTTTAACTTTCACTTTCTTAATTTGGCAAAAAGTTATTGACGGAACGGAAGCTGTGCATAGCTTGGCGGACGGGAAGGATATTGTATAAGAAAATTCATTCCATGTCGTCTTGCTGTCAAGCATGTACTATACGTCGCGACGTCGACGTGTAAGAAATGGTACTTTCGTCAAGCAGCAATGAACAGGATATTGTGTAATTGCATCGCATTTACCACGTTCACGAAATGGATTTTTCATGAGACTTCCACGCTTTATTTAAATTTTTCGAATATGTCAACATTTTTCTTTAATTTCAGCTCAAGTTATTTGACAATCTACTTGAGGAAATCACGTAAGAAGATTGCCTGGTTTGAGGATGTTGGAAGGATAATTGGTTGGGGGGGAGGTTTGGATGAATTAATTTTAGCAATTTGTGATGTGGAAGAGAGAAGTGATTTCTGAGCTGATTGTATTCGTTTGTGAATCTATATGATAGTTGACTCAGGACTTTTTTTTATGTTTATGCTAAGGCTTAGGGGATACCCTTTGATGCGAGAGCACAGTCTTGACGGGAAGGAGATTAGGGTAGTGGGGCTGGGATGGGTTGAGTATGAATGAGGTACCGGTGTACGTTTCGTTTAAATTTTTGCAGATCATAACTGCAGGGGAAAATAAAAGATGGTAGATTGTTCCACATTCGTGTTGTTCTGGATACAAATGAATCCTAGAATTTAACGGTACGACTACTACTGAGCTCAAGAAAATGAGGATAGGCACGGCAGGCTGTTACGCAAAGGAAGAGCAAGCTCAGGAATAAGACTGGATATTTCGGCGGAACAACGGCGGTTGTAATAGCGATAAAAAGTGATAAACAACCGACATTTCGCCGGTCTTCAAGCAGCTCTATATGAGAAGTTATGGATTCATCGCCAATAAGCTTGAAGGCTTTCCGTTGAGCTTTGTCTAATGCGGATAGTTCGACTTGCGCCTGACCATATGTGGGAATTATATTCTAGTTTCGGTCTTATGTGGGCCTTATAAATTTGCGTCAAATCATGTGGTGTAAAGTATATTTTACAGCGATTCATGAGACTCAGACACTTCATTGCATTTTTTGCAATGTTGAAGATGTGATCAGACCAATTTAGTTTACTAGAGATGTTTATACCTAGTACGTTCGACGTGGGTGAATCAGTAATGCTGACACAATCGACAAGAATGGGTTGGGCGGTAGATGGGCACGTCGTTTATTGGAAATAAGACAACATTAAGTTTTGGAGGCATTAAAATCCACTCGATTCGCTTTCCCCCATGCAATAATTTTTGAGATCTCTCTATTTAGTGAGTCAGACATGCGATCTCGGTTGAGAGATGTAGCATTTTGTCAGGAGTCAGCTGCAGAGTTAAAAGCATCATAAATACCTAGTCTAGCCATAAATATTGTTACAAGGTTTGGCAACCCTGCAGAAAGGAACCGTTATATTGCATTTCTTAAAAATTGAGCTAATCGCTATAGTACGCTTGTGCTTGATGCATTTGTCATCATTTGAGTTTAATTTTTAGTGTAGTGAACATGGATTGGGGTGACAAAGAAAATAGAATTGCTGTGATTGCACTTCATAAAGTAGGAATGCAACCAAGTGATTTTAAGACTCTGCATACCCTTGGTATAAGCCGAATGTTTGTATATCGGGCTATTGAAAGATTTAATGATACGTCTGGAGTAAGTGACCGTGCAAGTAGTGGCCGTCCGCGAACTACTCGAACACCTCAAGCGGTTAAAGCCGTGCAGGAGAGAATTCGCCGTAATCCTCTTCGGAAACAAAAAATTTTATCGCGTGAGATGAAAATACCCCAAAGAACAATTTCACGTATCATCAAAAGTGACTTGGGGTTGGGTGCTTATCGTAGATCTACCGGGCATTTACTAACAGATTCGTTAAAAAAAAAATAGAGTGGAAAAATCAAAACGATTACTTTGGCGGTACGCAAACCAAGAACACCGTAAAATTTTGTTTACGGACGAAAAAATTTTTACTGTCGAAGAAACATTTAATAAACAAAACGATAGGGTTTATGCTCGCAGTGCCAGAGAAGCTTCTCAAGTTGCCCAAAAGGTTCAAAGAGGTCATCATCCAGCCTCAGTAATGGTTTGGTGGGGTGTTAGCTACAACGGGGTGACAAAGTTGCATTTTTGTGAGAAGGGCGTCAAAACGTCTGCCAAAATTTATCAAGAAAGTGTCCTTGAAAGTGTAGTGAAACCTCTCAACACGTCATTATTCAAAAATCAGCCTTGGAGTTTCCAGCAAGATTCTGCACCAGGTCATAAGGCGAAGTCAACCCAAAAATGGCTTGAAGAAAATGTTCCAGATTTTATTAAAGCTGAAGATTGGCCTTCCTCTAGCCCAGACCTGAATCCGCTGGATTACGAATTATGGTCTGTCTTAGAGCAAATGACGTGCTCTAAAAGACATTCTAATATCGAATCCTTAAAGAAGTCTCTTACACATGCAGTCGCCAACTTTCCGATTGAAGTCGTGCGTGCTTCCATAGATAAGTGGCCAGCTCGATTAAAGGCTTGTGTAAAGGCAAAAGGCAATCACTTCGAATAACTTGTTGCAATTTCCGTTGTTGACAATGCATTTAATAAATAAACAATGATTTCTTAACATATAACACCTCTTTTATTGAACAGTGCTTCAAAAAGTTTGTAACAGTATTTATGGCTAGACTAGGTACATATGTGCCCGAAAAAAGTGAAGAGAAAACTGCGAATATGATATCAAAGATGGGTGTCAGCCCCATAGATATAAATTGAACAGATCTGTAATAGTACTAACCCCACTCTGTGCTTCAGGTTATTTTCGAACCAACTCGCGCATGCGCACTGCTACCCATTTGCACGCGGTCGCTATACGTTCGGTAAATGTCGTTACGCCATCGGTCACTCAGCCACAATTTTGACATTGCCTGCGTTCACATTCTTGAGCGTTGCGGTTATTCAGCAATTGAAATGCATGTAAACGGAAAAAATCACTGATTTTTCTGTTTACATGCATTTAAATTGCTGAATAACCGCAACGTTCAAGAACGTGAACGCATGCATTTACGAAGCATTTGGCCCCTCGCTCCTCGGGCCCCTGGGCCAAATATTAATACTTGCTGTGCGTGTTTCACTGCGCAGACGCGAATATGTCAACCATAACTCGATATTCAAATTTTTACCCCCACTCTGTGCCTATTTCATATCTGTTTAATATATATCTATGGTCAGCCCATATATCAAAACTCAGCTTTTCAATTTTTCTAAAACACTCTTTCTGATTGCCTCATCCGACTACTCGTACGTAAATATACCGCCCAGGCGCGCCAAATCATCGGTTTATAAATTTCCCGACAATCGTAAGGATAGATTTCTTGGATTTCAAGTTTCGCGCAATAAGTTGATTTCTACGTTTCTGAAAGTCACATATTCCTTAATCACTAGGAACTCCTTGCAGTATTTCAATTACGTCAGTATTGGCTATTCATCACGAATTCCACTCCTTCATCAATATTCATCCAATCTATTAAGGAAAGCAGGATCTTAGCCCGGCCACAGACTGTCGAACAACGAACTCCAACACCGACACGAACCTGGTACTTTGATTGATGCTCGTATTCGAATTGGAGTTCGACGGTCTGTGGGCGCACCTAGGATCTCGATTATAAGAAATTGAAAAAAAAACTTGTCGTCATGTCGTTAGAACCGACATGACGAGCATGCAGGAATGTTACATTTTCAAAAATCGTAAGTGTACTTACAATTAATGGCCGAAAAAAAATTTATTTCTACAGGAACATACCTGAAAATAAATAAAGATTAAAATTATTAAACGGGAAAAATTATATTTTATGTTATTTAATATTACTAATGATCCAATGAAGCATTGACACTTCACTTCAGAGCATTGATCTGAAAAGCTAGAACTGGCGATTTATAACCCTGTTCCGCAAATTCAAACTGTAGATTCTCCCTTCCGCCGACTGCCATTCGACTCAATTCTGAATGAGTATACAGACTTGTGAAAAATTCATGAAGGGCGGGAAGAGCCATTAGACCAACTATCAGACCAGCCATTAGACAAAGCTGCTTTGAAATGTAGTCTAATGCGTGTCTAATGACAGACCCGATAGGTGGGCTAATGGCTGACCTGATAGGTGGTAACATACGTGGTGTAACGGATAGTTAGTCTAACGTGTAGAAAATTCAAGTAATAACGACTCACGGTTAGAAAAAAAACGCAAGAACCTCAAAAAATGCTAATGATTTAAAAAAAAACGGAAAACAGGTACTAAAAACCGGTATGTATTTGCCGGTATTAGTAACGGTACAGTGAAAAAAAAATAACAGGTTTATCGGTCTTAGGCTCTTTTTAGACGCTAGACCAACTAGCACTCATTAGGCCAGCTATTAGATCACTCATCAGACCAGCCAATAAACCGCGCAGTAGACCACGTATAAGACCGGCCATTAGCCTACGCATTAGACCGCGTATTAGATAACACATTAGACCAGGCATAAGATCAGCAGATGGCAGGTCTGATGCGTCGTCTAATAGGCCGTCTAATGCGTGGTCTAATATGCGGTCTAATGACAATTCTCTCCATTCGATTAGAGAGAACTTTCACAAAACTCGAGAAATTTCCTCTTTAGGACCTGCAAATCCCCCCGCATATGTTCTAGGTTCTTACCACCTAAAGTGGAAATGAGCTACAAAGCAGAAATAAACCGCGCAGTAGACCACGTATAAGACCGGCCATTAGCCTACGCATTAGACCGCGTATTAGATAACACATTAGACCAGGCATAAGATCAGCAAATGGCAGGTCTGATGCGTCGTCTAATAGGCCGTCTAATGCGTGGTCTAATATGCGGTCTAATGACAATTCTCTCCATTCGATTAGAGAGAACTTTCACAAAACTCGAGAAATTTCCTCTTTAGGACCTGCAAATCCCCCCGCATATGTTCTAGGTTCTTACCACCTAAAGTGGAAATGAGCTACAAAGCAGAAATCCCGCAATTAAGGAATCTTAAAAATTCTCCATAATTGCAATAGAGAGAATTCTCCTAATATTCGCGAAACAAGAATGTTCCGGCTGGTCTAATGCGTGGTCTAACGGCTGGTCAGTCTAATATGTATCTAAAAACCACTTTAGGAACGAGCCTAGACATTCGGTTATTATTCAGGCGCCGAGAGTTCGTGGCTGCTATGCAGCGAGTTTTCAGTTTTTAGCTGGATAGTGCGAGGTCTATTTACATACACCCTTTCCTTTAAGAAACCCTACAAAAAGAAGTCCGGCGCCATTAAATCTGGAGATCCTATCGTGGAGGACAGTTGATTTCAGATCACCTCGAAATTATTAGTGCTCGGAAGTTCTCTTAAATTCTGCATTGTGGTTTCACCAGTATGGCAACTGGCAAGTGGCTCACTGTCCAGCTGAAACCACATAAACCAAGAAAGAGCGTCAGAGATATCGTTTCGTTCCCCGTGCCACAGTAACACAGAAGAGCGACCTGTAACATTGCTGAAGTGACTGAAGACACAGCAGTAACAGAAATAACAGCAGTGACGGAAGTAACAGCAGTGACTGAAGCTGAAGTCACAGTCACAAGCCGCACTTGTGATTGTGACACGGGGAACGATATCGCTGACGGTTACTCATTCCTGGCGACTTCTAACTGTGACTTAGGTAACGGAATGGCTGATGATCCACGGCCTGGTAGATATACAGGCTTTAGAAGAAAAGAAGATCAGGGATAGACCTGCAGATACATATCTGATTCAATAGATGCAGAAATAGATGATTGATTCCTTTGGTAGACAATTTACGTTCAATCTTGCTGGAAGAAACTAGTAGTTTTTTGGGTCGCTGATTGCGAATCTGAAGTCAAAATTACAAAAAAAAAGTGGAGGATCAAGAACACCAAAACTGTTTTCATAAATGCGACCGTTCAATCTTGCTGGAAGGAATTACTAGAGGGTTCCTGGGGTCGATGATTGCCAAGCATGGGGTAGGTCCGCCGACATAGGTTTTTGGATCCAGGTCATGTGCCGTACCCGATCAAGTCAGATCTGATCCGCAAAATTAGCGGTTCATACCATGACTGATGACTTGAAAATTGAGAAAAAAAACATATTCTTTATGTATGATGATATATTCAGTCTGGTGTATAACCAAAAGTGGTGGTGGCAGTGCTTCACTGGTAATCGAAGACTTGCTGCTATATACGAATAATCAGGAACAGGATTTGGACCGGTAACTAGGAACTGTTCAACGTTTACTTTATTTCCGATGGTTTGTAGTTTTGCTATAATAAAACAATTGAATAGCTTTGTACTGAAGAAGGGAGCAAGTTGCTCCCGAAATACTAGTATCTACACTAAATAAAATATATTTGTAGTTGGAACACAAGCTATTCAATTGTTTTCTTACAGGAACTGTTACTTGCCAGTCACAGTCACTGTTGGAACTGTTACCGGTATGGCCCATCTCTAGATTAGATTAAGCGGAGGGCGGGTGGCCCGAAGGGTCACCAAGCACTGCGACCTGAAGGTCTATTGTGCTTCACCCTAGTGTCGTGGCCCATGATCTATCAATTCGCGGAAGGTCAATTATGAGTCCTCGTTGTCGAAAACAGTGAATCATCGACTCCGAGGGAGCTTTTCGTAACCCGAAATGACGACAATAGATGCATTCGATTCATTCAGATCTGGATTATGAATGAATAAAACGGCATGGATCTCAAAAGTCAGTTCATAAATTTAAAATAAGAAGAAGACAACGTCAAAGTGAGAGTGTCAATTACTCAGAACGAGCGAAGTGTCGCAGGTTAAATCCTACTGAATTGAATGAAATGTGTGTTCTGTGCACGTATCTTGTTTACGACAAGTTAATTTTTCAAACATGCAATTCACAATTTAATACGTATCCAGCACACGCATCTGTTTAAATTCTATGACACCTACATATGTACATATGACCAATTAACCAATTAACGTTCGAGAACTGTCAGATAGATATCAGGGCGACAATTTTATGGATGTAATGGCACGACCAAGCAACACAAATTGAACGAGATCCAACAACAGACCTGAATCAAAGACCGGTCTGCCAATTTGAGATCCTACGAGATCCGGGAGAAATGAATGCACCTTATATTAATTCAACTGTAAAAAAAACGATGCTAATGAGCATCATCATTTCATCACATATCTTCCATCTGTCTACTTTATTGTGTCGAAGTTTAAACAAAATTAATTAACAAAAAAAAAGTTGTGATTAGTTCCATATCCGTCATTTTGGGCCACCCTGTAGATACATATTTTGAACTCCTCAAAATGAGATTCGCAACATCTCACAATACTAACGACTTTTATAACTAAAAAAAATATACATAATTCATAAACAGAAACCAAAAAGCCAAGCCAAAGATCGCACTTTGCGATTACTCATTTTACAATATATCTTGTTGGCGATAATTGCAATTCGAATTCTGTCTGTTTTTCACACAAAACCCATCAATAAACGCAATCATTAAAACAGAAGCCAGTAGAAGCGAATTTGCCAACAAGATAAAAATTATCTCTTCGATCCGCCTCCAAAACAAAACTCCGAAAGAATAAAAAAAAAGGCTCCTCCTAATCACATTCATTAGAATAAATGGCAAAAAAATAAAAAAAAAACACCATCATCGTGGGACCAGCAAAAGAAATTCGCAAACATTAAATCTAACAATCTTCACTACTAGTGTGGTGTCAACTAACGATTCGAGTGTGTGAAAAACCTGTTTCTATTTCTTTACGATGGCAGGATTGCTCGCAATAAGTGTGGAGCTATAAAAGCAAATTCACTAGTCTATAAAAGCTCAAATGACACTTGAGTTGAAAAGCATCAACATAAAATGATATGCCCCATTAGAATGTATCTTCTCAATAAAGATTGGAAAAGAAGACGACATGCACTCATGATGAGAAATTATTGTAAAGTGGACAAACGCCTGAAATCATCATCATCGTCATCAACACCATCGTCAGAAGCAGAATAGCGCATCATCGTCATCTACGTCTGTGTCGCGCCGCGCCGTCCTCCACAGAGGTGTCGGAAGGAATGTCCGATAAATTGCTTGAACACGCCTCGATTGCCAATAATTTATAACTAATTGATTGCTATCTTTTCCTATATTCGTGGATTCGTGTTTCTGGCAGATATTCAGTGGATTCAAATTGCGACATTTTAACATAACAGAGCAGTAAAAAGATACAGGTTCCAAACGTATAATTTAAATATAATAAAAAAGCAAAAAGGCAAAAAAAAAATATTAATAAAAAATCGTGAAAATGAAACCAGTCCCAATAATTCGAAAATAGGTTACTATTCGGGCGACATTGAGGCGGTCAAGAGATGATCAAAACACTGGGTAATAAAGTGGTTTTTGCAAGGATCGAAAAATGCCATAATCGAAAATTGATATTGCGGCGAATTGTCATCTTTTCGTATTTTTTTTTCAACTCAAGTGGATCCGTTGCCGCCATTTGGTATCCTAAACAACACCCGACACTTTGATCCATTCCGAAACCAGAATTTTAATCAAGTAGCTTATTATCATACACCGATTTGTTGATCTAGAAATACCATTCCATTAGAAAAAAATATCGCCTCGAGTATCATATGTACTGGTGTTGTTGTATCTTTAACTCTAATAAATTCTAGGATTCAATAATTCACTGCAACAAAGCCCCGGACGATACAATACCTTTCCAATAACGAAAAATTGGATATAACTCTATAAATAAATAGGCGACTTTTGGCTGGACAATAGTAGGCTGTTGGTGGAAATGACGTTTAACGAGATCATCTTCATCAGCAATTCAGCAGTGCACAGATTGAAAAATTGAGACATCGATTATAAAGCATAGGATAAGATTTTCTTTCAAAGTCCATTGTAAAGGGGACTTTTTCATTTTCATTACACTTCGATGCGATGATTATTATAATATGGCTCACATGATCGCTTTTATGGCGAGATTTGGTTTTCATGAAATTATGGCGATCGTTAAGTTTGGCGGCATTTATCTTATTTTAGAATGCACATTGATCGGTCGTTTATGTGACCGCTGAGAATCAAAAAGACGATGGTTATAAAAATGTTGAAGATACGTAATAAATTATCCACTATAATAGAATCAGATAATTTGATATGTATTTATAAGTTGTGTTGGGTGTAGGGATGTTTGCGTGGGCGATGATTTGATAGGTGCTGATGAGAAACGACACATGGTTATGGTGTCTTCTTGAAGCTACGTCTTTAGAGAAAATGTAAACTTTTCCAGCAAAATTTTAAACACAAAATCTCTCAATCTGGACAGTTTTTATTAGGCGACCGATAATTGATTAATTTGCTATGTATTTGTCTGCAGCTAGTGTTTTCTCTTCAATGTGGACAACACAGCAGGCCTACGCCGAAGAATTTGCGTGTTTTTAACGCCTTCCCACACCAAAAAAAAAACGAATGACAATACGTTGCGCAAAGGCGGTCGGCATTTGATGTTCACTCATGGTCGTAGCACGTGCGTGAAACGTGCGTTCGCAACGAAAACTATGCCACACTATTCGTAAGGGACCCAGCTATCAAATACTCAAGCCGCGACCTTCAAAACATACAGGCGCGCCATCTACAGCGTTTGTCTCGATCATATTTCGTAGTTCAGAATTGTCTTCAAATTTATTTCATCAATCTTATAGAACCCATTTGTGTGGCAACACAGCATTTTCGGACAACTTCTCCGGATTACTTTCAGCTGTAAGCAAGGTAACTTGAATGCATTCTGTCAACAAAACCATTCCAGATAAAAGGATTGGATGTCGACAAACTTACTACTTTGCCTTAACCCCTAGCGGGGCATAGCGCGTCAACTACTCCTGCGCGCCATCGTACTCTGTTCTGGGCAATGGGGCGCAACTCCCCAAAAGACTTACCCAGTACCTGACACTCCTTTGCCACAGATCGACGCCATGTGATTCGAGGACCCCCTCTTGGTCGGCCTTGGTTGGAAATGGGGTTCCATTTCATGGCATGCAAAGCAATGCAGTTATCACTCTTCCGCAATGTGTGACCTATCCACTGCCATTTTCGCCTGCGTATCAATTCGTCGATTGGCATCTGACCCGTACGCCGGCTTAGCTCTTCATTTGATATTGTTTCGGGCCAGAAAATTCTTAAAATTCGACGAAGATATGAGTTGACGAAAACTTGCAGCTTTCTGGTAACTCCTACGGAAACTTTCCATGTACTGCTCCCATTCAAAAGCACTGATAGTACCAGGGAGCGAAACAGGCCTAGCTTGGTCTTGATGCTGAGATAACTGCCCTGCCAGATTTTGGACAGCATGCCGTATGCGCGTTTAGCCTGGTTGATACGACGAGCGATGTCCTGCTCCGTACCACCATTTTCGGCAACAATGCTACCCAGGTAGACGAAGTTGTCCACCTTCTCCACAGGCTGCCCATTAATATTGATGGCAATAGGTGTCGGATTTCTTTTTCGCAACGGCGGGCTAAGAACCTTGGTCTTGTTGGTATTAATCTTTAGCCCAACCTTGCTTGCCTCCCTCTCGAGATCTAACGCCATTGCGGACAGATCCATGATTTTGTGGGAGAGTAGGCATATGTCGTCAGCGTAGTCAAGATGTTGTAGATAAGATGTCAAAGTCCATTGAATTCCTCTGTCGAGTCCGGATAGGGCTGCATGCAACACATCGCCGATCACAATAAGGAATAGGATCGGTGAGAGGATGCACCCCTGCCGAACTCCACTGCGAATCTCAAAGTCCCCCGACACCTTACCTTTATCCAGAACGCGACATTTCGCGCCGTGATAGGTTGCCTTAATAATAGCCACAAGCTTCTCAGGGATGCCTCTCCTGCGCAAGGCCGCCCATATAGAATCCCGGTTCACACTATCGAAAGCCTTTTCGAAATCGATGAAAAGCAAGAGAAGCGGAGAATCGTATTCAGCGCATTGCTCGATGATGATTCGCAAGGTGTTAATGTGATCGACACAGGAGAATCCGGATCGAAAGCCAGCCTGCTCTTCATCAATTGTGCTTTCTAAGTGGGCCTTTAGTCTTTCCAGAACGATTTTAGCTATTATCTTGGCAACGGCAGGAAGCACACAAATGCCTCTCCAATTATTACAATCTGTGAGGCTACCCTTCTTTGGAAGTTTGATGATCAAACCTTCCTTCCACTCAGTGGGAAAGGTCTCTGTATTCCACGCTTTATCAACAAGTGGGTGCAGCAAATCCGCAGTTACGCTTGGCGCTGCTTGATAAAGTTCGGCAGGGATACCGTCAAGTCCGGCGGCCTTTCCTCGTTTTAGTGCAATAATTCCAGTGACTATTTCCTCTTTAGTCGGGGCAGTGGACCGTATACGCACATTTTGATGGTTAGCTAAATTATCTATATGAGGGGGAACTTCACCAGAGGTTACACGGTTCAAGACCGCGGCGAAGTGTTTTTTCCACCGCCTCATTTGATCTTCTTCCAAGATAAGTAGCTTTCCATCACTATCTTTCACCGGATGTTGGCAGGAGTTACGACCACCTGTAAACTCCTTGATGACACCGTATACGGCGTTTAAGTTGTTACTTCTAGCGGCTTCTTCTGCTGACGCTAAAAGAGAATTGGCATAAACTCTTTTATCGCGGCGCACACTACGCTGAACTTCTCGAGCTTTCTGACGGTAAAGGAGTTCGATGCTGCTTCGATTGTCGTCTGATGCTGCAGCCAAACGAACTTTCAGCTCCTTTCTTTCAACAATCCGCTGCCATGAAGCGTCGGACATCCAGGGTTTATTCCGGCAATCCGGGTTTGGGCCAAGGATGGTATTTGCGCTATCAATGTACGCATTTTTTATGGCATCCCAGTTTTCGTTTATGTCACTATCTGGGTGACTAGTTATCCCAGCCGCTTTTTGCGCAAGATGGTCATTATATTGTTGTAAGACAGCTGGATTTTTTAGTCGAGCGGTGTTGAATTTGCGGGGCCTGGATCTTTCGTCGCTGGGGCGGCGCACGGCTGCAATACGCAATCGAACATTAGCGATCATAAGATAATGGTCTCTTCCCATCCCAATACCGGCACCCTTCTTGTTTCGCACGTCCAGGAGGCAACTCTTGAATCTTTTACTAATGGCAAAATGGTCGATCTGATTTTGTGTTCTGCGCCGATCAACAGAGGACCAACTGATTTTGTGGTGGTCCTTATGCTCAAACATAGTACCACCGATGAAGAGACTGTGAAAGTTGCAGAACTCTACAAATCTTTCACCGTTGTCATTACGATCACCAAGACCGTGTCTCCCCATCACATGTCTGAGCCCATAGTTATCAGCGTCAACTTTCGCATTCAAATCACCCATAACCATTATAATGTCACCTTTAGGTGTTCTGCTCTGAACGGCGTTTAGTTCTTCGTAGAAGGAGTCTTTTGCCAAGACATTGTCGGGTTCAGTAGGAGCATAACATTGTATTATTGAGATGTTCCTAATTTTGGTCCGGAACCTGGCGGTCAAGACCCTGTCAGAGACCGGTTCCCAGGATAAAAGACAGTTTCGCGCGGCTCTGGTTAAAAGGAGCCCCACACCTGACTCACGGCGACTACCGGTAGCTTTACCGGAGTACAACATTACAGTGCTGCCCGTTGGAGAGATGAATTCTCCGCTGTTCCACCATCTTACCTCACTAACTCCTAAGATATTTAATTTGTACCTCAGAAATTCACTCTCTAATTGAAGAAATCGTGCGTTCTGGGGACCTTCTGATCCATTGTCCAGGAGACTACGCACATTCCAGAATCCAATCTTTGTCATTGTACGATAGCCAAAAGTCGTAACCGTTGAGTCAGTCCTTATCCGAGGCATAGTTGACGCTTCGTTAGCATATAAAGATTTCGGATAGTGCAAGTTGCTGGCATACACATCCTGTCCTTTGATTGTCGGTTTTAACGACAGGCCCTCAAAGGGAAAGGCCGTGGTATTTTTTTTCACACCCCACACCACAGGGGTACCTCAACCAAATCATCGCACCGCCATCACTGGCGGCTTGACGTTGGTTGGCAATGGTCAGTGACCACTGCCGTTCCAGGGGGCGCCCACGCGGAGGACTATGGAAGAGGAGTTTTTGCCCCTCCCCCTTTTTTTTTGCCCGCAATTCAGAGAATTACGTGTCTACGTTTCATTTCATATTTTTTTCCCTCAAAATTGAAAATAGATTGCGCCTTTAAGGCTGGTACTAACCTTTTTCAGGCGAAAATCCCTTTTTTTTCGTGGGAAAGATAAGTCTCCCACGAAAAAAGGGACAGTGGAAACATGCACACACCATAATTTGCATGGTTCTTATACATACGAGTATATCTCAATTACTGAATTAGAAACAAGTTTCAAAACAAGATCGCAGCTACTGTGACGACCGTTTTTCACACGAAATACTCGTAATATGCAAAAGAATTGTTTGGAAACATGCACACACCATAATTTGCATGGTTCTTATACATACGAGTATATCTCAATTACTGAATTAGAAACAAGTTTCAAAACAAGATCGCAGCTACTGTGACGACCGTTTTTCACACGAAATACTCGTAATATGCAAAAGAATTGTTTCCGTATGGAAATTGCTCACAATGGTGTGTAGAATTTTTCCTATGTGCGGTTTTGTAGCAAAACTTTTTACATCGAAACAAAAATGTTGACTTTTTTGTATGAGATTTCGCACGAAAGACGGATGTTAGTATTCAGCTCTACAAAAAAAATATATCCAGGAATCATCACCGCAACTACTCATCCAACTGTATTCTGTATTCCTTCCATACCATCTCCCAGCAACAAGGTGTATGATGATGTCGATCCATTCCTCTACAGATACATACATACATACTAATGTCAGGATTGAGTTAGATAAATGTCGTTTGAGAATTCGACAACTGAAATTTTTTATTGAAAATCAGAATGTATTCTTCGCAGCATTCTTTGAATTTGTTGTATCTTGTGTTACATTTCATGTAGTTCTTTTTCCGTGCGATATGCAGCTCCACAAATCTTAGCCTATGCATGCATCTATGGAAAAGAAAAGAGTATTCGAATTTTGACTATCAAATTCATCTTAAGATTATCTTAGTAATCGGGCAATTTGTCACGGCGGGAAATAAAGGAAACGGAATGGTGATAGACAAAAGGGAGCGCAAAACATTCTATCACGATTTTACGTAACATACGTGTACATGTGTACGTAGATTGTTGCTTCTCGCAGCGGGACGTGGAATCCTTTCTCCAGGTATCTGAAATATTTTCAGGGATCAAGTGATGTTTATTTGAATTTTTCCTGTTTTCTTTTCTAGTGTTTTAGATAGGCCTTTCCATGACTGAATTGGCGTAAATTACACCTAAAATTGATTTATAGGAAATTGTTTGACAAAAGGGTAATCATTGGGATCAGAGATACGATAGAGAATTCTTGCTCCGAAATTGAAAAAGCGGCTTAGGCCACACAAAACGTTATGGTTCGGCAGCTTCAAATTAAGAGCCTGGCTATTGGAATTTGAATCGAATTTTTCGTTCAATGGTTATTTTGCTTGCCCCTGATTGGATCAGAGGAAATCAAATACTCGCGACATATTGACATTGCAAACACAATAGGCTAACTCACGACCCTTCCAATACTAAATGTGTCAATTTTCGTCGCTTTCATCATGAATGACTATAACTGCGGAAGGCCCCATGTTTATTGAGACAGACAAATGCAAACCATAGTCAAATGAAGAATTGCAACCGACAAGCAACTGAATGTATTTCAGTGCAAAGAATTTGAATTGCATACTTATATTGTACATTTGTTGAACATGACATTAATGCACCCGTTACTTGATACGATGCTTCGATATCCTGTTACTGACAATGCACTGCACATTTTTCTTCGTCACTATGACAACGATAAAAGTAAATTGATCAGCACCAATCAGTTACCGAGTGGAAACGAAACGAACTGGGTTTGATTGGTTTGGTTCCATTTATTTCCGCAGTGGGCTTATGACTTTTGTGGTTTTCTGGTTCTTTGCAAATGATTGTGTGCGGTTAGAGCTTCTCATGATCCGAAAATATCAGTGGCGATAAAACCAAGTAACCAGCGAAGGTTAAGAGGTGGCAATGATTGACAGTGAGATTGATTGTAGATTGAAGCAAAAGGGTGCGTTCAAATATCAATTAGATTAGCTAGGTGGTCAACATTGCCATTAGAAAGAAATAGGTTTACTGTGCTGTAACGAAGACGAGCTTCGTGAAATTGGATCGTGGCACTTAAGTACCAATGCGTCTTCAGTCTTCTCTTGTCCAGCCTGCGTGCGGGATTTGGTTTCTGATAGCTGTCGTCTCCAGTCTTCTCGGTCTCGGCTTCGTGTCTTCAACAGCAGAGCAGTTTACGTCTACGGAGTCCACCCACCCCTCCTTTTTTCGACCACGAGCTTTTCCACCTATAATGTCTATCTTGAATGTTTCTCTGGTTACTCGTTGTTCATACATTTGCTCTACGTGCCCACTTCACTGCTGTTTTCGTAGCTTAACAAATTTGGATACCTCCGGTGCGTCGTGTATTTCGCACAGCCCACTGTTCTATCTTTTTTGCCATTGGTCAATAGCTCCGATGATTCTTTGCTCTTTCGAAGGTGTTATCTTCTTCTCCGATGACTGAGTGAGAGTCCAAGAGTTTCACCGCAATTGGTTGCGATATTCACCCCTAGATAGATGAAGTCATCCACGCTTTCGATAATCTGTTCGCCTCGAATATCTGCGATGTTCGGCCTCTGTATGCTGGATTTTTTTTAAACACTTTGGTCTACGCTTTATTGGTTTGCGCACCAACTTCCTTTGCTGCCTATTCGAGAGTTAGCAGCGTTTCCCCTGTTGTCCAAGTTGAGGCTGACAAAATTGTAACGAATTGTTTTACGTGAGTTACGCTCAGAATTAAGGACGGAGATCGAGGCATAGTCGGTCAGACCAGCCGCGACACCTAGGTGACAAAATCTCCTCAGTAATGACCTAAGAGGACGTGTGCTCGACACTAGCTCGGCTATCGGTAGTGTGGGCGAGGTTGTAGAAGGTCAAACTGCCCCGTTATCGCTACAAAAAAAAGAGAATCTCACGCGTCGGCCCGAATACCCAAAAGGAAACGGGAAGTCGCTCACCAGAATATACAACAAAAAACTGAAGTTCGACGAAATTTCCCTAACCGTCCCTACCTAGGCAAGGGAGCCCCCTGATGGCGATGAGGCTCCGCACTCCCTCCTCGACCTTGGGTTGAGCCGCGCGGTATTGCTTAACCTCTTGCGAAAATGATAAGAATACGAAACGCGACGAAAACGGAGGAGTGGAGGTCCTTATGGGTTCACGGAGCAGAAGATTTACCCTTAAGTGAGCTTTCATTATTATCTCTTTTTTTATTATTCTAATTTTTCGTTTACCCTTATACATATTTGTTTTTCTTTTCTTCGTGTTATGAGTCGCAGTTCATATCTCCATTGTGTACATACGAGTATGTATTGTATCATATTTTTACTTACATTCGATAAAGATGCTCAAGCTTACTTAATGAAAATAAAGCTACCTACGATAGAAATACGTTAATTTGATGTTCTTTTGCTTCCTGAGATTTCTCTATTTTTAACCTTTCGCGTATCTTAAATCTCTCAACATTAATTATATAGGAAAAGAAAACAAAATAAAATGAATTTACAATTACAATAATAATTATATGCAAGATTGTTGTCATCCTACCGATAAATAAACACAACCAAAAACCTTCAACAGATGTAATTCTGCCATTTTTTTATTCGCCGTCTCTATAGTGAAATCTCTTACATTTTAAAGGAAAAGTATCACCGTATCCTTCTTTAAATACCGGCCGGCTAGGCGATTTGAATTTGTTAAATGACTAACCGGACTGAATGTGAACGAACAAAGGATAAATGACGCAAAAGCATGCATAAAAACATAAGCAATTGACTTAGGCCTATTGATATTTCAATATGTTTTCGCAATAGCAACAATAGCAAATTTAACGGCTCGTTTTAGTGCAGGGGTGCTATACAGGCATGGATGGACCGAGTTCTCCGCTGATCGACAAAGGTGTATAGCGCTCTTTGTCCTAAAATATGTAGCGCTCTATTGCAAAAATGTATAGTGCCCCGTGGCAAAAAGGTGTAACACTCCGTGTCAAGAATATATAGCGGAGCGGAGCGGCCAAAATGTGTAGCGCTCCGTGGCATAAATGTATAGCGCTCCGTGGCCTAAAGTATGTAGCGCTCCACGGTATAAAAAATGTACTATAAGGACCTGCCACTACCAGGGATGATCCTGGATAGTAGACTTAACTGGGGTCGTAACATCGAAGAACGAAACAGGAAGGCCAGCATCACCTTTTACACCTGCAAAAGCATGCTTGGCAAAAAGTGGGGTCTCAAACCAAGAATAACTCACTGGATATACACGGCTGTCGTAAGACCGATACTAACATACGGAGCTGTGGTCTGGTGAACAGCGCTCAACACGAAAAGAATCTTACAGAAAATGGAGAGGGTACAGAGACTATGTTGCTTAGGGATCACTGGTGCCTTAAGAACAGTATATTCGCTCTCTCTGAACACCCTTCTAAACCTGCCTCCGATCGGCCTCTATCTGAAGAATGAGGCAGCTAAATATGCCCTAAGGCTTAGAGAGGCAGGGCACTTTAAAGAGAGGCCATATGGCCACCGCAGTATTAGGCTGCCATCTATTAATACTGACTATATGAAACCGCAAGCAGGTTTTAACACAAACTTCGTGGTCAATATACCCGATAGGGAGCAGATCCCGGTAGTTGATCATGGACGCAGGAAGGCGCTGAACTTCTACACGGATGGCTCCAAGATGGAAGCCGGAGTTGGAGCAGCAGTCTACTCGTCGGAAATTCTATGCAACCTTTCCTACAGACTGCCGAATGAGTGCATTTTCCAGGCGGAGGTGCTTGCGATCCAAAAGGCAGGTGATGATATCATCCCGGAAAAAGGGTGGAATCGTCATACACACGGACAGTCAAGCAGCTAAAGGCGCTACAGTCCGTCACAATCAAGTCGAAGACAGTGCATAACTGCCTAATAGCTCTACAAGCTCTGGGATCAGCTAGGACCTTGGAACTCTGGTGGGTTCCGGGCCATAGCGGGGTTCTAGGTAACGAAATAGCGGATGGACTAGCCAAACAGGGGGCTATCCTCGAACGAGGGACAGCCCTAGAGCTGCCGACGCCAATACAAACATGCAAGAAAATAATGGACGACGGTATGCGTCAAAAGGCCATATCTAACTGGCTCAACACAAACGACTCCAGAGTAACGAAAATATTTTGGAATTCTTATGACAAAAGGAAAACTGAAAGCCTCTTGGGACTGCCCAGAAGTCAGTGTGCACTATAAGTGGGCATACTAACGGGCCACTCCCTGATAGGGGAACATGCCCACAGACTAAAGCTAATAACCAGCGACGGCTGCAGAAATTGCCAAATACCAAACACGAAAGAAACTCTAAAGCACCTCCTATGCGATTGTCCCGCACTCGCTAGAAGGAGATTAAAGTGCCTAGGAGCTCACTTCTTCAACGATCTTGAAGGAGTCGCAGGATTCAGCTGGAGAAGCCTCTTGAGCTTCGCCAACGAGTCAGGTACCTTCAAGCTCAACGATGATCTTCTGGTAGGGGCCAGCAACGACACGGGATGAGTACCTGTTATATGTGGTATCCTCAGTGTCCCTCAGTGAAAAGGAAATCGCGCTGTGTGCGTTTCTTGACATTGAGGGGGCTTTCGATAATACCGGCTACGAGTGCATTTCCAGAGCACTGGAACTCAGGGACATCCCGCCCGCTACCATTGCATGGATAGATGCCATGCTCCGGGGACGGGATATTCACTCAACTCTAGGCAGTACATCCATTTGCGTGAATGCCGTAAAGGGTTGTCCACTGAAGTTAAATGTCTCGGGGTAACTCTAGACTCGAAACTCACCTGAAATACTCACATAGATAATGTACTTGGCAAAGCCACACGCACAATGTGGGCTTGCAGAAGTTTCTTTGGACGGACATGGGGGTTCACCCCAAAGATAATTGAGTGGTTATACACCATGCTGGTGCGGCCTATGGTGACCTACGCAGCGCTTGTGTGGTGGCCGAAAACTCAGCAATCTTTTGTCTTACTGAAGTGCAACAAGCTTCAACGTCTTGCCTGCCTTGGCATCACTGGAGCTATGCGCACTTGTCCTACGCCAGCCCTGGAGGCGATTATTGGACTTACTCCGTTGCATATATTCATTCAAGAATCAGCAGCTCTAAATGCTCTCAGACTTCGCTTAACTTCCGACGTGCGTAGTGAAGAAAGCGGTCACATGAGCATTCTGAATCAAATTCCTGATGTGCAGATCTGCTTGAGATCAGATTACATGATCACGGAGGTTTGCTTCTGCAGAAAATATTCAGCCCTCATCCCTAACCGCTCTGAATGGGTAAATGGCACACCCTGTCCAGACCCTAGATGTATCAAGTGGTTCACCGATGGGTCTAAAACGGAACAGGGTGTTGGTGCAGGTGTCTTTGGACCCAACACCAGGATTTCGATCGCAATGGGAGTCTCGCCCAGCGTTTTTCAAGCTGAGATCCACGCCATTGAGGTCTGCGCCAGGGTAATCTTGGAAACTGGACTTCGCGGCGCTCACATTGCTATCTACTCAGACAGCCAAGCAGCTATAAAAGTGCTCTCCTCATTTAAGGTCTCTTCAAAACTGGTGAAGGAGTGTTACAATCTCCTTCAACTGTTGGCAACCAAAAACCGAGTCTTCTTGTGTTGGGTGCCAGGCCACCAGGGCATTGAGGGGAACGAGGCTGCGGATGAACTTGCTAGACAAGGATCATCCAGTCGTTTTCATGGACCTGAGCCTTACTGTGGCTTTGGACTGGCCTCGGCCAAACTGCGGATCACAGATTGGTTTGCACGATTGCGTCAACAGTACTGGAATAACCTTCCAGGGCTTCGTCAATCAAAGGAGCTGATAATGCCCTTCAGTCACAAGGGTACTACTCAAATGAGTAGAACCCACCTAAGACTCCTAGTGGGGTACTTATCTGGCCATCACCTGGTCAGATATCATCTGAACAAGATGGGTCTGTCAACCGAGACCGAATGCCGTCTTTGTCTGGAAGACGTGGAAACAACCAAGCACATCTTGTGCGAATGTCCCGCCATCGCGCGTTTTAGGATGTCACTCCTCGGGCAGGCTACTATCAGCACTGCAGAATTCAGGTTGATTCCTGTTAAAGACTTACTGCCCTTTATTAGAAGGGTGGACGGTCTTTTGGATTAATGAGCTACGGCACAATAGATCTTTATGGTCGCAGTGCCTTCCTGCTAGGAAAGTAGCTCGTATTGTTATATCTATCTATCTATCTATATGTGGTATCGCTATGGACCTCAGCGGTCTATGCGGAGTCGTCTAGGCTGCCACCCTACCTAACCTAAGGACCTGCCAGTCAAGTCATAATTCATCCCAATCTATTCCCACGGGTCGGTCGGCACACCGTCCGCTGTTGGGGGTGTGTGATCGTCGGGCCTTCCTTCTGTGGCGGTCGGTGTGTCTGTCGACCCGTTTCCTGGTTGCGGTACCCGTGTGAGCCGCTGCTGTGCTGCGATGATTATGCTCAAAGACCTTTTTCTAGTGCCAGACTCAATGGGCTGCTGATGAAATCATGCATTATGTGTACGAGGGAACTCTCGCTCGCCCGGTCGTTTCTGATTCAGATATTAGCTTGTGTTTTTGAACTTTACCATATACCTTTCGACTTTAGCAGCCCAACTCGCGCAATTTGAGTGCCGCGTGTGTGTTTGTGGAGGGGGGGCCTTTACGGCACTTGCTTCAACAGCGTTTCATCAGCTCCAGTTTACTTCATTGTTCTAACATTCCAGGTTTCAAGAGATCAGTCCATGTTTCGCTTGCGTAGTCGCTTGCGTAAACCTGATTGTATCCGAGACTTTGCTTCCGTTTTCTGAACATTGGTGTTCTCTGGTGAACGGATTGTCAGCCTGTCACCACATATTTTGCCTTAAACAAACTATCTTTTTCAATAATTGGCGAGACCTGGTTAACAGCAGTCAAAGGCCACTACCAATTGACAAATTGATACCCAGGCGAAAATGACAGTGGATAGGTCACACTTTGCAGAAGGATGATAACTGCATTACTGCATCAAATGAAACCCCTTTTGCAACCAAGGCCGACCAAAAGGGTGTCCTAGAATCACATGGCGTCGACCTATGGCGCTTGGTAAGTCGGTAAGGAGTTGCAGCCTATTGCCCAGAACAGAGTAAGATGGCACGCAGAAGTGGTTAATGCGCCCCACTAGGGGTTAAGGCAAAGTAGTAAGCTGCAAGTTTATAACTTTAGCTCATCACTCACTGCTCCATTATAGGTCACCTTAAGCGAACGATATACCATCAAATAACTTTCCTTTACTCTTTCGTGAAAATTTCACGATGTTTTCTTTTATTAAAAAAAATATGTCTCGTCCTAGAAAACTTCGCCTTCAGCGTTCCCATACTTTTTTCCATTAAATGCTAGGCATTGTTTGAAAGCATTTTGCATCACACCCAGAACATACCAAAAAAAATTCGAGAATGAACACGCTTCCCTGAATATGACAATATCGTGCACTTAACCTTTCCTCCAGTTTCAGGCGATTGAAAAAAGGACCCGTTCTTCCACTGCATTTGTTCGTCTACTTCAAATAATACCCTTTTTAAAAATCTAGCCCTGGCGGCAAACATACTTTCCGACAGAGTTAAAAGCCCTCTTCCTGTTGACCTACACCCATCCAGAAAATATACACACACAATAATAAAACCGGAAAGATGTAGACAAAAATTTATTCATATTGCTTCAAGCAAGCTGAAGAATGCATTTAGTTTTGGTGCTCCTCGTCGTTGGTGGTGGAAAAAGCGTGATAAGGCCTTAGAGCATTCCGTACTAACGGATTTCAGGATTAAGCCTGTCTACACGAAACGACGCCATACTTTCAGTTTCTAAGGAATTACATTTATGGGATCGGGTCAAGAAGCGGTTGAGGAGGCCACTCTTGGAAAGAAGTGTGCGAAAGCCTCTTGATCTCTTTTTGTACTATGCTAGGATCGTCGCGAAATGAATGGAATCTATGTCAGTTATACCCTCCTATAAAATATTTATATTTATATTATATAAAAGTGCGTAATGGAATTCATTAGTGAAATCCACTTTTCAGAACGACTATTTACTCAAGAATTACTGTGTTGAATGCTATTTGCTCGGTAAACGCGCTAGTCCTTGCTGTAGCGTGGAACGAACGTCGGCGACACTGAATCCCCACCTAGAAGGAGCACCACTTACACTCTGATGTCAGGGAGAAGCTTTTGGAATTATAAAATTATCGTCTACTTCACGGCTCAATTAAGCGGCAACGAAATTAATGTCAACATACGCAGAAGAACGACGAAGTGAATGATGTGTCTGAAAGAATCACCATTCCATCCATCATCTGGCAGGACGACGAGTACATCGTTTTGATGTTTTGTTCATAATACTTGGTGTTTTTAAAAAGGAGTCCCACTAACACATCCGAAATTTAATCGTATCATGTTTTTTTCTTCACCCTCCCCACAGTGAAAAGATAAGTTGAACTGACTTTAGTGAAATTGTGGCGCTAGCTACTCCTCTTGCGACAAAAGCACAAAACGATAGAGAAGTTTAGACAGTCGCATACAAGGAGTACAGTATACGATAGAACAAAAAAAAAGTCTAGGGTATAAAAAACCTGTTGGCGCCTTTTCACAACCTAAACTTGTGCACAAAGATTAAATAAATTTATACATGGGAAGGAGCGCATAAATCCAATTATGAATGTCAACATAGGAGGCAGCCGCGCTATATACAAAAGTCAAGACGAAGCTCGAAAATTTTCAGGATTTCATCATGAGGCAGTACACGAAAAGAGTGGTATAAGCGCACGGTGGTAGTAGAACATCGCGACATTGGTGTCGGGCGATAGATATCATGTTTGTGTGAACATTTATGTGAAAATAATGCGATGAGTCGTAAGGAAAGGAAACTTGAGATATGCACAAGTTATTTATTATTTTCCTCTTATGGCTTCCGTGAAGAAAAACGGGCCAGAGACGGTGAGTTTAGGAAAATTCGGCTAGGGCGAGGTGGGAAAACACTGGAGGTTTTTGTGCTTTTATTATGGTCTGGGAATTTTAAAAATTATCTTTAATAAAGTTTGTGGGTTAATATTCCACTGGGTTTGAGAAAATAGCAGAGAAATGGAAGTTATTAAAAGTGTAAGTGTGTAAGTAATAGAACAGAGTACAATGGATGGCTAGGACAAAACCGGGTATGAATATGAAGGTGGTGTATTTGAGAGTACTTTAGGTTAGATTAGGTTATAGAGGATGCTGTTCAGAGCATAGCACACACATAGACCACTGGGTCCGTTGTGATACCTCGCCATCCCAAAACCATGAGAGTCTAGTAATCGAACCACCCGGATCTGTCAATGAAGCGATGTAGATGACCGGCACTTACGCGTTCCTATGGCCAGAACGCTCATTACGAGCGGCTAAGAGCTGCGCTACCCCGATACGAAGGATTCATCAGGGGTTTCTTGACAGACCCCCCTCGTCATAAATGTTTACTGGCCGGTTGCAACACACACAGGCGCAATTGCATCCGGCTACTTGTCATTCGCGCCGGCATCGAGCAGAACCCATGGATCTGCTGCGTTTGCGCTAGAGTTCTGCACCCGAATGCTAGATTAGTGAGATGCAATTGCTGCAACGACTGGTGCCACCTGAGAAGTTGCTCAGGGCTATCCAATCACATGCTATGGGATACTTCCTTCACCGCTGCCCAATGCTCTAATAGGCTACCAACAACACAATCTAGCCCGGTGAATGGACAGAAATAGCATAATGATTGGAGCAAGAGCAAGAGACTAAACTCCATGCTAATTTGTCACTCACTTCTCATGGAAACTACACCATCTTGCGCAAAGACAGACTCACCGATTCAGGAGGAAGACTCTTGATCCACCTGGAGGTACCATACCGAGAACTGACTTTACCAGTTGACAACAACAGCGTCCTCAAATGCCAGGCAGTAGCAGATCAGTCGGGGAATGGGGAGATTGAAATATTCAATATCTACATCCCGCCGGTATCCAGCTGTTCCTCAGCTTATCGAGTCTCCCTGGACCCCCTACTCTCCGGTTCTCTCTCTCTCTCAATTGCCCTAACCCCTTGTGGGGCATAGTGCGTCAACTGTTCTATCTGACCCAGTTAACGTTTCGACGGCATAAACTGGTTTCGAAGAATGCAGTTGCCAGCATGAACCTCCCCTCTCCGGTTCCCATCGTCCATTACTAGGAGATATTAACCAGCACCATAAGCTATGGCATTCCAATCTCAGCAACGATGCTAGAGGGGTCGCCATCGCCGAATAACTCGACTCTTCCGATTTCTGTCTCTTGAATGACGACGTTCCAACAAGGATTACAGGATGAGCCTGCACCAGCTCACCTGATATCTCGATTGCTAGTGCCAGTCTCATCAACAATCTCATCTGGGAGCCACATCTCACCCTGTCATCTGCTAATCATCACAAGAATTGTTCGACCTTCGCATCAAATGTCTACAGAACGCCGCACTTTCATTAACCTACAATAGAGCAGATTGGAATGGATTCCAACTATTCATCAACGACGCCATCTCTGCTCTCCCGGTACCTATGAATGTGCGAGATGCTGAATCTAGCTTTAGAGAAATCATCAACAAGGCGGCAGCTAGATTCATACCTGCAGGTAGAACTCCTAAGGTCCGGCCAAACTTTCCAACGTCTGCCGCCAGACTGGCAGATGACAGAGATCGCATTCGGCACTCAAACCCAGACGGTCCACAAATACAAATACAATACAATTAATAAACAGGTACCTAAAAGACCAAACGGTATGCTCACCTGGACACCTGTAACCTCAAGTCCAGTGTAGCTAGGCTTTGGTCCACTGTTAAATCGATGGCCAACCCCACAAAAAAAAGCGGCCATATCACCATCGTGTTTGGTAACAAATCCTACTACGACCCGATCACGTGCGCCAACCACTTCAATCGGCAGCTTTTCGAACACCCACCCAGCAAAAAGCTCAAGCGCATAATTCGAAGAAACATCCGCAATTTAGCAGTGGACCAAATGCTTCAGGTCACTCCAAGTCAAGTACCCAAAGCTATCAAGGACGCTAAAAACACCAAGGCATGAGGACCTGACGGCATATCAATTACCATGCTGAAACCCTTGGACACGCCCGCTATTGAGTACCTAACGACGACACTAAATCTACCACTATCGTCGTTAGTGATACCGGAAGTATGGAAGACCGGAAAAATAATTCCCATACTAAAACCCGGTAAGAAGGCCAACTTGGGAGAGTCCTGCCGTCCCATCTCTCTGCTCTCCCTAGTCGCGAGAACCCTCGAGACCCTGCTCAAACCGATAGTAGAGACCCATATTCGACTTGCTTGATGGTCAGCAAGTCGAATGTGGGTCTCTAGTATCGGCTTCAGAAAGATGCATAGCACGACTACAGCCCTAGATGCCATCACGACTCGCATCCACAATGGACTACATCAGTCACGCCCATGTTCCAGAACAATTCTCGTGGCCCTTGACCTCAAGAAGGCGTTCGACACGGTCAACCACACTACACTTCTGCCGGACATCCTGTCATCATCTCTCCTAGCTCAAGTCAAGAACTCGATTTCTAACTATCTCGCTGGCAGGCAATCATTCACGGAGTTTAGAGGCAAAAAGTGCAAACTCAGGAGAGTAAAGCAAGCAAGCTCCTCTTGCAACCTCTACATGGCCGGTATGCCATCTCCGCCTGATGATCTGATTCATTGTAGCTACGGACAATAATATCCCGGTTATGTATGAAAAGATTAACGGATATCTGGCGGAACACAACACCTTCTTCGCCACTCGTAACCTGCAGTTATCAGCGCCTAAGTCTACAGCCACCCTATTCGCATCTTGGACCAAGGAGGTCAACACACAGCTAGATGTAAGCATAGGCAACGTACCCATCCCCACAGTCAACCATCCGAAGATTCTAGGGGTAACCCTCGATAACATGGCTACATCGGCCCCCCCCTTCGGTATGCAATCGAATGAGAGCCCGTAATAAGGTCCTAAAAGCTCTCGCCGGTAGCTCCTGGGGAATGGACAAAGAGACCATGCTTATACAGGACGATCTGTGGCAAATTATGCTGCACCTGTGTGGACGGAGAACCTCAAGGACACTAATTGGAGGAAGATACAGATCTGTCAAAATGCTGCTCTTCGCACCATGACGGGCCTGGGAGGACATCAGATGACATCCTCCCAGGATCACCTTCACCAGGAAACCAACATGCTACCAGCCAAACAACACAACCTCCTGCTGTCCAAGCAGTATTTTGTCGGGTGCTATCACAGCAGACATCCTAACCATCATCTGATGGATAAAACTCCCTCACCCAGAAACATCAGAAGTAACTTAAGAGACCTTGAGAGGGAGGTTCAAGAGGGGGCCGTTCGATAACTAAGCTTACAAAACTGCCATTGCATCGATACACACTGAGGAGGCACGACGATCGATCCAGACCCGCTACTCCAGTCCCGTCCACCAAACATATCTTCCAACGAAGTTACGCTGCCAAGGCGTACTAGGACAACCTAGGGCAGCTCCGATCTGGCTGGTGCTCGAGACTAAACTCATACCTGTCTCGAATCGATCGTAACATCAACAAAACGTGCCGCTTGCAATAGCACTCCAAATGACGTCGGGCATCTGTTTGAATGCCCAGAGGCCCCCCCACATATTTGACACCAAGTTCATTGTGGGGAAAACCCCATCGAGGTCGCATTCTTTCCTGGCCTCGACATAAAAGGAGAAGACGAGGAAGTGTTTTTAAGTGACGCCCAATGATGAACCCTAAATGTCGCTACAACAACAACCGACACTTACGCCCTTCAGGGCATCGTTCCTGCGACAGCCGGTTCTTCGTACCGGAACGACCCGTTTTTCCACGGCCAAGAGCTGCCAAACACCCTCGATGCAAGAAGAACTGCAGTATTTGAAGCATCGCTATCACAACAACAACCCTTCATGTCATCCACATAGAAGGAGCCCAAAATGTCCTTTTTTGTACCGGTACACAGGAAGTGATGTATAGTTTGCTCCTCCCCGTCGTCCTCACAGCTTCTGCAATAATCATTGTATAGTCCCGCAGACGCTTAGCGTGTTCACCCATCGGGCATGCCCCGTAATGATCCCCACGGCCTTCCTCAGATGCTTTTTCTCCAGCATCAGCAGCCCTGATGAGCAGCTAGGATCGAAGTTCGGCCAAACCTGTCTTGTAATGTTGCAGGTGCTTTCATTTAGCCATCCGATGTTAGCGCGACTTAGAGTGCTTGTCTTGACTAGTTTCTTGCAAGCTTACATATATAGGCATATTGACAGTTCGAAAACACCCCATGACCATATTAGTTGTATCCGTCCGAGCCAGCTCATCCACCTTGCAGTTACAGCTGAAGTCACTATGCCCCGGAATCCAGCGCAAAGAGATATTGAAAAAGTCACCTAGCTCCTTGATAGCTGTGCGACACCTCACAACGGTTTTTGAAGTGGCCAGCGCCACGTCCACGGATTTAATCGCCGCCTGACTATTGGTATATATAATAATATTCCTCAACGACACAATGTTACAACGTAACCATGCCAAAACCTCGGCACTTGCAGTGATCTCCGCCTGAAAGACGCTGCCAAAAAGATGGAATACGGAGTGACAAGCAAACATCTAATTCCTCCGAATAGACCACAGTGCCAACACCCTTCTCCGTGAGCCATCAGTAAAAAAAAACTAATGGTTTCCGCCTCCGGAGTATTGTACTTGCTACACCCCAATTTTGTCGTGCAGGTATTAGGCTGGTATAGCCTTTGTCGAGAGTGCATCGGAGATGTATAATCCAGTTCTTTTGGAATAGCCAGATTGTTCAGTATAGTAACGTGACCATCCTTCGTGCCTGCTAACTGGATACGATTTTGGAGACAGAGTTATTAAGAGCTCGCGCCAGGGTCTACGCCATAACGCCCATGTTTACTACACGGTTGGCGTAGTAAGGGGGTAATGCCTCTTTGAGACAATCCTTAAATTTACATCAGTTGGTTCTTTTACGATTTCCGAAAACCGAGAGTACTTCAAATTTTAAAGAACAATAATCTGGTCGTGCTGCTTCCACGGACACATCGAAAGTAGCACCCGTTGAGTAGTAATCTGTCGGTGGTATGAAACCATGGGCCCCGAGGGGGCCCACCACATCCGGACCCCGATGCGAGCGCAAGTGCATCTGAGCCGTCGGCTAACCATTCCATCCTTATCACCCCATTTTTGTATTCCCCTTTTCTGCCTGTTTGAGTTGTCTATCCCAGGCCTGTGAATTCCTTTTAATATATACGGACAGGGACAACCCCGTCCACGTCTCCCGAACTGAGCTACACCAAGCTGCTTAGCTCGCTGAGGGGCCTATTTCTTTGTCAGATGGCATTGCCGAACCTTCACGATCATTATAGCAACTCTAGGCTCCGTCCCCATGGGCATCTTCGGATGCTCGCCAACCCGTCCTTTACATATTTGGCGCCCAACGTGGGGGCCCATTTCTGGTCAAGAAAAGAATTAAAAAGATATCATCCTTTTTGGTTCTTCCACCGTAATGCATACCCACAAGCACATTAAAGCTACTTGCTCTAGGCCTTAGCAAAATATTAGAATTTAGTCGAACATGGAAAATGAAACACGGCGGATAGCTCTCCAGAATTTTCACTTCACTCAGAACCCAAAATATTTAATATTAAAATGTCCTCCTCCTATCATAACTGTCCCTTCCCTCCAATGCCAAATTATTAATTTCAAAAACGCGCCCGCCATCGTCACCAGAACCCGAGCCAGTCCACTTGTCCGTCCAACATATCAACAAAAGAGTGAGGTTATGTGCACATAAACAAATCCCCAATTTCTCATAATTACCCAACGCAATTAGCATAATGAGCTCGACTAACTTACCTAGCAAACGCATCACTTCGTGCAGGTTGAGGTAGAGATTCAGGTGTCCGGTAATGTGTCCCGAGAAGGCGAGAATTAATCCCAGCACCAAACACGTACGAGCTGTCATTTTGTCAGCGTAATTTGTATTTTGCACACAGAGGATAGCAATGAGCCCGACCGGGGGGTTTTCACGGCAACGCCAGCACAAATCCACGTAATTCACACTACGCTAGCGTATTATTTTCACAACATTTTCCACACTGGGTTGGTTTAATTGCAATTTAACGGGAATGGGTTGAAATGTTTAGAATGGTAAATGTAAACAACTGCCGTGGACCGACCAACTTGTCACAAATTGAATGCACAGTTTCGGCCACTTAGCGATCGCCACAAATGGCGAAAAGCACTTAAGGTATATAAAGGATTTGTCACAAGTTCACTTTCATTCAAACAGTTTACGGACCGGCACAATATTTCACGACAGAACTGCGAAAAATCCGAACACTGCCCGTGAACGCCATTCACAACCAACCTTAACCAAAACTCGAACACGACTGAACTGACATTTGGCCGTGTCAACCAGTTCGCAGACAAGTTCCCCTTTCATCATATGGGAATACCTTTTCAGCGATTGGGATGCGCCCTGACGGAATTGTACTAAAGCAGCATTGATGATGATTTTGCGCGGAGATTTAAACGGAATTCGGGTGGTAATGGAATAGAAATTGCTTTTATTTTAGTTATTTATGGAATTTACGGACGGAATGTATAATGAATAACAAAACTTATATGGCTTAGGTTTCACAATTAAACTTCATCTAATGAAATATATGAAACAATAATTAAAGTTAAAGTAAAGAATAAAAGTTTCGTATCAACAGAAATTGAATGATTTGTTGAAATAGGACCGCCGCTCTGGGCCAGTCAAGAGCCTTCGATACTGTTGCGCAGCAGGCGAATCAAGCGGATGGCTGGGGCGCCGACAATGCTGAAGAAGGAAACAAAAGGAATGCTATGTTCCACGATCGATACTGTCGTATGCCTGCTTGAAGTCGACAAAGATTTGGTATACGTTTACGTTGTATTCCCAGCACTTCTGGATTATCAGTTTGACCGTAAAGAGCTGATCGGTTGTGGAGCGACTAGGTCTGAAACCGCTTTGTTATTCGCCAATCATTCGTTCTGCGTACGGTTTTATTCTGTTTTCCAGAATTTTCGTCAAAATTTTATAGGACATACAAACTAGTGAGATGTCCCTGTAATTCTCACACCGCAGTTTATCTCCCTTTTTATGAATTGGACAGATGATGCTTCTGCGCCAATCGTCTGGGATCTCCTCGTCCTCCCATATTCGGAAGAGTAATTGATGTATGGCACCATATGGCACTAACTAGACCCGTTCCACCGAATTTTAGCAGTTCAGCTGGAATCCCGTTCAGCTACCGGCACTTTATTTCGTTTTAGTGACCGCAACGCGAGATCAACTTCCTCTACTGTCGGGGGTTGCATGGGTGGGCCTAGATCAACAATATTGTCAAGAGCTTCTTGTGTGCGGATGTTAAATGGTAGGATCAGAAGCTCTTCAAAATAAGAGGCCCATAATTTGTTAATGCCATCGATGTCGCGATGATGTTTCCATCCACGTCCTTACAAAGCCTAGTACTGGGTTGATGGCCGTTCTTGATTGTATTTACTAGTTTGTACGCTATCAGTGGCGTAGCTAAAGTATTTAGCGCCCGGGGCAAAACTTCAGTCTGACGCCCCCCTCCCCTCCCTCCCCCCAGTTTTTCTAGATAATTCCCCTCACTAGTTACACATTTTTCCCACCTCTCCGGAAGTTTTTTGATGGCGGTACCGAAGAATTCCTTGGGCAACTTGGACAGCCATGTGCGCACCAACTCCTCTACCTCGTCGTCGGTGTTGAATCTTTGACCACAGAGGGCTTCTTTCAGTGGTCCAAACATGTCGTAGTTGCAGGGTGATAAATCCGGACTGTAGGGGTAGTACCTAGTACCTCCCACCCCAATTCTAATATTGTATCAAGCGTGAGACGCGCGGTATGAGGGCGCGCGTTATCCTGGAGAAGAATAGCACTTCGCGCTAGAATGCTCCTCCGTTTCGAGCGATAAGTGGGTTTCACGTGTGTTTTCAGAAGGTTAGAGTAGTATGCAGCATTGATGGAACGTTGTGTGCGCAGGAAGTCAACGTACAGCACTCCCCGCCGGTCCCAGAATACAGTACACATTACCTTACTCGCGGACCTGGTTGTCTTCGCTTCGACTGGTGCCCCTTCCTCCTTCTTCTTCCACTCTTTAGACGACACCTTGCTTTCGGGAGTGTAATAGTGTACCCATGTCTCGTCTGTAGTGAAGATTCGCGTCAAAAAACCGTCCCCCTCCGCCTCGTATCGCGTCAGCAAGCGGCGACAAACTTCCAACCGCATAAATTTTTGCTCGAAGTTCAACAGTTTGGGAACCCATTGCGCCGTTATTTTGCGATATTGAAGGTGTTCGTGGATGATAGACTCTACACGACGAATACTAATGCCGACTTCAGCCGAAATTTTTCGAACATTAATCCTACGGTCCTCCAAAATGAATTGTTCTACGCGGCGAATGTTGTCTGGTGTGATGCTGGTTCGCGGTATACGATCATGAACGCTTTTGCCCATTTAAACACAGCATACCTAATCAGGCACTCACTACCGAACTGATTTCGCAAACGCCGAAGAATTTCCGTGTTTTTAACGCCTTCCCACGCCAAAAAACGAATGACAATACGTTGCTCAACGGCGGTCGTCACTTGATGTTCACTTAATGGTCGTAGAACGCGCGTGAAACGAGCGTTCGCGACGAAAACTATGCCACACTATTCGTAAGAGCTACCACATACTCAAGCCGCGACCTTCAAAACATACAGGCGCGCCATCTACAGCGTTTGTCTCGATCATATTTGAACCGCACTCGTACTACTAATCTATTAGACTTTTCTTACGGAAAAGTGAAAAAGAATGTCCAATGAAGTCCTTTAGTATAGAATAGTTTTCAAATCATGCTTAAGGAAGCATTTAGTTACACTAACAACCACTCAAGTTGTTAGTGTAACTCTGTGGATTTATCCTGCTGTGTCCAAAAAAAGAAAATCTTTTTAATATTCAAACAGAGGGAAGAAAAAATTTAGTCCGAGGATAGCGTTTTGGCGCCCCCACAGCCGTTGCGACCGGGGCAACGGCGCCCCCCCCCCCCTTGCTGCGCCATTGACGCTATTAGCTAAGTTTTCGTTTATATTAAGCAACTGCTCGTCAAAGTACTTATTACACGTTTAACGTTTCTTACGTCTAATTATTCTATTCGATATTCGCCGTAGCTCGTCATAATTTTCTCTTCTGGCTCTGGTTCCTCGTTGAATCCATTGTCCATAGGCCTCGTTTTTCGCGTCAACGGAATTCTTGCATCATTCGTCGAACCAGTCTTTTCGTGCTCGCCGGGCTTTATATCCCACGACCTTCTCTGCGACATCTCTGATGGTAGCCTTGAGTTCTTCCCAGAACCCATGGGCGCCTGTGTTGCTGATGTTGTGTAGCATAGGTGATAGTCTTTCCTCAAGGGCGGTAGCATCGCTCAGAAGCTTATCAACCAAGCAAAGATTTTGGAAGGGCTGATTCTCGATTGGTGCACAAGTTGTGATCTGAGTCGCAGTTTGTTCCTCAATAGGAGCAGACATCCATCACACTAGACGCCCATCTCCTGGAAATGAGGACGTGGTCAATTTGGTTGACGGTATGTGCGTCTGGAGATTTCCAGGTCTGCTTGTGAATGCGTCGATGCGGGAAACATGTAGAGCTTACGACTAGGTTCCTACTGCACGCGAAGTCGATAAGTCGCTGGCCGTTGTCGTTACATTGTTCATGGATACTGTGGCCTCCAGTGGTCCCCCGGTGCCAACTTTCATTTCCGACTTTCGCGTTAAAGTCGCCCAGCAGCAATTTGACGTCGTTTGCTGGAAGTGAGTCGAAGAGAGTCTCAAGGCGGGCATTGAACTCGTCTTTTACTGCGTCTTTTTTAACTTCAGTGGAGGCGTGCACATTGATGAGCCAGAGATTGAAGAATCGAGTCTTAATGAAAATCGCACACAGCCGTTCATTTATGGGTTTGAAGTCAGTAATGTGCGGCTTGAGGTGATTGTTTACTATAAATGCTACTCCAAACTGCATGGGGCCCGATGGTTTGCCACTTGTAAAAATTGTGTGCGATTTCCTGTCATTTATCTCGCTGCCAAGCCAATTTGTTTCCTGGACTGCAGTATAATGCTCAGTTTGTACTTTTCGACCTTCTCGGCCCCCGGTTTGTTCAGGGAGCGTACATTCCAGGATCCGAAAGAATAATCCTTTAGTCGTTTGCGTGGGCGTCGTTGTTGATATCCGTCCAATCCGAGGCTTTTGTTCCAGGTTTCTTGACGTGGAGTGGTTTTTACAAGGACGAGTTGTCAGCACATCGCTTAACCCCATTCAAGGGCTGGCCTCGGAAAATAGCTGCTTCAGATGGTATAATAAGCGTGCTGGAGTTTACACAACTATGTTGCAGGTCCAACTACGCAAGTCATTTCATCCTACTAAACCTGAGACGCTTAGGTGTTGGTCAGCCCACGAATTCTCATGAATTCATGTTGGCCATGTAAGAGCAGAAAAGGTATCTTCTTGTTCGTGTTTTTCAATGCATTTTTATAATATTCGGTGCTTGACTCAGCCTTGACGTCTAAACGAAGCATTACAGTAATCATACCGAGTCCGCACATAGAGCCAAGTTCATATCCACCGCTCTCTATGTAGCTTACTTGAAAGCAAATTGTTTACTCCATTTTCAGAGGTACATCCTTCTGCATAATTTCTCTTTCCGGTTCCTGTTTCTCTAAAGTGATTTACCGTACACTTTTTCCAAAAAATATGGATTCCCAAATTCATCATACCAACAATATGTCATCACTGGATATAGCATTCATCAACTTTTCAATCATTTCTGCTTTTCTGTTGCGGACCTGTTCTGAATGCCACATAAGACTCCTCCGTCAATATTTGAATAATAACATTTGTCAGAATTTCGTTTTCATGCTTCACGGACAAAGTATCGCATGACTATGACTCCATCGCTCCAATTCACATGTCCTTCTGATAACCAACTTCGGCGACAACCCTCTAGTCGTAGTCATACACACCCAATCCGCCCAAGGTATAATGAAATTCAATCCTTCATTGAGAAACCTAATCAGAAACCTCATTCAGCATACAAAATAAAAAAAAAAGTCGAATATGTGTCTGTATCGGTCGAAATGATAGGTCCTTGCTGTGCCATCAACTTTAATATTGGACCTGGTCATCGTCAGGTTTCATTCCTCCTTCTAATGCTTATCGCCGCAACCTCATCAATTCGTTCCTTGTTCGATAGGACACGATAAACCCTGATACGATATAGTGACAGGGGACGAGAAAAGATAGTTCGATTCCCTAAGAAACGCCATCATTTGTATCTATTCATTGCGAACCAGGATTCAGTTCGGATTAGATTAGGACCGAGGGGCCTATCGATGAGGTCATGAACGTGGAGAAAATTGAATGATAAAATGAAAAAAAAAAAAATCTTTTGGGAGATATAGAACAGGTGACTGCGTGACTAACATTTGTCCACAAAAATTAACAATCCGAATGGGAAACTAAAAGCTTTCAACGATATCGCGTCCTTCGCGAAGAAATATCTGGTATCTACGTTTTTGTGTTCACCATTCAGGTTCAGATAGACGCAGAATACGTACAAGTACGTCGTACACTTATCTTTTGTTGTGGTTTTACGTGACCAAGTCACGAAAGTGTCCTTTCTTTCACGAGGCAACAAATTAGATTCAAAGGGTGTCGTAAGACGACAATGGCTGGAGAACATTGTGACTTGGCTACACCTACAACGAATACTCGTAGTTCCTTACGAAGAAATTTTGTTCTTGAGTAGGTTGAGTGCCTTCTGAAATGGATTTTTGCACTAATGAAATGGGCGATACGATGATAAAGCCTAGAGATAAGGTCAAGTGCGTGCAGTGTGCTGCTAGCTAAGTCTGAAAAGGACTACAGTGTTCGTATGGTTTGGTTGAGCTAGTAGGACAACAGGGAAATTATTGGCACGCGTGCTGACATTTTGCTAAGAATGAGATATATAATTGGGATAAGTTGCTTTTTTATTCTTCATGCATTTTTTTTTATTTCTCTGCATTCTATCAGTGCCGGATAAAGTCAGCGCGGGGCCCGTAGCAAATGTGAACAAGTGGCCCTTGATTTGCATTAGGTATTAAAGTTTAGAATACACTGGAACCTCGAATAACCGGACTAGTTGTTGTAGTGAGTCATTCCCATTCGGATAATCGAAAATCCGGATAATTGAATAACCTAGGTCGCACGCATATGGTCATATTCTAGGTATGTTGTCATATGATTATCTTTCTAGGGTTAATGATACATTTTCGTACGTACTTAGGTTAGGTTAGATAGGTTGCCTTGAAGAGCAAGGCGCACATAGACCACCACTGGGTCCGTTGTGATACCCCCTATATACAGCATACCTGAGCTTAATCAATCGTTAAACCAGCCAGAGCTGGAAATGAAGCGATGAAGACGACAGATACTGACTGCCTTTAGGTCGTCAAGATCGACAAAGAAGTAGGACCCAAGGATGCCTCTCCTACGTTCCGCCAGAGCAGGGCAAGTGCACAGAAGGCAGCTTTCCTCCTCTTCCGCGTCCCCGCAGCTCCTACAGTAATCATTGTGCGGGAGACGAAGTCTTCTAGCATGCTCCCCTATCAAGAAGTGTCCGGTAATAAGCCCCACCACATTACGCAAATGCCGTCTGCTCAGCATCAGTAACCCGTAGGATCGGATGGGATCCAGCTTAGGCCATAATTGCCTAGTTGCATGACATGTGGATCCACTACTCCATCTAGCGGCTCTGGCTCTGTCATACGCCACTTTCTGGGAAACCATTTTGCAGGCTGCTAGAGGCATCCCTGTTCTACGCCAACACTCCCTGATTTCGTTAGTCGTTCCCGCCCGGGTCAGTTCGTCAGCTTTACAGTTGCCCAATATACAACTGTGGCCCGGTATCCAGCAAAGAGATATGTTAAAAAAACTACCCATCTCTCTGAAAGAGTCGCGACAGTCCAGTACCGTCTTTGATGTAACATGGGCAGAGCTCAGCGCTTTAATTGCCGGTTGACTGTCCGTGAAGATTACAATATCCCTTGTAGATACAACATTATGTGCAAGCCAGGCTAGCGCCTCAGAAATTGCTACAACTTCCGCCTGAAAAACGCTACTGTATTCCGGAAGGCGGAACGACCAACTAATATTCAACTTCTCCGAATATACTCCAGCTCCAACACCTACCTCAGTCTTAGATCCGTCAGTAAACAGGCTAATGGCATCAGATCCCAAAAAATCTCTTTCAGCCCACTCATTTCTCGATGGAATCAGGCTTGTAAAGCACTTGTCGAACAGCAGCTTCGGAGAGATGTAGTCCGTTATTCCGGGAATGTCAATGTTTCTCAATACTGCTGAGTAACCTATGATTGACGCGGTCCACTGACCGGTTTCCCGGAGGCGAACAGCCGTATTCGCCGCCATCTGCTCAGCGAAAATATCCAAGGGAAATAAATTTAGTAGCACTCCTAAAGCAGCGGTCGGTTGTCCTTAGAGCCCCTGTAATGGCAACACATGCTTGTCTCTGGACCTTCTCCAACAGAGTTCTGTACGATACTATGCTATGTGCCGTCCACACCAGACGATGATCTCATGCATTAACATGGGACGCAGTACTGATACATAGAGCCAGTAAACCACTTTTGGATGTAAGCCCCATTTTTTTCCGATAGTCTTCTTGCACGAATATAGTGCAACGGTTGCCTTAGTCACACGTTCCTGAATGTTTGCTTTCCAGCATAGCTTTCTATCTAGGATGAGACCAAGGAATTTGGCTTTATCAGTGAGTACAAGCCTTGTGCCCTCCATTAAAGAGGGTACAGCGTGTCCCTTAGTAAAGAGAACAAGCTCGGTTTTTTGCGGATTTACTCCAACGCCCACCTCGCCAGCCCAATTCGCCAGGATAGATAAGGCATTCTGCATTATATCGCTCAGGACACAGGGAAACTTTCCCGAGATTGCAATAGCAATATCGTCGGCGTAAGCGATAACTTTGCATCCCAAACCTTCCAGGCTTAGAAGCAGCCTGTTGACCACCAGATTCCATAGAAGGGGAGAAAGAACACCACCCTGAGGGGTGCCCCTGCTTACATACCTGCGTAGAGATGATGCACTGAGACTAGAGGATACCACCCGAGACGCAAGCATTAGGTGAATTAACTTGCAAAGCGAGTTATCCCCGCACAGAGCTAAGAGGGAATCGGTAATAGCCTCAGGTTTAACATTGTTGAAAGCCCCCCCAACGTATACTCCTTGTATGCGAGGGACCTTTCGATGTAACCTCCAGGGAGTACAAAGCAGTGTCCACTGATCGCCCTTTCCAATAGGCGTGCTGGGAAGTGGATAAAAGGTGCGATGGAATAGTGCACCGCAAGTGCGTGTCGATCAAACGCTCCAACACCTTCAGCAATGTTGATGATAGGCTAATGGGTCGGAGGTCTTTCGGGCGTGCGTGAGAACTTTTACCCGCTTTTGGGATAAAGACCACTTTAACTTCCATCCATATACGAGGAATATATACTAGTTCTAGACAGGCTTTGAAGATCGATTCAATCCACGGGTATACTACGTCCAGCATATGTTGTAGGTCCGCGGGAATGATACCATCTGGGCCAGCAGATTTGAAAGGGTCAAAACTGTTTATAGCCCATACAATCTTTTCTTTGGAAAGAATTGGATTGAAATCACATGGTGCCACACTGCTGGTGGGAGTTGTCCCGATAGATTTCACAGAAGAGCTGCCAGGAAAATGTGTGTCAAGCAGGACTTCGATCGTCTCTTGGCTTGATACTTACGTACATATTTTATTAAAATTACTAAAATAATGCAACCTTAATCATAAAATCACTCGTCGCTGGCAATCCGGATAATCGAGAATTTATTTAACAGAGGTCCGGATAATCGAGGTTACACTGGATCAAATAAAACAGCACATTTACAAATAGATTTTTCGTAATATAAAATAATATGGGCAAACTTAAAGATAACACTCGACAAATCAATATTTCTAAGTAAATCGGTATTAGGGGGGCAAAAGACCTTTTCCATAGTCCTCCACGTGGGCGCCCCCGGGTAACGGCAGTGTTTAAAACCGCTGACGGCCAAGTCTAAGCGATAAGATAGTTTGGAAAAAGGCAGATAGCTGTAGCCTGAATGGCTGACCAACACCTAAGCGTCTCAGGTTTATTAGGATAAAATGACTTGCGTAGTTGGACCTGCAACATAGTTGTGTGAACTCCAGCACGTTTATTAAACCATCTGAAGCAGCTATCTTCCGAGGCCATCCACTGAATGGGGTTAAGCGATGTGCTGACAACTCGTCCTTGTAAAAACCACTCCACGTCAAGAAACCTGGAACAACAGCCTCGGACTGGACGGATCAACAACGACGACCACGCGAACGACCAAAGGATTATTCTTTTGGATCCTGGAATTTACGCTCCCTGAACAAATCGGGGGCCGAGAAGGCCCTCCTTCAACAAGCCGAAAAGTACAAACTGAGCATTACTGCAGTCCAGGAAACAAATTGGCTTGGCAGCGAGATCAATGATAAGAAATCGCACACAATTTTCACAAGTGGCAAACCATCGGGCCGCAAGGAGTTTGGAGTAGCATTTATAGCGAACAATCACCTCAAACCACATATTATTGACTTCAAACCCATAAATGAACGGCTGTGTGCGATTTGCATTAAGACTCGATTCTTCAATCTCTGGCTCATCAATGCGCATGCCCCCACTGAAGTTAAAGAAGACGCAGTAAAAGACGAGTTCTATGCCCGCCTTGAGACCCTCTTCGGCTCACAAACGACGTCAAATTGCTGCTGGGCGACTTTAACGCGAAAGTCGGAAATGAAAGTTGGTACCGGGGGACCACTGGAGGCCACAGTCTCCATGAAAAATGTAACAACGACTTATCGACTTCGCGTCCAGCAGGAAACTAATCCTAAACTCTCAGTCATCCGTTAGCCAGCGTCAGGAGAGGACGTGTCGTGAAGTGGCTGCCATTAATTTGCTGCGCAATAGCCTAGTAACCTATTTGTGCAAACTAGTTAACAATTCCCGGAGAAATTGTTAGTGAATTGTCTTTAGTGGAGTGATTGTGCTGCGAATCAGCGCACATTAGCGACGTTCTCAACCGGGCGTTCTGGTGGATGACTCACCACATGGTTCAGAATCGTCTAGAAGGACAGGAGTAGACGATCAAAAACACATTTAAAAACGAAACACAACAAAACCTGGCAGTACAATCCTATACTTGGATTAGCCAACCGACTATGTTTGGAGCCTCACTCGTGGACTTCTGATTTCATCAGCGGTGACATCGAGAACAAAGCCCGCATAGTCAAAGGAGAAAAAAAAAAAAAAAATCCTAAACTCTACGTGTTTCCCGCATCGACGCATTCACAAGCAGACCTGGAAATTTCCAGACGCACATACCGTCAACCAAACTGATCACGTCCTCATTTGCAGGAGATAAGAGTCTAGTATGGTGGATGTCCGCTCCTATCGAGGAGCAAACTGCGACTCAGATCACAACTTGGTGAAGACGACCTACAGATGTCGAATTTCTTCAGCGCACCAATCGAGAATCACCCCTCCCAAAATCTTTGCGGTTGATAAGCTTCTGAGTGATGCTTCGGCGTTGGCGTATACTACCGCCTTTGAGGAAAAACTATCGCCTATGCTACAAAACATCAGCAATACAGGCGTCCATGGATTCTGGGAAGAACTCAAGGGTACCACCAGGGATGTAGCAGAGAAGGTCGTGGAATATAAAGCCCGGCGAGCGCGAAATGACTGGTTCGACGAAGAATGCGAAAATTCACTTGACGCGAAAAACGAGGCCTACAGACAATGGATTCAACGAGGAACCAGAGCCAGAAGAGAAAAATATGACGAGCTACGGCGAATATCGAATAGAATAATTAGACGTAAGAAACGTAAATATTTTGACGAGTAGTTGCTGAATATAAACGAAAACTTAGCTAATAGGAACACCAGACAAGCGTACAAACTAGTAAATACAATCAAGAACGACTACCAACCCAGGACTAGCCTTTGCAAGGATAAGGATGGAAGGATCATTAGCGACACCGATGGCATTAACAAACGATGGGCCTCTTAATTTTAAGAGCTATCTGACTCAATCATCTAACATCCCACTCAAGAAGTTCTCGACTATATTGTTGGTTCAGGCACACAACCCCCGACAGTTGAGGAAGTTGATCTCGCGTTGCGGTCACTAAAACGAAATAAAGCGCCGGGTGCTGACGAGATTCGAGCTGAACTGCTAAAATTCGGTGGAACGGGTCCAGCTAATGCCGTACATCAATTACTACTGCGAGTATGGAAGGACGAGGAGATCCCAGACGATTGGCGCAGAAGCATCATCTGTCCAATCCACAAAAAGGGAGATAAACTGCGGTGTGAGAACTACAGGGGCATATCACTAGTTTGACGAAATTTTGACGAAAATTCTGGAAAATAGAGTAAAACCGTACGCAGAACGAATCATTGGAGAATATCAAAGCGGTTTCAGACCTGGTCGCTCCACAGGCGATCAGCTCTTCTCAGTCAAACTGATACTCCAGAGGTGCTGGGAATACAACGTAAACGTATACCAAATCTTTGTCGACTTCAAGCAGGCATACGACAGTATCGATCGTGGAGTACTGTACAACATCATGCTGCAATTTGGTATACCGGCAAAATTAGTGCGACTGACAAAGATGACGATGGCCAACTCCGTCTCACAGGTCAGGATCCAGAATAGACTTACTGATCTATTTGAAACACGCACTAGTTTGAAACAGGGCGATGGACTGGCACCGACGCTCTTCAACCTAGCACTGGAATACGTTATTCGGGCCATGAATATGGACAACAGCAAGACGCTACTCATCAAGTCGACACAATTAGCAGCGTACGCCGACGACATCAACATCATGTCCCGAAGATTGGCTGACGCAGAAGAACTTCTGCATACGCTCGATACCGCTGCAAAGAGAGTTGGATTACGTATTAACGAGGGTAAAACTAAAATAATGATGCAATCAATGACAAGGACACCTGCCTAACCTAGCATCAATGTGGTAGACCTCAACATCGAGTTCGTGAACAACTTCATATACCTGGGTTGCAACTTGTTAAGAGCCGCCAATGAAACTGAAGAAATCAAGCGACGGATACAGTTAGCTAATAAAACTTTTTTCTCGGTTCTCCCCATAATGAAATCGAAGCATGTGCACATTAACACGAAGCTCCGCGTGTACAAAACCATTATACGACCAGTTATATGTTATAGGTGCGAAGCATGGACCCTAACTCAAGCCTCCGAAAACATGCTAGACACATTTGAACGTAAGGTTCTACGGCGAATTTTTGGGGCTGTTTGCGATCGAGATGGATGGCGCATCCGGTACAACCATGACTTGTATGAACTGTACGATGAGCTGGAAGATTCGAAAATCGTCAAACTACAACGACTTTAATGGGCAGGGCATGTCCAACGAATGGACGATGATCGCATTCCCAAGAGAGTGATGAATGCAAAACAAGTTGACGGAGCGAGACTGCCTAGACGACCGAGATCTCGACCGAGCAGCTACTGGGCTTCCAAGATTGGAGGACGCGGTCACGTGACAGAGATAATTGGAGGACAACAATCCAGGCGGCCAAGGCCCGACGTCGGGCTGTCGCGCCACGATGATGATAATTAAATTTAGTCAATATGTTTTGGTTTTTTAAATTATTTCTAACCCATTGATTTTACACTATATATGTAGGTAGTATACCATAAAATTAAAAGGTATATCCTATTAAATTAAATAATAGGAAGATACTAATGAATATAAATAAATTTAAAAAGTCAGTGTGAAAGTCGTCCAACCTTCACTGCATTAGTTTCTTTTAAGCAATGTACTAATTTGTAGCTAAGCTGACTTGAGCCTCGGTAGAAAAGCAGCTTTTCAAATATGTTCGTGGCAGGAGTCGAATCCGAGACCTCTCGGTTGGTAAATCGAATATGTTCCCATTGAGCTACCGTAGTCATTGGAAATGTGAACTGTAAAGCAAATTGTCAAGCAGATTCCAGAAATAATGTGACCTACTATAAAAACAATTACAATTAATTATTAAAACAAAGGGATAAACTATGCTATTGACGCGCATTTCCTAATTTAATATGTCATACAGTAAAATTAATTCCGAGCGCTGTTCAAATAATAAGTTTCCTATGAATTTACGGTTAATTGTTTCGATCACATTATTTCCATGGGAGAAATTGGATACCATAAAACTTACCACAGTTTTGCCAGGAAACTATATCCTATTAAATTAATGGGATACTAATTAACATTTTGACGGGAAATTTTTCTGAGTGCGGGAGTCCTAAGTGAGGCATTGCAGAAGGTTCTTTGCATTCTTACCGGATGGGCAGGTATTGTGACGTCGAGGTCTACGCCGACAAAACGGAACTTGTGCTCTTCACTAGGAAGCGCACAATACCCCCTGTTGTTAATTGCCCAGGGGCATGGGTGCGTCAACATCTCTAGCATTTGTATGCCTTGTTGACGTTACGATAGCATATCTACTTTTCGGAAGTGCAGTTGCTAGCATGCACCTCCGCGCCGTATTTATACTGAAAAGCTCGGATTGCGCCGAGATTTGAGCTCCGAGCTCTAGATGAGTTCGTAGAGCGGTGACCGAACGACCACGGCCACCGAGCGCGATACTGAAGCTGAACATTCTAGAACGTGGGAACAAGGCTACTATTGCACTCTACTGGTGTAGGAAGGCTATAGGTCAGGACTGGGGCCTCCAGCCGAAGGTGGTGTTCGGTTATTCACAGTAGTGGTGCCTCCTACTCTATAATAATATACGAATACGTCATTATGCGTGTGGTGGACGGCACTCAGAGTGGCGTCCTACTGTAACCAGCTGATGAAAGTACAAAGACTTGATGCGACTGCCGCTACGGGGGCTCTGAGGACTACTCCGTTGGCTGGCTTTTGATATTTTGCTTAACTTGCTTCCGGTGGACATTTTCGGGGAAAATTTGGTGGCGATCCTTTGCAATAATAGACTATGGCGCGCGTCGAGGAGTGGTCACTCCACCATCCTGGGTGGTCTGGATCTTCCAGCGTGAACCAATTACATTGGTAGGGTGGTGGGCTTATCGGCGTCTTATTGCTGTGTTTTGCTAGACAGCGGCTGGGCGATTTGCGTCTGCGGCTCGAGAGCAATTGATTCATCATTCAATGTCGGGGTTTTGTATGAAAATAGTACTAGTATGTTGGGCAGGTTGTCTATGCAATCAAGGATTTTTATATACTACTTTGCCTTAACCCCTAGCGGGGCATAGCGCGTCAACTACTCCTGCGCGCCATCGTACTCTGTTCTGGGCAATGGGGCGCAACTCCCCAAAAGACTTACCCAGTACCTGACACTCCTTTGCCACAGATCGACGCCATGTGATTCGAGGACCCCCTCTTGGTCGGCCTTGGTTGGAAATGGGGTTCCATTTCATGGCATGCAAAGCAATGCAGTTATCACTCTTCCGCAATGTGTGACCTATCCACTGCCATTTTCGCCTGCGTATCAATTCGTCGATTGGCATCTGACCCGTACGCCGACTTAGCTCTTCATTTGATATTGTTTCGGGCCAGAAAATTCTTAAAATTCGACGAAGACATGAGTTGACGAAAACTTGCAGCTTTCTGGTAACTCCTACGGAAACTTTCCATGTACTGCTCCCATACAAAAGTACTGATAGTACCAGGGAGCGAAACAGGCCCAGCTTGGTCTTGATGCTGAGATAACTGCTCTGCCACATTTTGGACAGCATGCCGTATGCACGTTTAGCCTGGTTGATACGACGAGCGATGTCCTGCTCCGTACCACCATTTTCAGCAACAATGCTACCCAGGTAGACGAAGTTGTCCACCTTCTCCACAGGCTGCCCATTAATATTGATGGCAATAGGTGTCGGATTTCTTTTTCGCAACGGCGGGCTAAGAACCTTGGTCTTGTTGGTATTAATCTTTAGCCCAACCTTGCTTGCCTCCCTCTCGAGATCTAACGCCATTGCGGACAGATCCATGATTTTGTGGGAGAGTAGGCATATGTCGTCAGCGTAGTCAAGATGTTGTAGATAAGATGTCAAAGTCCATTGAATTCCTCTGACGAGTCCGGATAGGGCAGCATGCAACACATCGCCGATCACAATGAGGAATAGGATCGGTGAGAGGATGCACCCCTGCCGAACTCCACTGCGAATCTCAAAGTCCCCCGACACCTTACCTTTATGCAGAACGCGACATTTCGCGCCGTCATAGGTTGCCTTAATAATAGCCACAAGCTTCTCAGGGATGCCTCTCCTGCGCAAGGCCGCCCATATAGAATCCCGGTTCACACTATCGAAAGCCTTTTCGAAATCGATGAAAAGCAAGTGAAGCGGAGAATCGTATTCAGCGCATTGCTCGATGATGATTCGCAAGGTGTTAATGTGATCGACACAGGAGAATCCGGATCGAAAGCCAGCCTGCTCTTCATCAATTGTGCTTTCTAAGTGGGCCTTTAGTCTTTCCAGGACGATTTTAGCTATTATCTTGGCAACGGCAGGAAGCACACAAATGCCTCTCCAATTATTACAGTCTGTGAGGCTACCCTTCTTTGGAAGTTTGATCATCAAACCTTCCTTCCACTCAGTGGGAAAGGTCTCTGTACTCCACGCTTTATCAACAAGTGGGTGCAGCAAATCGGCAGTTACGCTTGGGGCTGCTTGATAAAGTTCGGCAGGGATGCCGTCAAGTCCGGCGGCCTTTCCTCGTTTTAGTGCAATAATTGCAGTGACTATTTCCTCTTTAGTCGGGGCAGTGGACCGTATACGCACATTTTGATGGTTAGCTAAATTATCTATATGAGGGGGAACTTCACCAGAGGTTACACGGTTCAAGACCGCGGCGAAGTGTTCTTTCCACCGCCTCATTTGATCTTCTTCCAAGATAAGTAGCTTTCCATCACTATCTTTCACCGGATGTTGGCAGGAGTTACGACCACCTGTAAACTCCTTGATGACACCGTATACGGCGTTTAAGTTGTTACTTCTAGCGGCTTCTTCTGCTGACGCTAAAAGAGAATTCGCATAAACTCTTTTATCGCGTCGCACACTACGCTGAACTTCTCGAGCTTTCTGACGGTAAAGGAGTTCGATGCTGCTTCGATTGTCGTCTGAGGCTGCAGCCAAACGAACTTTCAGCTCCTTTCTTTCAACAATCCGCTGCCATGAAGCGTCGGACATCCAGGGCTTATTCCGGCAATCCGGGTTTGGGCCAAGGATGGTATTTGCGCTATCAATGTACGCATTTTTTATGGCATCCCAGTTTTCGTTTATGTCACTATCTGGGTGACTAGTTATCTCAGCCGCTTTTTGCGCAAGATGGTCATTATATTGTTATTAGACAGCTGGATTTTTTAGTCGAGCGGTGTTGAATTTGCGGGGCCTGGATCTTTCGTCGCTGGGGCGGCGCACGGCTGCAATACGCAATCGAACATTAGCGATCATAAGATAATGGTCTCTTCCCATCCCAATATCGGCACCCTTCTTGTTTCGCACGTCCAGGAGGCAACTCTTGAATCTTTTACTAATGGCAAAATGGTCGATTTGATTTTGTGTTCTGCGCCGATCAACAGAGGACCAACTGATTTTGTGGTGGTCCTTATGCTCAAACATAGTACCACCGATGAAGAGACTGTGAAATTTGCAAAACTCCACAAATCTTTCACCGTTGTCATTACGATCACCAAGACCGTGTCTCCCCATCACATGTCTGAGCCCATAGTTATCAGCGCCAACTTTCGCATTCAAATCACCCATAACCATTATAATGTCACCTTTAGGTGTTCTGCTCTGAACGGCGTTTAGTTCTTCGTAGAAGGAGTCTTTTGCCAAGACATTGTCGGGTTCAGTAGGGGCATAACATTGTATTATTGAGATGTTCCTCATTTAGGTCCGGAACCTGGCGGTCAAGACCCTGTCAGAGACCGGTTCCCAGGATAAGAGACAGTTTCGCGCGGCTCTGGTTAAAAGGAGCCCCACACCTGACTCACGGCGACTACCGGTAGCTTTACCGGAGTACAACATTACAGTGCTGCCCGTTGGAGAGATGAATTCTCCGCTGTTCCACCATCTTATCTCACTAACTCCTAAGATATTTAATTTGTACCTCAGAAATTCACTCTCTAATTGAAGAAATCGTGCGTTCTGGGGACTTTCTGATCCATTGTCCAGGAGAGTACGCACATTCCAGAATCCAATCTTTGTCATTGTACGATAGCTAAAAGTCGTAACCGTTGAGTCAGTCCTTATCCGAGGCATAGTTGACGTTTCGTTAGCATATAAAGATTTCGGATAGTGCAAGTTGCTGGCATACACATCCTGTCCTTTGATTGTCGGTTTTAACGACAAGCCCTCAAAGGGAAAGGCCGTGGTATTTTTTTTTCACACCCCACACCACAGGGGTACCTCAACCAAATCATCGCACCGCCATCACTGGCGGCTTGACGTTGGTTGGCAATGGTCAGTGACCACTGCCGTTCCAGGGGGCGCCCACGCGGAGGACTATGGAAGAGGAGTTTTTGCCCCCCAAAGGATTTTTATATGTACGTGAGGAGAATGGATGGAAAGAGACGAATGTACTGTAGATGTAGAGTCCTTCGGTGGCAGCAAGGACATTCGAGAAAGGATATTTTTTGCAGTGAAGCGATATATGGGGAATATGGGTGTCATATGAACCGGGATGAAGAGGTGAATGTTCAGGAGTAGTGTAGATGGAATTCCGGATCCTTCGGTGGCGACAAGGATATTCGAAAAAGGATACTTTTGGCAGTGAAGCGAAATACGGTCAATATGGGTGTCATATGAATCGGGGTGGACACCCGAATATCCAGGAGTAGTGCGGATGGCATTTCGAATCCTTCGGTGGCGAAAAGGACATTCAAGAAAGTCAATTGAAATATGGGCAATATGGGTGTCATATGAACCGGGGTGAGGAGGCGAATGCCTAGGAGTACTATGGATGGCATTCCGGATCCTTCGGTGGTGACAAGGATATTCGAAAAAGGATACTTTTGGCAGTGAAGCGAAATATGGTAAATATGGATGTCATATGAATCGGGGTGAACACCCGAATATCCAGAAGTAGTGCAGATGGCATTTCGAGTCCTTTGGAGCGAAAAGGACATTCACGAAAGTCGAGTGAAAAATGGGCAATATGGGTGTCATATGAACCCGGTTGAAGAGGCGAATGTCCACGAGTACTGAGATGGCATTCCGGATCCTTCGGTGGCGACAAGGACATTCGAAAAAGGATGTTTTTGGCAGTAAAGCGAAATATAGGCAAAATGGGTTTCATATGGACCGGTGCGAAGAGGCGAATATCCAGGAGTACTATAGATGGCATTCCGGATCCTTCGGTGGCGACAAGGATATACGAAAAAGACTTTTTGCAAGTAAAGAAAAATATATAGGTAATATGGGTGTCAAATGAATCGGGGTGAAGAGGCGTAGATGTAGATGGCATTTCGAGTCCCTCATCTACTTGCGCAGCATTTCCTGGGAAATTGTGGTGCGGACCAGGACAACGCCCGTTCTATCAACTAGGCTAAATGCGCATACGGCATGCTGTCGAAAATCTGGCAAAGCAGTTATCTCAGCATCAACATTAAGCTGATATTTTTTCGCTCTCGGGTACTGTCTGTAGTTTTGTATGGGTGCAGTACATGGAAAATTTCCGTAGGAGTTACCAGAAAGCTGCACTTCTGCGCGCCATCGTACTCTGTTCTGGGGAATAGGGTGCAGCTTACAACGGACTTACCCAGCGCGCTATACTCCTTTGCCACAGATCGTGGCCATGTGATTCTAGGACCCCTTCTTGGTCGGCCTTGGTTGGAAACGGGGTTCTATTTCATGACGTGCAAGGCAGTGCATTTATCACTCTTCCGACATGTGTGACCTACCCACTGCTATTTTCGCCTGCATATCAATTCATCGATTGGCATCTGCCCCGTACGCCAACTTAGCTCTTCATTTGATATTGTTTCAGGCCAGAAAATTCTTATAATTCGACGAAGACATGAGTTGACGAATACTTGCAGCTTTCTGGTAACTCTTACTGGAACTTCCCATGTATCGCTACCATACGCAAACGCAGAAATTGCCAGGGAGCGAAACAGGCCCAGCTTGGTCTTCGTGCTGAGATAACTCCTTTGCTAGATTTTTGAGAGCATGCCGTATGCGCATTTAGCCTGGTCGATAGAACGAGCGTTGTTCTGGTCCGCACCACCATTTTTGAGTAAATGCTGTGCAAGTAGACGAAGGACTCGAAATGTTATCTATGTACATCTACGCCTCTTCACCCCGGTTCATATGACACCCATATTGCCCATTTTTCACTTGACTTTCGTGAATGTCCTTTTCGCCACCGAAGGAGTTGAAATGCCATCTACACTACTCCTGGATATTCGTCTTTTCACCCTGATTTATACGACACCCATATTGCCCATATTTCGCCTTATCAGCAAAAATATTCTGTTTCGAATGTCCTTGTCGCCACCGAAGGACTCTAAGTGCCATTTATAGTGTTCCCGGACATTCGCCTCTTCACCCCGGTTCATATGACACGCATAATGTCCATTTTTCATTCAACTTTCGTGAATGTCCTTTTCACTCCAAAGGACTCGAAATGCCATCTGCACTACTTCTGGATATTCGGGTGTTCACCCCGATTCATATGACACCCATATTGACCGTATTTCGCTTCACTGCCAAAAATATCCTTTTTCGAATATCCTTGTCACCACCGAAGGATCCGGAATGCCATCCATAGTACTCCTAGGCATTCGCCTCTTCACCCCGGTTCATATGACACCCATATTGCCCATATTTCAATTGACTTTCTTGAATGTCCTTTTCGCCACCGAAGGACTCGAAATGCCATCCGCACTACTCCTGGATATTCGGGTGTCCACCCCGATTCATATGACACCCATATTGACCGTATTTCGCTTCACTGCCAAAAGTATCCTTTTTCGAATATCCTTGTCGCCACCGAAGGATCCGGAATTCCATCTACACTACTCCTGGACATTCACCTCTTCATCCCGGTTCATATGACACCCATATTCCCCATATATCGCTTCACTGCAAAAAATATCCTTTCTCGAATGTCCTTGCTGCCACCGAAGGACTCTACATCTACAGTACATTCGTCTCTTTCCATCCATTCTCCTCACGTACATATAAAAATCCTTGATTGCATAGACAACCTGCCCAACATACTAGTACTATTTTCATACAAAACCCCGACATTGAATGATGAATCAATTGCTCTCGAGCCGCAGACGCAAATCGCCCAGCCGCTGTCTAGCAAAACACAGCATATCGGCGAGCATGCGAGGTGGCTGCGCCTTCCTTATCATGATTACTGCAGAAGTTGTCAGGATGAGGACAGGAGAGTGTTCCTCGCCTTCGTTGATACTACCTCGCTTTGGCTGATAGGAAGAGGTCTCTAGGACTCTCTTTTTTCCAAGACCTAGAAAGTTTGGTCGATGTAAGTGCGAGCGGACGATAAGTTGTCTATGTGTGCTGTTAATAATCACGGTTACCTCTGCATCTACCTACTTACCTACCTACCATCTTCCCATAACAACGATCTCCTATATTTTCTACCCTATGCTTCGATTTCGAACGGAAAGGGGAATACTCTTATATTCTAATATTTACGAAACCTCTCTGTACTCTCTCAAGTGAAAAAAAAGTGGCGAATGTAATATTCTGTCCTGTTCATTAATTCTTAATATCAAACTCTATTACCATTAAATATGCTTTCAATGAGCAGAAAAATGCTTCACATAAAACACTGGACATTAACATTGTCGTCCATGAATTGGCCTCTCTCTTTTGTTTCCAGATACTTAATCTGCCTACAGATTTCAATATTATCATAAATTCAACATTCGTAATCCCGGCAAAGACTCTCCCTAAATCGAATCTTAGATATATTCGTATATCCTGCAAGAAGTATAGAACAGATGCGAAAAAAAGGCCATGTCTCAAGGGCGACAGCAACCACACAATCACAGTTCCCTATAAATCGCGATAGACTCGAAAATTTGTAATGCAATGAATTTTTATTGCACATTGAAACATTACAGCGCTGTTCTAGCTCTAGCCCCTTCGGCAAATGGCTTTTGGATGGAGTCCAAAAACCATAAATGTTAGTGGAACCATTAGAAGTAGTAGATGTGGGGAAAGGGTGGTTTTTGTTTCCAGGGAGCTGTTTGTTAACTCGCATGCATTTCGAAAACAGCGTTTTTGGCTTGACCGCGGCTGAAGCGGATTCGGCTGCCAGCAGCAGTGCGTATTCATGGACTAAGCAAAGGTTTTGGCGACACTCACATCCCAAAGTGGAAATGTGAAAGTGCGTAGGACAATGCAGCAATCGGGTAATCTTCACTTGTATGAGCTTAGTGGGTCCTTTTACCATATAGCTTCTACTACATACAATGAACCATCACTGGGAGTTGCAGTTGAGGAAAGCGTGATGGCGATGATGGCAGAAAATGACTCTTCTGAGAGCAATCATTTTCTGTCACCCAGACACACGATGGCAAGGTCTTGCAACTGTCAGGGGTGGGCCATCATGTGTAGCATTCATTAGCCTGGTGGCCTTACATACATTTTTACATTTTTCCCGTTCGCGACAACGTTCGTGACCATGGATGTGCAGGAGATGCATGCTGGCAACTGCATTCTCCGAAACCAATTTATGCCAACGAAACGTCAACTGGGCCACATGGAACAGTTGACGCGCTATGCCCCACAAGGGGTTAGGGCAATTGAGTATTACGAAAATTTGGAAACAGATTGTATGCTATGACAATACCCAGATCATAAAGAAGAACGCTGTTAGCCACTATCAGGTTTTCGTTTGCTGAAAGGGTAGCCATGGAGAAAATAGAGAAGTGATTATAATACGTTTTATTCCGATCTTAAACAGACTCGCTTACCTGACGTTTAAAGCAATAGGAAAATCGCTGCCACCAATTAGAGGTGGATCCCCTAAGTAAGTGGTATGGTAAGAAGGGCTTTCTTATTCGATACAGCACACTTAGACCAGATAATGTGTTACCTTGAAACTGGATAATTCCATTTGTTATCCATTGTTGAACCATCCGGAGCTAATAGCGACACGCAGGAGCTGACCCACTTCCGCATTAGCGAAGTCCCCTAGATCAGCATAAACATATTCCCCGAGAGTCGACCTTCTCTTGAATGCTTATAATCCAGTCATTAGGAGCTCAGAAGGGCTTCGGAGAAACAAATTGTGGTGGGGAATGTTTTTTCTTGAATTTATTATGTTTTTTGGGGTGCTAAACACGAATCCGGTGGATCTCAGCTTGAAAAAGTTTACGGATAAATTAAAGAGCATAAAATTCTGCGTCGAATGAGCTACCTGAACGTCATAAATTCGGTCCAGTGGTGCTGGTGCAGCCAAGTCGAAAAACGTCGATTTTTCTCAACTTGGCGGAAAACCCTGTTATGGTCACATTTGAACGTCCGTAACATGAAAACGGCTACTAATACGTAAAAATGCTACAAGTAAACGTTGTAGAGCATGAAATTTTGTTCAGAAGGTACCCAATCGTTTTAATTCGGTCAAAAGAAAATTCAGAAACTCGAAACAGCCAATATCACTTTTTGAGCGATTGTTCCCATAAAACACATTTTTTCTAAAGGTCACCATTCTAACCGCCAGAAACACTGCGTTTCCAGTTACCGCGGTCACCGTTCCAATCAATAGTTTCCGGGAACGTTCTTGACAGCAGTTCCAAGAGTATTAACTCGGAAAAAGTTTCGTAAGTGCAATTTGTGGTCAGGTAAAGAGCTTCCTCCCTTTTCCCAGATTTATATCCATTTATTGACTGCGTTCCTGAAACGCCAGCGCTGAGTCAGCACCTATCCGTAGAAGCGATTAGTGCTGCATGGTAATTTGTCGCAGAAACTCTTGCGCTGAGTTAAGCGCTGAGGCTAAGCACTTTCACTTTTGGTCAGCATAGAATTTTCTCGCTTTTCTGGCTCAGCGCAATATTTGACATTTACGATAATTGTCAAACTTCGATTCTAACCTCGGTTGTGCTGCGTATGGTTTATAATTGTGTTTTTAAGGTAATTGTTAAACACTTATTGTGGGAAAGAAAATTGTAACCGTATCTTGTGTGTCACCTGGGACTCATCAAAGCAAGAAATTTCGAGTTTTCTGTCAAATACCAAACTGAACATCGCATTTGTCAGCTGCCGTTTCTAAAACACGGAAATAATCACAATGTCTCTCTCTCTCTGGGTCCTGTCAACCCCTTGTGGGGCATAGGGCATTAACCACGCCGACTTTCCACCTCGTCCTGTTCGCCGCCATCACCTTCAACTGTCTCCACGATTTGCCTAATGACATACCCTCGACATCAACTTCTCCAGGTGTTTCTAGGTCGTCCAACGCGGCGACTTGCATCGGTTCCCTGTGGGTTCCAATCGAGGGCCTGTTCAGCAATGTTTTCCGGCCCCTTTCGGAGTGTGTGACCTATCCATTGCCACTTTCGCCTTTTTATAGAGGTGCCTATCCTGTCCTGGCCAGTAATGAACAGGAGGTCGTCGTTAGAAATGACCTCCGGCCAGGGTATGTGCAGGATGCGCCGTAGACACTGGTTCACGAAAGTTTGCAATCTAGTTGTTATCGCCCTGGTCACCTTCCAAGTTGAACAGCCATAAAGAAGCACAGATTTTATGTTGGTTTCGAAGATCCTGAGTTTGGTGCGTCTGGAGATGTTGTTGTTTTGCCAGAAAGGAGTTAAACTGAAAAAAGCTGCCCGAGCCTTATTGATGTGAGACTGTACATCAGCATCCGCTCCACCATCTGCTGTAACTACGCTTCCGAGGTAGCAACAATTGTCCACTTTTTCCACCGTCTGCCCCGAAACACAAATTTCGCTCTGTCTTCCTGGGTGCAAGCTCAAGTACTTAGTTTTGGCAGCATTGATTTTAAGCCCCGCATTGCCACTTTCGCGGTGCAGGGCATCCGTCATTTGAACTAGATGATCCGATATATTTGAGAGAAGACAAATATCGTTAGCGTAATCCAATCACAATGTGCTGGTCAGCAATTGTGAAGCGCTGACTAAGCGCGGACTCAGCGATTTTTTTTAGAAACGCAGCCATTTTTTTACTCAGGTCCCCTCGCTTCCATCTCCATCCTTCCAACACAGAACCCAGCCATCTGCTCCCTAACTGCTGAAAGTCAGGTCACTGACAGTTCGGTTCTGAATTCTGGCATGTGAACAACTTTTATTTCTGAGACTCAAGCGAGATAAGATTGACCAAGGAAAGCTTATGGATTGGTTTCACGAACATCCCCCTTTCCCAGAAACATCAGACCTCACATCAATAAGTACTGGTATTTTCGGAGATGAAAGGATAGACCGTCACTGGTCTGCAAAATGGTATATCATACCTTCGACTATAAAATGGTATATTATACTCTACATAAAATAAAATAGGGTAAACTGATTTTCTTACAAGGAAAAACGGCAGGATAATTCCCGAAAGAATACATTTAGCGACATGAAAATTTGGTCAAATATTTCGATTAAAATCTAGTTGGTTGGTACCGACAATAAGTACGATCTGATCAAAGATACGCCTTCCTTCCCTACAGATATTATTCCTGCAAGCATGCAGGCTTTGGAAAAAGACACAACTTGAAAAGGTTTTGCGTACGGTCTCTTTATAGTCTCAGTCTCAGTGACGAAACGAGACACGGTTGAATCAAATTTCCTACTAGATTTCATTATAGTTAGTACATAATACATTTGTAAAAGTATTATTACTATACGTACGAGTACTCCTCTTGAACTTTATTTATAAGCTACGCTAGTTTTATTTAGGAGCATTAGGCATTAGCATTATCATTTCACGAAGCATTGACGGCCATTGGCCACCGACTAACAAGCTGAGTGAAGTCTGCAAGCTAATGGACCGCGTCAAACCACGTCCATTTACGAAGTGATTTAAAGGATGCAAACGGAATCCCGTCTGCCAATGACACTTTATCTACAGAAAATTATCGAACCATTTCAAAGTGAGACCCTCGGCCATAAATTAGGATCTGTGGCAGTCCCTTTAGTGTCGGACATCCTGCAGTACCAGTCACAGTTTCGTGAATATTTCTGGACAGTGTTTGCAAAATTCACGTTTGAATCCGCTTATGGATATTCAAGGACCGGTGTTGGACGAAACGATGCGGTGTCCTGCTGTGAAATAGCATGTGGATGAGTGTCCATAATTATCACCCAGGCAATAGCGTATTGAATGGAATTAGGAAGTGGTTGAGAGAAGTCATTAACGGTTCAGTGCAGATAACTCGATTGAATTGAGAGATTTGCAAGATGTATTTTATTGTGGTTCGGAGGGCCAGTGATAATAATATACCAGTGAGCATATGTAGTTATTATACAGCTTGTACCGTTCCTGATGGTAAATACTTTAATGATAGATGGTACTGTTCAATCGAGCAAAACAAACGTATGACAAGGGCACTTTATCTTTAACCGTTACAGAGTTATGGCATTTTCTGTAAATTGTATCGAAAGACTCCCCCAATCATTTAATCCGTGATTTGACCTCACTTTCTGCAACTATTTTACATAAAATTTCATATAAATTGCAAAGATCACAGGTACTTCAAAGATACAACTGTTCAAACTTTAAAGAAATTTCAAACCCCATTCTTCATCGAAAATTCAAAAGGTCATATTTTAACGGTACTTTGAACTGACAATCTGTGAAATTGACAAAAGTTGCTCTATTATGTAAGCTTTCGAACAGCATGTAAACATCAAAAACTTAGGTTTAAAATGTGGATGGCAACACTGAAACAATGATTCTTCTTTCAGACTATATGGCCCACGACACAACGGCACCACCGCAGGAGCTACAGACGCTAGTGGAGCACTCAATTATGAAGAAAGCAAAACTAGTGATCGGCAGCGACGCAAACGCTCATCATAGTCTTTGGGGTAGCAAGGACGATAGCACCCAGAGGTGAGTCATTATTAAACTTTACTTTCAATAATAACCTAAGGATCGCTAGTCGTGCCAATGAATCCACATATAAAGGGTCCACCAGCCAGAATATTCTAGATCTAACTCTCTACACGAATCTTAATAACTAAGAAACCCATGACTGGAAGGTCCTGGAAAGACCCTCCTTCTCAGATCACAGGTACATTAGCTTCAACATTGTAGTTCAAGCCCATAACCAGGTCAAAGTTTATAGAAATCCAAGGAATACCGATTGGGAGCTATATGCAAAAATGGATATACTCATCAGTGCTTTCAGAGCGTCATGCCCTTGCAGTAATCCTTCAAAAAAGGCTTAGCCGAAATGGGGGAGAAAAGTTATCGGCGCATGTCGCGTACGGTCGCTCTTTAACAGTGCTAAGCGCACAAGGAAAGACGAAGATTGGGGTGAATACAGGAATTCACTCAAATCGTTCAAAAAGCAGCTCAGAGCAGCGAAACGGAAAAGCTGGCGAGACTTCTGCAGCCAAATTGAATGCACATCAGAGGCATCGCGGCTAAGGAAAGTCATCTCCAAAAATCTGACCCCGCCATCTACACTCAGTAAAGGGGATGGACAATGGACGAAAGGAAGTGATGACACATTGGAATTACTCCTTGCAACACACTTTCCGGACTGCGAGAGTCCGCCAACGCAACCACATACAACAACTTTAGAAACTAACTCGCGCGGCAGCAACATACCAGGACTCTTTACGGTCAGACGAGTAAAACGGGCCATTAATTCCTTTGACCCGTATAAATCAGCGGGACCGGATGAGATCATACCTGCTGTGCTACAATAAGCTGCCGACTCCATAGCAATCTGGATGGTTGCTATCTTCAAAGGCTGCATCAGAATGGGCTATGTACCGCACGCTTGGCGAAAGGCTAGTGTTGTGTTTATACCCAAAACTGGCAAAAGCAGTCATGACAACCCGAAAGACGTTAGACCAGTCAGTCTCACATCCTTCATGCTGAAAACTATGGAGAACATACTAGATGGATACATTGAAGAGTCACTCGTACCGGGCTATTTATCAAACACACAACACGCGTATCTAAAAGGGAAATCCGTGGAAACGGCCCTGCACGAGGTGGTCTCCATCATCGAAAACTCTCTACAATACAAAGAATACACGCTCGCCACATTTCAAGACATAGCAGGAGCCTTCAATAATGTTACAACACAAGCATAGAGAATAACTATGGAGGAGCAATAGGCATATACTCAACACTAAACTATTTGAAGCAATTAAATAAATAAATAAATAACTGGCGCAACAATCCAATTTGAACCACGGCCTCGAGATAAGTTAGCATCATCTTATTTTCTAGATCGTGACGGTTTTTGTGCAGAGGTATGTGATCAGCAACACGCTCAACCGAGTTATTTACCCCATAATGAGTACTCATTTAACAGCTGAGTGGGCTCATAGTCCGACACGTAAATCCCCGGGATCGAACCGGGGGCCCAGTGCGTTGAAGGCGAACGTACTAACCGTTGCGCCATCCGGACTATGAAGCAATTCCAGTCGTAAAAAGTAAACAGAGAGACACACGCCCTCCACTACGCAACACCCGCGCAGTCTATATAAAAGCACAGGAATTCCCAGAATCGTCTACATTCGGTGCCTTAAGGAGTACCTAAGCTCGAAGCTCTTTACCTTACGGGAATGGCGTTTTCTCTGACCGAAGTCAGAAGGATGACTACTTTGGAACATGCACTTTCCTCAGAACCTTACCACTATAGGCTGCGACCTAGCTTAGCCGACTTAACAATAACTCACAGCCACCACGAGTCCAACACCTTGATGGGCCAGTACCTTGGTACTGTGGGCACACCCATCCCCGTGGTTCATTATTTGCTACTGACTTCTCAAAAGCCGGAATGATCTCACCGTTCAATATCCTTACGGAATATCTTACTGATTAAGTTGTGCATCACGGGCTCAGTTAAACCCACTATCCCCAAGAGAGTTGAATGTGCTTCCGTTCCTCACGTACTAGTAAGCATTCTCCTCAGTCGGGGATAGTGCTTCCTTTCGCATCACAGGTCGGCACCATGTTCAGGTACTAGGAAGCCAATTGACTAGGTACGTGGGATTGTCTAGCCCCAAAGCAGTATAGGAATCAGTATCTCTTACTTTCCACCAATCCACACCTATGTTAGAATCAGAGCTTGGGAAAAAACCCAAAGCCGTGTCGTCATCAAGTCTAGGAATCAGAATACTGGGAGGACCCCAGCAACCTTTCCGCTTCATGGCACCTATAGGATTGCTCCAATAGGAATCATTCAAGATACTTTTCAGCCTATATAGCCCCTTTTCGTAGTTCGTTATGCGGGGGCACCACTCCCCAGGTGTCGTATAACGACGGACTCAAGAGACCATCACACAACACCGGTGGCATCATAACGACGGACACCACTAGCGAGACCGTCAATCAGCCACCTTAACTTCATAACTAAGGTACATGGGGTCGTCAGTCCCCAAAGGCATGCATAGGGATCAGCGCCAAGGCCCCTTTACCCTATACACCACCTCCTTGCGTAGCTCAGGTCCGTGGGTTCGCTAAACCCAAAACACCATAAGTCTTTCGACCCAGTGGGTGTCCCCTGCGGGGATATAAAAGCACAGGAAGCACATGAGATGTCATCCCTTCTCCTATTTCTCCTATTGGAACAATAACATTCCAGTCTGTCTCTCTGCCGCGGAACACCCGCCCTGTCCATATAGAAGCACGATAGATGTCATCCCCCTTCCTACTTCCTCACTTGTGCCGAATTACTTCGTTTCTCTCGCTCTTTTTCATTTCCTTTGATTCTCTCTCTTCAAAGAACACAAGCGATAATGGATGCCCTCTACAATGCAGGGGTCAACACAAGCATAAGAAACTGGATTGCAGCATTGCTATCTAACAGACTCATATCGTCTGCATGGGGCAATGCCACGGCCACTAAAGCGGCCAGAAGAGGAACGCCACAAGGAGGGGTGCTATTACCACTTCTATGGATATTAGTGGTGAACACTCTACTAAGAACTTTCGAAGCGGTAGGCATACGAGCGGTACCTTACGCAGTTGACGTTGTTATACTCGTATCTGGAAAGGACACTGGCGTTCTATCAGACCTCACAACAATGGCTTTAATGGCTACTAAAGTGAGCAGGCAAAGTCGGGCTAAGTGTGAACCCGCAAAAGACTGAACTGGTTTTCTACACAAGAAGAGCCAAAACTCAGGACTTTGACCTCCCAAGGATGGGCATCACCGAGTTAACTTTGATGACTCATGCAAAGTACTTAGGGTTGATCCTAGACAGCAAGCTTGCTTTGAATCGTAACATCGAAGAACGTACCAAGAATGCAACCATTGCTCTGTACACCTGCAGAAGTTTGCTTGGTAAGACATGGGGGATCAATCCTCGAATTATGCACTAGATATATACAGCAGTTGTTAGGCCAATTCTATTATACGGAATTCTGGTCTGTTGGACAGCCCTCAAAACCAGGTGCAATAAACTGAAAATGGAAAGAATCCAAAGAATTGGATGTTTGGGAATAACAGCAGCGATGGGAACCACATCCACAAATTCCCTAAACACCCTTACGAACTTAAATAAACATATCCACAGTTTTTAGAAGCGTTTTAAACAGTAAACAGTAGCGAAAAAGCTATCTACCCCACTGCATAAAATAACTTACTGTTCAGAGATATGTATTTAATTCAACTATAGACTTTATTCTAAAATTACATTAAACTTTGTATTTCATTCATAAAACTGTCTAGTCCACAATATTCTTCTTCTACTCCAGCCCAAGTATTTACCTTTTTCACCCGAAAAGCAATTGATCCCGTCCCCTGCATAACAATTACGCTTGCAACATGGCATAGATTTCAAGTTTCTCATAATAAATCTGCAGGACATGAAAATACGTCTTGTCGCCGCTTGACAGGATTTCCTTCAAGAACTGACTGGGAAAAAAGGGATTCATGTATTCATATCCATTAACAGCGAACATTCCTGTTCACAGACCACCCCGAAGTACTCGTTCTCGTATAGAAGTGCGGAAGCATATTTTGTATATTTAGATGTTTTGCCAGAGGGCGAAAATGAGAGCGCAATTGAGAATCAACGTTCCGACGTCCTACGCTGTTTGGTCATGGCTCCTGTGAGATGATAGATGACGATAGAAGGCAATGGTTCCAATCGATATTAATCGAGGGCTCGACGACAAATTTTTCGCGGTCCATTTAATGGGAAACGAGTTGTATAATGACACGAAAAGGACACACTTTCCTGGCACATGAAATTGCTTGTCGGTGAGGGGTGACGCGTTTTAATGGTACTAGAGAGTGAGCTAATGACTTTATGATTAAAAATCATCGATATTTGAGAGTGTAACTGACGGATATAGATGTTCCGTTGTGTTATAAAAATAAACTGAACTTTTTAACGACTTTATGACAGCGACTATAAATAGCAATTCGTTTAAGACTAATGCTAATTTTATAAGTTAGTCCAACAGTAAGAGTGTGCAACGTTCGCCATTTTTTAAATATCCCAGCCAACTTCACATTGGATGATAGCTGGGCATTTTCTCGAGTGTTGGGCAATGGCTTCTCCTCGAACCCTATGAACTGTTTTATTGGTTTTTCTTTCTTTGAAAAAAAAAAGTGAAAATAAAATAAAAATAAAAACAAAACATACGAAAGTCTAGTGACTTTTTTTCAGCCGTTTAAGATTTGTACTTATGACATCAATTGTGTTGTATATTAGTGTCACCATACACTGTCGATCTCGAACTCGAACACGAACCTAGTACAAGTGGACCGGTTTTCTTCACACCTAGTGTATCTGTGTGTCAGAGGAAATTTGTACCAGGTTCGTGCTCGAGTTCGAGTTCGACAGTGTATGGTGACACTAAGGTACTAGAACATCAGGTCAGTTACCTTGGTAGCGCGGCTCCCGCTGGCAAGAGAATATCAGGTAACGGTGCCTTAAGGTGCATGTTCCTCGGGGCGATCCGTGCGACGGTAGCTCAGGGACGATAGCCATACGACGAAAGCTCATCGACGATCGCGCACGTGGTGTGTTCCTCGAAGCGACCGCGACTTGTCTATGCGCGGATTACGAATTTGCACGTACAGTTCACGCCATGAGTGTGAATGCATTTTGCACCAATTAACCGACTCTGGGCATTCACAAGCATTTTTCTTGGTTTGCATACCATCCACCTCAGTCAGCCGACATGTACACCAGCGGTCGCGACTTCTCTGCTATGTGCAACTCAAGTCCACGGCATGCATATACGACAGCAATTCGCCTTCTATGGACAACACAAGTACCCCCCAGCAGCTGCCCCCGGGCACGCACAAGTAATCGTCAAAACAAATTTTTCTCGCTATGCACAACGACCAACTCAATCGAACGACATGCACGACAGCGATTGCAGCTCCCCGGCCATGTACTATCAACACAAGTACCCCCCCAAACAGCCGACCCCGCGCACGAACAAGTAATCGCCAAAACATAAATTTCTCTCGCCATGCACAACGACCAACTCGACCAAACGACATGCACGACAGCGATTGCGACTCCCCGGCCATGTACAACCAAATTCCCGCGATCCTGCACATGCGCAAACAATAATATCATCACGTCCATGGCATATACTACAGCGACTCGCCTTCTATGTACAACTCAAGTACCCCCCAAGCAGCCGACCCCGCGCACGCACAAGCTATCGTCAAAAGATACAATTTTCTCGACATGCACAACGGCCAAATCAGCCAAACGACATGCACGACAACGATTGCGACTCCCAAATATGATGGCGACGATATTCTACCCCCTGCGATGCGACTGACGGAGCCATGCGATCCTCGCTCGCGAGCTTAGTCGCAGTCGTTTGGAGGAACACAGCTCCATAGATAATACACTCAAATAGTGCTCAGCGCTGATCGCTGAGCTGGGATAGCTGCGCTGTCGTCACATGGATCGCCCCGAGGAACATGAACCTTAACTTTATTCGTCGCTTGATTTCGTCAGTTTTGTTGGCGTCCCTTGACAAGTTGCAACCCAGGTATATGAAGTCGTTCACGAACTCGATGTTGAGGTCCGCCACATTGATGCTCGGTTGTGCAGGTGTCCTTGTCGTCGATTGCATCATTATTTTAGTTTTACCCTCATTGATACGTAGTCCAACTTCTTTTGCAGCGGTATCGAGCGTATACAGAAGTTCTTCTGCGTCAGTCAATCTTCGGGACATGATGTTGATGTCGTCGGCGTACGCTGCTAATTGTGTCGTCTTGATGAGTAGCGTCTTGCTGTTGTTCATATTCATAGCCCGAATAGCGTATTCCAGTGCTATGTTGAAGAGCGTTGGTGCCAGTCCATCGCCCTGTTTTAGACCAAAGCGTGTTTCAAATAGATCAGTAAGTCTATTTTCGATCCTGACTTGTGAGACGGAGTTGGTCATCGTCATCTTTGTCAGTCGCACTAATTTGGCCGGTATACCAAATTGCAGCATGATGTTGTACAGTACTCCACGATCGATACTGTCGTATGCCTGCTTGAAGTCGACAAAGATTTAATATACGTTTACGTTGTATTCCCAGCACTTCTGGAGTATCAGTTTGACCGTAAAGAGCTGATCGGTTGTGAAGCGACCAGGTCTGAAACCGCTTTGATATTCGCCAATGATACGCGTACGGTTTAATTCTATTTTCCAGAACTTTCGTCAAAATTTTATGGGACGTACAAACTAGTGATATGCCCCTGCCATTCTCATACCGTAGTAATATTCAGCAACTGTTCGTCAAAGTATTTATTATACGTTTCTTTCGTCTAATTATTCTATTCGATATTCGCTGTAGCTCGTCATATTTTTCTCTTTTGAGTCTGGTTCCTCGTTGAGTCCATTGTCTGTAGGCCTCGTTTTTCGCGTCAAGTGAATTTTTGCATTCTTCGTCGAACCAGTCATTTCGCGGTCGCTGGGCTTTACATCCCACGACTTTCTCTGCTACATCCTTGATGGTACCCTTGAATCCTTCCCAGAACCCATGGACGCCTGTATTGCTGATATTGTGTAGAATAGGCGATAGTCTTTCCTCAAGTGCCACAACATATGCCACCGCCGAAGCATTGCTCAGAAGCTTGTCAACCGCAAATATTTTGGGAGGGCTGATTCACGATTGGTGCACAGAGGAAATTCTACATCTGTAGGTCGTCTCAACCAAGTGATGATCTGAGTCGCAGTTTGCTCCTCGATATGAGCGGACATCCATCGCACTAGACACCCATCTTCTGCAAATGAGGACGTGATCAATTTCGTTGACGGTATGTTCGTCTGGAGACTTCTAAGTCTGCTTGTGAATGCGTCGATGCGGGAAACACGTAGAGCTTACGACTAGATTCCTGCTGCAGGCGAAGTCGATAAGTCGCTGGCCGTTGTCGTTACATTCATCATGGAGACTGTGGCCTCCAGTGGTCCCCCGGTGCCGACTTTCGCGTTAAAGTCTCCCAGCAGCAATTTGACATCGTTTGTTGGAAGTGAGTCGAAGAGAGTCTCAAGGCGGGCGTAGAACTCGTCTTTTACTGCGTCTTCTTTAACTCCAGTAGGGGCGTGCACATTGATGAGCCAGAGATTGAAGAATCGAATCTTGTTGCGAATCGCACACAGCCGTTTATTTATGGGTTTGAATTTGAAGTCAGTTACCTGCGGCTTTAGATGATTGTTTACTATAAATGCTACTCCAAACTCCTTGCGGCCCGATGGTTTGCCACTTGTAAAAATTGTGTGCGATTTCTTGTCATTGATCTCGCTGCCTGGACTGCAGTAATGCTCAGTTTCTACTTTTCGACCTGTTGAAGGAGGGCCTTCTCGGACCCCGGTTTGTTCAGAGAGCGTACATTCTAGGAATCGAAAGAATAATCCTTTGTTCGTTTGCGTGGTCGTCGTTGTTGATCCGTCCAATCCGAGGTTTTTGTTCCAGGTTTCTTGACATGGAGTGGTTTTTACAAGGACGAGTTGTCAGCACATCGCTTAACCCCATTCAGGGGATGGCCTCGGAAGATAGCTTCTTCAGATAGTTGAATAAACCTGCCGGAGTTCACAAAACTTTGTTGAAGGTCCAACTACACAAATCATTCCATCCTAGTAAACCTGAGACGCTTAGGTGTTGGGTTAACTATTCAGGCTACAGCTATCTACCTTTTTCCAAACTGTCTTATCACTAAGACTTGGCCGTCAGCGATTTGACACCCTGCCGTTTCCAGAGGGCGCCCACGTGGAGGACTATGGAAAAGGTCTTTTGGCCCCCAAACTAAATTTTTACTCTTTATCAAATCAACTCAATGTTAGCATATCTATCTTGTGTTGGAATGGCTGACGAAAGGACTTAAAATGCCATCAGTCCAGACCAAATGATTCAAAATGCTTTCCACAGTACTCTTGTGCATTGGTCCCACCCAGTAGCGGATTTAGGTATGGGCAACATGGGCTATTGCCCAGGGCGGCAACACAAATTTTATGAATTTTTTAGAATATAATTAAAAAAAAACTAGCACAAATTATCTTTATTTATTACACCAGCATCAAAAACTGCTGCCTAGGGCGTCGCATTTCTCCGCTCAAAATCCTGGGGCCCTATCATATAATTCGATTCGAATCGAATCGCTTTTGAAAGGATGAAAATGGTACCATATTTTTCTGCACTGTCGGAATATCTTCAGTTATTCCTCCAAGTGTAGGGGCTTCTAAGCAATCCGCGTTGTGTCGTTAAAACTCAATACACCATTGTGCTCGTATATGGGAGAAAAGCATGATTCAATTAATTAGTTTTTCAATGGGAGGCATCCGTTTCAGAGATATGTGAGCTTGAAAAGTGATATAGTGTGATTTTTCTCCAAAGCCTTAAAAAGTGAAGTTCTTCGACTATCGATTTTGACTCTAGTACTAAACTAAATTTTGTCTTTAATCAATGCATTGTATGCAGAAATTTTCACATGAAATTTTTGTTGTAACAATTGTCAAAATCTGATTTTACAGCAACAATGCCATGTGCGCGCTGCGCTGCGCTGCCCTGCCTACGTCCAACATGCGGCCGGCCTAACCCCTTGTAATGCATAGCGCGTCAACTGTCCATGTGGTCCAGTTGACGTTTCATTGGCATAAACTAGTTTCGGAGAATGGAGTTGCCAGCATGCACTCCTATGTATTAATTGCCTTGACCCTTCCAGGGGCATGGGCGCGTCAACATCTCTAGCATTTCTATGCCTTGTTGACGTTCGGTTAGCATATCTACTTTTCGAAAGTGCAGTTCCTAGCATGCACCTCCTCCACACCCTTTTGCAAATTCTTCACAATTTTTCACGCTATAAATCTGCTATCGATTTTCAGCGTGCTACGTTTACAAGTGCATTTTAGCACATATACTTCACCTATAACTCCAAATTGATTCAATTTTACTGGCCTATAGGGGACTACAGACCTTCAGTTTAACTGCGCAGTTATCTGTGCTTAATATCTGTGGAAAAATCTGTGCAGTTATTTGAACTGAAGGTGTGTAGGCTACCTTCGATTTTCGCTAAATTAGTTCCAATATTTTGTTCAGTTCTATCAGTTTTGATGAAGTGTGCATATCGTACGTGGGTGTTTAACAATGGACGATAGAAAAAAGAGACCCGCAGTTTGTTGCTAGAAGAAGAAGAAAGAAAGAGGAGAAAACGCCGTGGGAAGTGGTGCAAAGATTGGTATCCAGCCCAATCGGACGAGTACCTATTTCCCCAAGAAAACTGGGTGGCAATTTTGAGTTGGGCAGCCCCATTTTTTTTTTTACTTTTTTGACTTCAGATTAAGGGTCAGCGACCCAAAATTATCTTATAGTTCGAACCAGCCCGATCGGACGAGTATCTCCCCACGAAAACAGGGTGGCCATTCTGAGGTGGGCAACCCCAATTTTTTTTTTTTCTTTTTTTGACTTCAAATTTGGAATCAGCGACCTAAAACCTTGTAGTTCGAACCAGCCCGATCGGATGAGTATTTCCCCATGAACACAGCCAGGCCGGACGAGTGCTTCCCATAAAAATTATCATTATAGTGAAAGTACACATATGCTATCATGACCGCAAGTGCCACTCACGTCAAAGCACGTATCAAGTCAAGACAATGGCCCATCGCCATGGTTCGAACTACAAGGTAATTTTGAGTCGATGATTCCGACTCCGAAGTCAAAAAAGAAAAAAAATTGGAATTGCCCACCTCAGAATGGACACCCTGTTTTCGTGGGGAAATACTCGTCCGATCGGGTTGATTCAAACTACAAGGTAATTTTGGGTCGCTGATTCCGAATCTGAAGTCAAAAAAGCAACAAAAAAATTGGGGTTGCCCACCCCAGAATGGCCACCCTGTTCTCTAGTACATTCCCTTCTTTCAGTCGCATTGGAGTCGCGTAGCATCAGTGGACAAAGGCCCTAACTGTGCCTTGTGTGGTACTGCTTCATGGCCATTGTGAAATTTGGTAAAAAACTGATAAAACTGAACGATAAACTGTGTAATCTGCGCAGATTACCGTTGCAAAACAGGGTCCGAATGCACAGATCTCAGATCTACGCAAAAATCTGCCAAAACTGTGCAGTTTCCACTGATTATCGTTCAGACATGATGTCACACGTGATAAATTGAGCAATAAACTGAAGGTGTGTAGTGCCTCTATCTTTGCAACGGATAAGTGAAAAAAAAAAACCGATAAGTGCACTCAATTTCATTGCCAGAGGCGATTGCACTTGTCCGTTCTTGACCCTCTTTGTATGCAAAACTGATAAGTGCAACTTCAGTTTCGTTACTAGAGGGGATTGCACTAACCTGTTCTCGACTTTCCAACGGATAAGTGCAATCAATTTCGTTGTCCTGGAAGATTGCATTTATCCGTTCTCGATTGTATTATTTTGTGGGAATATGTCAATTGTCAAGTCTCGGTCGAGTATATGCCTTGATTGTACCCGTCATCGAAAAAACGTCCCATGTGGACAATAATAAATGCTTGAACCAAATAAGTGATATTTTCCCAGGTTAGAGAATTCTGCGTCTGTAGTAAAAAAAAATTGATCGATTTTCCATACAGCTTTCATGATCAAATTCCAATTTTCCACTCAAGTCGCCGAGAGTGCGTGCATTTCCATTTCATAGCAGTAATTTATGCGTTGGCCCGCATTTTATGTCACGATAACCTTCACTCGAATCCCGGAATGGTGTGCATCCTGCTGGGATGCTGGCAAGGGAGGAAAACACTTGAAATAACTTCCCCCGAACAATTCCAACATCTGCACTGTTGACAATATTGCCCGGAATTGTAGTCAGTAAATGTTTCAACACCTTCAATTCAAAAATTTCCAAATGTGTTTCCATGCACAGCTTGATCTCCGGAATTGAATTCATTTATTTTGAAATAAATTTAACATCCATTCCCGATCGTAAAAAGTGTATTCAGTCATTGCGGTTTTTTCCTAACTAAATGACTTCAGATAGGATCCTACTTGTATTTCTATACGGGTATCTCGAAACTCAAGGCTCTCAAGATGGAATTGTTGTTAAGTGTAATTGGAGCGAGCTGGAATTGGACAGTGTTTTATTCAACTCTTCCCTCGTCCCGAGTCCGCGTTTGTATTAAATTCACAACACGGCTATGTATGTCCTCACACGTTATCTATGTACATACATATGTATATATGTATGGACGACTAGTATCTACTCCAATGAACCCGCACTACGCATTTGGAGTACGAATAATATTCCTCATAATTTCCATCAATTTTTATGGTAGATGGCTTTGCATACTCAGCCACCCTGGATGCGTGTACATCTGTATTCTCCATAGTCAGCATTTGGGACAGAGTCACCAAGGGCAGGAGGACAGAATACCATTCGGTTTCTGAATATATTCCACAATATCTGGGATTTTATTACTCCGGTAAATCCCTTCATATGAACATATGAGTGGTATGTGAATGGCTGAACATGAGTGTGAAGCCACGTTTTATAACAGGCGATGATAACTTTATTCGTAGCACCGGCCGGCCCCGAGCGATAAAAATTGCATGTACGAGTACGATGGCTCTTGATCCGGGATATTTCCTAGTCGGTCTATGCTGTACGGCCTAGATCAAACCATGTGTTGCGTTTTTATTGCTTTAAGCGGATTAAGGACCCGATTGCATTTTTCACGTCTTCCTTTTTTTAGGGTATGGTTAGTGTAAACGGATTATGTGACAACAAAGTGGATTATTCTGGTCTAGTGACGATAAAAAACAATGACCCATATATTTATAGGCATTTTTACTGCACTTTGCAGAATATAAAAAAAAAACACGTCCATAGTAGTTTGAAAATTATTGGCAGATTTTGTGTGATACCGGCCGGTTCCCAGTCCCGGATAAAGCCAGCGCGGGGCTCGTAGCAAATGTGAACATGGGGCCCTAGATTTGCATTAGGTATTAAAGTTTAAAATACACTGGAACTTCGTTTAACCGGAATAATTGTTTTCGTAATATTACGTTTACACTATACCGTGATTACTTCATCTGCGCCGGCTGATTTAATCTGCAACTGTCAGATACATACAATTTTAAACTCACCACACCCAGATTACGCAGCAGATGAAGTAATCTGGGTATAGTGTAAACATAATTTAAGTCATTCCCATTCGGATAATCGAAAATCGGGATAATTGAATGATAACCGACGTCGCACGCATATGGTCATCTTTTATTACGTTTACACTATCCCCAGATTACTTCATCTGCGCCAGGTGAGATAATCTGCGACTGTCAAATACATACATTTTTGAACTCACCACACCCAGATTACGCTGCAGATGAAGTAATCTGGGGATAGTGTAAACGTAATATTTAACACTATCCCCAGATTACTTCATCTGCTGCTTAATCTGGGTGTGGTGAGTTTAAAATTGTATGTATTTGACAGTTCCAGATTAAATCAGCCGCCGCAGATGAAGTAATCTGGGGATAGTGTAAACGTAATATAAGGTACGTTGTGATTTGGTTATCTTCCTAATTTTAATAGAAATTTATTCAAAGCAACAAAAACATGTTAAACTTATTAAAATCAACAAAAATTGATTGTTTAGAATGAATGGTTGGTTGGTATCACTACCAACTCAATACCACAAGATTCAGTTGGCACTCCACCAAAAATAATCAGCATAAAAAGCCAATCGCACTTGAGTCGACTGGTTTCGTCCACGGATAGACTATACTCTTCAGGAGCCACCTTAGTCTATCTGGGAGGTAGCTCGACCGGCCCAACTTTTGTGCTGTATTCCGACTTTCGTCAGAATACATCAGTTGGTAAAACGCTCACTTTATATACAGGGTGTCCCAAACCCCAACGTCAACCCGGAAACCGGTGATAGGCCAGGTGGTGGCAGTTATCAGAAAAGTATTAAAAAAAGTCTCCGTCAATTATTTTTTGACTTATAGGCATTCAAAAAAGAATTGGAATAATTCATACCCTGTGATGATTTTTTAAGTTCTGTTATTACAAATTTTCATTTTTTTTATGAAGCAACCCTGACTAACTGTTCTATAAATCACAATCTAAAAGTAAAAAATTACTGTATTGGTTTTAAATAAAATATGAATTTTTTCCCCAATTTTGTACTCAAAATTATCACTTATCCCAACTTCAACTGACTGCACTGTAAAAAAATATACCACGCGGTTTTGGCAAGTAACTGTAAAAGATGGCGCATTTTGTCCAGATTCTAAAATGGTACGACACTTCCTATATTATCTCTTAATTGAGGTGAAAAGAAGTAATAATCTCATTTAGGCAAAAGTGTAATTTATTGAACAAAAAAATCAATTTATAATTAAGAGCTCTTTACACTTCACCGTGAACGTGAACATGAAAATAAAAATTTTTCCACGATCAAAAGCTCCGTGAAAAGATTTGGCAGTTATCGCATGGTGAGAATTATTTTTCCTGTTCACAGTCGTATTTACAGTTCACCGGGAAATTTATTTGAAATATGCAAAACGTCGTTTATTTAAGAAGAAAATAAAAATGTCGGTTGTAGAAAGGAATTAATGAAGGATATTGGTTAGAGTTTAGAAGCTGAAGCTGAATTGAAACGGAATAAATCGCCCACACAGGGACTGTTAATTCACAACTCTTAGTATCGCACAAAGTGTGCATGGACAATTTCGGTTTGGAACGAGCTGCGCTAGCTCCACCCTCAGGTCGCTCGTTTCACTATTTCTATATGTACCAGCATCCATTTCGTCCTAGCATATCTGCATCAAAAATTTTTTTTGTCTACGTGTAATTTCGGTCTCAAATTGAAATAAGGTATGCAAAGCAAAGCGAAAATAACTATGTACATACTCACTTTCGTTTTTAAACGAAAGTGAACATTGAATGCGAATCGAAAGTGGCCGCTTTCGGACTCAGCCGAAATTGTCCATTAATGGCTATTTTCATGGTGCCTTTCGGTACCCCGACGTGAGCATGAGCAGACTGATAGCTCATGGCCGGACTCACGACGGCCAGATATCACGAAAATCGTAATTTGGCCACTCACAACGATCTTAAGTCCATCGTAGGATCAGGCTGTTGATGTGTGGTCAATTGAGATTTATTTTACAAACGTGACTATATCTTGATTTAACCACACAAGTGATTGTGACGCTTTAGTCTTACATCTTGAACCGATAAAATTACATTTATCATTCCATCCTACTTTCTTAAATCGGAAGTTACAACGACTCCTTTTTGTTCTTAATTGTTTTTCTTGACCTCATGACTCTTTTCCGTGTTCGATTATAGTACCATTACGTTGTATACGTGCAATAAATGAGCATGTTTTTATAAGTAGGACCATAGGCGCCGACTATGGGGGGCACGGCACTTTTTGACCCCCCCCCCCTCCTCAATCCAAATATTGGAGGGGGGGCAACGCCCCCCAATATTTCAGACACAAATATGAATTCGCATGAAAAGCGATCCTCACTCGACTTCTTCGTTCAAAAAACCAAACACATATTTAGCTATGACAAATAGGGAAGGAAGAAAGGACATATATGTATATGAGGATTGTACCATTGAATCCTGTGTTTTCAGGTGCGTTTTGCTAGGGTCTGTGTCAATCGCAGACGACGATCAAAAAGATATATACAAATAGTGTTCCGTGCTCTATGGCTTGATCGCTAATCGGGAATAATGTGCGACGATCGTGTGCCTAACATTACGCACCTTTAACAATTCTTGACAGCCGTCAATCTCCCGGGCCCCGCTTCATGAGAACCCGTGTGGTATTAGCCCGAACCATAATGGCCTTATCAGGTATTAAAACTCGTCGTTCAATTTTGTTATGATTCCTCAAGATGCTATCAAAACTTAATGGATCTGTTGTGCTAACTATAATGATCTTAAAGGCTGGATTATAGTGTGCGCAACGAACACGGCTTGTGCTGTCAAATAAAGTTAAACCATTGCCATCTTAATATACAGGCCTCCGCTCAGCTGATCGCGGCGAAGTCTCGGCTGCTATGCTGACGTCAAAAAAGTGTTGCGAGTTTGTTAGAAAGTCAGTTTTCAACAGTTCAAATGTGTCAAACGAACGCGGACAGAAGGACTGCATTCAGGAAGCATGTAGCAGCGATGTATCAAAATATCCTCTCCACTACACATTTGAGGAGCCGCTACCTGACACAAAACTTGATTCGTGATTGAACAGCTACATATCAAATACCTTGCAAACAGCTGATACCTCAAATATTTGATAATTGAGTCGCGAAAGTATGATGGCACGGCTGCAATTATTTTTTTAACACCACACTTTACTTACTTTTGCGCGACACGAATCTAGACCCGGATTTATTTGCGTTTTTAGTTCACAGTCAAATGTCATTCATTCATGTGACAACACACATACCACCTGTGAATTGTCAAATGTAGCGGGCTCCATGCCCAGAGATCGTGGGGGATCAGTGGAGCGATTGCAATCACAAGCGGGAGGGGTCGTAGCGCTATGGAGCAGACAAGCGCTCTGAATGCACTCAAGATTTAACTGTATATAACAGCTGATTTTCGTTGGCTGCAGCATTTTTCGTGCGCAATATAACTAAGAGGTAAGACGACGGTCAAAATATTTGAGTTTGAATTTGGTTAAAATTTAATTGATTATTCTGTGTTATGAAACAAAAAAGCATTATGGTTCCATTTAGAAATGCTTGAAAAATTGGCTTCATTCTTAAAAACAAACGCCATATCCATACAACGCTGATGATCTGCACGGTCGAGACCGTACAACTCGAGATTTGACGAAGAAGTTGGTTCTAAATTGGGTCCCCTCAATCGTGAGATCATTTTGATTGGCTGTATGAGACTATACATTCGTATCGATTTCAAATATTTACCCGCTTAAAGACGTCGACTTTTTTAGCTAAGGCTATTGGGTCGTCCTGTCCATGGACCCATCATCAGTAAATTTTTTTAAATTGTAAGAGATACGTTAATTGTTATTTCAAGAATTGGTCAGATTATTGTGAGGATACAATCAGAAAAAAATCACCCAACAAGGCAACGCGACTGTCAATCAAAAATGTATGAAAAGTTGTTGTGCCCCCCCCCCCCCATTATTTTCTAACAGTCGGCGCCTCTGAGTAGGACCATTCAACATGTTTAATAACAGTCTTCTGATTTTCACTCCTCCTTCTTCGTGTAAATATCAACATCCGGTCTCCTTTTCATTCTGTCAGATCAAATGTCCCTTTAACGCAATTCTCCCACCCCGTTAAACTTTAGGATTTATAATACATATATTTATAATTAAAACACAATCATATTTGTATCAAATGATTCATTCGATTATATTATTTCATAAATAAACAATAAAAAATAGTTTTTTTTTCACGATAAACAACTTTTCAGAATGCAAATGCAATTCGAACGTGAACAACATCGTGGAAAAATATCGTGGTGAATTTCACGTTTCAGTCGTTCACTTTCACGTTCGCGCGTCTACACTTCTCCGTGAAACGTGGTGAAACTGATTCCACGATGAATTTTTCTGTTCACGATGAAATATACGGGGAATTTAAAAAAAGTATATGGAATATCAATATTAAATTGTGCAAATGTATTCAAAATGTAGTTTATGGAATTCTTCATTTATTTCAATATAATCCCCGGACGTAAAATGTAATTTTCATAGATATTTTTCAAGAAACATTTTTCAATTTTCACGTTCACGGTGAAGTGTACAACGCCCTTTAAACGTTAGAACTTCAATTTACAACAAATGTTCAAAATGTTTGCCTTCAGCTGCAATGTAAGCACGACATCTTCTTAAAAAGGATCGAGTTATAAACCGCGCCAATCTTCCGGAACTAATGGCTTCAGCGGCTTCCGCAATTTTTTGGCGGAGTTCTTCCAAATTTTCGATTTCTTTCGTGTAAACCTTTTAGGGGGGATTTAGGTCAGGTGAACGTGCCGGCAACGAAATTGTACCAGACCGCCCTATCCACCTCTCGGGATATTCTCGATCGAGGAACTCTCTTACTGTACGGGCATAATGCGCTGGGCAGCCATCGTGCTGATACCACATATTTGCAAAAGTACTAAGTGGCACGTCTTCCAATAAATTGGGTAAATGATTCATTAAAAAATCTAAATATGTCTCGGCACTTAAGTTCTCCGAAAGCTCGAATGGTCCAATAATTTCGCCATTTAAAATTCCAGTCCACATGTTCACTTTAAAGCGATGCTGCGCTCTATATTGCCGCATTAAATGTGGATTTTCGATGTGCCACTCGTGTAAATTGTGGAGTTTAATGTAACCATCTTTAGAAAATGTGGGTTCATCGGTCCATAGAATTTTGTTAAAGAATCGGGGATTTTCTCTGTACTCACGCAACATCGTTTGACAAAATTGTACTCTCTGCGGATAATCTCGAGGTAGCAGACTTTGGACTCGTTGAACATGGTACGGGTGCATCTTGTTTCTCCGTAGAATTCGTTGTACTGTACTTTTGGGTACTCCTGTGCTACATTCAATTGCACGTACTGAGGCACTGGGGTCTTGTTCGACTGCTTGTAAGACTTCCTCCTCGTAGGGCATGATGGAATTTGGCTCTTCTGTCATGTGGTGTGGAATTCGACCCTCTGAGAATGACTGGTGTACGTTTATAAATATTCGGTGATCCGGATAACGTTCAGCATTTGGATATCTCTGACGATAAAGTCTGGCTGCAGCACTAGCATTGCATTTGCATTCCCATAAATAAGATGCATGATAGTATATTCCCGCGCACTGTATCTGTATGGCATAATGGCAGTTAAATGCATCCTATAATCAAATTGTTACTGAATCACTAAATCATTCAAAAGGCTACATGTGCTACATATGTCGTACCATTTTGGAATCTGGACAAAATGCGCCATCTTTTACAGTTACTTGCCAAAACCACGTGGTATATTTTTTTTACAGTGCAGTCAGTTGAAGTTGGGATAAGTAATAATTTTGAGTACAAAATTGAGGAAAAAAGTCATATTTTATTTAAAGCCAATACAGTAATTTTTTACTTTTAGATTGTGATTTATAGAACAGTTAGTCAAAAGTTGCGTTTTTAGAGCCTTAGACTGATTTCATTTCGCTCAAATTGTAGCATTTTATAGTTTGTGTTCTCTTCTGTATTAGGGATACATATTTCTGTGAAGTCAGAAGTGCTGGATCGCATTTGCAATTTGTCGTACTTTTTATTTTTTTGTAAAAATGTCATCTCAACCGAAACAAGGTAGACTAGACTAGAGAAAGATAGTCAAAAACTACTCCACACAAGAGAAACAGCAAACGGCTCTTGATAACTTTTTCCAAGCAATGTAAATGATATCTATGTACATTTTAAAATGATGTCACTAAGTTTCAATAAAACTTATAAAGAGAATAAAATACACGTTCACGCTGTTTTGTCTTAATTCCTATCGCTCCCTACAAACGCAACTTTTCAGAAAACGCAACTACCCCATATAGATTACATTTTGGTTGCATTTTGTGAGATTCTATTGTATTTAATTTGTATTCTGACGAAAGTCGGAATACAGTCTATAGATAATCGCTGGACTGTCTCTTGTCTCTGAGTGTAGACAAAGCTTTATTGTTTAGAATATGAGACCGAACCGTTGGGTAGAGTTTTTTTGTTATGGTTGGTGTGGATTACCAAACGGATACACTTACATTCTTATTGGTAATCAATAGAAAACTGCCCGGCAAAATCACTCTCGGGAAGCTAACCGGTTAATTACCTGCTAGCACCAGCCGTTAATCTTCCAGTTAAAAGGTATAGGGAATCGGGAAAAAATTCACTTATATACTTTTCACTGCGCCCCATGCGTGTGATTTCTTATCTCTATTCTTCGTTAGCAGACGAACATAACACAGTCCTCTTCACTCTAGAATACAACAAAGGGGAAAAATGCGGATTCATTTAGATAAAATATTGGTGCAATACCCAATTCGATACGGGAGTATTACAAGTAAAATTCCGGTTACCAGCAGACCGCAAGAATTTTGAGACCAAATCTCTACCCTTTGAGCCATCACAGCCATTTCCTCCTGAAGGTAATTAAGCGAATATGAAGCCCTCGAGGGAAACTTTCGTCAACTATTGCATCATCGAGGGTAAAACAAAATAAGTAAATAAATAAATAACTGGCACAACAGTCCAATTTGAACCACGGCCTCGAGATGAGTTAGCATCATCTCATTTTCTAGATCGTGACGGTTTTTTGTGCAGAGGTATGTGAGCAGCAATACGCTCAACCGAGTTATTTACCCCATAATGGGTACTCATTTAACAGCTGAGTGGGCTCATAGTCCGACACGTAAATCCCCGGAATCGAACCGGGGCCCAGTGCGTTGAAGGCGAACGTGCTAACCGTTGCGCCATCCGGACTACAAAACAAAATAAGTCGTGAGAGTAATATTACGTTTACACTATCCCTAGATTACTTCATCTGCGCCGGCTGATTTAATCTGGAACTGTCAAATACATACAATTTTAAACTCACCACACCCAGATTAAGTAGCAGATGAAGTAATCTGGGGATAGTGTAAACGTAATTTTATTGTAGCAACTTATGAAAGTATGATACATAAGCAATAGAAGTGTGGGACTGGTTTGCAGGGCAGTTTGCTTGTGTTTGTGGTCCCACAAAAAATCGCTTTTGTGGTGGTCGTTTCGGCAGCGGTTTCTTGCAGGGTGCTCTACATGGCCAGTTTATACAAACTACTCGAAGACAATATTACGGGACTCCCCTGTAAGTATTGTTGTCAAGAATATGGTGTGGCTAGCTCTGGCTTTTAGAATTTCGATGGTATCTTACTTGGCACCCCCCTGCTAACCAAGTCATGATGAAGACATCAATGCGCTCATTATCCAGGCCTAGACGAAAGGCATCATGACCATTGTTCTAGCCACGGGACTAAAGTTAATTATGTATTTCCAAGCATATGGTGAAACCATACATGACCACCTACGAGTCCATACATGAGTAGCACTGACGAATTCGTTCAAGCCGGCTCGATGAATTAGTCAGTGATACTCATGTATGGACTCGTAAGTGATCATGTATGGTTTCACCGGGGGCTACCAATATGAGGAAAAAAGCCAGACCGAAGCGTATATACCCTAGACTTGTGCAGACCTAGTGGTGATACCAGAAGTACCAATTGGCAACGACCATAAGAATTAAAAGTGAGTTTCCTATATGTCCAGTTTATAGGGAGGCTGGCACTCATCCAGGAGGATCTTGACCGTTCTCAAAATCAATTAACTAATCCATTCTACAAATATCTGTCGAATTTTTCAAGTCGCTAGCTTCATTCTATCGCAATTTATTGCTTATTTGAAGTCTCACTTGTAGGGGAGGTAGAGGTTTCGTTTGTCGAATCTTGCGCATTTTTAATAACAACCAACTATGTAGATCCCAGTACAAACATTTGACCAAAATTTCAAGTCACTAGCTTCATTTTATCGAAAGCTTCAAATAAGCGAAGTTTCATTTGTAGGGTAGGTAGGGTTTCCTTGGGTCGGATCTTGCCCATCATTGCCACTAACCAATTAAATTATGCTACAAACATTTAAATTTCAAGTCTCCAGCTTCACTCTATCAAAAATTAAATCTTATTTAAAGTTTCATTTGTAGGGGAGGTAAAGGTTTCTTTGGTTGGATTTTACGCTTTTTCAATATAAACCAGCTGAATACTACTATAAACATTTGACTAAAACTTCAAGTCGCTAGCTTTATTTTATCGAACGCTATCGCTTATTTTAAGTTTCATTTGTAGGGGAGGTAGGGGTTCCTTGGGTCGGATTTGGCCCATCTTTAATACCAACTAACTCAATCTCACTTCAAACATTTAGCCAAAATTTTAAATCGCTGGCTTCATTCTATCAAAAGTTATCGCTTATTTCATTTGTAGTGGAGGTAAGGGTTCCTTGTGTCGGATCTTGCCCATTTAATAATATAACAACTAACTGGATCTTACTATCAACATTTTATCAAATTTTCAACTCGCTAGTGTCATTCTGTTGAAAGTTATCGTAATTAAAGGAATATTAAATTTTTTGAAATTTGTTGGGGAGGTAGGCGTTCCTTTGATCTGATTACTGATACTAAAACTCAAGCAGCTTCTCACCTCAAGGTTGCGTGCCAAAAATCAGGTGGGTTCAAGAGTTATAGACAAAAAAACCTGAAAAGTAGAGTAGTACGGGGCTCTTTATAAAAAAATTACCGTTAGTTTTCAACTGATCGATTTTATTTTTCCAGGAGAGTATAAGATTATCCTCGCGAGCAATCTACCAAAGCTAGAGCTTTTCACGCTTATTTAATCAGGAGTTATAGATATATTTAAGTATTATACATATGTAAAGGAGGCAGGCGTTCTCTTGGCCTGATGACGCCCATTTTCAATACCAACAAACTAGATCATACTTCCAATATTTGACCAAAATTACAAGGCTCTAGCTTCATTCTATCGGAAGTTATCGTGCGAACGGGCAGACAGACAGACAGACAAACAAACAGACAGACAGACAGACAGACAGACGGACAGACAGACAGACAGACAGACAAACAGACAGACAGACAGACAGACAGACTGACGGACAGACAGACAGACAGACAGACAGACATGGCTTAATCGAATCAGGAGATGGCCCTGATCATTTATGTATATACATTGCTATTCCTCCGGAGCCTCCTTTAAAGTGTTACATATTTTTGTCGTGACAAAAACAATATACCCTATACTATTGTATATGTAAGTCTAGGGTACAAAAAGAATTGTTAAATCCTTGTATGTATTATTTCTTATTTAAAGAAAATCGAAATCTTTTATTGTGAAGCCCTTCCTCCTCTCATGCTATAATTTGAGAGTCCACCAATTTTATATGAAGTCGGGTGGTCCCAAGAAACGGTTGCTGGTTGGGCTTAGAGGCCTGGACCCTACCATGAGAGTCAATCATGGTCTGGTCAATCATGAGATGGTCTGGACGGATGTATTCTTTCGTAGTTTCACTTCCCATTTCTTCCCTTCCCATGTTTTCGTTTTTGTGTGTCTGTAGGTATGCGATTTTGTTTTTGGTGATAATGAGCATCGGTGGGCAATAGGTGGGAAAGTACCCACCGCACATCTCGTGAACAGGGCTAGAGCCAGCGCAAGCCGCCACCTGCCTGTTGATGGAGTTTGCGCTTGACCTTCACGGTCGCATCTCCAGCTTCCTCCGTTCAGCAATCGTACTGCCCAATACCTCTCATTATAAGCTACTTCTTTCAACAATCCGCTGCCATGAAGCGTCAGACATCCAAGCTTATGTCAGCAGCTTTTTTCTAGCCCTGACTGAAGGAGCGACAAGGATACTCCTTTGCCCTAACCTCTAGCGGGGCATAGCGAGTCAAATATTCTATGTGGCTTAGCTGCCGTTTCGTTGATATAAACCAGTTTCGGACGATATATGCCAGCATGCACCTCCTGCCCCAATTTAGCGGCCTACCTGCGACAAGTCAGGAGATGTTGTGGCTTATCATTACGCCCCGCACCACAGGGGGACGACAACACAAACATCCATGGCCACGATTGCCGTGGACGGGACTTGAACTTGACGCCTCTAAGCACTGAGCTGCCAGTCGCCCCGCTATTCATCAAATCAACTGATAACAACAGATATTCGGCTCTTTCATCTTATCATTTATTTTTAAATAAGAAAACAAAAATCCCCCACTAAAAACATCTCAAAAATTAATTAATCAGAATTAACACATATTTATTTTATTAAAAGTGAACCGAAGATTTACGGAGTATGAATGCTGTATGTGCTCACTTTACCATCATCGTCGAGTGTGGTGGTGGCTGCTTTGTATCCGGCTTGCTTGCCATTGATATTGTGCAATTCACTCTCAGCCGTTGAGATCAAGTTGTAGTTCTTGGGTCTGCCATCAGGTCCGTACTAAATGAGGAATCGCAAATTTAATAAAAATACTGTACCGAAAATTAACGCCTACTAACCTGCGTTCCAGATGACCACTTTGAGCTCTTTTCCCAAGATTTGGATTTGGCGAAACCTCCGGATCCCCCAAGGCTAGCTCCTCCGACGAGACCGCCAGATGTAAAACCGGAGTCCATGACAGTGTGTCCAGATCGGACTCCACCGGTGCTAATGCTCTGCGCTTGCAATTTGGCAAGACGTTCAGACTCTGACATGTACGACGAAAGGTCAGAGCTGGTACCATCGATCAAGCCTGTTCCAAGACCGAAAGATGATCCACCATATCCAGTGGTTCCGAGATACCCGACACCTCCTACTAATCCAATTCCTCCAGTGGCACCATGGTCGCTGCTGGAGCTGGAGTATTGCGATGATGCTGAGGAACCTCCACCGACAATGGGAACGATTGGAAGGTACGATCCCTGATTGTTGGATGACGACGATTGTGCAGAGTAGCGGGATGAGCTTGATGAGGCTGGGATGATAGGTGTGATGATAGGGATAGCCTTGTTTTCTGACACCCGTTCGGAATGGGATGAGTAACGAGAACTACCGCCACCGGTGTAGATTGGGATTGGAACAGCCTGGTTCTGGCTCACTCGCTCCGAGAAGCTCGAGTAACGTTCAGATCCGCCTGATGGAGCAATGATTGGCACAATGGGAGTTGCTTGAACTTCAGACAAACGTTGCGAATGTGAAGAATAGTGGGATGATCCAGATGGTGCAATGATTGGCATGATGGGTGTGGCCTTAGATTCGGAAACGCGCTCAGAGTGGCTTACATAACGTTCAGATCCACCGCTAGGGGTATAGATGGGAATGATGGGCGCAGCTTGAGTTTGAGACACACGTTCGGAATGAGCACTATAACGCTGGGAGTTACCGCTTGGAGTATAGATTGGAATGACTGGAGCAGCTTGTGTCCTTGAACTTTCCGAGTGCGAAGAGTAGCGTGACGAACCACCTCCGCTAGTGTAGATAGGAATAGTAACGGGGGCAGCAGCGGACGAGGAGTATCGTTCGGAATGCGATGAGTGAGACTCTGATCCGCTTGGAGTGTAGATTGGAATCACGGGAGCTGCTTGGCTTGATACACGCTCAGAATGGCTGACATAGCGTTCAGATCCACCACTTGGTGTATAAATCGGGATGATTGGTCTAGCTTGTGATTGAGATACCCTCTCAGAATGTGAGGTGTATCGTTCCGAACCGCCCGATGGAGCGACTACTGTAACAATTGGTTGTGCCTGGCTCTGTGAAATACGTTCGGAGTGTTGAGAGTAGCTTTCCGAGCCACCACCAGTGACAGGGATCACAATTGGGGCACTAGCCGACTGGCTGCTGTGGGATGAGCTTGCTTCATAGTTGGATGATCCAGATGAAGAAGGCGAGATGTAAAGAGGAGCAGCTTGTTGGGAAGATGATGAGGATGAGTAGGATGAACTGCTTGCTTGATCACCGCTACCAGTGTAGCCTACATAGCCGACACCAACTCCACCGACTAGATTCTCAGTGTCGCTGGACATTAATTGTTGACTGAAAATGTATATATTCGATTAGATTCGAGGAGATTATTTCACTACTGAGTATATCCTACAATATTTATGAAATTTTTACAAGGCATTTCTTCCAACATAGGCATAAGCAAGATGACATATATTTTATGTAGCCTATGCCTAAATTCACAATTTTTTTTAAATTTAATAGTTCATTTGTTTCGAAAAGGTTAAAGAAAAAGTCGAAGATTTTTTTTTAATCTTTAAATTTGAGTGCTTAGGCGTTTCCATTGATTCTATTATTTTTGGCAGTGTCACATTTTGGCAACTACGAGTACATTCTTCATTCTAAGCTTAATAAAAATATTTACCTATCACAAGGTACACAGTCAGTCGTTTGACAACATTGTGTTCCAGCTGCTGTAAGGCTAGCCGACCCTGATGATGACGAAACTGCAGAGCCAAGACGTTCGTCGACGCTTTTACGTGCAGTACTTACTGATTGCTGATGTTGTGAATAGTGTCTGCATTTAGCAAAGTTCAATTAAGAGAATAGAAATCTCAAATCAAAATCAAATCAATCATAGTTAATAAAGTAGATTAAGTGTGTCGTTAGTCACGATTTCGTACAGTGTTACAACATAGAGGGTTTTGCCAAGTTTCAAATGCCAAATCGTTTTTAATTTTCAGGTATCGTTAATAGTACAAGTAGTTAGTTACTTCTCGTTTCATTGATATCGTATTTGTTTGAATTTAAATTCCTGATCACACAAATTAGTGAACGGTAGGTTATTGTACTTACAGCCCCTTAACAGAACTTCTGTTATCAAAATTGTCAATATTTCAAACATTAATGTTTCCACAACGTATCCATGTTGTCCAATTGGTTGGTATGGATTTCGTGTGTATTTGTTTGATTTTTTTTTTTTAATTGATATTGTCAAAGAATTGATATAGACCGTTAGAGTAAAAATAAAACAGAAAAAGAGCAAAATTATTGCAGAAAATTTATAATGATAGAAAAAATAAGCAAAATCTGCTTACTGGCCATACTTAGTTTCAAATCCTCCGTCCGCGACCCAAGCGTCTGAAATAGAAAATAAAAAATGCATTTATAATAGGTTAACGAGCTACAGTTAAGTAATTTGCTTTGTAGGTAAATAAAAACAAAAATAACTTTAGGGTGCAGGAAGGCAATTCTACAGTCAAACTGAAGCATCTAGCCACGCGTACTCCGGGCATCGTTGTACATAAACAACGTCTAACAGGGCTCTGGTAATCCCATATGGGAATATGGGTGAATAAAAAACACATGGAAACTCGAAACATGGCAAGAAGAAGACGGGCAGGGATATCTGCCCAAGTGTCCGGGGGAATCGCACCTCCTTGCGAGGCCTTGCCCTCTGAAGAGGTGCAGTCGACAGCGGTAAACGGGCTTACGACGAAGGAGGCCGAGTGCCGCGAGTGCACCCGCACGAACTGGCTGGACGCGTACTTGCTCCAGCAACATTAAGGAGCCCTCTTTCACTTGTTTCTTATGTTTCACCTGACATTTGGGCAACACCTTCAGACTCGCGTAAGCAACGAATGAAATGGACTGAGCAAATTAATCTCTTTATCATCGTATTGCCGCTTGTTACACCAGACGTTCATAGAGCAATTTCCGCAATATACACAGGTGTCATTGGAGCGGCTATCAACAAACAAAAACGCTTCATTATGCGAAGGAGTGCAATATCGGAGAAATTTAGGGAAAGAATACGGTTGGAGGTTTTGGAAGCTACTCGGAACCAAGAATCGGTGGGGTCGGATGTGACATCTTCATCATCATCGCGTTACGAATTTGTGACCAACAGGTTACATACAGCCGCTGCATCATCATCATCATCGTGGCGCGACAGCCCGTCGTCAGGCCTTGGCCGCCTTGGACCGGTTTTCGTCAGGTTTATGTGAAGTGTGTGTGTTTGTCTTGAGCTATTCAGAGGACATTTGCACCAGGTTTGTGTTCGAGTTCGAGTTGGAGTTCGACAGTGTATGGTGACACTAATTGTGTCGACTTGATGAGTAACGTCTTGCTGTCGTCCATATTCATAGCCCGAATAGCGTATTCCAGTGATAGGTTGAAGAGCGTCGGTGCCAGTCCATCGTCCTGTTTCAGATCAGTGTATGTTTCAAATAGATCAGTAAGTCTATTCTGGATCCTGACTTGTGAGACGGAGTTGGTCATCGTCGTCATTGTCAGTAGCACTAATTTGGCCGGTATACCAAATTGCAACAAACCAAAGGTCCATGGACTGGCTTACTTCCATTGTATCCGCATTAAGACCCTGGGATGGTGCCTCATTGCGTGTGGCCAAAGGGGATGAGATCCCCCGTCACAGGGTAGTGAACATCTTCTTCCCGAAGAGTGCACAGTCTTCCACGGAAAGAGCTCTACACTTTTTGAGCAGGCAAAATAGTGGACTGCAGGCAAACAACTGGAGGATTATCAAAGAGACGAAGGAAGGAGAAGGTCTCTCGATGATCGCCTCAGTGGACCCGAGATCGATCGATATAATCAGGCAGCGTAATTTCTGCTTATCATATCGTTTCGGCAAAGTGAAGGTGCACTTGAGGAGCTGGAGAGTTTCTGAGCGCCAGGTGGCTGTTGCTACCTCCTCTGACTCCCGTTCTAGCAAAAGCAAAGATTGTGGCCACACGGAAATCGCGCCTACTGCTCCTCATACCAATAAAAGACTACCAACTACTGGTCCCGCAGAACCACAGCCTGGTACCAGCAGGGAATGTAGGTTAAATAATGCCGCGCTGAGTACTGAATCCTCATCTTCCATAGAGTTTCCTATGGAAACGCAGCCTGTTTGTTTTAGCTTCAACAGGGAAATCGAATCCAGCTTAGACTCTGATGATGAGACAGTTCTCTAATCCGTGTACTGGCGTGGTGCAAATCAACCTCCACCACGCCAAAAACGCCTCGGATATCTTGACCTCAAGATTTATTAAAGAAAACCTGGGGGTGGCCCTCGTGCAAGAACCATGGCAGGTCAATGGAGTAATAAAAAGGCCTCAACGTAAGTAACTCCACCTTAGTATACGACTCTAGATCCACACGTCCAAGAGCCTGTATCATCTTAAGGAACAACATTAAATACATTTGCCTTTCAGACTTCACCAACGGCGACCTAGTGGCAGTAGCTACTAACTCGACCAATGGTAATAACGAACCAGGACTTGTCATCGTTTCGGCTTACCTACCCGGGGACAGTGAAATTCCATCTTCAGTGCTTCGAAGGCTCTCTGACTACTGCAAGGGGAAAAAACTGCCCCTTCTGATTGGATGCGACGCCAACGCTCACCACATTATCTGGGGAAGTACCGACACGAACCGTCGAGGTGAGCACTTACTTGAACTTATTACAAGTTTAGATTTAAACATTTTTAACAAAGGAAACTGTCCAACTTTTGTCACAAAGACCAGGAGTGAGGTACTTGACGTTACGCTTGGGTCTTACAGTTTGTCAAATCGAATACATAATTGGCACGTCTCTAATGAACCATCACTGTCAGACCACAGGCATATTCGATTTGATATAGAGGCTTTAAAACAAGTTAATATTAATAAAAGAATTCCACAGCGCACAGACTGGGAAGGATACTCAGTCTTGTTACGTGATAAACTCAGCATAATAGACAACAAGGTTTCTGGGTGGCTCAGTCTGGACAGTTTAGTCTCTAATGTAACCGAGGCAATTATATCCTCCTATGAGGAAAACTGCCCACTAAGAAACTCTAGTGACTCAAGAGGTGGAACTCAGAACTCTCCGCGCTGCGAAAGAACACTAGAAGACTTTTCAATAGGGCGAAAAAAACCGGCGAGTGGGAGCAATACCGGACCTCGCTCACACAATATAACAAAAGTATACGAATCGCCAAGAAACGAAGTTGGACTAAATTCTGCGAAGGTGTTGATAGTGCAAATACCGCAGCTAGACTTCATCGTGTTCTGGCCAAAAAAGGTACAAATCAAGTCAACACTCTGCGTAATCAGGATGGCAGTATTACAGAGGATGCCGAGAGCACAGGCCAATTGCTCCTGGATACTCATTTCCCTGGGTGCAAGAGTGTTGGGGAGGATAGCAGCTACACAGTTGAGTCGGGAATGCGGTACAAAGCCAACCGCGTAGACTGGAGCACTGCAAAAGACATCTTCACTTACAGTAAAGTCAGATGGGCCATTGATTCATTTGAGCCCTTTAAATCGGCTGGCACAGATGGAATCTTCCCTGCTCTGTTACAGAAAGGGAAGGATATATTGATTCCCTACCTCCTGAATATCTTCAGAGGAAGTTTTGCTCTTGGTTATATCCCAGATTCCTGGAGATCAGTTAAAGTAGTCTTCATCCCAAAAATGGGAAATCGTTCCAAGGACGACCCTAAATCGTATAGGCCAATTAGCTTGACCTCCTTCATGCTTAAGCCCATGGAGAAAATCCTCGATGTGCACATCAGAAGCACACTCCTTATGAAATTTCCGCTGCACTCTAAGCAGTTTGCTTACCAATCAGGAAAGTCAACTGAAACTGCTCTACACTGTCTAGTGAGAGAAATTGAGTCTGCAATAGCAGCTAAGGAGATGGCGGTATGTGCCTTTCTTGACATTGAAGGAGCTTTCGATAATACATCTTTCTCTGCCATTGACTCTGCACTCAGAACAAAGGGAGCAGATAGCACAACTGCATTATGGGTGAAAAGGATGTTATCATCTAGAAGGGTCATCACGGATATCGGAGACTGCACTTTAACAGCATATGTCACAAGAGGATGTCCGCAAGGAGGGGTACTATCACCCCTTCTTTGGTGCATCGTAGTAGATAGCCTGCTGTGGAAGCTCTCCACTATGGGATTTTCTACACAAGGTTATGCTGACGACTTGGTAATAATTGTCAGAGGAAAATTCGAAGAAGTGCTAACGGAAATCCTCCAGTCAGCGCTGAATGCAGTGCAAAATTGGTGCAATGATAACGGCCTACGTGTTAACCCGGCTAAGGCAGTTATCGTCCCTTTTTCAAGGAAAAGAAACATCAAACCAATGAGGCATCCCACTATGTACAACACCCCAGTGCTCCTGGCAGACACCGTCAAACACTTAGGTGTTACTCTAGATAAGAAGCTACTTTGGTCGGCACACCTGAGGACAATCTCGGACAAAGCCACCAAAGCTCTATGGATCTGTAGACAGTTTGTAGGTAAAACTTGGGGGACAAGCCCTCGAATAGTACTATGGATCTATAAGGCAATTGTGAGACCCATAATTGAATATGGGGCTATCATCTGGTGGAAAAAAGCTACCACCAAAGAAGGAATGGCTATATTAGGAAAGATTCAAAGACTGGCCTGTCTCACAATTACTGGGGCTATTCGCAGCTGCCCCACGGCTGCCCTTGAGGCGTTGTTAGATCTTCCGCCGCTCCACATTCACCTAAAGGCAGAGGCAAAATCAGCAGTAGCTAGGCTTAAAGCTAATCAAACTAACATCAAGTTTAATTTGGAGCAGGAACACTGGCTCCACGAGGATAATGAATTAGGCTTGCCATCAGACCACATAACAAGGGAACTCCGCTTCAATCACCTCTTCTCTACAACCATATGGAGCAGAGAAGAATGGGAAATGAAGCACTCAACCCTTCCTTCCAGTACCGTTAAATGGTTTACGGATGGCTCCAAAACTGAAGAAGGCTCAGGGGCGGGTATCGCAGGCCCCTCAATTAGAGTGTCTATTCCTATGGGGAAGTACACCACGGTTTTCCAGGCTGAAGTTCACGCGATTGAGGTATGTGCGAACTTTTGTCTGGAAGCTGGCTACCGTAACAGTAGGATTGCAATCTTCACTGATAGTCAAGCTGCAGTCAAGGCGCTTAGCAAATTCTCCTTTTCATCGAAACTGGTTCTGAATTGCTTTGAAGCTCTGCAAAGAATTGGCATTGCTAATATCGTTACCATCTATTGGGTCCCTGGACATGTTGGTATTGCGGGTAACGAAACCGCTGATGAGCTAGCCAGGACGGCCTCTGCAAGTCCGTTTACAGGGCCTGAACCCTTCTGTGGTATCCCTCTATGTAGGGTGAAATCACACATAAGAGAGCAGGAACAGTTAGAAACCACTGCACATTGGGAAAACCTCCCTGGCCTGAGACAATCGAAATTGTTTATTTCAGCTCACTCACCCAAGCGCTCCTTGGAATTGGTGTGCCTTGGCAGAAGCAGAGTGAGAATCATTTGCGGTCTCCTTTCAGGGCATTCCACTCTCAGGGGTCACCTATACAGAATGGGGATTGTCTCTAACCCCAACTGTCGTTTTTGCGAAAGCGATGATGAGACTTCTCAGCACATCCTCTGTGAGTGTGAGGCACTCGCCCGTCGCCGCTTAGAGAGTCTCGGTGAGGCATTCCCTGAAGTGGAAACGATCGCCTCTTTCAAACTTGGGCAGCTGAGCAGATTTGTGGGATCGATCAAACTCGATCGCCCACTCTAGATTTACAGGGCTATAGCACAATAGACCCTATGGTCGCAGTGCTCGTGGGCCCTTCGGGCCCACTGCCCACAAACTAATCTTAATCTTAATCTTAAATTGCAACATGACGTTGTACAGGCGCTGCAACACCTGATTTACTTTCTCAAATCGACAGCGAAATCGCATCCAGACTTAGCTCAGATACGTCGTTACAGGAACTGCAATTCCTTGTAAATTGTGGTGCAGTGGCGATTACCGATGTCGGATTGACTTGTTTTAAAAACTTTTGCGATGGTATTTTCACAGTAAGCGCATTCTTTTGTAATGAATGACTTTTCTGATGGTCTATTTGCATTGTTGATTGTCAAATATTTTCCTAGAATATTTGCCACCTAACAATTCGAGTTCTCCATCAGGAATTTTTCAAGAACGACAAATCTGTCATTCTATCACACTGTGGGTCGTTGACACTTGCAAACGCTTTATTCTGATGGACACTTATATGTCCTTTAAGAAAATGCTGTTTGATCTGGTGTTATCGACCTCGCATTGGGATAGGAGAGACACGCGGGTAGCGATATTCCATGTCGAGTTTCATGCAAACGGAGAATTCCGTTGCATGAAATGCGATTGACGAGATTTTTCAGCTGATGCCTGTGCTGTATCGAGAGTCGCGACCTGTGGGAGAGCGATCGCTCGAGAATCTACTATCACCCATCACAGCCGTCTCTTCGGCACACCATCGCCGGGATGTGCTATTTTCTTTTAGGGGTCAACTTTCACCCGCCGGTGCGATCACATTGGCATTGTTCCGCCAATCGAGTTAAATCCGCCCAGAGGAGCATTTTTATCCGTCGTAGAGGCTTGATCAGAGAGATTCCCACGATCGGACTTATAATTGTTGGATTCATCCTTCCGGGACGCGTAACTTAATAAAAATGTAATTTCATCCGCCGTGGCTGTCGTAGCGGGGACATCCCTGCCGAAACGGATGATTCCCGTGTTGCTGTTAAATTCGGCACAAGACATCGGGGCGATTGCCGCGACGAGTTAGTTTGGAAAAGATATTGACGCTATTACGGGTTTTTCGTCATCTCGAGCCGGCTCATATATACCGCAAGTGTCCGGATTCGTTTGCGCAAGTGCCTGCTACAACAACAAAATTAAGATTGCTCAATTGCCCTAACCCCTTGTGGGGCATAGTGCGTCAACTGTTCCATGTGGCCCAGTTGACGTTTCGTTGGCATAAATTGGTTTCAGAGAATGCAGTTGCCAGCTTGCACCTCCTGCACATCCATGGCCACGAACATCGTCGTGGACGGAATTCGAACCCGAAACGCCGGTAGTCAAACATGAGACTGATGCCTCAACACACTGCGCTACCGGTCGCCCCCGAAAATTAAGATTAATGTGCAATCAAGTTCGCAAAGCGAAGTGGTTGTATGCGTCGGACTCGCAAAGCAGTGCGTACATATACGTAAACACTACCTACAGCAGACATCAACAATAACAACTACCATCACCAGCAGCTGTTCGCATCTCACGCCTTGCTGTAGCTCAGTTCGGGAGATGGGCGGGGCTTTCGCCGCTCGTTGCCCCTGTCCTTTACGTATTAATAAAAATTCATAGATCTGGGGAAAACAACAAAAACATGGGAGGCAAAAATGGGGAAAATAACAAAATGAAACCGGAATATAGAGGGCTACGCCCGCAATCCGAGGATTTTGTAGCAAGCGCTTATTTTGGTATATAAATATCGGCTCCTTGCTCTTCTTGATACCACTCAGATGGACAAAAAAAAAACATAATTAAAGTGTCTTACCCACTTACATTTTACATGCCAATTCATATTACGTGATTGTAACGAAACTTAGAACATATTATTGCCTAAGGTGTTGGTTATCGTTGGCCATCAGTACTTTTGACCTCGAAAGTGTTTAAGGCATGAAGGGGTGTGCTAACTGTAACTACATAAATTTCATAATTCTAACAGTCTCGAAATGCCACGGAGGGGGAGGGGGGGATTACGAACTAATATTTTCTCCTCCCCCACTATTCCCCTTTCTACAAATTTCAAGAAAATGCGAAAAAATGGAATGTACTCAACATTACCTTTCTCACGACACCTCACTTGCCTATAACAGTCGATAAAAAAAATTGACCTTAATTTCGGCTCTATGTGGACCCCTCCCCCCTTCCACCCGGTAAAGTTTGCCAATTACGACGCAGCGCCCCAACTAATCTTTACCCTTTCAAAAATGATTAATTAAATAACTGCAATTCGCACTACGAAAAACAACATGAAAGTAGTACTCACACCTATGAGGCCGGTAGGTGTAATTTTTGTGTGGATAGTGTCAAAATGCCTAACTTTAAATGAATGTACTATTATTAAATATTATGTGATTGTAATGAAACTTAGAGATATTATTGCCAATGATGTTAGTTATCATCGGCCATCAATATTTTTGACCTCGGGTGTTCTTAAAGCGTGCAGGAGTATGCTAACTGCAACTATATAAATGTACTATTATTAACCTTTTTTGATGAGATATCAAAATTCTACGATTTTCGGTTTTCTATACTAGTAAAATGCAGCTTTTCTGCAAATTTTCATATTTCTAAGTATAACGGTATCGAAATGCGAGGGGGGGGGGACAAACTCGGTTCACATATTTTCCCCTCTATCTCTTTTCTCCTTTTTTTAAATTTGATGAAAATACCGGAAATGAAATGTACTCGGTGTTACCTTTCTCATGATACCCCACTTGCCTATACCAGATGAAAATTTTTTTTTGACCTTCATTTCCCCTCTATGGGGACATCCCCTTAAAGTCAGTCTATTACAACGAATCGCTTTCTCCGGCGAATTATTTTATAATAATTCTACATACTCCCACAAAATTTCATGTATGTAGCTTCAGCCGTTCGTGAGATATTTCATGGACAGACGGACAGACATTTGACCGATTTCATAAGGGTTTTGTTTTTTAATACAAAACCCTAAAAATGGGGCGATAAGGATAGAATGGTTGGCGGACGGCGCAGATACCCTCATGCTCGCATCGGGATACGGTCTAACGGGACCCTCGGCCTTCGGCTTCGTACCACCGATAGATCACTACTCATTAGGTGCTGTCTTCGATCTGCCGATGAAAGCAGCAGTACCAAGATATGGTTCATTACAGATGGGCCGATAAGTAACAGTAGGAATTTTAAAGTCAACACATATTGGCGTCCATTTGGACGCGGGACAAAATGGACAAACTCTGAATGATGGCAAACTCAATCATCATTCATCCGATTTAATTTCACGCGATTGGATGATTCTTGTGTTGCAAGCTCATCCGCCACCACGTTCCTATCAATGCCGTGGTGGCCTGGCATCCAACACAAGAAAACTTGGTTTTTAGTTACCAATAGATGGAGGAGTTCGTAACACTTTTTCACCAGAAGAGACTGTAGACATCTTCTCAATTTTACCACTACGTTTCCCTCTGGCGCTAACATCGACGGTTTTGAGACGCAACCCGATTTAAGCAATCTTGGCGCTGAGCACGATCTTCATCTTGTCGTTTCTTGTCATGGACACACGCGCCTCACCGATTCTCATTGAACATTCAAATGTATTATTATTTTGTTTATTGATTCAGTTATTTTTGAATAAATTGTGTAATTGTTAGTTGGACATTCTTATTATACCCAACAAGACCCTATACGAGGAGACAGCCTTAATGGTTGCCTGGCTGTCTGAGTAGATAGCAATGTGAGCGCCGCGAAGTCCTTTTTTCCAAGATCACCCTGACGCAAACCTCAATGAAGTGAATCTCAGCCTGAAAGACGCTGGGCGAGATTCCCATTGCGATCAAAGTCCTGGTGTTCTGTTCGAAGACACCAGATAAATCTAATACATATTAAAGGAAACTGACCTCGGATGTAACCTTTTGATGAAATTATATAATTTTTTTTTTTTTAATCGAATTTATACATATCTATTTTATAATACAACATATAAAAAAAGTTAATTTTCCAATTTTGTTATTTTTTTTTTTAATTTCGCGTTTTGATATTTTATTTCGTCTATACCTACATTTGTTCTGGATGGCGATAAGACAATCATTAATTTGGAACTTGCTTGACCTTGCAGAATATTAATATGTCGTAATACCTTACGTGATCTTATGTCGGCGAAGAGAAGAACGGAACGGAGTATTAGAGAAGTGTTATGCCCTTAAAAGATTAGCATGGAATTAATCAACTCTTATCAGTCGATATTTGGAAAAATAAAGCGAAAATCTAAAATTTAATAACGATTTCACCGTATTAAAACATCGCATTCGAAACCTAACTATAATTTCAAGGAATGAATGGACTAAATATTTTTCTTGGCATTCCAAAAGCCTAGTCTAGTTGAAAACTTCGAGTGTACAATATGTTTCTTCCGTCAGTATGTTCCATACAAAGTATACGCAGACTTTAATAATTTGTCTTTTTTTTTACATTAAAATGCAATAATAGGAATTTTTGTGTTTTACGTTCTCCGAGAAATCCATAAAAATTCAGAAGAATCAAGACATTAAACCAAGGGCAGTATTAAGGGCCGCGCAGATAGAGGCGGCCGGTACGTGCAGGAAAATTACGCAGATGCATGATGCATAAAGTTGTAGTCCGGATGGCGCAACGGTTAGCATGTTCGCCTTCAACGCACTGGGCCCCGGTTCGATTCCGGGGATTTACGTGTCGGACTATGAGCCCACTCAGCTGTTAAATGAGTACCCATTATGGGGTAAATAACTCGGTTGAGCGTGTTGCTGATCACACACCTCTGCACAAAAACCGTCACGATCTAGAAAATGAGATGATGCTAACTCATCTCGAGGCCGTGGTTCAAATTGGACTGTTGCGCCAGTTATTTATTTTATGATGCATAAAGTCAATTAAATTCGCTTTTATCCAATTGCATTCAATAGAACTAAATTTTTACGAGATTACGATTGCACGCGAAACTTCGTTTTTCTTCCAAAATGCTGGGGGTTATAAACAAGAGACACGACGTGGTATGAAGTTGTTACAGTAGACGACTTTTCACAGATTTGTGACCAACAAGATTAATTAAAAAAAGTATCGTTACAACTATTTTCACTTCGTTTTAATAGTTTTTTTTATACCCTAGACTTATAGTATAGGGTATATTGTTTTTGTCACGACGAAAATACATAACACCTTAAAGGAGGCTCCGGTGGTATAGCAATGTATTAATTCTTTGTGCAAGATGTTTTGCACCCTTTCTTCCGATATCTCCTCAGCCTCAGCAATTTTACTCACTTTCATTCGCCTATCTTCCGACATGATATCATGCAGTTTTTTAATGGTTTCCGGTGTGGTTGCAGTTTTTGGCCGTTCTTCACGTGGGTCATCTTCGAGGGACGTGCGAACACGTTTAAATTCAGCTGCCCATTTTTAACGGTTTACATCGAAGGAGCAGAGTCTCCGTAGACTTTTGTTAACTGCGGATAAATTAATCCGGGGTTAATCCATCCAATTCGAAGAATTTTATGACCGCACGATATTCAAGTTTCTCCATTTTAACGAAAAACACGTGAGAAGTCTACTGCAAAAATTCGTGTAAGCAAACCACTTGAGAGAACAAGTGGAAACTTGTATTACGAGCTAATGACACGTGCACCCAGGCAGGAAGCATAAATTTTTGCTGGTTGTAACGGTAAGAGTATAAGCTTAGTCCTTAACCCACGTATATTGTGATAATAAAACGAATAAAGATTTACTTTGGGATTCGGGCTACTCGACGATGGGAAAAATTTATTTTAGAGAATTCTTCAAGCAGAATCCCCGGTGGCCAAAAAGATTCCTCACAGGCATTTGAAGATCGTGTGGGATCGTGGTTTTGAATGACGATAATATTCTATTCGGCATATTTTCCTTGTAGTCCAGATAGCGCAAAGGTTAGCATGTTCGCCGTTTCCGCACTGGGACCCGGTTCGATTCTTACTGAATGTGGTAGCTTTCGATAAAAAGGGGATTTAGGTGTCGGACTATGAGCCCACTCAGCTGTTAAATGAGTACCCATTTATGGGGTAAACAACTCGGTTGAGAGTGTTGCTGATCACACACCTCTGCACAAGACATACCGTCACGATCTAGAAAGTGAGATGATGCCAACACATCTCGAGGCGATGGTTCAAATTGGACTGTTGCGCCAGTTTTTATTTATATATTTATTTTATTTATTGTTTCCTTGGTGAGCGTTTGACACATTAAGATCGACGGTTCAATGTCAAGTGTATTGGTTAGGGGCGACCGGTAGCGCAGTGTGCTGAGGCACCAGTCTCATGTTTGACTACCGGCGTTTCGGGTTCGAATCCCGTCCACGACGACGTTCGTGGCCATGGATGTGCAGGAGGTGCATGCTGGCAACTGCATTCTCTGAAACCAATTTATGCCAACGAAACGTCAACTGGGCCACATGGAACAGTTGACGCGCGATGCCCCACAAGGGGTTAGGGCAATTGAGTATTGGTTAGGTATAGTGAAAACTTCACTTTCCGTTGTATTGTAGGCGAGCCACGATAAAAAAAACTGTTTAGGTGGGGTACACACGCTAAGATTGACGGCAGTAATGGTAGAGATGAAGAAAAGAACGCTGATTGGTTGACGGAAGGCGAATCACAGACATTGGTTGGCGCCGAAAAAGGAGGTGAAGGATGCATGGAGGGGGACAGGAGGGGCAATGTACCCTTGTTGCCATCGTGCATGCTTGGTGAAAGTGGGAACTGAAGCATCAGATTAGACGAAGATAGCTGATTGGTTATCGTGGACTTACTCAATTGCTGTAACCCATTATGAGGCATAGCGCGTCAACTGTTCCAAATTTGCCCTTGGCCCAGTTGATGTTTCGTTGGCATAAACTAGTTTCGGAGAATGCAGTTGCCAGCATGCACCTAACAGCAGATGATCGTGGGCTTAGCACATTTTTGTTGTTGTAGATTCTGCTGAGGCTGAAGGTGTCGAGGAGAGATACGTGATTGTTGCTGTTGATTCTCTTGTAGTCGGTTCACACATTTCTGAGAGCTTTGTTGTTGACGAGTAGTGACACCACCAGTGTCTTTACCACCAGTTACGTCATTCTGAACGGGGTTCGCCATAACTACAAGTGGAGTTAATTCAGCAAAGGCTTTCTAAATAACTCGCTCCTTCAACGCATAGAATCACATAAAAAATTCAACGATGTGATGTAGTTATTACGTGTACAACTTTGCTTCCGCCGTTTTCCGACAGACGGCTGCATCGGTGCGGGCTGGTCAAAATACGTAGTTCAGAAGTGGCACAAAGTGAGTTTGGACGTCTCTAAACGTATCGAAATAACCGCATTAGTAAAAGTTGTTCGCATTTTTAATAAGATTCGCGATTCAAAATGTCTGTTTTCGGGCCAAGTTCTCGTCATTTGCGGGAAGTTTTGATCTTCTGCTTCCATTTGAAAAAAAAAACTGCAGCTGAGGCTCATCGAATGCTCTCAGATACTTACGGTGAGGTTGCTCTGAGTGATATAACACGTTGTAAGTGGTTTTAACGTTTTAAAAGTGGAAATTTCAATTACTCCAGTAACTACATATGTACATTTAAATAAGAAAGTGAACCTACAAACGAAATTCTTTTTGTAAGGTGTAGAGGGGTTTTAGAAAAGCTTAACTTCAAGTTTTCGACCTCTGTTTCATATGTGGCTTTTTTGCTAGAATAAAAAAACCGTAAATTTTTTGTTTTTTGCTATAAATCGCAATAACTCTGTTAATATTGACCTTAAAAGGTCGAGTTATAGCTCATTTTAAAGCTTTTACTGTACTCTACAAGTTACTCTCACAACTTTTAAGGGTTTTGTAGTAAAACAAAACCCTTATGAAATCGGTCAAATGTCTGTCTGTCCGTCTGTCCGTCTGTCCATGGAATATCTCAGGAACGGCTGAAGCTACATACATGAAATTTGGTAGGAATGTGTAGAATTACTATAATTCGCCGGAGAAAGCGAATCGTTGTAATAGGTCAACTTTAAGGGGAGGTCCCCATAGAGGGGAAATGAAGGTCGAAATTTTTTTTTCGTTTAGTACAGGCAAGTGGGGTATCATAAGAAAGGTACCGTCGAGCACATTCCATTTTTGAAATTTTTTTCAAATTTGAAGAAACGGGAAAAGAAGGAAAGGGGAAAATATGTCATCCGAGTTTGTCCCCCCCCCCCCCCCCCTTGCATTTCGAGACCGTTATACTTAGAAATATGAAAATTTACAGAAAAGCGCCATTTTACTAGTGTAGAAAACCTAGATTTCTAGAATTTTGAAATTTCATCAGAAAAGGTTAATAATAGTACATTTCTACACCTGCCGGCCTCATAGGTGTGAGTACTACTATACTTTCATGTTGTTTTTCGTAGTGCGAATTGCAGTTATTTAATTAATCATTTTTTAAAGGGTAAAGATTGGTTGGGGGCGCTGTGTCTTAATTGGCCAACTTTACCGGGTGGAAGGGGGGGGGGGGGGGGGAGGGGGGTCCACATAGAGGCGAAATTAAGGTCAAATTTTTTTATCGACTGATATAAGCAAATGAGGTGTCGTGAGAAAGGTAATGATAAGTACATTCCATTTTTTCGCATTTTCTCGAAATTTATAGAAAGGGGAACTGTGGGGGAGGAGAAAATATTAGTTCGTAATTTGACCCCCCCTTGCCTGCATTTTGAGACCGTTATACTTAGAATTATGAAAACTTACAGGAAGTGGGTTTCGAAAAACATAAAATATAAAATGGAAAATAGTGGAATTTGTATAGCTTCTCAGAATAGGTCAATAATAGTTTATTTGTATAGTTACAGTTAGCACACCCTTGCACGCCTTAAACACGTTCGTAAAAAATAAAATGTAAGTGGGTAAGACATTTTAATTACGTTTTTTCTATCCATCTGAGTGATATCAAGAAGAGCAAGGAGCCGATATTTATATACCAAAATAAGCGCTTGCTACAAAACCCTCGGATTGCGGGCGTAGCCCTCTATATTCCGGTTTCATTTTTTTGTATATTATCGATTGCTTTTCAGATATCGAACAATAAAGCATAATAAATAAGCAATAATTTCAGTTTTTGTTTTTTTTCTCGTTATTGCCAAGGAAAAGTGTTAAAATACCCCGAGTAAAATTTATAGAGCACAAAAAAACCTACATATTGCTTCTTTTTTTGTTCCAGTCCACTGAAAATTGCACCTTGTAGAGCGCCTCAAAGTTTGAAGTTGGTGTAACCGCGTTATCACCGCATTTGTTACATCGATATGCGGCGCCCCGCCGCATCGGTTTCACTAAGATTAAACCATAGTACCACGTAAATATCAATTACACGGAGGTCAGGATGTTACTTATAGCATGAGAAATGAAACCGGATTATAGAGGGCTACGCCCGCAATCCGAGGGTTTTGTAGCAAGCACTTAGATTTGTACGCAAGTATCGGCTCCTTGCTTTTCTTGGTACCACTTAGATGGATAAAAAAAACATAATAAAAATGTCTGACCCATCATATAGTATCTTACATGCCCATTCATATCAGGCGATTGTAATGAAACTTAGAACATATTGTTGTTGGTTATCCTTGGCCATCTGTACTTTTTATCTCGGACGTGTTTAAGGGATGCAAGGGTGCGCTAACAGTAACTATGGAAATAAACTATTATTAACCTATTTTGAGGAGATATACAAATTCCATTATTTCCCGTTTTATATGCTATTCGGAACCCACCTTCCTGAAAGTTTTCATTTTTCTAAGTGTAACGGTCTCGAAATGCAAGGGGGGACAAATTACGATCTAATATTTTCTCCTCCCTCACTGTTCCCCTTTCCACAAATTTAAAGTAAATGCCAAAAATAAAATGTACTCAACATTACCTTTCTCACAACACCCGACTTGCCTATACCAGTCGATAAACAAAACTTGACCTTAATTTCCCCCCACCCCTCCCCCGCTCGTTATAGTTGGCCAATTACAACACATCGCCCCCTACCAATCTTTACCCTTTCATAAATGTAATTAACCATAATATGTAACAATAACTGCAATTCGCACTACGAAAAACAACATGCAAGTAGTACTCGCACCTTCGAAGCCGGTAGGTGTATTTTTTGTATGAATAGTGTAAAAACGCCTAATTTTAAGTGAATGTACTATTATTAAATATTACATGATTGTAATGAAACTTAGAGACATTATTGCCTATGGTGTTGGTTATCATTGGCCATCAATATTTTTGGTCTCGGGTGTGCCTAAAGGGTGCAGGGGTGTGCTAACTGCAACAATAGAAATGTACTATTATTAACCTTTTTTGATGAGATTTTGAAATTCTATTATTTTTAGTTTTCTATGTTAGTGAAATGCCGCTTTTCTGTAAATTTTCATATTTCTAAGTGTAACGGTCTTGAAATGCAAGGGAGGGGGGACAAACTCGGACCACATATTTTCCCCTCTCCCTCTTTTCCCGTTTCTTTAAATTTGAAGAAAGTTCCAGAAATGGAATGTACTCGACGGTACCTTTCTTACGATACCCCACTTGCCTATACCAGACGAAAAAAAAATTTCGACCTTCATTTCCCCTCTATGGGGACCCCCCCTAAAGTTGACCTATTACAACGCATCACTTTCTCCAGAGAATGATAGTACTTCCACATATTTTCACCAAATTTCATGCATGTAGCTTCAGCGGTTCGTGAGATATTTCATGGACAGACAGACAGACAGACAGACGGACGCATAACCGATTTCATAAGGGTTTTGTTTTACTACAAAACCCTAAAAAGTACCAAAACGTACACATATTATGGTTCGTTTTTGCATTAATGCATTCGGAAACTTTGTGAAACTGATGTGGCGCTACATATCGATATAACCAATGCGGTGATAATGCGGTTAGGCGGACTTCAAACTTTGAAGCGCTCTAGAAGGCGCAATTCTGAGCAAAATGCAACGAAAAAAAGCAATATGTAGGATTCTTTGTGCTCTATGAATTTTACTTGGGGTATTTTAGCACTTTTCCTTGACAATAATGAGAAAAAGCAAAAACTAAAATTATTGCTTATTTATTTTGCTTTATCGTTCGTTATCTGGAAAGCAATCAGTCATACTCAAAAAAAAAGTGAGTAACTTGTAGAGCACAGTAAAACCTTTAAAATGAGCTATGAGTCGACCTTGTAAGATCAATAGTTTCTGAGTTATCGCATCTTATAGCAAAACAAACTTTTTTACCGTTTTTTCACTCTAGCAAAAAAGCCACATTTGAAACAGAGGTCGAAAACTTCAAGTTAAGCTTTTCTAGACCCTCCCTACATAATACAAAAGAAAATTCGTTTGTAGGTTCACTTTCTTTTATAATGCGTTTTCATGTACATAGTTACTGGAGTAAATGTCGAGGACAAGCATGGTGGTGGGAGAGAAAGCATTTTCAAAGACAACGAATTGGAAGCATGAAGATTCGTGCCAAGAATTAGCTGAATCACTGGGAGCGACTCAGCAAACCATCGCGAAACGCCTCAAGGCCATAGGCATGATTCAGAAACAAGGAAATTGGGTTCCGTACGAGTTAAAACCGAGAGATATTGAACGGCGATTATTTGCATGCAAACAACTGCTTCAAAGGCAGAATCGGAAGGGATTTCTACATCGCATCGTAACCGGCGACGAAAAATGGGTCCGTTACGATAATCCCAAGCGCAGAAAGTCATGGGGAATGACCGGACATGCCTCAACGTCGACGGCAGAACCGAATATTCACGGCGCTAAGGTTATGCTTTGCATTTGGTGGGACCAGCTCGGTGTGTATACTACGAGCTACTGAAACCGAATGAAACTTTCACAGGAGATCGGTACCGAACGCAATTGATGCGTTTAAGTCGAGCATTAAAGGAAAAACGACCACAGTACCAAGAGAGACACGACAAAGACGACAAAGTCATCCTCCAGCATGACAATGCTCGGCCACACGTCGCAAAAGTGGTCAAGACATAGTTGGAAACCCTGAAATGCGAAATCTTGCCCCAGCGCCGTTCTCCCCAGATATCGCTCCTTCCGATCTGTTTCGTGCCATGGCGCATGGTCTGGCTGATCAAAATTTTCGTTCGTACGAGGAAGTCGAAATAATACATCTGTAAGTACTTTTTGACAATTAAGCTTTTAATTCCAAGAAAAAACGGCGGAAGCAAAGTTGTACACCCAATAAATTGACCCATCAGTTATTGTTAAGACATTTCCTACACGTGTCTTTCATTTATCCTATTTGCCCTGAACCACAGGTGAAGCACAGTACGTCAACTATTCCCAAGAGGCTTAGTTGATGTTACATTGGCATAAACTGGTTTCGAACGAAACATGTTGCTAGCATACACCTCCAGCTCATCTAGCCGCATGCTTGCGACAAATCGGGGAAGGTTGTGGCTTACTAGTATGTCCCACACCGCAGGGGACGACAACACAAACATCCTTGGCTACAGCGGAATTCGTGCCGTCGAAGCGGGTAAGACATCAGACTGATAGCTCAACGCACTGAGTTACCGACTATGATTCTTGTTTATATTTTTATATACTTTGGTTTTTCCGCACAAACTGGCACCAAAAATTCTAGTCGAATAAGCCGTTCGTTAGCTAGACTCAAGTCCTCAAGTGTAGATGATTACATTTTGAGATAATTTTTTTAGACGGTTATAAGACTCCCACGATTCGGGACACTATTTCTAACAGCACTTTTCATAATTTTTTGCGTGATTGTTCGGTCGGATTTGGGGCGGATATGGCAGAGCATTCTAAAATTATGGAAATTTTCCATTTTTATTTTGTTGAGTTGACTTTAAATGCAACCTTCATCACATACCGAAAAACTGCATTGTGGTGTGCTTACATTCCAGATAGACGGCGTTACTGATTTGTTTGAAAATTATGAAGTTCATAGTAGGTATAGGATATTCTTCTATTTTTGGCACGAACTCAGTACATAGCTCGGTTTTCCACGAGAACGCAAAACGATTTCATTCATTTCTGGGGCATAAATTACATATGAGTATCTTCTTTTTGTTCGGAATTAAATATGAACATCGCGTTCAAAGTGTAGTAGAGCACTTCATTTCCAAGACCGCTTTTACGGGAAGATGGTAACTGGAATGTAACCTCGTTGTTCGAAATAGTTGCACTCAATCCACGTCAAACGGACTCTGACGTCACTGCATGGAAATCTACCGATCCACACTCCATCAAATTCTTAAAACTGTCTCTCTCTTACTGTCGCTGCCGACTAGGCAACATCAAAATTTATCTGTCGACTAGGCAATTAACTAAAACCTAAATAATATTAATTCTATAAAACTTAAAGAGCCAAATGGATATTAAAAATCTACCTACTGTTAAATCTATCTATATTAAAATCTGAATTATTTTGTAAACTCAATTTCACAAAAAACGACAATTATAACGTGATAAACACTATCACTATCATTATCGACTAAGACCTGACATTACTCCATTAATTTTTATCGAATAAATGTACTCGTATTTTATTCATTGTTTTTTTTTTAATTTTTTTAGGGAGGCGGATGGCTCAGTGAGTTCAGGCGTCGTCATCAGTCATGATGTTTCATCATCTGGTTATTAAGGGGTTCAAATCCCGTCGTGGCAATGGATATTTTATGCTGTCTTCTCCCTGAGGTGTGGAACGTAAGAGTAGGCCACCTTTCCAGCAGGTATGTGGGTAAATGGGCAGGAGGTCCATGCTAGCAACATGCATCGTGCGAAACTAATTTATGCTAACGATTCGTCAACTTAGCCTGTTAGCAATAGTTGACGAGTATGCGTCCTTCAGGGTTAGGGCAAATAGGAATGTACTGAATGCACTGGGGGCCTGCAGGAGAAGCCACTGTTTTAATATGCGGCAGGAATGGATCCAGTGACCGCTTCATAAATTGACGTTATACCCATAGAATTACCCCAGCTATCGCAGCGTATACCTTTACACAGTTGTCAGATGTGCATACGAGGACGTTTTCGATTCGGCTAATAACGGCGGTTTATTAGAAGTCTGTCGTTTCTTCTGTTTAGGACTCCATTGCACTTATTGCCTCTCACAAATTTTCTGTATCGAGTTTAAGTTGGAATCGATACGTTAGCCTTTAAAATAGAACACTTTAATGGGGATGGTTACATTTAAATTAAATATCGAATTGATCGTTTTTCCAATACATTTTATTTCCCTATAACGCTGTTTAAAATTATCGCCCATAAAAAGAGGTTGCGTGATGTTATGTTAGTTGGACAAATGCTGTTCGAAACACTTTTAAAGTCATCAGGAAAATTCACAAAGTCTGCTTATAATAAATAGTTATAACTCGTTCAACAAAAGATATTCACTACACTTTCGAAATTGTTCGTTAGGACATCTAGACACTTACCCGCAAGTACCGTGCCTAAGCACACTAGTAAAACACCAAAGGACTTCATTGCACTTGGAATACTGTCACTTCTATCTTATGCTCTTTGTACAAAGAGTCAATAAAAAATCCGTTAATTTTGCACTAAAACTCCTTAATATCAGGTCTGATCCGGCTGAAAAGAACTCTCGGAATGATTTGAAAATTCCAAAATCAGTGGATGAATATACGAGTATTAATATTGGAACATCAATTGTATTTTGCAATGAAATTGATAAGGCAGAAGTCTGTAAGATAGACAGTATATTTAATAAATAAAAATTGCTCTTAGGTATGCCGTTTTAAAAATGAGACAAGCTACAAACTATCATATATATAGTACATAGTATACTCTTATAGTAATTGGCGGCTTATCAATCTGCATAGAGAAAAAAAATGTGAAAAAGTTGTCTTAAATTAAATACATATACACATTACATTTTACATTATTTATTTTATATTTGCTGGAGATCGGCTATATTTTTCGAATTAAGTATATAAAGTATTCATATATGTATATAAAAGTGATTTAATAAACATCTCAGATTTATGAAAGCCTTTTAAAATATAGATCATGGGCGGACATTCCAATAAAGAATAAAAGTTAATTTAAAGTTCAATTGATAAGGGAATGACGCGCTTTGTAAATGTTATGAAATATTTTGAAGCTAGTATATGATTTCTAAGAACGGAGTCTTCTTAGAACTGATATAAGTCCTTTCGATGGAAAACTTTGTTTTGTTCTATACAGCGTGTCCCGCTTCAAAAGTATCATAATTGAAGGAATGACTGTACATATTCTTTGTGTCCATCAATATGGACAGTCATTTGTAGTCATATTACTGCTTTCTGAAATAAATTTAACGTTTGTTCAAATCAAATTAATTTAACAGTTTCCCAAGAACATTCAAATAAAACTAACGATTTTTCAAAACAAGTTAACATTTTATACAAAATCTTTTCAATACCTTAAATAAGGTATGTATTATTCACTAAGTTAGTTGGATTCACATCTCCCTAGCAACCTTGTGCAGTCTGCATCTGCCTTTTTGACCCCCTGCAAAATTACGGAACGATGTGCGGCACTCCTGAGAATCATTTCTCAATGCATTTCTTACCATACTTTTTATCTCTAAAACGAATATTTGTATCCTGGCCAAAAAAAAACAATATATCGCACTATAGGCGACATCATTACAACAAAAAATTCGTTCAATTGAATGCTCAGGTGAGCCCATTTATTATGAACGAGTTGAAGAAGAGACCACATCAAGATTCAGCCAAATTAAGTCATCCGCCGTTTGCGATCAATACGCCGAAGATCCCGCGCTTGGTTTCGTCCACCGGTAGATCACTCGTCAGGTGCTGCCTTTGATCTGCCAGTGTAAACGGCACGACCAGATGCTTGGCGGAAAATGAAATACTGAAACCGACTTGCTTACTCACTCCAAGTGCAACGTTGAGCAGTGTAGGTTAGGTTAGGTACAGGGGCTGCCGTGATGTGTCACAGCACACTTAGACCAACATAGGGTCCATTGTGGTACCACCGCTATCACCTTCACTCGAACCTACGTATCAAACCAGCCTGTGCTGGCGATGTAACGATTGAGCCGTGTGGCGGTCATATCCTTAAGGTCATCCAGATCGTAGAAAATCCATGAGCCCAGAAACATTCTTCTCCTACCAGCCAAGGCCGGATAATGACAGAGAAGATGTAGAACGGTCTCCTCCTCTTCCACATCGCCGCAACTCCTACAGAAGTCGTGATGAGGAAGATATAGTCTCCTGGCATGCACCCCTATTGGGCAGTGCCCTGTGATAACTCCTACTACTCTGCCAATGTGCTTCCTGTTCAACGACAGCAGTGTGACAGAGCGGTGGGGATCAATTTTTGGCCAAATCATCCTTGTCGTTTGGCACGTATTGCCGCAGAGCCATCTAACATTAGCCCTATCTACGGCAGCGGTCTTAATCACCAATTTGCACAGGGTAAATGGCACCCTTATGTCTTTGCGGCTCGGGCCAACTCATCTGCCTTGCAATTACCCGCAAACCCACTGTGGCTCGGAATCCAACAGAGGGTAATATTGAAGAAGTCAGCCATCTCTGCGAGTGCTAGGCGACAGTTCTCGATAGTTTTGGATGTCGTCAAAACGGATTCGAGTGAGCGAATCGCCGCCTGACTATCCGTATAAATAGTAATGTCCTTCACAGTAATGACGTTACTGCCTAGCCAGGACAGAGCTTCCGAGATAGCCGAAACCTCCGCCTGTAGGATACTGCAAAAGTCCGGGAGACCGAGTGATAGGTTAATCCCCAGTCCCTCCGAGTATATGCCTATCCCGACCCCGTCGTCGGTTTTAGACGCATCTGTATAGATGGCCATGGGTTCGGTGGTAGAGGCCGCGTCTCCTACCCATTGACTCCTCGACGGAATGAGACTAGTGTAGTTCTTGCCAAATTGGTATTTGGAAGAAACGTAGTCCGTCTCCCTTGGGAGATTCAGTGTAACTGCTTCATGCGTGACTTAGCGGAAAAGCTCGGTTCATATTGAAATGACTCCTTAATTATATGGGATAATGCATAAATCTACTCGTATAAGGGCCGAAAAATGTGTTAAATTGTGCAGTCTGCGGGTTTTGATCTACATTTTTAGCGCCTTATGGTATACCCCTATGTCGAATTTCATAGAAAATGCATTTTGAAAAATATAACGACGTATGCGAAACGCTTAGGCAAAATTCACACACACGACACCGCGCTGCACGACTGCTCGAAATTTCAGTCGAGATACACAGCATCAAATGGGCGGATTCACACTCATCGCTCAGCATGCGATACGATCGACTATGCTTGGCTATTGTGCGTGGCTGCGTCGGAGCTGAAAATGTAGCTAATCTGAATATCGCCTTAAAGGTCTTAACACACAGTGCCCGTACCAGGGCAGCGCCGTAGTCGCCCTTATACTGGCGATCTACAGAAAGCGAATTGTACCATACATATATCCGTAAAACAGTCTGCTTATCCACACTACCAACACGGACAACAGACAGTCACCTGCACGTCACGGGGCGGAACGTGCCCGTTTAGTTTGGTTTAATTTTTCTCGGTCACTGTGCGGTATGGTACATAGCGGAACACGGACCAGCCGCGCCGCCGGGTGGGTTGTTGTGTAGCCATCATACGGCGAAGAAAATGTACAATGTTGAACCATGTTGAACAGACATTTGCAACGCATAGAATGCTTGCAACGCGCATTTCGAGGGAATCGGGGACACACGGGAAATATACGGTTGGGTTTCGGTACGTGTACTGTGTGGTTTCGCTTACAATGTGCGGTCATGTGCCCGATATACGGGCGACTACGGGGCTGCCCTGGTACGGGCACTGTGTGTCTAGACCTTTACCCACACGGAGAGTCACCTGCACATCACAGGGCGGAACGTGCCCGTTAAGTTTGGTTTAATGTTGCTCGCTCTTTGTGCGGCACGGAAAGAAATTGGAAACACACATCACTGAACACGGACCAGCCGCCGCCGGGTGGGTCGATGTGTAGCAATCATACGGCGAAAAAAATGTACAATGTTGAACAGACAGACTCACGTTTGCACTTCCCAAAATTAACCGCAAGTCATACACACAATATCGGCGAATGTGCCGATTGAATTTAATTGTGTGCCGCAGTCAATTGCGATGAACCGTCGCGAAACCGACACACGGGGAACGTACGGTTGGGTCCCGATACGGGTAGAGTGTGGCTTCGCTTGCAATGGCCGGTCATGTACCCGATATACGGGCGGCTACGGCGCTGCCCTGGTTCGGGGACTGTGTGTTCAGACCTTAAGGCTGTGTTTATGCCCGAGCGAATCACATCGCGCAAGTTTCGTAGAAATTTAAATAGCAGTATGTGATGGATTTTTCATAAAAATTTTGTTTCATATTTTATGTGAATCTATTGACCTAATGTAATATCACCTTAATATATTGTACATTAGCAGCGACAAATCCTTAGCAGCGACTTCAAGTGACTGCCAGTCGCATCGCATCACGCGATTTGTTCGGGCATAAATACAGCTTAATGCTTTGCTTGCACGTGAACATTGAGCAAAACACGGAACATTGAAAAATTGCATTGAAAAGCACCGACAACAAAAAGGTACCTTTCTGTTCTTATATGACCAACATGAATTCACGATTTGAAAAAGCATTAAATTATTTCTGCAAATAGTTTATTATTAATTAATTTGATTCTCTCTCTCTCGCTCGCTTGTTCCTGTTAACCCCTTGTAGGGCTTAGGGCGTTCAACACGCCTACTTTCTACCTCGTCCTGCTCATCGCCATCGCTTTCAGCTCATTCCATGACTTGCCTATTGAGGCACCCTCTCTCTTAAATCATCTTCTCCACGCGTTACGGGGTCGTCCAAGTCCAACACGGCGACTTGCGTTGGTTTACTATAATGCAGGTTCCAATCGAGGGCCTGTTGAGCAATGTTGTTGGGCCCTTTTCGAAGAGTGTGACCTATCCATTGCCACTTTCGCCTTTTAATGGAAGTGTCTATCCTGTCCTGACCAGTAAGAAGGTCGTCGTTATAAATGACCTCCGGCCATAATATGTGTAGGATGCGCCGTAGACACTGGTTCACAAAAGTTTGCAATCTAGTTGTTATCTTATTGGTCACCTTGCAAGTTGAAAAGCCATTTTAGAAGCACTGATTTTACGTTGCTGTGGAAGATCTTGAGTTTGGTGCGTCTGGAAATGTTGTTGTTTTGTCTGAGAGGAGTCCAAAATTTGATTCTAAATAATGTTAAAGTATATTTAAAAATATTCAAGTTTGGAGTAGCATTTCTAGTGAACAATAACTTCAAGCCGCACTTTACTTACTTCAAACACATCAATGAACGGCTGTGTGCGATTCGTATTAAGACTTAATTCTTTAATCTCTGGCTCATCAATTTGCATGCCCCGACTGAAGTTAAAGAAGACGCAGTAAAAGACGAGTTCTACGCCCGCCTTGAGACTCTCTTCGACTCATTTCCAACAGACGACGTCAAATTGCTGCTGCGCGATTTTAACGCGAAATTCGGAAATGAAAGTTTTCACCGGGGGACCACTGGAGACCACAGTCTCCATGAAAAATGTAACGACAAAGACCAGCGACTTATCGACTTCGCCTGCAGTAGGAATCTAATCGTAAACTCTACGTGTTTCCCGCATCGACGCATTCACAAGCAGACCTGGAAATCTCCAGACGCACATACCGTCAACCAAATTGACCACGTCCTCATTTCCAGGAGATGGGCGTCTAGTGTGATGGATGTCTGCTCCCATCGAGGAACAAGCTGCGACTCAGATCATCACTTGGTGAAGACGACCTACAGATGTAGAATCTCCTCAGTGCACCAATCGAGAATCAGCCCTCCCAAAATCTTTGCAGTTGATAAGCTTCTGAGCGATGCTACGGCGGTGGCGTATACTGCCACTGCCGCCCTTGAAGAAAGACTATCGCCTATGCTACATAACATTAGCAACACAGGCGTCCATGGGTTCTGGGAAGAACTCAAGGGTACAATCAAAGATATCGTAGAGAAGGTCGTGGGATATAAAACCCGGCGAGTGCGAAATGGCTGGTTCAGCGAAGAATGCAAAAATCCACTTGACGCGAAAAACGAGGTCTACAGGCAAGGATTCAACCAGGAACCAGAGGCAGAAGAGATACATATGACGAGCTACGGCGAATATCGAATAGAATAATTAGACGTAGAAGCGTAAATACTTTGACGAGCAGTTGCTGAATATTAACGAAAAATTAGCTAATAGGAGCATCAGACAAGCGTATAAACTAGTAAATACAATTAAGAATGGCTGTCAACTCAGGACTAACCTTTGTAAGGACAAAGGCAGAAACATCATCAGCGACACAGATGGCATTAACAAACGATGGGCCTCTTATTTTGAAGAGCTTCTGAACCTACCATCTAACATCCCCACACAAGAAGCTCTCGATGATATTGTTGATATAGGTCCGCCCATACAACCCCCGACAGTAGAGAAAGTTGATCTCGCTTTGCGGTCACTAAGACAAAATAAAGGGCCGGGTGCTGACGAGATCCCAGCTGAACTGCTAAAATTCGGTGGAACGGATCTAGTTAATGCTATACATCAATTATTCCTGTGAATATGTCAGGACGAGGTAATCTCAGACGATTGGCGCAGAAGCATCATCTCTCCAATTCCCAAAAAGGGAGATAAACTGCGGTGTGAGAATTACAGGGGCGTATCACTAGTTTGTACGTCCTATAAAATTTTGACGAAAATTCTGGAAAATAGAATAAACCGTACGCGGAACGAATCATTAGCGAATATCAAAGCGGTTTCCTCTTAGAGTCGTGGAATCGGACTCTCGCTTCCTTGGCCAAACTCTTCGCCTTTATCTGTCTGGCGCGTTGTTCGCTAAGTTTCTGGCCTCTAGTGGGCCTAGCCGCCACATCCCGTCTGGCAGTTGGCGGTTCCGAGGTTCCGCAACTGCCAATCCGGTTCACAGCACTGCTAGATGGAACCGCTTGGTGCATTGGATTTACAGTAACCATCAGAGTGGCGTTCTCGTTCACCTCCAGGGTCAGTGAACTCTCGTTTATCTGGCCCGATGACTGTGTGATCTTAGAACTCCTTTGAAAGCGGTTTTTTCCTTGGGTGACTTCCTGTCAGGGATGCTATATACTCAATTGCCCCAACCCCTTATGGGGCATAGCGTGTTTCGCTGGCATAAATTGATTTCAGAGAATGCAGTTGCCAGCATACACCTCCTGCACATCCATGGCCACGAACGTTGTCGTGGACGGGATTCGAACCCGAAACGCCGGTAGCAAACATGAGACTGAGGCCTCAACACACTGCGCTACCGGTCGCCCCAGTCCGGTCCCTTCCAGGTCCAGAAGCAGTCTGCTGATCCCTAGATTGTAGAGATGGGGAGACTATATACTTCCTTGTGGGGTTCCCCTACAAAAACACCTACATACTGACGATGTATCCAAGGTATTGTATTTAGTATGTATGCGTCTAGATGTTAGTAGCATGTTAACGAGTTGCTTGCAAAACTCATGAACATGGATACCCAAGAGTGCCTCAATGATCGTACTCGGTGTAATATTGTTGAAAGCACCCGTCGATTGAATAACCATCGATAGAAACTACAAGGCTTGTGCTCACCGATATAGCTAAATTCTTTGGAAACAATTTGGAAAAGAAATGCTGAAATCTCCAAGATAAATATACTCGTATATGGATAAGAAATGCTGCAAGCCTAACATTTAAGAACGTGTGACAAAGGCAACTGTTTGTATTGATTGGGTATAGGCAGGTAGTGTCCTGTTTGTTCGTATGGTCTTGCGTACTATACTTATGCATGGGGCCGTCGTCTGGTGGGTGGAACTGAACATGACTTATGCAAATGTGGCCATCTGTCATCGTGATCCATAGGTAATGAATCCAAATAGAAAGTTATCTCTGACTGAAGACAGAAATGGAAAATAATACGATGTGTCCAATTGACAATCACTTGCCAAAACACCCACCACATTAAAAAGGTCTTTCTGAAAATTAAACCATAAAAGCCGACCATTTTCACCCTGCTTCGGTTACGAGGATATTCGACGTTAGTAAACACCACCAGCGAAGAATTCGAAGAAGTAATTTACTTCTTTAGTACCTACCGGCTCGTTTAGGCTTCTGCCCTCTTCCCTCAATACCTACCAATTTCTTTTTATGAAATTATAAACCAAAAATATTTTTAACCTCGTCCTTTATCAACCGAAGGGGACGTACCCCAAAAGCCAGTGCAAGGTAGTCATCAGTTCCTTTCCGTCAGCATGATTGCATGCAAGATATCTCTGGTTCATGTCCTGATGCAATGAACAGGCTTCTGGAGAAATAGAGACATAAAAGTACTCTCCTGGGTTTACTATTGCAAGAAGGGTGAAAACTGAAAATTACGTTTACCCTCTAAACTGGTGACATTTGATTTTCATCAACCAACCACGGCGCGGAGGGTACGGCATACTGTCCGTGGGGTGACGCCATGAATATGGTGAAGTTCAATGCAATCAGGCAATATTTTTTTCTTTATGTGTAAGATTGGGGTGTACAATAAGGACGTGCTGATTGTCTAATAGTACAATGGTGAAGAATGGAGGACAATAAATTTTTGATAGCATGCAATTGGATAACGATGCTTTTGACGGCGATTGTAAATTATTCATGAATGGGAATTAACTTTGACGCAGAAGCCATTAAGATGCAGAATGCAAAAAACCACTGCGGGACCTTTGTAATATCGAAGTTTCAACTAAGTTTAATTTGGATAAGAAAATATTACTTCCTGCAGGAGATTAATTGATAAAAAGTATCTCTATTAACATTATATTTCCTAAAAGACTGCGATATTTAGACATGGGTCAAATGGTGGTATCTCAGAGAGTAGAAGAATCTAGTACAGTGTCTTAATGTTTATTCAAGAATAAATGCGCCGTATGTACAATAATTAATTGACGAAGACATGAATTGACGAAAACTCACAGCTTTCTGGTAACTCTCACGGAAACTTTCCATGTCCTGCTCCAATACAAAAGCGCAGACAGTGCCAGGGAGCGAAACAGGCCCAACTTGGTCTTGATGCTGAGATAACTGCTCTGCCAGATTTTGCACAGCATGCCGAATGCGCATTTGGCCTGGTTGATACGACCAGTGATGTCCTGTTCTGTACCATCATCATCAGGACATCGCTCTTTGTGAATAACCCACTTCACCCCAGACAGTTCGCCTATCAACCTGGCAAATCAACTGAAACCGCTCTTCACAACGTCGTTGTCGAAATTGAAGCGGCTATGTCAGCCAACGAAACGGCATTGTGTGAGTTTCTTGATATCGAAGGGGCATTTGACGATACCTCCTTCAAATCCATTGAAAGCGCCCTTGGAGCGAAAGGAGCCGATCTCATTACCACAGTCTGAGTGAAATGTATGCTGTCCAGAAAGGTCATCACTACGATAGGAAATTGTACCCTCTCAGCAAACGTGATGCGATGCGTGGATGCCCACAGGGCGGAGTATTATGTATCTCGCCTCCTATGGTGCATCCTAGTTGACAATTTAATGTGGAAACTATCTCCATGAAATTTTCCACACAAGGTTCTGCAGACGACTTGGTGATCATGACCAGGGGCAAATTTGAGGAAGTTCTGCCCGATATCATTCAAGGTGTCCTACGTGTAGTTCAAGAATTGTGAGATAACAGCGGCCTACGTGTAAACCCTTCGAAAGCTAGTGCCATTCACTAGGAAAAGGAAACTCAGGGCACTCAGGTGTCCGCTCATATCAAACTCTCCTATAAAACTGATGTCAAACTTCAAATATTTGTGTTATCCTTGACACTAAGTTATCCTGGGCAGAACACCTTAAGTATGCCGACAGTATGTCGGCAAGACACAACTAAGCCCCAAATAGTATTGTGGATCTACAAAGCGATCGTCAGACCTATAGTAGATTACGGTGCAGTGGTCTGGTGGAAAGAGCCATTATCTCAGCCGGCAGAACGACTCTGAATAAAATTCAGAAACTTGCCTACAATGCCATCACTGGGGCCATGTACTTTTGTCGAACAGCTGCTTTAGAAATTTTACTCGACCTCCCGCCTATAGATGTACACATTGAAGCGGAAGCTAGAATGGCAATCGTCAGACTCAAGGCCTGCGACATAGGGATCAAGTTGACCCCAAGCAAACTAAACTGGTTGAAAAATGACAAGGCACTAAGCATGCCAACTGTTTACCTCGTGAAAACTCTTCGCTTCGACCATTCCTTTAAATCAGTCATTTTAAACAGAGAAAGGTGGGCCGATGGCTACAAGTCTCTCCGACCCAATACAGTCAAAAGGTTCACAGACGGCTCCAAAACGGGAGAGGGTTCCGGCGCAGGCATTGTCGGTCCTGAGTACAGAGCTTCCATTCCAATGGGTTCCAAGCGGAAATATACGCCGTCGAAGTTTGTGCTAGACTATGCCAAACCGCCGGCTATTTTAACGGGGACCTAACAATATTCACCGACAGCCAGGCAGCTATCAAAGTGCTTACTAATTTCACTATCAATTCGAAGCTGGTACTGGCTAGTCAAGATAATACAATAATATTAATAATTGGGTTCAACAAACAAACTCACAATCTACTGGGTCTCTGATCATTCGGGCATCAAGGGCAATGAGGCAATGACAGATAGGCTAGCAAACCGAGCATCCGCCCATCCCTATCTATGGCCCAGCAACCTTTTCGGGATACCACTCTGCTACTGCAGAAACCACATACGAGACTGGGAGATCACATGTGCTTCATCGCAATGGAAGGAATCAGAACAAATTTAACTGTTAATTTCCAAGTGGCAAATGCAGAATGGTTCTTCGGGCTTCGCGTGAATGGTATTTACCTTCGGCGAGCTTGGTTTTTTTTACAGGAATGGCTGTTATTTAATTAAACATTTTGAAATGGTAACATCTGGCTGGTTGAAGTCTGTGATTCTAATTATAATTATTCATTCATTCTTTTTTTTTAATGCAAGCTTGCATTTTGCAATTTCGTTTTGGGTAAGCATCTCCAGGAGGACAGTTCATCTCCTGTTGGTATCGGACACTACAAAACACGGGGGCTTATACTTTCTGGCTTCATTTAATTTTTTCTTCTATGTGACTACAAAACCGATTCGAGAAATTAAATTTCCGATTTTATCGGCATGTCCCCCGTTTTTAAATTCCAGGAAATGAGCAGATGACAATCAAAATTAAACCGGAATATAGAGGGCTACGCCCGCAATCCGAGGGTTTTGTAGCAAGCGCTTATTTGGGTATACGATTATAAATATCGGCTCCTTGCTCTTCCTGATACCATTCAGATGCATAAAAAAAAACATAATTAAAATGTCTTACTCGCTTACATTTTACATGCCAATTCATATTACGTGATTGTAACGAAACTTAGAACATATTATTGCCTAAGGTGTTAGTTATCGTTGGCCATCAGTACTTTTGACCTCGAACGTGTTTAAGGCATGCAGGGGTGTGCTAACTGTAACTATAGAAATAAACTATTATTGACCTATTCTGAGAAGATATACAGATGCCATTATTTTCCATTTTTTTTCGGAACCCACCTTCCTGTAAGTTTTCATAATTCTGCAATAAGTATAACGGTCTCGAACTGCAAGGGAAAGGGAACAAGTTACGAACTAATATTTTCTCCTCCCCCAATGTTCCCCTTTCTACAAATTCCAAGAAAATGCGAAAAAATGGAATGTACTCAATATTACCTTTCTCACGAAACCTCACTTGCCTACACCAGTGGAAAAAAAAATTAACCTTAATTTCGCCTCTATGTGGACACCCCCCCCCCCCCCCCCCCCTCCACCCACTTAAGTTGTATTAGTCAGCGCCCCAACCAATCTCTACCCTTTCAAAAATGATTAGTTAAATAACTGCAATTCGCACCTCTTTTCCCCTTTCTTCAAATTTGATGAAAATACCAAAAATGGATTGTACTTGGTGCTACCTTTCTTATGATACACCACTTGCCTATACCAGATGAAAAAAAAATTTTGACCTTCATTTCCCCTCTATGGGGACCTCCCCTTAAAGTCAGCCTATTACAACGAATCGCTTTCTCCGGCGAATTATAATAATTCTACATATTCCCACAAAATTTCATATATGTAGCTTCAGCGGTTCATGAGATATTTCATGGACAGACGGACAGACAGACGGACAGACGGACGCATGACCGATTTCATAAGGGTTTTGTTTTACTACAAAACCCTAAAAATGGTATTCATTCTCTTGATTAAATAATTAATAGGCGTGGTCAAAAAAGAACGCTTGTCAGCGATTAACTCCTAAAAAAGTCGCAATTAACGCGCCATAAAAAGAAACAAATATTCCGACGAAAAAATGAAGAAGCTCGTTAAAATTGTAGTGAATCCACAATTTAATCTCGTTACTGGCTCCTACTACGTGGTATGGTATGGGCAAACCCTATTAGAAATCGTGCATTAGTCTTCCTGGAAATGGTTAACGAGCATAATAAATTCATTTACAATTGGATGCATATTCGTAATGCTTTTACTAGTATTAAATATCCATTTGGCATGCATGCAAATTGAATAACAACAACAGGACATGTCCTCGAAATTCCTTGTTGAAAACCAGAGAGAGTTGGCCGGAACTAATGCAGTACAGCAGGCAACTTGTCTAAATAAAGGACCGAGCACTGAGGAGTCGACATTGACAGTTATTATAGGCGCTACGACACGCATCTGTCCACATTTTCAAATGCACATGAATAGTTTGCCGCACTCAGTTACTCATATACAGTTGCAGATACAATAAACGCGGCATCGCACTCTAGTCGTATTTAGGCGAGTAAAAAGGGACGAATTTTAATGGGTCAATTAATCACTTGACTTTATAGAGAACTGGAGATTCATTGGAAGTGAATTATTACTTCATTAATGTACAATTGGTGAAATGATGGGTAGGAAGTGGGTATTGTTGTAACACATCATTGAATTCCGCACTAAATCTTGCAATAAGCATATGTACTCGCTGGTGGCGCATTGTGATCTGCCAGTGAGCTATTTCATGCGTTTTAAAGGTAGTAATACAATAGCTCAAGACTAACTACACCAGCTAGAGCATTGTAGTAAAGATGGAATCGCAGCGAATAAAACCCTTAAAACTGAAAAATACCCCGGCGAAATCAGATAAATTATTTATTAGATATTGCTCCGAAATATGAAAAAATGATGTACCCAATCAAAATCTTGCTGTGTTGTTTAACTGATGTGTAAACATCTTACCGCTCGGTACGGGGTAACACAACGCCATCTAGATAGACAGGCCTGCGCTCAGCTGGTTTTGACGGCTAAATTACACAATTATTTCCTTTGATGACGCCATCGTATCCACAATCCAGTGGTCGGCGACTGATGGCGGCGAGTCCGCGGTATTTGTGCGTTCCGTGTTTAGTTTTCGTTTTCCGCGTTCAGTGTTTATTTGTTAGTAAAATTTCATCTAGTGATCCGGAAAAAAACACGTGCGCGATGAAAGTGTGTCGTGCGGTCAAAAGATGTATTTTGTCAAGTGTGAACTGTTCCACGATGCTCTGCGATTGATCCCCGGGGCTGCGGCTTCAACCAAATTGGTGCAAGTGTTCACAAATGTGTTTTTAGAGGACTAAAATGCCGTCTGGCGCAATTCCAATTGTAAACATATGTCGAGCCGGCGACATCGTCGTGTGCAGTCACTGCCTTGGCGAAGGAAATAATGACGTACGCGATCAGCTGAGCGCAGGCCTGTCTATCTGGATGGCGTTGGGTAAAACCATAGAAGCTGCGGAATGTGTCAACATTCTTTGAATTCTCAACTTTATGTATTCCGTGCTTAAGTTTATTGTGCAGGCATAATAGTCTTCGTTACGAGCTGCGTAGCTGCATCGGTAGCGTGGTGGACTATAGAACATGCCCGGTGCGGTCCGGGGTTGTAATCCCCAACCAGAAAAACGACACAAAAATGTGACGTGGTTCTAAAAAAGATTCGCTAGCATGTACGAGAAAGAGACATTCGATTTATCTGTAGGGTAGAGTAGTGGGGTATGTAATCGATGTGGTATTGTGTGTTTGAGGGTATTGTGGGGGGACGGGTGATGAAAATAGGTAAACATTTAAATGTGTGATATGCATTCTGTGTATGATGATTGTGCGTTGTCGTTTTCATAATGACGGTAAGGTGATGTTGGCTGGATGTTGATGGCTTACTATCATGAGGCGAATGTATTAGACTACTGTTGATGGTATTTTAAGTCCTTTAGTGAGGACGAAAGGACATTCTCCGCAATGAAGTGATATTTAGCCAAGATGGGTACTACATGACTGGCAGTGGTGAGGCGTATGCTTGGTTTTTGTTTTTCATCTTGATGAATTCAGTTTCTTGCCATTTCTCCGCAAAACACAACGGGCGGTGTAGATCAATGGGTCGGGAGCAGGTCTACTAATAAAGGGATCTTTGGTTCGAGTTCTGCCGTTGCTCATTTTTTCACAACACATATTCGTCAACTAAAATAATATCATAATATATACTCGGTTATGGCTTTTCGATATCGTTTTATTGCAAAGATAGGTTTCTGGAATATGCGTACTCTCTAAGCCATTGGATCATTTCAATGGGTTGAAATACGCAATATGACCGTAAACAGAAAACGATACCACGTCGGAATAACTAGCAAAAGAGTAATATTTACACAGTATCTCCAGTTGAGCCTGGATTCATAATGCAATGTAGTGTTTACACATAGACCTCGAGTTCAGAAAAACTAGCTCGGATTTCATTTTTTCAATTAAAAGGCTGTAATTGTCTGAAATTTAAAAATAGGATTATGTGAAGTTGACAGAAATTAAAGAAACGAGGATTTTTTTTTCGAGTAAAATTAATACAAAACATGGGTAAAAACTCAGAAAAATTAAATCCGAGCTAGTTTTTCTGAACTTCATAACGAAGACTATTATTTGTGCACACTAAACTTAAGCAGGGAATACATATAGTTGAGAATTCAAAGTAAGTTTACGCAATCCGCATCTTCTTTGGTTTTACCCCGTACCAGCGATAAGATGTTTACACATCAAAAATTGCTTCCGGCGACTCTTAGGACACTTAAGGAAGCTACCCTTCCCCTAAGATTGGGTATGTAGGCTTCTAACCTGCGCACCTGTAACCAATTTCCAACCGAAACATTAAATAAGCCTCGAATAGCCCGGACTGATTCACCGGCAACGACCTTCGGCTAATCCGCAGAGTCAAGACTTCGAGAAGGCATTCGACAGCACTGACGGCGAATACATCTGGAGGGCTTTATGTAGGAGAGGCATACCAGATAAAATAGTATCCATCATCAACGAGTCCTATGAGGGAGCCCTACGTCAAGTATTACACAAGGGTAAGCTTTCAAATCCTTTCGAGATGCATTGCGGAGTGCGACAAGGCTGCATTTTATCAACTATATTGTTTTTGATTACCATTAACGACGTACTATGCGGCGCGCTTCATGAACACAAGAGCAAAGGTATTAGATGGAAGTTGTCTAAATACCTTCAAAACCTAGACTATGCTGACGATATTTGTCTTCTTTTAAATAAATCGGATCATGTACCCTAAATGACTGATGCTCTGCCCGGCATTATGTGGAGCTAAAAATCAATGCGTCCAAAACTAAGTATGTACTTGAGCTTGGGCATAGGAAAGCAAAGCGAAATCTGTGTATCGGGGCAGGCGGTCGAAAAGTGGACAGTGTTTGCTATCTCGGAAGCGTAGTTACAGCAGATGGTGTAACTACTACTAACTACTACTAACTACGTGTAACTAGATGCTGATGTACAGTCCCGCATCAATAAGGCTTGGGCAGTATTTTTTTTTCAGTTTGACTCCTTTCTGGCAAAACAACAACATTCCTCCTAGGCACCAAACTGTAATGAACCATATTCTGGTCTGTTTGTGCTGCTTCCACCGGCAGATCTATGGCAGCACCTGATGAGTAAGGAACTGTCGGTGGTACGAAACCAGAGGCCGAGGGTCCCATTACAACCGGACCCAGATGCGACCTCGTGGGCGTCCGATCCGTCCGCCGTCCTTTTGTGAACCTGGATCTACGGCGCATTGTACACATACGGTGGCCGGAGGTCATTTCCAACTACGACCTCATTACTATTACTGGTCAGGACAGGATAAACACTTCCATTAAAAGGCGAAAGTGGCAATGGATAGGTCACACTCTTCGAAAAAGGCCGAACAACATTGCTCAACAGACCCTCGATTGGAACTCGCCGGGAACCAAAGCAAGTCGCCATGTTGGACGACCTTAACACCTAGGGAAGATCAGTTAAAAGAGAGGGTGCCTCAAAAGGCAAGTCGTGAAGTGAGCTGAAAGCGATTGCGGCGAACAGGACGAGGTGGAAAGTAGGCGTGGTTAATGCCCTATGCCCCACAAGGGGTTAACAGGAACCAGAGAGATAAACTTGGTAGATTTTTTGTCTATGATGTTGTTAATGGATTGGCAATACTTTCTGCTAGACTCACTTATCGGGGGTGTACGGGGTACCAACTGAAATCATATAAATATGCTACAATCAACTTTTTCTATGGAATATCAATATCCTGTATATTAGTTACTATGCTCATGATGTGCCTTCTTCTGATATCTGTAGCTTTAGCGTTTTCAAGAATTGGAGAAGGGGGGGGTCAAGAGAATATTGCCCCTAAAAAAATATTCCGGAAATGGAATGAGCTAATTGTGCAATATTCCAGAAATGGAATGTGCTAATTGTGCTCTTTTATATGACACTCCGCATCCGCATGTCTGCCCCTTTTTTCCCTTCTGTGGAGACCGCCCCTTCAGTTTGATCGATTACAATGAAAACCTGTGAGCCACGAATTACAGGGGTCCTTCATATCCCTATACCAAATTTCATTTATGGAACTTGAGTTGTGCAAGAGATATTCTCTGCCCAGATGGACGGTCGACCCGGAGCTCGTTGGGAGAGCTCAGTATATGCGGACGCCGAGCAACTACTGGGCTTCCAAGATTGGAGGACGCTGCCACGTGGCCGTGATAATTGGAGGACAACGATCCAGGCGGGCTGTCGCGCCACGATGATAATGAAATGGACAGACGGACAGACATTTAACAGATTTCATAAGGGTTTTCTTTTTTCCTCAAAACCCTAAAAACGCAATAATAAAAGTTGATAATACAAAGAATTGTTATAGACACTCCTAGATTCCCTTGCAAAAGTATTTACGGGGTAGCTGTTCCCACTGCCCCCGGCTCCGGCGAACCTGTTTGATTATAACTTCAATATAGCTCATGGCCTCCCATGTCATTGGGCTAAAGAATCTTTATTCTCTCTATTTGCCATACAAATGAAATCCATGGGTGGTCGGTTAAACTTTTTAATATTTACAAATATTCCTTTCAAAATGTTACTCTAAACGCTCATACTTTTACGCTTTTTTGATAAAATTATGCCACCCTTCTTTTGTACTTCTTGTGCAAATTTAATTACAATTTGGGAAGGTTCCGTTTCTTGTGGTTTCCATTGTGACACAAATTTAATTTTATATTCTCTTCCCCCTTTTTAAAACAAAATATTAAAAAATTAAATAAAGCAGAATACAAAAAAACACACACACAACACCAAATTCGACATCTTGTCTAAACATAAACAGAGAAAATTGAAAATAAATCATGATGAAGTGCCACTTGGAGCCCCAATTCTAAATTTATTGTAGTTCCGAAATTAAATTAGAATCAGAAAGGACAAAGTACGTAAGCAGGCTACCTTTCAAATTGCTCCAGAAAGGATGCGTCGTCCCTAAGTAACAATCAAATTATCGCACTTTAGTGCTGGGAAATGAGAGAAAATTGCACGAAACATCTTCACGTTCTACCTGTAGTCTTCTCACTTTATTAGTGGAGGGCATCTTGCTGTGAACTCACGTAGTTTAGGTGTCATTACATTTCCTTACTCTACAAATTATAGAAGGTTGCATGAATTCCCTTTGTAAAAAGCCAATGGGAAGTTGGACTCTAATTTGCACGAAACTTCAAATATAGATTAAACTTGTCACGTATAGTACTATACGTACAAAGCAACTTTCGAGTCAAATTAGAGTTTTTTTTTTTTTGAGAACCCTACCTCCATTAATGTTTTATGTATTTAATTTAAAAAAAAATACATTCTCATGAGAAAAATGGCTCTAAAGCCGAACATACACCATCCGGAATTCCTGTCCGGAAAACTGATCAGGCCCGGCCTTGAGGAGTTCCGGATCGTGTATGGCCGTTTCAGGGCGCCGGATTAGCCTTTCAGGCGGCCGGAAGGAAAATCGTACACGCCAGGCCTCCACCACACACGTTCCGGAATTTTTCTCCGGAAAAACTGATCGGGCCCGGCCTTGAAGAATTCCGGATCGTCAATGGCATGTGCTGGCCGCCTTGAGGCCACCGGGCAGGCCTTTGAGGCGGCGGGATGGATAATTGGAAATCGATCTTATCGCCATAGAATGAAAGTATCTATCTATTGGATTGAATTGTACGGTATTTTACTTTCCATAGCCAAACTTCAAATACATTTGTCATTGAAATACACTCCAGTGAAAATCCATTCTAGTCACGCGGCTGGACAGTTCGCCTTGAGGCCGCCGGACAAGCCTTTGAGCCGGCCGGAAAGATAATTGGAAATCGATCTTATCGCCATAGAATGAAAGTATCTATCCAGCCTGTCCGGCCGCCTCAAGGCGAACTGTCCGGCCGCGCGACTAGAATGAATTTTCACTGGAGTTTATTTCAATAGACGAATGTATAGTATCTGAAGCTTGGCTATGGAAAGTAAAATGCCATACAATTCGATCCAATAGATAGATACTTTTATTCTATGGCGGTAAGATCGATTTCCAATTATCCATCCGGCCGCCTCAAAAGCCTGTCCGGCAGCCTCAAGGCCGCCTGAAGCAGCCATACACGATCCGGAATTCCTCAAGGCCGGGCTTGATCAGTTTTTTCGGCAGGAATTCCAGATGGTGTATGGTGTATTCAGGCAAAACCGGAAGGCCGGGCCTGATCAGTTTTTCCGGACAGAAATTCCGGATGGTGTACATATGTTCGGCTTAACGCAATAGTAAATGAAACCGGAATATACCTATAGAGGGCTACGCCCGCAATCCGAGAGTTTTGTAGCAAGCGCTTATTTTGGTATATAAATATAGGCTCCTTGCTCTTCTTGATACCACTTAGATAGACAAAAAAAAAACTTAATTAAAATGTCTTACCCACTTACATTTTACATGCCAATTCATATTACGTGATTGTAACGAAACTTAGAACATATTATTGCCTAAGGTGTTAGTTATCGTTGGCCATCAGTACTTTTGACCTCGAACGTGTTTAAGGCATGCAGGGGTGTGCTAACTGTAACTACAGAAATAAGCTATTATTTACCTATTCTGAGAAGATATACAGATTCCATTATTTTCCATTTTATATGCTATTCCGAACCCACCTTCCTGTAAGTTTTCATAATTCTAACAGTCTTGAAATGCCACGGGGGGGGGGGGGGGGGGGGCAAATTACGAACTAATATTTTCTCCACCCCCACTATTCCCCTTTCTACAAATTTCAAGAAAATGCGAAAAAATGGAATGTACTCAACATTACCTTTCTCACGACACCTCACTTGCCTACACCAGTCGATAAAAGAAAATTTGACCTTAATTTCACCTCTATTTGGACCCCTCCCCCTTCCACCCGGTAAAGTTTGCCAATTACGACGCAGCGCCCCCAACTAATCTTTACCCTTTCAAAATTTATTAATTAAATAACTGCAATTCGCACTACGAAAAACAACATGAAAGTAGTACTCACACCTATGAGGCCGGTAGGTGTAATTTTTGTGTGGATAGTGTCAAAATGCCTAACTTTAAATCAATGTATTTTACTATTATTAAATATTATGTGATTCTAATGAAACTTAGAGATATTATTGCCTATGATGTTGGTTATCATTGGCCATCAATATTTTTGACCTCGGGTGTGCCTAAGGCTTGCAGGGGTATGCTAACTGCAACTATAGAAATGTACTATTATTAACCTTTTTTGATGAGATATCAAAATTCTACGATTTTCGGTTTTCTATACTAGTAAAATGCCGCTTTCCTGCAAATTTTCATGTTTCTAAGTATAACGGTATCGAAATGCGAGGGGGGGGGGGACAAACTCGGATCACATATTTTCCCCTCTATCTCTTTTCCCTTTTTTCAAATTTGATGAAAATACCGGAAATGAAATGTACTCGGTGTTACCTTTCTCATGATACCCCACTTGCCTATACCAGATGAAAAAAAAAATTTGACCTTCATTTCCCCTCTATGGGGACATCCCCTTAAAGTCAGTCTATTACAACGAATCGCTTTCTCCGGCGAATTATAATAATTCTACATACTCCCACAAAATTTCATGTATGTAGCTTTAGCCGTTAGAGAGATATTTCATGGACAGACGGACAGACGGACAGACATTTGACCGATTTCATAAGGGTTTTGTTTTTAATACAAAACCCTAAAACGAAAAGATCCGCCTTACCATGGACACCTCTGGTGCCTATAAAAAAATTGTCTGGTTTTTGCCAATAGAAAACGTTAAGTTTAGTAACAAGTCCAGGCCTATAGATATGCTCAGTCTTAATTCAATTTTAATACCTGGTGAAAATTTAAAAGCATTGCTTCAGTCTAAAACACTATATGCCGAGAGTTAAAGTTCAGCTGATATTGAAGTTAAACCAGAAAATATCGGAGAAGTACCGGTTCCTGTAGATCCTGAAAGTGAAAAGAATCCCAATACCCCACAATATGCAGACTCGAGAAGTACATCCTTTCCTCTTAGATTTCTCTGATCTTTTGTACAAAACTTTGGTTCTCGGAACTGGAAGCGGATCCATGAATGCTTAGAAGAGCACGAAAAATCGTCGGGACACGCAGATGTCAAATTTTATGCAAACGGATGGACGCGTCGGACGGTCGCATTTGCTTTTGGGTATTATTACGGGGTCAGGGGCAGACGTGCATGATTTCAATCAACAAAATTTTTCAAAAAGGCTCACCATGTTTGTAGATGAGGGACGTTGCGCCATGCCATTTCGTCCTGATACGAACATTACAGAGTTTTGTGCTTGCATTTACCATCCACAAGATAATGTCGGTCATGAGGAAACAGATTTTCGAAGATCATTAGGTATGCATAGCCATTAGATTTTTTTTGAGGTTCCCACCGTATGCATATTTTTTCATTGCCAACATTTAATTTAAGTTTTGACTAGCCCGAAAAGATGACAGTATTCTACACCTCCTGAGTCCAATGACATGCTTCTGAGTTCACTGGAAACGGCTTATGTTCTGTAAGTTAGTGTTAAGGACCAAGGCATTTGCACTTTCTAAATGTTTTCATCGGGTTTTAGTAAAACTGCCCTTATTATGGGAGTATGGAGGTTAACTATTTGTGCGCTAGTTATTAACAAACTTTGCAGTTTTGTATCCGCCTCCCCCTCTTTGCAATTAAGATCCACTAGCAAATTACATTTAACCATTTCCAAAATGTGGACGTTATGGAAATATCAGAACAGCAGGCGACCGACAGATAAGCGATTAAGGCTTGGCTCACATGTTTCTGTCATCGTGGCAGTCATAAATTATGCAAATCTAAGCTGGGACACTAAACTTAGACAAAGACCCCTTCACATTTCCGAATCACTCATAATTCCTTTCAACAATAAACAACAGGATGTATGTACACATACCGGTTTCCGGGTGTTATTGGCACAGAAGGATATCCGAAACTCCCACTGGGAGCATTTACTCCCCTCAACAGCAACAATGTGAAAGTACTCAACTACGTCACAAACGAGAATCATCGCAACACAAAGATATTCTGATGGCTCCCGTGTGGTTGCCCTACTTAACTCATTTCCTTCTTCGGTTTCTATTAAAGAACGACCTCCGACAATAATAGTCATCCCTTTTTTGAACATTTCTGTGTGGAGCAGGGAACTTACTTAATGGTCTATCCAGTAATCAGCCCTCCTATATTTCGAAATTAAAGTTCACCTCTCAACAGTCAACACAATCAAAGCGGGGTGTACGTATGATGTCGGGGATAATATTTCGTTCTGGTTTCAAAATATGGGGAGACTTCGTTTAATTATTCAAGGATTCTCGACTGTTTTTTTTTCTGATTCCGGGTGTCATTATCATTTGGTAGATTTATGGATCTGACACTTAGTTAATACCTTTCCCCTCATCTCTTAATCAAAATTGTCCTTTTTGGATGGGTGTATAAATGTCTTCTAATCGTGTTCTGAGAACCGTCGCTCTTGTAAACAGGACTACAAATGGAGATAAGGAGTGACGACATTGGATTGTGCGGACACGTCCGAATTCACTTAAAGGATTAGTGTGGAGCTTTCGCACACTGGTATCCTCATTACGAATTTAAGTTGATGAGGGATGAATTCGCATTTGGAGAGAATTTTTAATCAGATCTGAAAGATATGTTCGTATTTCAGAATTGAGTAGAAATTGGATTAATGCTTGCATGGTTAATCTATTGCGCTTGATTCAGTGTGAAGAATTTTGTAACTGTGAAAAGAGATATCATTATACCTTTAAGTCCGTTGAGGGGCAAAAATCTTCTTCCATAGTCCTCCTCGTGGACGCCCCCTGGAACGGCAGTGGTCGTTGACCATTGCTAACCAAGTCAAGCCGCCAATAATGACGGTGCGATTATTTGGTTGAAGTAAACATTCCCTTGTGATGTGGTGCGTAAGAATGATACCACGGCCTTTCTTCTTGCCGGCCTGCCGTAGAAAGCGACAAACAAAGGATAGGATGTTTATGCCAGCAACTTGAACTATCCGAAATCTTCTATATGCTATCGAAACGTCAGCTTTGCTGTGGATAAGGACTTTTGGCTATTTTACAATGACAAAGATTGGATTCTGGAATGTGCGTACCTCCTAGACAATGGATCAGAAGGTCCCTAAAACGCACGATTTCTTCAATTAGAGAGCGAATATCTGAGGTATTAATTAAACATCTTAGTTAGTTAGTGAGTAGTCCGGATGGCGCAACGCTTAGCACGTTCGCCTTCTACGCACTGGGCCCCGGTTCGGTTCCTACTGAATGCGGTAGTTCTCGATAAAAAAAGGGGATTTGCGTGTCGGACTATGAGCCCACTGAGTACCCATTTATGGGGTAAATAGCTCGGTTGAGCGTGTTGTTGATCACACACCTCAACACAAGACCGTCACGATCTAGAAAATGAGATGATGCTAACTCATCTCGAGGCCTTGGTTCAAATTGGACTGTTGCGCCAGTTATTTATTTATTTTTTTAGTTAGTGAGATAAGGTGGTGGAACAGCGGAGAATTTATCTTTCCAACGAGTTGTTCTGTAATGTTGTACTCCGGTAGAACGACAAGGGTGGAGCTCTGCAACTTTCACAGTCCCTGGTACTATCTTTAAGCATAAGGACCACCACAAAATTAGTAGGTCCTCTGTTGATAGTACTGAACTACTACTACTGAACGTGCGAAATAAGAAGGGCGCCGATATTGGGATGGGAAGAGACCATTATTTTTGATCGCTAATGTTCGAATTGAATATGGCAGCGTGCGCCGTCTTTGCGACGAAAGATCCAGGCACTGACTAAAAAATCCAGCTTTCTTACAACAATATAACGACCATCTTGCGCAAAAAGCAGCTTAGATAGAATAATTAGTCACCCAAAAAGTGACAAAAAAGAATACTGGGATGCAAAAAAAATGCTTTATTTAGAGTGCAGATACCATCTTTGACACAAACCCGGATTGCTCGAAGAAGCCCTGGATGTCCGACGCTTCTTGGCAGCGGATTGTTAAAAGAAAAGTGCGATGTGTGCGACGCGATAAAAGATCTTATGCGAATTCGCTGTTAGTCCAGCAGAAGAAGCCGCAGAAAGTAACAACTTAAACGCCGTATACGGTGTTTTCAAGGAGTTCAGTAATGTGCTGAGTACGATTCTCCGCTTCATTTCCTTTTCATCGATTTCGAGAAGGCTTTAGATAATTTGACCCGGGATTCTATATGCACAACCTTGCGCAGGAGAGGCATCCCTGAGAAGCTTGTGGCTAATTAATGGAACCTACGATGGCGATGGATTGGTTACAAAGTCCACCAAAATGAAAATTCACCGATTCAAAGTCCACGAGTTCAAAATCCACCAGTTCGAAGAGTTGGAGGGCAAAAGACTTCTTCCATAGTCCCCTCCGTGGTTGCCCTCTGGAACGGCTAACCAAGCCAACCGAGTTTTGCACTGCAAAACATTTGGTAGAAGCACATAACATCCTGAATGATCAATAACACCAGTGCGTCTCAGGAAATAGGCTAACTGTGGCGCTGCAACATAGTTGTGAGAACACCAACACGTCACACCCAGCTGAAAGATCATCAAAAGAACGCGCGATCAAAAACACAATTGGAGAGCTCTGCGCTCTGCGCTATATAAAAATAGCTCCCGGCGACCCTTAGGACACCTAAGGACGCAACTCTTCCCATAAGATTGGGTATGTGGGCTTGTAACCTGCGAACCTGAAATCAAATTACACTCGAAATATTAAACGAGCCTCGAATACCACGGACTGATTCACCGGCAACGACTTTTGGCTGCAAACAACGGACCACGATCGGTTTTTGGAACGTTCGAACGATGTGGGGCGAGTGCAGTAGTGCGAGGATCGCTGAGGTCGAACGGGAAATGACCGCATATAACAACGATATACTAGGACTGAGCGAAACAAGATGGCCTGGACCGGGAACGACTTTATCACCAAGCTCCCAAACAATACTGCTCTACTCTGGAAATGAAGACGATACGTCACCACGAATGGCAGGCGTCGGAATCCTGTTGACTAGGGAGGCACGCCTATCTCTAATTAACTGAAACCCCATCTCTGACCGTATCATCACAGCCAGATTCAAATCCAGGGTTAGAAACATCATGATAATTCAGTGCTACGCCCCGACTGAACTAGCGAATCAATCAGCTAAGAACGAATTTTATTAACAGCTTGGCGACACCCTTGACAAGCCTTCCAGAGGTGACATAAAAATTATCACGGGGAATCTCAATGTCAAAGTTGGGTCTGACAATGTAGGCTTAGAACACCTAACGGGCAATCACGGACTAGGCAACAGGTACAAAACTGGCGAGATGCTCGTGGGGTTTTGTAACTTTCGTCAATTCGTTTTTGGCGGAACCCTGTTCAAGCACAAAAGCTGCCACTTAACAACCTGGACATCTCCGGATGGCAGAACAGAAAACCAGATTGACCATATAGCCGTTTCCAAGATATGGAGGAATTGTTTCTTAGACGTCAGGTCGAAGCGAGGTGCTGATGTTGGCAGCGACCACCAACTTGTTATCGCAAAAATACGCTTAAGAATGGCAGCGATCCAGGGCCTTTAGAATGCACGAATCTTGCCTCGTTTTGATGTGCAAAAGCTTAAAGATCCATCAATAAGACGTGCTTATTCCACCGTCTTGCACGAGAGAGCTATTGCACCACCACCTTATGAGAATCTCACAATTGATAATAGATGGAAAGTCGCTAAGGACTCATTTATTTCGTGTGGCGTAGCATTTGCGGGTCGATTGGAGCGCGGTAGGAGACCATTCATTAGCGACTCTACGTGGACTCTAATTTCAGCACGCAAGAGAGTTAAGGAGCAGATTAACTCGGCTGCTGAAGGCTTAGCCAAAGTCCAACTCAGAGCTGAATACCTTTCACTACAGAAAGGCGTGCAAAGAAGCATAGAGACGGTCCAAGCGAAATCACATCAACACATTAGCGGAGAAGGTAGAGGAAGCAGCTTACCGCGGTGACAGTGGAACCCTTTTAAGCTTATTAAGACATTAACTGGCAAATCTTTTCCAACTGAACTTCCTGTGAAAGATAAAGATGGGTCTCTACTGGTAACCGAAGAACACCAACTGCGGAGATGGAGAGAACATTTTATTGAGTTTTCCAGCAACACCTTTAGACTTTTGAATGCATCTTCATTAGTAGTAGAAGATATTCCGCAAATAGCCCGAATTAATACCAGCCCATCATCTAAGCTGGAAGTAGCTGCGGCTATTAAATCAATGGATGCGGGTACAGCCCCGGGGATAGATGAAATTTCGGTGGAACCGTTTAAACGGATGCCAATCCCCCTTATCGAAGAGTGTTGGGAAACCGAAAGTCTCCCTAAAGAGTGGAAGAAGGGCATATCCCGAAAAAAGGCGACCTGAAGGATTGCAATAATTGGCGTGAGATCTGTCTGCACTCAGCAGTCTCCAAACTGATGGCAAAAATAATCTTGAACCGGATTAAACAAACAGTTGACTGCACATTGAATGATGAACAAGCCGGCTTTCCTGAGGGCTTCTCATGTAGCGACAACATCAACACCCTCCGAATTATTATTGAACAATCCGCAGAGTAGAGATCCCTATTACATCACATATTCATCGATTTCGAGAAGGCGTTTGACAGCGTTGACCGGGTCCGGGAATACATCTGGATACCAGATAAAGTAATTTCCATCATCAAGAAGTCCTACCTGGGAGCCCAATGTCACGTCTTACACAAGGGTAAGCTATCAGATGCTTTCGAGGTGCATAGCGGAGTGAGAGAAGGCTGCATTTTGTCACCTATACTCTTTTTAATTGCCATTAATGATGTACTAAGCGGCGCGGCTCAAGAACACCAGAACAAAGGTATAAGATGGAAGTTGTTCAAATACCTTCAACATCTAGATAAATAAATCGGATCAAGTAGCTCAAATGTCTGATGCTCTGCATTGTGAAAGCCGGAATGCAGGGCTGCAAACCAATGCTGCCAAGACTAAGTACTTGAGCTTGGATCCAGGAAGGCAAAGCGGAATTTATGTTTCGGGGCAGGCAGTCGAAAAATTTGACAATTTCTGCTACTTCGGAAGCGTAGTTACAGCAGATAGTGGAGCGGATGCCGATGTACAGTCTCGCATCAACAAGGCTCGAGCAGCTTTTTTCAGTTTGACTCCTTTCTGGCAAAATAACAACATTTCCAGACGCACCAAACTCCGGATCTTCAAAATCAACGTAAAATCAGTGCTTTTATATAGCTGTTCAACTTGGAAGGTGACCAATGACATAACAACTAGATTGGAACCTTTTGTGAACCAGTGTCTACGGCGCATCCTACACATACGGTGGCCGGAGGTCATTTCTAACAACGACCCCCTTACTATCACTGCTCAGGCCAGGATAAACACACTCTCTGAAAAGGGCCAAACAACATTGCTCAACAGGCCCTCGATTGGAACCCGCAAGTCGCCGTGTTGGACGACATAGTAACACCTGGAGAAGATCAGTTAAAAGAGAAGGTGAGAGAGAAGGTACCACAATAGGCAAGTCATGGCGGGAGCTGAAAGCGATGGCAATGAACAGGATGAGGTGTAAAGTAGGCTTGGTTAATGCCCTATGCCCCACAAGGGGTTTACAGGAACCAGAGAGGGAGAGAGAGGATTTAGTGAGTTGGTATTAAAGATGGTCCAGATCCGGCCCAAGGAACCCCAACCTCCTCTACAAATGAAACCTAAAATAAGCAATAACTTTTGATAAAATGAAGCAAGTGACTTGAAATTTTGGTCAAATTTTTGTACTGGGATCAAGTTGGTTGTTAATGAAAATGCGCAAGATCCGACAAAAGGAACCTCTACCTTCCCTACAAGTGACTCTTCAAATAAGACATAACTTTCGATAGAATGAAGCTAGTGACTTGGAAAATTCGACAAATATTTGTAGTGGCTAGTGTGGGTGGGATAGTTGATTTTGAGAATGGTCAAGATACCTCTGAATGAGCGCCAACTTCCGCTTTAAACTGGCCATATGGGAAACTCACTTTCAATGCTTATGGTTGTTATCAATAGGTACTTTTGGTATCACTGGTCTGTAGAAGTCTAGGGTATATACGCTTCGGACTCCAGGCCGAAGCAAGGGTTCGATCTGATTTTTTATACCCTACCTCCCCTACAAATGAAACTTCAAATAAGCGATAACTTTCGATAGATTGAAGCTAGCGACTTGAAATTTTGGGCAAATATTTGAAGTTAGCTTTTTTTATTGCGCAACAACAAAATAACGGTAACGGCAGTGTATCAAATCGCTGACGGCCAATGTCTTAGCGATAAGACAGTTTGGAAAAGGCAGATAGCTGTAGCCTGAATGGCTGACGAACACCTAAGCGTCTCAGGTCTAGTAGGATGGATTGACTTGCGTAGTTGGACATGCTACATAGTTGTGTGAACTCCAGCACGTTTATTAAGCCATCTGAAGCAGCTATCTCCGAGGCCATCCCCTGAATGGGGTTAAGCGACGTGCTGACAACTCGTCCTTGTAAAAACCACTCCATGTCAAGAAACCTGGAACAAAAGCCTCGGATTGGACGGATCAACAACGACGACCACGCAAACGAATAAAGGATTATTCTTTCGGATCCTGGAATGTACGCTCCCTGAACAAACCGGGGGCCGAGAAGGCCCTCTTTCAACAGGTCGAAAAGTACAAACTGAGCATTACTGCAGTCCAGGAAACAAATTGGCTTGGCAGCGAGATTAATGACAAGAAATCGCACACAATTTTTACAAGTGGCAAACCATCGGGCCGCAAGGAGTTTGGAGTAGCATTTATAGTGAACAATCACCTCAAACCGCATATTACTGACTTCAAACCCATAAATGAACGGCTGTGTGCGATTCGCATCAAGACTCGATTCTTCAATCTCTGGCTCATCAATGTGCATGCCCCCACTGAAGTTAAAGAAGACGCAGTAAAAGACGAGTTCTACGCCCGCCTTGAAACTCTCTTCGACTCACTTCCAACAAACGACGTCAAATTGCTGCTGGGAGACTTTAACGCGAAAGTCGGGAATGAAAGCTGGCATCGGGGGACCACTGGAGGCCACAGCCTCCATGAAGAATGTAACGATAACGGCCAGCGACTTATAGACTTCGCCTGCAGCAGGAATCTAGTCGTAAGCTCTACGTGTTTCCCGCATCGACGCATTCACAAGCAGACCTGGAAGTCTCCAGACGCACATACCGTCAACCAAATTGACCACGTCCTCATTTGCAGGAGATGGGCGTCTAGTGTCATGGATGTCCGCTCCTATCGAGGAGCAAACTGCGACTCAGATCATCACTTGGTGAAGACGACCTACAGATGTAGAATTTCCTCAGTGCACCAGTCAAGAATCAGCCCTCCCAAAATCTTTGCGGTTGATAAGCTCTTGAGTGATGCTACAGCGGTGGCGTATACTACCGCCCTTGAGGAAAAACTATCACCTATGCTACACAACATCAGCAACACAGGCGTCCATGGGTTCTGGGAAGAACTCAGGGGTACCATCAAGGATGTCGCAGAGAAGGTCGTGGGATATAAAGCCCGGCGAGCGCGAAATGACTGGTTCGACGAAGAATGCAAAAACTCACTTGACGCGAAAAACGAGGCCTACAGACAATGGATTCAACGAGGAACCAGAGCCAGAAGAGAAAAATATGACGAGCTACGGCGAATATCGAATAGAATAATTAGACGTAAGAAACGTAAATACCTTGACGAGCAGTTGCTGAACATAAACGAAAACTTAGCTAATAGGAACACCAGACAATCGTACAAACTAGTAAATACAATTAAGAACGGCTACCAACCCAGGACTAGCCTTTGTAAGGACAAGGATGGAAACATCATCAGCGACACCGATGGTATTAACAAACTATGGGCCTCTTATTTTGAAGAGCTTCTAAACCGACCATCTAACATCCCCACACAGGAAGCTCTCGACGATATTGTTGATCTAGGCCCACCCATTCAACCCCCGACAGTAGAGGAAGTTGATCTCGCGTTGCGGTCACTAAAACGAAATAAAGCGCCGGGCGCTGACGAGATTCCAGCTGAACTGCTAAGATTCGGTGGAACGAGTCTAGTTGATGCCATACATCAATTACTCCTGCGAGTATGGGAGAACGAGGAGATCCCAGACGATTGGCGCAGAAGCATCATCTGTCCAATTCATAAAAAGGGAGATAAACTGCGGTGTGAGAATTACAGGGGCATCTCACTAGTTTGTACGTCCTATAAAATTTTGACGAAAATTCTGGAAAATAGAATAAAACCGTACGCAGAACGAGTCATTGGCGAATATCAAAGCGGTTTCAGACCTGGTCGCTCCACAACCGATCAGCTCTTCTCAGTCAAACTGATACTCCAGAGGTGCTGGGAATACAACGTAAACGTATACCAAATCTTTGTCGACTTCAAGCAGGCATACGACAGTATCGATCGTGGAGTACTGTACAACATCATGCTGCAATTTGGTATACCAGCAAAATTAGTGCGACTGACAAAGATGACGATGACCAACTCCGTCTCACAAGTCAGGATCCAGAATAGACTTACTGATCTATTTGAAACACGCACTGGTTTGAAACAGGGCGATGGACTGGCTCCGACGCTCTTCAACCTAGCACTGGAATACGTTATTCGGGCCATGAATTTGGACAACAGCAAGACGCTACTCGTCAAGTCGACACAATTAGCAGCGTACGCCGACGACATCAACATCATGTCCCGAAGATTGGCTGACGCAGAAGAACTTCTGCATACGCTTGATACCGCTGCAAAGGAAGTTGGATTACGTATTAACGAGGGTAAAACTGAAATAATGATGCAATCGGTGACAAGGACACCTGCACAACCAAGCATCAATGTGGGGGACCTCAACATCGAGTTCGTGAACAACTTCATTTACCTGGGTTGCAACCTGTCAAGGGACGTCAACGAAACTGACGAAATCAAGCGACGGATACAGTTAGCTAATAAGACTTTTTTCTCGGTTCTCCCCATAATGAAATCGAAACATGTGCACAGGAACACGAAGCTCCGCGTGTACAAAACCATTATACGACCAGTGCTATGCTATGGCTGCGAAGCATGGACCCTAACTCAAGCCTCCGAAAACATGCTAGACACTTTCGAACGTAAGGTTCTACGGCGAATTTTCGGGGCTGTTTGCGATCGAGATGGATGGCGCATCCGGTACAACCATGAGTTGTATGAAATGTACGATGAGCTGCAAGTCTCGAAAATCGTCAAACTACAACGACTTCAATGGGCAGGGCATGTACAAAGAATGGACGATGATCGCATGCCTAAGAGAGTAATGAATGCAGAACGAGTCGACGGAGCGAGACTGCGAGGACGACCGAGATCTCGTTGGGAGAGCTCAGTAGGTGTGGACGCCGCGCAGCTGCTGGGCTCCCAAAATTGGAGGACGCGGTCACGTGACCGAGATAATTGGAGGACAATGATCCAGGCGGCCAAGGTCCGACGTCGGGCTGTCGCGCCACGATGATGAACAACAAAATACAGGGTGGCGCAAAAGAAACGAAGGGGTTTGAATAGTCTATAGTTCCTTTATTTTTGAATCAATCGAATTTCTTTTTTTTTCTTAGTATACTTCATAAATGGGGAATTTTGTTAATTTAAACGTGAAAAAAAAAATTGCGTAGGTGGTGCCCATCCTCAGCTTTGCATAGTCGCGCTCTTTCTAAAATATTTTCAATGAATTTTTTCAAGATTTCAGGAGGTATCGCTAAAATTTCTTCTCGAATATTATTTTTTAGTTGGAGTATGGTCTGGAGTATGTGTATAGCATATGAATAAGGCACAGACCATACCCCAACTAAACAATAATATTCGAGAAGAAATTCGAGCGATACCTCCAGAAATCTTGAAAAAATAATGAAAACGTTTAGAAAGAGCGCAATTTGCGAAGCTGGAAATGGGCACCAATTACGCGATGTTATTTTTCACGTTTAAATTAACAAAATTCCCCATTTATGAAGTGTACTACAAAAAGAAAAGAAATTCGATTCATTCAAAAATAAAGGAATTATGGACTATTCAAACCCCTTCGTTTCTTTTGCGCCACCCTGTATATAGGAAAATCGCTAACCGCATCTATTAAAATCCGCCCATGGAAAGCGGCACTAACTGAAAACATTGCCATCTTATACATATGTATAATGAAAGATCTATCCAATCTAGAAAGGTTTCATATTGCTGGGGACTGCAATAATAGTATTCCGTGTATAAATGTTAAGTATCTACTCGTATACGAGTATCTTTCACGATTTAATTCAAGGAGAGTTTCTTTTAATTCAAGCATTCTGTTTGCCCCATTTCACTAAATCAACATGAAATGGCATAAATGTTGTATTGCATTTAGCGAAAAGAATGTTTTTTGTTCGGCTCAGAGTTGCAATAAAAGGAGCAACGAAGTTTGACCCAGAAGAAAGTCAGCAACAGTATTATACAAATGGGAATTCGCCCTGAACTAAAGCCACATTTGCGATAGTGGAAACTTTTCCCTGAGTAGTTGTGCCACTAATTAATGGATAGCCAACAATGAGATACCGTCGCTGGTATAAAATTTGCTAGAAAGACTAGAAGCTGTGGGAAATTCGCTTCCGTTTTGGTCAATGCATTTTTCGTCGTTCGTCTTCCTTTTTCCATGCATTCCTAATTAACGAATTTAATTTACCCTCCATTAAGTTGCTACTCGTGATAGCAATCTATCTTTGCCGAAGGTTTGCTCTTTGTAGGGATGCATCGTCAGCATCTTGAGATTGTCTGATTAGACAGAAAATAAATGATTTTTCGCAACATTTAACCTCCAAATTGCTTTGATAAGATGAACGGCATGGATTGTCCCCATATACTCGTATACGGCAAATATAATTCTATTTTGAACAATAACGCCATGATGAGGTTTTACGGAGCTTGAGGATGTAGTAAAGAGTCATCTTCCATAATATGTGAACGTTTGGAAATTGAGAAATTCCGTATTGAAATCCTTAAAATCAAGTCCCACATAACGAGCGGTTTGTATAGAGGAAGAATGGAAGTTCGTTAAATTTCTCAGCTATTGTTGTTTGGCCAAAGATTTCTGTGGCCACTGAAATTATAGTACATACGTATTTCAACGCATACACATGTATAAATGCAAAACATATATGGAACGCTTCATCTCAACTAGATATGATTGCAAATTAGATTTGGACTTTGTCCAAAATTTAATAGAGTTGTTTTAATGGATGCTACGAATGCCTCCTCGTGGGCAATAAAGGACCCCTCAATAACAACACAACACTTGATTCAATACTATCTCATGTCTCATGGGATACATAAGCACGGGATACTACTTTATTTAGGATTGAGAATTGAAAAGGTTTTGGTGGTATGAACACTGAGCTATAGACGGGAGGGTGATGTTATTTATGTAGCTGTAAAGAACCAGTGGAAACCACTCGGAATTAAACCTTTTATATTAAAATGATGGTATGCACCCCTTGCTCAATTTACATAGTGTTACATCAGGAGTGTTTCGATTCATCCCAAATTGATCAGAAAGCAGAAGTAAACTTTACCTTGGGGTTGTGTAACGGACGGTTTAGTGGGCATCCGAAGATGCCCGTGGGGACGGAGCCTTAGGTAGCATAATTGACCGCGAAGGTTGGGCCGTGCCATCTGGCGAAGAAAAAGGCCCCTCAACGAGCTAAGCAGCGGCCTTTGCTTGCTGTAGCTCAGTTCGGGAGATGTGGGCGGGGTTTTCGCCGCTCGTTGCCCCTGTCCTTTACGTATTAACAAAAATGCATAGGCCTGGGGAAGACAACACAAACAGGGGAGGTAAAAATGGGGAATAAATAAAAATAGTCGATAAGGATGGAATGGTTGGCGGACGGATCAGGCGCCCACGCGGTCGCACCTGGGTCCGGGTGTAATAGGACCCTCGGCCTCTGGTTTCGTACCACCAACAGATCACTACTCATCAAATGCTGCTTCGATCTGCTGGTGGGAGCAGCACAACCAGACCAGAATATAGTTAATTAGAATTGATTAGAAATTAAATTCGAACTATGTTAGAACTATATACCTATATGTATAGTATATCCAACGAAATTGTAGTGTCGTAGACAAAATGTCAAATCAAAATAAAGTCCGAATGTAGTCCAGTCCTACTTTATCATTTCCACGTCGCGCAACAGCAGCACAGGGCGGGCACAGCTAGTTGACATTTGTCTGAGTGCACTGTACATACGGACGGTGCATGCCTAATGGCTGGAACACAATAGTCGCGTTTCTTGTTTTTAACAGCCACGCAGAGCAGACCAGGCTAAGACTCTGGAAAGAAGGTTAGTGCAAGAATTCTACTCGGTTAAGTAGGCTGCGTTTTGAAATGCAGGCGGCGCAGAAATCGAAATTTTCGGGCAGTTAACAGTTTAGGACGCACAAAAAATTCATTTGCCGTCAATAAAATGTTCGTTTTGTGTAATTATATGGAAAAGTAAACATACGAAATGATTTTGCTGCCTAAAGAAAATATGTCCAATTGTATGACGTTTGAATGTTAAACTAAACCAAGACACAATCCATGAAAAGACAAACCCCATCCTCGTTACTGTATTCTACTCTATTGCGTTTTTTTACCGCTTATCCTGCTCTACTCTGCTCTGTTAAAAAAACGCAGCTAATGTGTAGCTTTAGATTGTAGTTGGAAGTTCAAACGTTCGAACTACGAACTTCAGCCATAAAGTAATAATAAAAAGAGCTCTTACTCAGTGCAAAATAATGTTTAGACCGGGATGCTGATAGTTCCACGCATACAAATAAGTGCCATAACTCTAGGAGCATCGGCTATAATTAAAAGGAAACCGCCCTCTAGAGTGATAAGGACATAAGGACAACACATCAAATCAGCTGTGTCTGTTGATTAAAAACACAAAGTCTTTTTAGATGCCATTGTATGCGTAACATCGAGACTTTCTGGAGATCAAATGAAGGATCCAGCTCGCAAAGAAGACCAGCTGCATCCTCGGAAAAGCGAAGCTCCAAGTCTACAAAACTATAACCCGACCGGTATTATGCCATGGTTGGCGACTAGGTGTGAGGTTGGAGCTGGTGACTGAGGTGAAAGTCCGTGCGGGGTCCCGGATCCAACACTTAACTTTGCTCCTTTCTTGCACCTGGTGAACCGTGGTCTACAGAGTGGTGATCTCTTAGGCTAGTGGAGAAACCTTGATTGGTTTGCATCAAGGGTAGCAGGTGCAGTGGCATGAACGCTTTCGGGAGGTCGCGAAGGAGTCTGCTTCGCGGCACGAAGAGAGGAAAGGACGGCCGGATCGTCACGATGTTTCTATAGGGGCGGGGAGTAGCGGGTAGCAACATGCTGGTATTTACTTTGGCTACGGTCCGAGAACGGGAAACCCAAACCTGAATCAAAAAATCAAAATATGGAACTAAATAAATAAAGACATTTTTGGAAAGATCGGCTGGAGGAATTCCAAGGAGATGTGCAGGGGCGACAAGGGTTGGAGAAGTTACTCTCTGAAGAAGGCGCTCCAGGGGAGAAGGGAGGCGTTGCTGGAACGGACAATGATGCGCCGGAAGGCGCGGAGTGGTCAGTTCCGATAACATGTACTCCGAACAACGACCAAAATGCCGACTCCGAATCGATGCGGATCACAACAAAAAGGGAGAAGCAGAGAATGAAGAGAAGGCATCGAAGAGAAAGGCAGGCCATCGGCAAGAACTCAAATCAACTCGGCGAGTTATGGCATGAGGAGTCGATTCCGAAAGTGGAAAGACCAGTGAAGAGATTCAAGGGCGGAAACCCTAGAAACTCAAAACCGGACCCACAAAGGAGGGAGAAGAGTCTTCGCGGAATGATTGTTTCACTTGGTGGACCACCGGCAAGAGAGATTAACCAAATTGAACAAACAAGGCACAAAGAAACATTGACTGTGTGCCAGTTGAATATTTATCATAGCAAAGCAGCATCAGCGATGATGGCGAGATGCTTTGAGGAAGAAAAACTGGACATAGCTTTGGAACCCTGGATTTTGCATAACAAAACTAGGGGTTTGTCACAACAAACCGTAAATCTGTACCATGTACAAGGGGACGGTAAATTAAGGACCTGCATCCTGGTGTGTCATGGAATACGTGCAGTACAAATGATGCATTTCTGCTCGCCTGATCTTACGGTAGTGATTATCGGCAGTGGTGCAGGATCATTGTTAATTGCATCAGCGTGGATGCACGAACAGCTGAGGTGATCGACATTACTCTAAGCTATGTTATTATGCTTGACAGAGTTTAGAATTGGAGAGTAATGGACAGGCTAACCATGTCTGATCACAAGGCGATCCAGTTTAAAATTCTCTATGTCAGAGAACAGAGTAGCGAAGGCAAACGTATAAGAATGCCAAAAAATACCGTACTAATTACGAGACATATTTATTGGAACAAGTCGAGAATATTCAAGACATCATACCTAGGAATATAATCGAGATAGAGCGAACAGTAGAACAACTGAACTCCGCTATTAATCGAGCTTTCGAACACTCCTGACGACAAGAATCTGAGAGGATAATAAATCCAAATGGTGTCAAAAGTGCTAAAAACTCTTCCGCACCATTTAAAACAGTTGGAATGGACAGAATATTCCCAGCACTATTACAGTGGGGCATGAGCACTCTACCAGATAGGATTAGGAACATATTCGTCGCCTGCCTTTCAACAGGCTACATCCCGACAGCATGGAGGGAGGCTAAGGTGGTTTTCCAGCCTAAACCGGGAAAAAGAGGCAAAGTCATTCAGGCCGGTTAGCCTTACATCATTCCTGTTGAAATCAATGGAAAGGATGTTGGTGGATTACCTGGAGAATATCACGCTAATGTATAGTCTTCTGAGTAGCTGCTTACATGCTTATAGAACAGGTAGATCTACGTAAACCGCTCTACACGAACTCGCTAAAGTTGCAGAGAGAGATTAGTAACGGCGGAATCGCTAAGTCTACTTTTTTGAACATAAAGGGTGCTTTTGATAAAATCTCCTTTACCAAACGAAGAAACGCCCTGTATGAGCGGGGGGTTGATTCTATTATAATTAAGTGGGTCGACCCTATGCTTAAGCAAAGGGCGATAAATCTTAGCAGTGGAAGTGCCAGAATACGGAGTAAGGTATTCCGAAGGTGTCCACAAGGAGGTGTTCTTTTGCTTGTACTATGGAACATCACCGTAGACAGTCTTCTCTAGAAGCTGGACTCGATGGGCGTACACACTGTAAGATACGGCGATGACTTGGCTTTTACGGTTAGTGGAAAGTTCATGGAAATAGTTCTAGGCTGTATGGGACAGGCTCTCAAAGTAACCGAAGAGTGGTGTAATGAGAAAGAGCTAAACATAAACGCTAGTAAATCAAACACTATGATTTTTAATCGTAAGAGGAAAGACATAGCGATTACTCCCTTACGGCTTTTTGGCTTAATTAAGGTGTTCAAGGAAGTGAAGCATCTAGGGGTTACCCTAGATGCGAAACTAGCTTGGAATGTCCACGTGGATATAGGACTCCCGTAGACTATGCGATTCATCCTCAGATGGCAATACTTTTTATCGTCGGATCAATGTGGCGATGGATCGCTACAAAATATCTGACGGTCAAAATTATATGGAACTGTAAAAAAAGCTTCAACGATAAGCGCATACACCGTCCTATCATTTACAATATCATCAGACCGGTTTGACGATGAAACGTATGGTATATGGCGGGCTTTGATCTTCACTTTCGGGAAACAACAAACGTAGCTTCTGACTTCTCTTTCTGCAAATCATCATCATCATCGTGGCGCGACAGCCCGACGTCGGGCCTTGGCCGCCTGGATCATTGTCCTCCAATTATCTCGGTCACGTGACCGCGTCCTCCAATTTTGGGAGCCCAGCAGCTGCAAATGGACGTCGATATAACTACACATATATATAGCTATACACTTAAGAAAACGCATTAGACCAACTATTAGACCAGGCATCAGACCAGTCATTAGACCACTCATTCTACCATTAAACCACCCATTTGTCCATTAGAACACTCATTTGACCATTAGAACACTCATTTGCTCTGATGCGAAGTCTAATATGTGATCTAAGGCGTGGTATTTGTGTTAATCCTTCTGATTTGGAAATTTCTGCAAACCCCTAGGAAGACGAAACATTGCCCGTTATCGCTGGTTTTCTGAGTGCTCCGATTGTTCCGCGGTGGGTTTTCCTTTTCCGGACTCTAGCGATAGCATCCCTCATTAGTATTTCTAGTCCTTCGACCCTGGGAAAACTCAACAATTAATAATGGTTTAATATCGGTATTTTTTTACAAAATACTTTTACAACTTAAGCCTAGTACTGATTCACAGCGAAACGAAACGAAATGTCAAATCCCATATAAATATTCTGATTATTTCGTTACATTCCGTCAACGAAAATTTTCGCTTTTCACTATAGTGTGAATCATTAGGTGCGTTCTTTTGGTACAGAGCAGATTGGAGCAGGACATGTGGCAAAAATAAAATGCTACAGAGCAGATCAGAGTAGCGTAGACGAAAAGGCGCATGTCTTTACTGGGAGTGTGTCTTGGTTTAGTAATCATTCAAACGACAACTCAAATTTCAAGACGAAACTTAAATCCTTAGTACAGACCCAATCGGACAAATTTTCTTTAGGCAGTAGAATCATTTTGAATGTTTACTGTTCCATATAATTACACAAAACGAACATTTTGTTAATAGGAAAAGAAGTTGTACCTATATTTGCTTCCCCAACTGTAAACTGCCCGAAAATTTCGACACCTGCGCCGCCTGCAGTTCAAAACGTAGAAATAGTAACGCAGCAGCATTCTTGCACTAACTTTGCAGGGCAGCTCAGATCAAATTGTTAATATCCGTATAATTGTGTGGTGTTGTCACTCCACTTTGTTCAGCTGTTAAAAAAATGCGCTTATTATTGGCATGGCATGGTGACATGGCTAGTGAATATTTTATTCCGGATTACATTTTCGTTGATACTTTCGTGAACCGACGAAACGTGTCATGTCAATGCAAATAATTTGTGTTTTTCCTCGTGATACTATGGAAACGTGAAGTTTATGATAAGTGTGATGAAAACATTTATCATACGAGAACATCTACAGTGTTCATAGCGGAATTATTTCGCTCTATTCCTTAGGATGATTTCTGTTATATTTCGTTTCGCAGAACACAATACTAGGCTTTAGGATTAAAGTAGTATACCTATATAGACATTTATATGCCCATTTTGTCATTCATTGTACATTTCTTTCAAAACAATTTTTTATCTATTCGGAAAGTTGAAAGTGTAATGATCGGATTCCAAATGCTTCTCCACAGATCCCTTTAATCCCATACAAACCGAATTTTCCCATAATACTCTTTAGAAAAAATATTTGCTTCTCGTCTTCCTAATACATACTCGCACCTTCTAGTCCAGTATCCAAGCGTTTTAAATAGAATTCATTGCCGATAGAAGCAAAGTAGCGGCAGCAGCAGCATCGTCTGTGTCTTGGCTATGTGTGCTTCCTTATTATACCTACCTCGCACCTGGTAAATTTTCTGAACAGAAAGCTTAGGACTTATACGAAATTTCTAGGTGCGAAGTAGGTGTAAGAAAGCATACTTACCCAAGACACCGACGATGCTGCTGCTGCCGCTACTTTGCTTCTGCCGGCAATGAAATTCCCGCATTATTTCGTTCCTCACTCCGTTGTGGTTACATTGAATTAGAAAAAACACGTGGCACAGTGAAGCCAGATGAACTGATTTTTGATGTGTGTTAATTTGGGATTATTTCTGAGTTTATATAAAACTAGATGTAGCCCGCGGGTTTCACCAGCGGTTAACATCTAGCTAATTCATCATTTTTACCATTTAGGACATTTTCTCACAGTCACTAACTCCGGGGGTTTATTTTTGGAAACCAGTGGGTTAACAGTGCATTAAAGGTACACAGTTAACAGTCCATTAGCGAAGTGAAGTGTGAAGTAGCAGTGCAAGTCTAGAATGCATTTATGGTTTCCATGCATTTATATGTTATTCTACACATTTATAGGTTATGTATTTTCACAATAAACACAGCTACTGAGAATAAAAGTGGAGCGTACCATTGCTAAGCAGTCAACAAGACCACTTAGTAATGATCCCCATCCAAAAATTTTCGCTTAGTAGCTTGAGAGACAGGTGGTTGTCTCTCAAATATATACGCGCTTATGACCTGATGTGCAGAACGATGCAAAAATGAGACTCGGAAAGCTTTATCTTGACTTCCTTGTAACAACTGTAGCTTGCTGGAAAAGGTGCAAGATTGGCTTTCGTTGATTTTTGCTCTTAGGACGACTCTTTCTGCTGCTTTGAACATGTTGTTTAATCTGATGCTTTTTGGCATTTTTGGCGAATGTCTGCGGACACGTTGCTTTTCTAAGGAACCGAAACATTTTGGCAAAGTCTGACTACACTTCAACCAAATATCCGCTTGACAAGCATTTCGTCAGCCTGAAGAAAATCATGTAGTCGCATTTCTGTTGCCAAATTCAATAGAAATCGGCGATTACGATTATGGCCAGATTGGAATACAGTCGCTCCAGTGAACTTTTGTCGCTGAAAACGCAACACATCAGAGCTGCTGTGGGAGTCATCAATGTACACTGCATGGTTAGGGAGTGCGCCATGTGGAAGATGGCCAGTTCATCGAATAATAAGTCCCTGGTGGCGGCAGAACGAACCCTATTGCAGACCAAGCACAGCAACCCTTATGCCTAACATTATCTTGCTTCATAATTTTGCACGTTCATTATTGCATGCTTCTCTCTGTATTTCTTGAGGACGGAAAGTTGACTTGACTCTTGACTCTTAACTCTCCAGGATATAAATAAAATCGTCGGGCATCTCCGAACTAGATTTCTAGATCCACCACTGGTTATATTGCTTACAAAATTTCGTCGTTGTACACCTGTAACTTTTAAACCAATTAGTGTATTTAGTAACAATTGAACATGAGCCTAGTCCTTACTAACGCCCACCAGTTTGATATGTTTCACCCTGCTAGCTTCGTCTGTTATAGAAGTATTTTACTAATAACATTTTGACGTTATATAGCTATAACTTTTTAATCGTAGCATTTAATGCCCACCTATTTGACAAGCTTTTTCCGTTACATACATAGCTGTAACTTTTTAACTGTTGAATGGATACTGAATTTCAATAGGCTCCTGATTGTAGTCCATCAACTGGACAAGTTCAGCTTCGTTTCCGTTTGCTGCTTCTGTTCGATAGTTATCGTTATTAGGATATTTTGCGGATATATATACAATATATAAATGACATTAAAAAAATCGATTGACGCCAATCGACTCTTCGGTTCATGAAATGAAAAGAAAACCAGCCCCGAGGTCGAAACTCGTTTTCGAGTTAGGGTCAATATATGATTTTTTCGACAATCAATTAATAGATACTAGAAATGGAAAGTACTCATTGCACCGACACGACACCCAAAATGCCTTAAATCAATGAATCAAAACTCGACCCAGTTTTTCTTCCTTTTTAGACGCTCCCGCAATATACTTTTTGAAGCAAATTTATTTTTAGGTTCTTCGACCAGATTACGCCATAAGAAATTCGGCATGGAGTAATTATTTTTATTTCGAGCCTGATTTTTGGATAATTTTCCTGGGCTATACTTCATTCTCAAGATGAATACAGAATACGTTTGATGTCTTCCGGTTGTACTACTTTGCCACGATATCATATGCACGAAGACTATGCATACATTGTGCATTCTACAATCACAGGATTAATGCCTTGTCTCTTCTGTCAATTAATTAAGATATGGGCCAGCGGTGGCGTGTTCTGAAATCTTCCGAGTTCGGATTAAATGGGTATGCATCATGTTAAGATGTGTGGATAACACAGCATTTATGGGTTCCCAGAGATAAGCCAATTACAAAATTTTGGGGGAATCATTTTGCTCCTGATCTATGTCTAATGATGCATTCGTTTTAGGAGATGCATGTATGATGAATATTAACTGCGTTGTTAACACACTTGAAATATCCCGATGATGACAATGATAATGGTCCATAGTAGAAATTCTTACCTTGACGTAAAAGCAGAAAAAATGAATAACGAGTTAAGGTTATGGATGAAAGAATTTCGAAATAAACTGAGGAATGCAAGTTTAAATGAGCGATTAAATTCGAGGGGCTAAGGCCAAAATAGACCACACAGATGTTCTGCACAAAACGGTCGTTCGACAAGTCCTTGCAACAACCACACACGACACAGACAAAATTTCCGCAGACCAAAATTTTCCATTTGTTCTGAGACCATGATGTGTGGGGAGCGCGATTAGGTTGCTGCTATATTGCTCGCTTCTGCAATAAAACGTAAAAGGGAAAAGCAAAAACAAAAAAGACGAATTTGGTGCAAAGAGGGCCTGGCGTGGAGTCCGAAGCGTATATACCCAAGACTTGTACAGACCTAGTGGTAATACCAAAAGCACCAATTGGTAACGACCATATGCATTAAAAGTGAGTTTCCTATATGGCCTGGCCAGTTTATAGTGGAGGTTGTCGATCATTCAGAAGGATCTTGACCATTCTCAAAATCAACTAACTAACCCGCACTACAAATATTTGTCGAATTTTTCGAGTCGCTAGCTTCATTCTATCGAAAGTTATTGCTTATTTGAAGTCTCACATGTAGGGGAGGTAGAGGTTTCCTTTGTCGGATGTTGTGCATTTTCAATAACACCCAACTACATTTTAGTACAAACATTTGACCAAAAATTCAAGTCACCAACTTCATTTTATCGAAAGTTATCCTATCGAAGTTTCATTTGTAGGGGAAGTAGGGGTTTCGTCGGTCGGATTTTACGTATTTTCAACATTGGACAACTGGATCCTACTACAAACATATGACCAAAATTCCAAGTCACTAGCTCCATTTTATCGAAAGTTACCTCTTTTTTTAAAGCTTCATTTGTAGGGGAGGTAGGGGGTCCTTAGGTTGGATCTTATCCATTTTCAATACGAACTAACCAGTTCTTACTACCAACATTCTATCAAATTTGTAACTCGCTAGTGCCATTCTATCGAAAGTTATCGTAATTTAAAGAATATTTAATTTTTAAATTTATAGGGGAAGTAGTAGACCGCGCACACAGCAGACTTAACTATTTAGTAATCGCTGTGTGCGCGGTCTCATAAACCACCGTGTATTCAATTTTTCTGACTAAACTATTTAGTTTTTCTGCGAACTAAAAAATTTGACTTGTGCGCGAGCTTTACCGTCCTGGACAACCCTCCTCTTGAGATGGAGTACAGAAGTACTGAAATTGGCGTAAGCTGATCGTAATAATATAGACGCAGTAAAAGACGAGTTCTACGCCCGCCTTGAAACTCTCTTCGACTCACTTCCAACAAACGACGTCAAATTGCTGCTGGGAGACTTTAACGCGAAAGTCGGAAGTGAAAGTTGGCACCGGGGGACCACTGGAGGCCACAGCCTCCATGAAGAATGTAACGATAACGGCCAACGACTTTTCGACTTCGCCTGCAGTAGGAATCTAGTCGTAAGCTCTACGTGTTTCCCGCATCGACGCATTCACAAGCAGACCTGGAAGTCTCCAGACGCACATACCGTCAACCAAATTGATCACGTCCTCATTTCCAGGAGATGGGCGTCTAGTGTCATGGATGTCCGCTCCTATCGAGGAGCAAACTGCGACTCAGATCATCACTTGGTGAAGACGACCTACAGATGTAGAATTTCCTCAGTGCACCAATCAAGAATCAGCCCTCCCAAAATCTTTGCGGTTGATAAGCTTTTGAGTGATGCTACGGCGGTGGCGTATACTACCGCCCTTGAGGAAAAACTATCACCTATGCTACACAACATCAGCAACACAGGCGACTAGGGGTTCTGGGAAGAACTCAAGGGTACCATCAAGGATGTCGCAGAGAAGGTCGTGGGATATAAAGCCCGGCGAGCGTGAAATGACTGGTTCGACGAAGAATGCAAAAATACACTTGTCGCGAAAAACGAGACCTACAGACAATGGATTCAACCAGGAACCAGAGCCGGAACAGAAAAATATGACGAGCTACGACGAATATCGAATAGAATAATTAGACGTAAGAAACGTAAATACTTTGACGAGCAGTTGCTGAACATAAACGAAAAATTAGCTAATAGGAACACCAGACAAGCGTACAAACTAGTAAATACAATTAAGAACGGCTACCAACCCAGGACTAGCCTTTGTAAGGACAAGGATGGAAACATCATCAGCGACACCGATGGTATTAACAAACGATGGGCCTCTTATTTTGAAGAGCTTCTAAACCGACCATCTAACATCCCCACACAGGAAGCTCTCGACGATATTGTTGATCTAGGCCCTCCCATTCAACCCCCGACAGTAGAGAAAGTTGATCTCGTGTTGCGGTCACTAAAACGAAATAAAGCGCCGGGCGCTGACGAGATTCCAGCTGAACTGCTAAGATTCGGTGGAACGAGTCTAGTTGATGCCATACATCAATTACTCCTGCGAGTATGGGAGAACGAGGAGATCCCAGACGATTGGCGCAGAAGCATCATCTGTCCAATTCATAAAAAAGGAGATAAACTGCGGTGTGAGAATTACAGGGGCATCTCACTAGTTTGTACGTCCTATAAAATTTTGACGAAAATTCTGGAAAATAGAATAAAACCGTACGCAGAACGAGTCATTGGCGAATATCAAAGCGGTTTCAGACCTGGTCGCTCCACAACCGATCAGCTCTTCTCAGTCAAACTGATACTCCAGAGGTGCTAGGAATATAACGTAAACGTATACCAATTCTTTGTCGACTTCAAGCAGGCATACGACAGTATCAATCGTGGAGTACTTTACAACATCATGCTGCAATTTGGTATACCGGCAAAATTAGTGCGACTGACAAAGATGACGATGACCAACTCCGTCTCACAAGTCAGGATCCAGAATAGACTTACTGATCTATTTGAAACACGCACTGGTTTGAAACAGGGTGATGGACTGGCACCGACGCTCTTCAACCTAGCATTGGAATACGTTGTTCGGGCCATGAATATGGACAACAGCAAGACGCTACTCATCAAGTCGACACAATTAGCAGCGTACGCCGACGATATCAACATCATGTCCCGAAGATTGGCTGACGCAGAAACACTTCTGCATACGCTCGATACCGCTGCAAAGGAAGTTGGATTACGTATTAACGAGGGTAAAACTAAAATAATGATGCAATCGGTGACAAGGACACCTGCACAACCGAGCATCAATATGGGGGACCTCAACATCGAGTTCGTGAACAACTTCATTTACCTGGGTTGCAACCTGTCAAGGGACGCCAACGAAACTGACGAAATCAAGCGACGGATACAGTTAGCTAATAAGACTTTTTTCTCGGTTCTCCCCATAATGAAATAAGCATGTACACAGAAACACGAAGCTCCGCGTGTACAAAACCATTATACCTATACGACCAGTGCTATGCTATGGCTGCGAAGCATGGACCCTAACTCAAGCCTCCGAAAACATGCTAGACACTTTCGAACGTAAGGTTCTACGGCGAATTTTCGGGGCTGTTTGCGATCGAGATGGATGGCGCATCCGGTACAACCATGAGTTGTATGAAATGTACGATGAGCTGCAAGTCTCGAAAATCGTCAAACTACAACGACTTCAATGGGCAGGGCATGTACAAAGAATGGACGATGATCGCATGCCTAAGAGAGTAATGAATGCAGAACGAGTCGACGGAGCGAGACTGCGAGGATGACCGAGATCTCGTTGGGAGAGCTCAGTAGGTGTGGACGCCGCGCAGCTGCTGGGCTCCCAAAATTGGAGGACGCGGTCACGTGACCGAGATAATTCGAGGACAATGATCCAGGTGGTCAAGGCCCGACGTCGGGCTGTCGCGCCACGATGATGATGATGATCGTAATAATTATTTATGCTGATAGAAAACAATAATTAATCTCCGATCCACATGCAATCATAAGCTTTTTCACGGGTCTGTAACGCAGACGAGTGTTGGTTTTTTTTTAATTATCAATCTTTAGGTGCGTTCGGGCCGCTTGGAACTAGATCAATTTCCATACAAAACAATTGACCGGTTTTTAGGCCAGGCAGATCAAGATTTCGAGAGGCATTCGACAGGGTGGACCGAGAATATATACGGGCGCATTTGCGCAGGGGAGTCATCACTGCGAAGCTTGAAGCTATTATTGGGGCGACATGCGTTGGCGCGAGATGTAGCGTTTCACATTAAGGTAAGGTCAAAGATTGATATTTTAGAAGAGTGATCACTCCATAGAACTTTCCCCTCTGCCAGTAGATTTGTATGTATTGACAAATAGTACAGACTATCCAGTATAGATACACAAGAGAATCAATACATACAAATCTACCGGCGGAGGTTAAAGTTGTATGGAGGGAGTTTTTTTTGTCGTAGAGGCGAAAGTTCTATGACGTGATCACTCTTGTAGAATATCAATCCTCTTTGGTAAGGTGTCGGGGACTTTGAGATTCGAAGTGCAGTTGGGCACCGATCTCATCCCTCTTAGTGATTGGCGATGTGATGCATGCAGTCGCAGCCTTATTCGGAGGACACAGAGGAATCCGATATACCTATACATTTTTCAAATTCAAATTTATTCCTTATTCTTATACAACATCATTTACAAAGCTTGCAAAATTCAGTAAATCTACAAAATTCTCAAAAATTAACTTAACTGCTGTAATTCTTATAATCGAGCATTTCTTCGTGTATTCGTTGACCAAGCTCTACATACCAAGCATTTTTGAGTGGGCTCGGGGCCCATGGCCTTCCTCTGGATTCAACTATCAAATCAAATTATTCCATCCTACCAAACTTGAGACGCTCAGCCATTCAGGCTACAGCCATCTGCCTTTTCCCAAACTACTCTACAGGCGAGAACAGACCTAAGAATTCCCTAAACCTCTATACGGATGGCTCTAAGACCGAAACAGGTGTTGGAGTCGCGGTTCATTCGCCGGAGCTGCTACACAATCTATCGCTCCAACTGACGAGCGAGTGCAGCATCTCCCAGGCGGAATTGGTAGCGATAAAAAAAGCTGCGGAGCTAGTCTCAACAACACGCAGGATGGGCAACATCTATGATACATTCACTCAGACAGTCATGCTGCGTTGAAAGCGCTGCAGTCAGACACTATCAGATCAGAGAAGGTGCTTAACTGCCTCTCAATTCTTCAGAGATTGGGCACCTTAAGGAAGCTTGAGCTCCGATGGATACCAGGCCACAGCGGCTGTCTTGGCAACGATTTTGCGGATGGACTCGCAAAGCAGGGAGCTGCACTGGATGTCACAATGGCAATAGCAACTCCTATTCCAATATAAACACTAAGACCAAAATAGATTCTAAGTTGATGCAACTCCCCAACCAAAATTGGAACAGAACCATCAACTCCAGAATAACGAGAGAACTCTGGAACTCATACAACACTAAGAAAACCGATGTACTCTTAGGGCTCTCTAAGGGTAAATGTGCAATGTTAGTGGGCTTATTAACGGGTCACTGCCTAATAGGTGAGCACGCACACAGAGTGGGACTGATCACAGACAGCGGCCGCAGGAATTGTAAGCTGCCAAATACGAAAGAAACTTTGGAGCACCTTCTGTGCGAATGCCCAGCACTCGCAAGGACAAGACATATATGTCTTAGAGCCTACTTCCCCCGCAACCTTAAAGCGATTGCAAACCTTAGCATAATGAATCTCCTAAGATTCGCTAGCGCGACGAAAACTTTCGAGCTCAACAAGGACTTGTTGATTACGACTGATACCAACACCTAACGCTCTCTGTTGTTTTCTTTCATCGCTATGGACCCAAGTGGTCTTGGCGGGTCGTGAGGCCGCCACCTTACCTAGCAGCAACACTCGAAAACTCCTCCCGACTCCTGCGCTGCCTTCATTTCATAGCACGGAACTACACAACGGAGTAGAATTGCTGCACTATCCTTGTATCCAGAGCCAGTGGCGGATCCAGAAGGCAGGCCATAGGGGCCCGGGCCCGCTCCGAAATGTTTGAATGTTTGAACTTGATCATGGAATACTCGCAAATTATTTATAAAAATAACTATGAAAACATGAGACACCTGAAAAGGGTGGGTTTCTACCTTGGTGTTGATGTTGGCATACTTGTCGGGAAGCATCGTCTGAACAAAGTCAGTGATCTCTACTTTTTTTGGAACTTAGTTGTACACAGATTGCTTAAAACCTGAAAGTGTTGGGCTGCATGGTATGTGCTTACATGGATAACATTGCTGTTGCTACATCTGGTAGAATTTCCTGTTCTTAGTAAGGTTTGCAGAATGTCCTCTCACAACAAGCCATTTCGGTGACGATTTGATGCGGGGCATTATTATGATTTTGATTTAGTACGCTTAAAATCATTTGGGCTGATAACTATAGGGTAGAGTTTAATTCAAACGAAAAAGAGCTTGTTCTCTTCACAAGCAAGTAAAGGACACCTCCAGCACAGCCTCCTGCGCTGTATGGTACGAGCCTAGTTTTTCCTGACAAGACGAAATATTTATGTACTTATGTTTGGGAAAGTTGTGTGGTGAACTACTTTGGCCAGGACAAGACTCACTTGCAGGTCGGATACAACAAGTGATGCTGCACTAATTCGTTGAAACAAAACCTAGGCCGTATGGCCCAGAAGGAGGACTACATTTTTCATACTCAACTTCTTCACTTAGCTAATGTCTGGTGATGAGTTCCTGGTATCAACAGAACGAACCCTATTGTATTCTATGCGTGCGGTGTATACACAGTAGTGATGGGCATAATGACTCTTTTCACTGTGCCAGCACATAAGCTCTGACTCTTTCCAATGAGTCGTTCAAAAAGAGTCGTTCAAAAAGAGTCATGCAAAGAGTCTGAAACTTGGGTAATAGCATATTCAATAAAAGTCGTAGACATGCGACCCCAACTTTTTTTTCTCTTGTTTGACCCCAGATTCGGAGTTGGCGACCCCCCCCCCCCCCCCCCCAATGCCCTTTAGTTCGAGCCGGCCCGATCGGACCACTATTTCCCATGAAAAGGGGGCTGCCAGCCTAGGATGGGCGACCCCAATTTGTTTTCTCTTTTTTGACCCCAGATTCGGACTTAGCGACCCCCCAATACCCTTTAGTTCGAGCCAGCCCGATCGGACCACTATTTCCCATGAAAAGGGGCTGCCAGCCTAGGATGGGCGACCCCAATTTTTTTTTCACTTTTTCGACCCCAGATTCGGACTTAGCGACCCCCCAATACCCTTTAGTTCGAGCCAGCCCGATCGGGCCACTATTTCCCATGAAAAGGGGCTGCCAACCTAGAATGGGCGACCCCAATTTTTTTTCTCTTTTTTGACCCCAGATTCGGACTTAGCGACCCCCCAATACCCTTTAGTTCGAGCCAGCCCGATCGGACCACTATTTCCCATGAAAAGGGGCTGCCAGCCTAGGATGGGCGACCCCAATTTTTTTTCTCTTTTTTGACCCCAGATTCGGACTTAGCGACCCCCCAATACCCTTTAGTTCGAGCCAGCCCGATCGGACTACTATTTCCCATGAAAAGGGGCTGCCAGCTTAGGATGGGCGACCCCAACTTTTTTTCTCTTTTTTGACCCCAGATTCGGACTTAGCGACCCCCCAATACCCTTTAGTTCGAGCCAGCCCGATCGGACCACTATTCCCCATGAAAACGGGGCAGCCAATCTGAGGCGGGCACACAAAATCAACTCGCACAAAAAGATTCGTTCAAAAAGAGCGATACAAAATCGAACGGCACAAAAAAATTCGTTCAAAAAGAGCAATACAAAATCGAACCGCACAATTGACTCTTTTGACTCTTTTGACTCTTTTTGAACGTGTCGCTCTTTTTGAACGTGTCGCTTTTTTTGAACGTGTCGCTCTTTTTGAACGTGTCGCTCTTTTTGAACGTGTCGCTTTTTTTGAACGTGTCGCTTTTTTTGAACGTGTCGTTCTTTTTGAACGAATCTTATTGTGCGGTACGATTTTGTATCGCTCTTTTTGAACGAATTTTACATAGAGAAGGGAGAAGGGGATAGGAAGGGAGAGGGCTGAGGAGCATCCAAATAGTGGGGATGGATGCTCCTCAGCCCGGATGGGGGATCTAAAGGGGGGTCAAAATGGTGTCAAAAATGCGAAATTCCTTATATTTTAGAAGTTATGGCCACAAAACAGTTTATTTAAAACTAGGGTATAGTAGTGGTGTAATTGCTTGAAACAGAATGATTTATGGGATAAACTAAACAGTGGTCGTGTGAACGGTCCACAACCCAAGGCAAAAGCAGTTCACTTTCCAGTCCACGCTCGATACAAGCATGAGATCGAAAGCGTGCCACGATGTCATGTATTGGCCCCGTCAGAACGCTGCTTTACACTGTAGCTGTAGGGGAAGTGGGCGCTATGGGTTTTTGTTTGGTTTCATCTAAAGTTGAGCTTGAGATGATGATACGTAAGACGGATACTTTTGTTTTAGAATGTTGGGATTGTTTTCTGTATTTGGAGAAACTTAGCTGTGCGGTGGGACGCGACGTAAGTAAATTATTTTTGATATGTTTGCATTTGCAGTCAGCATGGGTTGTTGCGTATATATTTAGAAGTATACACAATGCGTGCATTGCATACTGCATAGAGATGAATATGAATGGATTTAGATGGGATTGCTTTGGTAGTTAATGATGGTGGTTTTGCTTTTAGATAGATAATGGGATGGGATGTGAGTGAATGAATGTATTGTAGTACATTATATGTATTGAGAAATGAGTGTGGATTGGTTATGCATTAGATAATATTTATGCGATGGGCTAGTTTGGGAATTAATTTTACAGTGAGTCATTCATAAATTGAACGACTCGAAGGCTATGTCGTTGTGCCGAATCTTTCGCTCATCCTGTTGAGTCGTTCAAAAAGAGCGACTCGTTACTGTGTTACACATCACTAATACACAGTAGCCCTTATACCTAAAATAACCTTGGTTCATGGTTGTGAACGTTCACTACTTCATACTCCGATAAGCAATGCGTTCGCGCATTCAAAGAAGTGTTCCTTTGAGGAACGAAAGTTGAATATATGTGGATATGTCCCTATCTCTCCATGTAACAAAGCCGGGCCCCCTCTAAACTGGATTTCTAGATCCGCCATTGTTCAGAGCAGCTTAGATCGTGTTGTTAATGTGATTATATGGTGTTGATCCGCTCTGCTCTGCACGGCTGGTAAAGAAAGACCAACCTATTCTGTTGATCTGGGAGAGTCGAACTAGATGCGTTCGACTCTCCCAGATCTCTTGTAAATAGATTATGACTTATTGGATTCCGTGCCTTATTTAGTTGGAGTAATACGGCTTGAAATTTCTGCTTGCTGTAAGTATCACCATACACTGTCGAACTCAAACTCGAACATGGTACAAGCGGACCGGTTTTCTTCAGGTTTATGTGAACAGTGTTTGTGAGCTATTCAGAGGACATTTGTACCAGGTTCGTATTCTAGTTAGAGTTGGAGTTCGACAGTGTATGGTGACACTAATAGGAAATATAGTGGAATCAGGGGGATTGCATTTCCCCATTCAGATCGAAAAAATAGTGGTGGATATTGAGCTAGTATGTAGTATGAGGATGAACACTTCAACGAGGCTGCGCGTGAACCCTGCTGGTCATCTTTTTCGATAAGTACTTTTTTGCTATCGATGATATTATCGATGAGAATAAGATAGTTTCAATTGCGGATGGACTTTACCAGAATTTGTCAAAAGGTTTAAGTATGTGTTGAAGTATTGCCGGTTTATCATAGAAAACTTCGTCGAGTTTGAAGAGCCGAACGATTATCATACTCGTAAGTCCATAAAACTAGGGCCAATCCTGCAGCACTAATCCATTCACGCAAACGATTGATCCATCCACCGACAGTCTCTCTTGCCCGTAACTGATTGAATTAGAGATCCTAGACATAGGCCACGAACGGGATGGCGCGTAGGAGTGGTCGAGGCGGTATGCCCCACAAGGGTTGGGGAAACTAGAGTACAACCAATAATCAGATCTACTGTATCAAAGTTTTTACATGTAATTTAACTAATTAGTTAATTTTTCTTTATTTTCCTCTACAATCAAATGCTAATTACTTAGTTAGTACCTGTTGTTCCCACTTAAAATATACCAACTTAACAATCGAAATTGAAATGTGTGAACCTTCGGTAAAGGTCAATTTCTGCAAGAAGTAAATAACGCTGCTACTGGCACCTCTGCCATCATACTAAATGATGAATCAAATCCGGCAGTAAATGACCGGAAAAATTAAATTCAAATCGCTTAAAACCCATCTCACACTCTACTTAAATTCCTTACCTCGAAAATATATCATACTTATGATAGTACGCAAAAAATATATTCAGCTTTTCGCGCTGCAATTATAGTTATTAGCTCTAGGGAAAACGTTTTTTTTTCATCATATTTATCTAGATACATAAAGTAATTACATAATTATCTAAGTTCTGGTCACAAGAAGATTTTTTCCCTTTCAACTGTGGACAATTATCTTGGAACGTACATAGTTGATTGAAGATAAACTTGAAAAGGTTAAGATAGTAGTTGCTTTTTAACAGTCATCGTGTGCGGATTAGAAAATATCGTAAAGATTGGAGTTTGCAATGGACCCGTTTAAAGTGTCTTTTGTTATTCTTTTGTTGTGTATAGTCCTGAGTGCTCGAGGTATATATATTATAACTCAGAAGATCGTTTTGAATTGATTTTAATAAATTAATCAAATAAAAAAAATCAATTAGCTCAAGTGTCGACCAAACTCGATTTGGATGAGAATTCCAAGGAGCAAACAAATCCGAAAAGTACATCAAGATCGAATACGGGCAGTGGTAGTACGAATAAAATTTCGCCTAAAATCGAAGGAGTTCGAGTAACTGTGGATACTAGTGACGGGAAGAAGACGAAAGGTGATATTTTTGAAATAATAGAAATAATATGAAATTATTTTAATGCTTCGGTGGCTGGCAGGGGCGGCCAAACGCTGTCGCCTGGGTAGCCGAACTCTAAAAGTGCCTCGAATCCTGGACTTCATTTTCAAGTGCACACCCCTGGTCGATAAGTCAATTGGTAATCCATCAAAGGCGTGCCATCCAAATATCCGACTTGGAGGACTTCACAAGAAACAAGTTTCCCTAATACCGACAAGCACTCTTCGTGTGTCTTTGAAGAACGGGCCTTTTCTAGTCTGAAATTGAATAAAAATCGACTTCGTTCTACTATGGGTGAAGAGCACTTAGAGCATCTACTGCTGATCAGATCTGAAGGTAGTTTCGATTGGATGATACTATGTTTCGCTACAAAAAAGTACGGTTCAGTAAAAAATTGTCCTTTGCTTGAAATTTAAACTTGGTCTTTTAAGATAATAGCCGCTTTCAATTCATCTGGCCAAAGCTTATATTTTCATGCAAAACTACTGACCGGTCTTTGATCTAGCTCTGATATTGGATCACAGCGGATCAAGGCTGTTTGTCTTTGGTAATGGCAGGCGAATTCAACCTCATCTATTTGTATATTTTTAGACGAATTCGATCCCATTTTTCATCTGGAATCAATATTTCTCTCCTTTATTTGAATTAGTTTGGTACAAGCGCTTAAGTTTTGCCTGAAGCCAAAAACCTATCATTAAAAAATGAGTTTCCGCAATCTTCTTCTATATATGAATACGCTAATATTAAAATTTATCACCCCTGTTTTTGATGGTGAAGGGTAGAGCGGCATAAACTGTGTATTGTATGAAAGTTATTGTCATACAGACGTGGGCAGAGAATAGTTTGGTAGAAGTGACGCCCTTAATGCTGGTAAAAGAAGGTGTAAACGTACCTATGTGTTTGCCCCATACAAAGTATTACTCCTTAAAACAAAATAAGGGCCACTAATAACTTTCTAATTATTTTTTTGTGCGCTGCTTATTTAAATTTAATAAAACAATGTATATCTCATGAAATTTAATGCATTTAAACAAAAAATTACTTAAGCTCTGAATGTTTTTGGTTTTTATCACTTTTTGTTAATTGCGTCAATATCCCGTAGCATTTCTCTACCTTGTTGACGTTTTGATAGCATATTTCCTTTTTCAGAATTGCAATTGCTAGCATGTACCTCTTATCCGCGCCGTCTTTATATTGACAAGCTCGGAGCACTGTGAGAGTTATATTAGTACCCACAGGCAGTTTTTATTCGCGCCGAGATTTGAACTCCGAGCTCTAGATTAGTATCGTATAGCAGTGACCGAACGACTACGGCCACCTTGCACGACATGACTTATCGCGCCAGCTGAGTTGTTTCTTTTTGTTTGGTTAATATTGGGTATCGGTATTTTCGAAACGCATTTTCGGAACCTGGATGGCATGCTCTCAATAAGATGGCGGATGTTATCTTCTGGGATCTCTTCGTAGCACCTCTTAAGCAATTGAATTGATTGTTGCTGGTTGTGCACATTTTCTTCAGTTGTCCGGACACGACGTTTCAATTGGTACCAAAGGTGTTCAATTGAATTCAGATCAGGGCTGTTGGCAGGACACGCTATAACCTGAATACTGACCTCCTCCAGGGCTGTGTGCGGTCGTGCATTATCCTGCATGAGGATGTAACCGTACACCGCTTGTTGGGAAAATTAGATGACATATGGCCTGACAATCCGTTCGACGTAACACTGAGATGTTACAGTACCCTCATTCAAAAAAACATGGCTAGTTTTACCACGTAATAATCTGACCCCGCCCCGGACATCACATTGGGACTACCATGCCTGTTCTTCTTTGGGGCGACCGGTAGCGCAGTGTGTTGAGGCATCAGTCTCATGTTTGACTACCGGCGTTTCGGATTCGAGTCCCGTCCACGACGACGTGGATGTGCAGGAGGTGCATGTTGGCAACTGCATTCTCCGAAACCAGTTGATGCCGACGAAACGTCGACTGGGCCACATGGAACAGTTGACGCGCTATGCCCCACAAGGGGTTAGGGCAATTGGGAGAGAGAGAGACCATACCTGTTATGTTCGTGAATGCAAGGATCAGAAAATCTTTCACCGCTCCTTTTTCATACTCTCATACGTCGATCGTCACTAAAAACTTCACTTTACACTCATCCATGAAAAGCACCTTACGCCATTCCTCCATGTCCTATTCAAGATGTCGACGTGCAAATCCTAAATGATTTGCACGATGGATACCGCTCAGTTTTGTTCTGGTTACAGGCCTCCGTGAACGTTGCTGGTCTTCGTGCAAACGATTCCTGATGGTCTGGTCACTGACAAGGATACCAGTTGTCCGTCAAAAAATAAAATTTTTGGAGGAGGACGCCAAAATTTCCTTGTCTGCGCCTTCAATTAGACTTTGACGACCCTAGTGGCTGGAAAGAGTCGCTATTCACTCTGCAGAAATATAATTTAACTACATACTCGCGTTTCCAGGATAATTTGTATACCGCAGCTAAAGAACGAGGTATTGCCCTTCCGTTCATTATAAGAACGAAGTGTAGCAGTGTAATTCACATCCGTGTCTACGGGAAGGCGGTATTTGAAAGGTGACATGGTCAGTATCACGCACGTCTCGCCTTTTTATTTATATTAAATAAATGTACTCATTCACAGCTGAGTCGACTGGTACAGAAGTAAAAGCAGCTGACAAGTTCCGGCCTGCGACACGCCTTGGTCTAGGGTTTATAATCCGAAAATGCCCATATTTGCTAGGTTTGATTTCCATTTCACTCCGTAACCAAGAAGGTTGTGTTGTCCTGACATGCACCTGCAGCAGCACCAAACCCGCCCTGATGCATAAAGCTGTCAGTGGGTGATGCTTAGAATCACCAAGCGAACTACCTATCAACTTTGTTTGATATCGGACTGGACCAAATAACTTTCCTAGAAAAGAATCTCTCTCTCTTTAAAGCTTTCAGCTTTCAATTCGAATAACTTGTGATTGGCTCATGTGTTACCAATGTTACGCACTTGTTTCTAAAAGAAAACATTCGAATGAAGTCAGCGGCTTTCACGTGTTGCATGATTAAAAAAGTGAAAAACTGTAATTTCGGAAACGCAAGTTGCTGGCATACATATTCTGTTTATTTAGTCGCCGGGAAAGGTTGTGACATTATATTTTTTCGCCCCAGATATTTTTAAGCTAAATGGTAACAAATTGCTCAGCTGAGCGTCCCTTTTCCAAATTAAAATAAATAAAAAAATTTAATCAGATTAACTATGGGTCAGGGCAGGTTGGATGCTTCGTTCTTACTGAATATAGAGGCCACTCAACTAAAAATTTGCTTCTTATATTTATAATACTTGATACTCTTGAAATTACTATGGGCCTATCAAAACTATCAAGCCATCGATTAAACTTTTCATTCATAACATACTGTCGGGCAATCGATAGTTATTCGAATGAATAACGGCACTATCTGCCAGTAGTTTTCCGAATAATTCACGGGGGAACAGCATTTTGTTTATTTCGATTTGATATTCATTTCTAGCTAATTTTTGGTCGTAGAATCCGGAAATGCTAACCGTTTTTCTCCTATACGTCCAGTTTTTGAGATACAGGGGTCTCAAATTTTGGCCCCCATACAAACCTTCCCTTCATTGAAATCAAAACAAACGAAACTCGTTACAATTTTTTTATTTATAAATTTTGATTTTACATCTTAACAATATTACCTAAGAACTAAAAAAAAATTATGGCAAAACTTTTCGTTTGTAGCTTTTCCTGGAGTGTTCAATTTCAGGACAGTCCCGTTTTATGCTCCAACAATAGTCCGCCATCATATTCGCATCCCATCTGCCTTGATATCGAGTTTCCATGATTTTTAAATCTTGTTTTTGTGTGTGTACCCTGTTGTTTTAGTACAACAAAAGTAACAATCACTTGTGTGGTTTGAGGGCTCTCGCCATATCATTGGCACACCAAATGGCAACTGTAGTCGTTCTGCTTTCGTCCAGGACCTCAAATGTGTGACACAGCACCTGCACACTTTATGAGGGACCCACCATTTATCCTGATTGCAAATTGGAGTTTTGAAGTAGGCAAGATATGCCTGGTGAACAAAGGGGCCTATTTTTGTCCTCTGACTTAGAAATGTATAACTGCCACATATATAGCAAAATGAGTCCGGTGCGTTGAGACACTTTCGACGAGGGATAGTAGAGGCTTCCATTACACAAGTTAAGAGCACAATAATAGAGTAATATACTGGAACAGAGGCTTTTAAATACATTTTTTACATAAAAGAGCCTTAAAAATGGCCGAAGAATTTCACAACTTTTAACAAACAATCCAGGTAGCGAGAAATTACTTTTTTTTATTGCTTTTAATTTTATTGTATACAGGTACTAGAAGGTCCTGCACAAGGATGCAGCCCCGTAGCTTTTAAAGAAAGTTGTTTTTTAAGGGGGCCTTTTGTAATTTTCCGTAAAATTAAAAAACAAACGATATCTCGAAAACCTGACGTATAGGGGAAAAACGGACTGCATTTTTGGAATCAGCGAGGCCGTTTTACTATAAATTAGGCGCAAAATTCAAAAAACAGAAAAAAGTGTCAAAATTGTTCTCCCGTGTATCGATAGCAAAACTAACGATTAACTATCGGAAAGTTCGCTTATCTTGGATTACCGTTGTTTGTAGTCGTTATTAACAGAGTTAAAAAAGAAACAAAGGTTCCTTACTACAAAATATATTTATTTTTGCATATACGTATTTCGGGAGTTACTTACTCCCTTCTTCGGTGCTTTTTGTTTCTTAAGATGTCAAGGCTTAACGCTTATATACTAACAATTTTTAAAAATTACGTAATTACATTCCACTTTTATACTTATTACAATTATACCTTAGTTACATTACGGGTTTTACCTAACATTTTTATTAAGTTCGATGGGCAATTCCCTTCATCTTCGTTTAGGCGTTGATTACCTGGCAACTTCATGATCTCCAAACTTTCCCATGCGTCTAATCGATTGTGTGTCCTTGTTCGATGATATGTGCCGCGATTGATGACCTCACAGTGGAATTTCCCTTTCGTTCCGCATTTCAGCTTCTCCTATGTGTTCCTTAAATTGTACTTTGATTAATCTTTTCGTTTGACCGATATACTTCATATTGCATTCTGGACATTCCACTTTGTAAATGCCACTTTTTTCTTCCTTGTTTAGTGGGTCCTTTTCGCTTGCGAGGTAGGCCTTCAGGCGGGAGCTGTAGCTGTTTCCAACAGCTTCTATGTTGATTTTTTCAGGCAATTTTTCAGTCTTTAGAATTTAGTTGACGTTGGAAGGCTCACTCTCATTAGACTCGCCTTGTTTTCGCCTGCATGGTCAAATAATGTGGAATACGTCCTTCTCTGTTGTATGCGTGCTACCTTTCGTCGTAAAATTCACAGAATTTCAGGTTCCTTGTATCCATTAATTTTCGCCGTGTCTAGAATATACTGTTTTCCTCTCTCGTATCCTGCTGGATACTAGGATACGAGCTTGTAGCAACAGAACTCAAGTTTTCTAACAACGACTGGCAAACAAAGAGGATATTACGATACCGGACCCGGCTAAAGATTTGGATTTTACGAAACGGAATAAGGAAAACATTTCCTCTAGCAGGATGACCATCAAGAGGGAAAAAGGTCAAAACCCCCCACCGGCAAAATCAACCTCTATCGAAGTGAACCCGCACATTTATATTGCGACACTGAACGTGTGGTCTTTAATTGGCGAAGGCCGTCAAAACGAACTGGATCTGGCTCTAAGTAAAATAAAGTATGACGTTATAGGATTGGCAGAAACTCGAATTTATGGAGAGAAAATAATTGAACGAAGTAATGGTGACCTGTTTGCGTATAAAGGTGAAATAAAACGTCTATACGGGGTGGGCTTTCTCATAAAATCGAAATGGAAAAACAGAATTAGATAAATCCGACTAATGAGCGAATGAATAGCGGCACTCACTCTACAAGTCACAGAAAGAAAACGTTTAAGCATCATCCAAGTATACACTCCAACAGAAAGTGCACCTGATAGCATCATCGATAAGTTCTACACCGATTTCGAGAAAATATATCAAGAACTCAAGTCGAATGTATAGTAACATACGTTATTGGGGACTTCAAAAACAATAAGTGAGGTAGCAACTAACAGCAAAAACAATAAGTGAGATAGCAACTAGTTTCTTTGAAGACCTTTACAAGCCCAGCAAGCCTAAAAACTATATTAATGATAACATTGATGAACTGGAGGATGAAGATTTCCCAGAGTTTCTAGCGTCAGAAATCAGCAAGTCGATAGATGAACTCCAATCTGGAAAAAGCTTTTATAGGGAAGGTTTAAAGGCAGAAATGCTTAAATTGGGAAAACACCTACTGGTAGATCAAATTAAAAACCTATTTAATACCGTAATACGAACTGAAGAAATTCCAGCTCATTGGACAAAGTCCACGATAACACTCTTCCATAAGAAAGGTGATAAGGAGGAAATCGGTAATAATCGACCAATCAGCATAATATCAAACATGTACAAGCTGTTTTCGAAATGCATACAAAGAAGGCTGCAATCATCATTAATTTACAACCAACCACGGGAGCAAGCAGGGTTTCGTGCGAGCTTCTCTACTGTAGACCATCTTTATCCTCCTCTCCTCCTCACATCTCCTTTCCACTTATGTACGTCGCACTACTCTTATGTACATTTTCAATCAAAACTCTATGAGCATTTACATGGTAAAAAAAAAAGATTCCATTGGAACCAAAAAAAAAATTCTTTTTCGATGTAATTCATTTAAGCTCATGTATTCCAAATTGTGACAATTTATTAACAAGTTTATTCCAGGTAGTGCTATAGTCCGTTATCGTAAGTTGCTTTAGTATCTCCCAGACAACAAGTAGTTGGTATAAGGGATGATACAGCTTCTAAGTCCTTTTTCGTTTATACACTTCCATTATCGTTGATCAGTTGGACGTATCAATTTAAGGATTTACCATAAATGTTAAGATGTTAACGATGCTTGAATATGAGTTTTCAGCATTGATTTAAAAGCTAATAAGTTTACCGCTATTTTGATGTTATTGGGCAGGCCATTAAACAATTTGATAAACTGTGTTACAGGATCCATTCAAAGGTGCTCCGTTCTTGGAATTGGAAGGGAATAGTTTTCTGCATTACGTACAGAGTAGGAATGAGTTTCATTTACCCTGCGCAGTGTGACGTTCGTTTTTATCTGGTTCATCTTGATCTTATATATGAATTTTCCTCTTTCCATTTGAGCTAGCTGATAAATAGGTAGAGTGCCAGTTGTCATGTATACAGTAAGTGTAGGTGTCCTTGTGGGAATATGATGAATGATTTTGATTGCTTTCGTCATAATGCGACCAATTCTGTCTATATTACGCTGAGACGTTTGACTCCAGATATTCAGGCTATTAACCAAATAATAGAAAAGGCAACTGAGTACCAAAACACCACATTGCTTTTGTAGACTTTAGTAAGGCTTTTGATACAGTGGAACACGGAGAATTATGCGCAGCACTAGAAAATCAAATGGCCCCAAAGAAAATAAAAAGGATTCTGAGAAAACTTTACAATCAGAGCACAGTGACAGTCTCATTAGAGTTCAAAGGAAGACCTTTTAAATTAGAACGAGGAGTACGTCAAGGAGACTCGCTTTCACCAACACTTTTTTCAGCGGTACTAGAAGCAGTCTTTCAAAGATTAAACTGGGACGTAGAGGGTGTCAACATCGATGGGGAAAATCTACACAACCTACGATTTACAGACGACATAGCGCTATTTTCGCCGAATGCAAGATTACTGGAGGTCATGCTGAAAGATCTGGAAACTATGGGAAAAACAGTTGGTCTAAGTATCAACATCGAAAACACCAAAGTAATGACAAATGGCACCAAGGACATAGTGACACTAAACGGTATCAATATCGAGGTTGTAGACGACTTTATATACCTAGGCCAACTACTGTCATTCGAATGACGGGTTGATAAAGAATTGGAACGTAGGATAAGTAATGGTTGGAAACAGTTTTGGGCTGTCAAGAATATCTTCGATGCAAACAGCCAGCAGGAGTCAATGAAATATGTGCTTGATGGAGCAGTACTGCCAGTACTCACATATGGCGCTCAGACATGGGCTCTGACGGATATGAATGCACAACAGTCACGCAAAGAGCAATGGAACGGGCAACGTAACGAATACCTAGGAGAGAATGAGAAATGACTCACTTCGAATAAGAACACTTTTTACTGACGTTATCGAACGAGCTAGGCAACTGAAATGGAATTGGACAGGTTATCTAGCAAGGCTCACCGACAACAGATGGACAAGCCGCTGCACACACTGGATTCGGAAACGATGGCGCGATGATATTGACAATTTCTGTCCAAATTGGCGAAGAATTGCGAAATGTAAGCTAACATGGAAAAGTATGGGGGAGGCTTATGCCCAAAGAATATAATGAATTCAACCACCACCATTTAATTTAATTTAAGGAACAAATGAAATTTTTTTTATTACATTTTAAGGAAGAAAGAAACAATGTATGTATTTTATAATGTACGAAATTTAACTGAATTGGGTCAATAAAAGCTTGTAATAATAATAATAATGACTGTCCTAATAATACAAAAATAACTAGAACTGGGGCCACGGAAACTAAACACTTGTTCCTTTCTTTTTGTCGATCTATTCCTCTTTTGAGTATGACTTCTGTCAGTCTTCCGATACATGCTCGTACAATTCGATAGGATTGTTGTAAATTTTCAGTTGTTTAAATAACGGTGTTAAACTATATTGTTCTTGATAATTGAAAGATTGTCATAATTGTCATATTTCAGAAGCAGAGAGCAAAGAAAGTGTTGAAATAGTCGATAATAAAGGAGGTACAAAACGGGTTGGCATTCACACTGACATTACTTTTGAAATAACCGACGATAAAATTGATACAAACACCACCAGTTTGGAAAGAGGCGAAAAAGGTGAATTATAGGCGCGTTCTTTTGCGTAGCGTATCTATCGAGTGTACTCGTAGTGTAGAGTAGCAAACACGCATTACACAAACAACAAGCTACTTGTTATTTGTGTAATGCGTGTTCGCTAACCTACTCTACACTCGATAGATACGCAAAAGAACGCGCCTTATTTTGTTTTGTTTATTCTCGTTGGAAATTATTTAGTTAATAATTCAATAATGTAATTTTAACTTTAACAGATAATGATGCAAGTGTGCCGATATTCAAAGGTCGTTCTTCCACTCGAAGGCCGCTATCACGTCTTCCGTACAATCCCAAAATACACATCAACTATCCAGGACAACCGGACTCCAATCAAGGTGAAAGGGATCATTACAATGGTCAGGGTCATTCTATTCCAGCTTATCCAGGATACAGTGATGAAGGTATCTATCGTACAGTAGATCGTTGGTCAAATGTAATTCCTTTAACCGGAGTTTGGACAACAGAGCGATCATCCTACTACATACCATCCAGAAGTCATCACACCCAACATCAAGATGTGAATTACAGAAGTTTTAATCAACCAAGCAGCCCGCATTACCACCATTCGCGAGACCAACAATTGCATTACGCGCAAAACCAACAAGCATTGGGCAGTGGTCATGAATGGCAACCGTGCGTATGTATCTATGATAGTCGTAAACGTGGTTTTCGCAGTGTTACTGAATCTAAGGTGAAACCAGCTTTAAGACGTTCAAGTCATGCTGTATCCAGTAAAATAGATAAGTGATGATTTGATATGTAATAAATATATGTATGTGTTATAATGTCATCAATAAATAGCGCGAAGATAATTAACTATTAGAGAATTTACAGAACCTGCCTTCTTCTCAGTATTGTTCCTATCTCCAATGAATATCTTCTTTGTCATTCAACTTTCATCCGTGGATTTCTGTTGCTTCCGGCTTTTCGAAGGACACCAGCATGTTTCCAGTGGCTTTGCGCAAGGTCCAATGTTTCGCAATTATAGCATAGCGCATCCCAGGCTTTATAAAACCTACTTGTGGCTGTCATTTCGATTTCTTCCTACTCGCTGACGTCCTTTTACAGATTACTCAATTGCTTGTGAGTATAGCGCGTCAACTGTTCCATGTGGCCCAGTTGACATTTCATTGGCATAAACTATAGTTTCGGGGAATGCCGTTGCCAACATGCACCACCTGCTCCCCCATTTCGCCGACTACCTGCGACAATTCGGGGGATGCTGTGGCTTATTATTACACCCCGCACCACAGAAGGAAGACAACACAAACATGCATGGCCACGAACGTCGTCTTGGACTTGGACTGACAGATTACAATACACTTATTTGAGGTTCTCTACGATTTTAACGGTGTGATCTTCGAAGGGATATGTATTCGGAAAAAATGTAACAAGTATGAAATTGTTGGAACTCTTTAAGGCGGATATCAACGCTACTGCGGATATTCTTCTCCCCCTTATCCAAGAGTGTTGGGAAACCGAAATTCTCCTTAAAGAATGGAAGAAGGGCGTCATTATTAAGATCCCGAAGAAAGGTAACCCGAAGGATTGTAATAATTGGCGTGGAATTTGCCTCCTCCCCGCAGTCTCCAAACTGATGGCGAAAATAGTCTTAAACCGGATCAAGCATACAGTTGACCGCACATTGAATGATGAACAAGCCGGCTTTCGCGAGGTCTTCTCATGTAGCGACACCCTCCGAATTATTATTGAACAATCCGCAGAGTGGAGATCCTCATTACATCTCATGTTCATCGATTTCGAGAAGGCGTTTGACAGCATTGACCGGAAATAATTCTGGAAGGCTTTACATAGGAGAGGTGTACCAGATAAAGTCATATCCATATCCATCCATCAAGGAGTCCTATAGCAGACCGCAATGTCACGTCTTACACAAGGGTAAGCTTTCAGATCCCTTCGAAGTACATATCACATAGCTATCAGATGGAACCTGTTTGAATACCTTCAACACCTGGATTACGTTGACAATATTTGTCTTCTCTCAAATATATCGGATCATCTAGTTCAAACGTCGGATGCCCTGCACCGCGAAAGTGGCAATGCGGGGCTTAAAATTAATGCTACCAAAACTAAGTACTTGAGCTTGGATCCAGGAAGACAGAGCGAAATTTGTGTTTCGGGGCAGACGGTGGAAAAGTGAACAATTTTTGCTACCTCGGAAGCGTAGTTGGAGCAGATGGTGGAGCGAATACTGATGTACTGTTTCGCATCAATAAGGCTCGGACAGCTTTTTTCAGTTTGACTCCCTTCTGGCAAAACAACAACATCTCCAGAAGTACCAAACTCAGGATCTTCGAAACCAATGTATGTATAATAAAATCGATGCTTCTTTATGGCTGTTCAACTTGGAAGGTGACCAGGGCGATAACAACTAGATTGCAAACTTTCGTGAATGTCTATGGCGCATCCTACACATACACTGGCCGGAGGGCATTTCTAACGACGACCTCCTGCTCATTACTGGCCAGCACATGGTAGACACCTCCATAAAAAGGCTAAAGTGGCAATGGATAGGCAACAGACTTCGAAAGGGGCTGGAAAACATTGCTAAACAGGTCTTCGATTAGAACCCACAGGGGACCGATGCAAGTTGCCGCTTTGGACGACTTAGAAACACCTGGAGAAAATCAGTTGAGGTCGTGGGTTAGTCATTAGGCAAATCGTGGAGACAGCTGAAAGCGATGGCAGCGAACAGGACGAGGTGGAAAGTCGGCGTGGTTAATGCCCTATGCCCCTTAAGGGGTTGACAGGATCCAGAGAGAGATGAAATTGTTAGGAAGCTGGGAATATTACTATTTAACCGGGCGTCGCATAGTGGTTTGCGTCTTTGAGTAATAGTGGGTTTTAATGCGCTACGCTCGTTAATCGAGCTCCACGGCTTAAGGGACTGCTACCTTCAGAATACAGCACCAGAACGCCCATTTCGCTCGCTCTATACGCTACAGCGGCAAAGCCACTATTAGCCAAAAAGCGAACCACAGTGCGTCGCCGCTTAAATAGGAAGATACCGGAAGCTGATATGAAACTGATGTGAGACTGAAAATGACCCTTGACGAAGCAGGGTAAATTAACTTTCTAATGAATTTTGCAACGCACAGAAGAACGCATCTCATATAAGTATACACAGTGTTGGAAAAAAAAGTTGCTCAAACTATAGTATGTATATTTTATTCCTTTTATCGCAAAAATTCTTCGAAGTAGTTAGAGCTACGTTGTTTTATTGGCGCGAAACAATCAAACTATTCGCGGAAGAAGTGGAAGACTGAATGTTTTTCAGTATAATGTGCAATACTCGAAGGAATTTCGGGAAATGGGCTCCACCGAGCGAAAGAAAAGCTTTAAATGATCAGGGAAAACTTAACCCCTTTTTAGATCTCTTTCTACCATTACAAAGCCGTCCGAACTGGTTGAAAACTTCATCTGACTTACTTTAGAAACGACCTACGAGTAGTTCTAGCAATATCTTGCGAATCTCACCAAGTTTCTTGAAAAAAAAAAACTTGTAAAAGCTAGCTTACGTGCGTTGGAACCAGCCCATAAGCCAGACTTTTCCCTAACAAATCAGGCTAAAATATTTGAAATGGGCCCAGGAACACGTGGTATGAACTCAGAAGATTTGGAACATTGCCATTTTTTGGTGTGTCCATATTTAAGCAACATGTTGGCGACTGATGAATCCCCGTGCGGCGGAAGCCTCAAGAACGCTCAGCGGTGAATGCCTTCGAAGATTCCCTCTGAAATCTGAAGGGTTTAAGGTGTGGGGCTTAGGTCACAAAGGTGGTGGAATATGCTACCCCATCTCAAAAGTACCAGCAGCAGTTTACCTGCACATAGTGGAAATTGAATTGGAGCCTTGTGCGTTAGGCATTCACAGCCATTGGCTTTCCTCAAATTTTCCGCCGGACAGAAAATCTTCCGACGCCAACATGTTGCTTAAATTTAAACTAACCCCAAATTGCAGTGTTCTCCATTTTTCAAATCTATGTGACCTGCTCCTGAGCCCATTTCAACCGTTTGAGCCTAATGTTTTAGTGGAAAGTCTGACTCACCGACTAGCTTCCATATACGCAAGTCAGCTTTCGCAAGAATTTTTAGACCGTTCTTAAGGCCAGATGAAGTTTTGAATCAGCTCGGATGGTTTTGTAACGGTAAGAATGGGGTCAACTGGGGTCGTTGTTTCTTGATCGTCCAAAACCTTTCTTCCGCTCGGTGGCGTCCATTTTCCGAAACCATTTCACAATACACGCAACATTATTTCACTTATTTTACAAATATTTCGATTTTCAGCGCCAAAATCAAAATATTGCTTTTGTTTCCGTACTTACTTTTTCCCATTTTTTCACCCAAACTTCACTTTTCTGCTTATTACGCTATTCACCAAATGAGTGAACTTCTTTCAAAACTTTTCACTGTTTCTAAACAGGATACACAAAATTTGTTATAATCTGAGGCAATAAAACACCGTCGCTCTAACTACTTCAAAGAATTTTTACGAAAAAGGGAATAAAATATTAGGTGTATGTACAACTTTGCTTCCGCTGTTTTCCGACAGACGGCTTCATCGGTGATGGCTGGTCAAAATACATATGTAGCTCAAAAGTGTCGCAATAATCCAGTTATTAAGAGCTCAGAAGAGCTTCGGGGAAACAAATTGTGGTGGAGAATTTTTCTTTTTAATTTTTAATGGTTTTTGGGGTACTGAATATGAATCCGGAGCTTCCCTCCAACATTTTTTTGCGGAACATGGTCAAAATCTAAAAAAACCTCGAAATATTACTTCTTTTGGCTTTTCGATTATAACTTGAATCATAGTTAAAAAAAAAAAAGCTCAGGATAAATTGAATAGCATAGAATTCTGCGTCGAATGAGCTACTCAGACATCATATTCGGTTCATTGGTGTAGCCGCAATCGACAGTCAAAAAACGTCGATTTTTCTCAATTTCGCGAAAAACCTTGTTATGGTCACATTTGAACGTCTGTAACTTGAAAACGGCTACTAATACGTAAAAATGCAAGAAGTTAAAGTTGTAAAGCATAAAATCTTGTTCAGAAAGTATCCAATCTTTTTAATTCGGTCAAAATAAAATTCAGAAACTTGAAATAGCGAAAATCACTTTTTGGACGAGTGTTTCCATACACATACACATTTGTAATGAACCACCTATAATGAACCATAGTGCTGCTCCCACCGACAGATCGAAGCAGCACCTGATGAGTAGTGATCTGTTGGTGGTACGAAACCAGAGGTTGAGTGTCCCATTACACCCAGACCCAGGTGCGACCACGTGGGCGTCTGATCCGTCCGCCAACCATTCCATCCTTACCCGATTCCTTCCCACTCGTGTCGTGTAATGCACACTATATAAGGTGTAAGCATTTCACTCAGGGACGTATTCCGATTTAGGTCGGAATACAAACCCCCTGACTTGGTCAAGCTGCTTCCCCCATGGATTTAAGGCAGCTTCTGAAGAGTGATCCATGGTGTGGACGAAACCAAGTGACCGGGAAAGAATTGGCTTTAAGCCGATTATTTTTGTGTGGTAGTGGAGAGTGAGTTTGAGTCATTTTTGACTTAGACTCACAATGACCCACTCCACTTTTATTCCATCTTTATCGATTATTTTTTTTATTCCCCATTTTTACCTCCCCTGTTTGTGTTGTCTTCCCCAGGCCTATGGATTTTTGTTAATACGTAAAGGATAGGGGCAACGAGCGGCGAAAACCCCGCCCACATCTCACGAACTGAACTACAGCAAACATAGGCCGCTGCTTAGCTCGTTGAGGAGCCTTTTGCTTCGCCAGCTGGCACAGCCCGACCTTCACTGTCAATTAAGCTATCTTAGGCTCCGTCCTCACGAGCATCTTCGGATGTCCACCAAACCGTCCGTTACACATTTTCGGGCATTTTTTTAATAGGTCACCAGGAACATTGCGTTTCCAGCTACAACAGTCACAGTTCGATTCAGAAGTTCCCTGAAACGTTCTCGGTAGCAGTTCCACGAGTAACAACTCGGAAAATGTTTTGTAAATGCAATTTGTGGTCAGGTAAAGAGCTTCTACTCTTTCCCCAGATTTCTATCCATTTATTGTTTTGTTTGGGTCCCCTCCCTTCCATCCTTTCAACACAGCAACCAGCCATCTGCTCCTTACCTGCTGAAGGTCAGATCACCGACAAAGTGAGTATGGACGTCTGTGAACGTATCGACATCTCCGCATTAGTAAAAGTTGTTCGCATTTTTAATAAGATTCGCGATTCAAAATGTCTGTTTTCGAGCCAAGTTCTCATTATTTGCGAGAAGTTTTAAACTTCTGCTTCCATTTGAAAAAAAAACTGCAGCTGAGGTTCATCGAATAGTCTCAGATACTTACGGTGAGGTTACTTTGAGTGACAGAACATGTCGTGAGTGATTTCAACGTTTTAACAGTTGCGATTTCAATGTCGAGGACAAGCATGGTGGTGGGAGAGAAAAAATTTTCAAAGACGACGAATTGGAAGCACTGCTCAATGAAGACTCGTGACAAATGCAAGAAGAATTAGCTAAATTACTGGGAGCGACTCAGCAAGCCATCTCGAAACGCCTCAATGCCATGGGCATGATTCAGAAACATGGAAATTGGGCTCCGTACGAGTTAAAACCGAGAGATATTGAATGGCGATTATTTGCATACGAATAACTGCTTCAAAGGCAGATTCGGAAGGGATTTCTACATCGCATCGTAACCGGCGACGAAAAATGGGTCCGTTACGATAATCCCAAGCGCAGAAAGTCATGGGAAATGCCAGGACATGCCTCAACGTCGACGGCAAGACCGAATATTCACGGCGCCAAGGTTATGCTTTGCATTTTGTGGGTCCAGCTCGGTGTGATATACTACGTGCTACTGAAACCGAATGAAACTTTCACAGGAGATCGGTACCGAACGCAATTGATGCGTTTAAGTCGAGCATTAAAGGAAAAACGACCACAGCACCAAGAAAGACACGACAAAGTCATCCTCCAGCATGACAATGCTCGGCCACACGTCGCAAAAGTGGTCAAGACATACTCGGAAACCCCGAAATGGGCAATCTTGCCCCACCCACCGTACTCCCCAGACATCGCTCCTTCCGACTACCATCTGTTTCGTTCCATGGCGCACAGCCTGGCTGATCAGAATTTTCGTTCGTACGAGGAAGTCGAAAAATGGATCCAATCATGGATCACGTCGAAAGACGCCTCCTTTTTGCGAGATGGAATCCGAAAATTGCCGGAGAGATGGGCGAAAGTTGTCGCTAGCCATGGACAGTACTTTGAATAATACATACATCTGTAAGCACTTTTTGACAATTATGTTTTTAATTCCAGGAAAAAACGGCGGAAGAAAAGTTGGACACCAAATATTATAGTGTAGTTTTGTTAGTCTATTTTAGGAATAGGTGAGATGCTATCTCCCCTTTTAAGTTGTGGTAAAAAGAGATCTCTCGTCTTAAATGGCGGCTACTTTCCCTACTAATGTTCCTTTGTCATATTCCTTCATCGGTTAACCTCAAACTGACCATACAGAAAGCACACTTCTAATGCATATGGCTATTGCTTATTTTAGTGTGTCGCCACTAGATCTGGGTATAGGTATACGCTTCGGGCTCTTTTTTTATACCCTTCAAGGATGTGATAGGGTATATTAACTTTGTCATGAAATTTGAAACGTACAGAAGGAAACATCTGCGATCTGCGACCATATAAACTTTTTGGTCAGTATGATGAGACGAGTCGATTAAGCTGTGTCCATTTGTCCGTCTGATTCTATGCAAACTATTCCCTCAGTTTTAAAGCTATCGAGCTTAAATTTTGCACAAAGCCTTCTTTCTATTTCACGCTGTAAATATGTCAGAGCCAGAATCAGATTACTACGTCATATAGCTGCCATAGGAACGACTGGTCTAAAGTTGATCTTTGTGAGAAGAACTTTTTTATTTCTAAATGAATCTTTCTCAAATCTCAAATTATTCAATATTATCCTTTGCCAAATTACCTTGTCGAATTTGGTTGAAATTGGATTACTTTATCGTATGGCTGGCATAGGAACAACCGTTACAAAATCAAGTTTTTGTTAGAAGAACTTTTTATTTCCGAAGATGTCTTTAGCGAATTTCATATTATTCAATCATATTTACTGCTAAATCACACTCCCAAATTTGGTTGAAATCCGCCCACTATTTCATATACCTCTCATAGGAACAGTGAAATCGGAACAAGTTTAACTACTAATTTCAAACCAGCAAATGCACCACAAATCAAAACGAAGGTATGATACCCTTCACGCTTGGATATCATACCTTCGGCAAGCTAGCCGAAGGTTAGCTTGGTTTTCTTTCAGTTTTACTCGTTATATCGGAACATTCCTGTTTCGTGAATATTAGGAGAATTCTCTCTATTGTATTTAGAGAGAATTTATGAAATTCCTTAATTTTCAGCTTTCCGCTTTAGGTGGTAAGAGCCTAGAACCCACCCGAGGGGATTTATAGGTGCTAAAGCGAAAAATTCCTGAGTTTTGCGAAAGTTTTCTCTAATTGAATAGAGAGAATTCTCCTAATTTTTGCGAAACAGGAATGTTCCCATATAAGTGTCACCACAGACTGTCGAACTCGAACACGAACCTAGTACAAATGTCCTCTGACACACACATACATCTCACATAAACGTGAAGAAAACCGGTCCACTTGTACCAGGTTCGAGTTCGATAGTCTGTGGTGACACTAAGCGCTCGTGCCCACGGCAAACTTTTTAGTACGCAGAGAAACTAAATAGTTTAGTCAGAAAAGTAGAACACACGGTGTTTTATGAGACCGCGCACACAGCGATTACTAAATAGTTCAGTTTGCTGTGTGCGCGGTCTCATAAACCGCCGTGTGTTCTATTTTTCTGACTAAACTATTTAGTTTTCTGCGAACTAAAAAGTTTGCTGTGGGCGCGAGCTCTAAATTTTATAGATTTCTTTCCTGTCGAACTGACTGAACTGGCAATAAAAATGTAGTTTGATCAACGCATGTACATAAGTACATATAAATAAGTCTTCTTAGAATTAAATTTGCGCGACACATTCTGTCGATAAATTTGAAATAAAGACGCGTAATTTAATTAAAGATACGTCAGTACCGTTGACAACCCTAAATAAAGTCGTCAGTCACTTGTACGTAAAAGAGTCTTCCAACTCAATTGCCGAAATGTTCTTCATAATATTATTTTCCATTTTCATTACAAAGTCTACCGCATCAAAAGATTTCCTAGAACTGCTTTTTTTTGCTTTGTCGCTCACCATTATTGAAAAATAACAAAAACAAAAATTAATTGAAGACGATTCTCCGCATTACGTCTTCCTGTCTCCATTGATTACACATGAGTGCTTCAATTGGTTTTCGCAAACTTTTTGTCATTGTCATTATAAACTGACCGAAAGGTTATCGAAGTATTTTAGTAATGTATGTACGTATCTGATAATGGGCATTGGACCAAATGGTCAAAAATAATACATTATGGTATGTATGTACATAACTGACGGGAACGGCGAAGTATCAAGTGTAAATATCATAGGCGCCGACCTAGGAAGGGGGGGCAAATCACTTTTTGCTCCCTCAATCCATAAAGTGTGGGGGGTCAATGCGCCCAAATATTTTAGGCACATATGTCGCCTAATCGGTTCGCCTGAAAATCGATCCCCACTCGACTTTTTGACATGGATATGTCTTATAGCTGGGGGTCATCCTAAAAATTTGTTCGTCACACGAAATGTCTGTTTTTCTACTCGGGGGTCAGAAGAGGAAACATACCAATTGAAAATTTTTCTTTTCTGGTTGTGCATGTCGTTTGAGTGAAGTGGTCATTGTGCATGGCTGTTGCTTGTAGATCCGCGCGGGCGGCGCGCTTGCGGGGATCTTGTGTGTACATGTTCGGATGTTGATTTGATTGCGATAAAGGTTGACGTTGTGGACGGCAAGAAATAACATAGTGTACGGGTGAACAGGCGCTCTCTGTGCTCTCTGTCCCACGCTCTCAGTCAACGCGACGCCATAATCAAAACTCCTGCATACACACCATACCATACATTCAAAATCCTCAAAAATATAGAGTACGCTCCGTACTACCTAACTTGACTAGGCCCCCAGAACACGTCGCAAGAAGTCGTCTGCTCTCCTCGCTCGACATGCTCACACGCAATTTATGGTCTCTGAATGTATGCGAAATTTCGCTCGGGGCAGCGGACCCCCTCCTCTCATTCATGCATATCATTCTCATTCTCACCATTTCATTAAACAAATTGTGCACTCCCGACATGCACATAGATAGACCCAATCTGAGGTCACAATGAATGAAATTCCATTTTTACTCATTATTTAGGTCAAGGACGTCCAAGGACTTTCAATGACCTTCAATTTCCGCCAATTCCCATTCATCATTTAATAAAATAGCCCGTGTTGTACTATCACATTTGGACATGCGCAGACGCAATTTGAGAGAGTGTACATACATAGTTCCCGCCCCTGAAGATGAGCGAGAGCGGATAAAGTTCATTCGAGCCAAATCGGGTGATCCAGCGACTGTGTTTGTGCATTTGCAATGGCGGCGATTTGAGGTCTGACTGGTCCACAATGTGGGCCCCCACCACACGTGCAATAAACATATACCTATAGAACAAAATGGCGGATTTATACTAGGCGAGTTAGAATATCTCAAGCCCCGAAATAAAGAAATATTCGTCGCAGGATGTGATATAGGTATGTTATGATGTACATTCAGAGGTCTGCAGAAGATCAAATGCCCCCCTTTCGCAAAAATTTCAAAATGTTTAAAATGGCTGGAATCCAAGCAAATAAAATAGAGCGCGTTGTACTACATATCTGAATCAATAGGGTCCCAGAAAAAGTAGCAAGTAGTCAGTTCGACTAACATTTGGACATGCGCAGACGCAATTTGAGAGTGTGTACATTACATAGTTCCCGCCCCCCGAAGCTAGAGAGCGAGAGCCATCGCGGATGAAGTTCATTCTATCCAAATCGGGTGATCTAACAACTGTGGTTGTGCAATTGCAATGGCGGCGATTTGAGGTCTGACTGGCCCACAAAGTGGGCCCCACCACACGTGCAATAAACATATCATAAAACAAAATGGATGGATTCGTATTGCGCGAGTTAAAATCTCCCAAGCCCCGAAACAGAGAAATATTCTTCGCAGGATGTTATAGCAAAGATTAACCATAAGGAAGATACCCTACTTCATACAAATTAACGCGACTGACTAGTAGTTGCGTATGTGTAGGTTCCCATATGCGTACACAAAGGGGTAATGCCAACTAACAAGCATGTTACTCACACATTGAAACTTTATAGGCAGTTGCCATTACTGAAGTGCTGCCGTCTCTATCTCTCTCAAGGGAATTTACCTTTGAATTATTGGCAAAGATTAAACATGAGTGCATCCCGTTCTAAAAATTAAATCGTACTAAGTAGATACCTCAAACTAGTAATGTTTAATCTTTGGTTATAGTTCCGGGCAGCTCATCGTGACATGATGTACATTCAGAGATCTGCAGAAGATCAAATGCCCCCCCCCCCCCCCCCCCCTTCTGCAAAAATTCCAAAATTTGTCTTGTGCATTCTCTTTGTGCGTGTGTTGGAATGTTTTGTTTACTTTTGTTTGCCGGACACAATCGCATAGAGTCGCACGCGTTACTTGAGAAACGGATTGTGTGTGCCGGACCCGGACTGTTGATTAAAGGGGCGGGATGAGGCGGATAGTGTGGGAGCGATTTTGCAATAGATACACAAACACAATACACGTCCGATTGGGAAAAGATGGTGGGAAGCGTGATTGCGATTAGCAGAAACTTGCTCAGAGAAATGTCGATAGGCTGCAAACTGTACCGAACGGGTAGATGGAACAGGGTGCACAAGAGGAGGTGAATATTGCACACACGCGATGCAAACGAAAACGAAACGATCCCGCGAGAGAAAGGAGCCCGAGCCGACAGGACAAAGCAAAGCAGAATTTATGACGAGTATCTACACTGCCACCAGATACATCGGTACATGGATATGTCTTATGCCTACCGAAAGCGTGGGACGTGTTTTTTAGAATGATTTCATCCAGTATAACTATACTGGGATCTTTATAAAACTTACGTCGATATCTTCAACACAACAGGTTCCATGCAGTCGGTAGTCACAGACATATCCATGTTCCGATGTATCTGTATGCAGTGTAGATACTTTGTATCTAATTTTGTTCAAGCTCTGGGGTTAATTATTTAGCTATAACTCATACAGAAGGAAAGCTTCTGCAGGCATATTCATACACGGTTGAAAGTTCTAATATAACCCACTGGCAGTTTTATTAACGCGCCGGGGTCGAACCCATGTCAAAGAATAGAGATTATTGCTAACAAGAAATGGGACTCTATACGAATTAAGAGTGCCTGCCTAGTAGTTGCATATGTGTTGGATTCCATCAGTACGATGAAACGTACTAGGCAGTTGGCATTTGAAGAGCTTTTTAAAATGTTGCCGTCCCTATCCCTCTAAAGGCAACTTTTATTTGATTATTTGCGTATCAATTGGCACTGCGCTTTTGCTTAAATCGTATGAAGTGCCACCCCCCCCCCCCCCCCCCCCCGCCCATGTTCTCTAGATGCAGCATCGTAGAGTGATGACCGAGACTTCACGGCTACCGAGCGCGTCTAATGGTCATAAAAGTTATTAAAACTCGTTGTTCCATTTGGTTATGATTCCTCAGGGTGCTGTTAAAACTTAATGCTTTTTTATACCCTAAACTTTATAAGTATAAAGCATATTAGGCGTGTTTTTTCACCAGTCCAGATCAAGAGCAGAACAACAATCGCACGCATTACACTAACAACCTGCTCTGTATACTTGTAGAACAATTTTGTTAGTGTAACGCGTGCAATATTAGTTCTGCTCTGATCTGGACTGTTGAAAAATGAAAATATGCAACACCTTAAAGGAGGCTCCAGAGGTATAGCAAAGTAAATAAATATATAGGTATGATCAGGGTCACCTCATGATTCGATTTAGCCATGTCTGTTTATTCGTTCACACTATAACTTTCGATGCAATAAAGCTAGATCCTTAAAATTTTAGCCAAAATGTTGGCAGTATGATCTAGTTGGTTGGTATTTAAAATGGGCATGATCCGACCCAAACATCTCCCCTACATATGTAAAATAAGAAAATGTATCGATAAGTCCCGATTGAATAAACGTGAAAAGCTCTAGGCTTGGTAGATGGTTCGAGAGGGTAATTTATACTCTCCTGGAAAAATAAAAGCGATCAGTTGGAAAGTAACGGTACTTTTCTTATAACCTTATTTTTCACGTTTTTGACATGGATATGTCTTATAGCTGGGGGTCATCCTAAAAATTTGTCCGTCACACGAAATGTCTGCTTTTCTACTCGGGGGTCAGAAGAGGAAACAAGCCCATTGAAAATTTTTCTTTTCTGGTTGTGCATGTCGTTTGAGTGAAGTGGTCATTGTGCATGGCTGTTGCTTGTAGATCCCCGCGGGCGGCGCGCTTGCGGGGATCTTGTGTGTACATGTTGGGATGTTGATTTGATAGCGATAAAGGTTGACGTTGTGGACGGCAAGAAATAACATAGTGTACGGGTGAACGGGCGGACTTTCAATGACCTTCAATTTCCGCCAATTCTCATTCATCATTTAATAAAATAGCCCGTGTTGTACTATCCGAATCACTAGGGTCCCAGAAAAGGTAGCAAGTAGTCAGTTCGACTAACATTTGGACATGCGCAGACGCAGTTTGAGAGTGTGTACATTACATAGTTCCCGCCCCCTCCCCGAAGATAGAGAGCGAGAGCCATCCCGGATGAAGTTCATTCTATCCAAATGGTTGTGCATTTGCAATGGCGGCGATTTGAGGTCTGACTGGCCCACAATGTGGGCCCCCACCCCACATGCAATAAACGTATCATAAAATAAAATGGCGGATTCGTACTGCGCGAGTTAAAATCTCCCAAGCCCCGAAATAGAGAAATATTCGTCGCAGGATGTTATAGTTCCGGGCAGCTCATCGTGACATGATGTACATTCAGAGGTCTGCAGAAGAAATTCCAAAATTTTTCTTGTGCATTCTCTTTGTGCGTGTGTTGGAATGTTTTGTTTACTTTTGTTAGTTTCCCTTTCTGTTTACCGGACACAATCGCATAGAGTCGCACGCGTTCCTTGAGAAATTGTGTGTGCCGGACCCGGACTGTTGATTACGAGTAAAGGGGCGGGATGAGACGGATAGTGTGGGAGCGATTTTGCAATAGATACACAAACACAATACACGTCCGATTGGGAAAAGATGGTGGGAAGCGTGATTGCGATTAGCAGAAACGTACTCAGAGAAATGTCGATAGGCTGCAGTCTGCAAACTATACCGAACGGGTAGATGGAACAGGTAGATGGAGCAGGGTGCACGAGAGGAGGTGAATATTGCACACACGCGATGCAAACGAAAACGAAACGATCCCGCGAGAGAAAGAAGCCCGAGCGGACAGGACAAAGCAAAGCAGAATTTATGACGAGTATCTACACTGGCACCAGATACATTGGTACACGGATATGTCTTATGCCTACCGAAAGCGTGGGAAGTGTTTTTTCGAATGATTTCATCCAGTATAACTATATTGGGATCTTTATAAAACTTACGTCGATATCTTCAACACAACAGGTTCCATGCAGTCGGTAGTCACAGACATATCCATGTTCCGATGTATCTGTATGCAGTGTAGATACTTTGTATCTAATTTTGTTCAAGCTCTGGGGTTAATTATTTAGCTATGACTCATACAGAAGGAAAGCTTCTGCAGGCATATTCATACACGGTTGAAAGTTCTAATATAACCCACTGGCAGTTTTATTAACGCGCCGGGGTCGAACCCATGTCAAAGAATAGAAGAAATGGGACTCTATACGAATTAAGAGTGCCTGTCTAGTAGTTGCATATGTGTTGGATTCCATCAGTACGATGAAACGTACTAGGCAGTTGGCATTTGAAGAGCTTTTTAAAATGTTGCCGTCCCTATCCCTCTAAAGGCAACTTTTATTTGATTATTTGCGTATCAATTGGCACTGCGCTTTTGCTTAAATCGTATGAAGTGCCACCCCCCCGCCCATGTTCTCTAGATGCAGCATCGTAGAGTGATGACCGAGACTTCACGGCTACCGAGCGCGTCTAATGGTCATAAAAGTTATTAAAACTCGTTGTTCCATTTGGTTATGATTCCTCAGGGTGCTGTTAAAACTTAATGCTTTTTTATACCCTAAACTTTATAAGTATAAAGCATATTAGGCGTGTTTTTTCACCAGTCCAGATCAAGAGCAGAACAACAATCGCACGCATTACACTAACAACCTGCTCTATATACTTGTAGAACAATTTTGTTAGTGTAACGCGTGCAATATTAGTTCTGCTCTGATCTGGACTGTTGAAAAATGAAAATATGCAACACCTTAAAGGAGGCTCCAGAGGTATAGCAAAGTAAATAAATATATGATCAGGGTCACCTCATGATTCGATTTAGCAATGTCTGTTTATTCGTTCACACTATAACTTTCGATGCAATAAAGCTAGATCCTTAAAATTTTAGCCAAAATGTTGGCAGTATGATCTAGTTGGTTGGTATTTAAAATGGGCATGATCCGACCCAAACATCTCCCCTACATATGTAAAATAAGAAAATGTATCGATAAGTCCCGATTGAATAAACGTGAAAAGCTCTAGGCTTGGTAGATGGTTCGAGAGGGTAATTTATACTCTCCTGGAAAAATAAAATCGATCAGTTGAAAAGTAACGGTACTTTTCTTATAACCTTATTTTTCACGTTTTTTATCCATAACTCTTGAACCAATTGACGTAGACACCTGGTTTTTGGCATGTAGCCTTCAGATGAGAAGTTGCTTCAGTTTTAGTAAGATGGGCAAAATTTAGTAAAATGGGCAGACCAAAGGAACGCCAAATTTAAAAAAAAATGAAATATGCTTTAACTACGATAACTTTCGATAGAATGACACTAGCTAGATGAAAATTTGGTGGAATGTTGGTAGTAAGATCTAGTCAGTTGGTATTGAAAATATTGCAAGTTTCGGCAAAGCAAGCCCTTACCTTCCCTACAAATGATACTTCAAAGAGGCGATAACTTCCGCTAGAATAAATTTCGCTGGATGAAATTTTGGCCAAATGTTTGTAAAAGAATCCATTTGACATGTTTTGAGAATGGATATGATCGGGCAAAAAAGACGCCTACTACTACTCCTACAAATGATAACTTAAATGTATGGTAACTTCCCATAGAATGGAGCAAGCAACTTGAAATTTTGGTCAAATATTTGTGGTGTGGATGGGTTAGTTAGTTGGTTTTTGGAATGGGCAAGATCCTATATCCCCTATAAAGTTGTGGTAAAAAGGACTCACTCGTCGCCCACCTTCTCCTACAAATGTTCCTTCATCCTAACTTCATCGGCCAACTTTTGCCTAAACCAGACCATATATCAAATACACTTTCAATTCAAATATGGCTGTTGCATATTTGAAGTTTTGGTGTCACCCATAGGTCCGCACAAATCTATAAAACCCATCATTAGTCAATTTGGTTGAAGTGCAAGAGTTATTCATATTAATTGTCGCATTTCAAGTGAATCCGGCAGTCGATCAAAACCATTTGAAAAATATTTGCGCCTGCCCCCTTCCAATATTTCTTAACAGTCGGCGCCTATGGCAAATATGATTTTTTTAACAGCTCGTTGATTAAGAATTACCGGCTTTAGTGGTTGATCTCAAAACAAAAATATTCTAGAATTGTCTATCTGAAATTTAAGTTCTAGGCCGCGCCTGAAGTAAGCACCTTAGAGAATGTGGTCAATGACTACATAAGGTGGGTTTTTTTGAACAACGGGTTAGGGTAAGTTAACTCGTGGAGCGAAAAATCAATCGAGGGCAGCCATCCAGGTTAACTTTTTAAATGTAATGTCATTTTCAAATTTTACCGTAGCGATAAGCAATTATGAATATGGCCGCCTAAATATTAGATAGTAGTGACGAAAAAAAATGTGGAAATTACGAATGCACTGTCGTGAGAACTTGGCACCAATTGTCTGACTAAGGACAAGCATGGTGCAATTGTACAATCTATCGAGTTCCGGTTAGCCACCCCACTGACCCGTACAGGTTTGAGTTGTTGCTGTAATGCATTGAGATACCCTAACCTACACCAGATAAATGTTAAAAAAAAACACATCTATGGTGAAATGTATGAACAATGAATGGAAACAAATCTATGGCTTACTCTATATGGATATTATACGTATGTAATGCGAAAGGTGTTTATTTTTTCGTTTATTAGATACGAGTAGAAACGCAAAGTTTCAAAGAGACAGAACGCTCGACATTTGTATTTTTTCAGATTTTTTTTTTAATTTGTAAGAGATTTTCAATAATTGGTTTACGACAAGATCTTGTTACTTGATTCACATTTATTAATCATCATCGTGGCTGGACAGTCCGATGTGAAACCTTGGCCGTCTGGATCTTTTTCCCCAAATTGTCTCTATCAAGTGACCGTGTCCTCCAAATTTTAGAACCCCAGCAGATGTTGGGCGTCTGCATCCCGAATATTTGCACATTTACTTAAGTCGTTGTATAATAGCTTGAAGATTCTCAAAACCTCCACTTCATTGTACAGTTGGTACAACTCACGGTTATACCGAATGCGCTATCCATTTCGATCGCAAAGTGCTCCAAATATTCGCCGAAGGACCTTCTGTAGAAATGTACGCACGCATTTAACCACCTACCAGAGAACAGCCACTGGACCACAAAGACCATGTCTTTGTTGAAATTTTATAAGACAGATTGATGCTAATTAAGATGAAGGTATTGTAATGGAGGGCTGGGTTAGAGACATCACCCGGAGACATTAACGATGTTACCGAATTGTTCGACTGAATCATTTTGACGGCCCAACAAAGCGAAAACAGTCGAGGCAGAAGTGTTTCCATAATAAACGAGTAGTTTCAAATCGCAAATCAATTACCTGAGACGGTCGCTTGGCATGCCGCAGCTGGCATATATCCCTCGTACAGGAGCTTTTGACCCTAAAAGGACAAATTGATCGGAGTTAGTAGACTGCATTAAGACAAACATAACCACAGTACACTCTGGATCTATCCATTGACATTATATTGTAACATGACCTTTATTCGTTAGGTGAAAATGCAATTCTTACCTCTGTTATTTACCTCTGTTCAAATTCCTAATCTTTCATCCGATTACTGTCGGGGGGCTACGCTACCATTTTCTCACGTGCGTGCCCCCCATACCACCAAGGGCTGTTGCGGTTGGTTGAAACAATTTTAAGGAACGGAGGAATTAAACACTTCCATTAAAGCTGAATGTTTATGTTCATTTCACCTTGACAAATAGATAAATGTCAAAATGACATTTCTTATAAGATTTCGAGAGAAATATGAGGAAATATATCAAGATTATTGTGGACGTTGTCAAATTTGTCTGGGGTAGCCTTCCCAAAAGAATAAATTTCCTGCCAATTTCGCCTTTCATTTCTGAAGTGTACTTATGTGGCGTTTCCGGTTGGGGGGTCGACAGAAAATTTCGGCCGACCTCATGTTCCTTTTCTGAAGAGAGTGGTTAAGTGCACTTAACTTTTTCGTAAAAAAAGCGAAGGGAAAGCTGAGCACGTCCGTTTTTCTAGTAAATAAGTGCATGAGGCAAATTGTATTATATATTCCTTTTTCTAACACGCCCTTTGCTAATTGTGAATTTTTTAGGCTCCGCCGTGGTACGCACACATGTTTAAGAAAATTAAAACGAAATCTGGTGGACGTAAAATGACAATTCGAAAGAGATACATATATAAAAGAGGATTTCTTTTTGTAATTATTCCTCAATATTTTTGATAGCTTAATGTGAATTTTTTGTAGGCCTCCTGTATCAATTAGTAGTGGAGCGAGACGCCAAAGTTATGTTATTGAGGGAGTAGTAGTTATTTTTTTTAGGGTCTGCACAGGCTAACTTCGCGCATTACCTCCTGCGTTATTTTACCCTACACCAACTGCAGCCCAAACTCCCCAACCCTATCTATATCTAGTGCACCACTAGTCGTATTTCTTCTTTTTTCTTGCGACCTGAAGCATATAAAATCAACCATTCGCCGCCAAGTCTCCCGAAAAAAAACAAAAGGAACAACCACAGCAAATATGGCAGAAACCTAACTCTCAACGTCGAAAAAAAAATGTTTAGTCCAACATGTTTAGTTAATTATGGATATATTTATTTGTACGATTGTAACCACTAACGTTAGTTGCAAGTTAGTTTTTAAGTGAAATTCAACGGTACATCACATCCTTCGTTGTACTCCAGTGGCGGCCAGATCATCCTTAAGGTGCGTTTAGACTTAGCGAAACCAGTCGCGAAACTGTTGCGCGGGGAAGCTCACCCGAAATTCACCCGTGGCCCGACTGACATATTCGGGTGAGGAACACATTCACACTACCCGCAATTTTGGCTCGCGCAACAGTTTCGTGAATGGTTTCGATAAATCTAAAAGTACCTTTACGACTACAACAAAAAATATTGTATATACGGAGGGACTAACAAAAGTTCGAGTAGTTGGTGATTTTTTAATAGTACTTCACAAATTAAAAAATTTCGGTCGATATAAGTTATCGCCCGAAATTTTGGTCTTAGTATATTTCATTCTAATTTTCAAAATTCTTGTTTAAAATGCAGAAGAGAAAACGAAAACTTTGAGAAGGAAGGTCGGTAGAGCCACCGCTGCAAACACAGAAAGAAATTGGATTTATCATTCCCTATGGATTTCAACGGCATCAGCGATAGATAGATAATTTTAGGAAATGTAGGGAAATCAATGAAATCATATTTTCGCAGTACCTCCGAGTTGATAGAAGTAATCGTGAATTGCCTAAGATTAAAATGAAAATAAGGTTGACATCCGATGTTCCCTTTCGTTGCCCGCCTCGTAGATTGTCGTATTACGAACGAAATCAAGTCATTAAAATTGTTGACGACTTGATTGAAAGGAAAATTATACAAAACAGTAATTCTGAGTATGCTTCACCCATAGTAATGGTAACTAAGAAATCCGGAGAAAAAAGGATGTGTGTCGATTATCGAGCACTAAATAAAATTACTGCCCGTGACAATTATCCACTGATCTTGATCGAAGACAGTCTCGAATACCTTGACGGTAAAGATTGTTTTTCCATTTTAGATTTGAAGAACGGATTCCACCAAGTTGAAATGGATCCCGAATCAGTACCGCATACCTCGTTCGTCACACCGCATGGTCAATTTGAATATTTGAGAATGCCTTTTGGTTTAAAAAACGGACCGGCAGTATTCCAACGATTTATCGCCACCATCTTTGAGGATTTAATCAAATCCGGAGATATCATTATTTATATTGATGATATTTTGATTGCTACGTCTGGACCCGAACAACCTTTGGTTATATTATCCCGTGTTATCAAAGACTAACCGAATTTAGTTTAGAATTAAAACTGAGTAAATGCAGATTTCTGCAAGCCGATGTTGAATATTTAGGTTATTTAGTAAACAACAACAGAATCTGTCCAAATGACTCGCATATAAGAGCCATCCGTGATTATCCCATGCCGAAAACTCAAAAGGAGGTGCAGTCCTGTTTGGGCCTATTCTCTTATTTCCGTAGGTTCGTGCCGAATTTCTCCCGTATCGCCGCTCCAATGTCCGACCAGCTTAAGAAAGAAAAATCGTTTAGATTTACCACTGAATGCGAAAAAGCTTTTCACACTCTCCGTAATCTATTGATTTCTGCTCCTGTCTTATCCGTTTATAACCCGAACCGTGAGACCGAACTTCACACCGATGCCAGTTCACAAGGTTTTGGTGCTGTATTGTTGCAACGACAGTCCGATGGTCGTTGGCATCCCGTGTCCTATTATTCGCGTAGGTCGACCGTCCCCGAATCGAAGTACCATAGTTTTGAGTTGGAAACGTTAGCCGTCATTTATGCTTTACGACGTTTTCGTGTCTTTTTAGAGGGAAGATCGTTCAAGATAATTACCGATTGTAATTCTTTGCCATTAACATTAGCAAAGATATATGTATATGTATAAAGTCCCGACTTGAGGTTGGTCAAGTCGATAATTTCGCTTTGCTTGACGGAATCGTTTATCACCAGGATACATCCGGTCGAAATCTATTCTATGTACCCTCCAAAATGGAAGAAAATGTTATCCGACAGGTTCATGAGAAATTGGGTCACTTAGGTACTGAAAAGTGTTACCACGATCTTCGCCGACACTATTGGTTCCCGGCCATGTATAAAAAAATTTCTTTTTTCATTGAGAATTGTCTTCGGTGTATCATGCACACCGCTCCGCGCAGAATTAATAAACGTACTTTACATAGTATTCCGAAAAACCCCCAGCCGTTTCACACCTTACATGTTGATCACTATGGACCATTGCCAAACATAATTTCCAAACGCAAGTACATTCTGGTTGTCATAGACGCTCTCACAAAGTTCGTTAAACTTTACCCGGTTAATATTACAAGTACAAAAGAAGTGTGTGCTTCCCTGCAGCGATATTTTGATTATTATAGCAGACCGAACCGTATTATTTCCGATCAAGGTACTTGCTTTACGTCGCTAGAGTTTTCTAAGTTCCTACTGGATAGAGGCTAATGCTAATGGACAAGTCGAAAGGGTTAACCGAGTCCTCACTGCCATGCTAGGAAAATTAGCCGAACCCGTAAACCATTCTAACTGGTCCTTGTTGTTAGGAAAAACCGAAATTAATTATTATGCAATTAATAATTCCAGCCATAGTAGTACCCGTAAGTCACCAAGTGAGCTTTTATTCGGCGTCATTCAGAGGGGACCCGAAATTGACGAGTTTACCGAATACCTCGATGAAAAATCTAACCGTTCTTTACCGTGTGACTTAGGCAAAATTCGTAAGGAAGCGTCAGACGCTATACTCCAATCCCAATCCCGTAATGAAGTTTAGTATCTTAGGCGTAGCCAGCCTCCCCGTATTCACACGTTAGGAGATTTTGTAGTAATGAAAAATGTTGACACAACCGTGGGGGCAAATAAGAAACTTATACCGAAGTACCGCGGACCTTATGTGATTTACAAAGTTTTACCGAACGACCGATACGTAATCCGGGATATTGAAAACTGTCAATTAACGCAAATGCCCTATGACCGTGTTCTAGAAGCAAACCGTCCTCGCCCGTGGATTCGTGATAAAAATAACAATAACATGCAGGACGGAGCTTGTGTCGAGTCAGCCTCAGATATCGAGGACGATATGGATGTCCAGGCTGGCCGAGTTGTAACCAATAACACTGTCACATTCAAATGTAACGGCTGAAACTCAGCTGACGCACCCATGGGCGAATCGGTCATAGAACGCACTCACTTCTGAGTAAAAACCATGCGGTGCATGAGGCGAGTTTAGTTTTGGACGCAAGAGCTGACGGAGGTCAGACGCAAAAGAGACAACTGGTAACAATAAATCAAATTTAAAACGAAACGTAAATTTTTTGATTCTACAATTTAATTTTTTTTTTAATTTTAATCTTAATTTTTTAATTTCTTTCTTTTTCTTGTTATAATGATTTATACTGAGTGTTTGGTGTGTTTAAAACTGATCAAAACGCTGTTGCACGCAGAGCGAGCGGAGCGAGCGTTCATGTTTGTGCGATCCCTTAAGCGCGGAGCGAGCGTAGCGCAAGGGGATTTGCGAATATTTCAATTTTCCATGCCTCCAATATTCCAAACACTCAGTATAAATTAATTAATTATGAAAAAAAAAAAATTCAAAAAAAAACTTAAAGCAAGGAATAAAAATAAAAATTAAAAAAAAAAACAATTTTTTTTTTTGCAAATTCTTGACTTTTAGAGTCATCATCATCATCATCGTGGCGCGACAGCCCGACGTCGGGCCTTGGCCGCCTGGATCATTGTCCTCCAATTATCTCGGTCACGTTACCGCGTCCTCCAATTTTGGGAGCCCAGCAGCTGCGCGGCGTCCACACCTACTGAGCTCTCCCAACGAGATCTCGGTCATCCTCGCAGTCTCGCTCCGTCGACTCGTTCTGCATTCATTACTCTCTTAGGCATGCGATCATCGTCCATTCTTTGTACATGCCCTGCCCATTGAAGTCGTTGTAGTTTGACGATTTTCGAGACTTGCAGCTCATCGTACATTTCATACAACTCATGGTTGTGCCGGATGCGCCATCCATCTCGATCGCAAACGGCCCCGAAAATTCGCCGTAGAACCTTACGTTCAAAAGTGTCTAGCATGTTTTCGGAGGCTTGAGTTAGGGTCCATGCTTCGCAGCCATAGCATAGCACTGGTCGTATAATGGTTTTGTACACGCGGAGCTTCGTGTTTCTGTGCACATACTTCGATTTCATTATGGGGAGTACCGAGAAAAAAGTCTTATTAGCTAACTGTATCCGTCGCTTGATTTCGTCAGTTTCGTTGGCGTCCCTTGACAGGTTGCAACCCAGGTAAATGAAGTTGTTCACGAACTCGATGTTGAGGTCCCCCACATTGATGCTCGGCTGTGCAGGTGTCCTTGTCACCGATTGCATCATTATTTTAGTTTTACCCTCGTTAATACGTAATCCAACTTCCTTTGCAGCGGTATCGAGCGTATGCAGAAGTTCTTCTGCGTCAGCCAATCTTCGGGACATGATGTTGATGTCGTCGGCGTACGCTGCTGTGTCGACTTGATGAGTAGCGTCTTGCTGTTGTCCATATTCATGGCCCGAACAACGTATTCCAATGCTAGGTTGAAGAGCGTTGGTGCCAGTCCATCGCCCTGTTTCAAACCAGTGCGTGTTTCAAATAGATCAGTAAGTCTATTCTGGATCCTGACTTGTGAGATGGAGTTGGTCATCGTCATCTTTGTCAGTCGCACTAATTTTGCCGGTATACCAAATTGCAGACTTTTGGAGTGACGCGAGTGAAAAGTGACAAAAATCCGAGTGAAAAGTGATTTCCCCAGCCGGGGCCCCAGAAACTAAAAGGTTGCCCCACCACTGGGTCCGTTGTGATACCCCTAGACTCAGCAACCTTAGATCAACTCAATCGTTAAACCAGCCAGAGCTCATAATGAAGCAATGAAGTCGACCAACAATTACCTCTTTCAGTTCATCCACGCCGCTGAAGAAGTAGGAACCAAGGAGGTCCTTAATAAAACTCGCCAGCGCCGGACAGATACACAGAAGATGAGACGTTCTTTCCTCCTCCTCCTCGTCCCCAAAGCTCCCGCAAAAATCATTAGGCGCGTTTTTTTTAAGAGTTATGCAGAGCAGAGCAAGTTAACACCACACAATTGCATTAACAATTCGATCTCAACTGCTCTGGATAGAAGGTTAGTGCAAGAACTCTACTCTGTTAAGTAGTCTGCATTTTGAAATGCAGGTGTCAAAGTTTTCGGGCAGTTAACAAATTGGGATGCACATAAAATTCATTTCCTGTCAATAAAATGTTCGTTTTGTGTAATTATACGGAATAGTAAACCTACAAAATGATTTTGCTGTCTAAAGGAAATTTGTCCGATTGTATCTGTACTACGGATTTAGGTTTACTCTTAAAATTTGAGTTGACGTTTGAATGCTAACTAAACTAAGACACACTCCCAGCAAAGACATATCCCGTTTTCGTGTTCGCTACCCTAATCTGCTCTCGATTGTGTTTTTTGCCGCTTATCCTGCTCTACTCTCCTCTGTACAAAAAACGCAGCTATTATTAATCTAACCGCATTTACTTTCATTTCTTGAATTGAACTAACATCCAACATTTCAAAGTAGTTGTGATGACGAAACGTGTGCAACCCGTAAGGATTCGTCCCATTTTACAGAGAGCACTACGAAACTGGGTTGGAAAATTAAAAAGCCTTCGAAAAACAGAATCGGCGTTGACATCATTTCGACATCAGTATAATCAGACCGCATAATCCAACAACAGCTTTGTAAAATGAACGATGCAACATGCAAGTTCTGTGTTCGTTCCTTCTTTTCTTCTAACCTACTCGTCCTGAATTCTAGCGATTACAGAAAGTCGAGGATGGATGTGGTTTGCCACTGTTTTCCTTTCGTTCAGAATTGTATGTACGCGGAGAGTTGAACAAGTCGCAAATCTCAAGGGATAAGTATATTAAAACACGGAACACACGTTCATCAACTCGGCAGTCATCAACTCTACACGCTGGCCTACTTAAAAATGTTGCAGGATCGCATGGGTGGGGATAGGCATCCACCCTCCTGATATTTTCCCTTCCACAAATATGTAATTGTTCTGGATTGTCCCGACTTTTCGATACATTTTCTGAAACATGCCAGTAAAAAAAGAAGGTAGTTCGGTATGTATCACAGTACACGAAACCCTGTAGTTGTTTGCCCTAACAAACTCATCCTGAATCTCGTTGGTTCTGTTATCTACCCCATAGGTGTAGAGTAGAAGGTAGCGGAATAATAGTGGGATGGATGGATATGTGCGGATCCCTGAACAAATATATGAGTACATTTCAACCAGTGCAAGATAAAGCGGTTGATGGGAATTACTCATGTTCCTCCCAGTGCAGCAACCCCTGCTACCACACTTAGCTACCCCTATATGTAGTTCACAATTCGATGTGAAGGATGGAAGTAGTGGGTGTTTCAATAGTTTGCAATTATCATTCCTGGAAGAGGGTGTTTTAAGTACCGTCAATAACAAAGACAATAACTACGCGCTCTTGGTGACGATTTTGATTGACGCGTGTTGATAAATATTGATGAGGCACATAGAGAGGTCGGGGAGTTCGTACTTATATGAATGGGGAAAGGCGTTACATGTCAAAGAGTACTGAATAAATACTGAAATGTAAGTGAATAGGTTACTGACAATAATAACACATAAATTTGTCCATCCCGAAAGCAATGGGTTCAGGCAGAGTGGTTTATTCTGAAGTCATTCGTCTCTAATTTGGGAGAAGTTCAGCAACGAAAACAGTAATTAAAATGGCAGTATGTGAAGTGAGTTGTTTGTATGCGAATTTAGAAATCTGTACAGGATTTCTTTCTCTTTGTTTATTCTTCCATTAACAATGTTTCAGACTTTGACATTAATTAGAGCGTGAATGGTGTGTATTTGTGTGCACATAGTTCGGCCGAGTGATGTAATACTGGAAGCTCGTAAACAGTACTAATGTCAAATCCATCACTATGTATTTTAAAATCTAGTAAGAAAAAGACAGAAGTCTTATTAAAGACGGGAAGTAATAACAAAATTGACTCTTAAAATTAAAAAATCAGCCGAAAAATTTCAACTTCTTTGTCTACCTAATTGTCCATGATGGTTTTGATTCTAAGTTGGATGTAGACAGTCACCTTCACCTTAAATTTTCTGTTAAAGGTGGGAAGGAGGAAGAAGGTGGTTTCTTGAAATCTTCTGTGAACATTAACCTTCCCCTAGTCATGTAGGTCCAATTTTCAAAATTTCATGAAAATCTAATTAAAGCTGTAGATTTGTAAGCGAATTCTCTTTCGAAAAGTATGTCATTACAAATCCATTGAAAGCTTTCAAAAAGTAAAACTGGGACGTCATGCGCAGAGACAGAGAAAAAGGGAACATTATGGATTTGGCCTTAATATTGTAGTAGAGTTATCTCTATTGCATTTAGAGAGAATCCTTAATTGCGACATTTCCGCTTTAGGTAGTTCGTTTCCACTTTAGGTGGTAAGTGCCTATTGTAGAACCCACGCAGGAAAATATACAGGGTGTCCTACTTTAAGATCGCTATAGGACTCCGACATATTCAACACTCTGTTTGGAGAAAAATTCCGCCCAAATGAACCCTCTATCTTTTACCGTTACAGAGCTATTACGTTTTTCCCAATTCTTGTCAAAATTTTACCTTCTAGGTAAAACTCCGATTTACCAGCCTATGGCCAATTGAATCCATAAAAACAATATTGATTCAGAAACTACACAAAATACCCGTTAGAATTTTAGAAAAAATTCGTTATCAACTTTTGATGGAAAATTTTAACCCACATTTTATAACGGGGCTTTGCACTAAGAGCTCTACAAAATCTCCGAAAGATGGCCAATTTATCACCTTTCGAATGACATATAGTTATCTACGACTTAGATTTGAAAATTTTAGAATATTAGATCTTAAAGAAGAAAAACGTAGTCAGAAAATCGAACAAATTGACTTGACACTTGACGTTACTAGTCTTCTTATTAGTGAAAAACACCAGTAGCATCTTCAGTTTTGAATTAAAAAATATACATTAAAGCACAAACAAAATTTATTGATAGAATTTATATAAAAATCAAAATAAAAACTACTTAAATCGATCTAAAGGAACTGCTGAAAATGGTCTCCTTCGTGGTTTATGCGCAAACGGCATCTTCTGCTTATTGACGAAATTGCCCTGAGTACTTGTTCGCGTTTTTCCTTTAATTCATGGCACGCATCATGTTCTTTGCAGCAGATATTCTCGGGAGATGATTGGCTATAAATCGTGTTTTTAATATCCCCCCATACATAAAAATCTAGAGGTGTTAGGTCTAGACTTCTCGGAGGCCAAGCAACTGGGCCATATCGACTAATCCACATTTCTCCGAATTCTCGGTTTAAAAACTCTGTAACAATTGAACTGTTGTGGGCTGGGCATCCGTCCATCTGCCACCAAAGGTCCACTTGCTGAGTAATAGGAGCTACTTCATTTTGTAAGATTTTGCGAAAGGCAACTGAATTCAGTCGATGAGGAAGAATGATAGGATCAAGCAGCTCATCGCCTACTACACCTATCCAGACATTCACGCTGAACTCATTTTGGAATCGAGAATTGTGAATTGCATGGGGATTTTCTTGATCCCAAACGTGGTTGTGCCTCTTACTGAATACACCACTTCGCGTGAAGGTAGCCTCGTCGCTCCATAGGATTTTCCTGGAGAAATTTGGATCTGAAGGGTTTCGCTCCAAAGCCACCTACAGAAAGTCTTCTCATTGTCTGTTGGGAGTAGATCCAGCGCTTCCATGATGTGGTAAGGGTAACGATTGTCTGCACGAAGAGTTCGATGAATTGTCACACGGGGTAAATCTAGCTGAAGTTCGGCCATTCTTGTGCTCAAGCCAGGATTTTCGGTGAAGACCTCCATGATTCCTTCCTCCCTTGTAACTCCGATACCCCGAGGCTGAGGCATTATGGTTTTGACTTCCTTCAGTTTCCCCAAAGATACGATACGTTGTTTCGAACGCATGCCTGTCAAGAAGCGTTCTTTCTGGAAAACTTCGACGATACTCTCGAACTGCCTCGTGATAATTTTCTCCAGCAAAACCATACACAAAAATCACATTAGCGTGTTCTCTATCCGTAAATCGAAAAGGCATCGCTTCTTACTATCTATCATTCAATGAATCAAACAAGAGACCTATGGCTAAACAAGTTGAACAAATAAATAATTACAACAATTATACCTTAGAAATAATGATAGAGATAAGTTTACCTGCCGCACTCGGAAAATTCGACACACTAATTCTAGACTTTTTCAACAATGGCGATCCAGTAGAGAGGACGCAATTGTTTTGCTAGCTAACGGATACAAATTCCGTTACATTTAGTTTGATCATTCGAAATTACCTGAATTATTACGGAATTATACAACAGCACTACAAAAATATTTTCCATAAAATAAATCCCTAATCAAAATTCAATTTGCTTGATTTATACATATACTACATAGTATGTATTAAGTCAAAATCAAATCAATTTGTTCGATTTTCAGACCAGGTTTTTCCTTTGAATATATAGCCATGGAATGAGCTTATCCTGTATGTCTCTGGCTCCAACATTTGACGAATAAGTCGACAGCCAGCCTACTCGGTTGTTGTTTGATATTGACATATGTTGACTGTTCTGTCGAATTGTGCATGAATAAAGGTCAATTCTTGTCAGAATATCGACAGTCAGCCTACTCAGTTGGCGTTTCGGTATTGACATAATGTTGACCGCACTGTCGAATTGTGCATAAACAAACGTCGATTCTTGTCAATATTTAAATTTCATAATTACTAAACGGTCTACTGAGTTAGCTGACTGTCGACCACATGTCGACTTAGTACCCAGATTTTGGAGCCACTGTTTCTATGGCGACATGCAGGACAAGCTCATTCCATGGCTATATATTCAAAGGGTTTTTCTTCCTCTAAAATCTAATATTCGAAAATTTTCAAATCTAAATCATAGATTTTTATTTGTCATTCGAAAAGTAAGAAATTGGGCCATCTTTTAGAGATTTTGTAGAGCTCGTAGTGCAAAGCTCCGTTATAAAAATGTGGATTCAAATTTTCCATCAAAAGTTGGTAACGAATTTTTTCTCGAATTTGAACGTTTGTATTTCGTTCGGTGGAATGAATTTCGAAGCCATTGGTAAATCGGAATTTTCTGTAGAAGATCAGACTTTTTGACAAGAAATGGGAAAAATGTAATAGATCTATAACGGTAAAAGATAGAGGGTTTATTTGGGCAGCATTTTTCTACAGAGTATGGAATCTGTCCTAGCCCTATGGCGATCTTAAAGTGGGACACCCTGTATAGTCCATAAAGCGGAAATTTCTCGAGTTTTCTGAAAATTCTCTCTAATGAAATAGAAAGAATTCTCCAATTAACGCTAAATGCATAATGTTTCTACTATAGTAGTACTGAAATTCATCATGATCGACATCTCCTTATGGTATGTTATGTTAGAAAAATTTCAGGTCAGCCCCCGTGAATATGTATGTTTTGACGCGCCTGCCAGGTTGCATGATGGTGTGTTTGACGCGGCTACATAATTTGTATGGAGTGAGTACTCTTCTGTGGCTAAATCTAGGGAGTCTTCAAAACTGTAACCGCGGAACAAATAAAAATGTACGAGTTTTCAAAAGTCCAAGAAGTTAACTAATTACCAACTTGTGGGTAATTTTAACCAACCCCAACAAATTATAAGTACAAACTCCCCAAACCACAGATAACGTTTAATCCTTAAACTCGAAATCTCTCCTTAACTGAAATTCGTGCTTTTCTTGACAAAGCCAACTCATTAAGAACTTTATCAAGTAGTTCAACACCTGGAACTGAGCGGGAAGTTTGTAATTATCCAATTATAGATAAAATAAAGACACTTCGGAAACACACTTGAATCGGCAGAACTTACAGCACTCAGTCATTCTTTTAGGAACATTCCAACTAATGGGAAATTCCAAGTTTTATCGGCCGCTACACCGTGTCGAGAGTCCTATCTTGCCAACAGAATCTTTAAAATTAGATGCTGAGAAGATACCTGTGGCAGTAAGACACGGGCTATACTAACTAAACGTAATGTAGTTATTTCAATGCTACGATGATGGTCACCGGTTGTTCAGATTTGTTTCAGCATTTTCATTACTACGCGACTAACAACGATAGCGGATTAAAGCAATTTTCTGTAACTTATCGTGAGAATAATCAGTTGAATGTCACGCAAGAAGTTGCTTCTTTAGGCATAAAATAATTTCGTTTTTAGCACTGTAGTACGACGCGACGTTGAGTCAATTCATGTTGTTTTTTGAGTTTCGAAAGTGTTACCACGCTACCTACTCTTCGATTGCCAAGTTTCTTATGAAGAATGAGTTCATGTAGGTCAGTCTCGACAATAAAATTACCCTCCCAACTAACAATTTTGTTCTTATAGAGATCTTCAAGGATTTTATAAGAACTACATTTAGTTTCAGCTAAGACTTAATAACTTGCAAATTGTTCTGATAGAAATCTTAAAGAACGTTTCTAGCCGAAAAGTGGTGTATGAAATTAAAATATAAGTATAAAGTATTGTAAGAGTTCTTCAAGTCTTCTTGGCAGCTCTAACTAGAGAACTTATCAGAAAGATATCAGTAAAAGTACGTATAAGTGATTTACAGTAATCTGCCATACACACATATATCACCTTTTAGAATCTTAACTAAGAGGCAAGGATTTCTATTGGTTTTCAGTAAGTAAATTTTGTGCTTATTGTAGCATTAAGTGGAATTCATGACACTTTTGGAAGTTCTCTATAAAAATATGAATGGAGTTGAAATTCATACTTGTATTATTGGTCTGATGCACTTTTTCGCAGTGGATTTTGTCGATTTCATTGTCAAATTTTCTCTGCGAAAGAAATTTTTCTGATCAAATGCTGTACAAAACTCCCAAAAAAAACGAATCCCTCTCGAAATTTAGCATACATGTACGTTTAATGTTCATCATGAATTAAATGTACAAGTACTTTTTGCATATTAGCTAATAGTGGCCTAAAATGTATTAAACACGTTGTTATTTTCTTGTCAGACCCTAAGAAATACATTTAAAATGAAAATATCCAAAGTCACCAAAGTATTGAAGAAATTAATTTCTGGCGCAATAATTGCTATAGCCAAACAGTTGAAAAAGATGGCGGTTCTCTCAAGCTCTATTTTAAAGAACTTATAAGTGTTTAGTTAAGTTTGTTGCTCCCATAAGTAAATTATAATAACTTCTTCCTATTCAACTTTTCTTCAAAACTGCAATTAAACTATATCTTTCCCTACAACCTTCGCCTGACTTCTTTAAGTATCAGAGTGTATAGCTTTCTCATTTAAAGCCGTTCTACTCATTTCTATTTAAGCTAAAATATTACAACCCTGAAACAGGAATATATTCTTGATCAAGCTTATTATACAAGCAGTACGAGAGTTGACAAACATTTATTCTTCGAAAAGGTTCTATTAAGGCCATTATTAGAAATGGAACGTATGAGGCCTTAGCTAGAGTCTTAGAAGACTTTTTTAGAAAATATAGCTGTCACATGAAACAACAACATTTTTATAATGCTCTTAAAAAAACAATTTTTGAAACCACAAGAGTGTAGTGTACATACACTACATCATCCATCATCTATCATCTATATATCCATACCTCCACATTTATCCCTCAATAATCAACATTACCCCAAATTCCATTTTTCCACCTATATTTTTATTCTTCATACGAAATCACGTTTCGTATTGCAATTTGACACCACCATTTTTTTTATGCACATTCTTACTCTATATTCTTCCGCTTGCATCTACAATTGAACTTTGTATCTACATTTTTTCTATAGAGACAATCAATGCAGGTGATTAATTGTAAACGTAAGCAATTTAGTATTAAGAAATTATGTATAAATATGGAATAAGGAGTGGAAGCAAATACAGTCTGTTGTATCCAGTTTACCAGTCTCCGTCTCTAGGAGTGCCTATTTGGCGGCACCCTCAACCTTCTAATAGAGTGCCTATTCCTTGGCACCTATATCATCATCACCTCAGGAGTGCCTATCAATTGGCACCTTAAGGTAACTGCCTATGGTGGCAGAAAGGTATAGCCTAGCAATCGGCTTACCTTATCCCTTTGGCCAGCGGCATCTCCCTTATGCCGGCCATCTGAACTTGTCACTTTTAACCCATAAATCTTCATTCTCTCCGATCATGGAAATTATAGATACCACTACTTGGTACGATGGAGTCTGTGATTTTGCTGAAGGCTACTATAGGCAATTATTCCCTATAATTTCCCTATAATGGTTTAGTTAGACCTACACTGCATTGACACTTAGAATGGTCTAAAGCAAAAACTTTAAGAGGATCCTTTCTAATAACACACTTGCAAAACTTTTAAGGCTATAATCTGAACAAAATGCCTTTAAAGTTTTCATCGAGCTTGCAATCTGCACTAAAGACTTTTTACACGTCTTTTCTTTTAAAAGTTACAACAGATTCAGGTATTAGTTTTGCTTTTTAGCAGAATGCCTAATAAATATCTTTAACCTAATATTTCGTTCCGAAAGGTTTAATACCGATATTATAAGAGTTTTGGTTCTCACCTCAAAAGCAAATTGTTAGTTGGGCTACTATCTTTCGAAAGTTAAATGCAAATAGATATGCACGAGTATACACATATATCCACAACCGTACATCCATCGACCTGTTTGCAACTTCTCCGACCGTTCCTGCCATTTTCTTAGAGATTCGTCCCTTTTCTTGTTTCTATTACCCAACATTGCCCTTTGTAAAGTTCGCTCCTATGATATACCGACCTGACCATTTTGTTGTTGCATGCGTAACGAAGGGCCACTCTCCATACACCGGTGAAGCGTACGGTACGATTGATTTGATGACTCTCATCATCATCATCGTGGCGCAACAGACCAACGTCGCGATCTCACCGCCTGGATCATTGTCCTCCAATTATCTCTGTCACTGCGTCCTCCAATCTTGGAAGCCCATTAGTTGCTCGGCGTCAGCATAGCATATACTGTGGTCTTCCAACGACTTCTCAGTCTTCCTGGCAGTCCTGGCAGCCCCATCGACTCGTCGTCCGTTCATGTTTTCTTACGCATGCGAACATCGTTCATTCGGTATACATGCCCTACCCATTGAAGAAGTTGTAGTTTGACGATTTTCGTAAGTTCACCGTACAGTTCATGCAACTCATGGTTGTATCGGATGCGCCATCCATCTCGGTCGCAAATTGCTTCGAAAATTCGCCGAAGGAGGACCGAGAAGGAAGTCTTATTTGTTAGCTGTATCCGCTTGATTTCGTCAGTTTCGTTGGCGTCCTCTGACAGGTTGCTACCCAGGTATGTGAAGTCGTCAAGGAATTCAATGCTGACGTCCCCTAGGTTGATGTTCCATTGTGCTAGCGTCCTAGTTCTTGATTGCATTATTATTTTTATTTTGTCCTCGTTGATGCGTAGTCCAACTTCTTTTGCAGCGGTGTCAAAAGTATGCAGAAGTTCTTCTACATCGATCAGTTTTCGCGACATGATGTTGATGTCATCTTCGTACGCTATGAATTGTGTCAACTTCATGAGTAGCGTTCCGCTGGTGTTTGTACCCATTACCCGAATGGCGTATTCAAGTGCTAGGTTGAAGAGCGTCGGCGCGATTCCATCCTAACCTGTGATACGGAAATAGTCATCGTCATCTTTGTGAGTCGTCCTAGTTTTGCCACCAAATTGTAGCATTAAACCCTAGACAGACGATACGCGATAATTATCATTATCAGATAATTATGTTTGCGAAGCACGTCTGTCATGTGCTGTTTCACCTGATGATAATTGAAAGACATCATTTCGATCGTCATTGACATAACGTCATTACGACTTAATTACGTTCACTTTCAACCGCTCACCGCGCCATTCTTTGGAAAAAATGGAAAGAACAGCTGGTTTCCAGTTGTTTTTTGCAATTGTTTGCACGGAAATGTCATCCGTTCACGTCCAAAACCGCACAAATCTTGTTCTAGTTAACGCTAGTGCTAGTCCCATTATTGGTGTCGACCGTCTGGAGTGTGTTAGAAAGTGTTCTTCTTTCTTCGAGTACAAAATTACTGACCATGACCATCAACCATCCAGCAAAGAGATTATGACTACATTGAAACCACCGAATCCGCTCGACTCCACCACAGAGCCCGATGGGAACATTTTGCTGGGACGTTTGGTGGCTCCTCTGGCCGAGAACTTTACCGTCAGCTACATGGTTCATGGATGGTTCATTCTTTTCCGTCTCACTAGCATTTTGCTCACATTCGATACTTTGACAGTTCGAACGTAATTATGTTTTTCACGTGTGTCACTAGTCAACGATAAACACGTTTGGACTTAATGATCATTGACGCAAACATGTTTAACGACGATCGTCTGTCACGGGTTTCATATTGTACAGTACAGTACAGGAGTTAGGGCAATTGACTACTTTTGCAGGATTAGCTTAACTGTAAAAAGCTGATCAATTGTGGAGCGACCAGGTTTGAAACCGCCTTGATATTCGCCAATGTTTCGTTTGGTTTACGGTTTTATTCTATTCTCCAGAATTCTAGAGTAATGAATCTAGCCAGTAATAGCCTTGTGGATTCTTGCCAACGCCACCGTGTCATTCGTCACTTTTTCACATACATACTTGAAGTACTCTCTCCATCCCACGTACTGGATGGCTGGCTTGCAAAAAAATATACTGCTTCCGACTCTGATCTTGAAAGAGTTACTCTTTCAGCAGTTGCTTATGGATACGGCAACTGTTTTCTGGTCCGCCAACTCTCGACCCCTTTCCAACTATAACTTAGCAGGTGTAATTACCTCCCATGGAAATTTTAGACTTCAAGCATTCACCGGTTAGGCAATGCTCTCAAATCACCCCCAGAAGAGTTCTGAGGTCCCTTCTCAACGTCTGTAGCCCCAAAATGCGTTTTGGGAGCCAGCCTAGGCCAGAGTTGCCTAGTAACATGACATTTGCTGTCATTATTTTTTTTAATGTGGGCAGTTCTTGACACATCTGCATCTACTATCTATAATCTTACATACTGCTAAGGACAGCCCATGCGAGAATTCAGCCTAGCCTCTCTGGTCGTACCTTCTCTAGCATATTCATCAGGTTTGCAATAGCCTATAACAACTATGACCTGCAATGAAACACAGGGAGATAATGAAGAATTTTCCCATCTCCCAGAGGGAGATGCGGCAGTCTACAACAGTGTTTGAAGAACAGACTCGAAACATCTGATTGCTGCTTGGCTATCAGTGGAAATGGTGTTGTTCCTAGTGTTACGCTTCAGCCTCCAGAGCCTCCTCCTTCTCCGGCAGAAAAATGCAAGAGGTGTTATTTTCAATCTATCAGACTAATCACCCACTTCTACTCCTGCATTTGTTTTAGAGTCATCGATATAAATACTGACTCCTTGACGATTTCTGCCTATTCGCCTTGTGAACCGGCTACCCTTATAAAGTTCTTACTAAACGAGAATTCGAAATACGTGTTGTCCGTCTCCACTGGAATATCCAGGCTCTTAAGAATGGATGAGTGACCCGTAGTTGTCGCGGTAAATTGGCCCGTCTCCAGAAGGCGGATGGTCATGTTTACTGCCACCTGTTTAGCAAAAATATACAAGGGGTGCAGCAACATATGAATGTAGTTCCCAGAACCCCTGTGATGGTAACACTTACTATTTTTTTTAAATTTCTCCAACAAGTCTCGATAAGCCACTAAATCGGGAGCAGTCCACCGGATGTCTTGACCGGGTTCACAATTACCCTAGCTTGGCTAGGGTTAGTGTGTTTATGATTGTGAGGGTGTTCTGCATAATGTCTCTAACCCCTAGTCTACACTCATAGACAAAATCATGCGATTGTCTATAGACAAATCGAGGATTTTGTATTTAGACAATCGCGAACAATTCGGAACATTTTTGTGGACTTTGTTGCTCGTCCACATCTACATTTAGTTTCTGAGAGACATGGCAACTGAAATAGCGGCCTATGGAGTTGCTGCTTGTGTAGCCTTTATCTTTGCTAATGAAAAAGGAAAGAAAGCCTGCAAACGTTTGTTTATACGGACCTTGTTTGTAGATGGTCCTAAATTTGGGATTAATCTTTTAGAAAAGCTGAAATTGGAAGATGGCTTTGGCTTCCAAAATTTTTCCACATTAACCGCTATGGATTTTGAGGTATTGCTACAAATGGTTTGAAGTAAAATTTCAATACAAGGCACAAGATTTAGAGAAAGCATTCCACCTGCCCTCAGGTGGTAACGCTTCGTTATCTTGCGAGTGGTGATTCATTTACTAGCCTTATGTATACATTCAGGGTTTCCAAGCAGACGATATCATCGTTTGTCCCGGAAGTTTGTGAAGCCATAATATCTTCGTTCAAAACTTCGTGCAGGTAAGTACAAATAATAAAAAAGTGATAATTTTAGTGAAAACATTTATTAAAGTTAGAAAATATAAAAGAGTTGATATGTTTTCTCTGTTGTCCACATTTCAAAAATACTACTTAAATAAACGATAATAATCTGACCGCATGCTACAATATATGCTCTTGCGAACACGACGAAATGTTGCACAAAATGTCTCAAGTTTTCCATTCTTGATGGGAACTCATAGACACACGATAGACAACTCATAGACATGTACATGCAGTTGCAGAACACTCAAATTGTTCCCGATTTGTCTCTAAAAAATCGCAGAACCCTGTCTATAGACACGAGTTGCGGAACTTGTCTATGAGTGTGGACTAGGGGTAAGGACACATGGAAACTTACTCGAGATGAAGCGTCATAATCCGCATACGCAATAACTTAAAGGTCTAAAAGCAGTTTCGTGAGCGCCAAATTTCGAAGAAGAGGAGAGAGGACACAACCCCGAAGAGCTTCCCTACTCACTCACCTGAGATCAGATGATTCACCCAAGCTAGTGCAGATAACCCTTGATAAGCATTTGGAGTTTACCTAACACTATTATATGAGCACGAATCTAAGCAAACATAATTGCAAGTCATATTCACTCAGGCCTTAACCAATCTGCAATATAGTAGTATTTCCATTTCGTGGCATTAAATGTGTTAACCGCAAATAAGACACGTCCTATCCACCCTTAGGCTGAAGAAAAACTCATCCAACCCTCAGACAAGAAAATTGGATTGCGATGGAGTGTAATGACATAGCACCCACATACAATCGAATATATACAACAATCATAGACTACCTAAGACTGAAATGTTGAACCTTCGTCAAGCTTCCTTCAGGGTATCCTGGGATAACAATAAACTGAATCCATCTCTCATCGCTTTTCCTTCTGGGTCCGCAATATACAAACACATGTACATGTGCTATTACGTGCGTTGTCAAAACTTATCGGGATGTAATGTAATTTCAGTTATCTTCCAGACAACTAGATAGCATGAACCTACCACGATAGAGAAGATGCTTGACTACGTGTATACCGTCTACATATTTCGGCGTATAAGACGTTCCACATAGGTGATGGTTGTGTCTAATTTTCTTCCTCCCGATAGGAGTTTTCAGCAATTTTCGCTGGGAATTTATTTCGATGATAGTATGATTGAAGCTTTCGCACACATAATCTAGAGAGATGACCGAATAAGGATAATGGACGCATTGGGACAACGCAATTTGAAGATGGCTTGGGAACGAAATTACATAGGCGGCAATTGAATAGTAATAAATCAATGAAGTTTATGATACATTTAGGATATATTTACTACGTATAGTAGTTACTCGTAAACTTATACATAAAAAGAATGTGGCAACAAAATGGCTATCAGAACTATTGGCGATGATCGAGAGATTTTCAGAAGTACTATAGGAGAATAGATAATAAATGTACGTTAGGTCTACAATATACATATGTCATTCTGGATTCCAGCTGGAATTCAACAAGGTATTTTTTAGACTACCCTTACGTCTTTGGTTTACTATATGTTCGGAACGAAAAGCTTTTTAAAATACTCAGTGTAAATGAGTCTCTTCATAATGATCTACAATACCTCCATGGTTCAAGAATAGAAGGTTACGCCAAAGAGGATTGATATTCTCCAGGAGTGATCACTCCTTAGAACTTTTGCCTCTGCCGGAAGATTTGTATGTATTGATTCTCTTATCTTATCTATACTGTGTAGTCTATACTATTTGTCAATACATACAAATCCACTGGCAGAGGTGTGATCGCTCTTGTGGAATATTAATCCTCTTTGGTTACGCAAAGAAGTGTGAATCATTTTCGCTCTTTTTGCGCATGACTTTAGGCCCTAACCAGATTGAACGCAGAATGCAACAGCAGCGGCAGAAGCAACAACAACAACAGGTAAATCTGTCATCGCCGCTGTGTCATTGCGACAGATCTACGTGTTGTTGTTGTTGCTTCTGCCGCTGCTGCTGCATTCTGCGTTCAATCTGGTTAGGACCTTACAGTCTCACTTTTTTAAAGCTTTGAATTAATTTGGTATGAAATCAGATACATTTTAAAAAACAATTCGCTTACAAATCTGCAGTTTTAATCCGATTTCCTGAAATTTAGAAAATGGGACCTCCATTAGGGAAGATTAACGTTCACATAAGACTAAAAAAAACATCCTCATCCCCTATTCCTATCAATAAAAGGAAATCTGCTAGTTTATCTGCAGTTTTATTCGGATCTTGATTAAAATTTGTATATGAGACCTTCAAGGCAAGACGAAGGTGACTGTCTATATCCGATTTCGGAAAACCATCCCCGACTCCCTTCTCACCACTAAAAGGAAATCCCCAAGTGTATAATCTACAGTTTTATTCCGATCTTGATGAAACTTTCTAAATTAGACCTTCATGACTTGAGGAAGGTGACTATCCACATAGGCTTTTAAAAATAAACACTTCATTCTCGTTCTCACACCTAAAACGAAATCTGTAAATTTATCTACAGTTTTATTCCGTTCTTGATGAAACTTTGTGACAAAGCAAGGGGAAGGTGAATGTCTTCATAGGTTTTCAAAAAAACACTCCATCCCCCTTCTCACTCCAAAAAAGAAATCTGCAAATTTATCCACAGTTTTATTCCGATCTTGATGAAACTTTGTACGCTAGACCCTCAAGGCTAGGGTAAGTAAGGTGACTGTCTACATAGGATTTCGGAAAACTTCCTTAATCCTTCTTCTCACCCCTATAAGAAAAGTTGTAAGTTCATTTCCGGGTGACAAGGGGAATGGGGACGTTTTTTTAGTCTTTTGGAGACATTAACCTTCCTTTATCCTTAAAGGTCTAAAATATTGTACAAAATTTCATCAAGATCGGAATAAAGCTGTATATACATTTACAGATTGCTTCTTAGGGGTGAGAAGCGGGGGGGGGGGGGGGGGGGGTGTGGAGTTTTCTGAAATCCTATATAGACAACAACTTTCCCATAGATGGTCCGATTCCATTGGTTCCGACAGCGTGCAATAGAAAGAAGGCTTTGTGTAAAATTTCAGCTCGATTGTTTCAAAACTGAGAGACTAGTTTGCATTAAACCAGACCACAGAGACATATAGAAGGAGATGAAACCCCCATTTACTGTGTACAAAATTCTGGACGCAATGCCACCACATACGAACTAGTAAAAAGTAAACAGAGAGACACATGCCCTCCACTACGCAACACCCTCGCAGTCTATATAAAAGCACAGGAACCACATGAGATGTCATCCCTTCTCCTATTTCTCCTATTGGAACAATAACATTCCAGTCTGTCTCTCTGCCGCGGAACACCCGCCAGGTTCATATAGAAGCAAAAGAGATGTCAAATTTCCATCCCCCTTCCTATTTCCTCACTTGTGCCGAATTACTTCGTTTCTCTCGCTCTTTTTTATTTCCTCTAATTCTTTCTTCAAAGAACCAGACAGACAGACAAAGCTTAATCAAATAGTATAGACTGCACAAGAGTGATCGCTCCATAGAGCTTTCGACTCTGCCAGTAGATTTGTATGTATTGACAAATAGTGCAGTTTACATAAGAGTGCTCACTCCGTAAAACTTTAGCCTACGCCGGTAGATTTGTATGTATTGATTCTCTTGTGTATCTCTCTTGTGTAGTCTATACTATTTGTCAATACACACAAATCTCCTGGCGGAGGCGAAAGTGCCGTTGCTAACATCAGGGCAGATGGGCGAAAACTGTTGAAAGAAATACATGTAGACGTTATCAAAAGCTTCAATAAACTGCACTTGCCAAGTCATGTTCTCAATATTGATTTAACTGGAATTTGATTGAATACATGCCCATCTGTGTTTATACAAAAAGGCGGATAAAAATCCCGTTGCTAACATCGCGGCGACAGATGGGCGAAACTGGTAAAAATTAGGAATGTAGACGATATGAAAAGCTCCAATAAATTATATATTCGAACGGCATTTGATTCAAGACATTCAACCTGTATTAGTACAAAAAAGCAAACCTAAATTCCATTGCTAATATACTACTGTGTACTAATATAACCGGGAATTTTGTTATAATTTTTGAAATCCTTATTTATTCTTAAAAATCTATTTTATCGCCTTCGAAGTAATCCCCCTCGGCTGCAATGCACTTATGCCACTCATCAAAACACTTTGAAAAGTCCTGTTTCGGCCTTCAGCACCTTCTTCGATTCGGCTTGAATCTCTTCTATCGTGTCAAAACGGTGTCCCCGGCCTCGGAGCGGTCTTTTCATTTTGCTGAATAGCCAGAAGTCACATGGAGCTAAATCAGGCGAATACGGCGGTTGCGGAACAATATGGGTGGAATTTCTGGCGAAATGGTCACGAATAACGACTGCAGTGTGAGATGTTGCGTTGTCATGGTGCAAACACCAAGAGTTTTCTTTCCACAAATCCGGTCTGTTGAGGCGAATAGCTTAACGCAAACGACGCATAACACCCAAATAATATTCCTTGTTGACAGTTTGGCCCAGTGGAAGGAATTCGTAATACACAACACCACGATAATCGAAGAAAACCGTCAACATGACCTTAATTTTGAGCAACTTTGGCGCTGTTTTTTCTGTCTTGGCTCACCTTTGGCAGGATATTCACTTGATTGATCGATTGTTTCGGGGTCGTAAGCATAAAACCAAGTTTCATCGCCCGTAATAATGCGTTTTATCTTGTCCTGATAGTCGGAAAGCATTGTTTCACACACATCAATGCAACGCTGTTTTTCCAAAAAAAATTGACGGTTTTTGGAACCAAACAAGATTTGACTTTTTTGAGGCACAAAACTTTCTTCAAAATGGTGTTGACTGATGCATTTGAAATGCCAACGATATCAGCAAGCTCTCTAGTTGTCAATCGCCAATTTCGGAGTACCAATTCCTTAATTTTCGCGACGTGCTGTTCGTCAGTTGATGTTCTTGGTCGTCTTTGATGTGGTTCGTCTTCAACGCCTTCACGACCCTCTTTGAACATTTTATGCCATTTGTATACTTGTGTTTTAGACATATTCACCGAAGGCTTTTTGTAACATTCTGAGCGTTTCCGCAGCAGAAATATCATTTCTAATACAAAATTTAATCGAACTTCTTTGAAATATTTTCTGACATGGTAAAAATCGAAAAAATTAATTTTGGTTGTTTACGAAAACGAGCGTCACTCTTCAACTAATCAAGAAATTAACCTAAAATTTGACACAGATGGCAGTAACAGATCTACCAACTTAAAAGTAAAAAGTTTTGTGCCCAACGAAATTATCAGGATATCAGTTTAAATTAATTCCGGCTTATATTTGTACGCAGTAGTATATCTCGGGAGACTGCCTAAGCGCCGGAAGACATCTCCAAAAGCGCGAATAAGTCGATCCTGCTCAAACGCACTATCTTGATTAGACAATCGTTCGACCCAGGACAGTATCACCAAATTTCGTTTGCCTACTCCGCGGCTGGTGAGCGTGAAATGTTGAAAATTGGAAAGTTGTATGCTACGAAAGCGGTGACACACGGCATATAATAAAAACATTATTCGACATCTTCTAGGACGGATTCAGGATGAAGCATTGACATAAATTGGAACTTCCGAAGTCGGAACCAAACAAAATCAACTGAGAAAGTCCAAGACATGATCTTAGGTCAGTTATGCTTTACGAAGATTTCCAGTGGCCACTGATTTCAATTTGGACAGGAAGCTGATACTAATTCTATTCACTCTTGTCACAAAAAAACGCAGTGATTAATGAATCAGAATTAAATTTAATTACATACATATGTATGTACATGTACATGTCAGTGTGTATGGGTATGTCTTAAATAAAAAAAAAGAAACAGAATAAAAATACTTTATGACTTAACCGATAACATGGCATATCAAGTTTTAACTTTTTATTGAACATGCTCATGGTCATTATTTCGATTATTAGTAAACTATTAATAGCCAGCTTTGTAGGTTGTAACCTTGCCATTATCATTCACCGTGGTTATTGCACCCTTTCGGTTCTTTTCAACGCCATCAACGTTCGATGATTCGAAGAAGGAGCTTGAAGATATGCCGTAAAATCCAGGTTTGCCACCAGCGCCACCCTCAGCGCCAAAGCGTGTGTCTACATTTGGAGCGTCCTGCAAAAAAAAATTGTAAGTTGATTTGAGGTAGGAAAAATGCATGCAATGGGATGTTTTATGTTCATTTTTTGTATATACATACATATGTTGTCAACTACATGTACCTATACATACGACCGCGGAGAAACCCCCGACCAACCAGTAAAGCAAGTTGGTCTACAGCAGGGGTCAGTAACCTTCTTAGGACAGTGGGCGTCCTTAAAAAGAATTATGTTTAGGCGGGCCGCACAGTATAGGTAGAAAAAAATTAGAGACAGAATGCCGACCGAAAAAATCGTCGGGGTTCTGTAAGAGGGGGGGGGGGGGGGGTACACGCTCGAAAAATCAATCGAAACTCGACAACCCCACATCGTAGACAACTCTTCTTGGTCTCAAATTGTTCAGTTTGTAGTCCTCTACAATCTTACTTCTGAAGGTGTCCATTCACGTTCAATTTCAAGCGGATGATAAGCTAAGTTCACTGTCAGTTTCTTAAGGACGAATTTTTTTTTAGGATACACTGACGAAAATCTTGTAAGTAAAACGGACGTAGGAATTACTAATGACAATTTAAAAAGATATCGAAAACTGTAGAAAGAACTGGCGATGATTTGAAACACTGACGAGATCCTATAACTTCAAGTACATTATTCGTTATCGTCTGGCGGGCCGCACAAAAACGTATGGTGGGCCTAATGCGGCCCGCGGGCCGCTGGTTGCCGACCCCTGGTCTACAGCATGTACCTAATGAATGACTTCTCTGATAGCCTATTCGAATTAAGAACTCACCGAAACAATGCCATTCTATTACACTGCCGGTCGTTGACATTTGCAAACAGTATATTTTGATGGAACACTTATGTATCCTGTTAAAATGTGCTTTTTGATCGGGTGTCAATGGCCTGGCCTGTGATAGAAAAGGCAAGCGGGTTAAACGATGCTCAATCATCGCTTCATCATCCACGTGCGTGTGATCGGAGAATAACGTTTTATAGAACTTGAATTGTGAGAAAGTTTCAGCCGATGTTTATGTTGAATGGGTGGTCGCAAAGTGTTGGGAGTGCGATCACTAAGGAGTCCAGTTTTATTCACCGCAGTAACAACATCTGGCGATCACCGGACAAGGCCCCGAATCTTCCCGCCTAGAGGGACAATGTCGCGCCATGTCTGTAATCTCCACAATTTTGGTGAGTCGAGAATTTTTATTTTGGTTGATGCGAACCGTGTCACCGCCGTGATAGATGTATTGTTGGTTGGCGATTGTTTTGATTGTTCTAGTACTGACGCGGTAGTATTTTTCGCTACAATTTCAAGTTCGCGCTCGGAACGGATTACAGAGAATCCGCAGTAGCCGAAACGATGATTTTTCCACTTCGTGGGAACAGAGGAGCAATTGATATTTTTTCGGTTTAATGAGGTATATCCCGTCCACTAATTATCCGATTTTCACCGAATGAGTTTTGAATAATAGAAAAAAATGTAAGCCGCTATTGACGTCATGTTCAATGTTCAAGTTTACGTAGTTTTCTACTTATAGCGGCGTTTTGGGTGTACAACTTTGCTTCCGCCGTTTTTTCCTGGAATTAAAAGCTTAATTGTCCAAAAGTACTTACAGATGTATTATTCAAAGTACTGTCCATCACTAGCGACAACTTTCGCCCATCTCTCCGGCAATTTTCGGATTCCATCTCGGAAAAAGGAGGCGTCTTTCGACACGATCCATGTGTTGCGTGTACGGGGTGGGTATCTTTTACGACCCACACTGTACTAATCTCGAATGATCGATGACAGTACAAATTGAATAGACACTAGGCTATTCTCGAGCCATCTATAGTCTAGAACCTTCTCCAAACAGAAACATTGAAGCGGATTCTCGAACCTTCGTTGAGTAGTGAAACCCGAGACTCGAACATCTCGAAAAATCTAGAGTCTTCGCTAATTGACGAAAGCATGGATCTCCACCTATAAAAGGCAGATGTCACCGAACGAGGGAGCAGTCGTAAAGCAGTAGTGAAGAAGTAGTCGTCGGACTCGACACTCAGTGGCGGTTGGATCGCTAAGGAAATATTCGTTATCTGCCGTCGTGGTTGTTATTGCTAGTTTTAACGTTCGTTGTTAGTACGCGTGTGTAGTTAGTTCGTTTTGTAAATAAAGTGTGTGTTTTTCAATCGAAGTGTTTCATTATTCAGCACAAGAATATCTAACGAACCTGCTTTGGTTTCGTGGTTTCGCTCAACAGAGGAAACATTACAATTGGTGTCAGAAGTGGGATATTCGCGTGCGTGTAGTGGACGTTCGTTTGAAAAGTGAAAGTCGTGCGTGATATTTACGGAAGTGTAAATAAACGGAAAGTTTCGAGAAACTTTAGAGTGAAGCGCCGGGAAGTTCTGAGAGTATAGAACTTGCGCGATTGTGGATTTTGTGAAAGTCGTGCGGGATATTTACGGTGGTGTAAATAAGCACGGGAAGTTTCAAGAAACTTTGAAGTGAAGCGCCGGGAAGTTGCGCGATTGTGTGTGTTTGAGTAACTTCGTAGTGAAGTGCGGGAATATTCTACGCGGGTAGAATTTGCACGACTGACTGTTGTGAACTTTTGAAGTGAAAAACGAACTAAAATGCCGGGTACTCTTTGCGAATTGCCAATCGCGGAGATAAGAAACGAACTAGCACGACGGAAATTGTTAACGACGGGAAATACGTCCGCGCTGTATATTCGTTTAGCACAAGCGATAAGAGCCGAAGGACAGGATCCGTTTACGTTCGAATTTCCGGATGAGTCGACAAGAAATCTCGACGAATCGGGAGCGAAACAGGTTTCAACCGGGGACCCTGGCATCCAGCAGCTACTGTCGATGTTCAAGCAATTTAGCGAGCAATCCAAGCAACAAGCAGAGCAATCTGAACGGTTTGAGAAGCGATTTGACGAGTATTCCGAGCAGTTGCAGAATCAGTCGGCGGAAATATCGAGATCGCTCGACGAGAGGCAACGAGAAACTTCCAAGAAGTTCGAGAACGACCTCAAGCAGGATGACGCCAAAGTGGATGGCGGGTTCAATACGGTTGCCGAGGAGGTCGAAGGACTGCGGAGCGAACCGGGGCGCGTCGAAACATCTGGAGTCATCAAGATCGAATCACAGATACAGCTCGAGGCCGCTGTGGTAGTGAACAGCTCGACCGATAGCGAACAGACAGCGAGGGCCGAGAAGTTGCCGAGTCAAATGACAGCGCAGATGAACGAGCGGTCAGCGAGTTTTGAGGAGTCGCTGAATGAAACTACAACGGCGTTGAACGGACCGACAACGAAGATGGCCGAACAATCGGAAAAGTTGAACGAGCGGTTGGTGAGGTTGGAGAAGTCACCGCGGAGAGTGACAACACAGTTGCAACCGCAGAAGGACAACAGCTTGAAGCCACACTTGGAGGAGCGGTCTACGGGAGTCTGGAAGCTTAACGGCGAGAAGCTTCGTAGAGACTCCATGAAGTTTAAACGGATGCGGGCGGGCGCCCAGATCGGAAATATGTGTGATGGACTCGAGAATGCTGGAAACTCGAGGAACGATCTGGAACGTGTGGAAACGTCGGGAATCGTTAGGACCGAACTGTCCGCGAAGGTTAGAAGGAAACCAGCTCTTGACAACGTGGAAGCGTCCTGTGCGCAGTTTGAGGCCGCTGTGATGATGGACAGCAGGAGCGACAACGAGTGCACTGCTGCTGTCAATGGGGCATTGCGATGTCCGACTATGAAGGTGTTGCAGAACAGTTCAACCTCACAGAATGGTTCGTGTGTGGAGCAGTCAACGTCGGTCGCCGACTTCGGACGCCAGTTGGATGGCGTACATGGCCTGATCCAAGGACGACCTCGGTGGAGATGTGATCGCGTAAGGAAGTTCAACGTGAAAGCTCGCTGGATTGGTGTTTCAGCGACGGTGGCTTCGCATGGTTGTTCAGCGCTCATCGGAGAAAACAGGCGAGCTCGGGGGTTCGACAGACCTGGAAGGAAGCGGATGAGATTGTTGCGTGGGTGGATAATGTGGTGCGTCGCATTGCGAAGCGATGGACGCCAACAGTGAAAATGAAGGCCGTGCATCTGGATCGGATGGCACCGCGTGAGCGGCGTCATGGTGACTTCTGTTCGGGACGAACAGGTCTAAGGAGGAGGCAGTGTTGCGTGTACGGGGTGGGTATCTTTTACGACCCACACTGTACTAATCTCGAATGATCGATGACAGTACAAATTGAATAGACACTAGGCTATTCTCGAGCCATCTTTAGTCTAGAACCTTCTCCAAACAGAAACATTGAAGCGGATTCTCGAACCTTCGTTGAGTAGTGAAACCCGAGACTCGAACATCTCGAAAAATCTAGAGACTTCGCTAATTGACGAAAGCATGGATCTCCACCTATAAAAGGCAGATGTCACCGAACGAGGGAGCAGTCGTAAAGCAGTCGTAAAGCAGTAGTGAAGAAGTAGTCGTCGGACTCGACACTCAGTGGCGGTTGGATCGCTAAGGAAATATTCGTTATCTGCCGTCGTGGTTGTTATTGCTAGTTTTAACGTTCGTTGTTAGTACGCGTGTGTAGTTAGTTCGTTTTGTAAATAAAGTGTGTGTTTTTCAATCGAAGTGTTTCATTATTCAGCACAAGAATATCTAACGAACCTGCTTTGGTTTCGTGGTTGCGCTCAACAGAGGAAACATTACACATGATTGGCTCCATTTTTCGACTTCCTCGTACGAACGAAAATTCTGATCAGCCAGGCCGTGCGCCATGGAACGAAACAGATGATAGTCAGAAGGAGCGATGTCTGGAGAGTACGGTGGGTGGGACAAGATTTCCCATTTCGGGGTTTCCGAGTATGTCTTGACCACTTCTGCGACGTGTGGCCGAGCATTGTCATGCTGGAGGATGACTTTGTCGTGTCTTTCTTGGTACTGTGATCATTTTTCCTTTAATGCTCGACTTAAACGCATCTATTGCGCTCGGTACCGATCTCCTGTGATAGTTTCATTCGCTTTCAGTAGCTCGTAGTACAATATATCACACAGAGCTGGTCCCACCAAATGCAAAGCATAACCTTGGCGCCGTGAATATTCGGTTTTGCCGTCGACGTTGAGACTTGTCCGGGCATTCCCCATGACTTTCTTGCGCTTGGAATTATCGTAACGGACCCATTTTTCGTCGCTGGTTACGATGCGATGTAGAAATCCCTTCCTAATCTGCCTTTGATTGAAGCAGTTGTTCGCATGCAAATAATCGCCGTTCAATATCTCTCGGTTTTAACTCGTATGGAACCCAATTTCTTTGTTTCTGAATAATGCCCATGGCCTTGAGGCGTTTCGAGATGGCTTGCTGAGTCACTCGCAGTGATTCAGCTAATTCTTTTTGCGTTTGGCACGAATCTTCATCGAGCAGTGCTTCCAATTCGTCGTCTTTGAAAAAATTTTTCTCTTCCACCACCATGCTTGTCCTCGACATTGAAATCGCCACTTTTAAAACGTTCAAATCACTCACGACATGTTCGAGCAACCCCACCGTAAGTATCTGAGAGCATTCGATGAGCCTCAGCTGCAGTTTCTTTCGAATGGAAGCAGAAGATCAAAACTTCTCGCAAATGACAAGAGCTTGGCTCGAAAACAGACATTTTGAATCGCGAATCTTATTAAAAATGCGAACAACTTTTACTAATGCGGGGATGTCGATACGTTCACAGACGTCCAAACTCACTTTGTGACACTTTTGAACTACGTATTTTGACCAGCCCTCACCGATGCAGCCGTCTGTCGGAAAACGGCGGAAGCAAAGTTGTCCATAGTAATGTGCGATTCTAACATTAAAACACCAGTGGCAGGTAGGGTAAAGAAACCGAAAAGTTAAATTTTACTATATATAAAACGGTGTGGCCTATCATTTAGCGGTACTTTCTACACATACTCTGTGAAATCAATGCAAAAATATCGATTTTTCAATTTTTGCTTACTTAACCCCGAATTTTTTCTGGCATTTTGAACCGATCCCTATTTTTTAAATCCTCGCGCAATTAAATCAACCGTCCCATATTCCTATATCCAGTCTAGATTCATTACACTAATCGTGGGATTTAAATAGGTAACCAAGTCACCGAAAAAGTGGATGTCATGGGGCGAATATCGTAATCGGTTGCGACGTAATTAACAAAAATCAAGAGAAAGCATCGAATGGGAATGGCAAATCGAGCCTATAAAGCAGTGCTGCCTATTCTAAAAAGTGACTGCACACGCAGGAAGGCGAAGCTGCAAAACTACCAAATGTAAAGCCGGCCCGCGTTATGCCATCATCATCGTGGCGCAACAACCCGACGTATCGTTGTCCTTAAATTATCTCAGCATATCTTGAGCTCTCCCAACGAGCTCTCGGTGTTCCTGGCAGTTTCTCTCCGTCGACTCTTCGTCCGTTCATTACTTGTTTTGTTATGCCAATATCGTTCATTCGTTGTGCATGCCCTGCGGCTTAAAGTTGTAGTTTGAGGATTTTCGAAACATCCAGCTCATCGTGAAGTTTATACAACTCAAGGTTGTATCGGAAGCCCCAAGTCAAGAGTGCTACAATAAGTCTTAGCTTAAACGAATTAAAATGACGAATTAAGCTAAGACTTATTGTAGCACTCTTGACTTAAGTAACAATTTTTCATAATAATGTAAATACAAATTAGAGTAAGTTAAATTGACTATCCTAAATTAACCAATGTGAAATTGTATTGTAGAACGCCCTGAAGATGCCTTTGTAAGGCGAAACGTCGGCAAATAAAGAATTTTAAACCAGCTGGAACTGCGATAAATATTTTTACACAAAACGGAATTACCAGTGAACAACCTACAATCAATCATAGCATAACAATGGTCGTATGATGGTTCTGTATACGCGGAGCTTCGTGTTTCTGCGCACATGCTTTAATTTCGCTTTAGGGAGGGCCGAGAAGAAAGCCTTATTTGCTGGCTATATCCGTCGCTTGATTTCGTCAGTTTCGTTGACGTCCTTTGACGGGTATGGCGTATTCAAGTGCCAGGTTGACGAGCATCGGAGCTAGCCCATCGCCCTGCTTAAAATCAGTACGTATTTCAAAAGGATCAGTCAACCTGTTCTGGATCCTGACCTGTGCGACGAAGTTAATCATCGTCTTCTTTGTTAGTTGTACGAGTTTTGCTGGTATACCAAATTACAGCATGATGTTGCACAGTACACCACGATCGATACTGTCGTATGCTTGCTTAAAGCCGACGCAAGCCGAAGATTGGAGGCGACCGCACTCAGAAGCCAAATCCTTAAAGGTTTATACGCAGGCCTGCCAGGTCCGTTGCCCTGTAAATCCGTATATTGAGAATAACAGCGGAGAAAACGTTCAAAATTCCGTATAATTCCGCATGGACTGGAGACTCTCTTTGTTCAAGTACAAGAACAACGACGACTTTTATTATCTTGCTGTCTAACTTCAGTCATGATTTGGCGACGTAGAAGTATTCAGTTTTATGACACATTGCTTTCTTGTGTGGAGACTTTTAGAGATTTTGCTTTTATCACCGTAACTATTAATCCTAACAAAAACTTTCTGAGACAAAATAAAAGATCACAAAAAAATACCTACAGTGCCTACAGTATTTTTTACGCGGACTGACAGAGACAGTTGTAGAGATATACACAAAAAAAAAACTCGCTCCTCGAATAACTGGTCACAATCACAAATGACCTCATGCGCAGTACAATGCAAAAGTGACATCCGGGACCGCACAATTGTAAATAGCTGAAAGCGCGTTGACATGATCAAACTACGGTTTGACAAACCACCTACTTGAACGTGTGAACCCCTTGCCAAACTGGTTTGATGTCTTGTGCTTCTGTCAAACCGTAGTTGGACGGTGCTCAACTTTTCACCAAATGCTAGTTTGTCAAATCGTAGTTTGATCATGTCAACGCGCTCTGAGTCACGGAATTGGGCACGAGGCTATGAATTTCACATCCGTGCTCAAACTTCTACAGCGACGAAATCTTTCAAATATGGCTCTCAGTAGCTACTGATGCAGGCAAGCAGCGGAGAGTTTATTGCAAATCATCAGAAAACTGAACTGGGTCTCTTCACATGGAGAACCAAAATTCAGGAATTTAACTTGCCAAAGATGAGTGACACGGAGTTAACTTTGTCAACCCAACAACATACTTAGAGATGATCCTGGATAGTAGACTTAAGAAGGCTCGCATGGCCCTTTACACCTGCAAGAGTTTACTGGATAAAAGGTGGGGTCTGAAACCGAGAATCACCTACTGGATATATACAACCATCGTAAGACTATCTACAGAGCTATGGTATGGTGGACAGCACTCAACGCGAAACCAACAACAGAAAATGGAAAGAGTACAGAGACTGGGGATCTCCGGGGCTTAAGGAACGATTCTTCGCTATCTCTGAACACTCTCCTAAACCTGACCCCGATTGACCTACATCTAAGGAATGAGGCAGGTAAATGTGCCATAAGGCTCAGGGAGGCAAGGCATTTCAAAAGCCATCGCAGTATTTACGGACGGCTCCAAGATGGAAGCTGGAGTTGGTGAATGTAACATATTCCAGGCGAGGTGTTTGACGTTCAAGAGGCAGCCAAGTCGGTTACATCATCTCTAAAGGTGCTACAATTCGTTACAATCAAGTAGAAGACAAGACAGTACATAACTGTACAAACATTGGCGACCGAAAAGACAGTCGCATTCGGGTGGTTTCCGGGCCACAGCAGGGTTATAGGTAACGGAATTGTGGTTGGACCAGCTAAACGGGGGACTTGAAGGAGAGCTGAGGAGCAGCCGATGCCAATACAACAGACATGCAAAAAGAAACTGGACGATAGAATTTCTGGGCTGGCCAACGCAAACAGACATAATACCAAAAACTCCAAAATAACGAAAATCTTCTGGAACTCCTATGACGAGAAGAAAAGCCAATTGGGAATTACCGAGAAGACAGTGCTATTACAGTGACAGTGTAGCATACTAACGGGGCAATGCTTAATAGGGGAACACTCATACAGATTAAAAGTGGCTGCTGGAGTAGTATTGTAGATGCGCTACGACACACTAGGGGATAAGACAAAGTCGTAGTAGTTAATACAATGGAAACTCTAAGGGACCTTCCGTACGACTGTCCAGCACTCGCCAGGAAAAGATTAAAATGCCTGGGAGCGCACTTCTTCAAACACCTGCAAGGGGTCTCAATTTTAGAAGCTTCGCTAATGAGTCAGGATCCTTCGCGGTCAACAATGATCTCTTGGTAAAGACTAACACCGAAACGTGCCGAGTAGCGGAACGGAAGTACGTGATATCGCTATGGACCTAAGCGGTCTACGTGGAACCGTTAGGCTGCACCCAACCTAACCTAGAATACACTACGTTTTATAACTAAACAAGAAAAACACAAGTGTGCAGCGCGCAACAAGTTACATATCAGTTATGCACTTGCAGTACACTAGTACGTGCTCCACCATATTGAACTTGCGAATATGTAAATGGCTTTCACCCCTCCGAGGGCATGGGCGCGTCAACGACGTTACGATAGCATATTTTTCGGTTGATGCTGTTGCTAGCATGCACCATCCGCGTCGCCTTTACATTACCGAGCTCAAAGCGCTATAGGAGTTCTAGTAGTACCCAGGCAGTTTTTATTAACGCGCCGGATTGAACCTCTATCTCTGTAGATGTAGCATCGTAAAGCGGTGACCAAGACCACACGGCTACCGATCACGTCAACCTGTGAACACGAAATAAAAATTTTCGCATCATTTTATACAGGCGGCCAAGGCCCGACGTCGGGCTGTCGCGCCACTATGATGATGATGATTTTACACAAGACCCGCTCGGTGGCCGTAGTCGTTCGGTCACCGCTCTACGATACTAATCTAGAGTTCGGAGTTCAAATCTCGGCGCGATCAAAAACTGCCTGTGGGTACTAATAGAATAGAACTCTCACAGTGCTCCAAGCTTCTCAGTATAAAGACGGCGCGGATCGGAGGTACATGCTAGCAACTGCACTTCCGAAAAGTAGATATGCAATCGAAACGTCAACAAGAAGAGCAAGACAGTTAGACAGGAAGGACAGAGAGAAGGATCACTGAACTGACACACATTGCACACTGCACTGAACTGACATTTGTTGAGAATCAGGGTGAAAAATTCGTATAAATATGGACTATATCTGGCAATCGTGCTTATAAAATCTAATTTATCGAATTAGTTGGATTTTATTGAAACTACCTAATGAATAGACGCTGAGGAATGCTGAATAGCCTTCAAACATTTTTACTAGACCCACGCAAACTACTCTCTCTTTTGAATTATTTCGGAGGCTAGGGAAACAGTGGCCGCGTTAATAATAAGTTGACATGGGAATATGTGCTAAGCTTCAACGGTTGGGACACCTTGTGAAGCTCAGCGCATATTCCCATAAAAACCTAATACTAGGCTTAGTTCCAAGTGTGAAAAACGATGCCCTTTAAGGATACTTAAGGACCTTGGTGTAATTTAATTTTTTTCATTGAGAGAGCAGGAGCTACTCTAGCACACTTCACATTTTTCTCTTTACTGAACCAGCCTGTTAGCACGCGTCACTCGCGTCATTGCCAGTATTACGTACTATGTTGCCTTAACCTCTTGTGGAGCATAATGCATTAACTACACATAAGCGCCATCGCGTACGGTTAACAGCAAGAGTTTGTAACTCACCCCAGAACTTAGTATGAGACGCACACTTTTTGTCCATCGATCTTCGCCACGAGAATCTATGATTTCCCATTTGTCGGCCTCTATGGAAGAAGGGAGTCATATCTCATAGCGTGTCCAGTAATTGAGTTATCGCCCTTACGCAATGTATGTCCTATCTACTGCCATTTTCGCCTCCGTATCAATTCGTCAATTGGAATCTGACCCGTACGCCGACGAAGTTCTACGTTTGATATTGTTTGGGGCCAGCAAATACTAAGAATTCGACAAAGACGGTAATTGACGAAAACTTGCAGCTTTCTGGTAACGATTGCTGTAACTTTCCACGTGCTGCTCCCATACAGCAACAATGACAATACTAGGGAGCGAAGATAGGTTTTAACACTAAGGTAACTACTTTGCCAAATTTTGAACAGCATACGGAAAGCTTATTTAGCCTGATTGATACAACGAGCGATGTCCTCCTTCGTACCGCCATCAGTTCGTCCACCTTTTCAACAGGCTGCCCATTGGTATCGGTATCCCGAGGCATAGTTGATATTTCGCTGGCATATAAGAGATTTCGGATAGTGAAAGTTTCTGGCATACACATTCTGTTCTTTTAGTCGCCTTCTACGACAGGCCGGGTAAGGCCGTGGCATTATTCTTACGCCCCACACCACAGTGTTTGCTTCCGGCTTCGCTAGCCGTTACAAGGAGCAAATGGTCGTTTTTGTCGAAACCACCTGGGCTGCCTATAATAATGTCGATTCAAAACCATTCCACGGATCAAGAGAGACATTCTTGACATCAGGTGTTGAGGCGTTTCCATCGCTCAAAATTAACACTTCCAAGTTGAAATTGACAACTCAAGCTCTCTTGTTATACTTTGTAGTCATTTTCAAGATACTTACAGGATTTTCTGGATAAACAGATGCTGTTTGGTGAACACCGCCTGGTCCATACGACGAACTAGCAGATGCGTAATTTGATCCTCCATGCATAAATGCCTGTTGTCCATGATGCGGCAATGAATTGAAGAATCGATCCTGCTCTTGTAAGTACTTTTGGTAGAAGCTGATTTGAAACAGTGCGATAAAAGAAAAATTAGAAATCAAGAATAATTAAATAAGAATGAATATTGCAATATAGAAATAAGAAATAAATTACTTTTCATTATTTGTAAGACTGGTGGAAGCATAAGCACTTGCACCGGGAGTCGCATGAATCATAGAGACACCACTAAGTAAAGAAAAGTCAATTAGTCGTACAGTTTCGGTGGAAGAAGCGAAATAGAAAATATTTTTTAAAGTCCATTCCCATTTAGTATTATGTTATTTTGTATTGAAAATATTATTTATCAAGCATACACCAATAAAGTAGGTATTATAAATGAAACTACAATATAATAATAAATTTTATTTCACTTTATTTTAATGTTAAAAAAATTAAATCAAATTAAATTAAAATATTAAATTAAATAATAAATGTTGTAAAACAGACTGATAGCTTGAGTTCTAAAAAAAGCCGTCTAGTCGGAATTACGACAACTCAACCAGAGAAGTTGACCCGGACGACCTCAATCTTCACTTTACGGTAGTAAATAAAAACGCCCCTAAGTATCACCATACACTGTCGAACTTGAACTGGATCTCGAACATGGTACAAGTAGACCGGTTTTCTTCGCGTTTATGTGAAGTGTGTGTGTGTGTCTTGAGCTATTCTGAGGACATTTGTATCAGGTTCGTGTTCGAGTTCGACAGTGTGTGGTGACACTTATGTATGTAGTTAACTAAAAGTAATAGTACCCTGCCCTGATACACTTATTTTGCCAATCAAATAAAATCCTCAAAAATAAGGTTTAGGCTACGTTCAGACAAGAGAGAAAAGGTGGTAGAGCTCTACCAAAAAGAATGCTTTACTCTACCAGAGACGTTTACACGAAAGTGTCTTTACCATACATTCACTTTACGTAAACTCTGTAGAACATTTTTTGGTAAAGCTTTACATTAGCGCTCTATTTGGTGTTCACATAGACTTCTCTACATATTTTTCTCCCTGGAGAGCGATAAGGCACATTCTGAAGATAACTCGGTTTGATTGAAAGTATTCGTGTGAAAAGAGGTGCAAAAATGAATTCCTGAAAAATTGCAGCTGTTAAGCAGCCCATACACTATCAACTTTGTTGTCAACCTTGTTGACATCCGAAGATGCCCGTGGGGACGGAGCCTAAAGTAGCATAATTGACCGTGAAGGTCGGACCGTGCCATCTGGCGAAGAAAAAGGCCCTCAACAAGCTAAGCAGAAGCCTATGCTTACTGTAGCTCAGTTCGGCAGATGTGGGCGGGGTTTTCGCCGCTCGTTGCCCCTGTCCTTTACGTATTAACAAAAATTCATAGGCCTGGGGAAGACAACACAAACAGGAGAGGTAAAAATGGGGAATAAAAAAAATAGTCGCGGTCGCACCTGGGTCCGGGTTTAATGGGACCCTCGGCCTCTGGTTTCGTACCACCAACAGATCACTACTCATCAGGTGCTGCTTTGATCTGCCGGTGGGAGCAGCACTACCAGACCATAATATGGTTCATTACAGGTGGTTCATTACACATGGTAGACAGAGGCTGATATTAAGCTCGACATACACGATAAGCATTTTGGTCGCGAGGATGCATCGAACCACGTCAAACTCAATAGAAAAAAATCTCCTTATTTCCACCGTTCTATGATATTTGATGGTTCGGTGGAAGTTCGGTCGTGGTTCTGCCTGATCATATGTGGCGACCTTTAGCGACCATGTTGTGATGTGTGTTGAACGGTTGACAACAAGATTGTAAACATCAGTTGTGAATTTGATTTGCGTTCTTAACTTGTGTGCTGGAGCCAAAAAAACCACAACTTTTTCTTTTGTTTGAAATTTAAAGAAGCTTCTTTTTATTTGTTTTGAACGAATGGTTTGCGTTAAAGTGTCTGACAAGGTTGACAACAAAGTTGATAGTGTATGTTCCCCTTTACAGTTCTGTATTTACTATTAAATAAAAAAAGGAGCAGCACCACTTCTCTTTTACTTTTCGCACTTCTGCATTATATTGGCATCTAAAGTTTTTAGTTTTATCGGTAACATCTTGCGCATTAATATTTAATTCTATTGCTATTGTGGCTGTAATGTTTCTTTTGTGGGTTATTAAAAAAAAGAATAAAGTTATAGCTAGCGCCACGAAAAAGTCAGTTTACAATTTTAATAAAACATTTACGAGTGTCTACCGATTCCTGTAAATCTACTTGCGCCTCAAATAATGAAATTAACTTCAAACATATTCGCTACATCCTCGTCGGCTTTTTGGATGCAAAGTACGAGTACGAAATTTGTGTTATACATATCATGTTCCCTGTTTCCGCTTTAACGATTGTACTAATCTTTTCATGCGAAAATGTTGCACTTATGTATCTCGCCCACGAAAAAGTGACAGTGTAAATTTGCGCACACAGCACATATTTGCGGTGCTCTACACGACATTTGAACTTCTGTAATGAACCATATTCTGGTCTGGTTGTGCTACTTCCATCGGCAGATCGAAGGCAGCACTTTATGTGTAGTGATGTGTCGGTGGTACGAAACCAGAGGCCAAGGATCCGGACCTTGATGCGAGTGCGAGGCCACCTGCGCCATCCGCCAACCACTCTATCCTTATCGCCCTATTTTTTTATAATTCCCCAGTTTTGCCTGCCATGTTTGTGTTGTCTTCCCCAGGCCTATGAATTTTTATTAATACGTAAAGGACAGGGGCAACGAGCGGCGAAAACCACGCCCACGTCTCCCGAACCGAGCTGCAGCAAGCATAGGCCGCTGCTTAGCTTGTTTAGGAGCCTTTTTCTTTGCCAGATTGCGTGGCCCGACCTTCACGGTCATTATGGTACATTAGGCTCCATCCCCACGGGCATCTTCGGATGCTCATCCAACCGTCCATTCCACTACCCTTCATAAAATCGGTTTTCAAGAGAAATAAAGTGTAAAGTAATGTAATGGACACTTTTTTCTTCGAATGAAATATGTTAGTACCGAGAAACCGAAAATTTCTCGTGCGAATGGAACTTTTGACAGTTTTTGTATGAGATTTCGCACGAAAAGCCGACTTTAGTACTATGCTTTACGTGGTATAAACCTAGTTTGTAATGTGTGAAGCCATTCATGATGCACACGCGATGGAAATTTAGTCCCCAAAGCGGTAATGGACTCTGAAGCCACATTCAAAGAATTTTTATTTTAGGGACTGCAAATCTACCGTATGAGGGTTCTGGCGGCTTATCACCTAAAGCGGGAAATGACACTGAACCCCTAAAGTGGAAGCATGTATAAAACAGATTTCGTACTGGTTCTCTTAAAATTAATTTTTATTTTGAACTTATGCACTTATTCACTTTCAAGAAACGAAGCATCGAAGGACATAAAAAACGACAGATATCAACCAGCTTATACAACTCTATGTATAAGTTGTGGAGCAGATGTAGAGACGAAGAACTGCGAAAAACTTATCTACGAAAGGTGTTCATAAGGCAGTGAAATTTCCACAATACACACTCCGTAGAGATAGCGCAGAGCTCTACGCTGTGTTTACACGTCTCTACATGTTTCTACCGAGAGTTTTCTCTACACTCTACCAATTTTTCTCTCGTGTCTATACGAGTACGTACCTCAGAGGATAGAAAAGAAATATTAAAATAAGCTTTATTCTAATATCTGAAGACCAAACGTTAAGCTTGTCACTGATTCCGACATCGCTTTTTCAAATCAGAAAAATGTGGATTGCGGTGGAATGTGCCGAAAACAAAGTGGAACGAACGAACTTCAAGGGGCAACCGCTAGATGTAGCCTACAACTTTTGCCCATCGAGTGTAAATTTAACCTAATTAAATCACCAGGTCAAAACGTTAACCCATACCTATAGGTTAATTTTTTGGTATTGGTATACTGCAACTTTTTTTCAGTTTTAAAATCTTGTAGAGCGTATTATTTCTCTAACCTGTATAGGCTGAGATTCGCGCCCATTTTTGTTGTACAACGTGTTATTTCTCTAATCTGTATGGGTTAAAATTCGCAAAAAAAAATATATAAAATATAGAAGCTTCTTAAACTTTTTTAATTCGCAACCTCAGATATTAAATACAATTTAAATGTGTATAAAGAACCAGCTGAGAGGGATCGCTCTCTCATATGGAGTTGGATTCGCTCACATTTGGTACTATGTAATCCCAATCACTTTGGACATTCATACTTACATACTATGTATTTAAATAAATAGATAAATAAATAAAAAACATAAATTCAAAAATATTAAAGTTGAATTTTATTTTATTGATAGTAAAATAATATTATCATCATTTTGCCCGTACCACACTATGCGGGACTCGCCGAGTCACGAGCCAAGTGGATAACACGTTGTGCACATCCAAGCACCTACGAGTGAACGAATTTTATTCAATGCACCGAATGCCGAGCAAGCACTCGTGGAGCATTTTATTCACCTGATGAATTGCTGGGCGGGAGAGACGCACGGTGTTTGGGCAAAGAATAGAGATTATTGTTAACAAGAAGTAGGACTCCATACAAATTAAGAGTGCCTGCCTAGTAGTTGCATATGTGTTGGATTCCATCAGTGAGCTTTTTAGAATGTTGTCGTCCCTATCCCTCTAAAGGCAACTTTCGTTTGATTATTTGCGGATCAATTGGCACTACGCTTTTGCTTAAATCGTATGAAGTTCCATCTCTAGTAGTTTTTACATTATGGTTTGAGTGTGTACAACGTGTTATCGACTTGGCTCGTGACTCGACCAGTTCCGAATAATGTGGCACGGACATAGAGAGTTTTAGCAAGACGTACAAACCGCTTGGAAAATCGTTCTCCAATTCCAACGCACGGATTTTTGGGTCTAAAAAGCTTAAAGCTCTTACAGAGCTCTCTGCTATTGTATAGTGCAATGGTAAGCGTGACAGGAAAAAATAGACGACAGGAGCGTACTTTTGTAATTATCCGGATCAAATGTAGTTTAGGCGAACCCGACCTCATGATGACGCAAAAAAAAAACAATGTAGCTGGCCTATATAGGTTCAAAACTGCATTTGTGAAGCACCATCTTCCATCAAATATGCTGCATTTAGGCGCAGTAAGGTAACCGCTATAGGTTATAAATAAATGACTAGTGCAACAGTCGAATTAATGGAAGAAGGCTTCCAGATGAGTTAGCATCACTTCATTTCCAGGATCATGGCGGCGTACTTAGAGGTGAGTGATCGTCGCTCAACCAATATGGATTCTCATTTAACTCATTTAAAAACTGAGTGGACTCATGGTCCGACACGTAAATCCCCTTTTATCGAAAAGACTACTTATCTAAAAGACAGGGTGTTTTTAACCTTCAAAAGGTGCGGTAGCTCTGAATCTTTAATTTGTTGTATAAGTCGGTGGGGTAGTAGAAAATCCGAATTTGTGTGCCCCCCTCCCCGCCAACCCTGCGCCCCACAACATCTTGGAACAGCTAGCACTTTCATAAGTTTTTCGCCTATAACTCCGTTCCAGTCCATTTTAACGCAAAATAATGTAAGGTTTATTTTCATAGAGCAGAAAATTTCCTATAAATTTCATCTCAAAAGTTTTTTTTTCTTCAACCAATAGTAACGAAGCTAAACTAATTAGAAAATCATTTTTTTCTCAATTGCTCCTTTGTTCCCACGAAGTGGAAAAATCATCATTTTTTTATGTATTTCATAAAATAACGGGTTACATATTAGCCCCACGTGGAAAATTATTAGGATCCATTTTTTTAAACTAAATAAGCTTTAATTTACGATAAGTTAGATGCCCGCAGATTTAAAAATTACTTTCAAAAAAAGAAAAAAAAAATATTTCTTAAAAAATTTACCTCACGAAACATAAGTGTAAACATCGCTTAATAACTCCAAAGGCGTGTCTTCTAGTGAAAAGTAATAAGAACTTTTTGAAGACTATTAAGACTATTTCCTGAATTTGTGCATATAAAGCTTCATCGTATGTGAAAGCTTTTCCAACAAAAAGCTCTTCAGACATTGATGTTAGTTTTCGAAAAGTGAAAAATTTCCGTTTTTTGTGAATATTGTTCAATATCGACAAAAGTACCCATCCTACGCAAAAATGTGTCTAAAATAAGTTTTACCTATAAGTTTATTTTAGACACAGGTGTTAAATTATCTTGATTTTAAGAAACGTAGAACGTACGTAGTCACATAGATAATAATAATAAAAAAAACAGGTAAAATATTGTAAAGATCTCACAATACCTCCTCAATTATACGACCTACATACATAACGTATGACGTATGCAACTTTAAAAGAGCTTTAAATTTTCTAAAATTCAGTAGAAAAATCATCTCGATGCACAAGAAGTATTCCGAGAATTAGCTCTTCAAAAAAATGAAAATTTTTCCCTAAAAGATTAAAAATTTGCACTTTAGTCTTGTATATCGCACAAAGTATATAAATCTCGAGAAAATTCATTAGATCATTATGTAGATAGTTTTATTAGCTTTAATTTAAATCATCTGTGCCGTCCGTAGAGTCAATAGTTACCAAGGAAACAGCAAAACCAAGTTCTAAAACAATGACAATTTGCTAAAATAAACACAATGCACCTACAAATTGTTTGAAGGTAACCAAATTTGGTCGGTTCTGATTTGGTGATCAAACATTTTGCATAAAATAGAACAGTTTAGATCTGCTTCCCTTCAGCCGCATCTCCAATGCATCCTGTGGTGCATTTGCAGGAAACGGTTCTTCAAAGCTATAGAGGAGAAGCATCCCTTTCCGTGTTGATGGGTTCTACGAGTAGATATCTGCTTCCTCTCTTCCAACCCCATTCAAGTAGCGCTTTTTGAACTCCTAGCCACGTCATAATCTGGTGATAAACTGGCAACATGTGAAATTTCGCAGCATTCGGCATTAGTGGTAGCTTTGCCTGATTAAGTTTGGCGTTGCTGGACATAAATTTATTGTATTTTATACCTTGGGGAAGTGAGGGATTGGATCGAATTTTTGACTGTAAAAGTATGCCAAAATCTGTTCTACTGCCTTTAAAATTTTTACATCTATGGCATCAGGATGGCGAAACTTCTTCAAGTAATAATGGATATTTTTGGATATTTTTATGGTTGACTAATTACCTCAACTGTGAATGAACAGCTTCAATGGCAAACATGAATGTAATTCATTGAAAAAAAGAACGTGAAGTAATGACAAAGGCAATTATAAATTGCATTTAGTATTTGGTTGCAATCAGTATTGTGGCTGCGTAAAATTAAAGTTTTTTTATAGAGAAGAATATAAACAATAAGGTCAATTACAAATATAGATAAAAAAGATACAAAGTATCTACACTGCATGCAGATACATCGGAACATGGATATGTCTATGACTACCGACTGCGTTGAAGATATCGACGTAAGTTTTATAAAGGTCCCAGTACAGTTATACTGGATGAAATCATTCGAAAAAACACGTCCCACGCTTTCGGTAGGCATAAGACATATCCATGTACCCATGTATCTGGTGGCAGTGTAGATACTCGTCATAAATTGGGCTTTGCTTTGTCCTGTCCGCTCGGGCTCCTTTCTCTCGCGGGATCGTTTCGTTTTCGTTTGCATCGCGTGTGTGCAATATTCACCTCCTCTCGCGCACCCTGTTCCATCTACCCGTTCGGTACAGTTTGCAGACTGCAGCCTATCGACAATTCTCTGAGTACGTTTCTGCTAATCGCAATCACGCTTCCCACCATCTTTTCCCAATCGGACGTGAATTGTATTTGTGTATCTATTGCAAAATCGCTCCCACACTATCCGCCTCATCCCGCCCCTTTAATCTACAGTCCGGGTCCGGCACACACAATCCGTTTCTCAAGTAACGCGTGCTACGCTATGCGATTGAGTCCGGCAAACAGAAAGGGAAACTAACAAAAGTAAACAACACATTCCAACACACGCACAAAGAGAATGCACAAGAAAAATTTTGGAATTTTTGCAGAAGGGGGGGGGGGCATTTGATCTTCTGCAGACCTCTGAATGTACATCATGTCACGATGAGCTGCCCGGAACTATAACATCCTGCGACGAATATTTCTCTATTTCGGGGCTTGGGAGATTTTAACTCGCGCAGTACGAATCCGCCATTTTGTTTTATGATATGTTTATGGCACGTGTGGTGGGGGCCCACATTGTGGACCAGTCAGACTTCAAATCGCCGCCATTGCAAATGCACAAACACAGTCGCTGGATCACCCGATTTGGCTCGAATGAACTTCATCCGCTCTCGCTTATCTTCGGGGGGCGGGAACTATGTACACTCTCTCAAATTGCGTCTGCGCATGTCCAAATGTTAGTCGAACTGACTACTTGCTACTTTTTCTGGGACCCTAGTGATTCAGATAGTACAACGCGCGCTATTTTATTAAATGATGAATGGGAATTGGCGGAAATTGAACCTAAATAATAAGTAAAAATGGAATTTCATTCATTGTGACCTCAGATTGGGTCTATGCATATGCATGTCGGGAGTGCACAATTTGTTTAATGAAATGGTGAGAATGAGAGTGTTATGAATGAATGAGAGGAGGAGGTCCGCTGCCCTGAGCGAAAGTTCGCATACATTCAGAGACCATAAATTGCGTGTGAGCATGTCGAGCGAGGAGAGCAGACGACTTCTTGCGACGTGTTTTGGGGGCCTAGTCAAGTTAGGTAGTACGGAGCGTACTCTATATTTTTGAGGATTTTGAATGTATGGTATGGTATGACTGAGAGCGTGGGACAGAGAGCACAGAGAGCGCCTGTTCACCCGTACACTATGTTATTTCTTGCCGTCCACAACGTCAACCTTTATCGCTATCAAATCAACATCCCAACATGTACAAACAGGATCCCCGCAAGCGCGCCGCCCGCGCGGATCTACAAGCAACAGCCATGCACAATGACCACTTCACTCAAACGACATGCACAACCAGAAAAGAAAAATTTTCAATGGGCTTGTTTCCTCTTCTGACCCCCGAGTAGAAAAACAGACATTTCGTGTGACGGACAGATTTTTAGGATGACCCCCAGCTATAAGACATATCCATGTCAAAAGAAAAACGTTATCATAGCCATGCATCACCCACAATTTGTAATACATAACATCATGTTTTTTCGGTAGCCGTTTCGGCATTGTGGTATGTAGCATGTTTTAATCAAACTACAAGTAAAGCATGATACTTTCGGGAGACTCAATCACCTTGTAGAATTCATTTTGCTTAATTTTTGTACAATAAAATTAAGATTAGTGTCTAAAACTGAAGAAGAACAGCACATATACAGCCACACACAAGTAGCACAAAACTTGAAAAAAAAAGTAACTTAGGTTTTTTATCTTTACTCCCTTTCTGTTTATCGTTCAAAATTTACAGTGCATTTTGTAAGCAGTTTAATTCATTATAAGACTTTTTTAAGGACTTTTCGCTAGAATGAAGCAGTATACACAAAAAAAAAACTAAATATTTTGCAAGGTCCTAAACTTTTGCCTTTTTGATACTAACATAGCTCCATTGCTGTTGATTATAAAAAAAACCTGTGGAATGAAATTTGTAGGAAATTCTGTTCTCTACTAACATACATATTATGCGTTAAAATAAACTGGAACGGAGTTATAGGCGAAAAACTGATAAAAGTAAAAAGTATCAATTTTTTGAGTTTTCTTTTGGCGTGAGCGTAGCGACACAAACTTGAATTTTTTACTACCCCACCTACCTATACAACGTATCAAATATTCAGAATTTCCACACCTTTTGCACGCTTACCCCTTATTTGGTCTCTATTCCTAATAAATAATAATAATACTGTTTTCAGTAGGATTCGAACCAGGGGCGCAGTGTACAGTGCGAATATGCTAACCGTTGCGCCATCCGGACTACAGATTTAGAATCGCAAAATAAAAAACATTATTTAGATTCTTATCTGTGAATAAACTGCCAAGCCCAACTATTACTCGTATTACTTACAATAGTACCTACATACAAATTATCCTTCCCCAAGATAATATATTAAGAAAGGATGTTTTGCAGGTTTAATTTAAGCATAAATTATTAACATGGAGAATACATTAGACATTCAAATTGCTGGAGTCTATTGATTTTTGAATGAAAGCCTTATTAACGAAGTCTCCACAACTCCACTGGCCGCAATTTTAGAATGTTAGGGATTTATTAGCATAATAAGGACATATCTACACAAACTGAAAATATAGTCTGTATCAAAGTCGTGTTGCGAATTTCATGCAAATACATTTTCTAAGCATAAACATAAAAACGTACATTCACTTCTACATTTAAAAGGTAATAATTACACTTTACATTAAGCAATTACATATTACAACACGTATATTTCAAACATTTGCATACGAAAAGTTAGTGCACAAAAATATAAATTTTCCATACATTACATAGCAATTTTTTTTATTGTTAATTGTGAACATTTATTGCGAATATATTATACAGCATCCATTTAAATTTCAACTTAGCCATATTGTTCCTACACATGTAGCGTACAAGGTACAAGCCGTTCAATGATCCACTTACTATTTACAATATTTACCTGGCGTATCCCTTGTTCAGATTTTCAAAATGTCCCGTGATGAGCTTCTCGAATTCTCCAGGATTAATAAAAGAATCAAATGACGGAATTACGCCCGCCGGAAACTGACTGGGATCATTAACTACACCGCCAAAAGGTTGACCATTAATTGAACCTCCATATCCACCAGAAAATCCACCTGTACTGTATCCGCCGCCAAATCCGCCACTGGCACCATTCGACTTGAAGGTTCCGCTATATGATCCGCCGTTTGGCGTTTTTTGTTCACGATAATTCACCTCAGCAAGAGCTAAAATAAAATTAAATTTAAAATAAAAAGTAAATAATAAGGGTATTCAATTAAAAATAAATAAATTAATATTATATAAAAGAAAAGTACAAAGCTGCGATTTTTTTTTCACACAAATTGTCTACGCTTCTAGAACCCGATTTTTTTTTTTTGTAGAATTCAAATGTTATAAAAGTTTGGATTTTACCAACAATCTACGACCAAAAAACACCCGAAACGTCCCACTAAATTAATTTTAGTGCTTTTATTCTTTAACGACACAAAAGGCAGCCTCTCGTTCAAATATATAGAAATATGTACATACAGTGCTGGAAAAAAAGTAGCTCAAACTATTTTATTCCCTTTTTCGAAAAAAATCTTGGAAGTAGTTAGAGTGGTGGTGTTTTATTTGCTCAGGTTATTACTCAATTGCCCTAACCCCTTGTGGGGCATAGCGCGTCAACTGTTCCATGTGGCCCAGTTGACGTTTCGTTGGCATAAATTGCTTTTGGAGAATGCAGTTGCCAGCATGCATCTCCTGCACATCCATGGCCACGAACGTCGTCGTGGACGGGATTCGAACCCGAAACGCCGGAAGTCAAACATGAGATTGATGCCTCAATACATTGCGCCACCGGTCGCCACCAGGTTATAACAAAGTATGTGTATCCTGTTTAGAAATAATAAAAAGTTTCTGGATATGGTCCCCACCGAGCGGAAGAAAGGCTTTGGGTGAGCTAGGAATAAATGACCCCTGTTGTAGATCGCTTCTTACCGTTACAAAGCCATCCCAAGCGGCTGTGAATGCCTAACGCACAAGGCTCCAGTTCATTTTCCAGAATTTGCAAGTAAACTATTGCTGCTAGTTTTGAACTGGGAAAACAAATTCCACCACTTTCATTAACGGAAAAAATTCCCACACAATAAACCCTTCAGATTTCGGAGGGAATCTTCGAAAACATTCACCGCTAAGTGTATCTCGAGTTCTCCGCCGCACGTTGCTTAAATATCGACACACACAAAAAGATGGCAATGTTCCAAATCGTCTGAGTTCATATCACATGATCCTGAGCCCATTTCAAACGTTTTAGCCTGTTTTTCTAACAGAAAGTCTGGCTTATGGACTTGTTCCAATGCACGTAAGCCAGCTTTTACAAGCTTTATTCTCACCAAACTTGATGAGATTTGCAACTCGTTACTAGAACTAGGTCGTACGAGTACCTAAAGTCAGAGTAAGTTCGGATGACTTTATATCGGTAAGAAACGATCTATAATTGGGGTTGTTTTTCCTGGTCGTTGAAAGCCCTTCTTCCGCTCCGTTGTGTCCATTTCCAGAAACTTCTTCGAGTACCACTGCACAGTACACTGAGGAACATCCAGTTTTTCACTTCTTTCGCAATATGCAAATACGAGTAGCCTGAAATTAAAAGTTTAGCCTGCCTTAGCACTGAGTGACTGTTCCAATAGGCAGTGGCTTCACTACGTTACCAGTTTCTAATATGGTTCTTGATTGTGCGGGTTGAAATTCCGCGAAAGGTCTATGGTTCACAAAAGGGTGAAGTCGAAGGTATTCTGGCCAATTCGTCGGCCTGTTCACTGCTATTGTTGCCAGCATGGCCATTTACCCAGAGTAGTGTAACTCTATTAAGAGAGCCTAGTTTATGCAGCACTTTTTGGCAGCTACATACTATCTTAGATGTTATTGTTCTCTATGACAGCGCCACCTGGCAGTCAGTGAATATTGCTAAATCATTGTTGCCGTAGCCGCTCCTCAGGCATAATTCAGCACGTGCACTTATGCCTGGAAGACCGTGGCGAATCTGCCCACAGGTATGAAGCCCTGGCTGGGGCATTGTTTTTTGAACCATCCGCGAAACACTGGATGGTGTGCAGAGGAAGGCATATTTATTTTGCCAGGGTTCTCTGTTCCAAATGACAGCGGTGAGCCATTGTTTGGATAAAAGTTCCTTCACAAGATGGTCAGGTTGCATTCTTGTGACAACGCTGTTATTGATCCAACTAAGCTGTACTGGACTCAACTTTACATTCGCGTCGCATGCTACAAGTCTGGCGATTGACATTTTAGCTTCCGCCTTTAAGTGTATGTGTATCGGCTGCAGGTCTAGCAATACCTCAAGAGCGCTAGATGGGTAAGAGCGAATAGCCCCTATCACCATTATGCATGCAAGTCTCTGAACCTTTTCTAAGACGGTCTTGCCAGTAGCAGTACTTGCTCTACCTACTCCACCAGACATATTCTAATAGAGGTCTGATGATAGGCTTGTAAATCCAGAGCGCTATAGAGGGTTTCATTCTCCACGTCCTACATATTGCCTGCATATCCACAAGTCCATAGTGCCCTGTCCGTCACTACCCTGACATGTTCTTGCCAGACCATTTTACTGCCGAGAGTGATGCCCAGGAATTTGGCGCGATTTTCCATGAATAAGGGAGAGTTGTACATTTTTGGACGCCTGATGTTTCTTAGATTTCTTTTTGTAGAGAACGGAATGACAACTGCCTTGGATGGATTAACTCGAAGTCCATTGGCATTACATCACTCATGTATCATATAATGTAGAGAGCTGATTGAAGGATGTCTGGTAGAATCTCCTCGAACTTTCCTTTAATCAAAATCACCAGGTCATCGGCATAGCCCTGTGCTGAGTGACCATGCGTCGAGAGTTTCCTCAACATGCTATCAACCACAATGCACCACAGAAGAGAAGGTAGGACTCCTCCTTCTAGGCTGCCACGGGTGACATTAGCAAAGAGGGTCGCCTTCAATATTGCTGATGACCCTTCTAGAGGAAAGAATATGACTTATCCAATTTGTTGGAGTAGTGTCCGCACACTTTTTCTTCAGTACTTTCTCGATAGTTGTGAATGAAATGTTGTCGAAAGTCCCTTTCTTCATGCTGAAATCGATGGAAAAAAAATGTTGGACGAGAATATTCCACAGACACTCCGCATTGAGGTACATGCATGCATACGAAATTTATAAGCGATTGAAACGTCAACGCTCGTCAACATCTCTTGCATTAAAGGTATATTAATGCAAGAGATGTTGACGAGCACATGCCCCTGGAGAGGTATAGGCAATTCACAACAAGTCACTCTGCTAGGTTAAGTAATAAATGAAACCGGAATATAGAGGGCTACGCCCGCAATCCGAGGGTTTTGTAGCAAGCGCTTATTTGGGTATAAACATAAATATCGGCTCTTTGCTCTTCTTGATACCATTCAGATGCATAAAAAAACATAATTAAAATGTCTTACTCGCTTACATTTTATATGCCAATTCATATTACGTGATTGTAACGAAACTTAGAACATATTATTGCCTAAAGGCGAACATACACCATCCGGAATTCTAGTCCGCGTGACTAGAATGAACTTTCACTGGAGTTTATTTCAACAGACAAATGTATCTGAAGCTTGGCTATGGAAAGTAAAATGCCGTACAATTCAATGCAATAGACAGATACTTTCATTCTATGGCGATAAGATCGATTCCCAATTATCCATCCGGCGACTTCAAGGCGGCCTGTCCGGAATTCCTCAAGCGATTCCATCCGGCTGCCTGTCAAGCGGCCTGTCCGGACTCAATGCGGCCTGCACATGCCATTGACGATCCGGAATTCCTCAAGGCCAGGCCTGATCAGTTTTTCCGGAGAAAAAATCCGGAACGTGTGTGGTGGAGGCCCGGCGGGAACGATTTTCCTTCCGGCCGCCTGAAACGACCATACACGATCCGGAATTCCTCAAGGCCGGGCCTGATCAGTTTTTTCGGAAGGAATTCCGGATGGTGTATTCTATATTCAGGCAAACCGGAAGGCCGGGCCTCATCAGTTTTTCCGGACAGGAATTCCGGATGGTGTATGTTGGGCTTAAGGTGTTGGTTATCGTTGGCCATCAGTACTTTTGACCTCGAACGTGGTTAAGGCATGCAGGGGTGTGCTAACTGTAACTATAGAAATAAACTATTATTGACCTATTCTGAGAAGATATACAGATCCATTATTTTCCATTTTTTTCGGAACTCACCTTCCTGTAAGTTTTCATAATTCTACAATAAGTATAACGGTCTCGAACTGCAAGGGGAAAGGAACAAGCTACGAACTAATATTTTCTCCTCCCCCAATGTTCCCCTTTCTACAAATTTGAAGACAATTCGAACAAATGGAATGTACTCAATATTATCTTTCTCACGACACCTCACTTGGCTATACCAGTCGATAAAAAAAATTAACCTTAATTTCGCCTCTATGTGGACACCGCCCCCCCGTCCACCCGCTTAAGTTGTATTAGTCAGCGCCCCAACCAATCTTTACCCTTTCAAAAATGATTAACTAAATAACTGCAATTCGTACTTCGAAAAACAACATGAAAGTAGTACTCACACCTATGAGGCCGGTAGATGTATTTTTTGTGTGGATAGTGTCAAAATGCCTAAATTTAAATGAATGTACTATTATTAAATATTATGTGATTGTAATGAAACTTCGAGATATTATCGATAGTGTTGGCTATCATTGGCCATCAATATTTTTGACCTGTGATGCGTTTATAGGGTGCAAGGGTGTGCTAACTGCAACTATAGAAATGTACTATTATTAACCTTTTTTGATGAGATATCAAAATTCTACGATTTTTGGTTTTTTATGCTAGCAAAATGCCGCTTTCCTGCAAATTTTCATATTTATAAGTATAACGGTCTCGAAATGCAAGGGGGGGGACAAACTCGGATCACATATTTTCCCCTCTAACTCTTTTCCCCTTTTTTCAAATTTGATGAAAATACCAAAAATGGAATGTACTCGGTGTTACCTTTCTCATGATACCCCACTTGCCTATACCAGAGGAAAAAAAAATTTTGACCTTCATTTTCCCTCTATGGGGACCTCCCCTTAAAGTCAGCCTATTACAACGACTCGCTTTCTCCGGCGAATTATAATAATTCTACATATTCCCACAAAATTTCGTATATGTAGCTTCAGCGGTTCATGAAATATTTCATGGACAGACGGACAGACAGACGGACAGACGGACGCATGACCGATTTCATAAGGGTTTTGTTTTACTACAAAACCCTAAAAAACAACTAGAACCTATAATATACGAATTTTTTTTTGCAGTCCAGATCAAGAACAGAACAACAATCACACGCATTACACTAAAAATCTGCTCTATACGTATAGAACGGTTTTGTTAGTGTAACGCGTGCAGTTTTTGTTCTGCTCTGATCTGGACTGTGGAGAAAAAGGCAGCTAGTGTTAATATCATCACATCATAACAGGCTCCCAAATAAATAATGTGTAGAGCAGAATAAAACTATAGTTTGTTACTCGTATTACCAGAATTATACTGTAGTAAGAAATAATTGACTCACCTGCATGTGAAAAAACTGTCGCTACCAAAAGTATTATCATTGTTTTCATCGTAAAGCGTGTGTTAGACAATCTAAAAAAAAAAACACAAAAAAAATGTGTTAACATTTTGCTATAGGAAAAAAAATACTATTAGTGCATTTAAAAACTAAACACTTGTGGCTGGCTCGGCTAGATCAATATGTACTAATATTAATAATTTAAATTATGTAACTATCCCTGCTGCACACTTCACCGTTTATGTATTAGTCAATCCAAGGGAGCACGATTAAGCCGGCCATACACCATCCGGCCTTCCGAATTGCCTGAATATAGCATACACCATCCGGATTCTTGTCCGGAAAAACTGATCAGGCCCAGCCTAGAGGAATTCCAGATCGTGTATGGCCGGTTCCAACAATTCAATTCAATAAGTACTCGTAGAATGATATTTTGAATTTCTGGCGATAAGATTGAATTTCAACTGTGCATCCGGCCGCCGGAAAGGTCTGTTCGGCTGCCTCAAGGCCGCTTGAACCGGCCATTCACGATCCGGAATTCCGGAACGTGTGTGGTGCAGGCCTGACGGGAACGATTCTCCTTCCGGCCGCCTGAAACTGCCACACACGATCTGGAACTCCTCAAGGCCGGGCAAAATCAGTTTTTCGGAACAGGAATTCCGAATGGTGTATGGTCGGCTTTACAATAGTATTGTGCAATATGTTTCCAAAGCTGGATGATTCCCGAGGTGTGATGAAGTTTATCACTCTATCGACTTGTAACTTGAACAACCAACTTTAGTTTATGTCTTATCACTATCACAATTAAGTTGACCTATTATGAAAAATTTGTCCCTCCGAAGACGTTGCACAACTTATAACTTGTTAATTTCCGACCTAACTACCGCAAATAGTTCTAGAGATCGTTTTGCTCACGGTTATTATCAATTTGTGGTGATCAAAGTCAATTTATTACTTAAGTATTATGAATGCGAAGTATACAACATGTTAGTATACAGTTATCTACCAGACATGTTTTTGTCGCTAATTTTAGAATGGTTCTCAATTAAAAATTGATATATGTATTATGTACTTGCAAAAAAATTGAAGTAGAGGTCTAGGACAACTTTTTGATAATGCTGTATTCGGTAAACATTACTGAACAATTTATTGAATTGGTAAATTATGTAGTGACTAAATCTTTACATGTTGGGAATTCCTTTTGATTTATTTCTACTGAAAGATTAATATTTATTACTAAAGCGGCCATTGCACAGTTAAACAATTTGACGCGTTTCACATACAATTAATTTGACATCAAACTGGCTGCTATGATACAATACAAATTAATTCTATTATTGTCAATTTTCGACCAAATTTTTGTGACTAATGGGTAAAGTGAATGAAAAGAGTAAACTCTAGTTTGCTCAGAAAAATCAAATCAAATTCCTCTTCCCTAGTCTTCCGCGTGGCCGCCACCTGGAACGGCAGTGGTCACTGACCATTGTTAACCAATGTCAAGCCGCCAGTGATGGCGGTGCGATGATTTGGTTGAAGTAAATTTTCCCCCTGTGGTGTGGGGCGTAAAATAATACCACGGCCTTTCCCTTTGACGGCCTATCATTAAAACCGACAAACAAAGGACAGGATGTGTATGCCAGCAACTTGCACTATTTGAAATCTTCCATATGCTAACGAAACGTTAACTATGCCTCGGATAAGGACTGACTCAACGGTTACAACTTTTGGCTATCGTACAATGACAAAGATTGGATTCTGGAATATGCGTACTCTCCTGGACAAGGGATCAGAAGGTCCCCAGAACGCACGATTTCTTCAATTAGAGAGTGAATCTCGGAGGTATAACTTAAACATCTTAGGAGTTAGGCGAAATTCACACATACGATACCGCGCTGCACGACTGCTTGAAATTTCAGTCGAGATACACAGCATCAAATGGGCGGACTCATACTCATCGCTAAGCATGCGACACGATCGACTATGCTTGGCTATTGTGCGTGGCTGTGTCGGAGCTGGAAATGTAGCTAATCTGAATATCGCCTTAGTGAGATAAGATGGTGGAACAGCGGAGAATTTATCTCTCCAACGGGTACCACCGTAATATCGTACTCTGGTATAGCTACCGGTAGCGGCCGTGAGTCAGGTTTGGGGCTCCTTTTAACCAAAGCCGCACGAAACTGTCTCTTATCCTGGGATCCGGTCTCCGACCGAGTCATGACCGCCAGGTTCCGGACTAAAATGAGAAACATTTTAATAATAAAATGCTATGCTCCAACTGAACCCGATAGTGTCTTGGCAAAAGATTCCTTCTACGAACAACTAAACGCCGTTCAGGGCAGAACACCTAAAGGTGACAATATAGGTATAATGGTTATGGTGGGTGATTCGAATGCGAAAGTTGGCGCTGATATCTATGGGCTCAGACATGTGATGGGGAGACAGGGTCTTGATGCTCGTAACGACAACGGTGAAAGATTTGTAGAGTTCTGCAACTTTCACAGTCTCTTCATCGGTGGTACTATGTTTGAGCATAAGGACCATCACAAAATCAGTTGATTCTCTGTTGATCGGCGCAGAACACAAAATCGATCGATCGACCATTTTGCCATTAGTAAAAGATTCAAGAGTTACTTTCTGGACATGCGAAACAAGAAGGGTGCCGATATTGGGATGGGAAGAGACCATTATCTTATGATCGCTAATGTTCGATTGCGTATTGCAGCTGGGCGCCGTCCTAGCGACGAAAGACCCAGGCGCCGCAAATTCAAACCTGCACGACTAAAAAATCCAGCTGTCTTACAACAATATAATGACCATATTGTGCAAAAAGCAGCTGAGATAACCCGACACCCAGATAATGACAAAAATGAAAACCGAGGTGCCATAAAAAATGCGTGCATTGATAGCGCAGATACCATTCTTGGCACAAACACGGATTGCCTGACTAAGCCCTGGATGTCCGACGCTTCATCGCAGCGGATTGTTGAAAGAAAAGAACTAAAGGTTCGTTTGGCTGCAGCATCAGACGACAATCGAAGCAGCATCGAACTCCTTTACCGTCAGAAAGCTCGAGAAGTTCAGCGTAGTGTGCGACGCGGTAAAAGAGTTTATACGAATTCTCTTTTAGCCTCAGCAGAAGAAACCGCAAGAAGTAACAACTTAAACGCCGTATACGAAGTCATCAAGGAGTTTACAGGTAGTCGTAACTCCTGCCAACATCCGGTGAAGGATAGTGATGGAAACCTACTTATCTTGGAAGAAGATCAAATGAGGCGTTGAAAAGAACACTTCGCCGCGGTATTAAACCGTGTAACCTATGGTGAAGTTCCCCCTCATATAGATAATTTAGCTAACCATCAAAATGTGCGTATACGGTCCATTCCCCGACTAAAGTCACTGCAATTATTGCACTAAAACGAGGGAAGGCCGCCGGAATCTACGGTATCCCTGCCGAACTTTATCAAGCAGCGCCAAGCGTAACTGCCGAATTGTTGCACCCACTTGTTGATAAACCGTGGAATACAGAGACTTTTCCCACTGAATGTAAGGAAGGTTTGATCATCAAACTTCCAAAGAAGGGTAGCCTAGCCTAACAGAGTGTAATACGTAATTGGAGAGGCATTTGTGTGCCTCCTGCCGTTGCCAAGATAACAGCTAAAATCGTCCTGGAAAGACTAAAGGCCCACTTAGAAAGCACAATTGATGAAGAGCAGACTGGTTTTCGATCCGGGTTCTCCTGTGTCGATCATATTAACACGCTGCGAATCATCATCGAGCAATGCGCTGAGTACGAATCTACGCTTCATTTGCTTTTCATCGATTTCGAGAAGGCTTTCGATAGTGTGAACCGGGATTCTATATGGGCGGGATTGCGCAGCAGAGGCATCCCTGTCATACTTGTGGCTATTATTAAGGCAACCTATGACGGCACGAAATGTCGCATTCTCCATAAAGGTAAGGTGTCGGGGGACTTTGAGATTCGCAGTGGAGTTCGGCAGGGGCGCATACTCTCACCGATCCTATTCCTCATTGTGATCGGCGATGTGCTGCATGCAGCCCTATCCGGACTGTGGAGTAGCTGCCGCGCTATGCCCCAATAGAGGTTAAGGCAAAGTGATATTATCGTTATTGGAAAATGTTAGAAAATGTTAAATCACTTATTGATTTTTTATTGATTATTCAATAAAAACGAATCGTAGAAAATAACATTCTGGTGTGAACTAGTAGGGAGTTCTTTTCTCTACAAAATAGCACCTTTAATTGGTCGATTCTGATGAATTGGGGTGGAATTATGAATGATTTAGGCATTAAGACCTAATCTAGCGATGAAACAAACAAAATAAATTGCGAATATTTCTACCTTAAAAGTCTACAGAACAACTTTCTTGCATCCGTCGTTCATCGAGAATTATCGCGGATAATGTTACTGTTGTTGGTGTAATGTATTGTACTATATGTGCGGTTAATAATTAAATGTATTCAAATTGTGCTATTGGAATTCTTTGTGGTTTGATTTTGTGTCCGGCTTGGAAACCCAACATCTGATAATTAGTAATAAGATTCACGATTATTGTGCTTAGAGAGTTTAAGTAATTATTGTACTTGATAATTCATCATTGGCAACAACATATTGTACTACACACAGGGCCTATATAAAAGTGGACAAACAGCTATACCAATCATCTGAAATGTCGACAAAAAATTACAACTGAATTAATTACATCGCTGGAAGCTAAAACAAATTATGAATGTACAAACACACGAGGGTAAGGTGAAAAGTTCTCGGCCTGACAATGAAAGACTGCGATTTTCAGTTAAAAAATTATTTTATTTTTCTACAAAATCTCCCTTGACTTCAATACACTTGTTCTAGCGTTTCTGCAACATCAGTATTTTTCCCGGAAGTGGGAGTCTGGAAGGCTGTGAAAATATTCATCTACGAGCCTCGTAACTTCTTCATTAGATACGAAGCGCTTCACAGAAACAAATTTCTTCAAGTTTGGGAACAGATGAAAGTCTGAGGAAGCGCAAATTGTACCCAAAATCTCCAGTTTTCCCATCGCCAACGCACACTTGTGTACAGGTGCGTTGTCCTGGTGAAAGATGATTTTTTCTTCTTCAAGCCAGGCCTCTTCTCGTGAATTTTGGCATCCAGCTTGTCAAGAAGTTTGGAGTAATATTTGCCTGTTATTTTTCTGCCTTTTTCAAGGTAATCAATTAACAGGACCCGTTTCGCATCCCAAAACACGCTGGCCATGACCTTTCCGGAAGATGCGATCGACTTCGCTTTCTTTGGCGCTGAACCACCGGCTTCCACCCACTGCTTCGACTGCTGTTTCGTTTCTGGCGTGTAAAGGTGGACCCAAGTCTCATCCATGGTGACCAATTGCCGCACAAAATCGGTTTGATCCCGATTGAATCGGTGCAAAGGTTGCTGCGGAAATCGTCTGGGCATTTGCTTTTGATCGGCATTCAGCAAATGCGGCTCCCATCTTGCGCAGAGCTTTTGCATCTCTAATTCTTTGTGCACCCGTTCTTTCGACATCCCCACAGCCTCAGCAATATCACTCACTTTCATTCGCCAATCTTCCAACACGATATCATGCACTTTTTCGATGGTTAACGCTGTGGTTGCGGTTTTTGGCCGTCCTTCACGCGGGTCGTCTTCGAGGGACGTGGGACCACGTTTAAATTCAGCTGCCCATTTTTTAACGGTTGACATCGAAGGAGCAAAGTCCCCGTTAATTTTTGTTAAATAATAAAATAATTAACTGGTGCGACGACTCAATTTGAACCATGGCCTCGAGATGAGTTAGCATCATCTCATTTTCTAGATCGTGACGGTCTTGCCAAGACCGCTCAAGCGAGTTATTCACCCCATAAATGGGTACTCATTTAACAGCTGAGTGGGCTTATAGTCTGACACGTAAATCCTTTTTTATCGAAAACTACCGCTTTCAGTAGGAATCGAACCAAGGCCCAGTGCGTAGAAGTGCTGAACTAATGGTATATGAGAATTAGACGAGGACAAATCATCCTGACAATAATCCCGACGAAGATGAGTCTGAACTGACAGCATTAACTGCAATCTCCCCGCGAGTCATTCGCGATGGGCTCAATTTAGGGAGAAAATTGGGTGGTGATGATTCGAATGTGGAACGAGCTCTTCAATTCCAACGAGATATTAGGCGTGTTTTCTGGCGTAACCGTGTAGGTTCCCTGCCCTGGTTGCACAAAAAAAACGCTCTAAGGTAGCATCCAGGTTAAATTCCGAATCGTTAAGTTGTCTACACTGACGTCAAGTGGTGCTCCTCATATAGGGTGTAAATATGTAAATTACGAATTCGAATGAAATATCAGTTTGATTGTCGGATCGTTTATTTATTGCGACAGCGGACATTTATAAACTTGGCGTACCGTTCTAACTTAACAAACATCATTCAAACGAGTTATTTATCAGTGACAGCTACAGGCGGCCAAGGCCCGACGTCGGGCTGTCGCGCCACGATGATGATGATGATGACAGCTACAAGTGCAACTCTATCCAAATGGGTCGCGGGTTCGATCCCCAGCAAATTCTTATCTTTTTTTACATTTTTTTTGTTCCATTGATACTTTTAGTAATCCTATTGAAAAAGTATTATTTAATAATAGACATGGGCCCATCAGAGCAAGACGTAATATTAGTTTACCACTAAATTTGGCTCAGTGACAGAAACACAAGCGTGCCAACATCGACTATTACCTTCTACACGACGCGCCAGAGCCATCTGTGTGTCATGCAACTGGAATTTATTGAGGGGTTATAGCGTGCAGGGCAGCCACCCAAATAAGCTATCCCGGTTAATGGTGTTGGTGTAACGCGTTTGTTATTTTACCCTACACCCGATAAATTCCCAAAAAAAAACACGCCTATTAATAAATGTTTGAATGAGTAGGAGGTTTACAAAGATCTTACCAAAGCCCAACATAGCTTTTATAACTGATTTTCTTACCAACTACAACTACAACAATCTATTTTATGAATATACCGTTATTATTCATAAATTCATGTTAGCGTGCGTTTACACGTGAACATCTCGCCGAATTTGAATGTGAATACAATAACAATAGCATTATATTCGCCGAACGGAACAGGCAATGTTCCCATCTATCCATTTCCCGAGAACTTTTTCGCCGAATATTGCTGCGCGTCTTATGGAAAAAGCATTAAGACGACAAAAGGTGCATTCGGCGAATATGTTCAGAGCTGTTCCCATGAGGAATGGGAACGGGCAAAAATATTCGCCGAATTTAATGGAAATGAACGTTTTCATATGGAGGTATGTTTTCAAACGAGGGTCAACCATTGAGAGAAAATGTATATGCTACGAATCTATTTCAATCGTCTTGCGTTTCACACAAATTGCCAGCAGGTAGACGATGGGTAATTTGAGTTGAGTTGTTATTTGTTTGGGTTTTTTTGGTTTGTTTTCGATTTTATGACACCAGGTCAGAAAATAATGAAATGGACAAATGGATATTTTTTTGTGAGGTGTGATTGTGTGATTGATTAAAATGTAACTGTTTGAGCTATGTAGGTATATTAGATAGATATATTAGTATAAAGATGTAGGTATATTATTTAACCCATATTTTCGTATAATTTGCTTATCGATGTATACATTTAGGTAGGCAATTGATTCTAAAACGTAAAATTGTACTACAAAAAAGATCTTGATCTCTGCCATATGATCAATATTTTCAATGGGTGCGTTCCGTGAAAACCCTAAACGTTCCAAGTTGGTTTGAACTCAGTTCAATTTCAGGTGGAAATGGCATGTAAAATACAAACTAGTGAAATGAATCAGAAAATTGTTCTGGTTGATTTCCCTTTTTATCGTTTGACATGCATTTGCTAAATACTTGAAACGTAATTGCAACGTTGAGAATCCTGAACCTAGGCAATGTATGGCATGTACCCGAAACGTACAATTGGTGTAATTATTCATTTTGGAGTCATTTTGATTTCGGTGTCAGATGAAAAAAACGACTCGGATCTGCGACGAGCGAACTTAAACAGCCATCATACAGACACTTCGCCGCATGGGACCGAATTACGGGCTCAGTATAGAAAGGTTTAGAGGCGGATGGCGGAGAAAGAAGTTTATTTCAGCTAATTCACTTTCAACTCTAATCCAGATGTGATCCCATACAAGACCTGGATGAAAACTGGTTTCTCATTTTCTATCTACTGATTAACAGATACAGTATCTACAAAGAACAGATTCAGTACCAACTGACCAACAGATACAGTATCTACTGAGCGACAGATGCAATATATATTGGCTAACAGACACAGTATATGCTGAGCAACAGACTCATTATCTATTGACCAAAAGATACAGCCCCTATTGAGCAACAGATAAAGTATCTACTGAGAAACAGGTAGATACAGAGACTCAAAAAGCCTTCAGTAATAGTCTATTTCATTTGTCTCTACACTGAACAAACAACATGCATCGCACTTTATTCCCGTCTAATCTAATTTTATATGCGACGGGCCATAAACAAGAAATTTTCCCCACTACACAAAAATGTGGATGTATGTACGTACCTATAATTCTAGGCTGCATAGAATGTATTCCTTCACAAAACCACAATTCCATGTTGGTACATATTTGCATATTACTTGTACTTTATTCACTTAAACTAAAATAAAAAAAAAATCCATACAATGTACGTGACTTACGTACAAATTAATTGATTTACAGCATTTAGATAGAGTTCCAAACAATCTAAACTTCGCCTTCGTGTGATCATTGCTTTCATCCATAAATTTCTTCATCAAATTGATTTCCCAATGCAAAACAATAACAAGTCAAAAACCATAACCCAGTAATATGTACTTGCGGTAGAAAAATGCATACCCGATATCTACTGATCTCTTCAATAAAGACAATGGGCGCGGTCCTGGAAGCCTTCTGCTATGGATCTGACTTTTCTGTTTTCTCCTCTATGTGCTTCCCCCTCCAGTAAATTTAGTACAGACAACTGTCAATTTTTGGATCTGAGAAATATTCCCACAGACGGCATACACGGCCGTCTTGTCAAAAAAGATCTGTCAAGTTTTTAGTTTCAAAATGGAAAATTTAATTATTGCGGAATTATTGGATGATTTCGGTTATATCCATATTGTAAATACTCGTAGTGTGCAAAGCATACTAAATATAGTGCGCGTTGTCATGGATAACAACATGACAAACGATTGGAGTTTGTTAGACGGGATTGAGCGCGAAAACCGACCCAGAAATGCAAATTATTTCGAACAAACAGTTCCCCGATACGACGACTCAAGGAGCAGGTTTGTAGGCTAAAGGCGCAGCAAACTACCAATAAACACTTCGCAACACGTCCTGCACGCTGGCTAACGGATGACTGGCTATGTTGCTTTGGTGACAGAGGCGCCGGTGACATCTGAGAACTGTCAAAATTGCTGATTTTAGAAATTGACCGGAAAAATATTCAGATCCAGAGGGGAAATTGTCAGATCCAAAAGTGTCAGTTGTCTGTACTAAATTTACCGAAGGGGAAAGCAAATGGAGGAGAATTTGAGAAATGTCAAACCCTGATCCGCTCGCAGGAACGCAGCCAATGCTTTCAAAAAAAAGGTCTCATAACTAAAACAACAACACTACGAATCAACAATACCTACGCATATTAACTATTGTATTACCAAATGACAACAAACAGACGAAGGGTAATTTTCTGTTTACGGGTCCATGGGCTAATATGTATCTTTCTAGCAACCCATCATTCTTCATGCCTTCCGTGTGTGTCGGCAACGAAATTTACTTGGTAGTTGTTGGTATATTAGTCCTAATGTTCAAGAACATTACCGCGGTAATGTTCAAATTCGCCGAGATGTTCACGTGTAAACGCACGCTTATATGTACTTTTATTTTATTTTAAACAAGAAGCCCCAATAGTTGACGATATGTTCGATTATGGCCCCGATACGTAACCATCGACAGCATAAGTAGTTGATCTCACCTTGCAGTCACTCAAACCAAATAAAGCGCCGGGTGTAAACGAGACTCCAGCTGAACTATTAAAATCTGGCAGAAGGGGTCTATTAAATGCAATACATCAACTACTTATGCGAATCTGGGACGATGAGGTGATCCCAGAAGACTGGTGCAGAACTACAGAGGCATCTAAAGAGTCTGTACGTCTAACAAAATACTAAAACAAATTCTGGAAAATTGAATAAAGAGTATCAAGGCGGTCCCAGACCTGGCCGATCTAAAGCCGATCAGCTTTTCACGGTCAAGCAGGTTGTGGAAAAGTGTCGCGTGTACAACGTTGACGTGTACCAAATCTTTGTTGATTTTAAACAACCATACGATAGTATCGATCGTACTGTTCAACATCATGCGGCAATTTGGTATACTCGTACCAGTAAAATTAGTACGATTTACAAAGATGACGATGACCAACTCCGTCTTACACGCTAACTGATCTCTTTAAAACATGTACTGGGCTGAAGCAAGGCGATGAACAGGCCTCAACGCTTTACAACCTGGCAGTTGAACACGTCATTGAGGTATGAATGTGAACCACAGCAGCACACTGCTTTTCAAGTCGACGTAGTTGATACCGTACGCTAACGACATCAACATCAAGTCTCGGGCACCTCAGCATCGAGTTCCTAGACGACTAGGATACCTGGGTAGCAACCTGTCAAAGGACCCCAATGAAACTGACGAAATCAAGCGACGGATACAGCTAGCTAATAACATTTTCTTCCCGGTCCTTTCAATAATGAAATCGAAGCATGTGCATAGAAATACTAAGCTCCGCATATACAAAGCCGTCATACGACCTGTGCTATGCTATGGCTGCGAAACGTGGACGGTTACTCAAGCTTCTGGGAACATGATAAAAACATTTGAACGGAAGGTCCTTCGGCGAATTTTCGAAGCAGTTTGCCACCGAAATGGATGGCACGTCCGGTACAACCATGAGCTGTACGAACTGTACGATGAGCTGGAATTTTAAATAATCGTCAAACTACAACCTCTACAATAGGCATGACATAAGCAACGAATAGACGATGAACGCATGCCTAAGAAAATATTCAATGGACGTCGCGTCGACGGAGCAAGGCTGCAAGGAAAACCAAGAGCTCGTTGGAAAGACTCGGTAAATGAGGACGCCGAACAACAGCTGGGCGTCCAAAATTGGAGGACGCGGTCACTTTACCGAGATAATTCGAGGACGATGATGCAGGCGGATAGGTGTATTACGTCTCAAACTTACTGGATCACTAATAAATAAGTCACACTCAACCCGGTAGTAAATATACACTAAGTTGCCCTTACCCCTTGTGGGGCATAGCGCGTCAGCTGTTCCATGTGGCCCAGTTAACGTTTCGTTGGCATAAACTAGTTTTGGAGAATACAGTTGCCAGCATGCACCTCCTGCTCCCCAGTTTACCCACCTATCTGCGGCAAGTCGATGCTGGGGCTTATTATTACGCCCCGCACCACAGGGAGTAGACAACACAAACATCCATGATCACGAACGTCGTCGTGGACTGGATTCGAACCCGAAACGCCGGTAATCAGCATTAACTGATGCCTCTATGCACTGAGCGTAAATACATACAAGTATATGAACAAATCATATCCGAAATTCACTGGCAACATTTCAGTACGGTCTGAAATAATTGCACAAAAAGATAATAATTCACAAAAATCTTTACCACTTAATGACATCAACACAACAACAAATTTTTTTTGAATCACCATAGTTCGATCTATCTATTCTAGCGAAATTTTCTTCAAATATGTAGATAATTGGAGATCACTTCTAAATAAACGAATATCACAAAGTCACAAAGTTATAAACATTTGATCCTTACTATTTATAAACAAAATATTAATTGAGTCGAGCTTACATTTAGTGAAATTATCTCAGACGAATCTCCTCTTCCACTCAACTACGCAACGATACAAAATCCACTCTGAGCGCCACACGTAATATACACCTTGTGATACACGTCAGGTCTACACGTCGAAATGAGCGACCATGGCTTTTATAGTTTAATTTAGTTGATTTTTGCATAATCACTCTCTGACATGCCGATCTTGCCCAGGTATCTGAGCAAAAAAAAAGAACAAAGTGTAGAAGAACCGGTAGAATAGTATACTATTCAACTATAGTTAATCCACACATTTTTTTCAAGAGGAGGTATTCATACGAGCATATGTACTACATTATACACCGTATATTGTTGATCTTCGGCTTAGCAATGTTCTTTAATCTAAATAGAGAATCTGTAAATAATAGCCGTGTTCGATACAAGCGGAGTTCAAGAGTAAATCGAACGATCTACGAACTGCGACGAGCGAATTTGAATAGCAAACATGTATGTAGATACTTCGCCGCGCCGTGAGGGCGAATTGCGGACTCTGTATACAAATATATAGGTGCAAATTGCCGAAGTTAACATTCAACCTGATCGAATATGATCTCATACGAGACCTGGATCAAAGGCCGATCCGTAGTTTTGTATGAAAATGGATCTATATTCGGATGAATCGAACAGGGCTAATTTTTACAACGTCAGTGATTCTGAAAAACCTACTAGCTTCGGGAGTTAGGCGGCTATTACACTATAAAAGTTATTTTACAAATATCTTTTATAAAAGATATTTTCAAGGAACTTTTATAGTGTAATAGCCGGTTAAGAAAAGATTTGCGACATGAACGTTGCTTGTTTCAAGTACGTTTCTTACAAGCATGCACACCTTCCGCCTTAGACGGCTAATATCATTCTTAAAAGTTCTTTTATAATATCGTACGTCAAAGATATTTGTAAAAGAACTTTTATAGTGTAATAGCCTCCTTAAGCCAACTTTACACTTTAAAAATCTTGTTCAAATTTTTCGACAAAAATTTTAAGATCTGGTGTTTGTGCGAAAGTATTAACCGTAAACACATTTATTCTGTGCAATGTTTATCCGCATAGAATGTACAAAAACGAAAACATAAAATTTTTGCTCAAAAATTTGTACAAAAATTTACTAATTTGAGGGTTGCTTTGGATATGTAATGTACACAGATAGATTTTCTCTCAATCCATTACCAGTCGGAAAAGTGGGTCTCAATGGTTCCCAATACACCTCCATAGAATTAAAATACAAAAAAGAAACACTCAATAATTTTATTCGGTTTTTAGCGAGGAAACTATATCTAGGTTCAGGGCCGGTCAAAGGCTAAGGCGAAACAGGCAGTCGCCTGGGGCGCCGACTCTGAAAGGGCGCCGAGGAGTGTGACGAAGAGAGCGTCAAGAGGAAAGCCAAGCTTGAGAGTGAGTTTTGCCAGTTTAGAGGTGAATGTATTGTAATACAATTCCATTTAAATAATTCGCTATTTATCCGATCGGAAGAGATTCTCACACTTCAAATTTACACGCGTGAACGATTCAATTTGCAACCTTTGCTTTATTTTCAAGTGAGTGTCACTTAACTTTGACACATACGTCGAAAAAAATGGTTCGCGAAACGCGGTGGAAATGAGGAGTTCTATGTAAACTATTCCCTCAGTTTTAAATCTATCGAGATGAAATTTTCTACAAAGCCTTCTTTCTATTGCACGCTGTATATAGGTATATGTCGGAACCAATGGAATGCGACGACTACGTCAAATAGCGGCCATAGGGACGACCGGTCCAAAAATTCGTCTTTTTGAGAAAACCTTTTTTATTTCTAAAGATACGAGTATACCTATTTTTTAAATTTCAGACTATTCAATAGTATCTTTATACTTCGTTTACGCTGGACTCGAAATCTTATAAAATGGTATTTCAGCGAAAACTCCTTGAAATCCACAGGATTTCGCATACATTTTATTGCGAAACGAAATCTTGATAGATAGCAAAGACACTATGAAATCCTTCTGAAATCGCAATTGAAATCCTGATGTGATACGGCAATGCCCCACATGCCAATGCCTGCATTTAGGAATCATCATCGCTCCCTGAGCGGTCCTTCCCCTCTTGAGCGCTGTGAAGTGCTACTGTCCCAATGTCTGGTGAATGCAATCGCTCCATGGAGCCGTTGCTGAGCGGCTACTTCTCCTTTTGAGCGAAAATTTTCCACGCTCCCTTGGCTTGGAGCGTGATACATTTTTGTTTTCACAATTCGCATCACAGATGGTGCGCGCGTCATATGTCATTTAATTGAGTGTTGAGTGTTTGAGTGTTTGACAACACAACGTCCTGCGTGTTATTTTACGGGAATTTTGCAGCAAAATTACAATTAAAAGGTGAGTGGTGTTTCAATTAATTGTATATTTGTATAACCCGGCCAAACCAAACAATGCCTGCGTTCACGTTTGCAACGTTGTAATTGCGGTAAGGATTTTCCCTCCACTCAACCAAAAACTCTTTACCCGAACGACTTGTTTTGTAGTTGTCATGTATTAAACAGCTGACAGCCGATTCGCTATTGAGTTTCAAACAAAACTTCAATTAAATTCGCGACGGTTTCAGGAAAAATGAAAAGCACTGCAACATCGCCACAAATTTGTGTTGCTTCGGTGTAAATAAGCACATAAGACGCCATGTACAAATCAAGAACCCGAAAACGAAAATCCACACCATCTCACAGTCACATGCAATACGTCAACTAAGAACTGTCAAATACGCTAATACCCCTTACCCCCCATTGAACGGAAATCAACCAGGAAAAATTTCTGATTAGTTTCCCCGATGTGTGGTAGATTAAACGCAAACTGGAACGGACCGTCCACGAGCAAAATCAGTCGAACTGTTTGCATTTGCGTTTAAAACATTGCGCGACCTGAACCCACCCAATTTAAACAGACAGCCGTTACCCGTTTGTTAGACGTTTGCCATGTCAGCTGATTGTCTCAAATTCGATATGTAGCCAGTGTATTCACAAAACAGGTGTGTGACGGTTGTGACAGGGAGCAGTCGCTCCGTGTGACATGGAGGGGAGATGTCGCTACGTAGCTGCTCAATGTTTTGTGAATGAGCCCAATACAATTTATTCTCAATACCAATGACAGTTGACAATTAAAAATGTAAAAAAAAATGTCAAATAATATCGGATCATGTCAGCCGTTGTCGTAAAAGCCCAATATAATTTATTAACTGCCAAATGAAATCCATAGTATTATCAGCATAAACACTTTCGGGATTTCGGAGTTAGCTGGTCGAAATCACGCGATTTCGAGTCCAGCGTAAACGTACTATTAGCAAAATTACAAGTACATTCCCGAATTTGGTTGAAATTGGGCTACTCTACCATATAGCTGTCACAGGAACGATCGTTCCAAATGCAAGTTTTTGTTAGAAAAACTTTTTTTTATTTTTGAAGATATCTTACCAAATTTCATGTTATTCAATCATATTGACTGCCAAACCAAGTTTCTAAATTTGGATGAAATCGGCCCACCATTTCATATACCTCTCATAGGAACAAATAAATCGGAACATGTTTTACTACTAATTTCAAAGTGGCAAGTGCTACAACGAAGGTATGATACCCTTTACGCTTTGCGTGAAGGGTATTATACTTGTTTTAAATTTCATACACTGAATTAAAATTTCGCGTGGCCAATTATTTCTAAATGATTTCTCAATTCTTTTTATATTTGACCATCAACAAGTGCGGGTATGCTCGTATGGGATCTAATATTTGCAGTCTATTGATTTTATCTATGTGGTATTAAAAACTCTGCAAAAAATCTTTGAAATCTTGATTGTATCAGTTTTATAATCCAAAGCATTCCAGTGGTTGTATTCGCTGAATTTTTTTTTTCTGATCAACAATTAGGGGTTTCCCAGCTTATAGGTTGATGTTCTATCGGAAAAGTACAAAAGTATGAAAGGTATCTGTAAACCTGATGATTATGCATAAATTACATATTAACAAAAAAAAATTGTTATCCCAGAGCTGCTGTTTAGGACGACACATTTGCAATTAGCATATTGGAAATAATACAAAAAAAAATGGATTTTTAAATTTTTTTATTTGGTTATCTAACGCGAGAAATTAAAGCAACACATGCCAGTTATATTGGTACCTTTGAACTTTGATAAATTCTGACATGGAAAATTATTTGAATTTGCAATTATGTGTTAATAGTACTAGTCCGGATGGATCAACGATTAGCACATTCGCCTTCTATGCACTGGATCCCGATTCGATTCCTACTTAAAGCAGTAGTTTTGGATAAAAAGGAGATTTACCTATCGGACTATGAACCCACTCTGCTGTTATATTCCTAGTGAAAGGCTGCAGACTATAACCCACCATCGCAGCCAACTAGCTGTTTTGTTTTTCTTGGTTTTACAGGGGAAATTGAACCATTGCCTTTATCCATACCGAAAATTGACTATGAACTAGACGTATTGACGTAGCCAGGTGAGGGGTCCAGGGGTCCGGACCCCTCCCGAAATACTTTGAGGACACTCACTCTCTCTCTCTACCATACGTACAGACTGTAACTTTGAACGGTGTGTCATTATGTAGATGCTCAAAATATCTCCCCAAATAAATTAAACTGAATTTTACATTTTTTTAAATCAAAGAGTATCGTTAAAGTAGTCCGGATGGCATGGCGCAACGGTTAGCACGTTCGCCTTCAACGCACTGGGCCCCGGTTCGATTCCAGGGATTTACGTGTCGGACTATGAGCCTACTCAGCTGTTAAATGAGTACCCATTATGGGGTAAATAACTCGGTTGAGCGTGTTGCTGATCACATACCTCTGCACAAAAACCGTCACGATCTAGAAAATGAGATGATGCTAACTCATCTCGAGGCCGTGGTTCAAATTGGACTGTTGTGCCAGTTATTTATTATTTTATCGTTAAAGTAAAGGCAAGATTAGATTAGATTGAAGGGTGGGCGTAGAATCCCTAAAGGTTCAGAGCACAGAGGCCGAGTGGCCCATTGTGCTAAAGCCCTGCGTCTGGTAACAGGCCTAGACCTGTCGATCAAGTTTGATCGAGCTAATAAATTTGCTCAGGAGGATTATAGAAGCCGGGTAGGCTACTCCGAAGCAGTCTATACGTCGCTGGGCTAAGGCGTCGCAATCGCATAAAATATGGGTCCAAATCTCATCGTCTTCGCCGCAAAAGCGACAGCTCGAGTCAAGAACAATCCCCATAGTTCGCAAGTGGTCTCTCAGGCCTGAGTGTCCAGTCAGGAGACCACAGACGGTTCTAACCTTGTTCCGGTTTAACTTTAGCAATTCAGTCGATCTGCTACGTGAGTAGCCCGAGGTGAAAAGCTTTGCCTGCCTCACCCTTGTTGATTATCCCAATAGGCGGTAGCCTCATTGCGTTCCCAATCCCTGATGAGATTCATGATTGTACAGGTTGGAATGCCGCAAAAAAGTTCCGGTCCGCAGAAGGGAGTGGCCGAAGCTGTTCTGGCCATTGCGTTGGCCTGTTCATTGCCACTGATACCAGCATGGCCAGGGACCCAAAATAGAGTTACTCTGTTCCGAGAGCCAACTTTATGTAGTGCTTTTAGGCAACTATATACGATCCTGGATGTTACTGTGCTTTTTGACAGCGCTTTGATGGCCGCCTGGCTATCAGAGAATATAGTAATATAGTAAAGGCTAAAAAGTGTTCATTTTTTGTTCGTCTTATTGCAAATGGCAACGCGCCCCTATTCGTCAATATTTTTGCCAATTTCGGATTTACTAAAGAGATAAAATCACGCTGACCCCACATTGTGCGCCAACAATTTCCGTTTTTTTTTCAGTTGTTTTTCGACTATTTTTTATTGTAGTATACATATATTCTACTCTGATACAGGATAAAAAGGACTACAGGCAGCCTTAAGCTAAATTAAGGTGGTTTAAAGGCATCCTTATGTTAATTGCCTTGATCTCTCCAGAGGCATGGGCGCGTGAACATCTCTTGAATTGTTAATGTTGCGATAGTTGCGGTTATAGATTTCAATTCAATTCAATTCAGTTTATTCACAATAAAAATAGGATATAAATACATATTAATTACAATTTGTTATTTTGTGTATTAATCTCCCTAAAAAGCAATGCTTGTGGTGGGATGATTGATAATTAGATACATATCATTAATTAAGTGTAATGGACGCTTTAGTTAATATTTAATATATAGGTACAAATTGCAACTATTATTAAAATTTAATTATTTACAGATTTATAATCAATCAAGTGAAGTTAAATATAACAAAGAATTCATCATAATTTAAATTAAGGAGCCATTTTTTTGTTTTATATTTAAATAGACTTAAGGAGTTGATATTACGTATCTCAACAGGTAGTAAATTAAAGCTACGTGGGCCAATATATGACACATATCTCTGAGTGTGTGTCTTGCGACAAAATGGAATAGGTATTCGCCTATTATTATAACGCGTTATTCTATCATGCATTGGAGTAATATTATGTTGTTTATATGTGTAATATATTGCTGATTTAATATAAAGCTGTTTTAAGCTAAGTACATTTACTAAATTAAAAAGGTCTGATGTTGGATACAGTCTCGGAAGTGAATAAATATTTTTTAAGATTCGTCGCTGAGTTACTTTTAGATTCTCGAGGTGGACATTGAATGTTCCACCCCAAGTAGTTATGCAGTACTGTAGTGACGATTGTACTAATGCGAAGTAGATAGTTTTTAGTTGGTGGATAGTTAGAACTTTATTTAGCATATTCCAAATTACGAAGCTTTGTCTAATTTTCTTATTTACATGCTCAGTGTGATAATTCCATCTAAGGTGTTTGTCAATAATTAATCCTAAATAAGTTGTAACAGAAACTAGCTTAATGTTCTCACAGTTTTCATTACAGTTAAAAAAATTTGTACATTGGGAATCGTGAATTTGGATACAATCAAATGGGGGTTGTGTGGTTGAATTTATTGAGAATGCCATTGCCTTAGTTTTTTGAATATTTAGTTTGAGACGGTGTTTGAATAACCATTTCTTGATTTTTTTCATTGCAGACTGAACTGTAATCAGAGTTTGATTCCACGTAGTTGATGAGCTTAATAATACTGTATCGTCTGCAAAGGCTACTATAGCACAGTTTTCGTGTACAAAGTTACATAAGTCATTAACGTAAATAGTATACAGTATGGGTGACAGCACAGTGCCTTGCGGTAGTCCTACACTTCTATTATATTTCCAATCACTAGCGTGTTCATGTATTCTAACTCTTTGTTGTCTGTGGTATAAGTATGACTTGAGCAAATCTAAGGGTTTGTTTTCTATTCCTATATTTTTTAACTTATTTATTAGGACTTCGCATACAATAGTATCAAACGCTTTAGATAAATTCATAAATACTGCAATAGGTTTACGATCTCTATCTAATTCTTCGTTTAAGTAGTTTGTCACATTGATTGCTGCATCTTCTGTACTAAGTCCTTCACGAAAACCATATTGTTGGGTAGACAGTATACTATTTTCAGTGAGAAATTTAACTAATCTTTTTTTAATGCATTTTTCAAAAATTTTAGCAATGGAGGGCAAAATAGAAATTGGACGGTAGTTATTAATATCATGTTTACTACCATTTTTGAAAACTGGTACTACTATTGCTTTCTTAAGTGCGTTTGGAAAAGTCCCTCCTTGCATACACTTATTTAATAGTTTCGTAAGAGGTTTTTTAATTTCACTTTTGATGTTTTTTAAATCAACAGAGCTTATTTCATCCCAACCAGTAGATGTGTTACTTTTGAGTGCGTTAATTACCTCCACTACTTCGTCTTCAGTAATTTTAATTAAATGGAGGTTGGTCTTAATATTTGGCGAGCAGTTTTCGGTTCCTAATTCTTCATCAGATTTATAATTATGAAACATGTTCGCTCCTATGTTTATAAATACTTCATTGAAATGGTTCGCTAACAATTCTTTTGATTTTATCTGGTTTGAGGTGTTATTATTCAGTATTTCCATTGGAATGTCGGAACTGTCTTTATAATTATTTTTTAAGTTACTAACTATTTTCCAAAGATTTTTGTTATTTGTATCATTATTTAATTCGTTCTGAAAGTAATTCATTTTAGCTATTTTTTTTTAATTCATTAATTTTATTTCTATATCGTTTGTAATGTCTAAGAAGATGTATATTAAATGGTTCCCTATCTAGTCGACGTTTAATTTTATCCCGAGTCCTAATTGATTTTATAATTCCCTCTGTTAGCCACGGTTTTAGGGGAGTCAATTTGTTTTCAATTTGTCTTCTTGTTGTGGAATCTTCAATCATTGTTCTTAATTTGAATATAAATTTATCAGTCGATATATTAGGAGTGTCGCGTTCGTCAATAACTTGATTCCAGTCTACATTTCTAATTTTTTGTCTAAGTTCTTCGTAATTTGTTTTTGTTATAGTTTTTATATCTTTTTTGTACTTATTTCTATGTTTTAAGTCAATTTTTACTATAATCGTGTAGTGATCAGTTATTGTGTTCTGTAAATTTATAGGTATAATATTATTAGTACTTGCAGGTGTTTGTTGCTGTCTTATCAATATGTGGTCAATACAAGATCGGTTTACGTTATCTACTCTGGTGAAGCTATTAATAAAAGAAATAAATCCTAAGCTATTCATTGTTGTAATATAGTCATTGCTTATATGCGAGTTATTAAGAATGTCTATGTTAATGTCACCTATTATTAAATCGAATTTTGATTGTCTTGTGGGCGGAATAATTTCATATAGTTTATTAATGAACTCGTTACTATCCACCGAAGGAGACTTATAAATAGCATAAATATTGGCCGTTTCATTATAAGATAGTGTCAATTTTACGTTAAGTCCTGTAATTTCGAATGGTGTAAGTTCTATATTATATATATTTATTCGCCCATTTTGGTGGTCCAAAATTTGAAGAGGACTATCAAGTGTCGGCTTTAAGAACTACAGACATTTCGAAGCGGCTAAAATGTTACAAGCGATTTCTTATTATTTGACTAGGGTCCTTATATAGTTAAGGTCGGCAGAAGCATTTGATCCAATAATCTTTTTATGAACGCAAATCAATTGACATTGGCTGCGTTCCTGCGAAAGAATCAGGATTTGACATTTTTTTAATTCTCCTCCATATGCTTTCCCCTCCGGAAAAATTTGTCCAGACAACAGTTAGTTTTCGGATCTGAAAATATTCCCCTCCGGATCACAATACTTTTCAGATCCGGAGGGGAACATTTTCAGATCTGAAAATTGACCGTTGTCTGTACAAATTTTACCGGGGGGGGGGGGGGGGGGGAGCTGCCGTAGTGATTCCGTTGGGTCCTGAAAATTTAAAAGGCTGGAAGCTCGAAGTTGCCCAAAAGACCTTTGAAAAGATGCAATTGGAGTCGCATTGTGCTATAACATTTTTCCGATCGTTGGTATTCATGGGTGGACTATCAATAAAATGTGCATCGAGAAGAATATTCACTGGAATCTGTTCAAGTACCATCCTGCTTCAAAATAAAATTTGGCATAGATGGATTAGTTGAAAGAACTTTCCGTAGTTCTGTTGATCCTTCAATTCGCAGAACAGCCTCCACGGACTTCACTTCGCCTTTCTAAAATATTCGGAGCGGTTCGTAACCGAAATGGATGGCGAATCCGGTACACCCATGAATTGTACAGCCTTTACGATGAACTCTAAGTTTCGGAGATCATCAAATTACAACCACTGCAATGGGCAGACACGTGCAACGCATGAACAGCTAAGCAAGTTTTAAAAGTTGACCGAGACAATTGGAGGAGAACTATCCAGACGGCCAAGGTCCAACGACGGACCGTTGCACCACAATGATGATGTTTGTTGTTTTGTTGGCTTGACCTCTCCAGGGGCATGGGCGCGTCAACATCTCTTTTATTACTATGCTTTACTTACGTTTCGATAGCACACATTTTGTCGGATGCTGCAATTGCTAGCTTGTACCTCCTATCCGCGCTGTCTTTATACTGACAAGATCGGAGTACAGTGGGAGTTCTATAAGTACCCACTGACAGTTTTTGTTCGCGCCGAGGATCGAACATCCGTTTCTCTGGATGTAGCATCGTAGAGCGGTGACCGAGAGCACACGGCCATCGAGCGCGTCAACAATGATGATGATAATCCTATAAAATTCTTGACTGTTTTTCCTGTAAGAATATCAGTTAAGCTAATAGTGAGTAAATGGGCTCCTTTCGGCAAGTTGAACGAATGTTAACAACGAGCAAATTGACGACTTTTTAAAGGCCAAAAGGTCAGTGGTGGACGTTATTTATAGAAGCAACATTTTTTTAAAGGTAATTGTTAGAATGTACTTAACAGTTTCTATTTCACGTGTTAACATCATTTCACATATCCAATCAAAAATGTCAATGTTTTAAATAATCAAAAATGTTCATTCTTTTTTATTTCACTTCTATTAAAGGCACAGTAAATTACAAAAATATTTCTGAATTACACAATTATTCATTTTATAATAGTTGGTAATAAATATAAACGCATATAACCATTTTTCTAAATATCTTTACAGAAACAGTTATACATAAGTAATTCAATAGAATTGCTAGAATACAAATAAAAAGAAAAAAGTATTTTGTTTTTCATGTATATACGAATGTGTATAAAGACTAGATATCTAATTGTAATATATTTTAAGCATTATACTCATAAATACATATCGTTTAACATATGGTTTACGCTACTCAAGCCTAAATACGTCTATGCACATTAGCTACAGCGTTAATGCTTTCTTATTATAATGAACAAGCTGTCCAAAATCAGCGAACGAGGACTTTACCATGCGATTCTTTGTGCGATTCCGGACAAAAAATAATGGGACTTTTTTTTCAATTTCGCATTTTTTTCCCTTTGTTCTGGAACAATTGTCCGCATTAAACTAGTTCTCGATGGAGTTTTGAAGCAGGAAGCAGGTTAAACTACTACCTTATTAAAAAAATAAATAATAATGCGGAAATTGTCATAATGTCATAATCTAACTTTTCAACCATGATCTAAACATAGCAATAGTTTGGCGCGATCAAAAACTGCCTGTAAGTACTAATAGAACTCTCACAGTGCTCTGTGCTTGTCAGTATTAAGACGGCACGGATAGGAGGTGCTAGCAACTGCACTTCCGAAAAGTAGATATGCTATTGAAACGTCAACAAGGCATAAAAATGCTGGAGATGTTGACGCGCCCATGCCCCTGGAGGGGTCAAGGCAACTAGAGAGAGAGAGTCGAGAGCTTAGCTGATACAGTAAAAAATCAGCTAATTTTCTTGGCGGAATTCTACCGCCTATTCGATTCTATTCTACGTCTGTGACATCTCTCAGCGTTATTTTGCGGTTGAGTTGGTTTCAACTCCTCCTCCTTCGAATGAATTTCCAGAACTCTGCTCGTTGTGACCAGTTTAATTGTCTCATTTGAATGTGCAAACGTAAGCAGATTAGCTGTTTGGAATTATTGTTCGATAAGTTTTTAACTATTCCGGATGGCGCAACGGTTAGCACGTCCGCCTTCTACGCACTGGGCCCCTGCTCGATTCTAACTGAATGCAGTAATTTTTCGATAAAAAAGAGGATTTTCGTGTCGGATTATGAGCTCACTCAGCTGTTGAATGAGTACTCATTTATGGGGTAAATAACTCGGTTGAGCATGTTGCTGATCACATACTTCTGCACAAGACACACCGTCACGATCTGGAAAATGAGATGATACTAACTCATCTCGAGGCCATGGTTCAGATTGGACTGTTGCACCAGTTATTTATTTTTTATTTAAGTTTTTAACTGGAGGATGGGAGCCGTTTAGCGTTTATCTATAGGATAACTTTAACCAGATATTGTGAAAAAGGCCTTTAAAATCGCAGTCCAGCCGAACTTAAAAACACGAAGATGACGCCATGGTTGAGTCACCTAAATTGACGGCTTGCCTTTTCCATTGTCTGTTGTGCGCAACGTTGCGCGTAGTGTGAACAGGAAGCCTGAGACTGGCCTCGGCTGAGTTTCGCTAAATCTAAACACATTTAAGACATTTAACATTCCTTGCAAAATTATGTTCCGTGAGCAATCGTAAATCATGATCCGAATTTATTCGTTCATTCGATCAGTCACGTAATTTTTTTTTTCATACGATTGCTGTTCCGTTCACGTGACTTAGAGGGACTACACACCTTCAGTTTTCCGCTCAGTTTATCACGTGTGACATCATGTCTGAAGGATAATGCGTGTGAACTGCGCAGTTTTGGCATATTTTCACGCCAATCTGAGATCTGTGAATTCGGACCCCGATTTGCAACGGTAATCTGCGCAGATAACACAGTTTATAGTTCGGTTTTATCAGTTTTCGACCAAATTTCACCATGACCACCGGCACCGCAAAAGGTCTGTAGTCCCCTTTATGCTATCGAAACGTCAACAAGGCATAGAAATGGCAGATATGTTAACGCGCCCATGCCCTTGGAAGGGTCAAGAAAATTAACAACCGTCCGTCAGCATTAATTTGCGGCTGAGTTGATTTCAAATCCTGTTCCATCGAATTTCTAAAACTTTGTTCTTTATGACCAGTTTAATTGTCTCATTTAAATGTGCTGTCAAAATCTCAGCAGCCCGTGAAATTATCGTCCGAAAAATGTTTAACTGAAGGATGGGTGGCGTTTAGCGTTTATCTATAAGATAAACTTTGACATTGAGAAAACGGCCCATAAACGATTTAATAATCACTGAAAAGTCTAGTTCTGTTCAAAAACATTTTTTCCCGAATTTTTGCATTTATAATGCTCGAAATTTTTCCTACGTATCGTACTTGTCCTATTTCAAGAATTCGGTTATATTCTAAGCAAACCGTGTTAACATAATTTAATACGAACACTAGTATCCCGGTTATGTATGGAAAGATAAACGGATATCTGGAACTCAACACCTTCTTCGCCAATCGTAACCTACAGCTATCAGCGCCTAAATCTACAGCAACCCTATTCACATCTTGGACCAAGGAGGTCAACACACAGCTAAATGTAAGCATAGGTAACAAACACACCAATCCCCACAGTCAACCATTCGAAGATTCTAGGTGTTACCCTCGACAATATGGCCACATCATCGCCCCACGCCTCTTCGGTATGCAATCGAATGAGAGCCCGTAATAAGGTCCTACAAGCTCTCGCCGGCAGCTCCTGGGGAATGGACAAAGAGACCATGCTTACTACTTACAAAGCCTTAGGACGATCTGTGGCAAAGTATGCTGCACCTGTGTGGACGGAGAACCTCAAAGACAGTAATTGGAGGAAGAAATGCTACCCTTCGCACCGTGACTGTCATCTGATGTCCTCCCAGGATCACCTTCACCAGGAAACCAACATGTTACAAGTCAAACACTACAACCTCCTGCTGTCCAAGCAATATCTTATCGGTTGCTATCGCATGGATAAAACTCCTCCACCCAGAAACATCAGAGGTAACCTAAGGGACCTTGAGAGGGAGGTCCAAAGATTCAAGAGGGTGCCGTTCGACAACGAAACTTGCAAGACTGCCATTGCATCGATACACACTGAGGAGGCACGACGATCGATCCAAGACCTTCGCTCCAACCCGGTACTCCACTCCTGTCCACCAAACATATCTTCCAACGAAGTTACGCTGCCCAGGCGTGGTGCCCAGGTGGATGGTGTTCGAGACTAAACTCATACCTGTCTCGAATCGATCGAAAAATCAACAACACGTGCCCCGCTTCCAATGGCACTCCACACGACGTCAGACATCTGTTTGAATGCCCAGAGGCCCCCACAAACTTAACACCTATATCTTTGTGGGAAAACCCCATCGAGGTCGCATTCTTCCTTGGCCTCGACATAGAAGGGGAAGACGAGGAGGCGTTTTTAAGTGACGCCCTATGATGAACCCCAAATGTCGCTAATCCTGAAATAGTGTCAATGCAACTTAATAATCATAATAAAATAGAGAATTAATTTTCAAAACAAGTCAAATACAATTGTAAACAAAATTCAAGGAAAAAGCCAAACAAAAATAGTTTGAGCAAACCAAAAATTTCCACTTTGCAAAATTTAACTTTTAAATCGTTTCTTTTATAATGGAATAAGTTTTTCAAAATAGGGCAAAGTATTACCTGCGATTTAGTTATGTGTTTGAATGCTCGAATTTTTGTTGTTTTGGTAATGTAAGACAAGCAATTTTCGAAAAAAAAATAGAAATGAAATGAAAGAAATAGAAATCGAAAAAGACAACTCTGATTAGTTTTCGCTCGGAATTGCATGTGGAATGGCGTAGTGAAGTCCGTGTACGCTAATTTTGGGATACCCGGTATAGTTTCAATATTTTTTTATATTAATTAGTTTTTATGTCGATTTTATTATATTTTTTCATTTCCATTGGATAGAAAAATAGGAAGTCAATTTCAAAGAAGTTAATCACTATAATTCAGAAAACTTATCTTTTTTTTTAATTGTTTACTCGTTCACTGGCCACTCTCCTAGCTATCGTTTAGCAAATAGATTTTTGGCAACACGGACATATAAAAAACAATTTCTTTCTTATTTTGCGTATATGTTAAATGTGTGGGTATATGGGTGGATTATAAATAAATGTTTTTTTTAGCGTACAATCTGTGATTTTTTTTAATGATAAAACAACAAGTAACCTGTTATTTGTGTAATGCATGTTTCTTACCCTGCACTACACTCGATAGATACGCAAAAGAACACGCCCTACATAACCCGCGGTTTTGTGACCAGTTGTGAGATGGGGGAGGGGGCAGGTCCACCAAAGTGTGGCGCCACGTCTATTTCGTTTTCTCATCTTTTTTATTTCAAATTTCACCTGTTAGTCTAATCTTTGAAACATATACATTAAGATTTTTGGGTGTATTAAATTAAAAATAAAATGGATATTCCCTAAACGGTAATCTCCGATTAGCGAACATTACTAATTAGCGGCAACCAAGCTGGCCCCGAGAGTGTCCACTAATGGAAAATTCACTGTAATGCACTTGATAAGCGAAAAATGTGACGTGACCCAAGGAGGGGGGGCTAGAATTTGTGACGATATGTGACAACTGGAGAGGGGGAGTCAAAAATTGCCAAAAATCGCGTGACGTATTATGTGGACGGCCCCTTATCGCTTATTTTAGGTTTCATTTGCAGGGGAGATAGAGGTCCCTTCGGTCGGAGTTTCCGCTTTTTCAAACATTTGGTCAAAATTTCAAGTCACTAGTACCGTTAGAACGCTTTCCAGGTGGTGCAAATTTGGATATGAGCTTTCTGGCTACTATAAATTTAAAAAAAAATCAGACAGTCCCGAATATGCACCCTGAAGCCCCTTTTCAAGACGTATCGCCTGGTCTAATTTGTTCGAATTTTAGAGCAAATACCAGCTTTCATGGCTTAATAAAAAAAACCTAGAATCAGCTCTGGCATTTTTATTTATGGAGGTTCACACAATTCATTTCTGAGGTACAAATTAAATATCTTAAGAGTTAGTGAGATAAAATAATATGGTGGAACAGCGGAGAATTTATCTCTCCAACGAGCAGCACTGTAATGTTGTACTCCGGTAAAGATACCGGTAGTCGTCGTGAGTCAGGTGTGGGACCAGAGCCACGCGAAACTTGACCGCCAGGTTCCGGACCAAAATGAGAAGCATCTCAATAATAAAAAATATGCTCCAACTGAACCCGACAATGTCTTGGCAAAAGACTCCTTCTACGAACAACTAAACGCCGTTCAGAGTAGAACACCTAAAGGTGACATTACCTATATAATGGTTATGGGTGATTTGAATGTAAAAGTTGGCGCTGATAACTATGGGCTCAGACCTGTGATGGGGAGACACGGTCTTGGTGATCGTAATGACAACGGTGAAAGATTTGTAGAGTTCTGCAACTTTCACAGTCTCTTCATCGGCGGTACTATGTTTCAGCATAAGGACTATCACAAAATCAGTTGGTCCTCTGTTGATCGGCGCAGAACACAAAATCAGATCGACCATTTTGCAGTAAAGTAAAAGATTCAGGAGTTGCCTCCTGGACGTGCGAAACAAGAAGGGTGCCGATATTGGGATGGGAAGAAACCATTATCTTATGATCGCTAATGTTCGATCGCGTATTGCAGCCGTGCGCCGCCTTAGCGACGAAAGATCCAGGGGTCGCAAATTCAACACCGCTCGATTAAAAAAATCCAGCTGTCTTAATGACCATCTTGCGCAAAAAGCAGCTGAGATAACTAGTCACCCAGATAGTGACATAAACGAAAACTGGGATGCCATAAAAATGCGTATATTGATAGCCCAGATACCATCCTTGGCACAAACTCGGGTTGCCGGAATAAGCCCTGGATGTCCGACGCTTCATGGCAGCGGATTGTTGAAAGAAAGGAGCTGAAAGTTCGTTTGGCTGCAGCATCAGACGACAATCGAAGCAGCATCGAACTCCTTTACCATCAGAAAGCTCGAGAAGTTCAGCGTAGTGTACGACGCGATAAAAGAGTTTATGTAAATTCTCTTTTAGACTCAGCAAATGGCCCAGTTGACTTTTCATCGGCATAAACTGGTTTCGGAGAATACAGTTGCAAGCATGCACCTCCTACACATGCATGGCCACGAACGTCGTCTTGGACGGGATTCGAACCCGAAAGGCCGGCAGTCAAACATGAGACTGATGCCTCAACACACTGCGCTACCGGTCGCCGGTCTGCTTCTGGTTAGTATAAGATGGCACTGGTATATAATGGCCAGGAATAGGCATTATAGCTAACCAATGTCCCACGATAACCTTACGTTGGACGCCAATTTGTATTTGAAATCAATTGATACATACATAGCTCAAAGAAGGGTTCCAAGATAAAACAAGACATTAATGAATGCAGCTTAACTAACATAAAAGGTTGCAAGGGTGAGACAGTTCGTCTGAAGGGTGTATCTTTATTCTAACCGATTTAAGAACATAGACGATGTATTTCCATTTTAATACTTTGTTAGTTGTCTTGGGATAAAGTGTTTTTGTTTTTGCTCAAACACCCCGCGTTGGACGCCATTGATTTATGTTTCTGGTTCAATTCTTAGCCAGAATACTTTACTTACTCACTTCAAATAATGGACCTCTGTCCAGGTTTTGGCAAAAACGTCCCTTAGAAAATATTCTGCGCGTGTGCCTGAACTGAAGTACTTATTTAGGTTGTTGTTGTTGTTGCAATGGTTAGAAGTTTGCTGTGTGAGTGTGTTAGGTTAGGTGTTAAGCGACAGGAAGATAGCTGCCTCTACGGGGTTCTCCCAAAGCGACCTAGGGGTCAGATGTGTGGGTGCAGCTGGGCAATCGAAAATGTGATCCACATCGTGAGGTGTACCATTGCAGGCGGGGCATGTGTTCGTGACATCCCGGTCAATGCGAGATAGGTAGGAGTTAAGACGCAAACACCAGCCCGACCGAAGTTGGGCAAGTGTCGTCCTCGCTGCTCTCGAAAGTATTCTCTCATCGGAAGAAATGGCTGGTGGTTGTGTCGAGAGAACTCTATTTGGACCTAGTCCTGCGATTGATATTTATACCTCCTCGTGATGTATTGCTGCGATGGCTGATCTGTATGCTTTGTTGTCAAAGGGAACCCTTTTGTACCTCTGGACGTCTTTCGAGGTCCCTCAAATTACGTCTGACATGTATTGGTGGCGGCGTCTTGTCCATGAGGTCGGTGTTGGGGTGCTACCTGCAGTAACAACCCACTGGTACTGTTTCGAAGAAAAAGCTTGTTGTGGTCCCTTAGAGGCATCATCCTTGTTTCCTGATGCAGGTAGTCCTGGGATGATATCAGGAGACAGCCAGTCACAGTACGGAGAGCGGCGTTTTGGCAAGCCTGAATGTTATTCCATTGTGTGTCACAGAGATTCTGTGACCACACTAGAGCCGCATAGTTGGCTAGTGACCTTCCGACTGCTTTGTATGTGACCAGTAGGGTTTCTTTATCCTTGCCCCAGGTGCTACCGGCCAAGGCTTTAAGGATTTTATTCCTTCCGCCCATCCTCTTACACACGGTTGAAGCATGGGGAGATGACGTGGCCATGCTGTCAAGGGTTACTCCTAGAATTTTAGGTTCACGGTCGGAATAAGTTGATTGCCAATTGAGATCCCAAGATGCATCTTGACTTCTTTCGTCCAGATGGTAAATAAGGTTGCCGAGGATTTAGGCGCTGATACAATTAAATTCTTGCCCGTGAAGCTCTTCCAGGTAATCATTTAATCGTTCGCACATTTCCGTGACGTTGTTCCCTGTTGCCAGAATGGAGCAGTCGTCGGCATAGGAGATAATTTCGAATCCTTCAAGTGGAGTTGGAATTCCAGACAGGTAAAGGTTGAACAAGGAGAGAGATAAAACTCCTCCTTGTCGCACACCTTGTTTGATCTTCCTTAGCTTCGACTTTTTGCTCCTGAATTCGGTGTAGGAGTGCCTGCCCGCGAGATAGTTGGCAATCCATTTTGTAGTATGCGTTGGAAGAGATGCATTGTATAGGTCAGACAGAAGTGCTGAGTGGCTGACTGTGTCGAAGGCTTTCGACAGGTCAAGTGCCACCAGAATTGTTCTGTGACATGGACGCGGTTGGTTAGGCCATTGTGGATGCGAGTTGTAATGGCATCCAGGGCCGTCGTCGTACTATGCATCCTTCTGAAGCCGTGCTGGTGGTTTGCAAGCATATTTCGGTCGCAATTATCTAATAGCTCGCGAGGAGTTTGGCGAACATGAGTTTTTCATAATACATTTTTTAAATTCCAAAATTCCAACCAAATTTACCAGGAATAAAGAAATACCACGTTTAATTATAATGAAGCTACCAAGACAAGAACAAAATTTCTATATTTTGCTGTATGTTGTTGTCAATTTTCTACAAACTATTTTAATACATATCGGAAATCATTGCAAGATGTCCATTTTTATAATAGCCGTGTTCGATTCACCCGGGCAAAAACCCATTGCCTATAAAATGACTGACCAATGTTTGATCCAGGTCTCGTATGGGATCACATCGGCGGATCAGAGTTGAAAGTGAATTGGTTGAACGTAAGCCTCATTTTCGCCAGGTATCTGCATGGTGCCTGTTTGAATTCGCTCGTCACAGTTCTCTGTCCGCTTGAATCGAACACGACTATTGATAATTTTGTGATAGAAATTGAAATTATAGACAGTATCTATTCCAAACAAACTGACTAGGGGTATTCACGTTCCCTGTCGTAAATGTCGTATCCGTCATAAACTTCTGCCATTCCCGCAGTAAAATGTTTGAAGTTTGCAACTTAACGACAAATACGACGTGATCATGAATCCCTCTATTATTCTAGGTGGGATCCTTTTCTATAATTTAGAGATAGCGCCTCAATTTGAAAGTACTAGAGACTGAAATCCATAGTATCTTCATAAAATCCTTGTCGTGGGTTTGTATATTTATAGAAAAAACTACTCCTTACTTTCAAATTTTTGTTTATGATATGTTAAGGTTAACTTTAGCATATAACGGTTTGGTCTAATGCATATTCTGTACAATTTTAATTTGGAATAGATACTTTTTGGGAAATTCATGATACCTTTAATATCGGAATTGTTTATTTCTTCTTAATGATTTTATCACTCGATATTAAAATATTATAAAAAATGCACAGTTCTTATCATATTGGATTGACATATTTTTTTTAAGTCCAACTTCAATCACCTACAGGAACAGTTTTAGGTAATTTCTTCTACATAAATAAACAATGTCTTCATGAAATGCTTTCAACATAATTTAAATAGGCAGGATTTATTAAATAATCACTTCTTTTTCTTATTCTAGCAAGGCAAGAGTAATTAAATCTATGAAAAAGAAAGATGCAATAAAGCTAACAGTTTACAGAAAGAAAGTAAAATATTAACTAAAACTTTAGCCGTTAAAAAGAAGATTGTCGAAAAACCTAATTCAAAATAAAACCTTCTAAAAGTTTATAGTGCGAGTAAATTGTAAAAGATACAGTTAAAAACTTTATATTATAAATAAACCAACAATTTATTAACAAAAAATTAAAATCTAGTTCCAAAATAATAACAAATGTTCTCATCTTTTCTCCGGTCGGCACAAAAAACGTTCAACTTTTACGAGTTTCAAATAATGCAGCCATGTCTTATTTGGCACTCGTTGTTTATGGCGACTGGTTTTTAAAATAACTGGCGCAAGAGTTCAATTTTGGGAACAAGGCCTCGAGATGAGTTAGCATCATCTCAATTACTAGATCGTAACGGTGTCTTTTGCGCGGAGGTGTGTGATAAGCAACAAGAAACTAAGTTATAGTATTTACCCTAAGGGTACACTTAGGGTGACAAACTTCTTCTTCCATGTACTGAAACTTTTCTACGGTACACAAAAAATATACAAACTGTGTATATCTCCCTTTTTCGTCCTAAGTAATTAGATCAGAAGGAAAATACGACTTTAATACAAAGGCAACTAATGCAACAATGAGTGGGGAGGAGGGGGGCAAAATTCCTCTTCCATAGTCCTCCGCGTGGGCGCCCCTGGAACGGCAGTGGTCACTGACCATTGTTAACCAATGACAAGCCGCCAGTGATGGCGGTGCGATGATTTGGTTGAGGTAAATTTTCCCTGTGGTGTGGGCCGTAAAATAATACCACGGCCTTTCCCTTTGACGGCCTGTCGTTAAAACCGACAAACAAAGGACAGGATGTGCCAACAACTTGCACTATCCGAACTATTCTATATGCTAACGAAAGTTAAACTAGGCCTCGGATATGGACTGACACAACAGTTACGACTTTTGGCTATCGTACAATGACAGATTGGATTCTGGAATGTGCGTACTCTCCTGGACAATGGATCAGAAGGTCCCCAGAACGCCCGATTTCTTCAATTAGAGAGTGAATTTCTGAGGTACAAATTAAACATCTTAGGAGTTAGTGAGATAAGATGGTGGAACAGCGGAGCATTTATCTCTCCAACGGGTAGCACTGAAATGTTGTACTCCGGTAGAGCTACCGGTAGCGTCCGTGAGTTAAGTGCGGGGCTCCTTTTAAACAGAGCCGCACGAAACTGTCTATCCTGGGATCCGGTCTCCGACAGAATTATGGCCGGACCAGGTTCCGGACCAAAATGAGAAACAACTCAATAATACAATGCTATGCTCCAACTGAACCCGACAATGTCTTGGCGAAAGACTCCTTCTACGAAGAACTAAACGCCGTTCAGAGTAGAACACCTAAAGGTGACATTATAATGGTTATGGGTGATTTGAATGTAAAAGTTGGCGCTGGTAAACTATGGGTTCAGACATGTGATGGGGAGACACGGTCTTGGTCATCGTAACGACAACGGTGAAAGATTTGTAGAGTTCTGCAACTTTCACAGTCTCTTCATCGGTGGTACTATGTTTGAGCATAAGGACCATCACAAAATCAGTTGGTCCTCTGTTGATCGGCGCAGAGCACAAAATTAGATCGACCACTTTGCCATTAGTAAAAGATTCAAAACTTGCCTCGTGGACGTTGGAAACAAGAAGGGTGCCGATATTGGGATGGGAAAAGCCCATTATCTTATGATCGCTAATGTTCGATTGCGTATTGCAGCCGTGCGGCGTCCTAGCGACGAAAAACCCAGCGCCGCAAATTCAACACCGCTCGACTAAAAAATCCAGCTGTCTTACAACAATATAATGATTATCTTGCGCAAAAAGCAGCTGAGATAAGTAGTCATCCAGATAGTGGCATAAATGAAAACTGAGATGTCATAAAAAATGCGTACATTGATAGCGCAGATACCATCCTTGGCACAAACCCAGATTGCCGAGATAAGCCCTGGATGTCCGACGCTTATGGCAGCGGATTGTTGAAAGAAAAGAACTGAAGGTTCGTTTGGCTGCAGCATCAGACAACAATCGAAACAGCATCGAACCCCTTTGCCGTTAGAAAGCTCGAGAAGTTCAGCGTAGTGTGCGACGCGATAAAAGAGTTTATGCCAATTCTCTTTTAGTCTCAGCAGAAGAAGCCGCAAGAAGTAACAACTTAAACGCCGTGTCATCAACTCAACTCCTGCCAACATCCGGTGAAGCATAGTGATGAAAAGCTACTTATCTTGGAAGAAGATCAAATGAGGCGGTAGAAAGAACACTTCGCCGCGGTCTTGAACCGTGTAACCTCTGGTGAAGTTCCCCCTCATATAGATAATTTAGCTAACCATCAAAATGTGCGTATACGGTCCACTGCCCCGACTAAAGAGGAAATAGTCACTGCAATTATTGCACTAAAACGAGGAAAGGCCGCCGGACTCGACGGTGTCCCTGCCGAACTTTATCAAGCAGCGCCAAGCGTAACTGCCGATTTGCTGCACCCACTTGTTGATAAAGCGTGGAATACAGAGACCTTTCCCACTGAGTGGAAGGAAGGTTTGATCATCAAACTTCCCAGGAAGGGTAGCCTCACAGACTGTAATAATTGGAGAGGCATTTGTGTGCTTCCTGCCGTTGTCAAGATAATAGCTAAAATCGTCCTGGAAAGACTAAAGGCCCACTTAGAAAGCACAATTGATGAAGAGCAGGCTGGTTTTCGATCCGGATTCTCCTGTGTCGATCACATTAACACCTTGCGAATCATCATCGAGCAATGCGCCGAATACGATTCTCCGCTTCACTTGCTTTTCATCGATAGTGTGAACCGAAATTCTATATGGGCGGCCTTGCGCAGGAGAGGCATCCCTGAGAAGCTTGTGGCTATTATTAAGGCAACGTATGACGGCGCGAAATGTTGCGTTCTGCATATAGGTAAGGTGTCGGGGGAATTTGAGAGTCGCAGTGGAGTTCGGCAGGGGTGCATCCTCTCACCGATCCTATTCCTCATTGTGATCGGCGATGTGTTGTATGCAGCCCTATCCGGACTCGACAGAGGAATTCAATGGACTTTGACATCTTATCTACATCTTGACTACACTGACGACATATGCCTACTCTACCACAAAATCATGGATCTGTCCGCAATGACGTTAGATCTCGAGAGGGAGGCAAGCAAGGTTGGGCTAACGATTAATACCAACAAGACCAAGGTTCTTAGCCCGCCGTTACGAAAAAGAAATCCGTCACCTATTGCCATCAATATTAATGGGCAGCCTGTGGAGAAGGTGGACAACTTCGTCTACCTGGGTAGCATTGTTGCCGAAAATGGTGGTACGGAGCAGGACATCGCTCGTCGTATCAACCAGGCTAAACGCGCATACGGCATGCTGTTCAAAATCTGGCAGAGCAGTTATCTCAGCATCAAGACCAAGCTGGGCCTGTTTCGCTCCCTGGTACTATCAGTGCTTTTGTATGGGAGCAGTACATGGAAACTTTCCGTAGGAGTTACCAGAAAGCTGCAAGTTTTCGTCAACTCATGTCTTCGTCGAATTTTAAGAATTTTCTGGCCCGAAACAATATCAAATGAAGAGCTAAGTCGGCGTACGGGTCAGATGCCAATCGACGAATTGATACGCAGGCGAAAATGGCAATGGATAGGTCACACATTGCGGAGGAGTGATAACTGCATTGCTTTGCATGCCATGAAATGGAACCCCATTTCTAACCAAGGCCGACCAAGAGGGGGTCCTCGAATCACATGGCGTCGATCTGTGGCAAAGGAGTGTCAGGCAATGGGTAATTCTTTTGGGGAGTTGCGCCCCATTGCCCAGAACAGAGTACGATGGCGCGCAGGAGTAGTTGACGCGCTATGCCCCGCTAGGGGTTAAGGCAAAGTAGTAGTACATGCCAGAATTTAGAACCGAACTGTCGGTGATCTGACTTCTGCAGGTAGGGAGCAGGTGGCTGGGTTCTGTGTTAGACGGATGGAGATGGAAGGGAGGGAGCTCGAACAAAACAATAAATGGGTAGAAATTCGGGGAAACTGTAGAAGCTCTTTACCTGACCACAAATTGCACTTACAAAACTTTTTCCGAGTTGTTACTCGTGGAACTGCTACCGAGAAGTTTCCAGGGAACTTCTGAATGGAACTGCGGTAACTGGAAACGCAATGTTTCTGGTGGTTAGAACGGTGACCTATTGATAAAATGCCCGAAAATGTGTTGTATGGGAACACTCGATCAAAAAGTGATTTTAGCTACGTAGTGCGGTCCATGAGTTCTAGGCCTCATTTAGTAGAGTGCGTTCGCAAAAATCTTTATGCAAGCGTCAATGACAAGTTTCGACAAGCTTTACACAAAATTTCAACTTGCTGCTTCAATCCGTTTAATTGCAGTAAAGCTCGAACGATCACTCCGGTAAGCTGTTTTAAAAAATGTCTCAAATTGAGTTTCGCGCTGTTATAAAGTTTTTGACTAAAGAAGGATTAACGCCAACACAAATCAAAGAAAGAATGAGGGCTGTTTACAGCGATTTGTGTCCATCATTTTCAACAATAAAAAATTGGTCTAAGTTGTTTTGTTGGGGACGAGAATCAAAGATGACCCACGTGCGGGAGGTTCTGTGATGGTGACTACCCTAGAAAACATTAAATTTGTGGAAGAAATTGTCCCAAGTGAACGACGTCTAAAAACAAAAGAAATTGCAGCACACACTGGCATTTCCAAAACAAGTGTTCGAAGGATCCTACATGAACATTTAAAAGCAAAAGTAGCGTTGAGTAGAATGTTGTGAGCAATTTTTAGAGCTTTGCCACGAGGACCAAGGAGTAATCCAATCAATTGTAACGGGTGATGAAACCATGGTCTGGTACTATGATCCGACATCCAAAAGAGATTCCATGGAGTGGCATCGGAAAGGAGAACCCATGCCAAAAAAAAAGCAAAGGTCACTCTAAGCACCAAAAAAGTGATGGCTACAATCTTTTGGGACTGCGAGGGAATCCTTCTGATTGACTTTAAGGAATCAAATACAACCGTGAACGCAACATATAACTCTGACTTACTAAGGCAGTTGCGTCAAAAAATTATCGAGAAGAGGCGCGGAAAAATCAGCCAAGGTGTGCGCTTACTTCATGACAATGCTCCAGTCCACACTGCTTCGCATTCCAAGGCTACTGTTCGCGAATGTGGCTTCACAGAGATTGAACACCCACCATATAGCCCTGATCTGGCCCCATCCGACTATTTTTTGTTCTCAAAGTTGAAGGCCGAGTTAAGGGGTAGAAGATTCAACAGTGACGATGAATACTAAATGAAAAACGTTGATTTTTCCTAAGACGGGATTCTTTTTTATTTATTTGTAAATGCGTATTTCGGACACCAGTTGTGTCCTTCTTCAGTACAATTCAACTACTTTCCTCAACACCGAGACGTACACCTATATATCCTCTATTTTGACAGCGTTAATTACTTTACATTACGTTACGTTACTCTAAACTAAGTATTAATAGGCTAACAATTTTTGTATGGGAATTTTGTGACGGGAACTCCTCCCAAACTACTGAACCGATTTTAATGATTTATACACCATTAGAAAGGTATTCTTTCGAAGGTGTGCAAATTTTATATTTTATTAAAATTGGCGAAATATACTCCTCAAAACAAAATAAGGGCCACTAATAATTTTCCGATTGTTTTTTGTGATTCTCCATACTCTCATACGTCGATTGTCATTAAAAGAAAACTTAACTTTACACTCATCCGTGAAAAGCACCTCACGCCATTACTCCATGCCCCATTCACTTTATCGTTAACAAAACACTTGAAAACATAACGGCATTCATAAAAATTAGTTATCGAAGCAAAAATATTCGGGTGGCCCTTATTTTGTTTTGAGTAGTATACTGTAATGTTTCCTCTGTTGAGCGAAACCACGAAACCAAAGCAGGTTCGTCAGATATTCTTGTGCTGAATAATGAAACACTTCGATTGAAATACACACACACTTTATTTACAAAACGAACTAACTATATACACGCGTACTAACAACAAACGTTAAAACTAGCAATACAACAACGACGGCACTACTTCCCGGACGGATACTGTATAACGATCCGCTTTGTAGCGATCCAACCGCTACTGATTGTCGAGTCTGACTACTACTTCTTCACGACTGCTCCTTCGTTCCGTGACATCTGCCTTTTATAGGTGGAAGTCCATGCTTTCGTCAATTAGCGAAGACTCTAGATTTTTCGAGATGTTAGAGTCTCGGGTTTCACTACTCAACGAAGGTTCGAGAATCCGATTCAATGTTTCTGTTTGGAGAAGGTTCTAGACTATAGATGGCTCGAGAATAGCCTAGTGTCTATTCAATTTGTACTGTCATCGATCATTCGAGATTTGTACAGTGTGGGTCGCAAAAGATACCCACCCCGTACACGCAACAATACTTTAGCTATAATCCGCGAAAAACATTGCGAGCTTAGAATCCAAACTTGGCCAGAAGTGGTTCGTGGCTTTGCGGGGATTCGGTAAAACATTGCGAGCTTTGAATCCAAGCTGTACCAAGCTTGGGCAGATGTATTCGCTACAGCTTTGGGTCAGCAGTTCGTGACCGAGCTTGGGCAGAGATTCGAATCATGTATATAATGAACAAGCTTGGGTAGATGTATCCGCTAAGGATCTTTCATAAGATTGTGGGTGGAACAGCGTTCATTGGATTGGAGCCGTCTAGAAAAGATACTCACGAAATAAATAAACCGTTGAATTGAAAATATGAATCAAGTATCCAAGTGTACTTAATTTTTATGCTGCATACTTATGAGCGTCGAATTGAAAAAATGATAAGCGTCGAGTTGAAAAAATGAAAGTATGCATAGTCCACTTAACAAGTGGAAAAGAAATGTTATGAGAAGAGATATATTGTGGGTGTTCAATCGGGCCAATAAGTGTGATACGCAGATCTATTGTGGGTGTTCTCAAGTAATAGTACATATATAAGAATCGTGGTGACCAAGATACGTGAAGGTCAATACATACTTTAGTTACTTTCGTGGTAAATAATTATTTTTTGTGCAGTGCTTTCGGGCGAAAAAGTGTTTTTAAGTAAATAGGTAAATAGCAAGGAAGTAGTAGTAGTTTGAAAAATGCCCTCCCAACGGCATTCTGTAATTACTGGTAGGATTGAGCGGCGTGGTAGACGAAATTACATGAGGGTAATTAGAAACCACAACGCAATCAATCATTTAGATGGTACATATAAATGTGCCTTAAATATAGTTTCACGGGATTTCGAACCTTTTAGTTGCGGTCCTCTGAATTTCCGTTGCTCATTTTGTGGTGCAAAACATTTTGAAGCAGAAATTACTTCACGTAATAGGAATGCCTTTAGTTTATGCTGCCATAAGGGCAAAGTTCATTTGCCATCATTATCTGAGAATATATTTTTCAAGAATATTTGTGAGCCGTGGTGAATGGGCTTCAAGGTCGAATTAAAACCAACGATCTAAACCAAATACCTACAGCTATATTTTGAGCTAAATATTTGGCCGTAACCAATTAAATTTCATTTTTCTATAATTTTCAGTTCGATTCCGAAAGGTATACCGTGCCGTGGTGAATGGGACTTAAAATCGAAGAGACTGCAGTCGACTCAAGAAGGTGTACCGTGCCGTGATAAATGGGCTTTAAATTCGAAATTAAACTATCGATCTAAACCAAATACCAGCTATATTTTGAGCTAAATACTTGGTCCTAACCAATTTTCAGTTTGGGTGACTCTTATTCTAGAGGTTGCGGTCGATTTTACGATTTGTTCTTCTTATTCTAGGGAGTGTTTAGGTAGTGACGTATAGCCCATGAATCAATAAGACATTCACCCGGCGCGGCCGGGTTGTTAGAAGATCGCATTTTTGTGTGAAGATAGACAAAGTACCCGGCGTAGCCGGGTCGCTAGATGATCCGGCGAAACCGGATCATCTAGTTACCATTTAATGACCTACAACATGTTTTGAAAGCAAATAAAAAATAGAAAAACCCAATCGAGAAAAGAAGAAAATTGAGCCACAGGTAGAATAAAGATGAAAACCACCCGTTTCACTTCCTGGGTGATTCCATCGCCAGTAGATTCAGCAGCCCTGATTGTAGATTCCCGATATCATGGTTCAGCCTCTGGTTTTCCGGTTCCCTTAGAATGGCCAGACTTTCTAGTGCATCCAGTTTCCTGCTGTCTGTACTCGCTTTGATGATCTCCACGTTGTTCCATGTTATGTTGTGCCCCTCTCCTGCTATGTGTCTCGCTACCATCGATTTTAGCGCCGCGGGGTCCTTGTTGTTTTTTACGCTAGACTCAGCCTCTCTCACGTGCTCACCCCATCGTGTGGAGACTAGCCGCTTCGTTTGCCCGACGTATGTTTTGTCACATTCTGGACATGAGACCTTGTATACGCCGCTTACTTCATGTTTCAGTTTCTTGTCCTTCGTGGACCCTAGCTTGGTCTTGAGTTGTTGATGTCCATATCCTTCATCACCCGCTTCAATTTCCCGGATGCGTACGAATGTGTGACGCCTATCCTTCTCCTAGGTTCTTCCTTGTTATGTTGGAGGGTAGCCAATCGTTGTTCTTCTAGCTTTCTCTGTTTCTTGCGGATGAGACATGATATCGCCCTTGGTTCGTATCCATTCTTCAAGCCCGTATCGAGGATGTACCTCCTTTCCCTTTCGAATCGCTCCGTGCTCAAGAAGAACAACGATTGACTACCCTCAAACATAACAAGGAAGAACCTAGGAGAAAGATAGGCGTCACACAAAATCGATGGTAGTGAGACACATAGCAGGAGAGGGGCACAACATAACATGGAACAACGTGGAGATCATCAAAGCGAGTACAGACAGCAGGAAACTGGATGCACTAGAAAGTCTGGCCATTCTAAGGGAACCGGAAAACCAGAGGCTGAACCACGATATCGGGAATCTACAATCAGGGCTGCTGAATCTACTGGCGATGGAATCACCCAGGAAGTGAAACGGGTGGTTTTCATCTTTATATTATTCTACCTGTGGCTCAATTTTTTTCTTTTCTCGATTGGGTTTTTCTATTTTTTATTTGCTTTCAAAACATGTTGTAGGTCATTAAATGGTAATTTGAGTAACGTAACGTAATGTAAACTAATTAACGCTGTCAAAATAGAGGGTATATAGGTGTATGTCTTGGTGTTGAGGAAAGTAGTTGAATTGTACTGAAGAAGGACACAACTGGTGTCCGAAATGCGCATTTACAAATAAATAAAAAAGAGTCCCGTCTTAGGAAAAATCAACGTTTTTCATTTAGTATTGCTACAGGCGTGGAAAACATCGACGAAAATCTCTTGTGTAGTGACGATGAAATTAAACAGGCGGTGTACGACCATTTTGACTCTAAACATGCATCATATTTTTATAGTGGCTTAGAAGCTTTAGTCAGACGTTCTGAAAAGTGTGTGCAAATAAAGGGAGAATATATTGAAAAATAATCAGTTTTTTTTTTTTTTTTATGACTTTTCGGCTAAGAACTCATGGACCGTACTACGTATTGTGAGCTTCTGAATTTTTTTTGACCGGATTAAAAAGATTGGGTACTTTCTGAACAAATTTGTTTGCTCTACAACTTTTGCTTGAAGCATTTGTACGTATCAGTAACCGTTTTCCAGTTACAGACATTCAAATGTGACCATAGCAAGGTTTTTCGCAAGATTGAAAAAATCGACGTTTTTCGACTGTCGATTGCGGCTACATCAATGGACCGAATTTAATGTTTAGGTCATTCGACGCAGAATGCCATGCTCTTCATTTATCCGAAGACTTTTTCTAGCTAGGATCCACGGTTTTCAAGTTATAATCGAAAATCCGAAAAAAAAAACACCGAAATTTTGAGGTTTTTTGAGATTTTGACCATGTTCAGCAAAAAAAAAATTTGGTGGGGAGCTCCGGATTCGTGTTCAGGACCCCAAAAAAACATAAAAAATGAAAGAAAAAAATTCTCCACCAGAATTTGTTTCCCCGAAGCCCTTCTGAGCTCCTAATGACTGGATTAATAACGTATAATCAAAATTCGTCATTGCAGCAGATCGCCGATCATAATACGGATGATAACAACAAAAAAAGATCAGCTTTTATGGTACGTAGGTTGCCTTTTATATTTCGGGATTGGACAACCCTAGTGTTGCAATCTGGCAACTGACAGCTCTATCGTAAAGTTTGACATTTTTGAGGTTATACGTACTCAGAACGTTTTGACATACGAGCGCTATTTCTGTTTTTTACAGTAACTTAAAAGATTAATCTCGGCCAAATAATGGAATTCAATCGTGAACATTTTCGTGCGATTATTTTTTACAACTTTCGACGTGGATTAACTCAGCAACAGTGCATGGATGAACTGAATTCAATTTTTGGCGATGAAGCTCCATCGAGGAACAGTGTTTATCGATGGTATGGTGAATTCAATCGAGGTCGTAGTTCACTCCAAGACGAATTTCGTGAAAGTCGTCCGGAAACCATTGATGCTGTGCGCGAACTGATATTGCAAGATCGTCATGTGACCTATCGTGAGATTGAGACAACCTTAGGCATTAGTGGGACCAGCATACATTCAATATTGCATGAACATTTGACTGTCAAAAAAATTTGTTCGCGTTGGATCCCACACAATTTGTCAATCGCTCAAAAAAAGGCTCGTGTCGATTGGTCGAAAGAAATGCTCAAAAAATACGATCGCGGTGCTTCGAAACACGTTTTTGACATCGTGACAGGTGATGAATCGTGGATTTACGCGTATGAGCCCAAAAGTAAACAGCAGTCGACTGTATGGGCGTTTCAAGATGAGCCAAACCCAACAAAAGTTGTTCGCGCACGAAGCACTTCCAAGCAAATGGTCGCCTGCTTTTTCGGAAAAACTGGACATGTCGCAACCGTACCACTAGAACAACGCAGAACTGTCAATTCTGAGTGGTACACAACCATTTGTTTGCCAGTTGTCTTCCAAGAAATCAGGAAAACCAACCGCCGAAGACGGATCACTCTTCACCACGACAATGCGAGCTCTCACACATCAGCTCAAACAACTGCATTTTTGAGCACTCAAAACATAGATTTGATGGGTCATCCGCCGTATAGTCCTGACTTGGCACCGAATGGCTTCTTTTTATTCCCGTACGTAAAAAAGAAACTGAGAGGTCAACGTTTTTCAACACCTGAAGAAGCGGTTGCTGCGTCCAGAATGCATGTTTTGGAGACACCTCAATCAGAGTGGCAAAAGTACTTTGACAATTGGTTCAAACGCATGCAAAAGTGTATAGATCTTCATGGGGAATATTTTGAAAAACAATAAAGCGATTTTCAATGATTAATATTTGTTTTTGTTCTCTAATCCCGAAATATAAAAGGCAACCCTCGTATGAGCTTGTGTCAACTAGTAAAGACTGCATGCAAAAATTATAAACCAAACGAAGAAACATTTTAAAAATGAATAAAAAAAACTCAGTACTTTCTCATCATTTTATTATCAATAATTACAAAATCAAATTAAAAAGTGTGAATCCAAACGTAATGTACTCGCAAAAAAAAATTGATCATTCATTCAAATCATATCACACAATGATAAACAAAGAAAAACTCACGCGAAGCAAAATTAGGATTTCGTTTTCTTTCAATTTTTACATTGTATCAATTATCTGTTTAAAAAAGTACATTTAGAATTATTTAACATTACATATACCCCTTTAATAGTAAAACATTCAATTTGCATACTGTCAGTTATAGAAACATTGTTAATATTATAAGTAAGGATCTGGTTTTTTTCATTCGTTTTTTTTAATATATATGTATATACACAGGAAATTTTTCAGTTATATTTTTTGAATATTTCGATTATATAATAAATTGGATGTCTTTTTGGCATAAAAAGAAAAACAATAAAAATAAAGTATTTCTGGGATACATTAAATTTAATAGAAAGGCTACTACATTGTATATATCTTCTTATAAGGTTTCTTGAAAAATATATAATACATTACATGTCTCTGTGTGCTTTCTTCTTTAACTGTGAAGACTCAAAATATAACTGTTATATCCTTACTCCATTAATATTATCAAAATGTTGTTTTATACATTATTTTGTTCTTTAAGGGCAACATACAGAAAGTGCGCACACTTAGTAGTTAGCGAATATATATCCTTACGATTTCTGTATTTGTATTTCATCATTTTTTTTTTACTGAATAGCAACAGGTGTACATTTGCGTAGTGGCTATTGTTAACTATTTTTAAATGTTTTATATTTACCGAAAACGAGTAAATAATCTCTAACGAAACTTCTCGTGTGTACGTTACAATTATTCCTACAACTATTTTTATTATTCAATTTCGAATAACAATTATTGTGTTTCACAGTTATCAACGAATTATCAGGACTTTCAGTGTTGCTCGATTCATTAATCCACTCGGACGAGTGTGCCTCCTCGTCCGGACCCGAATCATTTTCATGCAGTATTCGTTTCGTATTAGAGCTAGCATTAAAATTAAATCCTATACAACTTACTAACGTACGAATTTGATTTCTACAGTAGTTTGTATTGTTTCTAGTTGTTTTCTCTTTTAGTTGAAATGTCTCTGAATCAGGATGATGTTGGCATTGATGTCGAAATTGATCGGGATTTTCTTGTTGATTCGGCAATAGAGGTGTATAGTAATCCTGATGGTGATGAACTGGCGGTGAATTGTGATTTTTCTTATGATATTTTCTTATAAAATTGAAATTCTTAAAAATATGCACAAATGATGCTGTTGTTGCAGTGCTGCTGGTTTTGGTGGCTGTTGTGGCGATGGAGGTGGTGGATGATGATTCCATTAAAAGTCAGACTTTTGCGTTTTGTTAACTTTCACGATTCGGCAATTTGGAATGGAATTGTCGTGGCCAGGGCAATGGCCATTCATATTGTCTTGGTAGAGGACCGCGAACATTTTTCTCGAAATATTTAAAGTATGTATACCACCAGGCGCGGCCAATATAATTGTTACCACCCGACTGTTGCTGTAAAACAAAAAGGAAATTTGGAATTTTTTAAATTTTGAATTCAATTGATTTATTTTAGGAATAAAGCAATTACAACTAACTTAGTACTACGAACATCCGAATAAAAACTGTGTGGGTTAGATGGCTCATAGATCCTGTTTTTTATATACTATACTTTACCAAAAAATTCCATTTTCATCATAAACTAATAAGCTATTCAGTTTTCCTACATAAATAATCATTGTGGCCCTACAACCCGACGCGATGTCAGGCCTCTCCAATTATCTCGTTCAAGTCACCGCGTCCTCCAATTTTAAAGCCCAGCAGTTGTTCGGCATCAGCACCTACTGGTTCTTCCCAACGAGCTCTCAGTCTTCCTCGCGGCCTTGCTCCGCTGATGCATCCTTTCAATATTTGTTTAGGTATGCGGTTATCGTCCATTCGTTGTACATGACCTGCCCTGAAATCCTTGTAGTTTGGATGATTCTCTCGGAACTTCAGCTCATCTTACAGTTCGTACAGCTCGTGGTTGTACCGGATGCGCCATTCATTTCGGTCACGAATTTCTCCAAAAATCGGCGAAGGACCTTTTGTTCAAATGTGCTTAGCACGGTTTCGGATGCTTCAGTTAGGGTCTAGGCCTCTACTAAGAACTTTCGAAGCGATAGGCATACGCGCGGTAGCTTACGCAGACGACGTTGTAATATTTGTATCTGGAAAGGACACTGGCGTTCTATCAGACCTCACAACAATGTAGGCTACTAAAATGGGCAGGCAAAGTCGGGCTAAGTGTGAACCCGCAAAAGACTGAACTGGTTCTCTACACAAGAAGAACCAAAATTCAGGACTTTGACCTCCCAAGGATGGGCATCACCGAGTTAACTTTGATGAGATGACTCATGCAAACTACTTAGGGTTGATCCTAGACAGCAAGCTTACTTGGAATCGTAACATCGAAGAACGCACCAAGGAAGCAACCATTGCTCTGTACACCTGCAAAAGTTTGCTTGGTTAAACATGGGGGCTCAATCCTCGAATTATGCACTGATATATACAGCAGTTGTTAGGCCGGAGTTCTGGTCTGAAAACTGAAACTGAAAATGGAAAGAATCCAAAGACTGGGATGTTTGGGAATCACAGGAGCGATGAGAACCACGTCCACAAAATCCCTAAACACTCTTACGAACTTACCCCCACTGGACCAGTTTCTAATGAACGCAGCGTCCAAATGTGCATTAAGACAAAGGGAAACGGGGCAATTTAGCACGAGGCCTTATGGCGATCGAAACATCAAAATGCCTTTCGAGAATACAGACCTCATCAAACCGGTAATTGACTACAAGAGAACATTCCGAGTAATCATACCAGAAAGGGACTTCTACTCTACAGGCGAGAACAGACTTAAGAATTCCCTAAACCTCTATACAGATGGGTCTAAGACGGAAAGAGCCGCGGTTCATTCGCCGGAGCTCCTACACAATCTATCGCTCCGACTGCCGAACGAGTGCAGCATCTTCCAGGCCGAGGTGGTAGCGACACAAAAAGCTGCGGAGCTAGTCTCAACAACACGCAGGATAGGCAACATCTACATTCACTCAGACAGTCAGGCTGCGTTGAAAGCGCGGCAGTCAGACACTATCAGATCAGAGACGATGCTTAACTGCCTCTCAACTCTTCAGAGATTGGACACCTTAAGGAAGCTGGGACTCCGATGGATACCAGGTCACAGCCGCTGCCTTGGCAACGATATTGCGGATGGACTCGCAAAGCAGGGAGCTGCACTGGAAGTCACAATGACAATAGCAACTCGTATTCCAATACAAACACTAAGAACAAAAATGGACTCTAAGATGATGCAACTGGCCAACCAAAATAGGAACAGAACCATCAACTCCAGAATAACGAGAGAACTCTGGAACTCATACAACACTAAGAAAACCGATGTACTCTTAGGGCTCTCTAGGGGTAAATGTGCAATGCTAATGAGCTTATTAACGGGTCACTGCCTAATAGGTGAGCACGCACACAGACTGGGACTGATCACAGACAGCGGCTGCAGGAATTGTAAGCTGCCAAATACCAAAGAAACTTTGGAGCATCTCCTGTGCGAATACCCGGCACTCGCAAGGACAAGACATATATATCTTGGAGCCTACTTCCCCGCAAATTCGCAAGCGCGACGAAAACCTTCCAGCTCAACAAGGACTTGTTGATTACGACTGATACCAACACCTAACGATCTCTGTTGTATTCTTCGTGGCATCGCTATGAACCCAAGTGGTCTATGCGGGGCCGCGAGGCTGCCACCTAAACTAGGTCGTATGATGGTTTTGAATATGCGGAGCTTTGTGCGAGTATTTCTGAGCACATGCTTCAATTTCATTATAGGAAGTAGTCATGGTATGACCTGCTCCTCTTGCGGATCAGGTCGATCTACTCCGAGTCCGACAACGGAGTAGGTTCAAGAAAGTAAGTTCGCAAACCTACTCCGTAAATGAAACGAATATGTCGTCTGTCATGGAGTTGCAGATGGAGTGAAAGAACAGAAGAGTGGGTGAACTAGGTTCGTCGAAGTCTGAGTCGTAATTGTAAATAAGAGAATGGAGAACTGAACTACTGATAAGACTAGAAGCCATATCTACATATCGCTATATTGCAGTGTAGAATGAAATGGATTGTATTTTAAACCGGTTTTTATTGATATCGCGCGTCAACTACTCCTGCGAGACATCGTACCCTGTTCTGGGCAATGGGGCGCAACTCCCCAACTCTTCCGCAATGTGTGACCTATCCATTGCCATTTTCGCCTGCGTGTCAAATCGTTGATTGGCATCTGGCCCGTACGCCGACTTAGCTCTTCATTTGATATTGTTTCGGGCCAGAAAATTCTTAAAATTCGACGAAGACATGAGTTGACGAAAACTTGCAGCTTTCTGGTAACTTCTACGGAAACTTTCCATGTACTGCTCCTGCACTGACAGTACAAGGCAGCCAAACAGGCTCAGCTTGCTCTTGATGCTGAGATAACTGCTCAGCCAGATTTTGGACAGCATGCCGTGTGCGCGTTTAGCCTGGTTGATACGACGAGCGATGTCCTGCTCCGTACCACCATTTTCGGCAACAATGCTACCCAGGTAGACGAAGTTGTCCACCTTCTCCACAGGCTGCCCATTAATATTGATGACAATAGGTGACGGATTTCTTTTTCGCAACGGCGGGCTAAGTACCTTGGTCTTGTTGGTATTAATCTTTAGCCCAACCTTGCTTGCCTCCCTCTCGAGATCTAACGCCATTGCGGACAGATCCATGATTTTGTGGGAGAGTAGGCATATGTCGTCAGCGTAGTCAAGATGTGGTAGATAAGATGTCAAGTCCATTGAATTCCTCTGTCGAGTCCGGATAGGGCTGCATGCAACACATCGCCGATCACAATGAGGAATAGGATCGGTGAGAGGATGCACCCCTGCCGAACTCCACTGCGAATCTCAAATTCCCCCGACACCTTACCTTTATGCAGAACGCGACATTTCGCGCCGTCATAGGTTGCCTTAATAATAGCCACAAGTTTCTCAGGGATGCCTCTCCTGCGCAAGGCCGCCCATATAGATTCCCGGTTCACAATATCGAAAGCATTTTCGAAATCGATGAAAAGCAAGTGAAGCGGAGAATCGTATTCGGCGCATTGCTCGATGATGATTCGCAAGGTGTTAATGTGATCGACACAGGAGAATCCGGATCGCAAACCAGCCTGCTCTTCATCAATTGTGCTTTCTAAGTGGGCCTTTAGTCTTTCCAGGACGATTTTAGCTATTATCTTGGCAACGGCAGGAAGCACACAAATGCCTCTCCAATTATTACAGTCTGTGAGGCTACCCTTCTTTGGAAGTTTGATGATCAAAGCTTCCTTCCACTCAGTGGGAAAGGTCTCTGTATTCCACACTTTATCAACAAGTGGGTGCAGCAAATCGGCAGTTACGCTTGGCGCTGCTTGATAAAGTTCGGCAGGGACACCGTCGAGTCCGGAGGCCTTTCCTCGTTTTAGTGCAATAATTGCAGTGACTATTTCCTCTTTAGTCGGGGCAGTGGACCGTATACGCACATTTTGATGGTTAGCTAAATTATCTATATGAGGGGGAACTTCACCAGAGGTTACACGGTTCAAGACCGCGGCGAAGTGTTCTTTCCACCGCCACATTTAATCTTCTTCCAAGATAAGTAGCTTTCCATCACTATCCTTCACTGGATGTTGGCAGGAGTTACAGCCACCTGTAAACTCCTTGATGACACTGTATACGGCGTTTAAGTTGTTACTTCTTGCGGCTTCTTTAGCTGAAACGTCGCACACTACGCTGAACTTCTCGAGCTTTCTGACGGTAAAGGAGTTCGATGCTGCTTCGATTGTCGTCTGATAATGCAGCCAAACGAACTTTCAGCTCCTTTCTTTCAACAATCCGCTGCCATGAAGCGTCGGACATCCAGGGCTTATTCCGGCAATCCGGGTTTGTGCCAAGGATGGTATCTGCGCTATCAATGCACGCATTTTTTATGGCATCCCAGTTTTCGTTTAAGTCACTATCTGGGTGACTAGTTATCTCAGCTGCTTTTTGCGCAAAATGGTCATTATATTGTTGTAAGACAGCTGGATTTTTTAATCGAGCGGTGTTGAATTTGCGGCGCCTGGATCTTTCGTCGCTGGGGTGGCGCACGGCTGCAATACGCAATCGAACATTAGCGATCATAAGATAATGGTCTCTTCCCATCCCAATATGGGCCCCCTTCTTGTTTCGCACGCCCAGGAGGCAACTCTTGACTCACGACGACTACCGGTAGCTTTACCGGAGTACAACATTACAGTGCTGCCCGTTGGAAAGATAAATTTTCCGCTGTTCCACCATCTTATCTCACTAACTCCTAGGATATTTAATTTGTACCTCAGAAATTCACTCTCTAATTGAAGAAATCGTGCGTTCTGGGGACCCTCTGATCCATTGTCCAGGAGAGTACGCACATTCCAGAATCCAATCTTTGTCATTGTACGATAGCCAAAAGTCGTAACCGTTGAGTCAGTCCTTATCCGAGGCATAGTTGACGTTTCGTTAGCATATAAAGATTTCGGAAAGTGCAAGTTGCTGGCATACACATCCTGTCCTTTGATTGTCGGTTTTAACGACAGGCCCTCAAAGGGAAAGGCCGTGGTATTCTTTTTTACACCCCACACCACAGGAGGAAAATTTACTTCAACCAAATCATCGCACCGCCATCACTGGTGGCTTGACGTTGGTTAGCAATGGCCAGTGACCACTGCCGTTCCAGGGGGCGCCCACGCGGAGGACTATGGAAGAGGAGTTTTTGGATGTGACAATACGGGGTAAGGTAGTCCGAGGATGCCCACAAGGAGGTGTTCTTTCGCCTCTACTGTGCAACATCACCGTGGACAGTCTTCTCTGGAAGCTGGACTCGATGGGCGTTCACACTGTAGGATACGCCGATGACTTGGCACTTACGGTCAGTGGAAAGTTCATGGACACAATTCTAGGGTGCATGGGACAAGCTCTCAAAGTAACCGAAGAATGGTGTAATGAGCAGGAGCTAACCATAAACGCTAGTAAATCAAACACTTTGATTTTTACTCGTAAGAGGAAAGACATAGAGATAACTCGGCTTTTTGGTTCGGAAATTAAGGTGTCCCAGGAAGTGAAGCATCTAGGAGTTACCTTAGATGCGAAACTAACTTGGAATGTTCACTTTGATGAAAATATCCAAAAAGCGAAAAGGATTTTGCATAAATGTAAGAGAGCACACGCTCATAGGTGGGGAATTTCACCTAAAGCGACACACTGGATTTACACAATGATGGTAAGACCCATTCTAGCCTACGCATCAGTGGTATGGTGGCCAAAAGCCATGCAGAATACCACAAAGCAGAAGCTGGATGGGGTACAAAGGATAGCTTGCGTAAGCATATGTGGTGCAATGCGCACCACACCAACGCGGGCAATGGAGGCATTGCTGGGACTGCCGCCGTTGGACTTATTTATAAAGAAAACGGCGGCGCTTTCGGCAATACGCATGGAAAGGGATGCCATGTGGCATCGCTTTGGAACTAGCAGCGGTCATAAGAGCATCCTAGACATTATTCATGATGAGGTCAGGGAGACTCTAATGCCGGTAGAAGGCATGAGTAGACGTAGGGTAGTTGAAAGACTACACAAGACTCACATTGCAGATGGAAACATACACAATGAGTGTATGTAGAATGACATCAGCATTTTTACTGATGGCTCTTTAATGGACGGTAAAGCGGGGGGCGGGGGTTTACTCTGAAGAGCTAAACCTAGCATGTGCGCTTAGTCTAGAAGAGTATGTGTCCGTATACCAGGCAGAGATGCTTGGCTTGTTGCATGCGTTGGACCACCTGCTTGCAGGTCAGGTGCAAAATGTCGCGCTGAAAGGTGTGTACTTATGCGGATGACATGCTATTGATTATCTGGTAAATTTCCGGTGGTTATTAGTGAGGTATTGCACAATGCCCTCTCACAACAAACAATTTGGGCTGATATCCATGGAGCAAAGGTAAGCTTGTTCTCTTTACGAGTTTAGGATACTTCCAGTTAAACCCCCTGCGTTGCATGGGGCGAAGCTAGTTTTTGCTAATAAAACAACTCTGGCTATTTGCGGAATATCTTCTGCTACTAATAAAGATGCATTCGAAGGTCCAAAGGTGTTGTTGAGGACCTCAATGAAGTGCTCTCTCCACCGTCGCAGTTGGTCTTCATCAGTGACCAGTAGGAACCAGTCTTTAACTTTCACGGGATGTTCAGTTGCAAAAGATTTGCCAGTTAATGGCTTGATAAGTTTGTAAAAGGTTCCACTGTCACCACGATAAGCCGCTTCCTCTGCCTTCCGAAATGTAAATCCTATTTTTATTGAAAATACTACTACTATTTCGGAAGGATTCGGACCAGGGGCCCAATGCACACAAGGCGAACGTGCTAACCATTGCGCCATCCGGACTTCAACAGTATACAAAATATGCAAAGAACAAGTGGAGATCCCGGATTTAAACAAACGCGATCATGGTTTGTTAATTTTCTATTGACATTCCATTGACATATGCTTAGATTAAAACGTAATTGAAAGTCTAGATCTGTTTAGTTATCTACGACAATGTTAACTTCTATGTATGTATGTCCCTTTACAGATGACTTTGAAGTTGAGAGGTGATACACCAATAATATAATACATGAATAGTATCAATCGAAACTTAAACTGATTACCTATACGTGTAATGCGTGTTCGCTTCCCTACCCTACACTCGACAGATACGCAAAAGAACGCACCGAATATTACTAACGATCAGGAAATAGCTAACAATCAGGAAATAGTCATGGACAATATTTGCAAAAAATTGCCAATCACACGCTTCCAAAATAGTTGTGAAGTGTCAAACCTTTATATCCTTGAATTTCTCCAGGAAATATTTTCAACGAGACTACGTCTCTTATATGTATGCTACTTATACTTATACTTTACTATACTATTCACAAGAATGAGTTAATGAATTCGGAATATACTGAAGTAAAGTATCCATTAATAAATTAATGAGCATACATAAAATAATGATTAAGAATCAGTGTCCAAACAATGAGTTACAAAAAAAATCCACAAATGTTTGCTTTGTGCTAGCACTCCAACAATTAGAGAACAGTTTAGTAGATAACTTCACAAAAAATCTCAAAAAATCTGGTTAATACAAGATGAGCTACAAGGCTCTAGTTAGTACTTGTGAATCGCTAAAATACTGATAGACAAAATACAGCATAATTTTTTTTTTAATTCTTTTTCCCTAATACTGACCACAATCGTGTTGCACATCAATAATGGCCATTCTCTAAGTATTCGTCGTTTCTGCAAAGAGAATGTGTAACAATGTTTCACTGTAGCGAAATGCACCATGACAATCATATTCTTATTTTATTTTTGCGCTGATTTCTTGTTTAATAACAATAGACAAATCTCGACTCGTCTTATAGTACAATAGACATGACTAGTAATAAGCGTTACTCACTATAACTAGAGTTCTAAAAGTTCCAACCTAGCTGCACCATGTTTTAATATTATTCTGAACGAGGACGCCTCTTTAACCTTAAAAGTGTGAGTTCCTAGGCCGCGATGCACTATGTGTGTGTATGATGTGTGTATTCTAAAGTTTAGGGGATCGTCGAATGCAGGCTGTAGTTTTACGACTGTACCTTCACATAAAATACACACAAATAGCACTCCGTTATGATGGTTTTTTTCCCAGTCGCAAACGAAAGTTGCTCAGTCGCGGCCTAGGAACTCACACCATAAATATTGTACATTCATTCTGGTGAAGTTATGATATCAATGTAATGGAGCATGATGCGAGAGTTTAACGCCTAGACTTTCTTCTATTAAAAAATGCTAAAATTAGTAACGAATCTTTTAATAGAAATGGAGAGATTAACGAAGACTTGATATGCATACAAATGCGTCTATGAACGTCTAAGCTGAAATCATTGGAATGTCATTCATGCGCGACGAACACTGAATGTAACGTACACAGTGGGCCTTAATGACGATCTAATGGCTAATTTCAGATGCACTTGAAGCATGGAAAGTATCTTTGAAAAAATTCTAAATATACTATGATAATTGCAACGAACACCAAAATGATGATGGAAAAAATTTAAATGGACAAAATTTAAACATCATTCTGATTCCATTATTACATGGACTATTAACTTGATTAAACGCTTACCTTCAACAGGAAGTGATTATTGGCCAACGTGTGGTAAGTCCAGAATAGACGAGTCGTAACATAGTAGGCAATAATTACATCGATCGTATAGTGACCATGCGCTATTAGTACAAATACCACACCTAATAGCGCGGCTATCCATGCGGTCCAATGCAGTAGATAAAATCGTCTTGGCGAGTCTAAAATAATAATAATGAAAGAAAATTAAAAATCAAAGAATTTATTTGGTGAAAAATATTGAATCTTCCGTTCACGTTCCGTTCTTTAAGAGAGGAATAGAGTCCTATCGAGCAAAAGCATAGTGAATACATTTTTCTATAATAAAACAAATGAATAGCTTGTGCTCCAACTACAACTGGCGAACGGGAACTTCCTTCAACTGAGAAAAGACCCCCTCCCGTATTCCATCAGGCGAGTAGACAAGGCCCTCAAAGAGGCAAGGAACACATTCCCGAACATAACAAAACTACGTATGCGAAACCCATCGCTCCCCCGTCTGAGATGTCAATCCAAAGTTCAGAAATCCGGCAACGAATTAAGAGAAATAATAGCTGACTCGAACTCACGAACATAGTTTACGTTAGGTTAGAAGGGCTGCCGTGAGGCACAGAGCACACTTAGACCACATATGGGTCCGTTGTGATACCCAGGGGTATTAACCAACTATCATAAACATTAATCGAACATTGAACCAGCCAGAGCTGACAATGAAACGAAGAAGTCTGTAGACATCTATGTCTTTTAGATCATCCAAGTCCCCAAAAAAGAACGACCCCAGAATCGCCTTTCTCCTTACAGCCAAGGCAGGACAGGCACATAGACGATGGGAAGTACTTTCCTCTTCTTCTTCGTCATCGCAACTCCTACAAAAGTCATTATAAGGAAGCCGAGGCCTTCAGACAGTGTCCAGTGATCACCCCCACCAACACACCGATGAGCCTTCTATCCATTGACTGAAGCTTGGACGATCGCCTAGGATCAATACCAGGCCATATCATTTTGGTTATATGGCAGGTGCCTATGGTACTCCATCTCGAATTAGCCCTATCTACGGCAACATATTTTAATATGCTTTTGCATGAAGCAATAGGCATTTTGATTACGCGAGAATCCTCTATACTATCCCTTGTTCCTGCACGAGCAAGCTCATCAGCCACGCAGTTATGTACCAGCAAAACCGCTGTGACCAGGTATGCAACACAACACAATGTTGAAGAGTTTACCTAACTCAATAAGGGACGAGCGACATTCTTCTACCAATCTGGATGAGGTAGATACGGAGTCAATAGACCTAATTGCAGCCTGGCTATCTGTGAAGATAATGATATCCGTTGAAGTTACGATGTGACGTCCCAGCCATACCAGGACTTCTAATATTGTCGCGACCTCCGCCTGTTAGACACTACAGTGATCCGGTAATCGAAAGATGTTTACTCTTAGACTTTCAGAGTAAACCCCCGCACCAACTCCCTCGCCGTTACTAAACCCATCCGTAAAGAATGCGATAGAGTCCATTTCGGAGGGATCATTATCCGCCCATTGGCTACGCGGAGAGATGAGGCTTGTAAAATTCTTACTGAATACAAGCTTTGGAGACGTAGTCGGTAGATAAAGAGATATCCACATAGTTGAGAATAGCCGCGTGACCGGCAGTTGACGCGTCCCAGTGAAATGTTTCTCGATGTCGAATGGCCACGTTTGCAGCCATTTGTTCAGCAAAAATGTCAAGTGGTAGTATATTAAGCAGCATTTCCAGAGCCGCGGTTGGTGTCGTTCTAAACGCCCACGTCATTGCTATGCAGGCTAGTCGCTGCACCTTTCCCAACAGGCTGTAATAAGCTGCTATACGTAGTGAGGTCCACCAAACAATCGAACCATGCAATAGTATGGGACGCACTACAGATATGAACAGCCAGTAGACAACTTTAGGTTGCAGGCCCCATCTTTTTCCGATGGATTTTTTACAAGAGTACAGCGCAACAGTAGCCTTGTTCACTCGTTCCTGTATGTTGAACTTCCAAGTCAGCCTTCTATCCAGGATTACTCCCAGAAACTTTGCTTTATCAGAGAATACCAACCTCGTCCCTTCCAACAGTGGGGGAGTAAGATCAGTCTAAGTCAAGTCTATTACGCCTAGTGAAAAGAACAAGTTCCGTTTTGCCCGGATTTACGCTTACTCCAGCATAATTCGCCCAGAGTGCAAGAATCGACAGTGCATTTTCCATTATTTCACATAAAACGTTAGGGAATTTACCCGAGATAGCTATGGCAATATCGTCCGCATAGGCAATGACCTTACATCCCACCGCTTCAAGGTCCTGGAGTAGTTTATTCACTGTCAGATTCCAGAGAAGAGGTGAGAGAACAGCACCTTGGGGAGTGCCCCTACTTGCAAGCCTTCGTTCCGACGATTCACCCAGACACGTGTGTATAACCCTAGGATGTTAACAACAGGTTAATGAGACTGCTGAGCGAAGCGTCAATATTTAGACTAGCGAGTGCGTCCGTTATTGCCTCCGGTCGCACGTTGTTAAAAGCCCCTTCGATATTCAAAAAGGCCACAATAGTGTATTCCTTGTAGGCAAGTGATTTCTCAATGTGACTCACCAGATAGTGCAGAGCTGTATCAACCGACCTCCCTTTCCAGTAGGCGTGCTGAGAAGTGGATAAGAGGTTGGGTTGTACTGCTGCGTAAATTCATATCAATTAACCTCTCTAGGATCTTTAGGAGAGTCGATGAGAGGCTGATGGGCCGAAGATCCTTAGGGCGCGCATGCGAGTATTTCCCTGCTTTCGGAATAAAGATGACCCTAACCTCTCTCCAAAAACGAGGAATGCACACCAGTTACAAACATGCCCTAAAAATGGACACAATCCAAGGATACACAAGATCCGACACGTGCTGTAAGTCTGCCGGAATAATACCATCCGGTCCAGCTGACTTAAACGATTCAAAGCTTGAGATTGCCCATAAAATTTTCTCTTCTGTGAGAATACCAGCAGATACTCCGGGAGCTGCTGAGCACGTCGAGGCATTCCTAAACATGGTATCCGCCGAGCTGTCACTTCTCACTCGATTCCGTCCACGATCCGTCATCTTTTAGTAAGAAACCAGGCATCGGTGGATTTGTTGATAGGATCTTGCGAAGCCTAGAGGCTTCGCTCGTTTCCTCGATACGCTCACAAAAAAAGCCGCCATGAGCTACGCTTAGCCCATCTTAGTTCTTTTCTGTACGCATTAAGATTCCTTTTGTAAGCTAAGCAGTCTGCATTCAGCCTAGAGAGTTTCGCTTTGTTGAAACTTTTCCCACATAAAGTACGTAGACTAGAAATCTGAAAGTTCCACCAGACCGGCTTCTTATTACCTGATTGCTTGCTAACAGGGCATGACCTTGACACGGCTACATTTAGAGCACCCGTTAGTGTGTAAACCATGTTATCCAACGCTTCACTGTTGCGCGGCTGACACGGTAGTCGCGTCATCACCGCCGATACAGTTTCACGATATCTGCACCAATCTGTTTTTTTACGATTTAAGATGACGGATTTCGGTCTCACTCTTTCGTCTAGAGTAAATTGAATATAGCGGTGATCGGAGAAAGAGTGATCTGAACTCGCCAACATACTTTATTACAAAATGGATCGTTCAAGAATCTCAATCGTTGGAAAACCCGTATCGCCCGTACTCAATACGAAGCAGCTTAGAGCTAATCGAAAAGCTGCAGAATGTGGAAATCAAGGAATCCGAAATCCTCGTATGATTTGACGTAGCTGCTTTGTTCCCAAACACACTAGTTAAACAGGGAATTACTGAACTAGAATCATGGCTCAGCTCAACAAGGGGGACTCGACTATTGAGTGGAAAAGAAAAGTAAGAGCATACATCAACCTGACCACGCTGTGCATGAGCGAGAATTATTTCACGTTCAGAAACAAATTTTATAAGAGACAACAGAGTAGCCATGGGCAATCCTCTCTCTCCACTTGTGACAGGAATGTTTATGCACGGCCTAGCAACATGGATGGAAGAACTAGGACTGATGCCGAGACTATGGCTTGGCTTCGACATGTAGACGACGTGATTCCCACCATACTAGGTCATAGAAAATGGCAGCATATAATATAGTACAATGGTTCAGCTGCTGGTTACGTAACCACTAACAGAAGAAGGATTTGCGACAGAAAAACAGTACATACTGGACACAGCACTAAAAAATGGCTATACTAGCGAAGACATCGAAAAACTCATCCACCGAAAACAACGACAACATAGGAAAAATGAACTTACAAAGTTGATCGAACAAAATGACCTCACAAACGAACCAAAAACGCGCATAAGCATCCCAATCTCGCAGCAGTTCTACGAAATTAAAAACTTCCTTCAAAAATATAATTGTGAAGTTGTCGGATCAAGCCGCGACTCGACGCTGAAACACAAACTAGGCAGCGAAAAAGACCACCTTACCAAGGAGAAGATGAGTGGCATTTATAGGATAACAAAACGATTAGTCAGAACAAGATTCAATGAGCACATAAAGAAAGCGGGGCGCCTGACACGAGGAACATCGATTCGATCATCAGTGGCATCCCATATTTTGGAAGAAGGACACCACATAGATTTCGATAATGTTGAAATACTATGTACAACAACATAAGAAAATTTCTACGCTCGATCCTTGGGAAAGCCAAGAAATTCTGCGAGGCGACAAAAACTCAACCCTGAACACGAACGAGGGTAATTGCTCGACGAGATTGATTAAATGTGTCATAAAGGATAACTCAGGTAGGTTTACAAATTAAATATAAGACCGGTATATAGAAATAACAATAAGAGATGTATTGGGCAACAGGTAGATGTAAAATTAAGCAATTATTTATAATCAGGTATTTTTGTCTTAAAAGTTAGAAATATAATAGGTATAAATAGTATTGTAATATTCTAAACCATAAACCTCAATGGTACTGAAGAACGGAGCAAGTCGCTCTTGAAATACTAGTATCTACACTAAATAAATATATTTGTAGTTGGAGCACAAGCTATTCATTTGTTTATCATGTCATGCAAATCAGAATAGTCTGATTGGCTTCAAAATTGACCGTAGCTACAAGCGATTCTGAATATGGCCGCCTAAATATTAGATAGGAAGTGACCAGAAAAATTACGAATGAACTGTCGTCGGAACTTCGCACCAATTGTCAAATTAACGCCAAGCATACGTATAGGCGCGTTTTTCTGGTACAAATGTACAATTTATCGAGTTCAGGTTAGCCACCCCACTGGCCCGTACAGACTTAAGCTGTTGTTGTAATGCATGGAGATACCCTAACTTGTACCAGATAAATGTTCAAAAAAAACACACCTAATGTCAAATTCAACATCGCAGGTCAGAATTAACATCTTGACCCAACCATTTGAAACACGAGTTGGACTGAAACAGGATGATGGGCAGGCCGGTCCCCATGCTGTTCAACCTTTTTCTTGAATATGTGATTCGCACCAGTGGACACAATAACGACCCTTTTAATATCGAGTGTCCTCCTCGTGAGCGTCCCCTGGTAACGGCAGTGTGTCAAACCGCTGACGGAAGTCTTAGCGATAAGACAGTTTGGAGAAAGGCAGATAGCTGTAGCCTCAATGGCTGACCAACACCTAAGCGTCTCAGGTTAAGTGAGATGTAATGATTTGTGTAGTTGGACCTCCAACATAGTTGTGTGAACTCCAGCATGTTTATTAAACCAACTGAAGCAGCTATCTCTGAGGCCATCTCCTGAATAGGGCTAAGCGATGTGCTGACAACTCATCCTTGTAAAAACCACTCCACATCAAGAAACCTGGAACAAAGCCTCGCATTGGACGGATCAACAACAACGATCACACAAACGACAAAAGGATTATTCTTTCGGATCCTGGAATGAACGCTCCCTGAACAATCCGGGGGCCGAGAAGGCCCTCCTTCAACAGGTCGAAAAGTACAAAATGGGCATTACTGCAGTCCAGGAAACAAATTGGCTTGGCAGCGAGATCAATGACAAGAAATCGCACACAATTTTTACAAGTGGAAAACCATCGGGCCGCAAGGAGTTTGGAGTAGCATTTATAGTAAACAATCATCTCAAGCCGCACATTACTGACTTCAAAACCATAAATAAAAGGCTGTTCTGCGATTCACATTAAGACTCGATTCTTCAATCTCTGGCTCATCAATGTGCACGCCCCCACTGAAGTTAAAGAAGACGCAGTAAAAGACGAGTTTTACGCCCGCCTTGAAACTCTCTTCGACTCACTTCCAACAAACGACGTCAAATTGCTGCTGGGAGACTTAACCGCGAAAGTCGGAAATGAAAGTTGGCACCGGGGGACCACTGGAGATCACAGTCTCCATGAAGAATGTAACGACAACGGCCAGCGACTTTGCATGCAATAGGGATCTAGTCGTAAGCTCTACGTGTTTCCCGCATCAACGCATTCACAAGCAGACCTGGAAATCTATAGACGCACAACCCGTCAACCAAATTGATAACGTACTTATTCGCAGGAGATGGGCGTCTAGTGTGATGGATGTCCGCTCCAATCGAGGAGCAAACTGCGACTCAGATCATCACTTGGTGAAGACGACCTACGGATGTAGAATTTCCTCAGTGCACCAATCGAGAATCAGCCCTCCCAAAATCTTTGCGGTTGATAAGCTTCTGAGCGATGCTTCGGCGGTGGCATATACTACCGCGCCCTTGACAAAAGACTATGCTACACAACATCAGCAACACAGGCGTCAATTGGTTCTGGTATGAACTCAAGGGTGCCATCAATGAGGTCGCAGAGAAGGTCGTGGCATGTAAAGCCCGGCTAGCGCGAAATGACTGGTTCGACGAAGAACGCAAAAATTCACTTGGCGCGAAAAACGAGGCCTTTTGACATTGGATTCAACGAGAAACCAGAACCAAAAGAGAAAAATATGACGAGCCACGGCGAATATCAAATAGAATAATTAGACGTAAGAAACGTAAATACTTTGAAGAACAATTGCTGAATATTAACGAAAACTTAAACTAAAACTAGTAAATACAATTAAGAACGGCTATCAACCCAGGACTAGGCTCTGTAAGGACGAGGATGGAAACATCATCAGCGACATCGATGGCATCAACAAACAATGGGCCTCTTATTTTGAAGAGCTTCTGAACTTACCATCCAACATCCCCACACAAGAAACTCGCGCCAATATTGTTGATCTAGGCCCACCCATACAAATAGCAGTTGGAAGTTGATCTCGCGTCGTGGTCACTAAAAGGAAATAAAGCGCCGGGCGCTGACGACATTCCAGCTGAACTGCTAAAATTCGGTGGAACATCAATTACTCCTGCGAGTATTGAAGGACGAGGTGATCCCAGATAACTGGCGCAGAAGCATCATCTGTCCAATCGACAAAAAGGGAGATAAACTGCGGTGTGAGAACTACAGGGGCATATCTCTAGTCTGTACGTCCTATAAAATCTTCACGAAAATTCTGGAAAATATAATAAAACCGTATGCAAAACGAATCATCGGCAAAAAAGCGCATTCGGACCTGGTCGTTCCACAACCGTTCAGCTCTTTACGGTCAAACTGACACTCCAGAAGTCCTGGGAATACAACGTCGATTTCAAGCAGGTATACGACAGTATCAATCGTGATGTACAACATCATGCAGCAATTTGGTATACTGACAAAGGTGACGATGACCAACTCAGTCTCACAAGTCAGGATTCATAATAGACTTACTGATCTATGTGAAACACGCACTGGTCTGAAACAGGGCGATGAACTGGCACGGACGTTCTTCAACCTAGCACTGGAATACGCTATTCGGGCTATGAGTATGGACAACCGCAAGACGCTACTCATCAAGTCGACACAATTAGCAACGTACGCCGACGACATCATGCCCTGAAAATTGGCCGACGCAGAAGAACTTCTGAATACGCTCGATACCGCTGCAAAAGAAGTTGAATTAGGTACCAAAGGGGGTAAAACTAAAATAATGATGCAATCGACGACAAGGACACCTGCACAATCGAGCATCAATGTGGGGGACCTCAACATTGAGTTCGTGAGCAACTTCGTATACCTGGGTTGTAACTTGTCAAGAGACGCCAACGAAACTGACGAAATCGAGCGACGGATACAGTTAGCTAATAAGACCTTTTTCTCGGTTCTCCACGTAATGAAATCGAAGCATGTGCACAGAAACACGAAGCTCCGCGTGTACAAAATCATTACGATTACGATTAATGCTATACTATAGCTGCGAAGCATGGACCCTAACTCAAGCCTCCGGAAACATGCTAGACACGTTTGAACGTAAGGTTCTGCGGCGAATTTTCGGGGCTGTCTACGATCGAGATGGATGGCGCATCCGGTACAAGCATGAGTTGTATGAACTGTACGATGAGCTGGAAGTTTCGAAAATCGTCAAACTACAATACAACGACGTCTATGGGCAGAGCATGTACAACGAATGGACGATGATCACATGCCAAAGAGAGTAATGAACGCAGAAATAGTCGACGAAGCGAGACTGCGAAGCCGACCGAGAGCTCGTTGGGAGAACTCAGTATATTCGTACGTCGAGCAACTACTGGACTTCCAAAATTGGAGGACGCGGTCACATGACCCAAACAATTGGAGAACAACGATCCAGGCGGCCAGGGTTCGATGTTGGGCTGTCGCGCCACGATAATGACGATGAAGTAGTGGGTACATTTAGGCCTGTTCCTAAAACCGGTCCACCAGTTTAAAACCGGTCTTCTGTTAGGACCGGTCCCGAGATTCCCAAAAACCGGTTTCGAAAAAACCGAATCATTAAAAAAACCTTCTTATGGTCAAAAAAACCGGTTTAAAACCGACTCATTAAAAAACCGATTCACTAAAAGACCGACCGAAAACCGACTTGTTAAAAAGACTCATTAAAAAACCGATTCACCAAAAGACCGACCGAAAACCGACTTGTTAAAAAGACTCATTAAAAGACCGATTCACCAAAAAACCGACCGAAAACCGACTTGTTAAAAACCGACCGACTCGGACGAGTTAAAAACCGACTTATTAATTAAAACCGTTGAGGAAATGGAGTATTTTTGTGTGGACAGTACAGGACGGAAGTATTCAAGAAAAGGTTTTAGCTTTTGATTTGAGTGTGATTTGGTATGTGGTATATCCACACATTTGGTCGACAAGAGGCATGCGTTCAAAGTTAAATAGATATGAACAATATACCCATTGAAAGGTTGAATTGAATTGAGAAAAAAAATGTCGGAACTGATGATTGTGAGTAATAAAATATGAAAGTGTACTGTACGTGGTTATCAGTGCACCTGTTAGTAAAATTGGCATTATGATATGGCGGGCGAGACTCATGTATTCTAAATATTGTAGTACAGGTGTTAAAGGAGTATTCTATTCTAAAGAAGCCCCTAAACGATCAAGCCGGTTGATCAAAATTTTTCGTCAATCGATTGGATCAAGCGTGATTGATTGTCTAGGGACCGATTTTATGTCAAGCGTGGACGGTGATTGATAGAAAGTTTGATTGACTCAAGCGATTGACGAGGGTGCTTCACCGTCTAGGCGAATTTTGATGAAGCATTGCGTCAGTCACTCGCCAGCAGCCAGTGCTCTGGAGAATCTGAAAGTTCTGAAAATTCTGAAAAAACAACAGTGTCATGTAACTGAAAGTTCTGAGCGCGAGTTTATCACCCTGATGACAAACTTATCGGACAATCCCCATGAAAACAGGGTGGTCATTCTGGGGTGGGCAACCTCAAAATTTTTTTTTCTTTCTTTTTTGACTTCTCGCCATATCATAATGCCAATTTTTCTAACAGGTGCACTGATAACCACGTACAGTACACTTTCATATTTTATTACTCACAATCATCAGTTCCGACATTTTTTTTCTCAATTCAATTCAACCTTTCAATGGGTATATTGTTCATATCTATTTAACTTTGAACGCATGCCTCTTGTCGACCAAATGTGTGGATATACCACATACCAAATCAGACTCAAATCAAAAGCTAAAACCTTTTCTTGAATACTTCCGTCCTGTACTGTCCACACAAAAATACTCCATTTCCTCAACGGTTTTAATTAATAAGTCGGTTTTTAACTCGTCCGAGTCGGTCGGTTTTTAACAAGTCGGTTTTCGGTCGGTTTTTTGGTGAATCGGTCTTTTAATGAATCTTTTTAACAAGTCGGTTTTCGGTCGTTTTTTTGGTGAATCGGTTTTTTAATGAGTCTTTTTAACAAGTCGGTTTTCGGTCGGTCCTTTCGTGAATCGGTTTTTTAATGAGTCTTTTTAACAAGTCGGTTTTCGGTCGGTCTTTTGGTGAATCGGTTTTTTAATGAGTCTTTTTAACAAGTCGGTTTTCGGTCGGTCTTTTAGTGAATCGGTTTTTTAATGAGTCGGTTTTAAACCGGTTTTTTTGACCATAAGAAGGTTTTTTTAATGATTCGGTTGACCGCTAGGAAAACCGGTTTTCATAAAAACCTAAAACCGGTCTACAAATCTTAGGCCGGAGAGGTCTAGGTACATTAACATCATGTCAACATCGCCCAGGGAAGCGAAAGATTCACTGCTAGCGCTCAATCAAGCAGCGAAAGAGGTTGGTCTACAAATCAATAAGTGAAAGACGAAGACGCTAACACAAGAAACCCGAAAAAGTAGATCGAGCGTGCCGGAGATAAAGTTAAACGAAAGAGTAGACAACTTCATATACCTGGCGCGAACATCGCGATAGATGGCGACGAAACTCTTGAGATCAAACGAAGGATTAAGCTCGCAAACTGCACCCTTTACGCAGTTCTCTCCTACTAAAGACCAGCTGCATCCACAGAAAAGCGAAGCTCCAAGACAACAAAACTATAATCCGACCGGTATTATACCATGGTTGTGAGACCCTCACTGAGGCATCTGAAAACATGATAAACGCCCGAAAGAAGAACGGTCGTTCGACGAATCTTTGGAGCGACGTTCGATGGAGATCAATGGCGAAAAATGTATAACAACGAGCTGTACGAGTTATTTGACGAACCAGAGGCTTTAAAATTTGTGAAAATTCAGTCAGGAAAGAATGGACGAATACCGAATCTCCAAAAAGGCCTTTGCTGACACCGACAAAGGCGTGGGAGCGCATGAAAGACCTAAGAATCGCTAGGATTCAGTGCGAGAAGACAGTAGGAAGCTGCTCGGCGTACGGGATTGGAAACAGCGATGTGAAGACCGAGACGATTGGAGGCGAGGACTTTCGGAAGCCATATCCCAGCGGGGTTGACATGGCTAATAAAGTAAGTTACCTAAGCGCTATAATAATAAATGAACAAAAAAAAAAATACTTACATTCTGCTATAACTAAATATCCTAAGACTAGCATCACGGTATGACCACTGTATATTGAATCACCGCAATATGTATGCTTGCCATTTATAGATAGTCCAAAACCAGATATCAATTGGAATACGCGCTTTACAATAACGAGTGGCGTTGTTGAATTCGCTTTTGGACTACAATAATATGTTGTACTGGAAACCGGCAAAACTGTGACGTACATTGTTATTGAACGCAAAAAATACAGTATAGCCATTAGGAGAAATACACGGCGCATTACAATAAATCTGCAAAGGAAAAGTACATATTTTATCAGTAAGAAGTATTTACAACTACAATGCATCGTCGAAAAGAGCAGAATTCAAATCAATTACATGCACTAAAATAGATTAAATGAATTGAAATGAAAAAAGTATTACTAACTTACCTGTGCTTATGAAATATAATTAATAATATACAGGAATTAACAACTATCATAATAAGAACTTCGCTAACATTAAGTGCCCACTCTTGTGGCGGAATATTATCTAAAATAATATCTGGTAACGGACGATAGATTAGTCGATCCGGTAGCCTTTCGTGTACAAGAGATAGGGACACGGTAGCCAAAATAAAATTTGCTGCTAATAGAAGGAACGCTGAAAATAGAAATAAAAAAAAATTGTTAAACATGACTTTACAAAGAGAATAATTTTTTTTTAAATGCGCTGAAATTATGTGGTCCGTTTCTTTATTCTAAAAGTTTAGTATTGCAGAAGCGGTCTATATCATCATCATCATCGTGGTGCGACAGCCCGACGTCGGGCATTGGCCGCCTGGAAAGAAGCGGTCTATATAGAAAACTGTTATACCTAGTCTAGCCATAAATATTGTTACAAGGTTTGGTAACCCTGCAGAAAGGAACCGTCATATTGCATTTCTTAAAAATTGAGCTAATCGCTATAGTACGCTTGTGCTTGATGCATTTGTCATCATTTGAGTTTAATTTTTAGTGTAGTGAACATGGATTGGGGTGACAAAGAAAATAGAATTGCTGTGATTGCACTTCATAAAGTAGGAATGCAACCAAGTGATATTTTTAAGACTCTGCATACCCTTGGTATAAGCCGAATGTTTGTATATCGGGCTATTGAAAGATTTAATGATACGTCTGGAGTAAGTGACCGTGAAAGAAGTGGCCGTCCGCAAACTACTCGAACACCTCAAGCGGTTAAAGCCGTGCGCGAGAGAATTCGCCGTAATCCTCTTCGGAAACAAAAAATTTTATCGCGTGAGATGAAAATACCCCAAAGAACAATTTCACGTATCATCAAAAGTGACTTGGGGTTGGGTGCTTATCGTAGATCTACCGGGCATTTACTAACAGATTCGTTAAAAAAAATAGAGTGGAAAAATCAAAACGATTACTTTGCCGATACGGAAACCAAGAACACCGTAAAATTTTGTTTACGGACGAAAAAATTTTTACTGTCGAAGAAACATTTAATAAACAAAACGATAGGGTTTATGATCGCAGTGCCAGAGAAGCTTCTCAAGTTGCCCTAAAGGTTCAAAGAGGTCATCATCCAGCCTCAGTAATGGTTTGGTGGGGTGTTAGCTACAACGGGGTGACAAAGTTGCATTTTTGTGAGAAGGGCGTCAAAATGTCTGCCAAAATTTATCAAGAAAGTGTCCTTGAAAGTGTAGTGAAACCTCTCAACACGTCTTTATTCAAAAATCAGCCTTGGAGTTTCCAGCAAGATTCTGCACCAGGTTATAAGGCGAAGTCAACCCAAAAATGGCTTGAAGAAAATGTTCCAGATTTTATTAAAGCTGAAGATTGGCCTTCCGCTAGCCCAGACCTGAATCCGCTGGATTACGAATTATGGTCTGTCTTAGAGCAAATGACGTGCTCTAAAAGACATTCTAATATCGAATCCTTAAAGAAGTCCCTTACACATGCAGTCGCCAACTTTCCGATTGAAGTCGTGCGTGCTTCCATAGATAAGTGGCCAGCTCGATTAAAGGCTTGTGTAAAGGCAAAAGGCAATCACTTCGAATAACTTGTTGCAATTTCCGTTGTTGACAATGCATTTAATACTACTACTTTGCCTTAACCCCTAGCGGGGCATAGCGCGTCAACTACTCCTGCGCGCCATCGTACTCTGTTCTGGGCAATGGGGCGCAACTCCCCAAAAGACTTACCCAGTACCTGACACTCCTTTGCCACAGATCGACGCCATATGATTCGAGGACCCCCTCTTGGTCGGCCTTGGTTGGAAATGGGGTTCCATTTCATGGCATGCAAAGCAATGCAGTTATCACTCTTCCGCAATGTGTGACCTATCCACTGCCATTTTCGCCTGCGTATCAATTCGTCGATTGGCATCTGACCCGTACGCCGACTTAGCTCTTCATTTGATATTGTTTCGGGCCAGAAAATTCTTAAAATTCGACGAAGACATGAATTGACGAAAACTTGCAGCTTTCTGGTAACTCCTACGGAAACTTTCCATGTACTGCTCCCATACAAAAGCACTGATAGTACCAGGGAGCGAAAAAGGCCCAGCTTGGTCTTGGTCTGGCAGGGCAGTTATCTCAGCAATAACTGCCCTGCCAGATTTTGGACAGCATGCCGTATGCGCGTTTAGCCTGGTTGATACGACGAGCGATGTCCTGCTCCGTACCACCATTTTCGGCAACAATGCTACCCAGGTAGACGAAGTTGTCCACCTTCTCCACAGGCTGCCCATTAATATTGATGGCAATAGGTGTCGGATTTCTTTTTCGCAACGGCGGGCTAAGAACCTTGGTCTTGTTGGTATTAATCTTTAGCCCAACCTTGCTTGCCTCCCTCTCGAGATCTAACGCCATTGCGGACAGATCCATGATTTTGTGGGAGAGTAGGCATATGTCGTCAGCGTAGTCAAGATGTTGTAGATAAGATGTCAAAGTCCATTGAATTCCTCTGTCGAGTCCGGATAGGGCTGCATGCAACACATCGCCGATCACAATGAGGAATAGGATCGGTGAGAGGATGCACCCCTGCCGAACTCCACTGCGAATCTCAAAGTCCCCCGACACCTTACCTTTATGCAGAACGCGGCATTTCGCGCCGTCATAGGTTGCCTTAATAATAGCCACAAGCTTCTCAGGGATGCCTCTCCTGCGCAAGGCCGCCCATATAGAATCCCGGTTCACACTATCGAAAGCCTTTTCGAAATCAATGAAAAGCAAGTGAATGCATTTAATAAATAAACAATGATTTCTTAACATATAACACCTCTTTTATTGAACAGTGCTTCAAAAAGTTTGTAACAGTATTTATGGCTAGACTAGGTAGTTTAGTTCTAAGGTAAACGTCGCGCTCGGTGGCCGTGATCGTTCGGTCAACGCTCTACAATAGTAATCTAGAGCTCGGAGATCAAATCTCGGCGCGATCAAAAACTGCCTGTGAGTACTAATAGAACTCTTACAGTGGTCCGAGCTTGTCAGTACAAAGACGGCGCGGATAGGAGGTGCATGCTAGCAACTGCACTTCCGAAAAGTAGATATGCTATTGAAACGTCAGCAAGGCATAGAAATGCTAGAGATGTTGACGCGCCCATGCTCCTGGAGGGGTCGAGGCAATTAGAGAGAGGGAGAGAGAAAGATAGATGTCTTCGTTTCTAAAAATTTCTCAATTAGAAAACTTTTAATGTAATAGCTCGACTTTTTTGGCAATTTGTGTGACATATGGATCGATCCCGCTGGAAAAAAAAACATAGTCCAGATTCAATAGAACTGCTAAGAAGAAATCTGGGAGCGACTACTGTCAATCAATTGAGAACACTGGGGCTTCCTGGGTATCCATGTCTTAGAGACGTGTGGGTGTCACGTTGCACGTCGAGTCCGCGAAGGATTTCAGGTCTATCCACCTCACCTCCTTCGTAACTACACTTGCGAGCAAAAATAATGAATCAAACCGAAAGCACGTGTATTTGTTTGTATATTTTTAAAAGTACGTAATGTATCCCTACAAATCGTATGTCATTTGAAAGTTTGAGATCTCAGCTTTACAATGATACCTTTTTTATCACCATTTAATGAGTGTTTTATGGCAAACTAACCCTATAAATGCATCTGCAAAGGGTTTTCAATGGTCAATTGAATCTGGAAGGTTTTGATTGAATAACTTTAACGCAATAAAAATCACAATTTTGTCATTCATGACTACCACGCCTCAGCAAGCGGCTCAAGTTGTCGCCCTATTATCGGAAGGGCTTACTCAGAGAACAGTCGCTCGTCAGCTCGAAATGAGTCAGTCTACTGTGTCAAGAGTGTATCACAGGTTTCGAGAGGAAGGTAGCTACAGAGACCCCGACCTGGCCGCTCTAGGTGCACTTCCGATAGAGACGATCGTTTTATTGTGACAAGTATGCTACGAAATCGGCACCTCACGGGAGTTGACGTGCAGCAGAATCTGAGGGACGTTCGCGAAGAAGCTGTAAGCGAGTGGACAGTGAGGAGACGGCTAAAGGAAGCGAATCTGACTCCAAGACGGCCCGCGGTTCGTGTATGGTGTGGGCCGGTATCTCTGCGGATTTAAGAACGGAAATTGTATTCGTGCCCTCTGGAGTCCGAGGAGGAGGACTGACAGCCGACCGGTATATTATCGATATTCTACAAGGCCATGTTGTTCCCTACGCTACGCAGCATCTATTGGCGACAACTTTACTTTAATGCACGACAATGCACGATGTCACACATCGCGTCAAGCACAGCAGTTCCTGAACGAAGCTAATATTGCGACAATTGACTGACCTGCACGCAGTCCAGACTTAAATCCCATTGAGCACTTGTGGGACGAGCTCAAAAGAAGAGTCCGACATAGAGATCCCGCGCCTTCGACTATCGACGAATTGAAGGAGGCCTTAATAGAGGAATGGAGCGAAATTCCCCAAGATACCATTAAAAAATTAATAATTTCAATTAAAAATCGATTACAAGCTGTGATTAGAGCAAGAGGTGGTAATACCAGATATTAATAAATAAATAATTTTGTTATTTAAAAAAAAAAAATTTTGTTTTATTGAACAAAAACCTGACCAAACTCCATTTTCTAAAATCCCCATTTTTCCTACTTTTTGATTTCCAGCCCCACTCTTTTAAATTTTATCTTCATATTGTTAAAAGTGGTATTAATGTAAAGCTAAGATTTCAAGTTTTCAAATGATATACGATTTGTAGGGATACATAATGTACTTTTCAAAATATGCAAACAAATACACGTGCTTTCGGTTTGATTCATTATTTTTGCTCGCAAGTGTAGAACACATGGATAGCCATATTCGACAGCTTTTAGTCAAATTGCCTGTTTCAAAAGCTGTAATGAACCATATTCTGGTCCGGCTGTGCTGCTTCTACCGGCAGATCGATGGCCAGGCCTATAAATTGATATTAATACGTAAAGAACAGGGGCAACGAGAACCCCGCCCACGTCCCCTGAACTGAGCTACAGCAAGCATAGGCCGCTGTTTACCTCGATGAGGGCCTATTCTTCGCTAGATGGCACGGCCCGACCTTCACGGTCACTACGCTACCTTAGGCTCCGTCCCCACGGGCATCTTCGGTTGCCCAGCGAACCGTTTGTTACAAAGCATGTTGTTAATTCCGCAAGATGCAGCTGTACAAGGCTGAAAGTGTCTATTCCGCAAGACGCAGCGGAATTTCGCAGCTTGGAAAAAGAAGCTTTAGCAAGTTACTCCTGGATACCTGCGTCAAATTCTAGTCGGATGATTATGATTGTCAGTACATCATAATCCACTAGAGATACAGATTAAATTAATGCAAAAAAAAGTATGTACTTACAAACAAATGTTTTCCATTTTTCCTTTGGAAATTTTGGTTCTTCACGTAAAGGCACTGGTACATCAATTTTTATTGTTACTGCATCGCCAGGCACACTGTTATTTGTTTGATGGTATGGCAAGTTGTAGTTTTCCTCAGGTACTTCCTGTAAAAATAAAATAATTACATTTTAGCTAAAAAAAATACTAGGTGACCGTTCAATTGAAAATGTTATTAATACATCAGACTATTTTAAAGAATACTTGCGAAGTTCTTCAACTGAAATATTATAATGCATCAACAGTTTTATCAATTTCGTACGGCATTTAAGATTTTTATGACTTTTTTATGTCAAAAATAATAACAGAAAACTAGTTGTCTACTAAGGTCGCGCTCGGTGGCCGTGATCGTTCGGTCGTCGCTCTACGATACTTTATCTAGAGCTCGGAGATAAAATCTCGGCGCGATCAAAAACTGCCTGTGAGTACTAATAGAACTCTTACAGTACAGTGGTCCGAGCTTGTCAGTATAAAGACGGCGCGGATAGGAGGTGCATGCTAGTAACTGCACTTCCGAAAAGTAGATATGCTATTGAAACGTCAACAAGGCATAGAAATCCTAAAGATGTTGACGCGCCCATGCCCCTGGAGGGGTCAAGGCAATTAGAGAGAGTTGTCTACTTATGCAGAAAGTTATTTCGAGAAATAATCAAAGTATATGTATGTAGCAAATACCAAATCATCGCTATTTATGGTAATATAACACTAGACTAAAATCTGCACTTGAAGCTGCAGTGAAAACTTGAAAATTGTAGAAGCAAGAAAGCAATGTGCGAACGAGACAACAATATCAAATTTCTTATAAACAGTATAAAAATTCTGACAAAGTTGTCTATATGCTATTTTGACGGCTGCCAGAATTTAAAATACAGAAAGCGAGTAAAATTGCATTTTCTAAATACAATTTTGCTGGCTGCAAGCTTGACAGCTAGCAAATTTATTCCAATTCAACGGCAATTTACTAGCAAAATTGTTTCAATTCGACACTATCCTCCTCTCACTCCAACTAATTGTATTTCAAATAAGGCTCTTACCGTTGTACTACTTTTTAGTTTTAAGTGCAATTTCAAGTGACTAGATGCGAGTGCAGTTCAGAACACAACAAATTGCTGGAAACCTGCTTCGATACTCCGCGACTCCGCTGGGTATTATGAACTTAGCCAATGAAACGTATGAACTTCAGTTGTGGGCTTAAACTATTTCAGCTACTCGAACATATATTTTATATTTTGACAGAAAATTATGTTGATTGAAGGCATAAGCTACGTCCAGAATGCATGCTGTGTCAGCAGTATCGAAGCACGTATACAGTCGCTTTTTGTGTTCTAAACAGCAGTCGCGTCTAGTCACTCATCATCAGTTATCAAATTTTAGACCTCCTAATGACTGACGCACCCGCTGTCCGTTAATTCGCTCGGTGGCCGTGTTCGATCGTTCTGCCGTTCTACGACCTAGAGAATGGAGTTTCGATCCTCGGTGTGAACAAAAAAAAACTGCCTGTGAGTACTACTAGAACTCCCATTGCGCTCCGAGCTTGTCAGTATAAAGCCGAACTACAGAAGGCTGAAAACACGCAAGAACTCGAAATTGTTGTGTCGCTTAAAAAGTCGGAAGTCGAAGGAGACCAAGGACGCATATTCTAATATACTTCGGACAAGGAAAAAAAATGGATACACAGCTGTATCAATAGAAGTAAAGTCACAGGAATTGCGCAGAACAAATCCAGCAAGCTTAGAAGCCCTAGAGATGGTGTCAAAGTAGTGATCATTAAAACGCAGCTTCGGGTCAAAAACCACACCAAGGTCTACAATTGTATGTTAAAGTTTTCAAGTGGAATAGAATTTATGTTGTACGAGAAAGGAATAGGTGAAGTTTTCAAAGAATACACCACAACAGAGCATTTAGATCATTTGTCGAACACCAGGAGGATAAGAGATAAAAATGTTTGATTGTAACTCAAAACAGTCACTAAATCGGAACACAGAAGAAAAAAGCTTGCAGTCGTCAGCGTAAAGTAGGGAGTGGCAACTAAGTAACGAAGGAAGGTCATTTATAAAGAAAGTAAACAGTAAGGGACCTAGAATGCCCTAAGGAACCCCAGATGATATGCGAAAAGAGGATGAAACTAATTTTTGAAAAACGATGCATGAGGTATGATCAAGGAGGTAAGTTGAAAGCCAAGAATCTAGGTATGAAGAAAATTTAAGGTTGAATAATTTTTGCAGTAAAATAGTATGATTGACCGAATCAAATGCTTTGGAAAAGTTCGTATATGTAAATAGCATGAATGTCAAGATGGTTATTGAATGATTTGGTGACAAAGTTAACAAATTCAATTAAGTTGATGACCGTAGACTTGTTTTTACAAAAACCATGTTTGGGGGGCAAAGACCTTTTCCATAGTCCTCCGCGTGGGCGCCCCCTGGTAACGGCAGTGTATCAATTCGCTGACGGCCAATGTCTTAGCGATAAGACAGTTTGGAAAAGGCAGATAGCTGTAGCCTGAATGGCTGACGAACACCTAAGCGTCTCAGGTTTAGTAGGGTGGAATGACTTGCGTAGTTGGACCTGCTACATAGTTGTGTGGGTTCCAGCACGTTTATTAAACCATCTGAAGCAGCTATCTCCGAGGCCATCCGCTGAATGGGGTTAAGCGACGTGCTGACAACTCGTCCTTGCAAAAACCACTCCACGTCAAGAAACCTGGAACAAAAGCCTCGGATTGGACGGATCAACAACGACGACCACGCAAACGACTAAAGGACTATTCTTTCGGATCCTGGAATGTACGCTCCCTGAACAAACCGGGGGCCGAGAAGGCCCTCCTTCAACAGGTCGAAAAGTACAAACTGAGCATTACTGCAGTCCAGGAAACAAATTGGCTTGGCAGCGAGATTAATGACAAGAAATCGCACACAATTTTTACAAGTGGAAAACCATCGGGCCGCAAGGAGTTTGGAGTAGCATTTATAGTAAACAATCATCTCAAGCCGCACATTACTGACTTCAAACCCATAAATAAACGGCTGTTCGGCGATTCACATTAAGACTCGATTCTTCAATCTCTGGCTCATCAATGTGCACGCCCCCACTGAAGTTAAAGAAGACGCAGTAAAAGACGACTTCTACGCCCGCCTTGAGACTATCTTCGACTCACTTACAACAAACGACGTCAAATTGCAGCTGGGAGACTTTAACGCGAAAGTCGGAAATGAAAGTTGGCACCGGGAGACCACTGGAGGCCACAGCCTCCATGAAGAATGTAACGATAACGGCCAGCGACTTATCGACTTTGCCTGCAGCAGGAACCTAGTCGTAAGCTCTACGTGTTTCCCGCATCGACGCATTCACAAGCAGACCGGGAAGTCTCGAGACGCACATACCGTCAACCAAATTGACCACGTCCTCATTTGCAGGAGATGGGAGTCTAGTGTCATGGATGTCCGCTCCTATCGAGGAGCAAACTGCGACTCAGATCAGCACTTGGTGAAGACGACCTACAGATGTAGAATTTCCTCAGTGCACCAATCAAGAATCAGCCCTCCCAAAATCTTTGCGGTTGATAAGTTTTTGAGTGGTGCTACAGCGGTGGCGTATACTACCGCCCTTGAGGAAAAACTATCACCTATGCTACACAACATCAGCAACACAGGCGTCCATGGGTTCTGGGAAGAACTCAAGGGTACCATCAAGGATGTCGCAGAGAAGGTCGTGGGATATAAAGCCCGGCGAGCGCGAAATGACTGGTTCGACGAAGAATGCAAAAACTCACTTGACGCGAAAAACGAGGCCTACAGACAATGGATTCAACGAGGAACCAGAGCCAGAAGAGAAAACTATGACGAGCTACGGCGAATATCGAATAGAATAATTAGACGTAAGAAACGTAAATACTTTGACGAGCAGTTGCATACGCTCGATACCGCTGCAAAGGAAGTTGGATTACGTATTAACGAGGATAAAACTAAAATAATGATGCAATCGGTGACAAGGACACCTGCACATCCGGGCATCACCGTGGGGGACCTCAACATCGAGTTCGTGAACAACTTCATTTACCTGGGTTGCAACTTGTCAAGGGACGCCAACGAAACTGACGAAATCAAGCGACGGATACAGCTAGCTAATAAGACTTTTTTCTCGGTTCTCCCCATAATGAAATCGAAGCATGTGCACAGAAACACGAAGCTCCGCGTGTACAAAACCATTATACGACCAGTGCTATGCTATGGCTGCGAAGCATGGACCCTAACTCAGGCCTCCGAAAACATGCTAGACAATTTTGAACGTAAGGTTCTACGGCGAATTTTCGGGGCTGTTTGCGTTCGAGATGGATGGCGCATCCGGTACAACCATGAGTTGTATGAAATGTACGATGAGTTGCAAGTCTCGAAAATCGTCAAACTACAACGACTTCAATGGGCAGGGCATGTACAAAGAATGGACGATGATCGCATGCATAAGAGAGTAATGAATGCAGAACGAGTCGACGGAGCGAGACTGCGAGGACGACCGAGATCTCGTTGGGAGAGCTCAGTAGGTGTGGACGCCGCGCAGCTGCTGGGCTCCCAAAATTGGAGGACGCGGTCACGTGACTGAAATAATTGGAGGACAATGATCCAGGCGGCCAAGGCTCGACGTCGGGCTGTCGCGCCACGATGATAATGATGTTGATTTGGGGATATAAGATGGCCAAGAGTTTCATTGATGTGGCTATTGACAATACATTCAAGAAGCTTGGAGCAAGACGAGAGGAGCGAGATTGGACGGTAATTAGAAGCCAGGCTCGGGTCTGGCAACCTTTTAGTTTCCGGGGCCCCGGCTGGGGGAATCACTTTTCACTCGGATTTTTGTCACTTTTCACTCGCGTCACTCTAAAAGTCAAGAATTTGCAAAAAAAAAAATTTTTTTTAATTTTTTTTTTTAATTTTTGTTTTAAGTTTTAATGTTTTTTATTATTTTTAATTTTTTTTCTTTCATAATTTATACTGAGTGTTTGGAATATTGGAGGCATGGAAAATTGAAATATTCGCAAATTTCCTTGCGTGGGCTCCGCTCGCTACGCTCGCTCCGCGCTTAAGGGATCGCAACCCTCAATATCGCACAAACATGAACGCTCGCTTCGCTCGCTCTGCGTGCAACAGCGTTTTGATCAGTTTTAAACACACCAAACACTCAGTATAAATCATTAGAACAAGAAAATAAGGAAAAAAAAATAAAAAATTAAGATTAAAAATAAAAAAAAATTAAAAATAAAAAAAAAAATTTTTTTTTTGCAAATTTGAGAGTCTTAGGGTGACGCGAGTGATAAGTGACAAAAAATCCGAGTGAAAAACGATTTTTTCACCCCGGGCCCCGGAAACTAAAAATACCCCGAAAAATTGGTCTTCCAGCTGACTTCGAAGACCATAGACCTTTAACATCTTCCCTTCCTGACTTGAATATTCCTGTTAAAAACATCAAACCAAAAAAAGCAAGCATCTCTTCCCTATCAACAGTGTTGGTGTAAGCCGCATCGCATCTATTGCTTTCAGAATACTTTTTAATTTTTTGATTTGTTTGTTCAACAATTATCTCCAATATATCGTTCGTGAATAGGCAGGACCAAGCCTCAAGTGGAGTCATCCGGTTTTTTGCTTTAGCTGGACCTCTGGGACCAGGCAAATGGGTGATAATGTTATGCGCCCGAACTCGTGATCGTAAGGGTGGCGTTTTTGCCCACTTGTATCTGTTTTTGCCGTAAAATGCACTGCAAGAGCTCTCCTGTGCATCTTCTGAGTCGGAATCCGAGTCAGTGTCGGTGTCGCTCTCAAAATCGCTTTCGCAAATTTCAAACTCTGCGTCACTTAAATCTGATGCTGTTTCCGGGAATTCAATGTCGTCTTCACATTCATTTAGCTCATTAAGAAGCATTTCAATTTGTTGTGGCGTTAACGATTTATGCATGTTGAAAAATCCAAAAAATCGACAAAACGACTGCAAACTAAAAAAGAAAATTACTTACGTAATTACATTCGTGAGGGACTTAGGTCCTCAACTCAACGCAAGGTCTCGTATAGTACTGAGAATACAAGTGGTTTCAACCGCATAGCATATAAAACATTTAAGATACGTAGAAAAATATGCATTGTGGGGGACCTAGGTCCCCCACGAATGTAGTTAAGGGTTAAGCACATATGACCAAAAGAGTTTGGATTCGTTGTTACGTATACTCTTTTCGATCTAAATAAGGTAAGCGGTTCGAGCGGCTTTGATGAGCCGTATGGTGTGTGACCTTAGACTATGAAAAGATGAAAGGTCAGCGGAACGCTTGAAGCGCTTGTAAAGATAGCGAGCTCGGGTCTTCTTCCTGATCATTTTATTTATAAGTGGAGTAAACCAGATAGGACATTTACGGCATTTCGATTTAGAAAAGGTACAAGTTCTTGAATGATGGTGTTCAGTAAGCAGTAGAATTTATTTAATACTCTATCTGGTATCTCGTTGCAGTTCTGCAACATTTTCAATGGATGGATTCTCCTCGTCGTAGACTTTCCTCGCTAAGATTCCCTACAAATTTTCTATGGGGTTCAGGTCGGGACTTGACGCTGGCCATGGTAATAATTGTATTCCATAATCCTGAAACCACTTTTTGGTGGAGGCAGCCATATGGACTGGTGCATTATCCTGCTGGAAAATAATGTTTTCATCTACCGCTAGTGTCACAAAAGGCCCAAAGCTGCCCAAATCATCACAGATCCACCTCCCTGTGGTATCAGGTATCAGTATCAGGTCCATCGAGATTGAATTTCTTCTCGTCGCTGAAGATCACATGATCCCAAATGGTTCAAGCTTCAAAGAAATTCTTACTACACTCTGCGATCTTTTAATTTCACTCGCAGTTTTCCACAGTTCCTTAAATCAATAATTAATTCAATGTTTTTCAGCATCACTTAATTTTTTTCCAATTGTCATTTCAGGTGTCGACAAAATTTGTCAACTCTAAACAAACACACTTCCACGTCTTGAAAGTATTAAAATTCTACATAAAAACTCAAATCCACGTTAGAGACTCTCTTGACAAACTCCGAACAGCAACTGAGTTTAGAATTATTGACAGCTGTACGATGCCTTTTTTGGGATTTTTACCTTGTACTTAGCGTGGTTGAAAGAAAGAAAAGGGTAGATAATTGAAAGGGTTTTCTGGGGAATCCCAGAAAGAGAGAGATAAAAATTAATTTCCAAGAAATCCTTTGGAAAAAAATCGACAGGTATGTTTGAGTCTACAATTATTCACAGCACTGTATCTAGTTATCTAGGCCTGAAGATTCAAGTAAGTCAAATAATTTGACACGAAAGAAAAGAGTTCAAATATCATTCTTCAATCAAATTTTCGATTTCAGATTCGAATGATGAATTTATTATTTTTATTTGATCGCAGTCCAAGGGAATAAATGTTCAACTTTTTCTGAAATTTTCTTACAATGAAAATAATGAAAACCAATGTATTAAATTAAACAACCTGTTTTGTATTTTGGCACCACCCCAGCACCTTTCTAAAATATAATTGAATGCGAAACGAATTTTCTAAAATACACTGCGCCTATTTTAACGCATTCGTTTATCATTAAACCCGGATATATTTATTAGTCGCTAAAAATAAACGCATGATATACAAAATTAAGAGGATTCGCCCTAGCCAAAAACCGCAAACATAATAACGAAAAATTGTAAGGAAAACAAGTACCCGTAGATCTTAAAATTCAAAAATATACACATTGTGTATGTGAGTCTTGTCTTATCATTTGAAAAATAATACAAGTACTCGTACATATCATACACACACAGTATGTGCGTCAGCAAATTAACACACGGCCCGATATTGGCATGATTGTTGTTTAAATTGTTCATCAGATTCCTAGTCGAAAAAATCACTCACATTGTTAAACATTTAATTGATTGTTAATTTTATCGACATGCCCATTGTCTTTTGTTGAAAATTTCAGAATACAACCATGAATTATTGATTGGAAAAAAAAAAATATTTCAATATTCTGAGCATTATTCGAACAAATAAAAAAAAGCATGTGGGCCATAGAGGTTATTTGAATTTTCAAAAATACACATGTTGCCATCAACATTTTCTGGGAAAGTAAAACAGCACAATACATTTTACAAAATAGGTTATCCATAAAAGTAATACAATACATTCATTCTGATGGGATAATGTGCATTTAATGAGCTTTTAAAACTAAACCTACTTAAATATTTAGTCTGAAAATACTTATACGCTCAACTCCGTCGAAGCCTGTCCCAAGCCATTGTTCTGAAAGGAGGACTGGCTAAGTTACATTGAAGCGTCTCAGGCCATTTGAGGGGCATGAATCACGTAGTCAGACCTGCAACATAATTGTGTGAACTCTGGCACGTTATGAACCACCTGAAGCAGCTATCACCGAGGCCGCCCCTGAAAAGGGTTTAGCGACGACCCGACAACCCATTCTTGTAAAAACTATTCCATGTCAAGAAAGCTGAAAAAAGCCTCGGAATGGACGGATCAACGTCGACGACCTCAAAAATGTTTAACGGATTATTCTTTCGGATCCTGGAATGTACGCCCCATAAACAGACCCGGGGACCGAGAAGGTCCTCCTACAACAGGTAGAGAAATATAAACTGAGCATTACTCCAGACCAGGAAACAAATTGGCTTGGCAACGAGATCAACGACGAAAAATCGTACACAATTTCCAAAACGTAAACCATCTAGGCATAAGGAGTTTGGAGTTGCATTTATCGTGAACAATTACCTCAAACCGCACGTTATTGACTCCAAACCCATCAAAGGTTGTGAGCGATTTGCATTCGGACTCGTTTTTTCACTCTGTCTCGTCAACGTTCACACCCCAACTGAAGTTAAGGAAGATGCAGTGAAAGACAAATTTTATGCTCGCCTGGAGACACTTTTCGACTCACTTCCAACAAACGATGTCAAAATACTGCTGGGAGATTTTAATGCGAAAGTTGGCATCGAGAATCACTGGAGGACATAGCCTCTATGAGGAATGCAATGATAACGGTCAACGACTAATCGACTTCGCCTGCAGTAGGAATCTTATCGCGTCCACATGCTTTCCACATCGACGCATTCACAAACAGATCTGGAAATCTCCAGACGCACAAACCGTCAACCAAATTGACCACGTCCTCACTTGCAAAAGGTGGGCGTCCAGTGTATTGGATGTCCGATCTATCCACGAGCAAACTACAATTTAGACCATCACTTGGTGAAGACAACCTATCGGTGAAGAGTTTCTTCAGCCCTCGTTCCTGCGGCAGCCGATTCTTCGTACCGGAACGACCCGTTTTTCAACGGCCAAGAGCTGCCAAACCCCCTCGATGCTAGAAGAACAGTATTCGAAGCATCGCTACCACAACAACAATAAGCCCTCCCAAAATCATTGCGGTTGACAAACTCTTGAGCAATGTTACGGCGCAAGCATATAAAGTCGCCCTTGAGGAAAAACTATTACCTATACACGACATCAGCAACACAGGTGTACACGGCTTCTGCAGAGAACTTAAAGCTACCATCAAGGAAGTCACAGAGAAGGTAGTGGGATACAAAGTCCGTCGAGCAGGAAATGACTGGTTTCACGAAGAATGCAGAAAATCACGCGATGCAAAGAACGAGGCCTACAGACAATATATCCAACGTGCAACTAGAGCCAAAAAAGAAAAATATGACGAGCTACGGCGAAAATCGAATAGAATAATTAAACGTAAGAAACGCAAATACTTTGACGAGCAGTTGCTGAACATTAATGAAAACCTAGCTAATAGAAACACCAAACAAGCGTCTAGACTAGTAAATACAATTAAGAACGACTACGAACCCAGGACTAGCCTCTGTAAGGACAAGGTTGGAAACATCATCAGCGACACCGATAGCATCAATAAACGATGAGCGTCCTATTTTGCAGAGCTTCTGAATCCAACGTCCCCATACAAGAAGCCCAAATCGATGGCGTTATTTTTGATCATAGCCCCACTACACAACCTCAGACAGTAGACGAAACCGCTCTCACCCTGCGGTCACTCAAACCAAATTAACCACCGGGCGATGACGAGATTCCAGCTGAGCTGCTAAAATCCAGTGGAACGGGTCTATTTAATACCATACACCAACTACTTTTGCGAATCTGGAAGGACGAGCTGATCCCAGACGATTGGCGCAGGAGCATCATCTGTCCCATCCACAAAAAGAGAGATAAATTGCGGTGTGAGAATTACAGAGGTACGAGTATGTCAGTAGTCTGTACATCCAACAAAATATTGACGAAAATTCTGAAGAATAGAATAAAACCGTACGCCGAACGAATCGTTGGCGAGTATCAAGGCGGTTTCACACCTGGTCGTTCCACAACCGATCAGCTATTTACGGTTAAGCCAATCCTGCAACTGCAACCGTGATGGGAATACGACGTTGAGGTGTACCAAATCTTTGTCGACTTTAAGCAAGCATACGACAGTATCGATCGTGGTGTACTGTACAACATCATGCTGCAATTTGGTATACCAGCAACTGATCCTTTTGAAATACGTACATATTTTAAGCACGGCGATGGACTGGCGCGAACGCTCTTCAACCTAACACTTGAATACGCCATTCGGATATTGAATACGAACACCAGCGGATCGCTAGCGCTACTCATCAATTCGACACAATTGATACCGAACGCAGATGACTTCAACGACGCAGAAGAACTTCTGCATACTCTTGACACCGCTGCAAAATCCTTTTCCACTATATTGTTGACGGAAATGTTCATGACATACATAGAAAAGACGATCGAGAACAAGGGAATAATGCCAAGAATTTGGTATAGATATGTAGACGATGTGTTCGCTATAGTGGAAAAGGATAAGCTTGAAGAACTGAAAACAGCCATAAATAAAATCCACAAGAACATTCAATTTACCGTCGAAATAGAAGAAAATGGTGCCCTACCTTTCCTGGACATTAGCATTAAGAAAGAACAACAAATACTCAATTTCGACATCTATAGGAAGAAGACGGCAACACAAAGAACGATCCCAAGTTCGTCGAGTCACACCTACCCACAAAAGATGGCCGCGTACAACAGTATGATCCACCGACTTACGACATATCCGTTAACACCAGCAGGATACGAGAGAGAAAAGCAGTACATTCTAGACACGGCGAAAATTAATGGATACAAGGAACCTGAAATTCTGCGAATTTTACGACGAAAGGAAGCACGCATACAGAGAAGGACGTATTCCACATTATTTGACCATGCAGGCGAAAATAAGGCGAGTGTAACGAGATTGAGCCTTCCAACGTCAACAAAATTCTATAGGCTGAAAAATTTCCTGAAAAAATTCGACATAGAAGCTGTTGGAAACAGCTACAGCTCCCGCCTGAAGGCCCACCTCGCAAGCGAAAAGGACCCACTAAACAAGGAAAAAAAAGTGGCATTTACAAAGTGGAATGTCCAGAATGCAATATGAAGTACGTCGGTCAAACAAAAAGACTAATCAAAGTACGATTTAAGGAGCACAAAAGAGAAGCTGAAAATGCGGAACGAAGGGGAAATTCCACTGTGAGGTCATCAATCGCGACACATATCATCGAACAAGGACACACAATCGATTGGGACAATGTACAAGCGGTGAAGCAGGTAAACAGAATATCAAAATTAGACGCATGGGAAAGTTTGGAGATCATGAAGCTGCCAAGTAATCAACGCCTAAACGAAGATGAAGGGAATTGCCCATCGTCCTTAATAAAAATGTTAGGTAAAACACGTAATGTAACTTAGGTATAATTGTAATTAGTATAAAAGTGGAATGTAATGATGTAATTTAAAAATTGTTAGTATATACCTAGTCTAGCCATAAATACTGTTACAAACTTTTTGAAGCACTGTTCAATAAAAGAGGTGTTATATGTTAAGAAATCATTGTTTATTTATTAAATGCATTGTCAACAACGGAAATTGCAACAAGTTATTCGAAGTGATTGCCTTTTGCCTTTACACAAGCCTTTAATCGAGCTGGCCACTTATCTATGGAAGCACGCACGACTTCAATCGGAAAGTTGACGACTGCATGTGTAAGGGACTTCTTTAAGGATTCGATATTAGAATGTCTTTTAGAGCACGTAATTTGCTCTAAGACAGACCATAATTCGTAATCCAGCGGATTCAGGTCTGGGCTAGAGGAAGGCCAATCTTCAGCTTTAATAAAATCTGGAACATTTTCTTCAAGCCATTTTTGGGTTGACTTCGCCTTATGACCTGGTGCAGAATCTTGCTGGAAACTCCAAGGCTGATTTTTGAATAATGACGTGTTGAAAGGTTTCACTACACTTTCAAGGACACTTTCTTGATAAATTTTGGCAGACGTTTTGACGCCCTTCTCACAAAAATGCAACTTTGTCACCCCGTTGTAGCTAACACCCCACCAAACCAATACTGAGGCTGGATGATGACCTCTTTGAACCTTTTGGGCAACTTGAGAAGCTTCTCTGGCACTGCGAGTATAAACCCTATCGTTTTGTTTATTAAATGTTTCTTCGACAGTAAACATTTTTTCGTCCGTAAACAAAATTTTACGGTGTTCTTGGTTTGCGTACCGGCAAAGTAATCGTTTTGATTTTTCCACTCTACTTTTTTTTAACGAATCTGTTAGTAAATGCCCGGTAGATCTACGATAAGCACCCAACCCCAAGTCACTTTTGATGATACGTGAAATTGTTCTTTGGGGTATTTTCATCTCACGCGATAAAATTTTTTGTTTCAGAAGAGGATTACGGCGAATTCTTTCGCGCACGGCTTTAACCGCTTGAGGTGTTCGAGTAGTTCGCGGACGGCCACTTCTTTCACGGTCATTTACTCCAGACGTATCATTAAATCTTTCAATAGCCCGATATACAAACATTCGGCTTATACCAAGGGTATGCAGAGTCTTAAAAATATCACTTGGTTGCATTCCTACTTTATGAAGTGCAATCACAGCAATTCTATTTTCTTTGTCACCCCAATCCATGTTCACTACACTAAAAATTAAACTCAAATGATGACAAATGCATCAAGCACAAGCGTACTATAGCGATTAGCTCAATTTTTAAAAAATGCAATATAACGGTTTCTTTCTGCAGGGTTGCCAAACCTTGTAACAATATTTATGGCTAGACTAGGTAAGACCGATTGTAAGCCTTGTCATCTTTAGAAACAAAAAGCACTGAAGAAGGGAGTAAGTAACTCCCGAAATACGTACATGCGGAAATAAATATATTTTGTTATAAGGAACCTTTGTTTCTCCTTTAACTCATCTGAAAAATAATAATGCAATCAAGAACCAGGACGCCAGCACAATCGAACGTCAAAGTAGGAGACGTCAGCATCGAATTCGTAGACGACTTCACATACCTGGGTAGCAACCTGTTAAAGGACGTCACACGACCAGTGCTATGTTATGGCTGTGAAACTTGGACTCTAACTCAAGCCTCCGAAAACATGAAAAACACATTTGAAAGATCCTTCAACGAATTTTCGGAGCAGTTTGGGACTGAAATGAATGACGCATCCGGAACAAGCATGAGCTGTACGAACTGTACGATGAGCTGGAGGTTTCGAGAATCGTCAAACTGCAATGTCTCCAATGGGCAGGACATATACAACGAATGGACGATGCCATGCCTAAGAAAATATTGAATGGACGACACGTCCGTCGACGGAGCACGTCCGCGAGACGTCGTTAGGAAGACTCAATAGATGATGACGCCGAACAACTGCTCTCTCTCTCTCTCTCTAATTGCGCGTCAACATCTTTAGCATTTCCATGCCTTGTTGACGTTTCAATAGCATATCTACTTTTCGGAAATGCAGTTACGAGCATAGCATGCACTTCCTATCCGCCCCGTCTTTATACTGAAAAACTCTGTGAGAGATTTATTAGTACTCACAGGCAGTTTTTGATCGCGCCGAGATTTGATCTCCGAGCTCTAAATTAGTATCGTAGAGCGGTGACCAAACGATCACGGCCACCGAGCGCGACAAACAACTGCTGGGCTTCCAAAATTGGAGGACGCGGTCACTTGACGGAGATAATTGGAGGACGATAATCCAGACACCACGATGATACGTTCAATTACTAGTGATTAATGTATATCTAAACAAAAAAGACAAGCCAGCCTTCGACTAAGTCGTTGTGACGTATGGTGCATTTGCCACTTTGAAATTAGTAGTAAAACAAGTTCCGATTTCATTGTTCCTATGAGAAGTATATGAAATAGTGGGCCGATTTCAACCAAACCTGGTTTGGTAGTCAATATGATTAAATAATATGAAATTTGGTAAAGATATCTTCAGAAATAAAAAAGTTTTTCTAACAAAAACTTGCTTTTGGAACGGTCGTTCCTGTGACAGCTATGTGATAAAATAGTCCGATTTCAGAAATGTTATTTGACTAAAAATACTATTGGTTAGTGTGAAATTTTAAAAAGATATCTTCAGAAATAAAAAAGTTTTTCTCACAAAGACGAATTTTTGGACCAGTCGTTCCTATGGCAGTTATATGACGTAGTGATCCGATTCCGTTGGCTCCGACATATTTACAGCGTGCAATAGAAAGAAGGCTCTGTACAAAATTTCAGCTCGATAGCTTTAAAACTGAGGGACTAGTTTGCATAGAACCAGACGGACAAAGCTTAATCGACTCGTCTCATCATACTGACCAAGAATATATGTAGTTTATATGGTCGGAGATGCTTCCTTCTGTGCGTTGCAAACTTCATGACAAAGTTAATATACTCTATCACATCCGTGAAGGGTATAATAACTACAAACTCGGATTTTTATCTACTCATGATTAGTACAGTCCATGAAAGACTCTCACACCTACTTGATGTTTTTAAAACAAGAAGGAGTTCGTCAGTCCATGAACTGCGGCCTGCAGTCGAACTATCTTGATCAAATCCAGTGAGCGGATCAATCAGAACGACAAATGTATCTTCAGGCCTAGTCCTGTTTTTAGTTTCATCACTTCAACATATTTGTCCCATAAAAACCGTAAAATGAATCATAATAGATTCTAACATTGCCTAAAACGAAAGAATCTTGACTTTTTTTATATTTTGAGAAAGTAAAGTTAAAAGTTATAAAATGGAACATACCATCATATTTTTCAACCCCACCGCGATAGATGCTCATTGTAGCAACAAACAATCTACAAAGCTCAAAGAAACATTTCAATGCAATTATCTACAAATTGCTTCAATTTATACATACATATATGTATACTCGTATTCATTTGATGAGATTGGAAATGTTAATTCAATTTCAGCCGAATATTTGTTCAATTATGTACATTATTGATAAGTACAAGATTACTGCAGTCCAAAATTGAAATAATGTAAAAAGAGAGGTCGTATGTCGTAAACATATTTATAAAATAACATTACAACGTAATTCGGTAGGTCTTTCACCTATTCGAATGACAAAAACTAAATTGAAAGATTGCTTAAATGAATTTATTTGCTAGTTTCAACAATAAAAAGGGATGAGTCAGACTATTGGATGTTCTGGATAAAGAACGTGTATAAGTGCAGTGTTGTGCGTTTTTTGGTCGCCGCAGGAATTTGGACAGTAGAGAAATAAATTTGTTTATGTACTAGGATGGCTCACAACAAAAGCCGTGCTCGTTTAATCCGAACAAAAATCCATTCCCCAACACAACGGCTGTGACCGGGTCTTTGAACAAGGTCTCGTTTGGGATTCACATCAGATCAGAGGAGTTGAAAGTGAATTGGTTGAACCTCAAATTGTTACTCGGTATCCCCCCCCCCCTCTCCCCTCTATCTATTTGTATGAGTTCGTAACTCGCCCCCACTTTCGCTGCGTTTCTGCATTGTGGCTGTTTGAATTCGCCCACACCAGATCCGTGGTATTTTGGGGCGACCGGTGGCGCAGTGTGTTGAGGCATCAGTCTCATGTTTGACTACCGGCGTTTCGGGTTCGAATACCGTCCACGACAACGTTCGTGGCCATGGATGTGCAGGAGGTGCATGCTGGCAACTGCATTCTCCGAAACCAGTTTATGCCAACGAAACGTCAACTGGTCCACTTGGAGCAGTTGACGCGCTATGCCCCACAAGAGGTTAGGACAATTAAGTAGATCCGTGGTATTCAAGTCACTCTGGATCTCTGTCCACTTGAATCGAACACGGGCTAAAGTCTTTATAAATACACAAAACACTTTATTGTTTGTGTTATTCAAAACCGACAAATGTGACATCATCATTATAAAAAAAATACGTATTGAATTGGGCATGTTTTCGTCGGCTTATTCTTCTTTGTACGTATACAAATTTTCTTAATTTTTATTATTTTTTTTTTAGCATAGATAATCCTCTTTTGGCTCTATACACTTTTCAAGTATTGCTTCAACTTTTAACCTCTACAAATAGTCGCTGGCGTCAAGGTCATCAAAATAGTCGCCTGCGACTTGTCCTTGGTTAGGGAGTGGCTGTTATCTTAGAGGAAAAAAAGAGAAAGAAAACCCAATTAGCGCTGGTGTTCTCCGTTTTGATACCACAAAAATTCTCGCAAGAGAAAGACTGGGAGTCGGAGTGACTTAGACATTCCGAGATTTTCAGACAAAATAGCTACACCGACGTCGCAGCAAGCCATTTCTGAGCTATCAGTGAAAATCCTTAGATCATAAGGTCATATCTCGATGCCACATCTTCCTTGTACCATTCCGTTCTAGTTGGACAGCCAGTGGCGAAGTGTTTCTGATGTTCTGTTTCCGCGACGATGTAGTCCGTTGGGAGCATGTCCTGCGCCTCACTCGCAAAGGATGACAGTATCTTGCTCTGTTTATTTAGTTTCACTGTCAGTTATCAGACTCCCTGAGTCTGACCGCACTACAAGCTGCGTTGAAGTTAATTTGTAGGTCAAGGGAGTAAGTGTAAGATAGATAGGGCCTCTGTCAGACATGATACCATAGCACCCATTGCAATCGTTTGCATCTTGCTTAGGAAGTCAATCTTAAATTTCCGGCGCAGCGCTGGCCACCAGCACTCCGTATATGAGAATCAGTCGCACCACCGCTGTGTATAGCCACAAGAACATTCTCGGTTGAAGTCCCCAATTCCTGCCGCAGGTTCTGCAAGCATAGAGAGAGCTATATAGGCTCTCTTGATGCTCTTGATGCGGTGTTCGACGTTCAGTTTCTATGAGAGATTCGAGTCGAGAATAACTCACAAGCAGTACACATTAGTCAAAAGAATCAGTGAGTGCCCATTTGGTACTGGGAGTACAAATTCCTTAAATTTTGTTTTTGTGGTAAAAATAATCAGCTGGGTTTTCACACTAAGGCCGAACTCTGCCGCCCCTGACCATCTTCAGCACGCCACTCATGTCACTCATCACGGGTAGAAACTTTCCTGATATCAGGATTAAAATGTCATCTGCGTACGCGACAATCTTACATCCAGACTTCTCAAATTTTCATTTCCTGAAATCGACAACAGAGGGGAGATGACACCCACCTTGCGGCGTCTCTCTGGGTGCATATTTAGTTATCCGGCTCTCGCCGAGGTCGGACTGACCACTCAGTCTGTTCCTAATTTTCGGAAGGGTAAAGAAATCGCTGGGGCTTAGGTCGGGACTGTGCGAAGGATGATTTAACAATTCGACGTTTTGTTGCTTTAAAACTCAATTGTCTTGTGAGCTGTGTGCAAACTTGCATTGTCTAGGTGGAGGATGATTCGCCGTTCGGGATTGGTTTTCCGAAGCTCAGCGATGACTTCTGGCAAACAAATGGTTGTATACCAATCGGCAGTAATTGTTCTTTGACCTTGCAGAGTAATTGGTTGCTACATGACCTGCTATTGAGACAAACGTAGCAATCATCTTTTTGGAAACACTTCGAGAACGGATGACTTTTGTCGGCTTTTTTGCGTTTTGGAACACCCAAACAGACGACTGGCGTTTATTTTCGGGGTCATAAGAGTAAATCCACGATTTATCACTACTGACGATGCTGCACACGTTGTTAGAGTTTGTGTTTTCTGTGTTGAAGCGGTCTAGAGTTTTTTGACACCAATTACCCCGAGCTTCTTTATGTTCTTCGGTCAATAGATGCGGTATCCAACGGGAAACTATATTTTTTACACACAATTCTTCATGAAAAATTTGCTGAATTGGAGTCTCTGAAATCCCCAATGATGCCTCAATCTCGCGATATGTCACATGTCGATCATCCGTGATGAGCTTGCGCACAGCATCGACGTTTTCTTGGGTGAATGCTATTTTTTATGCACCTGCCCTTGGATCGTCGCTAAGACTCACCCGTCCACGTTTGAATTCTGCGTAGCAACGAGAAATAGTCGACAGGTGTGGTGCTTCATTTGCCGAAAACAGAAACCAACTCGGCAAGACATTATTTTTGAGATAATTGTCTTCGAAAGTTGAAAATAATTACTGCGCCAATAATTTTATCGGTTCAATATCATTATTCGGATAACTCGACGACTTTGACAATTCGTTGTAGCTGTAACACTATACGTATCGCACTAACACTTAGTGCGCTTTCACACGAAGAGCCGCACGGCTCTCGCTCGCGAGTGAGAGCCGGGCGCGTAAGACTGAAATGCAAAGGCTACACTGAAGCTTTCACACGGGGAGCGCGAGCCTTTACGTCGCGCGAGTGAAGAGCCGTACGGCTCGTACATCTCGAGCCGTGCGTCGCGGCTCTTGATAGAAATGCAAAGCGACGAGTGCTGGCATTCACACGGGAAGAGCGACAATGGCTCTCGCTGTGCTTTCAGTTGCAAAGTACGCGTTGCCGACGTGTTGTGACTATGTATCTTCTTTACCGTCGACGTCGTCTTCGACGACAAAAATGCCAACGTTCCAAAGCGTATTGTGGCCATCCTAGCGGGTAGCGGGGACTGAGGAGCGAGAGCCTTTGTCGCTCTTCCCGTGTGAATACCCACACTTGTCGCTGTGCATTTTGACCAAGTGGCGCGACGCGACGGCTCGAGATGCACGGCTCTCACTCGCGCGACGTAAAGGCTCGCGCTCCCCGTGTGAAAGCTGCAGTGTAGCCTTTGCATTTCAGTCGTACGCGCCTCGCTCCCATTCACGAGCGAGAGCCGTACGGCTCGTCGTGTGAATGAATGCGGAAAAGGCTCTCACTCGCGAGCGAGAGCCGTGCGGCTCTTCGTGTGAAAGCGCACTTAGGATTTAGGTTAACTAAGGATGCAGGTTAATATTTAGTAGTGACATTTGATTCGTGGAAACCTCAATGTTCCTGAATGCAAAACTTAAAAGACAGCCCTCGTACATCTTTTTTTACTGAACACTCGAAACGCTTATGCAACTGTTAAGATTCTAAACACACTCAATGAATGAAATCAAATTGCAACACTTAATTTTTCCATCAAAGCATTCAATCAAGTTCTTTTTTTTTCCCATAAAATTATTCACAAATTCAAGTGAACGTTGTAAAAGTACAAGTCATGTGAAACGAAAAATGAAACCTCTCTCTGCTAGTAATAATTTTCATTGTAAACTAAGGTCAAACATCATTTTTTGTTGGAGGGCATTCCTAACGCGTTTATAAATTATGACTTCAAAATCTACACTCATCTAGTGCACGACGATCTTCTATCCGTATAGTGCTCCAGGTATAATCAAGGTAATACTGAGAGGCAATGAATAGAAATGCTAGTTATAGTATTTTATTTTTTTAGTTTCTAGTTTTTGTTTATGTTTCATTTTTCGAATTTGAAACGGTTTCATTAGCGATTCAGACGCAAGTTGGCCGAAACGCCGCCACAAACACAAAAATCTGCTTGTCTGACTGGAAAGATTCAGAAGCTTGAAAACCAGTTTCGACTGCCAAAATTTCGACTTAGACTTGGAAGTTAAGGTGGTTGGTTGAGTGGTGCAAGAGAATTAAAAAAAACCGAAACACAGTTAATAAAAATTATCGATACAAACAATCACTTATATAAATGGCTGTTTTGTTTACTGAGAACTCAACTCAAAACGATTGAAATTGACTTTGACTAACCCATATGATATAGGACAGCGACCACACATGTCTCCGTTTACTTCGTTGAAACCCCTATTATATAACACACCACACCCCAACACGCTCGGTAGCCGCAGGGTCTTGATCACCACTCTCCGATGCTGCATGCCTGTGGGTGTTATTAGAATTCCAACAGCGCTAAATGCCCTTCAGTAAAATACAGATCGGATAGGAGGTGCACCCCTAAATGCCCTTCAGTAAAATACAGCTCGGATAGGAGGTGCATCCTAGTGACTGCACCATCCAAAAAATATGCTATTGAAACGTCAACAAGGTACGGTAATGCAAGAGATGTTGACGCTCCCTTGCCCCCTGAAGGGGTCAAGGCAGTTAACAACACCCCACCAACCTAACGTAGGTCAAAATCTTCCTTGTAGGAATTTTCTTCCTATTACCAATGCTCAGAAAATCATGACAAAAGATCATTTTTCTAAACCTACTCACTACTGTGCATTCATATAAATAACCTAAGTGTCACCATACACTGTCGAACTCGAACTCGAGCACGAACCTGGTACAAATTTCCTCTGACACACACATACACTTCACATAGGTGTGAAGAAAACCGGTCCATTTGTACTAGGTTCGAGATCGAGTTCGACAGTGTATGGTGACACTAAAGCTTCGTTTTCCAAGCTGCGGAATTCCGCTGCGTCTTGCGAAATAGACTAATTTCAGCCTTGTTTTCCAGGCTGCAGGATACCACTGCGTCTTGCGGGATAAGTAGTAAAGAAGGCATAGGGGCACCCGGTAGCGCAGTGTGTTCAGCCATCAGTCTCATGTTGGACTACCGGCGTTTCGGGTTCGAATCCCGTCCACGACGACGGTCGTGGCCATGGATGTGCAGGAGGTGCATGCTGGAAACTGCATTCTCCGAAACCAGTTTATGCCAACGAAACGTCAACTGGGCCACATGGAACAGTTGACGCGCTATGCCCCACAAGGGGTTAAGGCAATTGAGTAGTAGAAAGGGTTCAATATGCTGTAAGAACTGTAGGGGACAGGATGTTCTCAGGTGCTTCCATTTTCGAGTAAACATTTTTGCATTGTTTAAATGGCGGGGTGCCTCCGGAAAATCGGTGGTGGCCTGGAAGTGCTGACAAGGAGGCGAGCTATAGTTGGTGGCTGACATACAGCTTCCGTCCGGAGTCAGGTCTGAAACAGGGAGATGGACTCTCACCTCTCACCCATGCTCTTCAACCTAGCTCTAGAGTATGTCGTCAGAAAAGTGAACGCGGTAGACACGAGAAGAGGCGCATGCTAGCAACTGCACTTCCGAAAAGTAGATATGCTATCGAAACTTCAACAAGGCATAGGTCAATCTAGAGATGTTGACGTGCCTATGACCCTGGAGAGGTCAAGGCAATTAGCACACTATCAAAGGACGGTGAGGAAAAACATGAGATCCAGCGACCAATCAAAGCAGCAAACAAAACGTTTTACACAGTCCTGCCCATAAATCGAAACTAGTATACAACAACGAAGGTGAGATACCCTTCACGCTTCGCGTGAAAGGTATCATACCTTCGTTGTGACTTATAGTGCATTTGCCACTTTAAAATTAGTAGTAAAACTTGTTCCAATTTCACTGTTCCTACGAGAGGTATATGAAATAGTAGGCCGTATTCAACAAAATTTAGGAACGTGGTTTGGCCAGTCAATGTGATTGAATAATATGAAATTTGGTGAAGATATCTTCAGAAATAAAAAAGTTTTTCTAGCAAAAACTTGCTTTTGGAACGGTCGTTCCAATGACGGCTATACGATAGAGTAGTCCAATTTCAACAAAATTCAGGAATGTGATTTGACTGAAGATATTATTGATCAGTGTGAAATTTGAAAACGATATCTTTAGAAATAAAAAAGTTTCTCTCACAAACACGAATTTTTGGACCGATCGTTCCCATGGCAGCTATATGACGTTGTGGTCCGATTCCGTTGGTTCCGACATATATACAGCGTGCAATAGAAAGAAGGCTTTGTACAAAATTTCAGCTCGATAGCTTTAAAACTGGGGGACTAGTTTGCATAGAAACAGACGGACAGACGGACAAAGCTTAATCGACTCGTCTCATCATACTGACCAAAAATATATATAGTTTATATGGTCGGAGATGCTTCCTTCTGTGCGTTGCAAAGTTAATATACCCTATCACATCCGTGAAGGGTATAAAAATAACAAATTGCGCATCTATAAAACATTAATACGACCTGTGCTGCTCTATGTATGCGGAACGTGGACCTTAGCACAAGCGTTAGAAGAGTCGATCGATACGTTCGAAAGAAAAATCCTGCGGAAGATATTTGGACCAGTCAATGAAGGAGACGAATAGCGAATCCGATACAACCATGAGTTGAATGAACTGTTTGACGATCTATGCGCCTCGAAATTTGCCAAATTTCAAAAACTGGAATGGGCTAGCCATGTCGAACGTATGCACGATGACAAAATCCCGAAACGTGTGCCAAAGTGTAAACCCGAAGGAAATCGACCGCAAGGAAGACCTCGCTACGATGGGAGGACTCAATTGGCACAGATTGTATGAAGCTTTTACGATTTTCGAACTGGAGGACGCGATCACTTGATCTAGATACTCGTAGTTGGAGGAGCTGTATTCAGTTAGGCGGGCTAGAGCACCGATGATGATGAATTCATTAATTTACTATTACATAATAATTTATATTTTTAGCCTTACTACATCGACTCTTCGCCTTCGCACGTTTGAAACATATAATTGTAATATATGTATGCACCAGCAAATTGCGTATTTTCAGCCCAAAACCATATTCATGATTCTGTTCTTCCGTGCAACGGAGAAATTTACCTTACGAAACCTACATACATTTCTTCACAGGTACACCCCCTTAAGTGTTAATGAAAACCTATGTTTTTGTTTTTGATTCTTTGATGGTCTTCATTTTACGTTTGCTTGATCATACGTTTTTCAACTTCTTGACCACACGAATATACTAGCATTACGAAAGTTTCACAAATTTCGTGATTTAATTTGACCTTCACATCATAATTTGTTGCGTAAGCTCTTCTCATGCCTGAGGTTACCAACCAAGTGGAAAAAAAAAGTGTAACACAAAGTAAATGACAATCTTCTTCGTTTTTATGAATTGTGTGAAATGTAGCGAATTATTGTGAATTTAATACAAGAATGCGAACAGCGATTTTAAGTTGTTGGGTCTATCCGATTGCGACGTTTCTAAAGGTCGATTTCGTTAAGAGTTTTAAGTTAATATTGATAGAGCGGCACAACTGATCTACATACATATTCAGAAAAAAATGTATTCTTTTTTTAACAGTATGAAGATTTAAGATAACCGAGAACACCTACTCCTACCGGGAGGCCGGCAGTTCAGTACGTTGAGGCGTCATGTCAGTCTGATGTCTTCTCCTGTGATGTGGGGCGTAACAATAATCCACAGCTATTCCCGACTTGTCACAGAATGTGGCTAGATTTAGAGGAGGTGTATCCTAGCAACATACATCGTACGAAATCAATTACATTGGTGCTCCAATATAACGAAAGATAATGTCCAGGGTCGGTCGGTATATCGAAAAGTTCGTTAAATCGATAACACAGATTTGTTCTTAATAATTACTTTTGTAATAGACAGTAATAAATGAAGCGTCCAACGTTTGAACGTTTGATCCAATGTTTGAGCCAACGATTTAATCAAATGATTCGACAATTGAAGAGACAAATGTTTCTGCTCAACGGTTCGACAATTCAAACGCTCGACGACGGTTTGAGCCAAGCTGTCCAGTCTCAGCGGAAGATTTTGAGTAAGAGTATCTGTTGAACGAAATTTGTTAAAAAAAACAATGACACCTATATGCAAAAAAAGGAACAATTTCATCGAAAGAATGTTTTTCGATTTTTGGCTACTGTGGATAATTTTGGCCAAATACGTCGTGCCTTGTAGCCGCGCTTGCTTTAAGTGTTTCCTCTCAACGATGCGATTTTATTAAAACGTTGGAATGTTCGAAATCTTTTGATTCGGGTACAAAATTCGCCAACAGAACGAACGTCTTCCAATGCGATGATGGTTTTGTAGCATCGTGTGGCGGAACGTCGAGCTACGCGCTTCCAATGTCAAGAATCGGACGCTCGTGTTAGAACACGTTCGCTCTGTTGAAGATATTTGTGTCCGAGTCAAAGGGCTTTGAACGTAGGCGCCCCTAGACGATCAAGCCGCTTGATCAAAATTAAGTATCATTCGATTAAATCAAGCGTGATTGACCGTCTAAGGACCGGTTTGGCGCTTAAGCCAAGCGTTGACGATGATTGATAGAAAGTTTGATTGGCTCAGTTTGCTTGATCAACATTGGCCTAGACGGCCAAGCACGATCGTCATGTTTGACCGTCTAGGCCAATTTTGATCAAGCATTGCATCAGTCAGCCATGGAGCACTCTTTCCGAGTCGAAGAGTTTTGATAAAAAGATTGAAGAGTTGATTGACGGTGTAGAAGGTGGATTGAAGCATCTGTGGTTGACGAGACTGCAACCGTTTGATCAAGTGGCTTGATCGTCTAGTGGCTCCTTAACGTTAGAATCAAACAACTGCCGCAGCATTGAGCAGAAATATTTGAAGCAAGCGTGGCTACAAAACATGACGCATTTGACTAAAATTATCCCCAATAGCCAAAAATGTCGAAGTATAGGGCTTTTCAGTAGGGACGGCGCATTTTGTTTTGGACATTTCTCGAATAGGAGTGAAGTCGGCTTCGCAATTCTTTCACATTTTGAAACGTCAGTCTATACCATTTAATCATGGAGAGATACACACTTCAACAACGTTTGCAAATTATTCAACTTTTTTATCAAAGTTCATGTTCAAACGCAACTACGTTGCGCGCGCTTACGCCAATTTTCGGTCGACGAAACCGTCCAACAAGACGGGCTATTGAACGTTTGGTGCAAAAATGCGACAACGTAATGCTCGAAGTGAAGAAAATTTCGTGACCGTTCGAGAGAGTGTGCGTGAGCAGTCAAGGATGTCGATTCCACGCCGATCGCAGGCATTGAACATCAGTGTGACCAGTTTGTGGCGAATTTTGCAGAAGGATTTGGCTCTCCGCCCGTACTATATAAGATTGCGTTGACTCAAGAACTGAAGCCAACCGACCATTTTAAGCGTCGCATATTCGCTAATTGGGCTCTGGACCAGATGCAAGCTGACGACGACTTTCACAAGAAAATCATCTTTTCGGATGAAGATCACTTCTGGCTCGATGGTTTTGTCAACAAGCAAAATTGCCGTATTTGATCGAGTGAGCAGCCTGAAGTGATGCACGAGACACAACTTTATCCGAAAAAATTAACTGTTTGGTGCGGTTCTCATGCCGGCGGCGTCATCGGCCAATTTTTCTTTTTTGATGATAACGGCGCGCCAACAACCGTAAACGGCGATCTCTACAGGGCCATTATATCGGAGTATTTTTGGGACCAGCTCGACGCTATGGAGTTGGACGATATGTGGTTCCAACAGGGCGACGCAACGTGCCATAATACAGCGTACGACACAATCGAATTATTGAAGACCAAGTTCGGCGAGCGAGTTATCTCACGCAACGGACCTCGCGAATGGCCGCCTCGTTCGTGCGATTTAACCCCTTTGGACTTTTTTACATTAAATCGCTGGTCTATGACAATAAGCCAGCAACGTTAGAAGAGCTGCAGGCCAACATCGAACGCGAAATTAATGGTATTTCGGCCGATTTCTGTGCTGGAGTCATAGAAAATTGGGTTCAGCGTATTCACTTGTTCCAGCGCTTCCGGGGCGGACATTTGAACGATATCGTATTCCACAATTAATGGCATCGGTTGTACTTTCATTTGAAATAAAAATAATTTCCATCATTAACCACAAATCTTTTAATTGAAAAAAAAAAATGCGTCGCTCTTAATGAAAAACCCTATAAATCCTAGACGTTCTTTCGTTGAAATTGCTGTGTTTTGTTTTTCTATTTTTGGACCAATTTTATCTTCTTTCGCCATCACCTGGACAATTGACAACTCAGCTCAAACCGTCAAAAGTTTGAAATAAATGTTGACGAATTATTTAATAAAAACGTTGGATCCAAAGTTGGGCGCATCATTCGGAGCCGGCTTTACGCTGTATTTGTTGTTTTGCATTTTTACATTATAATTAAGATATGAACACGATATGAGAAAAAGGTACTCTTTTGAGAACTATCAAATGTACGAGTATTATGCACCATATTGGAAAGGTGTAAAAGGTAGTAAAAGGCTTAGTTTAAAACCTAGACCAAAATTTTTAATATTGCGTGCTTACAAAAGCAAAATGTTCGTTCAACCGAATACTTAAAATTTCAAACATTCGTAATACAGAGTCACCAATGCATATGAAAAAAGGTTTCATTGTATTGGAAGCTCGTTAAATCCGTGTTTGTTATAGTGGAACACCATTGTACGTATATGCTAGCGAAACGTCAAGGAGTAATTGACGAGCTTATCCTCCACTAGTAGTTTGGGAAAATAATACACTAACCAGTGTATAATGATGACAGTCAAGTAAACATTATTCAACTGACCTACATATCATTTTTAATGAAAAGAAATTATTTGTCGGACGTGGACAGGTGCCAATCCGATTTTTAATATCTTTCAATCGTACACAATCATAACATTTCTAGATATCGACATTTAGTATTGTCAAAATGTTGTTCTTAAGAAATTTCGAATGATTACGTTGATTGGATAGAAATCAATAAAGTAAGGGCGGGACAAGAGTGATACTGTACTCACCATTGACCTGATTGCTCGCTGTAAAATTGTCGTGCTTCATATTCTGATTTGGAACATGCTAACGTAGTTAGACCTGTTCGGTCCTAAGATTTGTAATCAACCATATTCTGGTCTGGTTGTGCTGCTTCCACCGGCAGATCTATAGCAGCACCTGATGAGTAAGGATCTGTCGGTGGTACGGAACCAGGGGCCGAGGTTCCCATTACGCCTGAACTTAAGCACGATGGCAACTAAGCCGTCCGCCAACAATTCCATCCTTATCGTCTAATTTTTTATTCCAAATTTATACCTCCCCTGTTTGTGTTGTCTTCCTCAGGTCTATGAATTTTTATTAATACGTAAAGGACAGGGGTAACGAGCGGCGAAAACCCCCGGCCACGACTTCCGAACTGAGCTACAGCAAGCATAGGCTGCTTAGCTCGTTGAGGGGCCTTTTTCTTCGCCAGATGGCACGGCCCAACCTTCACGTTCATTGTGCTACCTAAAGCTCCGTCCCCACGGGCATCTCCGGATGCCCACACAACCGTCCATTACAGATTTCAAGACCGGTTTTAGGTTTTTATGAAAACCGGTTTTCCTAGCGGTCAACCGAATCATTAAAAAAACCGGCTCATGGCTAAAAAAAAACCGGGTTAAAAATCGACTCATTAAAAAACCGGTCGATTTTTAACAAGTCGGTTTTCGGGTACTCGGTCGGTTTTTTGGTGAATCGGTCTTTTAATGAGTCGGTTTTTAACCCGGTTTTTTTTAACCATAAGCCGGCCGGTTTTTAACAAGTCGATTTTCGAGTACTCGGTCGGTTTTTTGGTGAATCGTTTTTTAATGAGTCGATATTTATATCGGTCATGAGTCGGTTTTTATGGCCATAAGCCGGTTTTTTTTTAATAATTCGATTTTTTAGAAACCGGTACTTGCGAATCTCGGGACCGGTACTAACAGAAGACCGGTTTTAAACCGGTGAACCTTATGTCGCATAAAATAGTTCAGAGCTGCGCCATGCTAAGAGTTGTGTGTTTTCAACGCATGCTACTCGAAAATGTTGTGTGATTAGATTTACGTTTACATGTATCAACACGAGGTTCAAATAATAACGGATATTTTGGATGGATTGTCGAAGGGACTGGTGACAGCACTACAATTGTCATAACCTTCCGTATAGCTGACCGTTTATAGATTGTTTATATCACGTTTATTTTTCAAGTTATTGTTAATTTTTGTTGCAATTTTCGTAGTGATTTTGGCAATGTCCGATTGACGATGGTAACGATGACGCGTATATTCTCTCCTTAGGCAGCCGGTTCTACGCACCGCAGCGACCCGTTTTTACAACGGCCAAGAGCTGCCAAATCCCTTCAATTTTTTTTTCTTTTCTTTTTTTTTTATGTTTATGCTAAGGCTTAGGGGATACCCTTTAATGCGAGAGCACAGCCTTGGCGGGAAGGAAATTAGGGTAGTGGGGCTGGAATGGGTTGAGTTTGAATGAGGTACCGATGTACGTTTCGTTTAAATTTTTGCAGATCATAACTGCAGGGAAAAACAAAAGATGGTAGGTTGTTCCACATTCGTGTTGTTCTGGATACAAATGAATCATAGAATTTAATGGTACGACTACTACTGAGTTCAAGAAAATGAGGATGGGCACGGCAGGCTAGCCGGGTGTTACGCGAAGGAAGAGCAAGCTCAGGAATAAGACTGGATATTTCGGCAGAACAACGGCGGTTGTAGTAGCGATAAAAAAGTGATAAGCAACCGACATTTCGCCGGTGTTCAAGCAACTCTATATGAGAAGTTATGGATGCATCGCCAATAAGCTTGAAAGCTTTCCGTTGAACTTTGTCTAATGCGGATAGGGCAGTTCCACCTGCGCCTGCCCATATGTGGGAATTATATTCAAGTCGCGGTCTTATGTGGGCCTTATAAATTTGCGTCAAATCAGATGGAGTAAAGTATCTTTTACAGCGATTCATGAAACCCAGACACTTCATTGCATTTTTTGCAATGTTAAAGATGTGGTCAGACCAATTTAGTTTACTAGAGATGTTTATACCTAGTACGTTCAATGTGGGTGAATCAGTAATGCCGACACCATCGACAAGAATGGCTTGGGCGGTAGATCGGGCACGTCGTTTATTGGAGATAAGACAACATTGAGTTTTGTTGGCATTAAACTCTACTCGATTCGCTTTCCCCCATGCAATAATTTTTGAGATATCTCTATTTAGTGAGTCAGACATGTGGTCTCGATTGAGAGATGTAGCATTTTGGCAGGAGTCAGCTGCAGTGTTAAAAGTATAAATAGAATCAAGAGTGCTGTCATCTGCAAAACTGTGAATTGGGTTTGATGTCACACTTAAAAGATCGTTGATGAACAGAAGAAAAAGCGTTGGTGATAGGACGGTACCTTGAGGGACCCCTGCGTTGGCGGTATGGCAATTCGATTTAACTCCATCAAGGTCGACTTGAAGCGAACGGCCGTGGAGGAAACTTTGAATCCATATAACTAATTTTGGGTCCAGACCAAAAGCCTGGAGTTTAGCTAAAAGAACCGGATGCCAAACTCTGTCAAAAGCTTTCGAAATGTCGAGGGCAATGATTTTAGCTTCACCAAATTGATGAATACATCGATTCCATCTTTCGGTGAGATATATCATTAAATCTCCGGTGGAGCGCGAAGAACGGAAACCGTATTGTCGATCGCTGATGAGATGGTGTGAATCAAGATAGCTCAAAACTTGGTTGTTGACAAGGGTTTCGAAGACTTTTGACAGGACCGAAGTCAATGCTATTGGTCGATAGTTAGAGGGATCACATGCTTCACCTTTTTTGGGGATTGGTTGGACATGTGCCAGCTTCCATGTTGATGGATATACTCCTGTCGAGTAGGATAGATAGAATAGTTTTCGAAGAGGTTTCGCTAGCGAGGGAGCGCAATGTCTGAGAACTAATGGGGAGCTGCCATCAGGTCCAGCCGATTTTGATACATCGAGCTTCGAGAGTACTTTAAATACTTCTCTAGTGCGGAAATGTAAAGGATTCTGGTGTGAATCGCATAAGGGTATATCTGGTGGATTTTGCGTAGTGGGCAGTAGCCAAGAGTTTGCACCGAAGATTTCAGCAAACAAATTGGCCTTTTCTAGTGATTCACTATATATTTTCCCATCATGTACAAGTGGTGGAATGGAAGAACAGCTGAAGTTATTCTTCACAGCTTTAACAAGTGACCAAAAGCCTTTGTTACCTTTTCGCTCAACGAAAACTTTTTGTCTGATTTTACTATCGAACTGAAATTTAGCTTTATTGACAACAGATTTGCATGTGTTCCGCGCAGAGTTGTAGACCTCTCTCAGTTTGGCACAGGGGCGATGTTTGTATAACAATACAATTATACAATACAATTATGGAAAACGAATAGCTGTTCTGATACGTGGGCTAGTGGCTGGTCTGATGCGTGATCTAACAGGTGCAAGAAGATGTGAGTGTATGTGTTACATGGTGTATTCGTTTTTTGTGTTCCTGTCCCTCAACACCGAGGAAGACGACGAACAATAACAGAATGTAACACACTCACACAACGAACATCTGACCATTGCTACAACAACAACAACATGGCGCGTACATTTGTAGCTATGTATATGAAAGGATTCTTTATTTGATCAAATAAAATATTCAAATCTTTATCTATTGGTATGTTCAGAATACCTCTGAAATTCAAGAATATTATTTTTAAGGTAAGTTTCCCGATTTCGGTTCTTTGAGTCTATTTCATGTTTGGCTGGATAGCTGCTCAACCTTTGAGAATAAACGTTCAGAAGACACTATAAGTCAAGTAGGTGGTTGCTATTGTAGTAAGGTAGGTTGTTCTTACTACTACTCAATTGCCCTAACCCCTTGAGGAGCATAGCGCGTCAACTGTTCCATGTGGCCCAGTTGACGTTTCGTTGGCATAAACTGGTTTCGGAGAATGCAGTTGCCAGCATACACCTCATGCACATCCATGGCCACGAACGTCGTCGTAGTCGACATTCGAACCCGAAACGCCGGTGGTCAAACATGACACTGATGCCGCAACACACTGCGCTACCGGTCGCCGGTCGTATTCAATTAGTTGTTTTCTACTATGTAGTTAGTTGTGGTTCTGAACTTTTTTTTTGGAGCTATGGAACCGCCGATGGTAAAACATCGAAGATAAAACACAGACTGTAGTAAACAGTGATGGTAGAAAACGTCGATCACAAGTCTATCGATATTGGAAAACTTCATTCACTTCAGGCTAGACGCTACACGCTAGGTCAACTATCCGCATCAGACCAGCTATTAGACCACGCATCAGACCAGCCATTAGACCACGCATTAGACCACACATTAGACCACGCATTAAACCACGCATTAGACCACCTGTTAGATCACGCATCAGACCAGCCACTATCCCACATATCAATGCAGCTATTCGTTTTCCATAATTGTACCCCAAACTTTATTAGGATAGTTTTTGTACAAAATAAAATTCGTCTTCAAAATTTGAGTGCTCCGCATTTTTGCGGACCTTCAAAATTTTCAAAAGTGCCGGAAGACAATCCACAAAAAATTGAACACTTAAAGTAATGAGTCGAAGAAGAACGAGACGGAGGAAAGTAAGTGTTTATATTGGACTGCATTGAACCATTGAAGTATGTGATAGCGGTTATGCATGTAAAGCAACGCAATCACCTCAACGGCATAGAACGTGGGGAAATAATTCTCCTCATTTGCACCGTTCTATTGAAATTAACGTGGTTCGGTGGAGGACGTGAACCATTTGGTTGGACGTGTGTGTCCAGCTTAAGGTGTTATATATTTCTGCTGAAACGAAAAAGAAACAATTTTGTATCATACCCTATACCTTAATACGGTCTAGGAGGGTATAACTATGGAAAACGATTAGCTTGTCTGGTGTGTCATCTAATAAGTGGTCTAATGCAGTGTGGCAACCGAAACCTCACGGCTACCGACTGCGACTTTCCAACTAGCCATGTGCTTTTGAATCAGTTGTGAAAGGAGTATTCAATAAGTTTATTAGTCGTAGTTGTTAAAATCAGTTAACACAGAGCGCTTGATCCACAATTAACCAAGACGCTTAGTTACTACATCTATTGTAGGACCATATGGCTATATACAATGAACAAGTATCCAAAACAGCTTCTAAATAGAACTTGTCAAGAAGTGGCCAGAGTTACTGTATCATTTCGGGACACTGGCCAGTGGGAGAGTACGCGGCCAGATTGGGCATTGCCAACAATGAGAGCACTGTCGATAAAGCGTAGAAGCAGACTCTGATCCACTTACTTTGCAAATGCCCAGCCCCATCCAGGGCGCGACATCGAGCTGTAAGTAATGCGTTCTTCACAGATACATATATCTGAAATCTCCTTAAATAGAATAGGGGAGACACTTCGTTTTCTCAACTCCACGGTTGAATTTAAGAAAGTACCCCGGAAAAACTTCGATTTTAACGATTTTTCTCTTACGGGGCTTATGGCATCAAAACGGCGCGCACCGTACTTGGGTCGTTTCTTTACGGGAAACAGCAATCAATCTTATTTCTCTTTACGTTCTGAAGCGGTGTGCAATGCAGATTGCTGCCCATAAATAGTCAAAATAACACTACGGAGGTTAATTGACCAATAAATGTAAAAAATTTAAAATAATACAATTTATACTAAACGAAAACTTGCGAGACAAAAAAGAAATATTCCCAGTTGAATCATAATATTGTAAAATAAAAAATGGGACCCATCCCCTGTATATCAATTCATCAACGCCTTGAAAGTCAATTTATTGGTTCAATGAAATCAATTTCACTCCACTTGGAACACACACTCTGTTCGCCATGAAATCAATATGACCTCAATAATGGCTTTTGATTGACTCTCATATCAATAATGCAGCCAAAGCGTTTATGACACAAAAGTGGTGTCTAATTGAAAATTGGTGGATAGTGTGCTTCGTTCTTGTGAAATTTCATTGTCTTCCCTGAAGCCCTGGGTATGCAGGCTTCCAGGATGAAGTTACTGTCTAAGCAGGACAACAATGCGGAGAACAATTTAGCGAGGTACTTGTTGCAAGAGCCAGGATATATATAGTAGCTATCGCATAGATCGATTATTGAGTGTTCTTGAGGATACATAAAACTATTTTTTTTTATCTTAAAGCGTGGTATGCTATGCATGAACCTCCCGTAGAATGTTCCGGCAAATGAGTGTGCTTTCGTTCGTCGCGGACATTTTTTTTGTGAAAAATGTGCAGACTTTACGGACACATTTTAAATATCTCAAGGATTTTTCCAGGACATCGATAGTTTGTATCAACGAAGAAAATCCAAAAACCAAAGAGAGCACCTATAGTATGGTCGATGTTTTCTCCCATCATCGATGTTTTGCTGTCGATGTATCATCTTCGATGTTTTAACATCGAAGTTGCATCTCCGATATTTTACCATTGATGTATTAGGTGTACAACTTTGCTTCCACTGTTTTCCGAAAGACGGCGGTGAGGGCTGGTCAAAATACGTAGTTCAAAAGTGTCACAAAGTGAGTTTGGACGTCTGTAAACGTATCGACATCCCCGCATTAGTAAAAGTTGTTCGCATTTTTAATAAGATTCGCGATTCAAAATGTCTGTTTACGCGCCAAGTTCTCGTCATTTGTGGGAAGTTTTGATCTTCTGCTTCCATTTGAAAAAAAAAAACTGCAGCTGGGGTTCATCGTATGCTCGCTCTCAGATACTTACGGTGAGGTTGCTCTGAGTGACAGAACATGTCGTGAATGGTTTCAACGTTTTAAAAGTGGCGATTTCAATGTCGAGGACAAGCATGGTGGTGGGAGAGAAAAAAATTTCAAAGACGACGAATTGGAAGCACTGCTCGATGAAGATTCGTGCCAAACGCAACAAGAATTGGCTGAATCACTGGGAGTGACTCAGCAAGCCATCTCGAAACGCCTCAAGGTCATTGGCATGATTCAGAAACATGGGAATTGGGTTCCTTACGAGTTAAAACCGAGAGATATTGAACAGCGATTATTTGCATGCGAACAACTGCTTCAATGCCAGAATCGGAAGGGATTTCTACATCGCATCGTACGGCAACGAAAATTGGGTCCGTTACGATAATCCCAAGTACAGAAAGTCATGGGGAATGCCCGGACATGCCTCAACGTCGAATTTTTTTGACAATTAACCTTTTAATTCCAGGAAAAAACGGCGGAAGCAAAGTTGTACACCTAATATAATCCTTAATGTTATACCATCCATGTTTTTATCATAAACACGTCGTTATCCGTTATTGAAATAGCTTCGATATTTTCACATTTGTTTTTTTTTTTTATCTTCGATGTTTTCTACTATCCGTGTTTTATCTTCGATGTTTTCTACCATCGACGTTTTATCTTTATACCCTAGACTTTTAGTATAGGGTATATTGTTTTTGCCACGACGGAGATATGTAACACCTTAAAGGAGGCTCCGGAGGTATAGCAATGTATATATATAAATGATCAGGGTCATCTCCTGATTCGATTTAGCCATGTCTGTCTGTCTGTTTGTCCGTTCGCACGATAACTTTCGATAGAATGAAGCTAGAGCCTTGAAATTTTGGTCAGATGTTGGAAGTATGATCTAGTTGATTGGTATTGAAAATGGGCATGATCAGGCCAAGAGAACGCCTACCTCCCCTACATATGTAAAATAGTTAAATGTATTTATAACTCCCGATTAAATAAACATTAAGAGCTCTAGCTTTGGTAGATTGCTCGTGAGGGTAATCTTATACTCTCCTGGAAAAATAAAATCGATCAGTTGAAAACTAAAGGTAATTTTCTTACAAAGCGCCCCGTACTACCCTACTTTTCAGGTTTTTTGTCCATAACTCTTAAACAAATTGACGTAGACATCTGATTTTTGGCATGTAGCCCTGAAGTGAGAAGCTGCTTTGGTTTTAGTAAGTTGGACATAATCAGATCAAAGGAACGCCTACCTCCCCTACAAAATTTAAAAAATTAAATATTACTTTAATTACGATAACTTTCGATAGAATAACACTAGCGAGTTGAAAGTTTGGCAGAACGTTGGTAGAAATATCCTGTTAGTTGGTATTGAAAATGAGCAAGATCCGACCCAAGGAACCCCTACCTTCCTATAAATGAAACTTAAAATAAGCGATAACCTTTGATTGAATGAAGCCAGCGACTTGAAATTTTGGTCGAATATTTGAAGTGAGATTGAGTTAGTTGGCTTTAAGGATGGGTTAGATCCCACCTAAGGAACCCCTACCTCCCTTAAGCAATGTACAGACGATGCAAACAATTTGCAGCAAATTGTTGCCTGCAACAAAATTTGCATGTGTGAACACGTCGGAAAACAACTTGCTGCAAACAAATAAATTTGCAGCAAAAATTTGCTGCAACAATTTTGCATGTGGTGTGAACACGTGATTTTTTTTTGCGTGAAGTGTTTGCTTGTTTGCTCCTGCTGTTTGCCACTAGTTGCAATATTGCCGCAAGACAGTGCAAAAGTTAACATGTGGAACCGCGAGTTAATTCAAAGGCTAATTGAAAAGTACGAAAGTTTTACGGAATTGTGGGATGTGTCTTCTCCTCATTATAAAAATAAATTTAAAAAGCAAACTGCAATAAGAAATATTGCAGCAGACTTAAGTTTAGAAGAAAGTGAAATCAAAACAAAAATACATAATTTGAGAACACAATTTCTACAGGAAGTACGTCGCGTAAAACAAAAAAAGAGTGGACAAGGTCTTGATGATAATTATAAAAGTAAATGGGAGTTTTTCGATTCACTTAAATTTATTTTAACTGAAAAGGAAGTATCCTATAATTTAGAAAATTTGGTAAGTGGTAAATTTTATTTATTCAGATTAAATCACATATTATATGTATTTATATTGCCAAGAAACTTCACCTTCAGGCGAAACAAAATAATCTTTAAATTCGTCCCGAATTTCTTTCGCGGTAGAACTGTGTTGAGTATTTCGCTGAAGCGGTAAACAATTACCTTCTAACACAAGCTCATTACGCCAATTACCCGGTTGAATTACTCCTTCATTTTCCATGTCAAATGTTCCTTGCGGAGCATATCTTCTCTTTGATTCTTTTCTAGTCATCAAATAGTTGTGCAATGCACATATTGCAGATACAATGTCTACCGTTTTTTCAGGACCAAGTTCCACAGGTTTTCTCAAAACTCGAAATCTATTTGCCATTATGCCAAAAACATTTTCTACTATTCTCCTTGCTCTTGAAAGACGATAGTTAAAGACCCGGTTCGGAGCGGGTTGATTCTTGAATGGGTATGGCTTTAATAGATATTTCCTTAGTGCAAAAGCGTCATCTGCCACGATAACATATGGCACGTTTTTTTCTCGGCCGGATAGTGGACGGTCTTCTGGTATTTGTAATTCATCTGTTTCTAATGCATTTGACAGAGAACAATTATTGAAAACTCCTCCATCAGAAACCCTTCCTTTGCATCCTGCATCGAAGTAGATAATTTTATAATTTGCATCTGCTAAAGCCATTAATACTATGCTGTGCGTGCCCTTATAGTTAAAGTAGGCACTACCGCTGTTAGATGGAGCTTTCATAACAATGTGCTTTCCGTCTAAAGCGCCGATACAGTGCGGGAACTGCCACTCATTTTCGAAGGAAGATGAAATCTGAAGCCATTCATTAATTGAATGTGGAACCTAAAATAACAAGTAGTTAGGTAGTTCTATTGCAAAAAAAAACATATGTGCATGGTAAATGGATTAAAGAAAACTTGAAAATAATAACGTAATTTACAGAATGAAAATCAAGATGATGTGAATGAAACTGTGGCTCAAACATATGGAGAGTTGCCGTCTACAAATGAGGAACCACAAAATAGAAAGAGGAAGAGCAGTGAGTTTCGAAATAAAGACGACGTTTTACTTCAGAAAGCAGTTTCCATCATGGACAGACCAGCAGATGATCACCAAGTGTTCGGTGACTATGTTGCTTCCGAGTTCAGATTATTGAAATCTGAAAAAAATAAACTACTACTTCGTCGCAAAATTCAAAAGGCGATACTGGATGTTTCTGAAATTGATGCCTTAGAAGATTGCTCGAATTCACCTTGGGGTGGATGTGCACATACATCCACAAGCTCTTCACTAACACCGCCAACAGAAGTCCATTTTCCGAATTTAACTGAAGGACAAATATTGGGTAACCAATCACTAATATAATTTAAGCATACCTTCAAATAATCTTGTTTTAGGCACTTATATAGAGCTCGACAACACTCAGGCACAATCGACGCCACAGTGCTAACAGGAATCCGGAAAAGATACATCAATGAATGATATGAATCACCTGGAAGGTTTATAATTTACGTAAATATGTACATTCAAACCTTATTTACAAATATACTATTAAAAATCACAAAAATATGTTTCAAGTACATACCCGTAGCTAGAAAACGCAGAGTTAAAGCTAAACGTTCACTGGGCGAAATGGAGGCACGCATAACTGTATCCTTTTTCATTATTTCGGTTTTAACTAGTGATAACAAAAACTCGAAATCCGTTTCAGACATCCGAAAAAAATTGAAAAAACTCTCCTTGTCCTCATTTTTAAGCTCCTTTAAAAGTTCCTGGTGAAATCCTAGCTCGGCTCTTTTTGCTATCCAGCTTCTCACCCACAGTTTTCTTTTTTTAACTGTTTTCTTCAAGTTATTTTCTTTTTCGCGTTTTATTAGAATCATTGCAACAATAGCTGCTGCAGTTCTTGTTCTTTGGCACGACATTTCCAACTTTACTGCTCGCGCTCCACAAACTAAATGAAAACAAGTGTGAACAACCGTGCAAGATTTTGCAGCAAATAACCACGCAACAATTTGCATGCGGAGCGGAAATCTCTTTCAGCAAACAATTTGCGTGCAAATTTTGGATAAGTGTGAACATCAAAGCAAATACTTGCTGCAAACTATTGCTGCAAATTATTGCTCGTCTGTACAATACTTTAGAAATGAAATTTTAAATAAGCGATAACTTACGACAAAATAAAGCTAGCGACTTGAAATTTTGAAATAATGAAAATACGTAAAATCCGACCAATGAAACCCCTGCTTCCCCTATAAATGAAACTTCAAATAAGCGATAACTTTCGATAGAATGAAGCTAGCGACTTGAAAAATTCGACGAATATTTTTAGAATGGGTTAGTTAATTGATTTTTAGAATGGACAAGATCCTCATGAATGTGTGCCAACCTCCCCTATAAACTGGCCATATATAGGAAACTCACTTTTAGTGCATATGGTCGTTGCCATTTGGTACTTTTGGTATCACCATTAGGTCTGTACAAGTCTAGGGTATATACGCTTCGGACTCCTGGTTACCTTTGTTTTACAATCTATGTTTTCCGCCATCGCCTGCTTTTTTTCAATGTTTGTTTCGATGGCAAATATCGATGCTTTTCTTTTTGTGCTCAACCGTCTCCAATACTAATTTACGAAGAAATTTGCCTTGCTAAACTGCTTAAAAAACGGGCAACTAGAACTTCCTGGCGAAGATACAAGGGTCCGCCAACGCAACTATTCCTATCAGTGGGGTTCCGTGGACAATGGCTGCATTCCTGCGAACGAATCAGGTTTCGACATTTCTCGAATTCTCCTCCATATGCTTTCCCCTCCGGTAACATTTGTACGGACAACTGTCATGAAAATGTGCCCTTCCGGATCTGATAAGTATTCTGATCCGGAGGGGAACATTTTCATAACAATTGTCCGTACAAATTTTACCGGAGGGGAGAGCATACAGAGGAGAACTCGAGAAAACATGATTCCTTCGCAGGAACGCAGCCAATCTTAGTCATGAACAACAGCTTGGGATGACCATCGATAGTTGTTTTTAAAACATCGATGATTAGTGTCGATGTATTCATCATCGATAGTCCTGTGATCGATGTTTTCTGCCACTGTCTTTCTTTCGATGTTTTTTTCGATGTTTTACCTTCAATGTTCCAACATTGCTTCGATATTTTACCTGCGAAATCTTACAATCGATGTTCGATACTATCTACCTTCGAGGATTCATCTCTTATATTTTCGACCATTAATAGTTTCGTTCCATGTTAGCAAATAGCGATGATTTTTGTTCGATGCCCAACTCTAATAGCAACCACAGCCGTGGTTGGCGTGCCATGCCGAAATATTGCCGACCCTCACCCAGATTCCAGGTATGCAATGTGGATTATCGATGAGTCAAAAACAGAACAGGTGTTGTCGGTACTCTTGGAGCCCAGTTTCGATGCATATCAATGGGCCCTGAGTCAGGTTAATACTATTTCAAAAGCATTCTTAGATTGCACAGATAAAAAGACAGTCATTAAGGCTACTAAACGAAAGTGTATTTTTCCAAGTCCATCAGTGTTAAGCGAAAGTCAATTGGACTACTACTTACTGGGCGACGAGGAATAAGCCCCGTTTACGAACTTGTCAAACAGGCCCATCCTCGAAATTTGGCATGGCCTGAGTCAGAATGTTGGTATCTCACTCTCTCTCTCAATTGCCCCTTGTGGGGCATAGCGCGTCAACTGTTCTATGTGGCCCAGTTGACGTTTCGTCGGCATAAGCTGGTTTCGGAGAATGCAGTTGCCAGCATGCACCTCCTGCACATCCATGGCCATTAACGTCGTCGTGGGCGGGTTATGGGCTACGAGAAAAGGGAACTAAGAGTCATTAATCCCAGTTTACGAACCTGCCTGCCACTGAAGAACTACTATATTGTGTTGATACGGCTGCATACCACATACCTGGTTAGAAATCTGTCAAAGGACGCCAGCGAAACAGACGAAATCAAACGACGGATACAGCATACAGCTAGGAAATAAGACTTTTTTCTATGTCCTTCCAATAATTCAATCGAAGCATGTGAACACAAATGCGAAGCTCCGCATATACAAAACCATCATACGATCTGTGCCTGTGAATGTTTGTGCCATAGCATAGCTGCGAAACCTAGACCCTAACTCAAGCCTCTGAAAACATGCTAAACACATTTGAACGAATGGTCCTTAAACGAATATTCGGAGGAGTTGGCGACCGAAATGGATGGCGCATCCGGTACAACCAAGAGCTGTACGAATTATACGAATCGACAAGTTACAACGACTTTAATAGAACAGGCTAAATTAATCAGTCAAATGAATAAATATAATATTACAAATATAAAAAAAATCAGCAAAAAAAAAAAAACAAATTATCAAGCATTCACAGAACTATAGTTATTACAAAGTGAAAGCAAAGGAGGTTGGAGGGAAAAACTTCACTACTATGCTACTAGTAAATAATATAAATTCCTTTCAGTTTAGGTTAACAAGTCACGCTATTTAGCACTCTTTTGATGAGCATTCACAAGTGGCACAATTCCAATTTATGTGCGTCTAAGCACAAGACTATCCGCGGTCTTGATGAAAGGTCACACGAAACATGCAGCGACATATGAAGAAAGAGGAAGTTAATCATAAAGCATAGTTCTTGTTTTAGTCGACTTGTATTTCTGAGGCTAACGACCTGAAGCCGATGGTAATGCAATACGAGCGTAGAAGTACTCTATGCAAAATACGCGTACTATGTACATCTATGTACATTTGAGTTCAATATTATTGACAACATAGTGTTCACAGAATGTGTGCATTCGATTGAGGCAAAGTTGACTAACCCTATTACCAAGTCAGCCACTCAGACAGACTATCTTTAGCTCTTTGTCAGACCACTTGAATGGCTGCGTTATCATAAGCGATTGGCGTATGCATGCACATTGTACGAAAGTGTAAGATTTAGATATGTGGTGTACACTTTGCTTGAATGGAATTGATCAACAAATCACAAGGTAGGCAGTTGCTATTCAGATTAAAGCCCAAGCCCAAGTACACTTGGATCAAACGTATTTGGAAATTATTTGGATGCTGCCAACAGCCCAATTATGTCCACATTGACAGATAGGTCACATCCAAGTAAAGTAGGACGATGGCCAACTTACTTGGACCAAAGTGTTACTTGCATGTGAACGAACTTGCGACCGTAAGTTGTGTTAGTGAGTGTGCGACATCTTTTACACCAGTCCGCCATTTTACGACGTCTTCTTGTAGGGATTGTTGCAAAAAAAAATGGAAACCAAGAAGAATTTAAGCGTATTCTAAATTTTATATTTACTACTATTTGTCCTAACCCCTAGTGGGGCACAGTGCGTCAACTATTCCCATCTGGTCTAGTTGACGTTTCGTTAGCATAAACAGCTTTCGGAAAATGCATGTTGCGGCCATGTACCTCCCTGTACCTGCAGCAACTCGGGAAAGGTTTGCGGTTTCCTGTTACGCCCCACACCATAGGAGAAGACGACACAAACATACATGATCACGACGTGGACGTGACTCGAACTCGTGATTGACCGGTAGCATGACACATCAGACTGACGCCTCAACGCACTGAGTTTCCGGCCACTCCAAATTGTATACTTGAAGCAACATAAAACTTACGCAGAAGTAGCCAAATTTGTGTCTCATAATCATTCTATTATCCGGTCTGTCATCGGCCGCTTCAATGATGAAGGCAGCTTAGATAATAAGCCAAAATCTGAAGGACCTGCAGTGCTCACAAAACGACATTGACTACAAATCAATCCTTCGGTTACCAAAGATCCGTTTATAGTGTATGGAAAATCAATGCAAAACTCCACAGATCTGAAACTTGTAATGAACCACCTGTACTGAGCCATATATTGGTAGTGCTGGTTCCACCGACAGATAGAAGTCAGCACCTGATTAGTGATCTACCGGTGGTGCGAAACCAGAGGTCGAGGGTACCATTACACCCGGACCCCGGTGCGAGCGCGAGGGGATCTGAACCGTCCGCCAACCATTCCGTTCTTGTCGCCCTATTTTTGTTATTCCCCATTTTAGAGTCCATGGTTGTGTTGTCTACCCCAGGCCTATGCTATTTTATTAATATGTAAAGGACAGGGGCAACGAGAAGCGAAAATCCCGCCTACGTCTCTCGAACTGAGCAAGCATATGCCGCTTGCTTAGCTCATTATGCTACCTTAGGCTCCGTCCTCACGGGCATCCTCGGATACCCACCAACCCGTCCATTAAAAGTTTTACCAAGACACGTGGTTGATACAGGGTACAAGTATCACACCGGGTAAAAAGTGTACGGCATAAAGCGCTTGGACGTCGCTCTGACAAAACGCCTCTCCTCAGCTCTGACGCATTTGAATCCGACGATTTCGAATTAACCATTTTTGGGTGTGATGGCAATCTTTCACTAACGAAACGCGCAACCCGAAAAATGCAATTAATGAAACCGGAATATAGAGGGCTACGCCCGCAATCCGAGGGTTTTGTAGCAAGCGCTTATTTTGGTATATAAATATCGGCTCCTTGCTCTTCTTGATATCACTCAGATGGATAGAAAAAACGTAATTAAAATGTTTACCCACTTACATTTTACATGCTAATTCATATTACGTGATTGTAACGAAACTTAGAACATATTATTGCTTGCTTAAGGTGTTGGTTATGTTTGGCCATCAGTACTTTTGAACTCGAACGTGTTTAAGGCGTGCAAGGGTGTGCTAACTGTAACTATACAAATAAACTATTATTGACCTATTCTGAGAAGATATTCAAATTCCACTATTTTCCATTTTATATGTTTTTCGAAACCCACTTCCTGTAAGTTTTCATAATTCTAAGTATTGTATAACGGTCTCAAAATGCAGGCAAGGGGGGGTCAAATTACGAACTAATATTTTCTCCTCCCCCACAGTTCCCCTTTCTATAAATTTCGAGAAAATGCGAAAAAATGGAATGTACTCATTATTACCTTTCTCACGACACCTCATTTGCTTATACCAGTCGATAAAAAAATTTGACCTTAATTTCGCCTCTATGGGTGCCCAGCCATAACAATTCTCGCTGGCTTCCATGTGTTGCCAAATCTAAGGTGATGTGTTTTTTTAATAAATGCTGGCATGTAAGTAGAGGCAGCCCTGCGTCGGTGATTTTTGATAGATGGGCGTCAGTAGCTCTGTAACCATACTCATTTGCCCTAACCCGTAGTGAGGCATAACGCGTCAACAATTCCATGAGGCTTAGCTAATGATCCGCTGACATAAACCAGTTTCGGACAATGCACGTTGCCAGCATGCACCTCCTGCTCCCATATAGCCGCCTGTCTGCGACAGGTTAGGTTAGGTTGAAGGGGCTGCCGTGATACTCACAGCACACATAGACCACCACTGGGTCCTATGTGTTACCACCATCGACTCCACAACCCGAGTCCTACTTATTCATTGAACCAGCCTGAGCTGTTGATAAAGCGCTGGAGCCGGCTGATGTTAACATCCTTAAGGTCGTCCAGATCGCCAAAATAGAAAGACCCCAAGGTAATCCTTCTTCTTCTAGCCAGGGCATGACACCCACATAGCAGATGAAAGGTACTCTCCTCCTCATCCTCATCCCCGCAACTCCTATAGAGGTCATTGTGTGGAAGCCCCAATCTCCTAGTATGTTCGCCGATCGGGCAATGCCCTGTAATCACCCTCACAAGAGTCCGTAGGTTACGTCTATTCAACGCCGGCAGCTCCGCAGGGCATTTGGGATCGATCCTAGTGCTACCATTACTCCACCTCGCGTTGGCAGTACTCAACGCGTCATCGTTTATCAACATTTTACAGGCTGATAAAGGCCACCCGAGATGGCGATGACTAAACCCGGTCCCCCCAATAGAGATTCTTCTAGTTAGTTCATCCGCTTTGCAATTTCCGTCAAAGCCACTATGGGCCGGAATCCAACAAAGGGAGATGCTAAACAAGGGTATAAAAATGTTCCCATCTCCAGGAGACAGGTGCGGCATGCGGCAACAATCTTTGAGTTTGTAATCACAGATTCAAGGGATTTAATCGCCGGCTGACTATCCGTAAAAATGATAATGTCTTTAGCAGCTATAACATTACGCCCGAGCCATATGAGAACCTCCCAAATAGCCGCAATCTCCGCCTGAAGAACGCTGCAAAAGTCAGGGAGATGTAGTGACAAGTTTATATTCCGAGTACACCCCCACTCCCACTCCTTTATCCGTCTTAGAGCCATGGGTGTATAAACTTATAGCATCTGACTCGTGGAAAGTGTTGGCCTCCCGTGAGGGAATTAGGCTTACAAAATTCTAACCGAACAGATACTTGGGAAGAGTGTAATCCGTCACCGCAGAAAAATCCAAGCTGCTAAGAACAGACACGTGTCCCGTGGTTGCCAGTCTGCGACTAGTCGGGTGATGTTGTGGCTTATTATTACGCCCCGCACCACAAGGGGAAGGCAACACAAATATTCATGCCCACGAACGCCGTGGACGCGACTTGAACCCGTAACGACCGTAATCAGACTGACTACTGAGCTACCGGCCGTCTTTTGCGCCAACATCGAACTGCGTTAGGTGATCCGTTTTCTCTATGCCAAAGGCAAAAACGCGACTGAAATCCACCGGGAGATTGTTTCCGTTTAGAGCACAGGTGCGAGATGAGTGTGCAAAAGATGCGAAAATGGTGCGTTGCTTTCGCCGAGAGTTGTCAAAACGTCGTTGATGAACCGCGCTCCTTAGTGACAAGTAGGGGATGACCAAAGTGTATGCACGTTGCGGTTCCAGCATGCAGTCAGCAAACTTTATTGAATCAGTTCAAAATTTTTGGGAAATGCATGCAGGGGGATACCATTTTTCACCGTATGGTGACTGGAGACGAGAGGTGGGTTCACAATACGATCCCTAAAATTAAGTAGCAAAGCATGGGTTGGCAGAAAAAAGCGCCCCTTCACCCAAAAAAAAACTGAATTTGTTCTCTTAGCAGGCAAGGTAATAGCAATTTTCTGGGATAAGGGAGTTTTATTCGCTCACAGACAGACTATCATTGCTGGCAGATATTGCGAAGTTTTGAAGGACTTGAGAAGGGCTATCCAAAACAAATGACGCGAAATGTTAACAAAAGTTGTCCTTCTGCTTCACGTCGCAAGAAAGACGGTTGAGTTGCTTGGCGAATTCAATTGGGACGTTTTTCCTCATCCAGCATAATCCCCAGACCTTGCTTCAAGCGATTACCACCTACCTATCCGACCATATAAACATATTCACTGGATTTACTTATTAGTTATATAACGATTCCAGTCATTTTTTTTTTTTGTTATTCTCGACGACGTTTCGTTATTTCTGGCATCATCAGGTCTACAGATACATTATTGGTTTAAATTCATTATTTTATCAAGCAACATTATATTTTATTAATTTCATTACCTTTGATAACACTATTGGGTCTCTTGATAAGTTTTCCACAATGTCGATGAAATTCTACTTCTCTAGAATGTTCAAACTGATAGTTACAAGTAACACTAGAGTACCTTTGTTCTGTTTTCTTTTTGACATAAGTCGACATTGTCATTAACCTGTTGTATCTAAACCTGTTTATTAGAGTATTTGTATTCAGCAATCTATACTGTTCTGTTCAGTTGGTATTATTATGTTGTTATATTTGTCAGTTTTCATGTTTGAGACTATTTATAATGTTTGAGTATTTATTGTACTTTGAGTTCGATTTCATTTTTGGTATTGAGTCAATATTTGTAATTTTTCTGTATCAATAATGCTTCTTTGATTAACCCCTTCAGACCCGATTTATTTCTAGCGATGAAAAAAATTTTTTGTTTAAACAATATTGTTTTTTTAGTGCATAATATACACGTTTATGTTTTTGTTTTGTTAAAAAAGTCAATTTTTTTAGAAATTATGGCATGTGCAAAATTATGTCCAATTCTACTGAAGCGTCATTGAAATTAATAGAAAAAAGATTACAATAATTAAAAATTTACCTATATTCGGCTGTAATTAAATACAAACTAACTTGAAAATATCAAATTCTCGTTTTTTATAAATTTCTTACTTTTCCTTATACGTAGATGTACCTTGTATTTGCCACATTAGAAATGCGTTTTCTTACCCCATTTTTTTGCAACGCTTTCTTTTTGTGTTTCCATCTAAATGTGGAAGATGACCTACTCCATCATATTGGATATCTCCTGATGGCCGAACTTCCTCTTTGCACCTTGCGGTTTTTTTCTGGCGTACTTGGTGTACTATTTGGACGTCCCATTTTTCTACACGAATCTTTCCCGACTTTACACAAACATTCCGCGACTTGAAGTCGAAAACCCAAGAAATTTAATTGCTTATTTTTTGGAACAAGAAAACAAGAAAGTCTGCTCAAAAATTACCATATACTCAATTGCCCTAACCCCTTGTGGGGCATAGCGCGTCAACTGTTCCATGTGGCCCAGTTGTCGTTTCGTTGGCGTAAATTGGTTTCAGAGAATGCAGTTGCCAGCATGCACCTCCTGCACATCCATGGCCACGAACGTCGTCGTGGACGGGATTCGAACCCGAAACGCCGGTAGTCAAAGATAAGACTGATGCCTCAACACACTGCGCTACCGGTCGCCCCTGCTCATTGAAATTGTGGGTTGGATTACACCAAAATGCAAACCCACAATATAGGTATATTGTATTTTTATACCCTAGACTTATAGTATAGGGTATATTGTTTTTGTCACGACGAAAATATGTAACACTTTAAAGAAGGCTCCGGAGGTATAGTAATGTAAATATATAAATGATCAGGGTCACCTCCTGATTCGATTTAGCCATGTCTGTCTGTCTGTCCGTTCGCACGATAACTTTCGATAGAATGAAGCAAGAGTTTTGAAATTTTGGTCAAATGTTGGTAGTAGGATCTAGTTGGTTGGTATTGAAAATGGGCATGTTCTGGCCAAGAGAACGCCTACCTCCCCTACATATGTAGAATAATTAAATGTATCTGTAACTCGCGATTAAATAAACGCGAAAAGATCTAACTTTGGTAGATGGCTCTAAAAGGTCAGCTTATACTATCCTGGGAAAATAGAATCGATCAGTTGGAAACTAACGGTACTTTTCTTACAAAGAGCCCCGTGCTACCCTACTTTTCAGGTTTTTTGTCTATAACTCTTGAACCAATTGACTGATTTTTGGCATATAGCCTTCAAATGAGAAGTTGCTTCAGTTTAAGTAAGATGGACATAATCAGACCAAAGGAACGCTTACCTCCCCTACAAATTTCCAAAAATTTAATATCCTTAAACTACGATAACTTTCGACATAATGAAGCTAGAGACTTGAAGTTTTGGTCAAATGTTTGTATTAGAATCTAGTTGGTTGGTGTAGAAAATGGGCAAGATCCGACCCAAGGAACCCCTACCTCCCCTACAAATGAAACTTCAAATAAGCGAAAACTTTTGATAGAATGAAGCCAGTGACTTGAAATGTTGGTCAAATATTTGAAGTAGGATTGAGTTAGTTGTTATTAAAGATGGGTCAGATCCGACCCAAGGAACCCCTACCTCCCCTACGAATGAAACTTAAATAAGCGATAACTTACGATAGAATAAAGCTAGCGATTTGAAATTTTCGTAGTAGGATTCACCTGGCTGATATTGAAAAAACATAAAATCCGACCAATGAAACCCCTACTTCCCTTACAAATGAAACTTTAAATAAGCGATAACTTTCGATAGAATGAAGCTAGAGACTTGAAATTTTGTTTGAATGTTTGTAGCATGACCTAATTGGTTGGTGGCAATGATGGGCAAGATCCGACCCAGGGAGCCCTTACCTCCCCTACAAATGAAACTGCAAATAAGCGATAACTTTCGATGATTAAGCTAGTGACTTGAAATTTTGGTCAAATGTTTTTACTGGGATCTAGTTGTTTGTTATTAAAAATGCGCAAGACTCGACGAAAGAAACCTCTATCTCCCCTATAAGTGAGATTTCAAATAAGCAATAATTTTCAATAGAATGTCGCTCACTTTCCATCTTGCATCTTTCACTGCCCAGCTGCGCCCACTCACCTGACTCCAAGATCGCTGTGGGAGAACCCAATAGAGGCAGCTAACTTTCTTTCCCTCGACACCGGGGATGAAGACGAAACTGTAGGCATGTAACAGACAAACACATCGAATTCTGACCATTGCTACAACAACAACAACATAGAATGAAGCTAGCGACATGAAAAATTCGACAAATATTTATAGAATGGGTTAGTTAATTGATTTTGAAAATGGTCAAGATCCTCCTGAATGAGCGCCAACCTCCCCTACAAACTAGCCATATAAAAAACTCACTTTAATGCATATAGTCGTTGCCAATTGGTACATTTGGCATCACCACTAGGTCTGTACAAGTCTAGGGTATATACGCTTCCGACTCCTTATGGTTATTTTTAGGTTCATTCATTCTTGTGTTTAAGTGTCTTGTTGTAGACCCATAATAAGCTCTGTTTATGTTCTTTTCTTTACATATTTTACAAGGAATACTATATACTACTACATTTTAATTTTTATTCTTCAGAAATTTGTCCTTTGTATCCGTGTATATGTAACTCCTTAATTTTATGAATTTTATTGCTAATTAATTTGTTTATATATTTGTGTGGGTACATGTTAATTGTGAGTATTATTTTAATTTCTTTAATGTGTTCATTCCATAATGTTTCATTCGTTAATTTAAGTCTCCTGAAAATATATTTAGGTAATACGTTCTTCTTGTGTTGCTTAAGATAAAATAATGAATGTAAACAAATAATATATTTGTAAACCTGATGATGAAAGAAATGGCGAAACGTCGTCGAGAATAACAAAAAATGAAACCGGAATATAGAGGGCTACGCCCGCAATCCGAGGGTTTTGTAGCAAGCACCTATGTTTGTACGCAAGTATCGGCTCCTTGCTTTTCTTGGTACCACTTAGATGGATAAAAAAAAACATAATAAAAATGTCTGACATATCATATAGTATCTTACATGCCCATTCATATTAAGTGATTGTAATGAAACTTAGAACATATTATTGCCTATGATGTTGGTTATCCTTGGCCATCAGTACTTTTTATCTCGGACGCGTTTAAGGGATGCAGGGGTGCGCTAACTGTAACTATGGAAATAAACTATTATTAACCTATTTTGAGGAGATATACAAATTCCATTATTTTCCGTTTTATATGCTATTCGGAACCCACCTTCCTGAAAGTTTTCATTTTTCTAAGTGAAACGGTCTCGAAATGCAAGGAGGGACAAATTACGATCTAATATTTTCTCCTCCCTCACTGTTCCCCTTTCTACAAATTTAAAGTAACTGCCAAAAATAAAATGTACTCAACATTACCTTTCTCACAACACCCGACTTGCCTATACCAGTCGATAAACAAAATTTGACTTTAATTTCGCCCAACCCCCCTCCCCCCGCTCGTTATAGTTGGCCAATTACAACACATCACCCCTACCAATCTTTACCCTTTCATAAAAGTATAACCATAATAATGTAACAATAACTGTAATTCGCACAACGAAAAACAACATGCAAGTAGTACTTGCACCTTCAAAGCCGGTAGGTGTATTTTTTGTATGAATAGTGTAAAAATGCCTAACTTTAAGTGAATGTACTATTATTAAATATAACATGATTGTAATGAAACTTAGAGACATTATTGCCTATGGTATTGGTTATCATTGGCCATCAATATTTTTGACCCCGGGTGTGCCTAAGGGATGCAGGGGTGTGCTAACTGCAACAATAGAAATGTACTATTATTAACCTTTTTTGATCAGATTTTGAAATTCTATTATTTTTAGTTTTCTGTGTTAGTGAAATGCCGCTTTTCTGTAAATTTTCATATTTCTAAGTGTAACGGTCTCGAAATGCAAGGGGGGGGGGACAAACTCGGATGACATATTTTCCCCTCTCCCTCTTTTCCCGTTTCTTCAAATTTGAAAAAAATTCCAGAAATGGAATGTACTCGACGATACCTTTCTTACGATATCCCACTTGCCTATACCAGACGAAAAAAAAATTTCGACCTTCATTTTCCCTCTATGGGGACCCCCCCCTTAAAGTTGACCTATTACGACGCATCGCTTTCTCCAGAGAATTATAGTACTTCTACATATTTTCACCGAATTTCATGCATGTAGCTTCAGCGGTTCGTCAGATATTTCATGGACAGACAGACAGACGGACGCATGACCGATTTCATAAGGGTTTTGTTTTACTACAAAACCCTAAAAACAACTAGCTTGCCGAAGGTACGATACCCTTCACGCTTCGCGTATCATATCTTCGTTATGACTTATGGTGCATTTGCCACTTTGAAATTAGTAGTAAAACTTGTTCCGATTTCACTGTTCCTATGAGAGATATACGAAATAGTGGGCCGATTTCAACCAAGCGGTTTCGCAGTCAATATGATTGAATAATGTGAAATCTGGTAAATACATCTTCAGAAATAAAAAAGTTTTCCTAACAAAAACTTGCTTTTGGAACGGTCCTATGACAGCTAGATGATAGAGTATTACGACTTCAACCAAATTCGGGAATATGATTAGGCTAAAGATAATATTGATTAAAGTGAAATTTAAAAAAGATATCTTCAGAAATAAAAAAGTTTTTCTCACAAAGACGAATTTTTGGACCAAAAGTAAATTTTAGTTAGAAAAACTTTTTATTTCCGAAGATATCTTTCCAAATATTGTATCAAACCACATTCCTAAATTTGGGTGAAATCTATCCACTATTTAATTTAATATACCTCTCATAGGAACAGTGGAATCGGAATAAGTTTTACTGCTAATTATACTCTAGATGAAATCTGAGAGTATTATAAGTTTGCCACAAAGTTTGTAACGCTAAGAAATAAGGCTCGCAGAAAAAAATGAATGATACAGAAGTTCATATTATCACTCGAATATCTCAAAACCGGATGTCCGTCTGTCCGTCCGTCCGTCCGTGACCTCTCTAGCTCGAGAACGCGTTGAGCTATGAAGTTCAAATTTTGCACACGTTATTTTTGACAAAAAATGAAGGCTAAGTTCGTGAACGGGCTAAACCGCTCCACCCCTTCTACCCCCTCCCATACAAAATGACACATTTTTGAAAATTTACAATAATCAGATTTTCTCAGAAACTATAAAACATATTGCTTTGAAATTTTTAATATATCACTTTTATGATAATTGTAACCTACATTATAAAATTTATTGTAATCCTCACCCTCCTTCTACCCCCTCCCATACAAACTGCACTATTTCATGAAATACGTTAAGCCAATTTACTCATTACCTATACAATTTATCGGGCTGAAATTTTGTACTTAACACTTAATTAACAATATCAGTTAGATTCAAAAAAAGTAATCGATTACCCTTACTCCGTCTACCCCCTCCCATACAAAATGACACATTTTTGATAATTTACAATAATCAGATTTTCTCAGAAACTATAAAACATATTGCTTTGAAATTTTGAATATATCACTTTTATGATAATTGTAACCTACATTATAAAATTTATTGTAATCCTCACCCTCCTTCTACCCCCTCCCATACAAACTGCACTATTTCATGAAATACGTTAAGCCAATTTACTCATTACCTATACAATTTATCGGGCTGAAATTTTGTACTTAACACTTAATTAACAATATCAGTTAGATTCAAAAAAAATAGTCGATTACCCTTACTCCGTCTACCCCCTCCTATACAATATGACACATTTTACCAACGTTGCTCTCTAGCTTGATATCGCTTTGAGCTAATACAAAATGTTGTCTTTTGACAATAAGCTGATTTTCTCGAAAAGTGTTACAGCTATTAGTCTGAAATTTGGAATATAAAGCTTTGATGAAACCGAGATTGCAACCAAAATTATTTATTGGCTTTAACCAGGTTCAAATTCATCTAGAGTATTGCATGATTGGGGTTTACCCCAATCGTAGTTCTTTTATGTTTTCTAAGTAACTATGCATCTACGGGCATCTGATTTATTGTACGCGTTATTTGATGAAACACTTAAAAAAACGATGATTTTATTGTATTCTTTTTTTTGTAATCTTTAATTTTGTCTCAGAAAGTTTTTTGGTGGGATTAATAGTTACGGGGATAAAAGCAAAAACTCAAACGATAGTATACTCAGAGAGCCAACATGCCATGCCACAGACAAATATTTAATTGTCTGTGTCTGCGTACAATACGCCACACCAACTCAAAACACCACAGCACAGTCCTGATCTTAATATGGTTTAGCATCTGTGCAATATACCGTAAGAAGTGATCAGGACAAAGTCTCGCGTTAAAGAAGTGCTTCAGGAGGAATGGGTTACGCACTAAACGTGCGGAATCGATTCGAAACCACCTATTATAAAAACGAAGTACTAGCCAAATTACTGCCTGATAAGCAATCTAGCATTTTTATTTAATACTGAATTATGATAAGTTAATTTTATCAGTGTAATGTTAGTAGTCCGGATGGCGCAACGGTTAGCACGTTCGCCTTCAACGCACTGGGCCCCGGTTCGATTCCGGGGATTTACGTGTCGGACTATGAGCCCACTCAGCTGTTAAATGAGTACCCATTTATGAAGTAAATAGCTCGGTTGAGCCTGTTTCTGATCACATACCTCTGCACAAAAAACCGTCACGATCTAGAAAATGAGATGATGCTAACTCATCTCGAGGCCGTGGTTCAAATTGGACTGTTGCGCCAGTTATTTATTTAATGTTAGCCATAATTTGTGAGTCATGTTTACAATACAGCGGTACATACAACCTATTTGAAAGACGAAAGCTGCCAATGACGAATAATAAATTGTTTTAAATACTATTAAATTTTATCATTCATATGCCATATCGATCACAATTGTACAATTACATACATAGTTTATCATAAAATCCAATTTTATCGACCAATAAGGAGAAACAAAATGTCATGCCGGAAATTACATAGATACCTTAGACCAATTCTCATATCCTTACATTTTTGGGAGTGTAAAACTAAAATTTAATTTTAAGCATTAAGAATAGAGTGGGGGGCAAAGACCTTTTCCATAGTCCTCCGCGTGGGCGCCCCCTGGTAACGGCAGTGTATCAAATCGCTGACGGCCAATGTCTTAGCGATAAGACAGTTTGGAAAAGGCAGATAGCTGTAGCCTGAATGGCTGACGAACACCTAAGCGTCTCAGGTCTAGTAGGATGGATTGACTTGCGTAGTTGGACCTGCTACATAGTTGTGTGAACTCCAGCACGTTTATTAAACCATCTGAAGCAGCTATCTCCGAGGCCATCCCCTGAATGGGGTTAAGCGACGTGCTGACAACTCGTCCTTGTAAAAACCACTCCATGTCAAGAAACCTGGAACAAAAGCCTCGGATTGGACGGATCAACAACGACGACCACGCAAACGAATAAAGGATTATTCTTTCGGATCCTGGAATGTACGCTCCCTGAACAAACCGGGGGCCGAGAAGGCCCTCCTTCAACAGGTCGAAAAGTACAAACTGAGCATTACTGCAGTCCAGGAAACAAATTGGCTTGGCAGCGAGATTAATGACAAGAAATCACACACAATTTTTACAAGTGGCAAACCATCGGGCCGCAAGGAGTTTGGAGTAGCATTTATAGTGAACAATCACCTCAAACCGCATATTACTGACTTCAAACCCATAAATAAACGGCTGTGTGCGATTCGCATCAAGACTCGATTCTTCAATCTCTGGCTCATCAATGTGCATGCCCCCACTGAAGTTAAAGAAGACGCAGTAAAAGACGAGTTCTACGCCCGCCTTGATACTCTCTTCGACTCACTTCCAACAAACGACGTCAAATTGCTGCTGGGAGACTTTAACGCGAAAGTCGGGAATGAAAGCTGGCATCGGGGGACCACTGGAGGCCACAGCCTCCATGAAGAATGTAACGATAACGGCCAGCGACTTATAGACTTCGCTTGCAGCAGGAATCTAGTCGTAAGCTCTACGTGTTTCCCGCATCGACGCATTCACAAGCAGACCTGGAAGTCTCCAGACGCACATACCGTCAACCAAATTGACCACGTCCTCATTTGCAGGAGATGGGCGTCTAGTGTCATGGATGTCCGCTCCTATCGAGGAGCAAACTGCGACTCAGATCATCACTTGGTGAAGACGACCTACAGATGTAGAATTTCCTCAGTGCACCAGTCAAGAATCAGCCCTCCCAAAATCTTTGCGGTTGATAAGCTCTTGAGTGATGGTGGCGTATACTACCGCCCTTGAGGAAAAACTATCACCTATGCTACACAACATCAGCAACACAGGCGTCCATGGGTTCTGGGAAGAACTCAAGGGTACCATCAAGGATGTCGCAGAGAAGGTCGTGGGATATAAAGCCCGGCGAGCGCGAAATGACTGGTTCGACGAAGAATGCAAAAATTCACTTGACGCGAAAAACGAGGCCTCCAGACAATGGATTCAACGAGGAACCAGAGCCAGAAGAGAAAAATATGACGAGCTACGGCGAATATCGAATAGAATAATTAGACGTAAGAAACGTAAATACTTTGACGAGCAGTTGCTGAACATAAACGAAAACTTAGCTAATAGGAACACCAGACAAGCGTACAAACTAGTAAATACAATTAAGAACGGCTACCAACCCAGGACTAGCCTTTGTAAGGACAAGGATGGAAACATCATCAGCGACACCGATGGTATTAACAAGCGATGGGCCTCTTATTTTGAAGAGCTTCTAAACCGACCATCTAACATCCCCACACAGGAAGCTCTCGACGATATTGTTGATCTAGGCCCACCCATTCAACCCCCGACAGTAGAGGAAGTTGATCTCGCGTTGCGGTCACTAAAACGAAATAAAGCGCCGGGCGCTGACGAGATTCCAGCTGAACTGCTAAGATTCGGTGGAACGAGTCTAGTTGATGCCATACATCAATTACTCCTGCGAGTATGGGAGAACGAGGAGATCCCAGACGATTGGCGCAGAAGCATCATCTGTCCAATTCATAAAAAGGGAGATAAACTGCGGTGTGAGAATTACAGGGGCATCTCACTAGTTTGTACGTCCTATAAAATTTTGACGAAAATTCTGGAAAATAGAATAAAACCGTACGCAGAACGAGTCATTGGCGAATATCAAAGCGGTTTCAGACCTGGTCGCTCCACAACCGATCAGCTCTTCTCAGTCAAACTGATACTCCAGAGGTGCTGGGAATACAACGTAAACGTATACCAAATCTTTGTCGACTTCAAGCAGGCATACGACAGTATCGATCGTGGAGTACTGTACAACATCATGCTGCAATTTGGTATACCAGCAAAATTAGTGCGACTGACAAAGATGACGATGACCAACTCCGTCTCACAAGTCAGGATCCAGAATAGACTTACTGATCTATTTGAAACACGCACTGGTTTGAAACAGGGCGATGGACTGGCTCCGACGCTCTTCAACCTAGCACTGGAATACGTTATTCGGGCCATGAATTTGGACAACAGCAAGACGCTACTCATCAAGTCGACACAATTAGCAGCGTACGCCGACGACATCAACATCATGTCCCGAAGATTGGCTGACGCAGAAGAACTTCTGCATACGCTTGATACCGCTGCAAAGGAAGTTGGATTACGTATTAACGAGGGTAAAACTAAAATAATGATGCAATCGGTGACAAGGACACCTGCACAACTAAGCATCAATGTGGGGGACCTCAACATCGAGTTCGTGAACAACTTCATTTACCTGGGTTGCAACCTGTCAAGGGACGCCAACGAAACTGACAAAATCAAGCGACGGATACAGTTAGCTAATAAGACTTTTTTCTCGGTTCTCCCCATAATGAAATCGAAACATGTGCACAGAAACACGAAGCTCCGCGTGTACAAAACCATTATACGACCAGTGCTATGCTATGGCTGCGAAGCATGGACCCTAGCTCAAGCCTCCGAAAACATGCTAGACACTTTCGAACGTAAGGTTCTACGGCGAATTTTCGGGGCTGTTAGCGATCGAGATGGATGGCGCATCCGGTACAACCATGAGTTGTATGAAATGTACGATGAGCTGCAAGTCTCGAAAATCGTCAAACTACAACGACTTCAATGGGCAGGGCATGTACAAAGAATGGACGATGATCGCATGCCTAAGAGAGTAATGAATGCAGAACGAGTCGACGGAGCGAGACTGCGAGGACGACCGAGATCTCGTTGGGAGAGCTCAGTAGGTGTGGACGCCGCGCAGCTGCTGGGCTCCCAAAATTGGAGGACGCGGTCACGTGACCGAGATAATTGGAGGACAATGATCCAGGCGGCCAAGGCCCGACGTCGGGCTGTCGCGCCACGATGATGATGATTAAGAATAGAGTACAAGGCTATGCAATGATTTGGGGCGACCGATAGCGCAGTGTGGTGAGGCATCAGTCTCATGTTTGACTACCGGCGTTTCGGGTTCGAATCCCGTCCACGACGACGTTCGTGGCCATGAATGTGCAGGAGGTGCATGCTGGCAACTGTATTCTCCGAAACCAGTTTATGCCGTTGAAACGTCAACTGGGCCACATGGAACAGTTGGCGCGCCATGCCCCACAAGCGGTTAGGGCAATTGAGAGAGAGTTATGCAATGGAGGCAGGCAACCGATTGTGCGTAGGTGCTAAACATTATCTTAATATCATGATTTTATTTTATCTGAAGCTGTGGTAGCTCGATGGGTAGAGGATCGCGTTGGTCTATCAAGCGAGAGGTCACGGATTGGAATCTTGTTTTTATACCCTTCACGGATGTGATAGGGTATATTAACTTTGTCATGAAGTTTGCAACGCACAGAAGGAAGCATCTTCGACCATATAAACTATATAGGTATATTCTTGGTCGGTATGATGAGACGAGTCGATTAAGCTTTGTCCGTCTGTTTGTCCGGTTCTATGTAAACTAGTCCCTCAGTTTTAAAGCTATCGAGCTGAAATTTTGTACGAAGCCTTCTTTCTATTGCACGCTGAAAATATGTCGGAACCAACGGAATCGGACCACTACGTCATATAGCTGCCATAGGAACGACCGGTCCAAAAATTAGTCTTTGTGAGAACAACTTTTTTATTTCTACAGCTACCTTTTTCAAATTTCGCACTAATCAATAAACTCTCCAGTTAAACCATATTTCTGAATTTGGTTGAAATTTGACTACTCTATCATATAGCTGTCATAGGAACGACCGTTCCAAAAACAGGTTTTTGTTAGGAAAACTTTCTTATTTCTGAAGACATCTTTACCAAATTTCATATTATTCCATCGCATTGACTGCCAAATCACGTCCTTAAATTTTGGTTGAAATTGGCCCACTATTTCATATACCTCTCATAGGAACAGTGAAATCGGAACAAGTTTTACTACTAATTTCAAAGTGGCAGATGCACCATAAGTCACAACGGCAAGCTTGCCGAAGGCTAGCTAGCTAGCTTGTTTTTTTTAGACTGCTGGGTAAATCTTGCTTATATTCCGATGTGGACGCCCCGTCCACTTCCATGTCGTATTTTACCGACTAAATATTTACGATTTAGTCAGATGTCTGTAGCCTAAACCGCGAGAGCACCTGCTGTACATACAGATAGGCAGACGAACTGATATCGCTAAAATGCCTCATCTTGATCTAATTAACATATCGGACAGTTTTCTTTTGAGATGTTACAGTTCCCCTGTGCAACACCAATACATCATTTTCGGTCTAGAGTACAAAAATTATAGCCGAATCGCCGACGTGTGTATGTAATTTATTACATACATCTTTTGCGGCGCATTTGGCCGTTCGATAAGAATTGCTCTAGTTATTTGATATTCTTTTAATAATGAATAATTGGTAGCCTTAATCAAATCATTATTGGACAAACAATCGAATAATACACAATTGGGTCTTCTGACTAAATCATATTGTATGATATTCGTATTGTTGCAAAAACATCAGGGCCGTTGCAGGTATTACATAACCTTTTTGGGAATGAAGTGAAATATAGGTATTTTTGGAATTGGGTGAATGAGACTCGTGCTCTAGAATAGACACATTATGTTATTATAAAGCACATAACGGATATAGATGAGATAAAGGGCATAAACGACTCAAATTCAACTCAAAAGCACATTTGCTCTAGGATCTAATACCCACAAATTTGTTTCTTTGGGGACAACATTTTTCAATCTATGTATACAGCCCAGAAGTACCGCTTACCACTAAACCGAGAAGCTTATAGCCAATTATGTTCCTTGTGCAGATTAGGTAGTGTGTAACATAAATAGAAATACACACTAAGATTGTTTACACCCCTAATGTGGAGTCAATAAAAAGTGATATGAAGACGAGAAAAATGTGGTGCATCAAGCGCAATTCATTGAGGGAATACGCGATAACACAAGTGCTCCCAAGCTGTTTGTAATTGCCAAAATAGCGCTAGTTGACTCGCCAACTACTTTTACCGCTGGTGTGTAGCTATCAAGCTCGCGTAATGTAATCGACCCTTAAACGATTGATCGCTAGTATGGAATCGAAGTCGCGTCTGCATTGAAGGGTTAATCGACTCATCTCGTCATACTGACCAAGAATATATAGCTAGTTTATATGGTCGGAGATGCTTCATTCTGTGCGTTGCAAACTTCATGACAAATTTAATATACCCTATCACATTCGTGAAGGGTATAAAAATGTTTATGTCAAACGTGTCAAATTGTTTGACTATGCCATTTTAAGATGCTTAAACTACTATCTATGATACAATGGCGTACTATCAACTATTTTTGCAGCCTTTCCATCTGAATCGCAACCAGAATATGATTAGATTTGCAGAAAGTTGACAATCCTTGATATTCAAAATGGTGGCAAATACTAGCGATTAAAATGTCAGTATCACTACCTAAAATACATACAGTGGCGGACAAAAGTCTACGGCAGCACCTTATATTAAGGTTCTGGTTAATTGGAAGCTTTAATCAAAAATCCATTGATGCACATTTTTTCAGTAACGTAAATATATTTATAAAAAAAAAACAAAAACTTTTTATAACAAACTTAAAGAGAAATTTATAAAAACCTAAATGGACAAAAGTCTACGGCAGTCAGTGCTGGCTGACTTACACACAAAAAATTTTCAACTAAACGTATCGGAATTTTTAAAATTATTTGTTGGCTTAATACTTGGTTGGACCCCCTTTCCCCCTTTTCCCCCTTTAGCATCAATTACTGCTTGCAGTCTTCGGGGCATAGAGGCGACTAAATTACCAATTTCTGCGGATGTAATTTTCTCCCATTTTGTAATGAGCGCTTCCTTCAACCAATTTTTATTTATTATGCAACATTTTCGAATTTTCCGCTCCAGAAGCTCCCATACATGTTTAGCCCAGTCGACAAGTATATTAGCCTTGCAAAAATTGCGAATTTAATGAAACTTGGGGATGTTGTTGGTGGGTGTCCAGAGGTGTTACATCCAATTTATCGAACAAAATTTCCTTGTGCTAACTTGGTGGCGGCCAAAAAACCGCAAAATTTTGGCACTTTTTTCAGTTTTTGCTCGATAATCTTTTTGCCTTGCATCCTATGACGAAAAGTTGTGGAGATACTTTGTGGAGCGTAAAATTTGCTATAATTTGGACATGTCAAACTTATTTTTTCACTAAATACATACAGAGATATATCGCTTTGAAAAACACCCAAAATTTAGATAATGTCAAAAAATACAAAAAATAAGTCGGTTTTATACATATTTTTCACTTTACATTATATTTAGTGGAGTTATGATAACTAATCCGTTTTGGCTACGTTTAAATATCTCACACATCCCCCTTTTCCGAACCCTTAAAACTCATTGTGACAACAACAACTTTGATTTGTTTTTCTATTTGAATACGATCTTCAAATCCTAGTTGCAAATATCTACTGCAAATACTGACTCTTCTACCCTCTTTATCTACTTCTCGTTATCTCTAACGGGATTCCTTGAAACCTTCAGTGGTGGCTCAAGTAGAAAGCAGTGCAATATGTGTGAAGTGAAGAGTTAGTAGTTCAAAATATTTGTGAGATGTGCCCCAGCCGCTGAAGGTATATCACTCTCATGTTGAATAGTGATCATGTGATTATCGTGGCATAATCAGATATTGAGTTCTTGCAACATAGTAATTTGTAATATTTCGCAGTGCCGCGCTGTAGCCGTAATAATAAACTGCAGTAATTTTGTGATTGAATACAGACGCGTTCGTGTGTGTGTGTATGTCTACAGCTGAAATGGCATCTCCCACAGAGACAGGGCACTGTTTTATCTGCCAAAAAAGTTTTTCCGGAGACGATGTAACTCTTGTAAAGTCAAGAGGAGTTTCAACACTCCTGAAGTCTAGTTGTTGACTGCAATTGCTTCATCCCACAGCAACATATACTTCCAGAAGACTGGACGAAATAATGCACCCAGCATATTGTATTCATCACCTTCCTGCAAATTCGACCCAAGGAATAACCTATTCCTTCATGCAGTTAGCGGATGTGACACCACTTCAACACCCTTCGGGCAAGGAAAGAAGAAACTTTGCAGCCTGTATGAGAGGAATACTTCTTTATCTGCCACAGTAGCTATATTCAAACAACCTGATGCCAGCGCCTCCGAGATTTCTGCGGCAGGCGAAAAGTTCATTGTGGCAATGTATGGTGGAAACATGGTAAAAGATTCTCTGGACGACCTCCGTTACCAACTTTTTATCAAATCTGTCGCCGCACCAAGGTTTCAACTTGCCAGACTGCCACCTACGAGAGACGCAGCAATCTACCATTCTTTCCGCACCTACCTCCAAGTTCAAACGTGGCTGGGCAACAATAAGACACCACCGACGTGGGGGTGGTCGCAATCTAGACTAGGGGTGGTTCCTATTACAACCATTCAAAATGCGGCCCCAGACTCCATCCTGCATATCATTTCTTGCAAATGTAAGAAAGAGTGTAGCACTGCAGGCTGCAGCTGCAAAAAAGCTGGTCTACGGTGTTCCACACTTTGCAAAAACTGCTCAGGACACGCATGCCAAAATTCGCCAGAGACCGACCTGCAGGAGGAAGAAGCCGAGGACGCGATTTTGGAAAGGGAAGAAGAGGACGAATAAAATCTCAAAACGGATAAAGAATCGAGGGGAATTGTATTTTTTGACTGCAGTCACATTTGGCTGTAGGTACCAAACCTTTATTATTTAGTTCGATTTAGTCGAGTGGGAAAGGCAAAAAGACCCCGGGGGAGGGGGGTCTTTAAATGAGCCAAATGCAGATAAGTACTTCAACTCCATCAAATACATCAAGTAAAATTAAAAAAAAACATACAAAATCTGCGTTTTTGCAGTTTTTTTTAATAATTTCTGGATTTTGAGCACTTTTCAAAGCGCTGTATGTATTGTGTGTAGTGAGTGAAGAAAATAGTTTCACCAGTCCAAATTATAGCAAATTTAACGCTCTACAAAGTATCTTCGCAACTTTTTGTCATAGGATGCAAGGTAAAAAGATTATCGTGCAAAAACTGAAAAAAGTGCCAAAATTTTGCGGTTTTTTGGCCGCCACCAAGTTAGCACAAGGAAATTTTGTTCGATAAATTAGATGTAACACCTCTGGACACCCACCAACAACATCCCCAAGTTTCATTAAATTCGGAATTTTTGCAAGATGTCCCCCGTTTTTCCTACTTGTCGACTGAGCTAGTTCTATTGGATTTAAATCCGGGCTTTGGGGAGACGTATTCAGCTGCCTGCGAGCGTAGTACAACAACCAATTCTTGACGAAAAGTGCTGAGTGCTTCGGATCATTGTCCCATTGAAAAATCCAGCTCCATCCAAGGCACAATTTCTCAACTGATGGCCTTAAATGTTGTTCCAACAGGTTCTTGTAAACATAGCGGTCCATAGTAGTTTCAACAAAAGCCAATCTGCCGACCCCAGATGCAGCAATGGCTCCCCAAACCATAACATTACCTCCACCGTGCTTGACAGTAGGAATCAAATTTTTGGTCTCTAAAGCCGTATTCTTTTTTCTCCATATTTTATTGCGACCATCACACCCGAACATGTTGTATTTCGACTCATCGGTAAAAAGGACTCGATTCAAGAAATCATTGTCCTTATTGACATGGGCCTTGGCGAACTCTAGGCGCAGAAGTCGGTTTTTTGCGGATATTAATGGTTTTTTTACGTGGAGTTCTGCTTTGAAACCCATTAGAATTTAATGCTTTCGAGATTGTTGTTGCATGGGCATCCTTTTTCCTTACCGCAGCCACTTGTTTCGCTAAATCTGGAGCACTTATTTTTGGATTTTTGTTAATTTTTTTTTTAATTGAACTAATTTCTCTGCTCGAAAGCTTTTTCGGTGGGCCAGCTCGCAGCTTATTTTCAATGGAACCACTGTTTTCAAAATTTTTGACAATGGTATAAACAGAAACTCGTTTTAGTAATTTCGCAATTTCCGAGCACGACTTATTGTCTTTTTTATACTGGACGACCAAATTTCGGACATCACTAGAACTTTCTTTTCGCGATGACATTTTGCGGTCCTTACAGTTCGAAACTAGCGATAAACCTATAATAGAGTTGCAGCTGCACATGCACTGAATGGCAGTAAGAGCAACTAAACAAATTTCGAAGAAATAGTTAGGTTTAGTTGGAAATTTTTTGTGTATAAGTCAGCCAGCACTGACTGCCGTAGACTTTTGTCCATTCAATTTTTTATGTTTTTATGAATTTCTCTTTAAGTTTGTTATGAAAAGTTTTTGTTTTCGTTTTTTTATAAATATATTTACGTTACTGAAAAAATGTGCATCAATGGATTTTTGATAAAAGCTTCCAATCAACCAGAGCCTCAATATAAGGTGCTGCCGTAGACTTTTGTCCGCCACTGTAAGTATACTTATCAATATTTTTACTTATAACTATTTGACAGGTTTTATCAAATACTTATGTATTTATTGCCAATGCAATCAGACACTATCAATAATATCTTTTATAGGGAAAAAATTGTCGATTTAAATATGTACATAGTGTGTTCGCAAGCTCCCGCAATTGTTTATTATATTTTCACTTGATTCAAGCTTATCATAATAATCTTCTTTATATACTGAGCTATACAGCGACCAAAGTAGTATTTGCACTGATAATGTTTAATCAGAAATTTTATCAAATGAGTCGTTGATTTGTAAAATGCTGTCGTCTTACCAAGGGTCATGACATACGTCCAACACGAACTCCAACATGGTGCAAGTGCCCTCTGAATGGCTCAAGACACATACACATACCTCGTGTTCGACAGTGTCTGGCTTGCAAAACAAGATTCTACTTTAAACCATTGTATATTGGTCTTTTCTTACCAATATCAGAACTGAACAAAAATAAATTTAAAAGAATAAACAGGACGTTCAATAGGCTGCATGATTAATGTTTAATGTGTGCACAAATGATCAGAATAAGCACTATTTACGTATATGCATGTAATTCGTAATTACATATATACAAACCGCAATAATGACTAGATTCAATGCAAATAATACATTTAAATTATTGGTTGTAAATAAACGAATACGTTTACAGATACTGATGAATGTCAATGCGTAATAATGAGTTGACTGAAATAAACTTATTTACATTAAGTCCAGAGTTTCGAAGGTTGGACAAATAATATGCACACGTGTTCATAATGAAATAAACAACAAATAAGATTGATAATAACGCCACAGTCAAGGGATACATCGCTAAGCGAGGCGAGACTATGGAAATATGTCAGCAGCTTCTAGATCGACCGCCCCCCCCCCCCCCTTCTGTTGTGTGTTTTCTAAAAGTTATTTCTTCCTATTAACTTTATTTACAGCACTCATGGTAAAATCTTCAAAGCTTACCAAAGCTTACAATAGCCCAGATAATCTCATCCTTAAATATAACATTACTAGGATCGCATGGAGTGCTGTTTGCAGTTGGCAAAAGCCCCTTCGATTTGTAAGGTGTCCTACCAGAGAAGTGTGTATCAAACAGAACCTCAATGGTTCGCTTGCTAGAGGAGGTCCACGACCCGTCCTGCTTCAGTAGGTAGCTTGGTGCGGCTGGATTAGTAGAAAGAATTTTACGAAGTCTGAATGTTTCGCTCGAATCCTCGATACGTCCACAGAATAGCCTCCATGGATTACGTTTAGCCTTTCCCAGTTCTTTGTTATATGAGCTAAGAAATCTCCTATAGGAAACCCAATCAGATTCAAGCCTGGAGAATTTCGCATTGTTGGAGGACTTCCCGCATACGAACCAAAGCTCGGATATCTCAGCAGTCCACCAGACTGGCTTTTTCTTGCCTTTTGTCCTCTGATGGAACATGATCTTTTCGAAGCTTTTGTTGTACATAAATGTGTGCACCATTTCTTCTACCTTTAAGCTTGTTACGCGGCCGATCTGGAAGAGAAAGCAGAACTTTAAGAAAAGTTTCCCGGTGCTTTATCCAATTTGTGAGTTTACGATTTAAGATAAACGGATATCTCTCTGGAGTCTCAAGTGTTAACTGCAAATAGCGGTGATTTGCAAGGGATCACTCGAAACTCTTCAGTTTCTCACCAAATGTTGAATATCTCCAGAAAGGAGAGAGTACTTCCTGCCTGTTTTTTTTTTGTAACAAAAGTGTAACAAAAGTAGGTTCACTACCCGCGTTGCAAAGAAGGAGGTTGAACTCTATTATAAATTCGACAAGTAACTCCACCTCGTACGTTCATGTCAGAGCTGCCCGACACCATATGATGTACGTTAGCCTCACAACCAAGTATTGGGCTAGTTTTCTGTGTTTTAAATGCATTAACCGCATTCTTTAAAATATCAGGACGGAAGACTCCTACATAATCAAAAGCTAGGTAAGCGGAGATCAGTCAATATCTTCTTACCGCGATTAATAAACTCACTGCAACAAAGTTTATATTGCTATACTTGAAGATTAGGAAAGCATTAAGAGTGTGCTTAACTAGGATACAAGATACAAGAACTCTGGACTAGAGGAGCTGGGAGGTGTATTGAGCCCGTGAAATATTGTGGAACGTATGCTTCGATTAGACCGAAATCGGGGGGCCGCGTGTCCCATCTTGTGCGACAAGCAGAAAGAGCTCCAGGAGAGTGGGGGAGGCGCGAATCTACTCATCCAAGTGTCAGCTAATTAGCCTACCCCACCCCGCGAAGTTATAATTAAAAGTAGTTTCGTGGAGTCTCCAGGGAAGATAGAGATACATTTTTTAACTCTTGTTCAACGGTGGTTTTCGGCACGGTTACTCCACTACGAGCGATATACTCGTACAATGTCAACCATAGTGCTTGGACACTGTCGCGCTCGGTGGCCGTGGTCGTTCGGTCACCGCTCTACGATACTAATCTAGAGCTCGGAGTTCAAATCTCGGCGCAATCAAAAACTGCCTGGTGGTACTAATAGAACTCTCACAGTGCTCGCAGCTTGTCAGTATAAAGCCGGCGCGGATAGGAGGTGGACGCTAGCAACTGCTTCTCGGAAAAGTAGATATGCTATCCAAACGTCAACAAGGCATAGAAATGCTAGAGATATTGACGCGCCCATGCCCCTGGAGGGGTCAAGGCAATTAACACATAGTGCTTGGACTAGCGAATTTTATCCTGTCTCAATCTAGGGGGGAGACTGCATTAGGTGAAGCTAAACTACAATGGATAAGGCGCAAGAAAACGCACCTAATATATGGGATACCTATATTTCTGGCACCGAATGTCTGGACTCCCTCCGAAACAAAATCATGGCTACGTCACTGAAAGGACGCCAACGAAACTGACGAAATCAAGCGACGAACACAGCAAACAAATAAGACTTTCTTCTCGGTCCTCCCAATAGTTAAATCGATGCATGTGCACAGAAACACGAAGCCCCGCGTATACAAAACCATCGTACGACCAGTGCTATGCTATGGCTGCGAAACCCGAACCCAACCCTCCGAAAACATACTAAACACAGTCCTTCGGCGAATTTTCGCAGCAGTTTGCGACCGAGATGGATGGTATATCCGGTACAGCCATGAGTTGTATGAACTGTACGATGAGCTGGAACTTTCGTCGTCAAACTACAACGTCTTCAATGGGCAGGACATGTACGACGAATGAACGATGTTCGCATGCCTAAAAAAGTAATAACTGGACGACGAGTCGACGGAGCGAGACTGCCAGGAAGACCGAGAGTACGTTGGGAGAGCTCAGTATATATATGTATGTATGCTGACGCCGAGCAACCCAGTGGCTTCCAAGATTGGAGGACGCGGTCACGTGACCGAGATAATTGGAGGACAACGATCCAGGCGGCCAAGGCCCGACGTCGGGCTGTTGCTCCACGATGATGATGATGTTTAAAATGGTACTGCTACTACTGATAATGTATGTCATTCAACTCAGAAATCAGATGTACTTCGAACCGTGAATAAATTACGAAATTTGCAAATCTATTTAGAATTGGGCATAGATAATGTGAATATGCTTAAAGTCGCATCTTCGTGATTTCGATCTCCGGAATTTTTTCATTTTACTTGAAGCCAAAAAGAATACATGTCCATGCCATGCAATATTATCATGTGAAGACCTACAACATAAAATAAGCTACTGTGCTACTCGATACGCTTACTTCCTCTTTGTAGTTGATGAAATTCGATAGGCACAAAAACACTTTGTCGGATTAGGAACAAAGAAAACAAAAAAACAATGTTGTCAAAAATGTGTCAGCAGTTATTTTAGAAGGTGTTTCTAACGATATTCGATAGCTATCAATGTGAAACTCCTGGTAAATGAAAGATGAAGGGGCTTAGCCTCATAGATAAGGGAGTATCATACGAATATATGTAAAAAAGTACAATTTGTACATATGTATTAAAAATGAACAAAATACAACCAAGATATCACCTTATCATTTCATTATATCATCACTCCTCCTACGTTCAACATAGCATTATCTTCCTACATCTTCTATAGACAAAATTATCGTAAATGCATATAATGTGAAACACTATTCAGCCTTCATTTGACTACGAGTACAATCTTAACACGAAGCCAAGTCGCCGCAAGTCGACCTCTCTTTGCAAACACTGCATGTCCGAGCGTGGGTACTGGCACAGTACGAACGTATTTTTATCGAACGATCAGAACACGTATACAAAGATAGTCAACAGATGGGCTGCTATCACGCCGAACAAGTATGCCAATCTAATCGACCGGTTTAAGCAGACAGAAAACTTAGGACCGGTTTCTCAGTGTCCAGTTAAAATGCCGAGTAACTAACCAGGACATTTATCTATCGAAGCGCCTAAGGGTGTGCAACGCATCACAACCCTTAAAATATGACAACTAGGGATGGGTATCGATTAATCGAAATAATCGATTATTTTGTCGAATAATCGATTTTTATTTAATCGATTACATTAGGGTCGATTTAATCGATTAATCGATTATTTTATAACGATTATTGAACTTTTTTCTTCGCTGAGACTTCAGATTTCAAGAGCGATATATTTTCGTTTCATTGCGAAAAATCACTTACAACAGTCGTGTATAGTATTTACCTACTACTTTTCCCATTCTACTTTTACCTATCTACCACAATTTTTTTTTTATTAATGGTGGTGGTCGTTTCAGAGAAAAAGAAGAACACCCTCAAAAATTTCGTTATCATTATCAGTCAAATAAGTAAAGTCATAGGTTATAAAAGACCCGACTCAGCCCATATCCTGATGCTGAGTCGTGTTGTTTTGTATTCCTAATGATCCTTTACTGCATGCCCATAGCACATGCTCGATATCCTTTGGACCTCTTATTCTGGAAACAGATGGCTTAGACGTTCCCAGCAGTTTCTAAGGTCGCCTTAACATATGTGCCAGCGGTAGCCACCTCAGTTCCTTCAGAAAGGCTTTTCTCTGAAGCTGGTCAAATTCTGAGGGAACAGAGAAGCCGTCTGACCGCCGATATGGCTAATACACTTATATTCCTTAACAGGTTAGCTACCGAAGTAAAATTCGGAGTTTTGCATCCTAGCCCAAACATATCACTGTATGTAAAATAGTGCTAGAAATAATATACAAAAATCCTTTTTTCAATTCGTTGATTATTTATAAAAAAATTTACATTTACGTGTTAGAGGTCCCTAGGGACCGCTGTCGGCCCGGCGTCGTTATGTTGGCGCCAGGCCAAGAGCGGTCCCTGAGCGGTCCGAAGAAAGAAATTCACATTTCGAACGGAACTTTACAATAATTAAAGTACCGCTATAAATGAGTTCGTTCTATTGGGGAATTTTAGGAGTTCAGTCAGTGTTTTGAATTCATGTGAGACTTGTGTTTAGTGTTTAGTGCTAGTAAATATGGATAGAGAAAAAAAAAGTGGCTGAAATGGCACGACAGGGTGAAAATCACAGTAATAAGAAGGCTCGACATGAAAGTACAGGTACGAAATTATGTCTGATGTTTGACTGGGCAGATAATTATGATACAGAGTGGTGATTAATTTTTGATTACAGTTCCTCAACAAAACGAGGATGAGGAAATGCATGGGGGTCAAACTGATAATTTCATACATCCTACGAATGAGGCGTATACTGTAGATGTGCTTCCTCCGAATGCAGAAAACCGCGCAGGGACGTCATATGGAACTTCAACCTTGATACGAACTTATGATATTTTACCTCCGTTGGAAAATACGATTCATACTAATACAATTCAGTCGCGTAGGGTCATAAAAGGAATACGGCTAACAACCAGTGATTTTGAGTGTGAACCATCCGACTTTCACCAAAGTCCCAACATTGATTTCACGACTGATGAAGACAGTTCCTACACGCCAAGTTCCTCATGTTCATCTTCAACTGAATCTGAAAGTGAAGAAACTACTCAAAAAGAAGCACTTCCAATGTCAGTAGATCATACAACTGATAACAATTGACATGCTCCCAACAAAAGGCACTTATTTTACTTTTCGAATTTGGAGAAAGTTTTGGCGTGAAACCCGAAATTGATGCTCCTATACAGGATTTTTATTCTATATTTGTAGATAAGGGGGGCAAAAACTCCTCTTCCATAGTCCTCCGCGTGGGCGCCCCCTGCAACGGCAGTGATCACTGACCATTGCTAACCAACGTCAAGCCGCCAGTGATGGCGGTGCGATGATTTGGTTGAGGTACCCCTGTGGTGTGGGGTGTGAAAAAAATACCACGGCCTTTCCCTTTGAGGGCCTGTCGTTAAAACCGACAATCAAAGGACAGGATGTGTATGCCAGCAACTTGCACTATCCGAAATCTTTATATGCTAACGAAACGTCAACTATGCCTCGGATAAGGACTGACTCAACGGTTACGACTTTTAGCTATCGTACAATGACAAAGATTGGATTCTGGAATGTGCGTACTCTCCTGGACAATGGATCAGAAGGTCCCCAGAACGCACGATTTCTTCAATTAGAGAGTGAATTTCTGAGGTATAAATTAAATATCTTAGGAGTTAGTGAGATAAGATGGTGGAACAGCGGAGAATTCATCTCTCCAACGGGCAGCACTGTAATGTTGTACTCCGGTAAAGCTACCGGTAGTCGTCGTGAGTCAGGTGTGGGGCTCCTTTTAACCAGAGCCGCGCGAAACTGTCTCTTATCCTGGGAACCGGTCTCTGACAGGGTCTTGACCGCCAGGTTCCGGACCAAAATGAGGAACATCTCAATTATACAATGTTATGCCCCTACTGAACCCGACAATGTCTTGGCAAAAGACTGCTTCTACGAACAACTAAACGCCGTTCAGAGCAGAACACCTAAAGGTGACATTATAATGGTTATGGGTGATTTGAATGCGAAAGTTGGCGCTGATAACTATGGGCTCAGACATGTGATGGGGAGACACGGTCTTGGTGGTCGTAATGACAACGGTGAAAGATTTGTAGAGTTCTGCAACTTTCACAGTCTTTTCATCGGTGGTACTATGTTTGAGCATAAGGACCATCACAAAATCAGTTGGTCCTCTGTTGATCGGCGCAGAACACAAAATCAGATCGACCATTTTGCCATTAGTAAAAGATTCAAGAGTTGCCCCCTGGACGTGCGAAACAAGAAGGGTGCCGATATTGGGGTGGGAAGAGACCATTATCTTATGATCGCTTATGTTCGATTGCGTATTGCAGCCGTGCGCCGCCCCAGCGACGAAAGATCCAGGCCCCGCAAATTCAACACCGCTCGACTAAAAAATCCAGCTGTCTTACAACAATATAATGACCATCTTGCGCAAAAAGCGGCTGAGATAACTAGTCACCCAGATAGTGACATAAACGAAAACTGGGATGCCATAAAAAATGCGTACATTGATAGCGCAAATACCATCCTTGGCCCAAGCCCGGATTGCCGGAATAAGCCCTGGATGTCCGACGCTTCAAGGCAGCGGATTGTTGAAAGAAAGGAGCTGAAAGTTCGTTTGGCTGCAGCATCAGACGACAATCGAAGCAGCATCGAACTCCTTTACCGTCAGAAAGCTCGAGAAGTTCAGCGTAGTGAGCGACGCGATAAAAGGGTTTATGCCAATTCTCTTTTAGCCTCAGCAGAAGAAGCCGCAAGAAGTAACAACTTAAACGCCGTATACGGTGTCATCAAGGAGTTTACAGGTGGTCGTAACTCCTGCCAACATCCGGTGAAAGATAGTGATGGAAAGCTACTTATCTTGGAAGAAGATCAAATGAGGCGGTGGAAAGAACACTTCGCCGCGGTCTTGAACCATGTAACCTCTGGTGAAGTTCCCCCTCATATAGATAATTTAGCTAACCATCAAAATGTGCGTATACGGTCCACTGCCCCGACTAAAGAGGAAATAGTCACTGCAATTATTGCACTAAAACGAGGAAAGGCCGCCGGACTTGACGGCATCCCTGCCGAACTTTATCAAGCAGCGCCAAGCGTAACTGCCGATTTGCTGCACCCACTTGTTGATAAAGCGTGGAATACAGAGACCTTTCCCACTGAGTGGAAGGAAGGTTTGATCATCAAACTTCCAAAGAAGGGTAGCCTCACAGACTGTAATAATTGGAGAGGCATTTGTGTGCTTCCTGCCGTTGCCAAGATAATAGCTAAAATCGTCCTGGAAAGGCTAAAGGCCCACTTAGAAAGCACAATTGATGAAGAGCAGGCGGGTTTTCGATCCGGATTCTCCTGTGTCGATCACATTAACACCTTGCGAATCATCATCGAGCAATGCGCTGAATACGATTCTCCGCTTCACTTGCTTTTCATCTATTTCGAAAAGGCTTTCGATAGTGTGAACCGGGATTCTATATGGGCGGCCTTGCGCAGGAGAGGCATCCCTGAGAAACTTGTGGCTATTATTAAGGCAACCTATGACGGCGCGAAATGTCGCGTTCTGCATAAAGGTAAGGTGTCGGGGGACTTTGAGATTCGCAGTGGAGTTCGGCAGGGGTGCATCCTCTCACCGATCCTATTCCTCATTGTAATCGGCGATGTGTTGCATGCAGCCCTATCCGGACTCGACAGAGGAATTCAATGGACTTTGACATCTTATCTACAACATCTTGACTACGCTGACGACATATGCCTACTCTCCCACAAAATCATGGATCTGTCCGCAATGGCGTTAGATCTCGAGAGGGAGGCAAGCAAGGTTGGGCAAAAGATTAATACCAACAAGACCAAGGTGCTTAGCCCGCCGTTGCGAAAAAGAAATCCGACACCTATTGCCATCAATATTAATGGGCAGCCTGTGGAGTAGGTAGACAACTTCGTCTACCTGGGTAGCATTGTTGCCGAAAATGGTGGTACGGAGCAGGACATCGCTCGTCGTATCAACCAGGCTAAACGCGCATACGGCATGCTGTCCAAAATCTGGCAGAGCAGTTATCTCAGCATCAAGACCAAGCTGGGCCTGTTTCGCTCCCTGGTACAATCAGTGCTTTTGTATGGGAGCAGTACATGGAAAGTTTCCGTAGGAGTTACCAGAAAGCTGCAAGTTTTCGTCAACTCATGTCTTCGTCGAATTTTAAGAATTTTCTGGCCCGAAACAATATCAAATGAAGAGCTAAGTCGGCGTACGGGTCAGATGCCAATCGACGAATTGATACGCAGGCGAAAATGGCAGTGGATAGGTCACACATTGCGGAAGAGTGATAACTGCATTGCTATGCATGCCATGAAATGGAACCCCATTTCCAACCAAGGCCGACCAAGAGGGGGTCCTCGAATCACATGGCGTCGATCTGTGGCAAAGGAGTGTCAGGTACTGGGTAAGTCTTTTGGGGAGTTGCGCCCCATTGCCCAGAACAGAGTACGATGGCGCGCAGGAGTAGTTGACGCGCTATGCCCCGCTAGGGGTTAAGGCAAAGTAGTAGATAATGAGGTTATCGGACTTTTGGTAACTCAAACCAACATATATGCCTCTCAGAAGTACCAGAACGAGAATACAGCTGCAGCTCGATCTTGGATACCAGTCACAGATAGTGAGATAAGAAAATTCATTGGTCTGCTGGGCTATATGGGATTAGTTAGGCTAATAAATTACTCGACAGGAAGACTCATATAATCGGTACACTGCGATCAAATAGAAAAGGTACCCCCAAAGAAATCGTCAACAAGAAGCTAAAAAAAAGGAGAGGTTACTGGAAAAGAGAATAATAGGGGTATTTTTATATTGAAATGGCGCGACAAAACGGACGTTTTGGTTCTATCGACCTGCCATAATTTGGAGTGCATTACGATTGAAAGGCGAAGAGGAACTATCCAGAAACCAGTAGCCATAGTTGATTATAACGCCGGAAAGTCATCGATTGACGTATCAGACCAAATGTCCAGCTATTCCACTTGTGTCCGTAAAACAATCAAATAGTATAGAAAAATCGCGGTAGAACTGATTCTAGGTACATCGGTCGTAAACGCACATTTATTATATAAAAAAGTCACTGGCTCCAATGTTTCTGTCACTGAATTTAGGGAAGCTATTGTCGAGCATTTGCTGACTTCTAAAATACTTCCTCTGACTCGGATGAAACTCGGGAGACAATTGCCCTTTTACCTCGAATTCAAAATCGGCCACATAAGCTTCTAAAGAAGGACGGCCCCGTCCATAAAGTAAGGAAATATTACCATGGATGTTACCAGAAGAAAATAGAAAACAAACTGCCCAAAAACTCCGTTAAAAAAGTGGCAACCTATTGTGATACTTGTCAAAAAAACCCATTTTTGTTTAGATTGTTTCAATAACATACACCGAAATTAATGTACCTACTCCCTCAAAAATGTGAAGATTTTGAAATTTGAATTACATATTTTGTTTTGATTCTTTCTAAAATACATTGCAAATAACCAACAACGTGGTAAAAGTGTTTTTATTTCATAAAATAGCAGCTTGTAAAATAAGAAGAATTGATTTGTTAGACGTTTCATTTCTACCATAGCTCAGAAGCAAATCTGAACCAAAAATTGAAATTTGAATTGCATATCAATGAGAAAACTATCCCAACGTCTCATAGCGGTCCATCATTATCTCATTTATGCTATAGTTTCAGCGGTCCAGGTTAATATAGGAAGGTAAACTCTAGAGGTCCCTACGGACCGCTCAATTTGAATAGGCTATGCCCACAGCCGTCCGGAGGGACCGCTACGGTAGCTAACCTGTTAAGGACGTTCATGATAAGTATTGGGATTAATAAATAAGCTCAATACTTCTCACAACTCAATAATTACTATTATTTCTGCAGCTACTGGGAACGTTTCAGGCAACTGCTTCCAGTAGGTATAATTATTATTTCTCTGTTTGATGATCTTTCTTCTGTTTTCATGTGAATAAATAAGGACTATTTTTTACTTGGAGTTCGTTGTTTTCATTGTACCCAGTTTTTAATTTTTTCCCAGCCTTTTTTGAAATTGTCTATTAATCGATTAATCGATTTTTCAAGTCACAAATAATCGGTGTATCGATTAATTCGTAAAAAATTATAATCGATTTCATTAATCGATTACTTGTTGGTCGATACCCATCTTTAATGACAACCATGTAGCAAAATTAGTTGTTTTTCTCGGCGAAATTTTGCCATCTGTACCATTCTATTCAGTGAATGTACCATGTCTCAGCATTCCTTAGCGATTAAGTTGGTTCCAAATCCTCTTCCGTCCTGTTCTTTATGACCAGTATAATTGTCCATTTGAATGTGCAAATGTTAACAGTTCTAACTGTCAAATTTCAGCTACCGCTGGTGGTTCTATGGGTTTATCGTGTCGTTAAATTTTTGGTAAAATTATGCATATGTGAAGTAGTTAACTTCGCCTCCAATTTCCTTGAAATTGTAAGATGTTGTAGAGAATTACGCTGATCAAGAATGTACAATACATGTTGGGATCGTTCACGTAGTTCTTTAATGTTGAAAGTCTATGGAAATCTATGTGAAGTTGAGGGTGCTCACTCCTCCGATGACCATGAAATTTGGTTATTTTAAAGTTCGGCATGCTGAGTAAGAATATATGAGTATATACATGTTGGATATGGGAAGCATATTTTTAACTAGTTTCCGAGCTTGGGAAAAATGAAAAATTGAAACGAGGTATCGTAAATATGTTGCACCCAGAGCAATCGAAGCCAGCGTTCATGTCTGGGCAGTACTGAGGGTTGTGATCCCAAACGCGGAGCTCACAGAAAAAATTGTTGATTCTTAATAGTCTCTTGTGTTGGCTTAAGGGATCACAACCATCCGTATTGTACAACATATTTAGGATACAAATTGCATATTCTTTACACGATGATGTCATTTTTATAGAAGTAGTCTAATACAAGGGTATCCATACATTTTGAATATTAAAAAAACAGTCCAAAGTGTAACCCGAGACTTGTACAGACCTAGTGGTGATACCAAAAGTATCAATTGGCAGCGACCATATGGCATATGTATTTAAAGAGAGTTTCCTATATGGCCAGTTTATAGGGGAGGTTGGCGAGATCTTGATCATTCTCAAAATCAACTAACTAACTCACGTTACAAATATTTGCCGAATTTTTCAAGTCGCTAGCTTCATTCTTTCGAAAGTTATCGCTTATTGGAAGTTTCACTTATAGGGGAGGTAGAGGTTTCTTTTGTCGGATCTTGTGAATTTTCAATAAAAACCAACTTGATCCTAGTACAAATATTTGACCAAAATTTCAAGTCGCTAGCTTCATTTTTATCGAAAGTGATCGCTTATTTTAAAATTTACTTGTAGGAGAGGTAGGGGTTCCTTGGGTCGGATCTGGCCCATCTTTAAAACCAACTAAATAAATTCTATTTCATACATTTTACCAACATTTAAAGTCGCTGGCTTGATTCCACCAAAAGTTATCTCTTATTCGAAGTTTCATTTGTAGGGGAGGTGGGGGTTCCCCGCCCGTTTTCAATACTAACCGCTAAGATGCTACAAACATTTGACCAAAATGCCAAGTTTCTACCTTCATTCTATCAAAAGTTATTGTGCGAACGGACAGACAGACGGACGGACAGATAGACATGGCTAAATCGAATCAGGAGGTGACTCAGATCATTTATATACAGTCATTTCCACAAGAGCGTATACTTTGTAACTTTTTAATGTACCATTTCTCAAAGAGTGGTGGGGGACTTTTAGTTACCTGCATTTTTCCTCTTTTTCGCATTGTATAAATTTGGTCATTCTAAGTTCAAGTAGGAGAGTGATAAGACGTCAAGACGTCAAGTGAAATGAGTGCGATTTACAAAAAAACGATTCGAAGCTGTGTTTTTAGTAAGTCATCCGAAAGGACCAAAAATGACACCTGCATCGGCCGGAAAGTACCTGAAAGTTTCGACACAGTTTGTGAATAAGTGGATAAAGCGTTTTAAAGATACTGGAAATGTAGACGATCTACCTGGTAGGGGTAAAACCCGAAGCACTTCAAAAACCCAGGATAAGGATATTTTTAAGAAAAATCCGTCCGTTACTACCTTAGTTCAAGCAAAGGAAATGTTATCGAAGAAGAATATTTACGCGTCCTTGAATACGATTCGGAGAAGATTACAAGAGGAAAACATCAAAACCAGGTATGCCTTGATGCAACCATTACTTACCGAAAACCAGAAGCGAAGACGTGTAGAGTGGGCTAAGGAAAACATCGATCGTGATTGGGACAACGTGATCTTTACGGATGAATCAAGTTTTGCTGTAAATACGTTCAGGAGACGAGTGTGGTCACAAAAAGGAGAAGCTGTCGTGAACCGAACCGTTAAACACCCTGAGAAGGTCCATGTTTATGGATGCTTTTCTGCACGCGGTTTCGGAAAATTAGTAACGTTTACCGGAATTCTTACTGCTGAAGGGATGATCATTTTGTACAAGAAAGGATTATTGAAGTCTGCTAGGATGCTATATGGCAACGACAACACCGATTGGTTTCTACAAGAAGATAACGATCCGAAACATAGAAGTACTTGATTGGCCTTCGCAATCGCCGGATGCCAATCCTATTGAAAATGTTTGGGGATTAATTAAGCAGAAGCTTCAAGGAAAGCAAATAAAAGGAGAAGCACATTTAAGGCGAACGCTACAAAAAATTTGGAAGAACTTATCGACAGACTACGCGGAAAAATTGGCCGAAAGTTGTCACCGAAGATGCCAGTCAATAATCAATAGTGACGGCGATTGGACCATGTATTAAATATAATTGCGAAAATGTATTTTGTATTTACTTTCAATAAAAAAATAAAATTTCTTACTTGTAACATTTTGTTTTTTATTTTGTGAGGTATACGGTCTTGTGGAAATGACTGTATATACACTGCTATACATCCGAAACCTCTTTTAAAATGCTAAGTTATAACTATGTGAAGAAATCGTTTCCACGCCCAACATGGATATGATTTACATACCTCAGTGTTGGCCGCCGAAGCGAGCAGTCGTTTATCGAAATGAGTTCCACGCACGCGAAGCGCTTTGAGGCTGTCTTTTTTCGCACGCATGCAAAAGGACCGAAATTATCATATTCCGCAGCAGCTAAAGTTATCAAAAAATCAAAGAAGTTCGTTGAGAAATGGGTGAAAAGTTACAAAGAGACAAACAATTTTGATGATCTTCCTGAACACGGGAAAATAAAAGCGACGTCCAGCAAACACGACCAAGTGATAGTGCAGATGTTCAGGGGTCATCCCAATCTGGGCCTACGCGAAGCCAAGGTCAAACTTGCCAGGAAGGGAGTTCATGTCAGCCTCAGCACGATAAGGCGACGTTTACATGAAGCCAAGCTGCTATACCGTTCTACGAGCTCGAAACCTCCTCTCAGCGCAACCCACATGGAAAAACACCTGAACTGGGCGGAGGAAAACAAGGATCGCGATTGGTCGAAAACTATTTTCTCGGATGAAGCAACTTTCTGGGCGTAGGTTCCAGTGAAGCGTGCCCAGTTGGGAGGCAGTACCGATTTCGTTCAGCGCACTATCAAACATCCGGTAAAAGTAAATATTTGAGGGTGCTGCACAGAGCGAGGATTTGGTTGCTTGTGGCTTTTCACGCAGAATTTGAATGCAGTGAAAATGTTCAAGCATTTACAAACGAAGCCTTATGAAATTGGCCGGAAAAATTTTTGGACCTGATGACACAAATTGGGTCCTTCAAGAGGACAATGGCCCGAAGCATCGAAGCCGCCTCTGCCGCACCTGGGAGGAGAAAAATGGCATCTACACCTTGGACTGGCCCTCCCAATCTCCTGACACAAACCCCATCGAAAATGTCTGGGCCATTATGAAGAGAAAACTTGCGGGAAAGCCTGTTTACAATTTGAAGCAGCTTTCTCGGAAGATGGAAAGATTTGGCGTTCTCTTCCAACAACCTACGCTAAAAACCTCGTCGAAAGCATGCCAGGCCATTCTTGGGCGTGGGCAGGGCAGCGCAGCGCACCTCGCACATGGCATTGTTGTTGTAAATTTGTTAAAATCTGGTTTTACAACAACAATGCCATGTGCGCGCTGCGCTGCCCTGCCTACGTCCAACATGCGGCCGGCCTTACACTGTAAAAAAAATTTTAATAAATATTTTGATAACTATGGAAATACTCGCACCTCCTTTCTTATGGAACAGACTGTCAACGCAATCTAATCGACTGAGATTCAGTCTAATCGAGATTTCTAGATCGTCATCCACACGGTGGGAACGGCAGAATCCACTACACTAAAATGTAAATTTATTATGTCTAAAACCGATAGATTAGATCGTTATACTCGATGTGAAGTCACGCTTATGGTGAAAAACCATAATAGCCATCATTTAATAAGGAGAGTCATGATAGTAGTTGCATCAGTTGTGGTTATCTGAGCTTCGCATTTGAAAATTAGTCATTAGAAAAACTTGATTTACCTAAATTTTCCATTAACGTGTAAATGATAACAAAAAATCGCACTATTATTCAGTTTGATTGTATTCCGCTTATCTGTAAATGATTGCATAAACTAGCACGAGGACATTCCACATCGTCACAGTGACATAATGATTAAACGTTATGCTGACGTGCATTAGGAAATTTAAATTTAAAAAAAATCAAACAAATAATTGTCTAGCCATTACGTTATCAACGTGTTGTGTACATGTTAATTTTTCGATACAATTGAAAATTTACACTCCAGATGAGGTTCAGAAATGGACTTTAGCGCATAACCGATTACCTACAGTTAACCCAAGTCTGGAACAGGATTTAACTCCAAGAGAATTTAAACAACTGCTTGTCGAGACTTTCATCCCTACAGCATTTTATATAACATGTACCGCTATGAGCGCGTTTCGTTTGTAGGTACGCGCAAGATGTTCCTACTGGATAATCGTATTAGTTAGCAAATGTTTCTGTTGGTTTGGCGTAAGGCGAAATACAGACTAACGACATTTTCAGCACCGACTCCGACAAGCAAAATAGCCAAGCCTATTTTGGTTCAAACTTGGGCATAGCGCTGTCGCGACGAATCAATATCTATAGGCCTAAAGAATTATTTGTTTGATACCACAAAATAATTATTAACATCTGATTTATCTTCAAATCCGAATATTCTAACCCCTAAAATCTTGTAACCATATACGAGTATTTACCACAAAAGATCCACAATTCACATAAACATAGTTAAATTGAATGAGAAATCTTAAATTGCGATTTGACTACGGATATTAAAGCCTATGCTCACAGAGCAAAAACCAATCTGAGAAAAAAATTATGGTTGCCTACGCAATCAATGCAATCTAATCTAACTCTGCATATAATCGCAATTTGTTTACTATGAAACATTAGCTTATTAATAGCCAATTATCTTTTTGACAATCTCAATTCAATATAGGGGGCACCTAATAACGTCTCATTTGCTTTTCATTATACCTTTTGTACACAATACTCGTATATGCAAAAATTGCACGTTTCCTGCGAAGGACGCAGTCACACTGCACTCCGCTATCGAGAAAGAGAAAATGTATTGAAATGATGGATTCCCCCGGTCGATGCGACATTTTCAGCATTTGCTGGTAAAATTCTACCTGTGGGCCGAGTCGATCGTGTCACAATCGGAGCGACTGAACGTGAATCCGCCCATTTGATGCTGCGTATCTCGACTTCTACTTGAGCAGTCGTTGCGAGTACTTGTTGTGAATGTGAAATTCGCCTAAAAAGTATAAAAAAAAGATTTTTTAAATTGTAACAAGGCTGCCGCTTTGTATTACGAAAAATACTAACTTCCCCAGACAATAAAAAGAACGACCAGACATTGTACCAGCTGGAGGGTTCGAGAATCGTCAAACTACAGCGTCTACAATGGGCAGAACATACCTATATACAATGAATGGACGATAACCGCATACCTAAGAAAATATTCAATGGACGACGCGTCGACGGAGTAAGGAAGACCAAGAGCTCGTTGGAAAGACTGAGTAGATGAGGACGCCGAACAATTGCTAGCCATCCAAAATTGGAGGACGCGGCCACTTGATTGCGATAATTGGAGGACGATGATCCAGGCGACCAGGGCCCGACATCGGCCTGTTGCGTCACGATGATGACGAAATTTATCCCCCAAAAATATTCTACATGTCAGACGTTTTGGAGGGTGATAAGTAGGTGCCAGATGGGAAAAACTTCTATAAGCCCTATGGTAATTGAAGCTATTTTTAATGTTAAGATTTTATTTTCTATTTTTGAAGTGGGGATCATGCCGAAACTACTCGTGAACTGAAAGCAAAATCTCGAAAAAACTATAAAAAGGACCTTTTAATTTTTTTACATAACTGCAAAAACAAGGGCACTTCAACAATGTCTAACGCTTCCTGTTAGTCTGCCGCGCAGTTTGACTGAAATCTAATTCCGGAGGTCATTTCAGATGGTTCCATGATGTTCGACACAAGTATGCAAGTAATTAGTAGAACTAATTTTATGATTTATCTTAAGTAATCATCTCATTAGTCTTAATATCAACGTCAAAGACTTAAATCTCGGAAAAACTACTAAAAAGGACTATTTATGTTTTCTTTTTTAAATATTTCGAAAACGATTAACGGCTGTTAGCGGAAAACATTCTGAGACAATATGAAAGATCACCGGGAAATTCATAAAAAAGATACTATGTACTTTTTTTCGTATTTGATATAGTTTTCGAGATGATGGAAGGTACCTTCGTTTATCGTGCGAAATCTCATATAAAACCTGCCAAAAATCCGGTTTGCACGAAAATGTTCGCTTTCTCGGTACTCACAAACGAAAGTCTCCACACCTTTGTGGGCAATTTCCACGCGAAAATAATTACTTTGCATTTTATTTCGTGTGAAAACCGATCATTACAGTGATGATCGCTCTCTTTTGAGTGAGAAGGGGAAAATCAAGTGTAGTATAGCCACGGATATGCACTGTGTATAAGTTAAAGGCTAGTACTAACTTCTTCTTAAAAGCTGGTACTTACCCTTTCGTGCGAAAATGTTGGATTTACATTCTGTCAAAAAAATATCGGGAGTGAATTTTTAAAAAAGCCTGCCCGACAGGATTGTCAATATTCTTTTTGTCGCTAAGTTGGCACAACTGTCCTCTGTTTGACAGTTATCCCCCCCCCCCCTAAAACTAGACAAAGACGGACAGATAGCTTCACTCAGTGCAGCTAACGCAAAAATGAGCGACCAGATCGCTCGACTGAGTGAGCAGATCGCCAGGCTCATGGAGAAGTTGGACGCAATTGTGTACGACAACAACCGTCTCTCTCAAGAGCTAAAATTAGCTCGAGAGACAGAGAGAAAAATGCGCGACAAGTCTAACCAAAAGCCTTCAGTGCCGAAAAAGCGCAAAAGGAAGGCTAAGAATTCGTCCAGCTCCTCCATGGCCGCGACAGACAACGAGACAGATAACGACGCAGACCAAAATGTCTCCTCGGACAACAACGAGGAGGCTTCTGAGGCATCGACTATCTACGACGACAACATGACATCCTCGGACAGAGAAGAGGAGTTTCCACCTCTTCCCCCACCATCCATGACTACCAACATCCCGGTACCGCAGAAGTCCACATCTGCCCCCAGGAAGCAAATTCCAAAACCCACCGCGGTTCCAACGACACACGCAACAGCGACAGTCCCGAAACCGGCTCAGGCCACCATCCCTCCCCCAACTACCAACCCAGCTCCGTTGCAAGACGCAACCAACGACAAACCGGTTCCCATCATATTGAGGGAACCAGACAAGTGGACGACAATAAGTCGTCTGCTAAAGACCCACAATATACGGTACACGACGGCTAAGAGGGTCTATTTAGGCATCCAAATATGAATGTTATAATACGCGGTCTGGAAGATATCTCTCCGCACGAGATTAAAGAGGACCTGGAAGCACAAGGGTTTCACCCTGTTGAGTGCTTCCGCCTCAAACTTAAACACATAGCGAGAAATAAATTAGTCAAAGTCCTCCTCCCAAGGACCGAGACAGATATATATAGGTATAATATCACGGGTATCTGCGGCCTTTCCGGCATAAAAGTAGAAGCCCAAAGGTCTAAAAGTGGCCAAGCCCAGTGCCACAACTGCCAACAATTCGGGCATGCCGCTAATAAGTGTCATGCCCAACCGCGGTGCGTGAAGTGTAATGGCCTCCACCACTTCAAAAATTGCACACAGAAAAACGAGGATAAGCCGAAATGCACCAACTGTGGTGGCGAGCACCCAGCCAGCTACGGCGGCTGCCCCAAAAATCCTGTGAATGTCAGGAAATCGTTTGCCCAGACAGCAAGAACTTCGATACCTCAATCGAACCCATCCTCACCAAAAACAGCCCAACATTCATCCATCCCAACCATGATTCCTAGCTCCGGGCAGGTAGAAGCCTTTTTCGGGCAAATGCCAGCCCAATGCCGACATATGATGGAGCAGATGATGGCTACGGTGATTCAGGGTCTGTTCACAGCCCAGAATCTGGTTACGAGCCCAACCCAACCCAAAAATTAAAATTGCTACACACTGTGTCTCCGTGGTTTCATGGAACGCCGATTACATCCGCAGACATGATCAACTTTTTACAAGAGTATCAAGTTGAAATCATGCTCATCCAGGAGACCTTTCTGAAACCTGGAGACCACTTCCGAATACCCAACTACATTCTACATATACCGTAGTGATAGAATGATAGGAAGGGGAGGAGGTACAGCCATTTTAATACGACGTAATATCCGCCATCATCAAATAATACTCCCAGACCTTCAGTGTATCGAAGCTACTGCCATCAAGGTGCAAGCGGCTTTTCTTGATGTTACGATAATTTCGGCCTACAATCGGCCAGGAAACAGGAACTTTTCAGGAGACCTGCGGGCGCTCCTGGAAATTGAAGGTACGGTCTTTCTCGGAGGGGATATGAATGCATATCACCGTTCGTGGGGTGCTAGGAGAAGCAATCAAGCCGGAAATGAGCTGAGCAGATTCATCTTAGACAATAATTTAATATGCACTCATATACCTAGAGAACCGACGCATTTCGGATCAAGACACGGCAACCCTCTCGATATAGGGCTATCCAAAGCACTGGACTTCCATGTGCGGATAAATGTGTTAGACGAGTTATAGTCGGACCATAAGCCGGTCCAATTCCTCATAGAAGAAGTGTTCATCGACATCCCGGATCCAATGAAAAAGACAACAGATTGGAAAGGTTACTACGAAACCCTGAGTAGAATAGACCCGCAAACACAAATCGAAAACACTAGGGACCTAGAAGACGCGATACAAAACATGACTTCCACGATACTTGTGGGAAAAAGAGTCTCATACGACTCAATCTCCGTTAAGGGTGCAAAATCCCTACGAACTCCCGAAGACTATTAAAGACTTAATAACAAGGAGGAATCGAATACGGAAAAGGGCTAGTCAATCCGGCGACCCTAGTCTACGCCAAATGAGAAGCAGGCTAACCAATCTAATTAAGGTGCGGATCGATGAACATCGTAATAAAAAATGGGAAGAATTCCTAGAAAGTATGGAACCGGGAGACAATAGCTTCTGGAGGATTAACAAATACTTCAAAAACAAATCCCAAAGAGTTTTTTCTCCAATACACGGCCCTAACGGCCTGAAATTTGATGCCTGGGGGAAGGCGGAGGCCTTCGCCGACACAATGGAACTTCAGTTCCGCGAGAACGAACCCCCAGACGGCAACTTGGACGAGGAGGATGAGATTGAAGATAGAGCAGAAGAGATACTTTCCAGAGTCGAAACTCGGGAAATAGAAGCAATTAGGCAGACTGACCTAGATGAGGTCAGAAATCTCGTCAGCTCCCTAAACAAAAAGAAATCACCTGGGATGGACACAATAGCCAACGTTTGGCTTACTCACGTACCAGACAATATACTTACGACAATTACTGACATAATTAACGCGGTCTTCCATCTCCGGTGGTATCCAGAAGTGTGGAAAAAAGCGGTAATCACAATGATCCCTAAGCCTGGAAAGGATCACACATTTCCTCAAAATTGGAGGCCCATAAATCTCCTATCTTCGATCGCTAAGATAGCAGAACGACTCCTCCTTTGTCGACTGCTCGATCAGGCTAACGAGAGGAACGTTATCCCAGAAGTACAATACGGTTTTAGGTCCGAACACTCTTGCGAGCTCCAGCTAACAAGAGTTACACAACACATACGCACAGGGTTTAATCAGCACAAGTCAACAGGCTTAGTTATGTTTGACGTAGCGAAAGCCTTTGATAAAGTCTGGCATGCAGGACTTATCGTCAAATTGCATGACTTCGAGATTCCGCTTCCTATTATTCAGTTAATAGGTTCGTTCCTAGAAGGCAGAACTTTTAGAGTTAAAGTTAACTCTACACTTTACTCGGAAAGACCCATAGAAGCTGGGAGTCCCACAGGGATCACCACTTTCCCCGATCTTGTATAATTTATACACTGCAGATTTTCCACAAATGCCTCCAAATGCGCAATCATCCCTGTTTGCTGACGACACATGTATCTTCTATACTGCAAGACAAGCAGAAAGAATTACCTCAATACTCCAGGAGTCCATTGACATACTTCTGGAATACTTCCGCAAATGGAAGATCCAAGTGAACGCCGACAAAACCCAGGCGATCTTCATCACGAGACGTCCAAGACAAGAGCCAGACACACTGACTGTAGACGAACAGGAGATAGACTGGCAGGAGACTGCCATCTAACTGGGACTGACTTTTGACAAATCACTGACGTGGACAGAACACATCAAGCGACGTAGACAAAAAAAACCAACGGAGTTTTCCAGAACCTTTACCCTCTCATACACTCCAAGAGTCTCAACAACAAAAATAGGTCGCTCATTTACAAACAGACGATACTGCCGACAATACTTTACGGAAGCTTGGCTGAAAGCGAACAGTACGAACATACGACAACTGCAAATTTGCCAAAACTTAGCTCTGCGAAAAATCTTTAATGTTCCATGGTACATTAGAAATACTGATTTACATAGGGACCTTCGGGTCAACCCTATAAAAACATATCAGGGATAAAGCCCTCAAACTTTTCGACAAAATTGACGGACATCCTAATAGTACCTTGGAACCTTTGAGAATCTCTTTAGGTGGGAGACAAGTCTGCCCAGACCTAAGAAATATTATAAATTAAGAGCACACCGAGGTCTGAATAACACCAAGTAAGACTACGATGGGCACAACGTGCCCACAGCGATAAAAGGAGTAAGAGTGTTTAACACTAACTTCACACGCGTATAGTTCCTAGCAACAAAAGTAGTAATAGTCGAGACTCAAGCGCAGTCGGAAGTGGATCGTTATAAAGTATCCACTCGGAAGCAGAGGAGGATAATCGTTATATGCCCTTAACGAATAGTCAGAGCTAGTTGATCGTTGATTACGCGTGTGTAGTTCGTTTATTAAATAAGTGTGTGTGTTTTTCAATCGAAGTGAAAGTGAATACATTATTCAGCACAAGAATATCTAACGAAACCGGGTTCGGTCAGAGGAAACATTATAATGCTCTTGGTCACTATGACGAGATTAGTCGATTGAGCTTTGTCCGTCTGTCTGTCTGCCCGTCTGGTTCGATGCAAACTACTTTCTCAGTTTTAAAGCTGAAATTTTGTACAGTCCTCTTTCTATTCAACGGAACAGTTTTATTATCAATTTCAAAGTGACAAATGCAGAATGAATCAAAATTATTGCGTGAAGGGTATCGCACTTTCGGCAAGCCAAAGGCTACCTTGTTTTAATTTCGAATAAGTGTTGTTTTTTTTCTTCAAACACGACATTTACTTACAGTTATTACGGCAAAGCAAAAGTAGGGACTTACCTGGAAAAAAAGAGAAGAAAAAAATTTATACTTAATTCAGATCGTGAAAAAAAAGTGATTTAATATAAAATACAATTTTTTTTTAACATTTCGTTAATTCCGGTTCATGTTCAGAGTCATATCTAAATATTATATTGAATTTGAGACATTTATGCCAATCGTATTTTCATGTGTAAAAATAATCAATTCTAGAAAAATAAACAAGATAGTAAAAACCGATGTTGATATTTTATACAAATCATTTACGAGTATAATAGTCAATAGGAGCAGGTATTGAGAATGCAAAATTAGCCGACCTCGGTTTCTCTTTGGATTTCTGTCTAAGGGGTGTAGGAGACTAGCAAAGCGCAGGGTGCCGGCTGGTAATCGAGGTCGGTTTCCTTGGAGAGGGATTGAAAACAGGCGTTTAAGCTGGACACGTTGCGGAAATCCGTCGTAGCTAGACTGCAGTTAATCATACAACCACTCATCCATCATCGTAGATAGCTCTGCTTGGTCTGAAAGTCGTTGATTTTAGTCCTATACAATTTTTTAATAAAATAATTTTGCTAAAAAATTACCGTTTTCCCAAAAAAGTGAAAATTTGTAATATTTGTTTTTCACCTTACCGAAAAGCCCTAGGCAAATCAAAGTAATTAACCGCAATTTTTTCGAGCCTGGTCCCACTCATTTGGAGACAGCGGCTGCGAATAAAGCGGACACAATATCGAATGGAACAACCTGACAATTTTTATTATAAGTATTCTGTCAAAAATGAAGAAGCAATTAAGGAGGTCAGCTTGATGAAGAAATCGATATCATCAATATTAACGGCTACCATGCGGTTGGCTCCTATCAACGTTGACTAAATTCCACTCTCCTGAGATAAAGTGAAGAACTTAAAGTCAATCTTAGAACTGATCCACGCAGCTTCTCGCAATTTTATGGAACATTCATTGAAGGTGACCGCATAGATCTTTGTTCTAATAAGGAGAACTCAACAGAACCAAAATCAGAAGATACTTCGAATTAAATACATATAAACTAAAAAAAATAGTAAATTAGGAGTACTTGATAATACGGTGACCTAATTTCTGCCCTTAAAATTCCGTGACTGACAAATTTCCATCGAGATATTACGAACTATTATAACACTTTGCCAAATCGTATATATAAAGTTATTCTGAGCAAAGGAGGGAGTATGCATTATTAAATTATTTACCTTCAAATTTATCTGGTGTACAGCTTCGCTTCCGCCGTTTTTTCCTGGGATTAAAAGCTTAATTGTCAAAAAGTACTTACAGATGTATTATTCAAAGTACTGTCCATCGCTAGCGACAACTTTCGCCCATCTCTCCGGCAATTTTCGGATTCCATCTCGAAAAAAGGAGGCGTCTTTCGGCGCGAGCTTTAGCTATCCCGATTGTAAACCCCTTTACCCAAAACTTCGCACAATCATAACCAAGTCATATACATGTTGAATGCTGACTCCGTTTTGCTGATACCGCATTTAAAATACAAATGCGAGGTTTAATGTTAATATTATAGATATTAAGACTTCACTTATTGTTTGCACCTTCTACAATAAAGTCACTGTTTTTACATTAAAGATTCTTGTCAAATGTAAAACTGGCGCAGCCGGTATTCTAATTAGTATGATTATTGTGCTTATCCAAAAGATCAGTGTAGTGAAATATCTAATTCATCTGAACCTGTGGGCAAAGCAGAACATCTCTAATTCGAATCAACCAGAATAGCTGATTAAGCGCATTCAGAACACAGATAAGTAGAACATTTCTTATCAATACCAAATGAGTGAAAGTGATGTTGAAGTGGAAAATTTAATACAAAATTTTCAAAAAAGGTTTTTGCGAAATACTAATAATATAGTGAATAATAATCAAACCACGTCAAATACAATGACGTACGTAGCAGATACTAATACTGAAGAACTGCGTAGGTTGTTTCATTCAACAATAAAAAAAGCTGAAAGATTACCAACATACGATGGAAATAATAGACATTTTGAATTAAATCAATTCATAGAAATTGCTGACAGTGTTATTGAGTCTGTAGAAGGGAGACTTCATGAAACAGATGTGAAAATAATTAAACAAGAGATAATACATCGCGTTATCGGTAGAGCGTACAAAACAATTACTCGTTTAAGAGGTAACAGGACGTGGGAACAAGTAAAACAAGTATTAATAACCGAATATGGTTCTAAAAAATCACATATTACGCTAATGACTGAAGTAATATCTAAAAAATTACGCGATTTTAATAATATCCGGGAATATTACGAGTACTTAATGAATATACTTGCGGATATGAATATCGAATATTTGAGAAATCCGAGCTCTGGACAAAGCGCGGAAATTAACGAAAAATTTATATTCCATCAATTTAAAACACAACTGACAATCGGACAACAAGCTTTTGTTGAAAATTGCGAAACAATTACGGATGCATACACTAAATTGCTCACTCGTTCAGAGATTCTTGAGAAAATCAATAAACCATACAGTAACCAACAAAATAAATATTGTATAATTCGAAAAATAATAGACAAACCAACAATAGACCCTTCCTAAACAGTGAGAACTATAATACAAATCGATTTAATAATAAAGAAAATACTAATAATGTACACAATAATCCCAATCGAGAAAATAGTCGGAATAATTACAGATCAAGAGAAAATAATAATAATAATGTTCATAATAACCAACGAAGAGATAGTTATCCCAATAATTATCATAACCAACGTAGAGACACCAATTATAACAATCACCAAAATAGTAGAAATTATAATCAGCAGAACAATAATAATAACCGCTATAATATAAATTGCAACCCAATAGATATTTAGTGAAGGAGTTACAAAATAATTTTAATGTGATAGACGGTTATAAAATGCACCCTAAACTAATAAAAGTGAATAAAGGACGCGATTTAATCAGTGTGGATACGCCGTATCATTTTTTAAAAGGACTCCATCCAACCGTTAAAAACTTAATAAAAAACAAATTGAAAACACTAAAAAGTGAACAGTGTATTCAAAGATTTTGTGGTTAACAAAATTAAAGGTCTAAAAGATGTCAAACTACAAGCAGAAGCCGTTAAAAATTATTAACTATCAAATGCTAATAAAATAATATTTAGTCTCATTTTAGAGGAAACATTTCCACAATTTATTGAAGTTGAACAAATCGATGGATCTGAGGGATATATGATGATAAAAAGCCGAAAATTGCCGACAATCAATGGCTACACAACTATAATCCACTCAATTCCTGTCATCGAATTTAAAAGAACTTACGGAGAAATCGAAAATGCGATCACCCGTACAACTAGCAAAAGTTTTCAGGAGACAACAAAACCCTTACGACAACAAATTTGGAGTGAAATCTTGGCAATAAAACACATCTTATTCACCGGAAAACAACGCAGATCTATACTCGACTATACAGCACCGGCATTAGGATTCGGAACAGTTAAGCGGTCACTTTTCGGAACCATGGATACCTTCGACCGAGAAGAAATACAAGCACACATTACTGCAATAGAGAAAGGACAAGTAAACTTAATTAATAATAATAACAAACAATTAGAAATTAATGAAAAAACACATGAAAAACTGAACACAATCGTTTCTCAAATTGAAAATCTAAAACAAATTTCAAATCAGACTAGACTGGAATTCACAGAACTGAACATTTTAATTCAATTGTATACCTTTCGGAATGAATTAGAAAAAATATTGGATAATATAAATTCTGCTAAATTGCAACTAATGACTAGATTTTTATTAACAAGTGAAGAACTAACGGAATTAAACGTCACAGTTGAGCAGTTAAACCTCTTAAAATTAGACGTCATTTCGACACAAACTCAATTATATTTTGTTATTCGAATTCCAATAATCACTAGTTTACACAATTCATACCTAGTTAACAGAGTAAATAATGCCGAGGAGTTTGAGCTTAACATACCTGAAGGTATTTCAATAAAAATAAATAACACTTTTTACAAATACACTAATAGTTCAGTTCCATTCGAAAAATATCCATGTATATACGAAAGTTGTAACTTTGTTAAAAATATTAATAAACAAAATAAAACCATTGTCTCAGACAGAACTCGAACCAGGAACAATTATATTCGAAAATTTCTATGGAAATATTAGCCATACATGTGGAGAGAAAAATTTAAAGTTAAATCAAATGCAACATAAAATTATTTGTTTAAAATTTATCAATTTTTTATCACTTATAATAATATTACTTTTTTAAATACAGTTTTAAGGTTTGAGCAAATTGTTTTGGAATACGTAAATAAAAATTTTAACCATACACTCTCATTGTCCGAGAAATTGACAATATAAATTCTTTAAAAATGGAAATTGGAAGGATTATGTGAAATACCCACCAATTTGGTCATTATCAACAATCATCTTTGTAATAATTATAATCATTGTAATTTACCTTTGTTATTGTAAACCAAGAGGAGTCGCATTCATAATTCCTAAAAAACTTAAGTTTCAATCAAAAAAGAAGAATTCAAAATTTCAAACAAAAAAGATAAATTTTAAGAAAAATCAAGATAAAATTCAAATTGAAATAAACAAATTAGAAAAAGTTGCACCAGGAGATGCAATAACTAAGGGGGGAGGAGCTTTAGCTATCCCGATTGTAAGCCCCTTTACCCAAAACTTTGCACAATCATAACCAAGTCATATACATGTTGAATGCTGACTCCGTTTTGCTGATACCGCATTTAAAATACAAATGCGAGGTTTAATGTTAATATTATAGATATTAAGACTTCACTTATTGTTTGCACCTTCTACAATAAAGTCACTGTTTTTACATTAAAGATTCTTGTCAAATGTAAAACTCGCGATCCATGATTGGATCCATTTTTCGACTTCCTCGTACGAACGAAAATTTTGATCAGCCAGACCGTGCGCCATGGAACGAAACAGATTGTAGTCGGAAGGAGCGATGTCTGGGGAGTACGGCGGGTGGGGCAAGATTTCCCATTTCAGGGTTTCCAAGTATGTCTTGACCACTTTTGCGACGTGTGGCCGAGCATTGTCATGCTGGAGGATGACTTTGTCGTGTCTCTCTTGATACTGTGGTCGTTTTTCATTTTATTATATACTCTGGGGGATAGCCGAAGCAGACCACTAACGTTTGGGTCCCTTTTCGCCCCCTCCCGGTCATCAGTGACTTCCAGATGTCGACTGATAATTGTCGACCTCTTTCTTCATCACTGAGTCCCGTGTTATTTCTAGCATTTGTTTGAAGCTGAGTTCACTCATGGCTTCTACACTTATCGTGTGGCTGCCTGTGATCCTCAACCTCGTGCTAGCCAGTGCTGGACATTCGCACACAATGTGTGCTGCCGTCTCGGCCTCCTCCAGGCATAGCCTGCAAACGTCATCTTCCCCGATTTTCATCTTGGCCAGATGAGCCTTAAAATTACCATGCCCTGTGACCAAGGCAGTTATCCAGCTTAGGGTACTCCGTTTATAACTAAGTACCTTTCTCGCTTCCCTGCCTAAAGGGCTGGTCATTGCATTCCGAGCTTGTTTGCAAGTGACGTTTTTCATTTAATGCTCGACTTAAATGCATCAATTGCGTTCGGTACCGATCTCCTGTGATAGTTTCATTCGGTTTCAGTAGCACGTAGTATATAACACCGAGCTGGTGCCACCAAATGCAAAGCATAATCTTGGCGCCGTGAATATTCGGTTTTGCCGTCGACGTTGAGGCATGTCCGGGCATTCCCCATGACTTTCTGTGCTTGGGATTATCGTAACGGACCCAATTTCCGTCGCCCGTTACGATGCGACGAAGAAATCCCTTCCGATTCTGCCTTTGAAGCAGTTGTTCGCATGCAAATAATCGCCGTTCAATATATCTCGGTTTTAACTCGTACGGAACCCAATTTCCTTGTTTCTGAATCATGCCCATGGCCTTGAGGCGTTTCGAGATGGCTTGCTGAGTTATTCCCAGTGATTCAGCCAATTCTTCTTGCGTTTGGCACATCTTGATCGAGCAGTGCTTCCAATTCGTCGTCTTTGAAAAATGTTTCACCACCATGCTTGTCATCAACATTGAAATCGCCACTTTTAAAACGTTGAAACCACTCACAACATGCTCTGTCACTCAGAGCAACCTCACCGTAAGTATCTGAGAGCATTCGATGAGCCTCAGCTGCATTTTTTTTTCAAATGGAAGCAGAAGATCAAAACTTCCCGCAAATGACGAGAACTTGGCTCGAAAACAGACATTTTGAATCGCGAATCTTATTAAAAATGTGAACAACTTTTCCTAATGCGGGGATGTCGATACGTTCACAGACGTACAAACTCACTTTGTGACACTTTTGAACTACGTATTTTGACCAGCACTCACCGATGCAGCCGTCTTTCGGAAAACGGCGGAAGCAAAGTTGTACGCCTACAATTGTACAATACATCAGAAAAACCGAGATTTGCCGCCTTTTTAGTCTTTTTCAAGTGCAAATATATAGGAAAATACGGAAAGATACGGAAAAAGTTTCGTGGACCTTTTTTATTTAACTATTCAAAATCTATTTTGTCTCAGAAATTTAGATGAAAAACCTCAGATTGGTAATAAGAGCCCCAAGACATAAACAGAAAAAAATTAGAACTACAGCACGACTTTTTTTGGGCAAACATTGTTTTATGTTTGAAGTCAAAAAGCATTTAGCGAATTTTAACGATAGTGCTCTAGCATTAACGATAGCTATAATAGAGTCCAAAGTGTGTTTAATGCAATGAATGAAGTTTCGATATATTAATTATTATGTATATGTACTACTTATTACGACCGAAATACGGTTAAAAATAAGGAAATGTGCAAACACGAAAATTTATTTTTCTCAAAGCTATACTTTATGTATACAACGTCATTGTCAAGCAGTTGATGTTATGGCGGCATTCACAAGATTTGAAAACAATTGTCTTAAATTTAAGTTAAAAGCAATGGCAATGATTTTACCTATTATTTACTAGTTTTATTTATATTCAATACAATAAACCGATATCACTTGTAATTGATAGTGTTTTTATCGCCATGATAACACAAATACGCACAACATCGGCGTCGTATCGACCAAATGATCGATCTCAATATTAAAGTTATGATGACCCATAACAGTGACTTAATGCACATTAGCCTGTTATACAATATATAGATGATCTGAGATGATATATGTATATATAATATGGGACACTGGGGAATTCCTATTGGCCGTTCAAAACGTATCAAGTGAATCATTTTATTTTCAATGTATCTTTTCATAGCGTTTATCATACGGGAGCTTTTTAGTACGTGTCCATTGCATTCAAATGATAAGAAGGCAACGATTGACGGTATCAGTACCAACAATGACAAATTGGGTATTCCCTCATTGACTGCGAAAACAAAAGATTTTAAATAATAAAATAAAAATCAGAAATAGATTGTTAGCTACCACTTGTTAATCATCAAAACTAAAAAATATACTTTACAATAAAATATAGCTTTGTCAATCGTATAATCGTGTAGATCAGGAGTCGGCAAACTTTTCCAGCAAAGGGCCAGATTTTTTAAATTTTATGTTAGGCGGGCTGGACCGAATAGCAATCAATCAATCATTGACTGCTTTAAGGTGTGGTGAACCTATTGACAGATGACAGTTGACGGAAATTTTGCTGCCAAGCAGATTTTGAAATATATAACTGTTCCACAGCGATACTTTTGAGAATAGCGAGCAAGGTCTCGGCAATTTGTTAGAATGATTTGTTTGAAAATTAAAAGCGAATAATGCAACGTTTTTATGAATGACGAAATTTTCCCGGTATTTTTGTGTTATTTGATAATTTAAAAGACATCCCATAAGGTCTGTAGCAAAATTATCATTTCCAAAACCATTCTTTTCCGATAGTGTTCATGAATTTAATAAGTTTAAAAAATCTTATAATAATAAATGTTTCCATTGCTGAGCAATCCAAATATTGTATGCTAGAACAAGTCAGGGTCTTAAGCACTGATTTGTAGTCGAAATTGTCGAGACTGAACACGGTCAAGTCCACAATAAGGAATAAGTTAACCTCTGACATAACAGGATGAATAAAACATGACAAATTGAGATGACTTACTTCAAGAAATATTTGCCTGTAAAGGTTTCATCCGGACTATTCGAAGAAATTAATTCCTCAGTAACATCAAATTCAACATTCATCATTCGAAGAAACAGTAGTAATAATAAACAATGAAATGCATGTCTACTCATCGAAAGGCAACGAACAGGCTAATAAGTCTTTTAAGGTTCAGTCAGTTTTACTGCTAGCAGACTATTCCCTATCCAGAGTCTTGACTGAAACCTTTATAAGCCACCAAAGGATTCTGGTCGGTAAAAGTTCGAGAATGAACCCAACCTATCAAGTTTATTTACAGTCTTATTTCAATCAATATCACAGTAACCCAGCTCAGCGGCAGCTTAGGTCGCTAGTCGTACCCATTACGCCCGAAGCCTATGCAAAAATCAATATATGTATGTTTCGATTGAGTAAATGACCATAGACTTGTATCACTGTCGTCAATTCGAGGCGATGAAGTATATGCGTTTTTCGGTAGCTTTTGTGGTATAAAATACAATAAAATAATCTTTAATATGACCACTAGATAAAACGAATTTGAGTCCAGATTATGGGCAATGTAACTGTTAGACGGTTACTTATTCGTGTCGAAACAAGAGAGCATTTAAGCGATTTGCTTATTTTTAGGATTGCTGTGATCAAGGGTGAACGCAATGTCCAAACAGCTGAATGTCCTTTTTTCATCTTTTGAGTACACATTTTCGTAACACTTTCAACGCTCTGAGCAATCTCAGACAATTTCTGTTTCATTCTAAATCCGATAAATATAAAGACTGAAATCATAATACCTAAAATGAGAACATTTATTATGGAATGGTGCTGACATCGAATCCGCACAAATCCAAACTAAGGAATATTTTGTTGCATCCAATCTCGTAGAATCTACTCGCCATACATTGTCCAGTAAATGCTTTTATTGTTGCCTCAAAAATTTACATGGACAACAAAAATGATTAATGATTTAATTCACTGGCACCGCTATGTGTCAAGCATCCTACACTAAAAATTTATTGTTAAATTAAGGAAGTTAACTCTACTCTTTAAATAAAGTGCTCCCAAAGTACTTAAAAACAAGCTTGAAAATGTTAAGTGGTCGAAATCAAGTTGGAAAAGATTCTCTGCATTGGTACTTGGACCTTTTTTCACTTGGCATTTGCACTTAAAGCTGGTCATCATTCTGGTGACCAGGCAACCAGTACAAAGTTACTTGGTTGGTGTTCCCTGGACATTGAAAGACTTTGAAACGCTTTTTCACAAGCATCGATACGAGCTTCTGGTTGATCGTTCCAATTGAGCGAAAAAAAATACTTAAATTTCATTAAAACAAATGAAGTTGGGTGAAAACTAGCTTTTAAATATTTGTATAAAATTTGATTACTTTTGCATGTCGAAAACAATAAACAATATTAACTCAGCGGGCCGGATAAACACCAGAAGCGGGCCGAAGTTTGCCGACCCCTGGTGAAGACCATCAGGGTTAAGTTTAACAAATTCCGTGAATAAACTAAAAAATAGTCAGGATAACCAGAGATTTGGACACATGCACCTCCTGCACATCCATGGCCACGAACGTCGTGTGGACGGGATTCGAACCCGAAACGCCGGTAGTCAAACATGAGACTGATGCCTCAACACACTGCGCTACCGGTCGCCCCTCCTGATCTCCTGCCACCTCAATAACGGGACCACGCTTATCAGCAAAGTTTTTGCTTGCTGCTGACGCCAGGTCCTGTCAAATAGCTGGCAGCATAAGTTTTCCCAGGCGGCCAAGGCTCGACGTCGGACTGTCGCGCCACGGTGATGATGATAAGTTTTTCCACTATCTTAAGTATTAAACTAATGGTAAAAAAAATTAGCTTCTAGCATTTAAGTCGCCGGCAGGAGTAGATTGCCCTACCATACAAGAGGCTGGAAGTAATTTTCGTGTTTACTGCAATGCCAAAAAAGAATAACATAAAACATAATTTAATAATTTTAACATTCACTATTATTTGATTTAACATAATTCACAATCTGCTAATAAGCGTTGTCCTGCTGATGCGCCGGTAGGAATTGTCATATGACACGAAAAACTAGGTTTTAACAAATGTATAAAAAAAAAGGCTGGTTCCCGGACTAATAGCAAATCGTTTCGAATTAACAACAACTTGATCGAAGCGTCTGAAACGCTACTGTTCAACCTAGTGCGCATGTACGAGTACATATACATATTTTGGGTGTGAAGGTTTAAGAAAACTGCCGAGTCCAGCAAAAAATTTGGTAAGGTTTATGAGGTAAGATATCTAAAACAACCAAGAGTCTTCGAATATCATCTATCCAAGTAATCGATCATTTTATTTTAATAAAACAAAAAAAAAAATGCTCGGCGTGTTAGCGAGCTAAACTACAGACTAGTGATGTGTAACACAGTAACGAGTCGCTCTTTTTGAACGACTCAACAGGATGAGCGAAAGATTCGGCACAACGACATAGCCTTCGAGTCGTTCAATTTAAGAATGACTCACTGTAAAATTAATTCCCAAACTAGCCCATCGCATAAATATTACCCAACGCATAGCCAATCCACGCTCATTTCTCAATACATATAATGTACTGCAATACATTCATTCACTCACATCCCATCCCATTATCTATCTAAAAGCAAAACCACCATCATTTATCTACCAATCCACGCTCATTTCTCAATACATATAATGTACTGCAATACATTCATTCACTCACATCCCATCCCATTATCTATCTAAAAGCAAAACCACCATCATTAACTACCAAAGCAATCCCATCTAAATCCATTCATATTCATCTCTATGCAGTATGCAATTTGTGTATACTTCTAAATATATACGCAACAACCCATGCTGACTGCAAATGCAAACATATCAAAAATAATTGACTTACGTCGCGTCCCACCGCACAGCTAAGTTTCTCCAAATACAGAAAACAATCCCAACATTCTAAAACAAAAGTATTCGTCTTACGTATCATCATCTCAAGCTCAACTTTAGATGAAACCAAACAAAAACCCATAGCTTCCACTTCCACTACAGCTACAGTGTAAAGCAGGGTTCTGACGGGGCAAATACATGACATCGTGGCACGCTTTCGATCTCATGCTTGTATCGAGCGTGGACTGGAAAGTGAACTGCCTTTGCCTTGGGTTGTGAACTGCCTTTGCCTTGGGTTGTGGACCGTTCACACGACCACGATTCAGTTTATCCCATAAATCATTCTGTTTCAAGCAGTTACACCACTACTATACCCTAGTTTTAAATAAACTGTTTTGTGGCCATAACTTCTAAAATATAAAGAATTTCACATTTTTGACACCATTTTGACCCCCCTTTAGATCACCCATCCGGGCTGAGGAGCATCCATCCCCACTATTTGGATGCTCCTCAGCCCTCTCCCTCCCTATCCCCTTCTCCCTTCTCTATGTAAAATTCGTTCAAAAAGAGCGATACAAAATCGTATCGCACAATAAGATTCGTTCAAAAAGAGCGACACGAAATCAACTCGCACAAAAAGATTCGTTCAAAAAGAGCGACGCAAAATCGACTCGCACAAAAAGATTCGTTCAAAAAGAGTCAAAAGAGTCAAAACAGCCCGCCCCAGATTGGCTGCCCCGTTTTCATGGGAAATAGTGGTCCGATCGGGCAGGCTTGAACTAAAGCGTATTGGGGGGTCGCTAAGTCCGAATCTGGGGTCAAAAAGACAAAAAAAAATTGGGGTCGCCCATCCCAGGCTGGCAGCCCCCTTTTCATGGGAAATAGTGGTCCGATCGGGCTGGCTCGAACTAAAGGGCATTGGGGGGGTCGCCAACTCCGAATCTGGGGTCAAAAAGAGAAAAAAAAAGTTGGGGTCGCCCATCTACGACTTTTATTGAATATGTTATTATCCAAGTTTCAGACTCTTTGCATGACTCTTTTTGAATGACTCATTGGAAAGAGTCAGAGCTTATGTGCTGGCACTGTGAAAAGAGTCACTATGCCCATCACTACCACAGACGCACACTAAGTTGGTGTGCAGAATGAAACCAAGTGCCACAAAAATTCCAATTTCGCTGAAAACATAATTCGGACTTGCAGATTGCAAGAACACTGAATACATTCAGTAAAATAAAAAATTTAACCAGGCCGAATCCGAAACGTATATACCCTAGACTTGTACCAACCTAGTGGTGATACCAAAAGTGCCCATTGGCAACGACCATATGCATTAAAAGTGAGTTTCCTATATGACCAGTTTATAGGGGAGGTTGGCGATCATTCAGAAGGATCTTGACCATTCTCAAAATCAACTAACAAACACACACTAGAAACATCTGCCGAATTTTTCAAGTCGCTAGCTTCATTCTATCGAAAGTTGTCGTTTATTTCAAGTCTCACATGTAGGGGAGGTAGAGGTTTCCTTTGTCGGATCTTGTCCATTTTCAATAACAACCAACTAGATCTTAGTACAAACATGTGACCAAAATTTCACTAGTCACTAGCTTCATTTTATCGAAAGTCATCGCTTAATTTAAGTTTCATTTGTAGGGGAAGTAGACGTTTCTTTCGTCGGATTTTACGTATTTGCAATATTAGCCAACTGTATCCTATTACAAACATTTGACCAAAATTCCAAGTCGCTGGCTTCATTCTACCAAAATTCCAAGTCGCTGGCTTCATTCTATCAAAAGTTATCGCTTATTTGAAACTTCATTTGTAGGGGAGGTAGGGGTTTCATGGATCAGAGCTTGCCTATTTTTATTACCAACTAACTAGATTTTACTACGTACTAACATTCTACCAAATTTTCAACTCGCCAGCGTCATTTTATCGAAAGTTATAGTAATTAAAGGAATATTTAATTTTTTGAAATTTGTAGCAGAGGTAGGCGTTCCTTTGATCTGATTATGCCCAACTTACCAAAACCCAAGCAGCTTCTCACCTCAGGGTTACATGCGAAAAATCAGGTGTCTACGTCAATTGGTTCAAGAGTTATAGACAAAAAGTAGGGTAGTACGGGGCTCTTCGTAAGAAAATTACCGTTAGTTTTCAACTGATCGATTTTATTTTTCCAGGAGAGTATAAGATTACCATCGCGAGCAATCTACCAAAGCTATAGCTTTTCATGTTGATTTAATCGGGAGTTACAGATACATTTAACTATTTTACATGTGTAGGGGAGGTAGGCGCGCTCTAGGCCTGATCATGCCGATTTTCAATACCAACCAACTAGATCATACTTCCAACATTTGACTAAAATTTCAAGGCTCTAGCTTCATTCTATCGAACGTTATCATGCGAAAGGACAGACAGACGGACAGACGGATACTATATAGCGACAGATAGATAGACGAACAGACAGACATGGCTAAATCGAATCAGGAGGTGTCCCTGATCATTTATATATACATTGCTACTCCCGAGCCTGTCTGCTTTAAGGAGTGACATATTTTTGTCGTGACAAAAACAATATACCCTATACTACAATATAAATCTAGAGTATAAAAATTGTAATGTTCTGAGTTATTTCCTCTATTACGTGGACTTTCTTGCTTTCAATAGCTTATGATTTTTGATTCTTATAAACGAAGTTAAATTTTAATAAACGAACCTGAACTAATTTATTTTCTTAGGTATTTAATCGGACCACCCTTTTCTATTTAGGTGACTGTCCAATAGGCAGTGATTCTAATAACCGGCGTCCAAGATTATGCACACTTTCTTCAACCTGCAAGAAACAATGGCGGTATGGAGATAAATGTAACAGATTTAACATTTATCCAATAATTTAGCGACCCCAATAAAACGTATCAATCTTAATTGATAAAGCGTTTTACGGTTATTTACAAAAAATTGTCGTCAAAGTGTCCAGGCATATAACTTGTTAGTAATCGATCTTAATAAAAACTAGGGTATAAAACGTATGCTGTATCTACGAGTATAATAGTGATATTATTTTGTTGATAAGTTTGATTGATTGATTGATTTTTTTAGACGGTGGCTGGAGGCGCAAATTAAGTGGAATACATATGCTTGAACGCCATTCACGGAAGCATTGCTCTCCATATTAAAAAAAAAAACCGTTTCTTCGTACGAGCCCATTGTAATGAAATGATAACAGGCAACGATTTTGATTAGGAACTGTTTTGATAACAGCAAAGGAAACTTAAAGAATTTCATCAATGATTCTAACAAAAAAAAATTCAAATTGTTTGTAGCAGCAATCAATAATTAAAACTGTTTCAAAAATAATCAAATTAAGTTGGTGGTTTCAAATAAATAATAAATAACTGCCGCAACAGTTCAATTTGAACCATGGCCTCGAGATGGGTTAGCATCATCTCATTTTCTAGATCGTGACGGTCTTGTGCAGAGGTGTGTGATCATGATCAATCAGCAACACGCTCAACCGAGTTATTTACCCCATAAATGGGTACTCATTTAACAGCTGAGTGGGCTCATAGTCCGACACGTAAAACCCCTTTTTTTATTGAAAACTACCGCATTTAGTAGAAATCGAACCGGGGCCCAGTGCGTAGAAGGCGAACGTACTAACCGTTGCGCCATCCGGACTATGTGGTGGTTTCATATAATCACAACGAAAAATTTTAAACAAATTCTAAGTGTCTCCATACACTATCCAACTCGAACACGAACCTGATACAAATGTCCTCTGAATAGCTCAAGACACACACACACACTTGACATAAACGTCGAGTAAACCGGTCCACTTGCACCATGCTCGAGATCGAGTTCGACAGTGTATGGTGACACCAAAAATTACTTAAAATTACACAAAAAGTAGAGAGTAGGGTCATCAGCACATCATCATCACATCTCGTTACATGCAAATACCCATGATTATCGATGTGCTTTCAGGCTGTCTGCTTATTATTGAATAATTTGGCCCCAAAGAAGGAAATCTGTTGGTGGGCATCCTAGCGCAAATGTGCCTTTTAGATGACTTTTTTTTTAACTGTGAGTGTACGTCATTTATGTCGGCTATATCCTTTATTTCAAGAGCATCAGGACACCTTCATGTAAAAAGCCGTCATTGCACTGAGTGGCGTTTAGAATCCACATTTGGTTGGGCCGGGGCCACCGAGAAATGCCCGGAGGAAGGATAATGAATAAGAAGACTTAAACGAGAAACTCACTAATTTAAACACAACACAAAGTTCCATGAGTAAAGGCAATAGTCCAAAAAGTCGTCACCAGGTAATGCTTAGGATCATCCAAGCATCGTTGGATTTGTGCTGCTGGGTCATGCCTTTACATCCACAAAGTTGTCGCCCTGATATCTATCTGACAGTTTTCGAACTTTAATTGGCTGTCATAGGTGTCATGGAATTTAAAGAGATGCGTGTGCTGTATATGTATTATATAGTGAATTGCATTGAAAAACAAGCTAGCCTTCGACTAGCTTGCCGAAGGTATGATACCCTTATCATACCTTCCTTGTGACCTATGGTGCATTTACCACTTTGAAATTAGTACTAAAACTTGTTCCGATTTCATTGTTCCTATGAGAGGTATATGAAATAGTGAGCCGATTTCAACCAAATTTAGGGACGTGATATGTCTGTTAATATGATTGAATAGTATGAAATTTGGTAAAGATATCTTTAGAAATAAAAAAAATTTCCTAACAAAAACTTGTTTTTGGAACGGTCGTTCCTATGACAGCTATATGATAGAGTAGCCCAATTTCAATCAAATTCAGCAATATAATTTGACTAAAGATATTATTTATTAGTTTGAAATTTGAAAAGGATATCTTTAGAAATAAAAAAGTTTTTCTCACAAAGACAAATTTTTGGACTGGTCGTTCCTATGGCAGCTATGTGACGTAGTGGTCCGATTCCATTGGTTCCGACATATATACAGCGTGCAATAAAAAGAAGGCTGTGTACAAAATTTCAGCTCGATAGCTTTAAAACTGAGTGACTAGTTTGCATAGAAACAGATGGGCAGACGGACAGACGGACAAAGCTTAATCGACTCGTCTCGTCATACAGACCAAGAATATATATAGTTTATATGGTCGGAGATGCTTCCTTCTGTGCGTTGCAAACTTCATGACAAAGTTAATATACCCTATCACATCCGTGAAGGGTATAATTAACATGTCGTAAACAAGATATGTGCACAGAACACGCATATCATTCAATTCAATAGGATTTATCCTGCGGCTGTACGCTTCGCTCGTTCTGGGTAATTGACAACTCCCATCACTTTGACGTTGTCTTCTTCTTATTTTAGTAAGTACCCTGATAACCAAATCATGATGAAGACATCAATGCGCTCATTATCCAGGCCTGGATGAAAGGCATCATGAACATTGTTCTAGCCGCGGGACTAAAGTCACTTATGTATGTATTTTTCAAGCATATGATGAGACTATACATGACCACCTACGAGTCCATACATGAGTATCACTGACGAGTTCCTTCAAACCGACTTGATGAATTCGTCAGTGATACTCATGTATGGACTCGTAGGTGGTCATGTATGGTTTCATCGAGAGCTTTCAAGGTGGAAAAAAAAATATTTGCTCGTAGCAGAGCTTGATCCCAGACCGCACAAAATATGAGACCAAATCTCTACCCATTGACCCACCATGGCCATTTTCTTCTGAAGACAATTAAGCGAATATCAAAGCCCTCGATGGAAACTATTGCCAAGTATTGCATCATCGAGGGGAAAACAAAATAAGTCGTGAGAGTGAGCAATTTAGCAAGGTACATAAGCGTATGTCTACACGCATATGTTTGCATGATTTTCTTCCCCCGCTGCTTCTCCGCGAAAAAAAATGGTCGACTGATGAACGATGGTCTGCAGGGTACTACCAACTGTTAAATTTTGAGAGCCATGCCGTTTTATTCATTCATGATCCAGATTAAAACGAATCGAATGCACCTAAATTCGCTGAGTAAGCGCTTCACAATTGCTGACCTGCACATTGTGATTATTTTCGTGTTTTCTCAGTTTGGCATTTGACAGAAAACGCGAAACTTTTAGTCCTAGTCCTAGGAGACATACAAGATAAGGTAACTTTCTTTCTGACAATAAGGTTTAACAATTACGTTAAAAATACGATTATCGACCATACACAACACAACCGACAAAATCTAAGTTTGACAATTGTCATCATCATCATCGTGGCGCGACAGCCCGACGTCGGGCCTTGACAATTGTCGCAAATGTCAAATAATGAGCTGAGCCAGCAAAGCAAGAAAATTTTATGCTGACCAAAAGTGAAAGCGCTTAGCTCAGTGCAAGCGTTTCTACGACAAACTACCATGCAGCGGGCGACCGGCAGCGCAGTACATTGAGGCGTCAGTCTTGACTGTGTTTGACTAGCGGCGTTTCGGTTTCGAATCCCGTCCACGACAACGTTCGTGGCCATGGATGTGCGGAGGTGCATGCTGGCAACTGCATTCTCCGAAACCAGTTTATGCCAACGAAACGTCAACTGGCCCACATGAAACAGTTGACGCGCTATGCCCCAGAAGGGGTTAGGGCAATTGAGTAACTAATCGCTTCTTAGTGGTGACTCAGCGATTGCGTTTTATGAGCGCAGCCATTTTTTATTTTTGCATCTGTATTTGTCCTTTCTTCTTCTTCCTTGCCATTTCATACCACTCTGCAGCTTCTTGTTGCTCTGCCCGTGGTATTGGCACTACTTGGCAGTAGTAGTAGTAGTAGTAGGCGGCTCGGTCTTGGATCGTTTCATCGCCGAGATTTATGCGTTGTTGTTGCTTCTTCATTTGATCGATCCACGTGTGTTTCCGTCTGCCTCGGGGTTTGGGTCCAGCAAATTGAACGTTCATTGATATTGCCTTCATAACTGGGTTCTCAGGTGGACGCCTTAGAACATGGCAATACCAATCCATACGACGATCTTCGAGCTTTTCAGTGATCGGTTGCTCGACAAACAAGCTGCCTCGGATGTAGGTACTTTTGATGCGATCGTTTTTGGTCACACCGGCTGACAACCGTAGCATTTTCATTTCGGTCGCAGTCATTTTACTCTCGTATGTCTTATACATAGTCCAGCATTCAGACCCATACGTGAGTGCGGGACGTACGACCGTTTTGTACAACTTGCCTTTAAGCTTTCGTGGCATCTTCTTGTCGCAAAAGAATCCAAAGTTTTCTTGCCACTTCATCCAACCGACACTGGTGCGATGTTTGATGTCGTCATCGCAGTTAGCTTCCTTGTTGATCATCGAACCCAGGTATTTGAGCCTTGTACCGGACTTCAACTGCTCTCCTTTAATGTAGATATCTGGTATCGGTCTCTCTGGATCTGAGAAAGGACAGCAAAGGTACTCAGTCTTTGCTATGCTGATCCTCAGTCCATGATCCTCCAGTATCTTACACCACTTGGTCAGTGCAGCCTGCAAAGCAGCGATGTCTTTGCTACCCAGAACAACGTCATCGGCGAAAAGAAGGGATATTTCCAGGCCATCAGAGATAAGTGTTAATAAATAGAACATGATGATGTTGAAGAGCAACACTGCCTTGGTGAACTCCGACTTTAAACGGAAATTCTTCAGACTCACCAGCTGTGCATCTAACTTTAGTAGTTGCCCCATCATACATGTCTTGTATCATCTTTACATATGCCTCAGGGACCTTAAGTGCTCTTAGGGCCACCCATATCAGATCACAAGGAACTCTGTCGAAGGCTTTTTCCAAATCGATGAACACAAAGTGCAAGTCCGTCCGTGCATCACGGTGCTTTTCCATCGTAACACGCATGCACTGGATAGCATCAACTGTGGACCGACTCTCCACAAAGCCGCATTGATTGTCATTCAACCATACAATCTCTTTCAGTCGATTGCAGACAACCCGTTCGTAAGTATTCAATGTGTGAGATGTTAACTTGATTGCCCTATAGTTGTTGAGCTTGCGTGAGTCACTCTTGTTCTTATACTCGTAAAACGGGAGAAGGAAGCTTTTCTGAAAGCGTCAGGCATCGGTTGCCCTCTTTTAATTTTGTTGAAAAGAACAGTGAGCCATCTAAGCCCGACATGATTCATCTTCAACCAAAATTCTACGGGTATTTTGTCCGGTCCGACTGCCTTTCCGCGTTTCATCTGCATCATTGCCTTCATCACCTCCTCCACTGAAAAATCAGCGATATCAGTGGTGTTTGGCTCCACAGCTTGAAAAGCTTCTCGCGGAAATTCTTCGTTCAGAAGTTCGTCAAAGTACTCACGCATTCTGCTGCAGATGGCAGTGTCTTCAACAAGCAGCACTCTTTGTGAGTCTTCAACGTACTTTGGCGCCTGAATCTCTCGAGCGTTTCTTCTCCTTTGGGCTGCGACCTTATATATCCTGCCATTGTCTTTAGGTTTCTCTTGCAATGACGGTCTCTTATCCGCAGCCTGATCTTCTAGTTCTTGGTAGAACTTCTCTGCTGCAATCGCCTTTGCTTGAGCCACCTTTCGCTTTACTTCCTTTCTGCATCTATCGTATTTCTCCCGAAGTTGAACCTTCTCGGCTTCACTGCTTGTCCTGCATGTTGTCCAAGCCTTGAATGCGTTCGATTTGGCCAGCACTGCTTCTTTTGTTTCGGTATTACACCACCATGTCTCCTTGTTCGTGTGGAGTGGGCCTTTCGAAACTCCCAGTGTCTTTTCAGCCTCACCTTGTATTTGTCCTTTCTAACTAAAGAAAAACATATAGATGTGATTTATATTTCATATTACTTATGACTTCATTCGAAGAGTACGTCACCGGCACTTAAGAGTGTTAATCAGATTAACTTGATTTTCGACGAAAACCACTTTGTCCATAAAGATAGAATTGGTGACGCATTTAGTACGAAAACATAAATTCATATGTATACTATGACACCAATACCTGCACACATTTTCCATTTCTCGTTTGTCTGCTCTCGTTTAAAATCATTTTTTTATTCTACTACATACTCGTATAAAAAAAAAAACATAAAATTTATTTGCTCTAAAAATATTAGAGACGTACCTAACCTATTCAAATAAGATGCTCGTTTATGAACTGCACACTCATCTTCATTTTCAAGATCGCGCGCCGAATCTTCTTTGTCAGCTGTATTTATTTGTCTCTATTTAAATTTTGAATACTGTCGAAATTAGTATTGATCTTTATTTACGTATTTTCGCTGTTAACTTTCAATACGACATTGAAATAAGTCACTGAACATTTTGATGGGATTCTTCAGAATATGTCGTCACATCTTGTTAGGCTGGGTACATGTGAACAGACGCGCAATAAACATGATGTAGATTTTTGTTTGATACTGATAAAAATACAGTGCACAGATAAGTTTTTCTCATCTATACAATTTTTGCATGTGTGTTTAGAAAAGTTCGTTTCCCTCTGCAAAGTGACGGCGCGGATATCACCTGTGAACTGCCAAAATCATTGCTACAACATGCTCGGCAAATTGATCAGAAATACATATATCTTTTCGTTGAAAGCGAAACTTGTTTAACTAGGCAGGGAAATTTACTCCATCGTTCATCCAATATTTTTATACATACAAGATAAGAAAGACTTCTGGGCCTTCTCTGTATCTTTCTATTTAGTACAATTAGTAAGTAACAGCGAAAATGAAAATAGGCCGGTTGTCATTCTTCTCTCGGGACTCTTATGCTTCGGTATAATTCGGGTTGAGATAATACGACTCACATTCAATTACGGATACACAATGCTTTACATCTCTCACACTGTTCCGAATCAGTACATGTTCAGTGCTCGCCAAAACGCGCCCAATCTAATGCTTTTGAACGAATTAGTCGATTACCCATACAAAAGATTAGGAGGTGAGACTGTCCACCGGGAATTATGCCCTTAGATTCGCACACCATCCGTGCTTTAATCCGCCACCATAATGTGACGCATTCTGTCAGCCAATGGCGATGGCCACACATGTCACAAGGTTGCTGGATGATTCTTCTGTCATTAGACTGCAAAGCAGAGCAGGTTAACACCATACGATTACACTAACAATTTGATATGAGCTGTTCTGGATAGAAGGTTAGTGCAAGAACGCTACTCCGTTCGTATTTCCACGTTTTGAAATACATGCGGCGCAGATGTCGAAGTTTCCGGGCAGTTTACAGTTTAGGAAGCACATAAAATTAATTTCCTGTCAACAAAATTCGTGTATTTGGTTTGTGTAATTATATGGAATAGCAAACATACAAAATTATTCTGCTGTCTAAAGGAAATTTGTCCAATTTTATCTGTACTAAGGATTTAACACCTACCTCACATTAGCAAATTTTTGTACAAATTTTTGAACAAAAAATTGAAGCTCTGGTGTTTGTGCGAAAATATTAACCGCAAAAACCTCTCTTCTGGTGCAATGTTTTCGTATAAACACTAAAGCTTTAAGTTTTTGTTCGAAAATTTGTACAAAAATTTGCTAATGTGAGGTAAATGTAGGTTAGGTTAGGTTAAAGAGGCAGCTGCGCACAAACACAGCACACATAGACCACCACTGGGTCCGTTGTGATACCTCATAGGCGCAAAAACGCCATGTGAGCCTAGTCGTCAAACCACCCGGATCTATCAATGAAACGATGCAGATGACCAGCATTTATTGTACGTCCTTCAGGTCATCGAGGTCAATAAAGTAGAGGGATCCTAAAATATCCACTCTTCGCCAGAGCAGGGCAGGTGCACAGGAAGTGATGTACTGTCTCCTCCTCTTCTTCGTCCCCACAGCTTCTGCAAAAATCATTGTATGGAAGCCGGAGACGCCTAGCATGCTCACCTATCAGGCAATGCCCCGTGATGATCCCCACAACCTTTCTGAGATGCCTTCTCTCCAGCATCATCAGCCCTGAGGAGCGGCGAGGATTGAAGTGCGGCCAAATCTGCCTCGTAACGTTGCAGGTATTGCCATTTAGCCAACCGATATTAGCACGGCTTATTGCGTTTGCCTTAATTAGCTTCTTGCATGCTGCTATAGGCATTTTGATATTGCGAAAACATCCCATGTCCATAATGGCCGTACCTGCCCGAGCCAGCTCGTCTGCCTTGCAGTTTCCGCTGAAACCACTGTGAGCCGGAATCCAGCAAAAAGTGATGTTGAAAATGTTGCCGAGCTCCTTAAGAGCGGTGCGACATACCACCACGGTTTCCGAAGTAGTAAGGTTTGCGTCCAAGGATTTAATCGCCACCTGACTATCTGTGTAGATAGTAATATTCCTTGCAGATATGATATTACGACCCAGCCAAGTCAGAACTTCGGCGATCGCAGTGATCTCCGCCTGCAGTACGCTACAGAAGGCTGGAAGACGAAGTGACAAGCGAATGTCCAGTTTCTCTGAGAAGACGCCTACCCCCACACCCGCTTCCGTTTTCGAGCCGGCAGTAAAGAAGTTTATGGGTTCAAACTCAGGGGTACTATCTGTATCCCACTCCTGCCGCGAAGGTATTAGACTCGTGTACCCTTTGTCGAAAGAGGTATAGTCCGTGTCTTCTGGAATATCCAGATTGCCCAGTATGGCCGAGTGGCCATTAGTAGACTGTTTCCACTGCCCTATTTCCCTAAGACGGATGGCGTAATCGCAGCTACCTGCTCAGCCAGGATGTCCAAGGGGAGCAAATTCAGCAGTACACCAAGAGCAGCGGTCGGTGTGGTATTCAGAGCACCAGTGATAGCAATACAAGACAATCTTTGAACTTTATCCAATAGATTCCTGTATGATGCTTTATTGAGCGCCCCGTCCACCATACAACTACCCCATACATTAATATGGGGCGTATGACCGATACGTACAGCCAGAAAACCACCTTCGGTCGCATGCCCCATTTCAGGCCAATAGCCTGCCTACAAGTTTACAGAGCAACCGTTGCTTTAGTGACGCGCTCCTGAATATTTGCCTTCCAGGATAGAGTCTTATCGAATATGAGTCCCAAAAATTTGGCTTTTTCGCTAAGGACCAATCTCGTCCCCTCCAGAAATGGTGGTAACAGCGAAGGTGGAGCGTTCCTCCTAGTGAAGAGTACAAGTTCTGTTTTAACCGGACTGACTCCAACACCAACTTGCCTAGCCCACTGAGATAGAATATTTAGGGCATTCTGCATAATATCACTAAGAACCCCGGGAAACTTTCCTGAGATAGCAATGGCGATATCGTCCGCATAAGCAACGACCTTGCAGCCCAGCCCCTCCAAGTCGAGGAGCAGCCTGTTAATCACCAAGTTCCAAAGAAGTGGGGATAGGACACCCCCTTGAAGGGTTCCCCTACACACCTGTCTGCGTACTTATGATGATCCCAAACTGGTGCAAATACAATAAATCTAGATGTAAGCATCAGACTAATAAGCTGACAGAGTGGGCCATCTACACCCACACTAGATAGAGCGTTTGAAATATTCACTGGTTTGACGTTGTCAAAGGCACCTTCAACGTCCAAGAAGGCAACCAGCGTATACTCCTTTCAACTCAGAGACCCCTCAATATAGGTTACCAATGAGTGCAGAGCAGTGTCCACCGATCTACCCTTCCAATAGGCATGCTGAGAAAGGGAGAGAAGGCACGATGGAATCGTGGCACGCAAGTGTAAGTCGATCGGACGCTCCAGGTAGATGTAAGTTTCCTCTCGAAATTTGAGTTGACGTTTGAATGCTAACTAAAGCAAGACACACTCCCAGCAAAGACATGTCCAGTTTTCGTCTTCGCTACTGTGATCTGCTATGTAGCGTTTTTTGTCGCTTGCCCTGCTCTACTCAGCTCTGTACAAAAAGAACGCAATGACAGTATTCAGCTACTCCGGCAACAAGTACAAGAAAACCTGCGAGAGGTTCGGTCCACTACAACACATGCTCTTGCGCAGTTGAACTGCAACCTGGGTATGAAGTGTTCCATCGGAGCTCAATGAGATGCCGCGGATCACTGTACGTCGAGGCTGGACTTCATCAAAAGTTGTTATACAGCTGATACCTGAATTTGTTTCACCGCACCTGCGTTTCATATGGCGAGTCCATGATTAGAAGATCTCCAAAAGTACCGACTTAAATCAACACTTTCTCACGGATTAGCCCGTAAGTCGTTCACCGACTCTTGAACTCATCGATTCACCAACAAATGGCTTTAAAGTGGGCTTTTATGGATCTTTTCAGACGATCAGCGACTCACGGACTCACCAAATAATTTTTTCTTCGTCATCGGTACATTTTTCTACTCGAAAACATTTTCGCTAGTTTTCAAAGTTGAATTTTCGAGTCAGTCGAGACTGAAATCATTCATCGAATGAAAAAAAAAAATTGTCGCGAAAGACTTTGATGTTGAATTCGACCGGCGACTATAACATGGTTTGCACACGATATGTTGGTGAGTCGATTAGCCGGTTCACGAGCTCACAGTATAAAAAAACCTCAATTTGAGCCCTTGTCAGCAGTCGGTGAACCGATGAGCCGGACTTGAGATAGTGAGTCGCCGATCGTGTCAAAATGTCCTTATGGTGATTTCGGGTCCCAAACATTGTGAACTCAGCATTAGTTCTATTCTTGAGTACATCTTTTAGTCCCAGAAGAAAGAGTATCCAAGTTCGTGTAGAATTCGTCACTATCATTCTACGGACGAATAAAATTCCTACTTATAGTATGTTATGCAGTTGAGAGCTGAAAATACCTTTTAGTTATTTTAAAGGCCGAAACACATGGAGACGGGGACGGACGGACGTATTTTCTTTTGGGTATTATCACGGGGTCAGAGATAGACGTGCATGATTTCGATTGAACGCATTTGTTTTCAATTTCATTCAACGGCAATCAGTTGTTTCCCCTTGGATTGCCCACGAAACAAAATTTTTCACAAGTTCATTATGTTTATAGTCCGGATGGCGCAACGGTTAGCACGTTCGCGTTCAACGCACTGGGCCCCGGTTCGATTCCGGGGATTTACGTGTCGGACTATGAGCCCACTCAGCTGTTAAATGAGTACCCATTATGGGGTAAATAACTCGGTTGAGCATGTTGCTGATCACATACCTTTGCACAAAAACCGTCACGATCTAGAAAATGAGATGATGCTAACTCATCTCGAGGCCGTGGTTCAAATTGGACTATTGCGCCAGTTATTTATTTATTATGTTTATAGATGCGGGACGTTGCGAAGTATGCTACTTCCTCACGAGGAGAACATTTCAGAGCTTTGTGCTTGTATTGAAAACTCACTGTTGCTCATGGGGAAATAGATAATCGGAGATTACCGTCGCACATATCCAGTGAAAATTATGCATACATCGTTTTTGTCGACTTTTCGCGGAGAGCAATGAAATTTGTAAGCTTTTGATTGTAAGCACTAGCTGTTATGCGAATGAGAATTGATCAAAAAGACGATCAATCGAAAATTCCTGTCCGTCCGTGTACATGTATTTCGGCCTTAAACAAATAACATTCCTGCAAATGAAGTGGCCGCAACGCAATAAGTAAATTTTCATCCGTGATGGGCCGAAGCTTGCTTATCATACTCCCGTCAGAATTACTGTCCAGCGAGTTAGCTGTGTGCTGAGCTGGTAAGTATGGATCCTGTTCAATGTCCGATATGCTGGACTGTATTGTGTGCTTAATTTTATTAGAACAGCTATTTATGTCTATTAGCACATGATTAAAGTAGGTTAATACAATAGCTACAAACCAATTAAAAAATCTCATAAATGATTAATAATGTTCAAACGTTTAAACGTATCTATAACTTGTAAACAATTTTTACAACTTATAGAGTCACTCATAGAAAAATACGAGCTAAATAAATAAAAATAACACCATGCACCAACTGCACACTTAGCCGGCCCCAAGCCTGTTTGCGAAAATGAGAGGGGAAGAAATCATTTCTTGTCAGGAAATTAAGATTGACAATTCTTCCCGATCCGGCTACAAGGTTGGTAACTTCCTTGGGGGAATGGGCGCGTCAACATCTCTAGCATAGCAAGACATGGTTGACGTTTCGGTAGCATATCAATCTCGGATGGTGCAGCTGCTAGCATTCTTACATACACCTCCTACCCGTATAATAGCCGTCTTTTGCTGACAAGCTTGGAAAACCGTGGGAGTTTTAATATTTCCCACAGGTAGTTTTCTAATCTATTAACGCGCCAGGGAAATGAACCCCTGATCTCAAGATGCAAGCATCGTAGAGTCTGGAGTGGCGACCGAGACCTCACGTCTCCCCAACGCGTTATAAGGTTCTATACAACCAGAGGAGAAACAAAGCAAACATCTAAAGTTAGCTCTTACTTGAATTAGTATTACATATTTGCAGCTTGCACGTGAATTATTAAAAAAAAAAATTATCACAAATACTCATTTTCCTAGAGGGTTTGGTGTTTTGGTTTAAGAGGTCTGAACACCACTCGGGGTTGTTTGCCGGCCCTGCAGTGCAGCTAACCACCGCTCGTCATCCCCGCAGTTAGTACGACCAACATTTGATCTGTACTGGCTTAGTGCCGAGAGAAATTGATCGGAAAAAATTTCTGATTCGTCTCCTTAGACTTAGACCATAACTTCTGAGAAAACGCTAACCTTCGGCGCAGCGAAGCGTGAAGGGTATCATACCTTCAATATTTTATTTAACGATAACTTCTCATATGGAACAAGAAGACCGTGTGCGATAATTTCGATGTAATCTGCATTTGCAGCTTTGAAATGAGCAGTAAAGCTTGTTCCGTTGCCACTGTTCCTATGAGAGCTGTGTGAAATAGTGAGCCGATTTCAATTAAATTGGGGTACATGGTTTGGCGACAGATATGTTTGATTGCTTTGAAAACCGGCAAAGATACATTTAGAAATAAAATTTTTCTAGCAAAAACACTATTGGACCAGTCATTCCTATGCCAGCTATGTATATGATAAGATAATACAGTGAAAACTCTCTTGGGCGGACACTCACCGTCAGCCAGTTTTTGTCCGCCCAAGAGAGGTGTCCGCTCACTAGGAGGGGATGAGGATGTTTTTTTTTTTTTGTATTTCAATGATACCAAATATACAAATTTTAAATATTTATTATATGTTTGCATTTAAGAAACAAAAAGAAACATTGATAATTCACGTTATTCATTAGACATGAACGTATGTAACTATCATAAAATAAATATTGTACACGCATATTTCAAAAATGTAAACAAATACAAAAATTATTATGGAACAACCTGGAAGAAATCTGAAATTGACGATTGGCGAAGTTTTTGTTGATTTTCTTTTAATAATCTATCTTTCATATGACTTTCCAAATTTTTAAGGTGCTCAAAAGCGATGAAGTCATCTTTGCAAAATCGTTTCAAATGACTAATATGAATCAACGCTGTTCGTACTGAATCTACCTCTTGGTATTCTTCTGTTGTAATTTCTGGGTCACTATCATTACTATCATGAATTTCTTCGACAACCTCAATATCGCCATAATCAATTTCTGGATTTTCTGTTAGCAAATTTGCATCTATCGTCAGAAATTCGTCACAATTCGTAGAACATTCACCTAAACATCCAGGGAGTTGCAATATCGTAGCCAACGTTGCCAGGGGCAAGTCGTCTTCAGCGCCGAAATCAGGTGGTTCAATCTCGGAGGTTTTGTTAAAGTCCGCTTTTTTGAAGCAGTTTTTTATGACCTCTGGTTGAACATTAATCCAGGCCGCTTGGATAAAATGAATGGCCTCCAAGACATTTAATGATGTCATTGTCAAACACGTCTCGATATTTGCCAAACTATGTTTGACAAGATGGCTGCGATAGTGGACTTTAAAGTTTCGGATAACACCTTGGTCTAAAGGCTGGCAAATTGATGTAGTGTTACTGGGAAGGAATATAATTTTTATATGTTCGAGTCGTAAGTCACGGGGGTGGGACGTGGCGTTGTCTAAGAACAATATTATTTTTCTGTTTTGCTGGCCAATCCTGCGATCAAAGTCCATGAGCCACTCCGCCATTATTTCGCGTGTCATCTCCACGCCTTTTTGTTTGACTGCCAATCTATTGGAAGCCGTTTAATATCAACAGACTGCTCTGCTCGGCATTGAAGATGTCATTCGGACTGTAGCCTATCAGCATTGATGGCAGCTTCTCCAAAAATTGCTCCACGTCCAAAGGGTTTACTGCGGCCGCTTCGCCAGTCACACACCGAAAAGTAATGTTGTGCCTCTTACGCCACCTTTGCGACCATCCATTAGATGCCGCAAAATCATGTATCCCGATTTTGTCAGCAATTTCCTTAGCCTTTGCTTGGATGATTGGCCCAGATACGGGAATTTTCTGATTTCTCACTTTCGAAAACCACTCAAAGCACATGGAATCAATTTTGTTACCATCTGTATTTAGAAAGCTTCTTTTTCGATTGATGTTTCCACCGGCCATCCAGCTTGAACGGATTTCCTCTTTTTGGCGAACAATAAGTGCAGCTTGTGTTTTTCCAATTTTAAACCTTTAAATTCAAAAATGCTCACTCGTGATTTTGTTTATAATAACGTCTTTTAATACATTATCTATTTGCTAATTCACGCACCGGTAGATTTTCTTTCTCACTTGCATTAATAATTTCCATTTTTTCTTTCAAAGAGAGTATTCTTCGGACCATTGTGATAACTTTTGAACTAGTTTTCGAAAACCTGACTGAAACAAGATAAACGAACACAGCACAAATACCATATACGGGAAATCCCCCATTTTATTCCCAATATGGTATATACATACCAAATTTTGTCCGTTCAAGAGGAGTCCGTGTCCGGCCAAGAGGGGCAATACCAAATTTTGTCTGTTCAAGAGGAGTCCGTGTCCGGCCAAGAGGGGTATTTTGACCGATTTCATGGATGAATGTGTTGTCCGCGTCCGGGTTAGAGGGGGTCCGCCCAAGAGGGGTTACTTTGTGTGGAAAAGTCATTCTAAAAGCTGCGTTTTGAAAAAATGTCCGCCCAAGAGGGGTGTCCGCTCAAGAGGGGTGTCCGCGAGGCGAATTTTCACTGTACATACATAGTACTCCAATTTCAACCAAATTGGGAACGTGGCTTGGCAAGAGATACGATTGAAAAAATATGAAATTTGATAAGATATCTTTAATAAGTTTATCTAACAAAGACAGACTTTTGGATCGGTCGTTTCTATGTCAGCTATTAGTCATGATGACATGATCTGCTAATTTTACGGACCTAGGTCCAAAAACATAGGTCAGCGGAACCACCCCATGTTCTGAAATGAATTGATCTGATTCACATATGGTATCAGTTTCACATGCAATATGCAAAAATAGGAAATCATTCTTTAAGATACGATTTGCTAGGCTGCGACTGGGCGATATGCGATTGTAACTTGCGACCAATCGATTCATTTTTCAATGATGATCGTGTGGACCCGTTTTGGTAGGCGGAATGTAATAAGCCCGGGGTTTCGACTGTGGCTGGGCAATGTAGTGTAATGGAGCCATGGTGATTGCGACTCTATGGCTGTGAAATGTTCTGTATTTACTCAATTGCCCTAACACCTTGTGAGGCACAGCGCGTCAAGTGTTCCATGTGGCCCAGTTGACGTTTCGTTGGCATAAATTAGTTTCAGTTACAAGTGTGTACCTCAAAGCATATTGCGCATCATCCCAATTCCTAAGACAGCCATATTGCCCAGATTCATTTCATTGCCGAAAATGTTCTTTTCGTAATTGAAAGACTCGAAATGTCATCTACACTACTCCTGAGGCTTCGCCTCTTCACCCCGATTCATATGACACCCATATTGCCCATATTTCGCTTCACTGCCGAAAATATCCATTTTCGAATATCATTGCCGCCACGGAAGGAGTTAAAATGCCATATGCAATAAAAAAATAAAATAATAAATAACTGGCGCAACAGTCCAATTTGAACCACGGCCTCGAGATGAGTTAGCATCATCTCATTTTCTAGATCGTGACGGTTTTGTGCAGAGGTATGTGATCAGCAACACGCTCGACCGATTTATTTACCCCATAATGAGTACTCTTTTAGCTGAGTGGGCTCATAGTCCGGCACGTAAATCCCCGGAATCGAACCGGGGCCCAGTGCGTTGAAGGCGAACGTGCTAACCATTGCGCCATCCGGACTACCATATATACAATATGGTTTTGGTTATCCACCTCTTCGTCCCGAATCATATTACACCCATTTTGTCCATTTTTCACCTGACTGCCAAGAATGTCCTTTGCGCCACCGAAGGACTCGAAATGCCATCTACACTACCCCTGGACTTTCGCTTCTTTTCCCATCCATATTGCCCATATCTCACTTCATTGCCAAAAATATCTTTTTTCGAATATTCTTGTCGCCATCTATCCAGTGAATTGGGCTCATCACATTCCGGAGAGCCACATATTGCCTAGGTTCCACTTAATGTCCAAGAAGATCAATTGAGCATCAATGTGGGGGACCTCAACATCGAGTTCGTGAACGACTTCAAATGACTGGTTTGCAACTTGTCAAGGGACGCCAACGAAACAGACGAAATCAAGCGACGGATACAGTTAGTTAATAGACTTTTCTCGGTTCTCCCCATAATGAAATCGAAGCCTGTGCACAGAAACACGAAGCTCCGCGTGTACAAAACCATTACATTATACGACCAGTGCTATGCCATGGCTGCGAAGCATGGACCCTAACTCAAGCCTCCGGAAACATGCTAGACACATTTGAGAACGTAAGGTTCTGCGGCGAATTTTCGGGGCTGTTTTGATCGAGATGGAAGGCGCATCCGGTACAACCGTGAGTTGTATGAACTGTCAAACTACAATGACTTCAATGGGCAGGGCATGTATGATACAACGAATGGTTGACGAATGCACGCCAAAGAGAGTAATGAATGCAGGAGTCGACAGAGCGAGACTCACTTTCCTTCTTGCATCCTAAAATCCTAGGAGTCACGCTGGACAGCATGGCCACATTATCAGCCCATGCTTCAACCGTATGCGACAGGATGCGTAGTAGGAATAAGATCCTCAAAGCCTTCACCGGTAGTACCTGGGGCAAGGACAAAGAAACTCTACTGGTCACGTATAAAGCAGTCGAAAGATCAGTGGCCAACTATGCGGCTCAATAGGCACAATAGATCTCATGGTCGCAGTGCCCACCTTTGGGTACCTTAGCCTGTCCTTATTTATTATTATGCGGCTCCTGTGTGGTCACAGAATCTCTGTGGCACACAGTGGAAAAAGATTCAAGCGGGGCACCGAAATAAGCCATAGCGAAATAAGGCATACGAAATAATCTATTGTATATAGGTACTTTCGTTTGAAAACGAAAGTATTCATCGGAAAATAAACGAAATAAGCTATGCATGGGCAATATCGTTTTCAAATCGAAATAAGGCATGCGATTAAAACGAAAATAGCCATGCAGTGTCCAGAGCGAGCGAAGCGAGAGTTCATGTTTGTGCGATACTAAGGATTGTGATCCCTTAAGTGCGGAGCGAGCGGAGCCCACACATGGATCTGTTGTACCCAGAGCGAGCGTTCATGTGTGTCCGATACTATTGAACTCAGAGGGAGCAAAGCGATCGTTCATGTTTGTGCGATACTGAGGGTTGTGATCCCTTAATGGCGGAGCGAGCGTAGCGAGAGAAGCCCACACAAGTGACTTTTAATTCACAACCCGCAATATCGTACAAGTATGCAATGCATGGATAATTTCGGTTCGGAACGAGTTGGGCTAGCTCTGCTCCTAGGGCGATGCGAACCCCCGCATGTAGCCCTAGGTCACCCGTTTCACTCTTTGTACGTAGTGCGGTCCATGAGTTCTTGGCCTTATATAGTAAATAGAGTGCGTTCGCAAAAATCTTTATGCAAGCGTTAGTGACAAGTCTCGACAAGCTTTACACTAAATTTCAACTTGCTGCTTCGATCCGTTTAATTGTAGTAAAGCTCAAACGATCACTCCGGCAGGTTGTTTTAAAAAATTTCTCAAATTGAGTTTCGCGCTGTTATAAAGTTTTTGACTAAAGAAGGATTAACGCCAACACAAATCAAAGAAAGAATGATGGCTGTTTACGGCGATTTGTGTCCATCATTTTCAACAATAAAAAATTGGTCTAAGTTGATTCGTTGGGGACGAGAATCATAAAGCTTCGTATGCATATGAGTATCCGCACGAACACGATCCATTGCTAGTGGATCCCCGTGCGCGCACGATTGCTCATATGTATACGAGGCTTTAGAAGATGACCCACGTGCGGGAGGTCCTGTAACGGTGATTACCCCAGAAAACATTAAATTTGTGGAAGAAATTGTTCTAAGTGACCGACGTCTAAAAACAATAGAAATTGCAGCACAGACAGGCATTTCCAAAACAAGTGTTCTAAGGATTCTACATGAAAATTTAAATATGAAAAAAATTAGTGCAAGGTGGGCGCCTCGAATTCTCAGCGCAGTGCAAAAGCACCGTCAAGTAGAATGTTGTCAGCAATTTTTAGAGCTTTGCCACGAGCACCAAGAAGGAGTAATCCAATCAATTGTAACGGGTGATGAAACCATGATCTGTTACTATGATCCGACATCCAAAAGAGATTCCATGGAGTGGTTTCGGAAAAGAGAACCCGTGCCAAAAAAGCAAAGGTCACTCAAAGCATCAAAAAAGTGATGACTACAATCTTTTGGGACTGCGAGGGAATCCTTCTGATTGACATTAAGGAATCAAATACGTGAACGCAACATATTACTTTGACTTATTAACAGAGAATGGAAATAATAATTTTTCAACTAAATAATAAATATTTATTACGAAAATTTCGGTGAATATTTATAATTATTATCATCTCATCGAACATCAAATAATAGTGATAATAATAATTACAAATAAATAATGCAGATTCCAGATTCTTCGATAATTATTATTTCTTCTGAAATAATAATTATTTCTTCCTAGACACAAACATAACGTGTGTTGCCCAGGATACGCTCAGTGGAACGAACGAAAGGAATTTAATTTCATCGACACTGCGCGTGGGCATGTGTTTTGGCTAGCCACTGTACTCGCTTTCTTACTCAAATACATATCGCAAACGCAGCCTCATACTCCTAAAAGTGGATTTTGTTCATTAGCCGGTCCATGATATTGTGCAAAGCAGTGGGAATTTCAGGCTTATTTAATACATAATTCTTCTTTCTTCACTGTGTGTAGTCGCTCTTCTTGTACACCCCCTTCATGTTTTTTCCGTAGCTGAACTGATTAAAAAAATACACTACCGCCTTACTTTTTCCAATTTTTTGGGCAGTATCCCAATACGTTAGTCCGAACTCTGTACAGGCAACTATTTAGCCTTTTTCTTCCGGTGTCAAAACCTTTCCTCGACTCGTTGTTTGCAAGATCCTTTAAAATACACCACTAATGATAAATTTCAGTGCAGAGATTGCACTTTTTTATAAAAATCGTATACATATATAATAATCGTATAGTCGCAGGATGAACAGTCTTGATTTCGTGAAAAAAAAGTAATTAAAAAAAAATAAATATTTACTACAAATTTGAACAAATAATTGGAATTGTAATAATTTTTTTTCCTCTGGCAAATGATTATGTCGAACAATAATTATTATTTTGAAATTTGAAAAACGAATAATAGTAATGTAATAATTATTGATTTGAATAATTTTGTCCAACCTCTGCTTACTAAGACAGTTGCGTCAAAAAATTATTGAGAAAAGGCGAGGAAAAATCAGCCAAGGCGTGCGCTTGCTTCATGACAATGCTCCAGTCCACACTGTTTCGCTTTCCAAGGCTACTGTTCGCGAATGTGGCTTCACAGAGATTGAACACCCACCATATAGCCCTGATCTGGCTCCATCCGACTATTTTTTGTTAAGTTGAAGGCCCAGTTAAGGGGTAGAAGATTCAACAGTGACGATGAAATTAAGCAGGCAGTGTACGACCATTTTGACTCTAAAGATGCATCATATTTTTATAGTGGCTTAGAAGCTTTAGTCAGACGTTCTGAAAAGTGTGTGAAAAATAGTCACAGTTTTTTTATTTATGACTTTTCTTTCTATGTTAGGCTAAGAACTCATGGACCGTACTACGTACATATACCTGCATCCGTTTCGTCCTAGCACATCTGCATCCAGCATTTTTTTTTTTTTTTGGTTATGCACAATTTCAAACCGAAATAAGGTATGCGAAGGAAAGCGAAAATAACCATGTATATAGTCACCTTCGTTTTAAACGAAATTAAGGATTGAGTGTGAAACCGAAAGAATCTATGCATGGCTACTTTCGGTTTCAACCGAAATTATCCATTAATGCTTTTCCAAATGGCTTATTTCATGGTACCGATTCAAGCATGCCAAAATGCCGCTCTCCGTACTGTCACTGGCTGTCTCCTGATGTCACCCCAGGACCATATCTATCAGGAAACCAGGATGATGTCTTTAAGGGACCACAACCAGCTTCTTGCCAAGCAATACCTGGTGGGTTGCTACCGAGGTGATCACCCAAACTCCAACCTTATGGACAAGACGCTGCCGCCCAGACATGTTAGGCTACGGTTACTATGCATGCGTATTCTGACGAAAATTTGTTCTGACGAGTAGTCCGAAATTCTCGTCAGAACAAGGTGGTTACAGTATACGCGTTTTCTGATAGTGAGTACGTTTCTGCTTCTCGAAAATGGACGAACTGGATTAGTTTTATTTCCTCGAAAGTCCGTTAATTAAGTTATTGTTGATCATCATCATCATCGTGGCGCGACAGCCCGACGTCGGGCCTTGGCCGCCTGGCTCATTGTCCTCCAATTATCTCGGTCACGTGACCGCGTCCTCCAATTTTGGGAGCCCAGCAGCTGCGCGGCGTCCACACCTACTGAGCTCTCCCAACGAGATCTCGGTCGTCCTCGCAGTCTCGCTCCGTCGACTCGTTCTGCATTCATTACTCTCTTAGGCATGCGATCATCGTCCATTCTTTGTACATGCCCTGCCCATTGAAGTCGTTGTAGTTTGACGATTTTCGAGACTTGCAGCTCATCGTACATTTCATACAACTCATGGTTGTACCGGATGCGCCATCCATCTCGATCGCAAACAGCCCCGACAATTCGCCGTAGAACCTTACGTTCGAAAGTGTCTAGCATGTTTTCGGAGGCTTGAGTTAGGGTCCATGCTTCGCAGCCATAGCATAGCACTGGTCGTATAATGGTTTTGTACACGCGGAGCTTCGTGTTTCTGTGCACATGCTTCGATTTCATTATGGGGAGAACCGAGAAAAAAGTCTTATTAGCTAACTGTATCCGTCGCTTGATTTCGTCAGTTTCGTTGGCGTCCCTTGACAGGTTGCAACCCAGGTAGATGAAGTTGTTCACGAACTCGATGTTGAGGTCCCCCACGTTGATGCTCGGTTGTGCAGGTGTCCTTGTCACCGATTGCATCATTATTTTAGTTTTACCCTCGTTAATACGTAATCCAACTTCCTTTGCAGCGGTATCGAGCGTATGCAGAAGTTCTTCTGCGTCAGCCAATCTTCGGGACATGATGTTGATGTCGTCGGCGTACGCTGCTAATTGTGTCGACTTGATGAGCAGCGTCTTGCTGTTGTCCATATTCATGGCCCGAATAACGTATTCCAGTGCTAGGTTGAAGAGCGTCGGTGCCAGTCCATCGCCCTGTTTCAAACCAGTGCGTGTTTCAAATAGATCAGTAAGTCTATTCTGGATCCTGACTTGTGAGACGGAGTTGGTCATCGTCATCTTTGTCAGTCGCACTAATTTTGCTGGTATACCAAATTGTTATTGTTGATAGGTAATGGGAAAACAGAGCATGTTAACCACTTATTTTCCACAAGAGACAATAAAGGAGAGTTCCAAATGTTATTTCGGGATTTGTGGGACAATCCGCAAAAGTTTTTTTTGAGTATTTCAGAGTGAGACCAACGACATTTGAATTGAAAAGTACTCAAATTTTCAGGAATGAAAAATTTTACTTACTGCTAGTGTTGATTTCTTGAGAAACTTTCTCCCACTTTTGCCAATAAATATCTCTGTTGTGATAATTTTTATCCTTTATATCCCACAAACACCTATTCTCGAACGCAAGACTTATTAATTTTTCGATATCCATGATGAAAAAACCAACACTCGTGAAAATAAACGTCAGAACGCAAGAAAAAATCAAACTCATTTGAACGCTCAAATGGTTCTGACGACAACGTACACTGGATATCGTTTATAACGACATCGGTTATAACGACGTATCGGCTATAACGACGCAAATTCTTGGTCCCGAGACCCACGAATCTCTTGCAATGTAATTTTTAATGGATATAACAACCATCGCTATAACGACTGATCGGTTATAACGACGCAATTTCTGCGACCCAACATGTTAAAAGATCGGATATAACGTCGGTCGCTTTTCAGAACCCAGAAAACTTTTGTATAAACAACACTTCCCCGCGCCCGCTATAACAGTTTATTTTGTATTTTTCTTTAGTACTGCCCGCGATTCGATCGACCGAAGTGTTTCTGTGTTGTTGTGTTGTTTATAAATAAATGTGCGCGTTGAAAATGTCGAAGAGAAAGAACTTTTCCTTGGAAGAAAAATTCCACATATGCTGCCGACTGGAGAATGGAGAGTCGAATCGTAATCTAGCTACAGAACTAAATGTCAGTCTTAGATGGTGTTTGTTGTTTTTGCCGGAATCGATGCAATTTACTTGTTGCAGTTTTGTGTTGCCTCCAGGGCGATTCACGAAAGAAATTCAAGTTGAGTGATTTTGTCTAACCAATATATTTCGGGCATATGCCCATCTTCAGGGTTCTATAAACAGAATACATATCAACTTATTAAATTTATATATTAATAAACAAACTACGGTCAAAAATATACCTTAGTTCTTTTTAAGTTATGAGAACAACGACTTGAACATTTTTGCTTCACATAAATTCTGTTCAAGTCGTTGTTCTCATAACTTAAAAAGAACTAAGGTATATTTTTGACCGTAGTTTGTTTATTAATATATAAATTTAATAAGTTGATATGTATTCTGTTTATAGAACCCTGAAGATGGGCATATGCCCGAAATATATTGGTTAGACAAAATCACTCAACTTGAATTTCTTTCGTGAATCGCCCTGGAGGCAACACAAAACTGCAACAAGTAAATGTCAGTCATTCAACAATTTCAACAATTTGGAAGAATCGAGGTTCAATTCGACAGCTTGTTGAGCGCGGCGAATCATTCAAGTTTAAGAAACAACGATGTTCAACTCATAGCGAAATTGACCAGGCATTACTAAAATGGTTTAGAAGCCAGAGAAGCCGCAATATTCCTCTGTCAGGACCTATTTTGCTGGAAAAGGCTAACGCCATTTTTAAGTCAACTGGTGGGTCTCTTCACGATCCGTCTTCAAGTGAAGAGATGAGTACAATTTCGCGGGGATGGATCCAACGCTTCTGCTCTCGGCATAATATTGTTTTCAAAAAGCTTACTGTTGAAGCTGCCAGCGTCCCCCTTGAGCTAACAAGTGAATGGCTTTCAACGGTTTGGCCGACAATTCGTGAGAATTATGATGATGCTGACATATTCAACGCGGATGAAACCGGACTTTTTTATAAATTGATGCCTGATCGAACACTGCATTTCAAAGGAGAAAAATGTTCAAATGAGAAAATGTCTAAAGACAGAATAACGGTTTTGGTGGCAGCTAATATGACCGGAACCGAAAAGCGGAAACTTTTCGTGATTGGAAAATATAAAAACCCACGCTGCTTTAAGAACATCCAAAAGTTGCCGGTTGAGTATGAAAACAACAGTAAGGCAAAGATGACAACCGAGCTCTTCAACAAATTTTTATTAAGCTGGGACCAAGAACTTAGTAAAAAAAAAAGCGAAAAATCTTGTTGCTGATAGACAACTGCCCTGCACATATAAATCTGGAAAATTTTAGATTTATCAAAGTCGCATTTTTGCCAGCGAACACAATTTCCGTCCTGCAGCCTATGGACTAGGGAGTGATTCAAAATATAAAATACAACTACCGGAAACAGCTCGTAATGAAATTCCTTCGAAATATCGAGCTGAAACAGGAAACAAAAATCACTGTTTTAGATGCGATCTTGATGGTGGAAAAGGCATGGAGTGATGTTTCAACAACAACAATTTCAAACTGTTTCCGACATTCAGGACTCGGCCAAAATAACATCATTGAAGAGGATACCGAACCAAGCTCTGCGCGTTGGGCTCGATCTCTGCGATTTCCAGCCCCTATTTCTGAAGACACATTGAAAGACTATGCCGAAATCGATCGGGACTTGATAACCGAAGGCGACATCACCAATCAGGATCTACGCAATCAAGTGACAAATACGGAAATAGACAACAACGAAGAGGACGATGATGACATCGCAGAAGAAATACCTCCGTTACCGCGGGTATTAGAGTTTGCGCAAACTTTAAGAAAATTTTTGATTTGTAATCAACACATCTGTACACAAAATATGATGAAAGGAATTGAAGAAATTGAAAAAACAATTGGTCAAGAATTTTATATAAAAAAATGTAAAAAACAAACAAAAATTAAAGATAATTTTCCTTCGCAATAGAAATAAATAATTTTTATACAAATTCTTTGTTTTGTTAAAAAATCATGCTGTACTATATAAGAAATTGCGCAGACATTGTGAAATCTTTTTTAATTTGACATGTGCACGACTAAAGGAATCGAAGAAATTGAAAAAAAAACTTGGTCAGGAATTCTATACTAAAAGTTATGAAAAACGAAACAAACAACAATTAAAGGAAATAGAAATGCGAAATTTTTATTATTTTGAAAATAATTCCTTGTTTTGTAAATACTTCAGAGTACATCGATACAAATATGAATTGTTTAAGTTTTTTTTTATTTAATAAAACATTTTTTTCTTACAATTTTGCTTTCATTATTTCGATTTGTGTCGGCTTTTTACAATTTTTTTTTTTCTCATTGCCTACTTTCTCCTATCAGCTGGTGCTCCCTCGGTTGCGGTTTGATTGAAAATCACAGCAAATTATTTGACAGCCGGGGGAACATTTTTGTGGTGTGTAATGTCTCAGTAAACGTTGTAAATGGGTACCAAAAATCTTGGCTTATTTCTGTTTTTATATAATCTTCATATTCTCAGTATACAATGACCTGTCGTTATCACAATATGAGGTGGATATAACGACGACGGACGTTATAAACGATATGACTGGATATAACGACGACGGACGTTATAAACGATATGACTGGATATAACGACGATCGGTTATAACGACGCAAAATGCTCGGTCCCTTCGAGGTCGTTATAAACGATATCCAGTGTATGTGTTTTGACGAACAAGTCGCTGCCAGAGTAAACACTCTCATTGGAAAGCAGGTGTTTGTTTTTCGGACGAACTCATCAGAATTTGTCAGAACAAAAGTTCGTCAGAGTACGCATGCATAGTAACCGTAGCCTTAGGCGTGATTTGAGGGACCTAGAAAGGGATGTCCACAGGTACAATAGGGTGCCCTTTAATAGCGGCGCACACAGGTCAGCCATCGCAGCGATACATCAGGAGCAGGTTCCTCAGTCAATTGCAGATTTAGGTCCAAATCCAGTTCTCTTGTCCATACCACCAACGATATCTCCGGAAAAGGAAAGACTTCCGAGACTACGATAACGACACTCGCCCAACTTCGGTCAGGCTGGTGTTCACGACTGAACTCCTACCTATTCCGCATTGACCAGGACGTCTCAAACATCTGCCCTGCCTGTAATGGAGCTTCTCATGACGTGGACCCGATCTTTCACTGCCCGGCTGCACTCCCAGATCGCTTTGGGAGAGCCCAATAGAGGCAGCTAATTTTCTATCCCTCGACACCGGGGATGACGACGAATCGTAGGCATGTAACTAACACACCGAATTCCGACCATTACCACAACAACAACAACAACGGAACGAAACTGCGAAGACGACCGAGAGCTCGTTGAGAGAGCTCAGTATATGCGGACGGCGAGCAGCTACTGGGCTTCCAATATTTCCGGACGCGGTCACGTGACCAAGATAATTGGAGGACAACGATCCGCCAAAATTTATCGGCGATCCATTCAAGCTAAATCTAAAATGCGAGTGGTCCGAAAATATAAAAAAAATTAAATGATGACGTATCATAGTACAATAGGTTCGTAACTACACCTAAAGCGGAAATTTATTTTATATATGTACAATTCTAGCACTGGATTTTCCCATACAAAAGTTCCAACTTTAAAGGTAAATATCTCCAAAACGATTATTAGTTCGCGACAAAGGACTTTCGTTCATTTCAGACCAAATTTGATTGAAACCCATCGTCAAAATTTGGTGCCTCAGATATCGAAGTCGCCCCGAAAACCTGACCGATTTACAAAAAATAATGCATAAAAACATAGAATTGATATTTTTAACAACTTGATCTTTTTTTTTGGGGTATTTTTAGTTTCCGGGGCCCGGGGTGAAAAAATCGTTTTTCACTCGGATTTTTTTGTCACTTATCACTCGCGTCACCCTAAGACTCTCAAATTTGCAAAAAAAAAAAAAATATTTTTTTTTTTAATTTTTATATTTTTTTAATTTTTTTTTTTTATTTTTAATCTTAATTTTTTAATTTTTTTCCTTATTTTCTTGTTCTAATGATTTATACTGAGTGTTTGGTGTGTTTAAAACTGATCAAAACGCTGTTGCACGCAGAGCGAGCGAAGCGAGCGTTCATGTTTGTGCGATATTGAGGGTTGCGATCCCTTAAGCGCGGAGCGAGCGTAGCGAGCGGAGCCCACGCAAGGGGATTTGCGAATATTTCAATTTTCCATGCCTCCAATATTCCAAACACTCAGTATAAATTATGAAAAAAAAAATTAAAAATAAAAAAAAAATTAAAACTTAAAACAAAAATTAAAAATAAAAATTAAAAAAAAAAATTTTTTTTTTTGCAAATTCTCGACTTTTAGAGTGACGCGAGTGAAAAGTGACAAAAATCCGAGTGAAAAGTGATTCCCCCAGCCGGGGCCCCGGAAACTAAAAGGTTGCCAAATACCTTTACTCATCAGAATTACAATCTTTTAACATGAAAATGTGCAGGAAGACTTATTATTTTCTCTGATAAAAGAAAATTGTTTCTGAAAATTTCAAGTGGGTCTGCCCCCTTACGCTACATACTACAAACATCGTGTTCAGATACATACTTCGTATTCCTGTCTCCGGTGGGAGCTCGCACAATTAAAGCACGTCCGATAGTTGAAGACATTCAGGAGCTCCTTTTGTATACGTTTTCCGGGTGCCATTATTTTCGAATTCTTAAGATGCACTGAAGGAAGAAAGATGCGCCCGATTTGGAGCAAACTGAACGATTTTACAGGAGCCACAACAACAAACTCTCATATAACTCAATTTGAACGGATCTTATAACCATCCAATAATGCAACACTTTTCGAGAAGAGATTAAAAGATCGTTTCCCGTTTAGAAAAGGAAAAGGTGAACTACACTGGAGATTCTTCTAATGCGCATAACGTATGGACGCAGGCTAAAGTGCACTAATGTATTTACAAATTTATGTAGGCGACATTCGCATGTATTGGTAAATCACACGATCACTTTTATAAATAATTCACTTTCAGCCGCACGACTGCACTAAGCAGAAACAAAACTCGCACATAAAAGGCAACGATACACTTGAAACAAATCCGATGCAAGGCAATTAGATGTTTGCATGTTGCACGAAAGAAAAGATACAACAATAGTACTGTGCACCACACACACGATCACCTGCCCCGGGAATGCCTTCTCTCACTCGATCGTCCGATGAATTTTCTTTGCTTTTTACCGTTTACAACACAACACTTTGCACTGACCATTGAATGCTTCTTCAATAGTATCAAAATAGTGGAAAATCACAAATTCACCGCCACAGTACCAACGAAGACCAAATGCAAACCCACGATCACAACTCACTGCAGTCTGTTACTGAATCTCGCAGTCTTGCGAAAATACCCTGGGCAACTAGAATGTATCTGCCAGCACCAGATAATGGCCGCTTTGACTTGAGCGGAAGCTGCCGCTTTCTGCTGAATACGAAGACAGTAATAGCACTTAATTCGTTTGCCGATCGCGTCACAATAACGAGTTAGATTCAGATGGCAATAAGCAGAGCAGGCATGAGTTCATTCAGCCACGGGCGGGCTATATGTCAAAGCGCTGAATGGGCGGGCGTACATGAACAAATTCCTTTCGGTACATGTGCACTCAAAAGCCGAAACGACGCGGCGTCTTTTCTACCAAATACACCGAAACCATGCGGTATCTGATTATATTTGTGGTATCTTCGCATCACCTTCAACTCCAACTATGAATGACGTAGCGCTCATCTCGCGTGGCGTGGAACTTCAAACCAGTTTTTCCCCTGACGAAAGGCAGGATTTTATTTGCGCACCAGCATAGATCGCTTCACGGTGAAGCGCGCGTACAACACAACCTCGTTCGCGGCGGTTCTGTGTTTATGTATTTTTAGAGCGCGCCTTCACTCCTACCGAACCGTTAAAGATACTCCGCCCGAAGACCGGTATAAGAGAATTCTTCCACATTTGCTGAGAGGAGCCCGAATTTCTCCTCGTTTACCCGAAACAGCTGACGCGCAAAATAAAAACAAAACGACTAAATAGAACCAGTCAATTGCGTCACACGCGTCACCGGTGCGTACTCAGAGTATCTTTTGAGCGATATCTGTCTTCGCGAAACGAGTTTCTGTATACTTGAATTCAGTTCAGAAGAAGCTCGCGTTCTAATCAGCCTGACTGTTCAGCGTTGCTATTGAAGTGGAAATTACTTCAGCGTTCAGTTGGCCGGGGGTGTTCAACAAATCCCGCGCATTCCCACTCATCAGCATTCGAGGCACGTCGCCCATAATGACGCAATTATTTCCCGAGTTGAATGCCATCTGAAGCCGCCGTACTCGTACACACATTCTTGCACAAACGCTTCTTTTCGTACGAGCGTATCTATTGGAAATATTTATAACTGTTCGGTGCACATTAGGCCCATTATGGAGGGAGCAGCATGAAGTAAATGCCAGGCCGGCAGGCAGCCCATTTCCAGAGAAAGTCCATTTCAGCCAACTGTCCATAATTGGAGAGGCGCATACTTGAGAGGACAAACGACTGAAATTGCATGGTTCCTCCCGCCGCCCTGGTCTATCAATTCAACACCAATTGCTGGATTAGATTTAATCTTGGTTGACTGCTGTTGGATGGCCGAGCTGATTAATCGGTCGCCGTCGCTGAATAATGCAATGAACTGCAGCTTGCTGTTAGCAATTCCCAACCATCACACACAATAGTCATTGCCGGAACCCGCCCGCCGCACATTATCCACATAATTAAATTTAGAGCACGCTATCTGCTACACCACGTCTGGCCCATTATCCCAGGTGACGAGTGAAAATCGAGGGAACAAAAAACTTGGCGCGTTTTGTTGGTTGGTTGGTACGAGCTACTAGGAGTATATTATACTAAACGTCCCGCTTGTTGGGTGTGAGCTCGGGGGGGTTAATGGGTACTTTTTTGGTTTTTTGCACTTATCTTTGTAACTGTTAACGCTAGAAAAAATAGTCTGAGAAACAGTGAAAGCACACAAAAAAATACATAACAATGGTTTAACCATTTTTCCGTATCTTAAACAGCTCTCGAGAAACAGTACAGCCTCGATAATCCGAGTTGGAATGGACCGGAACCCCCTCGGATTATCGAAAAACTCGAATTATTGGAACTATATGGTAAAAGTCAAAATCATCATCATCATCGTGGCGCGACAGCCCGACGTCGGGCCTTGGCCGCCTGGATCGTTGTCCTCCAATTATCTCGGTCACGTGACCGCGTCCTCCAATTTTGGAAGCCCAGTAGCTGCGCGACGTCCAGACCTACTGAGCTCTCCCAACGAGATTTCGGTCGTCTAGGCAGTCTCGCTCCGTCGACTCGTTCTGCATTCATTACTCTCTTAGGCATGCGATCATCGTCCATTCTTTGTACATGCCCTGCCCATTGAAGTCGTTGTAGTTTGACGATTTTCGAGACTTGCAGCTCGCTCATCGTAAAGTTCATACAACTCATGGCTGTACCGGATGCGCCATCCATCTTGATCGCAAACGGCCCCGAAAATTCGCCGCAGAACCTTACGTTCAAATGTGTCTAGCATGTTTCCGGAGGCTTGAGTTAGGGTCCATGCTTCGCAGCCATGACATAGCACTGGTCGTATAATGGTTTTGTACAAGCGGAGCTTCGTGTTTCTGTGCACATGCTTCGATTTCATTATGGGGAGAACCGAGAAAAAAGTCTTATTAGCTAACTGTATCCGTCGCTTGATTTCGTCAGTTTCGTTGGCGTCCCTTCACAAGTTGCAACCCAGGTATATGAAGTTGTTCACGAACTCGATGTTGAGGTCCCCCACATTGATGCTCGGTTGTGCAGGTGTCCTTGTCGTCGATTGCATCACTATTTTAGTTTTACCCTCGTTGATATGTACGTAGTCCAACTTCTTTTGCAGCGATATCGAGCGTATGCAGAAGCAGAAGTTCTTCTACGTCGGCCAATCTTCGGGACATGATGTTGATGTCGTCGGCGTACGCTGCTAATTGTGTCGACTTGATGAGTAGCGTCTTGCTGTTGTCCAAATTCATGGCCCGAATAACGTATTCCAGTGCTAGGTTGAAGAGCGTCGGTGCCAGTCCATCGCCCTGTTTCAGACCAGTGTTTGTTTAAATAGATCAGTAAGTGTGAAAACAAACTGCATCAGACAAAACGTTTTTATCTCATAAGACAAGAAAACATGTTTAACTGCAGCACACACCAAACGAAACACAGTGAAACAAAACGTTCTTTGTCTTGTTTCGTTTGGTGTGTGTTGAGATAAGACAAAATTGAATTTGCAACGACGACGTCCATAATCTGCAAAATTTTACATAAAATGACCAGGTATTAAGCGGAAACAAATTTTTGTTTCCGAAAGACAACCTAGCGGCAACGAAATATGGCTTTCTGTTGTGTCCTGTTTTTTTGTTTCGTTTCATGCGGTGTGTGTTGCGCCCAGGGCCGTCGAGAGAAAATCCGGGCCCGGTACTCAACTTTTGTAGGGGCCCATATATGACGACCGGTAGCTCAGTGCGTCAGAGTGGTATGAAAGGGCAAGGAGCAAAAAAAAAAACAAAGCTCAGTGCGTAAATACGTTTTTCTTTTGCTTTTTTTTTGTTTTCAATTTTTCAACTTTTCGGGCCCCCGAGAAAAACACGCCGTTTGGCCATTTCCCCCCTTCTCGATGGCCCTGGTTGCGCCTCTTACAATGTATGCAATTATCGACAACGTTATTTGTCTGAAACAAGTGTGTTTCATTCGGTGTGTGTTGATAATATGCAAAAACATTATCGACAACCAGTCATAAAACGCATCGAGACAAAAACGTTTGTTTGGTTTCGTTTCTTTTGGTGTGTGCTGCCTGATAAGAAGCAATGGTCGGTAGCTTCTTGAAACAAAAACAAACGTTTTGTCTTATGCGGTGTGTTTTCAGCCTAAGTCTATTATGGATCCTGACTTGTGAGACGGAGTTGGTCATCTTTGTCAGTCGCACTAATTTGGCCGGTATACCAAATTGCAGCATGATGTTGTACAGTACTCCACGATCGATACTGTCATATGACTGCTTGAAATCGACAAAGATTTGGTATACGTTTACGTTGTATTCCCAGCACTTCTGGAGTATCAGTTTTACCGTAAAGAGCTGATCGGTTGGGGAGCGGTCAGGTCTGAAACCGCTTTGATATTCGCCATGATGATTCGTTCTGGGTACGGTTTTATTCTATTTTCCAGAATTTTAGTCAAAATTTTATAGGACGTACAAACTAGTGATATGCCCCTGTAATTCTCACACCGCAGTTTATCTCCCTTTTTGTGAATTGGACAGATGATGCTTCTGCGCCAATCATCTGGAATCTACTCGTCCTCCCATACTTGCAGGAGTAATTGATGAATGGCATTAACTAGACCCTTCCACCGAATTTTAGCAGTTCAGCTGGAATCTCGTCAGCGCCCGGCGCTCTATTTCCTTTTAGTGACCGCAACGCGAGATCAACTTCCTCTACTGTCGGAGGTTGTATGGGTGGGCCTGGATCAACAATATCGTCGAGAGCTTCTTGTGTGGGGAAGTTAGATGGTAGGTTCAGAAGCTCTTCTTGTTAATGCCATCGGTTTCGCTGCTGATGTTTCCATCCTTGTCCTTACAAAGGCTAGTCCTGGGTTGGTAGCTGTTCTTAATTGTGTTTACTAGTTTGTACGCTTGTCTGCTGTTCCCATTAGCTAAGTTTTCGTTTATATTCAGCAACTGCTCGTCAAAGCATTTACGTTTCTTACGTCTAATTATTCTACTCGATATCCACCGTAGCTCGTCATATTTTTCTTTTCTAGCTCTGGTTCCTCGTTGAATCCATTGTCTGTAGGCCTCATTTTTCGCGTCAAGGTCAAGTGAATTTTTTCATTCTTCGTTGAACCAGTCATTTCGCGCTCGCCGAGCTTTATATCCCACGACTTTCTCTGCGAAATCTCTGATGGTACCCTTGAGTTCTTCCCAGAACCCATGGACACCTGTGTTGCTGATGTTATGTAGCATAGGCGATAGTCTTTCCTCAAGAGCGGCAGCATACGCCACGTCCGTAGCATCGCTCAGAAGCGTATCAACCGCAAAGATTTTGGGAGGGCTGATTCTCGATTGGTGCACAGAAGAAATTCTACATCTCTAGGTCGTCTTCACTAAGTGATGATCCGAGTCGCAGTTTGCTCCTCGATAGGAGCGGACATCCATCACACTAGACGCCCATCTCCCACAAATGAGGACGTAATCAATTTGGTTGACGGTGTGTGCGTCTGGAGATTTCCAGGTCTGCTTGTAAATGCGTCGATGCGGGAAAAACGTAGAGTTTACGACTAGATTCCTGCTGCAGACGAAGTCGATAAGTCGCTGGCATTTTCATTACATTCTTAATGGAGACTGTGGCCTCCAATGGCCCCCGGTGCCAACTTTCAGTTCCGACTTTCGCGTTAAAGTCTCCCAGTAGCAATTTGACGTCGTTTGTTGGAAGTGAGTCGAAGAGAGTATCAAGGCGGGCGAAGAACTCGTCCTTTACTGCGTCTTCTTTAACTTCAGTGGGGGCGTGCACATTGATGCGCCAGAGATTGAAGAATCGAGTCTTAATGCGAACCGCACAGTCACCCAGGTAGTGACATAAATGAAAACTGGGATGCCATAAAAAATGCGTACACTGATAGCGGAGATACCATCCTTGGCACAGACCCGGATTGCCGGAATAAGCCCTGGATGTCCGACGCCTCATGGCAGCGGATTGTTGAAAGAAAGGAGCTGAAGGTTCGTTTGGCTGCAGCATCAGATGACAATCGAAGCAGCATCGAACGTCTTTACCGTCAGAAAGCTCGAGAAGTTCAACTTACTGTGCGACGCGATAAAAGAGGTTCTGCCAATTCTCTTTTAGCCTCAGTAGAACAAACCGCAAGAAGTAACAACTTAAACGCCGTATACGGTGCCATCAAGGAGTTTACAGGTGGTCGTAACTTCTGCCTACATCCGGTGAAGGATAGTGATGGAAAGCTACTTATCTTCGAAGAAGATCAAATGGGACGGTGAAAAGAATACTTCGCCGCGGTCTTGAACCGTGTACCCTCTGGTGAAGTTCCCCCTCAGACAGATAATTTAGCTAACCATCAAAGTGTGCGTATACGGTCCACTGCCCCGACTAAAGAGGAAGTAGTCACTGCAATTATTGCACTAAAGCGACGAAAGGCCGCCGGACTCGACGGTATCCCTGCCGAACTTTATCAAGCAGCACCAAGCGTAACTGCCGACTTGCTGCACCCACTTGTTGATAAAGCGTGGAATACAGAGACCTTTCCCACTGAGTGGAAGGAAGGTTTGATCATCAAACTTCCAAAGAAGGGTAGCCTCACAGACTGTAATAGTTGGAGAGGCATTTGTGTGCTTCCTGCCGTTGCCAAGATAATAGCTAAAATCGTCCTGGAAAGACTAAAGGCCCACTTAGAAACCATAATTGATGAAAAGCAGGCTGGTTTTTGATCCGGATTCTCTTGTGTCGATCACATTAACAACTTGCGAATCATCATCGAGCAATGCGCCGAATACGATTCTCCACTTCACTTGCTTTTCATCGATTTCAAAAAGGCTTTCGATAGTGTGAATCGGGGTTCTATATGGGCGGCCTTGCGCAGGAGAGGCATCCCTGAGAAGCTTGTGGCTATTATTAAGGTAACCTATGACGGCACGAAATGTCGCATTATGCATAAAGGTAAGGTGTCGGGGGACTTTGAGATTCGCAGTGGAGTTCGGCAGGGGTACATCCTCTCACCGATCCTATTCCTCATAGTGACCGGCGATGTGTTGCATGCAGCCCTATCCGGACTCGACAGAGGAATTCAATAGACTTCGACATCTTATCTACCACATCTTGACTACGCTGACGACATATGCCTACTCTCCCACAAAATCATGGATCTGTCCGCAATAGCGTAAGATCTCGAGAGGGAGGCTTACAAGGTTGGGCTAAAGATTAATACCAACAAGACCAAGGTTCTTAGCCCGCCATTGCGAAAAAGAAATCCGACACCAATTGCCATCAGTATTAATAGGCAGCCTGTGGAGAAGGACAACTTCTACCTGGGTAGCATTGTTGCCGAAAATTTTGGTACGGAGCAGGACATCGCTTGGCGTATCAACCAGGCTAAATGTGCATACGGCATGCTATCCAAAATCTGGCAGAGCAGTTATCTCAGCATCAAGATCAAGCTGGGCCTGTTTCGCTCCCTGGTACCTGTCAGTGCTTTTGTATTGGAGCAGTAAATGGCAGTGGATAGGTCACACATTGCGGAAGAGTGATAACTGCATGGCTTTGCATGCCATGAAATGGAACCTCATTTCCAGCCAAGGCCGACCGAGAGGGGGTCCTCGAATCACATGGCGTCGATCTGTGGCAAAGGAGTGTCAAGCACTGGCTAAGTCTTTTGGGGAGTTGCGCCCCATTGCCCAGAACAGAATACGATGGCGCGTAGGAGTAGTTGACGCGCTATGCCCCACTAGGGGTTAAGGCAAAGTAGTATACCGGAAAGGAGTAATTGTTATCATTAGCCAAGAAGCGTTCGATGGCTACGCAGCCACCAAAAATAGCACTAAACGTGATGAATTAAAACGTCGAAGTGCCTCAAAATCTTCAGTTGATATAGACTTAAGGGAATTCGTGAGTGTGCCCGTTTACCAAGAGCACTTCCTTCCTAGTGAAAAAACAAGTTAAGTTGAAAATTTAAGAAAAATGACCAGAGAGGGTATTTGTGTAAGAAGAACCGAGGCTGAGGCAGATACTTCTATCGTCCGATGCGGAATCGATAAAGTAGCAACCGAAGCTAATGTCGCGATCATAGGTGAAGATGTTGATTTGTTAGTATTGCTGACAGCACTAGCTCAACCTCAAACCGATGTATGCTTCGTTAAACCAAGGAGAGGAAAAGTGGAGACAAAAATATCTTCCTTATTGGAAGTTCAAAAACTGAAAATCACAAAAAGTATTCTACTTATTACTGCATTAAGTGGATGCGACACCACTTCATTCGTTTACATGAAGGACAAGGTTTTGATTGTCAAATTGTTTGGGAAATTCATGCCTTCCTTCGGTTGACGAAGCCAGAAACCACTGCAAAGGTAGTTTTGGTACCATGCCCGTGGTTTACATGGTCAAAATACTATCCACCCGTTAGTTTCCTGGTCGCGCTTCTCCAACCATTGCACCTGACTAGTTGAGGTCTCGCTTCAGTTGACGAAACCAGGAGCCACAAAGTCCTTTGAGGGTATTATTTTTGACATTGTTCATATAAGCAAACAGGGATGAAAATTTGCTACATATACTCGTACATACATACAAATTGTTTCCAAACTATCAGCATATTTAAACAATAAACAATTGAAAATTAAAACAGAAACATATGTTCCCACTACAATTCTTTATTATTCTGCAGATACAGTATTTCGGAAGCAACTTACTTCCTTCGTCAGTGCTATTGGACTATGGCTAGCGGTGGGTATTTATATTATAAACTATTATCTTAAAACTGGGCAACATTTGGCGACAAAAATACCATAAAACAAAAACCCTAGGCTATTTTTTATTATGATTACATGCAATTTTTATAAGCCTAGATACGCAATTCCCTTCGTCGTCGTTAAGTCGGTCATTAGCCGGCTTTCCAGGCTTTCCCAGGAAAGATCATGACGGTTTTTGTGCAGAGGTATGTGATCAGCAACACGCTCAACCGAGTTATTTACCCCATAATGGGTACTCATTTAACAGCTGAGTGGGCTCATAGTCCGGCACGTAAATCCCCGGAATCGAACCGGGGCCCAGTGCGTTGAAGGCGAACGTGCTAACCGTTGCGCCATCCGGACTACGTAGTTAAGTTTTAAGATTATAGTTTATAATATAAATACCCGCCGCTAGCCATAGTCCAATAGAAACATAAGCACTGAAGAAGGAAGTAAGTTGCTTCCGAAATACTGTATCTGCAGAATAATAAAGAATTGTAGTAGGAACATATGTTTCTGTTTTAATTTTCAATTTAATACGAACTACAAACAACGGTAAATCTAACTAAAGTATCAATAAACAATGTTGCAATGTTACTATTCCAATTTAAAATCAAATGTTACGTCATTAATGATAAGCATTTTATTGATAATGTTCGGTGACAATGTCCATTATCCGTTCAAAATTGCTTTAAATTAATTATTTACCATATACAAAATTACGATATTCGCCAAATGTCAACATATTGTCCCCACCCTATAACTTCCAAAATATTAGTCCTACGATAATATGGTGTTTACATTTTATGTAGATTTGCGTCTGCTTTATTTTATTCTCAAAAAGTTTTGCTGTAACACTGGTAATTGCAGATATATACGTACATATATGTATTAAAAATACTTTCAAAAATCTTTCAAGAGAAGACGCTCTCCCTTTAAAAGTTTACTTCCCACTTTCGGAGATTTTTGATATAATGCACTGCAGGTACTAGCCAATTACCATGCCGAATTTCAGAGCTTTGCGATGCACTTTACTATTGACTTTAATGACTTGTCTCAAAAAGAAAACAAATGTTTTAAAATTCCTATATATTGGCTACCCTGTATCTTTTAAAGCATTAGTTGTACGGCAAAAATTATTTGGACTTTTTTTATAGACAATTTTGTCTACTTTATTTTGTTCTTACAACATTAATCGCTGGGAATGATAGTTACAGAGATATATCCTAAAAACAGAGAAAACTCCCCTTTAACCCCCTCCCCCCGCGGGAGCTCACACCCCACAGGCGGGGACTTTAAGTATGATATACTCCTAGTGCCAACCAACAAATCGGGCCACGTTTCAAACTCCCTTTATTTTTTTCCTCCGATTACCAAAGACTGGCACTCGTCACCTGGGCTAACATGCAAAGGCGTCTGCTTGTCAAGCCATTGCCTAATTAAATTTAATTCAGTAAAAGTGGTTCGTGTGGTGCTCTTTATCAGAATATTTTTAAACGAAGGGAGCTGTTGTGTTAAGTGTGTGAATAAATTAACTAAATAACCTGATAAACAATTTGAAAAGGCCAAAGAATATTCCAATTCGCAAAAAAAAGGGAAATCCGTTTATTGATGAACAAAAAAAAATATTACTTTCTGCCCTTACCCCTAGTCAGTGGTGTAATTAGGAAAATGAGGGGGGGGCGGTTTTCTAGAATTATTTAATAAGTAGAACACACCTTTATCAGAATATATATTATATATTGTAGTCCGGATGGCGCAACAGTTAGCACGTTCGCCTTCTACGCACTGGGCCCCGGTTCGATTCCTACTGAATGCGATAGTTTTCGATGAAAAAGGGAATTTACGTTCGGACTATGAGCCCACTCAGCGTCAGACGACAATCGAAGCAGAATCGAACTCCTTTACCGTCAGAAACCTCGAGAAATTAAGCGTACTCGTAGTGTGCAACGCGATAAAAGAGTTTATGCGAATGCTCTTTTAGCCTCAGCAGAAGAAGCCGCAAGTGGTAATACTCGTAAATAACTACAGGCTGTCGCAACTCCTGCCAACATACGGTGAAGGATGGTGATGGAAAGCTACTTATCTTTGATCAAATGAGTCGGTGGAAAGGACACTTCGCCGCGGTCTTGAACCGTGTAACATCTGGTGAAGTTCCCCCTCAAGTAGATAATTTAGCTAACAATCAAAATGTAAAGAGGAAATAGTCGCTGCAATTATTGCACTAAAACGAGGAAAGGCCGCCGGACTCGACGGTATCCCTGCCGAATCTTCTCAAGCAGCGCCAAGCGTAACTGCCGATTTGCTGCACACACTTGTTGATAAAGCGTGGAATACAGAGACCTTTCCCACTGAGTGGAAGGAAGATTTGATCATCAAACTTCCCAAGAAGGGTAGCCTCCCTCACAGACTGCAATAATTGGAGAGGCATTTTTGTGCTTCCAAGATAATAGCTAAACTCGTCCTGAATAGACTAAAGGCTGACTTAGAAAGCACAATTGATGAAGAGCAGGCAGGCTTTTGATTTGAATTCTCCTGTGTCTATCACATTAACACAGGTAATAAATGTACTTGGTAGTTATTTCTGCTTAGCATAAACTTTGTGTTGCCCACTGTGTCCAATATAGTTAGTTTTTATGATTATTGTGTTCGTTTTGTATCAGAAAACGCGTGTTACTTTATAGCTTATAATGATAACAGGTAGGGCTTGAGTTGGTCGCAAACAACTGGCCTATCAAATCAATACACATCAGTTGATCAACTTGGGTACGGAGATTTATACTTAGATATCCTACAGATCCTCGTGTCAATGGAAAACTACTTCTGATCATGCTATCATATAGTACACTTCCTAGTAAACCATCGTTCAATTCGTACGAGTAGTTAATTACCCATACCCAACATTCCGACACGCACGCTCCCACAATCCCCAGTATAAAAAAAATCCAATTTGTCAAATTTCTACGTATAGGGAACACAAATTGAGTAAAATTTGGACTCGATTATTTATCTTTTTATGTTTTGTCATATAAATGGAAAGTTTTAATTGTCAAAGAAGAGAATGAAGTGAGGTTTATATTGTATGCAAACGTACTTACTCTCGTATGGACGTGGAGGGAATAAATATCTACAAATATATCAAAAACTCACCTGAAAAGATAAGAAAATATAAAGAAATCTTAGCAATTAATAATCAAAGATTATACGAAATTTGAAAGTCTTAAGTTAAGTTCACATGTCGCATATACAATATTTGTCCAAATTTGTTTGAGGGAATTTTTGTCCAAATAGAGATATCTGGCAAAGATATGACACCCGCAGTATTAATTTCCAGCCTTCGTAGCAAATTAAATTTCTCTTGGTTGTTATTGTATCTAATATTTGTCCAAATATAACAAAAAAAAACAAATTAGTTGGGTTAATATTTAGGGCGCACCGTTAGTGTTTGCTCACACGGGTCGTCTCGTAATCGGCTCGTCTGCGATTCGAGCTGCATTTCCCAAGCAATTCGATTCGCCTACGTGTCGACCAATGGACGACCCGTGTGAGCATCTTCATGCATTTGCTTGGGAATTGCAGTTCAAATCGGAGACGAGCCGATTACGAGTCGATTACGAGACGACCCGTAAGTGTAAACACTTAGTCTAGTCTTAAACGTGCCATACACACACCGATCGATCGACCGATCCGTCGCCCGATATCTAAGTATATCGGCCGAGATCGGCCTATGTATGTGGAAATCGCACCGATCGGTCGATCAATTTTGATCTGCCGATATTTTAGTGCGATTTTCGTGCGATCCGTCGGCGACGATCGATTGGATCGTGTATGTGATTATCGCAAATGAATGTCAAATTACCAAATTATTAAATGATGAAATTTGAAGGATTCTAATGATTTAAATGGCACTGCAATTGAAATATCATATATGTGGGATACGAAAATACCACACAAATTCAAATAGTTAACAAAAATTAATCTCGGTTGCATTGGGAGTGAATCATAACTTATTTTTTGAATTGTCATTCGTTATCGCATCGCACGAAAATCGTATAGTGTGTGTGCAGTGGAGATCGGCAGATATTTTGTGGCGATCCATCGGCCGATCGATCGGACGACGGATCGGATAATGTATGGCGGCTTTTAGTCCCGCATTTGTCCAAGAACGATTTGTCGCCAGAGCAATTACATGAATAAACAATATCATCTTCCTACACTAGAAAAGCCTCAGAAGATTAAAAGTAAAGTTCTATACGTTCAGATATTTGTTATATACGAGGGTAAGGTGAAAAGTTCTCGGCCTGACACAGAAATACCGTTACAATCAGATTCAGATTCAAATAATTTATTTCGATATAAATTTGAATGACATTCCATCTTACATATATATTTATATATTTATATATATATATATATATATATATATATATATATATATATATATATATATATATTACATCTGTGCTTGATTTCCAAGCTCTATATACGGCTTGCATCCGGCCGTTTCTCAGCTATAATTTTTTATCTTACAAACTAACTTAATCTACTTGACTAACTTAATTTAACCTTATCTTAATCTTACTTTAAATTCAATATATATGTATAGGTACATATTTACAATTAAAAGTAATCGAAACTAAATAAACTGAAAAGAGTATCAAAGAAAACTGAAATGAAAAGGATAAAACAGAACTGAAAAGAAAGAAGGAAAAAGAAAGAAAAAAGAAAGAAAGAAAGAGAAAAAAAAGACCAAGGAAGGCTCCTATCTCCGCTGATTCTTAGCTCCTCATTTGAGTTGCTCGACCGCTATATGCATACAGCCCTTCAAAGAACTCATCGTGAGCTTCATTCGAAATTGCTGCAGGCTGAATGTATCTATCTATTCGATGGGTATCCACCTCACACATATTACTGATCCTTGGATTACTATGATCTTTAGCTTTCATAAAGAACCGCTTAGTAAGTTCTATAATATGTTTACATAGAGGAGTCATTTTGGTATTACAGTACAGCACGCTGTTTCTGACATACCTTTTCCTCCTCCAGTCATAGTAATTCCCCATACAATATCGAAGAATTCTTCGTTCAAGCTTCTCAGCCTGTTTTATGGCAGTCTTAGAGCAAGCTAGCCACGTTGGCGCTGCATATGTGATGATGGGTCTGGTTAAAGTCTTATACAGGATAACTTTAACCCTACTGGAAAGACCCACCGATCGCCTTAAGAGGCCGTGAATGCATCTAAGAGCAATCATGGTTTTTTTTTAATTGTACGTTTAACATGTGGGTTAAACTTGACATGCTCGTGAAAGAGAACACCCAGGTACTCAAGTGTAGGTGACGGCGCTATCTCCGAACAGCCAATTTTGATTCTGACCTTCTTTGATCCTGCTCGAATGGACTGGGAAAAAGCGTATTTAGAGGGGTTTCTAAATACCGTCACTTGTGTCTTTGAACCGTTTATCTTGATACCCCATTTCTTATAGTAAGAAGATAACGTGGAAAGGTAATCGTTAATTTCTCTACCTGCTCTTATAGGATCCAACCTTGACGCATGGACGAGAGTGTCATCAGCATACTGAATTATCTTCACTGGAGATGGATCCTGCGGTACCGGAATATCTGCAGTGAAAATATTATAAAGAATTGGACCCGAAACAGAACCCTGTGGAACACCTGAGGAAATCTCATATAATTCGGAGTAAGAGTTGTTAATACTAACGAAGTACTTCCTGTTCTGGAAGAAGCTAATGGCTATTTTCACCATATTGGGCGGAAAGTTATTATTGATGAGCTTGTAAATAAGCCCATTCATCCAAACAGAGTCGAATGCTTTTTCTAGATCTAGAGCGCATACAACTGTTGGACAATTCCTCTCATTAAGTGATTTCACAATAGAGTGAAGTAAATAGGACGTAGCATGTTGTGGGCTATGATGTGCTCTGAAGCCGAATTGATGACACGGCAGGATCTCGTTATTGTCCGAGAAGCTCCGGATCTTTGAGATCCAGAACTTTTCAAACAATTTACCAAGATTCGGCAGTAGGGAAACTGGTCGGAAATTGGCCGGATCATGCGAGTCGCCCTTTTTGTGTATTGGTATGATTTTTGCAACCTTCCAACATTCCGGGAAATAACCAATGTTAACGGCGTTGTTGAATATTATTAGAATAACATTCAACACGCTGACTGGAAACTTTCGGATCATGAAGTTTGAAATTCCATCAACTCCACAAGACTTCTTATTATTTAACGTCGAAATGATGTTCTTCAGTTGAGGCATTCTAAGAAAGTTAGATAGATCTACCGGTTTATTGGCAGGATTTTCTTCCGAGAAGGAAGTAATTGGAGAGGAATTCTCAATTGCAAATCTCCTGATGTTATCATCAACCAATTCCAAAAGTGACGCTGGTGTTTCAGCGTTTCTACAATTCAATTGCTTTCTGAAGCCCTCCGCAAACAGCTTTGCCTTTTCTTTATTATCGTGGATAAGGATCCCATTTGCTTTAAGCGGAGTGTCCTTCCTGGTTAATTGACCGGAAATGACTTAACCTCTCGAAAAGCATCAGCTCCTGGTCTGATATTCGCTAGTCTTTGTACTAACTGCTTATTTCGGAAATTAGCGACCATCTCCTGAATTAATTTGCTCAAGCAATTGATTTGTGAAACAAGTGATTTATATGGTCGCGATGTTTTGTTTCCTTCGGAATGGTAAATCCTTTTAAGCATCTTGCGCCATAGCTGCCTGGTCTTGAGATGCTTAACAATATCAGGAGGGAGTGCGTTGTTTCTAAATTTCCCGAGTTGGGAGAGGTAGGAGTGCATCGCGGTTGTTTCATCGATTTTCGAGTTCAAATTTGAGATTACTACATCAATTTCCGGTTGGGAGAGATTCCTGTCAGAGGCAACTTGTATGCCTCTGACGGAATTACCGAGATCAGTGGAAAACAAGCTCCAATCAGTCCTTGAAAAGCTTCTTACCAGAACCGGAGTTGCCTCTGAGAGTTGTGCACTCCGGTTGAAATTTAGGTCCAATTTTACAGCAAAGTGGTCTGACATTCCAACAACAGTTTTGCAGTTATAGCCAGTCAACAGATCCCTCAGATCATGCGAAACAAGGAAGAAGTCCAAAGTGGAAGAGCTGGCAGGTCTCGTGGGAGTAAGCGGAGAGATGATGGAATAAGGATTAGAAGGTGACTCCTCTAACCATTCCCTAAGATGCTTGCCATTTCGGTTGGTCTTGCTATCACCCCAATCTGGATGCCTCGCGTTGAAATGGATAATGTATGGCGGCTTTTAGTCCCGCATTTGTCCAAGAACGATTTGTCGCCAGAGCAATTACATGAATAAACAATATCATCTTCCTACACTAGAAAAGCCTCAGAAGATTAAAAGTAAAGTTCTATACGTTCAGATGTTTGTTATATACGAGGGTAAGGTGAAAAGTTCTCGGCCTGACACAGAAATACCGTTACAATCAGCAAAAATTTATGTTTCCTGCCTGGGTGCACGTGTCATTAAAATTCAAAAATCGAAAAACTTGAATATCGTGCGGTCATAAAATTCTTCGTTTTGGATGGATTAACCCCTAAGGAAATTCATCCGAAGTTAACAAAAGTTTACGGAAACTCTGCACCTTCGATGCCAACCGTTAAAAAATGGGCAACTGAATTTAAACGTGATCGCACGTCCCTCGAAGATGACCTACGTTAAGGACGGCCAAAAACCGCAACCACACCGGAAACCATCGAAAAACTGCATGATATCGTGTTGAACGATAGGCGAATGAAACTAAGTGATATTGCTGTGTGGGAATATCGGAAGAAAAGGCGCGAAATATCTTGCACAAAGAATTAGATATGCGAAAGCTCTGCGCAAGATGGGTGCCGCATTTGCTGAATGCCGATCAAAAGCAAATGCGTAAACGATTTTCGCAGCAAACTTTGCCCCGATTCAATCGGGATCCGACCGATTTTGTGCGGCGATTTGTCACCATGGATGAGACTTGGCAGCACCTGATGAATAATGATCTGTCGGTGGTACGAAACTAGAGGCCGAGGGTCCCATTACACCTGGACCCCGATGCGAGCGCGAGGGTAAGTGAACCGTCCGCCAACCATTCCACCCTTATCGCCCATTGGTTTTTTTATTCCCCATGTATGCCTAACCTGTTTGTGTTGACTTCCCTAGGCCTATGAATTTTGTTAATATGTGAAGGGCAGGGGCAACGACCGGCGGAAACCCCGCCCACGTCTCCTGAACTGAACTACAGCAAGCATAGGCCGCTGCTTAGCTCGTTGAGGGGCCTTTTTCTTCGCCAGATGGCACTGCCCAACCTTCATGGTCATTATGTTTCCATAGACTCCGTCCACTCGGGCGTCGTTGGATGCCCGCCAAACCGTCCGTTACAGAGGCCACAGGAAATATGAAAATACGTGAATTGACGCTAATATGTATTTTCTTAATTTGAATCACCACAAAGACATTTTACTCGTAGATTTGTGTAAAAATCACAAAACTTACACTAGAAAACTTCATTAACTTTCTTCTTCATATAGGCTGTACATGTGTATATGTAAAAATTATGAATGAGTTCTGTAAAATTTCATGAAATATTGCACCTTCCTTTCCAATGTAATTACATATTCAAATTGTTGCTTACAAATATACCTGCACCTTATGAAACTACAATACTTGTTGTGTACTTCCCGACCTACTGGGAAATTTTCGTCACTTTAAAAATTATTATCATTGCTTTGCTCACTACATCCACACATATTTATCCTCGGCTTTTGCATGACAAAAGATTGTTGTATGATAATTATGTTTCCCGAATCGCATCATTATCATAATATCGAACGGAAATAAAGGTTTGGCTTGCACGAATATTTACAATTATCTTTCATTGTACTCGTAATGGACTTACTCTCACCTGTAGGCACATCTAACGTGAGAGTTGACACACCTGCTCTTTAAGGTCAAATAATTTCATATGGCATTTTTGTAGATTAGCCATGAACTCTTGCACGGAGAACTAATGACAGTAAATTGTAGAGGCGGAACATTCGACCAATTCAAATATGTCCCAGCAAACAAAGAGAAATCGAGTGGAAAAATTTAGTTGAAGACAAACCAACCTTTACTCAAAATATCAACAGAAAACTTTTAGTTAGTTACGGGATAGCCCAAAATATCCGGCGAAGCAAATTATCATCATCGTGGCGTGACAGCCCGACGTCGGGCCTTGGCCGCCTGGATCGTTGTCCTCCAATTATCTCGGTCAAGTGACCGCGTCCTCCAATCTTGGAAGCCCAGTAGCTGCTCGGCGTCCACATGTACTGAGCTCTCCCAACGAGATTTCGGTCGTCTAGGCAGTCTCGCTCCGTCAACTCGTTTTGCATTCATCGCTCTCATTGGCATGCGATCATCGACCATTCGTTGGACATGCCCTGCCCATTGATGTCGTTGTAGTTTGATTTACGAAATTTTCAGCTCATCGTACAGTTCATACAACTCATGGTTGCACCGGATGCGCCATCCATCTTGATCGCAAACGGCCCCGAAAATTCGCCGCAGAACCTTACGTTCAAATGTGTCTAGCATGTTTCCGGAGGCTTGAGTTAGGGTCCATGCTTCGCATCCATAGCATAGCACTGGTCGTATAATGGTTTTGTACACGCGGAGCTTCGTATTTCTGTGCACATGCTTCGATTTCATTATGGAGAGAACTGAGAAAAAAAGTCTTATTAGCTAACTGTATCCGTCGCTTGATTTCGTCAGTTTCGTTGGCGTCTCTTGACAAGTTGCTACCCAGGTATATGAAGTTGTTCACGAACTCGATGTTGAGGTCCCCCACATTGATGCTCGGTTGTGCAGGTGTCCTTGTCGTCGATTGCATCATTATTTTAGTTTTACCCTTGTTGGTACGTAGTCGAACTTCTTTTGGAGCGGTATCGAGCGTATGTAGAAGTTCTTCTGCATCGGCCAATCTCCGGGACATGATGTTGATGTCGTCGGCGTACGCTGCTAATTGTATCGACTTGATGAGTAGCGTCTTGCTGTTGTCCATATTCATAGCCCGAATAGCGTAGTGCTAGGTTGAAGAGCGTCGGTGCCAGTCCATCGCCCTGTTTCAGACCAGTGCGTGTTTCAAATAGATCAGTAAGTCTATTCTGCATCCTGACTTGTGAGACGGAGTTGACCATCGTCATCTTTGTCAGTCGCACTAATTTGCAGCATGATGTTGTACAGTAATCCACGATCGATACTGTCGTATGCCTGCTTGAAGTTGATAAAGATTTGGTATACGTTTACGTTGTATTCCCAGCACATCTGGAGTATCAGTTTGACTGTAAAGAGCTGATCGGTTGTAGAGCGACCAGGTCTGCAACCGCTTTGATATTCGCCAATGATTTGTTCTGCGAACGGTTTTATTCTATTTTCCAGAATTTTAGTCAAAATTTTATAGGACGTACAAACTAGTGATATGCCCCTGTAGTTCTCACACCGCAGTTTACCTTCCTTTTTGTGGATTGGACAAATGATGCTTCTGCGCCTATCGTCTGGGATCTCCTCGTCCTCCCATACTCGAAGCGAATAGTCTATTATTTATTTTGATATAAACTTTTGCGTCACCTAAAGGATGAAGTAGATTGACAGCATTTTGCAGTAGCAGTAATAAATGTCATATTGTCTTCCGTCAATCACCTCAAATGTGATTTTTCATATTAAATAAATAACTGGCGCAACAGTCTAATTTGAACCACGGCCTCGAGATGAGTTAGCATCATCTCATTTTCTAGATCGTGACAGTTTTTGTGCAGAGGTATGTGATCAGCAACACGCTCAACCGAGTTATTTACCCCATAATGGGTACTCATTTAACAGCTGAGTGGGCTCATAGTCCGACACGTAAATCCCCGGAGTCGAACCGGGGCCCAGTGCGTTGAAGGCGAACGTGCTAACCGTTGCGCCATCCGGACTACCGGATTTTTCATATTATTTTGAGAAAAAAAAAATGGACGTGGTGTACAATATACCTTTTCCAGATTTTAATGTACAGAATAGCAGACAAATATCAAATTTACATATTCGGTTGACATAGCGATGTAACTCCTATCCAGCGATTTGAGCCGTACGGCTAGAGACGTACGCCTGAAGCCTATGGAATTTAATGGATTGCGAGCGTAGCCGTGTAGAGTGATTTGTTTACAACACGGCATTTTTTCAAACTGTAAATTTGTGATTTAATTAATACGTGAACATAATGGGTGATTCGTCAATGTTTTTAGCGTGGTTACTTATTGATTAATTAATTCCATACAATTTGACATGCGGCTCTAGCCGTACGTCTCTAGTTGTACGGCTTAAAACGCAGCAAAGGAATTACTCCTTAAAGGTCGATTCAGACACATCAGTCACGGCACAGTTCAGTCAACTTCCGAATCATAACCGTCGCCGTCAAGTCACAGTCAAAATAGCGGCTGTATTCACATATAGCCGTCAGGGTATTCAGACCGTAGTCAGTCATTTTTTGTGTGTGCTCTTGAGTGTACCTAGATTTATCTTATGGCATTTTCGGAGAGCGACTTGCTATGCTATATGCTATATCCATATATTTATTATACGATAAATCGTACAGAACGGGGTAATTTCGAACCGACTCGATTATTTTTCGCCGTCGCCCATGTTCACTTTCTAAACTGACGTCCGTCAAACACAAAAAATATCGTTGGGAAGAAAAGTGAAGTTGACTGTTCGGTGACGGAAGCGCGAATGACGGTTCCGATTCGTGACTGCGCCGGCTCAATGTAGACAGCGCCACTTGACTTTCAAGAAACGATATTTTTTGTGACTGATACCGGACGGTTCTGACAGAACTGTGACTTGACGTGACTGATGTGTCTGAATCGACCTTTAAGGCCGTCCGGTATCAGTCACAAAAAATATCGTTTCTTCTATCGCATAATAAATATATGGATATAGCATAGCAAGTCGTTCTCCGAAAACGCCATAAGATAAATCTAGGTACACTCGAGAGCACACACAAAAAATGACTGACTACGGTCTGAATACCCTGACGGCTATATGTGAATACAGCCGCTATTTTGACTGTGACTTGACGGCGACGGTTATGATTCGGAAGTTGACTGAACTGTGACGTGACTGATGTATCTGAATCGACCTTAAGACGGACGTTTGTGACTACTGACTACTACTGCCACTATAAATCTGAAATTGCTTCTCCCACTAATCTTGGCCGCATGGATCGTTGTCCTCCAATTGCCTGTGTCAAGGGACCGCGTCCTCCAATTTTGAAAGCGGAAGCGCAGCAGTTGTTCTGCGTCTTCCAAACAAGCTCTTAGTTTTCACATGAGCTTTGTTTCGCTGATTTACTTAATTTGCCTAGTATCTATATCTAGTATTCGTCTCGATTATACCTAAGCCACCTCATAACCACGATTCAAATCATTTCTATCAGAGAATTTATGTATGTATTATACAAGATGGCTTCAAACTTGATCCAATCATCTGATAATCTTTGCCCACTTTTCAAACTTTCACCAGAAAAGAAAAAGACGAAACCCTCCATAACAGCTTATACGCCATGTTAGCCTCAATAAGCAAATCAATACTATGTGTCGTAAGGACGAGACTACACAAAAAAAAAACACTTTCATTGCTCTTATAGCAGGATTCTTGTGGTTGGGCGGTTACTCGTCTTTGCCCTACCGATTTAAGTGAGTCACACTCCTTAGACTTTGTTCGTGGTATGGTGGTTGGGCGGTAATTCGTATTTGCCCAACGGATTTAAGGGAGTCAGACTCCATAAACATTGTTCGTGGTATGGTGGTTGGGCGAAGGACAAGCTGAAAGTGTTGGTATGTAACATGCATAATGCGCGCAACTGGCGAAATTTTAGCAAGTGCCACGAAATTTCTGGAATATTTGTGCTAGATGACAAAATAATAATAATAATAGGGGGACACTTAACGACAATAGCAATGGTATTTACTGCGGCGAGTGGCAAACTGGCAGAAATCAAATTATCCACCAGACGTGTAACATGATAAGTTGTAACCGATAGCACTTTATATGTTGTTACGCAATTTTTAGAGAAAATTGGAAACTTGAATTGCAACTTATGGAAATTGGTTTACTATATTGGTTATGATCTTATAAATGTTATAAATGTGCTAGCTAGCTAGTTATTAATACTCGTATGTATCCAAATTTGCTGGATTTTCGGAAAATAAATTCACCATGCTATCCGTATAGTTAAAAGGCCACCTTTGAGACAATAGGCGCGTTTTTTTAACAACTATGAAGAACAGAGCAGGTTAAGATCACACAATTACACTAACAATTTAATCTGAGTCGATAGAAGGTTAGTGCAAGAACTCTACTCCGTTAAGTAGTCGGCGTTTTAAATGCAGGCGGCGCAGGTTTCCAAGTTTTCGGGCAGTTCACAGTTTGGGAAGCACATCAAATTCATTTCCTGTCAATAAAATGCTCTTTTTGTGTAATTATGTGGAATAGAAAACATTCAAAATAATTTTGGTGCCAAAAGGAAATTTGTCCGATTGTATCTGCACCAAGGATTTAAGTTTCCTTTAGAAATCTGAGTTGACGTTTGAATTTTTACTAAACCAAGACACACTCCCAGCAAAGACATGCCCCGTTTTCGTTTTTTTGCTGCTTATTCTCCTCTACTGTGCTCTGTACAAAAAAAAAACGCAGCTAATGAAAAACAATATTCTAATACAACACGGTCACTTTGTCTATCCACACATGGTGCTGCTACAATACTTTCGTTTATTTTCAATATTATTAGTTCTATGGATTCGACAACTCTCACGTCCATCAATGCTTAACACAGAAAACATGCAAATGTGATGCAATATGAGGGCAGCCTTATGGTGTACCATACATCCATCCATTCATTCATGTTTAAGCACAAGTACATTCGTCGATACACACCTCACTTCACTACTGTGGCCAGACTCAATCAATTTAGAAACAGCAGTCGAAATTCGACTGCAGTCTCTAGAAATAAATACACTAAAGCACACAAAAAACCATGTGGGCAAACGAATTACGCTATTTGCATTATAAAACAAGTTAGCCTTCGGCTTCGCTTCGCGTGAAGGGTATCATGCCTTCTTATGGTGCATTTGCCACTTTGAAATTAGTGGTAAAACTTGTTCCGATTTCACTGTTCCTTTGAGAGTGTACATGAAATAGTGGGCCGATTTCAAGCAAATTTAGAAACGAGGTTTGGCAGTCAATATGATCGAATAATATAAAATTTCGTAAAGATATCTTCAGAAATAAAAGTTTTTCTAACAAAAACTTGCTTTTGGAACGGTCGTCGTTCCTATGACAGCTATATGATAGAGTAGTCCGATTTCAACCAAATTGGGAATGTGATTTGAATAAAGATATTATTGATTAATGTGAAATTTGAAAACGATATCTTTAGAAATAAAAAGTTTTTCTCACAAAGACGAATTTTTGGACCGGTCATTCCTATGGCAGCTATATGACGTAGTAGTCCGATTTCGCCAAGAAGGCTTTGTACAAAATTCCAGCTCGATAGTTTTAAAACTGAAATTCCAGCTCGATAGTTTTAAAACTGAGGGACTAGTTTGCATAGAAACAGACGGACGGACAAAGCTTAATCGACTCATCTCATCATACTGACTAAGATATATATAATTTATATGGTCGGAGATGTTTCCTGGGGGGCAAAAACTCCTCTTCCATAGTCCTCCGCGTGGGCGCCCCCTGGAACGGCAGTGGTCACTGACCATTGCCAACCAACGTCAAGCCGCCAGTGATGGCGGTGCGATGATTTGGTTGAGGTACCCCTGTGGTGTGGGGTGTGAAAAAAAATACCAAGGCCTTTCCCTTTGAGGGCCTGTCGTTAAAACCGACAATCAAAGGACAGGATGTGTATGCCAGCAACTTGCACTATCCGAAATCTTTATATGCTAACGAAACGTCAACTATGCCTCGGATAAGGACTGACTCAACGGTTACGACTTTTAGCTATCGTACAATGACAAAGATTGAATTCTGGAATGTGCGTACTCTCCTGGACAATGGATCAGAATGTCCCCAGAACGCACGATTTCTTCAATTAGAGAGTGAATTTCTGAGGTACAAATTAAATATCTTAGGAGTTAGTGAGACAAGATGGTGGAACAGCGGAGAATTCATCTCTCCAACGGGCAGCACTGTAATGTTGTACTCCGGTAAAGCTACCGGTAGTCGCCGTGAGTCAGGTGTGGGGCTCCTTTTAACCAGTGCCGCGCGAAACTGTCTCTTATCCTGGGAACCGGTCTCTGACAGGGTCTTGACCGCCAGGTTCCGGACCAAAATGAGGAACATCTGAATAATACAATGTTATGCCCCTACTGAACCCGACAATGTCTTGACAAATGACTCCTTCTACGAACAACTAAACGCCGTTCAGGGCAGAACACCTAAAGGTGACATTATAATGGTTATGGGTGATTTGAATGCGAAAGTTGGCGCTGATAACTATGGGCTCAGACATGTGATGGGGAGACACGGTCTTGGTGATCGTAATGACAACGGTGAAAGATTTGTAGAGTTCTGCAACTTTCACAGTCTCTTCATCGGTGGTACTATGTTTGAGCATAAGGACCACCACAAAATCAATTGGTCCTCTGTTGATCGGCGCAGAACACAAATTCAGATCGACCATTTTGCCATTAGTAAAAGATTCAAGAGTTGCCTCCTGGACGTGCGAAACAAGAAGGGTGCCGATATTGGGATGGGAAGAGACCATTATCTTATGATCGCTAATGTTCGATTGCGTATTGCAGCCGTGCGCCGCCCCAGCGACGAAAGTTCCAGGCCCCGCAAATTCAACACCGCTCGACTAAAAAATCCGGCTGTCTTACAACAATATAATGACCATCTTGCACAAAAAGCGGCTGAGATAACTAGTCACCCAGATAGTGACATAAACGAAAACTGGCATGCCATAAAAAATGCGTACATTGATAGCGCAAATACCATCCTTGGCCCAAACCCGGATTGCCGGAATAAGCCCTGGATGTCCGACGCTTCATGGCAACGGATTGTTGAAAGAAAGGAGCTGAAAGTTCGTTTGGCTGCATCATCAGACGACAATCGAAGCAGCATCGAACTCCTTTACCGTCAAAAAGCTCGAGAAGTTCAGCGTAGTGTGCGACGCGATAAAAGAGTTTATGCCAATTCTCTTTTAGCATCAGCAGAAGAAGCCGCTAGAAGTAACAACTTAAACGCCGTATACGGTGCCATCAAGGAGTTTACAAGTGGTCGTAACTCCTGCCAACATCCGGTGAAAGATAGTGATGGAAAGCTACTTATCTTGGAAGAAGATCAAATGAGGCGGTGGAAAGAACACTTCGCCGCGGTCCTGAACCGTGTAACCTCTGGTGAAGTTCCCCCTCATATAGATAATTTAGCTAACCATCAAAATGTGCGTATACGGTCCACTGCCCCGACTAAAGAGGAAATTGTCACTGCAATTATTGCACTAAAGCGAGGAAAGGCCGCCGGACTTGACGGCATCCATGCCGAACTTTATCAAGCAGCGCCAAGCGTAACTGCCGATTTGCTGCACCCACTTGTTGATAAAGCGTGGAATACAGAGACCTTTCCCACTGAGTGGAAGGAAGGTTTGATCATCAAACTTCCAAAGAAGGGTAGCCTCACAGACTGTAATAATTGGAGAGGCATTTGTGTGCTTCCTGCCGTTGCCAAGATAATAGCTAAAATCGTCCTGGAAAGACTAAAGGCCCACTTAGAAAGCACAATTGATGAAGAGCAGGCGGGTTTTCGATCCGGATTCTCCTGTGTCGATCACATTAACACCTTGCGAATCATCATCGAGCAATGCGCTGAATACGATTCTCCGCTTCACTTGCTTTTCATCGATTTCGAAAAGGCTTTCGATAGTGTGAACCGGGATTCTATATGGGCGGCCTTGCGCAGGAGAGGCATCCCTGAGAAGCTTGTGGCTATTATTAAGGCAACCTATGACGGCGCGAAATGTCGGGTTCTGCATAAAGGTAAGGTGTCGGGGGACTTTGAGATTCGCAGTGGAGTTCGGCAGGGGTGCATCCTCTCACCGATCCTATTCCTCATAGTGATCGGCGACGTGTTGCATGCAGCCCTATCCGGACTCGACAGAGGAATTCAATGGACTTTGGCATCTTATCTACAACATCTTGACTACGCTGACGACATATGCCTACTCTCCCACAAAATCATGGATCTGTCCGCAATGGCGTTAGATCTCGAGAGGGAGGCAAGCAAGGTTGGGCTAAAGATTAACACCAACAAGACCAAGGTTCTTAGCCCGCCGTTGCGAAAAAGAAATCCGACACCTATTGCTATCAATATTAATGGGCAGCCTGTGGAGAAGGTGGACAACTTCGTCTACCTGGGTAGCATTGTTGCCGAAAATGGTGGTACGGAGCAGGACATCGCTCGTCGTATCAACCAGGCTAAACGCGCATACGGCATGCTGTCCAAAATCTGGCAGGGCAGTTATTGCTGAGATAACTGCCCTGCCAGACCAAGACCAAGCTGGGCCTGTTTCGCTCCCTGGTACTATCAGTGCTTTTGTATGGGAGCAGTACATGGAAAGTTTCCGTAGGAGTTACCAGAAAGCTGCAAGTTTTCGTCAACTCATGTCTTCGTCGAATTTTAAGAATTTTCTGGCCTGAAACAATATCAAATGAAGAGCTAAGTCGGCGTACGGGTCAGATGCCAATCGACGAATTGATACGCAGGCGAAAATGGCAGTGGATAGATCACACATTGCGGAAGAGTGATAACTGCATTGCTTTGCATGCCATGAAATGGAACGCCATTTCCAACCAAGGCCGACCAAGAGGGGGTCCTCGAATCACATGGCGTCGATCTGTGGCAAAGGAGTGTCAGCTACTGGGTAAGTCTTTTGGGGAGTTGCGCCCCATTGCCCAGAACAGAGTACGATGGCGCGCAGGAGTAGTTGACGCGCTATGCCCCGCTAGGGGTTAAGGCAAAGTAGTAGTAATGTGAAATTGATTGCCATCATCCTAAGGATAATACACCGCATCCCCAGAACTATAACATTTTTAGGCTAAAAAAAAAAACAAAAGTAAGGCCCCATAGCCCCACCCGTAACATATTTTGTAATATGGTGACCACCGCTCAATTTGTCACGAACATCGAACGTGCAAGGATATCCAATCAAAATTATTTTGAATTAAGTGTTTAACCACATACGTGCTCTGGATCAGGCTAGCAACGGCATTTAATCGAATTGATTGAAGCAACAGGAGGTCGTCATGTTGTCGGTCTTTTCACGCGACTAATACAACAGGCGATTATCACCATAGCGGCCTCAAACCATAATACGATATTTTCTAATCATTATTAGTGCTGGAAAACTATATGGTCTATTGAACTATAGTCTAGTTAATTATTTTCTGTCAATATCGTCGACTAGACGAAGGAAAGACAGAAAAGACCGCTTCATCTTACATACGACTGACAGGGCAAATCTGATAGCTGGCTTGTACAAATATCAAAGCAATGCCAATCATGACGCCCAGCTAATTTTGGGAAAGTTCATAGGTTAAAAATAGACGAAAGTAATCATAGTCCTCTGGGCACTTCAAAAATAGACATGATTTATAGAAGAGCTTTGAAAGTCAAGGAGAAAGTTAATGTGTGTTTTGGGATTAAAGTAAAAAAAATGAACAAACGCAAATGCACTCAAGTATTTCTAAGATTTTTATTATTTAAATTATTTAAACGGGATTTCACTCAGATAATTGTCTTTCAATGCTTCCCTCTTGACTTCGAACAGGAAATGAAGACGTTATATTTAGAAAAATCGCTTGCTTTGGTCAATAAACAGATTGTTTATTTTTTAACTTTTTAATTGAATCTTTTTTGTTTATTAGCAGAGTCTGTCGATTATCGAAACTGATCTGTTTTATAACACCTTTTCACAATTTTTGTCTAAAAAAAACCAATCATTTGGAGGAGATCAAATTAAGGCAAATAAAAAAGTTTAACTGCTAGTACGCACAAAATGCGTTGTTTACAAAAAGTAAATATTTAAGTGTATGAATGAAATGTACACAATCGATAAAATCAAATAAATTGTAATGAAGACATGGAGCAAATTAACTCATGCCATATGGGTTGACGCAAGTGTGATGTAGGATGAACAAGATCAGAATGAGACGATTTTAGTAATTAGCCGCTTCTCCTTATTTTTGTAAGTTCAAACTGCCGGATAGACAATTTTTTAGAGGTTGCTCTATTGGAAGCACTACTACCACTTTTGGTAGAATTCATATAAGTATAAGATATAATATTATCTTAAATATTGTAGTCCGGATGGCGCAACGGTTAGCACGTTCGCCTTCTACGCACTGGGCCCCGGTTCAATTCCTACTGTATGCAGTAGTTTTCGATAAAAAAGGGGATTTACGTGTCGGACTATGAGCCCAATCAGCTGTTAAATGAGTACCCATTTATGGGGTAAATAACTCGGTTGAGCATGTTGCTGATCACACACCTCTGCGCAAGACATACCGTCACGATCTAAAAATGAGATGATTCTAACTCATCTCGAGGCCATGGTTCAAATTGGACTGTTGCGCCAGTTATTTTTTTTTATAAGATATAATCTAATATACTCTCTCGGCTAGTCTCAGTAGTGGATAATCTTAGGGAGGAGTCTTATACTCTATTCTCTGATGCAAACTTGTGGACAGTTTGCTTTGGAAACTCACTTCGCTGAGCTGTATAGAGCACAAGGCTATCCATATGGTCAAGAGATCATAGTCATGGGGACATTTGAGGAAGTAGTAGAGTAGTACAAGAATTTTGCAACGACAGTGGTTTTTGTTTTAATGCTGCCAAGACAAGGCAGTTCCATTTCGAAGGAAAATAAAGCCTAAACAAATCAGATGCCCAAGCATGTATACCATGTCTCTACCCCTTGGCAGAAAATGCCAAACACTTGGGTATAATTCTTGACCAGTGTTGCGCAGATCCCAGACCAATGATCCGATCCAGCGATTCGGATCGCGGACAATGATCCGGTCCGGATCATTGGTCCAATATCGTGATCCGATCCACAATCACGGAGGTCTGACGATCACCAAACAGGATCATTTTTTTAAGGACAAGAACAGGGCAGCGAAACAGCAGGCAGCACAAACGGAGAGGACTTTTTCAGTGAATTGAAAAACATGTACGAGAAATTAACGGACCACAACTTAAATGAGGAAAATTTCACTGAAAATTGGTTCTTTGGCTACATAAACGACAAGACAAATCGGGTGCTTGCATAAGTTCGACATTATCAAAAATATGTTTTTGAAATACAACACAACCATGCCTTCGTCTGCTCCTATCAGGTGAATTTTCAGTACTGGTCTTGAAATATACACAGCGCGCCGAAATAGATTATCTTCGAAAGCATTCGAGCACTTGTTGATGCTTAAATATAGGGTGTTCTATTAAGACGTGTGGTACTTTGATTTTGAATAAAACGCAAACGGTTCGGAATTTTTCCAAATATTTTATTTCGTTCGAAAGGCCACACAATAGGATTATGTGTGGAAAATTATTTCGCGGATATGTTCACCGCGACTATTCCGTAGATATCTCACTCTTTCGGCCATATTTTCGATGACATTTTGCAGTAGGGCCTCCGGAATGGCCCGAATCACCGATGTAATATTGCGTTTCAAGTCTGAAATCGTCTTCGGATCATTCACATAGACTTTATCCTTCGTGTAACCCCACAGAAAAAAGTCTAACGGCGTCAAATCGCATGATCTGGGCGGCCAATTCACATATATACACATATATAACTATGAATGGTTTCTTTTCTTCCGATTTTTTCTTTTGTTTCCTTCATTTCGTACACCCGTTTATTTCATTTTGAATCGAGAAATAAAAAAAATGTTTATTCATAATCGATTTTGTCGTTTTAATTCAATTTTATTTCATTTTGTGTCAATTTCATATTTTACAGCAAAAAAATGATCCTAAAAATGATCCGATCTTGCGATCCGGATCGTAGGATCACGATGAGCCGATCCGGATCACGTTTTTGGCGATAATGAAAAAAATGTTCCGGACGCAACACTGCTCTTGACAGCAAATTGGTTTAGTCGGCACACCTCAAAGTTGTATCAGAGAAGGCCCAAAATCTATGTAGATCTGCTGACAATATTAGTTGGGGAACTGGTGGCCCTTTGGTTACGTTGTAAGTACCAAGGCTAGAACCTCCACGATCGTTTCTTTGTAATGCAAGAATACGAAAATGAGAAGTCTGGCAAGCCTCCGAGGGTGGGTTTGCCGTAGAGGGTTCAAATTTGCAAAAACCGTTAAAATGACGTCATTTCATCAAGTTTGCCGCTGTGTATTATGAAAGATACTAATTATCCAGCAATATTTTCTATTTTTGTAGTGGGGTTCAAAGAAGATTCTGCCGAAAGCGCTCGTAAATACGAATTGGACTTCCGGTAAAATCACTAGAAAAAAGAACCTTTTTAGTTTTTCTTTCCGAATATTTTGAAAACGGTTAACCGTAGCGTAAAATATTCAAAGACAAAATGAAAGACCACCAGGAAACTCTTCTCTCTCTCTGGATCCTGCTAACACCTTGTAAGGCATAGGGCATTAACCACGCCGACTTTCCACCTCGTCCTGTTCGCCGCCATCGCCTTCGACTGACTCCACGATTTGCCTATTGACTTACCCTCGACCTCAACTGATCTTCTTCAGGTGTTTCTAGGTCGTCCAACGTGACTTGCGGCGACTTGCATCGGTACCCTGTGGGTTCCAATCGAGAGTCGGTTTAGTAATGTTTTTCAGCCCTTTTCGAAGTGTATGACCTATCTATTGCCATTTTCGCCTTTTTATTTATTTATTTATTTGAAATGACCTCCGGCCAGCGTATGTGTAGGATGTACCGTAGACACTGGTTCAGGAAAGTATGCAATCTAGTTGTTATCGCCTTGGGCACCTTCCAAGTTGAACAGATTTTACATTGGTTTCGAAGATCCTGAGTTTAGTACGTCTGAAGATGTTGTTTTGCCAAAAAGAAGTCAAACTGAAAACACCTCGAGCCTTATTGATGCGAGACAGTACATTAGCATCCGCTCCACCATCTGCTGTTCCGAGGTAGCAAAAATTGTCCACTTTTTAACCGTCTGCCCCGAAACACAAATCTCGCTCTGTCTTCCTAGATCCAAGCTCAAGTACTTAGTTTTGGCAGCATTGATTTTAAGCCCCACATTGCCACTTGCGCGGTGCAGGGCATCCGTCATTTGAACTATTTTAGATTATCCGATCAATTTGAAAGAAGGCAAATATCGTCGGCGTAATCCAGGTGTTGAAGGTATTCAAACAGCTTCCATCTGATACCTTTGCTCTGGTGTTCATGAAGCGCGCTGCAGAGTACGTCGTTACTCAGTTGCCCCAACCCCTTGTGGGGCATAGCGCGTCAACTGTTCCATGTGGCCCAGTTGACGTTTCGTTGGCATAAATTTCGGAGAATGCAGTTGCCAGCATGCACCTCCAAAGAGTACGTCGTTAATGGCAATTTAAACAGTATAGGGGACAAAATGCAGCCTTGTCTCACTCCGCTATGAGCCTCGAAGGGATCTGAAAGATTACCCTTGTGTAAGACGTGACATTGGGCTCCCCTGTAGGACTCGTTGATGATGGATATGATTTTATCTGGTATGCCTCTCCTACGTAAAGCCTTCCAGATATATTCCTGGTCAACGCTGTCAAACGCCTTCTCGAAACCGATAAACATGAGATGTAGTGGGGATCTCCACTCTGCGGATTGGTCAATAAATAATTCGGAGGGTGTTGATGTTGTCGCTACATGAAAAGCGCTCGCGGAAACCAGCCTGTTCACCGTTCAGTGTGCGGTCAACTGTATGCTTGATCCGGTTTAAGACTATTTTTGCTATCAGTTTGGAGACTGCGGGGAGGAGGCAAATTCTACGCCAATTATTACAATCCTTCAGGTTCTAGTCTGATATTAATGTTTTTCGTGTCTCAAATAGTTTTCGAGATAATCACTAGAAAACACGAAACCAAAAAACTTTTTTGGTTTTTTGAAAATATTTCGAAAACGGTTAATCATAGTGAAAAGTTTCTGAGAGCAAATGAAAGACCACAATAAAATCCATAAAGATTGTGACAACTTTTTTCGTATCTGATATAGTTTTCGAGATAACATCATTTAAAGAGTGGTATATTTGTCAGAAATTCCAGTGAAAGATTTTTACAGTCAACAATCAATGGCCATAAAATGTATCCCACTCAGCTATGCTCTGAAATTTCTGCCAAATATACTACACTTTAAATGCAATTTAAATGAAGTTATCTCGAAAACTATTTCAGATACAAAAAAAGTTGTTAGAAGCGTTTTGATATATTTCCTTGAGATCTTTAATACGGTTAACCGGTATCGAAAAATGTCCCAAGACAAAATTTTCGAAATATTGTCAAAAAAAAAACAAACAAAAATAGTTATTTTTTGTTGTTTTCTGAGTTTTAGCGGAAGGTTATCTCGAAAGCTATTTCAGATACGAAAAAATTGTTCAGACATTTTCTATGTGGTCTTTCATTTGATCTCAGAAACTTTTCACTTGATTAACTGTTTTGGAAATATTTTCAAAAAACCAAAAAAGTGTTTTTGTTTCGTGTTTTCTAGCGATTATCTCGAAAACTATTTGAGCCACGAAAAAGACTGATATCTCATTTTTAAGGGAGGAAACCACATTAGGAGGTTCAAAAAATCCATTTCTTATTGCATAGATTGTTAGCTTACCAATCCAAGATTACACTGCTCATCGGGTATAGTCTACAGGCTGGAGCGCACAGCAGGTAGGGCGGAGAAATACCTCAGGTAGTCGCTTTATGTACTTCCGTAGCCTTGTAGCGGAACCCCACTTTTGCATATTTATTTTCACATAACGGTATAGAAGGTAGTAGAAGCACCAAACACAAGGGACTATTTCGATTATATTTTACATATTCTATTTTTTAAACGCGTTGACTTTTTTCGCATTCGCGGGAAGTCTAACTCAAAAAGTAATGAGATCATTATGAAAATTGAAGGTATGATCCTTTATAAAATTACGCAAAACATGAACCAACGTTTGAGATGATACCATATTTATAAGGGCGTTTTCAATTGCATAATTAGTGAACATAAATGGTGAATATTGAAATAATTTTTTTCAACACTTACAAAATTTGTAATTTACATTATTTTCACCTGCACTAAGGTTCATAGTCTTAGAAAATAAGTTAATAATGTAAAACTAAAACCTTTTTGATTTCGGATAAAAATTGGAATCGCTACACGTCCCGCAATTGGAGGTTTCCCCCTTAAGAGTTTTCTGGTGACCTTTGATTTTGTCTTAGAATATTTTACGCTGAGGTTGACCATTTTCAAAATATTCAAAAAAAAACTAAAAAGATCCTTTTTTTTTGTGTTTTTTTTTTCCGAGAGTCTACCGGCTCTAATTCAGAGGTTTGTCTGTCTTATCGTAACAGGAGTCATTTGCTCTTGCCCCACGGCGCGGCGGCCCTTGATGTTCTGATTGATCTTCCACCTCTGTATATTTATGTGAAAGCAAAAGGAAACAAACAAACCTTTTTGTTAAACCGTAATAACGAACTATTTGTGATCTTCTAACCGGACACTCGCGTCGGAGAGGTTATCTTAAAACCATGGTCATATTGGAGGCCAGCAGCTGCAGATTCTGCGAGAATGATGACGAAACGTCAATTCATAGTCTCTGCGATTGTGCGGTGTTAACCTGTCGTCGCGTCGTAGGGATAGTCTTGGGGTCGCGTTTCCCGAGACAGATGATAAAGACTCACCCCAGCTTTTGAGTAACTTCATCAGTGGGATGAAGCTTGATCGACAGGCTCTGTCCTGACATCAGATTTCGATTCATAGCATAATAAACCTATCGGTCTCAATGCTTGCCAACATTTTTCGCTCACAGCCCTTTCCCCTATCTGTCTAATGGTTAAGGCAAATAGTATAGTTATAGTAGTACAATAATACGAATAAAAAAAGTACTTTTAGAAACAGACTACACCGGCAAAGGTGCCGAAAAAGTATCATGACCAAGGACATCCGTCTTGAAAATCTCAAAAATAGCGTAGCTCGTTCGCCTATGTCGATAAAAGACGCATGATTGAATGTCTGCAAAAAATACAATCCCGATACTCGTACCGTTAGCTGAAAAAAAAAATCTGATCGGTTATCGTCCAGTCGAAGCCCACGCTTGATTGAGGCGATGCGCCTTGAAGGCGAAGCGACCGTCATTGGCGAGAAAACATTGAAATATGAAAGTTACAAACTGAAGCCGGGTAAGTCTATCTTTTATAAAATTTAAAAACCCCTAAATTTGTTTTTAACTATGCTTCTTCGCCGAGTCAATTTCTAAAATTACGTTGAACTGAAGCATATTCGTTTAGCGACTTTAGGAAATCGATAGTGGGGCATAGACTACTCCCGCGCGCCATCTTACTCAGTTCTGGACAATGGGACGCTTTGCCTCCACTATTTACCCAACAACAAACTCGTCGGCAACAGATCAGCGCCATGAGTTTCTAGGATACCTCCTTGGTCGGCCTTCATTGGGAAGCATATCCCATATCATGGCATGTCTAGCAATGCAGAGGTCACCCTTTCGCAGTGTATGATCTACCCATTGACATTTTTAGCCTGCGTATCGATGGCATCACGCCGACTCAGCTCTTCATTATACCCTTCACGGATGTGATAGGGTATTAACTTTGTCATGAAGTTTGCAACGCACAGAAGGAAGCATCTCCGACCATATAAACTACATATATTCTTGGTCAGTATGATGAGACGAGTCGATTAAGCTTTGTCCGTCTGTCCGTCTGTTTCTATGCAAACTAGTCCCTCAGTTTTAAAGCTATCGAGCTGAAATTTTGTAAAAAGCCTTTTTTCCTATTGCAGGCTGTATATATGTCGGAACCAACGGAATCGGACCACTATGTCATATAGCTGCCATAGGAACGACCGGTCCTTGTGGGAAAAACTTTTTTATTTTTAAGGATATCTTTTTAAATTTCACACCAATCAATAATATCTTTAGTCAAATCCCACTCCCTAATTTGGTTGAAATCAGACTACTCTATCATATAGCTGTCATAGGAACGACCGGTCCAAAAATTCATCTTTGTGAGAAAATTTTTTTATTTCTAAAGATATCGTTTTCAAATTTCACACGAATTACTAGTATTTTTATTCAAATCATATTCCAAAATTTGGTTGTAATCGGACAACTACGTCATATAGCTGCCATAGGAACGACCGGTCCAAAAATTCGTCTTTGTGAGAATTTTTGTTTTATTTCTACAGATATCGTTTTTAAATTTTCCAATAATCAAAAGCATCTTTAGCTAAATCACATTCCTGAATTTGGTTGAAATTGGACTATTATATCGTATAGCTGTCATAGGAACGACCGTTCCAAAAGGAAGTTTTTGTTAGAAAAACTTTTTTATTTCTGAAGATATCTTTACCAAATTGTATACTATTAAATCATATTGACTGTCAAACCACGTTTCTAAATTTGGTTGAAATCGGCCCACTATTTCATATACCTCTCATAGGAACAATGAAATCGGAACAAGTTTTACTATTTACGAAGTGGCAAATAAACCATAAGTCACTCCGAAGGTATGATACCGCGGCCTACGGCTAGCTTGTTTAATATTGATTATTGCCAGTAAATTTTGCAAATTCGACGAAGACATGAATTGATGCAAACTTGTAGCTTGCTGGAACTTTCCATGTGCAGCTCCCATACAACAGCAGCTGAATGTGCATTTATGACGAGCGATTTCCTGCTCAGTATCGCCACTTCTGGCAACAATGTTACCTAGGTAGACGAATTGATCCCCCTTCCCCACAAACTGTCCATGTACTGAAGGCAATTTTTTCTTCGCAATAGTGGGTTAAGAACCTTAGTGTTGTTGGTGTTAATATTTAACCCAACCGTGATCGCCTCCCTCTAGCTCTACAGTCAGATGTATAGATCCATCGAATTCCTCTGTGTCATCCGGATGGGACAGCATGCAACACATCGCCAATCACTATGAGAAATAAGATCGGTGAGATGGTGCACCTGTGCCGAACTCCACTCCGGATCAGAAAGTCCTCCGACACCTCACATTTATGAAGAACGTGAAATTTCGCGCCATCGTACGTCGCCCTAATAATAGCCACAAGCTACCTCTCCTGCGCAAAGCCGCCCATATAGATTCCCGGTTCATACGGTCGAAAACCTTCTCAAAAACAAAGAAAAACCAGGCCGAAGCGTATATACCCTAGACTTGTACAGACCTAGTGGTGATACCAAAAGTACCAAATGGCAACGACCTTATGCATTAAAAGTGATTTTCCTATATGGCCAGTTTATAGGGGAGGTTGGCAATCATTCAGGAGGATCTGGACCATTATCAAAATCAATGAACTAACCCATTCTACAAATATTTGTCGAATTTTTCAAGTCGCTAGCTTCATTTTATCGAAAGTTATTGCTTATTTGAAGTTTCACTTGTAGGGGAGGTAGGGGTTCCTTGGGTCGGATCTTGCTCATCATTGCCACCAACAAATAATATCATGCTACAAACATTTAAACAAAATTTCAAGTCTCTAGCTTCACTCTATCGAAAGTTATCGCTTATTTGAAGTTTCATTTGTAGGGGAAGTAGGGGTTTCGTTGGTCGGACTTTACGTATTTTCAATATTAGCCAACTGTATCCTATTCAAAACATTTGACCAAAATTTTAAGTCGCTAGCATTCTTTTGTCGTAAGTTATCGCTTATTTAAGTTTCATTTCTAGGGGAGGTAGGGGTTTCTTAGGTCGGATCTAACCCATCTTGAATACCAACTAACCCAATCTCACTTCAAACATTTGACCAAAACTTCAAGTCGCTGGCTTGATTCTGTCAAAAGTTATCGCTTATTTGAAGTTTCATTTGTAGGGGAAGTAGGGGTTTCGTTGGTCGGACTTTACGTATTTTCAATATTAGCCAACTGTATCCTATTAAAAACATTTGACCAAAATTTTAAGTCGCTAGCATTGTTTTGTCGTAAGTTATCGCTTATTTTAAGTTTCATTTCTAGGGGAGGTAGGGGTTTCTTAGGTCGGATCTAACCCATCTTGAATACCAACTAACCCAATCTCACTTCAAACATTTGACCAAAACTTCAAGTCGCTGGCTTGATTCTGTCAAAAGTTATCGCTTATTTGAAGTTGCATTTGTAGGGGAGGTAGGGGTTGTTTGAGTCGGATCTTGCCCATTTTCAATGCCAACCTAGTAGATCTTACTAACAACATTCTAACAAATTTTTAACTTGCTAGTGTCATTCTATCGAAAGTTATCGTAATTAAATGAATATTTAACTTTTTGAAATTTGTAGGGGAGGTAGGCGTTCCTTTGATTTGATTACGCCCAACTTACTAGAACTCAAGCAGCTTCTCACCCCAAGATTACATGCCAAAAATCAAGTGTCTACATCAATTGGTTCAAGAGTTATAGACAAAAAACTCGAAAAGTAGGGTAGTACGGGGCTCTTTGTAAGAAAATTGCCGTTAGTTTTCAACTGATCGATTTTATTTTTCCAGGAGAGTAGAAGATCATCCTCCCGAGCAATCTACTGAAGCTAGAGCTTTTCATGTTTATTTAATCGGGAGTTATAGATACATTTAATTATTTTACATATGTAGGGGAGGTAGGCGTTCTCTTGGCCTGATCACGCCCATTTTCAATACCAACCAACTAGATCATACTTCTAATACTTGACCAAAATTTCAAGGCTCTAGCTTCCTTCTTTCGGAAGTTATCGTGCGAACGGACAGACAGACGGACAGACAGACGGACAGACAGACAGACAGACAGACAGACAGACAGACAGACAGACAGACAGACAGACATAGCTAAATCGAATCAGGAGGTGACCCTGATCATTTATATATATACATTGCCATACCTCCGGAGCCTCCTTTAAGGTGTTACATATTTCCGTCGTGACAAAAACAACAAGTGAAGCAGAGAATTGTATTCAACGCATTGCTCGATGATGAGTCGCAAGGTGTTAATGTGATCGACACAGGAGAATCTGGATCGAAAGCCGGCCTAACACTATTCGCAATTGTGTCACAAAATGTGTTCTGTACAAAAAGGTACTGTATGATATCGCGGTTGTACCTTTTATACTGGCAGGCTTCCTCGGCAAGACGGAGTGCTGTGGTAATCACGGCAGACCTTTTACCAAATCTTTCATAAAAGTGGATAAACTCACCCTACATAACTTCCATTAGTATTTGCTTCCATCTAAAAATCTCATTCGACCATAAAACCCCTAGAATTGAACATCATTATCTGTCACAAAATCCTACTTCATACCCACTTTACGCTTTCTGAGGATATACATAAATACGCCTCACTCGTTATTAACCGATGATTACTAACCATAAACAAAATTCCCGTGAGTTTAAACATGTTCAATTAAGTGGAGCCTGAAAGGCTATATTGTCTGCCCATTGCTACCCTACACACTTGAGGGCAGTAAAATAAAAGAATACGATTTCGACGCGTCTACGAATGTACATGGTATAATTTAGAAAATGTTACTAAAAATAAAAAAGTCTATTTTAGTCAATCACTAGTTGCGCTACTCATATACCTATAGTGCACTTGGCGGCAACGTCAACTTTTCCCAAGTTAATCGATGACTCGGATAATTTACTTCCCTGATAGATATATATTTTTCTCATTTGAATTGAATTACCTAATGGAGGAGGCGGCGCGACGCGGCAAGGGTTTTTTTTTATGGAAATATTTATAGTCTTGTGAATTATACGAAAAACGAACGGTTATTTTTAATTCAATTTAAAACGAAGTAGCTTTTGTAATTAGTCGGATAGTGAAAAAGTGACACTACGTAACTTATTCAGACTAGTTTCATTGACTTATCAATAGAGGCACCGATGTGACGTCAATATTCTCTACCCTTGCATGACGATCTCGATAAACCCATCCTTATTGGCCAGGGTAAAATTTTGTATACTCAATTGCCCTAACCCCTTGTGGGGCATAGCGCGTCAACTGTTCCATGTGGCCCAGTTGACGTTTCGTTGGCATAAATTGGTTTCGGAGAATGCAGTTGCCAGCATGCACCTCCTGCACATCCATGGCCACGAACGTCGCCGTGGACGGGACTTGAACCCGAAACGCCGGCAGTCATGTTTGACTGCCGGCGTTTCGGGTTCGAGTCCTGACTGATGCCTCAACACACTATGCTACCGGTCGACCCTAAATTTTGTATGGCATTGGACAATTTTAACCTTTACTTACTTTATATTTATTTTCATTCAGTTATTATAAAAGCGCCCTCAAATTAGCAAGATATTGAACAAAAATTATTCAAATTTTCGTACAAAATTCTAAACGACGGTATATGAAGTACAAAACTTTCAGCACAAATTTACACAAAATTTCCAGTAATGTCGATACAATAAGAACCGCGCACAGACTGATTAAATGAATTGTTTCGCAAATTTTTCTCGATTGCCCCACATATGGTATTTTCATTAAAAAAAAATATCAAATGATAATTACCCTTTCAAGGGCATGGGCACGTCAACATGTTGACGTTTCGATAGCATATATTTTTTTTCGGACGTGCAGTTGCTAGCATGCACCTCCTACCCGCACCGTCTTTATACTCAAGCTCGGAGCGCTGTGGGAGTTCTAGTAGTACTCAGAGGCAGATTTTATTAAGGAGCCGAGGATTGAACCTCCGTCTCTCTAGATGTAATATCGTAGAGCGGTGACAGTGACCACACGGCTACCGAGCTATTTGAACATTTTTGCGGATCTTTCAGTATATTAGGTTAGGTTAGAAGGGTTGCCATGAATGACACAGCACACTTAGACCACATATATGGGTCTGTTGTGATACCCCAGGCATTAACCAACCTGTATATTAAAATTTAATAATTGAATCAGCCGGAGCTGATAATGAAATTAAGGAGCTTATTGACATTCATGTCTTTAAGGTCATCCAAATCTCCGAAAAAGGAGGACCCAAGAATCTCATGCCTTCTTACGGCTAAGGCAGGGCAGGCGCAAAGAAGATGGAAAGTACTCTCCTCCTCATCTTCGTCATCGCAACTCCTACAAAAATCCCTGTAAGGAAGTTGGAGTCTTTGGGCGTGTTCGCCAATCCGACAGTGTCCAGCTATAACTCCCATCAACACACTGATGTGCTTTCTTCCCATTGACCGAAGTTTGGAAGAGCGGCCAGGATCGATGTAAGGCCACATCAGTTTCGTTGTTTGGCATGTGCTGCCGGTAATCCATCTAGTGTTAGCCCTGCTAACCGCATTAGTCATTATTAATATTTTACAGGTAGCCGTGGGCATTCAAATTTTGTGAGGCTCCGATATCATCTCCCTAGTCCCTGCATGAGCAAGCTCGTCAGCCCTCGTCAGCGTGACCAGGAATCAAGCACAACACAATGTTGAAGAAATTCCTAAGCCCAACGAGAGACAAGCGACATTCTTCCACCAACTTGGATGAGATGGAAACGAAGTCGATAGACCTTATTGCTGCCTGACTATCTGTGTATATAACGACGTCTCTAGAGGTTACCATGTTATGTTCCCCCATGTCACAACCTCTAATATCGCCGAGACCTCCGCCTGGAAAACGCTGCAGTGATCCGGTAAACAAAGTGAAATATAGACTTTCAGGCTTTCGGAGTATACACTGACACCTACTCCTTCAGCACTCCTAGAGCCATCCGTATAGAAGTCAATAGAATCCCGTCCTGCGGGGACAGTATCTACCCAGCGGCTCCGCAAATGAATCAAACTTGTAAAGTTCTTTCCGAAAGCAAGCTTAGGACACGTGTAGTCCGTTGTTATGGGAATATCCAGGTTGTTCAGAATAGTTGAGTGGCCGTGACTAGTGACCAGTCTCACGAAGGCGAATGGCCGTTTTTGCAGCTACTTGTTCAGTAAAAATGTCAGGTGGCAATATGTTTAACAGCACATCGAGAGCAGCGGATAACTGGAGCCCCAGTTATTGCTATGCAAGTTTGGACCTTACCCAACAGATTGCGATAGGCCGCAATACGTAGTGCCGTCCACCAAACAATAACACCATGTAAAAGTATGGGACGCAAGACTGATACAAATAGCCAGTAGACAACCTTTGGCTGCAGGCCCCATTTTTCACCAATGGCTTTACAAGAGTAAAGCGCCTTATTCACACGTTCTTGTATGTTCAGCTTCCACGAAAGTTTCTTATCTAGGATTACACCCAGAAACTTTGCTTTATCAGTGAACACCAACCTCGTCCCTCCCAATAGTGGAGGTGTGAGATCAGGAACTCCGTATCGTTTTGTAAAGAGAACAAGCTCTGTTTTGTCCGGGTTCACCCTAACGCCAGCATAACTAACTTGCACAAATTGATAGAATAGAAAGTGCATTCTCTATTATTTCACAGAGAACGTTTGGAAACTTGCCCGAGATGGCAATGGCAATATCGTCCACATAAGCAATCACCTTACACCCTACCCCTTCTAGGCCCAAAAGCAGTTTATTCACCGCCAGATTCCGGAGAAGAGGAAAGAGAAACCCCGCCTTGGGGGGTTCCCCTACTAACATGTCTTCGTTCGGACGACACACCCAGACTCGCATGTATAACATGTAGATGTTAGCATCAGGTTAATGAGTTTGCAGAGTGAATCGTCAATACTCACACTTGCGAGTGTTTCAGTGATTGCAACCGGCTGAACATTATTAAAAGCCCCCAGAATATCGAAAAAGGCCACCAAGGTGTATTCTTTACAGCCAAAAGATTTTTCGATATGACTTACCAGAGAATGTAGGGCAGTGTCCACAGACCTTCCCTTCCAGTAGGCGTGTTGTGAAGTGGACAAGAGGTGGGGTGGAATGCTCGTAACTCTAAAGTCGATGAGAGGCTAATAGGTCGGAGATCACTGATTTCGGAATAAAAACAACTTTAACCTCTTTCTACAGTCGTGGAATATGTACCAATTCCAAGCATGCCCTAAAAATAGATGCAATCCAAGGGTACACTAAATCCAGCGTGTGTAGTAAGTCTGCCGGGATAATGCCATCCGGTTCAGCAGACTTATAACATTCAAAGCTGGAAATCGCTTATTAAATCTTCTCCTTAGTAAGAATAGATGCAGAGACACCGGAAGTTGCAGAAGAAAACGGAGGATTCGCCAGGGTGGTGTCAGTCGAGCTGTCAGGGAAATGCGTATCAAGCAGAAGCCTAATGGTTTCCTAACTCGTTGCAGTCCAAGATCCGTCGTGCTTAAGTAAAAAACTTGGCATAGGTGGATAGATAGGATTTTGCGGAGTCTAGACGCCTCGCTTGATTCATCTATACGCTCACAAAAGAGTCGGCAGGAACTTCTTTTAGCCAACCTTAGTTCCTTTTTATAAGCACTTAGATCCTTTTTGTAGGTTACCTAGTCCGAATTTAATCTCGAAAATTTCGCCTTGTTGAAACTTCTTCTGCACGTCACCCGTAGATTAAAAATCTGGGCATTCCACCAGGGTGGTTTCTTATTACCTGATTGTCTGCTGACAGGGCAAGACCTCAACACGGCTTCATTGAGAGCACCAATTAGAGTGTAAACCATGTCATCCAATTCTTTCGTACTGCGTGGTGCCACGGTAAAGGCGGCAGCACTACTGACACCGTTTCTCGGTATTCGTGCCAGTCCGTTCTTTTCCGATCCAAAATGACTGATCTCGGTAAAGCTCGTTCGTCCAGACAAAATTGAAGGTAACGGTGATCGGAGAAAGAGTGATCCGACGAAACTCTCCAATCCCGTATCATATGCTGGATGTCTTCGGAAAGAAGTGATAAGTCCAAGACTTCTTGCCTACTCTTGGTAACAAAAGTAGGTTCGCAGCCTACATTACAAATTAGGAGATTCGAACCTATTAGAAAGTCGAACAACTATTCTCCTCTTTCAATCGTATCGGAACTACCCCATACTGTATGAGTATATTAAAAACCCTCTTTTTGCCGGATTGCGTACGAAAGGTCGACTTTTAAAATCTCGATTAACACAATCTCGATTTCGAAATATCCACTGGAAATATCTCGCCAGTATCATAATCTCGACAGCTAAAAATTTAAACCTATCAAAATCTCGATTTTTTAAATATCGACAATGCAACGAAAAATCATATTTTCAAAGTCGGTCGCCGACTTTGAAAATATAATTTTTGGATTCATTGTACATACAGTTAGATTTTGATTTGGCGTTTTTCATACCTTTCCTTGAAAAATTCCAAGCACACGTACACAGAAGAGTCTCTTGTGTGGGCTCCACTCGACACTGGGATTGCAATCCTCAGTATCGCACAAACATGAACGCTTCACTCGCTCTGGGTGCGAGAGTCTCTAGTGTGGATTACGCTCTTACGATAAACACCATCGGTCGGTAAGTTCAACCCACGGACCCTTCAATCAAATTCATATTTAATCGCCAAATTTTATCAACCAAAAAATATCTTGGGGTCGGTGTGTCAGTGCGTTGGATGTCAGTCTGATGTGTCACCGGGTATCCGGCACCGCGGTTTAGAAACCCGCCGTTGCCAACGTTGCTTGTCCCAGGAGGAAGTGGTGTGGGGCGTAAGAGTGGGTTACATCCTTTTCCCACTGGGGATGGATGAGTTGGTGAGTTTCTGATCGTCCATTTGAACCCACGTTAAAAGCCATCGGTCATTGAGTCGATGAACGACTCACAGACTTATCGTCTGAAAGCGCTGATTTAACTTTGTAGTGATGTGGGTTTAGGATTACTAATACGACGTTTAAGCCAAATTTGAATTCTTTTGTTTATTATCGGTCTTTAAATATACTTCACGGCGCCCGCGGTTTGTTGAGCGGCGATATTGCATTTAAATACAATAGCCCCGTTCAATTCATTTGGATTAGATCAATTTTCTTACAAAATTACTGACTGGCCTTTGATCCAGGTCTCGTATGGGATGACATCTGGATAAGAGTTGAAAGTGAATTGGTTGAACGTTAACTTTTTCTCGGCAATTCGCTTTTAAACCTTTCTATACTGAGCCCGCAATTCACCCCCACGCACAGTGCGTCGTTCCATAGCCAAAAATCGAAAATTTTTTATTTTTGTCCGGCTTTGAAAGTAACCTATCTTTAAGAAAACATGTTGGAGCTCCTAAAAATAATGTTTGAAAAATTTTGCTTTTCTTTGTTTTAGTAATATTATGTGCTAAATTCGAAAAATTGAAAATATTGAAAAAAGGGTCTATGAGGTGAAAATTGCGTTTTGAGCTTCGGTGAAGTCCTGGCTACCTAAAGTTATATTTTCCCAATAGACCAGGCCCCAGGCTTACACCCAAAGACAAAAAAAAAAATTTAATTAAAAAATGTTAAAAAAAAAACAGCACAATTATTTAAAATTAAAATAAAACTTTGAGTAAGGATTAAAAAAAAACGTCACAAAACGTTTTGGGTGGTTGACGGTTTCTGTCAGATGCATATATATTCTTTCATTCTAAGTAGTTTTGGTTTGCCTTTTTTTGCCTTTTTGAGCGTAATTGGCGTTTTTGTGGGATAAGTCACATTTAAAAAATCAATGAATATTTTTCAAGATTCCTTAAAATTAATAATACAGAGAAAATTGCACATTTGTTGCAAGGACTAGGTGCTTACCGTCTGAAATATAAATAAATAAATAAAAAAAAAAAATTTAATAAACTATAAAAAGTTTATTTATTCTAGAAAGAAATACCCATAAAAGGGAACAAATACACAAGGCATATCGGTTCAACTGGGTTAAAGTTTTTTTTATTATATATATATTATTTCGCTTATCTACTTTAGAGTGATTTTGGGGGCGTAATTCTAATTTATATGCGTGAAAAACGCTTTTGTAACACATGTAAATATGTATATGTATGTTAAAACTACTAAAAAGTTCTAATTACGGACAAAATTTTATATTTTATAGGTAAAATAAGTATTGTGCTTAGAGTTAGACTAGCAGGACCGGAAAAAAAGTAAATAAAAGAATAATATGGATATAATGAAAGAATACACTTTAATTTTTACGCTCTAGGTGCTAAAAGCATCAGCTAACGTAACGAATGAAAATTCGAGCGGAGTAATAAAATAAATGTTGTAAAATGTCACAGCTAGTTAGAAAATTCGACACGGTTCATACATAAACTTCAAATTCCGCATCTGTGTACCTGTGCTAAATTAAATGTTAGGTTGTTAATTGCCTTGATCCTTCCAAGTAAGTAAAATATAGTAAAGTGCAATATGTGCATAGAATCTCTTTGAAAATTTAAGATATTCTGTGTTACCATTTAAAAGATATTACGTTTTGCATACTACCTATAAACAGAGCCAGAATTGAACAAATTCTCTGATCAATATCTCAAAACTGCGTCATCAGATCACATTGTAATTTGGAAATGTTAATGCTTGTAGCTTTTATTAAATGGACGTTAAATTTCATTACAATCGGTAGACTCGTTTTCAAGTTATGATTTTTTTACCACCAGCCTCCTAATTACAGCAAATTTAACTCACACTTTTCGCAATATATCAGAACTGCGACCATCTATCTTAATCAAATTTATGCAGTTAAAAGATTATGTATAGCTCCCCATTCGTGCGAAATTTTAACAAAATCGGTTGCACAGTTCTTAAGATACTGATTTTTGATCACTTCAACGCACTGTGCCACGTGGCGAATTACTGTATGGTGGCTGTTTGAATTCGCTCGTCATTTAATAAAGGCCGTTCGATTCAGCGATGAACTCTGCCCGTCTCGAAAACGACTAATGTCAACCGCGGCTGCCATTGTTTGCCTTTATAGACAGCGATGTGCCGCTGCTCAAACCGCGCCTTCTAAATGCAGCCATAACTGTAAACCAAGATTAGAAAACCTTCAAAGGACAGCTAGGGAACAGAAGACGAGATACCTGGTTTTTTTTTCAGTGAACAAAGCGTCATGCGGCATGGCGGTCTAGAGGAGAAGACTTCTAAGGGAAAATTGCCCAACAATTTAAAAATTATTTAATATGTAATTTAAAGAAAAAAAATCCACCCGGAACTTGTATATTACTAATTAGTTTGTTTCTTGCTTAAATGACTCACAGAAAGTATTGCGCAAATTTTCGCTATAAAAAGAAATTGGAAGACATATTGCCAAAATGACGGTAATATAAATAAATTAATGGTTTGATATCGGTTGACGCCAAACGCCTAAAATTGTATGTTTCGACCGGCCCACGGTGTTTTTTCCCACATGGCCAAATCTTTTTTTTTAATCATCTTAATTCCGCCACTCCGCAGGCCATCTTCACGCAATTCAGGCGTATCAGCTCTCGAATTCACTGTTTTCATCTTGACCATGTAATTATTTACCGAACTCAGTTCGATTGACCAAAAATTCCAACGGAAGTTTTGTAAATGAATTTCATCCTAATTGATTTTTCCAAGGCGATATGTTTTGTTTCTCTTTCTTGGATTGATTCTGCCACAAACATGTTTATACCCTTCACGGATATGATAGGGTATATTAACTTTGTCATGAAGTTTGCAACGCACAGAAGGAAGCATCTCCGACCATATAAACTATATATATTCTTGGTCAGTATGATGAGACGAGTCGATTAAGCTTTGTCCGATTGTCCGTCTGTCTGTCTGTCCGTCTGGTTCTATGCAAACTAGTCCCTTAGTTTTGAAGCTATCGAGCTGAAATTTCTTACAAGGCCTTCTTTTTATTGCACGCTGTAAATATGTCGGAACCAATGGAATCGGACCACTACGTCATATAGCTGCCATAGGAACGACCAGACCAAAAATTCGTCTTAGTGAGAAAAACTTTTTTATTTCTAAAGATACCTTTCTCAAATTTCTCACCAATCAAAAGTGTCTTTATCAAATCACATTTCTGAATTTGGGTGAAATCGGACTATTCTATCATATAGCTGTCATAGGAACGACCGTTCCAAAAGCAAGTTTTTGTTAGAAAAACTTTTCTGTTTCTAAAGATATTTTTACGCAATTTCATATTATTCAATCATATTGACTGCCAAATCACGTTCGCAAATTTGGTTAAAATCGGCCCACTATTTCACATACCTCTCATAGGAACAGTGAAATCGGAATAAGATTTACTACTAATTTCAAAGTAGAAGATGCACCACAAGTCACAACGAAGGTTCGCGTGAAGGGTATCATACCTTCGGCAAGCTAGCCGAAGGCTAGCTTTCTTTTCTTTGCGATTGGATATTATGCAGAACGATTTCAAATTTTCCTGCTGAGTTTTCTGGAAATATTCTTCCAGAATTGATAAATGGAACGCTGGCAAATCTGCTGATGCAGTGATGTTTAAGCACGAAAATAAATTATTGACGTATGTAATGAATGAATAAGAGAATGATAAGCATGATGACTTTGAGCAATTCGGTCGCAAATGTTCGTTGTAATTAGACGGGATATTACATTGCCTTAACCCCTAGTGGGGCATAGCACATTAATTATTCCTGCGCGCCATCGTATTCGGTTCTGGGCAATGGGACGCAACTGCCCCCACGATTTACCCAGCAACTCACACTCGTTCGCCACAGATCGCCGCCATGACTTTCTAGGACACCCCATTGGTCGGTCTTAACTGGGACTGGGATCCCATTTTATGACATGTGCAGCTATCCAGTTATCACTCTTCCACACTGTGACTTATCTACGTCCATTTTCGCCTGCGTATCAATACGTCGATTAGTTTCTGACACCGGCTTAGCTCTTCATTTGATATTGTTTCGGACCAGATATTTCTTAAAATTCGACGAAGACATGAGTTGACGAAAACTTGCAGCCTGCTGGTAACTGTTACGGAAACATTCCATGTGCTGCTCGCATACAACAGCACAGACAGTACCATGAAGTAAAACAAGCCCAGCTTGGTCTTAATACTGAGATAATTGCTTTGTTAAATTTTGGAGAGCCATCTAGCCTGGTTTATACGACGAGCGATGTCCTGCTCCGTACTACCCTTTTGGGCAAAATGCTACCTAGGTAGACGAATTTCATTGATTTATTTGACCCTTGCATGTGTATATCTATCTACACAGTTTGACAAACCAGTGCTCATCAAGCATTTGCTGACGATGGCTACACCTCGTTTTGTAACCGAAATGCATCTGATTAGTTATTAAAAAAAAAAAAGAAATTTACAAAAAAGTTTTTTAGTTGTTCTGTTCCTTTATTATTTTTTATAGTTTTTTTTTGCGGTCTATTAAGATTTTACAATAAAAACATGTTATTTGAATTGATTCACCTTCACCACATGTAACGATAGTTTTTTTTGGAATGGGTGGCATGATGACCGTAAAAGTCTACCAGACAGTTAAATGCCAAACCCTAATAATAGTACTGCCAGAGGAGGACGTGTGCTAGTGGGCTTGCTCAGCGACGGTGAGATTAAGGGAGGGTACGATGATGGTGCTGGCACTATTAATCCAGGACGTTACATTATATCACACGTCATAGCCCGGAAAAAAGAACAACAAAAAAAAATTTACCTACGAATGAAACGGGATCATTGCTTCAATCCACAAATCCGTTGCTTTCTTTCGAGTCACAGGTGGATGGTGACTCAATCGCGATAATTCCCCCCCCATCCTTGGTTAAAGCGCGATATAAACAGGTTTGTTATTTAACCCCCAAGCCAAAATTAAAAGTTAGGTATAACTACGTGTCCGCTAAAACTGGGGAGAGAGAGGATAGCTGAAAACTCAGGTTCTCTAATAACACATCATTTTATTTTTGTCTAAATTCAATAGATATAAGGTTTCATGAAAGTACTAAATTTTTATAGGTTGTTATATAGAAGCGTAATACAACAATACAAGGAATGATTCTAATCATATCCAGTAAAAAGAAGGTAAATTTCGATCGTTTATCAGTTTAAGAATAGCTCTGCCTACCCTGTATGTGCGCACATATGTAGTTGTTGGCGAGTATATACATAATTTATTGTCATGGAATATGATTATAGTACCTTCCTATATATTTATGTAGGTGCTATGCATTAGTCAATTCTCAATACTCCACTACGGTATTTAATTTGAACTTAATATTAAAATTTAAAGAAACAAAATATACTAAAAAAAATAATATTCTTAAAGGTATAATCCGTCAGGGTACAATTCGATAATATGCCTTCAATGTTTAGGATTACAGTAACTAGAATTCATCCGTAAGGTTATTCCAAAACTTCAGCTTAATTGTATAATCCTTCAATTCGATAATATGCGTTCAATGTTTTACGTTTCAGTAGTTAGGATTAACTTGTGAAATTATTCCAAAACTTCAGTTTAATTGTATAATCCTTCAATTCGATAATATGCGTTCAATGTTTTACGTTTCAGTAGTTAGGATTAACTTGTGAAATTATTCCAAAACTTCAGTTTAATTGTATAATCCTTCAATTCGATAATATGCGTTCAATGTTTCTTAGCTTGTAAAGTTATCCCAGACCTTATGGCTTATAATTAATAGTGTCTGCTCCCTAGCCTGCGCACCAGTCCGTCCATGTGCACCATGAGCAACGATCTTTTGTAAGATTGTACCTAAAAAAAAGGGAATAGTTCGTGTTAAGTGATGATCAGTAGCAGATCAGCCTTAATCACGGACGCGCAGCAGTCAATGGGTTTACGGAGATCCGTAAATCCACGACCTTGTCAAGTAGGATTAATAATGTATAACACGTAGTAAACTTAACACGACATCGTGTGCAGACCCCGATTACTACTTGTTATTGACACATATTGGCGTTTCTCGAGCTTATGCACTTGAACGACTTACTACGTCTCCCAAATATTAGCTACCAAAAAGTGAGCTCAATAGCTCTCTTGTCGTTTTATTCTGCATGAATTCATCTCCAATCCTAAGTCCTTTGCCTCGTAAATTTCCAATTATTGGATACACATCAATCATCTCTGCTAGTCCTTTCAGGAAATAAGTACACGGTTCTGCAATTCCTCCTCCTCGATAACTTCCAAAGCAGCAATAACAATTACCACCGGACGTATTAAATACCGAGCTTGTCCCAAACATTCGGCAATTTTCGGCGTTGTGACGACGGCAGCCCTTGAAAACTATTGCCAATTCTTTTAGCCATGGTAACAATATCCGAAATAATGTCATGATCCTGAACCCCCAGAAATGTTCACCAGTTCGACCGAGTCCGGTCTGGACTTCGTCACTTATAATTAATGCACCCTAATTGCATCAAATCCGCCACCTTTTAGATGTAATCTTTGGGAAACAGTACGGTTCCTCCTACGCCTTGCATCCATTCGGCCCACGTTCCGGCTCCTCGTGCAAATAATCTTCAAACACTACGCGCACTTGTTGTCGTGCTCATTGTTGTTTTAATAGCCGTCTTCGATCCACTCGGTCTCAGATTCAGACTGAATCGAACGCCACCGATCTACGACGAGCGAACTTAAACAGCCACCATACATATACTTCGCCGCGTGAAAGATTCGATATACCTTTAGATAGGGGGCGAAACAAGTTGACGTACACCCAATTCGCTGATCTGAGACCGGGTGAAACGAAAACGCTAGTATTCTGATGAGCATGATCACGTAATTCCCTCAGCCCTCGCTCAATATTCTCATACGTGAAATGCTTAGCAATATCCTAGACCAATAGTGTGACAACAGTACCACGTTAGTAGGATGATGTTACTGCACGATAGCGCTCCCGACCAGCCGTATCCCTACGCCGGAATCGCCAATAAGCACACTTTAAACACTTTCCGTCTTCGGGAGGGGCGCTCAGAGGTTCGCGAGAGGACTCCCACACGTCTCGTCGTCGTTTTCACCCACAAAGTACACAACACGGACCGATCAAAGTCCCTTGAAACATGCTCCGAATACCGGCGCCGTAATTTTACCACAACCTTTTCCAGCGATAGTGCGACGTTTGACAGGACCGGACGTCCGTGGATTTATCCACAGAAGGCGGAGAATTTCTGCACGCAATTCGCACAATGCAAATTTCAATGGCAATGACGTCTACTGTATACACGGCACTTGAACTTTTGCACTACCCGTAATGTTAAATGTACGAGTATTACATGACAGGCACAAAAATCTTTACATTTTGTTTGATTTTGTTTTTTTTTTGTTTTTTTTTTTTTTTTTTTTTTTTTGTATGGACTTACTCAGGTAGATTGGTAACGCAGTCGTTAGTCCGGCCGAAAGCGGTTCCTTGCGAATGGCGACAGCTGGGTGATTCCTTTCACCGCTCATGCGCTGAGCCTGCTCTGCTGTGTATTTTCTAATTTTCGTTGATTTAATTTTTCATTACTTCATTTAAGTAATAAATAAAGTTATCGCTAAAATGAATTTTAAATGAACAAAACTATCAGAGATGTTGTTTTTTTTTTTAAAAAAAACACGAGGTTTACCTTGAGACGTCGTTGCGTCACAAATGACGACCGTCCACAGCGCAGTCTAGGAAGCAAATAGGCAGATATTTGCATTTTGCTCGCCTAACTAGCGAATTTCGAGACTCGTAGGCGGATTCTATAGTAATAAATTTACAATAACCAATGTGAATCGGTTCGGAATGCGAACGAAACAATTACAACAATTACTTATCTTCTCCAAATATTTAAAAAAAATTAATTTTGAAAATAATTATTTAGAGACGATAAGCAACTATTTAGGCAACTTTTCCGACGCAATAAAAATTGTTGTATTGCAAATTTATCACTATAGAATCTGGCCAAGCTGATTTCCACCATTCATTACACACAGGTACTTCATTACATCTGCATGGCAAGGAAGGACCTGAGGCATATGGTTTTAGGAATTACACGAGGAACACAACTGCGTGCATTGTGATCATTACATCAGCGTTTCAAATCTTTAAGGTGGTAGATTCCTAGTGGTTTTCCTAGTAAATCAGATAGGAGGTAGCGATTATGTCCCACTTTCTTCACAATTCGGCTCTTTACGAATTTAAAGTCTAGTTTTGCATTGTAGTGAGCCGCAGCGTCACTTTTTAAGAAGTTCCTTCGAAGGATCACCTCTCCCGGTTGAAATTCAACATTTCTGGTCCTGAGGTTATATCGTTGTGCTTGTTTGGTAAATACTTCGTGAAGACTATCTTGTACTTGTTGCCGTAATACCGATAATTTGTCAGACGGATTCAGTACATCAGATGCGTCTTCTAAAAGGTGAAGATTTCGTAATAACGAATAAGTTTGCCCATGGGTTATCATATGTTGTCCAAACACCACAAAGTATGGCGAACTCTTAATGGAGGTGTGATACGCGGATCGCAAAGCGCTATTGATGTCTGACAACTTAGCGTCCCAATCCTTTTGGTCGGGGTGAATATATGCCCTGATTGCTGCGATAAACGACCGATTAACTCGTTCGGAGGCATTAGCCTGAGGGGAATAGATGGCAGTGTAAATATGGTTGACACCATATTTTTCCAACAGTGAATTAAATATCTTGGAAGTAAATTGGGCACCGTTGTCAGTGACAATCGATTCTGGGCATCCAAAAATATGGAATATTCTTGTTTCCAACCACCGGGAAATAACTTCTGCCGTAAATTTCTTCACTGGTTCTATAAACGTAAACTTCGACAGGTGGTCCAAAAGAACGATAGTACCAATATTTCCGTCTTTTGATCGTGGGAAAGGCCCTACCAGATCCATATACAAGCGCTGGAATATTCGCTCGGAAACGAAATGGCTCTTCATGGGTGGTCGAAGACATTGATTAGAAGCTTTGGTTTGCTTGCAGATATCGCATGAGGTTACGAAATCGTGAACTTGCTTCGCCATATTAGGCCAGAAGAATAAAACTCTTAATCTTTGGAGTGTTTTAGCCACGCCTCCATGTGCACTTAAGGGATGGTTATGTGCACGGTTGATTAAATCTGCAGTCATCTCCTCTGGAACCCAGAGTTTCCAGGCTTCTTGTTCTTGTATTTCGTTTCCGGTCGAGTATTCGTTACGCTTGTATATGAATTTATCGGAGACTTTCAGGTCCAGCAGGTTCTGCTGATTGTTAACAATGTTGTCCTTGAGTTCAAGGTACTTAGGCGACTGAAAATACGAAGACTCCAAGTCGATCTCTATCGAGGTTTTAAAAGGATCTAACTCAGCAATTGAATCGACACAATGAATTCGCGACAACGCGTCTGGGACTACGTGTTGAGAACCTTTTCTGTGACTAATTGTGAACCGGAATCCCTGGAGTTTTAGGGCCCACCGGGCTAAACGGCCATTCAGATCTGGCTGCTGCATCAGCCACTTTAAAGATGCGTGGTCTGTAATGATCGAAAATTCCTGGCCTTCAATATAGGCGCGGAATTTTTTCACTGCCAAGACTGCCGCTAAGCACTCCTGCTCGGTCACGCAGTAATTTTGTTGGGCCGAATTTAATTTTTTTGACATATAGGCTATGGGGGCCTCAATCCCTTCGTCGGTTTTTTGGGTCAGAACAGCTCCTACACCAGAATGACTAGCATCACACTGTATTATAAAAGGTCGTGAAAAGTTTGGGCTGTGTAGTACCGGCGATTTGGTCAGACTATCCTTCAAGGTTTGAAACGCAGCTAGGCCTTCTTCCGTCCAAGAAAAGCTGCGCGACTTGCGGAGCATGTCCGTTAAAGGTGCTGCAATGGCCGCATAGTTTGCCACAAATCTCTGGTACCAGCCGCACATCCCTATAAAGCGGCGGAGCTGCTTAACAGTTTTAGGCTGCGGGAAGTCCTCAATCGTCTGTACCTTGCCGGGATCGGTTCGAATTGTGCCGTTACCGATAATGTGGCCCAGATAACCAACTTCCCTCATGACAAACTTGCTTTTCTGAACATTCAGTGTCAACCCTGCCTTCTGCATGCACAAAGCGACTTCTTGAAGAAGCATCAGATGCTCTTCGAAGGTCGATGAAATCAACAGCAGGTCATCCAGATAAACAAACACACAAGTTCGAAGATGTGCGGGAATTACGCGATCCATGAGGCGCTGCATCGTTTGAGGTGCATTGCACAGCCCAAAAGGCATTGTCACAAACTGATACAGAGGTCTTCCAGGAACCGTGAAAGCCGTTTTATCCTTTGACGCTTCATCCAAGGGAATCTGCCAAAATGCATCCTTCAAATCCAAGCTCGAAATGAACTCAGCTTTGGGGAGGCGGCTCAGAATCCCTTCGATGAGCGGCAAAGGATAAGCGTCCTTCAAGGTTACCTCGTTGACCCTGCGTGCATCCAGACATAGACGAACTTTTCCTGGTTTTACTACTAGGGTGACCGGTGAAGACCAGGAACTTTGGGATTCTTCAATCACGCCCATAGCCAACATTCGGTCTACCTCTGCGTACATGAGCTTTTCGACGGCGGGAGAGACAGCATAGTGTCTTTGCTTGATGGGCTTGCAGCTCCCGACGTCAATGACGTGTTTGGTTAAAGTGGTACGTCCTAAGCCCCTGTCCGCAAAAGACGGAAAAGTGGCTATGACCGTGTTGAGACGGTTCCTTTCGTCATCGGATAAGTGGTGTTGATTTAAGGGGTTGTCACTTGGCATGTCAGCAGGCAGTGCTGCCGAATATAAAGAGTTCACAAATAAGTCAGAGGCAAGTTGGAACTTCCGAATGAAATCGACTCCAAGATAGAGGTTTTGACTTAATGATGGCATAATAAGAAACTCCATCGTTTTCGTCTGCCCTTTAAACGTAATGGCCATAGATGCCTTTCCCACCGCGAAATGGCGAGTTCCATCGGCAGTTCTTACGCCTATGTTGAATTTATTGTAGGGATAGTTCTTTTCTTTCAAAAAACGATGTGCCAAGTCAGAAGCTATAACACTGCGGGAAGCCCCCGTGTCCAGTAAGCCACTGACTTCAGCGTTCAAAAGAGTAACCGAAGCATAGGGTCGCACATCGCCTCTGGGACGATCCGATAGCAATGCCCCACAGAATTGTCTTCTGGAAGCTACAACCTTCTTCCAAAATGCTCGAAGGCGGAGAGTAGACCGTTTCTTACGGCAGGACTGTAGTTCGCATGACTGAAATATGCGTGTTCGTGCTGCAATATAATCACGCTGTCGTTCATGTAGCGGACGAAAGCTATGATGCACAAGCGGTATATTCAATTTTGAGGGAACGCTGTAATTGCCGTTGGAATTGCTGGACGAGTTAGAGACATGAAAAGCATCAGAATCAGTACAGGTCGAATCATACGATAAAAGTGTTTGCGAAGACATGTTCGAGATAGTGGCCTTACACGGGTTATTCTCAGTCAGTGACTGGCTTGAATTAATTCCGAAATTGGCTAGCAAAGTCTTGTCTGGGTCAAAGTCATGTTGTGTATGCGTATTCGTTAAACGTCCTTGGGTGGACTTGCCTGGCATTGTACTCCCTTGGATTCCATAGAGGTCCTCAGCTGTGGTTGAGGCCTCTGTCGAATTGGGTTTTTTGGAATCGAGCAAGTTGTACATTGTGGCTTAAAAATACCCGGAGCTCCACAACCGAAGCAAAAACGTTTAAGAGGGTCCATACACTCGGCATACGAATGACCGGACTTCTTACAGTTCCAACATTGAAACTGTGGGCGAAGTTCCGAAACTTCAAGCGGTGAGGTGACCTCCTCCCATTCCGGATTACTATCCTGATATGGATTTAGTTCATTGACGTGGTCACGCGAAGAAGGACGAACCATGCCGCGCATTCTTCGAATGGACGCTTCCACGTTCTCAGCGCGAATGGCTCGCTGTCTTAGCTGCGCTATATTAACGATGTCCACCTGAGCAAGGCTTCTTCTTAGTTCGGGAAGCACATTTCTTTGGAGTATCTCCAACAACTCAACATCATCCATTTGCGGAGATAGTCTATCAGCCAGTTGCATGACACTATCATAGAATGCGTCAAACGATTCCCCCGGCTTTTGCCATCTGTTTCGAATAAGTTCCCGAATATCCGAAGCGGAACGTCGTTCACTAAACTTATCGCGCAAGGCATCGCGGAGTTCGGGCCAAGTGAGCTGTCTGACGCCTCTATGATAGCGCCAAAACCAATCACTGGCATGTCCTTGGAGCAGAACATGGAAATGTTGACACATAAGCGCGAAATCACCAAGTAAGGTTTGATAAGTCAGCGCTTCAATTTTGTAGATGAACATGTCAATAGGGACTTGGTGGGCCTCTCCGTTAAATTTTGCGTTCCACCCCGACATTATGCTCCCCACTTTCTCCGACGAGATAGTGGGAGGGCGGTTAGAAGGCCGTTGGGTTGGCCGATACTCTGTCTGCCGCTGTTCCGGGGTGAAAGGTAAATAGTTGAATGGTGGGGTCGGTTCGTTCACCAATGCTTCGAAGGCGGATTGTGCTCTCGCCTGCTGGGTTATTGACGGGGTCAAGTGCAACGAGGCACCTTCTCGATATGATGCTGCCGGGAGTAATGGTTGTCTTGTAGACGGTATACGCAATGTTTCAGTTATCAAGTTGTCGACGTCAGCTTGTGATCCTTCTTGCTCCATCGTTGAAGGAGTTTGAGACCGCCGCTCAAGCGTTACCCCAGCCTCAGTTTGTGGTACTCTTAACGGAGTAAGCCGTGCCCGAAGTTGGTCTCTTTCTAGAGACAACCTCGCGAGCTGTTGCTCAATTTGAGCTACCCGAATAGCTGGAGAATCGAAACTTGGGTCATCTCCAGTGATAGCAGGGCCTGTAGCAGTTACGTCCCTACCTGTCGGAGTCATATCACGAGTTCGTGAACGCGTTATTATAGGGTTTACTCGAGGATCGGACCGTAGCATTTTTGAAGTGCACGACTGTCGACAAACAGGACAAGATTTCTGTTTTGTTAGCCATGCTTTTATGCATTTCTGGTGAAATGAATGATCACAAGGAGTGAAGCAAACTTCGTCCTTCCCGTAAAGAACATCCTGGCAAATGGTGCACTTTATGGGCTCGCTTCCCACCAAGTTGGTATTTATTTCTTGTGACGTCGCCATCAAGAATATCGACAAGGGATTGAATGCGTAAAATAGTAAGTGTACAAGTATGAAGCGTAAATGTTAGTAAATATATGAAAAGTGAATTTTTCTGTCGATACGCAGCCGAAGAAAAACAAAAGATTTCCGAAAATGCGTAATGAAAAAAAATTATAATAAAGTATGTTATTCTGTAGTACTTATAAAAAAAATAATTTATCAGAAAAGTTTTCAGCGTATCCTACTCTCCTTAAGTTAGCTGTTATTAGGTGTTATTCTGACAGTAGTTAAAGATCGATAAGCAACGAAATTGTTTCTAGAGCAATGAAGGGACTTTTACATAACAAAAATGGAAGCAAAGTATAATTAAATACAATGTCTGGTGATTTAAATATAACAGAAACGCTTATGAAGCTTTTAGATAGTAGAAAGGCGAGTCGTGAAAAAGGTGTAAACACCGAGTCACGCAATTCCCGAAAAACTTTCAGTAACTAAAAAAAATATTCACAGTGAGACTGATGATTTAATTTAAAGCCAGAACTTGTATGTGGGCAATTTATAAGAAGGTCGATGATTAAAACAAGAAGGTGAGAAAAGATACTTTAACTCATATGGTACAGGAACTGAAGGTAAACCTTCAGATCTGTTAAGTCCAGATAGTTGTAAATATTATTACTCACGACGCAAAAGCGCCATTAGACATAACAACTTAATCATCGCCGGAAAAGATAATCAAAATCAATCTACAAATTTATAGTTAAAAGAATAAACCGGAAAAGATAGCCGCATTCTCAGTGGGCGTTTGGTGCGTGTAGCAGTGGAAGCAAATGCTGTGCATTTACGAAGAATTTGAGAATCGGCTGTGGGACCTGACCAGAACCAATTTGAGTCGGAATCAACAGAAGTTGATTCTTAGCCACCGTAAAAAGAAAATAAAAGTTATATTTAAAGCAACTTTCGGGCCCCACGTTGGGCGCCATTTTGTAACGATAGTTTTTTTTGGAATGGGTGGCATGATGACCGTAAAAGTCTACCAGACAGTTAAATGCCAAACCCTAATAATAGTACTGCCAGAGGAGGACGTGTGCTAGTGGGCTTGCTCAGCGACGGTGAGATTAAGGGAGGGTACGATGATGGTGCTGGCACTATTAATCCAGGACGTTACATTATATCACACGTCATAGCCCGGAAAAAAGAACAACAAAAAAAAATTTACCTACGAATGAAACGGGATCATTGCTTCAATCCACAAATCCGTTGCTTTCTTTCGAGTCACAGGTGGATGGTGACTCAATCGCGATAATTCCCCCCCCATCCTTGGTTAAAGCGCGATATAAACAGGTTTGTTATTTAACCCCCAAGCCAAAATTAAAAGTTAGGTATAACTACGTGTCCGCTAAAACTGGGGAGAGAGAGGATAGCTGAAAACTCAGGTTCTCTAATAACACATCATTTTATTTTTGTCTAAATTCAATAGATATAAGGTTTCATGAAAGTACTAAATTTTTATAGGTTGTTATATAGAAGCGTAATACAACAATACAAGGAATGATTCTAATCATATCCAGTAAAAAGAAGGTAAATTTCGATCGTTTATCAGTTTAAGAATAGCTCTGCCTACCCTGTATGTGCGCACATATGTAGTTGTTGGCGAGTATATACATAATTTATTGTCATGGAATATGATTATAGTACCTTCCTATATATTTATGTAGGTGCTATGCATTAGTCAATTCTCAATACTCCACTACGGTATTTAATTTGAACTTAATATTAAAATTTAAAGAAACAAAATATACTAAAAAAAATAATATTCTTAAAGGTATAATCCGTCAGGGTACAATTCGATAATATGCCTTCAATGTTTAGGATTACAGTAACTAGAATTCATCCGTAAGGTTATTCCAAAACTTCAGCTTAATTGTATAATCCTTCAATTCGATAATATGCGTTCAATGTTTTACGTTTCAGTAGTTAGGATTAACTTGTGAAATTATTCCAAAACTTCAGTTTAATTGTATAATCCTTCAATTCGATAATATGCGTTCAATGTTTTACGTTTCAGTAGTTAGGATTAACTTGTGAAATTATTCCAAAACTTCAGTTTAATTGTATAATCCTTCAATTCGATAATATGCGTTCAATGTTTCTTAGCTTGTAAAGTTATCCCAGACCTTATGGCTTATAATTAATAGTGTCTGCTCCCTAGCCTGCGCACCAGTCCGTCCATGTGCACCATGAGCAACGATCTTTTGTAAGATTGTACCTAAAAAAAAGGGAATAGTTCGTGTTAAGTGATGATCAGTAGCAGATCAGCCTTAATCACGGACGCGCAGCAGTCAATGGGTTTACGGAGATCCGTAAATCCACGACCTTGTCAAGTAGGATTAATAATGTATAACACGTAGTAAACTTAACACGACATCGTGTGCAGACCCCGATTACTACTTGTTATTGACACATATTGGCGTTTCTCGAGCTTATGCACTTGAACGACTTACTACGTCTCCCAAATATTAGCTACCAAAAAGTGAGCTCAATAGCTCTCTTGTCGTTTTATTCTGCATGAATTCATCTCCAATCCTAAGTCCTTTGCCTCGTAAATTTCCAATTATTGGATACACATCAATCATCTCTGCTAGTCCTTTCAGGAAATAAGTACACGGTTCTGCAATTCCTCCTCCTCGATAACTTCCAAAGCAGCAATAACAATTACCACCGGACGTATTAAATACCGAGCTTGTCCCAAACATTCGGCAATTTTCGGCGTTGTGACGACGGCAGCCCTTGAAAACTATTGCCAATTCTTTTAGCCATGGTAACAATATCCGAAATAATGTCATGATCCTGAACCCCCAGAAATGTTCACCAGTTCGACCGAGTCCGGTCTGGACTTCGTCACTTATAATTAATGCACCCTAATTGCATCAAATCCGCCACCTTTTAGATGTAATCTTTGGGAAACAGTACGGTTCCTCCTACGCCTTGCATCCATTCGGCCCACGTTCCGGCTCCTCGTGCAAATAATCTTCAAACACTACGCGCACTTGTTGTCGTGCTCATTGTTGTTTTAATAGCCGTCTTCGATCCACTCGGTCTCAGATTCAGACTGAATCGAACGCCACCGATCTACGACGAGCGAACTTAAACAGCCACCATACATATACTTCGCCGCGTGAAAGATTCGATATACCTTTAGATAGGGGGCGAAACAAGTTGACGTACACCCAATTCGCTGATCTGAGACCGGGTGAAACGAAAACGCTAGTATTCTGATGAGCATGATCACGTAATTCCCTCAGCCCTCGCTCAATATTCTCATACGTGAAATGCTTAGCAATATCCTAGACCAATAGTGTGACAACAGTACCACGTTAGTAGGATGATGTTACTGCACGATAGCGCTCCCGACCAGCCGTATCCCTACGCCGGAATCGCCAATAAGCACACTTTAAACACTTTCCGTCTTCGGGAGGGGCGCTCAGAGGTTCGCGAGAGGACTCCCACACGTCTCGTCGTCGTTTTCACCCACAAAGTACACAACACGGACCGATCAAAGTCCCTTGAAACATGCTCCGAATACCGGCGCCGTAATTTTACCACAACCTTTTCCAGCGATAGTGCGACGTTTGACAGGACCGGACGTCCGTGGATTTATCCACAGAAGGCGGAGAATTTCTGCACGCAATTCGCACAATGCAAATTTCAATGGCAATGACGTCTACTGTATACACGGCACTTGAACTTTTGCACTACCCGTAATGTTAAATGTACGAGTATTACATGACAGGCACAAAAATCTTTACATTTTGTTTGATTTTGTTTTTTTTTTGTTTTTTTTTTTTTTTTTTTTTTTTTGTATGGACTTACTCAGGTAGATTGGTAACGCAGTCGTTAGTCCGGCCGAAAGCGGTTCCTTGCGAATGGCGACAGCTGGGTGATTCCTTTCACCGCTCATGCGCTGAGCCTGCTCTGCTGTGTATTTTCTAATTTTCGTTGATTTAATTTTTCATTACTTCATTTAAGTAATAAATAAAGTTATCGCTAAAATGAATTTTAAATGAACAAAACTATCAGAGATGTTGTTTTTTTTTTTAAAAAAAACACGAGGTTTACCTTGAGACGTCGTTGCGTCACAAATGACGACCGTCCACAGCGCAGTCTAGGAAGCAAATAGGCAGATATTTGCATTTTGCTCGCCTAACTAGCGAATTTCGAGACTCGTAGGCGGATTCTATAGTAATAAATTTACAATAACCAATGTGAATCGGTTCGGAATGCGAACGAAACAATTACAACAATTACTTATCTTCTCCAAATATTTAAAAAAAATTAATTTTGAAAATAATTATTTAGAGACGATAAGCAACTATTTAGGCAACTTTTCCGACGCAATAAAAATTGTTGTATTGCAAATTTATCACTATAGAATCTGGCCAAGCTGATTTCCACCATTCATTACACACAGTCTGTTGATATTGATGGCAAAAGGAATAGGATTTCTTTTTCGCAACGGCGGGCTAGGAACCATGGTCTTGTTGGCGTTAATCTTTAGCTCAACCGTACTGTGCTCGCCACCCTCTCCAGATCTAAATTGCGTCTAGATCCATAATTTTGTGGCAGACTAGGCATAAGTCGTCAGCGCAGTCAAACTGTTGAAGATAAATTGCTAAGGTCCATCGAATTCCTCCTTTAATTCCGGATAGGGCTGCAAGCAACACATCGCCAATCCCGATGAGGAATATGATCGGTGAGAGGATGCACCCATACCGAATTCTACTCTGGATCTTAAAGTCCCCCGACACCTTACCTTTGTGCAGAACGCGACATTCTGCGCCATCATAGGTTTCCTAAATAATAGTCCGTCCATATTGAATCCCGGTTCACACTGTCGAAAGCCTTCTCGAAATCAATGAAAAGCAAGTGAAGCGGCTTGAAAAGAAACGGAGGAAAATGAAACGCGCGAGTAAAGTTAACAAGTCTGGTCTGTATTTCGTACTCAGCTAAAAAGACAATATTCGTAACTTGAATGACTATAATTAAACAATCAGTACATGTATTGCACGTTTACAAAACAAAAGTTCAAGTAATGTTAAGACTTAACTATGGCTCAATTTATACACGCGTTTTTTAACGCAAGAGAAATGCGTATTTTTAACGCTTTTCTCTTGCGTGAAGAAACGCTAGTGTATATTCAATTGCGTTGCGAATTTTCCACCGCAAGCGTTCGTTTTTAGAGTTTTGTAGTAAAAACAAAATCCTTATGAAATCGGTCATGCGTCCGTCTGTCCATGAAATATCTCACGAACCGCCGAAGCTACATGCATGAAATTTGGTGGAAATATGTAGAAGTACTATAATTCTCTGGAGAAAGCGATGCGTCGTAATAGGTCTAGTTTAAGGGGGGGGGGGATACACATTCGGTTAAACATGGCCATCCAGTTAATTTTATCTTGTATATTTAATAATTATTTAGTTGAAAAGTAACAATGTCGACTGGTGGTTCGAAAATAGTAAATGATTCGAAAACTTCCAAGCCACTAGGTTGGTACAAGTCTAGGGTATTACACTTCGGACTCCTTTCTGCTTTTTTTAGTATCAGTTTTTTAAGCCATGAGCCGGTTTTCTCCGTTTTTGTTGGTACATACAGGGCCGCCGAGAGAAAATCCGGGCCCAGGACTGAACAACTATTGGCCGAATGCAGAATGCCCCATATTTGCCGACGGTTTCAAAAAGTTATAACTGTTTTTAAGATTTTTTTTTATTTTATTATTATTAAAAATAATATAATAACAGTCTCAATTTACAAAAAAAAAGAAGCACCGGAAGAAAATTTTCTTTCACTGGGTCTATTCCTTTGAAACAATGCTTTTCAGCTGCTGAATTGTTTGGGGCTTGTTTCTGTACATTTTGCTTTTCAAATAATCCCGGATAAACAAGCCTGTTTCCATAAAATCATATCAATATTCTGTGGAAGACACCCTGCTAGCCATACCGCGCTCATCAGCTGTTGAAATATACAAAGGTCAGTCAGAAAGTAAGTTTAAGGGTCCGATTAGGGGGGGAAGGAGTGGTCAAAACAAAAAAACAAAAAAACAAGGTCATTTTCGGAAAATTCAGACATTTTTTTATTTTTCTACAAAGTCGCCATCTCTCTTAATACATTTTTTGTATCTACAAACTAATTTCGTAATTCCGACGTCGAAATGTTTTGCGTCCAAATTTTTAAAGTACGCTGTGACTGCTTCGGTGATGTCATCTGTCGTGTCGAATCGTGTGCCGCCAAACGCTGTTTTCATCGCCGGGAAAAGGTGAAAATCACTTGGGGCCAAGTCAGGGGAATAAGGAGGATGCTCAAAAACGTCCCATTTAAATGAGGCCAATTTTTCGTGGGTTAAACGGGCAGAATGCGGACGAGTATTATCGTGAATGAAAAACACCTTGCGACTCAACAAACCTGGCCGTTTGTTTTTGATTGCTTTTCGTAAAGGATCCAAAACACCACAGTAGTACTCTGCGTTGATAATCGTTGATAATCCTCCTCGATCAGCTGTTTAACAAGCGCAACGTTCCCCTTGTTCACTGCGCTCGTTGGTCTGCCTTGGCGCGCTTCGTCATGGAGTTCTTTTCTCCCGTTTAGGTACGCTGTTCGCCAACGCGTAACCATTTGAAGGCTCATACACCGTACGGAGGTTGCCTTTTATATTCCGGGATTGGACAACCCTAGTGTTGCAATCAGGCAACTGACAACTCTATCGTAAAGTTTGACATTTTTGAGGTTATACACGTACTCAGAACGTTTTGACATACGAGCGCTATTTGTGTTTTTTACAGTAACTTAAAAGATTAATCTCGGCCAAATAATGGAATTCAATCGTGAACATTTTCGTGCGATTATTTTTTACAACTTTCGACGTGGATTAACTCAGCAACAGTGCATGAATGAACTGAATTCAATTTTTGGCGATGAAGCTCCATCAAGGACCAGTGTTTATCGATGGTATGGTGAATTCAATCGAGGTCGTAGTTCACTCCAAGACGAATTTCGTGAAGGTCGTTCAAAATCAGTTGTTTTTCCGGAAACCATTGATGCTGTGCGCGAACTGATATTGCAAGATCGTCATGTGACCTATCGTGAGATTGAGACAACCTTAGGCATTAGTGGGACCAGCATACATTCAATATTGCATGAACATTTGACTGTCAAAAAAATTTGTTCGCGTTGGATCCCACACAATTTGTCAATCGCTCAAAAAAAGGCTCGTGTCGATTGGTCGAAAGAAATGCTCAAAAAATACGATCGCGGTGCTTCGAAACACGTCTATGACATCGTGACAGGTGATGAATCGTGGATTTACGCGTATGAGCCCGAAAGTAAACAGCAGTCAACTGTATGGGTGTTTCAAGATGAGCCAAACCCAACAAAAGTTGTTCGCGCACGAAGCACTTCCAAGCAAATGGTCGCCTGTTTTTTCGGAAAAACTGGACATGTCGCAACCGTACCACTAGAACTCGCAGAACAGTCAATTCGGAGTGGTACACAACCATTTGTTTGCCAGTTGTCTTCCAAGAAATCAGGAAAACCAACCGCCGAAGACGGATCAGTCTTCACCACGACAATGCGAGCTCTCACACATCAGCTCAAACAACTGCATTTTTGAGCACTCAAAACATAGATTTGATGGGTCATCCGCCGTATAGTCCTGACTTGGCACCAAATGACTTCTTTTTATTCCCGTACGTAAAAAACAAACTGAGAGGTCAACGTTTTTCAACACCTGAAGAAGCGGTTGCTGCATTCAGAATGCATGTTTTGGAGACACCTCAATCAGAGTGGCAAAAGTGCTTTGACAATTGGTTCAAACGCATGCAAAAGTGAATAGATCTTAATGGGGAATATTTTGAAAAACAATAAAGCGATTTTCAATGATTAATATTTATTTTTGTTCTCTAATCCCGAAATGTAAAAGGCAACCGTCGTATACAGACGATAATTCTCGATAAATTTCACTAGCGGACAATTTTTTTTGCGATCAAAAAACACTACGCAGTTCACATTTGGACGCTACTTCTATCGGCGTCTCCATTTTAAATCGTTGTAAAAAACACAAAAATAGACTTATCAGGCTCAGAGATGCGTCAAATTGGTTAGGATAGATGAGAGAACAACCTCCTAAAATTTCGTTAGTTTATCTTTTCACCACGCAGAGCGCTGCCACCCTTAAACTTACTTTCTGACTGACCCTCGTAGAATGAAAGTAATTGATATTGATGATAAACTTATCACGACGTCATCAGCTAAGTAGCTGATGACTTTCTTATATTTTCCACCGAAATACTCAACGAGGGTTGTGGTAGCTCGATGAGTCGAAAGTTGATCTTTTATTTGAGCGGTGGCGGGTTCAAGTCTGTCACGAGCGAAATGTGTTTTTTTTTTCATTTCCCCCAGGATGACTTATTTGGATAATTGTAATGAACATAATGACTATTTTCACTGTGCCAGCACATAAGCTCTGACTCTTTCCAATGAGTCGTTCAAAAAGAGTCATGCGAAGAGTCTGAAACTTGGGTAATAACATATTCAATAAAAGCCGTAGTTTTTAAAAATTCAGTTTTTCCCTTATTTTTTACCCCCGATTCGAAGTGAGGTCATTTAGTTCGAGCCAGCCACTATTTCCCATGAAAACGGGGTTGCCAATCTGAGATGGCCAACCCCAATTTTTTTTCTCTTTTTTGACCCCAGATTCAGAGTCCGCGACCCTATGCCCTTTAGTTCGAGCCAGCCAGATCCCAACCCCAATTTTTTTTCTCTGTATGCGCTTCGTGAGTGAAACATCTGAATTTGAGTCAATGCACAAATAATAATCAATGTTTGTGTTATGTGTTATCATATCACCACAGCCCAGTATGTCTCACAGCACAGAGTGAGTGAAATATAGAAGTGTGCGGTTCGTGTTTAAAACTCAAAACTCACATTGCAAATAACACATTTTGTGCCACAATACTATACAGAGGAAATTGACTGGTTGTTGGTTTGGTATCGTTTTAATCTACTAAAGTTGAACTTGAGATGATGATACATGACGATTACTTTTGTTTTAGAATGTTTTGTTTGTTTTATGTATTTGGGGAAACTTGGATGTGCGGTCCGACGGAAGCAAATGATTTTTGATTTGCTCGCATTCAGCATGGGTTGTTGTGTGTATTGTATATTTAGAAGTATACACAATGCGTGTATTGCATACTGCAAAGAGATGATTATGAATGGATTTAGATGGGATTGGTTTGGTAGATAGATAATGGTGGTTTTATTGTTAGTTTCAGATAGATATTAGAATGGGGTGTGAATGAATATGAATGTAATACATATGTAATCAGAAATTTTGAATGAGCGTGGATTTTCTATGCGTTACGTAGTATTTAATTTAATTTGAGTATTCATTTTACAGTGTGTCTTTCTTAAATTGAACGACTCGGAGGCTATGTCGTTGTACCGAATCTTTCGCTCATTCTGTTGAGTCGTTCAAAAAGAGCGACTCGTTACTGTGTTACATATCACTATTGAGTAATATAATAAAACTATGTAGCAGTCCACCCAACACTACTTCGAGACCTGACCCTCATATCTGCATAGACCCAGATCAGTGGCGTTACTATGTCTGCAATCGGACCAAGTCAAGCGCGGACTGGGTAGCGACGGGACCTGCGCCGGGACAAATCCAAAATTGAACATGGAAAGAAGGAAATTGAAAATTGTTATATCTATAAAACAAGTTGTAATATTGAAATTGTTAATGTTCAACCTTGACTGTGATCTAGCAAATGACAATGAGTAAGAGAAGTGTAAAGTATTGCGTATCCGTAAGTGGAAGAGTGTCGGTATATCTGACAGGATCTTTAGAGTGGGAATTGACCGGAAAGAATTCCTGACTCCTTTTCCCAAACCGTAAACATCTACCGGCCTCTCTATCTCTTTCGCTCTTGTACAATTTCTAAGGGACAGGGATATCGAAAATTGGTCGGTCTCGGTATTCATTCTTCTCTCGGGATTCGTATGTAGATGCTTCGGCATGAGTCGGGCTCAGCAAATACGTCTCTCTTTCATTTACGGACACACAAAGCTTCAGCATCTCTGTCGCTCACTGTCATTTACTAGATCAGTGATAAAAGATCCGATTCGCCAAAACATGGCCATTTTGTGGGCGTTGAAAATGATAAGGAATGGATTTTTTTTAATAACTAAACAAGCTTTTATTTGATAAACGTGTTATGCCATTATCTATTAATAATAAAATTTAACCTTTTATAATGTACTCCATCATCACTAGCGAAACCTGTAAAGTTTTATGAACGAAAATTCATTGGGACAATGAACAAGTTTATTGATTGCAAGACTATAAACGTTTTCATTGTATTTACATACGTTTATCGTTTAGTGTACTAGAGATCAACATTTGTAAACAACTCATTGCAATGTGTAGAATGAAAATGATTTGAATCCCTCTTATTAATCGAATTCTAAAAGAAGGTTGATGAGACTTCGCCGAATGTTTGATGTGTCTGGTGATGCTCATCTGCTTACGCAAAGAATGCTTTGCTGTCGCTTTTCCGGTCAACCAAATAAGTAGCTTTATTAAAATTAGGCTCAGCAGATCGACAGTACAATACGACCAATCGGTCGCACTGCCACCGGGTTTCTCGTGATACGGAATGCTGCTTATTGGGTGGTATGCATAAAGTGAGTGAAGTGGAGTGAAGTTGAGTACACTGAATTTCACTCCATTTGGTATGCATAATCATATGCGAAAAATTCCACTCCACTCAGCGGCTGCCGCCATCTTGAGAGAAATCAATCTGACATTTAAAATGAAACCGGAATATAGTGGGTTACGCCCGCAATCCGAGGGTTTTGTGGCAAGCGCTTAATTTGGTATATAAATATAGCCTCCTTGCTCTTCTTGATACCACTCAGATGGATAAAAAAAAACCATAATAAAAATAATTACCCACTTACATTTTACATGCTAATTCATATTACGTGATTGTAACGAAACTTAGAACATATTATTGCCTAAGGTGTTGGTTATCGTTGGCCATCGGTACTTTTGACCTCGAACGTGTTTAAGGCATGCAGGGGTGTGCTGACTGTAACTATAGAAATAAACTATTATTGACATATTCTGCGAAGACATACAGATTCCATTATTTTCCATTTTATATGCTATTCGAAACCCCACCTTCCAGTAAGTTTTCATAATTCAAAGTATAACGGTCTCAAAATGCAAAGGGGGTAAAGTTGGCCAATTCCGACACAGCGCCCCCAACCAATCTTTACCTTTTCAAAAATGATTAATTAAATAACTGCAATTCGCACTACTACGCATTGCGAAAAACAACATGAAAGTACTACTCACACCTATGAGGCCGGTAGGTATATTTTTGTGTGGATAGTGTCAAAATACCTAACTTTAAATGAATTTACTATCATTGAATATTATGTGATTGTAAGTATCATACTTAGAGATATTATTGCCTCTGATGTTGGTTATCATTAGCCATCAGTATTTGTGACCTCGGGTATGCTTAAGGGGTACAGAGGTGTGCTAACTGTAACTATAGAAATGTACTGTTATTAACCTTTTTTGATGAGATATCAAAATTCAACAATTTTTAGTTTTCTATGCTATTGAAATGCCGCTTTCCTGCAAATTTTCATATTTCTAAGTATAACGGTCTCGAAATGCAAGGGGGGACAAACTCGGCTCACATATTTTCCCCTCTACCTCTTTTCCCCTCTATGGTGACCTCCCCTTAAAGTCAGCCTATTACAACGAATCGCGAACTATAATAATTCTACATATTCCCACAAAATTTCATATATGTAGCTTCAGCCGTTCGTGAGATATTTCATGGACAGACGGACAGACAGACATTTGACCGATTTCATAAGGGTTTTGTTTTTACTACAAAACCCGAAAAAACATGAAATGCGATCTCTGCATCTGATCATCTGCACACTCAGGTTTTCTCGACTTAACTCAATTATTAAGCATATGAACATAATAAAATAATTGAGCTTAGTCGAGAAAACTTGAGTGTACAAATAGGTACACTGAACCGGATGATCACGTTCCGTATTTTATCTACTTTTTCAATGAAAGATAAAAATTTTACTAGAAATTTGGGTTGTGATTGCAGTATAAGGCCGGCCGCATATTGCGTCGTAGGCAGGCCGGCAGGGGAGCCAATGCAGTGCATACATGTCATTGTTGTTGTAACAAGTATCAAAATCACGTTTTACAACAACAATGCCATGTGCGCGTTGCGTGAGCAGCCTACTCAATCGCCCTAACTCCTTGTGGGGCATAGCGTGTCAACTGTTCCATATGCCCATTTGACGTTTCGTTGGCATAAACTAGTTTCGGAGTTAGCTGTGCGGTTACGAGGTGTCCACACTTATTCCATCTTTGTGAATGTCCGTCACTGGCAAGTAGGAGAAGGTCAACTCTCGGCGACTACTTTTTCGATCATCTGGGGGAATTACCAGAGGTGGATGTGGGTCAACTCCTCCGTTTTTGGACTGGCTCCGGATAGTTTTAACTTCAAAGCTAGGCTGGAATTGCAGTCTCAGGGTATCACAACGGACCTACGTTTTTTTTGTCTAAGTGAGCTGCACTGATGCGGCATGGTGATGTATCGGCTGTGGTTCAGAGAAAAACCACAAGCACGACGACAATCAGTCTATTGTGCCATTGCTATCTAAAAATACAAGCCGGCTATCAGCTGATCAAAAATGTGTTTGGCCTATATTTTATGAATGCAGTGATTGTGCTGTTACCCTGATCCTAGAGATACGTACTAACCTGCTCTTTTTGATAAAATGACTGAGATGGCCAGGTTTCATCGAGTCAATGTCCTATGATATAGAGAAATTGATACCGAAACATTCTTTTGCTCACAGCGAGGCATTTCCCTCTTGCTCCGTATCTATGATTTGCTTTTTGACATGACTGATTGGCAGCCTACAGAAAGGATTTGGGGTAATGTATGGGGTGGCAGATGCTTCTCTGACAAGTTCATCTGCTTGTTCGATGTCTTCATTGTCAGATTCCCCAGAGACCCAGTAGAGGGTAAGGTTATTTGAAGCTCTGACGATACAAAGGATATCTTGATAGGACTACACTTATGTACTTTGAGTGTACTGACTAGTGGCCGCCATGATAGCCGCTCCATGTCGGATGTCTTTCGCTTTCAACATTAAAATCCATGTTGAAGCGAATTGTAACAGACGGTTTGGTGGGCATTCGAAGATTCCCGTCGGGACGGAGCCTAAGGTAGCATAATGACGGTAAAGATCGGGTCGTGCCATCTGGCGAAAAAAAGACCCCTCAACGAGCTAAGCAGCGGTCTATGCATGCTGTAGCTCGGTGCGAGAGACGTGGGCGAGGTTTTCGCCGCTCGTTGCCCCTGTCCTTTACGTATTCATTAAAGCTCATAGGCCTGGGGAAGACAACATAAACACGGGAGGTAAAAATGGGCAATTATAAAAAAAAATGAGGCGATAATGATGGAATGCTTCATGGTCGATTTCATTTTCACATGTCCTAAGCCGTCCTCCAACTAAAGCTTTCTGTATCAATACTACGAGTATATATTGTATACTCTAATTACTACAACCCCTCCAATGAGGCATGGGCGCGTCAATGTCTCTAGCAATTGACATTGTTGACATTCGTTCGCTAGGCATTCCTTTGGTAAAAGTATACTCATTTTCAAGACTAACCAACTACACCCTACTACAATACAAACAAGTTCCGCGGGTTGACATAGCAGGTACGATAAATGGAAGTCGAACCCGAGAGAAACCTGACCTTTATAATTTGGTGAACACAACTTTGATGACAAAATATGACATTTACAATTTACAGACGTACCCTCGATCCAATATTTTTCCCAACAGGGGAGAAACTAATGTATCAGTTAAAAAAAACACTTTCGAGGGTATATTCTGTTTTTGAAGGATCGCATTTTTAAATCGCAAAAAATGTCAATACGAGCGATAGGTATACCCTCTACATTATTAAGATCTAGTCAACAACATTTTTGGTCGTCGTCCTGCGCTTGGGCTAACCTGCTAATAGATTACTCGAGAAGGTCAATACCAACAGAACCTGGTAATCAATTTGATTTTCGAAAATTGCAATTGAACTTGAAAACTTTACCTAGGTTAGTAATACAGCAAATGCTGTCAAGCATCATTATCAAGTCATTCATTACACATAACATGAACCTAGTAAAAAAAAAAAACAAGAACTCTCAGTGACTCAGATGAATTCATTATACAAACCAGAAGGTTTTCTATTTCTATTTCTAGGCCCCGAACCACGCACGACCTTCAAAGGCCGACTTAACGTGATCTGGAAACCAATGAAAATTTTTGCATTACCATTTAACGGAAGACACCCATTCAGGGTGTAGTGAATTCGCCAGAAATTGCCTCCAAAACACTGCGCATAAAATATCCAGATCACGCCATGAATTTGAAACGAATTAATTCTTTTTTTTCTAGCAAAAGCAGCATAAGAATTGCTAAAAATATCATACACGTTCAACATCTAACAATAGAATTAATGGCTTTTGTTCAAACACAATTGCAATTCAATAAATTAACAAATAAAACGTGACTGATCATTCTAGCAGGCGTACGTTTGCCGGGGCGATTAAAAACGTTTTTCATAATGAAAAATGGCAACCGGTAAAATAACGCAGAGTGCAGTAACTCAAGTAATTTAACGTATTGATTAAAGAGCCAATATTGCCAAATGAATGTTAATTGAACTCAATTTTCAAGCATGATGCCATCGTCTAATGTTTTTTTTTATACTGTTTTCCAGATTAGTTGACATTTTGATTAGGTACCTCATAGATACTTGGATCAAGTCAGTTCCTTATGTCTGGTTGAGGTCTGAGCCTGAACGACAAACGAGGTAGCCAGCCGGCTACGTAGCCGGTACGGGTTTCCAGTGGCTAAATGCTCGTAAACCCATATCGACTTTGTTGATTTAAGGGGACGAAACAGAGACGTTTTTCGACTGCGAAACTGCCTTCAATACGAATAGCGAATGGTAGTGAATAGGTGTCGAGATTATGACCAATGTAACTGTTATTGTCTGCGTAATGTTTTTGCACATAGGTATGTAAATTTAGGGTACCATCCACTTAAGCGCGGAGCTCGTGAAGCGAACGGATCCCACAAATAAGACGATTGTGAATATGTATACGGAATATGAATAACTATAGTGCGGAATATTCTTTGACTGGACTCCGCTCACTATGCGAGCTTCATGCTTAAGGGGTTGAGACCCTCAGAATAGAATCCTATAATCACTCTGTGTGCAAAGCAGTCGCATTAAAGACAGATTTTACGGCAATTTTAGACGACAAATGCACTTGCAAATCGTCTGTTTCATCGCCGCAAATGGACGAGACGATTTTTTATGAGTATTAAGTATCGATTTCGTCCCTAGTTTGAGGACATGGGCATATGACACTGCATATCTAAAATCCACAGAGCACAATGAAAACGGAACTGCCATCGTCATCTGTGAACTTTGCATCTCTGATATTGTGAAAAGATCGACATTCACTACTGACTGACTGACTACAGCGAACCACGTCACTCTTAGATGTGACACGAAGGGCAGCTCCCATACAAAGGATCACGGAGAATTGCTATCCGAATTTTTAATTGGATCGAATGTCCTGATTTGTAATATAGGTTACGAACCTGCCTTTATTACCAAAAACAGAGGTCCTCCATATATCACTTCTATCCGAGGATATTCAATATTTCGTACGAAATTGGACAAATGCGGGCCAACATCAGTCACCTTGAATAAAATAAAAACAGGCTGCCCCAAATACCGAGATACTGTTTCAGAAGTCCTGCCTCCGTTACCGTGCCAATAAGTAACAATAGAAAGTTGAATTAAACGGTATGCACTCTAAGGCCGCGTTTAGAAGCTGCGGGGCCGCTTGATGTTTACATATTTACATTGAATTTAAATGGAACGAAAGCACAACAAGGGACGAGATTGCATTTAAAATCCAATGTAAATTCGTAAACGCGGCTTTACGGGTGCCTCTAAAGTCCGGCTTTGTCAGCAGACAATCTGGCAGTATAAGCCACCAGTGCAGTAATAGGACTTGTGAGTTACAGGTGGCTTGTGGGAAATGTTTCAACAAGGCGAAATTCTCGGTCCTAAATTTAGAAAGGGTAATCTTAGGGTTTACAAAATGGAACTAAGAATAGCTAAGCGTAGTTCGTGGCGGGTCTTTTGTTACTACTCAATTGCCCTAACCCCTTGTGGGGCATAGCGCGTCAACTGTTCCATGTGGCCCAGTTTGACGTTTCGTTGGCATAATCTGGTTTCGGAGAATGCAGTTGCCAGCATACACCTCCTGCACATCCATGGCCACGAACGTCGTCGTGGACGGGATTCGAACCCAAAACGCCGGTAGTCAAACCTGAGACTGATGCGTCAACACACTGCGCTACCGGCGGGTCTTTTGTGAGTGCATAGAAAAATTCAGCAAGGCATCTAGACTAGACTAGACGCAATATCCTATCTACAAATCCACCTATGCCCAACGTATTCCTAATGCATGACAAACATTGGACTGCGACGAGGAAGGAAACTAATAAGCTTTTGTTTGACTCGCATTTCAATGATGGTTCGACTGATACCACGTTTGTGAAAGTCCCAATTTGTTCAGCAAATTACGGTTTCTCCGCATCTAGTCTCTCAAAACATAATATTTTATTTTCGATTTTCATGTTCGAATCGTTTAAATCCGCTGGAGCAGATGTTTATCCCGGTAGACTAATAACAAACTTCGGTGTTAGTGTGACTTTGGATTGAATTCATTTTTAAGGCACGCTTGGAATTTTCACGCATTACCTAATTGTGGACAGATGCTAATTTGGCTTTTATTTCGAAATCAGGAAAATGATCGCACGTGTGCCCAAATGATCTCCGACCGATCAGTCATTCATCGATTTTACTAAAATCCTACACAGGTTAAATAATATTCACTTACAACCCACTGTTCCAGCCCACCGTGGTCCGTGGATACTGTCCTACATGCTCGGATAAGTCGCATCAAACAATATCTTGCCTGCAAGGAATACTCACGCACACTCGTCTGGGTGCATCGTCTGAACGAAGGCGAGTAAGTAGGGGCATCCCTCAAGGCGGGGTTTTCTCTTCTCCTCTTTAGAATTTTGCGATAAACTACTTCTGGGGTTAGGTATTGCATTCAGAGCGAGCCTTCGTGTTTGTGCGATACTGACGGTTGTGTTCCTTTAAGCGCGAAGCGAGTGGAGCACACACAAGGAACTGTTGATTCACAACCCTCAGTATCGCACAATGCGTGCATGGACAATTTAGGTTTGAACGAGCTGTCCTCGCTCCGCATCTAAGGGGTAGAGACTCCCATTATGTAGACGGGGGCCTTTAGAACTACCCCGTCAGCCGGGCTAGACATGTGCTCAGCTTGCTCCCGTTGGTTTTCGCGGCGAACAATTGGCGGCAAACATGGGTGTACGCCTTCGCGACAGTGGCGCACGCTGAGTTGTGGATACTCGACTATACTGGGTAACTTGAATCTCCCCGTGGAGATTGATTATACATATTATGTACTTCTACAAAATACGTTATTGGCCGTAACCACACCAGCCTTATTCCGTTGAGTAGTCCAAGGCCTGATATCACGCTCCTGACCTACGACTCCATGGTCATCTACACGGCTGGGGGATTTGGAATCTATTCGGAGGGACTGGGGATTAACCCGTCCCGACTTTTGTAGTATTTTGCAGGCGAAAGTTTCGGCTATTTCGGAAACCCTGACCTGGCTGGAAAATCACGTCGTGACCGCGATAGTCTGACTGCAATTCCATCACTCGAATCTGTCCTGACTGCATTGAAAACCATAATGAACTGTCGCTTAGCCCTCAAGGAGTTGGGTGTTTTTTTTTTCAATAACACACTGTGCTGACTGGATGCCGAACCACAGTGGCTTCGCGGGTAACCGTGTGGCGGATGGGAATGGCTCGTGATTGGACAACCGATGTTGTTGACGGGCACCGCGTAAACATCAAAATGTTAATCGCATTGCGTAATTGAAGCCGCTGCCGTTGACAAGGTAAGTACAAGATGGTTAAATGGCAATATGTGTCAAACGACGAAGATGATTTGGCCGAAGCTTAATCCTGGCCGCTCTGCCACACTGCTCTCGCCGAATAGGAGGCACATTAGCAGGGATGTGGGGGTTATCACAGGACACTGTCCAACCGGTGACCTCGCCTGGCGGCTCCGTATTCCTCACAACGATTATTGCAGAAGTTGTGAGGACGTGGATGAAGAGAGAAGCGTTCTCCATATTCATTGTCAGTGTCCAGCCTTGGCTGCGTGGCGGAAGAAACTTCTGGGTTCCTGGTATTTTCGGATTCTGGAGGATTTTAAGGATATGAGTGTAGTATAGCTCAATCGCTTTATCGCCAGTACAGGCTCGTTTGGAATTTAGGTTCAATTAGGTGACTTTGGTGGTATCACAACGGGTCCAGAGGTGGTATATGTGTGCTGTGCGGTGTCAGGCAGCCCCCTTTACCTAACCTATATGGCCCTAGGTCGCTCGCTTAACTCGTCAGCATCAATGAGAGAGAATCGTAAAGAAAGTGTGGCTCGTTTGACGACATTGATAAACAATGAAGGAATTGAAGTTTCGAAGAGAACAGTCCAAAGGCGGTTGACTGAAGCAAGTCTGGTCGACCGGTGGCGCAGTGTGTTGAGGCATCAGTCTCATGTTTAACTACCGGCGTTTCGGGTTCGAATCCCGTCCACGACGACATACGTGGCCATGGATGTGCAGGAGGTGCATGCTGGCAACTGCATTCTCCGAAACCAGTTTATACAAACGAAACGCCAACTGGGCCACATGGAACAGTTGACGCGCTATGCCCCAGAAGGGGTTAGGGCAATTAAGTATATGAATGTTTCAGACTGGAGTCGAGTAAAGACTCTTGTTTCTAATGGTCATTCATGATATTTTGCCATTATTGTTATATTTTACAGGGATGCTTCTCCAATGAATCGGCCTTCCAGATTTTGGCCGAAAGGTCATTTGTCCGACGACGCCCTGGCGATCAGTTCCATCCAGACTGTCTTGTAGAGAGGGTTCAATACCCGGTTAGTGTTATGGTGTGGTCTGTTATCTCGGCCAACGGTATGGGGTCCCTTTACATCATGGATCGAACCATGAGGCTGGATCAATACAAGCGTGTCATACAAACTGCATTGGTCCCACAGCTCAAGGAATGGTTCCGTAATACAAAAAAAGGCATTTTTATGCATGATTCGCTCCGTGCCATAAAGCAAGAAGTGCCACGACATTCCTGGTTGAAAAAAGTATAGCCGTTGGCTGGGAAACTCACCAGACATAGAGAACATGTGAGAGCTCACCAAACGGGCAATCGCCAAAGAAGTGACTACCACCAAACGCCAGTTAATTGAAACTCTTATCAGGGAACGGCATCACAACACCCATCTTAAGAAAAATGCAAAAGTCTGCTTAGAGAGTATGCTTCGACGCACAGAGGCTGTAATTGGAGCAAAGGGTGGCATTACTGGAATTAATTATCTGCTTAAAAAATTAAGTTAAACTCGAAAATACACAAATATGAGAAGTGTCCCTAATAATTTGGCAACCCACTGTATAATGAGAAATACCTATTTGAATGCATGGTTGTTTTATGGGTATTTAAATACTCATTAGGCATTAATGGGTTAATACAACATTGATCAGGTTTGTACACAAATGTGTACGTTGGGACTGAAGAGGATATGTAGAAAACATTTACGACAAATATTTTAAACAACGTGATAAATTTGCGTGTTCATGCTCTATGCTATGCAACCCTACTTTCAATATCCCGTACGATTAAATAAATTAATATTTTGAACTACATATTACTCACCAACCTGTAAGCAAGCTTTTTCAAGATTAAGAGTTTTAAATGAATAGTATATAAGGTTTATATTTAATCAATGAGGGTTTTGCATTTTTTTTCCACGAGCTACTCACTATCAATAAACATACATAGTTATAGAACTCTAAACTAACTTTTAATGGCTGCTACAGACAATGGCCTAGCCCCGGTCATTCGGGGACATCCCCATTGTGTGGACGGCATGGCGTTCAGTGGCCAATGCCGCGTAACCGTCATTTCTGTCAAGATCGATGGGCCACTAATGGCTTCGAGAGCTATTTTCTTCCACGCGATGGCCCATTGCGTAAACAGCTAACAACAACTTTGAACAGCTGATTTCAGTCAGGCTACTGCACACGGGTGATTGTGCTGTCGTTTCGTTCGGAAAAAACGTCAGTGTTGAGCTTGCGTGAGTCAACCTTGTCCTTATAAAACGGGAGAAGGAAGCTTTTCTGAAAGTGTCAGGCATCGGTTGCCCTCTTTTAATTTTGATGAAAAGAATAGTGAGCCATCTAAACCCAACATGATTCATCTTCAAACAAAATTCCAAGGGTATTTTGTCCGGTCCGGCCGCCTTTCCGCGTTTCATCTGCATCATTGCCTTCATTACCTCCTCCACTGCAAAATCAGCGATATCAGTGGTGTTTGGCTCTACAGCTTGAAAAGCTCCTCGCGGAAATTCTTCGTTCAGAAGTTCGTCAAAGTACGCACGCATTCTGCTACAGATTGCAGTGTCTTCAACAAGTAGCATTCCTTGTGAGTCTTCAACGTACTTTGGCGCCTGAATCTCTCGAGCGTTTCTTCTCCTTTGGTCTGCGACCTTATAAATACTGGCATTGTCTTTAGGTTTCTCTTGCATTGACGATCTGACGATCTCTTATCCGCCGTCAGATCTTCTAGTTCCTGATAGAACTTCTCGGCTGCAATCGCCTTTGCTTGAGCCACCTTTCGCTTTACTTCCTTCCGGCATTTATCGTGTTTCTCCCGAAGTAGAACCTTCTCGGCTTCACTGCCTGTCTTGCATGTTGTCCAAGCCTTGAATGCGCTCGATTTGGCATGCACTGCTTCTTTAGTTTCGTTATTCCACCACCACGTCTCCCTGTTCGTGTGGAGTGGGCCTTTCGAAACCCCCAGTGTCTTTTCAGCCTCACCTACTAACAATTCCTCCAAAGCATTCCACATTTGTGTTGGACTTTGTTCGTCGCAGTTGGTTTTGTATTGAAGCCACTCCTCCACTTTAACAATGAATGGAGTTACAACAGATTCAAAGCGTTCAGGTGGATGTAATGCTGCTTTCGCCCTAGCTGAAGGGAGAGGCATGGATACCTTCCTGGGTCTTCCAGCCTGTCTTTTCTTAGGAGGTGGTTCATTTTCATTACCCTCAGCTGATTCTGCGTCAGATTCAATGGGTGCGTCATTATTATCTAGAATGAGGAGTTGAGCAATTCTCATCTTAAAATAATGTAAATCCATTACAACTTACTTCCTAACTGCGTTTATTTCACTGTCTGCCTTGTATGTGAGCCAGCTGTTGACACAAGCCATATCTACGAAATGCTCTAAAACTCTTACGGGCCTCTTCAGTGTCTTGTGTTTATTTAGTGTGCTATTAATCGATTATGAAGAGCTACATGTGTATAAATAATCTAAAACCAGGTTTGGTACTGAGACCCAATGTTTGTACAGACATGTGGTCTGTACAAACTTCTTTAAAACACCGTAAATAAAAGAAAAAAAAAAACGACTTAATAGCAATGTAAAACAAACAATTAAACAATAAAATTCAAAATTTGAATAAAAAATTAAGTTATTTGTAATAACTTAGAAACATAATTGACCAGCGAAAGCACCTCACCTCAAGCGAACATGAACTAGACTGCGGGGCGGGCATTTAGAATTTCTCAGCTCTTATCAAGAAAAAGGCTTACCCAGAGAAGAGAGAGAAAGAAGGAAATGAAATTAGCCGAGAGAAAACAATTGGTTGACAGCTTGGTTGCTCTACTATATGGACCGGCCGAGTGTTCCGGGGATATGAGATGCAATTGGGGAATGTGAGCTTGACAGGTTGGTTCGGGACTATATTGACCGCGCGAGTGTTTCGGGGTAGAGAGCGCGTGTCTCTCTGTTTACTTTTCAGCAGACGGAATGAGGTGGAATTGGTTCAGGGAATTTAGTGTACATAGATTGTGATTATCCTTCCTTATCTCTCTCTCTTCTCTGGGCTTTCCACCCGATTTGATGACGTGTCACTAACCTTTGAGGATTCAGATAACATATTATAGGAGGAAAATTAAAATTACAAGAATTTAATACAACATTGATAAGGTTTGTACACAAATGTGTACGTTGGGACTGAAGAGGATGTGTAGAAAACATTTACGACACATATATTGCGTGTTCGTGCCTCGAGAGCTTTTTTCTTCCACGCGATGGCCCATTGCGTAAACAGCTGACAACAACTTTGAACAGCTGATTTCAGCCAGGCTACTCCACACGGATGATTGTGCTGTCGTTTCGTTCGGAAAAAAAACGTCAGTGTAGTCAAGTGGCTAGCAAATTATGAACAGCCAAATACCATACATCTTTTCCGTCCAGCGATTCATCGAGTGGAAGAGTGCAACGAATGCCGAGCCGAGCCCTCCTGATATCCATACGCTGGGGATATTGCGAACAATCGCAAAATAAGTAATTTTTCCGCTGGACGCTGGATGAATCGGTGGACGAGAGAAACTCATGGTCCTTGTTTGTACATACACAGCGAGCTAGTCACTTCGCTCGTGACTCGTACAAAGAAGAGAGAATTAGAAGGAAACGAAAAAGAGCGAGAGAGATGAAGTAATTCGGCACAAGTGAGGAAATAGCAAGGGGAATGGAAATTTGACATCTCATTTGCTTCTATATGGACCGGGCGGGTGTTCCGCGGCAGAGAGACAAAATGGAATGTTATTGTTCACAAAGGAGAAGTAGGAGAGGGGATGACTTCTCATGTGCTTCCAGTGCTTCTATATAGACTGCGCGGGTGTTGCGCAGTGGAGGACGTGTGTCTCTCTGTTGACTTTTTACTAGTTCGTATGTGGTGGAATTACGACCAGAATTTAGTGTACAGTGAATGGTGGCTTCATCTCCTTTAATATATGTCTCTGTGAACTCGTACAAATTTTAATATTCTAGACTGCGCAGCGTAATTGATCGTATATTTCATCAATAAAAAAAAACCCAAAGAAACTAACACTCAAATCGCTATTTAAATTTTAGTTATTGACACAATTGCTGCGGAACATTCCCCAATTGTTGATATGGAAAAATTCCCGAAAAATGCCGATATCTGAAGACAGATTTCATTCGACATTTAAACATTTTAAACAGCATAACGATCGTTTTGCAATAAATATTTGGTCTCACTTATCACTTCATTGCGAAATAGCAGATGTGAATTCAGTTGTTTATTCAATTGGATTCGAACGAAATACATCAAGTCAATCAAAGATCATTCGCCACATTTGTATACAAATTTCAGTAGCTATATTCAATATATGTATAATAAGAGAGTGTCAAGGTAAGTCATTTCAATTTATACGGCAAAGTCGTTCCCAACAGATAAGTTTTTTGTCGTTCCTTTGTACTCTCGAAAAGCGCAGGTTAAGCTGTCGCGACATGCAAAAAAAGTGAAGACATATCCGGATAAATATCTACGCATGCTCACCAATAAAAAAAATATCAAATTTCAAATTAAACTACGAAGTTCCTACTTCATCATAATATGATAAATTCGCCATTTTCTGTAAGGTTCACACTTGTGGCCATACAACACTTGATCTGGCAAAATCACTTGGATGTGAAACTGACATTTGCATGTTTCAGTTTCAGATCAGGTGATCTGGCCAGAAGTGTAAACCGTAAATTCATTCCCTAGGGCAGGCTAAGATGGGCACTGCGACCATGAGATACATTGTGCCATAGCCTTAACTAATCCAAAAGACCCTCATCAACCAGCCTGAAAAAGGCCAGTAAGTCCTTCTAGGAGCGCTCTCAACGACAGCAGAGCTCACGATGGAATCTCCAAGAAACAAGAACCTGGACCGAGAAACCGCCGGGCATTGGCAGAGAAGATGTTTGGTAGACTCAGTATCCTCCAGGCAAAGCCGGCATTCCGTCTCAATGGACAGACCCATTTTGTTGTGGTGATATCTCACCCAGTGGCGCCCCGTGAGGTAACCTCAGGTCAGCTCTGCCCAGGCGGCTGGCTTCATTGAGACTGTAGGTGTCCATAAGATCTTTGGACTACCGCAAACCTGAAAGAGTATCCCAGTGGCGCAGTCTTTCGTTGGCAGACCATTCCTTCACTAGCGATCTGGTTGTAGCGTAGCTCAACTCAGGCCATAGTACAGATCCGGCCCGATAAATTTCGCCGAGGAGCCTTGTCTAGCGAGTTCGTCGGCGTTTCGCTACCATGAACGGCCTGGTACCCAACATTAAGTGAACCGATTGGTGTTTGTGAGACACTGAAGGGCATCAAAACACTCTTTCACTAATTTCGATGAGAATTTTTGTGGGAAAAGAGCTTTGATGGCCACCTGGCTGTGAGTGCAGATAGCAATATTAGCGCCATTGAGTTTCGTGAGCGGAGTTTCTCAGGCACAGGCTTCAGTGGCATGTATCTCGGCTTGGAATACGCTAGGCTAGGCGCCCATGGCAATTGAGATCCTGGTGTTCGGTGCAAAGACCCCAGCACCAACTCCCTGTCCCGTTTTTCACACTTAGGTATACATACCACATGGTATACCTGTAAATTAGTAATGCAAACAATATCTGGTGACATATATATTCGTGCAGGAGATTCACAGTCCTATTGATTCTTCTAAACCGAAGATTTGCTAAACAACTGAAACACTGCATGTACGAGTACGAGTACATACAATTATAGGAGCCCGTCTATTCCCTGGAGTGATTCGTTGTTTTAGGTAGAGGGAGCATCCTAGGGCTTCATACAGAGGGTAGTAACCTCTAAGCGCGGGGCGAACGTAGCGAGCGGAGCTAGCTCCAAAAGTTTTTACGATTAAATTCTATACGCAGAAAATTTGACATAGTACTTACATATAGAGAAATTTTTTTTTTTGCAATGGTAGTAACTCCATAGGGCTTGCAATGCAATGCACACTTACTAGTTAGCCTTAACCCCTAGCGGGCATACGCATCAACTATTCCTGCGCGCCATCGTACTCGGTTCTGGGCAATGGGGCACATTTGCCCCCACGGCCCAGGAACGCACACTCAGCCACCACAGTTCGGCACCATGACTAAGTACGACGCACCTTTGGTCGGCCTTCATTGGGAATGGGGTCCCCTCTCATGGCATCTTCAGCAGTGCAGATATCACCCTTCCACAAAGTGTGACCTAACCAATGTCATTTTCGCCTTCGTATCAGTTCGTCAATTCGACTCAGCTCACTGTTTCCACCCAGAAAATTCTTAAAATTCGACGAAGACATGTGGTAAAGAAAGCTTGCAGCTTTCTGGTAACCTTTACGGAAACTTTCCATGTGCTGCTTCTTTACAACAGCACAGACAGTAGCAGACAGCGAAACAAGCCGTGCTTAGTGTTAATATTGAGATAAGTGTATTGCCAGATTTTAGACAGCATGCCGAATCCGAATTTAGCCTAGTTGATACGACGAGCGATGACCTGCTCCGTACCTTCATTTTCGAAAACAATGCAACCTAGGTAGAGCAATTGGTCCATCTTCTCCATACTGTTCTACTGATGGCAATAGGACAAGTTAGATTTCTTCTTTTTCGCAACAGCAGGCTAAGAACCTTGGTTTTGTTGGTATTAATCTTTAACCCAACCGAACTCGCCTCCCTCTCGAGATCTAACGCCATTGTGTTTAACCCCATGATTTTGTGGGAAAGTAGGCATATGTCGTCAGTGTACTCAAGATGTTGCAGATAAGATGTACATCGAATTCCTCTGTGTGGTCCAGATAAGGCTGCATGCAACACATCGCCAATCACAATGAGGAATAGGATCGGTGAGAGCATGCACTCCTGCCGAACTCCACTCCAGATCTCAAAGTCCCCCGACACCTTACCTTTACGCAAAACGCGATATTTCGTGCCATCAGAGGTTGCCTTAATAATATTCTTAGGGATGCCTCTCATATAGAATCCCGGTTCACACTGTCAAAAGCATTCTCGAAATCAATGAAAGGCAAGTGTAGCAGAGAATCGTACTAAATGCAAGGTGTTATTGTGATTGACAGAGGAGAATCCAGATCGAAAGCCGGCCTGCTCTTCATCAATTGTGCTTTCTAAGTGCTCCTTCAGTCTTTTCAGGACAATTTTAGGTATTAGTTCGGCAACAGCAGGAAGCATGCAAATGACCAATTATTGCAATCTGTAAGGCTGCCCCTTTTAGGAAGTTTGACTATGAAGCCTTCCTTCTACTCAGTGGGTAAAGTCTCTGTATTCCGCGCTTTATCAACAAGTACGTGTAACTCGGCAGCTATGATTGGTGCTGCTTGATAAAGTTGAGCAGGAATGCTGCCGAGTCCGGCGGTCTTACCTAGGTTAGGTAAAGGGGCTGCCATGCCACCGCACATCGGCCTTACCTAGGTTTAGTGCAATCATTGCAGCGACCATTTCCTCTTTAGTCGGGACAGTCGATCTTATGCGCGCATTTTAATGGTCAGCTAAATTGTCTGCATGAGGGGAAACTTCGCGCGAGAAGTTACGCTGTTCAAAACCGTGGTGAAATGCTCTGTCCACTGCCTCATCTGTTCTCCATCTGACATAAGTAGTTTTCAATCACCGTCCTTCACCAGATGTTGATAGGAGTTACGATCACCTTTGAACTCCTGGATGACACCGTATAGGGCATTGTTGCCGAGGCCAGTAGAGAGTTCGCATACTCTCTTTTGTCGCGCCGCACATTACGCTGGACTTCGCGAGTTTTCTGGCGGCAAAGGAGCTCTATGCTACTTCGATTATTGTCTGTCGCTGTAGCTAATCATGCGGGAACAGGTTTGTCCCTAGGGCAGTGTACATCTGCTATTGACTATCGAATATTAGCTATCATTAGATAATGCTCTGGGGACCTTCTGATCCATTGTCCAGGAGAGTGTGTACATTCCAGAAATAAACCTTTGTTATTGAACGATAGCCAAATAGTCGCAACCGGTGAGCCAGTTCTTATCCGATCCATAGTTGGCTAGCATATAAAAGACTTCGAATTATTCAACTTGCTGGGATACACATTGTGTCCTTTTTAGTCGTCTTGTGAGAGATCCCGGGAAAGGACGTGGCATTATTTGTACGCCCCACACAACAGGGAGTTGCACGCTGATGCAACGCAGTAATTTATGGAAAATAACAAGAAGCCACGCTCATCGGTACATCCCATGAACATGTATATGATCGATTTATTTTCAAACTGTCTATACAGGGTGTCTTGCTTCAGATGGTAAATACTTTAAGGGTAATGTTCTTCATGTTTTTTTATCCTTTATGTCCGCTAAGTCCTTTATGTGCTTTATGTCCCTCATACCCAGTGGATTTGTTTTATCATCCTGATTCGGAAGATGCTCGTATTGCCTAGACATATGAGTTCATACGAGTACACTTCATTCCCAAGAAGGGTCTGTACTCACCAAATTACTCAAAATGCCTCAACAATTCCAGTGCACTGGCATCATTCTCCCGATTCAGAAGATACTCGTATCGCCTAAATTCAACCCAATAATCGGTGTTAAATTACAACGATAAAACGATACGGCAACAATACGGCAATATGCGCATGCAGAGCAGAGCAGATCAACACCATATAATTACACCAACAATTTGATCTGAGCTACTCTGGATAGAATGTTAGTGCAGGAATTTTACGCCATTGTGTAGTTCCACGTTTTGAAATGCAGGCGGCGCAGGTGTCGAAGTTTTCGAGAGTTGCTGCCAACTTCATTATAACTGAACAGTCAGATTGCACATAACAACACAACCGACTGTTGGCGGGTTTTAAAAAAAAATATTATTTTTTTATGGGTCGCTATCGGTGCGCTTTAACGAAATCCTGAAAGATTTGTACAGTATGATGATAAGAGGGACTAATTGTGGGCATGAAAAATTGCCAATAAGAACTTATCCTCGATAATTTTACTCTGTATCGTTTTTTTTGCCCCTTGTCCTACTTTGAACTGCTATGTAGAAAAAGAACGCACCTAAAGATACGATAATGATACAATGACGACACAATAAAAATACGATAATGATATGATAACGATAAGTGATACGGGATACAATAACGACATAATGACCATACGATACGATATACGCCACGATTAGTAAATACTATAGGTATAGTGTTAGTAGTCCGCATTGTGCAACAGTTGTTAGCATGCTCGCCTTCTATGCACTGGGCTCCGGTTCGATTCCTACTTTCAATAAAAAAGGGATATACTCGTACGTATCGGGCTATGAGCCCAGTCAGCTGATAAATACGCACCCAATTATGTGGTAAATAACTCGGTTGAGTGTGTTGCTGATCATACACCTCTGCACAAGACACACCGTCACGATATAGAAAATGAGATGATGCTAACTCATCTCGAAGCCATGGTTCAGATTGAACTGTTGCGCCAGTTATTTATTTTTATTTTTTATATTATTAGCGGAATCTCCAAGAAACGGACGCAGACACATATAATGTATCCCCTTCACAATCATACACCATTTTCCACTCATTAGTTGTAGTTGATGCGGTCGGTACTCATACTCATTTGCCCTAACCCCTAGTGGGGCTACTGCGTCGACTATTCCATGTGGCTTAGCTGACGCTTCATTGGCATAAACCAGTTTCGGAGGATACACGTTGCCAGCATGCATCTCCTGCTCCCACCTATATGCAACAAGCCGGGATATGTTGTGGCTTATTATCCGTACACAAACATCCATGGGCAAACGCCGTGAACGGGACTTGAACCCATAACGACTGTAGTCAGACATGAGACTAACGCCTCTACGCACTGAGCTACCGGTCGCCCCTTTTCATTAGCAGGTAACAACGCTGATCCAACGCTGTAGCGAATACATCTGCCCAAGCTTGGTACATCTGCCCAAGCTTGGATTCTAAGCTCGCAATGTTTTTCGCGGATTATAGCTAAAGTATTTCGCCAATTTTAATAAAATATAAAATTTGCACACCTTCGAAAGAATACCTTTCTAATGGTGTATAAATCATTAAAATCGGTTCAGTAGTTTGGGAGGAGTTCCCGTCACGAAATTCCCATACAAAAATTGTTAGCCTATTAATATATAGATGAGTTCATACGACTTCAAGGTGTACATAATTCTGTCACTGATATTTTGTAAAAACACGGACTAGGACAGCTCATCCATATAGTTCCGGTGATAAATCGAGAAAAATGTCATTTGGAGGATGTAATTTGCAATCAATTTCTAACATCTTAGTTAACAAATAAAATAAGCAGAAGACACTCTCCTCGATTAGCGGACACCTCTAAATAGTGGACACCTCCAAAAAGCAGAAAAAAAAAATCAGAGCCCATGGACTTTTACCAGGTTCACCAAACTGAAAACTGAAAGACAGATATATTTGACAAGAATGCTTGCCCGGTAGCAATTGTAGATTGTTGTTAATTGCCTTGACCCCTCCAATGACATGGGCGCGTCAACATCTCTTGCATTTATTTCTATGCCTTGTTGACGTTTCGATCGCATGTTTGCTTTTCGGACGTGCAGTTGCTAGCATACAGCTTCTATCCGCGCCGTCTTTATACTGAAAAGCTCGGAGCGCAGTGGGAGTTCCATAAGTGCCCACAGGCTGTTTTTGTTCGAGCCGACGATCGAACTTCCATCAACGAACACGGACACCGAGCGCGTCAAACTGAACTTGTAGATACCATGGTGAAAGTAAACAATTTTCAAGGTCGAGAATCAAACCTCAATAGGAACTAACTAAGACTAAACATATTGTATATTATCTCTCTAATTGCCTTGACCCCTCCAGGGGCATGGGCGCGTCAACATCTCTAGCATTTTTATGCCTTGTTGACGTTTCAATAGCATATCTACTTTTCGGAAGTGCAGTTGCTAGCATGCACCTCTTTTCCCCGTCGTCTTTTTACTAACAAGCTCGGAGCACTGTGAGAGTTCTATTAGTACTCACAGGCAGTTTTTGATCGCGCCGAGATTTGATCTCCGAGGTCTAGATTAGTATTGTAGAGCGGTGACCGAACGATCACGGCCACCGAGCGCGACAATTGTATATTATAGAGAAACAATATCAAATGAAGAGCTAAGTCGGCGTACGGGTCAGATGCCAATCGACGAATTGATACGCAGGCGAAAATGGCAGTGGATAGGTCACACATTGCGGAAGAGTGATAACTGCATTGCTATGCATGCCATGAAATGGAACCCCATTTCCAACCAAGGCCGACCAAGAGGGGGTCCTCGAATCACATGGCGTCGATCTGTGGCAAAGGAGTGTCAGGTACTGGGTAAGTCTTTTGGGGAGTTGCGCCCCATTGCCCAGAACAGAGTACGATGGCGCGCAGGAGTAGTTGACGCGATATGCCCCGCTAGGGGTTAAGGCAAAGTAGTAAATATATGTTAAAAGTTTTAGCATACTCTTCGTTACAAGAAGTAGAACAAATGTAACTATGAGTTGTCTTTCACTTGCATTTCAGCTGCCTTCGAGTAGCTTTTAAGTTGACCTTTGACACCTTATCCCTTTTCAGTTCGTTTTTTTTCATTAAGTTCCTTGTGTCCTTTATCTCATATATGTACGCTCTTTTATGCCCATTCCGTTTTGCTCTTTATGTCCGTTGTCCACTCCACTCCAGTTCAGTTTTTTTCAATTTGTTCCTTTCATTCACCATTCTTCTTCTCTTCTTCCCCCACTATCTTACTATCCTCCCCATTCGACCCCTCCAATACTCTCCTCAAGAACCAAACATTATCAATATGGCAATACCAATCCATACGACGATCTTCGAGCTTTTCAGTGATCGGTTGCTAAACAAACAAGCTGCCGCAGATGTAGGTACATTTGATATGATCGCTTCTGGTCACACCGGCTGATATCCGCAGCATTTTCACCTCAGTTACAGTCATTTGACTTTCGTATGTCTTGCACATAGTCCAGACGCATAAATGAGTGTGGGACGTACGACGTACGACCGATTTGTATAACTTGCGCTTAAGCTTTCGTGACTTCTTCTTGTCGCAGAAAACTCCAGAGTTTTCTCGCCACTTCATCCAACCGACATTCGCAGGTAGCTTCCTCGTTGACTATCGAGCCCAGATAGTTGAACCTTGTGCAGGACTTCAGCTGCTCTCCTTTAATGTAGATATCTGGTATCGGTATGGTAACTCTGGATTAGAAAGAACAGCAAAGATACTCAGTCTTTGGTATGCTAATCCTCAGTCCATGATCCTCCAGTACCTTACACCACTTGGCCAGCCTGCAAAGCAACGATGTCTTTGCTACCCAGGACAATGTCATCGGCGGAGAGAAGGGATATTTCCAGGCCATCAGAGCATGATGATGTTGGAGAGCAAGGGACTCAATACACTGCTTTAGTGAACACCGGCTTTATCCGGAAATTTTTCAGACTCATCAGTTGTGCATCTTTAGAAGTTGCCCCATCATACATGCCTTGTATCATCTTTACATATGCTTCGGGGACCGTAAGTGCTCTTAGGGCCACCCATATCAGATCACGAGGAACTCTGTCGAAGGCTTGTTCCAAATCGATAAGCACAAAGTGCAAGTCCGTCCGTGCATGGCGATGCCAAACAATAGAGATTATTGCTAACAAGAAATGGGACTCTATACGAATTAAGAGTGCCTGCCTAGTAGTTGCATATGTGTTGGATTCCATCAGTACACGAAGGGGTAATGCGGAATAGCAAGTATGTTACTCATACGATGAATCGTACTGGGCAGTTGGAATTTGAAGAGCTTTTTCAAATGTTGCCGTCCCTATCCCTCTAAAGGCAACTTTCATTTGATTATTTGCGTATCAATTGGCAATGCGCTTTTGCTTAAATCGTATGAAGTGCCACCCCCCCCCCCCCCCCTGGCGATGCTTTTTCATCGTAACACGCATGCATTGAATAGCATCGACTGTGAACCGACCCTCCACAAAGCCGCATTGATTGTCATCCAACCGTACAATCTCTTTCAATCGATTGCAGACAACCCGCTCGTAACTCTTCAATGTGTTAGATGTTAACTTGATTTCCCTATAGTTGTTGAGCTTGCGTGAGTCATCCTTGTTCTTATAAAACGAGAGAAGGAAGCTTTTCCTGAAAGTGTCAGGGATAGCTTGCCCTCTTTTAATTTTGTTGAAAAAAAAAAAAAAAAAACAGTGAGCCATCTAAGCTCGACATGATTCATCTTCAGCCAAAAATTCCAAGGGTATTTTGTTTGGTCCGACTGCCTTTCCGCGTTTCATCTGCATCGTTGCCTTCATCACCTCCTCCACTGAAAAATCAGCGATATCAGAGGTGTTTGACTCCACAGCTTGAAAAGTTTCTCGCGGAAATTCTTCGTTCAAAAGTTCGTCATAGTACTCACGCATTCTGCTACAGACTGCTGCGTCTTCAACCAGTGGCACTCTTTGTGAGACTTCAACGTACTTTGGCGCCTGAATCTTTCAAGCGTTTCTTCTCCATTGGGCTGCGACCTGGCATTGTCTTTAGGTTTCTCTTGCACTGACGATCGTTTATCCGCAGTCAGATCTTCTAGTTCTTAATAGAACTTCTTGGCTGCTATCGCCTTTGCTTGAGCCCCCTTTCGCTTGGCTTCCTTCCGGCATTTATCATATTTGTCCCGAAGTTGAACCTTTTCGGCTTCACTGCTTGTGTTGCGTGTTGTCCAAGCCTCGAATGCGTTCGATTTGGCCTGCACGGCTTCTTTAGTTTCGTTATTCCACCACCACGGCTCTTTGTTCGTGTGAAATGGGCTTTTCGAAACTCCCAGTGTCTTTTCAGCCTGACATATTATGGTCTGGTAGTGCTGCTCCCACCGGCAGATCTATGGCAGCACCTAATGAGTAAGGACCTGTCGGTGGTACGAAACCATAGGCCCATTACAAATGAACTCTGATGCAAACACCAGGGAATGTGCGTCGTCCGCCAACCATTTCATCCTTATTCCCCATTTTTAATTCCTCTGTTTGTGTTGTCTTCCCCAGGCCTATACATTTTTGTTAATACGTCAAGGACAGGGGCAACGAGCGGCGAAAACCCCGCCCACGTCTCTGGAACTGAGCAACGGCAAGCATAGGCCGCTGCTTAGCTCGTTGAGGTGCCTTTTTCTTCGCCAGATGGCACGGCCCGACCTTCACGGTCACTATGTTACCTTAGGCTCCGTCCCCACGAGCATATTCGGATGCCCACCAAAGTGTCCCTTACACATTTCATCCAAAGCATTCCACATTTGTGTTGGAGTTTGTTGGTCGCTGTGTTGAAGCCACGCCTCCATTTTAACAGTGAGCGGAGTTACAAAAGATTCAAAGCTTTCGTTGTTAAGATTATGCCACTTGAATTTCTCGCCTTTTCCTCCTTTCAAAATAAATTATGTCAGGAGCAACCGGCGCTGGGTGACGGCAGATTCACCCAAGGTCACTTTGCAGTCTTTCACCCAACGTCTCAAGAAATTTAGACACAGTTGATAGTCTATCTGCGTCGCATGAGCTCCACTGCTGTATGTAATCAGGTGCCTTTGGTTCTTAATGAACCATGTGTTGAGGATGACCAGACCGTGTGATCTACACATAGTCAGGTTAGCCTCACCTTCATCATTTCTGGCTGTAGATTGGCTACTCTTCCCACCATGGCAATCCTCGTATTCATAGTTCGATTCTCCCACATGGCCATTGAAATCCTCTCCGAAAAAAATCAGCTCGGTATCTGGTATACTTTGAAGCAGTGTGTCAAGTCAACGTCGCTCCAAATGCCTCTTTTTCACTTTGCTGCAAACTCACTTGGGGAGCGTAGGCACTTACGACGCTCTACACTTTTCCGCAGATAACCAATTTGATACTCATCAAGCGGTCGCTTATCTTCGAGATACTCACGATGCTGCCAAGTAAAGCCGATGACAGAATAACGCCAACCCCGTTTCTATCATTCGACATTCGAGTTTCCATAATAGTACAATTTGTACTTTGTAAAACGTGTACTCACAAAATACGCTGGTCTTCTATTAAATTTAGTTAAGTTTGACATAAACATTTTGTGAAACGCGAGATTTTCGAATGCTACGACGTGACACAAATTGTTTCAAAACAAAAACCACAATCGTTCACATTAGTCAGAATTTCGTCAATTTTAGGATACCCCCTTAAAACTAAAGCCCGCCATAGACGATCCAGAATTCCGGTCCGCAAAAACTGATCAGGCCTGGTCTTCCGGACTGACCTTCACCACAGACGATAAGGAATTCCTTTCCGGAAAAATTGGTCAGGCCTGGATTTGAGGAATTTCGGATCGTGTACATATGTATGTTGAAATTCGGCCTTAGGGCGGTCTTAAGACGGCCGGATTAGCCTGAACAGGCTAAATTTCGACATGCATGATCTGGAATTTCTCAGGCCAGGCCTGATCAGTTTTTCTAGAGACGAAGTCCAGATCGTCTATGGCGGCCCTAACACAAACCCGGAAATCAATGACGTTTTAGATGTTGGTCGGTATTTCAAAGACCAAATAAAATAATTAGCCGTACACTCACCATTGGAATCAGCTTTCTTTCTTTCTTTTGATAACAACCAAACGCAGACTATTGTTGATAAAACAGAAATTTCTTAGAAGCCGTTATCATTACTCTGTATTTACAAACTGCACAAAAAATACTTTATCCGACAATTTATCAAACAAAAACGAAAATAATGACCAATTCGAACGATGTATTTTGACGAATATGCGACACTGTAATAAGTGAGTAATATATATGACTCCTTATAAATCAATGGAAGATCCAGAAATGTTAGAGTACGGCACTTATGACCATAACTTCAGAAACGATATGGATGCATTTCTGATATGAGCAAAATTAATTGCCGTTCGGGGCCGATGATTCAAGTCAAGCTTGACTAAAAAGCGTTCATTTCCTTATCAATAAAATTCCGTGCTTATGAACTTCTCTCGACACTGTTTCTGTGCTATTACATTGCATTCAATATCGAATAGTAAGCATAAAAACTCATAAATGTGAAGTTACTATGTTTACAGAGAAATTACAGAATGGCGTAACGAAGAGAATTTGAAATGTTATCGACATGAGCTAAGGCAAGATGATAGAGCAGGGGTCGGCAAACTTCGGCCCGCGGGCCAAATCCGGCTCGCCTCTGGTTCAGGGGTTATCTAGGCTACATAAACGCGGATCAGGATTGAACATTGCATGTGTTAAGTATTCGTGCGATACTATTGCTTGAGTCTAGGGGGGAAATAATGTTTGTGCTTATAAATGCGAAGAAAATGGAGAAATGTCTTATTTGGCAAGTTAAGCAGTCTGGAGTTGCTTACAATGATGAACGTCACTGCTATCGGTGTCACTTGGCCTATCCTTAATAGCTATGTGGGCGGCCACTGTTTTCTGCTCCCATCTGCGTCATTTTCTGTGTCCGCACAAGCACATAAGTTTTGATTAAGCCGGGCCGCATACACCCGAACTCGAACATGAAGACGGTCACAATGGATAATTTTCTTCAGATTTGTGTGAAGTTTCTTAAGCCAGTTTCTTGAGACTTTTCCTCAATCGATGCTTTGCTATTTCCTCCTCCTTCCTAAACCAGCAAAAAACCGTACCCCCCTGTAATGCGTACTACCCAAAATAGCTATGGTAAATAGCCATCCTGGCGTATCCACCATTTTCACTAAGTCCATAGGCTTTCCAAGAGATCCATGGCGGGGGCTACGATTTTTATGATTTAGGTAACCCAGGTACGTACCCAACTTACTTAACCACTTTTTATGCTGGAACAGTATTACTTATAAAGCATTAATCGAAAGCCATTCTATATTAGTCTCGATGGCGTATGTGGTAGCGCGATGGGTTCTGAAGCAAAACGACCCGAGTTCGAATCCCAGTCGGACATGCAAACACGAAAATTTGATTTAAATATTGAAAAAATTGTAAAAAAATTTCTTAGGAAAACGACCCAACCGTAAAATCAAATAGGCATACTGATTTTTTATACCCTTCACGGATGTGATAAGGTATATTAACTTTGTCATGAAGTTTGCAACGCACAGAAGGAAGCATCACCGACCATACAAACTATATACCTATATATTCTTGGTCAGTATGATGAGACGAGTCGATTAAGCTTTGTCCGTCTGTCTGTCTGTCCGTCTGGTTCTACGCAAACTAGTCCCTCAATTTTAAAGCTTTCAAGCTGAAATTTTGTGCAAAGCCTTCTTTCTATTGCACGCTGTAAATATGTCGGAACCAATGGAATCGGAAAACTACGTCATATAGCTGCCATAGGAACGACCGGTTCAAAAATTAGTCTTAGTGAGAAGAACTGTGCGTACTCTCCTGGACAATGGATCAGAAGGTCCCCAGAACGCACGATTTCTTCAATTAGAGAGTGAATTTCTGAGGTACAAATTAAATATCTTAGGAGTTAGTGAGATAAGATGGTGGAACAGCGGAGAATTTATCTCTCCAACGGGCAGCACTGTAATGTTGTACTCCAGTAAAGCTACCGGTAGTCGTCGTGAGTCAGGTGTGGGGCTCCTTTTAACCAGAGCCGCGCGAAACTGTCTCTTATCCTAGGAGCCGGTCTCTGACAGAATCTTGACCGCCAGGTTCCGGACCAAAATGAGGAACATCTCAATAATACAATGTTATGCCCCTACTAAACCCGACAATGTCTTGGCAAAAGAATCCTTCTACGAAGAACTAAACGCCGTTCAGAGCAGAACACCTAAAGGTGACATTATAATGGTTATGGGTGATTTGAATGCGAAAGTTGGCGCTGATAACTATGGGTCAGACATGTGATGGGGAGACACGGTCTTGGTGATCGTAATAACAACGGTGAAAGATTTGTAGAGTTCTGCAACTTTCACAGTCTCTTCATCGGTGGTACTATGTTTGAGCATAAGGACCACCACAAAATCAGTTGGTCCTCTGTTGATCGGCGCAGAACACAAAATCAGATCGACCATTTTGCCATTAGCAAAAAATTCAAGAGTCCAGCACGTCCAGGAGGTGCGAAACAAGAAGGGTGCCGATATTGGGATGGGAAGAGACCATTATCTTATGATCGCTAATGTTCGATTGCGTATTGCAGCCGTGCGCCGCCCCAGCGACGAAAGATTCAGGCGCCGCAAATTCAACACCGCTCGATTAAAAAATCCAGCTGTCTTACAACAATATAATGACCATCTTGCGCAAAAAGCAGCTGAGATTACTAGTCACCCAGATAGTGACATAAACGAAAACTGGGATGCCATAAAAAATGCGTACATTGATAGCGCAGATACCATCCTTGGCACAAACCCGGATTGCCGGAATAAGCCCTGGATGTCCGACGCTTCATGGCAGCGGATTGTTGAAAGAAAGGAGCTGAAAGTTTGTTTGGCTGCATCATCAGGCGACAATCGAAGCAGCATCGAACTCCTTTACCGTCAGAAAGCTCGAGAAGTTCAGCGTAGTGTGCGACGCGATAAAAGAGTTTATGCGAATTCTCTTTTAGCCTCAGCAGAACAAGCCGCAAGAAGTAACAACTTAAACGCCGTATACAGTGTCATCAAGGAGTTTACAGGTGGTCGTAACTGCTGCCAACATCCAGTGAAGGATAGTGATGGAAAGCTACTTATCTTGGAAGAAGATCAAATGAGGCGGTGAAAAGAACACTTCACCGCGGTCTTGAACCGTGACGTCTGGTGAAGTTCCCCCTCATATAGATAATTTAGCTAACCATCAAAATGTGCGTATACGGTCCACTGCCCCGACTAAAGAGGAAATAGTCACTGCAATTATTGCACTGAAACGAGGAAAGGCCGCCGGACTCGACGGTGTCCCTGCCGAACTTTATCAAGCAGCGCCAAGTATAACTGCCGATTTGCAGCATCCACTTGTTGATAAAGCGTGGAATACAGAGACCTTTCCCACTGAGTGGAAGGAAGGTTTGATCATCAAACTTCCAAAGAAGGGTAGACTCACAGACTGTAATAATTGGGGAGGCATTTGTGTGCTTCCTGCCGTTGCCCCCCTAACCGCGCATACGGCATGCTGTCCAAAATCTGACAGAGCAGTTATCTCAGCATCAAGAGCAAGCTGAGCCTGTTTCGCTCCCGGTACTGTCAGTGTATGGGAGCAGTACATGAAAAGTTTCCGTAGGAGTTACCAGAAAGCTGCAAGTTTTCGCCAACTCATGTCTTCGTCGAATTTTAAGAATTTTCTGGCCCGAAACAATATCAAATGAAGAGCCAAGTCGTCGTACGGGTCAGATGCCAATCGACGAATTGATAGGCAGGCGAAAATGGCAGTGGATAGGTCACACATTGCGGAAGAGTGACAACTGCATTGCTTTGCATGCCATGAAATGGAACCCCATTTCCAACCAAGGCCGACCAAGAGGGGGTTCTCGAATCACATGGCGTCGATCTGTGGCAAAGCAGTGTCAGGCACTGGGTAAGTCTTTTGGGGAGTTGCGCCCCATTGCCCAAAACAGAGTACGATGGCGCGCAGGAGTAATTGACGCGCTATGCCCCGCTAGGGGTTAAGGCAAAGTACTTACTTACGGTGGGTATTTAGTGAACTAACTTAGGAAAGGTAAATACGATAGTAGCCTACGTTAGTAAAATTGGAGGGCACCGTTGGTTGGCAAAATACCTGTGACATTGATGAATTTTTATACCCTTCACGGATGTCATAGGGTATATTAACTTTGTCATGAAGTGAAACGCACAGAAGGAAGCATTTCCGACCATATAAACTACATATATATTGTATATTCTTGCTCAGTATGATGAGACGAGTCGATTAAGCTTTGTCCGTCTGTCTGTCTGTCCGTCTGTTTCAATGCAAACTAGTCCCTCAGTTTTGAAGCTATCAAGCTGAAATTTTGTACAAAGCCTTCTTTTTATTGCACGCAGTATATATGTCGGAACCAACGGAATCGGACCACTACGTCATATAGCTGCCATAGGAACGACCGGTCCAAAAATTCGTCTGTGAGAAAAACTTTTTTATTTCCAAAGATATAGTTTTCAAAATTCACAATAATCAATAGTGTCTTTAGTGAAATCATATTTCCGAATTTGGTTAAAATCGGACTACTCTATCATATAGCCGTCATAGGAACGACCGTCCCAAAAGTAAGTTTTTGTCAGAAAAACTTTTTTTATTTCTGAAGATAACTTTACGAAATTGCATATGATTATATTATTGACTGCTAAGTCACGTTCCTAAATTTGGTTGAAATCGGCCCACTATTTCATATACCTCTTATAGGAACAGTGAAATCGGAACAAGCTTTACTACTAATTTCAAAAAAGCAAATGTACCACAAAACATAGCTTCGGCAAGCTAGTTTAATTACACTCTCCTTAACATTTCGAAGCACCCATGCGGGGGCCACTCTTTTCATGTTTTGGTTAAGCAGGTACCTACCCTACTGGCTAGCCACGCTTTTTGCTGGGAAGATATACAAAGTTCGAGTTCGTGTTTGGCAATGTGTGGCCCGTCTTATATAGTACATACTGACGCTGCGTCCTATCACATCATATGAACTGAAACGTTGATAGATATCAAAGAGGGAGGAGTGGCGACGGTGACGCAGCGTCCGACGTCATTTGGACGTTCATGTGCACCGGCTCTAAGAGAGGTCTGTATGCTTAGAAAAATCCTCCTGGCAGTATATCTTTAAACGATATTTCGATGTATAATATGCGATACATCTTCTAGTTTACCGCAAAATAGCGCGCACAAATACTGACGATTGGAAATAAGTTGAAACTTTACTGCACACCTACTACAATACCATCGATCCATTTCAACTTATTGGCACTAAAACCTACTTTGTAGCTATCCATTTTAAACTTGTTCGTCCGACTACATTGTTTCCAATTTGTGGCAACGAGGGTGGTGGTGGTGGTGGTGTATTTGTCGAAAGTTTTGATGTTCACGTCTCTCTCCCTTCGTCTCATCACTTCCATTCCTTTCTGCCTTCAAGATGGACTTCGAAAAACGTCTTTTCGTGAAAATTGCGTGCTACTAGTTGACATGTATGCATGGTTCTTTAGAAAAATGTCGATATGTTGTTTGGGGTCGACAAGGTAAAAAGTTGGTCGATGCGGCCGTTGAAATTTTATGGGCCAAGTGTGGGTTAATTAAATGGGGTCACCCGTTTATCAGGGCGACGTTAATTCATTTTATTCACTTTTGTATTGACTTTCGATAAATTTGCAAATTGCTTGATTGTGACGTGGCGCAAGTATGGAAAATTAATTCCGGTATTTAAAGAAATTGACGTTTTTGGATTTAGGAAAGGAGGGAGGTGAGAGAAAGAGACATTTAAGGCAAACCAATTCTATAAATTTTGTGAGTGAAATGGTTAAGTAAAACATGTCATAAGTGCTTCAGCTTTTCGGTAACGATTTGTGAATAGATTGAAAATAATTTAGTGAAATATAAACTTGATTAATGTATGATATTTGTGAAGAAATAGATAATTAAATAGCCACAAAATTGATTCATTGTTTATAACGCAAAAATCCTCTCCTATAGTCCTCCTCGTGAGCACCCCTGGCAGCAGATTGTTGAAAAAAAGAGGTGAAGGTCCGTTTGGCTGCAGCTGCAGCATCAGATGACAATCGAAGCAACATACAACTCCTTTACCGTCATAAAGCTTGAGAAGTTCAGCATAATGTGCAACGCGATAAAACAGTTTATGCGAATTCTCTTCTATGTATTGTAGCTTCAGCAGAAGCAGCAACTTAAATATCGTATACGGTGTCATCAAGGAGTTTACCGGTGGTCGTAACTCCTGCCAACGTCCGGAGAAGGATAGTGATAGAAAGCTACTTATCTTGGAAGAAGATCAAATGAGGTGGTGGAAAGAACACTTCGCCCCGATTTTAAACCGTGTAACCTCTGGTGAAGTTCCCCATCATATAGATAATTTGGCTAGCGGACTGCCCCGACTTAAGAGGAATTAGTCGCTGCAATTATTGCACTAAAACTAGGAAAGGCCGCCGGACTCGACGGAATTCCTGCCGAACCTTATCAAGCAGCGGCAAACGTAACTATCGAGTTGTTGCACCCACATGTTGATAAAGCGTGGAATACAGAGACCTTTCCCACTGAGTGGAAGAAAAGATTGATCATCAAATTTCCGAAGGGTAACCGAACAGACTGTAATAATTGGGGAGGCATTTATGTGCTTCCTGCCGGTGCCAAGGTCATAGCTAAAATCTGTCTAGAAAGACTAAAGACCCACTTGGAAAGCACAATTGATGAAAAGCAAGCTGACTTGTGAATCATCATCGAGCAATGCGGGGAGTACGATTCTCCACTTCATTTGTTTTCATCGATTTCGAGAAGGCTTTCGATTGTGTGAAAATGAATTCTATATGGGCGGCCTTGCGCAGGAGCGACATCCCTGAGAAGCTGGTGGCTATTATTAAGGCAACCTATGACGGCGCGAAATGCCGCGTTCTGCATAAAGTTAAGTTGTCGGGGGACTTTGAGATTCGCAATGAAGTGATACAGGGGTGCATGCTCTTACCGATCCTATTTATCATAATGATCGGTGATATGTTGCATGCAGCCCTACCTTAACTAAAAAGAGGAATTCAATAGATTTTAACATCTTATCTACAACATCTTGACTATGCTGACGACATATGCCTACTCTCCTACAAACTCATGAATCTATCCGCAATGGCGTTAGATCTTGAGAGGGAAGTACTCGCAAGCAAAGTTGAACTAAAGATTAATACCAACAGGACAAAGGTTCTTAACGCACCATTGCGAGAAAGAAGTCCGACATCTATTGTCCTCAATATTAATGGGCAGCCTGTGAAGAAGGTGAACAATTTTATCTGCCTGGATAGCATTGTTGCCTTAAATGGTGGTAAAGAGCATAGTATCGCTCGTCGTATCAACCAGGCTAAATGCGCATACAGCATGCTGTCCAAAATCTGGCAAAGCAGTTATCTCAGCATCAAGGCCAAGCTGGACCTGTTTTTCTCCCTGGTACTACCTGCGCTTTTGTATGGGAGCAGTACATGGAAAATTTTCGTAAAGTTACCAGAAAGCTGCAAGTTTTCGGCAACTCGTTGAATTCTAAGAATTTTCTGGTCCTAAACAATATCAAATGAATAGGTCAGTCGGCGTACAGGTCAGATGCCAATCGATGAATTGATACGCAGGCGGAAATGACAGTGGATAAGTCACACATTGCGCAAGGATGATAATTGCATTGCTAGACATGCTATGAAATAGAGCCAAGGCCGACCAAGAGGAGGTCCTAAAATTATATGGCCTCGATCTGTGGTAAAAGAGTGTAAGGCGCTGGGAAAGTCTGGAGAGTTGCGGCCCATTGCCCAGAACAGAGTACGATGGCGCGCAAGAGTGGTTGACACGCTATGCCCCGTCGATATGTTACCGTGTTACCAATTCATGAAGCAGTTCTATATTACTCAACTGCCCTAACCGCTTGAGGAGCATACCGCGTCAACTGTTCCAAGTGGTTTCGCTGGCATAAATTAAAACTAGTTTCGGAGAATGCAGTTTCCAGCACGCATCTCCTGCTCCCCCATTTACCGGTCTACCTGCGACAAGTCAGAAGATCATCATTATCGTGACGCGATAGCCCGACGTCGGGCCTTGACCGCCTGGATCGTTGTCCTCCAATTGTCTCGGTCACGTGACCGCGTCCTCCAATCTTGGAAGCCCAGTAGTTGCGCGGCGTCCACATAGCTCAGTTTATGTGGACGCCACGAGATCTCGGTCGTCCTCGCAGTCTCGCTCCGTCGACTTGTCGTGCGTTCATTACTCTCTTTGGCACGCGATCATCGTCCATTCTTTGTACATGCCCCGCCCACGGGGAGCTTCGTGTTTCTGTGCACATGCTTCGATTTCATTATGGGGAGAACCGAGAAAAAAGTCTTATTAGCTAACTGTATCCGTCGCTTGATTTCGTCAGTTTCGTTGGCGTCCCTTGACAAGTTGCAACCGAGGTATATGAAGTCGTTCACGAACTCGATGTTGAGGTCCCCCACATTGATGATCGATTGTGCAGGTGTCCGTGTCGTCGATTGCATCATTATTTTAGTTTTACCTTCGTTGATACGTATTCCGAAGAAGCTGCGGCTTATAATTACGTCCCGCAACACAAGGCGAAGGCATGGCAACACGACGACGTTCGAATATTGAAAATGCACAAATCCGTTGAAATTGAAAAAAAAAAACTGGGATCACATTGACAGAGGAGCAAACCTGTTGTGTTCTTTTTTGAGCGACTAGATCCTTTGCCAACCCGCTGTGATGATGGGACTTTTGACGTTGCACAGCAGCCTGTTCTACGCACCGGAGCAACTCGTTCATCAACGGCCATACCCCTTCAAGTTGCCACAACAACAACTGGACGTTTGTCTCAATATCGTATCCGTAAGCTAAACTCTCATCCCCGTGATGATCCTTGAATATTTTTCCCAAATTTCACGCAACATTTCACGTTGAATTGTTGCTTTCCTAAATCAGACATTGCCAAAACTGAAACAAATCGTTTTAAAATAGTAATAAATAGGACACTAAAAGTCAGTTGATAATTTGAGCGCTGATAACCGCCCGTCGCTGCGACGATCTATCGACATGTCATTAAAAAAAAAGTTTCGTTATTTTTTAACAGGCCTCGTAATCTGCTGGCAGCAAACATATGCAATATCATATCGTGCAGTGTAGTCCATACTTCCACAAAACAAACGAAAAACTTCCTGAACACATCTTTATCTTCTGCTACAAAGGTGCGGCCCTTTCGTCACTATCACCGCCATTCAGCTTCAGTTCATATCATCTACGCATTGTAGTGTCTATCATCTTCCAAAAGACTGACAACAAATGAAAGAGCTAAAAGTTAGTCATTGCAAATGGACGTTATAAATATCCGTCAGCGAATGTATTCTGTGCGTGACCATACTTAAATCGCACAGAACGAGACTTGCATTCTAATGTTTGACGTCAAATGAAAGATAATAAAAAAATAGGGAAGAACACGAGAAGAGCCTATATATATAACTCCTTCCCTACTAGAGATATCTCAGAATACTCTCTACACTGTCTCAACAACAGTTTTCTATCGTCCGCTTTTGTCCCACCCCAAACTCAACTTTCTTTTGTCAGGTGAATCGATAAAATGTGACATTATTGCTGAGGGATCCGTCGTCGTCCTTAATGTTAAATTGTGTGATTTTTTTGTTCGTGAGAGGCTTGGCTTTGGCCTTCAGAACGGTTGCGTGGGAATGGCGTGCAAAATAGTGGCCGATATTGAAATTCGACAGAGAAAAAAAGAAGCAAAAACGAAAACCTATTACGGTCAAGATCAACCAACGATAGGAGATTTTTGATGAAGCGTGTCAGGGTGTGTTGTTATGTTGGAATAGTTCGAAGTTGGGGATTTAATAATGACACAAAAAGAGCGATGGAGTTCATCGGCACTTTAGGCTCGTCCCATGCCAGTACATTTTAATTTTAATCCATTTGCTTTCAAATTGTCTCTGATTTGCTTTGAAATATGTTCCTCTTATCGCACCGATTTAGGAGATCATATCTACAGGACGAATGCAAGAGCGTTCATATTTTCTGACCCTCCTTGGGTCAGAATATCATCCACAGTAGTCAAGTGAGTCGGGGGCGTAAAGTACCCTGGTGGAACGAGGAATTGGCCCGCATGCGAGCTAAAGTTAGGAGGATGTTCAACAAAGCCAAGCGCTTCAATAGGTGGGATGAGTACAGAACTGCTCTCATCGAGTACAACAAACTCATTAGGCATTTCAAACGAGAATGCTGGAAAAGACTTTATGAGAGCATTCAGTCGCTACCGGAAGCGGCGCGCCTTCACAAAGCCCTTTCCAAAGACTCAGCAAACGGGGTCGGCCTTCTATTGAGACCAGACGGTTCGTATACTGAAGGTCCAGAAGAAACATTAAAGTTGCTGCTTCAGACCCATTTCCCAGGGTCCGTACTGTCTGATGGTGACCCCTGCCCAACTGCGAGGCCCCAACGGGTTCCCGTAAGCCGGGCTCGCAGTTTATCGGGGGTCATCTTTGACATGGACAAAGTAAAATGGGCGATAGAATCCTTTGAGCCATTTAAAGCTCCCGGAGTAGACGGCATCTTCCCAGCTCTGTTACAAAACAGCTTGGAGATAATAATAACTCCGCTAATCGAACTTTTTAGGGCAAGTTACACCCTTGGGTACATACCACAACCTTGGAGGAAAGTTAATGTGGTCTTCATACCCAAAGCGGGCAACAAGCCGGAACATATGCCCAAATCCTATAGACCGATTAGCCTTACTTCCTTCTTCCTTAAAACCATGGAAAAGTTGCTTGATTTGCATATCAGGCACAAGATGGAACTGTCGAGCCCCCTACATCGTATGCAATTCGCGTACACGAAGGGTAAGTCAACAGTAACCGCCTTGCATAGCCTTGTCAGTACAATCGAAAAGTCCCTCAGTGAAAAGGAAATCGCGCTGTGCGCGTTTCTTGACATTGAGGGGGCTTTCGATAATACCGGCTACGAGTGCATTTCCAGAGCACTGGAACTCGGGGACATCCCGCCCGCTACCATTGCATGGATAGATGCCATGCTCCGGGGACGGGATATTCACTCAACTCTAGGCAGTACATCCATTTGCGTGAATGCCGTAAAGGGTTGTCCACAAGGTGGCGTTCTGTCACCCCTTTTGTGGTCCCTTGTCGTGGACGAGCTGATTTCCATGCTTAATGAGCGCGGTTATCTTACTATCGGATACGCGGACGATTTAACTATCATAGTCAGGGGCAAATTCGAATCTACCATCACTGAGGTGATGAGGTCGGCCCTTGACATAGTTCTACACTGGTGTGTGGCTGTGGGCTTACATGTAAACCCACAGAAAACTGTCGTTGTGCCGTTCACACGAAAACGAAACATAGCATTGGATCCAATTTCGTTAGGCGGCACGACCTTAGATTATTCCACTGAAGTTAAATGTCTCGGGGTAACTCTAGACTCGAAACTCACCTGGAATACTCACATAGATAATGTACTTGGCAAAGCCACACGCACAATGTGGGCTTGCAGAAGTTTCTTCGGACGGACATGGGGGCTCACCCCAAAGATAATTGAGTGGTTATACACCATGCTGGTGCGGCCTATGGTGACCTACGCAGCGCTTGTGTGGTGGCCGAAAACTCAGCAATCTTCTGTCTTACTGAAGTGCAATAAGCTTCAACGTCTTGCCTGCCTTGGCATCACTGGAGCTATGCGCACTTGTCCTACGCCAGCCCTGGAGGCGATTATTGGAATTACTCCGTTGCATATATTCATTCAAGAATCAGCAGCTCTAAATGCTCTCAGACTTCGTTTAACTTCCGACGTGCGTAGTGAAGAAAGCGGTCACATGAGCATTCTGAATCAAATTCCTGACGTGCAGATCTGCTTGAGATCAGATTACATGATCTCGGAGGTTTGCTTCGGCAGAAAATATTCAGCCCTCATCCCTAACCGCTCTGAATGGGTAAATGGCACATCCTGCCCCGACCCTAGATGTATCAAGTGGTTCACCGATGGGTCTAAAACGGAACAGGGTGTTGGTGCAGGTGTCTTTGGACCCAACACCAGGATTTCGATCGCAATGGGAGTCTCGCCCAGCGTTTTTCAAGCTGAGATCCACGCCATTGAGGTCTGCGCCAGGGTAATCTTGGAAACTGGACTTCGCGGCGCTCACATTGCTATCTACTCAGACAGCCAAGCAGCTATAAAAGCGCTCTCCTCATTTAAGGTCTCTTCAAAACTGGTGAAGGAGTGTTACAATCTCCTTCAACTGTTGGCAACCAAAAACCGAGTCTTCTTGTGTTGGGTGCCAGGCCACCAGGGCATTGAGGGGAACGAGGCTGCGGATGAACTTGCTAGACAAGGATCATCCAGTCGTTTTCATGGACCTGAGGCTTTGGACTAGCATCGGCCAAACTGCGGATCACAGATTGGTTTGCACGATTGCGTCAACAGTACTGGAATAACCTTCCAGGGCTTCGTCAATCAAAGGAGCTGATAATGCCCTTCAGTCACAAGGGTACTACTCAAATGAGTAGAACCCACCTAAGACTCCTAGTGGGGTACTTATCTGGCCATCACCTGGTCAGATATCACCTGAACAAGATGGGTCTGTCAAGCGAGACTGAATGCCGTCTTTGTCTGGAAGACGTGGAAACGACCAAGCACATCTTGTGCGAATGTCCCGCCATCGCGCGTTTTAAGATGTCACTCCTCGGGCAGGCTACTATTAGCACTGCAGAATTCAGGTTGATTCCTGCTAAAGACTTACTGCCCTTTATTAGAAGGGTGGACGGTCTTTTGGATTAATGAGCTACGGCACAATAGATCTTTATGGTCGCAGTACCTTCCTGCTGGGAAAGTAGCTCGTATTTTTATATCTATCTATCTATCTAGTCAAGTGAATTCGAATCAACGCGCCCAGTCATATTATACTCATCTTGAATAGACATCACTTCACTGCCGAGAATATCTTTTTTTCCTGACCATAGGACTCAAAATAAATACATCAATAGTCAAGGGTATTCGCCTCAACGTCCCAAGTGATGTAAGACCCATTTTTCGCCTCATGACCCCCATTCATATAATTACCCATCGCGCCTAGTCATCGCTTCATTGCCAAGAATGTTCAAATTTAGGCAAGAATGTCCTTTTCTCTACGCCAAAGAACTCAAAATGGTTTCAGTTCTGACCAAAGGACTCAAAGTGCCTTCAACAGGAGGACATTTTTTTTAAAGACCGGTTTTCTCTATATCCTGTCAAACTGCTTGTTAACTTACAGAGACATGAGCTTATCCAAGCTATAAACTGCCCGTTAAATATTTCCATTTTCTCATACGTCGGTTGAATTACCAATTCATCCATAATGTGTGGAACGCATATTCATACAATATACGGCTCAGTTTCTTTCAAATTCTCTCAAAGTCTCTATCGAATGAATTTTCAGGAACTCCGTTCTTTATAGCTACTTTAATTGTTTTCATTCGAATTTACAAAAGTGAACAGTGAGAATCTCAGAAATCGGTATCAAGTGTTGGGTTTTTGTTTCGGATAAAATTTCAACCGGAAACCATGGGGTTTTGTTCTGGATAAAAGATTAATCGGAGGATGGAAGACGATAAGCATTTATCCGATTAATAACCAGACATTGAGAAAATTAAATTGTGGACAGTTTACTGTTAAGATAAATTTTAATTGAACATTGAGCAGCCGGCCCTTAGACGAGTAACGCTATTTTAAACAAAACAGAATCTACCGTTAGTCCAGTGGATGACCAAAATTGCGATTCCCGACTTGTGCACAGGGTGACACAAGGATCCTAAATATCAAATTTGTTAAGATCAGAATACGCGGGAAGTGCCCGGACAAACGCACAAACGTACAGCATGCATCGGACTATATCTCTCTCAATTACTCTAACCCCTTGTGGGGCATAGCGCGTCAACTGTTCCATGTGGTCCAGTTGACGTTTCGTCGGCATAAACTGGTTTCGGAGAATGAAGTTGCCAGCATGCACTTCCTGCACATCCATGGCCACGAACGTCGTCGTGGACGGGATTCGAACCCGAAACGCCGGTAGTCAACAGCATGCATCGGACTATATGCCCGCCCATAGAGGGGCGCTAGTTAAGCAGTATTAACCTCAAAGCAACTTCAAGAAGTACATGAATAAGTAGGATGCACAGGTTATCTAGAAGTCTAGATTTTAAATCGCTAAACAATATTATTGACAAAACTCCACCGAAGCCTGTCCCAAGCAACAATTGTGAAAGGAGGAGGGAAGGATAGCTGTAGACTGATTGGCTGAGTTACACCTAAGCGTCTCAGTTCATTAGGGTGGCATGAATCAACGACGCCAGAAGAACCGAACATCAACGTCGGCGACCTCAACATCGAGTTCGTAGACGATTTCATACACCTGGGTAGTAACTTGTCAAAGGACGGAAATCAAAGCAATCGCACAAAAATACGAAGCTCCGCATATACAAAACCATCATACAACCCGTCTTATGCTATCGCCGCCAAACCTGGACCTTAACTCAAGCCTTCGAAAACATGCTAAATACATTCGAACGAAAGGGCTTTCGACAAATTTCGGAGCAGTTTGCGACCGAAATGAATGGCGCATCCGGTACAACCATGAGTTGTACAAACTGGATGATGAGCTGGAAGTATCGAGCATCATCAAACTACAACGTCTACAATGGGTAGGGCATGTCCAACGAATGGACGATGAGCGCATGCTTAAGAAAATATTGAACGGACGATGCGTCGACGGGGCAAGGTTGCGAGGAAGACAGTGAGCTCGGTGGAAAGACTCCGTAGATGAGGACGCCGAACAACTGCGAGGTGTCCAAAATTGAAAAAACGCGGTCACTTGGCCGAGAAAATTTGGAGGATGATGATCCGGGCGGCCAAACCCTGACGTCGGGTTGTAGCGCCACGATGATGATGATTGATGACAAAAACACTGAAAAAATCAATTTTTATTCCAGCGAAAAATACTCAACAAATCCATAGATCTGTATAGGTGTATAACTCCACCACACACATCCGATATCAATTCAATTACTCATGAAACATAATGGATAGTCGTACCTAATGAGCCTACATACTATTCTCTGTTATTTATGTTATGAGACATAACTTTTGCATAGTTAATAAACGCTTACATTATTGCGACACGTCGAAAAAGCCGCAGAACACGCCAAATTCATCTGCGGGAAGGAAATAATAGAGGCGAAAGGTCACAGACAGCAAAAAGGACATTGCGTGCTACTCACGAGTTCATGAAATGTATGCATGTACGAGATGTCAACGTAGATGACATTTCGTCTGTTAAATTGGAGATTATTATTTTATGAGACATGTAGTTTTATATATTTGTATCTCTCCACCTACCCATATCGATATTGTCCCCTTGAAACCTGAAAACCAGTAAAAATAATAATAAAATCAAGTAAATTGGTTTTTTTTTGGCGACTGCGCGGCGTATCGACTGCACTAGACAAAGACACTCGGATGACTAAAGAGAAGCATTTTTCATGTTTTTGTGTGTTTTTTACGTATTAAATTTTAAAGAGAACATATGGGTAGCTAGTCTCGCCCACCTTCTAAACCCTAAGAATCACAAGCGACGTTACAAATGATTAGCCATTCAGTCCGACACCAGCTGCCTCAATTTTAAACCCCTTACGACTATCCTCAATACCAGTGTGATCAGTACAGTATGCAAAGTTTGGTCAAGATACGTCAAGCGGTCGGGAGGAGTTCCATTATATGTATGTTAATTGCCTTGACCCCTCCAGGGGCATGGGCGCGTCAGACATTTCTATGCCTTGTTGACATTGCGGTAGCATATCTACTTTTTGGAAGTGCAGCTACTACCATGCGCCTCCTATCCGTGCCGTCTTTATACTGACAGGCTCGGAGCGGTGTGGTGTATTAACGTCAATGGAAATAATGTCAATTGACGCTATTTCCCACCTAAAAGTGAAATAACGTCAATTGACATTATTTCGTTTCTCCAAAGAGAAATAATGTCAACTCCCAAAGTGCAATAAAGTCAACTTCTGATATCAGGTCGTAGAGCTGTTTAGGTTTAAAAGTAACGTTATACCATCTTGCGGTTATCAACAGCTGCTAATAATGCATATTGAACATCTTGGCCATGTAAGTATCTGAATTTTTAGCATGTTTTACTTTCACGTTATAGTATTTATTTATGTGAGATTTTCCGAACTGGTTTTCTGGATTCGTGCTAACTAAAGCGAAAATACACTTTCAGAAACTTTAGAGTTGATTTTCGCTTTAGATACCCGAAGTGTATTTCCGCTATAGGTAGTCTGAACCTTACGCAGATTCGTACTAACTAAAGCGGAAATACACTTTGGGAAACATCAGAGTTGATTTCCGCTTTAGTTAGTATGAATCTTCGTAAGGTGCGGACTACCTAGGATACATTTTGGGAACCTTTAGTGCACTTTCACACGAAGAGCCGCACGGCTCTCGCTCGCGAGTGAGAGCCTTTTCCGCTCCCACCTTCCATTCATTCACACGAAGAGCCGTACGGCTCTCGCTCGAGATTAGGAGCGAGGCGCGTACGACTGAAATGCAAAGGCTACACTGCAGCTTTCACACGGGGAGCGCGAGCCTTTACGTCGCGCGAGTGAGAGCCGTGCATCTCGAGCCGTCGCGTCGCGTTGGTCTAAATGCACAGCGAGAAGTGCCGGCATTCACACGAGATGAGCGACAACGGCTCCCGCTCCTCAGTCCCTCGCTACCCGCTAGGATGGACACAATACGCTTTGGAACGTTGGCGTATTTGTCGTCGGAGACGGCGTCGACAGTAAAGAAGATACATAGTCACAACACGTCTGCAACGCGTATTTTGCGACTACAAAGCTCGAGAGCCTTTGTCGCTCTTGCCATGTGAATTCCGGCACTCGTCGCTGTGCATTTATATCAAGAGCCGCGGCGCACGGCTCGAGATGCACGAGCCGTACCGGCTCTCACTCGCGCGACGTAAAGGCTCGCGCTCCCCGTGTGAAAGCTGCAGTGTAGCCTTTGCATTTCAGTCTTACGCGCCTCGCTCTCACTCGCAAGCGAGAGCCGTGCAGCTCCTCGTGTTAAAGTACACTTAGAATGTATTTCCGCTTTAGTTAGTAGAAGTCTTCGTAAGGTCTGCAAAATTTTGACTTATAAAAGTGAAATAATGTCAATTGATGTTATTTCACTTTGGAAAACGGAAATAAGGTCAATTGACATAATTTCACTTTCAAGGGTGAAATAAAGTCAATTGACATTATTTCCATTGACGTTAATACACCACACTGCTCGGAGCACTGTGAGGGTTCTATTAGTACCCACAGGCAGTTTTTGTTTGCGACAAGATTTGAACCTTCGAGCTTTAGATATATTGTCGTAGAGCGGTGACCGAACGACCACGGCCACCGAGCGCGACAAAACAAAGCATACGAACTACAAGCGCAGTTACGATGTAGATTAGGTTAAGTGCAGGTGCTGCCATGATAAGTTACAGCACACTTAGACCGCAATTGGGTCCATTGTGGTACCTCCAGAAACTCTCCATACCTCACTCTAAAATCTAGGTAATAAAACCAGGCGGTGCTTGCAATAAAACGATTGCGCTTGGTCGCGCAAGCGTTGTTGAGGTCTTCCAGGCCATAAAAGAACGAGGAACCAAGAAAACTCCTCCTCCTGCCCGCCAAAGCGCTGGAGTGGTACATAAGCTGAATATTGCTCTCCTCCTTGTCCACGTCCTCACAGCTTCTGCAGTAAACATGTTGATGAAGGCGCGGCCTCCAGTTTAGGTCCCCAGTAGTGCAGTGACCTGTGATGACTCCCACTGCCGATATGTAATCTGCTTAATAACAGCAGTACAGCATGAGTTACCACCGAGCCATCTTGTGTTGGTCCTATCGATAGCGGCTGACTTAGTTACCATTTTACATACTAACAAAGGCATTTTAATACATACTTTCCCGAATTCCAGCTACAATACCGGTTATCTCCTCAGGCGCAAGCTCATCCACTCTCCAGTTGCCTGCAAACCCATTGTGACCGGATATTCAGCCAACTGTAATGTTAAAAACGCCGCCCATTACCGTGAGGGCTGTGCGACAGTTCGCAGCCGTTTCGAACGTAAGTAAGAACCGATTCAAGTTAAAGAATTGCAGCTTGGTTGTCCGTAAAAATAATGATGATCCTGGCAGTCATCACGTGACTTCCCAACCAGGTCAGAGCTTCCGAAATCGCCGAAACCTTCACCAGGAGAACGCGACAGAAGTCAGAAGGACAAAACGATAAATTAATACCAAACCCCTTCGAGAAATTCCGGCTCGAACTACATATATCGTGCGTCTTAGAACCGTCTGTGTAGATGAGTATAAAATCAGCCATTATTCTGCATTATTCTTTCTGGGAATCTCTGGGGTGATAATGTACCCTTTATCACCCCAGAGATTCCCAGAAAGAATAACGCAGAATAAGGTAGATATACATAGTTCCCATCAAAAGCTTGTTTCGGAGAGGTGTAGTCAATCTCTAAAGGGAAATCTAAATAGCGCAGAGCAGATGCGTGCCCAGTATTCCGCACATGCCACTGACAAGTTTTGCGAAGGCGTAGAGCCGTGTAGGCCGCCAGTTGTTCGCCGAAAATAGCCAGCGGGAGCTGGAGTGATTTTCAACGCCCTTGTTATGGACAGCGCAGCCATATTTTGCACCATTCCCAACAAGTTTCAGTAGGCTGCTACTTTGAGTGCCATCCACCATTTATACCATACAGTAAAATAGGACGCACCACAGCAGCATATGTATATCCAGTGTACCACCTTCGACTATAGGCTCTAGTCTAGTTTGCGGTCTAGAAAGAGTCAAAGGAATTAAGCCTTGTCAGGAAAAACCAATTTCCAATTATAAGTTCGATAGGAAGAGCGGTGACTTCTGGTGAAAGTCACAAGCCGCCTTGTCCGGGTTAAGACTAACCTCACAATAGTTTGCTCGGTCAGTTAGAATGGACAGAGTATTCTCTATTACCTCACTGGTGACACTCGCAAATTTATATGTGGTGACATTATAGCCCATCCTTCCCAGGTTCAGAAGAAATTGTTGACGACTAGATTCCAAAGAAGTGGAGACAATAATACGTCTTGAGAGCTCCCTCTAGAAACGCGTCTTCTCACAGATGCTGTGCCCAGAGTAGCACGAATAATTCTCGATTTTCGCAACTTATATATAAGCTCACAGATCGACTCATTTAGGCCTGTTCCTAATACCGGAATACTGGTTTGGTAACGGTTTTTTTTTCAGTATGGCTACCAAAAACTAAGAGAATCGGTCTCCCAGTTTTTTTTTCAGTACCGGAATTGACTATTTGATTATCGGTATTACACAATATGAGGCGGTTTTTTCAGTACCGGTACTGTGTACATATCCCGGGATTTGAGTACAGGTACTCAGTACCGGGATCCCGGCATTTGAGTACCTGTCCTTTCAGTACCGATACTCAGTTTTCAATTCTCGGGATTTGAATACCTGTTCTGTTTAGAACCGGGACCCGGGATTTGAGTACCTGTTCTTTTCAGCACTTGTTTTTTCAGTACCGGATATTCAAATACCCGAAATTCCATAAAAAATGACTCGTTATGAATGAATAGGTTTGATTGGAATTTAGAGTATGTGTATTGGGAGTAGGATGGTGAGCCTCATTGATGTGTAGGCTCAAAAGTGCCTCAACAATCACGCCGGATCAGATATTGTTGAACGCACCCTCAATGTTCAGGAGGACAGCCATGGTGAGCTCCTTGTCAACGGGAGATTTTTCAATAAGGCCGACCAGAGAGTGTAGAGCCGTATTCACTGATCTGGCCTTCCAGTGGCATGCAGCGAAGTGGGAAGCAAACATGTCTGAAAAGTGCTTCGACGATGTACGTTAATCAGTCAATCAATATTAATTTAAGCAAAGTGGATGAGAGGCTAATGGGTCTGAAATCATTTGGACGTGCGTGGGAACTCTTACCCGCTTTCGGGATGAAAACGACTTACACTCCGGTCCAGGTCTGAAGAACATGGACTAGGTTAGTTTAGGTTAAAGGGCTGCCATGAATACCCACAGCACACATAGACCACATCTGGGTCCGTTGTGTTACCACACGGGATACAGAAATCCCTGACCATCCTATACTTCGAATCAACCTGAGCACACAATAAAACGTTGTAACTGACCAACGTCAACGTTTACCAAGTCCGCTAACTCGTTAAAATAGTAAGAGCCGAGAATTAACCTCCTCAGACTTGCCAAGCCTGAGCATCCACAAAGAAAATGGAAGGTACTCTTCTCTTCCTCCTCATCACCACAACTTCTACAAATGTCGTTATACGGCAGCCTAAGCCTCCTGGCGTGCTCTCCGATTGGACAGTGCCCAGTGATGACCCCAACGACAGCACCGATATGTTGTCTCCTCAACGAAAGCAACTTAGCAGAGCGACCCAAGTTCAACCTGGGCCACATCTGTTTAGTTAAATTACATGTGCCGCTGCTCAGCCATCTCGAGTGAGTCCTGCTGACCGCAGCCTGCATAATGGCGAATTTGCATGAGTCGAAAGGCATTTAACCGTGCAGCGAGTACTTTCAGCTTCAGGCGTTGTACCCCAACGAGCTAGTTCGTCAGCTCTAGAATTCCCAAAGAATCCATGTGACCTGGAATCCAGCACACAGCAATGTCGAAAAAGCTACACAATTTCGTTAGCGATATACGGCACTCCAACACAACCCTCGAGGTAGTACTTAAGTACGGATCCTAGCGATCTAATCGCAGCTTGGCTGCCTGTTAGAATCACAATGTTCCTCATAGATACGACATGGCGCCCCAGCCAGGCCAATACTTCCCAAATTCCTACCAATTCCGCCTGAAGAACACTACAGTATTCCGGCAGTCGTACCGATAAGTTTAAATTCAGTGTGTCGGAGTGAACGCCCGCGCCAACTCCACGATCGGTCTTAGAGCCATCGGTGTAAAATAGATGTATATCGTGTCTAATCTTGTAAGCCAGTCTTCAGCCCATTGAGTTCGTGTTAGAATAAGGCATTTAGAGTTCTTGTCAAACAACGGCTTTGCCAAAGCATAGTCCGTAGATATCACGATTTCTTAAAATTATCGAGTGCCCACTATTTAAAGTCAACCACTGACCTGTCTCACGAATCCCTATGGCCGTACAAGCGGCCATCTGTTCACCTTGAATATCCAAGGAGATACATGGACTAAGAACGTGGACTAACATTAGGCAGACCGTTAGCATAGCATCTAGCCGTGGATACACAATGTCCGAAGAGTGCTGTAGATACACCGGAATTATAACAGATGACATCCCTGGCGAGGATGGATGCGAAAGGCACCATGAAATAAGACCTTTGGAAATAAGCCATTAATGGATAATTTCAGTTGTAACCGAAAGTGGCCATGCCTGCATTCTTCCGTTTAAAAACGAAAGGCTATTTTTGCTTTAGTTCGCATACGTTACTCGTACTTCGATTTGAAACCGATATTATCCATGCATGGATTATTTCGTTAATTTTCCGATGAATACTTTCGGTTCCATACGAAATGGAAATAAGTCATTGGTGGACAATTTCGGCTGAATCATGCATGCATGTATGCCATGCATGGCCACTTTCTATTCGCATTCAATGTTCAATTTCGTTTAAAATCGAAAGTGAGTATGTACAAGGCTATTCCGCTTTCCTGCGCATACCTTATTTCGGTTTGAAATTGTGCAAAGAAAAAAAAATGCTGGATGCAGGTACATATAAAAGGAGTGAAACCGGCGACCCAGGGCTATATACGGTGGCTCGCAGCCCCCTAGGGACGGAGCTAGCCAAGCTCGTTTCAAACCCAATTTGTCCATGCGCACTTTGTTCGATACCGCGGGTTGCGAATCAACAGTCCCTTGTGTGGGCTTCGCTCGCTATGCTGGCTCCGCGATTAAGGGATCACAACTCCCAGTATCGCACAAACAAACGCTCGCTTATTTTGCTCTGGGTACAAGTCTCTTGTGTGTGCTCCGCGCTTAAGGGATGACAACTCTCAGTATCGCACAAACATGAACGCTCGCTTCGCGCTTAAGGAATCACAACCATCAGTATCGCACAAACATTAACACTCGCTTCGCTCGCTCTGGGTACAACCGTCACTTGTGTGGGCTACGCTCACTCTGCGATTAAGGAATAAGAACTCTTAAGGCCCGGCCACACAGTCGTCGGTCTGTCGCGACGGGCACCGGCACAGCGGTCGTCGCGTTGCGACGGTCTGCGATATGGGGATGTCACATAGGACGCGATATTTTTGTATGTGCGGTCTGCAAGTTGTCAATTTTCTCGAATATGAGTTCGGACGAAGAACAACTTCTTCTGCTATTCGCGTTGCGAAAAACCAAAGACAAAAGGAAAATACAAAGTTGGGTGCACGAAATAAATAAGAAAAGAGGTGGATTAGGGGAATACGACCGTTTATGCCTCGAACTCGAGTCGCACGAAGAGCGGTTTTATAAGTATTTTCGTATGTAATTGTTTTTCGTCTCCTGAATCATATAAAAAAGTAAATTTACGCACAATTTTAATAAAAATTTCTGTATCTGACATTTTTAAATACAAGTAGACCGAGACGGTCGCGCGGTCAATCTGTAATTTTGTACAAGCAGACCGCTTGTCGTCGCGACAAATTCCGACCGAAAGCGGCAGACCGCGTTCTGTGTGACAGAGACGATGCAACGTTGTACTTTACAACTAGACCGCCAGACCGATTCGGTCAGATATCGCTGCCCGTCGCGACAGACCGACGGCTGTGTGGCCGGGCCTTTAGTATCGCACAAATATGAAGGCTCGCTCTGGACATTGCATGGCTATTTTCGTTTCTATCGCATGTCTTATTTCGATTTGAGTTCGATAATGTTCATGCATGGCTTATTTCGTTTATTTTCCGATGGGTACTTTCGATTCAGAACGTAAGTATCCATATCGATTATTTCGGATGGCCACTTTCGCCATGGCTTATTTCGGTGCCACCTCCCCTCACACAGCGTTCCAAGCTTATGAGTAAAAGCTATACGAATAGGAGATGTATGCTAGCCACTGCACCATCCGAATTTATATGATAACGATAAGGCATTTCTACAGATGTTGACGCGCCTATGCCCCACTGGAATTATTAGTAGTAAGGCTAGATTTGCTAATGTATAGAAAGTGGATTTCGAAATAGATTTGGGGAAAATTCGAGATTTGGTTAAATCATACTGATGTGAATATGGAATCAGAAACTTTTTTCTGCGAAGATTTGAAGTTAGATACATTGCGTGCAAAAACGCTAGTAACTATATTACATACATTTACATGCGGAAAAAATAAATTCTTTGTGGTACACTGTCGCATACATTTCCTTGTTATTTTCTAAATCAAATACTTATCAAACATGTATTTGGTCTCACTTCCATTTTATTTCATTTTGCCTTGACAAAATACATACTGTATTTTATCAAGCAAAAACGCCACATTTAATCGCATTTTCCGGTACAAGAACAAAAAAAAAACAAATATTATAAGTTAACATTACGCTCTAATATAAATAAAATCTTACAGAATGGCCACAACATTATGATATCAGAGAAAGCAGAGAAAAACAACGCTTTGTCAACGTTTTATATTTTTAAAAACGAATGACTAAGTGAATCTATCTGTTCAGCACAGAATCTAATTCGATTCGGGAAATCCGCATCTGCAGAGTGCAGATTCTAGTATGAAAATCTAAACAAAATTGGCTAGATAAGTAGATGAGACGAGGATGTTGAATACCAGTATGTTACGTTACGTATGCATAAATTGTTTGTCAGCATTGTCTATTTTTCTATAATTAGTCATTTGACGTATCTTATATCTATTGTATATGTTAAGCCACAAGTCTGACTGACCGCTCAACTGTTCCAAAAACGATTTCATGCACGACGTTAAGGAGCCCCTCCCTAGAGGATCAAGCCACATCAAACGGTTGCAGTCCCGTCAATCACGGACGCTTCAATCAACCTTCTACAGTCTACACCAATTAACTCTTCAATCTTTTGATCAAAACTTATTCTCATTTGAGTTTCCGACTCCGTGTTGTCATCCATGGCTACCGGTGAGTGACTGAGGCATGATTGATCAAAAGTGGCCTAGACGGTCAAACACCCTCCTCAACCGCTTGAGTCAATCAAACTTCCTATCAATCACCGTCAATGCATGGCTCAAGCGTCAAAACGGTCCTTAAAAGGTCAAATACGCTTGATCCAATCGGTTGACACTAGATTTGGATTAAGCGGCTTGATCGTCTAGGGGCTCCTTTAGATGAGAATTCATCTGTGTAATATTACTTAGTTTGAAATAAAGAGTGATTCACAGTTTTAAAGTAAAAAGTTTAAAGTAAAACAGGTGACATACATATACTAATTGCCCAGTGGGGCATAGCGCGTCAACTATTTCTAAGACTCTTAGTTGACGTTTTGTCATAGCATAAACTGGTTACGGACGATGTACGCTGCTAGAACATATGCACTTCCTGCGTCCTGGCCATTTAGCCGCATATTGCGACAAGTCGGGAAAGGTTGTGTGTTGTGGCTTACTCTAACGGCCACATAACAGGGCGAAGACAATATAAACATGCATGGTTAATGGTGGGTTTATGTTGGAGCTTCGACAAACGATAAGAGCTGATAGTGCTGTTTATGTTGGAACAACGCATTTGCTCTCTTATTTCCGACCTATGATAAGAACTGCTTTCAGTGACTCTCTAAACGTTTATCGCAGCTCCAACATACCTAAACAGCTCTACGAAAAAGCACGAATCCATTTCCACCGTTTCACTATCAGCGCTGCTCATATCTTTGTCGAAGCTCCAACATAAACGCATCCTAAAACTATGATACAAGGAAGACAGGATATGGAATTGCGCATGCCGGCTCTCTGAATACCTATGTCATTGGCTCGTTCAATTGTATGAATACTTAGTTTCCGGCTTTTATCTCTGTAACTATTAATTCTAGCATCTGAGGCGAAATTGAAGATCACAAAAAAATACGTAAAAAATGTCTGATCAACTTTTTCTATCTTAAATAGTTTTCGAGATAATCTCATTCAATTCATTCATTCGCACGAAATTAAAAATGAAACCGGAATATAGAGGGCTACGCCCGCAATCCGAGGGTTTTGTAGCAAGCGCTTATTTTGGTATATAAATATCGGCTCTTTGCTCTTCTTCATACCACTCAGATGGATAAAAAAAAACATAATTAAAATGTCTTACCCACTTACATTTTACCTATACATGCCAATTCAAATTACATGATTGTAACGAAACTTAGAACATATTATTGCGTAGGTGTTGGTTATCGTTGGCCATCAGTTCTTTTGACCTCGAACGTGTTTAAACCATGCAGAGGTGTGCGAACTGTAACTATAGAAATACACTATTATTGACCTATTCTGAGAAGATATACAGATTCCATTATTTTCCATTTTATTTGATATTCGGATCCCACCTTCCTATAAGTTTTCATAATTCTATGTATAACAGTCTCGAAATGCCAGGGGATGGGGGCAAATTACGAACTAATATTTTGTCCTCTCCCACTGTTCCCCTTTCTACAAATTTGAAGACAATTCGAACAAATGGAATGTACTCAACATTATCTTTCTCACGACACCTCACTTGCCTATACCAGGCGATACAAAAATTTACCTTCATTTCGCCTCTATGTGGACCCCTCCACACCCCCCCTTCCACCCGGCAAAGTGGGCCAATTACGACGCAGTAATAACTCCCAATTCGCACTACGAAAAACAACATGAAAGTAATACTCACACCTATGAGGCAGTTAGGTGTATTTTTTGTTTGGATAGTGTCAAAATGCCTAACTTTAAATGAATGTACTATAATTAAATATTATATGATTGTAATGAAACTTACAGATATTTTGCCAATGATGTTGGTTATCATTGGCCATCAATATTTTTGACCTCGGGTATGTTTAAGGGGTGCAGGGGTGTGCTAACTGCAACTATAGAAATGTACTATTATTAACCTTTTTTGATGAGATATCAAAATTCTACGATTTTCGGTTTTCTATGCCAATGAAATGCCGCTTCCCTGCAAATTTTAATATTTCTAAGTATAACGGTTTCGAAATGCAAGAGGGGGGGGGGACAAACTCGGATCACATATTTTCCCCTCTACCTCTTTTCCCCTTTCTTCAAATTTGATTAAAATACCAAAAATGGAATGTACTTGGTGTTACCTTTCTCATGATACCCCACTTGCCTATACCAGATGAAAAAAAATGTTGACCTTCATTTCCCCTCTAGGGAGCCCTCCCCTTAAAGTCAGTCTATTACAACGAATCGGCGAATTATAATAATTCTACATATTTCCACAAAATTTCATGTATGTAGCTTTAGCCGTTCGTGAGATATTTCATGGACAGACGGACAGACATTTGACCGATTTCATAAGGGTTTTGTTTTTAATACAAAACCCTAAAAACATATCAAGCCGAGCCAGCACAAGAGCATTGCATTGCAATCCTCACCAGCGTTGCCAGATAGTGAAGATGACATTGTCGTACTAAGCTTATAAAATTATCGTACACGACACAAAATTGTCGTACAATTTTAAAATTCGATGTAAATATTTGAAAAATCGATTATATAAACATGGCCCACGCACACAGTTTCAGGGTGTGAACAAGATGAAATTGAATAAAAAGGTTATCTAGAGCCTCTTTTCATGTTGACAGGACTTACGATTATAAAAATGCATTTAACGAAAGGCAAACAAATATTATTGTGTTGATGTAATAATAGCCCATTATAATCAGTACATTTTGCCAAAAAAAGTCTGCTTCTTTTTCTTCGATCACCTCCTTCGGTAGAACGTCAATCGGAAGCCGTCTCCATTGGTCATCCAATTGTTGAACCGTGCTGGGATCACTGGGCTTTGCTCTCGGAATTATATTCACCAGTGGAAGCAGAGACGGATGAATCCTTCTTGCCTCAATGCTCAATGCTTTCTTCGAATCAAGAAGTGCAAGCATTTGTAGCAACTCAGAGTTGAAATCATATCTGGCCTGGATCTCCCTGCACAATGTCAATAGGAACTGCCGACAGCTCTTTCGAAAGTGTTCTATAAGATCGGGCCTTCTTTGAACGGCAGGATTTTGTATTCCCTCCATGACAGCAACTCCAAGGTACAGATTGTCAAGCCGTTGGAAATGCGACTCATTGTCCACCACAATAGTTGCCAGGTTTGATCTAACGACATAATCGTGATTGAGGTAAGTCAGCAGCAGTTCTTTAAAGCAAGTTTCCATTTTCACATGCAGAGAAGTGACAACTACATAAGCGGACTGAAAATATGCGTTTATAGCGGCGACTTTCGGTAGAACCCAGTCTAAAAACTGAAAGTAAAGTTTCAAGACGGGATCATTCAACCACACTTGGGTACTGTCCACGGAATGCAGTTTTTCACTGAGAGCCACACTGTCAAAATACAGTCGCAGCGCGTCCCACTGCTTTAACATTCTCTGCACCACAGTGTGGAGTGAAAGCTATCTCGTCTGCGCAAGTCGAAGCATTTGATGAGGATCTACCTCCATAAACGCCTGAAAAGCCTCTAGCTGTGCCACCCGTTTTCACTTCTGATGAAAGAAGCTAAATACATTTTTAGCAAGGTCCTCACAAGAGCGCGGTAAGCATTTGCATGCTTCATTTAAAGGTACATGCATAGAGTGACATATGCAGCGCATTAATATTATTCCTAAAAAAATAAAGGAAACAAAACCTCACATGCAAACTTAAGCAGGGAGAGTACTTGCCAGGGCACATCAATTTCAAGCGACTGAATATGGAATTGTTAACACCAACATTGACACTAGCATTATCGCAAGCGAAAACAATCAAATTGTCAAGAGGCACTTCCTTAGCTTCCAAACTTTTAATCAAAAGTTCAAACAAACGTGCACCTGTGGCTCCTTCCTCTGCAGCCGCAGCGTCTTCTTTAAGAAAAATATCCACTAGATCAAAAAACCTTTGTCTTGCTTGACAAGCCCTTGTGTGCGCTTGGGACTCGCTATGGAGTTTCAAGGTTGTAATATTTGCTGGCACCACGTACACACTGCTTTGAATTTGTTTTTTGAGTCAGGTTTCAACCAATTCCCCGCATCACCACCCAGTTCAGCGCACCTTTACCACTCTGACCTGTATCGCTGAAGTCGTCGATTTGTTTTTTTATCCTCAGCACCAGCACCCTTTGTATTTTTCCGCTTACGAATAGGAGGTGGATTTGGGGGTGACGGTGATTGAATCTCGTCTTCGTCCGTCTCATCGACGTGACCACTTGCACTTTCACTGTTATTACTCATCCCGCTGACTGAACGGAAATTGGAATATATTCATACATGCATCAGTACAAATAATAAACTGCTAATACTTACAAATATGCTGCGCTGCAATATCAATCACTGAACACGAAATTGCATTAGCAAATAGCACTTGACACCATAAATGAGTATTTTGATTTGACTGCGGCGACCGCATTGCATTTGAATCTGGCTTCTGTGTGGCTGTGCCACCTCGGCCTTGCAATGATGGGGAACCGGGTAAATAAAACAAACAAAACCAGCTGTTGTGGAAAGTGAGAGCAGGACCAAACTACATACTCTGAAGTGGCTCAGAGCGAACAATCAATAGGTATAGTAGTGCCAGAGAGACAAGAAACTGCAACTGTATATTTTTGTATGTTTTCGTTTAGTTTTGGTAAAATTATCGTACGATCGCGACGCTGTGATCGTACATCGTACAAAAGGTCAAATTATCGTACGCGTACGTTAATTATCGTGCGTCTGGCAACGCTGATCCTCACGACAACGACAGTATCGCTTCGCTTGTTGAGGGTGCAGCACGCACACGATGCAGCGGTCTCTTGTGGGCTTTGCTTGATATGTGTGTTATTTGAGAAACGAATTTCCTTTTGTGTTTATATCGCAATAATATCAAGCAGAGACCGCTGCACCGTGCGCATCTTGCGCCGTGCGCGGCTTGCACCATGCGCGTCCTTCACCGTACACATGCTGCTTCCTCAACAAGCGAAGCGATACTGTCGCGAGGATTGCAATGCTGAGAATTATGAACCACCACTCTCTCAAGTGTATACGAGCCAATTACGTGATGCGCAGAAAAATACGAAAAGGAATCGCGGGAATGCCATATCTTGTCTTCCTTGTACATATCATGTCTTAAAACGGTATTCGAACTCTCGTAGTGGGCGAGACATCAGAGTGCCGTCTCAATGCTCTGAACTACCGGAGCGAGAAAAGTGCGATTCACACTCCACAGTGACGGTACAGTGCCGTGTCCGGCCCATAATTCCACCGGTCATAAACTCACAGTGATTTCTATTCAGATCCGTGCTGTATCAGTGCAGCTGAGTGGCAAAATGGCAACATTTTCCGATGTAGAACTTTTGCTGATCGCACTGATTTTGAACGAAGAAGAGGAAGAACAAGTGGAGAAACGGAAATGGATCCATCAGGCATGGGGAAAGAGAGGGACAGAAGAATTTTATTTCTGACCCTCTCTTTTTGTACCCTAGACTTTTAGTATAGAGTATACCTATATTGTTTTTGTCACGACGAAAATATGTAACACCGAAAAGGAGGCTCCGGAGGTATAGCAATGTATATATGTATATATATATATAAATGATCAGGGTCACCTCCTGATTCAATTTAGCCATGTCTGTCTGTCTGCTAGAGCTTTGCAATTTTGGTCAAATGTTGGCACTATGATCTAGTTCTCTAATTGCCTTCACCACGCCAGGGGCATGGGCACGTGAACATCTCTAGCATTTCTATGCCTTGTTGACGTTTCGATAGCACATCAACTTTTCGGAAGTGTAGTTGCTAGCATGCACCTCCTATCCGCGCCGTCTTTATACTGACAAGCTCGGACCATTGTGAGAGTTCTATTAGTACCCACACAGGCAGATTTTGATTTCTGGAAGACGATGGAGCAAACAGATTCTGTAATGAACCACCTGCGATGAACCATATTATGTTTTGGTAGTGCTGCTCCCACCGGCAGATCGAGGCAGCACCTGATGAGTAGTGATCTGTTGGTGGTACGAAACCAGAGGTCGAGGGTACCATTACACCCGGGCCCAGGTGCGACCGCGTGGGCGTCTAATCCGTCCGCCAACCATTCCATCCTTATCGACTATTTTTTTTTATTCCCCATTTTTACCTCCCCTGTTTCTCTTCTCTAGGCCTATGAATTTTTGTTAATACGTAAAGGACAGGGGCAACGAGCGGCGAAAACATCGCCCGCATCTCTCGAACTGAGCTACAGCAAGCATAGGCCGCTGCTTAGCTCGTTGAGGGGTCTTTTTCTTTGGCAGATGGCACGGCCCAACCTTCACGGTCACTATGCTACCTAGGCTCCGTCCCCACGGGCATCTTCGGATGCCCACCAAACCGTCCGTTACAATTCGTTCAACTTCTGTTAAGCAAGTTAGAAGTTCATCCACTGCCATCTAAAGAGACAGGCCAGCACTCAGCTGATCCCGACAAGTTTACCTTCGTTGTTGACGCCAGTCATGCCTTTGTGTTCGTTTCAGCCAAAGTAGCCAGTGGTGTGTGACTGATGGCGGCGAGTCGGGTTTTCGTGTGTTCTGTGTTTAGTTTTCGTTTTCTCCGTTCAGTATTAATTCAGTGTTTATCTAGTAGTTTAATTGTATCTCTCAATTGCCCTAACCCCTTGTGGGGCATAGCGCGTCCACTGTTCCATGTGGTCCAGTTAACGTTTCGTCGGCATAAACTGGTTTCGGAGAATGTAGTTGCCAGCATACACCTCCAGCACATCCATGGCCACGAACGTCGTCGCGGACGGGATTCGAACCCGAAACGCCGGTAGTCAAACATGAGACTGATGTCTCAACACACTGCGCTACCGGTTGCCCCAATTAATTAATTAATTGTATCTAGTTATCCGAGAAAACAATTATGTGCACGAAAAAAATGTGTTGTGTACGGTTGTACACAAGGTGTTTGTAGCGGTAGTACCACTGCCTATTCTTTATGCAAATATTCTCAATGGCGTAGACAACGCAGGCAGAATATTTATGTTGGGAGGCGAGATATTGTCTACAGTCTGGCCTGTATATTAAGAAGGCAGTGGTTCATCTGAAAACGCATGAAACACACTGGAAAAAAGCTATCACACCAAGGGAAAGGTTCGCTGTTGGGCCCTGGTTCAATTCCTACTAACTGCAGTAGTTTTCGATAAAAACGAGGATTTACGTGTCGAGCTATAAGCCCACTCAGTTAATAAAAAAAGTTCCCATTCAGTGTAAATAACTCAGTTGAGCGTGTTGCTGATCACACACCTCTGCACAAGAACACACCGTCACGACCTAGTAAATGAGATGATACTAGCTCATCTCGAGGCCTTGGCTCGCAATTGGACTGTTGCGCCAGTTATTAGGTTGGTGCAGATGAAATGTCGGATTTTGCAATGACATGAAGTTGGCTGCGATTTTTATGTATCAAACTGCCACCAGGCGGCGCTAGTGATATAACATAATGAAGTATAAATGCTGCTACCATGGCTCATGGAGTCATTTCGGTTTTTCACTTCATGGTGATCGGTGAAGAAAAAAAGAAGAAAAAGAGCATGGAAGCGAGTCAAAAACGGCTACTTTTCCTTTACGAATTTAATCTAGAGTACAACGCAACAGAAGCAACGAGGAATATCAACAGGGCATTTGGACCTGATACGGTTAACAAACGAACCACTCAGCAGTGGTTCGAAAAATTTCGATCCGGAGATATGAACCTTCGAAATGAGCCACGTGGAAACCCGGGACCATCGATCGATAATGACGAGCTGCATGCATTAGTGGAGTCTGACCCCCGCCAAATCATAAGGGATCTTGCGGAGAAATTGGGCGTGCACCATTCGATAGTTTGCCGCCATTTGCCACAACTTGGAAAAGTGAAAAAGCTTGACAAGTGGGTTCCGCATGCTCTTACCGAGCAAAATATGGCGTGTCGAATGGAGATTTCGCTTCTCTCCCGCAACAGAAACGAACCGTTCTTGAACCGAATTGTGAGCTGCGATAAAAAGTGGATACTATACAATAATCGTTGCAGATCGGCTCAATGGCTAGATGCCGATGAGGCTCCAAGACACATGCCGAAACCAAGCCTTCATCCAAAGAAAATAATGGTGACTGTTTGGTGGTCTGTAGCTAAATTATCCACTTTTCGTTCCTGCAACTTGGCGAGACCATCAATGCTGAGAAATACTGCGCTCAACTGGACGAAATGCATGAGAAATTGACAGTTGAACGACCTAGGCTAGTCAACAGGGATGGAGTTGCACTGCTCCATGACAACACACGACGTCATGTATCGAGAACACCTTCCTTACCCGCCATATTCACCAGACCTCTCGCCAACAGATTACCATTTTTTTAAACATTTGGATCATTTTTTTACAGGAAGACAGTTTAACAATGAAGCAGCTGTCAAAAATGCCTTCGAGGAGTTGCTTCGAACTAGAAACTCGGACTTCTACGAAACAGGAATAAATACGCTTGTATCTCGTTGGGAAAAGTGTTTCGCATCCGCTGGTACCTATTTCAATTAAAAAATTATCTTTATAAAAACTTACAGCTGTTCAAAAATTTACTACTGAATCCGACATTTCATCTGCACCAACCATAAATTTGACAAAAATGTACAAATAAATAATAGATAAAGATAATTTTTGGAAAAACTCTTGTTGGATACTGCATTCTCTTAATTTCGACTAGTAGATGATCTTGATTGTTGGTCATCCTTTGAGGTGGATTTGTAGCTTTCGGAAGGCAAAGGTTGTTCTTACGGGTACATTGGGGTAGAACACATTGAGGCGGCACCTGGGTCAATAAACGATTGTTGGTTCATGTTAAATTCATAGTACTTTTGAACAATCGCCAGGTAGATTTTTCAGTTGTTGGAAGTACTCCTGATAAAAAAGCATCAACAGGATGCTGTGGTGATGGTGGACAGCCCGCACTTGTATTACTTTGAATGATATACTCCACGGTATATACTGGAGCAGTGGCTGTTTTGAAGGGAGCATCGTTTAATAATGACACCTTAGGCTTTTTTGTGGTAAATTGGTACTTGTGATTCTACAGTTAAATTCTGCTGTTTAATCTTGAGTATTCTCTTCATTTTCAGGTAATACTTCTTCATTTTTTGTTCGGTAATTCGGCCTCAATATTCGTCCGAGTCTCCCTCTCCTCAAAAAAAATTATTCTCTGAGTATATGTATGGGTTCACATTTGTGGCTTTTTTCACCACTCTTAGTTTTTTGTTTATTCGAAGATTTTCTGAAGTTGTCCCTAATGTCCCCACCTAGTTTCGGATGAAGAACCTGAAACATAAACGAAAAATTCTGTTGGTTGTTTAATAAACAGAAAAATTAAAAAAATTATTTATTGCTGTTGTCTTTTTTCTTCCAGGTATTTGGCCACTTGAGATGAATTTAACACAATCTCGTTTAGCTATTGACTAGGGCCGTGCTTCTGAAACCGTGTTCCGTGAGCGAGGACACTTAAGCCCAACATACACCATCCGGAATTCCTTCCGGAAAAACTGATCAGGCCCGGCCTTGAGGAATTCCGGATCGTGTATGGCTGCTTCAGGCCGCCGGGCAAGCCTTTGAGGCGGCCGGATGGATAATTGCAAATCGATCTTATTGCCATAGAATGAAAGTATCTATCTATTGCATTGAATTGTATCGCATTTTACTTTCCATAACCAAGCTTCAGATACATTCGTCTACTGAAAAAAACTGCAGTGAAAATTCATTCTAGTCACGCGGCCAGACAGTTCGCCTTGAGGCGGCCCGATAATTGCCCGATAATTGCAAATCGATCTTATCGCCATAGAATGAAAGTATCTATCTATTGCATTGAATTGTATCGCATTTTACTTTCCATAACCAAGCTTCAGATACATTCGTCTATTGAAAAAAACTGCAGTGAAAATTCATTCTAGTCACGCTGCCGGACAGGCCGCCGGACAGGCTGCCGGATGGATAATTGCAAATCGATCTTATCGCCATAGAATGAAAGTATCTATCTATTGCATTGAATTGTATGGCATTTTACTTTCCATAACCAAGCTTTAGATACATTCATACATACATTTATGGCGATAAGATCGATTTGCAATTATCCATCCGGCGGCCTGTCAAGCGGCCTGTCCGGCCGCCTCAAGGCGAGCTGTCCGGCCGCGTGACTACGATGAATTTTCACTGCCGTTTTTTTCAATAGACGAATGTATCTGAAGCTTGGTTATGGAAAGTAAAATGCGATACAATTCAATGCGATAGATAGATACTTTCATTCTATGGCGATAAGATTGATTTCCAATTATCCATCCGGCTCAAGGCGGCCTGCACATGCCATTGACGATCCGGAATTCCTCAAAGCCGGGCCTGATCAGTTTTTCCGGACAGGAATTCCGGATGGTGTATGTTCGGCTTTAGGTTTTCCGCGAAAAAATCAAAAATATACAATATACGTACCGAAATTGAAAGTTGTTACATAGGAAAATTCTTTTAATCCTGCATTGCTTGTAGTGAATTCCAAATATGTATTTCTAACTGAAAAGTCGTCTACAGAATTTTGTTCGCCCCAGTTGTCCATCGAAAATATTATCGGGGATAATGTTTTTAGTGTAATACTCGTACATGTAATGTTGTTCTGTTCTGGTACAAAGAAACGCGGCTAATAAGTGTGACTATATATATTTACTAGGAAAACAATCATAATGAGATGTGGTCATTCAAGTTCATGGTTACTGTATGAATTGGACACTAGGCAATTTCTTGTCGTAATCTACAATAGTTCTAGATCCGGTCTAGTTCTGAGTCACATATGTTGTGATGAAATAGATTGTTGATTTGAATTTGCATAAACAGGTTAAAAATAATATATACAAATTTGGGAATCAATTATTGAGTCACGATTCACGATCTTCTAATTTCTCATCCACACATGAACATATTCGGGGACATTTCTCTATCTCTCAATTGCCCTAACCCCTTGTGGGGCATAGCGCGTCAACTGTTCCATGTGGCCCAGTTGAGGTTTCTCGGCATAAACTAGTTTCGGAGAATGCAGTTGCCAGCATGCACCTCCTGGACGGGATTCGAACCCGAAACGCCGGTAGTCAAACATGAGACTGATGCCTCAACACACTGCGCTACCGGTCGCCCCGGGGACATTTAGGGAAAAATAATGCTTCGTTTACACGTGAACAGTGAGAAAAGCAATGGACACTGAAAAGCACCAACAACAAAAGGATACCTTTCTGTTCTTACATATAGTACATGGCCAACACGAATTCACGAGCATTTGAGTCGTTCCCATCTCCTGTGGGAATTGCTCGTGAATTCATGTTGGCCATGTAAGAGCAGAAAGGTATACCTATTTTTGTTATTAGTGCTTTTCAATCCAATTTTTTAATGGTCAGTGCTTCGCTCACTGTTCACGTGTAAAGGAAGCATTATATGTCTAACAATAAACACAACGTGCTCTCGAAAATCACGCGCATGCTTGTTGTTATCGAATTTTCAATAATGTTCCCGAATATGTTTAGGTTTGAGCGAAGCATAATGCTTCGTTTACACGTAAACATTGAGCAAAACACGGGACATTAAAAAATTGCACTGACAACCTCCAACAACAAAAAGATACCTTTCTGTTCTTATATGGCCAACATGAATTCGCAAGCATTTGAGCCGTTCCCATCTCTTGTAGGAACGACTCACTGAAACAGCAAAACAATTAAAAGGCCGCTTGACAAAGGGTCCTGATGCGTTGCCCCAGCTGGGCCCATAAGTCCGAGTCTATTCAAAGTGCGGCAGCCGCGGTTTACAAATTTAAATTGTATTTAAATGCAATCTCCCCGCTAAGCAAACCGCGGTGGCTGTCGCCGCGTTTTGTTGAGCGGCTTATTCATTCAATGTAAATTTGTAAATCGCAGGTGCTCCTGCAGCTTCTAAACTCGGCCTAAACATTTTACGCGATTTAAATCTGCATTCTCCGAAACCAGTTTATGCCGATGAAACGTCAACTGGGCCACATGGAACAGTTGACGCGCTATGCCACAGAAGGGGTTAGGGCAATTGAGAGAGAGAAATCTGCGCTGCACGCTAGCCTTTTAAGAAAGTCAAGGAAAGCCGATATTATGAGCAGTGAGAAATTCACACACCATCTCTGCAGTATGAGGACACTTCCAGTATCATGAAGGATTAGCACTTCGTTGATGTATCGCTGAGCTGTCAAATTGCCATTATCGATTCCAACTAAATCGCTTTTGTCATTTAAGAAAATAGCGCCCCACTCCATAATGGATCCTATGCCAAAAGGTGATGTAAGGCATATGGTAGGAAACGTTGGTTTTCTTTTCTCCAGACTCTAGTTTGATCATTTTCACACAGGAAAAATTTTGGCTCTTTAGGGAAGAAAACTTTCCTCTAATGCTTCATACTCCAATTGCAGTGGTTCTTGGCAAACCGATGTAGGGCGGTTTTGTGCTTTCTTGTTAGTCACGGTACTTTCACCGGATATCTGGAAAGCTATCAACTTTCTCTCAATGGATTACGGTTTATGTGGAAATAACGGTTGCTGTGGCGTATCTGAGGTCACTCAGTATGGAAGGTGCCATATTTCGACAATTTTTAGAGGAGTTTAAGCGTGCAAATCGACCCTCGAATTAAGATGTTGCTCTTGGCCGCCCCTTTCCTCGTCTTCTTGTGAATTGTCCGGGCGAAAGGAATACTCCTTCTTATCTCCTTATCTTATCATTGAGCGCATTTGATGTCACCTGGCAGTCTCCTTTGAGATTCGCAGTGGAGTTCGGCAGGGGTGCATCCTCTCACCGATCCTATTCCTCGTAGTGATCGGCGACGTGTTGCATGCAGCCCTATCCGGACTCGACAGAGGAATTCAATGGACTTTGACATCTTATCTACAACATCTTGACTACGCTGACGACATATGCCTACTCTCCCACAAAATCATGGATCTGTCCGCAATGGCGTTAGATCACAAGAGGGAGGCAAGCAAGGTTGGGCTAAAGATTAATACCAACAAGACCAAGGTCCTTATCCCGCCGTTGCGAAAAAGAAATCCGACACCTATTGCCATCAATATTAATGGGCAGCCTGTGGAGAAGGTGGACAACTTCGTCTACCTGGGTAGCATTGTTGCCGAAAATGGTGGTACGGAGCAGGACATCGCTCGTCGTATCAGCCAGGCTAAACGCGCATACGGCATGCTGTCCAAAATCTGGCAGAGCAGTTATCTCAGCATCAAGACCAAGCTGGGCCTGTTTCGCTCCCTGGTACTATCAGTGCTTTTGTATGGGAGCAGTACATGGAAAGTTTCCGTAGGAGTTACCAGAAAACTGCAAGTCTTCGTCAACTCATGTCTTCGTCGAATTTTAAGAATTTTCTGGCCCGAAACAATATCAAATGAAGAGCTAAGTCGGCGTACGGGTCAGATACCAATCGACGAATTGATACGCAGGCGAAAATGGCAGTGGATAGGTCACACATTGCGGAAGAGTGATAACTGCATTGCTTTGCATGCCATGAAGTGGAACCCCATTTCCAACCAAGGCCGACCAAGAATGGGGTCCCCGAATCACATGGCGTCGATCTGTGGCAAAGGAGTGTCAGGCACTGGGTAAGTCTTTTGGGGAGTTGCGTCCCATTGCCCAGAACAGAGTACGATGGCGCGCAGGAGTAGTTGACGCGCTATGCCCCGCTAGGGGTTAAGGCAAAGTATTAGTGATAACCCCCACAATATTAGTTGTATGCCTTATATCCAACAAATTCAATCCCTCAAGAACGGTTAGAATTCAGTCTAGGCCATATTTGCCTTGTTACGCGGTATGTATTGCCAGTATGTACTGCACCTAGTGTTCGGCTTCATTGTCGCAGTGCCTTTAAAGCTTATTTACAAGCTGCCAGAGGCATCTTTATGTTACGAAAACTTTCGCTGACTCCGCCGGTACTCAATTTACAGTTTCCGATAAAGCCCCTGTAGCCTGAAATCCAACAAGAGTTATGTTAGAAGCAAATCTCCATATCTAGGATTAAGGTACGACAGTCCACAACCGTCTTCGAGTTAGCCGCAGTAGAATCAAGCGATTTAATTACCGATTGACTATCGGTATATAGTAAATTACTATTGTCCTAGCCGCGAGAGCTTCGTACCCGTGACTTCCGCTTGGAAAACACTACAGTAATCTGCGACAAGCTAATACACATCGTTTCCGAATATACGCCGGCCCCAACCTTCATCTGTCCTGGAGCCGTCAGTAAAAATGCTTATGGCATCAGATTCTAGAAATGTGCTACCTGGCCAGTGCTCACTTCTCCCGCAAGGGTTCAAACTGTTAAAATTTTTATCGAACTTGTAAGTGTTTAGGAGAGGTGAAGTCCGTGAAATCAGGAACCTCAAGGCTGCTCAGGGCGTGGTCCACTGACCTGTTTCACTAAAGCAAATAGCACCATTTGCAGCCAACTGTTCGCCAGAGCCAGCAAACCATCTTCGGTTGTAGGCCTCACGAACAGAATGCAACAGTCGCCTTTGTAACTCACTCCTGAACGTTAGGCCACCAGCATAGTTTCGTACCTAAGATGAGCCCAAGGATTTTAGCTTTATAAGTGAGAACTATCGACCCTCCATCAATGGTGGTTTAAACGAAGGTGTCCTGTATATTCTGGTGAAAAGAACAAGTTCCGTTTTAGTGGAATTCACTGTAACCCCAAACTCAATTTACCAGAATATAAAGGGTCTCCTGCATTAGCCCGGCCACACACTGTCGAACTCGAACATGGTCTGAGTGGACAATTTTCTTCAGATTTGTATAAAGTTTCTTGAACCATTCGCTTGAGGATAGCCTTTCCTCAAGCAATGCGTTTAGATTTCCTTTGAATGGCTCAAGACACTTACCACAAATCTAAAGAAAATTGACCACTGAGACTATGTTCGTGTTTGATTTCGTGCACGACAGTGTGTGGCCGGGCTTAAATCACTAAGAATACATAGGAAGCTACCCGAGACGGCAACTGTAATGTCATCTGAGTATTCAATAGGATTGCATCCCAACCCAATCCTTCTGGTTCCATAAATAGCCCATTGACCGCCAGATTTCAAGGAGGAGGAGACAGAACACAACTTTTGGAGATTTGTACAGATCACCCATGATTTCAGCAGCGGGGGCGACCGGTAGCGCAGTGTCCTGAGGCATCAGTCTGATGTTTGACTACCGTTTCGGATTCGAATCCCGTCCACGACGACGTTCGTGGCCGTGGATGTGCAGGAGGTGCATGCTGGCAACTGCATTCTCCGAAACCAGTTTATGCTGACGAAACGTCTACTGTGCCATATAGAACAGATCTCGCTTGGCCAGGTGTCCATAGCGATTACAATCCTGGTGTTGGGTCCAAAGATGCCAACACCTACTCCCTGTTCAGTTTTAGATCCATCGGTGTATTACATGATACACTTAGGGTCCAGGCAGGGACTGCCATTTTCCCGTTCCGTTCGGTTTGGGATGAGAGCTAAGGATTTATTGCCGAAGCATAATTCCGTGGCCAAATAATCTGATTTCACGCAGATCTGCAAGCCAGGAACGCTCATGTGAGTAAAGTCACTGCCGCATACGTCAGAAACTAGATGTACCCTAATAGCATCGAGGGCGGCTTTTCCTTAATGAAGATATGCAGCGGGGTTAAACTACGCGTCTAGAGCAGGCGTAGGGCATGTATGCATGGCCCCAGTTGTCCCTAGACAGGAAAGGCGTTGTAATTTGTTGAGTTTTAGAATGGCTGAGCTTTGTTGCGCCTTAGGCCACCATACTAACGCAGCATATGTGACCGTGGGCCGCACCAACGAGCAATACAGCCACTCGACCATCTTTAGAGTCAGACCCCAAGTCCGTCCAAAGAACCACATTATACTGTGGCTTTGTTAATAACATTTTCGATGTGAGTATTCCAGTTCAGCCGCCAAGGCATTTAACTTCCTTGGAATACTCTAAAACCGTCCTTCCCAGTGAAATAGATCCGGAGATAAGGCTTCGTTTTCGAGTGAAAGGCACCATGACGGTTTTATGTGGGTTAACACCTAAACTTCATAGCACCAGTGCGAAACCACTTCAAGGGCAGCTCCCATCACTTCAGAGACAGTGGATTCGAATTTGCCCTCGACCACAACGATTATGTCATCAGCATATCCGACTGCATAATACCCAAGCAAATGTAGCCTGGACAACAGTTCGTTTACAACCAGTGACCATATTAGCGGCGAGAGGATCCCTCCTTGTGGATAGCCTTCCATGGCTCTGATGGCCATCGTGGTGCTGCCTAGGGTTGAGGAGATCCCCTTCCCGCGTAGCATAGCATCTATCCATGAGATAGTAGCAGAAGGTACACCCCTGAGCTCTCGGGCCCGGGATATGCATTCATAACCGGTGTTATCAAAAGCACCCTCGATGTCAAGGAAGGCACATAATGCGATTTCCTTGTCATCAAAAGATTTTTTGATAGTCCCAATAAGATGATAGGCCAGTCATCGTAGATTTAATAGGATTAGTATTAATAGTTTCAGATATAAAAGCCGAAAACAAAAAAAAAAGTCTTCATCCCAAGAAAATGTACCATAGCAACTCGCCTGTGACGTAGTCGATAGTGTACTCGGATTGGTTGCGGATGTGCGGGGTGCGATATCAACATCCCGACATGAACAACGCAAGAACCCCACAAGGAAGCCGACCCCGCGGATCCACAAGCAATGGCCCTGCACAACGTCCACCTCAGTCAGCCGACATGCACAACTCGCAACTTCATGTAGTGTACATAAAATGCACTGAATACAAATTGAAAATTAACACACACTAATATTGTTCACGAAAAAGAGCTTGCTACGACACTGTTTTAACCAACAAACTATTAAGTGGAATTTCTCTATTAAAAAAAAATTGAACTTAAAGCGATTTTTTTTTTAATTTTGATTTCAATTTCGACTGGCTGGAGTACAATGCGCAGCTGTAGCTTGTAGTTGGAGGTTCAAACGTTTGAACTCCGAACTTCAGCGACAAATTTTCCATACAAACGAACTTGCGCTACAAGGTACAACTACCCATTGTGCTCCAGCCTTAAAAAAGTCTGACATGTCATTTCTTTAGATCGCATTTGGGGCTAGATCACCCACTGGGTGATTATTATGCATTAAAATTACATCACTAACACCAAATTCCAACACTAAATACAAAAAAAAAACGCTAAGAGCTTATTAAAAGTTAAATGCGGCCAAAGAATTTCGTATCTAACTCTAACCATGCACCATGGTATGGTTTCAGAAAAAATTATGGCTGGAACACTATGCTATAGCTTGTAGCGCAAGTTCGTTTGTATGGGGAAACTGAAGTTCGTAGTTCGAACGTTTGAACCCCACATTGGGCGCGTTTTTTTCTTCAACAATCAGATCAGAGCAGAACAAAAATTGCAGGCGTTACACTAAAGGTCGACATACACGGCAAGCATTTTGGTCGCAAGCATATGCATTGAACCACGTCAAACTCTAAAGAAAAAATCAATCTGCTCATTTCAACCGTTCTATGATATTTAATGGTTCGATGGAAGTTCGGTCGTGGTTCTGCGCGATCATGTGTGGTGACCTTAAGAAAATTGTTCTATATAGAGCAGGTTGTTAGTGTCATGCCTGTTTTTGTTGTTCTGCTCTTGATCTGGACTGTTGAAAAAAATAGGCCTATTGTGTTTCAGCAAAGATAATTGAATGTATAAGATGTCCCAAGCGGCGTTCGAGCAGCGAAAGAGCTTTCATATTAACGACCGTTCTCCAGCGGCTATTCAAGCTTTCGCCGCTTTATTTTGTAGCCAACTGTTTTTCGCGACTGTGAGTGAGCTACTTGTGGATTATGAAACAAGAGGTATAGGTTCTTATGCCCGGTTCACATTATTCCAGTCCAGTAATCCAGTCCAGCAATCCAGTCCAGTGCTGGACTGGATCATATCGTCTACATGATTCCAGTCCAGTAGTCCGGCGAGTGTGTTGTTGATTCGGTAACTATAGTGACAATGATTTCTGTATGAAAAAGTAGACCGACAATCCAGTCACTGGACTGGATTACTGGACTGGATTGCTGGATTGGATTGCTGTCCAGTGCCGGTTCACATTATTCCAGTAGCAATCCAGCGCTGGACTGGATTACTGGACTGGATTGGCTACTGGAATAATGTGAACCGGGCATTATGGGCGCTTGAGTTTGTTTTGCTGCTATGTATATTCTATGATACTATACCTATAGTGTATAGATACATTATTGTCTTTACGTTGAGGCAAGATGCGATTTACTATGAAATGCAATGTTTTGAATGATAGGGATAATTAAGTGAGGCCGATTCTTTTGGTTTTTGATTTTCGCGAACACCGAAAGTTTGTCTTTGCTGTAATTTGGTGATAGTTGTTGATAAAAATTTTCTTGTAATTTTTGATTTTTACTAACTCCGAAAGTTTATTTTTGCTGTGATTTTGTGATAGTTGGTGATAAATTTTTTTCGATAATATACTCATTGTATTTTTTAATATACATATATATAATATTTTTTTATATTTATATATTATTATATTATATATTTATATTATATTATGGAGAGTAATATTGCTAAATCAGCCGTTTTCTCGGCGAAACAGTCTTCAAGTCGAAAACGTTATGAGCGTTGCTGTGTTAGTAGTTGTAGCAATTGTTCTTCAAACAGTAAATTATATAGATTTCCGAAGTGCTTCGATCTTCGGAAGAAATAGGTAAGTAATTGTGAAATAGCTGAAGACGAAGCGAACCGAAAATTTGTTTGTGATAAACATTTTGAAAGCAGTTCTAAGGGAACTCAACGATTAAAAAATGGTGCCATTCCTGTCCTTTTTTTGAATCATGAAGTTGATAATGAGCCGGTCTATAGCGTGGGAAAAAAAAATTAGGCGTTGCTGTATTTCTGAATGCGTCGGCAACAGTAAAAATTTTCAATTATTTATGTTTCCGACAGAAAAGAAAAGATGAGTGGATATCAGCTTGCAATATAGACAGTGCTGAACAAACAAAAAATAAGTTAGTTTGCTCTCAACATTTTGAGCCAAAGTTAATTTGTAAAAGATTATAAATTATCTCATGGTGCACTCCCTACATTGAATCTTCCGAAAATTTCTCAAGTATTTGAATTTCATGATGATACAAAATATGAAATTGATCCACCTATTGCAGTCTTTCAAAATTTCGTCAAATGTTGCGAAGAAGATCAGGTTAGAAGACAGAAACGATTCTATACATCTGCATTTAGTTCGGAAGAGGAACTAGCGACGTTGAATGATTTTGAAAAATCTGCTAGTTTCTTTGATAAAAGCAAAGAAACAAACAGTATGATAGATGAGGCATTAGTTTGTAATAGATGTCTTAAGAACCAACAAAATTTAACATATTATAAAAAGAAGTATGATAAACTGTTCAAGAGGACAAATGAACTAGAAAGTCTGAACCATACGTTGACATTGGAATAAAAAAAATTAAAAGAAGAGCAGTTTGAACTAAGTCTTGAAGATAGAATTGACCGTTTACAGAAAGTAAATGAGAATTCTAAAGAATTTTGTAAAATGCTTTTAATAGAAAGGTCTAAAACGAAAGAGTGGACTGAGAAGCAGAAGCTTATTGCACAGAAAAATCAAAAAAATCAAATTCAACATATTTGTTTATGCGCGAAAATTTAGGATTTACATTGCCCTCAAAATCGTCATTATATCGTTGGAGTCCTTTGAAAAAACTACATCCTGGTTTCAATACAGATCTTTTGAGTAACTTAAAGCGAATCGTTTTTGATATGGATTCATTTGCTAAAGAGTGTGTACTAATTTTTGATGAAGTCAAAATACGAAGGGAATTAGTTTACGATACTTCCATGGATCAATTAGAAGGAGTAGTTGATTTTGGAGAAGGCGATCGTGAAAATAAAATTGGTAAAAATATTTGCGTCTTTATGGTACGTGGACTGCTATCTAATTGGAAATATGTAATAAGCTATTATATTTCGGAAGAAGTTATGAAAGCCGAAAAATTAAAAGAGCTCATCGAAAAAAATCTTGCAGTGATGTTTAATATCGGTTTAAATGTCCGCGCCATTGTTTGCGATCAAGGGTCGAATAATAGGAAACGCTTCAAACTTTTGAGCGTTTCGAAAGAAAAACCTTTTTTTCTATTCGATGAAAAAAAAATTAATGGAATTTTCGATGTCCCGCACCTGATGAAATCTCTTAGAAATACACTTTTAGAGTGCGATATTAAATCTGACGATGGAATAGTTAGTTGGGATGTTATTACCAAGTTATTTGAACTAGATTCTTCGGATTTAGTTAAAATTTGTCCAAAATTAACAAAAAAAACACATATATCCAAGGACATTTAATAAAATGAGAGTCAAATACGCACAAGTTTTTAGTAGGAGTGTAGCCTCAGGCATAAAAACTTGTACAAGACTTGGAAAATTTTCTTCAGATTTGTTGGAAAAGGCTGATGCAACAGAAACATTTGTCTCAAAGTTGGACAAAATTCTTGATTGCTTAAATAGTAAAATAGAAATGTTTCCGATAGTAATCTATTTAAAGCACCATTAAAATACAAAAACCATATATATAATTTCTTAAAAGAAAGTTTATCATATTTGGAAAATTTAAAATTGATAAAAAGAAAAAATAATTTTTGCATTAATGGCTTAATTTAATCGATAAATGCAGTTTTATTGTTGGGAGAAGATATGATAGCATCCAATAAGGCATCATATTTACTAACTGCACGTTGGAACCAGGACCCTATTGAAAATCTCTTTGCGCAGATACGGTCAAAAGGAGGAAATAATAGAAATCCTTCGGTTTTCGAATTCTCGAATTCAATCATCTCATTGCAAGAGTTATGTCCATAAAAATTTTGACTGCGTCTTTTATAAAAAATTGTATAGATGATGAGGACATAGCCCTGGATTGGGTAGAAGGCGAAAGTATACCAGAAATAATGGAGCTAATTTATAACAACTTTTCCACAAAGCCTGTTGTTATTGACCAAATCGAAGAATCTGATGTATTGTGGCCTAATGAAAATGTACAGCTACAGCATCGCGGCGATTTTTTGGTTGAAAGTAATGGCAAGCGGTATTTTATTGGCTACGCGATTTCAAAAATTATTTTGCGGAAACTGCATTGTAACACCTGCGCCAGTACAATGATTAAAACTGGTGAGTTTTTGTCCTTACCTAACGAATCCTTAATAATAGACAAAGATTATTCCGCCGTTACATTGACCGAACAGATGCACTTGCAAGCACCTGCTGATAATTTTTTCAAAATATGTGAACTACATTACGATATTTTTGAGCGGTTATTTAATAACAACTGGTCTATATTGAATTTAAAAAAAAAATTTTTTTTTTTAAATATTTGTATTAACGAAACCAACGAAAACTTTCCTCATTGGTTTGATACAAGAAATTCGTGCAATAAGCATCGTGAAGAAGTATTAGATTTTATATTATTGGTTCTTCTACGAAAGAACTGTTCATGGAAAACAAAGGAAACTATGAATATTACCAAAAATAATAGGCTAAGGGTATTAAATCAGTAAAATACAATTTTCGTCGAAGAACTACTATTGTGAGTAAATCATGATCATGCAATATTCTAGATAAAACTAATAAATATGGGCAACAGATTCGGAGTTATAAAAATAATTACGTAATTTGATGTGTCTTTTTCGATTGAATTATCACAGAGAAAATGGAAAAAATGGCATTTTTACAACAGCAACAACATTTTTAAAATGCTATTTTTCTCATTTTCACCGGTGATCCGCGCCCTGGAATCACTGTAAAATACCTTTATATAGGCTAAATAAACATTAACAAAAATTTGCATTTTCACCTATAACGAAGATATTCTGAAAAATCTATACGTGTCGCATCCCGGATATAAACAACATATTCGGTTGAATCGGTTAAATACCCTTCCTTGTACAATTGTGCACCGACCCGGATTTTGGTCGGAACGATCAGAATGGCAAAAAACTCAATCGCATCGCATGTCCACAAACAACAACAAAAATAGACCCGGTCATGGAATAAGAAAATCACAAGGTTCTCTCGTTTTCTTTAAAGCTCTGCATCGACACAGTTGGCTACAAAATAAAGCGGCGAAAGCTTGAATAGCCGCTGGAGAATGGTCGTTAATATGAAAGCTCTTTCGCTGCTCGAACGCCACTTGGGACATCTTATACATTCTATTATCTTTGGTTTCAGCCATTAAGGTACCGACTATAAGCACAATGCACCAGCAGTCGTAATTGTTTCTAATAATTAAAGATGTAAATGATTTGGACAATAAGCAAAATATGTGTACTTTTTGTTGTATTCGGCATATCTCGCCCATAGTTCAGCCCCAATAATTTCCATCACAAAATTTCGCAGCATCCCATCTCACATTTTAATAAGCCAGTCAGGGTCTGCCCTGCCTCTCGTTTCAAATTACTTTGATGACACTGCTGTCGCTCTGTCGAAATAAAGAGTACAAGTGTAATGGCTCCGTAACGCTGACTCAATAATTAGATTCCGAAGTGATGATGTCAATGTCGATGCTATCATCTTTCGTGGACCGATAAGTGGGATTCTTCCGCCTCTTCTGCCTTTGCCGAGAATAGACTTGTGAACGATGAGGTCACATGTGACATAAGAAGAGCCGCTGTTTTTTTTTGCATTTCTCAGCTTTGGAAAATCAGCTGATGCATCGTTTTCTATATTGTGTTGTAAAGTGATGCTGCTGCAAAACATAACAATGGGCAATATATCTTTAGCTGTCAATCGAAATAGCGGCTGTTGGTGGTCGTATAAAATCGACGTTATAAAGCAATTCGCTTATCAAAGTTCGCTTTTGTTTTCTAATTGTGCATTCGAATTAGTTTGAGTTTGTTTTTTCTGCTTTTAGATTCCGATAAATTTATATTATAGGGCGTTTTTATAAGAGTGATAGAAGTTCTCTTCCTTTTTAGGGTTTTGTATTAAAAACAAAACCCTTATGAAATCGGTCAAATGTCTGTCCGTCTGTCCATGAAATATCTCACGAACGGCTGAAGTTACATACATGCAATTTTGTGGGAGTATGTATTTTAGAATTATTATAATTCGCCGGAGAAAGCGATTCGTTGTAATAGACTGACTTTAAGGGGATGTCCCCATAGAGGGGAAATGAAGGTAAAAATTTTTTTTTCATCTGGTATAGGCAAGTGGGGTATTATGAGAAAGGTAACACCGAGTACATTTCATTTCCGGTATTTTCATCAAATTTGAAAAAAGGGGAAAAGAGATAGAGGGGAAAATATGTGATCCGAGTTTGTCCCCCCCCCCTTGCATTTCGATACCGTTATACTTAGAAATATGAAAATTTGCAGAAAGGCGGCATTTTACTAGTGTAGAAAACTGAAAATCGTAGAATTTTTATATCTCAACAAAAAAGGTTAATAATAGTACATTTCTATAGTTGCAGTTAGCATACCCCTGCACGCCTTAAGCACAGCCGAGGTCAAAAATATTGATGGCCAACGATAACCAACATCATTGGCAATAATATCTTTAAGTTTCATTACAATCACATAATATTTAATAATAGTACATTCATTTAAAGTTAGGCATTTTGACACTATCCACACAAAAATTACACCTACAGGCCTCATATGTAGGTGTGAGTACTATTTTCATGTTGTTTTTCGTAGTGCGAATTGCAGTTATTTAATTAATCATTTTTGAAAGGGTAAAGATTAGTTGGGGGCGCTGCGTCGTAATTGGCAAACTTTACCGAGTGGAAGGGGGAGGGGTCCACATAGAGGCGAAATTAAGCTCAAATTTTTTTTTATCGACTGGTATAGGCAAGTGAGGTGTCGTGAGAAAGGTAATGTTGAGTACATTCCATTTTTTCGCATTTTCTTGAAATTTGTAAAAAGGGGAATAGTGGGGGAGGAAAAAATATTAGTTCGTAATTTGCCCCCCCCCCCCCCCCCCCCCCCCCGGCATCTCGAGACTGTTAGAATTATGAAAACTTACAGGAAGGTGGATTCCGAATAGCATATAAAATGGAAAATAATGGAATCTGTATATCTTCTCAGAATAGGCAAGTAATAGTTTATTTCTGTAGTTACAGTTAGCACACCTCTGCATGCCTTAAACACGTTCGAGGTCAAAAGTACTGATGGCCAACGATAACCAACACCTTAGGTAATAATATGTTCTAAGTTTCGTTACAATCACGTAATATGAATTGGCATGTAAAATGTAAGTGGGTAAGACATTTTAATTATGTTTTTTTTGTCCATCTGAGTGGTATCAAGAAGAGCAACGAGCCGATATTTATATATCAAAATAAGCGCTTGCTACAAAACCCTCGGATTGCGGGCGTAGCCCTCTATATTCCGGTTTCATTTTTAAATGATTTTTAATATCTATGTGAGGTGTGGTGTGTGTGCTGTGTGATCATGATCAGCAACACGCTCCACCGAACTATTTACCCCAAATCGATCATTAGGGTGGCATGAACCACGTAGTCAGACCTGCAACATAGTTGTGTGAACTCTGGCACGTTATGAACCACCTGAAGCAGCTATCACCGAGGCCACCCTGATTAGGGTTTAGCGATGAGCCGACATCCTTGTAACAACTACTCTCTGTTAAGAAACCCGAGAAAAAAAGACTCGAATTGAACGGATCAACAACAACACTTGAACGAAAGGTCCCACGGCGAATTTTCGGAGCAGTTTACCACCGAAATGAACGACGATCACGCAAACGTTTAACGGAATATTCTTTCGAATCCTGGAACAGACCGAGGACCGAGAAGGCCCTCCTACAACAAGTCGATAAATACAAATTGAGCATCACTGAAGTCCAGAAAACGAATTGGCTTGGCAGCGAGATCAACGACAAGAAACTGCACACAATTGTCAAAAGCGGTAAACTATCTATCTGGACACGAAATTTGGAGTTGCGTTCAACGCTAACAATCCTCAAACAGCACGTTATTGACTTCAAACCCATCAATGAAAGGTTGTGTACGAATCGCTTTAAGACTCGATTTTTCAACCTCTGGCTCATCAACATGCACGCCCCCACTGAAGTGAAGGAAGAAGCAGTGAAAGACGAGTTTTACGACCGCCTGGGGACATTGTTCGAATCCGTCAAACGACGTCAAAATATTGCTTGGACAGAATTGATATCGCGGAACCACATGAGGACACAGCCTCCACAAGGAATAAAATAACAACGGTCAACGACTAGTCGAATTCGCATGCAGTAGGAAACTTCTCGTAAGTTCAATATGCTCTCCGTACCGAGGCATTCAAAGAAACCTGGAAGTCTCCGGATACACGCACCGTCAACCAGATTGACCACGTCCTCATACGTAAAAAATGAGCTTTAAGCGTGATGGATGTCCGATCATCCCGAGTAGCAAATTGCGATTCGGAGCATCACCTGGTAAAGATATCCTACTCAGTGTACCAGTTAGGAATCAGCCCTCGCTAAATCTTTGCGGTTGACAAACTCTTCAACAATGCTACGGCGGAGGCATATACAACAGCCCTTGAAGAAAAACTGACACCTATGCTACACAAAATCGCCAACATATGTAGGTGTACACGGGTTTTGAGAAAAACCGAAAAGCTCTATCAAGGAGGCCGCAGAGAAGGACATCAAGCCCGGCCAACGCGAAATGACCGGTTCGATGAAGAATGTCAAAAATCACTTGACGCAAAGAACGAAGTTTGCAGACATTAGGTGCGGTTTTTTCGTACAGAGCAGAGCAGGTTAAGCGACGAAAAAAACGATCCAGAGCAATTTAACGGAGTAATTTTTTGTCTTTGCTGGGAGTGTCTTGGTATAGTTAGAATTCAAATGTCAACTAGAATTTCAAGAGAAAACTTAAATTCTTAGTACATATACAATCGGAGGAATTTCCTTTAGGCAGCAAAATTATTTTGTATGTTTACTATTCCAAATAATTACACAAAACGGACATTTTCTTGAAAGGAAATTAACTTTATGCGCTTCCCCAACTGTAAACTGTCCAGAAACTTCCACCTCAAATGTGGAACTATTTAACAGAGTAGAAATCCTGCACTAAAGTTCTATCGAGAGCAACTCAGATCAAATTGTTAGTGTAATTGTGTGGTCTTAACCGGCTCTGCTCTATATGGATCTTGAAAAAAAAACTCGCCTATTGTATCCAACGTCCAACTAAAGCTAAGAGAGAAAGGTATGGTGTCGAATAATAAAAACACACCGTGTTTGTTCTACTTAATAAAACGGTGGTCGGTGTGAATAAGTAGATAATTAAAAAATTGCTAGTTTCGAGGGCGGCGTTTTAAAGGTTTGGCGACCTTCTGTAAATCGATGTGTTGATGTGATATAACTTTTGTTACTCGAAAGAAACCCCAATGCTCTCCTAATTTGATGTTTTGAAAAAAAAATTATTTTGAAAACCCCTTATCCAATTTTCCTTACTTATCTTGTTGTTCACCAACAATTATCTGTTTATTCACTGAAGTTATCAATAATTCACGGCGTTTAACTATTCAACACCAGAAAACACGAATATTCAGAATTAAAAAAAAAAGAAGTTGATTATTTTTATACAAATTCAGTATTTTTTTTGCAAATTTACTTTTGTTTTATTTTTTTTATTTTTGAAATAAAGATTTGTATAAAAATAATCAACTACTATTTTTTTAATTCTGAATATTCGTATTTCCTAGTGTGTAATAGTTAAACGCCGTGAATTATTAGGTAACTTCAGTGAATAAACAGATAATTGTTGGTGAACAACAAGATAAGTAAGGAAAATTGGATAAGGGGTTTTCAAAATAAAATATTTTTTTTTTTTTGTTCAAAACATCAAATTAGAAGAGTGTTGGGGTTTCTTTCGAGTATTTTATTCACACCGACCACCGTATATTTAACATAAATTTTCAAGGTTTACGCGAAAATGTCCCAATCGATTTTCCAGTAGTCTTACTTCTAATACACCCAAACACTGCGAAATTTATTGACATGCTCTCTTATAGCGGTGGAAAACTTGGTGTAGTGTTAGAGTTTCCTAGTCTTTTCAGGGCCGGTAGACGGTTAAAGAAGGCCCAAAACTTTATACTAACAATGGAGAAGAAAATGACAAAACGGAACAACCCAAGTGTCGGTAGGAGGCAAGGCTGCGACTACCGGCGAGGACTCGGGAGGTTCTGTCACCTCTTTAGTCGCCAGCGGTCTTTCAAAAACAGTCGAGTTAGCGTGGAAACCAGGCGGCTCAGACGGTCATGCTACTGGTTCAAAACCCAAGTTCGGGCTACAAACAACAATTGCAGTCAATCCCCTCGTTGCTGAGCTTGACCAGGATCGCTCGGAACAGGGGCTCGACATCACACCAGCAGAAGAGGAACTTCTGTTTAATTCTCCTCAGTCAAGCGAGGGTGCTGCTCGGCGTACGACCGTAAGTCCCAAGCAGACCAAGGAAAACCCAAGCCCCTCAAGCAATATAAAACAGCCATTAGGCTGAAGCGGAACCTCGGCACCAGAGTAGACTTTACCCCGAAAGAGTTGGAAAGGCTAGCATGATTCGAGGAAACTATTGAGAATACCAGGAAGCGCTTCTCGACAAGAAGCGGATTTGCCAACAGTGATCCGAAATTCTTCAACAGTATTGCGGAAAGTTAAAACAGAAAACTAACATTCAAGAGACAACGGTGGGATGAGGATCCACAATTCTCAACCAGGAAACAGCAATGTTCCCCACATAGGCAACCTGCGAAAGGGAGATCAACTACAGCGCAAGAGCCCACGCGTGCCAAAAATACGAAGAAGAAAGACCGTTGCGAGCCTCTCGGCAAGTTAAGCCGGGAGAGGTGGGGGCTGGTCGAGACGTTGCTTTTCGACAAACTGACCGAAAGAGCTGTATGTGAAGATCAACACATGCCATCCTTCGATGACGCAGGTTGGTTTAACGACGCAAAAATCATCAACTGTGACAATGAAGCGATACTTGAATGGTGCAAGAGCACCATTGCAACGCTTGACGGTTTTTGGGAAGGAGCACAATTGGAAATAGTCGCAAGAGACCAAATTCCAACTGGGGCCAGGGCGAAAGTCCTATTAACGAGAAACAAGGAGATGGCGCTAAAGCTACTCCAGCGAGAAAATCCGGACATTTCCACTGCGGACTGGGTAGTCCTACGTGTCAACGAGCACCTCGCAGAGACAAAAGCAGACACTGATTCTTCAAATTAGCAAAGAGGCAGAGGACATACGAGTACTATACCCAATAATTGGAAATTGAAGCTGAAAAAACGAAGCCCCATGGACGACAACAAGAACACGCTTGAGGCCAACGAAGTGGAGAAGGATCTAGGCATAGAACATTTAACCAAGGTGGCTGACGGCATAACGCTGAGCGAGGAAGACAGCGAATCTGGGACTGAAGACCCAATCGCTACAATACTTTCTACGGGTGAGAGAGTGTATCCCTTGTAGCATGCTAAGGGTGTTGCAAATAAATCTGCACTACAGTAGTTCCGCGTCAGCGGAGCTACTACAGATGCTGCTTGATGACCCCTACGGTGTTGTGCTCATCCAAAAACCATGCATTTCGGGGGAGGGACACATCAAAGGACCCTCAACTAGCATCTACAACGTATGGAATACTTCCAACATTTGCTTTGTACTCGCTGTTCCTTGCCTTGCGGCATGGGTTCCTCCGTAAATATTTTAAATAAAGAGCTTCTTCTTTTGCCATTGTGCCACCCGTGCCAAAATCAGTAAGCGACTGCTCGCAAAATAAATTCCGGGAGATTGATAAAAGAGAGAAATTGATTTCGGAGACTCCCAAACAAAATTTTCACCGGACATGAAAGAGCAAGCTCGTTATGGATTCTCGAATAAAAGGACCGCTATGTCAGCAATTATGTTATAGACAACAATGGCAGTTAAATAATTCAAAATAAATAAATAAAATAAAAATAAATAAAATAAATAAGTCGACATACCTCAATATTCACGATGGAGATTTTCTTTCCAAAACTGAGTCATTGCACTTATCCAAGTACGCACATTATTTTTCGAGATGTCTAAAAATGCACATTCCTATAACTATCAAAGTATTGGATTTTAGAGTTACCCACTACTCTACATTGCGTAGAGCACTTGTAGGAGTAATTTAATGCACTTAACTCATTTTCGGTATAAATTGACTTATCTACTTATTCTCCGAGACCACACAAATGTTCTTTATTTCTTTAATGTATTTTTAAGACTACCCCAACTTATATTTTCCTTACCTTACATAAATTTCGCTTCGTATGCACACAATGCTTACGAGCGGTCATTGTCAGGATATCCCAATATGTAGCTAGTTTATTAGGAAATCGTGAAAAGCAATTTGTTTTTTGCCGAACCCATTAATTGTTCGCGATCAGCATATATTGGTAAACAATATACACCGATCGCACAACAGGTTATTCGACTTTGACCGTATGGCGGTTGTTATGCACCATCCATATGTTTTGTATATGGATGATACATACGAGCAATGACGAGCTTTTGCAAATCTCAAATAGAATAATTCGACGTAAGAAACGAAAATTCTTTGACGAGCAGTTTTCTCTCTGGATCCTGTTAATCCCTTGTGGGGCATTAATTAACCACGCCGACTTTCCACCGCGTCCTGTTCGCCGCCATCGGCTTCAATTGACTCCACGATTTGCCTATTGACTTACCCTCGGCCTCAACTGATCTGCTCCAGGTGCTCCAGCTCATCCAAAGCGGCGACTTGCATCGGTCCCCTGTGGGTTCCAATCGAGGGAATGTTTAGCAATGTTTTTCTGGCTTTTTTCTAAATTTGTGACCTATGGAGGTGTCTATCCTGTCCTGGCCAGTAATGAACAGGAGGTCGTCGTTAGAAATGATCTCCGGCCAGCGCATGTGTGGAATGCGCCGTAGACACTGGTTCACGAAAGTTTGCAATCTATAATAGTTGTTATCGCCTTGGTCACCGTCCAAATTGAATAGCCATTAAATAAGCATATACGAGTATTTATACCCTAGACTTTTAGTATAGAGTATATTGTTTTTGTCACGACGAAAATATGTAACACCTTAAAGGAGGCTCCGGAGGTATAGCAATATACAATATATACAGTGGTGGCCAAATAAAAGTTAACACTGTGAAAAAAAAGCGAAATTTCCTAAAAAAAACTATTTTTATGGGTCTTATAACCAAAATTTACCTGGAAAATTCCATGCGGGGTTAATTATCTGTCGGTTTGTTCAGGTTCCGCTTCTGTCAGTCGTTTATTGTAGTTTAGCCGTTGACGAATAAACATGGCACCACAGTTGGATAGTGAAAAAAAAAAATGTTTATTGTTGCGTTAAGCAACGAAGGGCTTTCCACTAGGGCTATTCAGAAGAATTGGTTGTAGCCACGTGGCTGTGTCCAAAATTTTGAAAAAAAAAAACGCGAAAGGATCTCTCCAGCGGAAACCAGGAATAGGACTTGACAACAAAAAGACGACCGCGAGAGATGACCGACATCTTAAAAGCATAAGCCTAAGTGACCGAAAAAAACCGCTAGAGAAGTCAACATGGACTTCCAGGAAGCAATTGGAACAATAATTAGCGACAGAACTGTCAGAAGAAGGCTACAGTTATGTGGACTTTCAGCTCGGCGACCCCGAAAAAAAACCCAACTTTAACGGCTAAAATGACGACAGCGAGGCTGAATTTCGCCAAATCTCACCGAAATTGGTCGGAAACTGACTGGAAGAGAGCACTCTTTACCGACGAATCAAAATGCAACCTGAACCAATCGGAGGATGGCGCAGAGTTATCTTGAAAAATCGGGTCGTAAATGACTGGGAAGAGCCTATCCATCGACGGGATCAAATGGTTGTCAATCACGCTGATGTAACTGATCGCATTCATCGATCCTTCTAAAAACACCCGGTGCCAAAATAGGAAATGTAACCCCAAACCATGTAACTCGGAGGGAACTTGTTTCGAGTCACTACACTGTCTTTATTGGAGTTCCTCTCCGATTCTGCGACGTACATACTGCAATCCATTCGATTGGTTCAGGTTGCATTTTGATTCGTCGGTAAAGAGTGCTCTCTTCCAGTCAGTTTCCGACCAATTTCGGTGAGATTTGGCGAAATTCAGCCTCGCTGTCCTCATTTTAGCCGTTAAAGTTGGGTTCTTTCGGGGTCGCCGAGCTGAAAGTCCACATAACTGTAGCCTTCTTCTGACAGTTCTGTCGCTAATTATTGTTCCAGTTGCTTCCTGGAAGTCCATATTGACTTCTCTAGCGGTTTTTTCGGTCACTTAGGCTTATGCTTTTAAGATGTCGGTCATCTCTCGCGGTCGTCTTTTTGTTACCAAGTCCTGCTCCTGGTTTCCGCTGGAGAGATCCTTTCGCGTTTTTTTTTTAAATTTTGGACACAACCACGTGGCTACAACCAATTCTTCTGGATATAGCCCTAGTGGATAGCCCTTCGTTGTTTAACGCAACAATAATCATTTTTTTTTTCACTATCCAACTGTGGTGCCGTGTTTACTCGTCAACGGCTAAACTACAATAAACGACTGACAGAAGCGGAACCTGAACAAACCGACAGATAATTAACCCCGCATGGAATTTTCCAGGTAAATTTTGGTTATAAGACCCATAAAAATGGTTTTTTTTTTAGGAAATTTCGCTTTTTTTCACAGTGTTAACTTTTATTTGGCCACCACTGTATATAAATGATCACCTCCTGATTCGATTAAGCCATGTCTGTCTGTCTGTCCGTCTGTCTGTCCGTTCGCACGATAACTTTCGATAGAATTAAGCTAGAGCTTTGAAATTTTGGTTAAATGTTGGCAGTATGATCTAGTTGGTCGGTATTGAAAATGGGCATAATCAGGCCAAGAGAACGCCTACCTCCCCTACATCTGTAAAATAATTAAATGTATCCATAACTCCCAATTCAATAAACATGAAAGGCTCTAGCTTTGGTAGATTGTTCGTGAGGGTAATCTCATATTCTCCTGGAAGAACAAAATCGATCAGTTGAAAACTAACGGTAATTTTCTTACAAAGAGCCCCGTACTACCCTACTTTTCAGGTTTTTTGTCTATAACTCTTGAACCAATTGACGGACACCTGATTTCTGGCATGTAACCCCGAGGCAAGAAGCAGCTTGAGTATAAATGAGATGGGCTTGATCCGACCCAAGGAACCCTTACCTCCCCTACAAATAAACCTTAAAATAAGAGGTATCTTTCGACAAAATTAAGCAAATGACTTGGAATTTTGGTCAAAAGTGTGTGGTAGGATCCAGTTGGCTAATATTGAAAATATGTAAAATCCGACCAATGAAACCCCTACTTTCCCTACAAATGGAACTTCAAATAAGCGATAACTTTCGATAAAATGAAGCTAGAGATTTGAAGTTTTGCTTAAATGTTTATAGCATGGTTAGGTTAGGTTAAGGGGCTGCCATGATACAACACAGCACACTCAGACCTCTTATGGGTCCATTGTGATACCACCAGTAACAAAACACCTCTCTAAGAAACCTAGGTTCCGAACCAGCCTGTGCTGGCAATGTAGCGATTGAGCTGTATCACACTCATATCCTTGAGGTCCTCCATGTCAAAGTAGAACCAGGAGCCCAGGAATTTCTTCCTCCTGATGGCCAGTGCCGGACAGCGGCATAGAAGGTGCAAGACACTCTCTTCGTCATCCTCATCCTCACAACTCCTGCAGTAGTCATGATGAGGAAGACGGAGCCTCCATGCGAGCTCACCAATAAGGCAGTGCCCTGTTATAGTCCCCACCACTCTACTAATGTGCTTTCTATTCAGTGCCAGCAAAGAGGCAGAGCGGCTAGAGTCGAATTTCTACCAAATCATTCTCGTCGTTTGGCAAGTGCTACTATTGAGCCATCTAGTATTGGCCCTATCTACTGCCACAGACTTAATTGCCACTTTGCATGATGCAATTGGCATTCTAATGTCATTGCGGTGCCCATCGACGACACCGGTTGTCCCCTCGTGCGCAAGATCATCCGCCCTGCAGTTGCCCGCAAAGCCACTGTGACTCGGTATCCAGCAGAGGGTAATGTTGAAAAAGTGACTCATCTCCATGAGGGCCGAGCAGCACTTCAGAATAGTTTTCGATGTAGTGAGAACAGAGTCAAGCGAGCGAATCGCAGGCCTGACTGTCCTTAACCAGGTCAGAGCTTCCGAGATCGCCGAAACCTCGGCCTGCAGGACACTACAAAAGTCGGGAAGACGGTAGGATAAGTTAATTCCCAGTTCCTTCGAGTGTATACCAATCCCAACTCCATTCTCGGTCTTAGAGCCATCCGTGTAGATAGTCAAGGAGTTGAAGGTAAGGGGTACATTGTCAGCCCATAGGCTTCTCGACGGAATCAGGCTGATATAATTCCTACCGAAAACGTGTTTAGGAGACGTGTAATCAGTCTCCGGAGGGAGATCCAGGTTGCACAGGATAACCGCGTGGCCAGTACTCGAAGCACGCCATTGGCCTGTTTCTCGAAGACGCAGGGCCGTATTCCCCGCCAGCTGTTCGCCAAATATGTCAAGCGGGTGCAAGTGTAGCAGCGTGTCTAAGCTGGCTGACGGAGTTGTTCTAAAGGCCCCCGTCGTGGCAATCGCTGCTAGTCTTTGCACTTTACTTAAGAGGCGACAATAGGACGCCACTCATAGTGCCCACCAAACACAAATGCCGTGAAGTAGAATTGGCCGCACAACCGCTGTATATTGCCAGTATACCACCTTCGGTTGTAGGCCCCAGTTCTTACCAACCGCCCTCCTGCACGAATAGAGTGCAGTAGTGGCTTTATTCACCCGCTCAAGGATGTTGGGCTTCCACGTCAATTTCCTATCAAAGATAAGTCCCAGGAACTTAGCTCTATCACTGAAGGCCAGTTTCTTGCCATTCAATGATGGAGGCTCAACAGAAGACAGCTCCTGTCTTCTGGTAAAGAGCACAAGTTCGGTCTTGTTAGGGTTGACACCAAGGCCACAGTGGCCTGCCCATTCGGTGAGTATGCATAGAGCATTCTGCATCAACTCACTAAGGACTCCCGGGAATCTTCCGGAAACAGCAATGGCAACATCGTCAGCGTAAGCCGTCACGCTGAAACCAAGCTCTTCCAATCTCAAAAGCAGTCCATTGACCGCCAGGTTCCAAAGAAGAGGGGACAATATGCCCCCTTGTGGGGTACCCCTGCATACATATCTACTGACGGATGAAGTACCCATAGGGGTACTTATAATCCTAGATGTTAGCAGGAGACTAATGAGTTTGCAGAGCGAGTCCTCAACCTGCATTTTTAAGAGCGCTTCAATGATCGCACTAGGTTTAATATTATTGAACGCTCCCTCGATGTCTAAAAACGCAACCATGGTGTATTCCTTGTATTCAAGGGATTTCTCAATACAACTAACTAGAGAGTGCAGAGCAGTGTCCACTGATCTACCTTTCCAGTAGGCATGTTACGATGAAGATAGTAACAGAGGCGGAATGGTATTACGAAGATGAACAACGATTAGCCGCTCCAATAGTTTCAGCAAGGTTGAAGAAAGGCTGATAGGACGAAGGTCATTAGCTCGCGCGTGTGAGCTACGCCCGGCTTTCGGGATGAATACAACTAGAACTTTCGTTCAGATGCGCGGAACATATCCCATTTTGAGACATGCGGCTAGGATGATCTCCACCCAAGGATAAACAATATCCAATGAGTACTGTAAGTCCGCAGGAATAATGCCATCGGGTCCGGCGGATTTAAAACGGTTCGAAACTGTCGATCACCCACAGAATCTTTCCTTTCGACAGAATGGACGCAACATCACATGCTGTCGGATGGCAAGAATGTGAGGCTCCAGCAGAGCTATCCACCGTGCTGCCAGGAAAGTGCGTGTCAAGCAAAAGTTCAATGTTTATAACATGATCTAATTGGTTGGTGGCAATGATGGGCAAGATCTGACCCAAGGAACTCCAACCTCCCCTACAAATGAAACTTCAACTAAGCGATAACTTTCGATAAAATGAAACATAACATGATCTAATTGGTTGGTGGCAATGATGGGCAAGATCTGACCCAAGGAACTCCAACCTCCCCTACAAATGAAACTTCAACTAAGCGATAACTTTCGATAAAATGAAGCTAATGACTTGAAAAACTCGACAAATATTTGTAGAATGGGTTAGTTAATTGATTTGAGAATGGTCAACATCCTCCTGAATGAGTGCCAACCTCCTCTATAAACTGGTAATATAGGAAACTCACTTTTCATGCAAATGGTCGTTGCCAATTGGTACTTTTGGTATCACCACTAGGCAGTGGCGTAGCTAAAGTATTTGGCGCCCGGGGCAAAACTTCAGTATGAATTAATATTCAAACGGAGGGAGGAAAAAGTTAGTCCGTGGAAAACGTTTTGGCGCCCCCCAGCCGTTGCGCCCGGGGCAACGGCCCCCTTCGCCCCCCCCCCCTTAACTACGCCGCTGCCACTAGGTTTGTACAAGTCTAGAGTATATACATATACGCTTCGGACTCCGGGCCTGATTTACGTTGGTTTGGAAGACCTGAGGTTGGTACGTTTAGAGATTTTGTTGTTTTGCCAGAAAGGAGTCAAACTGAAGAAAGCTGCTCGAGCCTTATTGATGCGAGACGTTAATGGCAATCAAAAATAATATTAGTGACAAAATGCAGCCTTGTCTCACTCCGCTATGTACCTCGAAGGGATCTGAAGGCTTATCCTTGTGTCAGACGTGACATTGTGCTCCGCTATCGGACTGCTTGATGATGGATGATTTTTTCTGGTATACCTCTCCTATGTAAAGCCTTCCAGATGTATTTCCGGTCAACGTTGTCAAACGCCTTCTCGAAATCGATGAACATGAGATGTAATGGGGATCTCCACTCTGCGGATTGTTCAATAATAATTCGGAGGGTGTTGACATGAGGAGCCCTCGCGAAAATCAGCCTGTTCATCGTTCAGTGTGCGGTTAACTGTATGCTTGATCCGGTTTAAGACTATTTTGCCATCAGTTTAGAGACTGTGGGGAGGAGGCAAATTCCACGCCAATTATTACAATCCTTCAGGTTACTTTTCTCGGGATCTTAATAACGACGTCCTTTTTCATTCTTTAGGGAGAGTTTCGGTTTCCCAACACTCTTGGATAAAGGAGAGAAGAATATCCGCAGTAGCGTTGGTATCCGCCTGAAAGAGTTCCACCGGAATTCCATCCGTCCCCGGGACTTTATCCGCTTCCACCGATTTAACAGCCACAGTTACTTCCAGTTTATATGGTGGGCTGGTATCAACTCTGGCTATTTGCGGAATATTTTCTATTTCTAGTAAAGATGAGTTCCACTGTCCGACATGGATTTTGGCACTTGACCAATGACGTGCGCGGACGTGTACAAAGTCTGTTCCTGGCCATTTAAAGCTCATGGCACCTGGTTTTTTGCTTTTCGCTCTGAAAGGCCAAGAACCAAGCTTTCATTTCATCCATCTTAGAAGGATCTATTGGCTCGCGTTACAATTTTACACGCCCTCAAAAAAGGCCAAAAACCCGTTTTTTTCGTACTTTTGACCCCGTTTTTCTCGAAAACTAGAGCCAGTTCTTGAATTCCATTTCCAGATTCGGATTCTACGGGAAAAAACCTATCGAAATCAGTTTTCATTGCTCAAGTGCCAAAAAAAGGTTCGAAAATGTCGGACAAAGGTATTGTCGAGGACCTCAATGAAATGCTCTCTCCACCGTCGCAGTTGGTCTTCATCAGTGACCAGTAGGGACCCGTCTTTTTTTTCACGGGATGTTCAGTTGTAAAAGATTTGCCAGTTAATGATAAGTTTGTAAAGGGTTACACTGTCACCACGGTAAGTTGCTTCCTCTGCCTACTCCGCTAATGCATTGATGTTGTTGCGTTTGTTCCGTCTTACGCTTGTTTGCACGCCTTTCTGAAGAGAACGGTATTCAGTTCTAAGTTGACCTTTGAGCTTTAACTGCGTCGTCAGTAGCTAACTCGATTTGTTCTTTAATTCTAATGCCTCACAAGAGGTTGACAGGATCCAGAGAGAGAGATTAATTAATTTTAAGAAAGAATGGACACACTTGTATGTATTCAGAACAGTGCTTTTAAACGAAAGCTGAAAAATTGGTAGACCTGACCTCATGGAACAAAAATCAACAAAAATGCCATTGCACTATAAACAAAGTAAGACAGTATGATAAATTAAATAACGTTCTGACTTCTGAAGGTTACTTCGACAAAAAAAAGTCTATTGTTCTGATAAATATTTAGATAAGACGTGTCAATTTGCAAACAATACAAAATTTCCATAAATTTATTTTATTTCTGTTATAAATATTCAAGTGAAAGCATTTCCGTGTCACTTTAGAATGGATTATTTAGATACCGCCAAGGCGTTAAAATACTTTTATTTAAAAAGTATACCGATGTCTCCAGCTAGTTAAATAATATAACATGGCTTTTGAATGTTAAACTGTCAAGCTGTGCTTAGAAGAAATAAATAAGTATAAATCGAACAAAATCCATCAATGAGACGACAAAACGTCTTAATACGAGTATATTACATATGGTAGCAACCTCTAATTAACTTACTTAATATATAGATTTCACATAAATAAACAATAATAGGGCGGGCGAATCTGTATCTCGTATTCTATTCGCGTTTTTTTCGTCTATTTGTAGGTTGCATTCTTATCCACCGAAACAATCATTTTATTTGAACATGCACAAAACCTTGAGCCACTTTTTTTACGTAACATCTATCAATAAGAACAACAACAACATCAGCAGAATTGTGTGTTTACTTCGTTCAAATCCATTTTAATTTTTCTTTTACATTTGTTTGCGAAATTACAATGCTTACATGTGTTCAATGGCCATTTATCGTTGAAATGGGTGAAACAACTTGATGGAAATAAAAGCAACAACTTTGCTATTTTTGTCTGAAGAATTAAAATTAACCTTCTAATAGCTTTTCACATATTATGGAGAATTTTCTACACTTAATATCTTCTTTTATATGGTATCCAGGTTCATAAATTAATGTGCTAATAAATATCAAATAGTGTAGACACTATCATCCACATCCAGATCCACATGAAGCCACGTCGCAAGGTTTTGTCCTGCCCCTCCTTCTATGCAATGTTGCTGTCAATAGACTGCTTCTACACCTACGGTTGAAGTTTCCTGTCACGCTTAGTGTCTCCGTCCACCGGTCCAATGCAATTGCAACGGAACTGCAAGCCAACTCGTTTGCATCAGTTGTACGAAAGTCGCGTTGGCCGTTCTTCGTTCATTGATACAACTCTTCCGCGACTTGTGATCAACTCAAAAGTTTTTTCTTTCGTCAGTCTGCATCAGAAAAAAAAATTGAAAATTAAAAAAGGTCCTCAAAAATCAAAACATTAGAAACCAACGAAAAGTTGGATGAGAGTCCACACGCAAACTTGGCAGCCAAGTCGCACCAGAGGGCGTTCAGCGCTGTAACACGTGTCCGACTATAGTAACACTCCCGTCCAACGCGTATGCGACTCTTTTTTTTTAAATCGAATCGCAGTCGCGCCTATGGACGAAGGATCTTAGTTGATGCAGGCTGACGAAAGAAAAAACTTGTAGGTTGATCACCAGTCGCAGAAGAGTTGCGTCAATGTACAACTGCGCAAACATTGCACTGGTGGACGAAGGCCCTTAGTCAGTGTTTGCAGAACGCCCATTCTATTCTAACCAAAACACATGAAGCTCTACTTCATCCTCTACTTGTGACCTACATCCAACTGGCCGATCACCAACACGGCTTCCGAAAAATGCACAGTACTACGACGGCGCTGGATGCCATAACATCTAACATTATCTAGGCATTTATGTATCAAAATTAGCCGCTGTAATCTTAATTGAGGGATGAAAAAAACCCAGATTGGTGGGGCAAAGATAAAGAGACCCTGCTAGTTACCTACAAACCAATTGGTAAATCTGTGGCTAATTATGCGGCTTTTATATGAACACAAAACTTGTGTGACACAAACTGAGAGCACATTCAGACTTGCCAGGATGCGGCCCTCCGCAACGTTACAGGCGGTATCTTGATGTCACACCAAGACTATCTCCACCAAGAAACAAAAACCTTACCCATAATATGCCACAACAATATGCTTTCAAAGCAATACCTAGTTGGCTATTATCGAGGTGACCTCCAAAGTTTTAATTTGATGGACAAGACCCTACCGCCACGACACGTCAGGCGCAACATAAGGGACCTTGAGAGGGAAGTTCAAACATTTAAAAGAGTTCCCTTCGATAACTCCAACTATAAATCAGCCATTGCTACACTGCACAAGGTCTTCTTTTTCCTTGCCCTTTCATACCACTCTGCGGCTTCGCGTTGCTCTGCCTGTGGTGTGGGCACTTCGCCCATTCTGGCGGTATAATGTCAGCTTCCTTCTGCAGGCAGCTTGGTCTTGGATCGTATCATCGCCATGATTAATGCGTTGTTGTTGCTTTTTCATCTGATCGATCCACGTGTGTTTCCGTCTGCCTCGGCGTTTGGGTCCAGCAAATGGAACATTCATTGATATTGCTTTCACGACCGGGTTCTCAGGCGGACGCCTTAGAACGTGGCAAAACCAATCCATACGACGATATTCGAGCTTTCCAGTGATCGGTTGCTCAACAAACAAGCTGCCTCAGATGTGGGTATTTCTGATGCGATCCTTTTCGGTCACACCGGCTTGCATCCGTAGCATTTTCATCTCAGTCGCAATCATTTTACTTTCGTATGTCTTATACATAGTCCAGCATTCAGACGCATACATGAGTGCGGGACGTACGACCGTTTTGTACAACTTGCCCTTAAGCTTTCGTGGCATCTTCGTGTCGCAGAAAACTCCAGATCTGAGAAAGGACAGCAAAGATACTCAGTCTTTGGTATGCTAATCCTCAGTCCATGATCCTCCAGTATCTTACACCACTTGGTCCGTGCAGCTTGCAAAGCAACGATGTCTTTGCTACTCAGGACAATGTCATCGACGAAGAGAAGGGATATTTCCAGGCCGTCAGAAATGAGTGTTAATAAATAGAGCATGATGATGTTGAAGAGCAAAGGACTCAATACACTACCTTGGTGAACTCCGACTTTAACTGGAAATTCTTCAGACTCACCAGCTGTCCATCTAACTTTAGTAGTTGCCTCATCATACATGTCTTGTCTTGTATCATCTTGATATATGCCTCGGGGACCTTAAGTGCTCTTAGGGCGATCCATATCAGATCACGAGGAACTCTGTCGAAGGCCTTTTCCAAATCGATGAACACAAAGTGCAAGTCCGTCCGTGCATCACGATGCTTTTCCATCGTAACACGTATGCACTGAATAGCATCGACTGTGGACCGACCCTCCACAAAGCCGCGTTGATTGTCATCCAACCGTACAATTTCTTTCAATCGATTGCAGACAACCCGTTCGTAAGTCTTCAATATGTGAGATGTTAACTTGATTGCCCTATAGTTGCTGAGCTTGCGTGAGTCACCCTTGTTCTTATACTCGTAAAACGGGAGAAGCTTTTCTGAAAGCGTCAGGCATCGGTTGCCCTCTTTTAATTTTGTTGAAAAGAACAGTGAGCCATCTAAGCCCGACATGATTCATCTTCAACCAAAATTCCAAGGGTATTTTGTCCGGTCCGACTGCCTTTCCTCGTTTCATCTGCATCATTGCCTTCATCACCTCCTCCACTGAAAAATCAGCGATATCAGTGGTGTTTGGCTCCACAGCTTGAAAAGCTTCTTGCGGAAATTCTTCGTTCAGAAGTTCGTCAAAGTACTCACGCATTCTGCTGCAGATGGCAGTGTCTTCAACAAGCAGCACTCTTTGTGAGTCTTCAACGTACTTTGGCGCCTGAATCTCTCGAGCGCTTCTTCTCCTCTGGGCTGCGGCCTTATAAATCCTGGCATTGTCTTTAGGTTTCTCTTGCAATGACGATCTCTTATCCGCCGTCAAATCTTCTAGTTCCTGATAGAGCCTTTCGGATGCGATCGCCTTTGCTTGAGCCACCTTTCGCTTTACTTTCTTCCGGCATTTATCATATTTCCCCCGAAGTTGAACCTTCTCGGCTTCACTGCCTGTCTTGCATGTTGTCCAAGCCTTGAATGCATTCGTTTTGGCCTGCACTGCTTCTTCAGCTTCGTTATTCCACCACCACGTCTCCTTGTTCGTGTGGAGTGGGCCTTTCGAAACTCCCAGTGTCTTTTCAACCTCACCTACTAACACTGCACAAGGTAATGTGGTAATAGTAGAAGTCTCTTCGGACGGACATGGGGGCTCACCCCAAAGATAATCGAGTGGTTATATACCATGACCTACGCAGCGCTTGTGTGGTGGCCGAAAACTCAGCAGTCTTCTGTCTTACGGAAGAGCAGTAAGATTCAACGCCTTGCCTGCCTTGGCATCACTGCGGAGCTATGGGCACTTGTCATACGCTAGCCCTGGAGGCGATTATTCGACATACTCTGTTGCATATATTCATTCAAGAATCAGCAGCTTTAAATGCTCTTAGACTTCGTGCAACATCCTGCTGCGGATGAGCTTGCTAGACAAGGATCATCCAGTCGTTTTCCTTACTGTGGCTTTTAGTCCAGCCATTGCGTGATTTGGGGATACAAATTCTGGTGGAGAATTTTTTTCTTTCATAATTTATGTCTTTTGGGGTGCAGAACACGAATCCGGAGTTTCCCACCAAAAAAATTTTGCGAAACATGGTCAAAATCTCAAAAAACCTCAAAATGTCGGTACTTTTTTTGGTTTTTCAATTATAACTTGAAAACCGTGGATCCTAGCTAGAAAAAGTGTAAGGATAAATTAAAGAGCATAAAATTCTGCTATCTAAACGTTAAATTTGGTCCAGTGGTGTAGCCGCAATCCACAGTCGAAAAACATCGATTTTTGACAACTTTGCGAAAAACACTGTTATTGTCACATTTGAACGTCTGTACCTTGAAAACGGCTACTAATACGTAAAAATGCCACAAGTGAGAGTTGAAGAGCAGGAAATTCCGTTCAGAAAGTACCTAATCATTTTAATTTGATAAAAAAAATTCAGATTTTCGAAATAACTAAAATCACGTTTTTGAATGAGTGTTCCCTTATAACATATTTTCGTTATTTTTTAAAGTAGGTGCTGCTAATTCTTCAACAATTTGAATATTAAAGGTTGTATTTACATGTATATATTACAATAAGTTGGTTAAACATACACTACAAGTTCACTGCCTTAGTATTTTGGAAGGACCGGTTTGTTGGAATGTTGGTCTGGGTTCCGGTGGATGAGATTCGTCGGCTGACTTTTCCAACATCTCTTCGAGGTCGTCGTCTGCTGTAGAGAGGTCCACATTCTCATACTAACCCTCACAGTTGCCACAAAGCGGGAGCAATGTATACCTGCCTTTTTGCAGCCACAGTGTCCTACGTCTTCTTGCGTTTTCAAGAAATGATGCATAGTAGGGCATCTGGTGCGGCATTCCTTGTGATTGTTACAGGCAGGAGTCCACTTTTGGTGATTTTCCACCCCCATTCTTCGGGCCTTTTGTCAAAACAAAGCCACTTCTGCACTTGGTGGTGTACCCTCATTGAATGTTGCTGAGCTGCATTATCAGTTGATGGAAGTGAGACGATGTTGAATCGCGCCTTGAAGGAGGACGTCACATAGCTTTTGTTTCTCAGCACATTTAATGAGGTGGCGTCTTTTCGACCGTACAGCGCCTTCAAGAAGGCCTCTCCTGCCGTAGCTTTACTTGAACGAGCTTCCTGGGGATCTAGGAAAACTTACTTACTTATGATGGCTATCAAATATGAATTCCTCCGGAGAACGTTAAGAAATTTCTTCTTCCCCTGGTTGAACAGCGCACTGGTGGAGTCGCATGTAAAAATAGTATGTTTTGGGGCCAAGGAGAGAGCTGTCGTGATTATGAGGGCGTTGGCTTGCTCGCAACAACAACAACGGAAACACAAACATAATCCATTTTTTTTTGGTTCAGCACCGCATTGTAAGTGGAGCTAAGAGCTAGTCCAATCAACTAATCCGATATGTTTAGATCGTGGTCAGTTTGCTGGGATTAGTTAATATTGAAACATACTTCCACGGTATAAAAGTGGCCATTGCAAGAGGCTTCACTCGATAAGCTCTTTTGAATTTAACTGCCAGAAAATCGTCTCCAACTATGCAGTTTATTCCTTGCACGTCCACGTCTTTAGCCTAGTGGCCAGTCTATCCTTTCATCTCTGAAAATGCCAGTACTTATTAGTGTGAGGTCTGATGTTTCTGGGGAAGGGGGATGTTCATGAAACCAATCCATAAGCTTTCCTTGATTGTCTCGCTTGAGTCTCAGAAATAAAAGTTGTTCACGTGCCAGAATCTAGAACCGAACTTTCGGTGATCTGACCTTCAGCAGGTAGGGAGCAGATGGCTGGGTTCTGTGTTAAAGGGATGAAGATGAAAAGTAGGGACCCCGAACAAAACAATAAATGGGTGGACACCTGGGGAAACTGTAGAAGCTTTTTACCTGGTCACAAATTTCACTTACAAAACTTTTTCCGGGAATTGTTACTCGTGGAGCCGCTACCGAGAACGTTCCAGGGAACTTCTGGATGGAACTGTGACTGCGGTAACTGGAAACGCAATGTTTCTGGTGGTTAGAACGGTGAACTATTAAAAAAATGCCCGAAAATGTGTTGTATAAGAACACTCGCTTAAAAAATGATTTTAGTTATTTCGAGTTTCTGAATTTTCTTTTGGCCGAATTAAAAAGATTGGGTACTTTCTAAACAAGATTTCATGCTCTACAACTTATATTGTACTTCTTGCATGTTTACGTAATAGTAGCCGTTTTCAAGTTACAAACATTCAAATGTGACCATAACAGGGTTTTTCGCAAAAGTTAAGAAAAATCGATGTTTTTCGACTGTAGATTGCGGCTACACCAATGGACTGAATTTGATGTTTGGTAGCTCATTCGACGCAGAATTTTATGCTCTTTAACTTATCTTTACACTTTTTTTTAGCTAGCATCCACGGTTTTCGAGTTATAACTGAAAAACCAAAAAAAGTACCGAAATTTTGAGGTTTTTTGAGATTTTGAACATGTTCCGCAAACAATTTTTGGTGGGAAGCTCCGGATTCGTGTTCTGCACCCCAAAAAACATAAAAAATTAAAGAAAAAAAAAATTCTCCACCAGAATTTGTTTCCCCGAAGCCCTTCAGAGCTCCTAATGACTGGATTATTTGGGCTGGCCTCGGTCAAACTGCTGATCACAGACTGGTCTGAACTATTGCGTCACCGGTACTGGAATAACCTTTCAGGGCTACGGCAACCAAAGAAGCTGATAATGCCCTTCATTCAGAAGGGTATTACTTAAATGAGTAGAACATATGTCAGACTTCTAGTGGGGTACTTATCTGGCCATCACCTGGTCAGATATCACCTGAACAAGATGGGTCTGTCCAGAGAGACTGAACGCCGCCCCTGTCTGGATGACGTGGACACGACCAAACACATTTTGACCGAATGTCCCGCCATCGCGCGTTTTAGGATATCACTTCTCGGGCAGGCTTCTATCAGCACAGCAGACTTCAGGTTGATTCCTGCTAAAGACATACTGTAGTTTATTAGAAAGGGGGACGGTCTTTTGACTTAACAGGCTACGGCAAAATAGACCTATTATGGCCGCAGTGACTTCCTGCTGGGTCAGTAGATCGACTATCTTACGCTGCACAAAGAAGAAGTACTTATACGTCGATAGCGAGATACCAACCCAATCCTGTACTTACGGCTCGACCACCAGACATCCCTCAGGACGAAAGCAGACTATCTCGAGCGGCAAGAACTACACTCGCTTAACTTTGTTCAGGCTGGTGTTCACACCTCAATTCGTACTTGCCCCGAATCAATAACAGCATCCAAAACACCTACCCCTCATGACGTTAATCATAAATATTCAACTGCCCAGCAGCACTAACGCAATTCACACCTTACGCGGTATGGGATAACCCCATCGAAGCAGCTGCGTTCCTTCAACTTACTTCAGAAGAAACAGAAGCGAACGTGCAAATTCTATGACACAAACACACACACAACCTTGAATTCTACTTGCTACATTAACAGCAGCAGCATTCTAATCAGCTAGGCTAACATCTGTGGCGGTAAGGTTAATCCAATCAAGACGGATCTAGTTTTTTTTGCATCAACCTTGCTACACCTAGCATATGTATGTGGTAAGGTTGACCTTCACTGACCAAGCGAATCAAGAGGTATCAACCTTGCTACACCTAGCATATGTGGTAAGGTTGACCTTCACTGACCAAGCGAATATTTTTAGCATAAGAATCTGAGTTAGAACCCTAATAATGTTCTGAAGCATGTAAGCAAAACCACCACAGATCTCCTTTGCTGCAGGAAAGCAAAAAATAGAGACTGCCACCAAAAATTTTGCACAGGCTTTTGTCTGTTCTGCGTCCCATACTTATGTATAGCGTAGTTGTGTTATGGGTCAGTGATACTGTACATTGTATGCAATGCAAACATTGAATGTTGCAAATGTTACACCATTACTGCATTTATAAATCTGCTAAATGTGCAATGTTGCTTTCTATTCATAAACATATTACTTATTGACCTCATCATTGTAGCCCGAATTCTACAATATATAAAGTGACCCAGGTAAAACTGGGCCAAGAGAATTGGGTTCATGGGTACGATTCGCTCGCTATACGAGGTTACTTGGGAAGTGAAGTGATCAAACCTAGGAACTACGTATTTTTGAGCTGAACAAAGTTGAACGCAAGTTAAGCGTACATGTTACGTAAGTACTGTAAACAATTAGTGCAAGTAAGATGTTAATTTAATTGTTAGTTAAAAAATAAAATGTTAATTAAAGTAACCCAGTGTTTTAAATTCAGCTCCCCATCCATGGGTAAACTAGATAAGAGTTGAACTTCCAGCCCGTCAGATGGCACATCCCGACCTTCACGGTCATCATGGCGCCTAAGGACGACCTAGTAACACCTGGAGGGTGCCTCAATAGGCAAGTCGTGGAGTGAGCTGAAAGCGATGGCGATGAACAGGACGAGGTGGAAAGTAGGCGTGGTTAATACTCTATGTCCCATAAGGCGTTAACAGGAACCAGAGAGAGAGAGGCTCCGGCCCTTCGTGCATCTTTGGATGTCCACCAAACCGTCCATTACAATGTGCAGATTTTTCTTGAGGAAGGTGTTGAGTTCCTCAAGATATCGGTTGATCTGATCACACATTTGCTCTATGTCGTTACCCGTAGCAAAAATCGAGCAGTCACCACAGCTTATTATTCAAAGTCCTTCAGGTGGTGTTGGGAGTCCTGATAGATAAAGATTAAACAGGGTGGGTGATAGAACTCCTCCTTGCGGAATGCCCTGTTTAATAATTCTGAGTTTAGACTTCTTGTTCCTGAACTCCGTGAATGACTGTCTGCCAACGAGGTAATTAGTGTTCCACTTGGTTAACTGAACTGGGAGCGAAGTACAACTGATATCCGATAAAAGTGACGAACGGTTAACTGTATCAAAGGCCTTTGATAAATCAAGTACCATCAGAATCGTCCTTTGGCAAGTCGGGATTAATTGAGACCATTACATATTTGGGAAGTAATGGCATCCATGGGGGGCAAAAGACCTTTTCCATAGTCCTCCACGTGGGCGCCCCCTGGTAGCAGCAGTGTGTCAAATCGCTGACGGCCAAGTCTTAGCAATAAGATAGTTTGGAAAAAGGCAGATAGCTGTAGCCTGAATGGCTGACCAACACCTAAGCGTTTCAGGTTTAGTAGGATGGAATGACTTGCGTAGTTGGACCTGCAACATAGTTGTATGAACTCCAGTACGTTTATTAAACCATCTGAAGCAGCTATCTTCCGAGGCCATCCCCTGAATGGGGTTAAGCGATGTGCTGACAACTCGTCCTTGTAAAAACCACTCCACGTCAAGAAACCTGGAACAAAAGCCTCGGATTGGACGGATCAACAACGACGACCACGCAAACGACTAAAGGATTATTCTTTCGGATCCTGGAATGTACGCTCCCTGAAAAAACGGGGGCCGAGAAGGCCCTCCTTGAACAGGTCGAAAAGTACAAACTGAGCATTACTGCAATCCAGGAAACAAATTGGCTTGGCAGCGAGATCAATGACAAGAAATCGCACACAATTTTTACAAGTTGCAAACCATCGGGCCGCAAGGAGTTTGGAGTAGCATTTATAATAAACAATCACCTCAAGCCGCACATTACTGACTTCAAACCCATAAATGAACGGTTATGTGTAATTTGCATTAAGACTCGATTCTTCAATCTCTGGCTTATCAATGTGCATGCCCCCCTGAAGTTAAAGAAGACGCAGTAAAAGACGAGTTCTACGCCCGCCTTGAGACTCCCTTCGACTCACTTCCAACAAACGACGTCAAATTGCTGCTGGGAGACTTTAACGCAAAAGTCGGAAATTTAAGTTGACACAGGGGGACCACTGGAGGCCACAGTCTCCATGAAAAATGTAACGACAACGGACAGCGACTTATCGACTTCGCCTGCAGCAGGAATCTAATCGTAAGCTCTACGTGTTTTCCGTATCGACGCATTCACAAGCAGACCTGGAAATCTACAGACGCACATACCGTCAACCAAATTGATCACGTCCCCATTTGCAGGAGATGGGCGTCTAGTGTGATGGATGTCCGTTCCTATCGAGGAGCAAACTGCGACTCAGACCATCACTTGGTGAAGACGACCGTAGAATTTCCTCAGTGCACCAATCGAGAATCAGCCTTCCCAAAATCTTTGCGGTTGATAAGCTTCTGAGCGCTGTTACGGCGGTGGCGTAGACTATCGCCCATGCTACACAACATCAGCAACACAGGCGTCCATGGGTTCTAGGAAGAACTCAAGGGTACCGTCAGGGATGTCGCAGAGAAGGTCGTGGAATATAAAGCCCGGCGAGCGCAAAATGACTGGTTCGACGAAGAATGCAAAAATTCACTTGACGCGAAAAACGAGGCCTACAGACCACGGATTAAACGAGGAACCAGAGCCGGAAGAGAAAAATATGACGAGCTACGGCGAATATCGAATAGAATAATTAGACGTAAGAAACGTAAATACTTTAACGAGCAGTTGCTGAATACGAGGGTTGCCTTTTATATTTCGGGATTAGAGAACAAAAACAAATATTAATCATTGAAAATCGCTTTATTGTTTTTCAAAATATTCCCCATGAAGATCTATGCACTTTTGCATGCGTTTGAACCAATTGTCAAAGTACTTTTGCCACTCTGATTGAGGTGTCTCCAAAACAAGCATTCTGAACGCTGCAACCGCTTCTTCAGGTGTTGAAAAACGTTGACCTCTCAGTTTGTTTTTTACGTACGGGAATAAAAAGAAGTCATTCGGTGCCAAGTCAGGACTATACGGCGGATGACCCATCAAATCTATGTTTTGAGTGCTCAAAAATGCAGTTGTTTGAGCTGATGTGTGAGAGCTCGCATTGTCGTGGTGAAGAGTGATCCGTCTTCGGCGGTTGGTTTTCCTGATTTCTTGGAAGACAACTGGCAAACAAATGGTTGTGTACCACTCAGAATTGACTGTTCTGCGTTGTTCTAGTCGTACGGTTGCGACATGTCCAGTTTTCCGAAAAAGCAGGCGACCATTTGCTTGGAAGTGCTTCGTGCGCGAACAACTTTTGTTGGGTTTGGCTCATCTTGAAACGCCCATACAGTCGACTGCTGTTTACTTTTGGGCTCATACGATGTCATAGACGTGTTTCGAAGCACCGCGATCGTATTTTTTGAGCATTTCTTTCGACCAATCGACACGAGCCTTTTTTTGAGCGATTGAGAAATTGTGTGGGATCCAACGCGAACAAATTTTTTTGACAGTCAAATATTCATGCAATATTGAATGTATGCTGGTCCCACTAATGCCTAAGGTTGTCTCAATCTCACGATAGGTCACATGACGATCTTGCAATATCAGTTCGCGCACAGCATCAATGGTTTCCGGACGACCTTCACCTTTTGGACGACCTTCACGAAAATCGTCTTGGAGTGAACTACGACCTCGATTGAATTCACCATACCATCGATAAACACTGTTCCTCGATGGAGCTTCATCGCCAAAAATTGAATTCAGTTCATCCATGCACTGTTGCTGAGTTAATCCACGTCGAAAGTTGTAAAAAATAATCGCACGAAAATGTCCACGATTGAATTCCATTATTTGGCCGAGATTAATCTTTTAAGTTACTGTAAAAAACACAAATAGCGCTCGTATGTCAAAACATTCTGAGTACGTATAACCTCAAAAATGTCAAACTTTACGATAGAGCTGTCAGTTGCCAGATTGCAACACTAGGGTTGTCCAATCCCGAAATATAAAAGGCAACCTACGTATTAATGAAAACTTAGCTAATACGATAGGAACACCAAACAAGCGTACAAACCAGTAAATACAATTAAGAACGGCTACCAACCCAGGACTAGCCTTTGTAAGGATAAGGATGGAAACATAATCAGCGACACCATCTAACATCCCCATACAAGAAGCTCTCGACGATACTGTTGATTTAGGCCCACCCATACAACCTCCGACAGTAGAGGAAATTGATCTGGCGTTGCGGTCACTAAAACGAAATAAAGCGCCGGGCGCTGACGAGATTCCAGCTGAACCGCTAAAATTCGGTGGAACGGGTCTAGTTAATGCCATTCATCAATTACTCCTGCGAGTATGGGAGGACGAGGAGGTCCCAGACGATTGGCGCAGAAGCATCATCTGTTCAATCTACAAAAAGGGAGATAAACTGCGGTGTGAGAATTACAGGGGCATATCAATAGTTTGTACGTCCTATACAATTTTGACCAAAATTCTGGAAAATAGAATAAAAACGTACGCAGAACGAATCATTGGCGAATATCAAAGCGGTTTCAGACCTGGTCGCTCCACAACCGATCAGCTCTTTACGGTCAAACTAATACTCCAGAAGTGCTGGGAATACAACGTAAACTTATACCAAATCTTCAAGCAGGCATACGACAGTATCAAACGTCGAGCACTGTACAACATCATGCTGCAATTTGGGATACCGGCAAAATTAGTGCGACTGACAAAGATGACGATGACCAACTCCGTCTCACAAGTTAGGATCCGTAATAGACTTAATGATCTATTTGAAACACGCACTGGTCTGGCACCGACGCTCTTCAACCTAGCACTGGAATACGCTATTCGGGCTATAAATATGGACAACAGCTATACGCTACTCATCAAGTCGACACAATTAGCAGCGTACGCCGACGACATCAACATCATGTCCCGAAGATTGGCCGACGCAGAAGAAGTTCTGCATGCGCTCGATACCGCTGCAAAAGAAGTTGGACTACGTATCAACGAGGGTAAAACTAAAATAATGATGCAATCGACGACAAGGACACCTGCTCAACCGAGCATCAATGTGGGGGACCTCAACATCGAGTTCGTGAGCAACTGAACTTCATACCTGGGTTGCAACTTGTCAAGGGACGCCAACGAAACTGACGAAATCAAGCGACGGATACAGTTAGCTAATAAGACTTGTTTCTCGGATCTCCCCATAATGAAATCGAAGCATGTGCACAGAAACACGAAGCTTCGCGTGTACAAAACCATTATACGACCAGTGCTATGCTACGGCTGCGAAGCATGGACCCTAATTTTCGGGGCTGTTTGCGATCGAGATGGATGGCGCATCCGGTGCAACCATGAGTTGTATGAGCTGTACGATGAGCTGGAAGTTTCGAAAATCGTCAAACTACAACGACTTCAATGGGCAGGGCATGTCCAACGAATGGACGATGGTCGCATGCCAAAGAGAGTGACGAATGCAAAACGAGTTGACGGAGCGAGACTGCCTAGACGACCGAGATCTCGTTGGGAGAGCTCAGTATATGTGGACGCCGAGCAGCTACTGGGCTTCCAAGATTGGAGGACGCGGTCACGTGACCGAGATAATTGGAGGACAACGATCCAGGCGGCCAAGGCCCGACGTCGGGCTGTTGCGCCACGACGACGACCAATGGCATCCAAAGCCGTCGTTGCGCTGTGTATTCGTCTGAAGCCGTGTTGATGGCTGGCTAAGCTGAAGTGGGTCGTAAGCTTCTGAAAGTGTAGCCCTTCAAGCGTCTTGGCAACAGGTAATAAAAGAGTGATCGGACGATAGGATTCACTCGATGCTGCTTTTTTCCCGGGTTTAAGAATAGGAATTATCCTACTTTTTTCAACACTTCAGGAATCACTAGCGTAGCGATGAATAGGTTAAGTATGGACGTTAGATACTCCAAGGCTGGTATATAAAGGTTTTTGAGCATTATCATCGCGATCTCGTCAGGACCTAAAGCTTTGCAGCTTTTGGCTTCTTTGATGGTTGCGGCAACGTCGTCGGAGATGAATTGGAGATTCTGGTCAAAAGTACTGTTACGAATTCTCCAGGAAATTTTGCGCTTGCGACTGTCAGATGACGGATGTTAAACGAACAGTTAAAGAGGCTGGCGCATTGTGTAGGATAACTATTCATAGTGTTACCAAACTGAATGGCAACATTCCCTTGTTGCTTAGAGGGATTGGTGAGGGCTCTAACAGTGACCAGAGTTTACTGACTCCCAATTTAAAGTTGCAATTATTTAAGTGAAAGCTCCATTTGGTCCTCTTATGCTCATTGACTTGATTAATGATTACGGTGTTTGGTTTTCTAATCCTAGGGTCATCAGGGTTAGTATTGCAGATCCTGGCTCTTGCACGTGCCAGTCTTGCAGCTGAAGTCGGGAAATTAGGTCGAATTTCAGGAATTCGTCCAGACGGAATACATTTTTTTTTTGCAGCTTTTATGATGACATTCCTAAATTTCTCCTAAGCCACTCTTACATCTAAAGGAGTTGGTAGGGCATTGGTGACATTTCTGAAGCTTGCTCAATCTGCTTTGTTGTGGTTCAGGAAGGTTCTGTGGTCAGATTGTTGTACGGAGGTTGGTCGGTCAAGTATTATAATATATTGTATATTAAGTACTAACACCTCTGTAAATAATTGCCCCCATTTGCATTGATAATGATAGGGAGATGGACAGAAGAAAGAGTTAGAACGGCTTCCCATTGGGCAACGTTCATTAGCACCTATTATGGATATATTTGGAGAGCTTGAGCAAGATCCAGTCAGGCGGGTAGGGGTGTCTTCGTTCAGAGGGCAGAAGTCCGATAAGTCTAATTGCTCCGCCATATAAATCCCTCGGGAGTCGTTGTCGAGGTTTGAGTGCCACAACTCATGATGGGCGCTGAAAACACCAAGTATAAGGCGGTATTGTCCAGTTAAGAAGGGGCTGATATTAGTTTTGTAACCAGAGGGGCAACTGGAGGCAGGAGAAACACGGAAATTGAAAACTTCAATCTCTGTTTCCTGACTGAATCGCAATCGCCTGTATCTCGTGAACATTGTCGTTAGTGGTGAGAGATATCTGACGGTGACAGAGCGGTGAATAGTAAGCAAAAGTCTTCCACCTGCCTTCATTAATCTGTCGTTTCTTAAGATGTTGTTATCACCGTGTGAGTTGAGGGTCAAACTGGCACTAAGTTTTGTTCCCTGAATGGCTCGTATTAGAATATGGTATCTGTCCATGAATGCAGTTAAGTCTGCTTATTTTGAAACCCGTTACATTTGAGCTGCACCAATGTAAGTATATTGATGTTTGCAACCACCGGAGCTATAGTTAAGTTGAATTGCGATGATGGTCTTTATTGATTGGTGTTGTTGTTCATAGGTGTCACCAGTGATATCTGCGAGCCCGCTGTGTTAGTAGGCAGCGCCGTATAGAGGATGATTGCTGGCCCTTATTTTTACATTAAATTCGCAGTGAAGGAAGGGCTCGATAATTTATGATGAGACAGACCAGAACAGTTTTTTTAAGTGGAACCATCCATCGCAACGGCTGCATTTCACAGAGATGGAATTGCGGTGAAGTGGTCTGTTGCAAACGCAGCAAATCTAGGGACCTGGATTGGTTTCAATACCGGCGCGGTGTAGCATTGAGAGTAGTAGCGCTGACTGATGATGTTCCCAATTCGCATAAAAAACAGTCTCGAAAAACATGGCACACACATACATTCTCTTCCTTCTCTCATTGAAGGGGTTCGGCAGCTCTTGGCCATAAAATTTGTTGAAAAACGGGTCGTCCCGGTAAGTAGAACCGACTGCCGCACGAACGGGTCATCATCACGGTTCAACTCTAGATACTGTAATGAACTACCTGTAACGAACCATATTATGGTCTGGTAGTGCTGCTCCCACCGGCAGATCGAAGCAGCACCTGATGAGTAGTGATCTGTTGGTGGTACGAAGCCAGAGGCCGAGGGTCCCATTACACCCGGACCCAGGTGCGACCGCGTGGGCGTCTGATCCGTCCGCCAACCATTCCATCCTTATCGACTATTTTTTTTTATTCCCCATTTCTACCTCCCCTTGTTTGTGTTGTCTTCCCCGGGCCTATAAAGTTTTGTTAATACGTAAAGGACATGGGCAACGAGCGGCGAAAACCCCGCCCACATCTCCCGAACTGAGCTACAGCAAGCATAGGCCGCTGCTTAGCTCGTTGAGGGGCCTTTTTCTTCGCCAGATGGCACGGCCCGACCTTCACGGTCAATTATGCTACCAAGTCTCCGTCCCCATGGGCGTCTTCGGATGCCAACCAAACCGTTCGTTACATATATGGCGCCCAACGTGGGGCCTATTTCTGGTAAAGAAAAGGACTAAGAAGGACCTCATCGAGTTCCTTTTTGGTCCCTCCACCGATTTGTATCCCCACAAGCACATTAAGGCTACTTGCTCTAAGTCTTAGGACTTAGCCACTTTACTTTACGTATTTTCCCTTCAAGTAGCTGTGCTTTCCTCTGTAGCACCCCCATCCTTCCTATAGAGTAGTTTTTCCTTTTAGATTCAGTTTAACAAGGCAGTCCTGGCTTTGTGTTTGTCTTTTGTGGTTTAGCCACGTATTTAAGGCCTCCATAAATGCTTTGAATTGCCGGCATTTGGAGCATCTTCGGTGACCGGACGAAGCGCGGAGGAGCCCTGGATACCTTTTTGTTTGCCAGGATTGTCCTTCTAAGTAACTTAAAAAAATTTCTTTACACAGTATTGCATTTTTCTATTGTTCATGTGCTCAGCAGCTTACAGAGTTTATGAGTGAATTACGGCAAGGAATGCAGTGTTGCACCTCTGCTGGCCTCAGAATTCTTTGTAACCTGTTGATCATCTGAATAATTGAGAAATGTAGTATTTTTTTCTGCTTTGCTAATTTTCCCCTCTACAATGGTTGTCGGCTGACTCCGGTACCCAGCTCGCTTTTTTTTTCTATTTCTAGCAGCACACTTTGTCTTCAGCTTCTTTTTCTTCTTGGCAGGCCTCGAAGTAGAAGCTGCCCTGTAATGAACCACCTGTAACGAACCATATTACGTATGGTCTGGTAGTGCTTCTCCCACCGGCAGATCGAAGCAGCACCTGATGAGTAGTGATCTGTTGGTGGTACGAAACCATCTCCGTACATTTGATAAGGTAAGACATATGACAGGTCAGCAAATCGTTCTCGTACGGCACTTTTGAATAAGAACTGTGTCAGTGATTTGTCTTTAACTAACTTTATTTTCAGTTACGCTACTCGTGGATTTTTATACTCCACACGGCCTTTGCTTATTTTCCCTCACTTGTCGACTTCTGCCGAAAGAACAATCGGCAATTAATCATTGGCTGTGACGCCATACCGTCTCCCACCATAGTGTCTGGGCACAGATAAACATTTGTTATTTGATTGTCTGCGGTCTGGGGGAGGAGCGACGTTAACGATAGAGATAAGTTCCTGCTTGGTTATCTCATGTGTAAAACATGAGGCCAAGTTTTCGTTCTCAAGGTTGCTCACTTTTATTACAGCGTTTAGGAGAGAGGTACTTGACCTCACACTTATCAGCGGTGTCTTATCGGAGGTGTACAGTTACGAACTGAAAAGGATAGTCTCTAATTATGACAACTGTGCAGTGTCTACTTATCACACGCCAGACTGGAAGCACAACCTGAGAAAACACGTCGAGAAGCTCTCTGGGGCAGATTTCTGGCATGCCGTTCTGCTTGAGATCAAGTGAAATGACTACGAAACTTCGGTAGAAAATGTTAGGTCCTTATCCCTAGCCGCTCAGAATATGATAATGGCAATGTCTGCCCTGGCCCTAGGTATACCACGTGGTTTACCGATGGTCTAGAACGGGACAGTGAGCTGGGGTTTTTGGAGCGAGCACTAGGATCTCACTCCCGTGGCGCTTACATCGCTATCGACACAGACAGCAAATTCTCATCAAAGCTAATGCAGTAGTGTTATACCCTTCCGTGTCTTACAAAAACTAATCGGGCTGTCCTATTGGTTACCAGGGCATCCGGGCATTGTTGGCAACGAAGCGGCGGATGACCTCACTAGACAGAACTCATCCACAAAAGTCTTTAGGCCCGATCTTTACTTCGGATTGAGTTGTGTGACAGCCAGAGACGCTGGTTAGGTAATAGACTGCTGGCGAATGGCAGCAGCGCTGGAATAACCTCCCAGGACTGCAGCAATCGAAAGATCTGTAACGACCACCTTTGTTTCGGCGGATCCATGTTGGATGAGTGACCGGTGACGTGCGTTCACAGCCATCAAATGGGGAGTTGCTCATCACCTGCCAATATCATCGGCTGGGTTTTGTATATTTTAGCTTAGGAGAAGCCGCAGGGGTTGAGATTCATCATCCCCTTCATCTTAAATATTTACTGTAAGCAATCGCGTTAAATGTATGGAGTATTGGAGATACATAATATCTCCAGAAGAACAATCCCCGTGCGAGACGAGCAATTTGTAAAGAGTTTGACGTAGTTCGATGGATGCTCGCGACCGAAATGGTTGTAGTGTGTGGCGAGCTTTAGATTAGACACGCCATAGACTGTGCAATCCATCGTCAGATCGATCTGACGACGGATTGCATCGTATATGGGGGCTATTAGTTTGTTTGCATCAGGTGTCCGTCAAGAATTATCAGGGATAATGTTGTTACTGTAAAGACTGTATTAAGTTTGACAAACGAAGACACGCGGCTATTATTATACTATCACATATTCGGAAAAACAATAAAATTGTACAAATTCTTCGTCTGTACTTACATGATTCTCATCACAGCTGTGTCTAATCGATTCTGTCTCGGCCATTTCGTACATGGAAGGCATGGAGAGGCACTCGAAGCACTTTTTTTCTGGTCGTGAGCAACAAAAACAATATTGGGCCTCCCAACGAGACGGATTTAGAATTTTCTCGTATCACAACTATCACTGAATCACCAGGACATTCTTGAGAGCTTCGAATGCGAATAGTGGGGTATTCGTGAGAAGTACCACATTTACACTTGCATCTTTCAGATACAAATTCACTTCGGATTCATTCACAATTTCGCGAGAGAATCGTCCCAACCGAAGGATCGAAAACAACCACGCTTGCCCGTCGCACCACCACCTCCACGTAACCGTGAAGAACCACAACAAAACAAAAAATGATAACCGCGAACGTTATCACACTTGGCTTACATACGAATTAGTGTACGCAAAATATTATCACACCTGTGGACATTCTGTGTATGTACGTGCACGTTTCGCCCGTCAACTGGATTGACTGTTGACAAGACACTGCGCTACGTTTTATCCCGAGTATGCGTCTTGGCGGTGACAACAAAATAGACCCTTTAGCACCCCCGAATCTATTACAGAATGCATTTGCGAAAGAGACCCCGGAGCCGGAATGTCGTGACACTCACAGCTCACGCGTCCTAAGCACAATTCACAGCTGACAGGTGGCTGCAGGACGAGCGCGTCCTTGCGATGACGTTACAGTATGTCATCACCCCCAGCAAACTGACGCGAATGATGTGGCAGCCGTGGGAGGAGGTTTTATTGGTCACTCGCTTGAAATGTCCTTGCTTGCGTTCACAGTCTGTTACAGTTTTGCAAATGCCCTCCTGTTTCCGCTTTTTTGACTTGCCTGTCATTTATAGATACCAAGAAACGAGCGCTACAGCCATCGGAGCTAACCACATCTGCTTGCTGCTTGGCTTCCGATAAAGTGGAAGGGAATGCGGTCGAACGATTTAGCACGGCGCGGTACTTAACAATTTCTTCCCGGCAGGCTTGACTAATTATAGCGTTGCAATTCTGGATGAGTCAAATGATAGTTGTCGAGTTGTATTTCATTCTGATAGAGCAATGCGAAGCGTGCCTAGCTTCCGTACCGCTTGACAGCATCGTTGTTCCGACGGCATCCCCGCTCCGCACTTTTTACACTCCGCACTTGCACTGCACGCAAAACTGTTGGCGGAGTTTTTCTATTCTTGCTTCACGACGCTTACCGAAAAAACAAGAAGACGCCACACTACCACGACCGAACCGCCAACCAAATGAAGGAAATAACTGAAACAAGAGAACAGCCCGTGCAAACTGAAACCGAAAGCCAGCACAGTGTACAAAATTTCAGTGGAGCTCGTTCGCTTCTGCCCGCTTAGCGCTTGTCTGGCGCATACCTTGCCCCAACCGCTATGGCTATGCCAACTGCCTGCCTTGTTGGCTGGCGCATTCAGTGGTACCGTGAACTGACCTTTAGGTGAAGCCACCGTACGACCGTACTGTTCTGTGATACGAACTTCGCAAAAATTGACACATCTCGCATTCAATTTGGAGCGTTTCGATGCCCCAGTTGAATATATCGCGGGCTTAGCCGAGCTGGGCGAATGGGTCTTCCTCCAATTCTTCTTGGCTTCTTTGGCGTTTTCAGCCAGCATGTCGGTTCCCCCCGTGGCAACTTTTTTTCTTGATACGCTCTGAGATTCGTAGTACGCTTGCACTGAAAAGCTCCCGAACAGGTGGTGGCTCCACATCAAGCTTCAGTACATACTCGTATGTGTCTGTTTCGGATGGGGGTGATGCTGCCATGAACTCTACCAGCGGCGAGTAGCAAAGTCAACAAAGAAAGCTGCTCGATGAAATGTGAAGCAGTTTGAAAAGCACTGGGGTTGGGAGTGAAATTTTTTGGAAAAATAACGTAAATTTGGTATGAATTGATTTTGAATCGTTGAATTAAAAACTCGTTAAACGCTCTATATATTTTTTTTTGGTGAACATGATGACGGATCTATAATTGATTTATACTAACGATTATTTTTTAAATGCATTTAGGATTGTAATACAGTGAAAACTCTCTTGGGCGGACACTCACCGTCAGCCAGTTTTTGTCCGCCCAAGAGAGGTGTCCGCTCAATAGGGGGGATGTGGATGTTTTTTTTTTTTTGTATTTCAATGATACCAAATATACAAATTTTGAATATTTATTATATGTTTGCATTTAAGAAACAAAAAGAAACATTGAGTGCGTTCAGAAGGTGGCAAAAGAGCGGAAACCGCTCGCGATCAGCTCCGCAACTGCTCGCGAGCAGCTCCGGAGCTACTCGGTTTGGAGTCTGCACCTGCTGAACGCTACTTCACCAGCTGAAAAATCGACCAGCTGAGAGCTGACGATGACAATTTCAGACGTCAAGTGCCGAAAAGTGGAACATACATGAATCCCACGCTGTCCTTTACAAAAATCACGAACAACGAGAAAACAAAATCAAAAGCACCCGAAAACCAAAGAACTAGAAGCCGAAAGCGGCGAAAACACAACAACCAACTTGATAACTGTCAAAATTCGAAAGTCGCAACTTGAGCGTGAGGTTGAAAAAGAAGAAGAAGAACCTGAGCACTGAGCACTGATCAGTGAGCAGAAATATTTCTTGCTCGGTGAAATTTGATCATGATCACCCGAGCGGAAGTTGCTCAGTCACTTCTGAACCCGCTCGTTCTGAACATGTTCGCCGAGCGGAAGTTGCTCAGTTCCTTCTGAACGCACACATTGATAATTCACGTTATTCATTAGACATGTACGTATGTAACTATCATAAAATAAATATTGTACACGCATATTTCAAAAATGTAAAAAAATACAAAAATTATTATGGAACAACCTGGAAGAAATCTGAAATTGACGATTGGCGAAGTTTTTGTTGATTTTCTTTTTTTTTTTTACAGGGATGAGGGATCAGAATTTTCTTTGGCGCTATCTTTCATATAATTCAGTCTTAATTAGAAAGCTTCCATCATCATTTCCCAGGGAAGGGAAGGGGGAGAGACACATATGTTATTTAGGATAGAAGTTAGTATAGACGCCAAAGTAACTGACACAAAGACATTGAAACACAAAAAATTAATGAAATTATAAATTAAAACTCGTTTTGCATCCCAGGCAGTGTAGATACACTGGTATTAAGGGATGCTAAAAAAGATATTTAAATTCATGAAAAATATAATTAATTTATTAATTAACGCGGTAACTAATACTTGTTGGTAAATGCAATTTTCGTGGTGTTTTTAAATTACGTTAAAGGATTGTCATTGATTTGTAAGTGTTTTTTAGGGTTTTGTATTAAAAACAAACCCCTTATGAAATCGGGCAAATGTCTGTCCGTCTGTCCATGAAATATCTCACGAACGGCTGAAGCTACATACATGAAATTTTGTGGGAGTATGTAGAATTATTATAATTCGCCGGAGAAAGCGATTCGTTGTAATAGGCTGACTTTAAGGGGATGTCCCCATAGAGGGGAAATGAAGGTCAAAATTTTTTTTTCATCTGGTATAGGCAAGTGGGTTATCATGAGAAAGGTAACACCGAGTACATTTCATTTCCGGTATTTTCATCAAATTTGAAAAAAGGGGAAAAGAGATAGAGGGGAAAATATGTGATCCGAGTTTGTCCCCCCCCCCCCCTTGAATTTCGATACCGTTATACATAGAAATATGAAAATTTGCAGAAAGGCGGCATTTTACTCGTGTAGAAACCCGAAAATCGTAGAATTTTGATATCTCAACAAAAAAGGTTAATAATAGTACATTTCTATAGTTGCAGTTAGCATACCCCTGCACGCCTTAAGCACAGCCGAGGTCAAAAAAATTGATGGCCAATGATAACCAACATCATTGGCAATAATACAGGGTGGCGCAAAAGAAACGAAGGGGTTTGAATAGTCCATAATTCCTTTATTTTTGAATGAATCGAATTTCTTTTCTTTTTGTAGTACACTGGGGAATTTTGTTAATTTAAACGTGAAAAATAACATCGCGTAATTGGTGCCCATTCCCAGCTTCGTAATTTGCGCTCTTTCTAAACGTTTTCATTATTTTTTTCAAGATTTCTGGAGGTATCGCTCGAATTTCTTCTCGAATATTATTGTTTAGTTGGGGTATGGTCTGTGCCTTATTCATATGCTATACACATACTTCAGACAATACTCCAACGAAAAAATAATATTCGAGAAGGAATTTTAACGATACCTCCTGAAATCTTGAAAAAATTCATGGAAAATATTTTAGAAAGAGCGCGACTATGCAAAGCTGAGGATGGGCACCACCTACGCAATTTTTTTTTCACGTTTAAATTAAGAAAATTCCCCATTTATAAAGTATACTAAGAAAAAAAAAAATTCGTTTGATTCAAAAATAAAGGAATTACAGACTATTCAAACCCCTTCGTTTCTTTTGCGCCACCCTGTATCTTTAAGTTTCATTACAATCACATAATATTTAATAATAGTACATTCATTTAAAGTTAGGCATTTTGACACTATCCACACAAAAATTACACCTACCAGCCTCATAGGTGCGAGTACTATTGTACTTTCATGTTGTTTTTCGTACTGCTAATTGCAGTTATTTAATTAATCATTTTTGAAAGGGTAAAGATTAGTTGGGGGCGCTGCGTCGTAATTGGCAAACTTTATCGAGTGGAAGGGGGGAGGGGTCCACATAGAGGCGAAATTAAGCTCAAATTTTTTTTTATCGACTGGTATAGGCAAGTGAGGTGTTGTGAGAAAGGTAATGTTGAGTACATACATTTTTTCGAATTTTCTTGAAATTTGTAGAAAGGGGAATAGTGGGGGAGGAAAAAATATTAGTTCGTAATTTGCCCCCCCCCCTGCCATCTCGAGACTGTTAGAATTATGAAAACTTACAGGAAGGTGGGTTCCGAATAGCATATAAAATGGAAAATAATGGAATCTGTATATCTTCTCAGAATAGGTAAGTAATAGTTTATTTCTGTAGTTACAGTTAGCACACCTCTGCATGCCTTAAACACGTTCGAGGTCAAAAGTACTGATGGCCAACGATAACCAACACCTTAGGCAATAATATGTTCTAAGTTTCGTTACAATCACGTAATATTAATTGGCATGTAAAATGTAAGTGGGTAAGACATTTTAATTATGTTTTTTTTTGTCCATCTGAGTGGTATCAAGAAGAGCAACGAGCCGATATTTATATACCAAAATAAGCGCTTGCTACAAAACCCTCGGATTGCGGGCGTAGCCCTCTATATTCCGGTTTCATTTAATTTTCGTTTTAGTGATTCGTAAGATGTTAGAGAACGAATTTCCAGGGGCAAAGCATTAAAGATCGTTATTGACGATCTAATCGGATCTCTCAATACCAGTGACGTGCACTCGTAGTAAGCAATTCCAAACTGCTTGACTTACCGAAATAAGCAATTCAATAATAAACTTTGCTTACACCAATACACATATCATCATTTCTGTCAATGTTTTTCTTTAAGCTGAAGAATACATATTATCATTCAAATATTCCTTTACACATTCAAATTCTGATCCGCGCCTTCTTTTAGTTAAAAAACATTCGTTCAATTACTTTAGATAATATTCAAACCTCCCACATTTTGCACACCATAGACACCAAACTTAGAATAGGAAAATGTGCCTAGATCTTTAGATGCATGTACCATGTGTGCATCCAAATACTAGAGACATGTTGATTCCAGAAAATGGGAATCTTGGATTTCGGTAGTACATTGGGCAACGATTTTTTTTTGTTTTGTTCGCAAATTTATATGAGACAAGTCAAGCACTGGCGCGACTGCTTTTGTGTGTGGGATAAAGCCCAATGATGCTTGTTAATGAAATGTTGCCAATGCAGGGAATGTTTATGGGAATTTGATTTTTCCAGTAGAGCTTTTGTTTTTGTTATGTAATGGATTTTCCGTTGCAATTTAAAAGAGGAAATCAGTGCAATCGGGTGATTTTGATTAAATTGTGATTTGAAGTTTTTTTGACCGTTTGTAGTGATTTAATTGATTTGATTTGTGATAAAAGTGGTAAGTTTTCTTTTCGCATTATGTCGGAGTATTGCTGCGCGACGGATTTCGTACTAAAAGCGGGATTTTCAACTCTTTCCTTTGCCAAGAAAAGAGAAATTATAGAATCGGATAGACCGAAGCCAGATCTTAGTTTAGAGTTTAAATTAAAAAATATTACGCGAAAATTCCATATCGAAACGTATGAAAAGTACATTTGGTTAACGGGAAGCTGTAAATTAAATAAGTTATTTTGCTGGCCGTGTCTTTTGTTCACGAATGAAAAATCTGTTTGGAATAAAGCTGGATTTAGTGATTTGAATAATTTTACGGGCTCAGCAGCAAAGCATTCAAGTTCCGAAAAACATCTTCAGTCGTTAATTAAATTAGATAATTTTGGTTCTCAGCGTATAGAGTTTATGCTTAGTAACCAGGTGGCAATATCTGTTAGTTTGCATAATGAAAAAGTTGAGCGTAATCGTAATATTTTGAAACGTTTAATCGATACTGTAATTTTTTTGGCAAAACAGGAGCTTCCTTTTCGCGGAAATAATGAAGACTCTTCTTCAAATAATCGTGGTAATTTTATCGAAACCGTAAATTTCTTGAGTTTGTACGATCCGATAATTGAGTCCCACATAGATTCTATAAAAGCAAATGCAGCGTTTTCGGGTTTGTCTAATATAATCCGAAACGATCTTGTTTCCGCTATAGCTAATGTGGTTCGAAATAAAATCAATTTGGAAATAAAGGAGGCTCCATTTGTAGCTGTAATGGTCGACGAAACGCCAGATGTTAGCGGTCGGGAACAATTAACGATGATTTTTAGATATACAATATCAAATGAGATTGAAGAAAGATTTATCGGATTTTTGGATGTAAGCGCTAATCGTACAGCTACAGCAATAAGCTCTCACATTTTAAAACAATTGCAAAATTTTAATATCGATAAGAAATTAATTGCACAATGTTACGATGGCGCAGCAGTAATGAGTTCTCAAATTCGTGGAGTTCAGACTTTAATTCGGGAAAAACATAAATCGGCAATTTTCGTTCCATGTTAGGCTCATTCACTAAATCTAGTATTGTCTAAAGCAGTTGAGTTTATTCCGGAAATTAAATTATTTTTCGCGCACATCAATAAAATCGTATCATTTTTTAATACATCCACTAAAAGGTCGGACCTTTTTGCAAATATAGTAAATCGTCGTTTACCATCGGTTTCCAAAACGCGTTGGCATTATCATTCGTGTATTATTAACGTTATTGTTGTGACCTCAGTAATAAAGAACGCAGATTTCGCAAGTGTTTCACGTTTGACGTTTTTATTGAGAAGAAGAGTAGTTAAGTTAGAGTTGACAATTACGTAGTTGCAATGACACATCGAATATGCATTCACAATATTCCCACTTGTTCGATGGGTCATGAGTTTCAAATTACAAACAATAGTTCTGCTAATAATTTACTTTACGTATTATCGAGAATAAATTAAATACTTAATCCCATTTCAAATGTGCAAAATTTATGTTTATCAATTGGTACAGCTTTAGTAAGATTGTCTGCTATCATTTTATCAGTACTTATTTTTGTTATTTTTACAATTTCCTTCCGTATGAAATCTCTGATGAAATGATGACGTATATCAATGTGTTTTGTTTTTGGACTATACGCTCCGTTTAGTGCCAAGTCAATAGCACCTTTGTTGTCGCTGAATATTTGAAGCGTTGGCTTTTGACCTCCAATTATCTCGTGCTTCAATTGATTTAGCCAGTATGCTTCCTGACACGCTGCTGACAGTGCCATGTACTCCGCTTCGGCAGTGCTCAATGCCACCGTCGGCTGTTTTTTTACACAACCATGATACAGCTCCACCTTGCCATAGAAAAATGTACCCACTGCACGATTTTCTATCGCAACAACTAGACGCCCAATCAGCATCGGCATATGCACACAAATTCTCGAATTTGCTGTCCCTGGTAAAAGTTAGCTGGTAGTTTAACGTACCTTTAATGTAGTGTAGAATACGTTTTACTGCTCTCCAATGTGCTAGACCTGGGTTTTTGTTGAATTGACTAACATTCGTTACTGCAAACGAAATGTCTGGTCGCGTGCACTGTGCCAAATACAGAATGCTGCCCACAGCTTCTTGGTACGGAACTGATTTCATCTGCTCAATTTCAATTTCGGTGCTTGGTGACGTTTCTCTTGTAAGTTTTTGGTTTGGGTCACTAGGCAATTTCACTGGATCACAATCGAACATGTTGAACTTGCGTAGAACCTGTTCAGCGTATTTTTGTTGGTCCAATTTAATAACTCCTTTGCGCTGATCGTAATCAATACGTAATCCAAAAACATTCGACGCCTTGCCCAAGTCCTTCATTTTAAAATTACTGGTCAATATCGATTTAAGTTGATCTTTCCATACTGAATTGTTGTAAAGAATCAACAAATCGTCCACATAAACTGCAACAACAATAATAGATTCACCTTTTCGACGTACGTATATGCATGAATCAGTTTTGCAACGTACAAACCCCGCTTTGATAAGGACTTCGTTAAGTTTTTGGTTCCATTGACGGCTGGCTTGTTTTAATCCATAAAGCGACTTCTTCAGTTTACATACTCGACCGCTTCCGTCGTCATATCCTTCAGGTTGTTTCATGTAGACCGCTTCGTTGATATCACCATGTAGGAATGCAGTCACTACGTCCATTTGTTCAATATTTAGATTCAATTTTACGGCCAACGCCATCAATAATCGAATCGACGAATAGCGAACCACGGGAGAATAAGTTTCCTCAAAGTCAATACCTGGCCTTTGGCTGCAACCCTTAGCAACGAGTCGGGCTTTGTATCGTGCGATATTGCCATTAGAATCAGTTTTCTGTTTAAAAACCCATTTGCAATTTATAGATTTGGAACCCTTCGGTAGTTCCACTAATTCCCAAGTTTTATTTTCAATTAATGAGCGATGCTCATCATCCATGGCACTTTTCCAATGCTGTCCGTCGTGACAATTAAGTGCTTCGTCAACAGTAACTGGTTCACCACTCCGTACTTCGTTCGCAAAATGTGATGCTTCGTATCGTTGAACAGGTCTGGTTTCACGTTTCGAACATCGTACACTACCGAACTTGCTGTCGCTGATTGATGTATCCTCTTCGTCGCTCTCATCAGTTGTATCGAATTCAGGGATGTATGTATTATCATCGTTAGCGTCCACAAAGTCATCAATCGATGAGTCATCTATCGAGTCATTTTGAGCAGCATTGTTTTGGCCATGCTGCACGCCGTTTGTGCCCTGAATATGTACTGAGTCAGTTGTTGCAACATTGTTTGGGCCATGTTGCACGCCAATAGCACTTTGAGTATGTACGACATCAATTTTTGCAACATTGTTTTGGCCATGTTGCACGCCATTCTTGTTCGATGATCCTTCAATTATCAACGTGCTGCTGTCACTCCCAATGCCAATGTCTCCATCTTTCACCATAGACTGACTTGGCCCGATATAGTCTTGTTCTATAACCGTGACATCCCGACACGCAATTATTTTATTGGTTCGCCGATCCATAAGTCGATAACCCTTTTGATCCTCGCAGTAACCAACAAATATCAATTCTCTGGACTTCGCATCGAACTTCCGCCGTTTTCCTTTTGGAATCATCGCCATCGCTACTGATCCAAACACTCTGAAGTGGCTTATATCCGGCTTCTTTCCACTCCAAATTTCCATCGGTGATTTGTATCCCAAGATAGATGAAGTTGTGTGATTTTTGATGTATGCAGCTGTACTCATTGCTTCTGCCCAATAACGCTTCGGTAAATTCGCATCCTGTAACATGCATCTAGCCTTTTCAGTCAATGTCCGAATCGTGCGCTCTGCTAATCCGTTTTGCTGTGGTGTATGTGAAATAGAGCTTTGATGTTGTATTCCATGCTAACCGAGAAAACTTTCAAATTGCTTCGAAAAGAACTCCGTTCCATTGTCGCTCCGAAACTTCTTTATTTTTAAACCGGTTTGGTTTTCAACTAATTGTTTAAATGAGCAAAATTTTTCGAATGCTTCATTTTTATGCTTTAGCATGTAAACAAATGTTCTTCGGCTAAAATCATCAACCAATACAAAACAGTAATAGTTACCACCAATGGATGGGCATTCCATTTTACCAGCTAAGTCTGCATGGATGGTTTCTAACAGCTGAGTCGCTCTAGTTCCTTGCTTGGGAAAGGGCTTACGCGATTGTTTGCCCTTGCAACATGTGATGCACGAAATTCTCAATTCATTTCCATCGAACGATATACCATTGACACCTCCTTCCATCATCTTCTTCAAATAAAATGGATTAGCGTGTCCCAAACGCCGATGCCATAATTCCATGGACTTATTTGATGCAATTGCAGCCAGTACGGTATTGCTGCTGCCAACCATACGATACAGTCCATCGACCAATGATCCCGTTCCTAGCAGCACGCCATTAGCATCTCTTATCACACAACCTGATGAAGTAAAATGAACGGCTTTTCCTTTATTAGTCATTTGACTTACCGAGAGCAAGTTGGCTGTCAGTTTCGGTACACACAGTACATTTTGAAACTCTACTGTCTGATGCTTTCCATTAACGTCTGCATCAAAAATCACTGTTCCACTGCTGCTTACTTTCATCTCTTCATCGTTCGCTGCCCGAATCGTTGACTGACCGCATCTAGTTGTCTCAATCATCCAGTCTTCTCTCATCGTCATATGTCTCGTCGCTCCAGAGTCGATATACCAGTCGTTTCGATCGTGTTTCCCACTTAAAAAGACCGCACTAAACGCCACAGGTTTTTTGGTGTCTGCGTTGGTCCCTTTCGAATCGTTTTTACTCGATTTTTGTGGACAATTGAATGACTTATTCCCCTTTTTCCTGCATGTGTAGCATATAAGACCACGTTTCTTACCAGATTTGTCTTTCTTAGCAAAGAACGCTTTCTCCCCGTCCGCTGCAGCGATGGTTACAGGTTCCTGTAGCAATTTCGTTTTCACACCATCTGCTGTCAGTGTTTTGCCAGTGCTTTCCATGGCTATGACCATTGGCTGATAGTCACTGGTTAAACCACTTAGGAGTGTTACTGCCAATATTTCGTCTGGTATATGGAAATCCACATCACCAAGCGTCTGTGCCGTTGAAACAATTCGACCGACATACGACTCCATCGTTTCACATTCGCTAAGTTTGGTGTTGATCATGTGGCGGAACAAAGTAACTTTGCGGCCTGCTCCACTATCTTCGAATGTTGCTTTGAGGTTATTCCAAATGTCTTTTGCCGTGTTCGCGGATTTCACATGGGTTTGCACAGATTTATCGATGCTTAAGTTCAACGCTGCCTTTGCTTTCGCATTTTTTCTAGCATCGGTTTCAGTGCCGGTAATGCACTGCGACAATTCCTCATATTCCAGATAATTTTGCATAGAGAATTTCCACGAAGAATAATTCTCTCTGCCTTTCAACTTTTCGATCGATGTTAAAAGTGATGATGCCATTGGAATGAGATCGGTTTCAATATTTGTGAAAGCAATTTGGTTACTGATTTTCGGCTTTTCACTTGGCGACGTGGGTGTTGAAACTTTTCTCATGAATCACGTAGCAAGAACTAACCTCACTTTAACGTCGACGATTAGTGAAAATATATCTCTTAAAATTTGAAGAAAATCGACTGGATTCGAAACACTTCACTTCCCGAATAGAAATCAAATCGATTATTTAAATATTCGCGGATAAATTACTGGGCCCATAACCTGTTGTGACCTCAGTAATAAAGAACGCAGATTTCGCAAGTGTTTCACGTTTGACGTTTTTATTGAGAAGAAGAGTAGTTAAGTTAGAGTTGACAATTACGTAGTTGCAATGACACATCGAATATGCATTCACAATAGTTATATTTGAACATAAGCATGAAATTTGTACAGTTTTTGAGACAATTTCGAATGGTTCTCAACACTGGAATGGCGATTCCTTGACTTTTTCCGATATATATTTTACTTACAAAAATTCGCAGAGTCAGATTTTCAATTATATCTGTTAATTTTTTCTGAAATTTTTTCGAAAACTGATATATTATTTAATATTATTCAGAGCAAAGTGGTAAACATTTCATATGCAAGCCAAAAAATTATTGAATTTGAAAATTGGCTTGAAAATGACTTTTCTAAAAAGTTTGATAATTTCTATTCGACAGCTACAGCAGAAATATCAGCCACCACGTAAGAAATGTAGAAATGCGATAGATCCTTTACAAAATTTACGGCGGATATTTCGGGAGATTATAGATGTTATTCTCGGGCAAATTCGAGATCGATTCCATTCGTTTAAAGATCTTTCATTTTTAGAGTTGCTTGAACCGAATTATTTTTCTAAGTTCAAGTCAAATTTTCCCGATAAAAATTTTGACTCACTTATTGAATATCACGGTCAATTTTTCGACAGGATAAAGTTGAAAAATGAGCTAAAAGTTATTTATTCTTCAGATGAGTTTAAAAACGCGAATCCTAGTAAAATTCTCGATTATTTTCAAAAACGGCCTTATGTCGCAAACGGTTTTAAGCAAGTTCATATTTTAGCAAAATTATTAACGTCAATTCCAGTCACAGTGGCAACTGCGGAAAGGTCATTTTCAACACTAAAGCGCGTTCACACATTTTTGAGAAATCGCCAATCGCAAGAACGACTTTCGGATCTTGCTTTAATTGCGGTTGAAAAGGATCTTCTTATACAAATGCGAAGAGAAAACGATTTTTTTGATAATGTGATTAAAGAGTTTTTACTTAAAGAACGGCGCATAGATTTGGAATACAAATAAATGGCAATGGCGAAAGAATATTTATTTATTTCAAATACCCCTGAATTTTTCTTAGTCTTAATTAACATAATATTTATTTATCATTTTTTTTACTAGTAATATTTTATTTATTTATTTTTTTTTGTATTCCGAATATATGTGCCAATATTTTATTTATATCTTTCCTGATTTCTTCTTTAAGGCTTAAAGCCGCTTGGTATAAATGTTTTTGTGACTGTCCATATTCTATTATACAGTCCATTTTTGTTTATGCTAAATTGGCTTTAGGGCGCCCAACTGCTTGACTATGAAAAATTTCCACTGCACGTCACTGCTCAATACATATTCTGATCGTATACGCAGATGGTGTTCTGTAATTTCCAGCGTTTCTCGTACTGTAGCTATGAACCTCTCTATTTAGTGTCAAAGAAATGAATGTCTTGTTTTTCTTGTTCACAATTTTCCAAATTGTCTTCACTTTCTCCTGAACAATAATTTTTTCTAGTGGTAATTTGCCAGCTAATCGATAGACTTCTACAGTGGGGGGTTCTATAATCGAGATTATGAGCCGCTTTAACAGCTTTGTTGAGCATTCTTCCAATTGCTGAAATATTTCTCGCAGAGGTTTGGCTCCAGATCAAGATACCGTACGTTAGAATAGGCATCAAATGAGCATAAAAAATCATGTTTTTAAGTTGGAAATTCAAGTATCTTTTTCGTCTCAGCAATGCAACTATTGGGCAGAATTTTGCTTTCATTTGATTAATATGATCATTCCAAGTAAGTTTATCATCGAAGGCAAGACCTAAGTATTTGAGTTTTTCAGCTCTACTAATAGGTTGGTTGCCGATTTTGATGTTTAATTCGATGTCTATTTTATTTATTTGCTTGAAGAGCATAAACTGTGTTTTTTCGATGTTTATTACAAGTTTATTTCCTAGGAGCCATTGTTGGTAGAGTTTCAGATCATTATTTATCATTTCTTCTGCATCGTTTTTTCCAAGATGTGAGTAAAGCAGGAGTGTGTCATCTGCATATGTGACATATTTAGCCCGAAGGCCGGCGTTACATAAGTTATTTACGTACAGTAGGTATAATGTAGGGCCTAGGATAGAACCTTGAGGTACTCCTGAATTTAACACCTTTGTATCGCTTGTATCGCTGTTAAATTCTGTTATTATAGGTCTATCTTTTAGGTAGTTTTGAATCAGGGTGTTAGCAACACCTCTTATGCCAAGTTCATTCAATATCTCCGAAAGCATTACATGATTAACTGCGTCGAAAGCTTTACTCAAGTCTATGAAAATTGCCGTAACGTATTTTGATTTATCTAACTCGGAGTTTATAAAATGTAATGCATCAATTAGTGCCGCAGTTGTGTTACTTTCTGCTTGGAATTCGTACTGTTGTTTGTCGAAACCAATAGTCTCATTGATAAAACGTACAATTCTGGTATTAACAACTTTTTCAAATATTTTGCTAAATACACTGATCAATGCAATAGGCCTGTAATTTGATGGATCGTTAGAATCTCCTTTTTTAAATACTGGTTTAATTTTTGCAGTTTTCAAAACATCTGGAAATGTTCCTTCACAGAGGTGTCTATTGATAATTTGGGTTATAAGCGGTGAGATTTCATCGTTGACCAGTTGTAGGTCACTGATTTTTATTTGATCGTAACCAGCTGATACATTACGCAGGTTTTTTATGATACCGAATACTTCCTCAGAGCTGGTAGGTTCTAAGAATATAGTCTTGGTATTTGTGATGTTAGGGCATCTTATATTCGTTGAAGGGCTACTTTGTTGCAATCTTTCTTCAGTTGTAGCGAAGAATAGATTAACATCATTAGCTGAAAGGCTGCTTCCGGTTTCGTCCCTGCGTCCTGTATTGGCTATCAATTCGTTATTAATTATTTGCCATAATTTTCTGCTATTTCCAGATGCATTGGCGTATTGTCTATTTAGAGAGTTTAATTTAGATTGATGTATGAGTTTTGCAGCTTTTTCTTTTGAGATATTTATAAGAAGCAGCTTTGTTTTCATTACTAGGATCAAGTTTGTGTTTTGTGTAGGCAATATTTTTCAAATGCTCTTAGACTTCGTTAAACTTCCGACGTTCGTAGTGAAGAAAGCGGTCACATGAGCATTCTGAATCAAATTTCTGACGTGCAGATCTGCTTGAGATCAGATTACATGGTCACGGAGGTTTCCTTCGGCAGAAAATTTTCAGCCCTCGTCCCTGACCGCTCTGAATGGGTAAATGGCACACCCTGCCCAGACTCTAGATGTATTAAGTGGTTCACCGACGGGTCTAAAACAGAACAGGGTGTTGGTGCAGGTGTCTTTGGACCCAACACCAGGATTTCGATCGCAATGGGAGTCCAGCCCAGCGTTTTTCAAGCTGAGATCTACGCCATTGTGGTTTGCGCCAGGGTAATCTTGAAAACTGGACTTCACGGCGCTCACATAGCTATCTACTCAGACAGCCAAGTAGCTATAAAAGCGCTCTCCTCATTTCAGGTCTCTTCAAAACTGATGGAGTGTTACGAACCCCTTCAACTGTTGACAACCAAAAACCGAGTCTTCTTGTGTTGGGTACCTGGTAGCCTGGTACCCAACATTGAGCATTGAGGGGAACGAGGCTGCGGATGAACTTGCTAGACAAGGATCATCCAGTCGTTTTCATGGACCTGAGCCTTACTGTGGCTTTGGGCTGGCTTCGGCCAAGCTGCGGATCACAGATTGGTTTGCACTATTGCGTCATCAGTACTAGAATAACCTTCCAGGGCTACGTCAATCAAAGGAGCTTATATTGCCATTCATTCACAAGGGTACTACTCAAATGAGTAGAATCCATCTAAGACTCCTAGCGGGGTACTTATCTGGCCATCACCTGGTCAGATATCACCTGAACAAGATGGGTCTGTCCAGCGAGACTGAATGCCGTCGCTGTCTGGAAGACGTGGAAACGACCAAACACATCTCGTGCGAATGTCCCGCCATCGCGCGTTTTAGGATATCACTCCTCGGGCAGGCTACTATCAGCACTGCAGACTTCAGGTTGATTCCTGCTAAAGACTTACTGCCCTTTTGGATTAATGGGTTACGACACAATAGATCTTTGATGGTCGCAGTGCCTTCCTGCTGGGACAGTAGCTCGACTATTTTATCTTATCTTTTTATCTTATCTTTTTCGTCCTTTGCGAACCCTTCCAATCAATCTTTCTGTTGCAAAATGAGTTTTGGACTCTTCGACCACTACAGATTACAAAAACAAAGAAAAAATTGCCTTCGGTTAATTTTATTCAGCTCGAGCTTTTTATTGGATGTATATTTTCATCGTACTAGCAGTCGATTTTATGCTGATGTCCTTCTCATGTTCACAACTAATATCTCACATAAAGAAACAAATTAGCAAATATGTATATCCCCATCCTCATCCTCACCCTCATCCGTATCCACATCTTTTTATTATCAAATATCCTCATCCCCATCCGCATCCTCGAACTCAAACAATTGATCCACATCCGCATCCTCATTCACTAAACAATATCCCTTACATCCCTAATTTTGGTAACCACTTAGATTGTAAGCTGGTTCAGTCCGTCGAATGCGAACTTTCACAAAAATTTTCCATCGTATAAAACTTATTGATCTAAGAAATGAATAAAAGTATGTAGGTACTTGCCATTTCTAGGATCACATTCCAAATTTGCCGAAAAATCTTCATTTTTCATCTAATTCACAAAATACACTAACAACAAAACACCGCCATTACGGCTCCTTGAGACAGCACAATCACTGAACGAACTTTAGCACCTTATCTTGCAAATGATAACTGCTGTCCTTTTCAAGTTTTCACTCCGACAAATGCTTTCACGAATAATCGTTACCTGGAACGGACCTCCCTATTTTAAGTGTTCTGCTGGAGTAGTAACTACCGACTGACCGTCGTAGTTGTAGAATGACGGAGAACTATGGAAAAGTGCGTGCGTTTTCGTTATTATTAAAGGGTCTTTTCGTGCGTTTTCATGATTTAGAGGTGTGCCTAATTCCATGATAATTGTAAAGGGCAGCTTTCTCCACTTTACAGTAAATATTACAACTTTTCGTTGAAACTTAAGTCTGGAAGGAATCAAGATAACACAATACTCGTATAACATACCGACTTAGGTCGGTATGGTGGAATGCGTAGGATACTATTAATTTGATTTCTTTGACAAGCGAATCTTTTGATCAATAAGTCTGAGGTATCCTCCTTAAGCTCCTATAACACTTTCATATAGTCGGTTGGAATTTGTATTCGTCCACTTCTGTTTGCTAGATAATTACTATTTAATTAAAATTTAAAAGTCACGATATAGATGAAGTCCTTTTGTTTTCTAAGGTATGCGCCCTATTTCGTAAGTCTACTAAGCCGAATCCGTAATGGCACCGGTCTTCATACCCTGTCCCTTCTGGTGCGCTTCATATTCTGCCCTTCTGGTGGCACTACGATTTTTGACAAGTTTCGATGGTCTTCCTGAAAATTTAATGCGGGAAATGTGGACAGCTGTAAGAAAGTCGCAAAATTCGCAGACTAGCGTTAAGGTTGGTTGACATTGAGCCTAATACATAAAATATAGGCTGGAGGGTGGTTCAACATTTGAATAGTTGGGGATAGTTTGGTTTGACGATTTTCTAGAAAAGTGTGGAATAGGGGGCAGTTACTATTGTGGGTATGTGGTTATTGAATTCTGCGATAAATTATTTACAGTCACCGTGGTTCTGCGAAAATTTAGTCTATGTAATTTGAATATTGATTTTTTGAAAGAGGGGTGTACATTTCAACTATTCTTTAAGAAAGTATCTGCCATGGAAGGGAGTTGCTAGTGTATTTTAATATGGATAGGTTAATAGATTATTATTTTTTACCGAGTTGACGCAATCTTGGCCCTATTGACCGGATTTTACCTGCAACGGGTGCAAGCACCAAGTTGCTGGGCTCGGACGCATTCGGTTGATGTTCCGCTGACATCCTGACGTATAAAATCTTTAATGGAGGTTGCCAAGCACCTTCCGTACCATTGCACAATTATGCAGAATAACATACTTTTGCATTGTGTCGATAATGCTGTGCGGTAGGTTCAGTTTATCAAGGGAAGCCAGAAGGGCCTTAGGTACTATACCGGTAGCCGACAATATTACAGGCACTATCTGCACATGGTCAAGATGCCAAAGCAATTTGTTTTCTTGAGGCAGTGTCCTCTTCTCCGCATGCTTTTTCTCGATATTGCTATTATGGGGATAGCAATACCGATTATGTATGCGGAGCGACTCGTCTTGTCGACTAGGAGTACATCGGGTTTGTTGTGGGCGACAGAGTGTTCAGTGATAATCTGGCAATTCCAGTACATCGTAAAGCGAGTGCTGTCAAGCACTGCTTGTGGAGGGTACTGGTAGATCGGAAATGTCTCACTGATCAGCTCGTGCTTGTATACAAGATGTTGATGGATTACCTTGCAGAACAGCCAGAAATGAGATGGTCTAGTATTTCCAGTACCGAACCACACATTTTGTAAGATATGCTCGGGTGGGGACCACGCCGTCCTGAATAGCAATCATAGACCCTTCTGTTTCGGCATAGAGACACCCTGCACGAAGCCACCTCTTTGACAGGTGTAGATCGACAAATGGCTGCCATAGGCAACACACGTGTTTACCATGCATTGCCTTGCAGACAGCGACATGCAGAGGACTCGATGATGTTTTGCTGTAAAAATAAGCGCGAAGTGATTCGATCTGCCTATGGTGTTGACCTGCACTGTCGACTAAGGTTAGGTTAGGTTAAAAGGGTTGCTTAAGCACACTTAGACCACCACTGGGTCCGTTGTGATACTCCTGGACTCAGCAACTGAGACCAACTCACTCGTTAAACCAGCCTGAGCTCACAATGAAGCGATGTAGCCGACCAATATTTACCTTTTTCAGGTCATCTAGATCGGTGAAGAAGTAGAAACCAAGGAGGTATTTCCTAAAACTCGCCAGGGCCGGACAGGTACACAGAAAATGAGACGTGCTTTCCTCCTCTTCCTCGTCCCCACAGCTCCTGCAAAAATCATTATATTCAAGACGAAGTCTCCTGGCGTGCTCGCCAATTAGGCAGTGTCCAGTTAGCACTCCTACGACGGTTCTTAGATTATCTCTGTTTAGTATTAGCAATCCAGAAGAACGTTTGGGATCCAGTTTGGGCCACATCTGTCTAGCCACATGACATGTACTGCCATTGCTCCATCTGATGCAGGCCGTTTCATACGCCGCATCTTTGATGGCCAGTTTACAAGCAACCAACGGCATCCTGGTGCTACGTAACGGACCGCTGATCTCATTGATCGTACCTGCTCGAGCCAGTTCGTCGGCCTTGCAGTTACAAACATAACCACTATGCCCTGGCACCCAGCACAGAGAAATGTTAAAGAGCCTTCCCATCTCTATTAGGGAGTTGCGACAATCCAGTACTGTCTTCGAATTTACCAAGACAGAGCTAAGCGATTTAATCGCCGGTTGGCTATCCGTGTAGATTATAATGTCCCTACCAAATATATCGTTTTATTTCGAGGAGGTATAGTCCGTCTCCTCGGGAATATCAAGGTTGATCAATATAGCTGAGTGACCTGTGGTTGACGCCGCCCAAAGACCGGTTTGACGGGAGCGAACAGCCGTAATCGCCGCCATCTGCACTGTGAAAATGTCCAACGGAAGCAGATTCAACAGAGCGCTCAAGGCAGCGGTCGGTGTAGTCCTTAGAGCCCCTGTGATGGCAATGCATGCCAATCTTTGGACCTTCTCAAGCAGGGTTCTATAGGATACAACCCTAAGCGCCGTCCACCAGACGACAACCCCATGTAACAGAATAGGGCGCAAAAGCGATATATAAAGCCAGTACACTACCCTCGGTCGACTAAACCTCTACCTTCGATGTCTCGAGGTGAACACATTCGCTCCACTGCCGAATTTGGGTGTAACATTCGGAATTTGGTCATTGCTACACGAACCCGTCGTTGGACTGCCTCCAGTTCGGTAGCAGACCATGACACAATCCTGAATGAATAGGTCAGTGAAGAAATGATCCAGAGGTTAGTCGCGCTTCTTCCCGACAAGTTCGTTTCGAGTACCAGTTTCAACCTGCGCATAAACTCCACCAGCAGTCCCTCTCTTAAGTCAACCACGCGGGCATGCGCGCCCTGCAGAGTTCCTTGGTACTTATAAAAGTCTGCCTCCGACATTGCACCTATGTGGATATCGTCCAAGGTGAAGCCGAAATCCGGTTCGTGAACGCCTTTGCGAATAGCACGGATTTGGCATTTGTCCAATCCGAAATCCATTCGAATGTCGCGACAGAAGTTTTCTATGATCCGCAGTAGATTTAGATGTATCTCTTCCCGAGTATAGTGTGATGTCATCCAGATATATCAAGTGAGTGAGCTGAAACTTTGACAACAAAACGTGCTTGATGGAAAAGCCGCACCACTTAGCCGAGTTCAAAAGTGATGAAAGGCGGCATGCAGAACCAGAGAGGACTCAAAGAGACCCCTTGGAATATGCCTCTGCGAATATGTGTTGTTTGTCATCCTTCCATCACTCTTAGTGCAGGATCCACTTGATATATGCGAATGACCTCGATTAGCCAAGTGTAGCGGATGCTGTCAAAAGCTTTGGCGTAATCGATGTGGCAGGAAAACAGATTTCTCCGCTTGCGCGTAGCTTGTCCTACTACAACCGAGTCCATCGCGAGTTGTTCTTTAGATCCCCTAGATCCAACTCAGCAGCCCTTCTGCTCCTTAGCAAGGATGTTGTTTTCCTCGAGGTGTTTGTAGTTCCTGCGACTAATAACGGCTATTATATATTTGTATAGGGTCGGCAAACACGTTATCGGCCTTGTTTCAGCAGGATTTTCTACTGTTTCCCGTTTGGGTAGTAGGTAGGTTATTCCTGCTGTGAGAAAAGGCGGAAATTCCTCAGGCTGGTAGATTAGCCGATTTATTTGACGTGCAAGCTGACCACATGTACTTGGGAAACGTTTATACCAGAAATTCTGCACCTTGTCAAGCCCAGGCCCTCTCCAATTTTTTGACCGCTATATGACCTCGCGGACATCTGATTCGGTGACATCAGCAAAATTCATACCAGGCAAGCTGGCATGGCGGGTGGTGTCGGCTGTGATCCATCCTGCGCGTTGCGTATGTTGAGTGGGAATTTGCCAAAGTCCACCCCAGTACTGTTCGGCGTCAGTCACCGAGAAGTTGATGGTGGGTCTGGGTAGTTGTTCTTCGTTGATTAACTTGAAAAAGTTCCGCTGGCTTTTGGCAAAAGCAGCATTCTGGATACGTCTGGAGAAGCTGGTGGGAGCGTTAAATCCGATGGGAGCGGCAAGTCTCGACAGGGCAAGCGTGGTGGCCTTGTTAACCGCCAATCCTCGAATAGACATCATGAGCACCATTAGGGTGCTCCAAGCTAACTAGCACCATGCGAAAGCAGCATCGGCCACACTGTGCAGTTTATTCGAAGAGAAGAAGACCACTCTTGCGCTCATTCAGGAGCCTTGGGTGGTAAAGGACCGAGTCAGCGGTACTAGCTGGTAAGCTGAATTATGACAAATTATCGGATCGTCCTCGCGCGGTGATCTTGACCATCATCATCATCTTGGCGCGACAGCCCGACGTCGGGCCTTGGCCGCCTGGATCGTTGTCCTACAATTATCTCGGTCACGTGACCGCGTCCTCTAATTTTGGAAGCCCAGTAGTTGCGCGGCATCCACACCTACTGAGCTCTCCCAACGAGATTTCGGTCGTCCTCACAGTCTCGCTCCGTCGACTCGTTCTGCATTTATTACTCTAGGCATGCGATCATCGTCCATTCTTTGCACATGCCCTGCCCATTGAAGTCGTTGTGGTTTGACGATTTCCGAAACTTCCAGCTCATCGTACAGTTCATACAACTAATGGTTGTACCGTATGCGCCATCCATCTCGATCGCAAACAGCCCCGAAAATTCGCCGTAGAACCTTACGTTCAAAAGTATCTAGCATGTTTCCGGAGGCTTGAGTTAGGGTCCATGCTTTGCAGCCGTAGCAAAGCACTGGTCGTATAATTGTTTTGTACACGCGGAGCTTCGTTTTTCTGTGCACCTGCACATGCTTCGAATTCATTATGGGGCGAACCGAGAAAAAGGTTTTATTAGCTAACTGTATCCGTCGCTTGATTTCGTCAGTTTCGTTGGCGTCCCTTGACAAGTTGCACCCCAGGTATATGAAGTTGTTCACGAACTCGATGTTGAGGTCCCCCACATTGATGCTCGGTTGTGCAGGTGTCCTTGTCGTCGATAGCATCATTATTTTAGTTTTACCCTCGTTGATACGTAGTCCAACTTCTTTTGCAGCGGTATGTGATGTGATCTTGATAGACAACTGTATCAGTCACTTACCACTAACCAACTTTATTTCAAAGGATCTAGCTGCGGTTCTAGTGGACATCTCCGCTCCACATGGGAGTCAGTAGGCGGTTATAGCATCCGCTTATTTTCCCTCCGATAATGATGCTATCCCCCTAATCGAGGTCCAACTACTTGTCGACTTCTGCAAGAAATCTAATCGGTAATTCGTCATTGGCTGTGACGCCAACGCCTACCATACTGTTTGAGGGAGCAGTGACGTTAACGACAGAGGTAAGACTCCACTAGATTATCTTATGAGTAAACAAGTGTTCGTTCTTAATAAAGGGTGGAAACCCACTTTTATCACTGCTGCTAGGAGAGAGGTACTTGATCTCACTCTTGCCAGCAGAGTTTTGTCGGAGACAGTTACGGACTGGAGAGTATCGGATGAAGTGTCTAATTCTGACTACATGCACATCTGTTTTGACATTCCTGGGGGTTCTGAACATCAATCTGCATTCTTTTGCCCTAAGAAGAAAAATTGGAAATTTTTTCAAGAATTAGTGGGTTCCAAAGCAAACCAACTTCTTAATTCCATCAGTACGACTGGTGAGTTGGAGTTGGCTGCGGAACAGCTAAATTACGTCCTTATTATCTCCTACGAAGATAGTACTGGAGCACGTGAGTTTTGTACGGCGCGTAGGGTTCCCTGGTGGAACGAAGAACTGGCGCGGAACGGCCCAGGTTAGGAGAAAGTTCAACGGAGCAAAGCGTAATAATGAATAGGGCGAATACAGACATTCGCTCACCGAATATAATCTCCTTATCAGACGCTCCAAACGGGAAAGCTGGAGGAGACATTGTGAGAACATTCAGTCGCTACCTGAAGCGGCACGCGTTCAAAAAGTCCTATCTAGGGAGCATACTAACGGCATCGGGCAGCTTAGTAAGCAGGACGGATCCTTTACTGAGGGTCCAGAGGAAGCTCTGGGGCTCCTCCTACACACCCACTTTCCGGGTTCAGTGCAAGCTGGAGCCTGTGCGTATATTCCATCGGGCCAGCGGGTTTCATGTAGCCGGTTAAGTAGCCTCTCGGAGGCAATTTTCAGGAAAGAAAAGGTCAAATGAGCGTGGGGTCCTTTGAACGCTTCAAGGCACCTGGTGCCGATGGCATTTTTTCGGCTCTTTTGCAATACTCCCTTGAATTTATTATCACCCCATTAATTGTACTGTTTAGAGCCAGCTACTCCTTCAGCTATATACCACGTTTACGGAGGGCGGTGAATGTGGTGTTTATTGGGAAAAATGGAAACAAGCCGGAGGAGCTAACGAAATTTTATTGGCCGATCAGTCTCTCATCGTTTCTCTTAAAACCAATTGTGAGGTTACTGGATCTGCATATCAGGCAAATAATGGAATATACGTCACCCTTGCATCGTACTCAGTTCGCCTATGTAAAAGGTAAGTCGACTGTGGTTGCCTTACACAATCTCGTGGGTACGATTGGAAAAACCCTAACGACAGGGAAATCGCTCTATGCGCCTTCATTGATATTAAAGGTGCTTTCGATAATACTGACTACAGTAGTATATCCAAAGCACTTGAGCTCAGAGATATACCTACAGCCACCATCAGGTAGATCGACGCCATGTTTCGCGGGCGTGAAATCTACTCATCGTTGGGTGGCACCTCAATTTGTGTTAACGCTGTTAAGGGATGCCCTCAGGGTGGCGTCCTTTCCACTTCTCTGGTCACTTGTCGTAGATGAGCTCCTCGCTAGGCTCTGTGATTATTATTATAGTGGTAATCATGCTATCGGATACGCCGATGATAAAACCATAATCATAAGAGGAAATTTTGATACAACCGTGTACGGAGGTGATGGGTTCGGCACTCGACCTAGCCCTTCGCTGGTGCACTGAAGTTGGCCTGAGCGTTAACCCTCAGAAAATCGTCTTGGTTTCATTCACCCGAAAGAAAAATCTAAGTTTAAGCCCGGTTAGCCTAGGCAACACGGCACTCGTGTTCTCCACCGAAGTGAAGTGTCTAGGAATCACGTTGGACTCGAGGCTCAGCTGGAGCAAACACGTCGAGGCGATTGTTGGACTGACACCACTACACATTTTTATTTAGGAATCTGCGGCTCTAGGTGCACTTCAGGTGCATCTAACGTATGATACTCATGTGTTCAAAAAGGGCCACATGAGTATTTTGGAGCGGATTCCTAGCTTGCCGATCTGCTCGAGATCAGATTACATGACTACGAAACTCTGCTCGGCATGGGATATTGGCAATATCTGTACTGACCCCGGGTGTATCATATTGTATATTGATGGCCACACAAACGGGCCAAGGAGTTGGTGCTGGGGTCTTTGGAGCGAACACCAGGATCTCAATCGCTATGGGCACTTGGCCCAGCGTTTTCCAAGCCGAAATCCATGCAATTGTGTACAAGAACCACACTGGCGCTAACATCATTATCTGCTCTGACAATCAGGCAGCTATTAAGGCTATTTCTTCACATAAGTTCTCACTGAAACTAGTGAAAGAGTGTTTTGGGTATCAAAACACTCTTTCACTAGTCTCTTTCAATGTCTGACAAACTCTAAGCGGGTCACACTTTATTGGGTACCTGGACATTGGGGTATTCATGGCAACGAAGCTGCGGACGAACTTGCTAGGCAGGGCTCATCGGACAAACTTTTCGGACCTGATTCCTACTGCAGTCTAATCTTAGCAGTGGATGTGACAGAATACGGGGTAAGGTAGTCCGAGGATGCCCACAAGGAAGTGTTTTTTCGCCTTTACTGTGGAACATCACCGTGGACAGTCTTCTCTGGAAGCTGGACTCGATGGGCGTACACACTGTAGGATACGCCGATGACTTGGCACTTACGGTCAGTGGGAAGTTCATGGACACAATTCTAGGTTGCATGGGACAAGCTCTCAAAGTAACCGAAGAATGGTGTAATGAGCAAGAGCTAACCATAAACGCTAGTAAATCAAACACTATGATTTTTACTCATAAGAGGAAAGACATAGAGATAACTCCCTTACGGCTTTTTGGTTCGGAAATTAAGGTGTCCAAGGAAGTGAAGCATCTAGGAGTTACCTTAGATGCGAAACTAACTTGGAATGTTCACGTTGATGAGAAGATCCAAAAAACGAAAAGGATTTTGCATAAATGTAAGAGAGCACACGCTCGTAGGTGGGGAATTTCACCTAAAGCGACACACTGGATTTACACAACGATGGTAAGACCCATTCTAGCCTACGCATCAGTGGTATGGTGGCCAAAACCCATGCAGAATACCACAAAGCAGAAGCTGGATGGGGTACAAAGGATAGCTTGCGTAAGCATATGTGGTGCAATGCGCACCACACCAACGCGAGCAATGGAGGTATTGCTGGGACTGCCGCCGTTGGACTTATTTATAAAGAAAACGGCGGCGCTTTCGGCAATACGCATGGAAAGGGATGCCATGTGGCATCGCTTTGGAACTAGCATCGGTCATAAGAGCATCCTAGACATTATTCATGATGAGGTCAGGGAGACTCTAATGCCGGTAGAAGATATGAGTAGACGTAGGGTAGTTGAAAGACTACACAAGACTCACATTGCAGATGGAAACATACACAGTGAGTGTATGTACAATGACATCAGCATTTTTACTGATGGCTCTTTAATGGACGGTAAAGCGGGAGCGGGGGTTTACTCTGAAGAGCTAAACCTAGCATGTGCGATTAGTCTAGGAGAGTATGTGTCCGTATACCAGGCAGAGATGCTTGGCTTGTTGCATGCTTTGGACCACCTGCTTGAAGGTCAGGTGCGGGGGAAGAAAATCCTTATTGCACTGGACAACCAATCGGTGATCAAACGCATGCAGCAGACGAACATAAACTCTAAACTGGTACTAGAGTGTGTCCGGAAGCTCAACACGTGTGCCTCAGAAAATGAGGTTACGCTGATGTGGGTAAAAGGACACATAGGAACAACAGGAAATGAGGCGGCGGATGCCCTAGCAAAACAGGGATCTGCGGCAACTTTCATTGGCCCAGAACCCAGAGTTGCTCTGGGGAACGGCATGATTGGAGCGAAGGTTGGGGAGTGGATGGACTCCATGCATCAACAAAGATGGCAGGAGCTAGTCACTTGCAAACAAGCTCGGAATGCAATGACCAGCCCTTTAGGCAGGGAAGCGAGAAAGGTACTCAGTTATAAACGGAGTACCCTAAGCTGGATAACTGCCTTGGTCACAGGACATGGTAATTTTAAGGCTCATCTGGCCAAGATGAAAATCGGGGAAGATGACGTTTGCAGACTATGCCTGGAGGAGGCCGAGACGGCAGCACACATTGTGTGCGAATGTCCAGCACTGGCTAGCACGAGGTTGAGGATCACAGGCAAGTATACGATAAGTGTGGAAGCCATGAGTGAACTCTGCCTTAAACAAATTCTAGCAATAACACGGGACTTAGTGATGAAGAAAGAGGTCGACAACTATCAGTCGACATCTGAAAGCCACTGATGACCGGGAGGGGGCGAAAAGGGACCCAAATAGTGGTCTGCTTCGGCTATCCCCCAGAATATAATAATAATAATACTGCGGTCTAAGCTGTGCCACAGCCAGGGCACTGGTGAGGGATTGGTGTTCGGGCGAAAGGCTGCGGCACTGGACTACTCTCCCAAAATTACGACAGTCCAAAGATCTTGTCAACCCCTACGGTCTTACAGAAGCTAGCCGATTGGGCAGAGCTGACCTCGATTGGTCGTTGGTTTCTTCACGGGACACCACTGAGTGAGATATCACTTAAACAAAATGGGTCTGTCCACTAAGACGGAATGCCGACTTTGCCTGGAGGATATTGAGTCCACCAAACACCTTCTCTGTGAACGCTCTTGAGCTCCGGTGTCATTAAGAGAACTGCTACAAAGGACCTACTGGCCTTTATCAGGTTGGTGGACGTGGAGGGTCTTTTGGATTAGTTAAGGCTATGCGAACACGCTTTTACACAAACGGCAAGTCGATTGTAGTTTATGTACAACCACCACATTCATGGCCCTTGGATACTTTTGGCTTGTTTTCACTTTTACTAGCCGGGTGAAAATCGTCCAGATGTCACGTGACGTGCAAATTTTTAGGATGATTCCCAGCCAAAACTTTTGAAGTAACTACCAGTGATATTACTTGAAGAGAAGAGGCTTCCTTGAGCCGCCAGAACGACACTTGCCCAACTTCGATTAGGTTGGCGTTCTCAACTCATATCTACCCTGTACTGATGAAAACGTCCAAAACACCTGACCAGCCAGTGCAAGGAACACTTCACGACGTACATCATATTTTCGCGTGACCAGCTCGACTCACAAAGCTTACTCCTTTTAGTTCGTTGTGGGAAAATCCCATTGAAGTAGCTATTGTACATTCCTTGGCCTTGACACCGAGGAGCTCGAATCGGAATTAAACATGTAACACGCACAAACATTGCAACTCAAGCTTTGTTTCCACCAAAAATGTTCGCGTGCTCAGCTCGCGTACAAAGCTCCCAGCAATCGTTTCCACCAAATTAAGCTGCTTGTGATGCTCGTTGCACTTGCGCGCTGCTTCCACGCGCTACATGCGTTCAATGCATCTGAACTGTTTCCACCGAGCTTTTGCTCCCCAACTCGCGTGCAGGGAAGCAAAAAGCAATGTGCGCGTGCAAACTTTTGGTGGACACTGGTATATGTAGCTCACAAGCTGTGCACGTTGCTGTTTTTTTGCTTCCCGGTTGAAATGGAACGCAAATGTGTTGCTCGCAAGGTTTTGTTCAGTACAGTACTACTACAGTGTGATTAAAGTATTAATTCAAATAATATGGAGTGGAACAACAGCCAAACGTTAAAACTAATTTCCGAAATAGAGTTAAAACCGTGGTTATGGAATGCGAGTAACGCAGACTATAAAAATATTATAAAAAAAGGACACTTATGTTGAACTCTGTGTAATATTAAATTGCGACGGTTAGTGTAATCAATTTAACGTTTTACTCGGAATTTTTTTAAGCCGATGAGACACATGGCAAACAGTAGCTAATGGCTTCGTTATTAATATTTTAATTTTTTTTAAGGTCAACTCTAACCGCGGAGGCTATAATAAACGAAGAACTGTCCAAAAATTGGGACCGACCAAATTGCATTCATCGTTTCTCGGAAATTTTCCACTCAATCGCAAAAGCAAAAATATCCATTTTTAGTGCAGAGAATTTGCTACAAAATATGGCTGGAATCTATATGAGCAAATCCATGGTTAATTCGCAATTACCTTTTCAAGGAATTTTTGGCCATTTTTGACATATCGATCAACTGATAGCCTATTTTAAATTTATTCCAGGCCCGCATTAAATGTATCGTAGTCTATGCTACAATAATTGATGCGGGCCTGAAATAAATTTAATTCGTGATGTCAACTAATTGATGTGTCAGAAAATGGTCAAGAATTTCTTGGAATGGTATTTGCAAATTAACAGTGGATTTGCTCACATACTCGTAGATTCCAGCCATATTTTGTAACAAATTCTGTGCGCGAAAAATAAAAATTTCTGCTTTTACAATTGAGTGGGAAATTTCCGAGAAATTACGAGTGCAATTTGGTCCATCCCAATTTTTGGGCGGTTTTTTGTTAATTATAGCCTCCGCGGTCAGAGTTGACTTTAAACAAATTAATATGTTAATAACGAAGTCATTAGCTACCGTTTGCCATATGTCTCATTGGTTTCAAAGAATTTTCCAAGTAGCAGTGCATTCAGTGTCTAAAATGACTACTCTAGGTGGTGAAATCGAGAGAAAATGGAAAATTATACATGTACAATATAGGCGAGAATGCGAAAAAATCAAAAAGTCAAAAGTATCTGGAGCGGAGCTGGAACGGACCAAGTTTTTAAGTCCAAGTGGTTCGCATTTCCCAGCTTGGAATTTTTACATGACACAGATGCCCCAAGAAGAACAATTACTACGACAAAACCATTAGAAAACCAGGTAATTTATTTATTTTATTTTTATAACTACAACTGTCCTTAGTAATTATTTTTTCTTGCCTTTGTTAAGCATTTGATTTTTTTTATGTACATAGTTCGTTCCATTTCTTACTTATGTTATTTTAAAAGTTAATCAAATGCACCAAAATGATGCAATGGGATATGAAAATTTAGTTGATTGAATTAGGCCATTCGATATTGCCACGGTACAGTTCCATATTCCGAAACAAAATAATTCGCGAACATATTGCGAACCTCTTTGGCTGATGAAGCTGATCTGGCTGGAATTGGTTGTTTGTTTGACTTTGCTCATCAGACATCAGCTCTCCAAGCACCTTGGTTGACTTCATGAGTGACATTATCCTCATAACCTATACTTCCCACTGGTGTATACAAATTGGATGATTTTTTACTTTTTTTTAAGAAGTTATGTAAGTATACACAACATAAAGTTATTATCGTGGCCTTGTTTGGATTAACATTTAAAGGCTTTCTTAATACTCTGAAAACACTTGTTAATATACCAAATACATTTTAACTTATTCGCCTCGCTCTGCTTAATCGGAACGGTTTCATAATATTTTTTTCTAGAGCGAAGGCATTATCTCCTACAAATACAAAAGGTAAAGTGGCCGTATCAGGCAATGCTTCTGGTTCCGGTAGACCCAATGCGCCACTTCTCAGCATATTATAGAAATTTGAGTTATTAAATACTCCTCCGTTTGAAATTCGTCCTTGGCAACCGACGTCAGCATACAAAAAACAGTAATATGCATCCACGATAGCTAGCAAAACAATGGTGAATGCTAGATTTATAGTTAAAATACTGACTTCCCGTATGGGCTGGAGCTGTAATCAATCAATACATGCTTTCCGTCTAGAGCGCCAACGCAGTGGGGAAAATTCCACACAGTGTCAAAACCATTTTCTACGGTTTCCCAATCTTCTGCAGTTGGCGGTGTCTGAAAAATTAACATATTGATATAAATAAGAAGTCCTCGAATACATATGTAGGCATATGTGTATATGGAATTAAATTTCAAAGAGTGTCCGGTAAAGTATAGATAATATTCCAATCGCAGACAGAATGGATCAAAATCAAAATGAATTTAACCAAAATATCAAAATATAGTTTGAAAGTCTCCAAATTTAATGAAATAAGCCATTTTCTCAATGTCTGGTTAAAATTTAAACTCCAGCTAAACAGATATAGAACGTAGGTACCCATCTGTCAAATATTACATGGAAAAAAGGTGAAGTTTAAATTTTATCTCGAGTTTAAATTTTAACCAGACATTCAGAAAATGGCTATTTGTAAATACATGATAACAAATAATACATTTTAATGTACATTTTCAGCTTTTACAACTGTCTGAAGAGTTATCGGATGAATCATTCACATCTCAAGTAACTATAACCAAAGTATATGAGGAAACTGAAACTCCACCACCAAAAAAAATGTTCAAGTCTCCAAAAAAACGCTAAATAGACGATCCACGTATATCTGAAGCTTACAACATTCTCCAAAAATCAACTATTCGTGATGAGTATGATGTTTACGCTGAAAACATAGCCATCAAATTGAGAAAAATTGAAAATGAACGTCTCAGAATCCAATTGCAAAGAGATATAGACAACATGGTGTATGATGCACTGACGTTAACTAGAAGATATGCAAATTTTACAACATATTCAAATACACCTGCTCCTCTTTTTTCGCCGGATTCTGAATATAGCCTTGCGAGTACAAGCAAAGACAGTAATTACACTGAGCATTCTCAATAATTTTCCGAAACTGAGTCTGTTGTTCTACAATAACACTTACTAAATAAAGACTAATTTCATAAAATGTATTATTGTTCTATTCTATTATTATCAGTCTGAATCCTTTGGAAGGTAAAAGGATAATCCTGGCAAGGAAGTGATGCCTAGGTAAGATGGATTTCATATGAATGGGAGTGTTCAGAAGAATACACTAGACTATTGTTGACGGCATTTTGAGAAAAATTCATCAGCCGCAAAAAGGATTGATATGAACACAATCCCGTCAAAGCATTCGCAGTGTCGCATTTCGGGTATGTTTAATAAAACCTGATTAAATTAGTTAATTTCTTTCAACGCTGTTTGGAGGGGAGCTTGTATTAAATAAAAACATAAAATTCGAAAGAACTGAAGAAAATCATGGATTCAAACTATTGAATTGAAATTTTAAGTGAATTAAATAATAAAATATGCTCAACCCGAAATGCGAAATCGCGAATGCTTTGGGGTGATTGTGTTCGCTTCAATCCTTTTTGCGGCTGATTAATTTTTCTTTAGCGGAAGCCTTTTAAAACATGGTTGATTTTGTGAGCTTACCTTAACATAATCTTCCAATACTAAAATAATTGCAGAACAAACTTCTGGTATAGTACGACTTATTTTATTACTGATTTTAATACTTTAAAAAGATATGAAAGGCTACCGAAACTATCGCCGGTAGCGAGATATAGTAGAGTAATCGCGAGTCTCTCGTTTACACTGATGCATTTCCTGTAATTAGTGTCCATTTTTTGATTACGCGGTGCAACACTTCTGGCCAAAAATTCAAAATCTTCCGATGAGATACGCGTAAAATTACGAAAACCACTAAGTTTTAATTTTTCTATTAAAAATTCACCACTAGATCTATCACGATCTTTTAAATAAGGTCCAACCCAATAACGTGGGGACTTTCTTTTTTTTTAGTCCACATAAAATTATGAAGACGGCTGCAGATACTTCTCTCGGCAACGACATTATTGCATTTCAAGTTGTAGCCTGCAAGCAAACTTCGCGTGCACAAAAGCTTCTGGCAAGCAGCACGCAAACAAATGTTGGGCGTTTCCACCTAAATTTTCAGACGTGCTGTGAACGTCGCATGTGGCCTGCAAGCTTTACTTAGGTGGAAACGGCGTGAAAAGCTTACGCGCTATGCTCGACGCGTGTTTTGTGGCGTGCACAAAAAGCTCACCAACACATTCACAAAATGCTCGCGTACCTGCTCGCGAGCTGTTGTGGAAACGTTCGCTACAACTAAACGCTAAATTTTTAAAATGAATATAAATCGCATCTTCAACACCACTTCAATCTTACCGCATGCCAACTGAAATACACTGAATCCACGCACTAATCGATATACATAAAATAGAAAGAAAATTCCAGAATGCGGACGAGAGAGAAAATTTAACATTTTCTATTAAGCAATATGTAGTTCGAAAATGCCATTTAAGGTTCCTTTCCTCTATTTAGCAAAGACACTTACTTATTCAAAAGTTTGACAGCCACTATTAATTTACTTCACACACAAACCACACTTTCCAATAACACTGTACAACATTCATAGGAACGAAACAGAAGTGAAGACAACAAATCCTGCACGTGGTATGGTTGTACACAGCCCGATAAAAGTATAGAAAAGAAAAGATAATTTATTGCTGAGCCAATTTATTTTAGAAAATGATTACATTGGAGGTAATGTTGAATACAATAATATTTAATGACATAAGTTTCTGGGATTCTACTGATTGTACGCGATGAGTAACACTAGGTAAGGAAAATTATTCAGTTTCTTTTTACGATGAAATTTCAAAAAATCGGATAAAATAGAAAGAGATTTCAAAAATTACAAAATTTACGTGACAAATTACAATTTGGTTGAATATCTTTAATGCTAGATATATATCCTATACACTTACAATATTTGTAGACCTCCGTATTTTTTGGCGGGCTTCTCGCCGCTGTTGTTCATATCAAATATGCAGGATGATCCACGGGTCGTACTATCGGGGGCCAACGCAATCCCACCAGGCCACGTCCAACTCTCTCCAGCAGAACTTTGTGATAATCAGCTGCACATCGCGATTTCGGAGTATAGCACAGAGGTTTGATGCATCGTTTGCAGATCGAGTGAGTCCAATCCTCTTGACAATATGCACACATCCTCTTGAATTCGGTCGTTATCGGATAGTGATCACTTTCAACAGGTCCTGGCATTTTGTTTGTCAGCTGTCGGCTGTCGCGTTCCGGTGTAAAGGCTACGGAGGACGGAGTCTCACTGTCCTTTTTGGGTGAATTTCATCGAAGCGTGTACTTGAACAGATTTTATGCATATGTGTTGAGGGCGTAGGAAACACGATTCTATTGATAAGACTAGCAGGTAGTCGAAATGTGCAGAGTCCGACTTGAACAAGGGAAAGTGCTTAAGAGATACGAGTATGTGTGTTCAAGAAAATCTGGTTTTCCCAATTCATTAAATAGGGTCAGGGAAAGCAGCTAGACGGATTTTGTAATCACATTGGGTTGACACTTCGTAAATATGCGAAGATATTACCTGCGATGTAAATATGCAATTGACATAGACAGTGCGGTTCTTGTTCTGTCGAGGACATGCATGCAAACCTATTTAAAGTCATAAACTAGCGGGTATTGTAGCATTAGAATTTATTGTCAATATCGTCGATCACATTTTACGGCTTTCTTATCTTCTTTAGAAGAGATACTCTAATAATTGAGATAAAGTTGCTGACCTAACGACACGAAAATATTTTCCATATGATTGCAATTTTATCAAGTGCAAATGCGAACATTGAATTTAATCTATGTATTGTACATTAGTGCAGCCAGTTAACAAGAAATATAATTTGATCAGTGAAGCAGATTATCAAAATGAATTATTGGTCGATGTGACGAGGTATTTTCAGACTAGCTTGTCAGGTATAAAAGATTTTTACACTGTCTATTTGTGTAGGACAATCACTAAAAAAATATACTAACGATTTTTATACATATGTACAATAATACAATGTAAATCCAAATTAAGGTGTCAACCAAGTGATATCCCTCCTCCAGGGCACCATGAAATAAGCCACTTCGGAATAAGGCATTAATGGATAATTTTGGTTGAACCCGTAAGTAGCCATGTATGTATAGATTCTTTCGGGTTCACACTCAATGCTTAATTTCGTTTAAAACGTAGGTATAATAATAGCCATGTACATACTCATGTACATGGCTATTTTCGCTTTCCTTCGCATACCTTATTTCGGTTTGAAATTGTGCATAGCCAGAAAAAAAATACTGGATGCAGATATGCTAGGACGAAACGGCTGCAGGTACATGTACAAAGAGTGAAACGGGCGACCTAGGACTACATGTGGGGGTTCGCAACGCGGAGCTAGCTCAGCTCGTTTCAAACCGAAATTATCCATGCACACTTGTGCGATAATATATAAAATCCGGGCCCGGGACTCAACTTTTATGGGGCCCCATAAGGGATAATGGCAACGTCAAATAAAATCGCTTTGAAAACACTTGTATTATCGCCACGGTCAATTCCAGGCTTACTATTCTAAGAAAAATCTATAATACGTATTAACTAATAATAATTTTGATTTCATAAATACCATATTGTAGTTAATAATGAAATGTGTTATGATAAAAATAATTTTTAATTTTTTTTATTTTAAATTTTTTGAATTTCCGGGCCCCCTAAAAAAACACGGGCCCGGTGCGATCCCCCCCCCCCCCCCCCCCCTCTCGACGGCCCTGCATGGACTCTCTCTCTCTCTAATTGCCTTGACCCCTCCAGGGGCATGGGCTCGTCAACATCTCTAGCATTTCTATGCCTTGTTGACGTTTCAATAGCATATCTACTTTTCGGAAGTCCAGTTGTTAGCATGCACCTCCTATCCCCGCCGTCTTTATACTGACAAGCTCGGAGCACTGTGAGAGTTCTATTAGTACTCACAGGCAGTTTTTGATCGCGCCGAGATTTGATCTCCGAACTCTAGATAAGTATCGTAGAGCGATGACCGAACGATCACGGCCACTGAGCGCGACTACATTGTATGACTATTTTCATTTATATCGCATGCCTTATTTCGATTTGAAACCGATATTGTCCATGCATAGCTTATTTCGTTTATTTTCCGATAAATACTTTCATTTCCAAACGAAAGTACCGGCGTTTCGGGTTCGAATATCGTTCACGGCGACGTTCGTGGCCATAGATGTACACAAGGTGCATGCTGGCAACTGCATTCTCCGAAACCAGTTTATGCCGACGAAACGTCAACTGGGCCACATGGTACAGTTGACGCGCTATGCACCACAAGAGGTTAAAGCAATTGAGAGAGACATGGATTATTTCGTATGCCTTATTTCGCTATGGCTTATTTCCGTGCCCCCTCCTGCAGTTTCATTAAATTTCGTATTTTTTTCATTAAATTTGTAGTTGACTGGAGATGATGATATTCCCGACACGATGGTTGTTGATGCAGTTCAGGAATTGGCAACTTTTTTAGGACAATGGGCCACTTTGAAAAGAAGTATTTTTAGGCGGACCGCACAGTGAAAAAAAGTATGAAGTATCAGTGCAAGAAAGCAGACCCAAATTCAATTGCTAACACCATAAGCTCTTTTCAACATAGCAAATATAGTCTTTTTACTCAACTGCCTGCAGACATCATGAACAGCGTCAAAAAGGACCCAAGTCAAAATATTTTCTTTTTCTTGATCCGAATGGAATTTTATTCAGGATACCAAGTGGCAGTGCACAAAACAGCAAACCTAAATTCCATTGCAAACGGAATTTTCAACATTTTGTGTAACGGAATGCACAAAATGTTGAAAATTGGGAATATGGTAAGCGCCGGCCGCCTTGAACGTTTCCCAGCCGTGTTCGATAGTACGTTTTATTGTATTTTATCTAGTACGGTATTACGATTTTAAAAGAGCTCTAGATTTTAAAAAATTGAAGATTTGATTTTCGATTTTTTAGTTATAATCCAGTCATTAGGAGCTCAAAAGGGCTTCGGGGAAACAAATCCTGGTGAAGAATTTTTTTCTTTCATTTTCTTTGTTTTTTTGGGGTGCTGAACACGAATCCGGAGCTTCCCACCAAAATTTTGTTGCGGAACATGATCAAAATTTTGGTACTTTTCTTGGTTTTTCGATTATAACTTTAAAAACCGTGGATCCTAGCTAGAAAAGGTCTTCCAATAAATTGAAGAGCATAAAATTCTGCGTCGTAGCTACCTAAACGTCAAATTTAGTTCATTGGTGTAGCCGCAATCGACAGTCGAAAAACGTTAATTTTTCTTAACTTTGCGAAAAACCCTATTATGGTTACATTTGAACGTCTGTAACTTGAAAACGGCTACTAATACGTAAAAATGCAACAAGTGAGATTTGGAGAGCACGAAATTCTCCGTTCAGAAAGGATCCAATCTTTTTAATTTGATCAAAAGAAAATTCAGAAATTCGAAATAACTAAAATTACGTTTTGAACGAGTGTTCCCTTATAACATATTTTCGTCCTTTTTAGGGTTTTGTAAAAAAAACAAAACCCTTATGAAATCGGTCATGTGTCCGTCTGTCTGTCTGTCCATGAAATATCTCACGAGCCGCCGAAGCTACATGCATGAAATTTGGTGGAAATATGTAGAAGCGCTGGGGGGGACAGACAGTTTGGAAAAAGGCAGATAGCTGTAGCCTGAATGGCTGACCAACACCTAAGCGTCTCAGGTTTAGTAGGATGGAATGACTTGCGTAGTTGGACCTGCAACGTAGTTGTGTGAACTCCAGCACGTTCATTAAACCATCTGAAGCAGCTATCTTCCGAAGCCATCCCCTGAATGGCGTTAAGCGACGTGCAGACAACTCGTCCTTGTAAAAAACCACTCCATGTCAAGAAACCTGGAACGAAAGCCTCGGATTGGACGGACCAATAACGAAGACCACTCAAACGACTAAAGGAGTATTCTTTCGGATCCTGGAATGTACGCTCCCTGAACAAACCGGGGGCCGAGAAGGCCCTCCTTCAACAGGTCGAAAAGTACAAACTGAGCATTACTGCAGTCCAGGAAACAAATTGGCTTGGCAGCGAGATCAATGACAAGAAATCGCACACAATTTTTACAAGTGGCAAACCATCGGGCCGCAAGGAGTTTGGAGTAGCATTTATAGTGAACAATCACCTCAAACCGCATATTACTGACTTCAAACCCATAAATGAACGGCTATGTGCGATTCGCATTAAGACTGGATTCTTCAATCTCTGGCTCATCAATGTGCACGCCACGCCCCCACTGAAGTTAAAGAAAACGCGTAAAAGACGAGTTCTACGCCCGCCTTGAGACTCTCTTCGACTCACTTCAAACAAACAACGTCAAATTGCTGTTGGGAGACTTTAACGCGAAAGTCGGAAATAAAAGTTGGCACCGGGGGACCACAGGAGGCCGCAGTCTCCATGAAGAATGTAACGACAACGGCCAGCGACTTATCGACTTCGCCTGTAGCAGGAATCTAGTCGTAAGCTCTACGTGTTTCCCGCATCGACGCATTCACAAGCAGACCTGGAAGTCTCCGGACGCACATACCGTCAACCAAATTGACCACGTCCTCATTTGCAGGAGATGGGCGTCTAGTGTGATAGATGTCCGCTCCTATCGAGGAGAAAACTGCGACTCAAATCATCACTTGGTGAAGACGACTTACAGGTGCAGAGTTTCCTCAGTGCACCAATCGAGAATCAGCACTCCCAAAATCTTTGCGGTTGATAAGCTCCTGAGCGATGCCACGGCGATGGCGTATACTACCGCCCTTGAGGAAAGACTATCGCTTATGCTACACAACATCCTACACAACATCAGCAACATAGGCGTCCATGGGTTCTGGGAAGAACTCGAGGGTACCGTCAAAGATGTCGCAGAGAAGGTCAGGGTATAAAACCCGGCGAACGCGAAATGACTGTGTTATACGATGGTATTCAAATATACATAAACTAATGCTATGTAATATAATATTATTGTAATACTTACTAATATTACTAACCTCTACCATACATATTGTACTTTAGTCAGTAAGTCATAGTCGTCTAATAAAGACGTACATTTATATTCAACAGTCAAGTCAAGTCTTTTAATTATTAAACCAAGGACCTCAATATTACATGGTGTCAGGTAATCGTCTAAAAGACAGAAAACGCTATAAAAATGTCATCGAATTCCAAAGAAGAGCCCAAAGAAGGATTAATGATGGATACTTCAGTCCCTGGATTTTTCGCAACGGTTCCTCAACTCCAGATGAAATCTAACATGGCGGCAGAGTGGAAAACTTGGAAAACCCAATTTACTATCTTCTTGCGAGCATCAGGTTTGGAAATGCAGCCAGAATCAAGGAAAGTAGCATTATTACTTCATCATATGGGACCACAATCCCTGGAAATATTTAAATCCTTCAATGTAGATATGGACAAAGTAACCTACACGGATCTCGTTTCGAAATTTGAAAAATATTTTTTGCCAAAAGTGAATATGTCATACATTTTTTACCCGTCGTCAAAATGAAAACGAGTCCATAGACGAATATGTGACCGTTTTGACAAATTTAAGTAAATCCTGTGAATTTGGTGAGCTGAAAGAAGACATGATTCGTGACATTTTTGTCTGTGGTCTAAAAAGTGCAAATAACCACATTAAAGAAAGACTCCTTAGTGAGGGTGCAATAAAATTAGAGAAAGCGGTAGAAATTGCCAAATCTATTGTTATAGCCAAGTCACACACACAAACTTTGCAGTCAAACGACATTGAAATTAATACATTGGGCAAAAATTCGTCTAAAAGTGTTCAAAAAAACCAATACAAAAAAGCCAGTCAACATCAACAGACATCGTCAAAACCTAAAACTAAAGAGTGTCAACGTTGTGGACAAATACATCGGCAAAAATGTCCAGCAATTGGTATTACATGTAATAAATGTAAAAAATTTAACCATTTTGCAAAGATGTGTCACTCTCATCAAACATCAGATCAAAAACGCGTCTACGTGAAAAACGTTGAAGCTGACTCTGCTGATTCTGAGTCTGGAGAGTTTTTTATAAGCGCATTGCAACATAGTCTTTCAAGCAACACGAATACATGGATGGTTACACTGAATTTTGATAACAAAAGTATTGAGTGCCAAGTGGATACGGGCGCTCAGGCGAACGTCATGTCTAAAAACCAGTTCCAGCAGTTAGGTCTCAGTACTAACCAACTAACGTCAACACGTACAAAAATATTTAGCTTTTCAGGAGAGTCAATGTCGGTATTAGGTTTTTACTATTTTTCAATGAAATTTAGAAATCAATAATTTCAAATTAAATTTTTCATTTTAAATAGTAAGTGTCAAACAGTGCTAGGCTTAAAGAGCAGCATTGAATTGAAAATTATAAGCAAAAGTGATGATGTTAAAGTTCTATCAATGAATATTGAAAATAGAAAAAGTGAGACTAGCTCGGAAAATAAAAAATGTAAAGAAATTATTGTGAAATATGATGAAATATTTGAAGGAATCGGTTTGATAAAAGAAAAGTGTCATTTAAAACTACGTCCTAATGCCGTTCCTGTCGTTGATTCACCTCGTCGAATTCCTTTTGCATTGCGTGTTCCCCTTAGAAATGAATTAGATAGGCTTGAAAAGCTGAGTGTTATTCGCAAAGTAAATGAGCCTACAGAATGGGTTAATTCAATAGCCATAGTTAGAAAACGTAATGGTAATTTACGATTGTGTCTCAATCCTCGTCATTTAAACAATGCAATTTTAAGGTCTCATTTGCAATTTCCAACATTAGATGAAGTCAAATCAAAACTAAGCGGAGCAAAAGTGTTCAGTGTACTTGATGCCAATTCAGGATTTTGGACAATTCCTCTAGATGAATCGTCATCTAAATTAACAACGTTCATCACTCCTTTCGGTAGGTACCGCTTTTTACGATTGCCGTTTGGTGTTAATGCGGCTCCTGAAATTTTTCACGCAAAAATGATGGAATATTTTGGTGATATAGAGGGTATCGTCATATATATTGACGACTTCCTCATATTTGGTTCTACAATAGAAGAACACAATAAGGTCTTGGAAAAAGTTTTAGAACGTGCTGATAAAATAGGTCTGAAATTTAATAGGGAAAAAACGAGATTTTGTTTATCACAAGTTACCTTTTTAGGAAATGTCTTTATGGAGAATGGAATAAAGCCAGATGCGTCTAAAGTACGTGCTATTTGTGAAATGCCCCGTCCAAAATCAGTACCAGATCTTCAGAGATTTTTAGGTATGATAACATATTTAAGTAGTTATATTAAAGATTTGTCAATGGAAACTACCAACCTTCGGAATTTATTAAAAAAAAAGAAATCGATTGGCATTGGAACGAGAAACACGAAAAAGAATTTCAAAAACTAAAAATGTTAATATCTTCCGCTCCGGTTCTCACATACTATGATCCGAATAAAGAAATCACCCTTTCAGTCGACGCCTCCAAAGAAGCGGTTGGTGCTTTCATTGCTCACGAAAAACCAATTGCATTCGCATCAGCAACGCTCACAAAAAGTCAACAAAATTATGCCCAAATTGAAAAAGACCTTTTTGCCATTCTTTTCGGGTGCACAAAATTTCACCATTATATTTATGGTAAATCAATTAAGGTAGAAACAGATCATAAACCACTTGTGTCCATATTTAACAAGCCTTTATTTAAAGTTCCAGCTCGACTTCAAAGGTTTATGCTTCGTTTACAGACATATGATTTAAATGTCACGTATAAACCTGGAAAATACATGTATGTTGCTGATACGTTGTCCAGAGCACCACTTTCAGAAAATGCTCTTCAAGATTTCGACAGCGAACTTGATTTACATTGTAATTTATTAATAGCGAGTCTATCTGTCTCTGAAGAAAAGATTAAAACAATACAAAATGAAACGAATTCAGATGAAGTCTTGAGTCGTGTCAAAGAATATATTAGATCTGGTTGGACAAAACATAAGAAATTAGTAGATCACGAATGTATGCCCTATTTTTCTCTTAAAGACTGCTTACATGTAGTAAACGACATTATTTTCCTGTCCAATAGAATTGTAATTCCGTTTAAAATGCGAAGAGAAATTTTAAATTTGCTTCATGAAGGCCACTTAGGCATACAAAGGTGTCAAAATTATGCCAAAGATGTAGTTTTTTGGCCCAATATTAATAACGACATTTCTAACATTGTTAGCAATTGTGAAACTTGTATTCGTCATAGAAATTCACAATCAAAAGAGTCTTTAAAAAGTCATGAAATTGAACCAATACCCTGGTACAAGATTGGTGTAGATCTATTTGAATTAAATAAGAAACATTTTTTAATAGTTGTGGATTATTGGTCAAAATATATTGAAGTTGAATGTCTTAACTCTGGTTTCAGCAGTAAATTTGTCATAGACAAATTAAAATCTATATGTGCTAGGCATGGAATTCCCCAAACATTAATTTCTGATAATGGACCACCTTTTAATTCTGATGAATTCCGTAAGTTTTGTAATGTGTGGAATATTGAACACAAAACGTCTAGTCCATATCTTTCGCGATCTAATGGACTTGTTGAAAGATCCGTTCAAACCATAAAGAAACTTTTTACGAAGTGCATGGAAACAAAATCGGACCCCTATATTGCTCTACTCCACAAACTCCTCTTCCATAGTCCTCCGCGTGGGCGCCCTCTGGAACGGCAGTGGTCACTGACCATTGCCAACCAACGTCAAGCCGCCAGTGATGGCGGTGCGATGATTTGGTTGAGGTACCCCTGTGGTGTGGGGTGTGAAAAAAATACCACGGCCTTTCCCTTTGAGGGCCTGTCGTTAAAACCGACAATCAAAGGACAGGATGTGTATGCCAGCAACTTGCACTATCCGAAATCTTTATATGCTAACGAAACGTCAACTATGCCTCGGATAAGGACTGACTCAACGGTTACGACTTTTGGCTATCGTACAATGACAAAGATTGGATTCTGGAATGTGCGTACTCTCCTGGACAATGGATCAGAAGGTCCCCAGAACGCACGATTTCTTCAATTAGAGAGTGAATTTCTGAGGTACAAATTAAATATCTTAGGAGTTAGTGAGATAAGATGGTGGAACAGCGGAGAATTCATCTCTCCAACGGGCAGCACTGTAATGTTGTACTCCGGTAAAGCTACCGGTAGTCGTCGTGAGTCAGGTGTGGGGCTCCTTTTAACCAGAGCCGCGCGAAACTGTCTCTTATCCTGGGAACCGGTCTCTGACAGGGTCTTGACCGCCAGGTTCCGGACCAAAATGAGGAACATCTCAATAATACAATGTTATGCCCCTACTGAACCCGACAATGTCTTGGTAAAAGACTCCTTCTACGAAGAACTAAACGCCGTTCAGAGCAGAACACCTAAAGGTGACATTATAATGGTTATGGGTGATTTGAATGTGAAAGTTGGCGCCGATAACTATGGGCTCAGACATGTGATGGGGAGACACGGTCTTGGTGATCGTAATGACAACGGTGAAAGATTTGTAGAGTTCTGCAACTTTCACAGTCTCTTCATCGGAGGTACTATGTTTGAGCATAAGGACCACCACAAAATCAGTTGGTCCTCTGTTGATCGGCGCAGAACACAAAATCAAATCGACCATTTTGCCATTAGTAAAAGATTCAAGAGTTGCCTTCTGGACGTGCGAAACAAGAAGGGTGCCGATATTGGGATGGGAAGAGACCATTATCTTATGATCGCTAATGTTCGATTGCGTATTGCAGCCGTGCGCCGCCCCAGCGACGAAAGATCCAGGCCCCGCAAATTCAACACCGCTCGACTAAAAAATCCAGCTGTCTTACAACAATATAATGACCATCTTGCGCAAAAAGCGGCTGACATAACTAGTCACCCAGATAGTGACATAAACGAAAACTGGGATGCCATAAAAAATGCGTACATTGATAGCGCAAATACCATCCTTGGCCCAAACCCGGATTGCCGGAATAAGCCCTGGATGTCCGACGCTTCATGGCAGCGGATTGTTGAAAGAAAGGAGCTGAAAGTTCGTTTGGCTGCAGCATCAGACGACAATCGAAGCAGCATCGAACTCCTTTACCGTCAGAAAGCTCGAGAAGTTCAGCGTAGTGTGCGACGCGATAAAAGAGTTTATACCAATTCTCTTTTAGCGTCAGCAGAAGAAGCCGCTAGAAGTAACAACTTAAACGTATACGTGTCATCAAGGAGTTTACAGGTGGTCGTAACTCCTGCCAACATCCGGTGAAAGATAGTGATGGAAAGCTACTTATCTTGGAAGAAGATCAAATGAGGCGGTGGAAAGAACACTTCGCCGCGGTCTTGAACCGTGTAACCTCTGGTGAAGTTCCCCCTCATATAGATAATTTAGCTAACCATCAAAATGTGCGTATACGGTCCACTGCCCCGACTAAAGAGGAAATAGTCACTGCAATTATTGCACTAAAACGAGGAAAGCCCGCCGGACTTGACGCCATCCCTGCCGAACTTTATCAAGCAGCGCCAAGCGTAACTGCCGATTTGCTGCACCCACTTGTTGATAAAGCGTGGAATACAGAGACCTTTCCCACTGAGTGGAAGGAAGGTTTGATCATCAAACTTCCAAAGAAGGGTGGCCTCACAGACTGTAATAATTGGAGAGGCATTTGTGTGCTTCCTGCCGTTGCCAAGATAATAGCTAAAATCGTTCTGGAAAGACTAAAGGCCCACTTAGAAAGCACAATTTATGAAGAGCAGGCTGGCTTTCGATCCGGATTCTCCTGTGTCGATCACATTAACACCTTGCGAATCATCATCGAGCAATGCGCTGAATACGATTCTCCGCTTCATTTGCTTTTCATCGATTTCGAAAAGGCTTTCGATAGTGTGAACCGGGATTCTATATGGGCGGCCTTGCGCAGGAGAGGCATCCCTGAGAAGCTTGTGGCTATTATTAAGGCAACCTATGACGGCGCGAAATGTCGCGTTCTGCATAAAGGTAAGGTGTCAAGGGACTTTGAGATTCGCAGTGGAGTTCGGCAGGGGTGCATCCTCTCACCGATCCTATTCCTCATTGTGATCGGCGATGTGTTGCATGCAGCCCTATCCGGACTCGACAGAGGAATTCAATGGACTTTGACATCTTATCTACAACATCTTGACTACGCTGACGACATATGCCTACTCTCCCACAAAATCATGGATCTGTCCGCAATGGCGTTAGATCTCGAGAGGGAGGCAAGCAAGGTTGGGCTAAAGATTAATACCAACAAGACCAAGGTTCTTAGCCCGCCGTTGCGAAAAAGAAATCCGACACCTATTGCCATCAATATTAATGGGCAGCCTGTGGAGAAGGTGGACAACTTCGTCTACCTGGGTAGCATTGTTGCCGAAAATGGTGGTACGGAGCAGGACATCGCTCGTCGTATCAACCAGGCTAAACGCGCATACGGCATGCTGTCCAAAATCTGGCAGAGCAGTTATCTTAGCATCAAGACCAAGCTGGGCCTGTTTCGCTCCCTGGTACTATCAGTGCTTTTGTATGGGAGCAGTACATGGAAAGTTTCCGTAGGAGTTACCAGAAAGCTGCAAGTTTTCGTCAACTCATGTCTTCGTCGAATTTTAAGAATTTTCTGGCCCGAAACAATATCAAATGAAGAGCTAAGTCGGCGTACGGGTCAGATGCCAATCGACGAATTGATACGCAGGCGAAAATGGCAGTGGATAGGTCACACATTGCGGAAGAGTGATAACTGCATTGCTATGCATGCCATGAAATGGAACCCCATTTCCAACCAAGGCCAACCAAGAGGGGGTCCTCGAATCACATGGCGTCGATCTGTGGCAAAGGAGTGTCAGGTACTGGGTAAGTCTTTTGGGGAGTTGCGCCCTATTGCCCAGAACAGAGTACGATGGCGCGCAGGAGTAGTTGACGCGCTATGCCCCGCTAGGGGTTAAGGCAAAGTAGTACTATCGTGCAATTGCCAAAAATAATATTCCGTCACCTGCTGAATTACTTATGTCTCGAAAATTAAGAACAAAAATTCCGTCTACAAATAAAATTCTATATCCTCGTAAAGTTGACTTTAAAAAAGTTAAGAAATCAACGAACCAACAAAACCAAAAGAACGTGAATTATTATAATAAAAGTTCAAAGAGTTTAAAACCTTTGAAGGAAGGAGAACAGGTGTACTACAAACGAAATCCAAACTCCTACTGGACACCTGGGAAAATAAAATCAGTTTGTAATGAACCAAGATCTTATGTAGTTGAAGATGTTGAAGGAAATATATACAGACGTAATAGGCAACATATTATCGTATCTTCTAAGAAAACTTCCGCATTCCCAACTCCTGAAATTTCAGATAAAGATCCGTCTCCTCCTCATCCTAAAGACCCTCCTTCAATATCAAGAGAAAGTCATGTCACGACAAGATTTGGAAGAAAGGTTTTACCTCCATCTAAACTTACATATGAGTAGTAGTCTACAGATACGCGGTAAACCTTCAAATATTTCATATATAGTATTTTATGAATTCTAGATACTATTGATACAATACAATAGATACTATTACACATATTTTTATGTATATTCATTCTAACAAATATTTTGAAATAAAACTTACCAATGAATTTTAATTAAAGATTAAACATGAATCAACTTTTAAGTTTTTTTTTTAAATTTATCTTACAAAAGGAGATGTTATATGATGGTATTCAAATATACATAAACTAATACTATGTAATATAATAGTATTGTAATACTTACTAATATTACTAACCTCTACCATACATATTGTACTTTAGTCAGTAAGTCATAGTCGTCTAATAAAGACGTACATTTATACCTATTCAACAGTCAAGTCAAGTCTTTTAATTATTAAACCAAGGACCACAATATTACAGACTGGTTCGACCAAGAATGCAAAAATTCACTTGCCGCGAAAAACGGGGCCTATAGACAATGGATTCCACGAGCAACTAGAGCCAAAAGAGAAAAATATGACGAGCTACGGCGAATATCGAATAGAATAATTAGACGTAAAAAACATAAATACTTTGACGAGCAGTTGCTGAATATTAATGAAAACTTAGCTAATAGGAACACCAGACAAGCGTACAAACTAGTAAATACAATTAAGAACGGCTACCAATCCAGGACTAGCCTTTGTAAGGACAAGGATGGAAACATCATCAGCGACACCGATGGCATTAACAAACGATGAGCCTTTTATTTTGAAGAGCTTCTGAGCCTACCATCTAACGTCCCCACACAAGAAGCTCTCGACCATATTGTTGATCCAGGCCCACCCATACAACCCCCGACAGTAGAGGAAGTTGATCTCGCCTTGCGGTCACTAAAACGAAATGAAGCGCCGGGCGCTGACGAAATTCCAGCTGAACTGCTAAAATTCCGTGGAATGGGTCTAGCTAATGCCATACATCATTACTCCTGCGAGTATGGGAGGACGAGGAGATCCCAGACGATTGGCGCAGAAGCATCATCTGTCCAATTCACAAAAAGGGAGATAAACTGCGGCGTAAGAACTACAGAGGCATATCACTAGTTTGGACGTCCTTTAAAATTTTGACCAAAATTCTGGAAAATAGAATAAACCGTACGAAGAACGAATCATTGGCGAACATCAAAGCGGTCTCAGACCTGGTCGCTGAAGTGCTGGGAATACAACGTAAACATATACCTAATCTTTGTCGACTTGAAGCAGGCATACGACAGTATCAATCGTTTGTCAGGAGGATAGACAGTGGTTTTCTCAAACTAGAGATAAGGGCAGCATAAAAGCGATTATGTAAGGACTCATGGGGAGGATTGATCCCCTTAATTCCCCCTTATCTACGCAACTGAAGTGACGGCGTCGATATCACCCGCAAACTGTCAAAATCATTATTGCAACCTGCTCGGCAAATAAGGTAAAAATATTTTCTGCACGGTGAAACGGAACTTGTTTACCTAGGTAGGGGAAATTTATCCCATCATTCCGGAATGGTTCCGCCATCTGAACTCATCCATTGTAGTCAGTATTCAAATAAGAGAAGTGACAAAGTACCCATGTGCGCAATTTGAACTAATTGTAAGTATAAATCATCACCGAATAGATATAGGCAAATTGTTGACCAATTAACGATTTTCCTGTTTTCGCAATGAGTCTGATAGCATTCTTTATTTTTATTGCAATATGCAGCATGCATCAACATGACAATTGTCTGCAAAATGTGTAGACTCAAATATCTGTGTTTATTTAGGTGGAAAATTTAATTCGATAAATGGTTTCTCCTTTCAATTTATGTTTTCCGGATACTTGCTTTTATTCATTCTGAAAATATATTCAGCACCTAGAAATGAAATGCATTATTAAAGCATAATACGAGTAGGAATGTTAGCCTAGTCATTTAGTGGTGTTAGTTTTGATTTTTTACGAATCTGAGATTTGTGTGCTATTTGAGTTTTTGTTTCCATTTTTCAATATTTTGAAAACGGTTAACTTTAGTGAAAGATTTTCCGAGACAAAATGAAAGATCTTGAGCAGTTTAATAAAAAAAGTTAACGTCTCTTTTCCCTACCTTCAAAAGTTTTCGAGATCACTTGGAAAATATATTAGAATGAAACCACTACGAAAAAACTACGCCCGCAATCCGAGGGTTTTGTAGTGTCCCATGCCAATAGGAGATGAACTGTCCTACTCTTGGATATGCTTAACCATTCATGTTAGAACTATATTGCACACTGCAAGCTTGCGTAAAAAATATTAAAAATAAATTGCCTGAATAATTATAGAAAGTAGAGTCAGCGACCAGCATACCTTCCCCTCCACTCTTTCCCTCCTCCCTCCTCTCCCACTAATCTTTACCCTTTTGAAAATGGTTGACTCGCTCTACGTAAAACAATATGTAAGTATGTTGTACTCGTAGTACTAGTATGTAGTATAAGAGACCTGTTATGTGCATTTTTTGTATGGATGATATCAAAATGACCAAATCAAAATGAATGTACTACTATTAAATATTACGTGATTATTATGAAACTTGGAGACATTATTGCACATAATGTTGATTATCGTTGGCCATTAATATTTTCGACCTCGGATGAGTTTGATAAATGCAGGGATGTGCTAACTGTAACTATAGAAATATACTATTATTAACGTATTTTGAGAAGATATCAAAATTCCAATTTTTTTTTTATTTTCTATGCTAGTTGAAAGCCACCTTCCTGTACGTTTTCATATTTCTAAGTGTAACGGTCTCGAAATGGTAAGAGGAGTGGGACAAATTATGATCTCATATATTCCCCTCTACCTCTTTTCCCCTTTCTTCAAATTTAATAAAAACGCCAAATGGAATGTACTCGGTAATACCTTTCTCATGATACTCCACTTGCCTATACCAGACGAAAAAAAAATGATGACCTTAATTTCCCCTTAAAGCAGCAACCCGCCTACCTCCCCCTCCACTTCTCCCCCTCCCACTCCTGTCCCACCTATCTTTACCCTTTCAGAAATGGTTAACTCTAATTCACTTTACGAAAAACAATAAACAATATTCAAGTATGCAGTACTCATAGTATTGTACTAGTACGTAGCAGAGGTCGGCTATGTGCATTTTTTGTATGGATGGTGTCAAAATGTCAAAATTTAAATGAATGTACTATTATTAAATATTATATGATTGTAATGAAACTTGGAGATATTATTGCCTATGATGTTGGTTATCATTGGCCATCAATATTTTTGACCTCGGGTCTGCTTAAGGGGTACAAGGGTGTGCTAACTGCAACTATAGAAATGTACTATTATTAACCTTTTCTGAAGAGATTTCAAAATTCTATAAATCTAGGTTTTCTACGCTAGTAAAATTCCACTTTTCTGTAAATTTTCATATTTCTAAGTATAACGGTCTCGAAATGCAGGGGGGGGGACAAACTCGAATCACATATTTTTCCCTCTCCCTCTTTTCCCGTTTCATCAAATTTGAAAAAAATTCCAAAAATGGAATGTACCCGACGGTACCTCTCTTATGATACCCCACTTTCCTGTACCAAACGAAAAAAAAATTTCGACCTTCATTTCCCCTCTATGGGGACCTCCCCTTAAAGTTGACCTATTACAACGATTCGCTTTCTCCGGCGAATTATAGTAATTCTACACATTCCTACAAAATTTCAAATATGTAGCTTTAGCCCTTCGTGAGATATTCCATGGACAGACGGACAGACGGACGGACATTTGACCGATTTCATAAGGGTTTTGTTTTACAAAACCCTAAAAAAGAAGAATTGCCCTTATTAGGTTCAAATGCGAATATCTCGAAAACTATTGAAGATACAGAAAAAGTCGTGCTAAACTTTTTTAATGAACTAAGATTTTGGAAGAAATGACATAAAAAGAGCGATGATGCTCATCTTTAGGCCAGTCCCATGTATCATCATTATAGTGGCGCAACAGCCCGTAGTCGGGCCCTGGCCGCCTGGATCATCGTCCTCCGATTACCCCGGTCAAGTGACCGTGTCTTCCAATTTCGGACGTCCAGAAGTTGTTCGGCGTCCTTATCGACTGAGCCTTTCTAGCGAGCTCTCGGTCTTCCTCGCAGCCTTGCTCCGGCGACGCGTCTTGCATTGAATATTTTCTTAGGCATGCGGTCATCGTCCATTCGTTGTATATGTCCTTCCCATTGTAGACATTGTAGTTTGACGATTCTCGAAACTCCCAGGTCATTGTTGTACTGGATGCGCTGTTCGAAAATTCGCCGAAGGACCTTTTGTTCAAATGTATTTTATTTATCATATTTTCGGAGGCTTGAGTAAGGGTCCAGGTTTCGCAGCCATAGCATAGCACAGGTCGTAAGATGGTTTTGTATATGCGGAGCTTAGTATTTCTAGGCACATGCTTCGATTTCATTATCAGGAGGACCGAGGAAAAAGGCTTATTTGCTAGCTGTATCCGTGGGTTGATTTCATCATTTTTATTGGCGTCATTTGACAGGTTATTTCCAAAGTAAATGAAGTCGTCTACAAATTCGATAATGACGTCCCCGAAGTTGATGTTCGGTTTTTCTGGCGTCCTTGTTCTTGATTGCATCATTACTTTTGTTTTGTTTTGTCCTAGTTAATGCGTAGTCCAACTTCTATTGCAGCCGTGTACTTTGAAGTTATTCTGCGGCGGACAGGCTTCGGAACATGAAGTTGATAATGTAGTCAGCGTACGCCATCAACTGTGTCAACTTGAAGAGCAGTGTTGTACTGAATCCTTAGTTGTAGGACGACTGTTCAAGTCTGTCAAACCTTTAGATGTTAAACTGCAGAGAACGGGTGCTTGAAAGCTGCTCAGTTATGGAGAGAAGTGGGCGGGGTTTATTTTATCTCTGACTTAAGGACGTACATATTTTTTTCTATCACCCGTATGCCCCTAAAGTAAAACTCAAAACATCCCCGAGATACCTGAAACAAAATCATTAAAATTTAACCCCTGATGGTTGGGGTCAGGTCGCGACGAAAGTAACCCACCATCCCTCGCGAGGACGTGCGACGAAATTTAATGCCCTAACGCCCAAAATAAAGAAATAGGATGCGCGTGTACCTACATTATCCAAGGGTCACTACGAATTTAGCTAAAAAAAGCAACTGAAACCACCAAGTTCTCAATGTGACTTCATCATGTTATTTGCTTATTAATTCAACAATTCAATATAAAGAAAACTTAAGTAAAGGAATGGAAAGAGTAATCATAATAATATTAAAGTACCTAAATCATCCTATATATGAGATAAAAATCATCATATGCATCTACGGGTTAATCAAAAAGGGAATATCTATGTGCGCACAGAGATGGAGTGTTTAACACCAGACCTATAAGTGGGTGTATCTTTTTTTTTCGAATTATGCCGATTGATGATTTAGGTGTAAATGTGTAAATACGTAAGTATGTAAATATGTAAATATGTAACTATGTAAATATGTAAATATGTAGATATAGAGATGTGTAAATTTGTAAATATGTAAATATGTAGATATGTAGATATAATAAATATATGCTTTTCTGAACGATTTTAACAAATCAATATAATAATTGTAGTATTAATATATAACAATTAATACGTGTCTGTTTAGATTTTAAAGAAGGGAAGCGTAAGTCATTGTTTCCACATATAATTGCCTAATGCAAATTGAAGCTTCATTATTCACGACCAGCTATATGTGATATGTGTCGATCACCTGACCATTTTGACCAACGAGGTCCTGTGTCCTTCATGTAGACAAAATTCAACGATGTGTAATGCAGACGTTCCTTACAATCTTGTGAGCTTTACTTCATCGACAGATTAACTTAAACGCAATTAGCGTATATATGTTGGTACATCAGTGGCGAAAGCAAGTGAAGCAGTGTAAGTCATTGAATCTTTGACTAATCCCGCGAATCCTTCACATCCACATTTCCAAAATATGCGCGTATCTATTTAAAAGTGGGCCGAGGTACAGCTTCTTTTGTGCCTGGTACGTCCTCCGGCCGGAAAGCGACTTTCCAATTTTCGCTGCCTGTACCTCGGCGCTAAGAATTAATCCAATCCAATGGCTCTTATTATTTTTTTATTCATTCCTTTTTGGTTTCTCTTTGTATTTGATTTTTAAGTTTTGACTTCCCGAGTGACACACACTTCTTATCGGCTAACTGGTCTCCGCAAAAGTCATTCCGCACATTTTTGACCGTATTGAAACCGGTCACTTTTGTGTGAAGTTGGAAAAATGCATTATACCAATCAGGTGTTGAATCGGGTCAAATAGCATAATGGTACGTTTTCACTGCATTTAATTTCAACCAAAATTCAAAATTTTGATTTTTGATTCTCCTGTATGTTAATACGGTGATTATTACACACAGGTAATTCCTATCACTTCAGTGCCACGGAATAACCTGAGGCTAAAACATGATATAGGCTTCGATATTGAATGTATAAAGAATGGCTGCGTTTCGCGGGTACGAAATAAATAGCGAATAGATCCGGAACTGCTCGAGTGTCTTTCCACCACAGCACAGCCACAACAGTGTACACCATGACTACTGAACGATCAGCTCAATCGAGATTGAAAAATCGGCAAGCTGACTATGGTGGCATTATAATGCGCGGTTTTTATCATTTTCATTTGTCATAAACATTGAAGACCTATTAAAATCGTGGTCACAATTCTTGGGTAATTCACAAGAACCGAAAAAAAACCACGAAGAAGATGAGCAGTGAGCATAATTATTTCTTGGTCAGTGGAATGACATTTGATTTGGTCATGATCCACTGAGTAGAAATCGATCAGTAACGTCTGTGTGTGAAGGATTACCATTACTTCAGGAGTTTCCAGAGAGCGTGACCTGTGGGCTAAGTGGGCTTTGTCATCGTCTAAAATCTTTAACATGATAAATTCCCACTGATCGGCCTTTTAAATCCGATAGCAAATAACGAGCGTTTCCCACCTTCTTAACTACAAGGCTTTTCAAAAACTTAAAATCTAGCTTCGAGCTGTAGCGTGCCGCTGCATCACTTTTCGCGAAGTTACGACGATACACAACTTCTCCTGGTCTAAATTCATCAACCCTTCTAGCACGTAAATTATATCGTTGTGCTTGCTTCGTAAATGCTTCGTGAATGTTGTCTTGGACTTGTTGTCGAAGGATAACTAACTTATCAGCGGGGTCAAGGGGTTCGGTATTAGTCGATAATAAATTAATATTTCTCAAGAGACTGTACGTCTGGCCATTGGTTACCATTGGTTGTCCAAATACCATGAAGTAAGGAGAAGTTTTAATTGTAGTGTGATGTGCTGATCGAAGTGCACAATTGATCTCGGTTATTCTGGCATCCCAATCTGTTTGCTTTGGATGTATGTAGGCTTTGATTGCAGCTACCAGCGAACGATTGACTCGTTCGGAGGCATTCGCTTGCGGAGAATACACGGCTGTGTAGAGATGATTGACTCCGTATTTTGCCAACAAATTGTTAAAGATAACCGAGGTGAATTGTACACCGTTATCAGTCACTATCGACTCGGGCACGCCAAAGGTGTGAAAAATCCTTTTCTCCAGCCAATTGACAATCGTTTCGGCCGTGAACTTCTTTATTGGCTCAATAAACGAAAATTTAGAGAGGTGGTCCAGTAACACAATAACGCCTATATTACCTATTTTTGATCTGGGGAAAGGTCCAACTAAATCCATATACAAACGCTGGAATACGCGTTCGGAAACGATATGGTTTAGCATAGGCGGACGTAAACTGTAGTTTGGAGCTTTGGTTTGCTTGCAGATCTCACAAGAGTTGACAAAATCCTGCACTTGTTTAGCCATATTAGGCCAGAAAAAGAGAGTCCTAATTCGATGAAGAGTTTTAGCAACACCTCCGTGAGAGCTTAACGGGTGATCATGTGCCCGTCTTATCACATCGTTTGTCAACTCCTCCGGTACCCACAGCTTCCATGATTGTTGTTCTTGCAAATCGCTTCCGGACGCGTATTCAGTACGCTTGTATATAAATTTATCGGACACTTTAAGATCGGGAAGTTTGGCCTCATTCTCCATGATATGATCCTTAAGTTTCATATATTTTGGAGATAAAAAGAAATTGGATTCTAAATCAATATCAGTAGAATTTTCAAACGGATTTTCAGACGATAAAGCGTCGACGCAATGAATACGCGATAATGCATCAGGTACTACATGCTGTGTGCCCTTCCGATGACTTATTGAAAAGCGGAAGCCCTGAAGTTTTAGGGCCCACCGAGCTAAACGGCCATTCAAATCTGACTGATTCATCAGCCACTTCAGCGAAGCATGATCTGTTACTATTCCAAACTCTTGTCCTTCGACGTATGGACGAAATTTTTTTACTGCTTCCACCGCTGCTAAGCATTCCTGTTCCGTCACTGTGTAATTCTGCTGTGCAGAATTCAGTTTCTTCGACATGAACGCTATGGGAACCTCGATACCCTCATCGGTTATTTGAGTTAGAACCCCCCCGATTCCTGCATGACTGGCATCACATTGGATACTGAACGGACGGGAAAAGTTTGGACTGTGCAACACAGGAGATTTTGTTAGGCTGTCCTTTAAAGCTTGGAAAGCAAGGAGACCATCTTCCGTCCAACTAAACTTTCTCGATTTTCTGAGCATGTCGGTTAAAGGTGCGGCGACGGTAGCATAGTTAGGTACAAATTTTTGATACCATCCGCACATGCCCAGAAAACGTCGTAGTTGTTTAGTGGTCTTTGGCTGCGGAAATTCGTTGATGGATTGAACCTTCCCAGGATCAGTCCTGATAGTACCGTTGCCTATGATATGGCCCAAATATCCAACTTCCCTCATTACAAATCGGCTTTTCTCTACATTCAGAGTCAGCCCTGCCTTTCTTATGCACAAAGCAACTTCCTGAAGTAGCAGGAGATGCTCTTCGAATGTGGACGAGATCAACAGCAAGTCATCCAAGTAAACAAACACACAAGTTCGCAAATGCGCAGGGATGACGCGGTCCATTAGCCGTTGCATAGTTTGCGGAGCGTTACAAAGCCCAAAAGGCATTGTAACAAACTGGTACAACGGTCTTCCGGGAACCGTGAACGCTGTCTTATCCTTCGACGCTTCATCTAAGGGAATCTGCCAAAACGCATCTTTCAAATCTAAGCTCGAAATGAACTCAGCTTTGGGGAGGCGGCTCAGAATCCCATCGATGAGCGGCAAAGGATAGGCATCCTTCAAGGTTACCTCGTTGACTCGGCGTGCATCCAGACATAAGCGCACTTTCCCTGGTTTGATTACTAGTGTGACTGGCGAAGACCAGGAACTTTGGGATTCCTCAATCACGCCCAAAGCCAGCATCCGATCAACTTCTGCGTATAGGAGTTTTTCAACGGCGGGAGAGACTGCAAAGTGTCTCTGCTTAATAGGCTTGCTGCCTCCGACGTCGATGGCGTGTGTGGTTAATGTCGTACGCCCTAAACCCTCAGTCGCGAAAGACGGAAACATGGCTATGACCGTGTTGAGGCGGTTCCGATCGTCAGTGGATAGCGAATGTTGATTATTTTGGTTGTCGCTTTGTACATCAGCTGGCAGAGCTGCTGAATATAGGGAATTCACAAATAGGTCAGAGGCAAGTTGGAATTGGCGGACAAAATCCACGCCAAGGTAGAGGTTTTGTTGTAATGATGGTATTATCAGAAACTCCATAATTTTTGTGACACCTCGGAATAAAACTGGAACAGAAACCTTCCCAACGGCATGGTGACTCGTTCCATCTGCAGTCTTTAGTCTAAGTTTGAATTTCTCCAATGGACACAGATTGTTATCCATGAAGCGTTTGGCTAAACTTGAAGCAATGACGCTGCAGGAAGCCCCTGTATCGACAAGACCGCTAACTAACGAGTCCAAGAGTTGAACACTAGCATAGGGTCTGATGTCACCTCTGGGTCGATCAGAAAGTAAGGCCCCACAGTATTGACGTCTGGAGGCTTTAACTCGTTTCCAAAATTTTTGAAGGCGAATGGTTGATCGTTTTTTAGGAGTTAAATGAAGCTCGTTCATGTCAAAGATACGCTGTCGTGCGGCAACATATTCTTTTACGCGTTCATGCAGTGGACGGAAACTGAAATGCTGTAGTGATTTAGGTTTTTGATGAACCTCTGTGCGTTCATTCGTTACGTTTATTAGTTGACAAGAGTCAGGAATAGCAAATAACCCCCCCGCCGAAGCAGCTAATAAATCAGTCGAGACATCTTGATCGTTTAATACTCTGCGCGGTGTTGCCGATAATTGAGTGGAGGCGTCCACTAACGTGACATCCTGTTTGACGGGTTCTGACTGTGAGGAACTATTATTTAAATGTGGCAGGACTTCTTGTGTGAAAAATTGATTATTAGATGAATCTTCGACTACATTTCGGTGAATGTACTGGCCTCGCATTGCACTCCTTTCGATTCTTTTGAAGTCCTCTGCTGGTGTTGAGGCTTCGGACGAATCAAGTTTTTTGAGATTGAGCAACGCACACATTGTGGCTTATACACACCGGCGGCTCCACAACCAAAACAAAACCGTTTTAGTGGTTCAAGGCAGTCGGCATAAGAATGACCGCTTTGTTTGCAATTCCAACACTCTAGAGAACGAAGTTCACATATTTCGTGGGACGCATTGTAGTTTATGTAATTTCTGAGATCAGCTTGATCTTGTTCGTTGCTTACAGTTGACTCTGACTGCGCTGATATTTCTGAGACATCTCTCAAAGAAGAACGTGCAACACGCATTCGACGTATTTCAGCCTCGACATTTTCGGCACGCTGCGCACAACGTCGAAATTGAGAGAGCGAAGTAATATTTAGTTGAGAAAGGCTTCTTTTAATTTCCGGAAGAACATTTTGTTCCAGTATTTCTACTAGCTCTTCCTCATTCATTGGTGGTGAAAGCCGATCAGCCAACAGCCTGACGCTATCATAATAGGTTTTAAACGGTTCACCAATCTTTTGCAATCGATTTCGAATCAGGTAACGAATATTGGCAGATGAGCGCTGATCACTATATTCTTCGCGTAACGCATCGCGTAAAGTTGGCCAATTGAGATTTCTCACGCTTCTGTGGTAGCGCCAGAACCAATCACTGGCTTTCCCGAGGAGAAGCACATGAAAATGCTGGCACATAATCGAAAAATCTCCTCTAAGTGTTTGTGCCGTTAGTGCTTCAACCTTGTAAATGAACATGTCTATCGGCACATGTTGATCATCCCCATTAAATTTGGTATTCCACCCCGACATAATATTTCCCACTTTCTCCGAGGAAATAGTAGCTGGACGCTGTGATGTTCGTTGAACTGGTTGAAACGCCGTTTGGCGCTGTCTTTGTTGTGGTAGAAAAGATTAATGATTATAGGGTGGTGTTGGTTCATTAGCCAACGCCTCGAAAGCGGCTTCAGCCATAGTCTGATGTGTCCTTGAAGGCGTTTGTATGGACTCTCTATTATATCCTTCGGCCGTAGCTAGTCGGCGGTCAGGTCTTGAGCGATTAGCATCCTGAAACAGGGAATCGAAACTGCCAAGAGCCTCTGCCTGTTCAAACATCGGTTCTGAGAGGGGAAGTTGTTCTCCAGCTCGTGATTCTCTTCTATTTTGTGGTAGTCTAGAAGGAGTGAGGCGCGAACGAAGTTGATCTCTTTCCAGAGACAACCGCGTAAGCTGATGTTCAATGAGAGCTAAACGATCTGAAGCATCGTCAGCAGGCTGCTGGAGTCCCACTGAAACTTGTCTGCGGGTTTGTGATCTTGTCACTGGCGGATCCAAACGAGATATTTCTACCACGGCAGGACTATTTCGAGATGCACATGGCTCACTCGATTGGTTCTCTATTCCATCAGAAATCATAGTTAACATCCTTGTGGTACAGGATTGTCGGCAGACTGGGCAATTTTTTTGCTTGGTAAGCCAGGCTTGAATACACTTTCTGTGGAAAGTGTGTTCACAAGAGGTAACACACACGTCTTCTCCTCCATATAAGGTATCCTGGCAGATTGTGCATCTTATCAGATCAGATCCTACAGGTTGATCAGATATTCCGACAATATCTTCAGATGTCGCCATTACGGTTAAGAGTTAGATTCAAAATTTATTGTTGGTACTCGTAAGTTAGGTAAGTAGTAGTATAAATATATGTATAAATATAAGAGCAAAAAGAATGGTATATTATAGTAGGTATTCCTTTTTTATAAACAATTGATTTAACGAATTTCAGGGATTACGGTTTCAGTATACTTCTAGCCTATTCTATAGTGACCATTGAAAAAGAATATGATAGGGTTGAATTAATCATAATATTGCAATTCAGGTAAACAACACGCGTGATAAATATTTTTGCTTCAGGTATGAGTAGAGAGTATTTTAAGTTTCAAATAAAAACATAATGTCATCTAAGCCATAGTTATCGAAAGTTCCTAAAGTTTCAGTTGGAATTGACAAAAATACAGGAATATTAAAATCGTCAGAAAATCGAGTTGAATAACAAATGTAAACACTTGTTTTCACAATTCTCAAAGATTTCCTGCCTTTTAAAATCAAACCTTTTTGTCACCAATAAGGAATAAGAACAGCTGTAATGATTCAAGTTATATAGGAGAGTTATTGCTCGAACAGAAAGGTGAAAATAGATCAATTGAAGCACAAGGTTCAACTTCAGAAGGTAAACCTTCTAGTGGGAAAGTTCCAAGTAGCTACAGTATGATTATTTATCACGACGCAAAAGCATCCTAACGACACAAAATAAGCATAATCTCTTACAACCGAGTTCGATAACACAAGAGACAACTTTATGTGAAAAAAAAATAATGCCTATCTCCCTTCGTTCGTCGCATGGAGCTGAGAATGAAACACAGACACTTTATGCAAACTTAGAAAATAGGCTGTGGGGTTCAAAGAGATTGAGTTGTAAGGAAGTAATAACTAGCTTTAATTTAACTATCAAAATGGCCCCACGTTGGGCGCCAAATGTACTGAATCCTTAGTTGTAGGACGACTGTTCAAGTCTGTCAAACCTTTAGATGTTAAACTGCAGAGAACGGGTGCTTGAAAGCTGCTCAGTTATGGAGAGAAGTGGGCGGGGTTTATTTTATCTCTGACTTAAGGACGTACATATTTTTTTCTATCACCCGTATGCCCCTAAAGTAAAACTCAAAACATCCCCGAGATACCTGAAACAAAATCATTAAAATTTAACCCCTGATGGTTGGGGTCAGGTCGCGACGAAAGTAACCCACCATCCCTCGCGAGGACGTGCGACGAAATTTAATGCCCTAACGCCCAAAATAAAGAAATAGGATGCGCGTGTACCTACATTATCCAAGGGTCACTACGAATTTAGCTAAAAAAAGCAACTGAAACCACCAAGTTCTCAATGTGACTTCATCATGTTATTTGCTTATTAATTCAACAATTCAATATAAAGAAAACTTAAGTAAAGGAATGGAAAGAGTAATCATAATAATATTAAAGTACCTAAATCATCCTATATATGAGATAAAAATCATCATATGCATCTACGGGTTAATCAAAAAGGGAATATCTATGTGCGCACAGAGATGGAGTGTTTAACACCAGACCTATAAGTGGGTGTATCTTTTTTTTTCGAATTATGCCGATTGATGATTTAGGTGTAAATGTGTAAATACGTAAGTATGTAAATATGTAAATATGTAACTATGTAAATATGTAGATATAGAGATGTGTAAATTTGTAAATATGTAAATATGTAGATATGTAGATATAATAAATATATGCTTTTCTGAACGATTTTAACAAATCAATATAATAATTGTAGTATTAATATATAACAATTAATACGTGTCTGTTTAGATTTTAAAGAAGGGAAGCGTAAGTCATTGTTTCCACATATAATTGCCTAATGCAAATTGAAGCTTCATTATTCACGACCAGCTATATGTGATATGTGTCGATCACCTGACCATTTTGACCAACGAGGTCCTGTGTCCTTCATGTAGACAAAATTCAACGATGTGTAATGCAGACGTTCCTTACAATCTTGTGAGCTTTACTTCATCGACAGATTAACTTAAACGCAATTAGCGTATATATGTTGGTACATCAGTGGCGAAAGCAAGTGAAGCAGTGTAAGTCATTGAATCTTTGACTAATCCCGCGAATCCTTCACATCCACATTTCCAAAATATGCGCGTATCTATTTAAAAGTGGGCCGAGGTACAGCTTCTTTTGTGCCTGGTACGTCCTCCGGCCGGAAAGCGACTTTCCAATTTTCGCTGCCTGTACCTCGGCGCTAAGAATTAATCCAATCCAATGGCTCTTATTATTTTTTTATTCATTCCTTTTTGGTTTCTCTTTGTATTTGATTTTTAAGTTTTGACTTCCCGAGTGACACACACTTCTTATCGGCTAACTGGTCTCCGCAAAAGTCATTCCGCACATTTTTGACCGTATTGAAACCGGTCACTTTTGTGTGAAGTTGGAAAAATGCATTATACCAATCAGGTGTTGAATCAAATAGCATAATGGTACGTTTTCACTGCATTTAATTTCAACCAAAATTCAGAATTTTGATTTTTGATTCTCCTGTATGTTAATACGGTGATTATTACAGTGTGCCGCTGTGGTCTGCATTCATTACCCGGATGGTGTATCCTGGTGCCAGACTGAAGAGGTTCGGAGCCAGTCCATCGAATTGCTTCAATCCAGTACGTGTTTCAAAGAGATCAGTCAGCCTGTTTTTGGTCCTGACTTCTGAGACGGAGTTAATCATCGTCATCTTCGTTAATAATCTGCTTGCTTAAAATCGACAAAGATTTGGTATACGTCAACTTTATGTTCCCAGCACTTTTCCAGGATCTGCTTGACCGTGAAAAGCTGATCGGTTGTTGATCGGCCAGGTCTGAAACCGCCTTGATTTTCGCCAATGATTCATTCAGCGTACGGCTTTATTCTATTTTCCAGGACGTGCTGACTTATGAGATGCCTCTGTAATTCTCACACCACAATTTATTTTCCTTTTTGTGGATGGGACAGATGATGCCCCTACACCAATCTTCTGTGATCACCTCATCCTCCCAGATTCGCTGAAGTAGTTGATGTATTGCATTTAAGAAACCCGTGCCACCAGATCTTAGCAGTTCAGCTGGAATCTCGTCTGCACCCGGCGCTTTATTCCGTTTGAGTGACTGCAGGGCGAGATCAACTTCTTCTACTGACGGGGCTGTGTATTGGGGCCATGATCGGCCAAATCGTCAACAATAGGGGTTTCTTGTATGGGGACGTGGGATGCGGAGTTAGGAAGCTCTTCGAAATAAGCCACCATCGTTTTTTGATGCTATCCTTGTTCTTACAGAAGCTGGTCCTGGGCTGATAGTCATTCTTATTCGTGTTTACTAGTCCGCACGCTTGTCTGATGTTTCTATTAGCTAGTTAATTATTAATATTCAGCAACTGCTCCTCCACGAATTTTCGTTTCTTACGTCTAATTATCCTATTTGATATTTGCTGTAGCTCGTCATATTTTTCTCTCTTAACTCTAGTTGGATGTTGGATATATTGTCTGTAAGCTTCGTTTTTTGCGTCAAGTGATTTTTGGCATTGTTCGTCGAACCAGTCATTTCGCGCTCGCCGGGCTTTATGTCCGACCTTCTCTGCAGCCTCCTTGATAGAACTTCCCACAAAGCCCCATACAAATACATTTTAATCTTAATCCATTTGCTTTCAAGTTGTCTGTGAGGTGCTTTGAAAATTGTCGTCCGTTTCGCCACGATTCAGGAGATACCCTTATCCACCAGGCGAATGCAAGAATGTATCCATTTTCTGACCCAAGGGCATTAAGAGTAGTCTATACATTCGCGTCAACACCCCCACTTATATACATGATACCCATCTTACCTATATATAATTTCATTGCCAAGAATGCCCTTTTTGCACAAAAAAGGACTCAAAATCATCTTTCCTAGATATCACTTCATTGCCAAAAATTTTCTTTTTTCCACACTTGAGGACTAAAAATGCTTTCAACATTAGTCTAGTGCAATCGCCTCATGACCCTCAGTCATAAGATACCCATTTGTCTAGATATCACTTTATTACCTCAGATGTCTTTTTTTTCTGCACCAAAAGACTCAAAATACCTTCAAATGTAATCTAGAACATTCTCCTCAACATAGTCATGTGATACCCATTTTGCCTAGATATCACTTCATTGCCAAAAATGTCCTTTTCACACCAAAGGACTCAAATAGCCTTCAACATTAGTCTAGTGGAGGGGTTGGCAACCAGAAGCCCGCGGGCCGTATGCGGCCCTCTATACGTTTTTGTGCGGCCTGCCAGGCGATAGCTAATTATGTACTTTAAGTTAAAGAATCTGCAAAACGCGAGCATTCTGTAAACGCACACAAGTTCTTACTTGTAGGTCGTAAAGATATGTGAAGTCCATAACAGACCTTGAGGCAAAAGCCGAAGTATTAGCTCATAGTGCTAATACATAGCCCCAAACAACACTCGATTAGTTAAACAAAGAATAGCTAGTCTGTCTAGCGGTGCTTGTTGTTAAAAAGGAATTTGCTTAATGTTTGGGTATTTCGAAAGCGGTGGCAGACGTCATCAAAACTTCCAAACAATGGATGCACTTGATTCCAACGCCATTCGGTTCAGAGCGCTCCACCAAAAATTGGGATATTTCGATAATAAGAAAAGGCGAAAAGGCAGACCAAAATTGTTGACCTGTGTAGGTTCTACTGAAACGAGTCAAGTTTCGCTGTGCTCTTTAAAAGAATTGGTCTGTCTTTTTGGAATGAAACTTGTGGAAGTATCAGTGATGCGAGAGAAAAAAAAGAGCAATTAGATAAATTTTTTAGCGAAATTATGACAAAATGCCTACTAAGGGTCGATTACAATGCGCGAGTCTGCTTGCTAAAAGCTGGCGAGTCGGCTAGCGCTGTTGTCGTAATAACATACAACTTTTGAACTCGCTCGGCAGCCAACTTGTAGAAGGTTGCATTAGCAACACTCGCACGAAATGGTTGGATCGATATTTTGAAGGCACCAGCATGAACTAGCGGGATATTCGTAGCTGTAGCCTAATTTACTTGGTAGTCAACACACCATCGAACAGCGAAATTTTCTCGCACAAGTTGAGCTACCTGCTAGTTAGCTAGTGAACTTGATTATATTCATCATCATCGTGGCGCGATAGCTCGACGTCGGGCCTTGGCGGCCTGGATCATTGTCCTCCAATTATTTCGGTCACGCGACTGCGTCCTTTAATTTTGGAAGCCCAGTAGCTGCTCAGCGTCCGCATGTACTGAGCTCTCCAACGAGCTCTCGGTCGTCCTCGCTCCGTCGAATCGTCGTCCGTTCATTACTCCCTTTGGCATGCGACCATCGTCCATTCGTTGTGCATGCTTTTTCCATTGAAGTCATTGTAGTTTGACGATTTTCGAAACTTCCAGCTCATCGTACAGTTCATACAACTCATGGTTGTACCGGATGCGCCATCCATCTCGATCGCAAACAGCCCCAGCATGTATGTATCTGGAGGCTTGACTTATTAGGGTCCATGCTTCGCAGCCATAGCATAGCACTATGGTCGTATTATGGTTTTGTACACGCAGAGCTTCGTGTTTCTGTGCACATGCTTCGATTTCATTATATGGAGAATCGAGAAAAAATTCTTATTAGCTAACTGTATCCGTCGCTTGATTTTGTCAGTTTCGTTGGCGTCCCTTGACAAGTTGCAACCCAGGTATATGAAGTTGTTCACGAACTCGATGTGGAGGTCCCCCACATTGATGCTCAGTTGTGCAGGTGTCCTCGTTGTCGATTGCATCATTATTTTAGTTTTACCCTCGTTGATACGTAGTCCAACTTCCTTTGCAGCGGTATCGAGCGTATGCAGAAGTTCTGCGTCAGCCAATCTTCGGGACATGATGTTGATGTCGTCGGCGTACGCTGCTAATTGTGTCGACTTGATGAGTAGCGTCTTGCTGTTGTCCATATTCATAGCCTGAATAGCGTATTCCAGGGCTAGGTTGAAGAGCGTCGGTGCCAGCCCATCGCCCTGTTTCAGACCAGTGCGTATTTCAAATAGATCAGAAAGTCTATTATGGATCCTGACCTGTGAGACGGAGTTGGTAATCGTCATCTTTGTCAGTCGCACTAATTTTGCCGGTATCCCAAATTGCAGCATGATGTTGTACAGTACTCCACGATCGATACTGTCGCATGCCTGCTTGAAGTCGACAAAGATTTGATATACGTCTACGTTATATTCCCAGCACTTCTGGAGCATCAATTTGACCGTAAAGAGTTGATCGGTTGTGGAGCGACCAGGTCTGAAACCGATTTATTAAGAGATGTTTAGATTTTATCCCGGTTGCCGCTTTTTAAGGAAATTTGTTTTCACAATTATCTATGTAATTCCTCGTGTATTTTCTACACGCATCTCCCTTTTCTTGAGATAAGTGAAAGCGGATTAAGTTATCAACAAATTCATCACTTATCATCTTCTCGTGGGAAATGTTTTTTCCGTCATTTGACAATATTCATCAGTCCGCTGGCATGATGCGTTGGACACACAAGGTTTATTCCGGCAATCCGGGCTAGTGCAAAGGATGGTATCTGCGCTGTCAATGTCCGTTTTTCTGATAGCATCCCAGTGTTCGTTCAAATCACAACCTGAGTCACTACTTATCTCAGCTGCTTTTTGCGCAAGGTGGACGTTATGCTGTTGAACAACAGCTGGACTTTAGAGTCGGGTGGTGTTGAATTTTCTGCACCTGAATCTTTCGTCACTAGGACGGTGCGGCGCACGGCTGCAATACGCAATCAAACATTAGCGATCATAAGATAATGGTCTCTTCTCTTCCCATTCCAATATCGGCACCCCTCTTATTTCGCACGTCCAGATAGCACCTTTTGAGTAATTTTCTAATGCCAAAGTGGTCGGCCAAAATTAAGGTCAAATTTTGTTTATCGACTGGTATAGGCAAGTGGGGTGTTGTGAGGAAGGTAATGTTTAGTTTACTTTACTTATATTTGAAAAAAAAGGGGAACAATGAGGGAGGATAAATTATAAGATCGTAATTTGCCCCCCCCCCCATGCATTTGGAGACCGTTACACTTAGAAAAATGAAAACTTCCAGGAAGGTGGGTTCCGAACAGTATATAAAACGGGAAATAATGGAATTTGTATATCTCCTCAAAATAGGTTAATAATAGTTTGTTTCCATAGTTACAGTTAGCGCATCCCTGCATCCCTTAAACACGTCCGAGATCAAAAGTACCGATGGCCAAGGATAACCAACACCATAGGCAATAATATGTTCTAAGTTTCATTACAATCACGTAATATGATTGGGCATATAAGATACTATATTATAGGTCAGACATTTTATTTTTTTATCCATCTAAGTGGTACCAAGAAGGGCAAGGAGCCGATACTTACATACCAAAATAAGTACTTGCTACAAAACCCTCGGATTGCGGGCGTAGCCCTCTATATTCCAGTTTCATTTTAAATTGAACAGATTTAATTTCAATCAAGCCATACGATTCAAACTTCAACATCTCTAGGATTATCCCAACGAAAGTGTCTCCGAAATAATACATGCTATACTATATTCCTGAATGCATATTGTACATTCATACGGAATAAACGATTTTGAATTCTCGAATACGTCAGAGGAATACTACTTGCATACGTATTACTAAACAAAGGGGATGGACATTATTTACAGTCAAGCGTTGAGCGGGCATCCCATTCATCTCTTTTCGTCCGGTTTGACCATTACCGCTTTCGCGTGGTTTCCATAAATTCCAATTTGGACAAGCAGCTTTCACCAAACAAGCAAACAAACGATCTGCTGGCCATCCGCAAAGAGCATCAACTCTTGTTTTGTTTTTCCATAGAACATATTTTGGTCGTGGCCTCTCATCAAAAAGGAAACAGTCGTTCCGCCATTCATCTGTTCATCCTTTGTCCGTTCGTTCGTCTGTCGGTTTCATCAGTTCGGTCGGTAACATTGGTGAACTAGATATGGTTCGGCGACTAACGCTATGAAATTCCATCTCTTCCATTGCAATTGCACAATAAGGACCATAAGGATCTAGTAAGGAAATGTACATAATGGCAAAAGTAAATCTGTTGAAGTTCGCCTTTATGACTGCGATTCGGTAGTTATACCATTTCATCTTCATATACTTGGGCCAGAAATCAGAGGGGTCTGCTCAATCCATAACTAACTTAACTGAATGAGAAATTAGAAGTGCCGAGGATAAGCCAATTTATGGTTCGTGATTGGATTCATAAAAGTTATCGAAGCATTTCTCAGGTCAGCATCCAGCAGAAATAAGCGGGATATATTGCAAAGGTCGCATCGGACTATAGTAGAACCAGTTAGGTTAAGTTATGTTAGGTAAGAGGGTTGCCGCTAGCGCACCTCGCTTTAGGCCTCCGATTTGAGCCCGCTCCGCTGGCTAATAAGAGCTGCCAGGTGACTCTATTCTGCTAAATTGAATCAGTCAATTCAACGAAGCGGCACTGCTAGCTCTTGATACCTGTAAGCACGTAAGATGTTGAGGCGTTTCCAATGTAGGTTTGGACACTCACCCAAAGTTTGTTCGCTGGTGTCCTTTTCTATCTCGCATCTTCTGGATAAATTGCTGGAAGTCAGCCAAATCCTCGCGCGTGAGATGCGGTAAAACAGAGTCCTGTGAGTAGACCTACCGTCGGTTTCAGCCTATTTCTTTTGAGTTTGGGTATTATCCTGCTCTTGGTCAGATCAATTGATGGCCACAAGGTTCTAGCTACCCTACAATCCGTTCCATTTGTTCAGTTGCGGCATAAATTGATTTCGGAGAATGCAGTTGCCAGCATGCACCTCCTGCATATCCATGACCACGAACGTCGTGGACGGGATTCGAGCCCGAAACGCCGGTAGTCAAACATGAGACTGATGCCTCAACACACTGTGCTACCGGTCGTCCCAAGATTCCAAATGATAGACATCTTTCACAAGATATGTGTCATATATCGCAAATTATATCTTATTCAGATCACAAAAGATAAGAATTCCGTAAGAACTGTCCTATTGAAATTCCATTCAAATCAGAATCGATTTATTCATAATCATAGTAACATCAGTAATATAAGTCGACTTTACATAGTCATGTGTGCTACTGTTTTTCTCTAGAAGCAGTATGTGCTTGTGATGGCCTAAGTAACAATTTTCTTCTTGTAATGCTCTCGAAGGCTTTTATAACAATAAAATTTAGTTTCAGCTATAAATTGTAGGCTAGAAAATTTTTCTCATAGAATTCTGGAGAATGTTACTAGCCAGAAAGTGGCGTATGAAATTAGACGTTGTAGACTTTCCAGTAATTCTTGAAGGTGTAATGAACCACCTGTAATGAACCATATTATGGTCTAGTAGTGCTGATCCAACCGCCAGATCGACTATTTTTTTTACTCCCCATTTTTACCTCCCCTGTTTGTGTTGTCTTCCCTAGGTCTATGAATTTTTGTTAATACGTAAAGGACAGGGGCAACGAGCGGCGAAAACCCCGCCCACATCTCCCGAACTAAGCTACAGCAAGCATAGGCCGCTGCTTAGCTCGTTGAGGGGCCTTTTTCTTCGAAAGATGGCACGGCCCGACCTTCATGGCCACTATGCTACCTAGGTTCCGTCCCCACGGGCATCTTCGGATGCCCACCATACCGTCCATTACATTTTGTTGGCTTCCCTTACGGTGCTCGATGGTAAAGGTAAAACGTTGTAACTTTAATGCCCATCTGGCTAGATTCCCATGTAGATCAGATAGGGACATCAACCACCTCAGAGACCCGTGATCCGTCACTACCTTAAATTCGTGCCCTTCCACATAGGCTCGAAACTTCTTAATGGCCGTCACCGCTGCCAGACATTCCTGCTCAGAAACAGAATAGTTTCGCTGGGCCTGATTGAACTTTTGCGACATGTTCGCTACCAGCACTACCAGACCATAATAAGGATTCTTTAAAATTCTCACAAGAGTACTTAAAAGTAAATATAAAGGTAACAGTACATACATGAGCTATATAGAAATCTGTTACACGTTTCCTAAAATAGCTCTAGACAAGAGTGCCACGTGCCTTTTTAGGAACGAGGTTTTCAATATGTATTTGATATTATTATAACATACCAAATGACATTCGTGATATGTACTTATAAAATTGATTTAATGTTCGTAGACTTGATGAAAAGGCGAATCCAGTTCAAATAAATTATTTCGGAGTGGATTTCTTGATTAAAATGTAAAATGCTGTACAGAATTCATAAAAAACACTGATCGTTCCCGAAATTTAGCTTATTTGCATATTTAAATTAAACCCACTCCGAAATAAATGTATTTCGTGAATCGTGGTTGATAATTGTTTAAAATATTATATGTGAAACAGTCCTCGTTGTGACGTTTTGGTTTCAGAAAAACAGGAGAGTTTTTAAAACTTCTTTGTAGCCCATTCATTGTCATGGTCAAGCAGAAGAAAAACAGGGCAGATTTCGGCTTGTTTGCCGATGATACCCTTATAGACCTTGGGGAATTTCAAATAATTTTTGGCGCCTGAAATTCCAAGGTCGTGATGGGTTGAGAGGCGCGGCCCGCACCACTTTGGGCCTCACTGAAGCCAACCTTCATCTGAGGCTTCATGCTGCCTGGAAGGGGAAAGGATCTGTCCTGATTGGACGGTTATTCTCTCTACACATTTTTTTCGGCCTAAGTGCCTTGGTCTATAGATTGGTGTTGCAGCCCTTAGACCCCGGTCGGGACCTTTTTATACCCTAGACTTGTAGTATAGAGTATATTGTTTTTGTCACGACGAAAATATGTAACACCCTAAAGGAGGCTCCGGAAGTATAGCCAAAGATTAACCATAAGGAAGATACCCTACTTCATACAAATTAACGCGACTGACTGGTAGTTGCATACGTGTTGGTTCTCATATGCGTACACGAAGGGGTAATGCCAACTAACAAGCATGTTACTCACACATTGAAACTTTATAGGCAGTTGCCATTACTGAAGTGTTGCCGTCTCTATCTCTCTTAAGGGAATTTACCTTTGAATTATTGGCAAAGATTAAACATGAGTGCATCCCGTTCTAAAAATTAAATCGTACTAAGTGAGATATCTTAGTAATGTTTAATCTTTAGTATAGCAATGTATGTAATGGTCAGGGTCACCTCCTGATTCGATTTAGCCATGTCTGTCTGTCTGTCCGTCTGACTGCCCGTTGGCGCGATAACTTTCGATGGAATAAAGCTAGAGCCTTGAAATTTTAGTCAAATGCTGCCAATATGCTCTCGTTGGTTGATATTGAAAATGGGCATGATCAGGCCAAGAGAACGCCTACCTCCCCTGAATATGTGAAATAGTTAAATGTGTCTATAACTCCCCATTAAATAAACACGAAAAGCTTTAGCTTTAGTAGATTCCTCGTGAGGGTAATTTTATACTCTCCTGGAAAAATTAAATCGATCAGTTGAAAACTAACGGTACTTTTCTTACAAAGAGCCCCGTACTACCCTACTTTTCAGGTTTTTTGTCTATAACTCTTGAACCAATTGACGTAGACACCTGATTTTTGGCACGTAACCCTGAGGTGAGAAGCTGCTTGAGTTTCGGTTAGTTGGGCATAATCAGATCGAAGGAACGCCTAACTTCCCTAGAAATAAAGAAAAATATCTCTTTAATTAACTTTCCCTTAATTAACTTTCGATAGAATGACACCAGCGAGTTGAAAATTCGGCAGAATGTTGATAGTAAGATCTATTTAGTTGGTATTGAAAATGGGCCGACCCCTACAAATGAAACTTCAAATAAGCGATAGCTTTTGATAGAATGAAGCCAAGAACTTGGAATTTCGGTAAAATGTTTGAAGTAGGATCCAGTTGGCTGATATTAAAAATACGTGAAATCTGACCCACGAAACCCCTACTTCCCCTACAAATGAAACTTCAAATAAGCGGTAACTTTTGATAGAATGAAACTAGAGAATTGAGATTTTGTTTACCTGTTTGTAGCATTATCTAATTGGTTAGTGGCAATGATGGGCAAGATCCGACCCGAGGAACCCCTACCTCCCTCACAAATGAAACTTTATAAGCGATAATTTTCGATAAATAGAAGCTAGTGACTTGAAATTTTAGTAAAATATTTGTACTTGGATCTAGTTTGCCGTTATTTAAAATGCGTAAGATTCGACAAAAGAAACCTCTACCTCCCCTACAAGTGGCGATCGGTAGCGGAATGTGTTGAGGCATCAGTCTCATGTTTGACTACCGGCGTTTCGGGTTCGAATCCCGTCCACGACGACGTTCGTGGTCATGGATGTGCACGAGGTGCATGCTGGCAACTGCATTCTCCGAAACCAGTTTACGCCAACGAAACGTCAACTGGGCTTCATGGAACAGTTGTAATGAATGACTTTTCTGATGGTCTATTCGCATTGTTGATTGTCAAATATTTTTCTAAAATATTTGCCACCTAACAATTCGAATTCTCCATCAGGAATTTTGCAAGAACGACAACTCTGTCATTCTATCACACTGTGGGTCGTTGACACTTGCAAACGCTATATTCTGATGGACTCTTATGTGTCCTGTAAGAATATGCTGTTTGATCTGGTGTCATCGACCTCGCACTGGGATAGAACAGACAAGCGGGTAGCGACATTCGTTCTCGCTCCGACATCCAAGTCGAGTTTTATGCAAATGGAGAATTCCGTTGTATAAAACTCGATTGGCGAGAAATTTCAGCCGATGTTGTGCTGAATCGGGGGTCTCGACCTTTCGAGAGGGAGACCGATTCGTGAGTTCACTTTGAACCGCCGCCTGGACAACATCGGCGTTACTATTCTGGGTGAACTTTCACCCGCCGGCGCGGCCACATCGGCATTGTTCCGTCACCTGAGTTTAATCCGCCCGGAGGATCATTTTTATCCGTCGTAGAGGCTAGATCAGTGAGATTGCCGCGATCGGACTTATAATTATTGAATTCATCCTTCCGGGACGCGTAATGAACATTTAATTTCATCCGCCGTGGCCGTTGTAGCGGCGACATCACTGCCGAAACGGGTGATTCCCGTATTGCAATTGAAGTCGGCACAAGACCTTGGGGCGATTGCCGCGACGAGATAGTTGGCCCATTTTTGTTGTTAATTCTACTCGTTTCTGGAAACAGATATTACCGCTATTACGAGTTTTCCGTCATCTCGAGCCGGCCCATATATATTGCCAGTGTCCGGATTCGTTTGTGCAGTGCCCGCTACAGCAACAACAATTAAGTTTATCAGGCAATGAAGTACGCAAAGCGAAGTGATTGTATGCGTCGGGTTCGGCAAAGCAGTGCGTGTATCTACGTAAACACTACCGCTGACATCAACAACAACAACTAACATCACCAACGCTGTTCCCATCTCTCGCGTGGCCAGTGATACCATCTTAGACAGTTTAACGATCGTGCATGATTCTCACAGTAACGAAAAAGTTAAAAGTGCTGCCATTTTGTTCTTAATTAGCATTTTTTTTTTTAATTTTTCTTTATTGTTATTACTTGTAATTAAAGTAGTAAAATTTCAGTTGGTTCCTGTTCGGGATGGCCATCAGCGAAAGAGGGGTAAGTCCAAAATGATTATTAGGGTTTGCTTTATTTTAATTTTTATATTAAATTCCATCATTAAATTTGGCTCACTACATTTTTGTTTGTTACCATTCAATTAGTTTTTTTTTATTTGCCTTCTTTTACTCTTACTTATGAGTTTTGATATTACTTTGAATTAAAAATGATTGTATAAACTGTTGAATCCCGGCGTTTCCTTCACGGAATTCCCTTAATACCCCGTTTCAGGTCGTCGCTGGTTCAATGAGGTGAAAGCCTCATTTTTTTGCTTTGGTTCGGGAGGTCTCCAATTTGTTCGGCCATGAGACCTCAAAGGTTGGGAGGGTATAGAGGCCAGGGTCCGCTCCATCTGGATCCAGGAGTCGTGTCGAGGTACATGAGCCGGTCGACGGCCAATGCCTTTACGTAGTTTTTTTCTTTGCTATTTTTTTTTTTTGGTCGTGGGACCTTTGGTACCCGTGTGTGTGCTGTCGTTGTCCTTAGGCACGAGATATTTTGGAATGCTAATGGTACGGGGCAGCGAGAGGGCAAAAACCCCGCCCACATCTCCCGTCACTGAGCTACAGCAAGCTCGTGCCGCCGCCTATCCCGCTGAGGAGTCTTCGCCAGATGGCGTTGCCGGACCTTCACGGTCAGCTCGGCATACCTTCACTCCGTCCCCATGGACACTTTCGTGTCCCTAACACCTGTCCATTACATTCTTGGCGCCCAACGTGGGGCCCACTTCCGGTCAAATCAAGGACTAAAAAGGACCTCAACATAAGAGCTTTTTAGTCCTTACACCAAGTGGTACCCCTAGATGCACATTAAGACTGACTGTTCTAAGGCAATTGCCTTAGCCTCTTTTACTTCACGTACCTATTTTTCAGTCAGTTGTGCATCCTCTGTAGCGTTTCCGTCTTATCCTTTTAAAGTAGAGTACCTTTTGTATTAGCTTCAGTAGACAGGGCGATCCTTTCCTTGTGTTTGTCTTTGTGGGTTACCTTCCACGTACTTAAGGCCTTCCAACAATCTCATGAATTACTGACTCTGGCAGTTTCTGCAGAAGTTTATCTGAGATTCTTGGAAGTGTCCTTAGTACCTTTATGTGGCCAAGGATCGTCCTTTTCATTTTTTTTCTTCAATCTTGCAGGTTTTTCATCCCTGAAACGAAAAGATGGTATCAGGGGAACATAATTGGAAACATGGCATTATGCATCATGCTTACTCAGCGCTATCGCCATCCAATTGTGTTCCACTGTATCAGCTGTTCGTCTCTTGGATGAGAACCTGTAATTCACTTTGCATTAGTTTATTTTTTTTTGTAGTCTATTTCACTTTCTCTAACATGCATAGTCGCCGGCTAGCTCATGTACCCAAATATCATTTACAAATACCATCATTTTTTCAATACACGCTCCATTTCATACGATCGACCTGAAAAGGGGAACGGGGATTCCTTAAAGGAAAACGCCCGTAACATCGTTTTTGCTACATTTCGTTGTTTTTTTGTACATGCCAGCAGCATAGGACAAGTGTGTCGCTATTGGCATCTACAACATTTACATTACATATTTAAATTTTCTAATTCTATTTGTTTCTTTCTAATACTTCTCATTGCACATTTCATTTGTATTTGCATTTGATCATAAGTTTGCCTCTCTGTATTAGGCACTCAGCATTATTTGCAGGCATTTCAATATACCTATACACAAATCAAAATTTTTGCATTGCATTACTCAAAGTCAATTCGGTTGCACTCAGTTTCAATTTTATTTGAGCGGCAGTAGAATTATAGAATCTCTGACCGGTTTATGATTTATGTATACACATTTTTGTCAAATTCTAAACACGTTGTTTTGTTGTTGTTACTACTGACCGGCATTGCACTTGGCTTTGCATTTGACATTAGCGGAGTTTTTTTTTATACGGACCCATTGCTTGTTATTGTTGCTGCTGGTGCAATTGCATTTTTGTACGTGGAAATCCGATTGCACTCAGTCACACCGCTTCGCTCGACTTCTTAACTTATGGTTACTGTTGTTGTTGTTGTATTGCACTTGCCTTTGATCTTGCGTGCATTTGGGAAATACTTGTTTTTTTTTCAGCTTGTCTAGCATTGGCAAAGTAGCAATATTATTTTTGTTGTTGCATATAAAATTAAGAGTTTAGCCTCTAGACGATTCGTAGACCATATTATAATACTTTTTTTTTTGTTTTTGTCTTATGCATTGGGTAGTGACTTTGCATTGATATTTTTCTTGCTACCTGGTTACGATCGTTGTTAAAAGAAAAAAAAAAATAATAATAATTGGGTCTACAATAGTGTTGCGTATAGTTTTAGCCACAATAATTATCAGGTCTACGCCTCCACAATAAAACACTTGACCATTTATGCCCACAATTTAATTGGTCTCATTATCGAGTTTTATTGGGGTCCTAATAAGTGAGCGTTGACCTTTTGTTGTTTTTATTATTATTAGCTTTTATATTTCCAGTACTTGAAATTACGATTTAGTTAGTATACACGCATTCCTTTTAATCATTCCGCCCGCTGTTTTAAGTTCTACGATTCTTTACGTTTTGTCGTGGATAAAACGATATTGTTAGAGGTTGCTGGTTCTTACAACGAGTTTTTAATTTTTATTGGCATTCATTATTTCGTCCTTTAGGGAGCAAAATGTCCGGTTCCATGTTGATCATGAGGATCCGACTTGCTGCTCCATATGTAACGACCACCTTCAATATGACAACGTTTCGGTGACACCTTGTGGCCATCGATTTCATACACATTGTATATTGAGATGGCTTTCGCAACATAATTCTTGCCATCTGTGTATGAAGCCGTGTTGGCCACATCAAATTGTGTCACCCGTCAATTACCATCAACCTCGCGTTGATCACCCGTATGGAGCAGCGAGTCGAATTCGAGGTGATCAACATGAAACCCGACTTTCTAATTCCCGTGAGCATGAGACGTCAGTCCTTGCTTCCGGTTGGATGTCAACCGGAGCGGAATGCGGCTCGCGTTCTAGTCAGTCGTGGGTTCGAGGCTCAGTCCCACCAGATCAGCAACCCCCTCTGTCATCAGATTGGCGGGTTCCTAGAACAACACCATATGGTTCCCTGTCGGATAACTCTATCCCTCACGGTACATATGTGAACCCGTCTGGCACAAATTTTAGAGGTGAAATACCCTCCACACCATCTGCTATCGGTTTTTCGGGTCCTTCTCAGTCTGAAGTTCAGAGAGAATATCGGACTCAATCTAATTACGACATCATAGATCCTCTTCGAGCGGCCAAAATCATCACTGGCTGGAACATTCGGTTCAGTGGTGATAACCCCAGTCAGACGATTGGTAAATTTATTTACCAAATCCAGACGCTGGTTACGCAAACTCTCGAAGGAAACTTCAACACCCTCCTTCTGCAGCTTCATCTGCTATTTGTTGGCAAGGCGGCCAACTGGTTCTGGCGTTATCATAGAAGCGCTGGACGATTCGATTGGCCAATGTTTTGCGACGCCTTACGGGATCAGTTCCGAAATAGAGTATCTGATTACGATATTTTGGTACAGATCCGCAGTCGGAAACAGGGACCAACCGAATCGTTCGACAGTTTTTATGACGATCTGATGGAACTAGTTGATCGTCTTGAACGACCAATAGTAGAGACTGAGCTCCTAGAAATAGTGAGACATAATCTCTGCATGAGTCTTCGGCGACGACTTTTACATTTTTCGATCGAAAGCATAAGTCAACTCAGGACTTATGTATATCGAGAAGAAAATTTAGAAGCGGAGCTGAAGATTCAGCCAGCTCTGGATTCGTCTTCGACCGAAGAGCCGCCAATTGAGTTCGAGGATTTCTCTGAGCTTGGGAATGTTAAAGACTCGGAAGATTCGACTGATTCGACAGTTTGCTGGAACTGTCGTGAGACTGGGCATCGATACGATGATTGCCTGGCGAGGCGAGCCGTATTCTGTTACGGTTGTGGGGCACCCAACATCAACAAGCCCCATTGTCCAACTTGTCGGACAGCAACATCACCACCTGTTGAATCCGCTTCACCCGACACTAACACTTCGATCTCTCTCTCGACAGATCGAAATCCTCAATCAGCATGCGCATCGGCAGAAATTTTATCGCCGGATGCAATACCCGCTACTACCTCTTCTTTACCATCTACTTCCGCTGCCAAGGAAGTTACAGACCGGCCAAAACATTACAGTTTTAAACCCTTGCATGTCAGGTTGCAAGAATATCAGACAGCACGTCGTCGTATTTTCGGTGCGGACGAAATCCAAACTCGTCCGCCCAAGCGATCAACTGTCCGGTTGCGGCAGTTCTGGAAAACGGTCCTCCAGAATCGCCGGCGTTACTGTTCTGCTGTTTTTGCAAACCACCCCAAGAACGACATGCGACCTTATGCTGACGTGACACTTTTTGACGAAAAAGTGTGCGGCTTAGTAGACACCGGAGCCAGCGTCAGTTGTATTGCCTCGGATTTGGCAAAGAAATTTTTGAGGGAAAATAAATACCCCTGGGTGAAATTTAACCTCTGCATTTCAACAGCAGATGGCTCTCCCCATTCGGCTGTCGGTAAAGTCTCTGCAGACATAACCTTCCGCGGTCGAACCCTCAAATTGACCTTGCTAATAATACCAACATTAAGCCAAAATCTGTACCTCGGTATAGATTTCGTGCGCCTATTTGGACTTGCATCGGATTTATTTGCATCTCCACTATGTTCAGCGAATCTCTCTCTCAACCAAATTTCCATCAGCGACAATCACCATCCACTTAGTCCCGTTCAAGAGGCGAAGCTCAATGCAGCCATAGCTATGTTTCCGTCCTTTTCTTCGGAGGGCTTAGGACGTACGGATCTCGTAAAACACGTCATCGATGTCGGCGGCAGTAAGCCGATTAAGCAGAGACACTTTTCAGTCTCTCCCGCCATCGAAAAGCTCCTCTACGCTGAAATCGACAGAATGCTGGCTCTGGGTGTGATTGAAGAGTCTCAGAGCCCTTGGTCTTCCCCAGTGACACTGGTAGTGAAGCCTGGTAAGGTCAGGATGTGTCTGGATGCTCGAAAGGTAAACAGCGTCACTGTCAAGGACGCCTATCCTTTGCCCCTGATCGATGGTATCCTAAGTCGACTCCCGAAAGCCAAATACATCACGGGTCTTGACTTAAAAGACGCCTTTTGGCAAATACCACTCGATGAGGGGTCAAAGGAACTAACAGCCTTCACGGTTCCTGGTAGGCCATTGTACCAATTCGTAACCATGCCGTTCGGATTGTGCAATGCGCCTCAAACCATGCAACGGCTGATGGATCGAGTCATTCCAGCACATCTTCGCCACAAGGTCTTCATCTACCTAGATGATCTTTTGCTCGTAACGGAGACTTTCGAAGACCACATTCTCCTATTACAGGAAGTCGCACTTTGTATGAGAAAGGCAGGTCTTTCCCTGAACATAGAGAAGAGCAAGTTTGTGATGAAGGAAGTTCGATACTTAGGCCACGTTATTGGAAATGGCACTATTTGCACTGATCCTGACAAGGTCCAGGTCATTGCTGATTTTCCTTTGCCAAGTTCGGCTAAACAAATGCGCAGATTCCTTGGGATGTGCGGTTGGTATCGTCGTTTTGTTGACAACTTCGCGTCATTGTCAGCACCACTGACAGACATGCTGCGCAAAAACCGAGGTTTTGTTTGGACTGATGAGGGCAAAAGAGCCTTTGATGCACTTAAGGAGAGCTTAACATCTGCTCCCGTTCTCCATAGCCCAGACTTCTCGCGACCTTTCGCCATCCATTGTGATGCAAGCCAGTTCGGCGTAGGCGCGGTGCTCGTACAGAAACTGGACGACGGTTCAGAAGCACCGATTGCCTATATGTCGCAGAAGTTAAACTCAGCCCAGCGAAACTATTCGGTTACTGAGCAGGAATGTTTGGCAGCGGTGTTGGGAATAAAAAAATTCCGTGCCTATGTGGAAGGGCATGAATTTACGATAGTGACGGATCACGCGTCTCTAAAGTGGCTTATGTCGCAGACCGACCTACACGGTAAACTTGCGCGGTGGGCTTTGAAGCTGCAAGGTTTCAAGTTCACCATAGAGCACAGAAAGGGAAGCCAAAACGTTGTACCTGATACTCTCTCTCGAATGTATTCAACAGAGGCAATTGCATCGATTGAACAATTCGAGACAACGACTGAGGTAGATTTAGAATCTCCTCATTTCCAATCTCCAAACTACATTGCTTTGATCCGTAAGATCGAGGAGAAATCCCATCAACTCCCGGATCTTAAGGTTATTGACGGCTATGTATATCGTCGATCTGAATATGCAACCGGGGATGAGACCCAGGAGGAGAGCTCTTGGAAACTTTGGATTCCGGATGAGCTGACTTACACTGTCATTGCTCGCGCACACGAACACCCTTTGTGCGCACACGGAGGTTTTGGCAAAACGCTCAAGCGTTTAAAGGCGTTTTATTATTGGCCAAAAATGACGAGACAAGTCAAAGACTTCGTCGCCTCCTGCATGACGTGTAAGGAAACCAAAGCTCCAAACCAGGTTCTAAGACCTCCGATGGGGAAACTCATTCTTCCTGATCGCATTTTCCAGCGTCTATGCATAGACTTCCTTGGGCCTTATCCGCGATCTAAATCAGGCAATGTAGGACTAATCGTTGTTCTCGACCACCTCTCGAAATTCTCGTTCGCCGAGCCCATACGTAAAATGACGGCGAACGCTCTAGTTGAATACTTAGAGAGGAGAATCTTTCATGTGTTTGGCGTCCCGGAATCCATTACTACGGACAATGGTGTTCAGTTCAAGTCCGTAGCCTTCAAGAACTTAATGGATTCCTATGGAGTGAAGCATAACTTCACAGCTCTTTATTCGCCACAAAGTAACGCCTCAGAGCGCGTGAATCGGTCACTGGTGGCTGCGATTCGAGCGTATGTCACCCCTGATCAACGAGATTGGGATGTCAAGTTGTCGTCCATTAATAGTGCTCTTAGATCCGCTTTTCATTCTTCAGTAGGATTCTCGCCCTACTTCGTCGTTTTCGGGCAAAACATGATTTCTCATGGTTCTTCATATGCCCTGTTACGCAGTCTAAATTTGCTCGAAGAGCCCAGAGCTGACGTAACCAGCGACGAAAAGCTTGAATTACTACGCAAGCAGGTTCAAAAGAATCTTGAGCGGATGTATGAGACTAATACTGCGACGTACAACTTGAGATCTCGTCCCGTAGAATTTATGCCCGGAGAAATAGTGTTACGGAAAAACTTCGGCCAGAGTAAAGCCGCGGCGCATTATAACGCGAAACTCGACCGCACATCACTACAAGCCAAGGTCGTCAGAAAGGTAGGGTCTTCCTGTTATGAATTGGCAGACATGACAGGCAAAAGCCTTGGTATATTCCATGCCAGGCATATAAAGAGGTAGTCTTCAGTCTCGTTTGCTCGATAAGATCTTGCAAACGAGGCTGTGTTGTAATGAATGACTTTTCTGATGGTCTATTCGCATTGTTGATTGTCAAATATTTTTCTAAAATATTTGCCACCTAACAATTCGAATTCTCCATCAGGAATTTTGCAAGAACGACAACTCTGTCATTCTATCACACTGTGGGTCGTTGACACTTGCAAACGCTATATTCTGATGGACTCTTATGTGTCCTGTAAGAATATGCTGTTTGATCTGGTGTCATCGACCTCGCACTGGGATAGAACAGACAAGCGGGTAGCGACATTCGTTCTCGCTCCGACATCCAAGTCGAGTTTTATGCAAATGGAGAATTCCGTTGTATAAAACTCGATTGGCGAGAAATTTCAGCCGATGTTGTGCTGAATCGGGGGTCTCGACCTTTCGAGAGGGAGACCGATTCGTGAGTTCACTTTGAACCGCCGCCTGGACAACATCGGCGTTACTATTCTGGGTGAACTTTCACCCGCCGGCGCGGCCACATCGGCATTGTTCCGTCACCTGAGTTTAATCCGCCCGGAGGATCATTTTTATCCGTCGTAGAGGCTAGATCAGTGAGATTGCCGCGATCGGACTTATAATTATTGAATTCATCCTTCCGGGACGCGTAATGAACATTTAATTTCATCCGCCGTGGCCGTTGTAGCGGCGACATCACTGCCGAAACGGGTGATTCCCGTATTGCAATTGAAGTCGGCACAAGACCTTGGGGCGATTGCCGCGACGAGATAGTTGGCCCATTTTTGTTGTTAATTCTACTCGTTTCTGGAAACAGATATTACCGCTATTACGAGTTTTCCGTCATCTCGAGCCGGCCCATATATATTGCCAGTGTCCGGATTCGTTTGTGCAGTGCCCGCTACAGCAACAACAATTAAGTTTATCAGGCAATGAAGTACGCAAAGCGAAGTGATTGTATGCGTCGGGTTCGGCAAAGCAGTGCGTGTATCTACGTAAACACTACCGCTGACATCAACAACAACAACTAACATCACCAACGCTGTTCCCATCTCTCGCGTGGCCAGTGATACCATCTTAGACAGTTTAACGATCGTGCATGATTCTCACAGTAACGAAAAAGTTAAAAGTGCTGCCATTTTGTTCTTAATTAGCATTTTTTTTTTTAATTTTTCTTTATTGTTATTACTTGTAATTAAAGTAGTAAAATTTCAGTTGGTTCCTGTTCGGGATGGCCATCAGCGAAAGAGGGGTAAGTCCAAAATGATTATTAGGGTTTGCTTTATTTTAATTTTTATATTAAATTCCATCATTAAATTTGGCTCACTACATTTTTGTTTGTTACCATTCAATTAGTTTTTTTTTATTTGCCTTCTTTTACTCTTACTTATGAGTTTTGATATTACTTTGAATTAAAAATGATTGTATAAACTGTTGAATCCCGGCGTTTCCTTCACGGAATTCCCTTAATACCCCGTTTCAGGTCGTCGCTGGTTCAATGAGGTGAAAGCCTCATTTTTTTGCTTTGGTTCGGGAGGTCTCCAATTTGTTCGGCCATGAGACCTCAAAGGTTGGGAGGGTATAGAGGCCAGGGTCCGCTCCATCTGGATCCAGGAGTCGTGTCGAGGTACATGAGCCGGTCGACGGCCAATGCCTTTACGTAGTTTTTTTCTTTGCTATTTTTTTTTTTTGGTCGTGGGACCTTTGGTACCCGTGTGTGTGCTGTCGTTGTCCTTAGGCACGAGATATTTTGGAATGCTAATGGTACGGGGCAGCGAGAGGGCAAAAACCCCGCCCACATCTCCCGTCACTGAGCTACAGCAAGCTCGTGCCGCCGCCTATCCCGCTGAGGAGTCTTCGCCAGATGGCGTTGCCGGACCTTCACGGTCAGCTCGGCATACCTTCACTCCGTCCCCATGGACACTTTCGTGTCCCTAACACCTGTCCATTACACAGTTGACGCGCTATGCCCCACAAGGGGCTTAGGGCAATCAAGTACGTACAAATGAGACTTCAAATAAGCAATAACTTTCGACAGAATGAAGCTAGCGACTTGAAAAATTCGACCAATAATTGTAGAATGTGTTAGTTAATTGATTTTGAGAATGGTCAAGATCCTCCTGAATGAGTGCCAATCTCCCCTATAAACTGGTCATATAGGAAACTCACTTTTAATGCATATGGTCGCCAATTGGTACTTTTGGTATCACACTAGGTCTGTACAAGTCTAGGGTATATACGCTTCGGTCTGGTTCTAGTACACATTAATGATCTCCTAAAATTGAATCTTGTCAATTGCTCTAAGTATGCGTTTGCGGATGATACCGTTGCTCTTTTCAATGGCGAAAACTGCGAGAAGGCTTTCGAAGATGCAAATGAAGCCATACAAGTTTTAACCGCTTGGCTAAAAATTAATTTGGTCAGTTTAAAATTAAAAAAGAACAGTTTTAGTCCCATTCTACCTCACGTTGGATAGGTCACCTGCTGTGCATTTCCAAGTAAAAATACATGAAAATATATGTACAGGAGGAAGTTGCAACTGTGAACCTATAAATATAAAAAGCAGCGTTAAATATCTAGGTATCATAATATATAGGCAATTACGTTGGTGTGAGCATATTTCAATGTTATGTAATCGGCTGCGGAAACCATTTATAAATTTGTTGAGCTAACTGCTCCGTTGAGAATGGTTTTCCTTGCTTTGGGGCAATTGATAATAAGTACGATATTATTAGCTGGGGTTGTTTATCACAAAGCTGTTTGCAACCTTTAGTAACATGCATAAAAAAATTATTAAAATCAACTTTATCCAACGGTGCAGTTATACCGAGAATTTAAAGTTATGAATATCCCAAACATATACAAACTTCAGGCTCTAAAGTATATGTTTAAACAACCAAATGAATCTCCTCTGGAAGAAGAAACCGGGTACCTAACACGAAGGCAACTTTGGGGATCACTCAAAAGCCCCGATATAATACATGGATTGCACAACATCATGCTTATTATTATGGGCCACGATTGTTTAATAGTTTATTGTTATCAGAAAACATTTCTAGGCGTTCTAATTTTGCTCATTATATTAGGTCAATTTTATCAGTTTATTATCGCAATTTTTAATATTAGTTAATTTATTATGCTTTGAATAAGTACCTCGAATATTACATAAATGCGTCCTTTCTATAAATTTTATTGAAGAAATCCCACACCACAAGCTTAGTTTACTGTGGGATTGCCAAAAAAATGAAGCCGGAATATAGAGGGCTACGCCCGCAATCCGAGGGTTTTGTACCAAGCGCTTATTTTGGAATATAAGTATCGGCTCCTTGCTCTTCTTGATACCACTCAGATGGATAAAAAAAATGAAACCGGAATATAGAGGGCTACGCCCGCAATCCGAGGGTTTTGTAGCTTATTTTGGTATGTAAATATCGGCTCCTTGCTCTTCTTGGTACCACTCAGATGGATAAAAAAAAAAACCATAATTAAAATGTCTTACCCAATATATAGTATCTTACTATACATGCCAATTCATGTTACGTGATTGTAACGAAACTTAGAACATATTATTACTTATGGTGTTGGTTATCGTTGGCCATCAGTACTTTTGATCTCTATTATTTTACATTTTATGCGCTATTCCGAACCCACCTTCCTGTAAGTTTTCATATTTCCAAGTGTACCGGTCTCGAAGTGCGGGGGGGGGGGGGGGGGGTCAAATTACGATCTGATATGTTCTCCTCCCCCACTGTTCCCCTTTCTGCAAATTCAAAGAAAATGCCAAAAACGGAATGTACTCAACATTACCTTTCTCACGACACCCCACATGCCTATACCAGTCGATAAAAAAAGAATCGACCTTAATTTCGCCTTTATGTGGACCAGAAATGGAATGTACTCAACAGTACCTTTCTTCGAATACCCCACTTGCTTATACCAAACGAAAAAAAAATTTCGACCTTCATTTCCCCTCTATGGGGACCCCCCCTTAAAGTTGACATATAACGACGCATCACTTTCTCCAGAGAATTATAGTATTTCTACATATTTTCACCAAATTTCATGCATGTAGCTTGAGCCGTTCATGAGATATTTCATGGACAGACGGACAGACAGACGGACAGACGGACGCATGACCGATTTCATAAGGGTTTTGTTTTACTACAAAACCCTAAAAACATAATTAAAATGTCTTACCCACTTACATTTTACATGCCAATTCATATTACGTGATTGTAACGAAACGTGTTTAAGGCATGCAAGGGTGTGCTAACTGTAACTATAAAACATAAAAGAACTACGATTGGGGTAAACCCCAATCATGCAATACTCTAGATGAATTTGAACCTGGTTAAAGCCAATAAATAATTTTGGTTGCAATCTCGGATGCATCGTTAAGACGTAAGACGTAAGACGTAAGTCGTTAAGACGTTAAGACGTATTTCATGAAATAGTGCAGTTTGTATGGGAGGGGGTAGAAGGAGGGTGAGGATTACAATAAATTTTATAATGTAGATTACAATTATCATAAAAGTGATATATTCAAAATTTCAAAGCAAGATGTTTTATAGTTTCTGAGAAAATCTGATTATTGTAAATTATCAAAAATGTGTCATTTTGTATGGGAGGGGGTAGACGGAGTAAGGGTAATCGATTAATTTTTTTGAATCTAACTGATATTGTTAATTAAGTGTTAAGTACAAAATTTCAGCCCGATAAATTGTATACGTACTGAGTAAATTGGCTTAACGTATTTCATGAAATAGTGCAGTTTGTATGGGAGGGGGTAGAAGGAGGGTGAGGATTACAATAAGTTTTATAACATAGGTTACAATTATCATAAAAGTGATATATTAAAAATTTCAAAGCAATATGTTTTATAGTTTCTGAGAAAATCTGATTATTGTAAATTTTCAAAAATGTGTCATTTTGTATGGGAGGGGGTAGAAGGGGTGGAGCGATTTAGCCCGTTCACGAACTTAGCCTTCATTTTTTGTCAAAAATAACGTGTGCAAAATTTGAACTTCATAGCTCAACGCGTTCTCGAGCTAGAGAGGTCACGGACGGACGGACGGACAGACGGACAGACGGACAGACGGACAGACGGACATCCGGTTTTGGGATATTCGAGTGATAATATGAACTTCTGTATCATTCATTTTTTTCTGCGAGCCTTATTTCTTAGCGTTACAAACTTTGTGGCAAACTTATAATACTCTCAGATTTCATCTAGAGTATAATAAACTATTCTTGAGCTATTCTGAGCAGATATACAGATTCCATTATTTTCCATTTTATATGCTACTCGGAACCCACCTACCTGTAAGTTTTCACAATTCTAAGTATAATAGTCTCGAAATGCTAGGAGGGAAGGGGGGTTTGGGGGCAAATTACGAATCTCCTCCCCCACTGTGCCCCTTTCTCTAAATTCCAAGAAAATGCGAAAAAATGCAATGTACTCAACATTACCTTTCTCACACCTCACTTGCTTATACCAGTCGATAAAAAAACATTTGACCTTAATTTCGCCTAAAAGTGGATCCTACCACCCCCTTCCCCCCTCCACCCGGTACAGTTGGCCAATTACGACGCAGCACCCCCAACCAATCTTTACCCTTTCAAAAATGATTAATTCAATAACTGCAATTTGCACTACGAAAAACAACATGAAAGTACAATAGTACTCACACCTATGGGTCCGGTAGGTGTATTTTTTGTGTGGATAGTGTCAAAATGCCTAACTTTAAATGAATGTACTATTATTAAATATTATATGATTGTAATGAAACTTAGAAATATTATTGCCAATGATGTTGGTTATCATCGGCCATCGATATTTTTGACCTCGGGTATGCTTAACGGGTGCAGGGGTGTGCTAGCTGCAACTATAGAAATGTACTATTATTAACCTTTTTTGATGAGATATCAAAATTCTACGATTTTTTGTTTTCTATGCTAGTGAAATGACGCTTTCCTGCAGATTTTCATATTTCTAAGTATAACGGTTTCGAAATGCAAGGGGGGGGGGGGGGGGGACAAACTTGGATCCCATATTTTCCCCTCTACCGCTTTTCCCCTTTTTTCAAATTTGATGAAAATGCCAAAAATGGAATGTACTCGGTGTTACCTTTCTCATGACACCCCACTTGCCTATACCAGATGAAAAAAAAATTTTGACCTTCATCTCCCCTCCCCTTAAAGTCAGCCTATTACACCGAATCACTTTCTCCGGAGAATTATAATAATTCTACATATTCTCACAAAATTTCATATATGTAGCTTCAGCCGTTCCTGAGATATTTCATGGACAGACGGACAGACGGACAGACATTTGACCGATTTCATAAGGGTTTTGTTTTTAATACAAAACCCTAAAAACAGTTAGAATTACACATTTCGTTTAGTTAAATTATATTTGAATGGTTTTAAAGCATTACGCGAGAATCGACCTCGAAAAAGTCGGTCTCCGCCCTGCAGCGTACCACCTCCCGAGCAGAGTCTTCGTCCGACCAACCACATAACCAAGGCTTCATTCTCATTTAGGACCGGTTGCTCAATGTCCGATTAAAATTTATCTTAAGAATAAACTGCCATTTAGCATTTAGCACGATTTGATTTTCTCAATATCTGTTTAGCGTTATTAATCGGATAAACGCTAACCGTCCTCTAGCCGATTATTATCTTATTCAAAACAAACCCCAACTCCTGGTTTCCAGTTGAAAATTTATCCTAAACAAAAACCCAACACCTAATACCGGATCCTGAGATTTTGACGGCTAGAACTGTTCACTTTTGCAAATTCAAATGAAAATAATGAAAGTGGCCGTAAAGAACAGAGTACCTGCAAATTCATTCGTTAGAAGAGAATTTGCAACAAACTCAGCTGCAGATGAATATGATGAGAGACTGTACTAATAATAAATATAATTGTGGACGGTAGAGCTCCGCCAAGAAAATCAGCTGATTTTGCCATAATTGTGGTCTGAGATTCGTATGGACGTATGAGAAAATGAAAATGCTTATCGGGCTGTTTGTAGTTTCGTTTAATTTGTATCCCTGTTAATTAATAAAGAGTTTAGTTGAGACATTGAGAAAACGGGCCTTAAAGTGTGTATTGCTGTAATTAATTTAATTTGTGAATTTATTGCCTGTAGAGCTTGTTAGTTTGTAGCTGAAACTAGATATTGTAAAGATTAATGTTAAGATATTGTGCCTGGTAATTACACAAAGACCTTTTCCATAGTCCTCCGCGTGGGCGCCCCCTGGTAACGGCAGTGTATCAATTCGCTGACGGCCAATGTCTTAGCGATAAGACAGTTTGGAAAAGGCAGATAGCTGTAGCCTGAATGGCTGACGAACACCTAAGCGTCTCAGGTCTAGTAGGATGGAATGACTTGCGTAGTTGGACCTGCTACATAGTTGTGTGGGCTCCAGCACGTTTATTAAACCATCTGAAGCAGCTATCTCCGAGGCCATCCCCTGAATGGGGTTAAGCGATGTGCTGACAACTCGTCCTTGTAAAAACCACTCCATGTCAAGAAACCTGGAACAAAAGCCTCGGATTGGACGGATCAACAACGACGACCACGCAAACGAATAAAGGATTATTCTTTCGGATCCTGGAATGTACGCTCCCTGAACAAACCGGGGGCCGAGAAGGCCCTCCTTCAACAGGTCGAAAAGTACAAACTGAGCATTACTGCAGTCCAGGAAACAAATTGGCTTGGCAGCGAGATTAATGACAAGAAATCGCACACAATTTTTACAAGTGGCAAACCATCGGGCCGCAAGGAGTTTGGAGTAGCATTTATAGTGAACAATCACCTCAAACCGCATATTACTGACTTCAAACCCATAAATGAATGGCTGTGTGCGATTCGCATCAAGACTCGATTCTTCAATCTCTGGCTCATCAATGTGCATGCCCCCACTGAAGTTAAAGAAGACGCAGTAAAAGACGAGTTCTACGCCCGCCTTGAAACTCTCTTCGACTCACTTCCAACAAACGACGTCAAATTGCTGCTGGGAGACTTTAACGCGAAAGTCGCGAATGAAAGTTGGCATCGGGGGACCTCTGGAGGCCACAGCCTCCATGAAGAATGTAACGATAACGGCCAGCGACTTATCGACTTCGCCTGCAGCAGGAATCTAGTCGTAAGCTCTACGTGTTTCCCGCATCGACGCATTCACAAGCAGACCTGGAAGTCTCCAGACGCACATACCGTCAACCAAATTGACCACGTCCTCATTTGCAGGAGATGGGCGTCTAGTGTCATGGATGTCCGCTCCTATCGAGGAGCAAACTGCGACTCAGATCATCACTTGGTGAAGACGACCTACAGATGTAGAATTTCCTCAGTGCTCCAATCAAGAATCAGCCCTCCCAAAATCTTTGCGGTTGATAAGCTCTTGAGTGATGCTACAGAGGTGGCGTATACTACCGCCCTTGAGGAAAAACTATCACCTATGCTACACAACATCAGCAACACAGGCGTCCATGGGTTCTGGGAGGAACTCAAGCGTACCATCAAGGATGTCGCAGAGAAGGTCGTGGGATATAAAGCCTGGCGAGCGCGAAATGACTGGTTCGACGAAGAATGCAAAAATTCACTTGACGCGAAAAACGAGGCCTACAGACAATGGATTCAACGAGGAACCAGAGCCAGAAGAGAAAAATATGACGAGCTACGGCAAATATCGAATAGAATAATTAGACGTAAAAAACGTAAATACTTTGACGAGCAGTTGCTGAACATAAACGAAAACTTAGCTAATAGGAACACCAGACAAGCGTACAAACTAGTAAATACAATTAAGAACGGCTACCAACCCAGGACTAGCCTTTGTAAGGACAAGGATGGAAACATCATCAGCGACACCGATGGTATTAACAAACTATGGGCCTCTTATTTTGAAGAGCTTCTAAACCGACCATCTAACATCCCCACACAGGAAGCTCTCGACGATATTGTTGATCTAGGCCCACCCATTCAACCCCCGACAGTAGAGGAAGTTGATCTCGCGTTGCGGTCACTAAAACGAAATAAAGCGCCGGGCGCTGACGAGATTCCAGCTGAACTGCTAAGATTCAGTGGAACGAGTCTAGTTGATGCCATACATCAATTACTCCTGCGAGTATGGGAGAACGAGGAGATCCCAGACGATTGGCGCAGAAGCATCATCTGTCCAATTCATAAAAAGGGAGATAAACTGCGGTGTGAGAATTACAGGGGCATCTCACTAGTTTGTACGTCCTATAAAATTTTGACGAAAATTCTGGAAAATAGAATAAAACCGTACGCAGAATGAGTCATTGGCGAATATCAAAGCGGTTTCAGACCTGGTCGCTCCACAACCGATCAGCTCTTCTCAGTTAAACTGATACTCCAGAGGTGCTGGGAATACAACGTAAACGTATACCAAATCTTTGTCGACTTCAAGCAGGCATACGACAGTATCGATCGGGGAGTACTGTACAACATCATGCTGCAATTTGGTATACCAGCAAAATTAGTGCGACTGACAAAGATGACGATGACCAACTCCGTCTCACAAGTCAGGATCCAGAATAGACTTACTGATATATTTGAAACACGCACTGGTTTGAAACAGGGCGATGGACTGGCACCGACGCTCTTCAACCTAGCACTGGAATACGTTATTCGGGCCATGAATATGGACAACAGCAAGACGCTACTCATCAAGTCGACACAATTAGCAGCGTACGCCGACGACATCAACATCATGTCCCGAAGATTGGCTGACGCAGAAGAACTTCTGCATACGCTCGATACCGCTGCAAAGGAAGTTGGATTCCGTGTTAACGAGGGTAAAACTAAAATAATGATGCAATCGGTGACAAGGACACCTGCACAACCGAGCATCAATGTGGGAGACCTCAACATCGAGTTCGTGAACAACTTGATCTACCTGGGTTGCAGCCTGTCAAGGGACGCCAACGAAACTGACGAAATCAAGCGACGGATACAGTTAGCTAATAAGACTTTTTTCTCGGTTCTCCCCATAATGAAATCGAAGCATGTGCACAGAAACACGAAGCTCCGCGTGTACAAAACCATTATACGACTATGCTATGCTATGGCTGCGAAGCATGGACCCTAACTCAAGCCTCCGAAAACATGCTAGACACTTTCGAACGTAAGGTTCTACGGGGAATTTTCGGGGCTGTTTGCGATCGAGATGGATGGCGCATCCGGTACAACCATGAGTTGTATGAAATGTACGATGAGCTGCAAGTCTCGAAAATCGTCAAACTACAACGACTTCAATGGGCAGGGCATGTACAAAGAATGGACGATGATCGCATGCCTAAGAGAGTAATGAATGCAGAACGAGTCGACGGAGCGAGACTGCGAGGACGACCGAGATCTCGTTGGGAGAGCTCAGTAGGTTTGGACGCCGCGCAGCTGCTGGGCTCCCAAAATTGGAGGACGCGGTCACGTGACCGAGATAATTGGAGGACAATGATCGAGGCGGCCAAGGCCCGACGTCGGGCTGTCGCGCCACGATGATGATGATTACACTCCTTCATATCGAGAGACGCGGTAATAGCAGGCACAGCAGCACCACTCCGGTAGCGGCCGCCACAGGAGTTCCTGTTTTTTTTCATCGCCTGCAACAAACGTCAAAACATATAAGAAGACCGTGAGTACTTATTTGTGAGTGGGTGTACGTACACATCTAGCCCTTTCTTTGTGCATTTATTTTTAAAAATAAATAAATAACTGGCGCAACAGTCCAATTTGAACCACGGCCTCGAGATGAGTTAGCATCATCTCATTTTCTTGATCGTGACGGTTTTTGTGCAGAGGTGTGTGATCAGCAACACGCTCAACCGAGTTATTTACCCCATAATGGGTACTCATTTAACAGCTGAGTGGGCTCATAGTCCGACACGTAAATCCCCGGAATCGAACCGGGGCCCAGTGCGTTGAAGGCGAACGTGCTAACCGTTGCGCCATCCGGACTACATTTATTTTTAAAAAAAAGTTAATAAATTTGTAAATGTAATATTAATCGCCATGTGTTGTCCGTAAAGGTTTTGGGAAGGGGTGTCCGGTTCTCATCTCGTTGAGGCCCTGAAACATCGATGCTGTGCGTGTAGCTGAGTCCCCCCGTCCGGGACGAAGCTGTCGTCACAGTGCAATGTTGTCCCTCTTTGCACCTGAAAAAGAAAAATGAAAATTCTTTTTTCTTAGAAAATGTATGATGGTAAGAATCGACAGGATGCAGCCAACCGGGGTAGTAAGAACCCGAACCATTTCTCCCGATTCTGAGTATCCGGCAAACAGGTGCACCCCCACAAGGACTCTACGATTACGTCCGACTCAAGCTCGGATTCCCCGGACCACAGAGGTCCCCCTTTATCATGTCGATCCCACTTCTCTTATTAAACACCCGTAAACCATTGTATGGCGTCGGAGGGTAATTCTAAGTATTTCTCTTCTTAATCCTAAACGCGGAGTAGGAGTGGTCGAAGATTAATTTCTTTACCCAATGGTCCGATGGCATTCTCGTTGGTAAGATCGATGGATGCTAATGTGGAACATCTGCCGGGCTTCCAAAACTGATGGCAAAGGTTCAACTTCGGACTGTCGAGCCACGGTGATGATGATGTTGCATAAATACAAGCCTACCATCTGTGGCGTTAAGGTATGGCCCAAACCAGATTGAACGCAGCAGCAGCGCCAGCAGCAACAACAACAACAGGTAGATCTGTCGCGACGACATAGCTGCCGCTGTGGTGGCTTAAGGGGAACGCATGCTCTCTAACTTGACATTTGGTCGCTGCTGCCGCTGCTTTTCTGCTGCTTTCTGCGTTCAATCTGGTAAACGCCTATAATTTAGTCATTTGGGCTACAGCTATCACTTTACCTCCTAATTTTGGAATTAGGAAATTAGATCACTGTTATCAAATAGTTGTACGGCTTTCTGATTGCTTTTGTCACAGATTCTATCCTGTTACTACCAGCAGACTTAAAACCTAAGCAAGTAAGCCTGGGCTTACGGGGAAATATCCAATGCAAAAACTTTATGGAGGCCTCTTAATTAGAGTAATATCATCTTGATAAACCAGATAGCATTCTGTGAATGACGATTTCGTTAAATGCATGCAATACAATTCGATTATCCGAGCTAGAAATAATAACTGCAATGTTTTTCCAAACTCTTTCAATTGATTTTTGTTTGTTATTGTCTATTGAATTCCAATCAATTCCTTCGACGGACAAAATTCAAATTCCATTCTATCAACAGAAGCGAAACAATTTCGATTCGTTCCGAGTCCATTTTGTTGAACAAACTGGCACACATCCTCGGACACCAAATGTGTACGTACATGGAAACAATGGTCAACGATTTCAGCCAACTGACTAATTAAATATTGTAACAAACATTGTTAAAATGCGTAACAAAATGGCATCATCGGAATGTCTGTAGCTGTACAAAAAATGGAAATATGTAGGCAGATTGTACGGCAGGACATACACATCAACAATACACTTACACACAAAGCGTATCCTTTCCCAGGTAACGCTCGAAATGAGTCGACCTTAATTGCTGGTATGTGGGGATGATTTCGATTGGAAAAGCCTTCGCTTTTTTATATTATTCGTTGTTAATTGCCACCTCGAACTCAATCCGATGTTTCACAGATGTACTTCTACCTCCTACGGTTAAGAGAAATTGTATTACAGCATGGGGAAATGATTAAAATCCTTGTGGTATTTTTTTTGCCAAGTAAATTTAATTTTATCATGAAATGGTGAAAACTCAAGCCTGCGAAAATGGTAAATGGGTTTTTACTTTTAGGTTAAATCTACTAGATAACATTAATAGTTTCAGTACATCCGTAATAATTCCTTACACTCTCCATCACAACACAATAAAATGTTTAATTCTAGTGGCTCCAGATGCGGGCACTGTTGGTCCAGGACACAAAGTTTCTATCTCAATGGGAAATTTTCCTACTGCATTTGCAACGGAACGCCGACGACATCAACATCATGTCCCGAAGATTGGCTGACGCAGAAGAACTTCTGCATACTCTCGATACCGCTGCAAAGGAAGTTGGATTACGTGTTAACGAGGGTAAAACTATTGTAAAATAATGATGCAATCGGTGACAAGGACACCTGCACAACCGAGCATCAATGTGGGGGACCTCAACATCGAGTTCGTGAACAACTTCATTTACCTGGGTTGCAACTTGTCAAGGGACGCCAACGAAACTGACGAAATCAAGCGACGGATACAGTTAGCTAATAAGACTTTTTTCTCGGTTCTCCCCATAATGAAATCGAAGCATGTGCACAGAAACACGAAGCTCCCCGTGTACAAAACCATTATACGACCAGTGCTATGCTATGGCTGCAAAGCATGGACCCTAACTCAAGCCTCCGAAAACATGCTAGACACTTTTGAACGTAAGGTTCTACGGCGAATTTTCGGGGCTGTTTGCGATCGAGATGGATGGCGCATCCGGTACAACAATGAGTTGTATGAAATGTACTGCAAGTCTCGAAAATCGTCAAACTACAACGACTTCAATGGGCAGGGCATGTTCAAAGAATGGACGTTGATCGCATGCCAAAGAGAGTAATGAATGCAGAACGAGTCGACGGAGCGAGACTGCGAGGACGACCGAGATCTCGTTGGGAGAGCTCAGTAGGTGTGGACGCCGCGCAGCTGCTGGGCTCCCAAAATTGGAGGACGCGGTCACGTGACCGAGATAATTGGAGGACAATGATCCAGGCGGCCAAGGCCCGACGTCGGGCTGTCGCGCCACGATGATGATGATGATTTGCAACGGAAGCTCGCACTTTTGGAGTGTGCGCCCGACTGGGTCACACCGAATATTATATCAATACGCGAATAGCAATCTAAATTAACGGTCAAGCGATCATTAAAGCGCTCACTCAAAGTATAGAATACAATAGAATAGAAAAAGAAATGCGGCTTATGACCCTCATGGTGGGCACTGCGATCATAGGATGCCTAGTGTGCCATAGCCCTTAATATTATAGAAAGAGACCTTCCACCACTCTTACGAAGGCTAGTAAGTCTTTTGAAGGACATTCCCAGAAATCAGCAGAGTTTGATGATCCGCCCGAATAGCTGTAACCTAGCACGCGCAATCGCTGGGCATTCACTTAAAAGGTGATATGTGGTCTCAATATCCTCCAAACAAGCACGACACTCCGTCTCTCTGGATAAGCCCATCTTATTTAAATGAGATCTAACCTAGTGATGGCCCGATAGGGAGCCACCAAATAACCTTAGGTCAGCTCTACTCATGCGGGTCTGGGTAGTATCCCCATAGTCGAAGGGTCTCATTAACTCCTTCGATTGCCACAGCCCTGGAAGGTCGCTCCAATGGTGCCGTCGTAGCCGATCAGACCATTCCTTTATCGTAGTCCTGGCTGAAGCCAGGCCTAAACGACAGCATGGTTCCGTTTCGATAAAACCAGATGTTGAGCCTTGCCTGGCCAGTTCAGCTGCCGATTCATTGCCTTCAATGCCTTGGTGACCTGGCAGCCAATGTAAAGTGACTTGGTTGTCAGTCGTCTCGCCAGACATTGAAGAAGTTCACGACAATCTTTCACCAGCCTTGAAGAGAGCTTGTGTGAAAAGGGAGCTTTTATGGCTGCCTGGCTATCTGTGCATATAGCAATGGGAGCGTCTCTAAGTTTTTTCTCCAGAATAATCTTGGCACAGACCTCATTGTTCCTGATAGTCAAATAATAGACTAGGAGCTGAAGGTGGCTGAGTATGAAAAATTAGCAAACCGCGATTTCTTAGTGGATTTTTTTTATGGGTTGTAGGAGACTAGGAAAGTGCCGGCTAGAAATTGTGGTCGTTATCCTGGGAGGGGGAGGAGAATAACCACATGCGGTTAAGCTGGACGAGCTACGAAAATCGCTGGGAACTGGACAACTGGTAATCGTAGAAAGTTTTACTTAATCTAAAATTCTTCAGATCCTACTCCTCTATACAATTTTACTTAGTAGACGAATTGCGAAAAGTGGTGGTTTGCCCGAAAACTTCGATTAAAGTTGAAAAATATTTCCTAACACACTAAAATAGCCTCACAATCCCATAGGCAAAAATGCATGAAAAGTAGACTACACGAAACTCGCGAACCGCGGTTTTTCTTTTGATCCATCTTCAAGAGATTTAGGTATAGGAGGGTAGGAAAATGCTGGATGCCGACCAGAAAAGTATTTAAGTAAGTTCAGGAGAGAATGAGAAGAAGGATGGGAGGCCCGACACGAGAAGCGAATCAATCGTTACTTGACAAACGATCATCGTACGAAAATCGCACTAAAATATCGGCAGATCAAAATTGATCGGCCGATCGGTGCAATTTCCACATACACAGGGCAATCCGTCGGCCGATATCGATATCGGGCGACGGATCGGCCGATCGATCGCTGTGTGTATGGCACGTTTAAGACCAAAGCGGTAGCTAAGAAATTTAACAATCAAACAAAATATATATATGCTGCTACTGCGATGATGTTGTTGTTGCGTAAATCACAATTCGATGTTTCAAAACCAACCGCCGCTCCATTCAAAAGAAAAAGATCTTTCGCGGCATGAGTATATATTATGGCACACCTTGTACGTGATAGCCCCACGTTGCATGGTCAAAGACTTGATCTTGGATATAAATATAAAATAGTATAAACAATTATCACGGCATAAATGTTTATCGTAGCACACACTGTAGGGGCTGTCACCTTTCCACGGCATAAATATTAATCGTAGCACACACTGTACGGGCTATCACTTTTTCACGGCGAAAGACTATTCTGGCACAAACTGTGCGGTCCAACAAACACCACATGCTATTCCCAGTGGCTTAAACGGCGACGACACAAGAAATATGCTTGAAGCAACAATATCGGCGGTAGTTTCACAAAAACGGGGGCGAACGGCGCAGAATTGGAACCATAGAATTGGCGGCACGAAAGTAACGCAAAGAAGCAAATTGCGACTCCACAAAAATGAAAAGGAGCGCACACACAATACGGGCGTGCGTCGCCAACACCACCCGACTATATCGGGAAGACCAGGAAATCGTAGGCAACTAAAGTGTTGGCGCAAAGAGCCGATTTCGATTCCGTTGCCAAAATCGTACTCCCTTTTTTTTTCTTTTTCCTAGCACGACTGCTGCAACACACTTCGAGGCTACGACACGATTTTCGCACTATCGAACACTCGGGGTCGGAATTCCGTTCTCGTCAGGGACAATACTCTCGTAACCGATTTTTTTTTGACGCGTTTAGATTTGGGTTGTGCAAATTTCCAGCGAGAAAAAATTGCCTCACAAAATTTACAAAAGGCAAGCACACTCGCCTCTTTGAAACTCGCAACAAAAACAAAATTTTTTTGCGTCCTTCCGTCCAACCGCGATGGTGTCCGCCATCAAAAGCTCCACTTTTTTGGTGAGGAGCCCAACTATTTCCCGTGGCGTTTTCAATCCGACTCCCTGTTCCACTTGTTCCACCCGTTCCATTCTTTTGTTCCCCCCCCCCCCATTCCTCCAAACTTTTCCCGCCAAAATCAGCTTCACCAATCAGGTGATTTACACATACCTGAACGTTGGTTGCAGCGGTTGATGTGATGACAGCGGTTCTGGCCAATTGTAACCCATAAATGCCAACTTTTTAATTTTTAACGACTTTTCACAAATGTAGTAAATCCAAATTAAGTAAAATACATTTGTGAAAAATGCACAAATTCAAAAATATACATTTATGTATGTGTTAGATTTGATCCGTTACATGATCTAGCTGCAAAGCCGACCTGTTGTAGGAGGTCCTTCTCGGCCCCGGGTCTGTTCAGGGAGCGTACATTCCAGGATACGAGAGAATAGTCCGTTAAACGTTTGCGTGGTCGTCTTTGTCCGTTGAATGCAGCTTTTTTGACATTAGGTAGTTTTTACAAGGATGGCTTGCCAGCTAAACCGCATTCAGGGGTGGCCTCAGTGATAGCTGCTTAAGGTGGTTCATCAATCATAACGTGCCGGAGTTCACATAACTATGTTGCAGGTCTGACTACGTGATCCAGCCAGTCATGCTTCAGATATCATTCCCTACTCCTTTTACAACCATGGTTTCGGACATGCTTCGGCGAAGTTATACTAGCAAGGTGCAGTTTATGCTAATATTAACAAAACTACATGAGAATAGTTACGCGCTATGCTCCACTAGTGGTTAAGGAAAATAGAGTATATTTCACAATATGGATTGGGAATGGCTATTTCTTGGTAATTAGCGTTTGCTTCTAAAAAATTGTTCTTTGAAGCAATCAATATACTCACTAGCCATGGGTATCATGCCTGGATGATAGTATCATCCAAATCTAACAAACTTTTGAACATAATCATCTCTTCAAAATAATTTTTATCTACCAGCATCATCAGATAATGCAGGTGATGAATTGCACCGACATGCAATTTAAATAATAGATTGATGACACTTTTCCCGAAGGATATCGAAGAAATTCTTCATCAAACGATTGTAACCATTGTTGTAGCCAAGTCATCGCCATCAATGCCTGCCGTGTTCGGCTTCTTTGGCACTCGAATGCATGTGTTTAGACACTATCTTCTATCCTCGGCATAAGGGAATCAGATAAAGGAGAACAGCGTCTATACGTACGAGAAGGTAAAGGTACAATGTGTACAGTGTCTGTGTTCTGTTAGCGACATGCACTTGCAACTTTTGTCAGCTATCGTCCTGCTTTTAAACCATCCTAGATTTTTTCTTACTTCGTAGTTTTTGATTTTTAGGTGCGTTCCGCTGCATCCCCCACTAACGCAAACTACGAAAACGACTATTGTATTGTTATGTGCTAGTTATGTGCTGCATTCAAAAGTTTTGTGCTCGTCAATTAAAAAAAATATTGACACTTCAAAATGGGGGGTGTAGAGGAACGTTCCGTTACACCCCCCCCCACTAGAAATATTGAACTAACCTTATTCAAACCCATGTCAGAGTTATGTGCTAGTTATGTGCTGGTTATGTGCCGCATTTAAAAGTTTTGTGCTAGTCAATTAAAAAAAATATTAGCAATTCAATGGGGGGGTGTATAAGAACGTTCCGCTCTTTAATTTTGTCTCGGAAAGTTTTTTGCTAGAACTAATAGTTACGGAGTTACAAACAGAGAAATAAAAACAAAAAAACTCTCCCCCCGCGCAAGCTCGCACCCCACCGGCAGAAACTTTTAGTGTAATATCCTCCAGCAACAACAATCGTGCCAAGTTCCGAAATTTCTTGAATTTTTCCTTCGATCACCAAATATTGGCACCCGGTACTTATTTTTTTTATCATCCGTTTTTATCATACGCAGTATGCCGCCTCATGTACATTTGCCAAAAATGCCCCAAATTTTTTTCATGGACATCCGTTGGCATGCAATCTCATGGATGAAATTAAACCATTGTGGCTTAACGAATCGATGATTAAAAATAAAGAATTAGTTTTTGAAAAAAACAAAAATGCATATGAAATACAAATGTGTCATTTCTTATCAGTATATCTGCTAGATCAAATGGTTTGCCCGATAGTGTGCGCTTAATGAAGTGGTTCATAAACTTGGGACAAACGAAATTATCGTAATAAAATAATGTGTGACACTGCACGTTCGGATTATGGGTCGGCTCCAAGCAGCACAAACAATATTTTCATATAAGGTTTCCATTTTGATGGATGCGATAAAAAAACACAATTACTATCTCCAAAGAGATTCTTCGACGACTCTTTGCTATTTTTCACGAATTAAAGATCAACAAAAGCATAAATCGAATACATGGTTGGTAATTTGTTCAAAAATAATTCTACTTTCATATGTTCTTGAATCTGACAGCATAATTGAATCTGTTACCTCAAAAACGACTTAAGTCGTTAAAACCAAACTAAAGCAGACCGACATTTATGTGATTTTTTTGACTTAATGGATTTATTATACGAGCATTATGTTGTGCATATAGTGTGGCTACTTCTAAGCAACCGTTTGCCACAGAAACAATGTATTTGAAATAATTTACTTATATTCTTTTGGAATGACCTATTCAATCATTAGTTTGAACATAACTGGGGTATATTCGAAATTTATCATTCTTAGAGCCCGCGCAGATTTGTGTTTTATTCAAACCAAAAACGGAATTTTTCTAAGCAAAAATATTAATAAGTTATCCAAATGAAATTATTATTTGATTACTATAAGTTCTTCGTGCAACCAAAAGTGAAACAAAAGTCAATGATTTGCTAAACTTACCACTTACGATTACAAAAGTTATTACTTTCCGATTTTCTCGTTGGTGCAACAAAAATTTGATAAGCGAGTGTTTTTTGCTTTTCAAATATTATTTGAGTACTTTTCATTTCTCTATTTGGTGCAACAGAAATTTAGCGTAAAATTTGATAAGTTGATAAGTGGTTGGTGCAATAGGGCTTTGGCCTTATGTTTACACATTGCAGTGGATACACAAAGAAAAGTTAAGTATGCACTTAGATTACTATGCGGAAACGATCTTTCTATACAAATTCCTATGCTTTAAGTTCATGAACTATTGAACGCAGGAATTTATGCGTGCTTTTTTATGATTTTTTGATTCTTTCTTTAAGTGTTCAGATACGTTTGCGATCGAGATGGATGGCGCATCCGGTACAACCATGAGTTGTATGAAATGTACGATGAGCTGCAAGTCTCGAAAATCGTCAAACTACAACGACTTCAATGGGCAGGGCATGTACAAAGAATGGACGACGATCGCATGCCTAAGAGAGTAATGAATGCAGAACGAGTCGACGGAGCGAGACTGCGAGGACGACCGAGATCTCGTTGGGAGAGCTCAGTAGGTGTGGACGCCGCGCAGCTGCTGGGCTCCCAAAATTGGAGGACGCGGTCACGTGACCGAGATAATTGGAGGACAATGATCCAGGCGGCCAAGGCCCGACGTCGGGCTGTCGCGCCATGATGATGATGATGATGATTTAAAAAGAAACCACTAGATGGCCCACCCTGTACTGTTAAACGAGGGTTTTTAACTTTTTTTTATCAAATGAAAGTTTGTGAAAGTTAAGGAGTCTGATATAATTTGGAAAACGTGTGTTAAAGTCAAAGTTTCAAATATCTTATTCGTTGCACTCTCCAATGCCGTTATGACTTAATTTCGATTGGGCTTCCTTATTTTCCCGATTGCTTGTTCTTCCTCTTCTGTTGGTATTCAATTTGCAGCTCTTTTTCGTATGATAACCTTCACTCGGATGAGTTTCCGTCCAGTGAATGAATCTCTTAAAAAGCAAGATCGTCAGATCAGATATTAGGGAGGGTGCAGCGGAACGTTGTTCCACACCCCCCATTTTGAACCGCTAATAATTTTTTTAATTCATGAGCACAAAACTTTTAAATGCGGCACATAACCAGCACATAACTAGCACATAACTCTGACATGGGTTTGAATAAGGTTAGTTCAATATTTCTAGTGGGGGGGGGGGGGGGTGTAGCGGAACGTTCCTCTACACCCCCCATTTTGAAGTGTCAATATTTTTTTTATTTGACGAGCACAAAACTTTTGAATGCAGCACATACCCAGCACATAACTAGCACATAACTATACAATAGTCGTTTTCGTAGTTTGCGTTAGTGGGGGGTGCAGCGGAACGCAATTGTAGTTTTCGAGTTACAGCCATTTGAAAAAGTGCAAGTTTGGACCCTCTAGCTGCCTCCGTTTCCGAGATATTCAAGGTTTTATATTTTCCAGTCGAGGGGTGACTTTGCTTTGAAATTTTCAAGTTTTCTTGCGGGTTTTGTTCCGGAATCCTATTTTTGGTTTTTAGGGCATGGTACAAGCTGCATTTTAAGACCAAAATTAACTCTCTAGTTGCCGCAGTTTTCGAAGTAGGGCCATTTGAAAAAGTGCAAGTTTGGACCCTCTAGCTGCCTCCGTTTCCGAGATATTCAAGGTTTTATATTTTCCAGTCGAGGGGTGACTTTGCCTTGAAATTTTCAAGTTTTCTTGCGGGTTTTGTTCCGGAATCCTATTTTTGGTTTTTAGGGCATGGTACAAGCTGCATTTGAAGACCCAAATCAACTCTCTAGCTGCCGTAGTTTTCGAGTTGCAGCCATTTGAAAAAGTGCAAGTTTGGACCCTCTAGCTGCCTCCGTTTCCGAGATATTCAAGGTTTTATATTTTCCAGTCGAGTGGTGAATTTGCTTTGAAATTTTCAAGTTTTCTTGCGGGTTTTGTTCCGGAATCCTATTTTTGGTTTTTAGGGCATGGTACAAGCTGCATTTTTAGACCAAAATCAACTCTCTAGCTGCCGTAGTTTTCGAGTTACAGCCATTTGAAAAAGTGCAAGTTTGGACCCTCTAGCTGCCTCCGTTTCCGAGATATTCAAGGTTTTATATTTTCCAGTCGAGGGGTGACTTTGCCTTGAAATTTTCAAGTTTTCTTGCGGGTTTTGTTCCGGAATCCTATTTTTGGTTTTTAGGGCATGGTACAAGCAGCATTTGAAGACCCAAATCAACTCTCTAGCTGCCGCAGTTTTCGAGGTAGGGCCATTTGAAAAAGTGCAAGTTTGGACCCTCTAGCTGCCTCCGTTTCCGAGATATTCAAGGTTTTATATTTTCCAGTCGAGGGGTGACTTTGCCTTGAAATTTTCAAGTTTTCTTGCGGGTTTTGTTCCGGAATCCTATTTTTGGTTTTTAGGGCATGGTACAAGCAGCATTTGAAGACCCAAATCAACTCTCTAGCTGCCGCAGTTTTCGAGGTAGGGCCATTTGAAAAAGTGCAAGTTTGGACCCTCTAGCTGCCTCCGTTTCCGAGATATTCAAGGTTTTATATTTTCCAGTCGAGGGGCGACTTTGCCTTGAAATTTTCAAGTTTTCTTGCGGGTTTTGTTCCGGAATCCTATTTTTGGTTTTTAGGGCATGGTACAAGCTGCATTTGAAGACCCAAATCAACTCTCTAGCTGCCGTAGTTTTCGAGTTACAGCCATTTGAAAAAGTGCAAGTTTGGACCCTCTAGCTGCCTCCGTTTCCGAGATATTCAAGGTTTTATATTTTCCAGTCGAGGGGTGACTTTGCCTTGAAATTTTCAAGTTTTCTTGCGGGTTTTGTTCCGGAATCCTATTTTTGGTTTTTAGGGCATGGTACAAGCTGCATTTTAAGACCAAAATCAACTCTCTAGCTGCCGTAGTTTTCGAGTTACAGCCATTTGAAAAAGTGCAAGTTTGGACCCTCTAGCTGCCTCCGTTTCCGAGATATTCAAGGTCTTATATTTTCCAGTCGAGGGGTGACTTTGCCTTGAAATTTTCAAGTTTTCTTGCGGGTTTTGTTCCGGAATCCTATTTTTGGCTTTTAGGGCATGGTACAAGCTGCATTTGAAGACCCAAATCAACTCTCTAGCTGCCGTAGTTTTCGAAGTAGGGCCATTTGAAAAAGTGCAAGTTTGGACCCTCTAGCTGCCTCCGTTTCCGAGATATTCAAGGTTTTATATTTTCCAGTCGAAGGGTGACTTTGCCTTGAAATTTTCAAGTTTTCTTGCGGGTTTTGTTCCGGAATCCTATTTTTGGTTTTTAGGGCATGGTACAAGCTGCATTTTTAGACCAAAATCAACTCTCTAGCTGCCGTAGTTTTCGAGTTACAGCCATTTGAAAAAGTGCAAGTTTGGACCCTCTAGCTGCCTCCGTTTCCGAGATATTCAAGGTTTTATATTTTCCAGTCGAGGGGTGACTTTGCCTTGAAATTTTCAAATTTTCTTGCGGGTTTTGTTCCGGAATCCTATTTTTGGCTTTTAGGGCATGGTACAAGCAGCATTTGAAGACCCAAATCAACTCTCTAGCTGCCGCAGTTTTCGAGGTAGGGCCATTTGAAAAAGTGCAAGTTTGGACCCTCTAGCTGCCTCCGTTTCCGAGATATTCAAGGTTTTATATTTTCCAGTCGAGGGGTGACTTTGCCTTGAAATTTTCAAGTTTTCTTGCGGGTTTTGTTCCGGAATCCTATTTTTGGTTTTTAGGGCATGGTACAAGCTGCATTTTTAGACCAAAATCAACTCTCTAGCTGCCGTAGTTTTCGAGTTACAGCCATTTGAAAAAGTGCAAGTTTGGACCCTCTAGCTGCCTCCGTTTCCGAGATATTCAAGGTTTTATATTTTCCAGTCGAGGGGTGACTTTGCCTTGAAATTTTCAAGTTTTCTTGCGGGTTTTGTTCCGGAATCCTATTTTTGGTTTTTAGGGCATGGTACAAGCTGCATTTTTAGACCAAAATCAACTCTCTAGCTGCCGTAGTTTTCGAGTTACAGCCATTTGAAAAAGTGCAAGTTTGGACCCTCTAGCTGCCTCCGTTTCCGAGATATTCAAGGTTTTATATTTTCCAGTCGAGGGGTGACTTTGCCTTGAAATTTTCAAGTTTTCTTGCAGGTTTTGTTCCGGAATCCTATTTTTGGTTTTTAGGGCATGGTACAAGCTGCATTTTTAGACCAAAATCAACTCTCTAGCTGCCGTAGTTTTCGAGTTACAGCCATTTGAAAAAGTGCAAGTTTGGACCCTCTAGCTGCCTCCGTTTCCGAGATATTCAAGGTTTTATATTTTCCAGTCGAGGGGTGACTTTGCCTTGAAATTTTCAAGTTTTCTTGCGGGTTTTGTTCCGGAATCCTATTTTTGGTTTTTAGGGCATGGTACAAGCTGCATTTTAAGACCCAAATCAACTCTCTAGCTGCCGTAGTTTTCGAGTTACAGCCATTTGAAAAAGTGCAAGTTTGGACCCTCTAGCTGCCTCCGTTTCCGAGATATTCAAGGTTTTATATTTTCCAGTCGAGGGGTGACTTTGCCTTGAAATTTTCAAGTTTTCTTGCGGGTTTTGTTCCGGAATCCTATTTTTGGTTTTTAGGGCATGGTACAAGCTGCATTTTTAGACCAAAATCAACTCTCTAGCTGCCGCAGTTTTCGAGTTACAGCCATTTGAAAAAGTGCAAGTTTGGACCCTCTAGCTGCCTCCGTTTCCGAGATATTCAAGGTTTTATATTTTCCAGTCGAGGGGTGACTTTGCCTTGAAATTTTCAAGTTTTCTTGCGGGTTTTGTTCCGGAATCCTATTTTTGGTTTTTAGGGCATGGTACAAGCTGCATTTTTAGACCAAAATCAATTCTCTAGCTGCCGTAGTTTTCGAGTTACAGCCATTTGAAAAAGTGCAAGTTTGGACCCTCTAGCTGCCTCCGTTTCCGAGATATTCAAGGTTTTATATTTTCCAGTCGAGGGGTGACTTTGCCTTGAAATTTTCAAGTTTTCTTGCGGGTTTTGTTCCGGAATCCTATTTTTGGTTTTTAGGGCATGGTACAAGCTGCATTTTTAGACCAAAATCAACTCTCTAGCTGCCGTAGTTTTCGAGTTACAGCCATTTGAAAAAGTGCAAGTTTGGACCCTCTAGCTGCCTCCGTTTCCGAGATATTCAAGGTTTTATATTTTCCAGTCGAGGGGTGAATTTACCTTGAAATTTTCAAGTTTTCTTGCAGGTTTTGTTCCGGAATCCTATTTTTGGTTTTTAGGGCATGGTACAAGCTGCATTTTTAGACCAAAATCAACTCTCTAGCTGCCGTAGTTTTCGAGTTACAGCCATTTGAAAAAGTGCAAGTTTGGACCCTCTAGCTGCCTCCGTTTCCGAGATATTCAAGGTTTTATATTTTCCAGTCGAGGGGTGACTTTGCCTTGAAATTTTCAAGTTTTCTTGCGGGTTTTGTTCCGGAATCCTATTTTTGGTTTTTAGGGCATGGTACAAGCTGCATTTTAAGACCCAAATCAACTCTCTAGCTGCCGTAGTTTTTGAGTTACAGCCATTTGAAAAAGTGCAAGTTTGGACCCTCTAGCTGCCTCCGTTTCCGAGATATTCAAGGTTTTATATTTTCCAGTCGAGGGGTGACTTTGCCTTGAAATTTTCAAGTTTTCTTGTGGGTTTTGTTCCGGAATCCTATTTTTGGTTTTTAGGGCATGGTACAAGCTGCATTTTTAGACCAAAATCAACTCTCTAGCTGCCGTAGTTTTCGAGTTACAGCCATTTGAAAAAGTGCAAGTTTGGACCCTCTAGCTGCCTCCGTTTCCGAGATATTCAAGGTTTTATATTTTCCAGTCGAGGGGTGACTTTGCCTTGAAATTTTCAAGTTTTCTTGCGGGTTTTGTTCCGGAATCCTATTTTTGGTTTTTAGGGCATGGTACAAGCTGCATTTTTAGACCAAAATCAACTCTCTAGCTGCCGTAGTTTTCGAGTTACAGCCATTTGAAAAAGTGCAAGTTTGGACCCTCTAGCTGCCTCCGTTTCCGAGATATTCAAGGTTTTATATTTTCCAGTCGAGGGGTGACTTTGCCTTGAAATTTTCAAGTTTTCTTGCGGGTTTTGTTCCGGAATCCTATTTTTGGTTTTTAGGGCATGGTACAAGCTGCATTTTTAGACCCAAATCAACTCTCTAGCTGCCGTAGTTTTCGAGTTACAGCCATTTGAAAAAGTGCAAGTTTGGACCCTCTAGCTGCCTCCGTTTCCGAGATATTCAAGGTTTTATATTTTCCAGTCGAGGGGTGACTTTGCCTTGAAATTTTCAAGTTTTCTTGCGGGTTTTGTTCCGGAATCCTATTTTTGGTTTTTAGGGCATGGTACAAGCTGCATTTTTAGACCAAAATCAACTCTCTAGCTGCCGTAGTTTTCGAGTTACAGCCATTTGAAAAAGTGCAAGTTTGGACCCTCTAGCTGCCTCCGTTTCCGAGATATTCAAGGTTTTATATTTTCCAGTCGAGGGGTGACTTTGCCTTGAAATTTTCAAGTTTTCTTGCGGGTTTTGTTCCGGAATCCTATTTTTGGTTTTTAGGGCATGGTACAAGCTGCATTTTTAGACCAAAATCAACTCTGTAGCTGTCGTAGTTTTCGAGTTACAGCCATTTGAAAAAGTGCAAGTTTGGACCCTCTAGCTGCCTCCGTTTCCGAGATATTCAAGGTTTTATATTTTCCAGTCGAGGGGTGACTTTGCCTTGAAATTTTCAAGTTTTCTTGCGGGTTTTGTTCCGGAATCCTATTTTTGGTTTTTAGGGCATGGTACAAGCTGCATTTTTAGACCAAAATCAACTCTGTAGCTGCCGTAGTTTTCGAGTTACAGCCATTTGAAAAAGTGCAAGTTTGGACCCTCTAGCTGCCTCCGTTTCCGAGATATTCAAGGTTTTATATTTTCCAGTCGAGGGGTGACTTTGCCTTGAAATTTTCAAGTTTTCTTGCGGGTTTTGTTCCGGAATCCTATTTTTGGTTTTTAGGGCATGGTACAAGCTGCATTTTTAGACCAAATTCAACTCTCTAGCTGCCGTAGTTTTCGAGTTACAGCCATTTGAAAAAGTGCAAGTTTGGACCCTCTAGCTGCCTCCGTTTCCGAGATATTCAAGGTTTTATATTTTCCAGTCGAGGGGTGACTTTGCCTTGAAATTTTCAAGTTTTCTTGCGGGTTTTGTTCCGGAATCCTATTTTTGGTTTTTAGGGCATGGTACAAGCTGCATTTTAAGACCCAAATCAACTCTCTAGCTGCCGTAGTTTTCGAGTTACAGCCATTTGAAAAAGTGCAAGTTTGGACCCTCTAGCTGCCTCCGTTTCCGAGATATTCAAGGTTTTATATTTTCCAGTCGAGGGGTGACTTTGCCTTGAAATTTTCAAGTTTTCTTGCGGGTTTTGTTCCGGAATCCTATTTTTGGTTTTTAGGGCATGGTACAAGCTGCATTTTTAGACCAAAATCAACTCTCTAGCTGCCGTAGTTTTCGAGTTACAGCCATTTGAAAAAGTGCAAGTTTGGACCCTCTAGCTGCCTCCGTTTCCGAGATATTCAAGGTTTTATATTTTCCAGTCGAGGGGTGACTTTGCCTTGAAATTTTCAAGTTTTCTTGCGGGTTTTGTTCCGGAATCCTATTTTTGGTTTTTAGGGCATGGTACAAGCTGCATTTTTAGACCAAAATCAACTCTCTAGCTGCCGTAGTTTTCGAGTTACAGCCTTTTGAAAAAGTGCAAGTTTGGACCCTCTAGCTGCCTCCGTTTCCGAGATATTCAAGGTTTTATATTTTCCAGTCGAGGGGTGACTTTGCCTTGAAATTTTCAAGTTTTCTTGCAGGTTTTGTTCCGGAATCCTATTTTTGGTTTTTAGGGCATGGTACAAGCTGCATTTTTAGACCAAAATCAACTCTCTAGCTGCCGTAGTTTTCGAGTTACAGCCATTTGAAAAAGTGCAAGTTTGGACCCTCTAGCTGCCTCCGTTTCCGAGATATTCAAGGTTTTATATTTTCCAGTCGAGGGGTGACTTTGCCTTGAAATTTTCAAGTTTTCTTGCGGGTTTTATTCCGGAATCCTATTTTTGGTTTTTAGGGCATGGTACAAGCTGCATTTTAAGACCCAAATCAACTCTCTAGCTGCCGTAGTTTTCGAGTTACAGCCATTTGAAAAAGTGCAAGTTTGGACCCTCTAGCTGCCTCCGTTTCCGAGATATTCAAGGTTTTATATTTTCCAGTCGAGGGGTGACTTTGCCTTGAAATTTTCAAGTTTTCTTGCGGGTTTTGTTCCGAAATCCTATTTTTGGTTTTTAGGGCATGGTACAAGCTGCATTTTTAGACCAAAATCAACTCTGTAGCTGCCGTAGTTTTCGAGTTACAGCCATTTGAAAAAGTGCAAGTTTGGACCCTCTAGCTGCCTCCGTTTCCGAGATATTCAAGGTTTTATATTTTCCAGTCGAGGGGTGACTTTGCCTTGAAATTTTCAAGTTTTCTTGCGGGTTTTGTTCCGGAATCCTATTTTTGGTTTTTAGGGCATGGTACAAGCTGCATTTTTAGACCAAAATCAACTCTCTAGCTGCCGTAGTTTTCGAGTTACAGCCATTTGAAAAAGTGCAAGTTTGGACCCTCTAGCTGCCTCCGTTTCCGAGATATTCAAGGTTTTATATTTTCCAGTCGAGGGGTGACTTTGCCTTGAAATTTTCAAGTTTTTTTGCGGGTTTTGTTCCGGAATCCTATTTTTGGTTTTTAGGGCATGGTACAAGCTGCATTTTTAGACCAAAATCAACTCTCTAGCTGCCGTAGTTTTCGAGTTACAGCCATTTGAAAAAGTGCAAGTTTGGACCCTCTAGCTGCCTCCGTTTCCGAGATATTCAAGGTTTTATATTTTCCAGTCGAGGGGTGACTTTGCCTTGAAATTTTCAAGTTTTCTTGCGGGTTTTGTTCCGGAATCCTATTTTTGGTTTTTAGGGCATGGTACAAGCTGCATTTTAAGACCCAAATCAACTCTCTAGCTGCCGTAGTTTTCGAGTTACAGCCATTTGAAAAAGTGCAAGTTTGGACCCTCTAGCTGCCTCCGTTTCCGAGATATTCAAGGTTTTATATTTTCCAGTCGAGGGGTGACTTTGCCTTGAAATTTTCAAGTTTTCTTGCGGGTTTTGTTCCGGAATCCTATTTTTGGTTTTTAGGGCATGGTACAAGCTGCATTTTTAGACCAAAATCAACTCTCTAGCTGCCGTAGTTTTCGAGTTACAGCCATTTGAAAAAGTGCAAGTTTGGACCCTCTAGCTGCCTCCGTTTCCGAGATATTCAAGGTTTTATATTTTCCAGTCGAGGGGTGACTTTGCCTTGAAATTTTCAAGTTTTCTTGCGGGTTTTGTTCCGGAATCCTATTTTTGGTTTTTAGGGCATGGTACAAGCTGCATTTTAAGACCCAAATCAACTCTCTAGCTGCCGTAGTTTTCGAGTTACAGCCATTTGAAAAAGTGCAAGTTTGGACCCTCTAGCTGCCTCCGTTTCCGAGATATTCAAGGTTTTATATTTTCCAGTCGAGGGGTGACTTTGCCTTGAAATTTTCAAGTTTTCTTGCGGGTTTTGTTCCGGAATCCTATTTTTGGTTTTTAGGGCATGGTACAAGCAGCATTTGAAGACCCAAATCAACTCTCTAGCTGCCGCAGTTTTCGAGGTAGGGCCATTTGAAAAAGTGCAAGTTTGGACCCTCTAGCTGCCTCCGTTTCCGAGATATTCAAGGTTTTATATTTTCCAGTCGAGGGGTGACTTTGCCTTGAAATTTTCAAGTTTTCTTGCGGGTTTTGTTCCAGAATCCTATTTTTGGTTTTTAGGGCATGGTACAAGCTGCATTTGAAGACCAAAATCAACTCTCTAGCTGCCGTAGTTTTCGAGTTACAGCCATTTGAAAAAGTGCAAGTTTGGACCCTCTAGCTGCCTCCGTTTCCGAGATATTCAAGGTTTTATATTTTCCAGTCGAGGGGTGACTTTGCCTTGAAATTTTCAAGTTTTCTTGCGGGTTTTGTTCCGGAATCCTATTTTTGGTTTTTAGGGCATGGTACAAGCTGCATTTTAAGACCCAAATCAACTCTCTAGCTGCCGTAGTTTTCGAGTTACAGCCATTTGAAAAAGTGCAAGTTTGGACCCTCAAGCTGCCTCCGTTTCCGAGATATTCAAGGTTTTATATTTTCCAGTCGAGGGGTGACTTTGCCTTGAAATTTTCAAGTTTTCTTGCGGGTTTTGTTCCGGAATCCTATTTTTGGTTTTTAGGGCATGGTACAAGCTGCATTTTAAGACCCAAATCAACTCTCTAGCTGCCGTAGTTTTCGAGTTACAGCCATTTGAAAAAGTGCAAGTTTGGACCCTCTAGCTGCCTCCGTTTCCGAGATATTCAAGGTTTTATATTTTCCAGTCGAGGGGTGACTTTGCCTTGAAATTTTCAAGTTTTCTTGCGGGTTTTGTTCCGGAATCCTATTTTTGGTTTTTAGGGCATGGTACAAGCTGCATTTTAAGACCCAAATCAACTCTCTAGCTGCCGTAGTTTTCGAGTTACAGCCATTTGAAAAAGTGCAAGTTTGGACCCTCAAGCTGCCTCCGTTTCCGAGATATTCAAGGTTTTATATTTTCCAGTCGAGGGGTGACTTTGCCTTGAAATTTTCAAGTTTTCTTGCGGGTTTTGTTCCAGAATCCTATTTTTGGTTTTTAGGGCATGGTACAAGCTGCATTTGAAGACCAAAATCAACTCTCTAGCTGCCGTAGTTTTCGAGTTACAGCCATTTGAAAAAGTGCAAGTTTGGACCCTCTAGCTGCCTCCGTTTCCGAGATATTCAAGGTTTTATATTTTCCAGTCGAGGGGTGACTTTGCCTTGAAATTTTCAAGTTTTCTTGCGGGTTTTGTTCCGGAATCCTATTTTTGGTTTTTAGGGCATGGTACAAGCTGCATTTTAAGACCCAAATCAACTCTCTAGCTGCCGTAGTTTTCGAGTTACAGCCATTTGAAAAAGTGCAAGTTTGGACCCTCAAGCTGCCTCCGTTTCCGAGATATTCAAGGTTTTATATTTTCCAGTCGAGGGGTGACTTTGCCTTGAAATTTTCAAGTTTTCTTGCGGGTTTTGTTCCGGAATCCTATTTTTGGTTTTTAGGGCATGGTACAAGCTGCATTTTCAGACCCAAATCAACTCTCTAGCTGCCGCAGTTTTCGAGGTAGGGCCATTTGAAAAAGTGCAAGTTTGGACCCTCTAGCTGTCTCCGTTTCCGAGATATTCAAGGTTTTATATTTTCCAGTCGAGGGGTGACTTTGCCTTGAAATTTTCAAGTTTTCTTGCGGGTTTTGTTCCAGAATCCTATTTTTGGTTTTTAGGGCATGGTACAAGCTGCATTTTCAGACCCAAATCAACTCTCTAGCTGCCGCAGTTTTCGAGGTAGGGCCATTTGAAAAAGTGCAAGTTTGGACCCTCTAGCTGCCTCCGTTTCCGAGATATTCAAGGTTTTATATTTTCCAGTCGAGGGGTGACTTTGCCTTGAAATTTTCAAGTTTTCTTGCGGGTTTTGTTCCGGAATCCTATTTTTGGTTTTTAGGGCATGGTACAAGCAGCATTTGAAGACCCAAATCAACTCTCTAGCTGCCGCAGTTTTCGAGTTACAGCCATTTGAAAAAGTGCAAGTTTGGACCCTCTAGCTGCCTCCGTTTCCGAGATATTCAAGGTTTTATATTTTCCAGTCGAGGGGTGACTTTGCCTTGAAATTTTCAAGTTTTCTTGCGGGTTTTGTTCCGGAATCCTATTTTTGGTTTTTAGGGCATGGTACAAGCTGCATTTTTAGACCAAAATCAACTCTCTAGCTGCCGTAGTTTTCGAGTTACAGCCATTTGAAAAAGTGCAAGTTTGGACCCTCTAGCTGCCTCCGTTTCCGAGATATTCAAGGTTTTATATTTTCCAGTCGAGGGGTGACTTTGCCTTGAAATTTTCAAGTTTTCTTGCGGGTTTTGTTCCGGAATCCTATTTTTGGTTTTTAGGGCATGGTACAAGCTGCATTTTAAGACCCAAATCAACTCTCTAGCTGCCGTAGTTTTCGAGTTACAGCCATTTGAAAAAGTGCAAGTTTGGACCCTCTAGCTGCCTCCGTTTCCGAGATATTCAAGGTTTTATATTTTCCAGTCGAGGGGTGACTTTGCCTTGAAATTTTCAAGTTTTCTTGCGGGTTTTGTTCCGGAATCCTATTTTTGGTTTTTAGGGCATGGTACAAGCTGCATTTTTAGACCAAAATCAACTCTCTAGCTGCCGTAGTTTTCGAGTTACAGCCATTTGAAAAAGTGCAAGTTTGGACCCTCTAGCTGCCTCCGTTTCCGAGATATTCAAGGTTTTATATTTTCCAGTCGAGGGGTGACTTTGCCTTGAAATTTTCAAGTTTTCTTGCGGGTTTTGTTCGGGAATCCTATTTTTGGTTTTTAGGGCATGGTACAAGCTGCATTTTAAGACCCAAATCAACTCTCTAGCTGCCGTAGTTTTCGAGTTACAGCCATTTGAAAAAGTGCAAGTTTGGACCCTCTAGCTGCCTCCGTTTCCGAGATATTCAAGGTTTTATATTTTCCAGTCGAGGGGTGACTTTGCCTTGAAATTTTCAAGTTTTCTTGCGGGTTTTGTTCCGGAATCCTATTTTTGGTTTTTAGGGCATGGTACAAGCAGCATTTGAAGACCCAAATCAACTCTCTAGCTGCCGCAGTTTTCGAGGTAGGGCCATTTGAAAAAGTGCAAGTTTGGACCCTCTAGCTGCCTCCGTTTCCGAGATATTCAAGGTTTTATATTTTCCAGTCGAGGGGTGACTTTGCCTTGAAATTTTCAAGTTTTCTTGCGGGTTTTGTTCCAGAATCCTATTTTTGGTTTTTAGGGCATGGTACAAGCTGCATTTGAAGACCAAAATCAACTCTCTAGCTGCCGTAGTTTTCGAGTTACAGCCATTTGAAAAAGTGCAAGTTTGGACCCTCTAGCTGCCTCCGTTTCCGAGATATTCAAGGTTTTATATTTTCCAGTCGAGGGGTGGCTTTGCCTTGAAATTTTCAAGTTTTCTTGCGGGTTTTGTTCCGGAATCCTATTTTTGGTTTTTAGGGCATGGTACAAGCTGCATTTTAAGACCCAAATCAACTCTCTAGCTGCCGTAGTTTTCGAGTTACAGCCATTTGAAAAAGTGCAAGTTTGGACCCTCAAGCTGCCTCCGTTTCCGAGATATTCAAGGTTTTATATTTTCCAGTCGAGGGGTGACTTTGCCTTGAAATTTTCAAGTTTTCTTGCGGGTTTTGTTCCGGAATCCTATTTTTGGTTTTTAGGGCATGGTACAAGCTGCATTTTAAGACCCAAATCAACTCTCTAGCTGCCGTAGTTTTCGAGTTACAGCCATTTGAAAAAGTGCAAGTTTGGACCCTCTAGCTGCCTCCGTTTCCGAGATATTCAAGGTTTTATATTTTCCAGTCGAGGGGCGACTTTGCCTTGAAATTTTCAAGTTTTCTTGCGGGTTTTGTTCCGGAATCCTATTTTTGGTTTTTAGGGCATGGTACAAGCTGCATTTTAAGACCCAAATCAACTCTCTAGCTGCCGTAGTTTTCGAGTTACAGCCATTTGAAAAAGTGCAAGTTTGGACCCTCAAGCTGCCTCCGTTTCCGAGATATTCAAGGTTTTATATTTTCCAGTCGAGGGGTGACTTTGCCTTGAAATTTTCAAGTTTTCTTGCGGGTTTTGTTCCAGAATCCTATTTTTGGTTTTTAGGGCATGGTACAAGCTGCATTTGAAGACCAAAATCAACTCTCTAGCTGCCGTAGTTTTCGAGTTACAGCCATTTGAAAAAGTGCAAGTTTGGACCCTCTAGCTGCCTCCGTTTCCGAGATATTCAAGGTTTTATATTTTCCAGTCGAGGGGTGACTTTGCCTTGAAATTTTCAAGTTTTCTTGCGGGTTTTGTTCCGGAATCCTATTTTTGGTTTTTAGGGCATGGTACAAGCTGCATTTTAAGACCCAAATCAACTCTCTAGCTGCCGTAGTTTTCGAGTTACAGCCATTTGAAAAAGTGCAAGTTTGGACCCTCAAGCTGCCTCCGTTTCCGAGATATTCAAGGTTTTATATTTTCCAGTCGAGGGGTGACTTTGCCTTGAAATTTTCAAGTTTTCTTGCGGGTTTTGTTCCGGAATCCTATTTTTGGTTTTTAGGGCATGGTACAAGCTGCATTTTCAGACCCAAATCAACTCTCTAGCTGCCGCAGTTTTCGAGGTAGGGCCATTTGAAAAAGTGCAAGTTTGGACCCTCTAGCTGTCTCCGTTTCCGAGATATTCAAGGTTTTATATTTTCCAGTCGAGGGGTGACTTTGCCTTGAAATTTTCAAGTTTTCTTGCGGGTTTTGTTCCAGAATCCTATTTTTGGTTTTTAGGGCATGGTACAAGCTGCATTTTCAGACCCAAATCAACTCTCTAGCTGCCGCAGTTTTCGAGGTAGGGCCATTTGAAAAAGTGCAAGTTTGGACCCTCTAGCTGCCTCCGTTTCCGAGATATTCAAGGTTTTATATTTTCCAGTCGAGGGGTGACTTTGCCTTGAAATTTTCAAGTTTTCTTGCGGGTTTTGTTCCGGAATCCTATTTTTGGTTTTTAGGGCATGGTACAAGCAGCATTTGAAGACCCAAATCAACTCTCTAGCTGCCGCAGTTTTCGAGTTACAGCCATTTGAAAAAGTGCAAGTTTGGACCCTCTAGCTGCCTCCGTTTCCGAGATATTCAAGGTTTTATATTTTCCAGTCGAGGGGTGACTTTGCCTTGAAATTTTCAAATTTTCTTGCGGGTTTTGTTCCGGAATCCTATTTTTGGCTTTTAGGGCATGGTACAAGCAGCATTTGAAGACCCAAATCAACTCTCTAGCTGCCGCAGTTTTCGAGGTAGGGCCATTTGAAAAAGTGCAAGTTTGGACCCTCTAGCTGCCTCCGTTTCCGAGATATTCAAGGTTTTATATTTTCCAGTCGAGGGGTGACTTTGCCTTGAAATTTTCAAGTTTTCTTGCGGGTTTTGTTCCGGAATCCTATTTTTGGTTTTTAGGGCATGGTACAAGCTGCATTTTTAGACCAAAATCAACTCTCTAGCTGCCGTAGTTTTCGAGTTACAGCCATTTGGAAAAGTGCAAGTTTGGACCCTCTAGCTGCCTCCGTTTCCGAGATATTCAAGGTTTTATATTTTCCAGTCGAGGGGTGACTTTGCCTTGAAATTTTCAAGTTTTCTTGCGGGTTTTGTTCCGGAATCCTATTTTTGGTTTTTAGGGCATGGTACAAGCTGCATTTTTAGACCAAAATCAACTCTCTAGCTGCCGTAGTTTTCGAGTTACAGCCATTTGAAAAAGTGCAAGTTTGGACCCTCTAGCTGCCTCCGTTTCCGAGATATTCAAGGTTTTATATTTTCCAGTCGAGGGGTGACTTTGCCTTGAAATTTTCAAGTTTTCTTGCAGGTTTTGTTCCGGAATCCTATTTTTGGTTTTTAGGGCATGGTACAAGCTGCATTTTTAGACCAAAATCAACTCTCTAGCTGCCGTAGTTTTCGAGTTACAGCCATTTGAAAAAGTGCAAGTTTGGACCCTCTAGCTGCCTCCGTTTCCGAGATATTCAAGGTTTTATATTTTCCAGTCGAGGGGTGACTTTGCCTTGAAATTTTCAAGTTTTCTTGCGGGTTTTGTTCCGGAATCCTATTTTTGGTTTTTAGGGCATGGTACAAGCTGCATTTTAAGACCCAAATCAACTCTCTAGCTGCCGTAGTTTTCGAGTTACAGCCATTTGAAAAAGTGCAAGTTTGGACCCTCTAGCTGCCTCCGTTTCCGAGATATTCAAGGTTTTATATTTTCCAGTCGAGGGGTGACTTTGCCTTGAAATTTTCAAGTTTTCTTGCGGGTTTTGTTCCGAAATCCTATTTTTGGTTTTTAGGGCATGGTACAAGCTGCATTTGAAGACCCAAATCAACTCTCTAGCTGCCGCAGTTTTCGAGTTACAGCCATTTGTAAAAGTGCAAGTTTGGACCCTCTAGCTGCCTCCGTTTCCGAGATATTCAAGGTTTTATATTTTCCAGTCGAGGGGTGACTTTGCCTTGAAATTTTCAAGTTTTCTTGCGGGTTTTGTTCCGGAATCCTATTTTTGGTTTTTAGGGCATGGTACAAGCTGCATTTTTAGACCAAAATCAACTCTCTAGCTGCCGTAGTTTTCGAGTTACAGCCATTTGAAAAAGTGCAAGTTTGGACCCTCTAGCTGCCTCCGTTTCCGAGATATTCAAGGTTTTATATTTTCCAGTCGAAGGGTGACTTTGCCTTGAAATTTTCAAGTGTTCTTGCGGGTTTTGTTCCGGAATCCTATTTTTGGTTTTTAGGGCATGGTACAAGCTGCATTTTTAAACCAAAATCAACTCTCTAGCTGCCGTAGTTTTCGAGTTACAGCCATTTGAAAAAGTGCAAGTTTGGACCCTCTAGCTGCCTCCGTTTCCGAGATATTCAAGGTTTTATATTTTCCAGTCGAGGGGTGACTTTGCCTTGAAATTTTCAAATTTTCTTGCGGGTTTTGTTCCGGAATCCTATTTTTGGCTTTTAGGGCATGGTACAAGCAGCATTTGAAGACCCAAATCAACTCTCTAGCTGCCGCAGTTTTCGAGGTAGGGCCATTTGAAAAAGTGCAAGTTTGGACCCTCCAGCTGCCTCCGTTTCCGAGATATTCAAGGTTTTATATTTTCCAGTCGAGGGGTGACTTTGCCTTGAAATTTTCAAGTTTTCTTGCGGGTTTTGTTCCGGAATCCTATTTTTGGTTTTTAGGGCATGGTACAAGCTGCATTTTTAGACCAAAATCAACTCTCTAGCTGCCGTAGTTTTCGAGTTACAGCCATTTGAAAAAGTGCAAGTTTGGACCCTCTAGCTGCCTCCGTTTCCGAGATATTCAAGGTTTTATATTTTCCAGTCGAGGGGTGACTTTGCCTTGAAATTTTCAAGTTTTCTTGCGGGTTTTGTTCCGGAATCCTATTTTTGGTTTTTAGGGCATGGTACAAGCTGCATTTTTAGACCAAAATCAACTCTCTAGCTGCCGTAGTTTTCGAGTTACAGCCATTTGAAAAAGTGCAAGTTTGGACCCTCTAGCTGCCTCCGTTTCCGAGATATTCAAGGTTTTATATTTTCCAGTCGAGGGGTGACTTTGCCTTGAAATTTTCAAGTTTTCTTGCGGGTTTTGTTCCGGAATCCTATTTTTGGTTTTTAGGGCATGGTACAAGCTGCATTTTTAGACCAAAATCAACTCTCTAGCTGCCGTAGTTTTCGAGTTACAGCCATTTGAAAAAGTGCAAGTTTGGACCCTCTAGCTGCCTCCGTTTCCGAGATATTCAAGGTTTTATATTTTCCAGTCGAGGGGTGACTTTGCCTTGAAATTTTCAAGTTTTCTTGCGGGTTTTGTTCCGGAATCCTATTTTTGGTTTTTAGGGCATGGTACAAGCTGCATTTTAAGACCCAAATCAACTCTCTAGCTGCCGTAGTTTTCGAGTTACAGCCATTTGAAAAAGTGCAAGTTTGGACCCTCTAGCTGCCTCCGTTTCCGAGATATTCAAGGTTTTATATTTTCCAGTCGAGGGGTGACTTTGCCTTGAAATTTTCAAGTTTTCTTGCGGGTTTTGTTCCGGAATCCTATTTTTGGTTTTTAGGGCATGGTACAAGCTGCATTTTTAGACCAAAATCAACTCTCTAGCTGCCGTAGTTTTCGAGTTACAGCCATTTGAAAAAGTGCAAGTTTGGACCCTCTAGCTGCCTCCGTTTCCGAGATATTCAAGGTTTTATATTTTCCAGTCGAGGGGTGACTTTGCCTTGAAATTTTCAAGTTTTCTTGCGGGTTTTGTTCCGGAATCCTATTTTTGGTTTTTAGGGCATGGTACAAGCTGCATTTTAAGACCCAAATCAACTCTCTAGCTGCCGTAGTTTTCGAGTTACAGCCATTTGAAAAAGTGCAAGTTTGGACCCTCTAGCTGCCTCCGCTTCCGAGATATTCAAGGTTTTATATTTTCCAGTCGAGGGGTGACTTTGCCTTGAAATTTTCAAGTTTTCTTGCGGGTTTTGTTCCGGAATCCTATTTTTGGTTTTTAGGGCATGGTACAAGCTGCATTTGAAGACCCAAATCAACTCTCTAGCTGCCGCAGTTTTCGAGGTAGGGCCATTTGAAAAAGTGCAAGTTTGGACCCTCTAGCTGCCTCCGTTTCCGAGATATTCAAGGTTTTATATTTTCCAGTCGAGGGGTGACTTTGCCTTGAAATTTTCAAGTTTTCTTGCGGGTTTTGTTCCGGAATCCTATTTTTGGTTTTTAGGGCATGCTACAAGCTGCATTTTTAGACCAAAATCAACTCTCTAGCTGCCGTAGTTTTCGAGTTACAGCCATTTGAAAAAGTGCAAGTTTGGACCCTCTAGCTGCCTCCGTTTCCGAGATATTCAAGGTTTTATATTTTCCAGTCGAAGGGTGACTTTGCCTTGAAATTTTCAAGTGTTCTTGCGGGTTTTGTTCCGGAATCCTATTTTTGGTTTTTATTTTTAAACCAAAATCAACTCTCTAGCTGCCGTAGTTTTCGAGTTACAGCCATTTGAAAAAGTGCAAGTTTGGACCCTCTAGCTGCCTCCGTTTCCGAGATATTCAAGGTTTTATATTTTCCAGTCGAGGGGTGACTTTGCCTTGAAATTTTCAAATTTTCTTGCGGGTTTTGTTCCGGAATCCTATTTTTGGCTTTTAGGGCATGGTACAAGCAGCATTTGAAGACCCAAATCAACTCTCTAGCTGCCGCAGTTTTCGAGGTAGGGCCATTTGAAAAAGTGCAAGTTTGGACCCTCTAGCTGCCTCCGTTTCCGAGATATTCAAGGTTTTATATTTTCCAGTCGAGGGGTGACTTTGCCTTGAAATTTTCAAGTTTTCTTGCGGGTTTTGTTCCGGAATCCTATTTTTGGTTTTTAGGGCATGGTACAAGCTGCATTTTTAGACCAAAATCAACTCTCTAGCTGCCGTAGTTTTCGAGTTACAGCCATTTGAAAAAGTGCAAGTTTGGACCCTCTAGCTGCCTCCGTTTCCGAGATATTCAAGGTTTTATATTTTCCAGTCGAAGGGTGACTTTGCCTTGAAATTTTCAAGTGTTCTTGCGGGTTTTGTTCCGGAATCCTATTTTTGGTTTTTAGGGCATGGTACAAGCTGCATTTTAAGACCCAAATCAACTCTCTAGCTGCCGTAGTTTTCGAGTTACAGCCATTTGAAAAAGTGCAAGTTTGGACCCTCTAGCTGCCTCCGTTTCCGAGATATTCAAGGTTTTATATTTTCCAGTCGAGGGGTGACTTTGCCTTGAAATTTTCAAGTTTTCTTGCGGGTTTTGTTCCGGAATCCTATTTTTGGTTTTTAGGGCATGGTACAAGCTGCATTTTTAGACCAAAATCAACTCTCTAGCTGCCGTAGTTTTCGAGTTACAGCCATTTGAAAAAGTGCAAGTTTGGACCCTCTAGCTGCCTCCGTTTCCGAGATATTCAAGGTTTTATATTTTCCAGTCGAGGGGTGACTTTGCCTTGAAATTTTCAAGTTTTCTTGCGGGTTTTGTTCCGGAATCCTATTTTTGGTTTTTAGGGCATGGTACAAGCTGCATTTGAAGACCCAAATCAACTCTCTAGCTGCCGTAGTTTTCGAGTTACAGCCATTTGAAAAAGTGCAAGTTTGGACCCTCTAGCTGCCTCCGTTTCCGAGATATTCAAGGTTTTATATTTTCCAGTCGAGGGGTGACTTTGCCTTGAAATTTTCAAGTTTTCTTGCGGGTTTTGTTCCGGAATCCTATTTTTGGTTTTTAGGGCATGGTACAAGCTGCATTTGAAGACCCAAATCAACTCTCTAGCTGCCGCAGTTTTCGAGGTAGGGCCATTTGAAAAAGTGCAAGTTTGGACCCTCTAGCTGCCTCCGTTTCCGAGATATTCAAGGTTTTATATTTTCCAGTCGAGGGGTGACTTTGCCTTGAAATTTTCAAGTTTTCTTGCGGGTTTTGTTCCGGAATCCTATTTTTGGTTTTTAGGGCATGGTACAAGCTGCATTTTAAGACCCAAATCAACTCTCTAGCTGCCGTAGTTTTCGAGTTACAGCCATTTGAAAAAGTGCAAGTTTGGACCCTCTAGCTGCCTCCGTTTCCGAGATATTCAAGGTTTTATATTTTCCAGTCGAGGGGTGACTTTGCCTTGAAATTTTCAAGTTTTCTTGCGGGTTTTGTTCCGGAATCCTATTTTTGGCTTTTAGGGCATGGTACAAGCTGCATTTTTAGACCAAAATCAACTCTCTAGCTGCCGTAGTTTTCGAGTTACAGCCATTTGAAAAAGTGCAAGTTTGGACCCTCTAGCTGCCTCCGTTTCCGAGATATTCAAGGTTTTATATTTTCCAGTCGAGGGGTGACTTTGCCTTGAAATTTTCAAGTTTTCTTGCGGGTTTTGTTCCGGAATCCTATTTTTGGTTTTTAGGGCATGGTACAAGCTGCATTTTAAGACCCAAATCAACTCTCTAGCTGCCGTAGTTTTCGAGTTACAGCCATTTGAAAAAGTGCAAGTTTGGACCCTCTAGCTGCCTCCGTTTCCGAGATATTCAAGGTTTTATATTTTCCAGTCGAGGGGTGACTTTGCCTTGAAATTTTCAAGTTTTCTTGCGGGTTTTGTTCCGGAATCCTATTTTTGGTTTTTAGGGCATGGTACAAGCAGCATTTGAAGACCCAAATCAACTCTCTAGCTGCCGCAGTTTTCGAGGTAGGGCCATTTGAAAAGTGCAAGTTTGGACCCTCTAGCTGCCTCCGTTTCCGAGATATTCAAGGTTTTATATTTTCCAGTCGAGGGGTGACTTTGCCTTGAAATTTTCAAGTTTTCTTGCGGGTTTTGTTCCGGAATCCTATTTTTGGTTTTTAGGGCATGGTACAAGCTGCATTTTTAGACCAAAATCAACTCTCTAGCTGCCGTAGTTTTCGAGTTACAGCCATTTGAAAAAGTGCAAGTTTGGACCCTCTAGCTGCCTCCGTTTCCGAGATATTCAAGGTTTTATATTTTCCAGTCGAGGGGTGACTTTGCCTTGAAATTTTCAAGTTTTCTTGCGGGTTTTGTTCCGGAATCCTATTTTTGGCTTTTAGGGCATGGTACAAGCTGCATTTTTAGACCAAAATCAACTCTCTAGCTGCCGTAGTTTTCGAGTTACAGCCATTTGAAAAAGTGCAAGTTTGGACCCTCTAGCTGCCTCCGTTTCCGAGATATTCAAGGTTTTATATTTTCCAGTCGAGGGGTGACTTTGCCTTGAAATTTTCAAGTTTTCTTGCGGGTTTTGTTCCGGAATCCTATTTTTGGTTTTTAGGGCATGGTACAAGCTGCATTTTAAGACCCAAATCAACTCTCTAGCTGCCGTAGTTTTCGAGTTACAGCCATTTGAAAAAGTGCAAGTTTGGACCCTCTAGCTGCCTCCGTTTCCGAGATATTCAAGGTTTTATATTTTCCAGTCGAGGGGTGACTTTGCCTTGAAATTTTCAAGTTTTCTTGCAGGTTTTGTTCCGGAATCCTATTTTTGGTTTTTAGGGCATGGTACAAGCAGCATTTGAAGACCCAAATCAACTCTCTAGCTGCCGCAGCTTTCGAGGTAGGGCCATTTGAAAAAGTGCAAGTTTGGACCCTCTAGCTGCCTCCGTTTCCGAGATATTCAAGGTTTTATATTTTCCAGTCGAGGGGTGACTTTGCCTTGAAATTTTCAAGTTTTCTTGCGGGTTTTGTTCCGGAATCCTATTTTTGGTTTTTAGGGCATGGTACAAGCTGCATTTTTAGACCAAAATCAACTCTCTAGCTGCCGTAGTTTTCGAGTTACAGCCATTTGAAAAAGTGCAAGTTTGGACCCTCTAGCTGCCTCCGTTTCCGAGATATTCAAGGTTTTATATTTTCCAGTCGAGGGGTGACTTTGCCTTGAAATTTTCAAGTTTTCTTGCGGGTTTTGTTCCGGAATCCTATTTTTGGTTTTTAGGGCATGGTACAAGCTGCATTTTCAGACCCAAATCAACTCTCTAGCTGCCGCAGTTTTCGAGGTAGGGCCATTTGAAAAAGTGCAAGTTTGGACCCTCTAGCTGTCTCCGTTTCCGAGATATTCAAGGTTTTATATTTTCCAGTCGAGGGGTGACTTTGCCTTGAAATTTTCAAGTTTTCTTGCGGGTTTTGTTCCAGAATCCTATTTTTGGTTTTTAGGGCATGGTACAAGCTGCATTTGAAGACCAAAATCAACTCTCTAGCTGCCGTAGTTTTCGAGGTAGGGCCATTTGAAAAAGTGCAAGTTTGGACCCTCTTGCTGCCTCCGTTTCCGAGATATTCAAGGTTTTATATTTTCCAGTCGAAGGGTGACTTTGCCTTGAAATTTTCAAGTTTTCTTGCGGGTTTTGTTCCGGAATCCTATTTTTGGTTTTTAGGGCATGGTACAAGCTGCATTTTTAGACCAAAATCAACTCTCTAGCTGCCGTAGTTTTCGAGTTACAGCCATTTGAAAAAGTGCAAGTTTGGACCCTCTAGCTGCCTCCGTTTCCGAGATATTCAAGGTTTTATATTTTCCAGTCGAGGGGTGACTTTGCCTTGAAATTTTCAAGTTTTCTTGCGGGTTTTGTTCCGGAATCCTATTTTTGGTTTTTAGGGCATGGTACAAGCTGCATTTTAAGACCCAAATCAACTCTCTAGCTGCCGTAGTTTTCGAGTTACAGCCATTTGAAAAAGTGCAAGTTTGGACCCTCTAGCTGCCTCCGTTTCCGAGATATTCAAGGTTTTATATTTTCCAGTCGAGGGGTGACTTTGCCTTGAAATTTTCAAGTTTTCTTGCGGGTTTTGTTCCGGAATCCTATTTTTGGTTTTTAGGGCATGGTACAAGCTGCATTTTTAGACCAAAATCAACTCTCTAGCTGCCGTAGTTTTCGAGTTACAGCCATTTGAAAAAGTGCAAGTTTGGACCCTCTAGCTGCCTCCGTTTCCGAGATATTCAAGGTTTTATATTTTCCAGTCGAGGGGTGACTTTGCCTTGAAATTTTCAAGTTTTCTTGCGGGTTTTGTTCCGGAATCCTATTTTTGGTTTTTAGGGCATGGTACAAGCTGCATTTTTAGACCAAAATCAACTCTCTAGCTGCCGTAGTTTTCGAGTTACAGCCATTTGAAAAAGTGCAAGTTTGGACCCTCTAGCTGCCTCCGTTTCCGAGATATTCAAGGTTTTATATTTTCCAGTCGAGGGGTGACTTTGCCTTGAAATTTTCAAGTTTTCTTGCGGGTTTTGTTCCGGAATCCTATTTTTGGTTTTTAGGGCATGGTACAAGCTGCATTTTTAGACCAAAATCAACTCTCTAGCTGCCGTAGTTTTCGAGTTACAGCCATTTGAAAAAGTGCAAGTTTGGACCCTCTAGCTGCCTCCGTTTCCGAGATATTCAAGGTTTTATATTTTCCAGTCGATGGGTGACTTTGCCTTGAAATTTTCAAGTTTTCTTGCGGGTTTTGTTCCGGAATCCTATTTTTGGTTTTTAGGGCATGGTACAAGCTGCATTTTAAGACCCAAATCAACTCTCTAGCTGCCGTAGTTTTCGAGTTACAGCCATTTGAAAAAGTGCAAGTTTGGACCCTCTAGCTGCCTCCGTTTCCGAGATATTCAAGGTTTTATATTTTCCAGTCGAGGGGTGACTTTGCCTTGAAATTTTCAAGTTTTCTTGCGGGTTTTGTTCCGGAATCCTATTTTTGGCTTTTAGGGCATGGTACAAGCTGCATTTTTAGACAAAAATCAACTCTCTAGCTGCCGTAGTTTTCGAGTTACAGCCATTTGAAAAAGTGCAAGTTTGGACCCTCTAGCTGCCTCCGTTTCCGAGATATTCAAGGTTTTATATTTTCCAGTCGAGGGGTGACTTTGCCTTGAAATTTTCAAGTTTTCTTGCGGGTTTTGTTCCGGAATCCTATTTTTGGTTTTTAGGGCATGGTACAAGCTGCATTTTAAGACCCAAATCAACTCTCTAGCTGCCGTAGTTTTCGAGTTACAGCCATTTGAAAAAGTGCAAGTTTGGACCCTCTAACTGCCTCCGTTTCCGAGATATTCAAGGTTTTATATTTTCCAGTCGAGGGGTGACTTTGCCTTGAAATTTTCAAGTTTTCTTGCGGGTTTTGTTCCGGAATCCTATTTTTGGTTTTTAGGGCATGGTACAAGCAGCATTTGAAGACCCAAATCAACTCTCTAGCTGCCGCAGTTTTCGAGGTAGGGCCATTTGAAAAAGTGCAAGTTTGGACCCTCTAGCTGCCTCCGTTTCCGAGATATTCAAGGTTTTATATTTTCCAGTCGAGGGGTGACTTTGCCTTGAAATTTTCAAGTTTTCTTGCGGGTTTTGTTCAGGAATCCTATTTTTGGTTTTTAGGGCATGGTACAAGCTGCATTTTTAGACCAAAATCAACTCTCTAGCTGCCGTAGTTTTCGAGTTACAGCCAGTTGAAAAAGTGCAAGTTTGGACCCTCTAGCTGCCTCCGTTTCCGAGATATTCAAGGTTTTATATTTTCCAGTCGAGGGGTGACTTTGCCTTGAAATTTTCAAGTTTTCTTGCGGGTTTTGTTCCGGAATCCTATTTTTGGTTTTTAGGGCATGGTACAAGCTGCATTTTTAGACCAAAATCAACTCTCTAGCTGCCGTAGTTTTCGAGTTACAGCCATTTGAAAAAGTGCAAGTTTGGACCCTCTAGCTGCCTCCGTTTCCGAGATATTCAAGGTTTTATATTTTCCAGTCGAGGGGTGACTTTGCCTTGAAATTTTCAAGTTTTCTTGCGGGTTTTGTTCCGGAATCCTATTTTTGGTTTTTAGGGCATGGTACAAGCAGCATTTGAAGACCCAAATCAACTCTCTAGCTGCCGCAGTTTTCGAGGTAGGGCCATTTGAAAAAGTGCAAGTTTGGACCCTCTAGCTGCCTCCGTTTCCGAGATATTCAAGGTTTTATATTTTCCAGTCGAGGGGTGACTTTTCCTTGAAATTTTCAAGTTTTCTTGCGGGTTTTGTTCCGGAATCCTATTTTTGGTTTTTAGGGCATGGTACAAGCTGCATTTTCAGACCCAAATCAACTCTCTAGCTGCCGCAGTTTTCGAGGTAGGGCCATTTGAAAAAGTGCAAGTTTGGACCCTCTAGCTGTCTCCGTTTCCGAGATATTCAAGGTTTTATATTTTCCAGTCGAGGGGTGACTTTGCCTTGAAATTTTCAAGTTTTCTTGCGGGTTTTGTTCCGGAATCCTATTTTTGGTTTTTAGGGCATGGTACAAGCTGCATTTGAAGACCAAAATCAACTCTCTAGCTGCCGTAGTTTTCGAGGTAGGGCCATTTGAAAAAGTGCAAGTTTGGACCCTCTAGCTGCCTCCGTTTCCCAGATATTCAAGGTTTTATATTTTCCAGTCGAGGGGTGACTTTGCCTTGAAATTTTCAAGTTTTCTTGCGGGTTTTGTTCCGGAATCCTATTTTTGGTTTTTAGGGCATGGTACAAGCTGCATTTTTAGACCAAAATCAACTCTCTAGCTGCCGTAGTTTTCGAGTTACAGCCATTTGAAAAAGTGCAAGTTTGGACCCTCTAGCTGCCTCCGTTTCCGAGATATTCAAGGTTTAAAATTTTCCAGTCGAGGGGTGACTTTGCCTTGAAATTTTCAAGTTTTCTTGCGGGTTTTGTTCCGGAATCCTATTTTTGGTTTTTAGGGCATGGTACAAGCTGCATTTTCAGACCCAAATCAACTCTCTAGCTGCCGCAGTTTTCGAGGTAGGGCCATTTGAAAAAGTGCAAGTTTGGACCCTCTAGCTGCCTCCGTTTCCGAGATATTCAAGGTTTTATATTTTAAAGTCGAGGGGTGACTTTGCCTTGAAATTTTCAAGTTTTCTTGCGGGTTTTGTTCCGGAATCCTATTTTTGGTTTTTAGGGCATGGTACAAGCATTTTTAGACCAAAATCAACTCTCTAGCTGCCGTAGTTTTCGAGTTACAGCCATTTGAAAAAGTGCAAGTTTGGACCCTCTAGCTGCCTCCGTTTCCGAGATATTCAAGGTTTTATATTTTCCAGTCGAGGGGTGACTTTGCCTTGAAATTTTCAAGTTTTCTTGCGGGTTTTGTTCCGGAATCCTATTTTTGGTTTTTAGGGCATGGTACAAGCAGCATTTGAAGACCCAAATCAACTCTCTAGCTGCCGCAGTTTTCGAGGTAGGGCCATTTGAAAAAGTGCAAGTTTGGACCCTCTAGCTGCCTCCGTTTCCGAGATATTCAAGGTTTTATATTTTCCAGTCGAGGGGTGACTTTGCCTTGAAATTTTCAAGTTTTCTTGCGGGTTTTGTTCCGGAATCCTATTTTTGGTTTTTAGGGCATGGTACAAGCTGCATTTTTAGACCAAAATCAACTCTCTAGCTGCCGTAGTTTTCGAGTTACAGCCATTTGAAAAAGTGCAAGTTTGGACCCTCTAGCTGCCTCCGTTTCCGAGATATTCAAGGTTTTATGTTTTCCAGTCGAGGGGTGACTTTGCCTTGAAATTTTCAAGTTTTCTTGCGGGTTTTGTTCCGGAATCCTATTTTTGGTTTTTTGGGCATGGTACAAGCTGCATTTGAAGACCCAAATCAACTCTCTAGCTGCCGCAGTTTTCGAGGTAGGGCCATTTGAAAAAGTGGAAGTTTGGACCCTCTAGCTGCCTCCGTTTCCGAGATATTCAAGGTTTTATATTTTCCAGTCGAGGGGTGACTTTGCCTTGAAATTTTCAAGTTTTCTTGCGGGTTTTGTTCCGGAATCCTATTTTTGGTTTTTAGGGCATGGTACAAGCTGCATTTTTAGACCAAAATCAACTCTCTAGCTGCCGTAGTTTTCGAGTTACAGCCATTTGAAAAAGTGCAAGTTTGGACCCTCTAGCTGCCTCCGTTTCCGAGATATTAAAGGTTTTATATTTTCCAGTCGAGGGGTGACTTTGCCTTGAAATTTTCATTTTTTCTTGCGGGTTTTGTTCCGGAATCCTATTTTTGGTTTTTAGGGCATGGTACAAGCTGCATTTTTAGACCAAAATCAACTCTCTAGCTGCCGTAGTTTTCGAGTTACAGCCATTTGAAAAAGTGCAAGTTTGGACCCTCTAGCTGCCTCCGTTTCCGAGATATTCAAGGTTTTATATTTTCCAGTCGAGGGGTGACTTTGCCTTGAAATTTTCAAGTTTTCTTGCGGGTTTTGTTCCGGAATCCTATTTTTGGTTTTTAGGGCATGGTACAAGCTGCATTTTCAGACCCAAATCAACTCTCTAGCTGCCGCAGTTTTCGAGGTAGGGCCATTTGAAAAAGTGCAAGTTTGGACCCTCTAGCTGTCTCCGTTTCCGAGATATTCAAGGTTTTATATTTTCCAGTCGAGGGGTGACTTTGCCTTGAAATTTTCAAGTTTTCTTGCGGGTTTTGTTCCGGAATCCTATTTTTGGTTTTTAGGGCATGGTACAAGCTGCATTTGAAGACCAAAATCAACTCTCTAGCTGCCGTAGTTTTCGAGGTAGGGCCATTTGAAAAAGTGCAAGTTTGGACCCTCTAGCTGCCTCCGTTTCCGAGATATTCAAGGTTTTATATTTTCCAGTCGAGGGGTGACTTTGCCTTGAAATTTTCAAGTTTTCTTGCGGGTTTTGTTCCGGAATCCTATTTTTGGTTTTTAGGGCATGGTACAAGCTGCATTTTTAGACCAAAATCAACTCTCTAGCTGCCGTAGTTTTCGAGTTACAGCCATTTGAAAAAGTGCAAGTTTGGACCCTCTAGCTGCCTCCGTTTCCGAGATATTCAAGGTTTTATATTTTCCAGTCGAGGGGTGACTTTGCCTTGAAATTTTCAAGTTTTCTTGCGGGTTTTGTTCCGGAATCCTATTTTTGGTTTTTAGGGCATGGTACAAGCTGCATTTTTAGACCAAAATCAACTCTCTAGCTGCCGTAGTTTTCGAGTTACAGCCATTTGAAAAAGTGCAAGTTTGGACCCTCTAGCTGCCTCCGTTTCCGAGATATTCAAGGTTTTATATTTTCCAGTCGAGGGGTGACTTTGCCTTGAAATTTTCAAGTTTTCTTGCGGGTTTTGTTCCGGAATCCTATTTTTGGTTTTTAGGGCATGGTACAAGCAGCATTTGAAGACCCAAATCAACTCTCTAGCTGCCGCAGTTTTCGAGGTAGGGCCATTTGAAAAAGTGCAAGTTTGGACCCTCTAGCTGCCTCCGTTTCCGAGATATTCAAGGTTTTATATTTTAAAGTCGAGGGGTGACTTTGCCTTGAAATTTTCAAGTTTTCTTGCGGGTTTTGTTCCGGAATAATATTTATGGTTTTTAGGGCATGGTACAAGCATTTTTAGACCAAAATCAACTCTCTAGCTGCCGTAGTTTTCGAGTTACAGCCATTTGAAAAAGTGCAAGTTTGGACCCTCTAGCTGCCTCCGTTTCCGAGATATTCAAGGTTTTATATTTTCCAGTCGAGGGGTGACTTTGCCTTGAAATTTTCAAGTTTTCTTGCGGGTTTTGTTCCGGAATCCTATTTTTGGTTTTTAGGGCATGGTACAAGCAGCATTTGAAGACCCAAATCAACTCTCTAGCTGCCGCAGTTTTCGAGGTAGGGCCATTTGAAAAAGTGCAAGTTTGGACCCTCTAGCTGCCTCCGTTTCCGAGATATTCAAGGTTTTATATTTTCCAGTCGAGGGGTGACTTTGCCTTGAAATTTTCAAGTTTTCTTGCGGGTTTTGTTCCGGAATCCTATTTTTGGTTTTTAGGGCATGGTACAAGCTGCATTTTTAGACCAAAATCAACTCTCTAGCTGCCGTAGTTTTCGAGTTACAGCCATTTGAAAAAGTGCAAGTTTGGACCCTCTAGCTGCCTCCGTTTCCGAGATATTCAAGGTTTTATGTTTTCCAGTCGAGGGGTGACTTTGCCTTGAAATTTTCAAGTTTTCTTGCGGGTTTTGTTCCGGAATCCTATTTTTGGTTTTTTGGGCATGGTACAAGCTGCATTTGAAGACCCAAATCAACTCTCTAGCTGCCGCAGTTTTCGAGGTAGGGCCATTTGAAAAAGTGCAAGTTTGGACCCTCTAGCTGCCTCCGTTTCCGAGATATTCAAGGTTTTATATTTTCCAGTCGAGGGGTGACTTTGCCTTGAAATTTTCAAGTTTTCTTGCGGGTTTTGTTCCGGAATCCTATTTTTGGTTTTTAGGGCATGGTACAAGCTGCATTTGAAGACCAAAATCAACTCTCTAGCTGCCGTAGTTTTCGAGTTACAGCCATTTGAAAAAGTGCAAGTTTGGACCCTCTAGCTGCGTCCGTTTCCGAGATATTCAAGGTTTTATATTTTCCAGTCGAGGGGTGACTTTGCCTTGAAATTTTCAAGTTTTCTTGCGGGTTTTGTTCCGGAATCCTATTTTTGGTTTTTAGGGCATGGTACAAGCTGCATTTGAAGACCCAAATCAACTCTCTAGCTGCCGTAGTTTTCGAGTTACAGCCATTTGAAAAAGTGCAAGTTTGGACCCTCTAGCTGCCTCCGTTTCCGAGATATTCAAGGTTTTATATTTTCCAGTCGAGGGGTGACTTTGCCTTGAAATTTTCAAGTTTTCTTGCGGGTTTTGTTCCGGAATCCTATTTTTGGTTTTTAGGGCATGGTACAAGCTGCATTTTTAGACCAAAATCAACTCTCTAGCTGCCGTAGTTTTCGAGTTACAGCCATTTGAAAAAGTGCAAGTTTGGACCCTCTAGCTGCCTCCGTTTCCGAGATATTCAAGGTTTTATATTTTCCAGTCGAGGGGTGACTTTGCCTTGAAATTTTCAAGTTTTCTTGCGGGTTTTGTTCCGGAATCCTATTTTTGGTTTTTAGGGCATGGTACAAGCAGCATTTGAAGACCCAAATCAACTCTCTAGCTGCCGCAGTTTTCGAGGTAGGGCCATTTGAAAAAGTGCAAGTTTGGACCCTCTAGCTGCCTCCGTTTCCGAGATATTCAAGGTTTTATATTTTCCAGTCGAGGGGTGACTTTGCCTTGAAATTTTCAAGTTTTCTTGCGGGTTTTGTTCAGGAATCCTATTTTTGGTTTTTAGGGCATGGTACAAGCTGAATTTTTAGACCAAAATCAACTCTCTAGCTGCCGTAGTTTTCGAGTTACAGCCATTTGAAAAAGTGCAAGTTTGGACCCTCTAGCTGCCTCCGTTTCCGAGATATTCAAGGTTTTATGTTTTCCAGTCGAGGGGTGACTTTGCCTTGAAATTTTCAAGTTTTCTTGCGGGTTTTGTTCCGGAATCCTATTTTTGGTTTTTAGGGCATGGTACAAGCTGCATTTGAAGACCCAAATCAACTCTCTAGCTGCCGCAGTTTTCGAGGTAGGGCCATTTGAAAAAGTGCAAGTTTGGACCCTATAGCTGCCTCCGTTTCCGAGATATTCAAGGTTTTATATTTTCCAGTCGAGGGGTGACTTTGCCTTGAAATTTTCAAGTTTTCTTGCGGGTTTTGTTCCGGAATCCTATTTTTGGTTTTTAGGGCATGGTACAAGCTGCATTTTTAGACCAAAATCAACTCTCTAGCTGCCGTAGTTTCCGAGTTACAGCCATTTGAAAAAGTGCAAGTTTGGACCCTCTAGCTGCCTCCGTTTCCGAGATATTCAAGGTTTTATATTTTCCAGTCGAGGGGTGACTTTGCCTTGAAATTTTCAAGTTTTCTTGCGGGTTTTGTTCCGGAATCCTATTTTTGGTTTTTAGGGCATGGTACAAGCTGCATTTTTAGACCAAAATCAACTCTCCAGCTGCCGTAGTTTTCGAGTTACAGCCATTTGAAAAAGTGCAAGTTTGGACCCTCTAGCTGCCTCCGTTTCCGAGATATTCAAGGTTTTATATTTTCCAGTCGAGGGGTGACTTTGCCTTGAAATTTTCAAGTTTTCTTGCGGGTTTTGTTCCGGAATCCTATTTTTGGTTTTTAGGGCATGGTACAAGCTGCATTTTTAGACCAAAATCAACTCTCTAGCTGCCGTAGTTTTCGAGTTACAGCCATTTGAAAAAGTGCAAGTTTGGACCCTCTAGCTGCCTCCGTTTCCGAGATATTCAAGGTTTTATATTTTCCAGTCGAGGGGTGACTTTGCCTTGAAATTTTCAAGTTTTCTTGCGGGTTTTGTTCCGGAATCCTATTTTTGGTTTTTAGGGCATGGTACAAGCAGCATTTAAAGACCCAAATCAACTCTCTAGCTGCCGCAGTTTTCGAGGTAGGGCCATTTGAAAAAGTGCAAGTTTGGACCCACTAGCTGCCTCCGTTTCCGAGATATTCAAGGTTTTATATTTTCCAGTCGAGGGGTGACTTTGCCTTGAAATTTTCAAGTTTTCTTGCGGGTTTTGTTCCGGAATCCTATTTTTGGTTTTTAGGGCATGGTACAAGCTGCATTTTTAGACCAAAATCAACTCTCTAGCTGCCGTAGTTTTCGAGTTACAGCCATTTGAAAAAGTGCAAGTTTGGACCCTCTAGCTGCCTCCGTTTCCGAGATATTCAAGGTTTTATATTTTCCAGTCGAGGGGTGACTTTGCCTTGAAATTTTCAAGTTTTCTTGCGGGTTTTGTTCCGGAATCCTATTTTTGGTTTTTAGGGCATGGTACAAGCAGCATTTAAAGACCCAAATCAACTCTCTAGCTGCCGCAGTTTTCGAGGTAGGGCCATTTGAAAAAGTGCAAGTTTGGACCCACTAGCTGCCTCCGTTTCCGAGATATTCAAGGTTTTATATTTTCCAGTCGAGGGGTGACTTTGCCTTGAAATTTTCTAGTTTTCTTGCGGGTTTTGTTCCGGAATCCTATTTTTGGTTTTTAGGGCATGGTACAAGCTGCATTTTTAGACCAAAATCAACTCTCTAGCTGCCGTAGTTTTCGAGTTACAGCCATTTGAAAAAGTGCAAGTTTGGACCCTCTAGCTGCCTCCGTTTCCGAGATATTCAAGGTTTTATATTTTCCAGTCGAGGGGTGACTTTGCCTTGAAATTTTCAAGTTTTCTTGCGGGTTTTGTTCCGGAATCCTATTTTTGGTTTTTAGGGCATGGTACAAGCTGCATTTTAAGACCCAAATCAACTCTCTAGCTGCCGTAGTTTTCGAGTTACAGCCATTTGAAAAAGTGCAAGTTTGGACCCTCTAGCTGCCTCCGTTTCCGAGATATTCAAGGTTTTATATTTTCCAGTCGAGGGGTGACTTTGCCTTGAAATTTTCAAGTTTTCTTGCGGGTTTTGTTCCGGAATCCTATTTTTGGTTTTTAGGGCATGGTACAAGCTGCATTTTTAGACCAAAATCAACTCTCCAGCTGCCGTAGTTTTCGAGTTACAGCCATTTGAAAAAGTGCAAGTTTGGACCCTCTAGCTGCCTCCGTTTCCGAGATATTCAAGGTTTTATATTTTCCAGTCGAGGGGTGACTTTGCCTTGAAATTTTCAAGTTTTCTTGCGGGTTTTGTTCCGGAATCCTATTTTTGGTTTTTAGGGCATGGTACAAGCTGCATTTTTAGACCAAAATCAACTCTCTAGCTGCCGTAGTTTTCGAGTTACAGCCATTTGAAAAAGTGCAAGTTTGGACCCTCTAGCTGCCTCCGTTTCCGAGATATTCAAGGTTTTATATTTTCCAGTCGAGGGGTGACTTTGCCTTGAAATTTTCAAGTTTTCTTGCGGGTTTTGTTCCGGAATCCTATTTTTGGTTTTTAGGGCATGGTACAAGCAGCATTTAAAGACCCAAATCAACTCTCTAGCTGCCGCAGTTTTCGAGGTAGGGCCATTTGAAAAAGTGCAAGTTTGGACCCACTAGCTGCCTCCGTTTCCGAGATATTCAAGGTTTTATATTTTCCAGTCGAGGGGTGACTTTGCCTTGAAATTTTCAAGTTTTCTTGCGGGTTTTGTTCCGGAATCCTATTTTTGGTTTTTAGGGCATGGTACAAGCTGCATTTTTAGACCAAAATCAACTCTCTAGCTGCCGTAGTTTTCGAGTTACAGCCATTTGAAAAAGTGCAAGTTTGGACCCTCTAGCTGCCTCCGTTTCCGAGATATTCAAGGTTTTATATTTTCCAGTCGAGGGGTGACTTTGCCTTGAAATTTTCAAGTTTTCTTGCGGGTTTTGTTCCGGAATCCTATTTTTGGTTTTTAGGGCATGGTACAAGCAGCATTTAAAGACCCAAATCAACTCTCTAGCTGCCGCAGTTTTCGAGGTAGGGCCATTTGAAAAAGTGCAAGTTTGGACCCACTAGCTGCCTCCGTTTCCGAGATATTCAAGGTTTTATATTTTCCAGTCGAGGGGTGACTTTGCCTTGAAATTTTCTAGTTTTCTTGCGGGTTTTGTTCCGGAATCCTATTTTTGGTTTTTAGGGCATGGTACAAGCTGCATTTTTAGACCAAAATCAACTCTCTAGCTGCCGTAGTTTTCGAGTTACAGCCATTTGAAAAAGTGCAAGTTTGGACCCTCTAGCTGCCTCCGTTTCCGAGATATTCAAGGTTTTATATTTTCCAGTCGAGGGGTGACTTTGCCTTGAAATTTTCAAGTTTTCTTGCGGGTTTTGTTCCGGAATCCTATTTTTGGTTTTTAGGGCATGGTACAAGCTGCATTTTAAGACCCAAATCAACTCTCTAGCTGCCGTAGTTTTCGAGTTACAGCCATTTGAAAAAGTGCAAGTTTGGACCCTCTAGCTGCCTCCGTTTCCGAGATATTCAAGGTTTTATATTTTCCAGTCGAGGGGTGACTTTGCCTTGAAATTTTCAAGTTTTCTTGCGGGTTTTGTTCCGGAATCCTATTTTTGGTTTTTAGGGCATGGTACAAGCTGCATTTTTAGACCAAAATCAACTCTCTAGCTGCCGTAGTTTTCGAGTTACAGCCATTTGAAAAAGTGCAAGTTTGGACCCTCTAGCTGCCTCCGTTTCCGAGATATTCAAGGTTTTATATTTTCCAGTCGAGGGGTGACTTTGCCTTGAAATTTTCAAGTTTTCTTGCGGGTTTTGTTCCGGAATCCTATTTTTGGTTTTTAGGGCATGGTACAAGCAGCATTTAAAGACCCAAATCAACTCTCTAGCTGCCGCAGTTTTCGAGGTAGGGCCATTTGAAAAAGTGCAAGTTTGGACCCACTAGCTGCCTCCGTTTCCGAGATATTCAAGGTTTTATATTTTCCAGTCGAGGGGTGACTTTGCCTTGAAATTTTCTAGTTTTCTTGCGGGTTTTGTTCCGGAATCCTATTTTTGGTTTTTAGGGCATGGTACAAGCTGCATTTTTAGACCAAAATCAACTCTCTAGCTGCCGTAGTTTTCGAGTTACAGCCATTTGAAAAAGTGCAAGTTTGGACCCTCTAGCTGCCTCCGTTTCCGAGATATTCAAGGTTTTATATTTTCCAGTCGAGGGGTGACTTTGCCTTGAAATTTTCAAGTTTTCTTGCGGGTTTTGTTCCGGAATCCTATTTTTGGTTTTTAGGGCATGGTACAAGCTGCATTTTAAGACCCAAATCAACTCTCTAGCTGCCGTAGTTTTCGAGTTACAGCCATTTGAAAAAGTGCAAGTTTGGACCCTCTAGCTGCCTCCGTTTCCGAGATATTCAAGGTTTTATATTTTCCAGTCGAGGGGTGACTTTGCCTTGAAATTTTCAAGTTTTCTTGCGGGTTTTGTTCCGGAATCCTATTTTTGGTTTTTAGGGCATGGTACAAGCTGCATTTTTAGACCAAAATCAACTCTCCAGCTGCCGTAGTTTTCGAGTTACAGCCATTTGAAAAAGTGCAAGTTTGGACCCTCTAGCTGCCTCCGTTTCCGAGATATTCAAGGTTTTATATTTTCCAGTCGAGGGGTGACTTTGCCTTGAAATTTTCAAGTTTTCTTGCGGGTTTTGTTCCGGAATCCTATTTTTGGTTTTTAGGGCATGGTACAAGCTGCATTTTTAGACCAAAATCAACTCTCTAGCTGCCGTAGTTTTCGAGTTACAGCCATTTGAAAAAGTGCAAGTTTGGACCCTCTAGCTGCCTCCGTTTCCGAGATATTCAAGGTTTTATATTTTCCAGTCGAGGGGTGACTTTGCCTTGAAATTTTCAAGTTTTCTTGCGGGTTTTGTTCCGGAATCCTATTTTTGGTTTTTAGGGCATGGTACAAGCAGCATTTAAAGACCCAAATCAACTCTCTAGCTGCCGCAGTTTTCGAGGTAGGGCCATTTGAAAAAGTGCAAGTTTGGACCCACTAGCTGCCTCCGTTTCCGAGATATTCAAGGTTTTATATTTTCCAGTCGAGGGGTGACTTTGCCTTGAAATTTTCAAGTTTTCTTGCGGGTTTTGTTCCGGAATCCTATTTTTGGTTTTTAGGGCATGGTACAAGCTGCATTTTTAGACCAAAATCAACTCTCTAGCTGCCGTAGTTTTCGAGTTACAGCCATTTGAAAAAGTGCAAGTTTGGACCCTCTAGCTGCCTCCGTTTCCGAGATATTCAAGGTTTTATATTTTCCAGTCGAGGGGTGACTTTGCCTTGAAATTTTCAAGTTTTCTTGCGGGTTTTGTTCCGGAATCCTATTTTTGGTTTTTAGGGCATGGTACAAGCAGCATTTAAAGACCCAAATCAACTCTCTAGCTGCCGCAGTTTTCGAGGTAGGGCCATTTGAAAAAGTGCAAGTTTGGACCCACTAGCTGCCTCCGTTTCCGAGATATTCAAGGTTTTATATTTTCCAGTCGAGGGGTGACTTTGCCTTGAAATTTTCTAGTTTTCTTGCGGGTTTTGTTCCGGAATCCTATTTTTGGTTTTTAGGGCATGGTACAAGCTGCATTTTTAGACCAAAATCAACTCTCTAGCTGCCGTAGTTTTCGAGTTACAGCCATTTGAAAAAGTGCAAGTTTGGACCCTCTAGCTGCCTCCGTTTCCGAGATATTCAAGGTTTTATATTTTCCAGTCGAGGGGTGACTTTGCCTTGAAATTTTCAAGTTTTCTTGCGGGTTTTGTTCCGGAATCCTATTTTTGGTTTTTAGGGCATGGTACAAGCTGCATTTTAAGACCCAAATCAACTCTCTAGCTGCCGTAGTTTTCGAGTTACAGCCATTTGAAAAAGTGCAAGTTTGGACCCTCTAGCTGCCTCCGTTTCCGAGATATTCAAGGTTTTATATTTTCCAGTCGAGGGGTGACTTTGCCTTGAAATTTTCAAGTTTTCTTGCGGGTTTTGTTCCGGAATCCTATTTTTGGTTTTTAGGGCATGGTACAAGCTGCATTTTTAGACCAAAATCAACTCTCTAGCTGCCGTAGTTTTCGAGTTACAGCCATTTGAAAAAGTGCAAGTTTGGACCCTCTAGCTGCCTCCGTTTCCGAGATATTCAAGGTTTTATATTTTCCAGTCGAGGGGTGACTTTGCCTTGAAATTTTCAAGTTTTCTTGCGGGTTTTGTTCCGGAATCCTATTTTTGGTTTTTAGGGCATGGTACAAGCAGCATTTGAAGACCCAAATCAACTCTCTAGCTGCCGCAGTTTTCGAGGTAGGGCCATTTGAAAAAGTGCAAGTTTGGACCCTCTAGCTGCCTCCGTTTCCGAGATATTCAAGGTTTTATATTTTCCAGTCGAGGGGTGACTTTGCCTTGAAATTTTCAAGTTTTCTTGCGGGTTTTGTTCCGGAATCCTATTTTTGGTTTTTAGGGCATGGTACAAGCTGCATTTTTAGACCAAAATCAACTCTCTAGCTGCCGTAGTTTTCGAGTTACAGCCATTTGAAAAAGTGCAAGTTTGGACCCTCTAGCTGCCTCCGTTTCCGAGATATTCAAGGTTTTATATTTTCCAGTCGAGGGGTGACTTTGCCTTGAAATTTTCAAGTTTTCTTGCGGGTTTTGTTCCGGAATCCTATTTTTGGTTTTTAGGGCATGGTACAAGCTGCATTTTAAGACCCAAATCAACTCTCTAGCTGCCGTAGTTTTCGAGTTACAGCCATTTGAAAAAGTGCAAGTTTGGACCCTCTAGCTGCCTCCGTTTCCGAGATATTCAAGGTTTTATATTTTCCAGTCGAGGGGTGACTTTGCCTTGAAATTTTCAAGTTTTCTTGCGGGTTTTGTTCCGGAATCCTATTTTTGGTTTTTAGGGCATGGTACAAGCTGCATTTTTAGACCAAAATCAACTCTCTAGCTGCCGTAGTTTTCGAGTTACAGCCATTTGAAAAAGTGCAAGTTTGGACCCTCTAGCTGCCTCCGTTTCCGAGATATTCAAGGTTTTATATTTTCCAGTCGAGGGGTGACTTTGCCTTGAAATTTTCAAGTTTTCTTGCGGGTTTTGTTCCGGAATCCTATTTTTGGTTTTTAGGGCATGGTACAAGCAGCATTTGAAGACCCAAATCAACTCTCTAGCTGCCGCAGTTTTCGAGGTAGGGCCATTTGAAAAAGTGCAAGTTTGGACCCTCTAGCTGCCTCCGTTTCCGAGATATTCAAGGTTTTATATTTTCCAGTCGAGGGGTGACTTTGCCTTGAAATTTTCAAGTTTTCTTGCGGGTTTTGTTCCGGAATCCTATTTTTGGTTTTTAGGGCATGGTACAAGCAGCATTTGAAGACCCAAATCAACTCTCTAGCTGCCGCAGTTTTCGAGGTAGGGCCATTTGAAAAAGTGCAAGTTTGGACCCTCTAGCTGCCTCCGTTTCCGAGATATTCAAGGTTTTATATTTTCCAGTCGAGGGGTGACTTTGCCTTGAAATTTTCAAGTTTTCTTGCGGGTTTTGTTCCGGAATCCTATTTTTGGTTTTAGGGCATGGTACAAGCTGCATTTTTAGACCAAAATCAACTCTCTAGCTGCCGTAGTTTTCGAGTTACAGCCATTTGAAAAAGTGCAAGTTTGGACCCTCTAGCTGCCTCCGTTTCCGAGATATTCAAGGTTTTATATTTTCCAGTCGAGGGGTGACTTTGCCTTGAAATTTTCAAGTTTTCTTGCGGGTTTTGTTCCGGAATCCTATTTTTGGTTTTTAGGGCATGGTACAAGCTGCATTTGAAGACCCAAATCAACTCTCTAGCTGCCGCAGTTTTCGAGGTAGGGCCATTTGAAAAAGTGCAAGTTTGGACCCTCTAGCTGCCTCCGTTTCCGAGATATTCAAGGTTTTATATTTTCCAGTCGAGGGGTGACTTTGCCTTGAAATTTTCAAGTTTTCTTGCGGGTTTTGTTCCGGAATCCTATTTTTGGTTTTTAGGGCATGGTACAAGCTGCATTTTTAGACCAAAATCAACTCTCTAGCTGCCGTAGTTTCCGAGTTACAGCCATTTGAAAAAGTGCAAGTTTGGACCCTCTAGCTGCCTCCGTTTCCGAGATATTCAAGGTTTTATATTTTCCAGTCGAGGGGTGACTTTGCCTTGAAATTTTCAAGTTTTCTTGCGGGTTTTGTTCCGGAATCCTATTTTTGGTTTTTAGGGCATGGTACAAGCTGCATTTTTAGACCAAAATCAACTCTCTAGCTGCCGTAGTTTTCGAGTTACAGCCATTTGAAAAAGTGCAAGTTTGGACCCTCTAGCTGCCTCCGTTTCCGAGATATTCAAGGTTTTATATTTTCCAGTCGAGGGGTGACTTTGCCTTGAAATTTTCAAGTTTTCTTGCGGGTTTTGTTCCGGAATCCTATTTTTGGTTTTTAGGGCATGGTACAAGCAGCATTTAAAGACCCAAATCAACTCTCTAGCTGCCGCAGTTTTCGAGGTAGGGCCATTTGAAAAAGTGCAAGTTTGGACCCACTAGCTGCCTCCGTTTCCGAGATATTCAAGGTTTTATATTTTCCAGTCGAGGGGAGTCTTTGCCTTGAAATTTTCAAGTTTTCTTGCGGGTTTTGTTCCGGAATCCTATTTTTGGTTTTTAGGGCATGGTACAAGCTGCATTTTTAGACCAAAATCAACTCTCTAGCTGCCGTAGTTTTCGAGTTACAGCCATTTGAAAAAGTGCAAGTTTGGACCCTCTAGCTGCCTCCGTTTCCGAGATATTCAAGGTTTTATATTTTCCAGTCGAGGGGTGACTTTGCCTTGAAATTTTCAAGTTTTCTTGCGGGTTTTGTTCCGGAATCCTATTTTTGGTTTTTAGGGCATGGTACAAGCAGCATTTAAAGACCCAAATCAACTCTCTAGCTGCCGCAGTTTTCGAGGTAGGGCCATTTGAAAAAGTGCAAGTTTGGACCCACTAGCTGCCTCCGTTTCCGAGATATTCAAGGTTTTATATTTTCCAGTCGAGGGGTGACTTTGCCTTGAAATTTTCAAGTTTTCTTGCGGGTTTTGTTCCGGAATCCTATTTTTGGTTTTTAGGGCATGGTACAAGCTGCATTTTTAGACCAAAATCAACTCTCTAGCTGCCGTAGTTTTCGAGTTACAGCCATTTGAAAAAGTGCAAGTTTGGACCCTCTAGCTGCCTCCGTTTCCGAGATATTCAAGGTTTTATATTTTCCAGTCGAGGGGTGACTTTGCCTTGAAATTTTCAAGTTTTCTTGCGGGTTTTGTTCCGGAATCCTATTTTTGGTTTTTAGGGCATGGTACAAGCTGCATTTTTAGACCAAAATCAACTCTCTAGCTGCCGTAGTTTTCGAGTTACAGCCATTTGAAAAAGTGCAAGTTTGGACCCTCTAGCTGCCTCCGTTTCCGAGATATTCAAGGTTTTATATTTTCCAGTCGAGGGGTGACTTTGCCTTGAAATTTTCAAGTTTTCTTGCGGGTTTTGTTCTGGAATCCTATTTTTGGTTTTTAGGGCATGGTACAAGCTGCATTTTTAGACCAAAATCAACTCTCTAGCTGCCGTAGTTTTCGAGTTACAGCCATTTGAAAAAGTGCAAGTTTGGACCCTCTAGCTGCCTCCGTTTCCGAGATATTCAAGGTTTTATATTTTCCAGTCGAGGGGTGACTTTGCCTTGAAATTTTCAAGTTTTCTTGCGGGTTTTGTTCCGGAATCCTATTTTTGGTTTTTAGGGCATGGTACAAGCTGCATTTTAAGACCCAAATCAACTCTCTAGCTGCCGTAGTTTTCGAGTTACAGCCATTTAAAAAAGTGCAAGTTTGGACCCTCTAGCTGCCTCCGTTTCCGAGATATTCAAGGTTTTATATTTTCCAGTCGAGGGGTGACTTTGCCTTGAAATTTTCAAGTTTTCTTGCGGGTTTTGTTCCGGAATCCTATTTTTGGTTTTTAGGGCATGGTACAAGCTGCATTTTTAGACCAAAATCAACTCTCTAGCTGCCGTAGTTTTCGAGTTACAGCCATTTGAAAAAGTGCAAGTTTGGACCCTCTAGCTGCCTCCGTTTCCGAGATATTCAAGGTTTTATATTTTCCAGTCGAGGGGTGACTTTGCCTTGAAATTTTCAAGTTTTCTTGCGGGTTTTGTTCCGGAATCCTATTTTTGGTTTTTAGGGCATGGTACAAGCTGCATTTTTAGACCAAAATCAACTCTCTAGCTGCCGTAGTTTTCGAGTTACAGCCATTTGAAAAAGTGCAAGTTTGGACCCTCTAGCTGCCTCCGTTTCCGAGATATTCAAGGTTTTATATTTTCCAGTCGAGGGGTGACTTTGCCTTGAAATTTTCAAGTTTTCTTGCAGGTTTTGTTCCGGAATCCTATTTTTGGTTTTTAGGGCATGGTACAAGCTGCATTTTTAGACCAAAATCAACTCTCTAGCTGCCGTAGTTTTCGAGTTACAGCCATTTGAAAAAGTGCAAGTTTGGACCCTCTAGCTGCCTCCGTTTCCGAGATATTCAAGGTTTTATATTTTCCAGTCGAGGGGTGACTTTGCCTTGAAATTTTCAAGTTTTCTTGCGGGTTTTGTTCCGGAATCCTATTTTTGGTTTTTAGGGCATGGTACAAGCTGCATTTTAAGACCCAAATCAACTCTCTAGCTGCCGTAGTTTTCGAGTTACAGCCATTTGAAAAAGTGCAAGTTTGGACCCTCTAGCTGCCTCCGTTTCCGAGATATTCAAGGTTTTATATTTTCCAGTCGAGGGGTGACTTTGCCTTGAAATTTTCAAGTTTTCTTGCGGGTTTTGTTCCGGAATCCTATTTTTGGTTTTTAGGGCATGGTACAAGCTGCATTTTTAGACCAAAATCAACTCTGTAGCTGCCGTAGTTTTCGAGTTACAGCCATTTGAAAAAGTGCAAGTTTGGACCCTCTAGCTGCCTCCGTTTCCGAGATATTCAAGGTTTTATATTTTCCAGTCGAGGGGTGACTTTGCCTTGAAATTTTCAAGTTTTCTTGCGGGTTTTGTTCCGGAATCCTATTTTTGGTTTTTAGGGCATGGTACAAGCTGCATTTTTAGACCAAAATCAACTCTCTAGCTGCCGTAGTTTTCGAGTTACAGCCATTTGAAAAAGTGCAAGTTTGGACCCTCTAGCTGCCTCCGTTTCCGAGATATTCAAGGTTTTATATTTTCCAGTCGAGGGGTGACTTTGCCTTGAAATTTTCAAGTTTTTTTGCGGGTTTTGTTCCGGAATCCTATTTTTGGTTTTTAGGGCATGGTACAAGCTGCATTTTTAGACCAAAATCAACTCTCTAGCTGCCGTAGTTTTCGAGTTACAGCCATTTGAAAAAGTGCAAGTTTGGACCCTCTAGCTGCCTCCGTTTCCGAGATATTCAAGGTTTTATATTTTCCAGTCGAGGGGTGACTTTGCCTTGAAATTTTCAAGTTTTCTTGCGGGTTTTGTTCCGGAATCCTATTTTTGGTTTTTAGGGCATGGTACAAGCTGCATTTTAAGACCCAAATCAACTCTCTAGCTGCCGTAGTTTTCGAGTTACAGCCATTTGAAAAAGTGCAAGTTTGGACCCTCTAGCTGCCTCCGTTTCCGAGATATTCAAGGTTTTATATTTTCCAGTCGAGGGGTGACTTTGCCTTGAAATTTTCAAGTTTTCTTGCGGGTTTTGTTCCGGAATCCTATTTTTGGTTTTTAGGGCATGGTACAAGCTGCATTTTTAGACCAAAATCAACTCTCTAGCTGCCGTAGTTTTCGAGTTACAGCCATTTGAAAAAGTGCAAGTTTGGACCCTCTAGCTGCCTCCGTTTCCGAGATATTCAAGGTTTTATATTTTCCAGTCGAGGGGTGACTTTGCCTTGAAATTTTCAAGTTTTCTTGCGGGTTTTGTTCCGGAATCCTATTTTTGGTTTTTAGGGCATGGTACAAGCTGCATTTTAAGACCCAAATCAACTCTCTAGCTGCCGTAGTTTTCGAGTTACAGCCATTTGAAAAAGTGCAAGTTTGGACCCTCTAGCTGCCTCCGTTTCCGAGATATTCAAGGTTTTATATTTTCCAGTCGAGGGGTGACTTTGCCTTGAAATTTTCAAGTTTTCTTGCGGGTTTTGTTCCGGAATCCTATTTTTGGTTTTTAGGGCATGGTACAAGCAGCATTTGAAGACCCAAATCAACTCTCTAGCTGCCGCAGTTTTCGAGGTAGGGCCATTTGAAAAAGTGCAAGTTTGGACCCTCTAGCTGCCTCCGTTTCCGAGATATTCAAGGTTTTATATTTTCCAGTCGAGGGGTGACTTTGCCTTGAAATTTTCAAGTTTTCTTGCGGGTTTTGTTCCAGAATCCTATTTTTGGTTTTTAGGGCATGGTACAAGCTGCATTTTAAGACCCAAATCAACTCTCTAGCTGCCGTAGTTTTCGAGTTACAGCCATTTGAAAAAGTGCAAGTTTGGACCCTCTAGCTGCCTCCGTTTCCGAGATATTCAAGGTTTTATATTTTCCAGTCGAGGGGTGACTTTGCCTTGAAATTTTCAAGTTTTCTTGCGGGTTTTGTTCCGGAATCCTATTTTTGGTTTTTAGGGCATGGTACAAGCTGCATTTTAAGACCCAAATCAACTCTCTAGCTGCCGTAGTTTTCGAGTTACAGCCATTTGAAAAAGTGCAAGTTTGGACCCTCTAGCTGCCTCCGTTTCCGAGATATTCAAGGTTTTATATTTTCCAGTCGAGGGGTGACTTTGCCTTGAAATTTTCAAGTTTTCTTGCGGGTTTTGTTCCGGAATCCTATTTTTGGTTTTTAGGGCATGGTACAAGCTGCATTTTAAGACCCAAATCAACTCTCTAGCTGCCGTAGTTTTCGAGTTACAGCCATTTGAAAAAGTGCAAGTTTGGACCCTCTAGCTGCCTCCGTTTCCGAGATATTCAAGGTTTTATATTTTCCAGTCGAGGGGTGACTTTGCCTTGAAATTTTCAAGTTTTCTTGCGGGTTTTGTTCCGGAATCCTATTTTTGGTTTTTAGGGCATGGTACAAGCAGCATTTGAAGACCCAAATCAACTCTCTAGCTGCCGCAGTTTTCGAGGTAGGGCCATTTGAAAAAGTGCAAGTTTGGACCCTCTAGCTGCCTCCGTTTCCGAGATATTCAAGGTTTTATATTTTCCAGTCGAGGGGTGACTTTGCCTTGAAATTTTCAAGTTTTCTTGCGGGTTTTGTTCCAGAATCCTATTTTTGGTTTTTAGGGCATGGTACAAGCTGCATTTTAAGACCCAAATCAACTCTCTAGCTGCCGTAGTTTTCGAGTTACAGCCATTTGAAAAAGTGCAAGTTTGGACCCTCTAGCTGCCTCCGTTTCCGAGATATTCAAGGTTTTATATTTTCCAGTCGAGGGGTGACTTTGCCTTGAAATTTTCAAGTTTTCTTGCGGGTTTTGTTCCGGAATCCTATTTTTGGTTTTTAGGGCATGGTACAAGCTGCATTTTAAGACCCAAATCAACTCTCTAGCTGCCGTAGTTTTCGAGTTACAGCCATTTGAAAAAGTGCAAGTTTGGACCCTCTAGCTGCCTCCGTTTCCGAGATATTCAAGGTTTTATATTTTCCAGTCGAGGGGTGACTTTGCCTTGAAATTTTCAAGTTTTCTTGCGGGTTTTGTTCCGGAATCCTATTTTTGGTTTTTAGGGCATGGTACAAGCTGCATTTTAAGACCCAAATCAACTCTCTAGCTGCCGTAGTTTTCGAGTTACAGCCATTTGAAAAAGTGCAAGTTTGGACCCTCTAGCTGCCTCCGTTTCCGAGATATTCAAGGTTTTATATTTTCCAGTCGAGGGGTGACTTTGCCTTGAAATTTTCAAGTTTTCTTGCGGGTTTTGTTCCGGAATCCTATTTTTGGTTTTTAGGGCATGGTACAAGCTGCATTTTAAGACCCAAATCAACTCTCTAGCTGCCGTAGTTTTCGAGTTACAGCCATTTGAAAAAGTGCAAGTTTGGACCCTCTAGCTGCCTCCGTTTCCGAGATATTCAAGGTTTTATATTTTCCAGTCGAGGGGTGACTTTGCCTTGAAATTTTCAAGTTTTCTTGCGGGTTTTGTTCCGGAATCCTATTTTTGGTTTTTAGGGCATGGTACAAGCAGCATTTGAAGACCCAAATCAACTCTCTAGCTGCCGCAGTTTTCGAGGTAGGGCCATTTGAAAAAGTGCAAGTTTGGACCCTCTAGCTGCCTCCGTTTCCGAGATATTCAAGGTTTTATATTTTCCAGTCGAGGGGTGACTTTGCCTTGAAATTTTCAAGTTTTCTTGCGGGTTTTGTTCCGGAATCCTATTTTTGGTTTTTAGGGCATGGTACAAGCTGCATTTTCAGACCCAAATCAACTCTCTAGCTGCCGCAGTTTTCGAGGTAGGGCCATTTGAAAAAGTGCAAGTTTGGACCCTCTAGCTGTCTCCGTTTCCGAGATATTCAAGGTTTTATATTTTCCAGTCGAGGGGTGACTTTGCCTTGAAATTTTCAAGTTTTCTTGCGGGTTTTGTTCCAGAATCCTATTTTTGGTTTTTAGGGCATGGTACAAGCTGCATTTTCAGACCCAAATCAACTCTCTAGCTGCCGCAGTTTTCGAGGTAGGGCCATTTGAAAAAGTGCAAGTTTGGACCCTCTAGCTGCCTCCGTTTCCGAGATATTCAAGGTTTTATATTTTCCAGTCGAGGGGTGACTTTGCCTTGAAATTTTCAAATTTTCTTGCGGGTTTTGTTCCGGAATCCTATTTTTGGCTTTTAGGGCATGGTACAAGCAGCATTTGAAGACCCAAATCAACTCTCTAGCTGCCGCAGTTTTCGAGGTAGGGCCATTTGAAAAAGTGCAAGTTTGGACCCTCTAGCTGCCTCCGTTTCCGAGATATTCAAGGTTTTATATTTTCCAGTCGAGGGGTGACTTTGCCTTGAAATTTTCAAATTTTCTTGCGGGTTTTGTTCCGGAATCCTATTTTTGGCTTTTAGGGCATGGTACAAGCAGCATTTGAAGACCCAAATCAACTCTCTAGCTGCCGCAGTTTTCGAGGTAGGGCCATTTGAAAAAGTGCAAGTTTGGACCCTCTAGCTGCCTCCGTTTCCGAGATATTCAAGGTTTTATATTTTCCAGTCGAGGGGTGACTTTGCCTTGAAATTTTCAAGTTTTCTTGCGGGTTTTGTTCCGGAATCCTATTTTTGGTTTTTAGGGCATGGTACAAGCTGCATTTGAAGACCCAAATCAACTCTCTAGCTGCCGCAGTTTTCGAGTTACAGCCATTTGAAAAAGTGCAAGTTTGGACCCTCTAGCTGCCTCCGTTTCCGAGATATTCAAGGTTTTATATTTTCCAGTCGAGGGGTGACTTTGCCTTGAAATTTTCAAGTTTTCTTGCGGGTTTTGTTCCAGAATCCTATTTTTGGTTTTTAGGGCATGGTACAAGCTGCATTTGAAGACCCAAATCAACTCTCTAGCTGCCGCAGTTTTCGAGGTAGGGCCATTTGAAAAAGTGCAAGTTTGGACCCTCTAGCTGCCTCCGTTTCCGAGATATTCAAGGTTTTATATTTTCCAGTCGAGGGGTGACTTTGCCTTGAAATTTTCAAATTTTCTTGCGGGTTTTGTTCCGGAATCCTATTTTTGGCTTTTAGGGCATGGTACAAGCAGCATTTGAAGACCCAAATCAACTCTCTAGCTGCCGCAGTTTTCGAGGTAGGGCCATTTGAAAAAGTGCAAGTTTGGACCCTCTAGCTGCCTCCGTTTCCGAGATATTCAAGGTTTTATATTTTCCAGTCGAGGGGTGACTTTGCCTTGAAATTTTCAAGTTTTCTTGCGGGTTTTGTTCCGGAATCCTATTTTTGGTTTTTAGGGCATGGTACAAGCTGCATTTTTAGACCAAAATCAACTCTCTAGCTGCCGTAGTTTTCGAGTTACAGCCATTTGAAAAAGTGCAAGTTTGGACCCTCTAGCTGCCTCCGTTTCCGAGATATTCAAGGTTTTATATTTTCCAGTCGAGGGGTGACTTTGCCTTGAAATTTTCAAGTTTTCTTGCAGGTTTTGTTCCGGAATCCTATTTTTGGTTTTTAGGGCATGGTACAAGCTGCATTTTTAGACCAAAATCAACTCTCTAGCTGCCGTAGTTTTCGAGTTACAGCCATTTGAAAAAGTGCAAGTTTGGACCCTCTAGCTGCCTCCGTTTCCGAGATATTCAAGGTTTTATATTTTCCAGTCGAGGGGTGACTTTGCCTTGAAATTTTCAAGTTTTCTTGCGGGTTTTGTTCCGGAATCCTATTTTTGGTTTTTAGGGCATGGTACAAGCTGCATTTTAAGACCCAAATCAACTCTCTAGCTGCCGTAGTTTTCGAGTTACAGCCATTTGAAAAAGTGCAAGTTTGGACCCTCTAGCTGCCTCCGTTTCCGAGATATTCAAGGTCTTATATTTTCCAGTCGAGGGGTGACTTTGCCTTGAAATTTTCAAGTTTTCTTGCGGGTTTTGTTCCGAAATCCTATTTTTGGTTTTTAGGGCATGGTACAAGCTGCATTTGAAGACCCAAATCAACTCTCTAGCTGCCGCAGTTTTCGAGTTACAGCCATTTGAAAAAGTGCAAGTTTGGACCCTCTAGCTGCCTCCGTTTCCGAGATATTCAAGGTTTTATATTTTCCAGTCGAGGGGTGACTTTGCCTTGAAATTTTCAAGTTTTCTTGCGGGTTTTGTTCCGGAATCCTATTTTTGGTTTTTAGGGCATGGTACAAGCTGCATTTTTAGACCAAAATCAACTCTCTAGCTGCCGTAGTTTTCGAGTTACAGCCATTTGAAAAAGTGCAAGTTTGGACCCTCTAGCTGCCTCCGTTTCCGAGATATTCAAGGTTTTATATTTTCCAGTCGAAGGGTGACTTTGCCTTGAAATTTTTAAGTGTTCTTGCGGGTTTTGTTCCGGAATCCTATTTTTGGTTTTTAGGGCATGGTACAAGCTGCATTTTTAAACCAAAATCAACTCTCTAGCTGCCGTAGTTTTCGAGTTACAGCCATTTGGAAAAGTGCAAGTTTGGACCCTCTAGCTGCCTCCGTTTCCGAGATATTCAAGGTTTTATATTTTCCAGTCGAGGGGTGACTTTGCCTTGAAATTTTCAAGTTTTCTTGCGGGTTTTGTTCCGGAATCCTATTTTTGGTTTTTAGGGCATGGTACAAGCTGCATTTTTAGACCAAAATCAACTCTCTAGCTGCCGTAGTTTTCGAGTTACAGCCATTTGAAAAAGTGCAAGTTTGGACCCTCTAGCTGCCTCCGTTTCCGAGATATTCAAGGTTTTATATTTTCCAGTCGAGGGGTGACTTTGCCTTGAAATTTTCAAGTTTTCTTGCGGGTTTTGTTCCGGAATCCTATTTTTGGTTTTTAGGGCATGGTACAAGCTGCATTTTTAGACCAAAATCAACTCTCTAGCTGCCGTAGTTTTCGAGTTACAGCCATTTGAAAAAGTGCAAGTTTGGACCCTCTAGCTGCCTCCGTTTCCGAGATATTCAAGGTTTTATATTTTCCAGTCGAGGGGTGACTTTGCCTTGAAATTTTCAAGTTTTCTTGCGGGTTTTGTTCCGGAATCCTATTTTTGGTTTTTAGGGCATGGTACAAGCTGCATTTTAAGACCCAAATCAACTCTCTAGCTGCCGTAGTTTTCGAGTTACAGCCATTTGAAAAAGTGCAAGTTTGGACCCTCTAGCTGCCTCCGTTTCCGAGATATTCAAGGTTTTATATTTTCCAGTCGAGGGGTGACTTTGCCTTGAAATTTTCAAGTTTTCTTGCGGGTTTTGTTCCGAAATCCTATTTTTGGTTTTTAGGGCATGGTACAAGCTGCATTTGAAGACCCAAATCAACTCTCTAGCTGCCGCAGTTTTCGAGTTACAGCCATTTGAAAAAGTGCAAGTTTGGACCCTCTAGCTGCCTCCGTTTCCGAGATATTCAAGGTTTTATATTTTCCAGTCGAGGGGTGACTTTGCCTTGAAATTTTCAAGTTTTCTTGCGGGTTTTGTTCCGGAATCCTATTTTTGGTTTTTAGGGCATGGTACAAGCTGCATTTTTAGACCAAAATCAACTCTCTAGCTGCCGTAGTTTTCGAGTTACAGCCATTTGAAAAAGTGCAAGTTTGGACCCTCTAGCTGCCTCCGTTTCCGAGATATTCAAGGTTTTATATTTTCCAGTCGAAGGGTGACTTTGCCTTGAAATTTTCAAGTGTTCTTGCGGGTTTTGTTCCGGAATCCTATTTTTGGTTTTTAGGGCATGGTACAAGCTGCATTTTTAAACCAAAATCAACTCTCTAGCTGCCGTAGTTTTCGAGTTACAGCCATTTGGAAAAGTGCAAGTTTGGACCCTCTAGCTGCCTCCGTTTCCGAGATATTCAAGGTTTTATATTTTCCAGTCGAGGGGTGACTTTGCCTTGAAATTTTCAAGTTTTCTTGCGGGTTTTGTTCCGGAATCCTATTTTTGGTTTTTAGGGCATGGTACAAGCTGCATTTTTAGACCAAAATCAACTCTCTAGCTGCCGTAGTTTTCGAGTTACAGCCATTTGAAAAAGTGCAAGTTTGGACCCTCTAGCTGCCTCCGTTTCCGAGATATTCAAGGGTTTATATTTTCCAGTCGAGGGGTGACTTTGCCTTGAAATTTTCAAGTTTTCTTGCGGGTTTTGTTCCGGAATCCTATTTTTGGTTTTTAGGGCATGGTACAAGCTGCATTTTTAGACCAAAATCAACTCTCTAGCTGCCGTAGTTTTCGAGTTACAGCCATTTGAAAAAGTGCAAGTTTGGACCCTCTAGCTGCCTCCGTTTCCGAGATATTCAAGGTTTTATATTTTCCAGTCGAGGGGTGACTTTGCCTTGAAATTTTCAAGTTTTCTTGCGGGTTTTGTTCCGGAATCCTATTTTTGGTTTTTAGGGCATGGTACAAGCTGCATTTTAAGACCCAAATCAACTCTCTAGCTGCAGTAGTTTTCGAGTTACAGCCATTTGAAAAAGTGCAAGTTTGGACCCTCTAGCTGCCTCCGTTTCCGAGATATTCAAGGTTTTATATTTTCCAGTCGAGGGGTGACTTTGCCTTGAAATTTTCAAGTTTTCTTGCGGGTTTTGTTCCGGAATCCTATTTTTGGTTTTTAGGGCATGGTACAAGCTGCATTTTTAGACCAAAATCAACTCTCTAGCTGCCGTAGTTTTCGAGTTACAGCCATTTGAAAAAGTGCAAGTTTGGACCCTCTAGCTGCCTCCGTTTCCGAGATATTCAAGGTTTTATATTTTCCAGTCGAGGGGTGACTTTGCCTTGAAATTTTCAAGTTTTCTTGCGGGTTTTGTTCCGGAATCCTATTTTTGGTTTTTAGGGCATGGTACAAGCTGCATTTTAAGACCCAAATCAACTCTCTAGCTGCCGTAGTTTTCGAGTTACAGCCATTTGAAAAAGTGCAAGTTTGGACCCTCTAGCTGCCTCCGTTTCCGAGATATTCAAGGGTTTATATTTTCCAGTCGAGGGGTGACTTTGCCTTGAAATTTTCAAGTTTTCTTGCGGGTTTTGTTCCGGAATCCTATTTTTGGTTTTTAGGGCATGGTACTAGTGATGGGCATATTGACTCTTTCTACTGTGCCAGCACATACACTCTAACTCTTTCCACTGAGTCGTTCAAAAAGAGTCGAACAAATCCATAGACTTGGGGAACATACATATTCAATAAAACCCGTAATTATGTGAAATGCATGTATATTACATCAACTTATTTCTAGTTTTTTTATAATTAAAGTGTATATGGACATAACGTTAAATAAAACTTATAGCTAAAGATTGGAATTCAAAAATATAATCTGTCAAACTTTATTTGATGTTATTCTGTTCCTTCTCTCCGAAATAATCTGTCCCGATTTCGAGAAAATCCTTTCACACGGCACCGATGTAGCCATGACACATAATCGTTTCTTCATAATTTTAAAAAGGCGTGGATAAAGCAATTTCCGCTCTTTTCACCACAACAATGGATCGCTGCTTCATTTGACATATGGCTCCTGCAAATATTTGTCTAATTCTGCAATCCCGACAGTAATGGGGTTAGACACGGATGTGATTTTCGACATTCTCTCGTCAAAATCGCCCCAAATTTCCATTGCAGATAACTCCTCACAGAAATTTTCGGATGCGGATGTATGACTGATTTGAGAGGAAATATTTATACAACTAGCTTGTTGTGAAATTCCCAGGTTCGAACAAGGAAGCGTAGGTGACAAATAACCGAAGTTATAGAAATTAATGCTATATATTATTATTAACTTGCTTGTAGAAAATTTCCATACTCATGTAATAAACGATATTGTAGACAATAGTTAAGTTATACCAAGTTCCAAATCAATCGTTTAACATATAACGATATTAAATGTTTTGTAGTTAAATACAAGCATTGCGCCCCTCGCTGCGTCTTAGTTACAGCAAATTGAAAAAAATGCCAGAAATGGAAAGTATTCATTATCTTTTTTGAAAAGACTCCTTACAAGCCTTATGGTCGAAAAAAAAAAAACAAATCAAAATTCATATGTGCATATGCAGCCACTAACCTTTACTTCCTCAATCATGAACAACAACAACATAAAAATCTCCAGCTTCTGGGCTAACATTTCTGAACTAGACTGTTGCTTTCTCAAAATTTTTCATAATGTTTTCATTTTCATAAAGCCTGTGGATATGCACAGAGAAGAGAGAGATAAGGAAGGATAATCACAATCTATGTACACTAAATTCCCTGAAGCAATTCCACCTCATTCCGTCTGCCAAACTCACATTCCACAATTCCATCTCATTTCCCCGGAACACCCGCCCGATCCATATAGTAGAAGAACCAGGCCAAAATAATACTGCCAAAAAATTGCTTCGTTTCTCTCTAGCAATTTCATTTCCTTATTTCTCTCTCTTCTCTGGCTGAAAAAGACTCAAATCAAATGAATGTGATGATTGGAATATGTGCTTATGAGTGAAATATCTGGGTCTATTCTGTACTGAATTACCCAAATAATCAATGTGTTTTTTACTCAAGACACAGCCCAGTATGGCTCAAAGTACAGAGCGAATGAAATACAGAAGTGTTAGCGTGTGCTGTGTGCTGAGTGTGCTGTTTTAAAACAGCACAAATTGTGCTAAAAACTCAAACTCACATTTAAGAAACTTCTCATTGCGTCCACAGTATACAGAGGAAATTGTCTGGTTGTTTGTTGGTTTGGTATCGTTTTCATCTCAAGTTGAACTTGAGGTGATGATGATATGATACAAGACGACTACTTTGTTTTAGAATGTTGGGTTTTTTTTCTGTATGTATTTGGGGAAAATTAGATGTGCGGTGCGACGTAAGCATATGATTTTTGATTTGCTTGCAGTCAGCATGGATTGTTGTTTGTATATTTATAAGTGTATACACAATGCGTGCATTGCATACTGCATAGAGACGATTATGAATGGATGGGATTATTTAGATGGGTGGGATTGGTTTGGTAGATAGATAATGATGGTTTTAGTTTCAGATAGATATTAGGATGGGGTGTGAATGAATATGAATGTAATACATACATACATATATGTTATCAGAAATTTTGAATGAGCGTTGAGTTTCCATGCGTTACGTAATATTTAAATTAATTTGAGTATTCATTTTACAGTGTGTCAATCTTAAATTGAACGGCTCGGAGGCTATGTCGTTGTGCCGAATCTTTCGCTCATTCTGTTGAGGCGATCAAAAAGAGCGACTCGTTACTGTGTTACCCATCACTACATGGTACAAGCTGCATTTTTAGACCAAAATCAACTCTCTAGCTGCCGTAGTTTTCGAGTTACAGCCATTTGAAAAAGTGCAAGTTTGGACCCTCTAGCTGCCTCCGTTTCCGAGATATTCAAGGTTTTATATTTTCCAGTCGAGGGGTGACTTTGCCTTGAAATTTTCAAGTTTTCTTGCGGGTTTTGTTCCGGAATCCTATTTTTGGTTTTTAGGGCATGGTACAAGCTGCATTTTAAGACCCAAATCAACTCTCTAGCTGCCGTAGTTTTCGAGTTACAGCCATTTGAAAAAGTGCAAGTTTGGACCCTCTAGCTGCCTCCGTTTCCGAGATATTCAAGGTTTTATATTTTCCAGTCGAGGGGTGACTTTGCCTTGAAATTTTCAAGTTTTCTTGCGGGTTTTGTTCCGGAATCCTATTTTTGGTTTTTAGGGCATGGTACAAGCAGCATTTGAAGACCCAAATCAACTCTCTAGCTGCCGCAGTTTTCGAGGTAGGGCCATTTGAAAAAGTGCAAGTTTGGACCCTCTAGCTGCCTCCGTTTCCGAGATATTCAAGGTTTTATATTTTCCAGTCGAGGGGTGACTTTGCCTTGAAATTTTCAAGTTTTCTTGCGGGTTTTGTTCCGGAATCCTATTTTTGGTTTTTAGGGCATGGTACAAGCTGCATTTTTAGACCAAAATCAACTCTCTAGCTGCCGTAGTTTTCGAGTTACAGCCATTTGAAAAAGTGCAAGTTTGGACCCTCTAGCTGCCTCCGTTTCCGAGATATTCAAGGTTTTATGTTTTCCAGTCGATGGGTGACTTTGCCTTGAAATTTTCAAGTTTTCTTGCGGGTTTTGTTCCGGAATCCTATTTTTGGTTTTTAGGGCATGGTACAAGCTGCATTTGAAGACCCAAATCAACTCTCTAGCTGCCGCAGTTTTCGAGGTAGGGCCATTTGAAAAAGTGCAAGTTTGGACCCTCTAGCTGCCTCCGTTTCCGAGATATTCAAGGTTTTATATTTTCCAGTCGAGGGGTGACTTTGCCTTGAAATTTTCAAGTTTTCTTGCGGGTTTTGTTCCGGAATCCTATTTTTGGCTTTTAGGGCATGGTACAAGCTGCATTTTAAGACCAAAATCAACTCTCTAGCTGCCGTAGTTTTCGAGTTACAGCCATTTGAAAAAGTGCAAGTTTGGACCCTCTAGCTGCCTCCGTTTCCGAGATATTCAAGGTTTTATATTTTCCAGTCGAGGGGTGACTTTGCCTTGAAATTTTCAAGTTTTCTTGCGGGTTTTGTTCCGGAATCCTATTTTTGGTTTTTAGGGCATGGTACAAGCTGCATTTTAAGACCCAAATCAACTCTCTAGCTGCCGTAGTTTTCGAGGTAGGGCCATTTGAAAAAGTGCAAGTTTGGACCCTCTAGCTGCCTCCGTTTCCGAGATATTCAAGGTTTTATATTTTCCAGTCGAGGGGTGACTTTGCCTTGAAATTTTCAAGTTTTCTTGCGGGTTTTGTTCCGGAATCCTATTTTTGGTTTTTAGGGCATGGTACAAGCAGCATTTGAAGACCCAAATCAACTCTCTAGCTGCCGCAGTTTTCGAGGTAGGGCCATTTGAAAAAGTGCAAGTTTGGACCCTCTAGCTGCCTCCGTTTCCGAGATATTCAAGGTTTTATATTTTCCAGTCGAGGGGTGACTTTGCCTTGAAATTTTCAAGTTTTCTTGCGGGTTTTGTTCCGGAATCCTATTTTTGGTTTTTAGGGCATGGTACAAGCTGCATTTTCAGACCCAAATCAACTCTCTAGCTGCCGCAGTTTTCGAGGTAGGGCCATTTGAAAAAGTGCAAGTTTGGACCCTCTAGCTGTCTCCGTTTCCGAGATATTCAAGGTTTTATATTTTCCAGTCGAGGGGTGACTTTGCCTTGAAATTTTCAAGTTTTCTTGCGGGTTTTGTTCCAGAATCCTATTTTTGGTTTTTAGGGCATGGTACAAGCTGCATTTTAAGACCCAAATCAACTCTCTAGCTGCCGCAGTTTTCGAGGTAGGGCCATTTGAAAAAGTGCAAGTTTGGACCCTCTAGCTGCCTCCGTTTCCGAGATATTCAAGGTTTTATATTTTCCAGTCGAGGGGTGACTTTGCCTTGAAATTTTCAAGTTTTCTTGCGGGTTTTGTTCCGGAATCCTATTTTTGGTTTTTAGGGCATGGTACAAGCTGCATTTTAAGACCCAAATCAACTCTCTAGCTGCCGTAGTTTTCGAGTTACAGCCATTTGAAAAAGTGCAAGTTTGGACCCTCTAGCTGCCTCCGTTTCCGAGATATTCAAGGGTTTATATTTTCCAGTCGAGGGGTGACTTTGCCTTGAAATTTTCAAGTTTTCTTGCGGGTTTTGTTCCGGAATCCTATTTTTGGTTTTTAGGGCATGGTACAAGCTGCATTTTTAGACCAAAATCAACTCTCTAGCTGCCGTAGTTTTCGAGTTACAGCCATTTGAAAAAGTGCAAGTTTGGACCCTCTAGCTGCCTCCGTTTCCGAGATATTCAAGGTTTTATATTTTCCAGTCGAGGGGTGACTTTGCCTTGAAATTTTCAAGTTTTCTTGCGGGTTTTGTTCCGGAATCCTATTTTTGGTTTTTAGGGCATGGTACAAGCTGCATTTTAAGACCCAAATCAACTCTCTAGCTGCCGTAGTTTTCGAGTTACAGCCATTTGAAAAAGTGCAAGTTTGGACCCTCTAGCTGCCTCCGTTTCCGAGATATTCAAGGTTTTATATTTTCCAGTCGAGGGGTGACTTTGCCTTGAAATTTTCAAGTTTTCTTGCGGGTTTTGTTCCGGAATCCTATTTTTGGTTTTTAGGGCATGGTACAAGCTGCATTTTAAGACCCAAATCAACTCTCTAGCTGCCGTAGTTTTCGAGTTACAGCCATTTGAAAAAGTGCAAGTTTGGACCCTCTAGCTGCCTCCGTTTCCGAGATATTCAAGGTTTTATATTTTCCAGTCGAGGGGTGACTTTGCCTTGAAATTTTCAAGTTTTCTTGCGGGTTTTGTTCCGGAATCCTATTTTTGGCTTTTAGGGCATGGTACAAGCTGCATTTTTAGACCAAAATCAAGTCTCTAGCTGCCGTAGTTTTCGAGTTACAGCCATTTGAAAAAGTGCAAGTTTGGACCCTCTAGCTGCCTCCGTTTCCGAGATATTCAAGGTTTTATATTTTCCAGTCGAGGGGTGACTTTGCCTTGAAATTTTCAAGTTTTCTTGCGGGTTTTGTTCCGGAATCCTATTTTTGGTTTTTAGGGCATGGTACAAGCTGCATTTTAAGACCCAAATCAACTCTCTAGCTGCCGTAGTTTTCGAGTTACAGCCATTTGAAAAAGTGCAAGTTTGGACCCTCTAGCTGCCTCCGTTTCCGAGATATTCAAGGTTTTATATTTTCCAGTCGAGGGGTGACTTTGCCTTGAAATTTTCAAGTTTTCTTGCGGGTTTTGTTCCGGAATCCTATTTTTGGTTTTTAGGGCATGGTACAAGCAGCATTTGAAGACCCAAATCAACTCTCTAGCTGCCGCAGTTTTCGAGGTAGGGCCATTTGAAAAAGTGCAAGTTTGGACCCTCTAGCTGCCTCCGTTTCCGAGATATTCAAGGTTTTATATTTTCCAGTCGAGGGGTGACTTTGCCTTGAAATTTTCAAGTTTTCTTGCGGGTTTTGTTCCGGAATCCTATTTTTGGTTTTTAGGGCATGGTACAAGCTGCATTTTTAGACCAAAATCAACTCTCTAGCTGCCGTAGTTTTCGAGTTACAGCCATTTGAAAAAGTGCAAGTTTGGACCCTCTAGCTGCCTCCGTTTCCGAGATATTCAAGGTTTTATATTTTCCAGTCGATGGGTGACTTTGCCTTGAAATTTTCAAGTTTTCTTGCGGGTTTTGTTCCGGAATCCTATTTTTGGTTTTTAGGGCATGGTACAAGCTGCATTTTAAGACCCAAATCAACTCTCTAGCTGCCGTAGTTTTCGAGTTACAGCCATTTGAAAAAGTGCAAGTTTGGACCCTCTAGCTGCCTCCGTTTCCGAGATATTCAAGGGTTTATATTTTCCAGTCGAGGGGTGACTTTGCCTTGAAATTTTCAAGTTTTCTTGCGGGTTTTGTTCCGGAATCCTATTTTTGGTTTTTAGGGCATGGTACAAGCTGCATTTTAAGACCCAAATCAACTCTCTAGCTGCCGTAGTTTTCGAGTTACAGCCATTTGAAAAAGTGCAAGTTTGGACCCTCTAGCTGCCTCCGTTTCCGAGATATTCAAGGTTTTATATTTTCCAGTCGAGGGGTGACTTTGCCTTGAAATTTTCAAGTTTTCTTGCGGGTTTTGTTCCGGAATCCTATTTTTGGTTTTTAGGGCATGGTACAAGCAGCATTTGAAGACCCAAATCAACTCTCTAGCTGCCGCAGTTTTCGAGGTAGGGCCATTTGAAAAAGTGCAAGTTTGGACCCTCTAGCTGCCTCCGTTTCCGAGATATTCAAGGTTTTATATTTTCCAGTCGAGGGGTGACTTTGCCTTGAAATTTTCAAGTTTTCTTGCGGGTTTTGTTCCGGAATCCTATTTTTGGTTTTTAGGGCATGGTACAAGCTGCATTTTTAGACCAAAATCAACTCTCTAGCTGCCGTAGTTTTCGAGTTACAGCCATTTGAAAAAGTGCAAGTTTGGACCCTCTAGCTGCCTCCGTTTCCGAGATATTCAAGGTTTTATATTTTCCAGTCGATGGGTGACTTTGCCTTGAAATTTTCAAGTTTTCTTGCGGGTTTTGTTCCGGAATCCTATTTTTGGTTTTTAGGGCATGGTACAAGCTGCATTTTAAGACCCAAATCAACTCTCTAGCTGCCGTAGTTTTCGAGTTACAGCCATTTGAAAAAGTGCAAGTTTGGACCCTCTAGCTGCCTCCGTTTCCGAGATATTCAAGGTTTTATATTTTCCAGTCGAGGGGTGACTTTGCCTTGAAATTTTCAAGTTTTCTTGCGGGTTTTGTTCCGGAATCCTATTTTTGGTTTTTAGGGCATGGTACAAGCAGCATTTGAAGACCCAAATCAACTCTCTAGCTGCCGCAGTTTTCGAGGTAGGGCCATTTGAAAAAGTGCAAGTTTGGACCCTCTAGCTGCCTCCGTTTCCGAGATATTCAAGGTTTTATATTTTCCAGTCGAGGGGTGACTTTGCCTTGAAATTTTCAAGTTTTCTTGCGGGTTTTGTTCCGGAATCCTATTTTTGGTTTTTAGGGCATGGTACAAGCTGCATTTTTAGACCAAAATCAACTCTCTAGCTGCCGTAGTTTTCGAGTTACAGCCATTTGAAAAAGTGCAAGTTTGGACCCTCTAGCTGCCTCCGTTTCCGAGATATTCAAGGTTTTATATTTTCCAGTCGATGGGTGACTTTGCCTTGAAATTTTCAAGTTTTCTTGCGGGTTTTGTTCCGGAATCCTATTTTTGGTTTTTAGGGCATGGTACAAGCTGCATTTTAAGACCCAAATCAACTCTCTAGCTGCCGTAGTTTTCGAGTTACAGCCATTTGAAAAAGTGCAAGTTTGGACCCTCTAGCTGCCTCCGTTTCCGAGATATTCAAGGTTTTATATTTTCCAGTCGAGGGGTGACTTTGCCTTGAAATTTTCAAGTTTTCTTGCGGGTTTTGTTCCGGAATCCTATTTTTGGTTTTTAGGGCATGGTACAAGCAGCATTTGAAGACCCAAATCAACTCTCTAGCTGCCGCAGTTTTCGAGGTAGGGCCATTTGAAAAAGTGCAAGTTTGGACCCTCTAGCTGCCTCCGTTTCCGAGATATTCAAGGTTTTATATTTTCCAGTCGAGGGGTGACTTTGCCTTGAAATTTTCAAGTTTTCTTGCGGGTTTTGTTCCGGAATCCTATTTTTGGTTTTTAGGGCATGGTACAAGCTGCATTTTCAGACCCAAATCAACTCTCTAGCTGCCGCAGTTTTCGAGGTAGGGCCATTTGAAAAAGTGCAAGTTTGGACCCTCTAGCTGTCTCCGTTTCCGAGATATTCAAGGTTTTATATTTTCCAGTCGAGGGGTGACTTTGCCTTGAAATTTTCAAGTTTTCTTGCGGGTTTTGTTCCAGAATCCTATTTTTGGTTTTTAGGGCATGGTACAAGCTGCATTTGAAGACCAAAATCAACTCTCTAGCTGCCGTAGTTTTCGAGGTAGGGCCATTTGAAAAAGTGCAAGTTTGGACCCTCTTGCTGCCTCCGTTTCCGAGATATTCAAGGTTTTATATTTTCCAGTCGAGGGGTGACTTTGCCTTGAAATTTTCAAGTTTTCTTGCGGGTTTTGTTCCGGAATCCTATTTTTGGTTTTTAGGGCATGGTACAAGCTGCATTTTAAGACCCAAATCAACTCTCTAGCTGCCGTAGTTTTCGAGTTACAGCCATTTGAAAAAGTGCAAGTTTGGACCCTCTAGCTGCCTCCGTTTCCGAGATATTCAAGGGTTTATATTTTCCAGTCGAGGGGTGACTTTGCCTTGAAATTTTCAAGTTTTCTTGCGGGTTTTGTTCCGGAATCCTATTTTTGGTTTTTAGGGCATGGTACAAGCTGCATTTTTAGACCAAAATCAACTCTCTAGCTGCCGTAGTTTTCGAGTTACAGCCATTTGAAAAAGTGCAAGTTTGGACCCTCTAGCTGCCTCCGTTTCCGAGATATTCAAGGTTTTATATTTTCCAGTCGAGGGGTGACTTTGCCTTGAAATTTTCAAGTTTTCTTGCGGGTTTTGTTCCGGAATCCTATTTTTGGTTTTTAGGGCATGGTACAAGCTGCATTTTAAGACCCAAATCAACTCTCTAGCTGCCGTAGTTTTCGAGTTACAGCCATTTGAAAAAGTGCAAGTTTGGACCCTCTAGCTGCCTCCGTTTCCGAGATATTCAAGGTTTTATATTTTCCAGTCGAGGGGTGACTTTGCCTTGAAATTTTCAAGTTTTCTTGCGGGTTTTGTTCCGGAATCCTATTTTTGGTTTTTAGGGCATGGTACAAGCTGCATTTGAAGACCCAAATCAACTCTCTAGCTGCCGCAGTTTTCGAGGTAGGGCCATTTGAAAAAGTGCAAGTTTGGACCCTCTAGCTGCCTCCGTTTCCGAGATATTCAAGGTTTTATATTTTCCAGTCGAGGGGTGACTTTGCCTTGAAATTTTCAAGTTTTCTTGCGGGTTTTGTTCCGGAATCCTATTTTTGGTTTTTAGGGCATGGTACAAGCTGCATTTGAAGACCCAAATCAACTCTCTAGCTGCCGCAGTTTTCGAGGTAGGGCCATTTGAAAAAGTGCAAGTTTGGACCCTCTAGCTGCCTCCGTTTCCGAGATATTCAAGGTTTTATATTTTCCAGTCGAGGGGTGACTTTGCCTTGAAATTTTCAAGTTTTCTTGCGGGTTTTGTTCCGGAATCCTATTTTTGGCTTTTAGGGCATGGTACAAGCTGCATTTTTAGACCAAAATCAACTCTCTAGCTGCCGTAGTTTTCGAGTTACAGCCATTTGAAAAAGTGCAAGTTTGGACCCTCTAGCTGCCTCCGTTTCCGAGATATTCAAGGTTTTATATTTTCCAGTCGAGGGGTGACTTTGCCTTGAAATTTTCAAGTTTTCTTGCGTTTTTTGTTCCGGAATCCTATTTTTGGTTTTTAGGGCATGGTACAAGCTGCATTTTAAGACCCAAATCAACTCTCTAGCTGCCGTAGTTTTCGAGTTACAGCCATTTGAAAAAGTGCAAGTTTGGACCCTCTAGCTGCCTCCGTTTCCGAGATATTCAAGGTTTTATATTTTCCAGTCGAGGGGTGACTTTGCCTTGAAATTTTCAAGTTTTCTTGCGGGTTTTGTTCCGGAATCCTATTTTTGGTTTTTAGGGCATGGTACAAGCAGCATTTGAAGACCCAAATCAACTCTCTAGCTGCCGCAGTTTTCGAGGTAGGGCCATTTGAAAAAGTGCAAGTTTGGACCCTCTAGCTGCCTCCGTTTCCGAGATATTCAAGGTTTTATATTTTCCAGTCGAGGGGTGACTTTGCCTTGAAATTTTCAAGTTTTCTTGCGGGTTTTGTTCCGGAATCCTATTTTTGGTTTTTAGGGCATGGTACAAGCTGCATTTTTAGACCAAAATCAACTCTCTAGCTGCCGTAGTTTTCGAGTTACAGCCATTTGAAAAAGTGCAAGTTTGGACCCTCTAGCTGCCTCCGTTTCCGAGATATTCAAGGTTTTATATTTTCCAGTCGATGGGTGACTTTGCCTTGAAATTTTCAAGTTTTCTTGCGGGTTTTGTTCCGGAATCCTATTTTTGGTTTTTAGGGCATGGTACAAGCTGCATTTGAAGACCCAAATCAACTCTCTAGCTGCCGCAGTTTTCGAGGTAGGGCCATTTGAAAAAGTGCAAGTTTGGACCCTCTAGCTGCCTCCGTTTCCGAGATATTCAAGGTTTTATATTTTCCAGTCGAGGGGTGACTTTGCCTTGAAATTTTCAAGTTTTCTTGCGGGTTTTGTTCCGGAATCCTATTTTTGGCTTTTAGGGCATGGTACAAGCTGCATTTTTAGACCAAAATCAACTCTCTAGCTGCCGTAGTTTTCGAGTTACAGCCATTTGAAAAAGTGCAAGTTTGGACCCTCTAGCTGCCTCCGTTTCCGAGATATTCAAGGTTTTATATTTTCCAGTCGAGGGGTGACTTTGCCTTGAAATTTTCAAGTTTTCTTGCGGGTTTTGTTCCGGAATCCTATTTTTGGTTTTTAGGGCATGGTACAAGCTGCATTTTAAGACCCAAATCAACTCTCTAGCTGCCGTAGTTTTCGAGTTACAGCCATTTGAAAAAGTGCAAGTTTGGACCCTCTAGCTGCCTCCGTTTCCGAGATATTCAAGGTTTTATATTTTCCAGTCGAGGGGTGACTTTGCCTTGAAATTTTCAAGTTTTCTTGCGGGTTTTGTTCCGGAATCCTATTTTTGGTTTTTAGGGCATGGTACAAGCAGCATTTGAAGACCCAAATCAACTCTCTAGCTGCCGCAGTTTTCGAGGTAGGGCCATTTGAAAAAGTGCAAGTTTGGACCCTCTAGCTGCCTCCGTTTCCGAGATATTCAAGGTTTTATATTTTCCAGTCGAGGGGTGACTTTGCCTTGAAATTTTCAAGTTTTCTTGCGGGTTTTGTTCCGGAATCCTATTTTTGGTTTTTAGGGCATGGTACAAGCTGCATTTTCAGACCCAAATCAACTCTCTAGCTGCCGCAGTTTTCGAGGTAGGGCCATTTGAAAAAGTGCAAGTTTGGACCCTCTAGCTGTCTCCGTTTCCGAGATATTCAAGGTTTTATATTTTCCAGTCGAGGGGTGACTTTGCCTTGAAATTTTCAAGTTTTCTTGCGGGTTTTGTTCCAGAATCCTATTTTTGGTTTTTAGGGCATGGTACAAGCTGCATTTGAAGACCAAAATCAACTCTCTAGCTGCCGTAGTTTTCGAGGTAGGGCCATTTGAAAAAGTGCAAGTTTGGACCCTCTTGCTGCCTCCGTTTCCGAGATATTCAAGGTTTTATATTTTCCAGTCGAGGGGTGACTTTGCCTTGAAATTTTCAAGTTTTCTTGCGGGTTTTGTTCCAGAATCCTATTTTTGGTTTTTAGGGCATGGTACAAGCTGCATTTGAAGACCCAAATCAACTCTCTAGCTGCCGCAGTTTTCGAGGTAGGGCCATTTGAAAAAGTGCAAGTTTGGACCCTCTAGCTGCCTCCGTTTCCGAGATATTCAAGGTTTTATATTTTCCAGTCGAGGGGTGACTTTGCCTTGAAATTTTCAAGTTTTCTTGCGGGTTTTGTTCCGGAATCCTATTTTTGGTTTTTAGGGCATGGTACAAGCTGCATTTTAAGACCCAAATCAACTCTCTAGCTGCCGTAGTTTTCGAGTTACAGCCATTTGAAAAAGTGCAAGTTTGGACCCTCTAGCTGCCTCCGTTTCCGAGATATTCAAGGTTTTATATTTTCCAGTCGAGGGGTGACTTTGCCTTGAAATTTTCAAGTTTTCTTGCGGGTTTTGTTCCGGAATCCTATTTTTGGTTTTTAGGGCATGGTACAAGCTGCATTTGAAGACCCAAATCAACTCTCTAGCTGCCGCAGTTTTCGAGGTAGGGCCATTTGAAAAAGTGCAAGTTTGGACCCTCTAGCTGCCTCCGTTTCCGAGATATTCAAGGTTTTATATTTTCCAGTCGAGGGGTGACTTTGCCTTGAAATTTTCAAGTTTTCTTGCGGGTTTTGTTCCGGAATCCTATTTTTGGCTTTTAGGGCATGGTACAAGCTGCATTTTTAGACCAAAATCAACTCTCTAGCTGCCGTAGTTTTCGAGTTACAGCCATTTGAAAAAGTGCAAGTTTGGACCCTCTAGCTGCCTCCGTTTCCGAGATATTCAAGGTTTTATATTTTCCAGTCGAGGGGTGACTTTGCCTTGAAATTTTCAAGTTTTCTTGCGGGTTTTGTTCCGGAATCCTATTTTTGGTTTTTAGGGCATGGTACAAGCTGCATTTTAAGACCCAAATCAACTCTCTAGCTGCCGTAGTTTTCGAGTTACAGCCATTTGAAAAAGTGCAAGTTTGGACCCTCTAGCTGCCTCCGTTTCCGAGATATTCAAGGTTTTATATTTTCCAGTCGAGGGGTGACTTTGCCTTGAAATTTTCAAGTTTTCTTGCGGGTTTTGTTCCGGAATCCTATTTTTGGTTTTTAGGGCATGGTACAAGCAGCATTTGAAGACCCAAATCAACTCTCTAGCTGCCGCAGTTTTCGAGGTAGGGCCATTTGAAAAAGTGCAAGTTTGGACCCTCTAGCTGCCTCCGTTTCCGAGATATTCAAGGTTTTATATTTTCCAGTCGAGGGGTGACTTTGCCTTGAAATTTTCAAGTTTTCTTGCGGGTTTTGTTCCGGAATCCTATTTTTGGTTTTTAGGGCATGGTACAAGCAGCATTTTCAGACCCAAATCAACTCTTTAGCTGCCGCAGTTTTCGAGGTAGGGCCATTTGAAAAAGTGCAAGTTTGGACCCTCTAGCTGTCTCCGTTTCCGAGATATTCAAGGTTTTATATTTTCCAGTCGAGGGGTGACTTTGCCTTGAAATTTTCAAGTTTTCTTGCGGGTTTTGTTCCAGAATCCTATTTTTGGTTTTTAGGGCATGGTACAAGCTGCATTTGAAGACCAAAATCAACTCTCTAGCTGCCGTAGTTTTCGAGGTAGGGCCATTTGAAAAAGTGCAAGTTTGGACCCTCTTGCTGCCTCCGTTTCCGAGATATTCAAGGTTTTATATTTTCCAGTCGAAGGGTGACTTTGCCTTGAAATTTTCAAGTTTTCTTGCGGGTTTTGTTCCGGAATCCTATTTTTGGTTTTTAGGGCATGGTACAAGCTGCATTTTCAGACCCAAATCAACTCTCTAGCTGCCGTAGTTTTCGAGTTACAGCCATTTGAAAAAGTGCAAGTTTGGACCCTCTAGCTGCCTCCGTTTCCGAGATATTCAAGGTTTTATATTTTCCAGTCGAGGGGTGACTTTGCCTTGAAATTTTCAAGTTTTCTTGCGGGTTTTGTTCCGGAATCCTATTTTTGGTTTTTAGGGCATGGTACAAGCTGCATTTTAAGACCCAAATCAACTCTCTAGCTGCCGTAGTTTTCGAGTTACAGCCATTTGAAAAAGTGCAAGTTTGGACCCTCTAGCTGCCTCCGTTTCCGAGATATTCAAGGTTTTATATTTTCCAGTCGAGGGGTGACTTTGCCTTGAAATTTTCAAGTTTTCTTGCGGGTTTTGTTCCGGAATCCTATTTTTGGTTTTTAGGGCATGGTACAAGCTGCATTTTAAGACCCAAATCAACTCTCTAGCTGCCGTAGTTTTCGAGTTACAGCCATTTGAAAAAGTGCAAGTTTGGACCCTCTAGCTGCCTCCGTTTCCGAGATATTCAAGGTTTTATATTTTCCAGTCGAGGGGTGACTTTGCCTTGAAATTTTCAAGTTTTCTTGCGGGTTTTGTTCCGGAATCCTATTTTTGGCTTTTAGGGCATGGTACAAGCTGCATTTTTAGACCAAAATCAACTCTCTAGCTGCCGTAGTTTTCGAGTTACAGCCATTTGAAAAAGTGCAAGTTTGGACCCTCTAGCTGCCTCCGTTTCCGAGATATTCAAGGTTTTATATTTTCCAGTCGAGGGGTGACTTTGCCTTGAAATTTTCAAGTTTTCTTGCGGGTTTTGTTCCGGAATCCTATTTTTGGTTTTTAGGGCATGGTACAAGCTGCATTTTAAGACCCAAATCAACTCTCTAGCTGCCGTAGTTTTCGAGTTACAGCCATTTGAAAAAGTGCAAGTTTGGACCCTCTAGCTGCCTCCGTTTCCGAGATATTCAAGGGTTTATATTTTCCAGTCGAGGGGTGACTTTGCCTTGAAATTTTCAAGTTTTCTTGCGGGTTTTGTTCCGGAATCCTATTTTTGGTTTTTAGGGCATGGTACAAGCTGCATTTTTAGACCAAAATCAACTCTCTAGCTGCCGTAGTTTTCGAGTTACAGCCATTTGAAAAAGTGCAAGTTTGGACCCTCTAGCTGCCTCCGTTTCCGAGATATTCAAGGTTTTATATTTTCCAGTCGAGGGGTGACTTTGCCTTGAAATTTTCAAGTTTTCTTGCGGGTTTTGTTCCGGAATCCTATTTTTGGTTTTTAGGGCATGGTACAAGCTGCATTTTAAGACCCAAATCAACTCTCTAGCTGCCGCAGTTTTCGAGTTACAGCCATTTGAAAAAGTGCAAGTTTGGACCCTCTAGCTGCCTCCGTTTCCGAGATATTCAAGGTTTTATATTTTCCAGTCGAGGGGTGACTTTGCCTTGAAATTTTCAAGTTTTCTTGCGGGTTTTGTTCCGGAATCCTATTTTTGGTTTTTAGGGCATGGTACAAGCTGCATTTGAAGACCCAAATCAACTCTCTAGCTGCCGCAGTTTTCGAGGTAGGGCCATTTGAAAAAGTGCAAGTTTGGACCCTCTAGCTGCCTCCGTTTCCGAGATATTCAAGGTTTTATATTTTCCAGTCGAGGGGTGACTTTGCCTTGAAATTTTCAAGTTTTCTTGCGGGTTTTGTTCCGGAATCCTATTTTTGGTTTTTAGGGCATGGTACAAGCTGCATTTTAAGACCCAAATCAACTCTCTAGCTGCCGTAGTTTTCGAGTTACAGCCATTTGAAAAAGTGCAAGTTTGGACCCTCTAGCTGCCTCCGTTTCCGAGATATTCAAGGTTTTATATTTTCCAGTCGAGGGGTGACTTTGCCTTGAAATTTTCAAGTTTTCTTGCGGGTTTTGTTCCGGAATCCTATTTTTGGCTTTTAGGGCATGGTACAAGCTGCATTTTTAGACCAAAATCAACTCTCTAGCTGCCGTAGTTTTCGAGTTACAGCCATTTGAAAAAGTGCAAGTTTGGACCCTCTAGCTGCCTCCGTTTCCGAGATATTCAAGGTTTTATATTTTCCAGTCGAGGGGTGACTTTGCCTTGAAATTTTCAAGTTTTCTTGCGGGTTTTGTTCCGGAATCCTATTTTTGGTTTTTAGGGCATGGTACAAGCTGCATTTTAAGACCCAAATCAACTCTCTAGCTGCCGTAGTTTTCGAGTTACAGCCATTTGAAAAAGTGCAAGTTTGGACCCTCTAGCTGCCTCCGTTTCCGAGATATTCAAGGTTTTATATTTTCCAGTCGAGGGGTGACTTTGCCTTGAAATTTTCAAGTTTTCTTGCGGGTTTTGTTCCGGAATCCTATTTTTGGTTTTTAGGGCATGGTACAAGCAGCATTTGAAGACCCAAATCAACTCTCTAGCTGCCGCAGTTTTCGAGGTAGGGCCATTTGAAAAAGTGCAAGTTTGGACCCTCTAGCTGCCTCCGTTTCCGAGATATTCAAGGTTTTATATTTTCCAGTCGAGGGGTGACTTTGCCTTGAAATTTTCAAGTTTTCTTGCGGGTTTTGTTCCGGAATCCTATTTTTGGTTTTTAGGGCATGGTACAAGCTGCATTTTTAGACCAAAATCAACTCTCTAGCTGCCGTAGTTTTCGAGTTACAGCCATTTGAAAAAGTGCAAGTTTGGACCCTCTAGCTGCCTCCGTTTCCGAGATATTCAAGGTTTTATATTTTCCAGTCGATGGGTGACTTTGCCTTGAAATTTTCAAGTTTTCTTGCGGGTTTTGTTCCGGAATCCTATTTTTGGTTTTTAGGGCATGGTACAAGCTGCATTTGAAGACCCAAATCAACTCTCTAGCTGCCGCAGTTTTCGAGGTAGGGCCATTTGAAAAAGTGCAAGTTTGGACCCTCTAGCTGCCTCCGTTTCCGAGATATTCAAGGTTTTATATTTTCCAGTCGAGGGGTGACTTTGCCTTGAAATTTTCAAGTTTTCTTGCGGGTTTTGTTCCGGAATCCTATTTTTGGTTTTTAGGGCATGGTACAAGCTGCATTTTAAGACCCAAATCAACTCTCTAGCTGCCGTAGTTTTCGAGTTACAGCCATTTGAAAAAGTGCAAGTTTGGACCCTCTAGCTGCCTCCGTTTCCGAGATATTCAAGGGTTTATATTTTCCAGTCGAGGGGTGACTTTGCCTTGAAATTTTCAAGTTTTCTTGCGGGTTTTGTTCCGGAATCCTATTTTTGGTTTTTAGGGCATGGTACAAGCTGCATTTTTAGACCAAAATCAACTCTCTAGCTGCCGTAGTTTTCGAGTTACAGCCATTTGAAAAAGTGCAAGTTTGGACCCTCTAGCTGCCTCCGTTTCCGAGATATTCAAGGTTTTATATTTTCCAGTCGAGGGGTGACTTTGCCTTGAAATTTTCAAGTTTTCTTGCGGGTTTTGTTCCGGAATCCTATTTTTGGTTTTTAGGGCATGGTACAAGCTGCATTTTAAGACCCAAATCAACTCTCTAGCTGCCGTAGTTTTCGAGTTACAGCCATTTGAAAAAGTGCAAGTTTGGACCCTCTAGCTGCCTCCGTTTCCGAGATATTCAAGGTTTTATATTTTCCAGTCGAGGGGTGACTTTGCCTTGAAATTTTCAAGTTTTCTTGCGGGTTTTGTTCCGGAATCCTATTTTTGGTTTTTAGGGCATGGTACAAGCTGCATTTGAAGACCCAAATCAACTCTCTAGCTGCCGCAGTTTTCGAGGTAGGGCCATTTGAAAAAGTGCAAGTTTGGACCCTCTAGCTGCCTCCGTTTCCGAGATATTCAAGGTTTTATATTTTCCAGTCGAGGGGTGACTTTGCCTTGAAATTTTCAAGTTTTCTTGCGGGTTTTGTTCCGGAATCCTATTTTTGGTTTTTAGGGCATGGTACAAGCTGCATTTTAAGACCCAAATCAACTCTCTAGCTGCCGTAGTTTTCGAGTTACAGCCATTTGAAAAAGTGCAAGTTTGGACCCTCTAGCTGCCTCCGTTTCCGAGATATTCAAGGTTTTATATTTTCCAGTCGAGGGGTGACTTTGCCTTGAAATTTTCAAGTTTTCTTGCGGGTTTTGTTCCGGAATCCTATTTTTGGCTTTTAGGGCATGGTACAAGCTGCATTTTTAGACCAAAATCAACTCTCTAGCTGCCGTAGTTTTCGAGTTACAGCCATTTGAAAAAGTGCAAGTTTGGACCCTCTAGCTGCCTCCGTTTCCGAGATATTCAAGGTTTTATATTTTCCAGTCGAGGGGTGACTTTGCCTTGAAATTTTCAAGTTTTCTTGCGGGTTTTGTTCCGGAATCCTATTTTTGGTTTTTAGGGCATGGTACAAGCTGCATTTTAAGACCCAAATCAACTCTCTAGCTGCCGTAGTTTTCGAGTTACAGCCATTTGAAAAAGTGCAAGTTTGGACCCTCTAGCTGCCTCCGTTTCCGAGATATTCAAGGTTTTATATTTTCCAGTCGAGGGGTGACTTTGCCTTGAAATTTTCAAGTTTTCTTGCGGGTTTTGTTCCGGAATCCTATTTTTGGTTTTTAGGGCATGGGACAAGCAGCATTTGAAGACCCAAATCAACTCTCTAGCTGCCGCAGTTTTCGAGGTAGGGCCATTTGAAAAAGTGCAAGTTTGGACCCTCTAGCTGCCTCCGTTTCCGAGATATTCAAGGTTTTATATTTTCCAGTCGAGGGGTGACTTTGCCTTGAAATTTTCAAGTTTTCTTGCGGGTTTTGTTCCGGAATCCTATTTTTGGTTTTTAGGGCATGGTACAAGCTGCATTTTTAGACCAAAATCAACTCTCTAGCTGCCGTAGTTTTCGAGTTACAGCCATTTGAAAAAGTGCAAGTTTGGACCCTCTAGCTGCCTCCGTTTCCGAGATATTCAAGATTTTATATTTTCCAGTCGATGGGTGACTTTGCCTTGAAATTTTCAAGTTTTCTTGCGGGTTTTGTTCCGGAATCCTATTTTTGGTTTTTAGGGCATGGTACAAGCTGCATTTGAAGACCCAAATCAACTCTCTAGCTGCCGCAGTTTTCGAGGTAGGGCCATTTGAAAAAGTGCAAGTTTGGACCCTCTAGCTGCCTCCGTTTCCGAGATATTCAAGGTTTTATATTTTCCAGTCGAGGGGTGACTTTGCCTTGAAATTTTCAAGTTTTCTTGCGGGTTTTGTTCCGGAATCCTATTTTTGGCTTTTAGGGCATGGTACAAGCTGCATTTTTAGACCAAAATCAACTCTCTAGCTGCCGTAGTTTTCGAGTTACAGCCATTTGAAAAAGTGCAAGTTTGGACCCTCTAGCTGCCTCCGTTTCCGAGATATTCAAGGTTTTATATTTTCCAGTCGAGGGGTGACTTTGCCTTGAAATTTTCAAGTTTTCTTGCGGGTTTTGTTCCGGAATCCTATTTTTGGTTTTTAGGGCATGGTACAAGCTGCATTTTAAGACCCAAATCAACTCTCTAGCTGCCGTAGTTTTCGAGTTACAGCCATTTGAAAAAGTGCAAGTTTGGACCCTCTAGCTGCCTCCGTTTCCGAGATATTCAAGGTTTTATATTTTCCAGTCGAGGGGTGACTTTGCCTTGAAATTTTCAAGTTTTCTTGCGGGTTTTGTTCCGGAATCCTATTTTTGGTTTTTAGGGCATGGTACAAGCAGCATTTGAAGACCCAAATCAACTCTCTAGCTGCCGCAGTTTTCGAGGTAGGGCCATTTGAAAAAGTGCAAGTTTGGACCCTCTAGCTGCCTCCGTTTCCGAGATATTCAAGGTTTTATATTTTCCAGTCGAGGGGTGACTTTGCCTTGAAATTTTCAAGTTTTCTTGCGGGTTTTGTTCCGGAATCCTATTTTTGGTTTTTAGGGCATGGTACAAGCTGCATTTTCAGACCCAAATCAACTCTCTAGCTGCCGCAGTTTTCGAGGTAGGGCCATTTGAAAAAGTGCAAGTTTGGACCCTCTAGCTGTCTCCGTTTCCGAGATATTCAAGGTTTTATATTTTCCAGTCGAGGGGTGACTTTGCCTTGAAATTTTCAAGTTTTCTTGCGGGTTTTGTTCCAGAATCCTATTTTTGGTTTTTAGGGCATGGTACAAGCTGCATTTGAAGACCAAAATCAACTCTCTAGCTGCCGTAGTTTTCGAGGTAGGGCCATTTGAAAAAGTGCAAGTTTGGACCCTCTTGCTGCCTCCGTTTCCGAGATATTCAAGGTTTTATATTTTCCAGTCGAAGGGTGACTTTGCCTTGAAATTTTCAAGTTTTCTTGCGGGTTTTGTTCCGGAATCCTATTTTTGGTTTTTAGGGCATGGTACAAGCTGCATTTTCAGACCCAAATCAACTCTCTAGCTGCCGTAGTTTTCGAGTTACAGCCATTTGAAAAAGTGCAAGTTTGGACCCTCTAGCTGCCTCCGTTTCCGAGATATTCAAGGTTTTATATTTTCCAGTCGAGGGGTGACTTTGCCTTGAAATTTTCAAGTTTTCTTGCGGGTTTTGTTCCGGAATCCTATTTTTGGTTTTTAGGGCATGGTACAAGCTGCATTTTAAGACCCAAATCAACTCTCTAGCTGCCGTAGTTTTCGAGTTACAGCCATTTGAAAAAGTGCAAGTTTGGACCCTCTAGCTGCCTCCGTTTCCGAGATATTCAAGGGTTTATATTTTCCAGTCGAGGGGTGACTTTGCCTTGAAATTTTCAAGTTTTCTTGCGGGTTTTGTTCCGGAATCCTATTTTTGGTTTTTAGGGCATGGTACAAGCTGCATTTTTAGACCAAAATCAACTCTCTAGCTGCCGTAGTTTTCGAGTTACAGCCATTTGAAAAAGTGCAAGTTTGGACCCTCTAGCTGCCTCCGTTTCCGAGATATTCAAGGTTTTATATTTTCCAGTCGAGGGGTGACTTTGCCTTGAAATTTTCAAGTTTTCTTGCGGGTTTTGTTCCGGAATCCTATTTTTGGTTTTTAGGGCATGGTACAAGCTGCATTTTAAGACCCAAATCAACTCTCTAGCTGCCGTAGTTTTCGAGTTACAGCCATTTGAAAAAGTGCAAGTTTGGACCCTCTAGCTGCCTCCGTTTCCGAGATATTCAAGGTTTTATATTTTCCAGTCGAGGGGTGACTTTGCCTTGAAATTTTCAAGTTTTCTTGCGGGTTTTGTTCCGGAATCCTATTTTTGGTTTTTAGGGCATGGTACAAGCTGCATTTGAAGACCCAAATCAACTCTCTAGCTGCCGCAGTTTTCGAGGTAGGGCCATTTGAAAAAGTGCAAGTTTGGACCCTCTAGCTGCCTCCGTTTCCGAGATATTCAAGGTTTTATATTTTCCAGTCGAGGGGTGACTTTGCCTTGAAATTTTCAAGTTTTCTTGCGGGTTTTGTTCCGGAATCCTATTTTTGGTTTTTAGGGCATGGTACAAGCTGCATTTTAAGACCCAAATCAACTCTCTAGCTGCCGTAGTTTTCGAGTTACAGCCATTTGAAAAAGTGCAAGTTTGGACCCTCTAGCTGCCTCCGTTTCCGAGATATTCAAGGTTTTATATTTTCCAGTCGAGGGGTGACTTTGCCTTGAAATTTTCAAGTTTTCTTGCGGGTTTTGTTCCGGAATCCTATTTTTGGCTTTTAGGGCATGGTACAAGCTGCATTTTTAGACCAAAATCAACTCTCTAGCTGCCGTAGTTTTCGAGTTACAGCCATTTGAAAAAGTGCAAGTTTGGACCCTCTAGCTGCCTCCGTTTCCGAGATATTCAAGGTTTCATATTTTCCAGTCGAGGGGTGACTTTGCCTTGAAATTTTCAAGTTTTCTTGCGGGTTTTGTTCCGGAATCCTATTTTTGGTTTTTAGGGCATGGTACAAGCTGCATTTTAAGACCCAAATCAACTCTCTAGCTGCCGTAGTTTTCGAGTTACAGCCATTTGAAAAAGTGCAAGTTTGGACCCTCTAGCTGCCTCCGTTTCCGAGATATTCAAGGTTTTATATTTTCCAGTCGAGGGGTGACTTTGCCTTGAAATTTTCAAGTTTTCTTGCGGGTTTTGTTCCGGAATCCTATTTTTGGTTTTTAGGGCATGGTACAAGCTGCATTTTTAGACCAAAATCAACTCTCTAGCTGCCGTAGTTTTCGAGTTACAGCCATTTGAAAAAGTGCAAGTTTGGACCCTCTAGCTGCCTCCGTTTCCGAGATATTCAAGGTTTTATATTTTCCAGTCGAGGGGTGACTTTGCCTTGAAATTTTCAAGTTTTCTTGCGGGTTTTGTTCCGGAATCCTATTTTTGGTTTTTAGGGCATGGTACAAGCTGCATTTTAAGACCCAAATCAACTCTCTAGCTGCCGTAGTTTTCGAGTTACAGCCATTTGAAAAAGTGCAAGTTTGGACCCTCTAGCTGCCTCCGTTTCCGAGATATTCAAGGTTTTATATTTTCCAGTCGAGGGGTGACTTTGCCTTGAAATTTTCAAGTTTTCTTGCGGGTTTTGTTCCGGAATCCTATTTTTGGTTTTTAGGGCATGGTACAAGCTGCATTTGAAGACCCAAATCAACTCTCTAGCTGCCGCAGTTTTCGAGGTAGGGCCATTTGAAAAAGTGCAAGTTTGGACCCTCTAGCTGCCTCCGTTTCCGAGATATTCAAGGTTTTATATTTTCCAGTCGAGGGGTGACTTTGCCTTGAAATTTTCAAGTTTTCTTGCGGGTTTTGTTCCGGAATCCTATTTTTGGTTTTTAGGGCATGGTACAAGCTGCATTTTAAGACCCAAATCAACTCTCTAGCTGCCGTAGTTTTCGAGTTACAGCCATTTGAAAAAGTGCAAGTTTGGACCCTCTAGCTGCCTCCGTTTCCGAGATATTCAAGGTTTTATATTTTCCAGTCGAGGGGTGACTTTGCCTTGAAATTTTCAAGTTTTCTTGCGGGTTTTGTTCCGGAATCCTATTTTTGGCTTTTAGGGCATGGTACAAGCTGCATTTTTAGACCAAAATCAACTCTCTAGCTGCCGTAGTTTTCGAGTTACAGCCATTTGAAAAAGTGCAAGTTTGGACCCTCTAGCTGCCTCCGTTTCCGAGATATTCAAGGTTTTATATTTTCCAGTCGAGGGGTGACTTTGCCTTGAAATTTTCAAGTTTTCTTGCGGGTTTTGTTCCGGAATCCTATTTTTGGTTTTTAGGGCATGGTACAAGCTGCATTTTAAGACCCAAATCAACTCTCTAGCTGCCGTAGTTTTCGAGTTACAGCCATTTGAAAAAGTGCAAGTTTGGACCCTCTAGCTGCCTCCGTTTCCGAGATATTCAAGGTTTTATATTTTCCAGTCGAGGGGTGACTTTGCCTTGAAATTTTCAAGTTTTCTTGCGGGTTTTGTTCCGGAATCCTATTTTTGGTTTTTAGGGCATGGTACAAGCAGCATTTGAAGACCCAAATCAACTCTCTAGCTGCCGCAGTTTTCGAGGTAGGGCCATTTGAAAAAGTGCAAGTTTGGACCCTCTAGCTGCCTCCGTTTCCGAGATATTCAAGGTTTTATATTTTCCAGTCGAGGGGTGACTTTGCCTTGAAATTTTCAAGTTTTCTTGCGGGTTTTGTTCCGGAATCCTATTTTTGGTTTTTAGGGCATGGTACAAGCTGCATTTTTAGACCAAAATCAACTCTCTAGCCGCCGTAGTTTTCGAGTTACAGCCATTTGAAAAAGTGCAAGTTTGGACCCTCTAGCTGCCTCCGTTTCCGAGATATTCAAGGTTTTATATTTTCCAGTCGAGGGGTGACTTTGCCTTGAAATTTTCAAGTTTTCTTGCGGGTTTTGTTCCGGAATCCTATTTTTGGTTTTTAGGGCATGGTACAAGCTGCATTTTAAGACCCAAATCAACTCTCTAGCTGCCGTAGTTTTCGAGTTACAGCCATTTGAAAAAGTGCAAGTTTGGACCCTCTAGCTGCCTCCGTTTCCGAGATATTCAAGGTTTTATATTTTCCAGTCGAGGGGTGACTTTGCCTTGAAATTTTCAAGTTTTCTTGCGGGTTTTGTTCCGGAATCCTATTTTTGGTTTTTAGGGCATGGTACAAGCTGCATTTGAAGACCCAAATCAACTCTCTAGCTGCCGCAGTTTTCGAGGTAGGGCCATTTGAAAAAGTGCAAGTTTGGACCCTCTAGCTGCCTCCGTTTCCGAGATATTCAAGGTTTTATATTTTCCAGTCGAGGGGTGACTTTGCCTTGAAATTTTCAAGTTTTCTTGCGGGTTTTGTTCCGGAATCCTATTTTTGGTTTTTAGGGCATGGTACAAGCTGCATTTTAAGACCCAAATCAACTCTCTAGCTGCCGTAGTTTTCGAGTTACAGCCATTTGAAAAAGTGCAAGTTTGGACCCTCTAGCTGCCTCCGTTTCCGAGATATTCAAGGTTTTATATTTTCCAGTCGAGGGGTGACTTTGCCTTGAAATTTTCAAGTTTTCTTGCGGGTTTTGTTCCGGAATCCTATTTTTGGCTTTTAGGGCATGGTACAAGCTGCATTTTTAGACCAAAATCAACTCTCTAGCTGCCGTAGTTTTCGAGTTACAGCCATTTGAAAAAGTGCAAGTTTGGACCCTCTAGCTGCCTCCGTTTCCGAGATATTCAAGGTTTTATATTTTCCAGTCGAGGGGTGACTTTGCCTTGAAATTTTCAAGTTTTCTTGCGGGTTTTGTTCCGGAATCCTATTTTTGGTTTTTAGGGCATGGTACAAGCTGCATTTTAAGACCCAAATCAACTCTCTAGCTGCCGTAGTTTTCGAGTTACAGCCATTTGAAAAAGTGCAAGTTTGGACCCTCTAGCTGCCTCCGTTTCCGAGATATTCAAGGTTTTATATTTTCCAGTCGAGGGGTGACTTTGCCTTGAAATTTTCAAGTTTTCTTGCGGGTTTTGTTCCGGAATCCTATTTTTGGTTTTTAGGGCATGGTACAAGCAGCATTTGAAGACCCAAATCAACTCTCTAGCTGCCGCAGTTTTCGAGGTAGGGCCATTTGAAAAAGTGCAAGTTTGGACCCTCTAGCTGCCTCCGTTTCCGAGATATTCAAGGTTTTATATTTTCCAGTCGAGGGGTGACTTTGCCTTGAAATTTTCAAGTTTTCTTGCGGGTTTTGTTCCGGAATCCTATTTTTGGTTTTTAGGGCATGGTACAAGCTGCATTTTTAGACCAAAATCAACTCTCTAGCTGCCGTAGTTTTCGAGTTACAGCCATTTGAAAAAGTGCAAGTTTGGACCCTCTAGCTGCCTCCGTTTCCGAGATATTCAAGGTTTTATATTTTCCAGTCGATGGGTGACTTTGCCTTGAAATTTTCAAGTTTTCTTGCGGGTTTTGTTCCGGAATCCTATTTTTGGTTTTTAGGGCATGGTACAAGCTGCATTTGAAGACCCAAATCAACTCTCTAGCTGCCGTAGTTTTCGAGTTACAGCCATTTGAAAAAGTGCAAGTTTGGACCCTTAGCTGCCTCCGTTTCCGAGATATTCAAGGTTTTATATTTTCCAGTCGAGGGGTGACTTTGCCTTGAAATTTTCAAGTTTTCTTGCGGGTTTTGTTCCGGAATCCTATTTTTGGTTTTTAGGGCATGGTACAAGCTGCATTTTAAGACCCAAATCAACTCTCTAGCTGCCGTAGTTTTCGAGTTACAGCCATTTGAAAAAGTGCAAGTTTGGACCCTCTAGCTGCCTCCGTTTCCGAGATATTCAAGGTTTTATATTTTCCAGTCGAGGGGTGACTTTGCCTTGAAATTTTCAAGTTTTCTTGCGGGTTTTGTTCCGGAATCCTATTTTTGGCTTTTAGGGCATGGTACAAGCTGCATTTTTAGACCAAAATCAACTCTCTAGCTGCCGTAGTTTTCGAGTTACAGCCATTTGAAAAAGTGCAAGTTTGGACCCTCTAGCTGCCTCCGTTTCCGAGATATTCAAGGTTTTATATTTTCCAGTCGAGGGGTGACTTTGCCTTGAAATTTTCAAGTTTTCTTGCGGGTTTTGTTCCGGAATCCTATTTTTGGTTTTTAGGGCATGGTACAAGCTGCATTTTAAGACCCAAATCAACTCTCTAGCTGCCGTAGTTTTCGAGTTACAGCCATTTGAAAAAGTGCAAGTTTGGACCCTCTAGCTGCCTCCGTTTCCGAGATATTCAAGGTTTTATATTTTCCAGTCGAGGGGTGACTTTGCCTTGAAATTTTCAAGTTTTCTTGCGGGTTTTGTTCCGGAATCCTATTTTTGGTTTTTAGGGCATGGTACAAGCAGCATTTGAAGACCCAAATCAACTCTCTAGCTGCCGCAGTTTTCGAGGTAGGGCCATTTGAAAAAGTGCAAGTTTGGACCCTCTAGCTGCCTCCGTTTCCGAGATATTCAAGGTTTTATATTTTCCAGTCGAGGGGTGACTTTGCCTTGAAATTTTCAAGTTTTCTTGCGGGTTTTGTTCCGGAATCCTATTTTTGGTTTTTAGGGCATGGTACAAGCTGCATTTTTAGACCAAAATCAACTCTCTAGCTGCCGTAGTTTTCGAGTTACAGCCATTTGAAAAAGTGCAAGTTTGGACCCTTAGCTGCCTCCGTTTCCGAGATATTCAAGGTTTTATATTTTCCAGTCGATGGGTGACTTTGCCTTGAAATTTTCAAGTTTTCTTGCGGGTTTTGTTCCGGAATCCTATTTTTGGTTTTTAGGGCATGGTACAAGCTGCATTTGAAGACCCAAATCAACTCTCTAGCTGCCGCAGTTTTCGAGGTAGGGCCATTTGAAAAAGTGCAAGTTTGGACCCTCTAGCTGCCTCCGTTTCCGAGATATTCAAGGTTTTATATTTTCCAGTCGAGGGGTGACTTTGCCTTGAAATTTTCAAGTTTTCTTGCGGGTTTTGTTCCGGAATCCTATTTTTGGTTTTTAGGGCATGGTACAAGCAGCATTTGAAGACCCAAATCAACTCTCTAGCTGCCGCAGTTTTCGAGGTAGGGCCATTTGAAAAAGTGCAAGTTTGGACCCTCTAGCTGCCTCCGTTTCCGAGATATTCAAGGTTTTATATTTTCCAGTCGAGGGGTGACTTTGCCTTGAAATTTTCAAGTTTTCTTGCGGGTTTTGTTCCGGAATCCTATTTTTGGTTTTTAGGGCATGGTACAAGCTGCATTTTCAGACCCAAATCAACTCTCTAGCTGCCGCAGTTTTCGAGGTAGGGCCATTTGAAAAAGTGCAAGTTTGGACCCTCTAGCTGTCTCCGTTTCCGAGATATTCAAGGTTTTATATTTTCCAGTCGAGGGGTGACTTTGCCTTGAAATTTTCAAGTTTTCTTGCGGGTTTTGTTCCAGAATCCTATTTTTGGTTTTTAGGGCATGGTACAAGCTGCATTTGAAGACCAAAATCAACTCTCTAGCTGCCGTAGTTTTCGAGGTAGGGCCATTTGAAAAAGTGCAAGTTTGGACCCTCTTGCTGCCTCCGTTTCCGAGATATTCAAGGTTTTATATTTTCCAGTCGAAGGGTGACTTTGCCTTGAAATTTTCAAGTTTTCTTGCGGGTTTTGTTCCGGAATCCTATTTTTGGTTTTTAGGGCATGGTACAAGCTGCATTTTCAGACCCAAATCAACTCTCTAGCTGCCGTAGTTTTCGAGTTACAGCCATTTGAAAAAGTGCAAGTTTGGACCCTCTAGCTGCCTCCGTTTCCGAGATATTCAAGGGTTTATATTTTCCAGTCGAGGGGTGACTTTGCCTTGAAATTTTCAAGTTTTCTTGCGGGTTTTGTTCCGGAATCCTATTTTTGGTTTTTAGGGCATGGTACAAGCTGCATTTTCAGACCCAAATCAACTCTCTAGCTGCCGTAGTTTTCGAGTTACAGCCATTTGAAAAAGTGCAAGTTTGGACCCTCTAGCTGCCTCCGTTTCCGAGATATTCAAGGTTTTATATTTTCCAGTCGAGGGGTGACTTTGCCTTGAAATTTTCAAGTTTTCTTGCGGGTTTTGTTCCGGAATCCTATTTTTGGTTTTTAGGGCATGGTACAAGCTGCATTTTAAGACCCAAATCAACTCTCTAGCTGCCGTAGTTTTCGAGTTACAGCCATTTGAAAAAGTGCAAGTTTGGACCCTCTAGCTGCCTCCGTTTCCGAGATATTCAAGGTTTTATATTTTCCAGTCGAGGGGTGACTTTGCCTTGAAATTTTCAAGTTTTCTTGCGGGTTTTGTTCCGGAATCCTATTTTTGGTTTTTAGGGCATGGTACAAGCTGCATTTGAAGACCCAAATCAACTCTCTAGCTGCCGCAGTTTTCGAGGTAGGGCCATTTGAAAAAGTGCAAGTTTGGACCCTCTAGCTGCCTCCGTTTCCGAGATATTCAAGGTTTTATATTTTCCAGTCGAGGGGTGACTTTGCCTTGAAATTTTCAAGTTTTCTTGCGGGTTTTGTTCCGGAATCCTATTTTTGGTTTTTAGGGCATGGTACAAGCTGCATTTTAAGACCCAAATCAACTCTCTAGCTGCCGTAGTTTTCGAGTTACAGCCATTTGAAAAAGTGCAAGTTTGGACCCTCTAGCTGCCTCCGTTTCCGAGATATTCAAGGTTTTATATTTTCCAGTCGAGGGGTGACTTTGCCTTGAAATTTTCAAGTTTTCTTGCGGGTTTTGTTCCGGAATCCTATTTTTGGCTTTTAGGGCATGGTACAAGCTGCATTTTTAGACCAAAATCAACTCTCTAGCTGCCGTAGTTTTCGAGTTACAGCCATTTGAAAAAGTGCAAGTTTGGACCCTCTAGCTGCCTCCGTTTCCGAGATATTCAAGGTTTTATATTTTCCAGTCGAGGGGTGACTTTGCCTTGAAATTTTCAAGTTTTCTTGCGGGTTTTGTTCCGGAATCCTATTTTTGGTTTTTAGGGCATGGTACAAGCTGCATTTTAAGACCCAAATCAACTCTCTAGCTGCCGTAGTTTTCGAGTTACAGCCATTTGAAAAAGTGCAAGTTTGGACCCTCTAGCTGCCTCCGTTTCCGAGATATTCAAGGTTTTATATTTTCCAGTCGAGGGGTGACTTTGCCTTGAAATTTTCAAGTTTTCTTGCGGGTTTTGTTCCGGAATCCTATTTTTGGTTTTTAGGGCATGGTACAAGCAGCATTTGAAGACCCAAATCAACTCTCTAGCTGCCGCAGTTTTCGAGGTAGGGCCATTTGAAAAAGTGCAAGTTTGGACCCTCTAGCTGCCTCCGTTTCCGAGATATTCAAGGTTTTATATTTTCCAGTCGAGGGGTGACTTTGCCTTGAAATTTTCAAGTTTTCTTGCGGGTTTTGTTCCGGAATCCTATTTTTGGTTTTTAGGGCATGGTACAAGCTGCATTTTTAGACCAAAATCAACTCTCTAGCTGCCGTAGTTTTCGAGTTACAGCCATTTGAAAAAGTGCAAGTTTGGACCCTCTAGCTGCCTCCGTTTCCGAGATATTCAAGGTTTTATATTTTCCAGTCGAGGGGTGACTTTGCCTTGAAATTTTCAAGTTTTCTTGCGGGTTTTGTTCCGGAATCCTATTTTTGGTTTTTAGGGCATGGTACAAGCAGCATTTGAAGACCCAAATCAACTCTCTAGCTGCCGCAGTTTTCGAGGTAGGGCCATTTGAAAAAGTGCAAGTTTGGACCCTCTAGCTGCCTCCGTTTCCGAGATATTCAAGGTTTTATATTTTCCAGTCGAGGGGTGACTTTTCCTTGAAATTTTCAAGTTTTCTTGCGGGTTTTGTTCCGGAATCCTATTTTTGGTTTTTGGTTTTCAGACCCAAATCAACTCTCTAGCTGCCGCAGTTTTCGAGGTAGGGCCATTTGAAAAAGTGCAAGTTTGGACCCTCTAGCTGCCTCCGTTTCCGAGATATTCAAGGTTTTATATTTTCCAGTCGAGGGGTGACTTTGCCTTGAAATTTTCAAGTTTTCTTGCGGGTTTTGTTCCGGAATCCTATTTTTGGTTTTTAGGGCATGGTACAAGCTGCATTTTTAGACCAAAATCAACTCTCTAGCTGCCGTAGTTTTCGAGTTACAGCCATTTGAAAAAGTGCAAGTTTGGACCCTCTAGCTGCCTCCGTTTCCGAGATATTCAAGGTTTTATATTTTCCAGTCGAGGGGTGACTTTGCCTTGAAATTTTCAAGTTTTCTTGCGGGTTTTGTTCCGGAATCCTATTTTTGGTTTTTAGGGCATGGTACAAGCAGCATTTGAAGACCCAAATCAACTCTCTAGCTGCCGCAGTTTTCGAGGTAGGGCCATTTGAAAAAGTGCAAGTTTGGACCCTCTAGCTGCCTCCGTTTCCGAGATATTCAAGGTTTTATATTTTCCAGTCGAGGGGTGACTTTTCCTTGAAATTTTCAAGTTTTCTTGCGGGTTTTATTCCGGAATCCTATTTTTGGTTTTTAGGGCATGGTACAAGCTGCATTTTCAGACCCAAATCAACTCTCTAGCTGCCGCAGTTTTCGAGGTAGGGCCATTTGAAAAAGTGCAAGTTTGGACCCTCTAGCTGTCTCCGTTTCCGAGATATTCAAGGTTTTATATTTTCCTGTCGAGGGGTGACTTTGCCTTGAAATTTTCAAGTTTTCTTGCGGGTTTTGTTCCGGAATCCTATTTTTGGTTTTTAGGGCATGGTACAAGCTGCATTTGAAGACCAAAATCAACTCTCTAGCTGCCGTAGTTTTCGAGGTAGGGCCATTTGAAAAAGTGCAAGTTTGGACCCTCTAGCTGCCTCCGTTTCCGAGATATTCAAGGTTTTATATTTTCCAGTCGAGGGGTGACTTTGCCTTGAAATTTTCAAGTTTTCTTGCGGGTTTTGTTCCGGAATCCTATTTTTGGTTTTTAGGGCATGGTACAAGCTGCATTTTTAGACCAAAATCAACTCTCTAGCTGCCGTAGTTTTCGAGTTACAGCCATTTGAAAAAGTGCAAGTTTGGACCCTCTAGCTGCCTCCGTTTCCGAGATATTCAAGGTTTTATATTTTCCAGTCGAGGGGTGACTTTGCCTTGAAATTTTCAAGTTTTCTTGCGGGTTTTGTTCCGGAATCCTATTTTTGGTTTTTAGGGCATGGTACAAGCTGCATTTTTAGACCAAAATCAACTCTCTAGCTGCCGTAGTTTTCGAGTTACAGCCATTTGAAAAAGTGCAAGTTTGGACCCTCTAGCTGCCTCCGTTTCCGAGATATTCAAGGTTTTATATTTTCCAGTCGAGGGGTGACTTTGCCTTGAAATTTTCAAGTTTTCTTGCGGGTTTTGTTCCGGAATCCTATTTTTGGTTTTTAGGGCATGGTACAAGCAGCATTTGAAGACCCAAATCAACTCTCTAGCTGCCGCAGTTTTCGAGGTAGGGCCATTTGAAAAAGTGCAAGTTTGGACCCTCTAGCTGCCTCCGTTTCCGAGATATTCAAGGTTTTATATTTTAAAGTCGAGGGGTGACTTTGCCTTGAAATTTGCAAGTTTTCTTGCGGGTTTTGTTCCGGAATCCTATTTTTGGTTTTTAGGGCATGGTACAAGCTGCATTTTTAGACCAAAATCAACTCTCTAGCTGCCGTAGTTTTCGAGTTACAGCCATTTGAAAAAGTGCAAGTTTGGACCCTCTAGCTGCCTCCGTTTCCGAGATATTCAAGGTTTTATATTTTCCAGTCGAGGGGTGACTTTGCCTTGAAATTTTCAAGTTTTCTTGCGGGTTTTGTTCCGGAATCCTATTTTTGGTTTTTAGGGCATGGTACAAGCAGCATTTGAAGACCCAAATCAACTCTCTAGCTGCCGCAGTTTTCGAGGTAGGGCCATTTGAAAAAGTGCAAGTTTGGACCCTCTAGCTGCCTCCGTTTCCGAGATATTCAAGGTTTTATATTTTCCAGTCGAGGGGTGACTTTGCCTTGAAATTTTCAAGTTTTCTTGCGGGTTTTGTTCCGGAATCCTATTTTTGGTTTTTAGGGCATGGTACAAGCTGCATTTTTAGACCAAAATCAACTCTCTAGCTGCCGTAGTTTTCGAGTTACAGCCATTTGAAAAAGTGCAAGTTTGGACCCTCTAGCTGCCTCCGTTTCCGAGATATTCAAGGTTTTATGTTTTCCAGTCGAGGGGTGACTTTGCCTTGAAATTTTCAAGTTTTCTTGCGGGTTTTGTTCCGGAATCCTATTTTTGGTTTTTAGGGCATGGTACAAGCTGCATTTGAAGACCCAAATCAACTCTCTAGCTGCCGTAGTTTTCGAGTTACAGCCATTTGAAAAAGTGCAAGTTTGGACCCTCTAGCTGCCTCCGTTTCCGAGATATTCAAGGTTTTATATTTTCCAGTCGAGGGGTGACTTTGCCTTGAAATTTTCAAGTTTTCTTGCGGGTTTTGTTCCGGAATCCTATTTTTGATTTTTAGGGCATGGTACAAGCTGCATTTGAAGACCAAAATCAACTCTCTAGCTGCCGTAGTTTTCGAGTTACAGCCATTTGAAAAAGTGCAAGTTTGGACCCTCTAGCTGCGTCCGTTTCCGAGATATTCAAGGTTTTATATTTTCCAGTCGAGGGGTGACTTTGCCTTGAAATTTTCAAGTTTTCTTGCTGGTTTTGTTCCGGAATCCTATTTTTGGTTTTTAGGGCATGGTACAAGCTGCATTTGAAGACCCAAATCAACTCTCTAGCTGCCGTAGTTTTCGAGTTACAGCCATTTGAAAAAGTGCAAGTTTGGACCCTCTAGCTGCCTCCGTTTCCGAGATATTCAAGGTTTTATATTTTCCAGTCGAGGGGTGACTTTGCCTTGAAATTTTCAAGTTTTCTTGCGGGTTTTGTTCCGGAATCCTATTTTTGGTTTTTAGGGCATGGTACAAGCTGCATTTTTAGACCAAAATCAACTCTCTAGCTGCCGTAGTTTTCGAGTTACAGCCATTTGAAAAAGTGCAAGTTTGGACCCTCTAGCTGCCTCCGTTTCCGAGATATTCAAGGTTTTATGTTTTCCAGTCGAGGGGTGACTTTGCCTTGAAATTTTCAAGTTTTCTTGCGGGTTTTGTTCCGGAATCCTATTTTTGGTTTTTAGGGCATGGTACAAGCTGCATTTGAAGACCCAAATCAACTCTCTAGCTGCCGCAGTTTTCGAGGTAGGGCCATTAGAAAAAGTGCAAGTTTGGACCCTATAGCTGCCTCCGTTTCCGAGATATTCAAGGTTTTATATTTTCCAGTCGAGGGGTGACTTTGCCTTGAAATTTTCAAGTTTTCTTGCGGGTTTTGTTCCGGAATCCTATTTTTGGTTTTTAGGGCATGGTACAAGCTGCATTTTTAGACCAAAATCAACTCTCTAGCTGCCGTAGTTTCCGAGTTACAGCCATTTGAAAAAGTGCAAGTTTGGACCCTCTAGCTGCCTCCGTTTCCGAGATATTCAAGGTTTTATATTTTCCAGTCGAGGGGTGACTTTGCCTTGAAATTTTCAAGTTTTCTTGCGGGTTTTGTTCCGGAATCCTATTTTTGGTTTTTAGGGCATGGTACAAGCTGCATTTTTAGACCAAAATCAACTCTCTAGCTGCCGTAGTTTTCGAGTTACAGCCATTTGAAAAAGTGCAAGTTTGGACCCTCTAGCTGCCTCCGTTTCCGAGATATTCAAGGTTTTATATTTTCCAGTCGAGGGGTGACTTTGCCTTGAAATTTTCAAGTTTTCTTGCGGGTTTTGTTCCGGAATCCTATTTTTGGTTTTTAGGGCATGGTACAAGCTGCATTTTAAGACCCAAATCAACTCTCTAGCTGCCGTAGTTTTCGAGTTACAGCCATTTGAAAAAGTGCAAGTTTGGACCCTCTAGCTGCCTCCGTTTCCGAGATATTCAAGGTTTTATATTTTCCAGTCGAGGGGTGACTTTGCCTTGAAATTTTCAAGTTTTCTTGCGGGTTTTGTTCCGGAATCCTATTTTTGGTTTTTAGGGCATGGTACAAGCTGCATTTTTAGACCAAAATCAACTCTCTAGCTGCCGTAGTTTTCGAGTTACAGCCATTTGAAAAAGTGCAAGTTTGGACCCTCTAGCTGCCTCCGTTTCCGAGATATTCAAGGTTTTATATTTTCCAGTCGAGGGGTGACTTTGCCTTGAAATTTTCAAGTTTTCTTGCGGGTTTTGTTCCGGAATCCTATTTTTGGTTTTTAGGGCATGGTACAAGCAGCATTTGAAGACCCAAATCAACTCTCTAGCTGCCGCAGTTTTCGAGGTAGGGCCATTTGAAAAAGTGCAAGTTTGGACCCTCTAGCTGCCTCCGTTTCCGAGATATTCAAGGTTTTATATTTTCCAGTCGAGGGGTGACTTTGCCTTGAAATTTTCAAGTTTTCTTGCGGGTTTTGTTCCGGAATCCTATTTTTGGTTTTTAGGGCATGGTACAAGCAGCATTTGAAGACCCAAATCAACTCTCTAGCTGCCGCAGTTTTCGAGGTAGGGCCATTTGAAAAAGTGCAAGTTTGGACCCTCTAGCTGCCTCCGTTTCCGAGATATTCAAGGTTTTATATTTTCCAGTCGAGGGGTGACTTTGCCTTGAAATTTTCAAGTTTTCTTGCGGGTTTTGTTCCGGAATCCTATTTTTGGTTTTAGGGCATGGTACAAGCTGCATTTTTAGACCAAAATCAACTCTCTAGCTGCCGTAGTTTTCGAGTTACAGCCATTTGAAAAAGTGCAAGTTTGGACCCTCTAGCTGCCTCCGTTTCCGAGATATTCAAGGTTTTATATTTTCCAGTCGAGGGGTGACTTTGCCTTGAAATTTTCAAGTTTTCTTGCGGGTTTTGTTCCGGAATCCTATTTTTGGTTTTTAGGGCATGGTACAAGCTGCATTTTAAGACCCAAATCAACTCTCTAGCTGCCGTAGTTTTCGAGTTACAGCCATTTGAAAAAGTGCAAGTTTGGACCCTCTAGCTGCCTCCGTTTCCGAGATATTCAAGGTTTTATATTTTCCAGTCGAGGGGTGACTTTGCCTTGAAATTTTCAAGTTTTCTTGCGGGTTTTGTTCCGGAATCCTATTTTTGGTTTTTAGGGCATGGTACAAGCTGCATTTTTAGACCAAAATCAACTCTCTAGCTGCCGTAGTTTTCGAGTTACAGCCATTTGAAAAAGTGCAAGTTTGGACCCTCTAGCTGCCTCCGTTTCCGAGATATTCAAGGTTTTATATTTTCCAGTCGAGGGGTGACTTTGCCTTGAAATTTTCAAGTTTTCTTGCGGGTTTTGTTCCGGAATCCTATTTTTGGTTTTTAGGGCATGGTACAAGCAGCATTTGAAGACCCAAATCAACTCTCTAGCTGCCGCAGTTTTCGAGGTAGGGCCATTTGAAAAAGTGCAAGTTTGGACCCTCTAGCTGCCTCCGTTTCCGAGATATTCAAGGTTTTATATTTTCCAGTCGAGGGGTGACTTTGCCTTGAAATTTTCAAGTTTTCTTGCGGGTTTTGTTCCGGAATCCTATTTTTGGTTTTTAGGGCATGGTACAAGCAGCATTTGAAGACCCAAATCAACTCTCTAGCTGCCGCAGTTTTCGAGGTAGGGCCATTTGAAAAAGTGCAAGTTTGGACCCTCTAGCTGCCTCCGTTTCCGAGATATTCAAGGTTTTATATTTTCCAGTCGAGGGGTGACTTTGCCTTGAAATTTTCAAGTTTTCTTGCGGGTTTTGTTCCGGAATCCTATTTTTGGTTTTAGGGCATGGTACAAGCTGCATTTTTAGACCAAAATCAACTCTCTAGCTGCCGTAGTTTTCGAGTTACAGCCATTTGAAAAAGTGCAAGTTTGGACCCTCTAGCTGCCTCCGTTTCCGAGATATTCAAGGTTTTATATTTTCCAGTCGAGGGGTGACTTTGCCTTGAAATTTTCAAGTTTTCTTGCGGGTTTTGTTCCGGAATCCTATTTTTGGTTTTTAGGGCATGGTACAAGCTGCATTTGAAGACCCAAATCAACTCTCTAGCTGCCGCAGTTTTCGAGGTAGGGCCATTTGAAAAAGTGCAAGTTTGGACCCTCTAGCTGCCTCCGTTTCCGAGATATTCAAGGTTTTATATTTTCCAGTCGAGGGGTGACTTTGCCTTGAAATTTTCAAGTTTTCTTGCGGGTTTTGTTCCGGAATCCTATTTTTGGTTTTTAGGGCATGGTACAAGCTGCATTTTAAGACCCAAATCAACTCTCTAGCTGCCGTAGTTTTCGAGTTACAGCCATTTGAAAAAGTGCAAGTTTGGACCCTCTAGCTGCCTCCGTTTCCGAGATATTCAAGGTTTTATATTTTCCAGTCGAGGGGTGACTTTGCCTTGAAATTTTCAAGTTTTCTTGCGGGTTTTGTTCCGGAATCCTATTTTTGGTTTTTAGGGCATGGTACAAGCTGCATTTTTAGACCAAAATCAACTCTCTAGCTGCCGTAGTTTTCGAGTTACAGCCATTTGAAAAAGTGCAAGTTTGGACCCTCTAGCTGCCTCCGTTTCCGAGATATTCAAGGTTTTATATTTTCCAGTCGAGGGGTGACTTTGCCTTGAAATTTTCAAGTTTTCTTGCGGGTTTTGTTCCGGAATCCTATTTTTGGTTTTTAGGGCATGGTACAAGCAGCATTTGAAGACCCAAATCAACTCTCTAGCTGCCGCAGTTTTCGAGGTAGGGCCATTTGAAAAAGTGCAAGTTTGGACCCTCTAGCTGCCTCCGTTTCCGAGATATTCAAGGTTTTATATTTTCCAGTCGAGGGGTGACTTTGCCTTGAAATTTTCAAGTTTTCTTGCGGGTTTTGTTCCGGAATCCTATTTTTGGTTTTAGGGCATGGTACAAGCTGCATTTTTAGACCAAAATCAACTCTCTAGCTGCCGTAGTTTTCGAGTTACAGCCATTTGAAAAAGTGCAAGTTTGGACCCTCTAGCTGCCTCCGTTTCCGAGATATTCAAGGTTTTATATTTTCCAGTCGAGGGGTGACTTTGCCTTGAAATTTTCAAGTTTTCTTGCGGGTTTTGTTCCGGAATCCTATTTTTGGTTTTTAGGGCATGGTACAAGCTGCATTTGAAGACCCAAATCAACTCTCTAGCTGCCGCAGTTTTCGAGGTAGGGCCATTTGAAAAAGTGCAAGTTTGGACCCTCTAGCTGCCTCCGTTTCCGAGATATTCAAGGTTTTATATTTTCCAGTCGAGGGGTGACTTTGCCTTGAAATTTTCAAGTTTTCTTGCGGGTTTTGTTCCGGAATCCTATTTTTGGTTTTTAGGGCATGGTGCAAGCTGCATTTTTAGACCAAAATCAACTCTCTAGCTGCCGTAGTTTCCGAGTTACAGCCATTTGAAAAAGTGCAAGTTTGGACCCTCTAGCTGCCTCCGTTTCCGAGATATTCAAGGTTTTATATTTTCCAGTCGAGGGGTGACTTTGCCTTGAAATTTTCAAGTTTTCTTGCGGGTTTTGTTCCGGAATCCTATTTTTGGTTTTTAGGGCATGGTACAAGCTGCATTTTTAGACCAAAATCAACTCTCTAGCTGCCGTAGTTTTCGAGTTACAGCCATTTGAAAAAGTGCAAGTTTGGACCCTCTAGCTGCCTCCGTTTCCGAGATATTCAAGGTTTTATATTTTCCAGTCGAGGGGTGACTTTGCCTTGAAATTTTCAAGTTTTCTTGCGGGTTTTGTTCCGGAATCCTATTTTTGGTTTTTAGGGCATGGTACAAGCAGCATTTAAAGACCCAAATCAACTCTCTAGCTGCCGCAGTTTTCGAGGTAGGGCCATTTGAAAAAGTGCAAGTTTGGACCCACTAGCTGCCTCCGTTTCCGAGATATTCAAGGTTTTATATTTTCCAGTCGAGGGGTGACTTTGCCTTGAAATTTTCAAGTTTTCTTGCGGGTTTTGTTCCGGAATCCTATTTTTGGTTTTTAGGGCATGGTACAAGCTGCATTTTTAGACCAAAATCAACTCTCTAGCTGCCGTAGTTTTCGAGTTACAGCCATTTGAAAAAGTGCAAGTTTGGACCCTCTAGCTGCCTCCGTTTCCGAGATATTCAAGGTTTTATATTTTCCAGTCGAGGGGTGACTTTGCCTTGAAATTTTCAAGTTTTCTTGCGGGTTTTGTTCCGGAATCCTATTTTTGGTTTTTAGGGCATGGTACAAGCAGCATTTAAAGACCCAAATCAACTCTCTAGCTGCCGCAGTTTTCGAGGTAGGGCCATTTGAAAAAGTGCAAGTTTGGACCCACTAGCTGCCTCCGTTTCCGAGATATTCAAGGTTTTATATTTTCCAGTCGAGGGGTGACTTTGCCTTGAAATTTTCAAGTTTTCTTGCGGGTTTTGTTCCGGAATCCTATTTTTGGTTTTTAGGGCATGGTACAAGCTGCATTTTTAGACCAAAATCAACTCTCTAGCTGCCGTAGTTTTCGAGTTACAGCCATTTGAAAAAGTGCAAGTTTGGACCCTCTAGCTGCCTCCGTTTCCGAGATATTCAAGGTTTTATATTTTCCAGTCGAGGGGTGACTTTGCCTTGAAATTTTCAAGTTTTCTTGCGGGTTTTGTTCCGGAATCCTATTTTTGGTTTTTAGGGCATGGTACAAGCTGCATTTTTAGACCAAAATCAACTCTCTAGCTGCCGTAGTTTTCGAGTTACAGCCATTTGAAAAAGTGCAAGTTTGGACCCTCTAGCTGCCTCCGTTTCCGAGATATTCAAGGTTTTATATTTTCCAGTCGAGGGGTGACTTTGCCTTGAAATTTTCAAGTTTTCTTGCGGGTTTTGTTCCGGAATCCTATTTTTGGTTTTTAGGGCATGGTACAAGCTGCATTTTAAGACCCAAATCAACTCTCTAGCTGCCGTAGTTTTCGAGTTACAGCCATTTGAAAAAGTGCAAGTTTGGACCCTCTAGCTGCCTCCGTTTCCGAGATATTCAAGGTTTTATATTTTCCAGTCGAGGGGTGAGTTTGCCTTGAAATTTTCAAGTTTTCTTGCGGGTTTTGTTCCGGAATCCTATTTTTGGTTTTTAGGGCATGGTACAAGCTGCATTTTTAGACCAAAATCAACTCTCTAGCTGCCGTAGTTTTCGAGTTACAGCCATTTGAAAAAGTGCAAGTTTGGACCCTCTAGCTGCCTCCGTTTCCGAGATATTCAAGGTTTTATATTTTCCAGTCGAGGGGTGACTTTGCCTTGAAATTTTCAAGTTTTCTTGCGGGTTTTGTTCCGGAATCCTATTTTTGGTTTTTAGGGCATGGTACAAGCTGCATTTTTAGACCAAAATCAACTCTCTAGCTGCCGTAGTTTTCGAGTTACAGCCATTTGAAAAAGTGCAAGTTTGGACCCTCTAGCTGCCTCCGTTTCCGAGATATTCAAGGTTTTATATTTTCCAGTCGAGGGGTGACTTTGCCTTGAAATTTTCAAGTTTTCTTGCGGGTTTTGTTCCGGAATCCTATTTTTGGTTTTTAGGGCATGGTACAAGCAGCATTTGAAGACCCAAATCAACTCTCTAGCTGCCGCAGTTTTCGAGGTAGGGCCATTTGAAAAAGTGCAAGTTTGGACCCTCTAGCTGCCTCCGTTTCCGAGATATTCAAGGTTTTATATTTTCCAGTCGAGGGGTGACTTTGCCTTGAAATTTTCAAGTTTTCTTGCGGGTTTTGTTCCGGAATCCTATTTTTGGTTTTTAGGGCATGGTACAAGCTGCATTTTTAGACCAAAATCAACTCTCTAGCTGCCGTAGTTTTCGAGTTACAGCCATTTGAAAAGTGCAAGTTTGGACCCTCTAGCTGCCTCCGTTTCCGAGATATTCAAGGTTTTATATTTTCCAGTCGAGGGGTGACTTTGCCTTGAAATTTTCAAGTTTTCTTGCGGGTTTTGTTCCGGAATCCTATTTTTGGTTTTTAGGGCATGGTACAAGCTGCATTTTAAGACCCAAATCAACTCTCTAGCTGCCGTAGTTTTCGAGTTACAGCCATTTGAAAAAGTGCAAGTTTGGACCCTCTAGCTGCCTCCGTTTCCGAGATATTCAAGGTTTTATATTTTCCAGTCGAGGGGTGACTTTGCCTTGAAATTTTCAAGTTTTCTTGCGGGTTTTGTTCCGGAATCCTATTTTTGGTTTTAGGGCATGGTACAAGCTGCATTTTTAGACCAAAATCAACTCTCTAGCTGCCGTAGTTTTCGAGTTACAGCCATTTGAAAAAGTGCAAGTTTGGACCCTCTAGCTGCCTCCGTTTCCGAGATATTCAAGGTTTTATATTTTCCAGTCGAGGGGTGACTTTGCCTTGAAATTTTCAAGTTTTCTTGCGGGTTTTGTTCCGGAATCCTATTTTTGGTTTTTAGGGCATGGTACAAGCTGCATTTTAAGACCCAAATCAACTCTCTAGCTGCCGTAGTTTTCGAGTTACAGCCATTTGAAAAAGTGCAAGTTTGGACCCTCTAGCTGCCTCCGTTTCCGAGATATTCAAGGTTTTATATTTTCCAGTCGAGGGGTGACTTTGCCTTGAAATTTTCAAGTTTTCTTGCGGGTTTTGTTCCGGAATCCTATTTTTGGTTTTTAGGGCATGGTACAAGCTGCATTTTTAGACCAAAATCAACTCTCTAGCTGCCGTAGTTTTCGAGTTACAGCCATTTGAAAAAGTGCAAGTTTGGACCCTCTAGCTGCCTCCGTTTCCGAGATATTCAAGGTTTTATATTTTCCAGTCGAGGGGTGACTTTGCCTTGAAATTTTCAAGTTTTCTTGCGGGTTTTGTTCCGGAATCCTATTTTTGGTTTTTAGGGCATGGTACAAGCAGCATTTGAAGACCCAAATCAACTCTCTAGCTGCCGCAGTTTTCGAGGTAGGGCCATTTGAAAAAGTGCAAGTTTGGACCCTCTAGCTGCCTCCGTTTCCGAGATATTCAAGGTTTTATATTTTCCAGTCGAGGGGTGACTTTGCCTTGAAATTTTCAAGTTTTCTTGCGGGTTTTGTTCCGGAATCCTATTTTTGGTTTTTAGGGCATGGTACAAGCAGCATTTGAAGACCCAAATCAACTCTCTAGCTGCCGCAGTTTTCGAGGTAGGGCCATTTGAAAAAGTGCAAGTTTGGACCCTCTAGCTGCCTCCGTTTCCGAGATATTCAAGGTTTTATATTTTCCAGTCGAGGGGTGACTTTGCCTTGAAATTTTCAAGTTTTCTTGCGGGTTTTGTTCCGGAATCCTATTTTTGGTTTTTAGGGCATGGTACAAGCTGCATTTGAAGACCCAAATCAACTCTCTAGCTGCCGCAGTTTTCGAGGTAGGGCCATTTGAAAAAGTGCAAGTTTGGACCCTCTAGCTGCCTCCGTTTCCGAGATATTCAAGGTTTTATATTTTCCAGTCGAGGGGTGACTTTGCCTTGAAATTTTCAAGTTTTCTTGCGGGTTTTGTTCCGGAATCCTATTTTTGGTTTTTAGGGCATGGTACAAGCTGCATTTTTAGACCAAAATCAACTCTCTAGCTGCCGTAGTTTCCGAGTTACAGCCATTTGAAAAAGTGCAAGTTTGGACCCTCTAGCTGCCTCCGTTTCCGAGATATTCAAGGTTTTATATTTTCCAGTCGAGGGGTGACTTTGCCTTGAAATTTTCAAGTTTTCTTGCGGGTTTTGTTCCGGAATCCTATTTTTGGTTTTTAGGGCATGGTACAAGCTGCATTTTTAGACCAAAATCAACTCTCTAGCTGCCGTAGTTTTCGAGTTACAGCCATTTGAAAAAGTGCAAGTTTGGACCCTCTAGCTGCCTCCGTTTCCGAGATATTCAAGGTTTTATATTTTCCAGTCGAGGGGTGACTTTGCCTTGAAATTTTCAAGTTTTCTTGCGGGTTTTGTTCCGGAATCCTATTTTTGGTTTTTAGGGCATGGTACAAGCAGCATTTAAAGACCCAAATCAACTCTCTAGCTGCCGCAGTTTTCGAGGTAGGGCCATTTGAAAAAGTGCAAGTTTGGACCCACTAGCTGCCTCCGTTTCCGAGATATTCAAGGTTTTATATTTTCCAGTCGAGGGGTGACTTTGCCTTGAAATTTTCAAGTTTTCTTGCGGGTTTTGTTCCGGAATCCTATTTTTGGTTTTTAGGGCATGGTACAAGCTGCATTTTTAGACCAAAATCAACTCTCTAGCTGCCGTAGTTTTCGAGTTACAGCCATTTGAAAAAGTGCAAGTTTGGACCCTCTAGCTGCCTCCGTTTCCGAGATATTCAAGGTTTTATATTTTCCAGTCGAGGGGTGACTTTGCCTTGAAATTTTCAAGTTTTCTTGCGGGTTTTGTTCCGGAATCCTATTTTTGGTTTTTAGGGCATGGTACAAGCTGCATTTTTAGACCAAAATCAACTCTCTAGCTGCCGTAGTTTTCGAGTTACAGCCATTTGAAAAAGTGCAAGTTTGGACCCTCTAGCTGCCTCCGTTTCCGAGATATTCAAGGTTTTATATTTTCCAGTCGAGGGGTGACTTTGCCTTGAAATTTTCAAGTTTTCTTGCGGGTTTTGTTCCGGAATCCTATTTTTGGTTTTTAGGGCATGGTACAAGCTGCATTTTAAGACCCAAATCAACTCTCTAGCTGCCGTAGTTTTCGAGTTACAGCCATTTGAAAAAGTGCAAGTTTGGACCCTCTAGCTGCCTCCGTTTCCGAGATATTCAAGGTTTTATATTTTCCAGTCGAGGGGTGACTTTGCCTTGAAATTTTCAAGTTTTCTTGCGGGTTTTGTTCAGGAATCCTATTTTTGGTTTTTAAGGCATGGTACAAGCTGCATTTTTAGACCAAAATCAACTCTCTAGCTGCCGTAGTTTTCGAGTTACAGCCATTTGAAAAAGTGCAAGTTTGGACCCTCTAGCTGCCTCCGTTTCCGAGATATTCAAGGTTTTATATTTTCCAGTCGAGGGGTGACTTTGCCTTGAAATTTTCAAGTTTTCTTGCGGGTTTTGTTCCGGAATCCTATTTTTGATTTTTAGGGCATGGTACAAGCTGCATTTTTAGACCAAAATCAACTCTCTAGCTGCCGTAGTTTTCGAGTTACAGCCATTTGAAAAAGTGCAAGTTTGGACCCTCTAGCTGCCTCCGTTTCCGAGATATTCAAGGTTTTATATTTTCCAGTCGAGGGGTGACTTTGCCTTGAAATTTTCAAGTTTTCTTGCGGGTTTTGTTCCGGAATCCTATTTTTGGTTTTTAGGGCATGGTACAAGCTGCATTTTTAGACCAAAATCAACTCTCTAGCTGCCGTAGTTTTCGAGTTACAGCCATTTGAAAAAGTGCAAGTTTGGACCCTCTAGCTGCCTCCGTTTCCGAGATATTCAAGGTTTTATATTTTCCAGTCGAGGGGTGACTTTGCCTTGAAATTTTCAAGTTTTCTTGCGGGTTTTGTTCCGGAATCCTATTTTTGGTTTTTAGGGCATGGTACAAGCAGCATTTAAAGACCCAAATCAACTCTCTAGCTGCCGCAGTTTTCGAGGTAGGGCCATTTGAAAAAGTGCAAGTTTGGACCCACTAGCTGCCTCCGTTTCCGAGATATTCAAGGTTTTATATTTTCCAGTCGAGGGGTGACTTTGCCTTGAAATTTTCAAGTTTTCTTGCGGGTTTTGTTCCGGAATCCTATTTTTGGTTTTTAGGGCATGGTACAAGCTGCATTTTTAGACCAAAATCAACTCTCTAGCTGCCGTAGTTTTCGAGTTACAGCCATTTGAAAAAGTGCAAGTTTGGACCCTCTAGCTGCCTCCGTTTCCGAGATATTCAAGGTTTTATATTTTCCAGTCGAGGGGTGACTTTGCCTTGAAATTTTCAAGTTTTCTTGCGGGTTTTGTTCCGGAATCCTATTTTTGGTTTTTAGGGCATGGTACAAGCTGCATTTTTAGACCAAAATCAACTCTCTAGCTGCCGTAGTTTTCGAGTTACAGCCATTTGAAAAAGTGCAAGTTTGGACCCTCTAGCTGCCTCCGTTTCCGAGATATTCAAGGTTTTATATTTTCCAGTCGAGGGGTGACTTTGCCTTGAAATTTTCAAGTTTTCTTGCGGGTTTTGTTCCGGAATCCTATTTTTGATTTTTAGGGCATGGTACAAGCTGCATTTTTAGACCAAAATCAACTCTCTAGCTGCCGTAGTTTTCGAGTTACAGCCATTTGAAAAAGTGCAAGTTTGGACCCTCTAGCTGCCTCCGTTTCCGAGATATTCAAGGTTTTATATTTTCCAGTCGAGGGGTGACTTTGCCTTGAAATTTTCAAGTTTTCTTGCGGGTTTTGTTCCGGAATCCTATTTTTGGTTTTTAGGGCATGGTACAAGCAGCATTTGAAGACCCAAATCAACTCTCTAGCTGCCGCAGTTTTCGAGGTAGGGCCATTTGAAAAAGTGCAAGTTTGGACCCTCTAGCTGCCTCCGTTTCCGAGATATTCAAGGTTTTATATTTTCCAGTCGAGGGGTGACTTTGCCTTGAAATTTTCAAGTTTTCTTGCGGGTTTTGTTCCGGAATCCTATTTTTGGTTTTTAGGGCATGGTACAAGCTGCATTTGAAGACCCAAATCAACTCTCTAGCTGCCGTAGTTTTCGAGTTACAGCCATTTGAAAAAGTGCAAGTTTGGACCCTCTAGCTGCCTCCGTTTCCGAGATATTCAAGGTTTTATATTTTCCAGTCGAGGGGTGACTTTGCCTTGAAATTTTCAAGTTTTCTTGCGGGTTTTGTTCCGGAATCCTATTTTTGGTTTTTAGGGCATGGTACAAGCAGCATTTGAAGACCCAAATCAACTCTCTAGCTGCCGCAGTTTTCGAGGTAGGGCCATTTGAAAAAGTGCAAGTTTGGACCCTCTAGCTGCCTCCGTTTCCGAGATATTCAAGGTTTTATATTTTCCAGTCGAGGGGTGACTTTGCCTTGAAATTTTCAAGTTTTCTTGCGGGTTTTGTTCCGGAATCCTATTTTTGGTTTTTAGGGCATGGTACAAGCTGCATTTGAAGACCCAAATCAACTCTCTAGCTGCCGTAGTTTTCGAGTTACAGCCATTTGAAAAAGTGCAAGTTTGGACCCTCTAGCTGCCTCCGTTTCCGAGATATTCAAGGTTTTATATTTTCCAGTCGAGGGGTGACTTTGCCTTGAAATTTTCAAGTTTTCTTGCGGGTTTTGTTCCGGAATCCTATTTTTGGTTTTTAGGGCATGGTACAAGCAGCATTTGAAGACCCAAATCAACTCTCTAGCTGCCGCAGTTTTCGAGGTAGGGCCATTTGAAAAAGTGCAAGTTTGGACCCTCTAGCTGCCTCCGTTTCCGAGATATTCAAGGTTTTATGTTTTCCAGTCGAGGGGTGACTTTGCCTTGAAATTTTCAAGTTTTCTTGCGGGTTTTGTTCCGGAATCCTATTTTTGGTTTTTAGGGCATGGTACAAGCTGCATTTTAAGACCCAAATCAACTCTCTAGCTGCCGTAGTTTTCGAGTTACAGCCATTTGAAAAAGTGCAAGTTTGGACCCTCTAGCTGCCTCCGTTTCCGAGATATTCAAGGTTTTATATTTTCCAGTCGAGGGGAGACTTTGCCTTGAAATTTTCAAGTTTTCTTGCGGGTTTTGTTCCGGAATCCTATTTTTGGTTTTTAGGGCATGGTACAAGCTGCATTTTTAGACCAAAATCAACTCTCTAGCTGCCGTAGTTTTCGAGTTACAGCCATTTGAAAAAGTGCAAGTTTGAACCCTCTAGCTGCCTCCGTTTCCGAGATATTCAAGGTTTTATATTTTCCAGTCGAGGGGTGACTTTGCCTTGAAATTTTCAAGTTTTCTTGCGGGTTTTGTTCCGGAATCCTATTTTTGGTTTTTAGGGCATGGTACAAGCTGCATTTTTAGACCAAAATCAACTCTCTAGCTGCCGTAGTTTTCGAGTTACAGCCATTTGAAAAAGTGCAAGTTTGGACCCTCTAGCTGCCTCCGTTTCCGAGATATTCAAGGTTTTATATTTTCCAGTCGAGGGGTGACTTTGCCTTGAAATTTTCAAGTTTTCTTGCGGGTTTTGTTCCGGAATCCTATTTTTGATTTTTAGGGCATGGTACAAGCTGCATTTTTAGACCAAAATCAACTCTCTAGCTGCCGTAGTTTTCGAGTTACAGCCATTTGAAAAAGTGCTAGTTTGGACCCTCTAGCTGCCTCCGTTTCCGAGATATTCAAGGTTTTATATTTTCCAGTCGAGGGGTGACTTTGCCTTGAAATTTTCAAGTTTTCTTGCGGGTTTTGTTCCGGAATCCTATTTTTGGTTTTTAGGGCATGGTACAAGCTGCATTTTTAGACCAAAATCAACTCTCTAGCTGCCGTAGTTTTCGAGTTACAGCCATTTGAAAAAGTGCAAGTTTGGACCCTCTAGCTGCCTCCGTTTCCGAGATATTCAAGGTTTTATATTTTCCAGTCGAGGGGTGACTTTGCCTTGAAATTTTCAAGTTTTCTTGCGGGTTTTGTTCCGGAATCCTATTTTTGGTTTTTAGGGCATGGTACAAGCTGCATTTGAAGACCCAAATCAACTCTCTAGCTGCCGTAGTTTTCGAGTTACAGCCATTTGAAAAAGTGCAAGTTTGGACCCTCTAGCTGCCTCCGTTTCCGAGATATTCAAGGTTTTATATTTTCCAGTCGAGGGGTGACTTTGCCTTGAAATTTTCAAGTTTTCTTGCGGGTTTTGTTCCGGAATCCTATTTTTGGTTTTTAGGGCATGGTACAAGCAGCATTTGAAGACCCAAATCAACTCTCTAGCTGCCGCAGTTTTCGAGGTAGGGCCATTTGAAAAAGTGCAAGTTTGGACCCTCTAGCTGCCTCCGTTTCCGAGATATTCAAGGTTTTATATTTTCCAGTCGAGGGGTGACTTTGCCTTGAAATTTTCAAGTTTTCTTGCGGGTTTTGTTCCGGAATCCTATTTTTGGTTTTTAGGGCATGGTACAAGCAGCATTTGAAGACCCAAATCAACTCTCTAGCTGCCGTAGTTTTCGAGTTACAGCCATTTGAAAAAGTGCAAGTTTGGACCCTCTAGCTGCCTCCGTTTCCGAGATATTCAAGGTTTTATATTTTCCAGTCGAGGGGTGACTTTGCCTTGAAATTTTCAAGTATTCTTGCGGGTTTTGTTCCGGAATCCTATTTTTGGTTTTTAGGGCATGGTACAAGCAGCATTTGAAGACCCAAATCAACTCTCTAGCTGCCGCAGTTTTCGAGGTAGGGCCATTTGAAAAAGTGCAAGTTTGGACCCTCTAGCTGCCTCCGTTTCCGAGATATTCAAGGTTTTATTTTTCCAGTCGAGGGGTGACTTTGCCTTGAAATTTTCAAGTTTTCTTGCGGGTTTTGTTCCGGAATCCTATTTTTGGTTTTTAGGGCATGGTACAAGCAGCATTTTAAGACCCAAATCAACTCTCTAGCTGCCGTAGTTTTCGAGTTACAGCCATTTGAAAAAGTGCAAGTTTGGACCCTCTAGCTGCCTCCGTTTCCGAGATATTCAAGGTTTTATATTTTCCAGTCGAGGGGTGACTTTGCCTTGAAATTTTCAAGTTTTCTTGCGGGTTTTGTTCCGGAATCCTATTTTTGGTTTTTAGGGCATGGTACAAGCTGCATTTTTAGACCAAAATCAACTCTCTAGCTGCCGTAGTTTTCGAGTTACAGCCATTTGAAAAAGTGCAAGTTTGGACCCTCTAGCTGCCTCCGTTTCCGAGATATTCAAGGTTTTATATTTTCCAGTCGAGGGGTGACTTTGCCTTGAAATTTTCAAGTTTTCTTGCGGGTTTTGTTCCGGAATCCTATTTTTGGTTTTTAGGGCATGGTACAAGCTGCATTTTTAGACCAAAATCAACTCTCTAGCTGCCGTAGTTTTCGAGTTACAGCCATTTGAAAAAGTGCAAGTTTGGACCCTCTAGCTGCCTCCGTTTCCGAGATATTCAAGGTTTTATATTTTCCAGTCGAGGGGTGACTTTGCCTTGAAATTTTCAAGTTTTCTTGCGGGTTTTGTTCCGGAATCCTATTTTTGGTTTTTAGGGCATGGTACAAGCTGCATTTGAAGACCCAAATCAACTCTCTAGCTGCCGCAGTTTTCGAGGTAGGGCCATTTGAAAAAGTGCAAGTTTGGACCCTCTAGCTGCCTCCGTTTCCGAGATATTCAAGGTTTTATATTTTCCAGTGAGGGGTGACTTTGCCTTGAAATTTTCAAGTTTTCTTGCGGGTTTTGTTCCGGAATCCTATTTTTGGTTTTTAGGGCATGGTACAAGCAGCATTTAAAGACCCAAATCAACTCTCTAGCTGCCGTAGTTTTCGAGTTACAGCCATTTGAAAAAGTGCAAGTTTGGACCCTCTAGCTGCCTCCGTTTCCGAGATATTCAAGGTTTTATATTTTCCAGTCGAGGGGTGACTTTGCCTTGAAATTTTCAAGTTTTCTTGCGGGTTTTGTTCCGGAATCCTATTTTTGGTTTTTAGGGCATGGTACAAGCTGCATTTTAAGACCCAAATCAACTCTCTAGCTGCCGCAGTTTTCGAGGTAGGGCCATTTGAAAAAGTGCAAGTTTGGACCCTCTAGCTGCCTCCGTTTCCGAGATATTCAAGGTTTTATATTTTCCAGTGAGGGGTGACTTTGCCTTGAAATTTTCAAGTTTTCTTGCGGGTTTTGTTCCGGAATCCTATTTTTGGTTTTTAGGGCATGGTACAAGCAGCATTTAAAGACCCAAATCAACTCTCTAGCTGCCGTAGTTTTCGAGTTACAGCCATTTGAAAAAGTGCAAGTTTGGACCCTCTAGCTGCCTCCGTTTCCGAGATATTCAAGGTTTTATATTTTCCAGTCGAGGGGTGACTTTGCCTTGAAATTTTCAAGTTTTCTTGCGGGTTTTGTTCCGGAATCCTATTTTTGGTTTTTAGGGCATGGTACAAGCAGCATTTTAAGACCCAAATCAACTCTCTAGCTGCCGTAGTTTTCGAGTTACAGCCATTTGAAAAAGTGCAAGTTTGGACCCTCTAGCTGCCTCCGTTTCCGAGATATTCAAGGTTTTATATTTTCCAGTCGAGGGGTGACTTTGCCTTGAAATTTTCAAGTTTTCTTGCGGGTTTTGTTCCGGAATCCTATTTTTGGTTTTTAGGGCATGGTACAAGCTGCATTTGAAGACCCAAATCAACTCTCTAGCTGCCGCAGTTTTCGAGGTAGGGCCATTTGAAAAAGTGCAAGTTTGGACCCTCTAGCTGCCTCCGTTTCCGAGATATTCAAGGTTTTATATTTTCCAGTGAGGGGTGACTTTGCCTTGAAATTGTCAAGTTTTCTTGCGGGTTTTGTTCCGGAATCCTATTTTTGGTTTTTAGGGCATGGTACAAGCTGCATTTGAAGACCCAAATCAACTCTCTAGCTGCCGCAGTTTTCGAGGTAGGGCCATTTGAAAAAGTGCAAGTTTGGACCCTCTAGCTGCCTCCGTTTCCGAGATATTCAAGGTTTTATATTTTCCAGTGAGGGGTGACTTTGCCTTGAAATTTTCAAGTTTTCTTGCGGGTTTTGTTCCGGAATCCTATTTTTGGTTTTTAGGGCATGGTACAAGCAGCATTTAAAGACCCAAATCAACTCTCTAGCTGCCGTAGTTTTCGAGTTACAGCCATTTGAAAAAGTGCAAGTTTGGACCCTCTAGCTGCCTCCGTTTCCGAGATATTCAAGGTTTTATATTTTCCAGTCGAGGGGTGACTTTGCCTTGAAATTTTCAAGTTTTCTTGCGGGTTTTGTTCCGGAATCCTATTTTTGGTTTTTAGGGCATGGTACAAGCAGCATTTAAAGACCCAAATCAACTCTCTAGCTGCCGTAGTTTTCGAGTTACAGCCATTTGAAAAAGTGCAAGTTTGGACCCTCTAGCTGCCTCCGTTTCCGAGATATTCAAGGTTTTATATTTTCCAGTCGAGGGGTGACTTTGCCTTGAAATTTTCAAGTTTTCTTGCGGGTTTTGTTCCGGAATCCTATTTTTGGTTTTTAGGGCATGGTACAAGCTGCATTTGAAGACCCAAATCAACTCTCTAGCTGCCGCAGTTTTCGAGGTAGGGCCATTTGAAAAAGTGCAAGTTTGGACCCTCTAGCTGCCTCCGTTTCCGAGATATTCAAGGTTTTATATTTTCCAGTGAGGGGTGACTTTGCCTTGAAATTTTCAAGTTTTCTTGCGGGTTTTGTTCCGGAATCCTATTTTTGGTTTTTAGGGCATGGTACAAGCAGCATTTAAAGACCCAAATCAACTCTCTAGCTGCCGTAGTTTTCGAGTTACAGCCATTTGAAAAAGTGCAAGTTTGGACCCTCTAGCTGCCTCCGTTTCCGAGATATTCAAGGTTTTATATTTTCCAGTCGAGGGGTGACTTTGCCTTGAAATTTTCAAGTTTTCTTGCGGGTTTTGTTCCGGAATCCTATTTTTGGTTTTTAGGGCATGGTACAAGCAGCATTTTAAGACCCAAATCAACTCTCTAGCTGCCGTAGTTTTCGAGTTACAGCCATTTGAAAAAGTGCAAGTTTGGACCCTCTAGCTGCCTCCGTTTCCGAGATATTCAAGGTTTTATATTTTCCAGTCGAGGGGTGACTTTGCCTTGAAATTTTCAAGTTTTCTTGCGGGTTTTGTTCCGGAATCCTATTTTTGGTTTTTAGGGCATGGTACAAGCTGCATTTTTAGACCAAAATCAACTCTCTAGCTGCCGTAGTTTTCGAGTTACAGCCATTTGAAAAAGTGCAAGTTTGGACCCTCTAGCTGCCTCCGTTTCCGAGATATTCAAGGTTTTATATTTTCCAGTCGAGGGGTGACTTTGCCTTGAAATTTTCAAGTTTTCTTGCGGGTTTTGTTCCGGAATCCTATTTTTGGTTTTTAGGGCATGGTACAAGCTGCATTTTTAGACCAAAATCAACTCTCTAGCTGCCGTAGTTTTCGAGTTACAGCCATTTGAAAAAGTGCAAGTTTGGACCCTCTAGCTGCCTCCGTTTCCGAGATATTCAAGGTTTTATATTTTCCAGTCGAGGGGTGACTTTGCCTTGAAATTTTCAAGTTTTCTTGCGGGTTTTGTTCCGGAATCCTATTTTTGGTTTTTAGGGCATGGTACAAGCTGCATTTGAAGACCCAAATCAACTCTCTAGCTGCCGCAGTTTTCGAGGTAGGGCCATTTGAAAAAGTGCAAGTTTGGACCCTCTAGCTGCCTCCGTTTCCGAGATATTCAAGGTTTTATATTTTCCAGTGAGGGGTGACTTTGCCTTGAAATTTTCAAGTTTTCTTGCGGGTTTTGTTCCGGAATCCTATTTTTGGTTTTTAGGGCATGGTACAAGCTGCATTTGAAGACCCAAATCAACACTCTAGCTGCCGTAGTTTTCGAGTTACAGCCATTTGAAAAAGTGCAAGTTTGGACCCTCTAGCTGCCTCCGTTTCCGAGATATTCAAGGTTTTATATTTTCCAGTCGAGGGGTGACTTTGCCTTGAAATTTTCAAGTTTTCTTGCGGGTTTTGTTCCGGAATCCTATTTTTGGTTTTTAGGGCATGGTACAAGCAGCATTTAAAGACCCAAATCAACTCTCTAGCTGCCGCAGTTTTCGAGGTAGGGCCATTTGAAAAAGTGCAAGTTTGGACCCACTAGCTGCCTCCGTTTCCGAGATATTCAAGGTTTTATATTTTCCAGTCGAGGGGTGACTTTGCCTTGAAATTTTCAAGTTTTCTTGCGGGTTTTGTTCCGGAATCCTATTTTTGGTTTTTAGGGCATGGTACAAGCTGCATTTTTAGACCAAAATCAACTCTCTAGCTGCCGTAGTTTTCGAGTTACAGCCATTTGAAAAAGTGCAAGTTTGGACCCTCTAGCTGCCTCCGTTTCCGAGATATTCAAGGTTTTATATTTTCCAGTCGAGGGGTGACTTTGCCTTGAAATTTTCAAGTTTTCTTGCGGGTTTTGTTCCGGAATCCTATTTTTGGTTTTTAGGGCATGGTACAAGCAGCATTTAAAGACCCAAATCAACTCTCTAGCTGCCGCAGTTTTCGAGGTAGGGCCATTTGAAAAAGTGCAAGTTTGGACCCACTAGCTGCCTCCGTTTCCGAGATATTCAAGGTTTTATATTTTCCAGTCGAGGGGTGACTTTGCCTTGAAATTTTCAAGTTTTCTTGCGGGTTTTGTTCCGGAATCCTATTTTTGGTTTTTAGGGCATGGTACAAGCTGCATTTTTAGACCAAAATCAACTCTCTAGCTGCCGTAGTTTTCGAGTTACAGCCATTTGAAAAAGTGCAAGTTTGGACCCTCTAGCTGCCTCCGTTTCCGAGATATTCAAGGTTTTATATTTTCCAGTCGAGGGGTGACTTTGCCTTGAAATTTTCAAGTTTTCTTGCGGGTTTTGTTCCGGAATCCTATTTTTGATTTTTAGGGCATGGTACAAGCTGCATTTTTAGACCAAAATCAACTCTCTAGCTGCCGTAGTTTTCGAGTTACAGCCATTTGAAAAAGTGCAAGTTTGGACCCTCTAGCTGCCTCCGTTTCCGAGATATTCAAGGTTTTATATTTTCCAGTCGAGGGGAGACTTTGCCTTGAAATTTTCAAGTTTTCTTGCGGGTTTTGTTCCGGAATCCTATTTTTGGTTTTTAGGGCATGGTACAAGCTGCATTTTTAGACCAAAATCAACTCTCTAGCTGCCGTAGTTTTCGAGTTACAGCCATTTGAAAAAGTGCAAGTTTGGACCCTCTAGCTGCCTCCGTTTCCGAGATATTCAAGGTTTTATATTTTCCAGTCGAGGGGTGACTTTGCCTTGAAATTTTCAAGTTTTCTTGCGGGTTTTGTTCCGGAATCCTATTTTTGGTTTTTAGGGCATGGTACAAGCTGCATTTTTAGACCAAAATCAACTCTCTAGCTGCCGTAGTTTTCGAGTTACAGCCATTTGAAAAAGTGCAAGTTTGGACCCTCTAGCTGCCTCCGTTTCCGAGATATTCAAGGTTTTATATTTTCCAGTCGAGGGGTGACTTTGCCTTGAAATTTTCAAGTTTTCTTGCGGGTTTTGTTCCGGAATCCTATTTTTGATTTTTAGGGCATGGTACAAGCTGCATTTTTAGACCAAAATCAACTCTCTAGCTGCCGTAGTTTTCGAGTTACAGCCATTTGAAAAAGTGCTAGTTTGGACCCTCTAGCTGCCTCCGTTTCCGAGATATTCAAGGTTTTATATTTTCCAGTCGAGGGGTGACTTTGCCTTGAAATTTTCAAGTTTTCTTGCGGGTTTTGTTCCGGAATCCTATTTTTGGTTTTTAGGGCATGGTACAAGCTGCATTTTTAGACCAAAATCAACTCTCTAGCTGCCGTAGTTTTCGAGTTACAGCCATTTGAAAAAGTGCAAGTTTGGACCCTCTAGCTGCCTCCGTTTCCGAGATATTCAAGGTTTTATATTTTCCAGTCGAGGGGTGACTTTGCCTTGAAATTTTCAAGTTTTCTTGCGGGTTTTGTTCCGGAATCCTATTTTTGGTTTTTAGGGCATGGTACAAGCTGCATTTGAAGACCCAAATCAACTCTCTAGCTGCCGTAGTTTTCGAGTTACAGCCATTTGAAAAAGTGCAAGTTTGGACCCTCTAGCTGCCTCCGTTTCCGAGATATTCAAGGTTTTATATTTTCCAGTCGAGGGGTGACTTTGCCTTGAAATTTTCAAGTTTTCTTGCGGGTTTTGTTCCGGAATCCTATTTTTGGTTTTTAGGGCATGGTACAAGCAGCATTTGAAGACCCAAATCAACTCTCTAGCTGCCGCAGTTTTCGAGGTAGGGCCATTTGAAAAAGTGCAAGTTTGGACCCTCTAGCTGCCTCCGTTTCCGAGATATTCAAGGTTTTATATTTTCCAGTCGAGGGGTGACTTTGCCTTGAAATTTTCAAGTTTTCTTGCGGGTTTTGTTCCGGAATCCTATTTTTGGTTTTTAGGGCATGGTACAAGCAGCATTTGAAGACCCAAATCAACTCTCTAGCTGCCGTAGTTTTCGAGTTACAGCCATTTGAAAAAGTGCAAGTTTGGACCCTCTAGCTGCCTCCGTTTCCGAGATATTCAAGGTTTTATATTTTCCAGTCGAGGGGTGACTTTGCCTTGAAATTTTCAAGTTTTCTTGCGGGTTTTGTTCCGGAATCCTATTTTTGGTTTTTAGGGCATGGTACAAGCAGCATTTGAAGACCCAAATCAACTCTCTAGCTGCCGCAGTTTTCGAGGTAGGGCCATTTGAAAAAGTGCAAGTTTGGACCCTCTAGCTGCCTCCGTTTCCGAGATATTCAAGGTTTTATGTTTTCCAGTCGAGGGGTGACTTTGCCTTGAAATTTTCAAGTTTTCTTGCGGGTTTTGTTCCGGAATCCTATTTTTGGTTTTTAGGGCATGGTACAAGCTGCATTTTAAGACCCAAATCAACTCTCTAGCTGCCGTAGTTTTCGAGTTACAGCCATTTGAAAAAGTGCAAGTTTGGACCCTCTAGCTGCCTCCGTTTCCGAGATATTCAAGGTTTTATATTTTCCAGTCGAGGGGTGACTTTGCCTTGAAATTTTCAAGTTTTCTTGCGGGTTTTGTTCCGGAATCCTATTTTTGGTTTTTAGGGCATGGTACAAGCTGCATTTTTAGACCAAAATCAACTCTCTAGCTGCCGTAGTTTTCGAGTTACAGCCATTTGAAAAAGTGCAAGTTTGGACCCTCTAGCTGCCTCCGTTTCCGAGATATTCAAGGTTTTATATTTTCCAGTCGAGGGGTGACTTTGCCTTGAAATTTTCAAGTTTTCTTGCGGGTTTTGTTCCGGAATCCTATTTTTGGTTTTTAGGGCATGGTACAAGCTGCATTTTTAGACCAAAATCAACTCTCTAGCTGCCGTAGTTTTCGAGTTACAGCCATTTGAAAAAGTGCAAGTTTGGACCCTCTAGCTGCCTCCGTTTCCGAGATATTCAAGGTTTTATATTTTCCAGTCGAGGGGTGACTTTGCCTTGAAATTTTCAAGTTTTCTTGCGGGTTTTGTTCCGGAATCCTATTTTTGATTTTTAGGGCATGGTACAAGCTGCATTTTTAGACCAAAATCAACTATCTAGCTGCCGTAGTTTTCGAGTTACAGCCATTTGAAAAAGTGCTAGTTTGGACCCTCTAGCTGCCTCCGTTTCCGAGATATTCAAGGTTTTATATTTTCCAGTCGAGGGGTGACTTTGCCTTGAAATTTTCAAGTTTTCTTGCGGGTTTTGTTCCGGAATCCTATTTTTGGTTTTTAGGGCATGGTACAAGCTGCATTTGAAGACCCAAATCAACTCTCTAGCTGCCGCAGTTTTCGAGGTAGGGCCATTTGAAAAAGTGCAAGTTTGGACCCTCTAGCTGCCTCCGTTTCCGAGATATTCAAGGTTTTATATTTTCCAGTGAGGGGTGACTTTGCCTTGAAATTTTCAAGTTTTCTTGCGGGTTTTGTTCCGGAATCCTATTTTTGGTTTTTAAGGGCATGGTACAAGCAGCATTTGAAGACCCAAATCAACTCTCTAGCTGCCGCAGTTTTCGAGGTAGGGCCATTTGAAAAAGTGCAAGTTTGGACCCTCTAGCTGCCTCCGTTTCCGAGATATTCAAGGTTTTATGTTTTCCAGTCGAGGGGTGACTTTGCCTTGAAATTTTCAAGTTTTCTTGCGGGTTTTGTTCCGGAATCCTATTTTTGGTTTTTAGGGCATGGCACAAGCTGCATTTTTAGACCAAAATCAACTCTCTAGCTGCCGTAGTTTTCGAGTTACAGCCATTTGAAAAAGTGCAAGTTTGGACCCTCTAGCTGCCTCCGTTTCCGAGATATTCAAGGTTTTATATTTTCCAGTCGAGGGGTGACTTTGCCTTGAAATTTTCAAGTTTTCTTGCGGGTTTTGTTCCGGAATCCTATTTTTGGTTTTTAGGGCATGGTACATGCTGCATTTTTAGACCAAAATCAACTCTCTAGCTGCCGCAGTTTTCGAGTTACAGCCATTTGAAAAAGTGCAAGTTTGGACCCTCTAGCTGCCTCCGTTTCCGAGATATTCAAGGTTTTATATTTTCCAGTCGAGGGGTGACTTTGCTTTGAAATTTTCAAGTTTTCTTGCGGGTTTTGTTCCGGAATCCTATTTTTGGTTTTTAGGGCATGGTACAAGCAGCATTTGAAGACCCAAATCAACTCTCTAGCTGCCGCAGTTTTCGAGGTAGGGCAATTTGAAAAAGTGCAAGTTTGGACCCTCTAGCTGCCTCCGTTTCCGAGATATTCAAGGTTTTATATTTTCCAGTCGAGGGGTGACTTTGCCTTGAAATTTTCAAGTTTTCTTGCGGGTTTTGTTCCGGAATCCTATTTTTGTTTTTTCCTTGAAATTTTCAAGTTTTCTTGCGGGTTTTGTTCCGGAATCCTATTTTTGGTTTTTAGGGCATGGTACAAGCTGCATTTTTAGACCAAAATCAACTCTCTAGCTGCCGTAGTTTTCGAGTTACAGCCATTTGAAAAAGTGCAAGTTTGGACCCTCTAGCTGCCTCCGTTTCCGAGATATACAAGGTTTTATATTTTCCAGTCGAGGGGTGACTTTGCTTTGAAATTTTCAAGTTTTCTTGCGGGTTTTGTTCCGGAATCCTATTTTTGGTTTTTAGGGCATGGTACAAGCAGCATTTGAAGACCCAAATCAACTCTCTAGCTGCCGCAGTTTTCGAGGTAGGGCCATTTGAAAAAGTGCAAGTTTGGACCCTCTAGCTGCCTCCGTTTCCGAGATATTCAAGGTTTTATATTTTCCAGTCGAGGGGTGACTTTGCCTTGAAATTTTCAAGTTTTCTTGCGGGTTTTGTTCCGGAATCCTATTTTTGGTTTTTAGGGCATGGTACAAGCTGCATTTTTAGACCAAAATCAACTCTCTAGCTGCCGTAGTTTTCGAGTTACAGCCATTTGAAAAAGTGCAAGTTTGGACCCTCTAGCTGCCTTCGTTTCCGAGATATTCAAGGTTTTATATTTTCCAGTCGAGGGGTGACTTTGCTTTGAAATTTTCAAGTTTTCTTGCGGGTTTTGTTCCGGAATACTATTTTTGGTTTTTAGGGCATGGTACAAGCAGCATTTGAAGACCCAAATCAACTCTCTAGCTGCCGCAGTTTTCGAGGTAGGGCCATTTGAAAAAGTGCAAGTTTGGACCCTCTAGCTGCCTCCGTTTCCGAGATATTCAAGGTTTTATATTTTCCAGTCGAGGGGTGACTTTGCCTTGAAATTTTCAAGTTTTCTTGCGGGTTTTGTTCCGGAATCCTATTTTTGGTTTTAAGGGCATGGTACAAGCTGCATTTGAAGACCCAAATCAACTCTCTAGCTGCCGCAGTTTTCGAGGTAGGGCCATTTGAAAAAGTGCAAGTTTGGACCCTCTAGCTGCCTCCGTTTCCGAGATATTCAAGGTTTTATATTTTCCAGTCGAGGGGTGACTTTGCCTTGAAATTTTCAAGTTTTCTTGCGGGTTTTGTTCCGGAATCCTATTTTTGGTTTTTAGGGCATGGTACAAGCTGCATTTTTAGACCAAAATCAACTCTCTAGCTGCCGTAGTTTTCGAGTTACAGCCATTTGAAAAAGTGCAAGTTTGGACCCTCTAGCTGCCTTCGTTTCCGAGATATTCAAGGTTTTATATTTTCCAGTCGAGGGGTGACTTTGCTTTGAAATTTTCAAGTTTTCTTGCGGGTTTTGTTCCGGAATACTATTTTTGGTTTTTAGGGCATGGTACAAGCAGCATTTGAAGACCCAAATCAACTCTCTAGCTGCCGCAGTTTTCGAGGTAGGGCCTTTTGAAAAAGTGCAAGTTTGGACCCTCTAGCTGCCTCCGTTTCCGAGATATTCAAGGTTTTATATTTTCCAGTCGAGGGGTGACTTTGCCTTGAAATTTTCAAGTTTTCTTGCGGGTTTTGTTCCGGAATCCTATTTTTGGTTTTTAGGGCATGGTACAAGCAGCATTTGAAGACCCAAATCAACTCTCTAGCTGCCGCAGTTTTCGAGGTAGGGCCTTTTGAAAAAGTGCAAGTTTTGACCCTCTAGCTGCCTCCGTTTCCGAGATATTCAAGGTTTTATATTTTCCAGTCGAGGGGTGACTTTGCCTTGAAATTTTCAAGTTTTCTTGCGGGTTTTGTTCCGGAATCCTATTTTTGGTTTTTAGGGCATGGTACAAGCAGCATTTGAAGACCCAAATCAACTCTCTAGCTGCCGTAGTTTTCGAGGTAGGGCCATTTGAAAAAGTGCAAGTTTGGACCCTCTAGCTGCCTCCGTTTCCGAGATATTCAAGGTTTTATATTTTCCAGTCGAGGGGTGACTTTGCCTTGAAATTTTCAAGTTTTCTTGCGGGTTTTGTTCCGGAATCCTATTTTTGGTTTTTAGGGCATGGTACAAGCTGCATTTAAAGACCCAAATCAACTCTCTAGCTGCCGCAGTTTTCGAGGTAGGGCCATTTGAAAAAGTGCAAGTTTGGACCCTCTAGCTGCCTCCGTTTCCGAGATATTCAAGGTTTTATATTTTCCAGTCGAGGGGTGACTTTGCCTTGAAATTTTCAAGTTTTCTTGCGGGTTTTGTTCCGGAATCCTATTTTTGGTTTTTAGGGCATGGTACAAGCTGCATTTTTAGACCAAAATCAACTCTCTAGCTGCCGTAGTTTTCGAGTTACAGCCATTTGAAAAAGTGCAAGTTTGGACCCTCTAGCTGCCTCCGTTTCCGAGATATTCAAGGTTTTATATTTTCCAGTCGAGGGGTGACTTTGCCTTGAAATTTTCAAGTTTTCTTGCGGGTTTTGTTCCGGAATCCTATTTTTGGTTTTTAGGGCATGGTACAAGCAGCATTTGAAGACCCAAATCAACTCTCTAGCTGCCGCAGTTTTCGAGGTAGGGCCATTTGAAAAAGTGCAAGTTTGGACCCTCTAGCTGCCTCCGTTTCCGAGATATTCAAGGTTTTATATTTTCCAGTCGAGGGGTGACTTTGCCTTGAAATTTTCAAGTTTTCTTGCGGGTTTTGTTCCGGAATCCTATTTTTGGTTTTTAGGGCATGGTACAAGCAGCATTTGAAGACCCAAATCAACTCTCTAGCTGCCGCAGTTTTCGAGGTAGGGCCATTTGAAAAAGTGCAAGTTTGGACCCTCTAGCTGCCTCCGTTTCCGAGATATTCAAGGTTTTATATTTTCCAGTCGAGGGGTGACTTTGCCTTGAAATTTTCAAGTTTTCTTGCGGGTTTTGTTCCGGAATCCTATTTTTGGTTTTTAGGGCATGGTACAAGCAGCATTTGAAGACCCAAATCAACTCTCTAGCTGCCGCAGTTTTCGAGGTAGGGCCATTTGAAAAAGTGCAAGTTTGGACCCTCTAGCTGCCTCCGTTTCCGAGATATTCAAGGTTTTATATTTTCCAGTCGAGGGGTGACTTTGCCTTGAAATTTTCAAGTTTTCTTGCGGGTTTTGTTCCGGAATCCTATTTTTGGTTTTTAGGGCATGGTACAAGCAGCATTTGAAGACCCAAATCAACTCTCTAGCTGCCGCAGTTTTCGAGGTAGGGCCATTTGAAAAAGTGCAAGTTTGGACCCTCTAGCTGCCTCCGTTTCCGAGATATTCAAGGTTTTATATTTTCCAGTCGAGGGGTGACTTTGCCTAGAAATTTTCAAGTTTTCTTGCGGGTTTTGTTCCGGAATCCTATTTTTGGTTTTTAGGGCATGGTACAAGCAGCATTTGAAGACCCAAATCAACTCTCTAGCTGCCGCAGTTTTCGAGGTAGGGCCATTTGAAAAAGTGCAAGTTTGGACCCTCTAGCTGCCTCCGTTTCCGAGATATTCAAGGTTTTATATTTTCCAGTCGAGGGGTGACTTTGCCTTGAAATTTTCAAGTTTTCTTGCGGGTTTTGTTCCGGAATCCTATTTTTGGTTTTAAGGGCATGGTACAAGCTGCATTTGAAGACCCAAATCAACTCTCTAGCTGCCGCAGTTTTCGAGGTAGGGCCATTTGAAAAAGTGCAAGTTTGGACCCTCTAGCTGCCTCCGTTTCCGAGATATTCAAGGTTTTATATTTTCCAGTCGAGGGGTGACTTTGCCTTGAAATTTTCAAGTTTTCTTGCGGGTTTTGTTCCGGAATCCTATTTTTGATTTTTAGGGCATGGTACAAGCTGCATTTTTAGACCAAAATCAACTCTCTAGCTGCCGTAGTTTTCGAGTTACAGCCATTTGAAAAAGTGCAAGTTTGGACCCTCTAGCTGCCTCCGTTTCCGAGATATTCAAGGTTTTATATTTTCCAGTCGAGGGGTGACTTTGCCTTGAAATTTTCAAGTTTTCTTGCGGGTTTTGTTCCGGAATCCTATTTTTGGTTTTTAGGGCATGGTACAAGCAGCATTTGAAGACCCAAATCAACTCTCTAGCTGCCGCAGTTTTCGAGGTAGGGCCATTTGAAAAAGTGCAAGTTTGGACCCTCTAGCTGCCTCCGTTTCCGAGATATTCAAGGTTTTATATTTTCCAGTCGAGGGGTGACTTTGCCTTGAAATTTTCAAGTTTTCTTGCGGGTTTTGTTCCGGAATCCTATTTTTGGTTTTTAGGGCATGGTACAAGCAGCATTTGAAGACCCAAATCAACTCTCTAGCTGCCGCAGTTTTCGAGGTAGGGCCATTTGAAAAAGTGCAAGTTTGGACCCTCTAGCTGCCTCCGTTTCCGAGATATTCAAGGTTTTATATTTTCCAGTCGAGGGGTGACTTTGCCTTGAAATTTTCAAGTTTTCTTGCGGGTTTTGTTCCGGAATCCTATTTTTGGTTTTTAGGGCATGGTACAAGCTGCATTTCAAGACCCAAATCAACTCTCTAGCTGCCGTAGTTTTCGAGTTACAGCCATTTGAAAAAGTGCAAGTTTGGACCCTCTAGCTGCCTCCGTTTCCGAGATATTCAAGGTTTTATATTTTCCAGTCGAGGGGTGACTTTGCCTTGAAATTTTCAAGTTTTCTTGCGGGTTCTGTTCCGGAATCCTATTTTTGGTTTTAAGGGCATGGTACAAGCAGCATTTGAAGACCCAAATCAACTCTCTAGCTGCCGCAGTTTTCGAGGTAGGGCCATTTGAAAAAGTGCAAGTTTGGACCCTCTAGCTGCCTCCGTTTCCGAGATATTCAAGGTTTTATATTTTCCAGTCGAGGGGTGACTTTGCCTTGAAATTTTCAAGTTTTCTTGCGGGTTTTGTTCCGGAATCCTATTTTTGGTTTTTAGGGCATGGTACAAGCAGCATTTGAAGACCCAAATCAACTCTCTAGCTGCCGCAGTTTTCGAGGTAGGGCCATTTGAAAAAGTGCAAGTTTGGACCCTCTAGCTGCCTCCGTTTCCGAGATATTCAAGGTTTTATATTTTCCAGTCGAGGGGTGACTTTGCCTTGAAATTTTCAAGTTTTCTTGCGGGTTTTGTTCCGGAATCCTATTTTTGGTTTTTAGGGCATGGTACAAGCAGCATTTGAAGACCCAAATCAACTCTCTAGCTGCCGTAGTTTTCGAGGTAGGGCCATTTGAAAAAGTGCAAGTTTGGACCCTCTAGCTGCCTCCGTTTCCGAGATATTCAAGGTTTTATATTTTCCAGTCGAGGGGTGACTTTGCCTTGAAATTTTCAAGTTTTCTTGCGGGTTTTGTTCCGGAATCCTATTTTTGGTTTTTAGGGCATGGTACAAGCAGCATTTGAAGACCCAAATCAACTCTCTAGCTGCCGCAGTTTTCGAGGTAGGGCCATTTGAAAAAGTGCAAGTTTGGACCCTCTAGCTGCCTCCGTTTCCGAGATATTCAAGGTTTTATATTTTCCAGTCGAGGGGTGACTTTGCCTTGAAATTTTCAAGTTTTCTTGCGGGTTTTGTTCCGGAATCCTATTTTTGGTTTTAGGGGCATGGTACAAGCTGCATTTGAAGACCCAAATCAACTCTCTAGCTGCCGCAGTTTTCGAGGTAGGGCCATTTGAAAAAGTGCAAGTTTGGACCCTCTAGCTGCCTCCGTTTCCGAGATATTCAAGGTTTTATATTTTCCAGTCGAGGGGTGACTTTGCCTTGAAATTTTCAAGTTTTCTTGCGGGTTTTGTTCCGGAATCCTATTTTTGGTTTTTAGGGCATGGTACAAGCAGCATTTGAAGACCCAAATCAACTCTCTAGCTGCCGCAGTTTTCGAGGTAGGGCCATTTGAAAAAGTGCAAGTTTGGACCCTCTAGCTGCCTCCGTTTCCGAGATATTCAAGGTTTTATATTTTCCAGTCGAGGGGTGACTTTGCCTTGAAATTTTCAAGTTTTCTTGCGGGTTTTGTTCCGGAATCCTATTTTTGGTTTTTAGGGCATGGTACAAGCTGCATTTTTAGACCAAAATCAACTCTCTAGCTGCCGTAGTTTTCGAGTTACAGCCATTTGAAAAAGTGCAAGTTTGGACCCTCTAGCTGCCTCCGTTTCCGAGATATTCAAGGTTTTATATTTTCCAGTCGAGGGGTGACTTTGCCTTGAAATTTTCAAGTTTTCTTGCGGGTTTTGTTCCGGAATCCTATTTTTGGTTTTTAGGGCATGGTACAAGCAGCATTTGAAGACCAAAATCAACTCTCTAGCTTCCGCAGTTTTCGAGGTAGGGCCATTTGAAAAAGTGCAAGTTTGGACCCTCTAGCTGCCTCCGTTTCCGAGATATTCAAGGTTTTATATTTTCCAGTCGAGGGGTGACTTTGCCTTGAAATTTTCAAGTTTTCTTGCGGGTTTTGTTCCGGAATCCTATTTTTGGTTTTTAGGGCATGGTACAAGCAGCATTTGAAGACCCAAATCAACTCTCTAGCTGCCGCAGTTTTCGAGGTAGGGCCATTTGAAAAAGTGCAAGTTTGGACCCTCTAGCTGCCTCCGTTTCCGAGATATTCAAGGTTTTATATTTTCCAGTCGAGGGGTGACTTTGCCTTGAAATTTTCAAGTTTTCTTGCGGGTTTTGTTCCGGAATCCTATTTTTGGTTTTTAGGGCATGGTACAAGCAGCATTTGAAGACCCAAATCAACTCTCTAGCTGCCGCAGTTTTCGAGGTAGGGCCATTTGAAAAAGTGCAAGTTTGGACCCTCTAGCTGCCTCCGTTTCCGAGATATTCAAGGTTTTATATTTTCCAGTCGAGGGGTGACTTTGCCTTGAAATTTTCAAGTTTTCTTGCGGGTTTTGTTCCGGAATCCTATTTTTGGTTTTAGGGGCATGGTACAAGCTGCATTTGAAGACCCAAATCAACTCTCTAGCTGCCGCAGTTTTCGAGGTAGGGCCATTTGAAAAAGTGCAAGTTTGGACCCTCTAGCTGCCTCCGTTTCCGAGATATTCAAGGTTTTATATTTTCCAGTCGAGGGGTGACTTTGCCTTGAAATTTTCAAGTTTTCTTGCGGGTTTTGTTCCGGAATCCTATTTTTGGTTTTTAGGGCATGGTACAAGCAGCATTTGAAGACCCAAATCAACTCTCTAGCTGCCGCAGTTTTCGAGGTAGGGCCATTTGAAAAAGTGCAAGTTTGGACCCTCTAGCTGCCTCCGTTTCCGAGATATTCAAGGTTTTATATTTTCCAGTCGAGGGGTGACTTTGCCTTGAAATTTTCAAGTTTTCTTGCGGGTTTTGTTCCGGAATCCTATTTTTGGTTTTTAGGGCATGGTACAAGCTGCATTTTTAGACCAAAATCAACTCTCTAGCTGCCGTAGTTTTCGAGTTACAGCCATTTGAAAAAGTGCAAGTTTGGACCCTCTAGCTGCCTCCGTTTCCGAGATATTCAAGGTTTTATATTTTCCAGTCGAGGGGTGACTTTGCCTTGAAATTTTCAAGTTTTCTTGCGGGTTTTGTTCCGGAATCCTATTTTTGGTTTTTAGGGCATGGTACAAGCTGCATTTGAAGACCCAAATCAACTCTCTAGCTGCCGCAGTTTTCGAGGTAGGGCCATTTGAAAAAGTGCAAGTTTGGACCCTCTAGCTGCCTCCGTTTCCGAGATATTCAAGGTTTTATATTTTCCAGTCGAGGGGTGACTTTGCCTTGAAATTTTCAAGTTTTCTTGCGGGTTTTGTTCCGGAATCCTATTTTTGGTTTTAAGGGCATGGTACAAGCTGCATTTGAAGACCCAAATCAACTCTCTAGCTGCCGCAGTTTTCGAGGTAGGGCCATTTGAAAAAGTGCAAGTTAGGACCCTCTAGCTGCCTCCGTTTCCGAGATATTCAAGGTTTTATATTTTCCAGTCGAGGGGTGACTTTGCCTTGAAATTTTCAAGTTTTCTTGCGGGTTTTGTTCCGGAATCCTATTTTTGGTTTTAAGGGCATGGTACAAGCTGCATTTGAAGACCCAAATCAACTCTCTAGCTGCCGCAGTTTTCGAGGTAGGGCCATTTGAAAAAGTGCAAGTTTGGACCCTCTAGCTGCCTCCGTTTCCGAGATATTCAAGGTTTTATATTTTCCAGTCGAGGGGTGACTTTGCCTTGAAATTTTCAAGTTTTCTTGCGGGTTTTGTTCCGGAATCCTATTTTTGGTTTTTAGGGCATGGTACAAGCTGCATTTGAAGACCCAAATCAACTCTCTAGCTGCCGCAGTTTTCGAGGTAGGGCCATTTGAAAAAGTGCAAGTTTGGACCCTCTAGCTGCCTCCGTTTCCGAGATATTCAAGGTTTTATATTTTCCAGTCGAGGGGTGACTTTGCCTTGAAATTTTCAAGTTTTCTTGCGGGTTTTGTTCCGGAATCCTATTTTTGGTTTTAAGGGCATGGTACAAGCTGCATTTGAAGACCCAAATCAACTCTCTAGCTGCCGCAGTTTTCGAGGTAGGGCCATTTGAAAAAGTGCAAGTTAGGACCCTCTAGCTGCCTCCGTTTCCGAGATATTCAAGGTTTTATATTTTCCAGTCGAGGGGTGACTTTGCCTTGAAATTTTCAAGTTTTCTTGCGGGTTTTGTTCCGGAATCCTATTTTTGGTTTTAAGGGCATGGTACAAGCTGCATTTGAAGACCCAAATCAACTCTCTAGCTGCCGTAGTTTTCGAGGTAGGGCCATTTGAAAAAGTGCAAGTTTGGACCCTCTAGCTGCCTCCGTTTCCGAGATATTCAAGGTTTTATATTTTCCAGTCGAGGGGAGACTTTGCCTTGAAATTTTCAAGTTTTCTTGCGGGTTTTGTTCCGGAATCCTATTTTTGGTTTTAAGGGCATGGTACAAGCTGCATTTGAAGACCCAAATCAACTCTCTAGCTGCCGCAGTTTTCGAGGTAGGGCCATTTGAAAAAGTGCAAGTTTGGACCCTCTAGCTGCCTCCGTTTCCGAGATATTCAAGGTTTTATATTTTCCAGTCGAGGGGTGACTTTGCCTTGAAATTTTCAAGTTTTCTTGCGGGTTTTGTTCCGGAATCCTATTTTTGGTTTTTAGGGCATGGTACAAGCTGCATTTGAAGACCAAAATCAACTCTCTAGCTGCCGTAGTTTTCGAGTTACAGCCATTTGAAAAAGTGCAAGTTTGGACCCTCTAGCTGCCTCCGTTTCCGAGATATTCAAGGTTTTATATTTTCCAGTCGAGGGGTGACTTTGCCTTGAAATTTTCAAGTTTTCTTGCGGGTTTTGTTCCGGAATCCTATTTTTGGTTTTTAGGGCATGGTACAAGCAGCATTTGAAGACCCAAATCAACTCTCTAGCTGCCGCAGTTTTCGAGGTAGGGCCATTTGAAAAAGTGCAAGTTTGGACCCTCTAGCTGCCTCCGTTTCCGAGATATTCAAGGCTTTATATTTTCCAGTCGAGGGGTGACTTTGCCTTGAAATTTTCAAGTTTTCTTGCGGGTTTTGTTCCGGAATCCTATTTTTGGTTTTAAGGGCATGGTACAAGCTGCATTTGAAGACCCAAATCAACTCTCTAGCTGCCGCAGTTTTCGAGGTAGGGCCATTTGAAAAAGTGCAAGTTTGGACCCTCTAGCTGCCTCCGTTTCCGAGATATTCAAGGTTTTATATTTTCCAGTCGAGGGGTGACTTTGCTTTGAAATTTTCAAGTTTTCTTGCGGGTTTTGTTCCGGAATCCTATTTTTGGTTTTTAGGGCATGGTACAAGCTGCATTTGAAGACCCAAATCAACTCTCTAGCTGCCGCAGTTTTCGAGGTAGGGCCATTTGAAAAAGTGCAAGTTTGGACCCTCTAGCTGCCTCCGTTTCCGAGATATTCAAGGTTTTATATTTTCCAGTCGAGGGGTGACTTTGCCTTGAAATTTTCAAGTTTTCTTGCGGGTTTTGTTCCGGAATCCTATTTTTGGTTTTTAGGGCATGGTACAAGCTGAATTTTTAGACCAAAATCAACTCTCTAGCTGCCGTAGTTTTCGAGTTACAGCCACTTGAAAAAGTGCAAGTTTGGACCCTCTAGCTGCCTCCGTTTCGGAGATATTCAAGGTTTTATATTTTCCAGTCGAGGGGTGACTTTGCCTTGAAATTTTCAAGTTTTCTTGCGGGTTTTGTTCCGGAATCCTATTTTTGGATTTAGGGCATGGTACAAGCTGCATTTTTAGACCAAAATCAACTCTCTAGCTGCCGTAGTTTTCGAGTTACAGCCATTTGAAAAAGTGCAAGTTTGGACCCTCTAGCTGCCTCCGTTTCCGAGATATTCAAGGTTTTATATTTTCCAGTCGAGGGGTGACTTTGCTTTGAAATTTTCAAGTTTTCTTGCGGGTTTTGTTCCGGAATCCTATTTTTGGTTTTTAGGGCATGGTACAAGCTGCATTTTTAGACCAAAATCAACTCTCTAGCTGCCGTAGTTTTCGAGTTACAGCCATTTGAAAAAGTGCAAGTTTGGACCCTCTAGCTGCCTCCGTTTCCGAGATATTCAAGGTTTTACATTTTCCTGTCGAGGGGTGACTTTGCCTTGAAATTTTCAAGTTTTCTTGCGGGTTTTGTTCCGGAATCCTATTTTTGGTTTTTAGGGCATGGTACAAGCAGCATTTGAAGACCCAAATCAACTCTCTAGCTGCCGCAGTTTTCGAGGTAGGGCCATTTGAAAAAGTGCAAGTTTGGACCCTCTAGCTGCCTCCGTTTCCGAGATATTCAAGGTTTTATATTTTCCAGTAGAGGGGTGACTTTGCCTTGAAATTTTCAAGTTTTCTTGCGGGTTTTGTTCCGGAATCCTATTTTTGGTTTTTAGGGCATGGTACAAGCAGCATTTGAAGACCCAAATCAACTCTCTAGCTGCCGCAGTTTTCGAGGTAGGGCCATTTGAAAAAGTGCAAGTTTGGACCCTCTAGCTGCCTCCGTTTCCGAGATATTCAAGGTTTTATATTTTCCAGTCGAGGGGTGACTTTGCCTTGAAATTTTCAAGTTTTCTTGCGGGTTTTGTTCCGGAATCCTATTTTTGGTTTTTAGGGCATGGTACAAGCAGCATTTGAAGACCCAAATCAACTCTCTAGCTGCCGCAGTTTTCGAGGTAGGGCCATTTGAAAAAGTGCAAGTTTGGACCCTCTAGCTGCCTCCGTTTCCGAGATATTCAAGGTTTTATATTTTCCAGTCGAGGGGTGACTTTGCCTTGAAATTTTCAAGTTTTCTTGCGGGTTTTGTTCCGGAATCCTATTTTTGGTTTTTAGGGCATGGTACAAGCAGCATTTGAAGACCCAAATCAACTCTCTAGCTGCCGCAGTTTTCGAGGTAGGGCCATTTGAAAAAGTGCAAGTTTGGACCCTCTAGCTGCCTCCGTTTCCGAGATATTCAAGGTTTTATATTTTCCAGTCGAGGGGTGACTTTGCCTTGAAATTTTCAAGTTTTCTTGCGGGTTTTGTTCCGGAATCCTATTTTTGGTTTTAAGGGCATGGTACAAGCTGCATTTGAAGACCCAAATCAACTCTCTAGCTGCCGCAGTTTTCGAGGTAGGGCCATTTGAAAAAGTGCAAGTTAGGACCCTCTAGCTGCCTCCGTTTCCGAGATATTCAAGGTTTTATATTTTCCAGTCGAGGGGTGACTTTGCCTTGAAATTTTCAAGTTTTCTTGCGGGTTTTGTTCCGGAATCCTATTTTTGGTTTTAAGGGCATGGTACAAGCTGCATTTGAAGACCCAAATCAACTCTCTAGCTGCCGCAGTTTTCGAGGTAGGGCCATTTGAAAAAGTGCAAGTTTGGACCCTCTAGCTGCCTCCGTTTCCGAGATATTCAAGGTTTTATATTTTCCAGTCGAGGGGTGACTTTGCCTTGAAATTTTCAAGTTTTCTTGCGGGTTTTGTTCCGGAATCCTATTTTTGGTTTTAAGGGCATGGTACAAGCTGCATTTGAAGACCCAAATCAACTCTCTTGCTGCCGCAGTTTTCGAGGTAGGGCCATTTGAAAAAGTGCAAGTTTGGACCCTCTAGCTGCCTCCGTTTCCGAGATATTCAAGGTTTTATATTTTCCAGTCGAGGGGTGACTTTGCCTTGAAATTTTCAAGTTTTCTTGCGGGTTTTGTTCCGGAATCCTATTTTTGGTTTTAAGGGCATGGTACAAGCTGCATTTGAAGACCCAAATCAACTCTCTAGCTGCCGCAGTTTTCGAGGTAGGGCCATTTGAAAAAGTGCAAGTTTGGACCCTCTAGCTGCCTCCGTTTCCGAGATATTCAAGGTTTTATATTTTCCAGTCGAGGGGTGGCTTTGCCTTGAAATTTTCAAGTTTTCTTGCGGGTTTTGTTCCGGAATCCTATTTTTGGTTTTAAGGGCATGGTACAAGCTGCATTTGAAGACCCAAATCAACTCTCTAGCTGCCGCAGTTTTCGAGGTAGGGCCATTTGAAAAAGTGCAAGTTTGGACCCTCTAGCTGCCTCCGTTTCCGAGATATTCAAGGTTTTATATTTTCCAGTCGAGGGGTGACTTTGCCTTGAAATTTTCAAGTTTCTTGCGGGTTTTGTTCCGGAATCCTATTTTTGGTTTTTAGGGCATGGTACAAGCTGCATTTTTAGACCAAAATCAACTCTCTAGCTGCCGTAGTTTTCGAGTTACAGCCATTTGAAAAAGTGCAAGTTTGGACCCTCTAGCTGCCTCCGTTTCCGAGATATTCAAGGTTTTATATTTTCCAGTCGAGGGGTGACTTTGCCTTGAAATTTTCAAGTTTTCTTGCGGGTTTTGTTCCGGAATCCTATTTTTGGTTTTTAGGGCATGGTACAAGCAGCATTTGAAGACCCAAATCAACTCTCTAGCTGCCGCAGTTTTCGAGGTAGGGCCATTTGAAAAAGTGCAAGTTTGGACCCTCTAGCTGCCTCCGTTTCCGAGATATTCAAGGTTTTATATTTTCCAGTCGAGGGGTGACTTTGCCTTGAAATTTTCAAGTTTTCTTGCGGGTTTTGTTCCGGAATCCTATTTTTGGTTTTTAGGGCATGGTACAAGCTGCATTTGAAGACCCAAATCAACTCTCTAGCTGCCGCAGTTTTCGAGGTAGGGCCATTTGAAAAAGTGCAAGTTTGGACCCTCTAGCTGCCTCCGTTTCCGAGATATTCAAGGTTTTATATTTTCCAGTCGAGGGGTGACTTTGCCTTGAAATTTTCAAGTTTTCTTGCGGGTTTTGTTCCGGAATCCTATTTTTGGTTTTTAGGGCATGGTACAAGCTGAATTTTTAGACCAAAATCAACTCTCTAGCTGCCGTAGTTTTCGAGTTACAGCCACTTGAAAAAGTGCAAGTTTGGACCCTCTAGCTGCCTCCGTTTCCGAGATATTCAAGGTTTTATATTTTCCAGTCGAGGGGTGACTTTGCCTTGAAATTTTCAAGTTTTCTTGCGGGTTTTGTTCCGGAATCCTATTTTTGGATTTAGGGCATGGTACAAGCTGCATTTTTAGACCAAAATCAACTCTCTAGCTGCCGTAGTTTTCGAGTTACAGCCATTTGAAAAAGTGCAAGTTTGGACCCTCTAGCTGCCTCCGTTTCCGAGATATTCAAGGTTTTATATTTTCCAGTCGAGGGGTGACTTTGCTTTGAAATTTTCAAGTTTTCTTGCGGGTTTTGTTCCGGAATCCTATTTTTGGTTTTTAGGGCATGGTACAAGCTGCATTTTTAGACCAAAATCAACTCTCTAGCTGCCGTAGTTTTCGAGTTACAGCCATTTGAAAAAGTGCAAGTTTGGACCCTCTAGCTGCCTCCGTTTCCGAGATATTCAAGGTTTTATATTTTCCAGTCGAGGGGTGACTTTGCCTTGAAATTTTCAAGTTTTCTTGCGGGTTTTGTTCCGGAATTCTATTTTTGGTTTTTAGGGCATGGTACAAGCTGCATTTTTAGACCAAAATCAACTCTCTAGCTGCCGTAGTTTTCGAGTTACAGCCATTTGAAAAAGTGCAAGTTTGGACCCTCTAGCTGCCTCCGTTTCCGAGATATTCAAGGTTTTATATTTTCCAGTCGAGGGGTGACTTTGCCTTGAAATTTTCAAGTTTTCTTGCGGGTTTTGTTCCGGAATCCTATTTTTGGTTTTTAGGGCATGGTACAAGCAGCATTTGAAGACCCAAATCAACTCTCTAGCTGCCGCAGTTTTCGAGGTAGGGCCATTTGAAAAAGTGCAAGTTTGGACCCTCTAGCTGCCTCCGTTTCCGAGATATTCAAGGTTTTATATTTTCCAGTCGAGGGGTGACTTTGCCTTGAAATTTTCAAGTTTTCTTGCGGGTTTTATTCCGGAATCCTATGCTTGGTTTTTAGGGCATGGTACAAGCTGCATTTTTAGACCAAAATCAACTCTCTAGCTGCCGTAGTTTTCGAGTTACAGCCATTTGAAAAAGTGCAAGTTTGGACCCTCTAGCTGCTTCCGTTTCCGAGATATTCAAGGTTTTATATTTTCCAGTCGAGGGGTGACTTTGCCTTGAAATTTTCAAGTTTTCTTGCGGGTTTTGTTCCGGAATCCTATTTTTGGTTTTTAGGGCATGGTACAAGCTGCATTTGAAGACCCAAATCAACTCTCTAGCTGCCGTAGTTTTCGAGTTACAGCCATTTGAAAAAGTGCAAGTTTGGACCCTCTAGCTGCCTCCGTTTCCGAGATATTCAAGGTTTTATATTTTCCAGTCGAGGGGTGACTTTGCTTTGAAATTTTCAAGTTTTCTTGCGGGTTTTGTTCCGGAATCCTATTTTTGGTTTTTAGGGCATGGTACAAGCTGCATTTGAAGACCAAAATCAACTCTCTAGCTGCCGCAGTTTTCGAGGTAGGGCCATTTGAAAAAGTGCAAGTTTGGACCCTCTAGCTGCCTCCGTTTCCGAGATATTCAAGGTTTTATATTTTCCAGTCGAGGGGTGACTTTGCCTTGAAATTTTCAAGTTTTCTTGCGGGTTTTTTTCCGGAATCCTATTTTTGGTTTTTAGGGCATGGTACAAGCTGCATTTTTAGACCAAAATCAACTCTCTAGCTGCCGTAGTTTTCGAGTTACAGCCATTTGAAAAGGTGCAAGTTTGGACCCTCTAGCTGCCTCCGTTTCCGAGATATTCAAGGTTTTATATTTTCCAGTCGAGGGGTGACTTTGCCTTGAAATTTTCAAGTTTTCTTGCGGGTTTTGTTCCGGAATCCTATTTTTGGTTTTTAGGGCATGGTACAAGCTGCATTTTTAGACCAAAATCAACTCTCTAGCTGCCGTAGTTTTCGAGTTACAGCCATTTGAAAAAGTGCAAGTTTGGACCCTCTAGCTGCCTCCGTTTCCGAGATATTCAAGGTTTTATATTTTCCAGTCGAGGGGTGACTTTGCTTTGAAATTTTCAAGTTTTCTTGCGGGTTTTGTTCCGGAATCCTATTTTTGGTTTTTAGGGCATGGTACAAGCAGCATTTGAAGACCCAAATCAACTCTCTAGCTGCCGCAGTTTTCGAGGTAGGGCCATTTGAAAAAGTGCAAGTTTGGACCCTCTAGCTGCCTCCGTTTCCGAGATATTCAAGGTTTTATATTTTCCAGTCGAGGGGTGACTTTGCCTTGAAATTTTCAAGTTTTCTTGCGGGTTTTGTTCCGGAATCCTATTTTTGGTTTTTAGGGCATGGTACAAGCAGCATTTGAAGACCCAAATCAACTCTCTGGCTGCCGCAGTTTTCGAGGTAGGGCCATTTGAAAAAGCGCAAGTTTGGACCCTCTAGCTGCCTCCGTTTCCGAGATATTCAAGGTTTTATATTTTCCAGTCGAGGGGTGACTTTGCCTTGAAATTTTCAAGTTTTCTTGCGGGTTTTGTTCCGGAATCCTATTTTTGGTTTTTAGGGCATGGTACAAGCTGCATTTTAAGACCCAAATCAACTCTCTAGCTGCCGTAGTTTTCGAGTTGCAGCCATTTGAAAAAGTGCAAGTTTGGACCCTCTAGCTGCCTCCGTTTCCGAGATATTCAAGGTTTTATATTTTCCTGTCGAGGGGTGACTTTCCCATGAAATTTTCAAGTTTTCTTGCGGGTTTTGTTCCGGAATCCTATTTTTGGTTTTTAGGGCATGGTACAAGCTGCATTTGAAGACCCAAATCAACTCTCTAGCTGCCGTAGTTTTCGAGTTGCAGCCATTTGAAAAAGTGCAAGTTTGGACCCTCTAGCTGCCTCCGTTTCCGAGATATTCAAGGTTTTATATTTTCCAGTCGAGGGGTGACTTTGCTTTGAAATTTTCAAGTTTTCTTGCGGGTTTTGTTCCGGAATCCTATTTTTGGTTTTTAGGGCATGGTACAAGCTGCATTTTAAGACCAAAATCAACTCTCTAGCTGCCGTAGTTTTCGAGTTGCAGCCATTTGAAAAAGTGCAAGTTTGGACACTCTAGCTGCCTCCGTTTCCGAGATATTCAAGGTTTTATATTTTCCAGTCGAGGGGTGACTTTGCTTTGAAATTTTCAAGTTTTCTTGCGGGTTTTGTTCCGGAATCCTATTTTTGGTTTTTAGGGCATGGTACAAGCTGCATTTTAAGACCAAAATCAACTCTCTAGCTGCCGTAGTTTTCGAAGTAGGGCCATTTGAAAAAGTGCAAGTTTGGACCCTCTAGCTGCCTCCGTTTCCGAGATATTCAAGGTTTTATATTTTCCAGTCGAGGGGTGACTTTGCCTTGAAATTTTCAAGTTTTCTTGCGGGTTTTGTTCCGGAATCCTATTTTTGGTTTTTAGGGCATGGTACAAGCTGCATTTTTAGACCAAAATCAACTCTTTAGCTGCCGTAGTTTTCGAGTTACAGCCATTTGAAAAAGTGCAAGTTTGGACACTCTAGCTGCCTCCGTTTCCGAGATATTCAAGGTTTTATATTTTCCAGTCGAGGGGTGACTTTGCTTTGAAATTTTCAAGTTTTCTTGCGGGTTTTGTTCCGGAATCCTATTTTTGGTTTTTAGGGCATGGTACAAGCTGCATTTTAAGACCAAAATCAACTCTCTAGCTGCCGTAGTTTTCGAAGTAGGGCCATTTGAAAAAGTGCAAGTTTGGACCCTCTAGCTGCCTCCGTTTCCGAGATATTCAAGGTTTTATATTTTCCAGTCGAGGGGTGACTTTGCCTTGAAATTTTCAAGTTTTCTTGCGGGTTTTGTTCCGGAATCCTATTTTTGGTTTTTAGGGCATGGTACAAGCTGCATTTGAAGACCCAAATCAACTCTCTAGCTGCCGTAGTTTTCGAGTTGCAGCCATTTGAAAAAGTGCAAGTTTGGACCCTCTAGCTGCCTCCGTTTCCGAGATATTCAAGGTTTTATATTTTCCAGTCGAGGGGTGACTTTGCTTTGAAATTTTCAAGTTTTCTTGCGGGTTTTGTTCCGGAATCCTATTTTTGGTTTTTAGGGCATGGTACAAGCTGCATTTTTAGACCAAAATCAACTCTCTAGCTGCCGTAGTTTTCGAGTTACAGCCATTTGAAAAAGTGCAAGTTTGGACCCTCTAGCTGCCTCCGTTTCCGAGATATTCAAGGTTTTATATTTTCCAGTCGAGGGGTGACTTTGCCTTGAAATTTTCAAGTTTTCTTGCGGGTTTTGTTCCGGAATCCTATTTTTGGTTTTTAGGGCATGATACAAGCTGCATTTTTAGACCAAAATAAACTCTCTAGCTGCCGTAGTTTTCGAGTTACAGCCATTTGAAAAAGTGCAAGTTTGGACCCTCTAGCTGCCTCCGTTTCCGAGATATTCAAGGTTTTATATTTTCCAGTCGAGGGGTGACTTTGCCTTGAAATTTTCAAGTTTTCTTGCGGGTTTTGTTCCGGAATCCTATTTTTGGTTTTTAGGGCATGGTACAAGCAGCATTTGAAGACCCAAACCAACTCTCTAGCTGCCGTAGTTTTCGAAGTAGGGCCATTTGAAAAAGTGCAAGTTTGGACCCTCTAGCTGCCTCCGTTTCCAAGATATTCAAGGTTTTATATTTTCCAGTCGAGGGGTGACTTTGCCTTGAAATTTTCAAGTTTTCTTGCGGGTTTTGTTCCGGAATCCTATTTTTGGTTTTTAGGGCATGGTACAAGCTGCATTTGAAGACCCAAATCAACTCTCTAGCTGCCGTAGTTTTCGAGTTGCAGCCATTTGAAAAAGTGCAAGTTTGGACCCTCTAGCTGCCTCCGTTTCCGAGATATTCAAGGTTTTATATTTTCCAGTCGAGGGGTGACTTTGCTTTGAAATTTTCAAGTTTTCTTGCGGGTTTTGTTCCGGAATCCTATTTTTGGTTTTTAGGGCATGGTACAAGCTGCATTTTAAGACCAAAATCAACTCTCTAGCTGCCGTAGTTTTCGAAGTAGGGCCATTTGAAAAAGTGCAAGTTTGGACCCTCTAGCTGCCTCCGTTTCCGAGATATTCAAGGTTTTATATTTTCCAGTCGAGGGGTGACTTTGCCTTGAAATTTTCAAGTTTTCTTGCGGGTTTTGTTCCGGAATCCTATTTTTGGTTTTTAGGGCATGGTACAAGCTGCATTTTCAGACCAAAATCAACTCTCTAGCTGCCGTAGTTTTCGAGTTACAGCCATTTGAAAAAGTGCAAGTTTGGACCCTCTAGCTGCCTCCGTTTCCGAGATATTCAAGGTTTTATATTTTCCAGTCGAGGGGTGACTTTGCCTTGAAATTTTCAAGTTTTCTTGCGGGTTTTGTTCCGGAATCCTATTTTTGGTTTTTAGGGCATGGTACAAGCTGCATTTTAAGACCAAAATCAACTCTCTAGCTGCCGTAGTTTTCGAAGTAGGGCCATTTGAAAAAGTGCAAGTTTGGACCCTCTAGCTGCCTCCGTTTCCGAGATATTCAAGGTTTTATATTTTCCAGTCGAGGGGTGACTTTGCTTTGAAATTTTCAAGTTTTCTTGCGGGTTTTGTTCCGGAATCCTATTTTTGGTTTTTAGGGCATGGTACAAGCTGCATTTTAAGACCAAAATCAACTCTCTAGCTGCCGTAGTTTTCGAAGTAGGGCCATTTGAAAAAGTGCAAGTTTGGACCCTCTAGCTGCCTCCGTTTCCGAGATATTCAAGGTTTTATATTTTCCAGTCGAGGGGTGACTTTGCTTTGAAATTTTCAAGTTTTCTTGCGGGTTTTGTTCCGGAATCCTATTTTTGGTTTTTAGGGCATGGTACAAGCTGCATTTTAAGACCAAAATCAACTCTCTAGCTGCCGTAGTTTTCGAAGTAGGGCCATTTGAAAAAGTGCAAGTTTGGACCCTCTAGCTGCCTCCGTTTCCGAGATATTCAAGGTTTTATATTTTCCAGTCGAGGGGTGACTTTGCCTTGAAATTTTCAAGTTTTCTTGCGGGTTTTGTTCCGGAATCCTATTTTTGGTTTTTAGGGCATGGTACAAGCTGCATTTTCAGACCAAAATCAACTCTCTAGCTGCCGTAGTTTTCGAGTTACAGCCATTTGAAAAAGTGCAAGTTTGGACCCTCTAGCTGCCTCCGTTTCCGAGATATTCAAGGTTTTATATTTTCCAGTCGAGGGGTGACTTTGCCTTGAAATTTTCAAGTTTTCTTGCGGGTTTTGTTCCGGAATCCTATTTTTGGTTTTTAGGGCATGGTACAAGCTGCATTTTCAGACCAAAATCAACTCTCTAGCTGCCGTAGTTTTCGAGTTACAGCCATTTGAAAAAGTGCAAGTTTGGACCCTCTAGCTGCCTCCGTTTCCGAGATATTCAAGGTTTTATATTTTCCAGTCGAGGGGTGACTTTGCCTTGAAATTTTCAAGTTTTCTTGCGGGTTTTGTTCCGGAATCCTATTTTTGGTTTTTAGGGCATGGTACAAGCTGCATTTTAAGACCAAAATCAACTCTCTAGCTGCCGTAGTTTTCGAAGTAGGGCCATTTGAAAAAGTGCAAGTTTGGACCCTCTAGCTGCCTCCGTTTCCGAGATATTCAAGGTTTTATATTTTCCAGTCGAGGGGTGACTTTGCTTTGAAATTTTCAAGTTTTCTTGCGGGTTTTGTTCCGGAATCCTATTTTTGGTTTTTAGGGCATGATACAAGCTGCATTTTTAGACCAAAATCAACTCTTTAGCTTCCGTAGTTTTCGAGTTACAGCCATTTGAAAAAGTGCAAGTTTGGACCCTCTAGCTGCCTCCGTTTCCGAGATATTCAAGGTTTTATATTTTCCTGTCGAGGGGTGACTTTGCCTTGAAATTTTCAAGTTTTCTTGCGGGTTTTGTTCCGGAATCCTATTTTTGGTTTTTAGGGCATGGTACAAGCTGCATTTGAAGACCCAAATCAACTCTCTAGCTGCCGTAGTTTTCGAGTTGCAGCCATTTGAAAAAGTGCAAGTTTGGACCCTCTAGCTGCCTCCGTTTCCGAGATATTCAAGGTTTTATATTTTCCAGTCGAGGGGTGACTTTGCTTTGAAATTTTCAAGTTTTCTTGCGGGTTTTGTTCCGGAATCCTATTTTTGGTTTTTAGGGCATGGTACAAGCTGCATTTTAAGACCAAAATCAACTCTCTAGCTGCCGTAGTTTTCGAAGTAGGGCCATTTGAAAAAGTGCAAGTTTGGACCCTCTAGCTGCCTCCGTTTCCGAGATATTCAAGGTTTTATATTTTCCAGTCGAGGGGTGACTTTGCCTTGAAATTTTCAAGTTTTCTTGCGGGTTTTGTTCCGGAATCCTATTTTTGGTTTTTAGGGCATGGTACAAGCTGCATTTTCAGACCAAAATCAACTCTCTAGCTGCCGTAGTTTTCGAGTTACAGCCATTTGAAAAAGTGCAAGTTTGGACCCTCTAGCTGCCTCCGTTTCCGAGATATTCAAGGTTTTATATTTTCCAGTCGAGGGGTGACTTTGCCTTGAAATTTTCAAGTTTTCTTGCGGGTTTTGTTCCGGAATCCTATTTTTGGTTTTTAGGGCATGGTACAAGCTGCATTTTAAGACCAAAATCAACTCTCTAGCTGCCGTAGTTTTCGAAGTAGGGCCATTTGAAAAAGTGCAAGTTTGGACCCTCTAGCTGCCTCCGTTTCCGAGATATTCAAGGTTTTATATTTTCCAGTTGAGGGGTGACTTTGCTTTGAAATTTTCAAGTTTTCTTGCGGGTTTTGTTCCGGAATCCTATTTTTGGTTTTTAGGGCATGGTACAAGCTGCATTTTAAGACCAAAATCAACTCTCTAGCTGCCGTAGTTTTCGAAGTAGGGCCATTTGAAAAAGTGCAAGTTTGGACCCTCTAGCTGCCTCCGTTTCCGAGATATTCAAGGTTTTATATTTTCCAGTCGAGGGGTGACTTTGCCTTGAAATTTTCAAGTTTTCTTGCGGGTTTTGTTCCGGAATCCTATTTTTGGTTTTTAGGGCATGGTACAAGCTGCATTTTCAGACCAAAATCAACTCTCTAGCTGCCGTAGTTTTCGAGTTACAGCCATTTGAAAAAGTGCAAGTTTGGACCCTCTAGCTGCCTCCGTTTCCGAGATATTCAAGGTTTTATATTTTCCAGTCGAGGGGTGACTTTGCCTTGAAATTTTCAAGTTTTCTTGCGGGTTTTGTTCCGGAATCCTATTTTTGGTTTTTAGGGCATGGTACAAGCTGCATTTTAAGACCAAAATCAACTCTCTAGCTGCCGTAGTTTTCGAAGTAGGGCCATTTGAAAAAGTGCAAGTTTGGACCCTCTAGCTGCCTCCGTTTCCGAGATATTCAAGGTTTTATATTTTCCAGTCGAGGGGTGACTTTGCCTTGAAATTTTCAAGTTTTCTTGCGGGTTTTGTTCCGGAATCCTATTTTTGGTTTTTAGGGCATGGTACAAGCTGCATTTGAAGACCCAAATCAACTCTCTAGCTGCCGTAGTTTTCGAGTTGCAGCCATTTGAAAAAGTGCAAGTTTGGACCCTCTAGCTGCCTCCGTTTCCGAGATATTCAAGGTTTTATATTTTCCAGTCGAGGGGTGACTTTGCCTTGAAATTTTCAAGTTTTCTTGCGGGTTTTGTTCCGGAATCCTATTTTTGGTTTTTAGGGCATGGTACAAGCTGCATTTTAAGACCAAAATCAACTCTCTAGCTGCCGTAGTTTTCGAAGTAGGGCCATTTGAAAAAGTGCAAGTTTGGACCCTCTAGCTGCCTCCGTTTCCGAGATATTCAAGGTTTTATATTTTCCAGTCGAGGGGTGACTTTGCCTTGAAATTTTCAAGTTTTCTTGCGGGTTTTGTTCCGGAATCCTATTTTTGGTTTTTAGGGCATGGTACAAGCAGCATTTGAAGACCCAAATCAACTCTCTAGCTGCCGTAGTTTTCGAAGTAGGGCCATTTGAAAAAGTGCAAGTTTGGACCCTCTAGCTGCCTCCGTTTCCGAGATATTCAAGGTTTTATATTTTCCAGTCGAGGGGTGACTTTGCCTTGAAATTTTCAAGTTTTCTTGCGGGTTTTGTTCCGGAATCCTATTTTTGGTTTTTAGGGCATGGTACAAGCTGCATTTGAAGACCCAAATCAACTATCTAGCTGCCGTAGTTTTCGAGTTGCAGCCATTTGAAAAAGTGCAAGTTTGGACCCTCTAGCTGCCTCCGTTTCCGAGATATTCAAGGTTTTATATTTTCCAGTCGAGGGGTGACTTTGCCTTGAAATTTTCAAGTTTTCTTGCGGGTTTTGTTCCGGAATCCTATTTTTGGTTTTTAGGGCATGGTACAAGCTGCATTTTAAGACCAAAATCAACTCTCTAGCTGCCGTAGTTTTCGAAGTAGGGCCATTTGAAAAAGTGCAAGTTTGGACCCTCTAGCTGCCTCCGTTTCCGAGATATTCAAGGTTTTATATTTTCCAGTCGAGGGGTGACTTTGCCTTGAAATTTTCAAGTTTTCTTGCGGGTTTTGTTCCGGAATCCTATTTTTGGTTTTTAGGGCATGGTACAAGCAGCATTTGAAGACCCAAATCAACTCTCTAGCTGCCGTAGTTTTCGAAGTAGGGCCATTTGAAAAAGTGCAAGTTTGGACCCTCTAGCTGCCTCCGTTTCCGAGATATTCAAGGTTTTATATTTTCCAGTCGAGGGGTGACTTTGCCTTGAAATTTTCAAGTTTTCTTGCGGGTTTTGTTCCGGAATCCTATTTTTGGTTTTTAGGGCATGGTACAAGCAGCATTTGAAGACCCAAATCAACTCTCTAGCTGCCGTAGTTTTCGAAGTAGGGCCATTTGAAAAAGTGCAAGTTTGGACCCTCTAGCTGCCTCCGTTTCCGAGATATTCAAGGTTTTATATTTTCCAGTCGAGGGGTGACTTTGCCTTGAAATTTTCAAGTTTTCTTGCGGGTTTTGTTCCGGAATCCTATTTTTGGTTTTTAGGGCATGGTACAAGCTGCATTTCAAGACCCAAATCAACTCTCTAGCTGCCGTAGTTTTCGAAGTAGGGCCATTTGAAAAAGTGCAAGTTTGGACCCTCTAGCTGCCTCCGTTTCCGAGATATTCAAGGTTTTATATTTTCCAGTCGAGGGGTGACTTTGCTTTGAAATTTTCAAGTTTTCTTGCGGGTTTTGTTCCGGAATCCTATTTTTGGTTTTTAGGGCATGGTACAAGCTGCATTTTTAAACCAAAATCAACTCTCTAGCTGCCGTAGTTTTCGAGTTACAGCCATTTGAAAAAGTGCAAGTTTGGACCCTCTAGCTGCCTCCGTTTCCGAGATATTCAAGGTTTTATATTTTCCAGTCGAGGGGTGACTTTGCCTTGAAATTTTCAAGTTTTCTTGCGGGTTTTGTTCCGGAATCCTATTTTTGGTTTTTAGGGCATGGTACAAGCAGCATTTGAAGACCCAAATCAACTCTCTAGCTGCCGTAGTTTTCGAAGTAGGGCCATTTGAAAAAGTGCAAGTTTGGACCCTCTAGCTGCCTCCGTTTCCGAGATATTCAAGGTTTTATATTTTCCAGTCGAGGGGTGACTTTGCCTTGAAATTTTCAAGTTTTCTTGCGGGTTTTGTTCCGGAATCCTATTTTTGGTTTTTAGGGCATGGTACAAGCTGCATTTCAAGACCCAAATCAACTCTCTAGCTGCCGTAGTTTTCGAGTTGCAGCCATTTGAAAAAGTGCAAGTTTGGACACTCTAGCTGCCTCCGTTTCCGAGATATTCAAGGTTTTATATTTTCCAGTCGAGGGGTGACTTTGCCTTGAAATTTTCAAGTTTTCTTGCGGGTTTTGTTCCGGAATCCTATTTTTGGTTTTTAGGGCATGGTACAAGCTGCATTTTTAGACCAAAATCAACTCTTTAGCTGCCGTAGTTTTCGAGTTACAGCCATTTGAAAAAGTGCAAGTTTGGACCCTCTAGCTGCCTCCGTTTCCGAGATATTCAAGGTTTTATATTTTCCTGTCGAGGGGTGACTTTGCCTTGAAATTTTCAAGTTTTCTTGCGGGTTTTGTTCCGGAATCCTATTTTTGGTTTTTAGGGCATGGTACAAGCTGCATTTTAAGACCAAAATCAACTCTCTAGCTGCCGTAGTTTTCGAAGTAGGGCCATTTGAAAAAGTGCAAGTTTGGACCCTCTAGCTGCCTCCGTTTCCGAGATATTCAAGGTTTTATATTTTCCAGTAGAGGGGTGACTTTGCCTTGAAATTTTCAAGTTTTCTTGCGGGTTTTGTTCCGGAATCCTATTTTTGGTTTTTAGGGCATGGTACAAGCTGCATTTTTAGACCAAAATCAACTCTTTAGCTGCCGTAGTTTTCGAGTTACAGCCATTTGAAAAAGTGCAAGTTTGGACCCTCTAGCTGCCTCCGTTTCCGAGATATTCAAGGTTTTATATTTTCCTGTCGAGGGGTGACTTTGCCATGAAATTTTCAAGTTTTCTTGCGGGTTTTGTTCCGGAATCCTATTTTTGGTTTTTAGGGCATGGTACAAGCTGCATTTGAAGACCCAAATCAACTCTCTAGCTGCCGTAGTTTCCGAGTTGCAGCCATTTGAAAAAGTGCAAGTTTGGACCCTCTAGCTGCCTCCGTTTCCGAGATATTCAAGGTTTTATATTTTCCAGTCGAGGGGTGACTTTGCTTTGAAATTTTCAAGTTTTCTTGCGGGTTTTGTTCCGGAATCCTATTTTTGGTTTTTAGGGCATGGTACAAGCTGCATTTTAAGACCAAAATCAACTCTCTAGCTGCCGTAGTTTTCGAAGTAGGGCCATTTGAAAAAGTGCAAGTTTGGACCCTCTAGCTGCCTCCGTTTCCGAGATATTCAAGGTTTTATATTTTCCAGTCGAGGGGTGACTTTGCCTTGAAATTTTCAAGTTTTCTTGCGGGTTTTGTTCTGGAATCCTATTTTTGGTTTTTAGGGCATGGTACAAGCAGCATTTTAAGACCCATATCAACTCTCTAGCTGCCGTAGTTTTCGAAGTAGGGCCATTTGAAAAAGTGCAAGTTTGGACCCTCTAGCTGCCTCCGTTTCCGAGATATTCAAGGTTTTATATTTTCCAGTCGAGGGGTGACTTTGCCTTGAAATTTTCAAGTTTTCTTGCGGGTTTTGTTCCGGAATCCTATTTTTGGTTTTTAGGGCATGGTACAAGCTGCATTTGAAGACCCAAATCAACTCTCTAGCTGCCGTAGTTTTCGAGTTGCAGCCATTTGAAAAAGTGCAAGTTTGGACCCTCTAGCTGCCTCCGTTTCCGAGATATTCAAGGTTTTATATTTTCCAGTCGAGGGGTGACTTTGCCTTGAAATTTTCAAGTTTTCTTGCGGGTTTTGTTCCGGAATCCTATTTTTGGTTTTTAGGGCATGGTACAAGCTGCATTTTAAGACCAAAATCAACTCTCTAGCTGCCGTAGTTTTCGAAGTAGGGCCATTTGAAAAAGTGCAAGTTTGGACCCTCTAGCTGCCTCCGTTTCCGAGATATTCAAGGTTTTATATTTTCCAGTCGAGGGGTGACTTTGCCTTGAAATTTTCAAGTTTTCTTGCGGGTTTTGTTCCGGAATCCTATTTTTGGTTTTTAGGGCATGGTACAAGCAGCATTTGAAGACCCAAATCAACTCTCTAGCTGCCGTAGTTTTCGAAGTAGGGCCATTTGAAAAAGTGCAAGTTTGGACCCTCTAGCTGCCTCCGTTTCCGAGATATTCAAGGTTTTATATTTTCCAGTCGAGGGGTGACTTTGCCTTGAAATTTTCAAGTTTTCTTGCGGGTTTTGTTCCGGAATCCTATTTTTGGTTTTTAGGGCATGGTACAAGCTGCATTTTAAGACCAAAATCAACTCTCTAGCTGCCGTAGTTTTCGAAGTAGGGCCATTTGAAAAAGTGCAAGTTTGGACCCTCTAGCTGCCTCCGTTTCCGAGATATTCAAGGTTTTATATTTTCCAGTCGAGGGGTGACTTTGCCTTGAAATTTTCAAGTTTTCTTGCGGGTTTTGTTCCGGAATCCTATTTTTGGTTTTTAGGGCATGGTACAAGCTGCATTTTAAGACCAAAATCAACTCTCTAGCTGCCGTAGTTTTCGAAGTAGGGCCATTTGAAAAAGTGCAAGTTTGGACCCTCTAGCTGCCTCCGTTTCCGAGATATTCAAGGTTTTATATTTTCCAGTCGAGGGGTGACTTTGCCTTGAAATTTTCAAGTTTTCTTGCGGGTTTTGTTCCGGAATCCTATTTTTGGTTTTTAGGGCATGGTACAAGCAGCATTTGAAGACCCAAATCAACTCTCTAGCTGCCGTAGTTTTCGAGTTGCAGCCATTTGAAAAAGTGCAAGTTTGGACCCTCTAGCTGCCTCCGTTTCCGAGATATTCAAGGTTTTATATTTTCCAGTCGAGGGGTGACTTTGCCTTGAAATTTTCAAGTTTTCTTGCGGGTTTTGTTCCGGAATCCTATTTTTGGTTTTTAGGGCATGGTACAAGCTGCATTTGAAGACCCAAATCAACTCTCTAGCTGCCGTAGTTTTCGAGTTGCAGCCATTTGAAAAAGTGCAAGTTTGGACCCTCTAGCTGCCTCCGTTTCCGAGATATTCAAGGTTTTATATTTTCCAGTCGAGGGGTGACTTTGCCTTGAAATTTTCAAGTTTTCTTGCGGGTTTTGTTCCGGAATCCTATTTTTGGTTTTTAGGGCATGGTACAAGCTGCATTTTAAGACCAAAATCAACTCTCTAGCTGCCGTAGTTTTCGAAGTAGGGCCATTTGAAAAAGTGCAAGTTTGGACCCTCTAGCTGCCTCCGTTTCCGAGATATTCAAGGTTTTATATTTTCCAGTCGAGGGGTGACTTTGCCTTGAAATTTTCAAGTTTTCTTGCGGGTTTTGTTCCGGAATCCTATTTTTGGTTTTTAGGGCATGGTACAAGCTGCATTTGAAGACCCAAATCAACTCTCTAGCTGCCGTAGTTTTCGAGTTGCAGCCATTTGAAAAAGTGCAAGTTTGGACCCTCTAGCTGCCTCCGTTTCCGAGATATTCAAGGTTTTATATTTTCCAGTCGAGGGGTGACTTTGCCTTGAAATTTTCAAGTTTTCTTGCGGGTTTTGTTCCGGAATCCTATTTTTGGTTTTTAGGGCATGGTACAAGCTGCATTTTAAGACCAAAATCAACTCTCTAGCTGCCGTAGTTTTCGAAGTAGGGCCATTTGAAAAAGTGCAAGTTTGGACCCTCTAGCTGCCTCCGTTTCCGAGATATTCAAGGTTTTATATTTTCCAGTCGAGGGGTGACTTTGCCTTGAAATTTTCAAGTTTTCTTGCGGGTTTTGTTCCGGAATCCTATTTTTGGTTTTTAGGGCATGGTACAAGCAGCATTTGAAGACCCAAATCAACTCTCTAGCTGCCGTAGTTTTCGAAGTAGGGCCATTTGAAAAAGTGCAAGTTTGGACCCTCTAGCTGCCTCCGTTTCCGAGATATTCAAGGTTTTATATTTTCCAGTCGAGGGGTGACTTTGCCTTGAAATTTTCAAGTTTTCTTGCGGGTTTTGTTCCGGAATCCTATTTTTGGTTTTTAGGGCATGGTACAAGCTGCATTTGAAGACCCAAATCAACTCTCTAGCTGCCGTAGTTTTCGAGTTGCAGCCATTTGAAAAAGTGCAAGTTTGGACCCTCTAGCTGCCTCCGTTTCCGAGATATTCAAGGTTTTATATTTTCCAGTCGAGGGGTGACTTTGCCTTGAAATTTTCAAGTTTTCTTGCGGGTTTTGTTCCGGAATCCTATTTTTGGTTTTTAGGGCATGGTACAAGCTGCATTTTAAGACCAAAATCAACTCTCTAGCTGCCGTAGTTTTCGAAGTAGGGCCATTTGAAAAAGTGCAAGTTTGGACCCTCTAGCTGCCTCCGTTTCCGAGATATTCAAGGTTTTATATTTTCCAGTCGAGGGGTGACTTTGCCTTGAAATTTTCAAGTTTTCTTGCGGGTTTTGTTCCGGAATCCTATTTTTGGTTTTTAGGGCATGGTACAAGCTGCATTTGAAGACCCAAATCAACTCTCTAGCTGCCGTAGTTTTCGAGTTGCAGCCATTTGAAAAAGTGCAAGTTTGGACCCTCTAGCTGCCTCCGTTTCCGAGATATTCAAGGTTTTATATTTTCCAGTCGAGGGGTGACTTTGCCTTGAAATTTTCAAGTTTTCTTGCGGGTTTTGTTCCGGAATCCTATTTTTGGTTTTTAGGGCATGGTACAAGCTGCATTTTAAGACCAAAATCAACTCTCTAGCTGCCGTAGTTTTCGAAGTAGGGCCATTTGAAAAAGTGCAAGTTTGGACCCTCTAGCTGCCTCCGTTTCCGAGATATTCAAGGTTTTATATTTTCCAGTCGAGGGGTGACTTTGCCTTGAAATTTTCAAGTTTTCTTGCGGGTTTTGTTCCGGAATCCTATTTTTGGTTTTTAGGGCATGGTACAAGCTGCATTTTAAGACCAAAATCAACTCTCTAGCTGCCGTAGTTTTCGAAGTAGGGCCATTTGAAAAAGTGCAAGTTTGGACCCTCTAGCTGCCTCCGTTTCCGAGATATTCAAGGTTTTATATTTTCCAGTCGAGGGGTGACTTTGCCTTGAAATTTTCAAGTTTTCTTGCGGGTTTTGTTCCGGAATCCTATTTTTGGTTTTTAGGGCATGGTACAAGCAGCATTTGAAGACCCAAATCAACTCTCTAGCTGCCGTAGTTTTCGAAGTAGGGCCATTTGAAAAAGTGCAAGTTTGGACCCTCTAGCTGCCTCCGTTTCCGAGATATTCAAGGTTTTATATTTTCCAGTCGAGGGGTGACTTTGCCTTGAAATTTTCAAGTTTTCTTGCGGGTTTTGTTCCGGAATCCTATTTTTGGTTTTTAGGGCATGGTACAAGCTGCATTTGAAGACCCAAATCAACTCTCTAGCTGCCGTAGTTTTCGAGTTGCAGCCATTTGAAAAAGTGCAAGTTTGGACCCTCTAGCTGCCTCCGTTTCCGAGATATTCAAGGTTTTATATTTTCCAGTCGAGGGGTGACTTTGCCTTGAAATTTTCAAGTTTTCTTGCGGGTTTTGTTCCGGAATCCTATTTTTGGTTTTTAGGGCATGGTACAAGCTGCATTTTAAGACCAAAATCAACTCTCTAGCTGCCGTAGTTTTCGAAGTAGGGCCATTTGAAAAAGTGCAAGTTTGGACCCTCTAGCTGCCTCCGTTTCCGAGATATTCAAGGTTTTATATTTTCCAGTCGAGGGGTGACTTTGCCTTGAAATTTTCAAGTTTTCTTGCGGGTTTTGTTCCGGAATCCTATTTTTGGTTTTTAGGGCATGGTACAAGCAGCATTTGAAGACCCAAATCAACTCTCTAGCTGCCGTAGTTTTCGAAGTAGGGCCATTTGAAAAAGTGCAAGTTTGGACCCTCTAGCTGCCTCCGTTTCCGAGATATTCAAGGTTTTATATTTTCCAGTCGAGGGGTGAATTTGCCTTGAAATTTTCAAGTTTTCTTGCGGGTTTTGTTCCGGAATCCTATTTTTGGTTTTTAGGGCATGGTACAAGCAGCATTTGAAGACCCAAATCAACTCTCTAGCTGCCGTAGTTTTCGAAGTAGGGCCATTTGAAAAAGTGCAAGTTTGGACCCTCTAGCTGCCTCCGTTTCCGAGATATTCAAGGTTTTATATTTTCCAGTCGAGGGGTGACTTTGCCTTGAAATTTTCAAGTTTTCTTGCGGGTTTTGTTCCGGAATCCTATTTTTGGTTTTTAGGGCATGGTACAAGCTGCATTTGAAGACCCAAATCAACTCTCTAGCTGCCGTAGTTTTCGAGTTGCAGCCATTTGAAAAAGTGCAAGTTTGGACCCTCTAGCTGCCTCCGTTTCCGAGATATTCAAGGTTTTATATTTTCCAATCGAGGGGTGACTTTGCCTTGAAATTTTCAAGTTTTCTTGCGGGTTTTGTTCCGGAATCCTATTTTTGGTTTTTAGGGCATGGTACAAGCTGCATTTTAAGACCAAAATCAACTCTCTAGCTGCCGTAGTTTTCGAAGTAGGGCCATTTGAAAAAGTGCAAGTTTGGACCCTCTAGCTGCCTCCGTTTCCGAGATATTCAAGGTTTTATATTTTCCAGTCGAGGGGTGACTTTGCCTTGAAATTTTCAAGTTTTCTTGCGGGTTTTGTTCCGGAATCCTATTTTTGGTTTTTAGGGCATGGTACAAGCAGCATTTGAAGACCCAAATCAACTCTCTAGCTGCCGTAGTTTTCGAAGTAGGGCCATTTGAAAAAGTGCAAGTTTGGACCCTCTAGCTGCCTCCGTTTCCGAGATATTCAAGGTTTTATATTTTCCAGTCGAGGGGTGACTTTGCCTTGAAATTTTCAAGTTTTCTTGCGGGTTTTGTTCCGGAATCCTATTTTTGGTTTTTAGGGCATGGTACAAGCTGCATTTGAAGACCCAAATCAACTCTCTAGCTGCCGTAGTTTTCGAGTTGCAGCCATTTGAAAAAGTGCAAGTTTGGACCCTCTAGCTGCCTCCGTTTCCGAGATATTCAAGGTTTTATATTTTCCAGTCGAGGGGTGACTTTGCCTTGAAATTTTCAAGTTTTCTTGCGGGTTTTGTTCCGGAATCCTACTTTTGGTTTTTAGGGCATGGTACAAGCTGCATTTTAAGACCAAAATCAACTCTCTAGCTGCCGTAGTTTTCGAAGTAGGGCCATTTGAAAAAGTGCAAGTTTGGACCCTCTAGCTGCCTCCGTTTCCGAGATATTCAAGGTTTTATATTTTCCAGTCGAGGGGTGACTTTGCCTTGAAATTTTCAAGTTTTCTTGCGGGTTTTGTTCCGGAATCCTATTTTTGGTTTTTAGGGCATGGTACAAGCAGCATTTGAAGACCCAAATCAACTCTCTAGCTGCCGTAGTTTTCGAAGTAGGGCCATTTGAAAAAGTGCAAGTTTGGACCCTCTAGCTGCCTCCGTTTCCGAGATATTCAAGGTTTTATATTTTCCAGTCGAGGGGTGACTTTGCCTTGAAATTTTCAAGTTTTCTTGCGGGTTTTGTTCCGGAATCCTATTTTTGGTTTTTAGGGCATGGTAAAAGCTGCATTTGAAGACCCAAATCAACTCTCTAGCTGCCGCAGTTTTCGAGTTGCAGCCATTTGAAAAAGTGCAAGTTTGGACCCTCTAGCTGCCTCCGTTTCCGAGATATTCAAGGTTTTATATTTTCCAGTCGAGGGGTGACTTTGCTTTGAAATTTTCAAGTTTTCTTGCGGGTTTTGTTCCGGAATCCTATTTTTGGTTTTTAGGGCATGGTACAAGCTGCATTTTAAGACCAAAATCAACTCTCTAGCTGCCGTAGTTTTCGAAGTAGGGCCATTTGAAAAAGTGCAAGTTTGGACCCTCTAGCTGCCTCCGTTTCCGAGATATTCAAGGTTTTATATTTTCCAGTCGTGGGGTGACTTTGCCTTGAAATTTTCAAGTTTTCTTGCGGGTTTTGTTCCGGAATCCTATTTTTGGGTTTTAGGGCATGGTACAAGCTGCATTTGAAGACCCAAATAAACTCTCTAGCTGCCGCAGTTTTCGAGGTAGGGCCATTTGAAAAAGTGCAAGTTTGGACCCTCTAGCTGCCTCCGTTTCCGAGATATTCAAGGTTTTATATTTTCCAGTCGAGGGGTGACTTTGCCTTGAAATTTTCAAGTTTTCTTGCGGGTTTTGTTCCGGAATCCTATTTTTGGTTTTTAGGGCATGGTACAAGCTGCATTTTTAGACCAAAATCAACTCTTTAGCTGCCGTAGTTTTCGAGTTACAGCCATTTGAAAAAGTGCAAGTTTGGACCCTTTATCTGCCTCCGTTTCCGAGATATTCAAGGTTTTATATTTTCCAGTCGAGGGGTGACTTTGCCTTGAAATTTTCAAGTTTTCTTGCGGGTTTTGTTCCGGAATCCTATTTTTGGTTTTTAGGGCATGGTACAAGCTGCATTTGAAGACCCAAATCAACTCTCTAGCTGCCGTAGTTTTCGAGTTGCAGCCATTTGAAAAAGTGCAAGTTTGGACCCTCTAGCTGCCTCCGTTTCCGAGATATTCAAGGTTTTATATTTTCCAGTCGAGGGGTGACTTTGCTTTGAAATTTTCAAGTTTTCTTGCGGGTTTTGTTCCGGAATCCTATTTTTGGTTTTTAGGGCATGGTACAAGCTGCATTTTAAGACCAAAATCAACTCTCTGGCTGCCGTAGTTTTCGATGTGGGGCCATTTGAAAAAGTGCAAGTTTGGACCCTCTAGCTGCCTCCGTTTCCGAGATATTCAAGGTTTTATATTTTCCAGTCGAGGGGTGACTTTGCCTTGAAATTTTCAAGTTTTCTTGCGGGTTTTGTTCCGGAATCCTATTTTTGGTTTTTAGGGCATGGTACAAGCTGCATTTGAAGACCCAAATCAACTCTTTAGCTGCCGTAGTTTTCGAGTTGCAGCCATTTGAAAAAGTGCAAGTTTGGACCCTCTAGCTGCCTCCGTTTCCGAGATATTCAAGGTTTTATATTTTCCAGTCGAGGGGTGACTTTGCTTTGAAATTTTCAAGTTTTCTTGCGGGTTTTGTTCCGGAATCCTATTTTTGGTTTTTAGGGCATGGTACAAGCTGCATTTTAAGCCCAAAATCAACTCTCTAGCTGCCGTAGTTTTCGAAGTAGGGCCATTTGAAAAAGTGCAAGTTTGGACCCTCTAGCTGCCTCCGTTTCCGAGATATTCAAGGTTTTACATTTTCCTGTCGAGGGGTGACTTTGCTTTGAAATTTTCAAGTTTTCTTGCGGGTTTTGTTCCGGAATCCTATTTTTGGTTTTTAGGGCATGGTACAAGCTGCATTTTAAGCCCAAAATCAACTCTCTAGCTGCCGTAGTTTTCGAAGTAGGGCCATTTGAAAAAGTGCAAGTTTGGACCCTCTAGCTGCCTCCGTTTCCGAGATATTCAAGGTTTTATATTTTCCAGTCGAGGGGTGACTTTGCCTTGAAATTTTCAAGTTTTCTTGCGGGTTTTGTTCCGGAATCCTATTTTTGGTTTTTAGGGCATGGTACAAGCTGCATTTGAAGACCCAAATCAACTCTCTAGCTGCCGTAGTTTTCGAGTTGCAGCCATTTGAAAAAGTGCAAGTTTGGACCCTCTAGCTGCCTCCGTTTCCGAGATATTCAAGGTTTTATATTTTCCAGTCGAGGGGTGACTTTGCTTTGAAATTTTCAAGTTTTCTTGCGGGTTTTGTTCCGGAATCCTATTTTTGGTTTTTAGGGCATGGTACAAGCTGCATTTTAAGCCCAAAATCAACTCTCTAGCTGCCGTAGTTTTCGAAGTAGGGCCATTTGAAAAAGTGCAAGTTTGGACCCTCTAGCTGCCTCCGTTTCCGAGATATTCAAGGTTTTATATTTTCCAGTCGAGGGGTGACTTTGCCTTGAAATTTTCAAGTTTTCTTGCGGGTTTTGTTCCGGAATCCTATTTTTGGTTTTTAGGGCATGGTACAAGCAGCATTTGAAGACCCAAATCAACTCTCTAGCTGCCGCAGTTTTCGAGGTAGGGCCATTTGAAAAAGTGCAAGTTTGGACCCTCTAGCTGCCTCCGTTTCCGAGATATTCAAGGTTTTATATTTTCCAGTCGAGGGGTGACTTTGCCTTGAAATTTTCAAGTTTTCTTGCGGGTTTTGTTCCGGAATCCTATTTTTGGTTTTTAGGGCATGGTACAAGCTGCATTTGAAGACCCAAATCAACTCTCTAGCTGCCGTAGTTTTCGAGTTGCAGCCATTTGAAAAAGTGCAAGTTTGGACCCTCTAGCTGCCTCCGTTTCCGAGATATTCAAGGTTTTATATTTTCCAGTCGAGGGGTGACTTTGCCTTGAAATTTTCAAGTTTTCTTGCGGGTTTTGTTCCGGAATCCTATTTTTGGTTTTTAGGGCATGGTACAAGCTGCATTTGAAGACCCAAATCAACTCTCTAGCTGCCGCAGTTTTCGAGGTAGGGCCATTTGAAAAAGTGCAAGTTTGGACCCTCTAGCTGCCTCCGTTTCCGAGATATTCAAGGTTTTATATTTTCCAGTCGAGGGGTGACTTTGCCTTGAAATTTTCAAGTTTTCTTGCGGGTTTTGTTCCGGAATCCTATTTTTGGTTTTTAGGGCATGGTACAAGCTGCATTTGAAGACCCAAATCAACTCTCTAGCTGCCGTAGTTTTCGAGTTGCAGCCATTTGAAAAAGTGCAAGTTTGGACCCTCTAGCTGCCTCCGTTTCCGAGATATTCAAGGTTTTATATTTTCCAGTCGAGGGGTGACTTTGCCTTGAAATTTTCAAGTTTTCTTGCGGGTTTTGTTCCGGAATCCTATTTTTGGTTTTTAGGGCATGGTACAAGCTGCATTTTAAGACCAAAATCAACTCTCTAGCTGCCGTAGTTTTCGAGTTACAGCCATTTGAAAAAGTGCAAGTTTGGACCCTCTAGCTGCCTCCGTTTCCGAGATATTCAAGGTTTTATATTTTCCAGTCGAGGGGTGACTTTGCCTTGAAATTTTCAAGTTTTCTTGCGGGTTTTGTTCCGGAATCCAATTTTTGGTTTTTAGGGCATGGTACAAGCTGCATTTGAAGACCCAAATCAACTCTCTAGCTGCCGCAGTTTTCGAGGTAGGGCCATTTGAAAAAGTGCAAGTTTGGACCCTCTAGCTGCCTCCGTTTCCGAGATATTCAAGGTTTTATATTTTCCAGTCGAGGGGTGACTTTGCCTTGAAATTTTCAAGTTTTCTTGCGGTTTTTGTTCCGGAATCCTATTTTTGGTTTTTAGGGCATGGTACAAGCTGCATTTGAAGACCCAAATCAACTCTCTAGCTGCCGTAGTTTTCGAGTTACAGCCATTTGAAAAAGTGCAAGTTTGGACCCTCTAGCTGCCTCCGTTTCCGAGATATTCAAGGTTTTATATTTTCCAGTCGAGGGGTGACTTTGCCTTGAAATTTTCAAGTTTTCTTGCGGGTTTTGTTCCGGAATCCTATTTTTGGTTTTTAGGGCATGGTACAAGCTGCATTTGAAGACCCAAATCAACTCTCTAGCTGCCGCAGTTTTCGAGGTAGGGCCATTTGAAAAAGTGCAAGTTTGGACCCTCTAGCTGCCTCCGTTTCCGAGATATTCAAGGTTTTATATTTTCCAGTCGAGGGGTGACTTTGCCTTGAAATTTTCAAGTTTTCTTGCGGGTTTTGTTCCGGAATCCAATTTTTGGTTTTTAGGGCATGGTACAAGCTGCATTTGAAGACCCAAATCAACTCTCTAGCTGCCGCAGTTTTCGAGGTAGGGCCATTTGAAAAAGTGCAAGTTTGGACCCTCTAGCTGCCTCCGTTTCCGAGATATTCAAGGTTTTATATTTTCCAGTCGAGGGGTAACTTTGCCTTGAAATTTTCAAGTTTTCTTGCGGGTTTTGTTCCGGAATCCTATTTTTGGTTTTTAGGGCATGGTACAAGCTGCATTTGAAGACCCAAATCAACTCTCTAGCTGCCGCAGTTTTCGAGGTAGGGCCATTTGAAAAAGTGCAAGTTTGGACCCTCTAGCTGCCTCCGTTTCCGAGATATTCAAGGTTTTATATTTTCCAGTCGAGGGGTGACTTTGCCTTGAAATTTTCAAGTTTTCTTGCGGGTTTTGTTCCGGAATCCTATTTTTGGTTTTTAGGGCATGGTACAAGCTGCATTTTCAGACCAAAATCAACTCTCTAGCTGCCGCAGTTTTCGAGGTAGGGCCATTTGAAAAAGTGCAAGTTTGGACCCTCTAGCTGCCTCCGTTTCCGAGATATTCAAGGTTTTACATTTTCCAGTCGAGGGGTGACTTTGCCTTGAAATTTTCAAGTTTTCTTGCGGGTTTTGTTCCGGAATCCTATTTTTGGTTTTAGGGCATGGTACAAGCTGCATTTTAAGACCAAAATCAACTCTCTAGCTAACGTAGTTTTCGAGGTAGGGCCATTTGAAAAAGTGCAAGTTTGGACCCTCTAGCTGCCTCCGTTTCCGAGATATTCAAGGTTTTACATTTTCCTGTCGAGGGGTGACTTTGCCTTGAAATTTTCAAGTTTTCTTGCGGGTTTTGTTCCGGAATCCTATTTTTGGTTTTTAGGGCATGGTACAAGCTGCATTTTAAGACCAAAATCAACTCTCTAGCTGCCGTAGTTTTCGAGTTACAGCCATTTGAAAAAGTGCAAGTTTGGACCCTCTAGCTGCCTCCGTTTCCGAGATATTCAAGGTTTTATATTTTCCAGTCGAGGGGTGACTTTGCCTTGAAATTTTCAAGTTTTCTTGCGGGTTTTGTTCCGGAATCCTATTTTTGGTTTTTAGGGCATGGTATAAGCTGCATTTTAAGACCAAAATCAACTCTCTAGCTGCCGTAGTTTTCGAGTTACAGCCATTTGAAAAAGTGCAAGTTTGGACCCTCTAGCTGCCTCCGTTTCCGAGATATTCAAGGTTTTATATTTTCCAGTCGAGGGGTGACTTTGCCTTGAAATTTTCAAGTTTTCTTGCGGGTTTTGTTCCGGAATCCTATTTTTGGTTTTTAGGGCATTGTACAAGCTGCATTTGAAGACCCAAATCAACTATCTAGCTGCCGTAGTTTTCGAGTTGCAGCCATTTGAAAAAGTGCAAGTTTGGACCCTCTAGCTGCCTCCGTTTCCGAGATATTCAAGGTTTTATATTTTCCAGTCGAGGGGTGACTTTGCTTTGAAATTTTCAAGTTTTCTTGCGGGTTTTGTTCCGGAATCCTATTTTTGGTTTTTAGGGCATGGTACAAGCTGCATTTTAAGACCAAAATCAACTCTCTAGCTGCCGTAGTTTTCGAAGTAGGGCCATTTGAAAAAGTGCAAGTTTGGACCCTCTAGCTGCCTCCGTTTCCGAGATATTCAAGGTTTTATATTTTCCAGTCGAGGGGTGACTTTGCCTTGAAATTTTCAAGTTTTCTTGCGGGTTTTGTTCCGGAATCCTATTTTTGGTTTTTAGGGCATGGTACAAGCAGCATTTGAAGACCCAAATCAACTCTCTAGCTGCCGTAGTTTTCGAAGTAGGGCCATTTGAAAAAGTGCAAGTTTGGACCCTCTAGCTGCCTCCGTTTCCGAGATATTCAAGGTTTTATATTTTCCAGTCGAGGGGTGACTTTGCCTTGAAATTTTCAAGTTTTCTTGCGGGTTTTGTTCCGGAATCCTATTTTTGGTTTTTAGGGCATGGTACAAGCTGCATTTGAAGACCCAAATCAACTCTCTAGCTGCCGTAGTTTTCGAGTTGCAGCCATTTGAAAAAGTGCAAGTTTGGACACTCTAGCTGCCTCCGTTTCCGAGATATTCAAGGTTTTATATTTTCCAGTCGAGGGGTGACTTTGCCTTGAAATTTTCAAGTTTTCTTGCGGGTTTTGTTCCGGAATCCTATTTTTGGTTTTTAGGGCATGGTACAAGCTGCATTTTTGGACCAAAATCAACTCTCTAGCTGCCGTAGTTTTCGAGTTACAGCCATTTGAAAAAGTGCAAGTTTGGACCCTCTAGCTGCCTCCGTTTCCGAGATATTCAAGGTTTTATATTTTCCAGTCGAGGGATGACTTTGCCTTGAAATTTTCAAGTTTTCTTGCGGGTTTTGTTCCGGAATCCTATTTTTGGTTTTTAGGGCATGGTACAAGCTGCATTTTAAGACCAAAATCAACTCTCTAGCTGCCGTAGTTTTCGAGGTAGGGCCATTTGAAAAAGTGCGAGTTTGGACCCTCTAGCTGCCTCCGTTTCCGAGATATTCAAGGTTTTATATTTTCCAGTCGAGGGGTGACTTTGCCTTGAAATTTTCAAGTTTTCTTGCGGGTTTTGTTCCGGAATCCTATTTTTGGTTTTTAGGGCATGGTACAAGCTGCATTTGAAGACCCAAATCAACTCTCTAGCTGCCGCAGTTTTCGAGGTAGGGCCATTTGAAAAAGTGCAAGTTTGGACCCTCTAGCTGCCTCCGTTTCCGAGATATTCAAGGTTTTACATTTTCCAGTCGAGGGGTGACTTTGCCTTGAAATTTTCAAGTTTTCTTGCATGTTTTGTTCCGGAATCCTATTTTTGGTTTTTAGGGCATGGTACAAGCTGCATTTGAAGACCCAAATCAACTCTCTAGCTGCCGCAGTTTTCGAGGTAGGGCCATTTGAAAAAGTGCGAGTTTGGACCCTCTAGCTGCCTCCGTTTCCGAGATATTCAAGGTTTTATATTTTCCAGTCGAGGGGTGACTTTGCCTTGAAATTTTCAAGTTTTCTTGCGGGTTTTGTTCCGGAATCCTATTTTTGGTTTTTAGGGCATGGTACAAGCTGCATTTTTGGACCAAAATCAACTCTCTAGCTGCCGTAGTTTTCGAGTTACAGCCATTTGAAAAAGTGCAAGTTTGGACCCTCTAGCTGCCTCCGTTTCCGAGATATTCAAGGTTTTATATTTTCCAGTCGAGGGATGACTTTGCCTTGAAATTTTCAAGTTTTCTTGCGGGTTTTGTTCCGGAATCCTATTTTTGGTTTTTAGGGCATGGTACAAGCTGCATTTTAAGACCAAAATCAACTCTCTAGCTGCCGTAGTTTTCGAGGTAGGGCCATTTGAAAAAGTGCGAGTTTGGACCCTCTAGCTGCCTCCGTTTCCGAGATATTCAAGGTTTTATATTTTCCAGTCGAGGGGTGACTTTGCCTTGAAATTTTCAAGTTTTCTTGCGGGTTTTGTTCCGGAATCCTATTTTTGGTTTTTAGGGCATGGTACAAGCTGCATTTGAAGACCCAAATCAACTCTCTAGCTGCCGCAGTTTTCGAGGTAGGGCCATTTGAAAAAGTGCAAGTTTGGACCCTCTAGCTGCCTCCGTTTCCGAGATATTCAAGGTTTTACATTTTCCAGTCGAGGGGTGACTTTGCCTTGAAATTTTCAAGTTTTCTTGCATGTTTTGTTCCGGAATCCTATTTTTGGTTTTTAGGGCATGGTACAAGCTGCATTTGAAGACCCAAATCAACTCTCTAGCTGCCGCAGTTTTCGAGGTAGGGCCATTTGAAAAAGTGCAAGTTTGGACCCTCTAGCTGCCTCCGTTTCCGAGATATTCAAGGTTTTACATTTTCCTGTCGAGGGGTGACTTTGCCTTGAAATTTTCAAGTTTTCTTGCGGGTTTTGTTCCGGAATCCTATTTTTGGTTTTTAGGGCATGGTACAAGCTGCATTTTAAGACCAAAATCAACTCTCTAGCTGCCGTAGTTTTCGAGTTACAGCCATTTGAAAAAGTGCAAGTTTGGACCCTCTAGCTGCCTCCGTTTCCGAGATATTCAAGGTTTTATATTTTCCAGTCGTGGGGTGACTTTGCCTTGAAATTTTCAAGTTTTCTTGCGGGTTTTGTTCCGGAATCCTATTTTTGGTTTTTAGGGCATGGTACAAGCTGCATTTTAAGACCAAAATCAACTATCTAGCTGCTGTAGTTTTCGAGTTACAGCCATTTGAAAAAGTGCAAGTTTGGACCCTCTAGCTGCCTCCGTTTCCGAGATATTCAAGGTTTTACATTTTCCTGTCGAGGGGTGACTTTGCCTTGAAATTTTCAAGTTTTCTTGCGGGTTTTGTTCCGGAATCCTATTTTTGGTTTTTAGGGCATGGTACAAGCTGCATTTGAAGACCCAAATCAACTCTCTAGCTGCCGTAGTTTTCGAGTTACAGCCATTTGAAAAAGTGCAAGTTTGGACCCTCTAGCTGCCTCCGTTTCCGAGATATTCAAGGTTTTATATTTTCCAGTCGAGGGGTGACTTTGCCTTGAAATTTTCAAGTTTTCTTGCGGGTTTTGTTCCGGAATCCTATTTTTGGTTTTTAGGGCATGGTACAAGCTGCATTTGAAGACCCAAATCAACTCTCTAGCTGCCGCAGTTTCGAGGTAGGGCCATTTGAAAAAGTGCAAGTTTGGACCCTCTAGCTGCCTCCGTTTCCGAGATATTCAAGGTTTTATATTTTCCAGTCGAGGGGTGACTTTGCCTTGAAATTTTCAAGTTTTCTTGCGGTTTTTGTTCCGGAATCATATTTTTGGTTTTTAGGGCATGGTACAAGCTGCATTTGAAGACCCAAATCAACTCTCTAGCTGCCGCAGTTTTCGAGGTAGGGCCATTTGAAAAAGTGCAAGTTTGGACCCTCTAGCTGCCTCCGTTTCCGAGATATTCAAGGTTTTATATTTTCCAGTCGAGGGGTGACTTTGCCTTGAAATTTTCAAGTTTTCTTGCGGGTTTTGTTCCGGAATCCTATTTTTGGTTTTTAGGGCATGGTACAAGCTGCATTTTAAGACCAAAATCAACTCTCTAGCTGCCGTAGTTTTCGAGTTACAGCCATTTGAAAAAGTGCAAGTTTGGACCCTCTAGCTGCCTCCGTTTCCGAGATATTCAAGGTTTTATATTTTCCAGTCGAGGGGTGACTTTGCCTTGAAATTTTCAAGTTTTCTTGCGGGTTTTGTTCCGGAATCCTATTTTTGGTTTTTAGGGCATGGTACAAGCTGCATTTTAAGACCAAAATCAACTCTCTAGCTGCCGTAGTTTTCGAGTTACAGCCATTTGAAAAAGTGCAAGTTTGGACCCTCTAGCTGCCTCCGTTTCCGAGATATTCAAGGTTTTATATTTTCCAGTCGAGGGGTGACTTTGCCTTGAAATTTTCAAGTTTTCTTGCGGGTTTTGTTCCGGAATCCTATTTTTGGTTTTTAGGGCATGGTACAAGCTGCATTTGAAGACCCAAATCAACTATCTAGCTGCCGTAGTTTTCGAGTTGCAGCCATTTGAAAAAGTGCAAGTTTGGACCCTCTAGCTGCCTCCGTTTCCGAGATATTCAAGGTTTTACATTTTCCTGTCGAGGGGTGACTTTGCCTTGAAATTTTCAAGTTTTCTTGCGGGTTTTGTTCCGGAATCCTATTTTTGGTTTTTAGGGCATGGTACAAGCTGCATTTTAAGACCAAAATCAACTCTCTAGCTGCCGTAGTTTTCGAGTTACAGCCATTTGAAAAAGTGCAAGTTTGGACCCTCTAGCTGCCTCCGTTTCCGAGATATTCAAGGTTTTATATTTTCCAGTCGAGGGGTGACTTTGCCTTGAAATTTTCAAGTTTTCTTGCGGGTTTTGTTCCGGAATCCTATTTTTGGTTTTTAGGGCATGGTACAAGCTGCATTTTAAGACCAAAATCAACTCTCTAGCTGCCGTAGTTTTCGAAGTAGGGCCATTTGAAAAAGTGCAAGTTTGGACCCTCTAGCTGCCTCCGTTTCCGAGATATTCAAGGTTTTATATTTTCCAGTCGAGGGGTGACTTTGCCTTGAAATTTTCAAGTTTTCTTGCGGGTTTTGTTCCGGAATCCTATTTTTGGTTTTTAGGGCATGGTACAAGCAGCATTTGAAGACCCAAATCAACTCTCTAGCTGCCGTAGTTTTCGAAGTAGGGCCATTTGAAAAAGTGCAAGTTTGGACCCTCTAGCTGCCTCCGTTTCCGAGATATTCAAGGTTTTATATTTTCCAGTCGAGGGGTGACTTTGCCTTGAAATTTTCAAGTTTTCTTGCGGGTTTTGTTCCGGAATCCTATTTTTGGTTTTTAGGGCATGGTACAAGCTGCATTTGAAGACCCAAATCAACTCTCTAGCTGCCGTAGTTTTCGAGTTGCAGCCATTTGAAAAAGTGCAAGTTTGGACACTCTAGCTGCCTCCGTTTCCGATATATTCAAGGTTTTATATTTTCCAGTCGAGGGGTGACTTTGCCTTGAAATTTTCAAGTTTTCTTGCGGGTTTTGTTCCGGAATCCTATTTTTGGTTTTTAGGGCATGGTACAAGCTGCATTTTTAGACCAAAATCAACTCTTTAGCTGCCGTAGTTTTCGAGTTACAGCCATTTGAAAAAGTGCAAGTTTGGACCCTCTAGCTGCCTCCGTTTCCGAGATATTCAAGGTTTTATATTTTCCTGTCGAGGGGTGACTTTGCCTTGAAATTTTCAAGTTTTCTTGCGGGTTTTGTTCCGGAATCCTATTTTTGGTTTTTAGGGCATGGTACAAGCTGCATTTTAAGACCAAAATCAACTCTCTAGCTGCCGTAGTTTTCGAAGTAGGGCCATTTGAAAAAGTGCAAGTTTGGACCCTCTAGCTGCCTCCGTTTCCGAGATATTCAAGGTTTTATATTTTCCAGTAGAGGGGTGACTTTGCCTTGAAATTTTCAAGTTTTCTTGCGGGTTTTGTTCCGGAATCCTATTTTTGGTTTTTAGGGCATGGTACAAGCTGCATTTTTAGACCAAAATCAACTCTTTAGCTGCCGTAGTTTTCGAGTTACAGCCATTTGAAAAAGTGCAAGTTTGGACCCTCTAGCTGCCTCCGTTTCCGAGATATTCAAGGTTTTATATTTTCCTGTCGAGGGGTGACTTTGCCATGAAATTTTCAAGTTTTCTTGCGGGTTTTGTTCCGGAATCCTATTTTTGGTTTTTAGGGCATGGTACAAGCTGCATTTGAAGACCCAAATCAACTCTCTAGCTGCCGTAGTTTTCGAGTTGCAGCCATTTGAAAAAGTGCAAGTTTGGACCCTCTAGCTGCCTCCGTTTCCGAGATATTCAAGGTTTTATATTTTCCAGTCGAGGGGTGACTTTGCCTTGAAATTTTCAAGTTTTCTTGCGGGTTTTGTTCCGGAATCCTATTTTTGGTTTTTAGGGCATGGTACAAGCTGCATTTGAAGACCCAAATCAACTCTCTAGCTGCCGTAGTTTTCGAGTTGCAGCCATTTGAAAAAGTGCAAGTTTGGACACTCTAGCTGCCTCCGTTTCCGAGATATTCAAGGTTTTATATTTTCCAGTCGAGGGGTGACTTTGCCTTGAAATTTTCAAGTTTTCTTGCGGGTTTTGTTCCGGAATCCTATTTTTGGTTTTTAGGGCATGGTACAAGCTGCATTTTTAGACCAAAATCAACTCTTTAGCTGCCGTAGTTTTCGAGTTACAGCCATTTGAAAAAGTGCAAGTTTGGACCCTCTAGCTGCCTCCGTTTCCGAGATATTCAAGGTTTTATATTTTCCAGTAGAGGGGTGACTTTGCATTGAAATTTTCAAGTTTTCTTGCGGGTTTTGTTCCGGAATCCTATTTTTGGTTTTTAGGGCATGGTACAAGCTGCATTTTTAGACCAAAATCAACTCTTTAGCTGCCGTAGTTTTCGAGTTACAGCCATTTGAAAAAGTGCAAGTTTGGACCCTCTAGCTGCCTCCGTTTCCGAGATATTCAAGGTTTTATATTTTCCTGTCGAGGGGTGACTTTGCCTTGAAATTTTCAAGTTTTCTTGCGGGTTTTGTTCCGGAATCCTATTTTTGGTTTTTAGGGCATGGTACAAGCTGCATTTTTAGACCAAAATCAACTCTTTAGCTGCCGTAGTTTTCGAGTTACAGCCATTTGAAAAAGTGCAAGTTTGGACCCTCTAGCTGCCTCCGTTTCCGAGATATTCAAGGTTTTATATTTTCCAGTAGAGGGGTGACTTTGCATTGAAATTTTCAAGTTTTCTTGCGGGTTTTGTTCCGGAATCCTATTTTTGGTTTTTAGGGCATGGTACAAGCTGCATTTTTAGACCAAAATCAACTCTTTAGCTGCCGTAGTTTTCGAGTTACAGCCATTTGAAAAAGTGCAAGTTTGGACCCTCTAGCTGCCTCCGTTTCCGAGATATTCAAGGTTTTATATTTTCCTGTCGAGGGGTGACTTTGCCTTGAAATTTTCAAGTTTTCTTGCGGGTTTTGTTCCGGAATCCTATTTTTGGTTTTTAGGGCATGGTACAAGCTGCATTTTAAGACCAAAATCAACTCTCTAGCTGCCGTAGTTTTCGAAGTAGGGCCATTTGAAAAAGTGCAAGTTTGGACCCTCTAGCTGCCTCCGTTTCCGAGATATTCAAGGTTTTATATTTTCCAGTAGAGGGGTGACTTTGCCTTGAAATTTTGAAGTTTTCTTGCGGGTTTTGTTCCGGAATCCTATTTTTGGTTTTTAGGGCATGGTACAAGCTGCATTTGAAGACCCAAATCAACTCTCTAGCTGCCGTAGTTTTCGAGTTACAGCCATTTGAAAAAGTGCAAGTTTGGACCCTCTAGCTGCCTCCGTTTCCGAGATATTCAAGGTTTTATATTTTCCAGTCGAGGGGTGACTTTGCCTTGAAATTTTCAAGTTTTCTTGCGGGTTTTGTTCCGGAATCCTATTTTTGGGTTTTAGGGCATGGTACAAGCTGCATTTGAAGACCCAAATCAACTTTCTAGCTGCCGTAGTTTTCGAGTTGCAGCCATTTGAAAAAGTGCAAGTTTGGACCCTCTAGCTGCCTCCGTTTCCGAGATATTCAAGGTTTTATATTTTCCAGTCGAGGGGTGACTTTGCTTTGAAATTTTCAAGTTTTCTTGCGGGTTTTGTTCCGGAATCCTATTTTTGGTTTTTAGGGCATGGTACAAGCTGCATTTTAAGACCAAAATCAACTCTCTAGCTGCCGTAGTTTTCGAAGTAGGGCCATTTGAAAAAGTGCAAGTTTGGACCCTCTAGCTGCCTCCGTTTCCGAGATATTCAAGGTTTTATATTTTCCAGTCGAGGGGTGACTTTGCTTTGAAATTTTCAAGTTTTCTTGCGGGTTTTGTTCCGGAATCCTATTTTTGGTTTTTAGGGCATGGTACAAGCTGCATTTTAAGACCAAAATCAACTCTCTAGCTGCCGTAGTTTTCGAGTTGCAGCCATTTGAAAAAGTGCAAGTTTGGACCCTCTAGCTGCCTCCGTTTCCGAGATATTCAAGGTTTTATATTTTCCAGTCGAGGGGTGACTTTGCCTTGAAATTTTCAAGTTTTCTTGCGGGTTTTGTTCCGGAATCCTATTTTTGGTTTTTAGGGCATGGTACAAGCAGCATTTGAAGACCCAAATCAACTCTCTAGCTGCCGTAGTTTTCGAAGTAGGGCCATTTGAAAAAGTGCAAGTTTGGACCCTCTAGCTGCCTCCGTTTCCGAGATATTCAAGGTTTTATATTTTCCAGTCGAGGGGTGACTTTGCCTTGAAATTTTCAAGTTTTCTTGCGGGTTTTGTTCCGGAATCCTATTTTTGGTTTTTAGGGCATGGTACAAGCTGCATTTGAAGACCCAAATCAACTCTCTAGCTGCCGTAGTTTTCGAGTTGCAGCCATTTGAAAAAGTGCAAGTTTGGACACTCTAGCTGCCTCCGTTTCCGAGATATTCAAGGTTTTATATTTTCCAGTCGAGGGGTGACTTTGCCTTGAAATTTTCAAGTTTTCTTGCGGGTTTTGTTCCGGAATCCTATTTTTGGTTTTTAGGGCATGGTACAAGCTGCATTTTTAGACCAAAATCAACTCTTTAGCTGCCGTAGTTTTCGAGTTACAGCCATTTGAAAAAGTGCAAGTTTGGACCCTCTAGCTGCCTCCGTTTCCGAGATATTCAAGGTTTTATATTTTCCAGTAGAGGGGTGACTTTGCCTTGAAATTTTCAAGTTTGCTTGCGGGTTTTGTTCCGGAATCCTATTTTTGGTTTTTAGGGCATGGTACAAGCTGCATTTTTAGACCAAAATCAACTCTTTAGCTGTCGTAGTTTTCGAGTTACAGCCATTTGAAAAAGTGCAAGTTTGGACCCTCTAGCTGCCTCCGTTTCCGAGATATTCAAGGTTTTATATTTTCCTGTCGAGGGGTGACTTTGCCTTGAAATTTTCAAGTTTTCTTGCGGGTTTTGTTCCGGAATCCTATTTTTGGTTTTTAGGGCATGGTACAAGCTGCATTTTAAGACCAAAATCAACTCTTTAGCTGCCGTAGTTTTCGAAGTAGGGCCATTTGAAAAAGTGCAAGTTTGGACCCTCTAGCTGCCTCCGTTTCCGAGATATTCAAGGTTTTATATTTTCCAGTAGAGGGGTGACTTTGCCTTGAAATTTTCAAGTTTTCTTGCGGGTTTTGTTCCGGAATCCTATTTTTGGTTTTTAGGGCATGGTACAAGCTACATTTTTAGACCAAAATCAACTCTCTAGCTGCCGTAGTTTTCGAGTTACAGCCATTTGAAAAAGTGCAAGTTTGGACCCTCTAGCTGCCTCCGTTTCCGAGATATTCAAGGTTTTATATTTTCCAGTCGAGGGGTGACTTTGCTTTGAAATTTTCAAGTTTTCTTGCGGGTTTTGTTCCGGAATCCTATTTTTGGTTTTTAGGGCATGGTACAAGCTGCATTTTAAGACCAAAATCAACTCTCTAGCTGCCGTAGTTTTCGAAGTAGGGCCATTTGAAAAAGTGCAAGTTTGGACCCTCTAGCTGCCTCCGTTTCCGAGATATTCAAGGTTTTATATTTTCCTGTCGAGGGGTGACTTTGCCATGAAATTTTCAAGTTTTCTTGCGGGTTTTGTTCCGGAATCCTATTTTTGGTTTTTAGGGCATGGTACAAGCTGCATTTGAAGACCCAAATCAACTCTCTAGCTGTCGTAGTTTTCGAGTTGCAGCCATTTGAAAAAGTGCAAGTTTGGACCCTCTAGCTGCCTCCGTTTCCGAGATATTCAAGGTTTTATATTTTCCAGTCGAGGGGTGACTTTGCCTTGAAATTTTCAAGTTTTCTTGCGGGTTTTGTTCCGGAATCCTATTTTTGGTTTTTAGGGCATGGTACAAGCTGCATTTGAAGACCCAAATCAACTCTCTAGCTGCCGTAGGGGTGACTTTGCCTTGAAATTTTCAAGTTTTCTTGCGGGTTTTGTTCCGGAATCCTATTTTTGGGTTTTAGGGCATGGTACAAGCTGCATTTGAAGACCCAAATCAACTCTCTAGCTGCCGCAGTTTTCGAGGTAGGGCCATTTGAAAAAGTGCAAGTTTGGACCCTCTAGCTGCCACCGTTTCCGAGATATTCAAGGTTTTATATTTTCCAGTCGAGGGGTGACTTTGCCTTGAAATTTTCAAGTTTTCTTGCGGGTTTTGTTCCGGAATCCTATTTTTGGTTTTTAGGGCATGGTACAAGCTGCATTTGAAGACCCAAATCAACTCTCTAGCTGCCGCAGTTTTCGAGGTAGGGCCATTTGAAAAAGTGCAAGTTTGGACCCTCTAGCTGCCTCCGTTTCCGAGATATTCAAGGTTTTACATTTTCCTGTCGAGGGGTGACTTTGCCTTGAAATTTTCAAGTTTTCTTGCGGGTTTTGTTCCGGAATCCTATTTTTGGTTTTTAGGGCATGGTACAAGCTGCATTTGAAGACCCAAATCAACTCTCTAGCTGCCGTAGTTTTCGAGTTGCAGCCATTTGAAAAAGTGCAAGTTTGGACCCTCTAGCTGCCTCCGTTTCCGAGATATTCAAGGTTTTATATTTTCCAGTCGAGGGGTGACTTTGCCTTGAAATTTTCAAGTTTTCTTGCGGGTTTTGTTCCGGAATCCTATTTTTGGTTTTTAGGGCATGGTACAAGCTGCATTTTTAGACCAAAATCAACTCTTTAGCTGCCGTAGTTTTCGAGTTACAGCCATTTGAAAAAGTGCAAGTTTGGACCCTCTAGCTGCCTCCGTTTCCGAGATATTCAAGGTTTTATATTTTCCTGTCGAGGGGTGACTTTGCCTTGAAATTTTCAAGTTTTCTTGCGGGTTTTGTTCCGGAATCCTATTTTTGGTTTTTAGGGCATGGTACAAGCTGCATTTTTAGACCAAAATCAACTCTTTAGCTGCCGTAGTTTTCGAGTTACAGCCATTTGAAAAAGTGCAAGTTTGGACCCTCTAGCTGCCTCCGTTTCCGAGATATTCAAGGTTTTATATTTTCCAGTAGAGGGGTGACTTTGCCTTGAAATTTTCAAGTTTGCTTGCGGGTTTTGTTCCGGAATCCTATTTTTAGGGCATGGTACAAGCTGCATTTTTAGACCAAAATCAACTCTTTAGCTGCCGTAGTTTTCGAGTTACAGCCATTTGAAAAAGTGCAAGTTTGGACCCTCTAGCTGCCTCCGTTTCCGAGATATTCAAGGTTTTATATTTTCCTGTCGAGGGGTGACTTTGCCTTGAAATTTTCAAGTTTTCTTGCGGGTTTTGTTCCGGAATCCTATTTTTGGTTTTTAGGGCATGGTACAAGCTGCATTTTAAGACCAAAATCAACTCTCTAGCTGCCGTAGTTTTCGAAGTAGGGCCATTTGAAAAAGTGCAAGTTTGGACCCTCTAGCTGCCTCCGTTTCCGAGATATTCAAGGTTTTATATTTTCCAGTAGAGGGGTGACTTTGCCTTGAAATTTTCAAGTTTTCTTGCGGGTTTTGTTCCGGAATCCTATTTTTGGTTTTTAGGGCATGGTACAAGCTGCATTTTTAGACCAAAATCAACTCTTTAGCTGCCGTAGTTTTCGAGTTACAGCCATTTGAAAAAGTGCAAGTTTGGACCCTCTAGCTGCCTCCGTTTCCGAGATATTCAAGGTTTTATATTTTCCTGTCGAGGGGTGACTTTGCCATGAAATTTTCAAGTTTTCTTGCGGGTTTTGTTCCGGAATCCTATTTTTGGTTTTAAGGGCATGGTACAAGCTGCATTTGAAGACCCAAATCAACTCTCTAGCTGCCGTAGTTTTCGAGTTGCAGCCATTTGAAAAAGTGCAAGTTTGGACCCTCTAGCTGCCTCCGTTTCCGAGATATTCAAGGTTTTATATTTTCCAGTCGAGGGGTGACTTTGCTTTGAAATTTTCAAGTTTTCTTGCGGGTTTTGTTCCGGAATCCTATTTTTGGTTTTTAGGGCATGGTACAAGCTGCATTTTAAGACCAAAATCAACTCTCTAGCTGCCGTAGTTTTCGAAGTAGGGCCATTTGAAAAAGTGCAAGTTTGGACCCTCTAGCTGCCTCCGTTTCCGAGATATTCAAGGTTTTATATTTTCCAGTCGAGGGGTGACTTTGCCTTGAAATTTTCAAGTTTTCTTGCGGGTTTTGTTCCGGAATCCTATTTTTGGTTTTTAGGGCATGGTACAAGCTGCATTTGAAGACCCAAGTCAACTCTCTAGCTGCCGTAGTTTTCGAGTTGCAGCCATTTGAAAAAGTGCAAGTTTGGACACTCTAGCTGCCTCCGTTTCCGAGATATTCAAGGTTTTATATTTTCCAGTCGAGGGGTGACTTTGCTTTGAAATTTTCAAGTTTTCTTGCGGGTTTTGTTCCGGAATCCTATTTTTGGTTTTTAGGGCATGGTACAAGCTGCATTTTAAGACCAAAATCAACTCTCTAGCTGCCGTAGTTTTCGAAGTAGGGCCATTTGAAAAAGTGCAAGTTTGGACCCTCTAGCTGCCTCCGTTTCCGAGATATTCAAGGTTTTATATTTTCCAGTCGAGGGGTGACTTTGCTTTGAAATTTTCAAGTTTTCTTGCGGGTTTTGTTCCGGAATCCTATTTTTGGTTTTTAGGGCATGGTACAAGCAGCATTTGAAGACCCAAATCAACTCTCTAGCTGCCGTAGTTTTCGAAGTAGGGCCATTTGAAAAAGTGCAAGTTTGGACCCTCTAGCTGCCTCCGTTTCCGATATATTCAAGGTTTTATATTTTCCAGTCGAGGGGTGACTTTGCCTTGAAATTTTCAAGTTTTCTTGCGGGTTTTGTTCCGGAATCCTATTTTTGGTTTTTAGGGCATGGTACAAGCTGCATTTGAAGACCCAAATCAACTCTCCAGCTGCCGCAGTTTTCGAGTTGCAGCCATTTGAAAAAGTGCAAGTTTGGACCCTCTAGCTGCCTCCGTTTCCGAGATATTCAAGGTTTTACATTTTCCTGTCGAGGGGTGACTTTGCCTTGAAATTTTCAAGTTTTCTTGCGGGTTTTGTTCCGGAATCCTATTTTTGGTTTTTAGGGCATGGTACAAGCTGCATTTTAAGACCAAAATCAACTCTCTAGCTGCCGTAGTTTTCGAGTTGCAGCCATTTGAAAAAGTGCAAGTTTGGACCCTCTAGCTGCCTCCGTTTCCGAGATATTCAAGGTTTTATATTTTCCAGTCGAGGGGTGACTTTGCCTTGAAATTTTCAAGTTTTCTTTCGGGTTTTGTTCCGGAATCCTATTTTTGGTTTTTAGGGCATGGTACAAGCTGCATTTTTAGACCCAAATCAACTCTTTAGCTGCCGTAGTTTTCGAGTTACAGCCATTTGAAAAAGTGCAAGTTTGGACCCTCTAGCTGCCTCCGTTTCCGAGATATTCAAGGTTTTATATTTTCCAGTCGAGGGGTGACTTTGCCTTGAAATTTTCAAGTTTTCTTGCGGGTTTTGTTCCGGAATCCTATTTTTGGTTTTTAGGGCATGGTACAAGCTGCATTTGAAGACCCAAATCAACTCTCTAGCTGCCGTAGTTTTCGAGTTGCAGCCATTTGAAAAAGTGCAAGTTTGGACCCTCTAGCTGCCTCCGTTTCCGAGATATTCAAGGTTTTATATTTTCCAGTCGAGGGGTGACTTTGCCTTGAAATTTTCAAGTTTTCTTGCGGGTTTTGTTACGGAATCCTATTTTTGGTTTTTAGGGCATGGTACAAGCTGCATTTGAAGACCCAAATCAACTCTCCAGCTGCCGTAGTTTTCGAGTTGCAGCCATTTGAAAAAGTGCAAGTTTGGACCCTCTAGCTGCCTCCGTTTCCGAGATATTCAAGGTTTTATATTTTCCAGTCGAGGGGTGACTTTGCTTTGAAATTTTCAAGTTTTCTTGCGGGTTTTGTTCCGGAATCCTATTTTTGGTTTTTAGGGCATGGTACAAGCTGCATTTTAAGCCCAAAATCAACTCTCTAGCTGCCGTAGTTTTCGAAGTAGGGCCATTTGAAAAAGTGCAAGTTTGGACCCTCTAGCTGCCTCCGTTTCCGAGATATTCAAGGTTTTATATTTTCCAGTCGAGGGGTGACTTTGCCTTGAAATTTTCAAGTTTTCTTGCGGGTTTTGTTCCGGAATCCTATTTTTGGTTTTTAGGGCATGGTACAAGCAGCATTTGAAGACCCAAATCAACTCTCTAGCTGCCGTAGTTTTCGAAGTAGGGCCATTTGAAAAAGTGCAAGTTTGAACCCTCTAGCTGCCTCCGTTTCCGAGATATTCAAGGTTTTATATTTTCCAGTCGAGGGGTGACTTTGCCTTGAAATTTTCAAGTTTTCTTGCGGGTTTTGTTCCGGAATCCTATTTTTGGTTTTATATTTTCCAGTCGAGGGGTGACTTTGCTTTGAAATTTTCAAGTTTTCTTGCGGGTTTTGTTCCGGAATCCTATTTTTGGTTTTTAGGGCAGTTAGTTTTCGAAGTAGGGCCATTTGAAAAAGTGCAAGTTTGGACCCTCTAGCTGCCTCCGTTTCCGAGATATTCAAGGTTTTATATTTTCCAGTCGAGGGGTGACTTTGCCTTGAAATTTTCAAGTTTTCTTGCGGGTTTTGTTCCGGAATCCTATTTTTGGTTTTTAGGGCATGGTACAAGCTGCATTTGAAGACCCAAATCAACTCTCTAGCTGCCGTAGTTTTCGAGTTGCAGCCATTTGAAAAAGTGCAAGTTTGGACCCTCTAGCTGCCTCCGTTTCCGAGATATTCAAGGTTTTATATTTTCCAGTCGAGGGGTGACTTTGCCTTGAAATTTTCAAGTTTTCTTGCGGGTTTTGTTCCGGAATCCTATTTTTGGTTTTTAGGGCATGGTACAAGCTGCATTTTTAGACCAAAATCAACTCTCTAGCTGCCGTAGTTTTCAGGTGCGTTCCGCTGCACCCCCCACTAACGCAAACTACGAAAACGACTATTGTATAGTTATGTGCTAGTTATGTGCTGGTTATGTGCTGCATTCAAAAGTTTTGTGCTCGTCAATTAAAAAAAATATTGACACTTCAAAATGGGGGGTGTAGAGGAACGTTCCGCTACACCCCCCCACTAGAAATATTGAACTAACCTTATTCAAACCCATGTCAGAGTTATGTGCTAGTTATGTGCTGGTTATGTGCCGCATTTAAAAGTTTTGTGCTAGTCAATTAAAAAAAATATTAGCAATTCAATGGGGGGGTGTATAAGAACGTTCCGCTCTTTAATTTTGTCTCGGAAAGTTTTTTGCTAGAACTAATAGTTACGGAGTTACAAACAGAGAAATAAAAACAAAAAAACTCTCCCCCCGCGCAAGCTCGCACCCCACCGGCAGAAACTTTTAGTGTAATATCCTCCAGCAACAACAATCGTGCCAAGTTCCGAAATTTCTTGAATTTTTCCTTCGATCACCAAATATTGGCACCCGGTACTTAATTTTTTTTATCATCCGTTTTTATCATACGCAGTATGCCGCCTCATGTACATTTGCCAAAAATGCCCCAAATTTTTTTCATGGACATCCGTTGGCATGCAATCTCATGGATGAAATTAAACCATTGTGGCTTAACGAATCGATGATTAAAAATAAAGAATTAGTTTTTGAAAAAACAAAAATGCATATGAAATACAAATGTGTCATTTCTTATCAGTATATCTGCTAGATCAAATGGTTTGCCCGATAGTGTGCGCTTAATGAAGTGGTTCATAAACTTGGGACAAACGAAATAATCGTAATAAAATAATGTGTGACACTGCACGTTCGGATTATGGGTCGGCTCCAAGCAGCACAAACAATATTTTCATATAAGGTTTCCATTTTGATGGATGCGATAAAAAAACACAATTACTATCTCCAAAGAGATTCTTCGACGACTCTTTGCTATTTTTCACGAATTAAAGATCAACAAAAGCATAAATCGAATACATGGTTGGTAATTTGTTCAAAAATAATTCTACTTTCATATGTTCTTGAATCTGATAGCATAATTGAATCTGTTACCTCAAAAACGACTTAAGTCGTTAAAACCAAACTAAAGCAGACCGACATTTATGTGATTTTTTTGACTTAATGGATTTATTATACGAGCATTATGTTGTGCATATAGTGTGGCTACTTCTAAGCAACCGTTTGCCACAGAAACAATGTATTTGAAATAATTTACTTATATTGTTTTTGAAATGACCTATTCAATCATTAGTTTGAACATAACTGGGGTATATTCGAAATTTATCATTCTTAGAGCCCGCGCAGATTTGTGTTTTATTCAAACCAAAAACGGAATTTTTCTAAGCAAAAATATTAATAAGTTATCCAAATGAAATTATTATTTGATTACTATGAGTTCTTCGTGCAACCAAAAGTGAAACAAAAGTCAATGATTTGCTAAACTTACCACTTACGATTACAAAAGTTATTACTTTCCGATTTTCTCGTTGGTGCAACAAAAATTTGATAAGTGAGTGTTTTTTGCTTTTCAAATATTATTTGAGTACTTTTCATTTCTCTATTTGGTGCAACAGAAATTTAGCGTAAAATTTGATAAGTTGATAAGTGGTTGGTGCAATAGGGCTTTGGTCTTATGTTTACACATTGCAGTGGATACACAAAGAAAAGTTAAGTATGCACTTAGATTACTATGCGGAAACGATCTTTCTATACAAATTCCTATGCTTTAAGTTCATGAACTATTGAACGCAGGAATTTATGCGTGCTTTTTTATGATTTTTTGATTCTTTAAGTGTTCAGATACGTTTGCGATCGAGAAGGATGGCGCATCCGGTACAACCATGAGTTGTATGAAATGTACGATGAGCTGCAAGTCTCGAAAATCGTCAAACTACAACGACTTCAATGGGCAGGGCATGTACAAAGAATGGACGACGATCGCATGCCTAAGAGAGTAATGAATGCAGAACGAGTCGACGGAGCGAGACTGCGAGGACGACCGAGATCTCGTTGGGAGAGCTCAGTAGGTGTGGACGCCGCGCAGCTGCTGGGCTCCCAAAATTGGAGGACGCGGTCACGTGACCGAGATAATTGGAGGACAATGATCCAGGCGGCCAAGGCCCGACGTCGGGCTGTCGCGCCACGATGATGATGATGATGATGATGATTTAAAAAGAAACCACTAGATGGACCACCCTGTACTGTTAAACGAGGGTTTTTAACTTTTTTTTATCAAATGAAAGTTTGTGAAAATTAAGGAGTCTGATATAATTTGGAAAACGTGTGTTAAAGTCAAAGTTTCAAATATCTTATTCGTTGCACTCTCCAATGCCGTTATGACTTAATTTCGATTGGGCTTCCTTATTTTCCCGATTGCTTGTTCTTCCTCTTCTGTTGGTATTCAATTTGCAGCTCTTCTTCGTATGATAACCTTCACTCGGATGAGTTTCCGTCCAGTGAATGAATCTCTTAAAAAGCAAGATCGTCAGATCAGATATTAGGGAGGGTGCAGCGGAACGTTGTTCCACACCCCCCATTTTGAACCGCTAATAATTTTTTTAATTCATGAGCACAAAACTTTTAAATGCGGCACATAACCAGCACATAACTAGCACATAACTCTGACATGGGTTTGAATAAGGTTAGTTCAATATTTCTAGTGGGGGGTGTAGCGGAACGTTCCTCTACACCCCCCATTTTGAAGTGTCAATATTTTTTTTATTTGACGAGCACAAAACTTTTGAATGCAGCACATAACCAGCACATAACTAGCACATAACTATACAATAGTCGTTTTCGTAGTTTGCGTTAGTGGGGGGTGCAGCGGAACGCACCTTTGATTTTTCTAAGTTTGTCGCTTGCTTTTCCGATTCCGGTTGCTTTTTTTGATAGAAACATTTGTGTTATTCATTTGTTCCTTCCACTCTGGTCTGCAGCGAGAACGTACGGCGTGTAGACGGCAATTCGTACTTGAATCGTTTTCGTGTGCAATTCCTTTTGCAAAAGATGGCTGCCTGGCTGGTTGTGGCTGCAAAGAATAAATTTTCTTGTAGATTGCACACCTTTACCAGACAGAATGAAATGTGTTGTCGTTTGTTCAAGCATAAAGTGACTGCTAGTCAATGAAAAGGAAGGACGACATTGTCGCGTTGTGCACAATGAAAAATCTAAATCTGTCGATATTTTCACAGGTTTCAATGGTGACCATATTTAGTATTTTAAACTATCGAAATTACAGTCTTTTTAAATTGCTTGAAATTTATACTCGTAAATTCATTTGCCTTAACTTCTAGCGGGTATGGCGCGTCACTTGGTTTAGCTGGCTGGCGTTTAGTTGGCATAAACCCGTTACGGACGATGCACGTTGCTAGCATGCGCCTCCTGCGCCCATTTAGCCGCCTACCTGTGACTAGCCAAGAAATGCTGTGGCTTATTATTACGCCACGCAACACAGAGGGAAGATAACACAAACATCCACGGCCACGAACGCCGTGGACGGGACTTGAACCCGTAACGACCGTAGTCAGACATTAAACTGGCGCGACGCCTCTACACACTGAGCCACCGATCGGCAGTATATGGAGGTTTATCATGTTTAAAATACCCACACCCATTAGATTGGATTACATTGGAAATAGGCCGTGGGCTGGCTCACGAGAACTGCGACCTGATGGTCTATTGTGATTTAGCCCTTTGTCTGCTTACAGGCCTTGGCCTGCCAATCAAGCTTAATCGTACTAATGAAGTTACTTAAATTTTTATTTGAGAGTGCGGAAACTTCATCTGGGTCAAGAAAAGCATTCCCAAAACATTCCATGCAAAAGAGGACGAGGGCCTCACACTCGCAGAGATTATGTTGCGAAGTCTCTTCTGAAAGAAGTTCGCAAATGTTTCTGACAATAAGTCAACTCTTACTGAGTAGTGATGAAACTCGTTTTTGTGAGCATATAGCAATAAACAGCTTTGTTTTTCTCAGACCCGGAAGGCCGTCCCAATACGCTGCTGCCTCGGTTCTCTCCCATACTTTAATGCCTCTTCTTACGTTGCACAGGGAAATCCCACAGAACGGCTCTGGTCTATGAAGAAGTGTGAACGATGCCAACCTGGCTGGCTCATCAGCGCATTCATTACCAGCAAGGCTGACATACTCCAGAACGCAGTATAGCGTCACTGTGTTTGAATATTCCAGTTCTTGGAGTACTTGCTAGCAGCCCCATACTAGTTTGTAAGTGACGGCTTAATTAGTGAGTGCCTTGATGGCTACCTGACTATAAGAAAAGATTACTATGGGCCTATTACAGTACCCAGCAGCCGTGCAAAGTAGAGCACAGGATTGTACGGGTGCATTTCTGCTTGAAAGACTGTAGGAAATCCTCCCATAGAGATGAATTTTAGCTAGACGAGGTCTACACCCTGGTTTTCATTAAATACTAGCTGAAAACACTGTCATGACATTGTCGCTTCTCTTCCAATTTTACACTAATTTCGTTCGTTTTGGATATTTTTTTCACGGTCGATCACCGCGGATGAGCGAGTAAATTGAGAAGAAAGGAAGAAGAATAATCTTTTTTTTACCAACATACCGTACGTGGATCATGTTTGGAGCGACTTTTTATTGTCACAAATAGTCGTAGTTTCAACGTATGATCCGTAAGCTTCATAAACCGAGATGATGCCAACATCTTTAGTACAGTTACCGTCTTACTTTGATTCCACCTTCCCAAATACACTCGTGTAAAATTCCCTTATCCCAAATGATGCCGCCCTATTTGGTTCGGTTAAACAAGTTTTTACTGTGGTATCATTTTGGAGTCGATAATCTAATTTTTCTCCCTGGTCTCCCGAAAGTGCTTGTGAGAAATTCCGTTTTCTGAAATCTCGCGCCCTCTTTGGTTCTGTAAATCGGGGTTCCAATGTGTGTGGTATTATTTTGGAGTCGCGAACTACCTTATTTTGTTCCCCGGTCTCCCGAAAGTACCTGCGAAACATTTCGTCATCCAAAATGACGCTGAACTCTTGGGTTCGGTTAAACGGGATTTTACTGTACATGATCGAGAACTCAAACTACTCTCTAAACCTTTCCAGCGGTGTATTAAACCTTACGCATAAGTTTGAACGCAATAAGTGGTGGTTGCGGAGTCTATAAGCCAAAACCAAACGTACTCCGTGGTGTGTGGGTTTTGGGTTGACAGCTCCGGAATCCACCACATTCCATTCCATGCACGAGCCAGAGCCCGGCTGCCACGACGTTTGTGCGCAAAATCCGAACTTAACGGAGTCAAATTTTGTTTATGTTTAAACAACGTTTATGTAAGAAACCGTTTATACGTGTTGGCGGCCGCCAAGGTGTTGTTTACGCAAAACTTTTGCAATGCAATTGACGGTGTGTAAAATTAAATCAGATAAGCGAAAATTGAGTTCATCATCGAATTTGACTTTTAAAATAACGCCTGGCTCGCGATGGATTAGATTGCAGTGAGTCTCCCCGAAATTTGGATTGCGATCATTCGGAGTGGGTCCCATTGTCCCGCGTCCAAATCTCTCTCTCTCAATTGCCCTAACCCCTTGTGGGGCATAGCGCGTCAACTGTTCCGTGTGGCCCTGTTGACGTTTCGACGGCATAAACTGGTTTCGGAGATTGCATTTGCCAGCATGCACCTCCTGCACATCCATGGCCACGAACGTCTTGTCGTGGACAGGATTCGAACCCGAAACGCCGGTAGTCAATCATGAGACTGATGCCTCGACACACTGTGCTACCGGTCGCCCCCTGGAGGCTAATGTTTGTCCAACTTTAACGACCCTTTTTTTAATTTCATCAACCTATCTGGAAACACTTTCCTCTTCTTGGCTGTAATAAGAAGTTAAAATTTCCAGTGTGTTTCTTCCGAAACATTAGATGCAAAGAATCTGAATTCAAGTGGAAAAATCCTCTATTTAAAGGTAAACATTTCATTTCAATTCCATTTCGAACAGGACGCTATTTTGTCACCCATTCGTGCAAACATGAAATAAATTTCCGTTGCATATAAATGGTCTCGTCTACAGAGAAACGGTGCCATTGTTAAGTACTTGGCGTGCTCACTCGATTTGAAGGAGAAGGATATCGAGCGGAGTGCTTTAGAGACTAGGCCAAATGCAAGGACCAGTCAAGATCTTGTGAATCATACTGACAGGTTCTACCTCTGCAATTTTTCTTTATTTTTTGTCGATAAGGAAACGATGTATTATTGTCAGTTTTGTCATTGTCCGATAAAATTGCAACGGCAATATATCGATGGATTTGAGCTCTGCTATCGATTTTCTTTCTGCATGAACATGTTTCCATTTTTTAGAAGTGATGGGTCGAAGTCTATAGCTGACTTTCCTTAATGGTTGCCGACCGAATACCTTCTTGTCCATTGTTGTCTTATTCACAAAATCTATCTATACTTAACACCTAGTGGGGCGTAGAACGTCAACTACTCTTGCGCGAGATCGTATTCGGTTCTGGGCAATGGGACGCATCTGTTCCCACGACTTACCCAGCAATGCACACTCGTCAGCCACGGATCGGCGCCATAAATTTCAGGGGCGCCCCTTTGATCGGCCTTCGTTGGGAATAGGGTCCCATTTCAAGGCATATCCGGTAATTTAGTTTTCACCCTTCCGCTTATCCACTATCATTTTTGGCTCCCCGCAGGGGACATCCAGTGATTCGATAGGCTAATGATTTTTTGGGTGTAGCGAACCTACGGACCTGATGCTAGGCAAGGAGGTGGTGAGGATGGTTTCGACTGCTTTTCACCGGCATAGGGTAAAGGGGCTTTGGCGCTGATCCCTATGCCAGCCTTTGGGGACTGACGTTCCACGTACCTCAGTTATGAAGTTATTGGTGGCGGCGTGACAATCTCGCTAGTGGTTTCCGTCGTTATGGGGTGTCACCGTTGTTGCATGATGGTCTCGTATTAGATTCCGTCGTTATGGCTGGCGACACCTGTATGACGCTGCAGAAGGTGTATACTAGCAACTGCACTTCCGAAAAGTAGATATGCTATCGAAACGTCAACAAGGCATAGAAATACTAGAGATGTTGACGCGCCCATGCCCCTGGAGGGGTCAAGGCAACAAACATAATGAACTACGCAAGGGGGCTATATATATACTTTTCAGAAAGGTTACTGGAGCTGGCCCAGGTGCTGATTCCTAGACTTGATGAGAACACGGCTTTGGGGTCTTCCCAAGCTCCGATTCTAACATAGGTGCAGAGCTGGTGGAAATGGAGAGAATACTGATTCCTATATTGCTTTGGGGCCTGACAACCCCACGGACCCAGCCGACTACCCTACTAGTACCCAAACATGGTACCGGCGTGTGGTGGGAAAAGAAGAACTTTCGCTATCTGAGGAAAGCGCTTACCAAGGAACGGAAGCGCTCTCGTGAATGCTTACCACTACGAGAGGAACGTAAGCACTTTTAACTCTTTTGGGGATAGTGGGCTTAGCTAAGCCCGGGGATGCACTCCATTAGTCAGCGAGATATTTCGTGGGGACGGAACTTTAGGTAAAATAATGACCGTGAAGGTCGGGCAGTGCCACCTGGCTAACGAGTTAATCAGCGGCCTATGCTTGCTGTAGTTCAGTTCGGAAGACGTGGGCGGTGTTTTCACCGCTCTTTGCCCCTGCCCTTTACATATTGATAAAATTCATAGGCCTGCGGAAGACAACACAAACATGGAAGGCTAAAATGGGGGATAATAAAAAAATGGAGCAATTAGGAAAGAACGGTTGCCTGACGGCGCAGATGCCCTCGTGCTCGCATCGGGGTCCGGGTGTAGTGGGACCCTCGGCCTCTAGTTTCGTACCACCTACCGATCACTACTCATTGGGTGCTGCCTTCGATCCATCGGTGGAAGCAGCACGAACAGACCAGAATTAGGTTCCTTGCAGATCAGCTTCTACTACGAGGCCGGCGAACAAGTAGAAGGGGAGGACAGAGTGTGCTGCAAAAAGGATAAAAACGGACGGAGCAACAATTGTAAGAGAGATAAAGAGCAAAACGAAAAGAAAAACATAAAAGAACTACGATTGGGGTAAACCCCAATCATGCAATACTCTAGATGAATTTGAACCTGGTTTTGAATCTAACTGATATTGTTAATTAAGTGTTAAGTACAAAATTTCAGCCCGATAAATTGTATAGGTAATGAGTAAATTGGCTTAACGTATTTCATGAAATAGTGCAGTTTGTATGGGAGGGGGTAGAAGGAGGGTGAGTATTACAATAAATTTTATAATGTAGGGTACAATTATCATAAAAGTGATATATTCAAAATTTCAAAGCAAGATGTTTTATAGTTTCTGAGAAAATCTGATTATTGTAAATTATCAAAAATGTGTCATTTTGTATGGGAGGGGTTAGACGGAGTAAGGGTAATCGATTAATTTTTTTGAATCTAACTGATATTGTTAATTAAGTGCTATGTACAAAATTTCAGCCCGATAAATTGTATACGTACTGAGTAAATTGGCTTAACGTATTTCATGAAATAGTGCAGTTTGTATGGGAGGGGGTAGAAGGAGGGTGAGGATTACAATAAGTTTTATAACATAGGTTACAATTATCATAAAAGTGATATATTAAAAATTTCAAAGCAATATGTTTTATAGTTTCTGAGAAAATCTGATTATTGTAAATTTTCAAAAATGTGTCATTTTGTATGGGAGGGGGTAGAAGGGGTGGAGCGATTTAGCCCGTTCACGAACTTAGCCTTCATTTTTTGTCAAAAATAACGTGTGCAAAATTTGACCTTCATAGCTCAACGCGTTCTCGAGCTAGAGAGGTCACGGACGGACGGACGGACAGACGGACAGACGGACATCCGGTTTTGAGATATTCGAGTGATAATATGAACTTCTGTATCATTCATTTTTTTCTGCGAGCCTTATTTCTTAGCGTTACAAACTTTGTGGCAAACTTATAATACTCTCAGATTTCATATAGAGTATAAAAATATTGCATCTCTTATCATCTATATGATCAACAGCTTATAGGTAATCCTGAGGCCAGCAGAGGTGCAACACTATTTTCCCTGCGCGTAATTCACTCATAAGCTCTGTAAGCTGCTGAGCACAAGAATAACAGAAAAATGCAATACTATGTGTACAGAAAATTTTAAGTTGTTTAAAAGGACAATCCTGAAAATGAAAAGGTATCCAGGGCTCCTCCGCGCTTCCTCCGGACACAGAAGAGGCCTCAATTCTGGCAATTCCAAGCCTTTATCGGGGCCTTAAATAAGTGGGTAAACCACAAAAGACGAACATTAAACCAGGACTGCATTGTTAAACTAAATCTAAAAGGAAAAACTAATCTGTAGGAAAGATGGAGGTATAACACAGAGGAAAGCACAGTTATTTGAAGGGAGATACCTTAATTAAAAATGGCTAAGTTTGAAAACTTAGAGCGAGTAGCTTAAGTGCGCTTGTGGGGATGCATTAAGGTGGAAGGACCAAAAATCAGAGCATGGGAAAACATAGTATTTTCGAAAGTACTCAGTATTAATTACGGTTTAAAAAATACCAAATACTATTGTACTTAAATACCTTTTTTGGAAGAGTACTTAATTACAAAATGTGATGATTCCTTTTTTGAAATTGGAAGAGATATCGAGTACTCATTACTTTAATTCTTAAATTAAACTCGTTATTTTTTTCAAACATACAAATTTTTTTTTATTAGTCTATTCCGTACTTCACTACCTACTCCTTTTTCGGACACTTTTCTCTATTCCCCCTTTCCTGTTTACCTTATCATCATCGTGCCGCGACAGCCCGGCGTTCGGCCTTGGCCGCCTGGATCGTTGTCCTCCAATTATCTCGGTCACGCAGCCACGTCCTCCAATCTTGGAAGCCCAGTAGTTACGTGGCGTCCGCATTTACTGAGCTCTCCCAACGAGATCTCGGTCGTCCTCGCAATCTCGCTCCGTCGAGTCGTCGTCCGTTCATTACTCTCTTTGGCATATGATCATCGTCCATTCGTTGTACAAGCCCTGCCCATTGAAGTCGTTGTAGTTTGACGATTTTCGAAACTTCTAGCTCATCGCACAGTTCATACAACTCATGGTTGTACCGGATGCGCCATCCATCTCGATCGCAAGCAGTCCCGAAAATTTGCTGCAGAACCTTGCGTTCGAATGTGTCTAGCATTTTCCCGGATGCTTGAGTTAGGGTTCATGTTTCGCAACCATAGCATAGTACTGGTCGTATGATGGTTTTGTACACGCGGAGCTTCGTGTTTCTGTGCACATGCGTCGATTTCATAATGGGGAGAACCGAGAAAAAAGTCTTATTAGCTAATTGTATCCGGTGCTTATTCTCGTCGGTTTCGTTGGCGTCTCTTGGCAAGTTGCAACCCAGGTATATGAAGTCGTTCACGAACCCGATGTTGAGGTCCCGCACAATGATGCTCGACTGTGCAGGTGTCCTTGTCGTCGATTGCATCATTATTTTAGCTCTACCCTCGTTGATACGTAACCCAACTTCTTCTGCAGCGGTGTCAAGCGTATGTAGGAGTTCTCCTTCGTCGGCATACGCTACTAATTGTGTCGACTTGATGAGTAGCGTCTCGCTGTTGTCCATATTCAAAGCCCGAACACCATATTCCAGTGCTAGGTTGAAGAGCGTCGGTGCCAGTTTATCGCCCTGCTTCAGACCAGTGCGCGTTTTAAATATTGTAGATCAGTAAGTATATTATGGATCTGACCTGTGAGACGGAGTTGGTCATCGTCATCTTTGTCAGTCGCACTAATTTTGCTGGTATACCAAATTGCAACATGATGTTGTACAGTACTAAACGATCAATACTATCGTAAGCCTGCTCGAAGTCCACAAAGATTTGGTAAACGTCTACGTTATACTCCCAGCACCTCTGAAGTATCAGTTTGACTGTAAAGAGCTGATCGGATGTGGACCGACCAGGTCTGGAACTGCTTTGATATTCGCCAATGATTCGTTCTGCGTACGGTTTTATTCTATTTTCCAGAATTTTCGTCAACATTGTCTAGGACGCACAGACTAGTGATATGCCTCTGTAATTCTTACACCACAGTTTATATCCATTTTTGTGAATTGGACGGATGATGCTTCTGCGCCAGCCGTCTGGGATCACCTCGTCCTCTTATATTCGCAGGAGTAATTGATGTATGGCATTAACTGGACCCGCTCCACCGAATTTTACAGGGTTTCCAGACGCCAATCTCTATTGTCGCACTAGGTGGTCGTGATCGTTCGGTCACCGCTCTACGATAGTAATCTAGAGCTTGGAGATCAAATCTCGGCGCGATCAAAATCTGCCTGGTGGTACTAATAGAACTCTCACAGTGCTCCGGGATTGTCAGTATAAAGATGGCGCGGATAGGAGGTGCATGCTAGCAACTGCACTTCCGAAGAGTAGATATGCTACAACAAGGCATAGAAATGCTAGAGATGTTGACGCGCCCATGCCCCTGGAAGGGTCAAGGCAATTAGGAAGAGAATCTCTATCAGTATAGTGAGTGCAAAGACGTAGAGTGAGCCTTCGAAAATTCAGTAGAAATCAGTAGTTCCCTCTACGCTGGAGAGCGAGAAAAATAGACATACACGAGTATATCTTTTAGTCTTAAAATTTCATGTCTCTGAAGATACTCGCTATTTTAAACCTAGTATATTTTCCGTGTGTTGAAAAAGATGGAAGTATTTTATGCAGAGCCTGCGGGTTGCGATCTGCAATTGAAGGCTTGCAGATAGTGATGTGTGCAAATATATTTCGGTTTTACAAAGGATGCTGTTATCTCCTTATTATAATGAGAAAATAAAATAGTAATTCATTCAGTTATACGAATATATAGTAAAATCAATCATTACTCTAAATACAATCTGGTGTCTTCATTTCTGTAGTCCAAAAAATGAACCATATCCAGTGAGTACCAAAAGGTCCAAGTAGTTAAATGTCATATATAACATTTTTTTTAAAAATGGCTAAGTTCATATCACACAACGGTTGTCGCACTCGGTGGCCGTGATCGTTCGGTCACCGCTCTACGATACTAATCTAGAGCTTGGAGATCAAATCTCGGCACGATAAGTACTAATAGAACTCTCACAGTGCTCCGAGCTTGTCCGTATAAAGACGGCGAGGAGAGGAGGTGCATACTAGCAACTTCACTTCCGAAAAGTAGATATGCTATTGAAACGTCAACAAGGCATTGAAATGCGCCCATGCCCCTGGAGGAGTCAAGGCAATCAGAGTACTGTTGCCAATTTGTTTTATGAATTCTCTCCACTGAGTTTTTGATGGACACAACATGCTGTGAAAAATGTAATTTTCTCCATGACGAAAATTTCTTCCCTGGCTAGGACCAGCATATGAAGACAATTCAGAAATGACACCCGCATTGTCATAGCCATACGATTTTTTGTCAGTAGTCAATTTTGAGCTATGAAATTTGACAGTTGACGGATGGCTAGATGCGGCTGTTGTTCATAACAAAACAACCTGTTGCAAAGCTGCTTCGATACTGCTGGCACAGCGTGTTGCGATTCCGATTTGTTTTATAAACTTAGCCAATGATAATATAAAACTTATACGCATTATCAACCTACATTCGAATGCCGCGGATTCTGACGGAAACAATACGCCATTGCGATTAACAGCGGTAATAAGAAATTAGCAACTGGTGTTGTTAGTACATACATATGTATATTTGTTAACATCCTTCACAAGCGGTTTTACATTAACAGAGTGAATTGGTTTATTTTATGAAACATGGTTTTTGAATGCAAAATACCTAGGAGCGTTTCCGTTTCCAATCGATTTCTGATTTTAGTTTTGTTCATATTCACTTAACTGAAAACCTTTTCGCAATTGGCAAACGCAACTGGCAGCGCTCGAATGTTGTCAACTAGCCTCATTATCGTTGCAAACTGTGGCGTCTCGTCTGCGTCAGAGATGTCAAATCTCTGACTTTTTTCCAAAAATCCTCTGGGCTTATGTTACCATCCAATTCTTCATTGAACATGAGCAGCAGCTTCTGAAATTCTACGTTAACGACCTCGACGTCCACTTCAAAATAATAGGCCACCTTAGAAAGGTTATGTAGTCGCCGAATGTTGGAAGGCTGAATAGCTTAGCTCCTACTACATTGAAAGGAAATCTTTTGTAAATTTGAGTTGCAAGTTGAATTAAAAAACCACAACAAATCTTCCGAAACTCATCCACATGAGCTGTTGGAAGATTGGGATGGAGATTCTTCAAAGATTCGAGCTCGCTTGCAACAATATTCAACACATTCAAGGTTGCATCCTGTTCGTTGCAGAAATGATGGCGAACACCAATGCTGAAAAGCAAACTCTTTCGATAACTTTTTATGTAATTGAGTAGGATCTATAAAAAGAGTTAATGAATATAATAGTAAATTATGTTCAAATCGTTAATTAAATTAAATGTGTACCTGGAGGCATTGAAAGGGGCTCGCATACAAAGTGAACGCTGATTTGAATCTTTTCATGAGGATCTAACGAGACTTTTTATTTGCTGCGAATATTTAAGATTATACAGGCCGGGCTGATGCCATATCCCACTGGTGAGAATAAGGTTAACAAAGAAGAAATAAAACGTGTTTACTATGGGGATGGGCATCAACCCATAATCAACACACATTGATTAGATAGGTAGATGGGCTGCTGTGACAAAACACAGCTCACTTAGACTTCAAATAGGTCCGTTGTGATACCCCTAACACACATCCTCTCTCAATATTTCTGATAGTTAGAACCATCCAGAGCGAACAATAAAACTCTGGAGTTTTCCAACATCCGCGCTTTCTAGCTCTTCCAAGTCAGTGAAGAAGTAGGATCCAAGTAACGACCTCCTTCTAACTGCAAAAGCTGGACAGGAGCAGAGAAGGTGGAAACTACTTTCCTCCTCGTTCACGTCCCCACAGCTCCTGCAAAAGTCATTGTAGGGAAACCGAAGTCTCCTGGCATGTTCCCCAATGAGACAATGCCCAGTGATAACACCCACCACCGAGCTAATATGCCTTCTGTTTAGCGACAGTAAATTTTCAGATCCATACTGGACGCTGTATGGGCCACAGCGATCGAGTTGTGCGGCAGGTATTGCCATCAATCCATCTTGCATTGGCTTTGTTAATCGCCTCAGATTTGACAATCAGTTTGCAGGAAGCAATGGGAGGATAGATATCACCATATAGTTGGGGTTCCCCATTCAAACAGCCCAGTCTGGCAAGCTCATCAGCCTGACAGTTACCTTCCAGGCCACTGTGGCCAGGGACCCAGCACAGGACAATGTTAAAATAGCTCCCCAATTCAGAGAGGTATGATCGACAATAATCCACAGTCTTAGATGTACACAAGACTGAATCCAGCGATCTGATTGCAGTCTGGCTATCCGTATAGATGACAATGTCTCTGCCAGCTATAACATGTCGTCCTAAAAAGATAAGAGCTTCCGAAATCGCCGTGATCTCCGCCTGCAAAACACTACAGTGAGATGGTAGACGGAAAGTCAGGCTTAGATTTAATCTGTCGCAATAGACACCCGCTCCTACCCCTCCGTCTGTTTTGGATCCGTCCGTATATATACCGATAGAGTCAGCAATTGGAAACTCGCTTTCCTTCCACTGATCCCGACTTGGGATGACGGATGTGAAGTTCTTGCTGAACAGATGTTTAGGAGCGGAATAGTCAGTTGCTGTAGGAATATCCAAACCATTTAAAATTGATGAGTGGCCGAAGGCAGACGAGATCCACAGTCCCGTTTCACGAAGGCGTATGGAAGTAATTGCAGCAGTTTGTTCGCCTATGATATCCAGAGGAAGCTGGTTGAGCAGTACGTCCAAGGCTGCAGACGGAGTTGACTTCAGTGCTCCGCTAATGAGGACGCAGGCTAGTCTTTGGACCTTGCCCAGCAGGCTGCAATTGGCTGCAATATAAAAGGCTCCGAAAAAACTAATCTAGTCCCTCCTAACTGTGGGGGCACGATAGAAGGTACCTTGTACCTCCTAGTAAAAAGAACAAGTTCAGTCTTACTCGGATTAACCTTTAAGCCACAGGAATTGGCCCAATCTATAAGTAGAGAGAGGGCATTCTGAAGCACCTCACTGAGAACGCTTGGGAACTTACCCGAAATAGCAATGGCAACATCATCCGCATAGGCTATCACCCTGCAACCCAGTCTTTCTAAGTCAAGAAGCAGCGAGTTAACCACTAAGTTCCAAAAAAGTGGGGATAAGACGCCACCTTCCGGAGTGCCCCGAATTACTCGTCTATGTTCCGACGATGAGCCCAGGCTAGTGTGAACAACCCTCGATGTCAATAAAAGGTTGACAAGTTCGCAGAGTGACTTGCTCACATGCAACCCAGAAAGCGCGTTGATGATAGTTTCGGGTTTGACGTAGTTAAATGCGCTCTCAATGTCCAGGAACACGACCATGGTATATTCCTTGTAGTTAAGAGATTTCTCGATGTAGCCTACTAAAGAGTGCAAAGCTGAATCCACCGATCTACCTTAGTAGGCATGTTGGGATGTAGAAAGAGCCGCGATGGAATACTACTCCGTAGATAAAAATCAATCAGCCTCTCAAACATCTTCAGCAGATTAGATGACAGGCTGATAGGTCTAAAATCATTGGCGCGTGCGTGCGTGCTTTTATCCGCTTTCGGGATCAAAGTCACGTTCACTTCAGTCCATATACGTGGGATATAGACCAGCTCCAAACATGCCCTGAAAATGGCTTCGATACATGTGGATATAATATCAGATGTGTGTTGCAAATCAGCCGGAATAATGCCATCACGTCCAGGCGACTTGAATGCATCAAAGCTTCGAATAGCCCATAAAATTTTTTCACTGGAAATAATACCTATAGAGGCACAATCACAAGGAGCAGTCACTTCTGAAGTAGTGCCAGTGAATGGGAAATTAGCTGAGCTATCTGGGAAGTGGGTATCCAATAAAAGATGAATAGTCTCCGAACTAGTGGTGGTCCATGAACCGTCATGCTTCAATAAATAGCTAGGAGCAGCAGGATTAGAAGCGAGGATCTTACGTATTGTAGTTTGGAGGCTTATCCCACCTTATCGATCTTTTCACAAAAATATCTCCAAGAGCTACGCTTAGCCTTTCGCAGTTCTTTCTTAAACGTGCTAAGTTCCTTCTTATATGGAGCCCAATTCGACTCCAGCCAAGTAGATTTCGCCTTATTGAAGGATCTTCTGCATAGATATCTAAGTTCTGAGATACGCGCATTCCACCATGCGGGTTTCTTTTTACCCTTAATTTTACTGATTGGGCATGATTTGGAAGCAGCTTTATTCAGTGCACTTGTCAGAGTTTGTACCATGTCATCCAGCTCTGACTTGTTTGACGGCTGGTGAGGCAGAGTGGGTAGTACCTCCAGTAGAACCTTCCTATATCTGACCCAGTTTGTCCTTTTCCGATTGAGAACGATAGGCTTGGGCTCGGGAAGCTCATCAATGCTGAATTGGAGGTAGCGATGATCAGAGAACGAGTGATCCGTTGACACTCTCCAATCTTTTACTAAGTGATGAATAGACTCCGAGACAAGCGATATGTCTAGGACATCCTGTCTATTTTTGGTGACGAACGTAGGCTCGCATCCAATATTACACAACAGAAGGTTTGTGCCAATGATAAAATCGAAGAGTAGCTCTCCCCGATCATTAGTATTAGAACTACCCCAGATGGTATGATGGGCATTTGAGTCGCAGCCCAAAACAAGATCAATTTTCGAGGTATTAGCATTGGCTATCGCTTCTCTTAGATTTTCCTGAGGGAAGGTACCAATGTGGTCATAAGGCATATATGCCGATATAATCCAATAGCGCTTGGTCCTAAGTTCCAAACTAACTACCACAGAGTCCCTGTCACTGAACTCTCGAATAAAAATTGCTTTTAGAGCTTTTCTCACAAGAATGCAGGACCGGGGTATACCCTAGTCGACAACACAAAAAATGGTATAATTTGAAGACTCTAGGCCACACACAAAATCGCGAGAGACCCAGGGCTCCTGTACTAATGCAATATCTTCGCCAGTTCTCGCCAGGCGAAGAAGAAGAGCAGCCACATTGATTAACCATTATTGAACTTCTCAAAAGAAAAATGCCCGAGGATATGCTATACAGAATCAGAATCATTTTGCGTTTCTGTCTTTATAAAATGAATCCTGATAATCCCACGGAATCGGGCACAGATTAAATCGTCTTCTTACATGTCCCCACATTAAATGTTTGTTAAGAACTCGTTCTTAGCTTTTACGAAGGCCGCATAGAGGAGACTTCAATTTTCTTCCCGAAATTGCATTTTACGTATTCGGATCACATGTGTGCAGTTTTTCCGGTTCAAGGAATTGTAGCGTCTTCGCAACCTTCAGTGCATACAAAATCGATTCGGTCTCTTCTTTAAAACCGTGCGAGGTTCCATTCGAATCCTCCGCTCCTATTTCAAAGTTTTCCTCGATTCTTCCATACGTGGTGTGATGTGTTCACATACACATGAGTCTACTATGTCTGCCACTGTCGTCTGTAATACGAGGGATAAGGCTGAAAATTGAATCAACAAATTCGAGAAAATGAAAAATAACGTAAACCAGAAGACATTCGTGCGGAAGGTGCCACAATCATGACATGCTGGCAAAAAATAAGATGGTGATGGTACCTAATGCCTGCTACAGATAATGGCCCATCGCGATGGTGACTTTGATGGCCGCCATCGCACACCAAATGTCAATTCAAATATTTTCAAATACCGTCCGTCCACACAATGGTCTGCGATGGGCCATCAGGAAATTGCGTATCCATGGCCTACTATTGAAATTGAAAGCTGTCGCTCTGTGCATCACGGCAGCTATAATCAAACGGATCGGGTATGACAGAAGGTCGGTGGTAGTAGCACTGTGATAATTGTGTAGTGGCCTGTCAACTTAAATCAGCTGTTCAAAGTTGTGGACACGATGGGCCATCGTGTGGAGGAAAATGGCTCTCGAAGCCATTTGTGGCCATCCGATGGCCCATCGCTGTTGACAGAAATGACGGTTACGCGGCATTGGCCACTGAACGCCATCCGTCTGTCCACACAGTGGCGATGGCCCCGAATGGCCGGGGCTGGACCATTGTCTGTAGCAGGCATAAGATGGACGGAACGATGCTGAGTAAATTGCACTGAATCTGAATTGGGGTTTCTTTCGTAATACATCAAAAGTCTGGTGGTGGCTAGCTAGCAGATTACCTATGATTTGATTCAATTGAACGGTGGACTATACATGGTCTCTGGAATATCTTGACGTATCTATTGAAAAAACCGTTTGCTCATGACTTACCTATATATTGACGATTGGGAGTCAGATGGAACTTCAATTTCCGTCGGTTACTTGCGAAAATGTATGTTCTGTATAGGGTTCATGGAATTCAATTATCAGGATGTTCACATAAAAGCTGGAAATGAACTTAGGTCATGGATTACTATTCTATTCGATTTTGTGGTGAATTGTACTCAGCATAGTGTCAATCTGGGCAAGATGTTACTACACTAAAAACAATGAAATCACGAGGATCACTTCTTAAGTCGACTTTACCATCTAGTTTGTCAATTGCCTCGACCCTTCCGGGGGAGTACTACTACTTTGTCTTAACTCCTAGTAGGACGTAGCGCATCAAATATTCTTGCGCGTCATCGTACTCTGTTCTGGGCAATAAGACGCAATTTTCCCATGTTATTCCCAGCGAATAACACTCTTTTGTCACAGAACGGTGCGGGGCGCCATGAAATTTTAGGACATCCTCTTGGTCGGAGTTGATTGGAATGGGGTTTTAGTTCATGGGATGTAAAGCAGCGGGCGGCCGGTAGCACAGTGCGTAGAGGCATCAGTCTCATGTCTGACTACCGGCGTTTCGGGTTCAAATCCCGTCCACGACGACGTTCGTGGCCATGGATGTTTCTGTTGTCTTTTCCTGTGGTGCGGGGCGTAATAATAAGCCAGAATAACACCCGAATGTCGTAGGTAGGCAGCTAAATGCGGGAGCAGGAGGTGCATGCTGGCAAATGCATTCTCTGAAACTAGTTTATGCCAAAGAATTTTAACTAGGCCGCTTGGAATAGTTGACGCGCAATTCCCCACACGAGGTTAGGGCAATTGAGTAGTACGTAAAGCAATGTATTTACCATCCCTACGAAATGTGAGACCTATCCAATGCCATTTACGCCAGCCTATCAATTAATCGACTAGCATCTGACTCGAACCCCGACTTAGCTTTTCATTTAATATTGTTTCGGGCCTGAAAATTCTTAAAATTTGACGAAAATATGAACTGACGAAACCTTGCAGCTTCCAGCTTATGGTAACTTTCCAGGTGCTGCTTCCTTATAATAGTGCGGACAGTACCAGGGAGCGAACAGGCCCAGCTTGGTCTTAATACTGAGATAACTGCTTTGCTAGAATTTAGACCGCATGTCGAATGCGCATTTGGGGTGGCTGATACGACGAGCGATGTCCTGCTCCGTACCTCCATTTTTGGCAGCGGAAACGCTTCCTAGGTAGACGAAATTGCCCACTTCTCTTCAGGCTGCCCATTAATATTGATAGCAGTAGATGTAGGATTTTCCACAACGGTGACCTAAAAACCTTGGTCTTGTTAGTGTTTACCTTTAGCTCAACCTTGCTCGCCCCCCTTTTGAAATGATCTAACACGCCACTGCGGACAGATCCATGATTTTGCGGGAGAGTAGTCAAAGTTCCCCAAACTTTATCTTTATGCAAAACGCGACATTACGCGCCATCCTAGGTTGCGTTAATATTAGCCGCAATCTTTCCGGGGATGCCTCTCCCGCGCAAAGGAGCCCGTATTGACTCCCGGTTCACTCTGTCGAACGCCTTCTCGGAATCAAAGAAAGCAAGTCAACCGGAGAATCGAACTCAGCGCATTACTCCATGTGGCCCAGTTGACGTTTCGTTGGCATAAACTATTTTCGAAAAATGCACTTGCCAGCATGCACCTCCTGCTCCCTCATTTAGCTGCCTACCTGCGACAAGTCGGGAGATGTTGTGGCTTATTACGCCCCGCACCACAGGGGGAAGACAACATAACCATCCTTGGCCACGAACGTTGGCGTGGACGGGATTCGAACCCGGAATACCGGAAGTCAGACATGAAACTGATGCCTTAACGAACTGAGTTACCGGTCGCCAATTCAGGTGTTAATGTGATCGCCACAGGAAAGTCCGGATCGAAAGCCGCCCTTGTAATGAACCACCTGTAATGTCCGTCAACCATTCCATCCTTATCGACAATTTTTTTTATTCCCCATTTTTACCTCCCCTGTTTGTGTTGTCTTCCCCAGGCCTATGAATTTTTGTTAATACGTAAAGGACAGGGGCAACGAGCGGCGAAAACCCCGCCCACATCTCCCGAACTGAGCTACAGAAAGCATAGGCCGCTGCTTCGCTCGTTGAGGGGCCTTTTTCTTCGCCAGATGGCACGGCCCGACCTTCACGGTTGTTATGCTACCTAAGGCTCCGTCCCCACGGGCATCTTCGGATGCCCACCAAACCGTCCGTTACACCCTGCTATTCATTGCATTGTGCTTTCTGAGTGCTTCTTCACTCTTTCAAGGAGAATTTTAGCTATTATTTTGTAGTCCGGATGGCGCAACGGTTAGCACATTTGCCTTTTATGCACTGGGCCCGGTTCGATTTCTACTGAATGCGGTAGTTTTCGATGAAAAAGGGGATTTACTTGTCGGACTATGAGCCCACACAGCTGTTAAATGAGTGGGTGCAACAACCCGGCAGTTATGCTTGGCGCTGCTTGAGAAAGTTCGGCAGGGATACCGTTGAGTACGGCGGCCTTTCCTCGTTTAAGTGCAATAATTGCAACGACTATTTCCTCTTTATGAAATTTCCGCTGTGTTTAATCATGCATAGCGCAAGTTGTTAAGAATAAAGTAGAGTCGCGCTCGGTGGCCGTGGTCGTTCGGTCACCGGTCTACGATACTAATCTAGAGCTCGAAGTTCAAATCTCGGCGCAATCAAAAACTGCCCGTCTGTACTAATAGAATTCTCACAGTGCTCCGAGCTTGTCAGTATAAAGACGGCACGGATAGGAGGTGCATGCTGGCAACTGCACTTCCGAAAAGTAGATATGCTATCGAAACGTCAACAAGGCATAGAAATGCTAGAGATTTTGACGCACCCATGCCCCTGGATGGGTCAAAGCAATTAACAATTGCCAATGATATAAATGGAAATAAAATAAATACTATAACTGGCGCTACAGTCCAATCTGGACCATGGCCTCGATATGAATAAGCGTCAACCGGTTTATTTACCACATAAATGGGCGCTCATTTAACAGCTGAGTGGGCTCATAGTCCGACTCATAAATCCCCTTTTGTATCAAAAACTACTGCATTCAGTGGGACTCGCACCGGGGCGGGTGCCCAGTGCAAGGAAGGCGAATGTGCTAACTGAAGCGCTATCCGGATTACAAACCCCTGATACACCCGAAGAAATTTTCGCCTATTCATCCTTCAGAGCTTGTTCCAGCTCTTGTAAGGTATGAGGAGAGTTGGAAGCGGTCCTAATGCGTTGCCCCAGTTAGTCCCATAATTTCCTGTGGGAGTTAAATCTGGGCTTCACGTTGGTCAGTGAAAAAAGATTAATATTATTAGCAGTGAAGAAGGTTGATATTATTAGGAGTGAAGAATTCACGCCCTGTGTTTTCAGTATGAGGGCGGGCTCCATCAAAACAAAATCCTGTCCACCAGCATGTGCTCTTGCAGTAACATGAAGGATTAGCCCTTCGTTGATGTATCACTGAGCTGTCAAATTGTCATTAAGGATCACAACTAAATCACTTTTGTGATTAAAGGAAACAGCGTTCCCACGATAATATATTCACCGGCAAGAGTATAGTTGTGACAGTGAGGAATCATTCGTTTCCTCTTCTCTAGACTCCAGCCCGACCATCATTTCTACGCAGACAAAATCTTGATTCACCGACGAAGTAAACTCTTCCCCAATGCCTCATAATATAATTGCGGTGGTTCCTGGCACACCGATGTCAGGTGATTTTGTACTTTCGTGTTTTTCGCGGTAATAAACAATTACGCACGGTTTGAAAATAACGCTTCCTTTGGCGTGTCTGAAGTCACTTCATATGGAAGGTGCCGTGTTTTGACGATTTCTTGGGCGTTTAAGCGTAAAAATCGGTCCTCACTGTCGCCCCGTCCTCGTCTTCATAGGAACTGTCCTGTCTTTTGGAACATTTCCTAAACTCTTTGGATGACAGAATGTTGCTGACGGCTGACTTCCTACAATCCAATGTAATGTCAAAGCTCTACAAACTTCAAATTTATTCAGGTCTCTTCTAACACTTTTGACTCAATTCCAGCTATCGCTATCGCTAATGCTAAAACTCTATCGTTAAAATTCTCTAAACACCTTTTAAATTGAAACACATTGCTAAATTAGTTACTTTATCTGATTCAATTTATCCACCGCTATAATTTCGGATCTCAGCTAATCCCAGATATATAGAAAAAAAAGCCTGTAACAGTTTTCATAAATTTTTTAGTGATCTTTGGTTGGTAAAAGTGGTGGCTTAAGCAAAACCTTACCATAGCCCAATTAGCACAAGAAGCGCCGTTTTGAAGCCACAAACCTCGTGAAAATTTGTTGTTAGTTGATAGTCGGAAAATACAGGGGATGCTACCTAGATCCAACCGGAGGAGTTAAGGAAGTAAAGCAACTCCCCAATCCTCACCCCCGACACATCCCCTAGGTTGTCAAGAAAGGCCTTGCCCAATGTACGATGTCTGGTCCTAGCAAGGCCTGGGCATTCGCATAGGAAGTGAGTGAGGGTTTTTTTCTCCTCTTCATTACCGTTAGTGATCTTTAATTTTGTATGTTTTTTCTGAGATTCTACTGAAAGTGCACTTCGTATTCACGAGCTCTCTCTCTCCGTCTCTCTGTTTCCTGTTGACCCCTTGTGGAGCATAGGACATTAGCCACGCCTACTTTTCACCTCGTCCTGTTCATCGCCATTGCTTTTAGCTCACGCCACGACTTGCCTATTGAGGCACCATCTCTCTTAACTGATCTTCTCCAGGTGGTACTAGGTCGTCCAACACGGCGACTTGCGTTGGTTCCCTGCGGGCTCCAATCCAGGGCCTGTTGGGCAATGTTGTTCGGCCCTTTTCGGAGAGTGTGCTGCTGTGCTGTTGTCCTTAAGCATGAGATTTTCAGAATGTTTATGGTACGGGGCAGCGAGAGGGCAAAAACGTAGCCGTCTCCCGTCACAATGTATCTATAGAAAGGATTAAGATTATTTCCAGATGATTTCCTAATTTTTAGTAAAAATCCCCCAAATCGGCTTAATTTTACTGGCCTATTATGGAACTACGTATATATGCGGATAAGAAATTGATAAAATTTACACTATAATTTTTTATGTCCGATTTAACATTTACAAATTTAGTTACACTTGTTTCCAGTAAATTAATTCCTCCTCTCTTTGGAAGTGTACGACTGGCTTTATATTTGCTCCTGCAATAACTTGCAGTGACCGTCGATTCGAATGATTCTTGGGGTCGTGATTGCAAGAATATTAGAAGTGGAAACCGTACATCCGGGAACAGGCGTGCTATTGAACAATGCCTTTAAGGTATTTATTATCCTGATTTTAATTAGTAGCCTCCGGAGCAACTTTAAGTTGTGCCGGAACCGAAATGAAAGAGCAGCCGTAATGGTTTTGCCGGTCGACCAAGTTTTGATTAATTACCCTTCACGTCCAATAGAGGACAGAATGCGCTGGCACAGTTGTGGTAGCGAAGCATCATGACACGAGATAGATATACTCGTATGTACGAGTGCATGTAGATATAGGCTCCCTGTTGACAGCTCTCAGTCTCACGCATGCAAGTAGTAAATAGTGAATTCCTGGTCTGGTCCTGGATGAAATTTGTTGTGCAGGAGACGTGTATCGAGAGAGTGAGAAAAACATTTAGGGAAAGTTTTGCGATTATGATTTCCGTGTTCAAGTTGAAAACATTCTGCAAAATATGGGGATTTATTATCATGATTTCAATGAAAACTAAATATAATTAAACAGGTCAACATTAAAGATTATACTGGCATTAAATAGAGGGGGGTCGAAAATTCCTCCTCCATAGTCCTCCTTGTGGGTGTCCCCTGGAACGGCAGTGGTCAGGTCATTGACCATTGATAACCAATGTCAAGCCGCCAGTGATGGCGGTGCGATGATTTGGTTGATCTAAATCTTCCCCCTGTGGTGTGAAGCGTAAAAATAATACCACGGCCTTCCCTTTGACGGCCTGTCAATAAAACCGACAAATAAAGGACAGGATGTGTATGCCAGCAACTTACACTATTCGAAATCTTCTAAATGCTAACGAAACGTCAACTATGCTTCGGATACAGACTGACTCAACGATTACGACTTTTGCCTATCGTACAATGACAAAGATTAGATTCTGGAATGAGCGTAATCTCCTGGAGAATGGATCAGAAGGTCCCCAGAACGCGCGATTTCTTCAATGAGAGAGTGAATTTCTGAGGTATAAATTAAACATCTTAGGAGTTAGTGAGATAAGATGGTGGGACAGCGGAGAATTTATCTCTCCAACGGGTAGCACTATAATGTTGTTCTCAGATAGAGCTACCGGTAGCGGTCGTGATTCAGGTGTGGGGCTCCTTTTAACCAGAGTCGCACGAAGATGCCTCTTATCCTGGGATCCGGTCTCTGGCAGAATCATGGCTGCCAGATTCTGGACCAAAATGAGGCACAACTCAATAATACAATGTTATGCTGAACTGAACCCGACAATGTCTTGGCGAAAGACTCCTTCAACGAACAACTAAACGCCGTTCAGAGCAAAACAACTAAAGGTGGCACTATAATGGTAATTTGAATGCAAAAGTTGGCGCTGATAACTATGGGGTGAGACATGTGATGGGAACACACGTTCCTGGTGATTGTAACGACACTGGTGAATGATTTGTAGAGTTCTGCATGTAAAACTTGCATCGATAGTGCAATATTTGAGCATAAGAACCACCACAAAATCAGATCAGTTGATCGGCGCGGAACACAAAATCAGATCGACCACTTTGCCATTAGTAAAAGATTCAAGAGTTGCCCCCTGGACGTGCGAATCAAGAAGCGTGCCAATATTGGGATGGGAAGAGACCATTATCTTATGATCGCCCAATTTCCGCAAGTTCAACACCACTCGACTAAAAAATCCAGCTATCTTACAACATTATAATGGCCACCTTGCACAAAAAGCAGCTGAGATAACTAGTCATCCAGATAGTGACATAAATGAAAACTGGAATGCCATAAAAAATGCGTACAGTGATAACGAAGATACCATCCTTGGCACAAACCCAGATTGCCGGAATAAGCCCCGGATGTCCGACGCTTCAAAGCAGCGAATAGTTAAAAGAAAAGAGCTGAAGGTTCGTTTGGCTTCAGCATCAGATGACAATCCGAACTAGACAGAGGAATTGAATGAACTTTGACATCTTATCTACAACATCTTGACTAGGCTGACGACATATGCCTACTCTCCCAAAAAATATTGGACCTGTCCGCAATGGCGTTAAATCTCGAGAGGGAGGCTAACAAGGTTAGGCTAAAGATTAATATCGACAAGACCAAGGTTCTTAGCCCGCCATTGCGAAAAGGAAATTCGACACCTATTGCCATCAATATTAATGGGCAGCCTGTGGAGAAGGTGAACAACTTCGTCTACCTGGGTAGCATTGGTGCTGAAAATGGTAGTACGGAGCAGGACATCGCTCATCCAAATTGCGAAGTCAAGCATGGACTTTGTGTCCAATCAATACAAAAATGAAATAAAGGCCAACAAAAGCTTCATTACGATTACAAATATGCTTTAGGAAACTTTTTTTTCCAAATCTTTTGTGAATTCAGTATCATAGCAGGGAGTTTCTTTATGTCTAATATATTCCTCGGATCGGAGAATATCTTTAAGGTTTCTACATGTAATCGGTTTCTAGTCTTTGTTTTATACTTCTATATAAAATATTCTTTCTTGGCGAATTCGCAAAAATTTATAATTCAAAAATGAATTTTCGAATCAAAGGAAATGCTATGGAACCATCTGCACGCTTATAATCCGCATTCGTCTTCCAAAATTGTTTCTATTTTGAAATCCAAAATTATAATTTCCCGAAATCCTAAATATGCTGGCATTCATCGATTCCAACTAAATTTGGGAATAAACGTTGTTGCATGAATTGTGACGAAATAGATTCAAGAGTGTGTCAGCCATCTTACAGGTAGAATTAAAACCATTTGAAAGTGGATTCACAGTGATAGTCTAATGCTTCGTTTACACGTGAGCATCTGCCTGAATTTGAACGTGAATATAATAACAATAGCATAATGTTCGCTGCTCGGATCAAGCAATGTTCCCATCCATGCACTTCCCGAGCAATTTTCAACGAAAATGTTCCCGAGAAATGTGATTTCAGATTTTTGGTCAACCAAGATGTTGAGAGCTGTTCAAACCCGTTCCCATGATGAAGGCGCGAATGCTCGCGGCACAAAATGGAAATGTACCTTATCATATGGACGTATGTTTTCAAACGAAATAGAAAATGTATACACTACGAATCTATTTCTATCGTCTTGCGTGTCATATAAATTGCCAGCTGGTAGACGACGGGTATTTTTTGTCTTTACCATTAAGGCGATATTCAGATTAGCTACATTTTCAGCTCCGACGCAGCCACGCACAATAGCCAAGCATAGTCGATCGTATCGCATGCAGAGCGATGAGTGTCAATCCGCCCATTTGATGCTGTGTATCTCGACTGAAATTTCATGCAGTCGTGCAGCGCGGTGTCGTGTGTGTGAATTTCGCCTAATATCCGTACAGAGGCCCAAGATTCTGTGCTAGGAGTTGTTTGAGTTTTTTTTGTTTTGTCTTTGATTTTACGACACGAGGTCATAAAATAATGAAATGTGTGTTTCGGGAACGAAATTTATTTGGTAGTTGTAGGTATACTAGTCCAAATGCTCAACAACACAGCAGAATGCTCGGGCGAATATTCGACGATTGGCTCAATGCTCACGTGTAAATGAAGCAAAAGATGGAAAAACATCCACAATATTTGAAATATGTATATAATTTTTTCTTTATTGACCTAAAAAATCGTTAAAATTGTATTCTTGATTTTTAAAAATCGTAAAATTTGTTCTAGGCCTCGAGAAAAATCGTAAAATCGTATTTAAATTTAAAAATCGAAAAAAAATGCGATAAATCGTACTATTTCGCATCGCTGCCTGGAAATATAAAAAAAAAAGATGATGCATCAAGTCGGTTCGTAACTACCTAAAGCGAATATTTATTCTATGTGCAATTCTAGCACTGGACTTTCTCATACAAAAGTTCCAAATTTAAAAGTAAATATCTCCAAAACGGTTATGAGCTCGGGAAAAGGTAGTTCAGATTCGTCCATTTCAGAATAAAGCTCTCCACAAACCAGCGCGGTACGCGGTAGCGGTACGGTACAGGGGTACACAGCGGTAGCAGTATACCGCGTGCCCATTCAAACCACCGCGTTAAGAGCACGGTACCATCGATAGTGCCGGCTGCGGTACATCGCGATCAATAGTGCCGGCTGCGATACAAAAGTTCAGTACCGCAGCTTTGCCGCGGTACACAAAAGCGTATCGCTGCAATTCCCCAACTTCGCCGCGGTATACCGCGTATGCAGTGAGAGCTCCCATATACCGCCATGTAAATTTGTATTGCTGTACCGTACCGCTACCGCGTACCGCGCTGGTTTGTGGAGAGCTTAAATTTGATTGAAAAAAAAATCATTAAAATTTGGCACCTCAGACATTGAAAACGCTCGAATACGATCGCTAAACAACGATGGCACTATTTTTACGCCGGGAATAATTACAATTTGGTTGGTTTGCCGGCTCGAGGTGGCGGATCAAAGAAAAATCGTCGAAATGGCTCCGACTAAGGATGAGACGGGTGTATTCGACCTCCGACCCGGCGATCACTACCGATGTTGCCTCGGCTGTGAATAAAACCGCCCTCTTCTCAAGACAATTTACCCGTCTGTGGAGACCCAAACTAGCGCATCCCGGCGATGGCTTTGCCGATATCATGGCTTCGACGGGTGGAAGTCGACTTTCGGGCGATCGCTCTCCCAACAGGTCACATCCCCGATTTATCATAAACATCGGCCCGAATTTCGAATTCTTTGCAACGGAATTCTCTGATTGCATAAAACTCGAAATGGATGTTGGAGCGAAGAGCTTGCTTATCCTATTAAGAGGGTATGGAACATGTGTTGAAATGAGGCTATCATCGCGCACACTTCATACGTGTTTCGTACACACTTTCTTCATAGCCTACACTTTTTTTTCCCTCGTTTGTCAAATTAACTGACTGAAAGATGCAATTTGCGTCAGCTTTTTACAATATTTTTTTTCATTGCCTACTTTCTCCCATCAGCTGGTGCTCCCTCGGTTGCGGTATGATTGAAAATCACAACAAATTATTTGACTGCCGGGGGAACATTTTTGTGGTGCGTGTAATATGTCACAGTGTGTAAACGGGTACCAAAAATTTAAGCTGATTTCCGTTCTTTATATACATAGTCTTCATATTCTCAAATCCTATCCCCTGGTATTGGGATAGGATGACACCAGATCAAACAGCATATTCTTACAGGACACATAAGTGTCCATCAGAATATCTTTAATTGCCTTGACCCCTCCAGGCGCATGGGCGCGTCAATATCTCTAGCATTTCTATGCCTTGTTGACGTTTCAATAGAATATCTACTTTTCGGAAGTGCAGTTGCTAGCATGCACCTCCTATCCGCGCCGTCTTTATACTGGTAAGCTCGGAGCACTGTGAGAGTTCTATTAGTACTCACAGGCAGTTTTTGATTGCGCCGAGATTTGATCTCCGAGCTCTAGATTAGTATCGTAGAGCGGTGACCGAACGATCACGGCCACCGAGCGCGACATCAGAATATAGCGCTTGCAATTATCAACGACCCGCAGCTGCGGTGTGATAGAATGACAGAATTCCCGTTCTTGAAAAATTCCTGATAGGGAATTCGAATTGTTATGTGACAAATATTTTATGAAAACTATTTGACAATTAACAATCCAAACAGACATTGCCATCTTAATAGACAGGCCTCCACCGACCTGATCGAAACTTATATTTTGACGTCAAAATAGAAGTTTTGATCAGCTGAGCGGAGGCCTGTATATTAAGATGGCAATGGAACAGGCCCTCAGAAAAGTCATTCATTGTAGCATACTGTCCAAAGATGAATTATGTATAAAAAAAGAACAGGATTGGAACATAGCTCATAAGCACAAGTGAAAAGAACAACAAAGAATGGGTCAATTTCGTGGGTCGTTAAGTGTGCCTAGTAAAAATTGGCTAGCTAAATATCAAATATTGAAAAATTTTCCGATTTTAATCTCGAATGATTGAAATTTAAGTTTTTCTTGTAATAATGCAATTTGTCGTGTGAATTACGCGAAACCGTGTCCAAAAAAGATATGTAAAGATAGCTTTAAAACTGAAACAGTTGTTTATATAAAATTGCAATAATTGCAATAGATTGTTAGTAGTTACTAACAAAAAAAGAGAACTTTGCATCATGTATCTACGTCACAAAGTCAAATAAAATTTATAATTAATATAAAACCAATAAAATCAATTCAGTTTGACCAAAATTGTATTGACATTACATTTAATACAAAAGCCATCCGCCTGCAACGAGTAATTATGCTAATTAGCCGAACTCGTGTGCCGCCCTACGTTATGTTTTGTCAGTGCACCAATTGCAAAAATTCCTTCGGGTTGAAATTTCATAATGCAAATTAATGACTCTTTCACTCAAACTCTGGTGAATTCAAAATTCTATACATCAATTAATGTAATTTGTGGGAAAATGCGTTAATTTTCCAGTCAAAAATTACTCAATATCGTTCACCGTTTGGGCCCAATGGTGCTCTGAAGTTATTCCATGAAAACGGTATTATATTGTATTTTGTCTGTAGATGATGTCGTATTCTTGGTTAGGGTTAGAAGGATTCTTTGATCAAAAAGACATCTATGTATACATAGACCAATGATCCCACGGTTCATATAAGCGACCGAAGTGAAAAGTTTTGCTGTACTTTTTTTTGTATACCACTCTCTTTTGGGTGCTGAACATGGGCTTGTCAACAAAAATTCGGCTGAGAATTGTTTTTATTAACAAAAATAGGTTTCTTCATTGCTAACCTTTGGGCGGTTATTTTAAGATAACTCGTTTTATTGTTTTGAATTTTTTGGAAAATTACGGATTCCCTCTATTGCATTTTCACAAGTACACATCATCCAAGTGGCTCTAGGCTCTTACCATCTAAATTGGAAACACATTTCGAAAACGCCCCGCATTTCCACATTTTATATTTTCTCGCCACTACTATCTAATATTTAGGCGGTCATAATTTCTTTCCGCTACGGTCGATTTTGAAAGCCAATCTGACAACTCTGATTGGTATGACATGACATTTAAAGCCTGCTACAGCCAATGGCTTTTCCCTGGCCATTTGAAGCCATCACCATTGTGTGGACGGGCGGATAACGTTCAGTGGCAAATGGCACGTAACCGTCATTACTGTCAGCAGCGATGGGCCATGCGATGGCCACAAATAGTTTCGAGAGCCATTATCCTCCACTCGATGGCCCATCACGTACGTAATTGTGAACAGCTGATTTAAGTTGACAGGCTACTACATAATTATAGCAATGCTACTATCACCGTCTTTCTGTCGTACGCGAACAGTTTAATTATAACTGCCGGGACGCACAGAGCGACAGCTTCCAATTTCAATGGCCCACTATGCGCAATCGCCTGATGGTCCATTGAAGACCATTGTGTGGACGGACAATATTTGAACTGGCATTTGGTGTGTGATGGCGGCTATCAAAATTACCATCACGATGGGTCATTGCCTGTGGCGGGCATTAGAGGTTAACCTGCATAGCTGCCCTCGATCGTTCTTTTTGCTCAACGAATTAACTTACCCTAACCCGTTGTTCAAAAAAACGCACCTAATATGTAATACCAATACAATGCTAAGTGAGGTCATGTGAATGTGAATTATCATATGACCATTCAAAATTCAAATATTATTAAGCTGTGATTGTTTGTTTTAAATTGATTTTTGTTAAAGAACGTTTTCTTGTTTTGGATGACACACCACCAGGGCTTTGAGGGGAAAGAGGCTGCGGATGCATTTGCTAGATAAAGATCATCCATTCGGTTTCAAAGGTCAGAGCCATATTCTGGCGTGGGACTGCGGCTTCGGCCAAATTTTGGATTAGCGACTGGTCTGCACTATTACGTCAGTAGTATTGGAATAGCCTCTCAGGGATATGCGTCAATGGGAGGAGTTGATACTCTCCTTCAAATACAGGGTGGCACACGGAAACTGGACATTTTTCAAAAAATCATAAAAATTCGAAAATTAATGTTAAAAAAATGTTATTGCCATAAAAACACTCGGTACAAGTAAGCATTTAAGAAGACTCATCTGTGAAAAATTACATCCGAAAGATGGTGTCCGTTTTCATCAATGCACGGTTGGAGCATGATTTTCAACAGAGAATGAATTTTGCTCAGCGAATGCTTGCCCTTTTTCAAGAAAATGAGAATGTGGTGGTCTTGATGAGCATGAACAGCAACTCCACTATGTTCATGAAAATATGGGCCAATGACGCCGAAAGTTTCGACTGCGCACCACACTGTTACCTTTTGGTTATGCAGCGGTCACTGGTGAAGTTCACGTGGGTTCGCTTCAGCTCAATAACAGGGCCTCGTCACTCATCAAGACCACCACATTCTCATTTTCTTGAAAATTAGCAAGCATTCGCTGAGCATTCTCTGTTGAAAATCATGCTCCAACAGTGCAGTGCGTTGATGAAAACGGACACCATCTCTCGGATGTAATTTTTCACAGATGAGTCTTCTTAAATGCTTATTTGTACCGAGTGTTTTTATGGCAATTCAATTTTTATAACATGAATTTTCGAATTTTTATGATTTTTTGAAAAACTTCCGGTTTCCGTGTGCCACCCTGTATAAGGGTACTATTCTAATGAGCAGGGTTTTTCTAAGACTTCTAGTGAGGTACTTATCGGGTCATCACTTGGTCAGATATCACCAAACATAATGGGCCTGTCTAGCGAGACGGAATGCCGTCTCTGCTTGGAGGATGTGGAAACGACCAAACACATCTCGTGCGAATGCCCCGCTATCGCGCGTTATAGGATGCCATTCCTTGAGCAGGCTTCTATCAGCTCTGGACATTTCAGGTTAAATCACCTTCTGCACTGTCCTTCATTAGGAGGGTGGATGATCTTTTGACAGTTTGTTGGACTTCGGCACAGTAGTCCTGTTATGGTCGCTATGCCTACCCGCCGAGTCAGTAGTCCGCTGTCTTATCTATTAGTATAAACTAATATGTCCTTGCCACCACGATATTGCGCCCTAGACACAGCAGAGCTTCGTAGATAGCTGTGATTTCTACTTGGAAAACACTACAGTAATCTGAGAAATGGAATGGCGAGATAACACACATTAGCCATACACACACGCTCTATCATTTGCAAACGTGCGGCACCTGGATCGCCCAATTTTTTTCGCAATGATTCGCCGCGTTTGCAATCCCCTGGAAAATCGCTGCACCTGGATCGCCCAATTTTTTTTCCCAATGATTCGCGACGTTTACAATCCCCTGGAAAATCGCGGCACCTGGATCGCCCAATGATTCGCCGCGTTTGAACGAGTAGTGAAATTTAAGTAACTTTGTGCGACCAGATGGTTCGTGGCGTTTTCCGTTTTCAGATGATAGAGCAACAACAATTTGTATGGAGACGGTGTCTGGTTGGGTGTATTGTGATTTTGCAGATGATTCGCCACGACCGAATTTTTATGGGTTATTCTATAGTGGTGGTAGTAGTAGCTTGCATCATAAAATATGAGAAGGATGGGTCCACGCAGATATGTTGGTCCTGCTGCAGGTGTGCGTCAGGATAAAAGGATTAGTTTATCGATGAGGAGAGATATATAGGCAAGATGGGTGTTGTATGACTAGGGGTGTTGAGACGAATACGTTAGACTGCCGCTAAAGGCATTTTGAGTCATTTGGTAACGAAAAAAGACATGCTTTGCAAGGAAAGCCCGATCGGACGAGTATTTCCCCATGAAAACAGGGTGGTCATTCTGGGGTGGGCACCCCAAAATTTTCTTTTTCTTTTTTCACATCAGATTCGGAATAAGCGACCCAAAATTACCTTGTAGTTCGAGCCAACCCGATCGGACGAGTATCTCTCCATGAAAACAGGGTGGTCATTCTGAGGTGGGCAACCCAAAAAAATTTTTTTTTTTTACTTCAGATTCGGAATCAGCGACCCAAAATTACCTTGTAGTTCGAACCAGCTCGATCGGACGAGTATTTCCCGATGAAAACAGGGTGGCCATTCAGGGGTGGGCAACCCAAATTTTTTTTTTTTTAACTTCAAATGCGGAATCAGCAGGTTTGACATATCCGGTGGCTCGCTGTGAGTTCCTCGTGCGCAACTTCATGAGACTCAGTCTCCGATTTCAGTTAAACGACACATGAAATAAGCCATTTGGAAATAAGGCATTAATGGATAATTTCGTTTGAAACCGAAAGTAGTCATGCATAGATTCTTTCGGTTTCACACTCAATGCTTAATTTCGTTTAAAACGAAGGTGAGTATGAAAATGGCTATTTTCGCCTTCCTTCGCATACCTTATTTCGGTTTGAAATTGTGCATAGCCAGAAAAAAAATGCTGGATGCAGATACGCTAGCACGAGACGGCTGCAGGTACATGTACAAAGAGTGAAACGGGCAACCTAGGGCTACATGCGGGGGTTCGCAACGCCCTAGGAGGGGAGCTAGCCCAGCTCGTTCCAAACTGAAATTATCCATGCACACTTGTGCGATACTGCGGGTTGTGAATTAGCAGTCGCTTGTGTGGGCTTCGCTCGCTATGCTCGCTCCGCGCTTAAGGGATCACAACCCTCAGTATCGCACAAACATGAACGCCCGCTTCGCTCGCTTTGGGCACTGCATGGCTATTTTCGTTTATATCGCATGCGTTATTTCGATTTGGAATCGATATTATCCATGCATAGCTTATTTCGTTTTGTTTTCCGATGAATACTTTCCAAACGAAAGTATCTATATGGATTATTTCGTATGCCTTATTTCGCTATGGCTTATTTCGGTGCCCCCATAAATATGCAGTTTCACTATTAGGCGAAATCGGAAACTGAGTCTCATGAAGTTGCGCACGAGGAACTCACAGCGAGCCACCGGATATGTCAAACCTGCTGATTCCGAATTTGAAGTCAAAAAAGAAAAAAAATTTTGAGTTGCCCACCCCTGAATGGCCACCCTGTTTTCATCGGGAAATATTCGTCCGATCGAGCTGGTTCGAACTACAAGGTAATTTTGGGTCGCTGATTCCGAATCTGAAGTAAAAAAAAAATTTTTTTTTTTGGGTTGCCCACCTCAGAATGACCACCCTGTTTTCATGGAGAAATACTCGTCCGATCGGGTTGGCTCGAACTACAAGGAAATTTTGGGTCGCTTATTCCGAATCTGATGTGAAAAAAGAAAAAGAAAATTTTGGGGTGCCCACCTCAGAATGACCACCCTGTTTTCATGGGGAAATATTCGTCTGATCGGGCTTTCCTTGCAAAGCATGTCTTTTTTAGTTACCAAGTGACTCAAAATGCCTTTAGCGGCAGTCTAACGTATTCGTCTCAACACCCCTAGTCATACAACACCCATCTTGCCTATATATCTCTCCTCATCGATAAACTAATCCTTTTATCCTGACGAACACCTGCAACAGGACCAACATATCTGCGTGGACCCATCCTTCTCATATTTTATGATGCAAGCTACTACTATCACCACTATAGAATAACCCATAAAAATTCGGTCGTGGCGAATCATCTGTGAAATCACAATACACCCAACCAGACACCGTCTCCATACAAATTGTTGTTGCTCTATCATCTGAAAACCGAAAACGCCACGAGCACGAACCAACTGGTCGCACAAAGTTACTTAAATTTCACTACTCGTTCAAACGGGGTGAATCATTGGGCGATCCAGGTGCCGCGATTTTCCAGGGGATTGTAAACGCCGCGAATCATTGGGAAAAAGATTGGGCGATCCAGGTGCCGCACGTTTGCAGATGATAGTGCGTGTGTGTATGGCCGGCTATTGTCTTCGGGAATACGCCAGCTCCAACCTTCATCAGTCTTGAAGCCATCAATAAAAATACTTCTGGCATCAGATTGTAGAAATTGCATTAAGACAAATAGCCAAATTTGTAGCCAACTGTTGGGCAAAAATGTCCAAAGGGATCCGATTTACCATAGTTTCAAGGGCCGCGGTAGATGTAGTTCTAAGAGCTTCTGTGATAGCGATACTTGTAAGCCTTTGATGAAGTTTCCCCAAATGGTATTTGATATCCACGAATATTTGATGTACATACATACGTCGAATCGTAGCATTTCTTAAGCACCTACTTCACTGTGAATAATTGGTCACTTGCCAAACGTCCAGTTCTTAGACCGCCCTAGTACTCGCCAATTAACTTTTCGGCGTATGGTCTGATACTATACTTATTTTTATAGGAGTTGCAATTTGCATTCCTTTGCATTCAGCCTAAAAACATACATATGTACGAGTACTTATTTATATGTATCCATGATTCTATATTTTCCGATTTTCCATTTCCAGTTTCGATTCAATAAATATGCCCCTGGCTCGATTTCATAGTTGCTACGTACCTGATGACACTTGAACCCGTCCAAAATGCTTGTAAGTCAATGACATCAATATTTCGACACCTCTTCCTTTCGTAAAACTTTTGAACATAATGGGAACTGTTATCAGAACTAAATACCCAGCTAGATCTGCAACCATAACATTTTATAGGGACTATTACTACCATGAACTTTTACAACACTAAACATTCCCACATACATTACACAAAGTGACTCTACAAAACTTATCCCCCAAAACTTGGTTGCCATTTGTTTAAAATTCCCATTTGCCTTTCTTAAACATCTATGACCCCACTTTCCATATGAATGTTGCGCTTCTTTCTCATGTTTACCAACTTTATTACACTTACGAGTGTTTTTCAAGTGATCATCATTTGCCTCCAGTGTACTGTTTGCATAATTAGAAATGCATCCTAAGTTTCCTTTTCCACTCTCATATTGCAAAGTTAATCCTACTCCACTTCGGTTGGGTCTCATCATCATCTTCTCCTCTGGTGTGGTCCTGGCCGTGTTCGTTGAGTTCTGGTAGCAGTCCCGATACTCGGTTCCCGGTTCCCAGCTCTTATGTTTCGGGATTAGTAATGCTTACAGTAAACTACCACCGCATAAATGGCGACTATGTAATTTCGGTTCTTCTTTGCATACTTTGTCGTCATCGCAGTTGTCAACTTGGTCTTTGTGCAGTTCGGGGAATACCAGGGATGCACTTAAGTGGGCGGAGTGTCGCAAAATGCTCCAATCGAGGGGAGAAGTTTTGCAAAGTCGATGTTTCCCACGTTGATGATTTACGGCACGGACGAGACATCCCGTTTCGGATTATGTGGCTGTTAATCCTACAATGCCAAGTTGTAAGACAAAAACATAAAAGAACTACGATTGGGGTAAACCCCAATCATGCAATACTCTAGATGAATTTGAACCTGGTTAAAGCCAATAAATAATTTTGGTTGCAATCTCGGATGCATCGTATACGTACTGAGTAAATAGGCTTAACGTATTTCATGAAATAGTGCAGTTTGTATGGGAGGGGGTAGAAGGAGGGTGAGGATTACAATAAATTTTATAATGTAGGTTACAATTATCATAAAAGTGATATATTCAAAATTTCAAAGCAATATGTTTTATAGTTTCAGAGAAAATCTGATTATTGTAAATTTTCAAAAATGTGTCATTTTGTATGGGAGGGGGTAGAAGGGGTGGAGCGATTTAGCCCGTTCACGAACTTAGCCTTCATTTTTTGTCAAAAATAACGTGTGCAAAATTTGAACTTCATAGCTCAACGCGTTCTCGAGCTAGAGAGGTCACGGACGGACGGACGGACAGACGGACAGACGGACAGACGGACAGACGGACAGACGGACATCCGGTTTTGAGATATTCGAGTGATAATATGAACTTCTGTATCATTCATTTTTTTCTGCGAGCCTTATTTCTTAGCGTTACAAACTTTGTGGCAAACTTATAATACTCTCAGATTTCATCTAGAGTATAAACAGGCGATAAATATTTAAGGATTTGGGAGGAAATCAGGACTGGTCTTGTTCCAGTTTCGCATCATTTCTATAATATTAATTCATGAAAATGTAATCGAATTTCCTCAATAATAGACTCCTCTTACATCATTTTCAGAGAAGAGTGAGGTTCTATAGGGTTTTCCAATAAGGGCGGTCGAACTTCGACAATGTATACCAGCAGGATGAGACAATAAAATATCAACAGGTATTCGTTGACATACTTACAATTACAATACAATACTGAATTGTATTGACTGGTGGCCTGCCAGGTTGGAGAACTTTGTCCCTAAAATGGGGGAAAATTTCTAGGCCGGCGAAATTTTTCGGGAAACTGTTTCATGAGGATTTTCTAGGGGACAAAGTCCTCACGCATTAAGTATCGTGTATTACACGAAGATTTTAATAAATTGCAGCAACCACTGTGTAATGAGTGCCTCGTATTGGTACCGTTCGCGGCGGGGGTGCACACTTGCGGCTAACGTATCAGCGCAAACAGACCAATGGCGGCGTTCATAAAACGCATTGCTCAGCGCTCACGTAGCGGTGATGTTTTATGAGCGCAGCCATTGGCTCCATATTGGATTTCCACGTTGGCTCTCCAACTGTCAATTGACAATTCGACCTCCGGAATTCCGATGGAACGTAGGAGGTCGAAAAAGAAGATGAAGAAGGATTTAGCACTTGTCAGTTGGAGAGCCAGCGTGGAGCGAGGAAACAGTCGGTGTTGGACCAAAAAAAAAACGGGAATTGCGGAAGGAAAAAGTTAAATTTTTGTGTTTTCGTTCGGAAAAATAAATGGTCCTAATGAACTCGTCATAGGTCAACGAAAACAATTCGGCCGGCAGGAACGCCGTCCGTTATATTGTGTAGGACGAGGGAAAACTAACCTCCAAGGCGGGCGGCGGGTCTGCCGGCCAGACAACCTGTGAGGAACACCCGCTACCCGACGCGAACCGACACCAGTAGGGCAGGAGCGCCACCGAATCGGCCGAAGAGCCACCGAATTGGCCGAAGCGTCACCGAATTGGCCGGAGCGCCACCACATTCGTGCAGTACTTAGCCGCCACCAATCCGGCATAACTCATTTTCAAACAACCGCGGCCGAAATGGTGTCACCATGGTTGGTATCATCGGAAGTTGTGTCAACTCAATAAGGTAACGACTCAATTATAATATGAAGATCGGTTGACAACGCAGTTGTAAACTTCAAATGAGCTCACTAAGTTTAAGAGCAAAGGCCGGAGTCAAAATATGATTAAAATTTATATTGAAAATTTTGCTAGACAACGCATTTACAAAAAATAATATAAATTTGGTTAAGGAGACGGTTGCATATCACAACCGTTCAGTCAGCGCTCGTTAGGGAACACTGTATATTGTATAATCAAAGATTGAATTAAGATTGGCTCATTTCTCGGATTAATTGAAGGAATGATCCACTATTCATTAGACATAACCATCAAAAATAATAGCTAGGAATTTAAAAAGTGAAACTGATCGGTTGGATGGTAAAATAATAATAAGCAATTAGGTGCATAATTGATTATGGTGCCTTATTTACATAAAGTAGATTATGCGATTTTTTTATAGTATACGAGTACGTAAAACTTTTGCGATATTTATTGGAAATTGCGAGGAAAAATTACGAAAAATTTTATTCTTTCTATTAATCATTTGCTTGTAATATACAATAATGAGCAATCGATTTTGGTAATTGCTCATGTAAAGCGAAACGATTGTATTTTTAAGAACAATATTTCGAAATAGGTAGTTCTTACACACATAATACAAAGTGTTCAAAGCAGTATGAAGTAGACAACGAAACAGAAATGAATTGATTCCTTAAAAGCTAAGCATGCCCCTTTAAGGAATCACCAGATCTATGAGTAGATATATGTATTTAATTAACTGGACAAGTTTTACGTTCACGATATGAGACTCCAAATCTTTTCATATTGCAATCTAGCCATGAATAAAATTTTATGATTTAAGGAACATTCCAATTCCTAAGATGAATTAAAGCTCTGAAAAATACTCTGGAAAAAAAAATAAAAATGTATAACGTAGGAAAAGAAAAAAAAATAGAATGATAAATAAATAAAATAGAAGAATAATTGGAATAAAAAAAGAAAAAACATGGATATCTTCGGCTAGATCGATTTTTGTTTGCTTCATGAATCCCTGAAGGCCTTCCCCTTCTTCCTCTCTCTCTGCCTAGTTCGATTCGGTTTTCGCTAAGGGGGTTGGGCAATATTGCGCAGCCCAACCCAAGGTAAGGGGAGGGAGCGCGGTAGGGATGCGTGAGGATTTTGGTGGGCGATTTTTTTTGGTATCTGTGAGGGACTCCCGTATTGTATCGTCAATCGGGTAGCCGCGTGATTTTTTTTTGTAACGATTAGAGGCAGACTTACTCACCACAACCCCGCCCATACTGTCGACAGCTGAGCTAGCGTCGAGCACGCCTCAAACTGAGTCTGAGAAGATATTGGCACTTAGGTGTCACCGCGGGTCTGAACGACCAGCCTCGATCTTCGTCCTCGGTTGAGGGTCACCTCAACACCTACAATTCGTTACAACTGTAAGAATCAAGTTTGACGGCGCACAGTGGGACGAAATCGATGATTTGCTGGACATGATTTTTGCGCCCAGATCCTATGCTATAAAAATTGCAATGTACTACTACTTTGCCTTAACCCCTAGCTGGGCATAGCGCGTCAACTACTCCTGCGCGCCATCGTACTCTGTTCTGGGCAATGGGGCGCAACTCCCCAAAAGACTTACCGAGTACCTGACACTCCTTTTCCACAGATCGACGCCATGTGATTCGAGGACCCCCTCTTGGTCGGCCTTGGTTGGAAATGGGGTTCCATTTCATGGCATGCATAGCAATGCAGTTATCACTCTTCCGCAATGTGTGACCTATCCACTGCCATTTTCGCCTGCGTATCAATTCGTCGATTGGCATCTGACCCGTACGCCGACTTAGCTCTTCATTTGATATTGTTTCGGGCCAGAAAATTCTTAAAATTCGACGAAGACATGAGTTGACGAAAACTTGCAGCTTTCTGGTAACTCCTACGGAAACTTTCCATGTACTGCTCCCATACAAAAGCACTGATAGTACCAGGGAGCGAAACAGGCCCAGCTTGGTCTTGATGCTGAGATAACTGCTCTGCCAGATTTTGGACAGCATGCCGTATGCGCGTTTAGCCTGGTTGATACGACGAGCGATGTCCTGCTCCGTACCACCATTTTCGGCAACAATGCTACCCAGGTAGACGAAGTTGTCCACATTGATGATGCATTTGAATGTATTTTTTCCTGCTGAATCGAATGGCGAAGTCCGTTTTGTGATAGGTGCGATGTGAAAGAAGATAAAGCACATTAAATAATGGTTTTAGGTTGTATTTATTTTTAGAAAAAAGAAAGCTTTCACATAATTGTTAACTTTTTTCTAGCGTAATAAAAATAACATACAAAACAAATATATCCATAAAAACAAATAAAACAATGAAAAACTTGACTGAAACGTAAAATAGGCAAGTTTTAAATAACCTCCATTACAGAATTTTCGGCTAATTCCTCAATGGCATCAAATTTTTACCCAGATTTTGAAGTCGCATCTCTCAAAATGCAGTATTGTGACTTACTCAGATTGATGGATCTACTCAGAGAAAGTACGTTCTCCACAGACAATGAAATCGGATCAGATTTTTCACCAGGCCCGCACATTTTCTTAAGATCTTCCGAATCTTCCAAATATTCCTATACTTTGGAAACGATTTTTGCTTTTTTTATATTACTTTCTTCTTGCGTTAAACTCATTTTCGCAGCAAAAAGTAGTTCCTCCCCCGAATAGGATGCCCTCAACTATTCAACTCTACGAATTTTTGCCTCTTAAAGAGTTCACAAGCCATTCGCTTATGCGTATCGATGATCTCTTCCAAATGCTGAAGTAATTCAATGGGGTATTTACCAGGTGTAGTAGTATGAAACCTAAATTTCCCTATGGTTGATGCTGGCCATCAGTTTAGGGACCGTAAGACGGCTTCTGCAGCGCATTCATCTCCCTCTAACAGCTGACGAAGGTTTTCAACACACAACAATCCAAGTTGCATACACCGGTATATTTATACCCTTCACGGATGTGATAGGGTATAATAACTTTGTCATGAAGTTTGCAACGCACAGAAGGAAGCATCTCCGATCATATAAACTATATATATTCTTGATCGGTATGATGAGACGAGACGATTAAGCTTTGTCCGTCTGTCTGTCTGTCCGTCTGTTCGTCTGTCCGTCTGTCTGTCTGTTTCTATGAAAACTAGTCCTTCAGTTTTAAAGCTATCGAGCTGAAACTTTGTACAGAGCTTTCTTTTTATTGCACGCAGTATGTCGGAACCAACCGAATCGGACCACTACGTCATATAGCTGCCATAGGAACGAATGGTCCAAAAATTCGTCTTTGTGAGAAAAACTTTTTTATTTCTAAAGATATTGTTTTGAAAATTAACATTAATCAATAGTATTTCGAGTGAAATCATATTTCCGAATTTGGTTGAAATCGGACTACTCTATCATATAGCTGTCATAGGAACGACCGTCCCAAAAGCAAGTTTTTGTCAGAAAAACTTTTTTCTTTCTGAAGATATCTTTACGAAATTGTATATTATTCAACCGTATTGACTGCTAAGCCACGTTCCTAAATTTGGATGAAATCGGCCCACTATTTCATATACCTCTTATAAGGAACAGTGAAATCGGAACAAGTTTTACTACTTATTTTAAAAAGGCCTTCGGCTAGCTTGTTTTCTATAACCTTAAACATGTCGAGTTTTGTGCCTATGAACTACGATTTGCGGACAGCATTGGTTTTCTTATATGATTTGTAGAAAACTGCTGCAGAATCGCATCGAATGCTTGACGAAGCTTACGGTGAACATGCTCTTGGTAAAACACAGTGTTTCGAGTGGTTCAAAAAATTCAAAAGTGTTTATTTTGGCGTGTGAAATGAAGGTCGTGGGAAACCACCGAAAAAGTTCGCAGACAACGAATTGCAAGCATTATTGGATGAAGATGATACTCAAACCAATGACAGTTTATATTTGTTTTTACGAAATCATAAGATTTCAAACTTTTGTTATGATTATTCTCTTCATTATCTTTCAAAATGTGATACATATGTAGTTCTTTCTGCAGCACCTAGAATACGAGTGTTATAGGGTCGTAGTCGTAGGGTGTAATCCAGTTTTCGATTGGGTGGTTGCTTCCGTTGTTCTGGTCGTATCCGAGGCAGGGTCGTCGAGAGGGGCGTGCTGAACGGGCGAAACGCCCCAGGCCCGTGATTTTAAAGGTGTCCAAAAATTTGAAACATTAAAAGAAAAAAATCGGTCGGTTTTGAAAAAAAAGATTCAAATCAAACATTGTTCACGGATGCAGCAAAAATAATTCTTCTAAATTGAGCATAAAATTTTTGATATTACAACTTGTTTTATGTAATGATTATCAATTTCCTTCTTTCTGTGTTAAATTTTCGATTTGTCCCCATCCAGGTTCGGTCGCTACTCGGCCCGCACTTGACTTGGTCCGATTATAAAGATAGTAACATGAGTGATCTGGGTCGGTGCAAATACGAGGACCAGGTCACGGAGTGGCGTTGATTGGACTGGTGCATAGTTATATTATATTATTCGAATTACTCATCCTTGTAATGCAATCCTGCCAAAGGTTGGAAGCAAAGCACCTGCTTGAGGGCAGCTCTGTTCGGGAGGGAAGAACGCAAATAAACTGTTTGTCGTGGGTTCATTACAAAAAAAAGAATCAAATTCCGACCGGGACTTACATTACGGAGGGGTTCTCAGGTGCTATAAGAAAAGGGAGCGAGTCAAGAACGCGAGAAGAAAAGATCAATAAAAAAAAGGAACCGGAAACTACTAAGCCGCTAGTAAGCAGCACAACAAAAATTTTCGCGCTACCATGGCCACTTGCGAGCCGTAACGGGGCTCGTACCCATCCAGTTATTTAAACAAAACTACGTGAGGGGAGACGGAGCCAAGCGGAAATTCGACATCCCCAACGACGGAAGAGGGAAGACACCACACCAATCAACTAAGAACACAAGTTTTTCTACTTAGACATTTGTACAACGTTTTATTACAAAAAATTATCCATATGTATATATAATATTGAGCTTATGTTATTTAATATTTTTTTCTTTTTCTTTAAAAATCAGTCGTGTGCACGGTCATTTAAATCATAATATTTTTTTTTCTTTTCATTTAGCCTTCGGAACTTATTTACTAATTATATACTTTTTTTTCAGGCAAAATTTACGGCGGTAGTACTACTCCTATGGCGGCCGCTACAGGACGATACCACTACAACGATTACGGACACTAAATTCCTAATTACATATTTATATATTTTTTTTCAAGTAAATACCGGGAAATAATCTGTCAATCACTATTTTTCTTTTAATACGCGCACAAATAAATACTCACAAACACATACACATAACAGGAATACCTTGATTTTTGTTTTGTTTTATGGGAGGCGAAGCCCTAGGAATGGCAGGCCACAAATACCACTCTTCCTTCGTGATAGGGTTGGCCGGATGGATGGGACTTTTTCCGGGCGAAGTCCCAGCACTGCGACTTGTAAATGCGGGCGGAGCCCCGGCACTGCTGGCGATACGTGCGGCGAAGCTCTAAAACGGCTTGCGGGCGATGCCCCGGCACTGCAAACTGAAAAATGCGGGCGAAGCCCGGGCACTTCGATGGGAGATTCGACAAAAATCTAAAAAAATAAATAAAACAGTGTCGATACCCGAACTATAAACAAGCAGGTTTATCCGTGTATATTCTGTATTCAATCACTTGGTAAACAGGAGGAAAACTAAATGACCGGACCTTGGTCTTTCTTCCTCGGGGAAAACGTCCACCTCGTCCGAGATGTTCGGAGGAAAAGACCATGTGGTTGCTTAAATTCCTCTTCTGTCCCCTTTCCGGAAACGCCTTTGTGAGGTTAGTACACAAGCATCCCACCTTGCGATCCACAGGGGAAATTTGCAACACAAAAATCAATTTTTGGAACGCTACCTACTGGAAGTTGGCAATACCGCAACCATCGTGACAGAAGTCTGACATTTTCCTATCTGTCAAATCCAAGTAACAATAAACAATGGTTGCGATTCCAAAGTTTTCGTTTTGGTGTAAAAAAAAGTTAAGTGTTAGATAAACGAGATGCCCGCTTGCCATAATTTGTATACGGACCCGAGGCAGATCAAGAAGACGGGTGAGTTCAAAACAAATTTATGTTGTAGTTTTGTTCGGCTGAAGTGTATATCCATCTTCAAGTTTGTTGTGTTGTGATTTGAAAACCAATCAACAAGCGATGAAGGTGGCGTGGATACACTTCAGATATATCAACATCGGATTGCCGGGCCGATTTCGCCGACGGTAGCAAAATTACCGGAAGCATGCTCCAGGCGTCGGGAAAAGTAACGATGGTACCAAACTAAAATAAATAAACAAAATCTACTTTTCTATCATTTTAGGAACTGATTTAGCTTTCAGGAGTTGCCCGTGGAAGTGTAGGACGACATTCGCGAGTCGCTGAAGGTTGGTGTCGTGGCAAGATTTTGCTCCACACTTGGTCGGACGATCGTAAACGAGGCCGGATGTAATATGGTCACTGGCAACCTTCTGGCAGAATGGGGTTGAAGTTGGAACCAATAGTCGCGGTGAAGTGCATCAGGAGGAGGAAACGAATCCGACGACGTCAGTGGGACACTTGGATACGTGTCTGTACATGCATGACGGCGGAACTTTGGAAGCGATCAACAGGATGGTTGATGTCCCGTGACAGGTAATTTCTTTGCGCTCTTAACGAAAATATCAGTTGATACTTTCGCTTAGAGGTGTATTTGTTTTCCAAGTTGACGGCCTGTGTAGATGATATTCAGGTCGTTAATTTGAAAATGAAGTTGACATCTCTGGGCTCAAACTTCGAACTAGAAAGTCAGGAAGGAACGTTATATTTTTCAAATGTCGTGAAAAATACGCATACATTACATCCTTTGACAGGTAAAAAAAAATTTGCTGTGGCGCCAGCACTCGAATTAGAGATCAACTCTCTACTCATCGAGCTACCATAATCCTCGTTTAGTATTTCAACGAAAAATGTAAAAAAGTCATCAGCTACTTAGCTGATGACGTCATGATGAACTTATCAAATACTTTCATTAAATATTTCATCAGTTGACAAGCGATGGTATGGTTAGCAGCGTATCTTCTATAAAATATTGATATGATTTGATTGAAACTGACTTATTTATTTGGGGTTATTTGACAGGCTAAACACACAAATAAGCCCTAAACAATGCAGCAGCTGAAAGGCATTGTTTCAGAGCAATAGAGCCAGTGAAAGGAAATTTTCTTCAAGTGCTCTTTTTTTTTTGCAAATTGAGACTGTGATTATTTAAGCAAGGGATTTTATTTTTAATTTTAAAATACATTAAATTAAATGAAGTAAAAAAAATCTTAAAAAAAAAACAGTTAAATCTATTTGAAATCGTAGGCAAATACGGTACATTCAGTATATTGGGCAATAGTGGTTCATCCCTGAACCCGGATTTCCTCTCGACGCCCCTGGCCATAATACTTGATGGTTGGCTACTGAGTGAGTTTAAATGCTATGTGTAAAAGCCACGACAGGACTAGCTGATTCGCTAGTTACTTTTTACGTTAGTGGCTTAAACGGTTTTTTTTTTTCAAATAAAGTTTCCCTGATGAAAACCAACGCGATTCATGTGCGATTTATCCTCTCGGTTGAATTGCTTTTTTTTTGTTTGTGTTTATCGATAACGAAGCTATGAAGATAAATTTTCGACAATACGAGTCGGCATGATCGAATCGCCATTCGTCGCTATTTTTTGCTCTAAGCATTTACCCAAACGCTGAATAACATTGTAACAACTCCAAAAATTCTAGGGTCAAATTACGTATGGAATTGTTTCAAGATCTGTGAACACACATGACATTCGACACAAAACCTATAGTCTACAGACATACATATCTTACGGGTTTATCTTAACAAGAATTTACATTTGAGACATAACTTTTGTTGAATTTAAAGTTTTTCCCGACTACACAGTCTTTCCTAGTGACAGTATTTTCTAAAGGAGAGACAGCCTTGCATATATTTCCTCGTGCTGCTCTCTAGGTTGCAGCTCCTGTGTTTGTGTGCATCCGTTCGTGCGCTTTATAACTACGACTTCAACGAAAAAGACGGTAGAAGTAGCCGTGCGACTAGGAAAAACCGAAGAAGTTTTAGTCCATGACAATTTTACGTGGATAAATTTACGTGACAACTATGAAAATCACGAGCTAATATTTATGGGAAACTTCAATGAAGTGGTAGAGTTTTGTGACAGTCGTTTGCAGCTTTGCAAACAATATTTCCTTGCACTTGTGGAATAAATAACTTTAAGCTAAAATATAAGACAGATTTTATACAATTAAGGGAGATTAAGGAATGCCGTGAAATTATGTGACAATTATCCGAAATCACAAATATTGCACGGTTTGAAGCCGTGAACGTTGAAAAAGCGTGATTAAAAAAAAATCGACTACTTTTGAAATTTGTATCAATTTTTGGTGACAGTCCTCGCAATGTAGACCAGGGATGTTAGAGGTATCCACATTTTCATCCGCAATTGCAGATTATCCTCAGAAAAATAGACATCCTCATTATCAAATATTCTCATCCTCATCCGCAATCCTTACGTTCATATGGGGAGAGGAGAGGTTAATAAACAAACCGGACTTCTGCTGCTGCGTCGCGGTAGTGACAGCTGGCAAAGTTGGCAGTTGTCAAAATTGGCACCTCATTGAGCTATCTAACGGCACAGACATGATGTAGCATAGGCTGGCAGATTTGGGTGGGGTGCCTCTGTCCATCGATATTAAAGATTCAGAGGGAAAGACAAAACAACATAGGGTTAACATTTGAAAAAAAGGAAGCGTGACGTCTGTTAGCGCAGGTACCATCTTTATGCTCCGGGGCCTAGAAATGAGAAACATTAACCTTGACGACCTTGAAACCTTCTGCGTTCATATTGACAGGAAGAAAAAAAATCGTTCCCATCAACAAAAGAAAGAAAGCATCGCCATTAAAGGAAAAGTGAAGGAATAACTTAAATAAATGAAATGTGGTAAGAAAATATATATATATAAAAAAAACACCCAAAATATAGAACTTACCCCGCATCTGCGACGGTCATCGAGACGCACTCGGTAGCTGTGGTCGTTTGGTCACCTCTCTACAATACTGCTCTAGAGCTCGGATTTCAAATCTCGGCGCGATGAAAAACTGCAGGTGGGTACTAATAGAACTCTCACAGTGCTCCGAGCTTGTCAGTATAAAACGGCGCGGATACGAGTAGAAGGTGCATGCTAGCAACTGCACTTCCGAACAACCACACCAACCACCACAACGCAACGCACCCATATCCCTGGAGGGATCAAGGCAATTAACATACAACATCGAGAATCAGAATCAAAAAATTACCAAAATTAACAAATAAAAAAAAAAAAATTTAAACAAAGTGGAACGAAAGCGACAACGATGTCCTTTAACTTAAATCCATTGCGCAGAGCAGATTTCGATTTCGCGCAGGAGTAGTTGACGCGCTATGTACCATTAGGGGTTAAGGCAAAGTAGTATATAATTCCTATTACAATTTGACATGGATATGTCTTATAGCTGGGGGTCATCCTAAAAATCTGTCCGTAACACGAAATGTCTGCTGTGCTACTCGGGGGTCAGAACTCAGAAGAGGAAACAAACCCATTGAAAAATTTTCCGAGTTCTGTAGTGGCCGATTGGTTTACAGAGTATTTCCAACCAGGCTCTCAGAATTTTGACTTGTGCTATCTGTCCCACGCTCTCAGTCAACGCGACGTCATAACCAAAACTCATGCATACATACCATACGTTCAAAATCCTCAAAAATATAGAGTACGCTCCGTACTCCCTAACTTGACTATGCCCCCAGAACACGTCGCAAGAAGTCGTCTGCTCTCCTCGCTCGACATGCTCACACGCAATTTATGGTCTCCGAATGTGTGCGAAATTTCGCTCAGGCCAGTGGACCTCCTCCTCTCATTCATTCATATCATTCTCAATCTCACCATTTCATTAAACAAATTGTGCACTCCCGATATGCACATGCATAGACCCAATCTGAGGTCACAATGAATGGAATTCCATTTTTACTCATTATTTAGGTCAAGGACGTCCAAGGACTTTCAATGACCTTCAATTTCCGCCAATTCCCATTCATTAATTTAATAAAATAGCGCGCGTTGTACTATCTGAATCACTAGGGTCCCAGAAAAAGTAGCAAGTAGTCAGTTCGACCAATATTTGGACATGCGCAGACGCAATTTGAGAGAGTATACATAGTTTCCCCCCCCCCCCCCCCCCTCGAAGATGAGCGAGAGCGGATGAAGTTCATTCGAGCCAAATCGGGTGATCCAGCGACTGTGGTTGTGTATTTGCAATGGCGGCGATTTGAGGTCTGACTGGCCCACAATGTGGGCCCCCACCACACGTGCAATAAACATATAGAACAAAAGCTCCACATACGGTACGATGCATTAGCAGCATAAATGTTGACTTTCAATAGAGTGTGTCTATCTGTCTCATGTGGTTGGGTGTTCAATCTCATTAGAACGGGTGTATCCGGTTCATATGGGGGCGTTAGCTTTCAATGGGGTATGTCTCTGTGTCTCATGAAGGGGGTGTTTAGTTTCATTTAAGGCGGGTTTATCGGGAATCGGTTCTTGGAAGACAGGTTATTGGCTTTTGGTGGGAAATGATACAAAGTATCTACACTTCATGCAGATACATCGGAACATGGATATATCTTTGGCTACCGACTGCGTGGAACCTGTTGTGTTGAAGATATCGACGTAAGTTTTATTAAGATCCCAGTATAGTTATACTGGATGAAATCATTCGACCAAACACGTCCCACGCTTTCGGTAGGCATAAGACATATCCATGTTCCGATGTATCTGCATGCAGTGTAGATACTTTGTATAATTTTTATTTTATACCCTTCACGGATGTGATAGGGTATATTAACTTTGTCATGAAGTTTGCAACGCACAGAAGGAAGCATCTGCGATCATATAAACTTTATGTATTCTTGGTCAGTATGATGAGACGAGTCGATTAAGCTTTGTCCATCTGTCCGTCTGTTTCTATGCAAACTAGTCCCTCAGTTTTCAAGCTATCAAGCTGAAATTTTGTACAGAGCCTTCCTTTTATTGCACGCAGTATATATGTCGGAACCAACTAAATCGGACCACTACGTCATATAGCTGCCATAGGAACGACCGGTCCAAAAATTCAAAAATTGTTGTTACTTAGCTAGTTACATGTCGGTTCTTTTGAAACGCGGTCCATTAAATTATAGCTTTTAAACTATTCCCCTCTTGTTGGTTTTGAAATGTTCAATAAATTGCCAATGATGGCGTAATTGTGCACTTCATTTTTCCTTCCGACACTCCTGTCCTTTCAGGTTGGAATGTGAGGAACAAGCGCTGCGTTTACATAATGGGAGGCCCCAAAATCTTGTAGCCAAGAGGCCTAATAAAGACGTAGGAAGGATTTAGAGGCCCACAACCTCATTATCCGGGTGATAATGTGCATGATTGGTCGATTTCAGTTGTAGTGCTCTGAATCCGTTTCCGGTTTCCTTGTTTTCTTTGCTTTCATTGACCACTTTAAGAATGCGAGTTCCTTTTAGGGTTTTGTAGTAAAAACAAAACCTTTATGAAATCGGTCATGCATCCGTCTGTCTGTCTGTCTGCCTATGAAACATCTCACGAACTGCCGAAGCTACGTGCTTGAAATTTGGTAGAGATATGCAGAAATACTATAATCCCTTGGAGAAGGCGATGCGTTGTGATATGTCCACTTTAAGGAGGGGGGGTCCCATAGAGGGTAAATAAAGGTCGACATTTTTTTTTCGTTTGGTATAAGTATGTGGGGTATCGTAAGAAAGCTACCGTCGAGTACATTCCATGTTTGGCGTTTTCATCAAATTTGAAATAAGGCGAAAAGAGGTAGAGTGGAAAATATGAGATCATAGTTTGTCCCATCCCCTTTGCATTTCGAGGTCGTTACACTTATAAATATGAAAACTTACAGGAACGTGAACTCCAAACAGCATGGAAAATGAAAAATAATGGGTTTTGTAAAATATATCTTCTCAAAATAGGTTAATACTAGTTTATTTCTATAGTTACATTTAGAACACCATACGCAATAATATGTTTAAGTTTCGTTTCGCTTCTCCTATTAAAACAATTACTTTGAGAGGTGACAGATGGAGTCCTTTTTTATGAATTGGCGTGTAACATACTATATCATTGGCAAGACATTTTAATTATGGTGTTTTTATTCATCTGAGTGATACAAGGAAGAGTAAGGAACCAATATTTACATACCAAAATAAGCGCTTGCTACAAAACCCTCGGATTGCGGGCATAGCCCTCTATATTCCGGTTTCATTTTAATAGTAGTGAACAACCCGATTATAACAGGCTGGCCTGAATTTGCCTCAATTCTCCCGAACAGGGCTGGTAACAAGCGCATACGACTACCATGCTTGTTGATGGTGATTGCCTTTCGACGTCCCCTTAACCTTCACGGCTCCAACTTCAGTTTCCTCATTTCAGTATTCCGTGCTGCCCAGTCTTCCACATTACAAGATCGTTGGATCGCCTTGAAAACTTGTTAAAACTTACTTTTGGATCAGTAGCTCCTACGACAGCTGTATGATATAGTAAACAAATTTCAAACAATTTTGGGAATATGGTTTGACGATAAAAACCATTGAAAAATATAAAATTTGGTTAAGTTATCTTAGAAACAAAAAAGTGTTTCTCACCAGCATTGACTTTTGGACCGGTCATTCCTATGACAACTATATGACGTAGTGGTCTGATTCCGTTGGTTCCCACTTATATACAACTCGCATTTAAATGAAAGATTTTTCCGAAGCTCAGCTCGATAGCTTTAAAATTGAAAAACTAATTTGCATAGAAACAGACGAGCACAGACAGACGAACAAAGCTTAATCGACTTATCGTCATAGAATGTATATCCTTTATAAGGAAGTTTATACCCTACTTCGTGAAGGGTTATAACGGGCGGTTTTTTGGGCAATCGGAGATGCTCGTGGGGACGGAGCCTAAGGTAGAACTCGTATAATGACCTAAAGGTAGGGCCGTGCCATCTGGCAGAGCAAAAGGCCTCTCAACGGGCTAAGCAGCGGCTTATGCTTGCTGTAGCTTAGTTCGGGAGACGTGGGCAGGATTTTCGCCGTTCTTTGCGCCTGCCCTTTACGTATTAACAAAAATGCATTGGCCTGGGGAAGACAAAACAAACAGGGGAGGTAAAAATGGGGAATAAAAAAAATTAGGCAATAAGGATGGAATGGTTTGGCGGACGATCCACTTGCCCTCGCGCCCGCGTCGGGGACCAGGTGTAATAGGATCCTCGGCCCCTAGTTTCGTACCACTGATTGATCATTACTCATCAGGTGCTGCCATCGATCTGCCGGTGGAAGCAGCACAACCAGATCAGAATATGGTTCATTACAGGGTATACAGATATTTTATGGGATATCCCGAAAAATGTTTGTGTGGGGTTCATCCAATGTAAGGTCTGCATCAGGTTAAGGGTATCCACAGTTTGGACTGGAAGTTTAAATTATATAGGGCCACTTTCTCAATGTCTGATTAAAGTTTATCCAATAAATAATGGTAAACGGTACCCATCCTCCAGTTAAAATTTTATCGGACTATAATTCCAAACAGCTGATACAGCTGCTGAGATTTGACAGCTTCAACTGTTTACGGTTGCACATTCGAATGAGACAGTTTGAACTGATCACAAAGAACAGAATTCTGGAAATTCATTCGATGGAGCAGGACTTGAAATCAACTCAGCCGCAAATTAATGCTGAGAGATGGTACAGACGTAGACTAGAATAAAACAGGCGGCAGAATTCCGCCGAGAAAATCAGCGTGTGTTTTTTTTTACTGTATTATCATATTTTGAGCATTGCCTTAACGTATGCAATTCGTGTTCCAGATAGCTAACTAGCAGTTTAACCATACATTGGAAAAACGGGTCATAAATCGTTTATATCCATTCAGATACCTCTAAGCAATGCTGAAAATATATTTAGTCTCATTAGAGATATTAGTATCTAATGTAGCCCTTAGACCTAAATATAAACTTTCCCGCAAAATAACCACTATCGTGTTAAAACCATACAATTAATGGATAATGTTATCGTATATCCTCTGGGATATATGTGACTTATTAACATCCATTACCACAGTTAAACTGATTTAGAGTTTTCCACGAATTCATAGAATCCAATGAAACAATACTTTTCATGCAAATACATAAATATGTTTGTTTTGGCAAACAATATGTTAACTAGAATGCGATAACACAAAGGACGTTACCAGACAATATCATATTCCATTAGTAATTCAGCAAATAAGCCAAAATTGCAAATTCAATTTTAACAGGCTCTCTGATTAATTGGAATGAATATTTCAATTAGGTTTTCACATAAATCATAACATCAAAATTCCATTTGTGCAAATATGTTTTTAACCACTCTCCATGACACGCCAAAAAGCAAAAAGTCGCCCATAACTAATTGAGTTTCACTTATCATGTCGCTTTCAAAGAGTTGGAATGATTTCACTTGGAGACTGCAGATATTTCAGTAGGGTGCTGCTACTATTTCTTTGATAAAAATATAACCACCTTTTTAGTATAACTACAGGACATCCTCTCCTGTCACTGGAAGTGTAACTTTTGCAATAATTTTCCAAAAATCTCAGTGCTCTGCTGGGTTTGGAACACCTCCCGTAAACGAGAAGCCTCTATAATAAAATACATCGCTCCAAGTCCTGGGACAGTCATTAATCGATTTGGCCGTCATTAAATCAATTTGTAAATTTTATTAATTTGGTGTAATTACCAGGCCATTTGCAATATCGCGTAATTGAGACGATGCTTCGAAAAGCCGAGCGAACTATCGACGAGAGGATGAAACCGTGAACAGGCGAGGATGGCGCTGAAGGACTTAACGTCATGCCTTTCATTATGTCGTAATAAAGTTTCCCTTTCACTAATACTCGAAATTGTTCGCTGCACCCTAAAAGCGCTTGAGAGCCAGGGAGAGTGCTGTCCAAAGGACGCCGTAATGAGATTCTCTTCGGAAGGTGGCATTGTGGATTGCATAGAATATAGCCAGGTGTATCTGCGCTCCGTCGGAGTATACTTCATACTGGGTTTGGTGCTTGTCGCCATGTACCATGGAATGGATAATTTCTATTGTGTATAAATACACAATGTAGGGTAGACGTAGTGAATGTTTTTTTCTAGGACTTCGAGCTTTAATTGGAAGCATCCTTTTAATGCGACAATGAAAACTTTTACTAAACAATGACATGAATACAAATTCACGGACGGGATTTTAATGGGTTTTCATCAGGGTTCGAAGAAAGTTTAATGCCATGTTTCAATTTTGGGGAGGATTAAAAAGGTATTCTCTTTTTCATTTAACTGATTGCACGAAGGCTTTACTGAAAGTTGAACTAGTAGTACACATTATATGTGCTTAAATTCATTCGCAGAATTATACGGAGCGCGTATGGGAATGACGAATTCGTAAGTTTCGGTTTATTTGAATTCGTTATTGCCATTCGCTTGAATAATCCAGCTTTAGGTTTTCCGTTAATAAAATTTTTGCACCCTTGAGAAGTGGTAGGAATGTGTAGATTGCAAGTTCACAGAGTTTTGTTTATAAGATTGAAGTTGCAAGTGGAGATGAGCAGAATTCAGCTTTTTTAAAACCATTTCTATTTCCATGTAGGTTTTAACCGTTTTGGGTTTTGTATAGTAAAAACTAGAGATGGGCAGAAAATAACGCAACAGTTGCAAAACAACGGTTTCCGAAAAAACAAAAAAAAACGTTTTTTCCACATATTCAATCTCACTTAAGTTATCCTGCAAATTTTGCTGTGCAAGATACTATGCAGCACTATCTCAACAGCTTTAAGCAGCGTTTTGACGGGGCAAATACACGACAGTGTGGCACGCTTTCGATCTCACGCTTGTAACGTGAAATACGACTGAGTAAAAATACTAGAAAAAAGATAAAAGGATAAAAATAATAATTTGGATTTTTCAGTTCAGTTGTAGTGATTTACAGTACGATAAATAAACTGTTCCTCCGACTTAAATTTCAAAAACAAAGATAAAAAAAAAATCTTTTAAAACTTAATTATTTTTCAAGACTGGGTTTCTAGATTTCGAAAAAATGAAGGTAATACTTTAAGCTGCGAATTGCCTGAGAACTGGCAGTATGTTTAGACGGAAATTTTCTTAAATTCTGCCTACAGGGTGTACCGTTTATAATGGTAAATACCTTAATGGTAGATAGTATGGGAAATGCGTTGTTTTGGGGAAAATGAATATATTACCGGTACAGAGTTGTAGCACTTTTTGTAAATTGCGTAAAAAAGTTTTAACGAACAAAATCAAAATTTGTCAAATTCCCAATCCAAGATTGGTTCTTTTTTATAAAATTATATTAAATTTCATATAATTGGACTTTTTTCGGTTAAAAATTTTCTTCGTAATTTCAATGATATTACCGTTCAAACTTTAATGAAATTCCGAAATCCATTTTTGATCAAAAATTCAAATGATAATATCGTAACGGTACTTCGAACACACAACTTTGCAAAATTGGGAAAACTTACCCCATTTTGTTAGCTTTATAATGATTAAGAACCTAAGACCACTGTCTTCTACCATTAATATCGCATTGTTGGTAGTTGTCTTCGTCTTGTAAGTCCTTTCGTTCTACGTCAGACCAAGGGGTAAACTTTAATATTTAAAATCCGAAAATTATCAAATTAAGTCCTTAATTAATATTGTTTGAAATCTATTGAAAAAAATGGTCAACCTTTGTCAACTTTGCAGATTTGTCATTTCAAAGAACCGTTACGAAATTATCATTAGAATTTTCGATGCAAAATGGAGTTTTGAACTTTTTTAAAGCTTAAAAGTTGTATTTTTGAAATAACGTCAATTTTTTTTAACCCTGAAAATACCCGCTTATATGAAATTTAATGTAATTTTAGAAATTAACATCAAATCTTGGATTGAAAAACTCGGTGGTGTGAATAAGTAGATAAGTAAAAAAATGCTAGTTTCCGGGGTGGCATTTTAAAAGTTTGCCGACCTTCTGTAAATCGATGTGTTGATGTGATATAACTTTTGTTACTCGAAAGAAACCCCAACACTCTCCTAATTTGATGTATTGAAAAAAAAATATTTTACTTAAGAAACCCCTTATTCAATTTTCCTTAGTTATCTCGTTGTTCACCAACAATTATCTATTTATTCACTGAACTTACTCAATAATTCACGGCGTTTAACTATTACACACCAGGAAACAGGAATATTCCCAATTTAAAAAAAAGAAGTTGATTATTTTTATACAAATCTTTATTTCAAAAATAAAAAATAAAACAAAAGTAAATTTGCAAAAAAAAAAATACTGAATTTCTTTGAGGTTACATTTATATCCCTCTTATTTTTAATAAGTCTATATACAAAATTCTGAATTACAGAAAACTATTCATCTGTATCTAGTTTTTCTAAATCTGGATCAGTTGGAGGATCGCTATTTGTAACTAAATTTAAATAGAAAGCGTGAAAAAGTTTGTCAATTAGTAGAAGATTCAAAATGTCTCTTTTCTTTTCAGCACTTATAGGGTTTTGACCATTACACACTTTTGGCAATTCATTGGGAACTATATATTTTCCCTTTTTTCTGTAATTAATTGCTTGAAAGGAGTCATTTTCGTTGAGGGTATGTTTGAAGAAAACATTTCCCGAGCCTTTTCGGTACTGGAGCCACTCTACAGGCCTCCATACAAATTTTTTGCCAGCGTTGTCTTTTTTCTTAATGGCGAAAGGACCACCCTTGTTTAATAAAGATTTAAAGTCTAAAAAATTTTCATTTGTCATTGGAACAACATTAAATGGGTTCTTTTGTTTACACGATCTTACCAATTGTATCCAATCATTTGGGTGATTGATTTTCATACCTGTTTTTTTTTCTTAGCCTTTTCTATAACTGCGTGATCCGAATCACACTCCATGTGTGTGTGTCCACTAATAAGAAATTTATGGCTTATTTTCTTTAATGGAAGTTTCTTCATGGCATATAAAAACATTGTCGCGACTATACTATTTTTATTCTGACCGCCGCATGTGTCGGAATAGAAAATAACCTCCTCGATCTCAGGTGGCAACGTTTTTAAATGTTCAAATAAACAAGAAGCTATCTGATTTGCGCCCCTCCCAGAAATACTTTCATCCCACATATAGCAAGAACTTTTGTTGCTAACCAAGTCATGTACTGTAAGATTGAATGTCCACAGTTGTCTTTTATAGAATACAACGGAAGTAGTAAGGAATGGAGTAGGAAGGCACTGTTGCAAATCGAAAGAGAAAATCATCTTCTTAGCATTAACACTTGCATCCTCCTTATCCAACCTTTTACATTCATATGAAAATTCTGCCATTTTGTGATGAATATCTCTGTTTTCAATTACAGCAATCTTATCGTCGACCGATGCACTTTTTATTTGGGCTTGGAATAAGTCACAAGTGTTACATGTGTCATTTTTAGGCCTTTTAAATGATAAGTTAAGTTCGTGAAAACATTTTGCGTATAATGTAATCGAGACAGGATTTGTTCTCTCTACTGAATACATTTTGTACATTTTACTTATAGTGAGATCGCTGCTTAAGTACTTTTTTGAAGATGTTTGTCTACAATAATGACTCTCATAGCTAGGAAAGGAGTTGATGTGATCCTTCACATCCTCTAATTCCTTTGTTGAACGTTTGTTACCGGGAGTATCTCGTCCTCGGCCATGAAGAGGAATAATTCCGCATGGGGAGAGATATTTCTTTTTTAAAATATAATTACCTCGACAAAACCATTTGATTCCCCTAATGTTTGGCAGAAACATTTCTTACATACAGCATGCTCCTTATTGTCAACGAAAAATGCATATGAGGCGCTGTAATTTCTATTCGAAGTTTTGGGATTTGTTTTCATTGTCTTGATGTGTTCAAGACTTGTATGCGAAGAAACAAAATTCGCTCTTCTATCGCGGGAACCTAAGCCCCAATATTTCTTAAATATCTTGTCCCGTTTAGCTTGGGACAATTTTTCGGCACACTTCTTACGGCAGTTACCTAAATCAATTTGCAATCGAGATTTGACTAACTTTCCACTTTCAGTTGTGTAACTTTGCCCTAGATTCCTCAACCTTTTACTATCTTCCCTTTCTAAACGACTCCTACCCTTTCTTGGTTTAACAGAAAGTCTAACGTCATTAAGTTCACTCACGCGTGACCGATTTTCTTCGTGGTTTGTGTCCCTTATGACTAACTGAAGGTCTTCGGTGTCGTTCTGGTCAGCAGTAATTTCTTGGTCATCTTCCTGACTGGTAGTGGTCTGCTGGTCTCGCATTTTCGTTGCCTTATCTTGCTTTCCAAAAATTCGACGTTTTTGAATTGCTAAAAGTGTAAGGAAAACAACCATTGAACAAATCACAAGCACTTTTAAAAATTACTATTACCTTTTTCTTTTTGTTCGGAATCATTGCTGTTGTCATTCGACATGTAATTGATTTCTCGGATCACATCAGGAATATAATAGGGATCACTGTCGTCATCTGATGAAATAGATAAAGCTGAAAGTTAAGAGAAATTCCGTTAGTTAGAAGTTATGCTATATGGGTGAATAATAAAACATACCTTGAAAAATGATGGAGTTTTTATTCCTTTCGAAGTTATTTTTTTCGATTTGATAGTCCTTTGAGCTACATGGAATACTGTTTCTTGCCTTACGGTATGGGTTCCTCCGTAAATATTTTAAATAAATAGTCTTTTCTTTTGGCATTGTGTCACTCGTGTCAAAATCAGTTAGCGACTGCTCGCAAAATAAATTTCGGGAGATTGATAAAAGAGAGAAATGGATTTCGGAGACTCCCAAACAAAATTTTCATCGGACATGGAAAAGCAAGCTCGTTATGGATTCTCAATTAAAAGAACCGCTATATCAGTAATTATGCTACAGACAACAATGGCAGTTAAATAATTCAAAATAAATAAATAAGTCGACATATCTCATTATTCACGATGGAGATTTTCTTTCCAAAACTGAGCAATTGCACTTAAACAAGTACGCACATTATTTTTCGAGATGTCTAAAAATGCACATTCCTATAAATAACAAAGTAATGAATTTTAGAGTTACCCACTACTCTACATTGCGTAGAACACTTGTAAGAGTAATTTAATGGGGTGGGGCGACCGGTAGCGCAGTGTGTTGAGGCATCAGTCTCATGTTTGACTACCGGCGTTTCGGGTTCGAATCCCGTCCACGACGACGTTCGTGGCCATGGATGTGCAGGAGGTGCATGCTGGCAACTGCATTCTCTGAAACCAATTTATGCCAACGAAACGTCAACTGGGCCACATGGAACAGTTGACGCGCTATGCCCCACAAGGGGTTAGGGCAATTGAGCATTTTCGGTATAAATTGACTTATCTACTTATTCTCCGAGACCACACAACTGGGGATTCGATAAATTTATATTTTGTTCGTCACAGCTTTTTTGCACAAAAAAAAATGTTTTAACTCTGTGACGAAACGACTAGAGAGTTTATGCCGTACAATAATTTACCATTTATAATATTTACCATAACAGTAAAGTATTTCCCATCATACACGGTACACCTTGTACATTAATTATAAGAACGCGAATGAAACATTAAAGAAGCTTAACTCTTCGGGCTTTTGCTTTGGCAAATTCATCAGTGACCTCTTCGAAATCAACTTCACTGAAAGTATTATATATGATTAACAATAGGCTTAAATTACTTAGTCTTTCTTGTTACATAGTGGATCTTAAGTGGTTTTTTATTAATTTAAGTTTACTGAAGCTTCTTTCCCCGGAAGCTACTGTTACTGGCATTGAAAGGAGTATTCTCAACGAGGTTGTAATGTTTGGATATGACCCACACAAGTCCCAACTAACCATTTTTTCCAAAATTTGCAGATGGTGAAGTTTGGTGATATCTTTAAATAACCTTTGAGCTTGATACTTAAAGCAATCAAGTTTATTATGAAATCAAGCACAATCCAAGTCACTATCATACATAGAACATAAATTAGTCGCAGCTGTTTTTAATTCAGATAGTGGCATTTCGTTTATACATTTTCCAGTTGCAAATCTAGAATACCCCCATTTGTCTCAAAATCATCCTAGAGATTTGATAATTGATTTTGTAATTGCTGCGATGCAAGGCTGTTTGTAACTGATTAGGAAAACTTGCGTGGTTCAGGTACGCCTCAATATGTGAGGTGACGTCAGTCAGTCAGTCTGTCTGTTTTCACTTTAAGTACCACACAAACATAAATGATTGCACCAGGCGCAGCTACGGCCATTCTAAAGGTCTTCACAGACTATCGAACTAAACCAAAATACTAACACTATGCATATAACATAACTATTATGTTGTTAGTGTTATGTAAACATTTTTACTCTGCTCTACTCTACTCGCTAGCCAAAAAACGCAATTTAAATAAGTAGACATGTACTAAAATTTCATAAAATCGGAAATGATTGAGTTCTATAATATGTTTGCACCAAGAATCAAAAAGATTAAAAGTGTACATATGTACTCAACAAGTAATATCGAAACTAAATTGTTTGGTCGAAAAAGCTAGTCCAACAACTTGGACTAAAATCGCAAAGTTTTCGTAAGTTTTTAAAAATATCGGACGTATCTTACCTTTTTTTTTCTAACGACTCTTCACTTGTTATCACAACCCGCTTCAGAATAAATCACAGCTATTGGGAAAATAAAAATTACCGGCACGAACCAGCACGCAATTATCTTTTCTAATTTGTTTCCCCAATCCAGACAAATTCGAAAAAACTATGAAATGCAGGACATGCACTATTTTGCCAGAAACTTGCAGTGGATACTCTCAGCAGAATGCAGCTGCAACATGACCTTGCATGTTTGCTTTCTAGCTGTGATACCCATTAGGCCGCGTTTAAAATCATGTACTTGTAAATCGCGGCGGTCGCCGCGGCGGCAGCGGCAGCCGTATGCAATTTAGGAAGGTAACTTAAAGTGGTGGTTTTGAGATTGGAATGTAGTGGTTTGGGACGGCACAATGAAATTACCCATTGAAAAACAATGAATGGATAATAGTAACAAAAACCGACAATGTATAAATTGTTTCTTTCAAACCAAATGACAGGCTAAAACTGTAATAAACTAAAAATTGCAAGTAAAGTATCTGGTATTTGTTTGCTTTTTTTTTTGAAAAGCATAGTTTTTTCTACGCATGGTTGCCGGCGATGGCGCCCCTCTGGACGAGGCGCCTATGGCCGCCGCCACTCTGGCCATACCCTAGTTACGCTACGGGCATTCACTATCGAACACTCTGGCGATTATATTAATTCGAATAGAAAACGAAACAAATCAAAATAATATAGTTTTTTAATGAAAATGGGGTAAAATCCACTGGTTCTTAAACACGATCTGAACACTCTGAATGACAGATGATGAATGTTTATGTATATGTACTTTGCACCACTTTTATGTTCCATTTTACGTTGTATTCTGTCAAAACGTGGGCATTAATTGAGTGAAAAACTGAATTTCAATGGAATCAAATATTCGACGCTGTTCATTTGAGCCTATGACTTGTGAATATTTTATGCGGTTTTCTGGCACTATAAACATACTTCCAATTCGATTCAGTACTTCCGAACCTTCCAGACAATTTTGCGTTGTTGCAACGGTTTGTCCATTACGGAATGGAACAGGAAGTTATGCAAAGATATTCTCTGCCCTATTCGCTCATATACATTTTTCTACTCTCACCCGGCACTTAAGCCTACCCGACATTTAAATTGATGATGGGCTTTTAAGTAGGTTACTTCACCCCGATAAGCTCAACTTTCCGATTATTATAATGTATTATAACTTGAATAAATGTTGTTAACATTGTCGGATCAGGATGAAATATCCCACAAATCCCAGCGCACCACCTACTGCCGTTGTAAAGAAGTAACCTATCCATCAAAAGGATTTCAACTATGTCATCATCCCATCATCAACATTACCATAATTGTCAGATGTATATTGACATTCAGTCAAGTCAATGATGGATGTCGAAATGGGGCAAATGTATTGCTCGACTTCTGCCTGATTATGGTTGAAGCCCAGCAAAGAAATATTTCGAAATGAAGAAGAAATGTAGATTGGGATGAAACTTATAATAAATTGTGAATAAACTTTTCTGAATAAAACAGATAACGATAGACTCAGTAATAGATTCGACCAAAGAAGTTTTTCTTAATTATTCGATTTCCCTTCATTATCGAACTTTTTAATTTACAAACACTATCAGCTATTTTGCTCTGATTGTTGTATAGTTCAGTATAAATTAACTTCTAAAAACTTCTTATCTGGTTGTTTTCCACTTGAATTCCCCACACTATCTGTAAAAACTTTGCACTTTTTCCTTTCTTTTTGCACCGGAGAAATGCATTCATTGTTCGGTAACTTTAAGTGGAAGCAATTGTACTTTCCGGAAACATCATCCCTTCTAGGTTGCGTACAGTTGGTTAAAAAGACCGAGATGAGAAAATAAAAAGAATGACATTCAATTGAAAAGATGAAATCAGAGGTTCCTTAAATAATAGGTAAAAGTGCGGGTCAAGATGAAAATACCAAGATTCTTATCTTCGCACTGATCGTTGCATCCTTTTCTTCAACTACGTTCCGTTTTAAACTTTTTGCACGGAATATGATTATGAATGTTAGTTTTCCTTGAAGTTGGGCAAAGCTATTCGAAATATGAAAACTTTATTTTAGGGTTTTGTGCTGTAACCTATACCTATAACATAAATTAAATATTACTTCCTGCCGGAATTTGATTAATAACGGCATGTAAAGTAAACTAGTGTAAGGCGGCTATTATACTATAAAAGTTCTTTTACAAATATCTTTGACGCACCATATTTTAAAAGAACTTTTATGAATGATATTAGCCTCCTAAGGGGGAAGGTGTGCAAGCTTGAAAGAAAAGTACTTGAAACAAGCAACGTTCATGTCGCAAATCTTTTCTTAGGCGGCTATTACACTAAAAAAGTCCTTTGAAAATATCTTCTATAATAGATATTTGTAAAGGAACTTTTATAGTGTAATAGCCGCCTAACGGACGGTCTGGTGGGCATCCGGAGATGCCCCTGTGGGGACGGAGCCTTAGATAGCATAATGACCGTGAAGGTCGGGCCGTGCCATCTGGCGAAGCAAAAAGGCCCCTCAACCAGCTAAGCAGCGGCCTACGCTTGCTGTAGCTCAGTTCGGGAGATGTGGGCGGAGTTTTCGCCGCTCGTTGCCCCTGTCCTTTACGTATTAACAAAAATTCATAGGCCTGGGGATACAACACAATCAGGGGAGGTAAAAATGGGGAACAAAAAAAAAAAAAATAGTCGATAAGTATGACGGGTCAGACCCCCACGCGGTCGCACCTGGGTCCAGGCGTAATGAGGACCCTCGGCCCCTGGTTTCGTAGCACCGACAGATCCTTACTCATCAGGTGCTGCCATAGATCTGCCGGTGGAAGCAGCACTACCAGACCATAAAATGGTTCATTACAGGTGGTTCATTACACTAGTTATTTGAAATAACTGGGCTGGCAATAGAATCAAAATATGAAATGATCGCTAGTCCCTCACACTAGATTATGCACTTTAAAATTTATAGTCAAAGTTATGAAATCAAAATAGATTTTACGCTACCCTTACAGACTCGTCGAGGCTGCAGCATTTTCTTTCATTATGGTAAGAATGTAGAATAAATTACAGGATGGCGCTGACAGTAGATCTTTTGAACATTTCTGGGAATATTTCCACTGAGTCTGTTGATTCGGACCTAAAAATAGCAAAAGTCATTAAAGTTAATTTCACTCCAGTTGACTTATTAGCCCTGCTTTCTGATAAAATTCAACTCTCCGATGTCTTGCTTGGTGAAGGAGAATGTTAGAGTACCAGAGGAAGGTTACCCAGAAAGCATTTCATTGCTTCTTAATATGTACCTTTGTGCATTTTCCACCTTTGAACTAAAATCATTTTCTTCTTTTGTTTAAGCAATGACCGCTTTAAAGATGGAGGCGTGTTGAAACACCAAAATTAAGTGAATTTCAATAAGTTTGTGTATGAATAAACACCTCAGGAAATTTTAATATGTATATAAGTTTTACATATACGAGTATTTCTTTTGTTTTGATTAGTGTATCATCAAGATGTACCATTCCCATTCCGCAGGCAATTTTATAAAATTAGATTTAATTAGTTTAGTTAGATTAGATAAATGACCCCCCCCCCCCCCCACATGTATTAGGTTCCTTTAGCTAATTTGTATCAGTTGCACTAGACTATACTTAAACTGTCTTCTTCTTCCTCCTTCTCCTTTATCCTTTACGAGGGATTGGTATCCTGATGTCATCGCTGCTATGCAGAAGCCCACAAGTGGGGTACTCGTAATGGATGGTTGGCTAATCCAAAGGATTGTATCGCCAGGTTATAATTTGTTCAGTTGATTAATTTTTATACAGTTACTTAATTTATTTTATAGTAATTTATGATGATTTTACTTTATATTTTTATCAAGGTTAAGTCAAGTATAGTCATTTATGTACATTTTTTAGGTTATAGGTTAGGTGATATATCACGGCACACTTAGACCACCATTGGGTCCGTTGTGGTGCCACCAAAAATCACCTCCAATCGAACCAATATATCAAACCAGCCTGTGCTAGCGATGTAATTGTTGAGCTTTGTGGCTGTCATATTCCTAAGGTTCCCATCTCTGTGAGGGCTGAGCGGCAGTTATCAATGGTTTTAGATGTCGTGAGGATGGATTCGAGTGAGCGAAGCGCCGCCTGACTGTCTGTGTAAAAAGTGATTATATGACTGCCCAGCCAAGACAGGACTTCCGAGATCGCCGAAACCTCCGCCTGTAAGACACTGCAATAGTCGGGAAGACGGAGTGACAGGTTAATCCCGCAATCCTTCCCAGTAAATGCCTACCTCGGCCTCCTCGTCGGTTCTAGAGTCATCTGTGTAGATGACCATGGTGTCGGTAGTTGAGGGCACATCCCCCGTCCCCCCGTCGCTCCCAGTGATCCAGTTGAATTTGGCACGAATCTTCATCGAGCAGTGCTTCCAATTCGTCGTCTTTGAAATTTTTTTTCTCTCCCACCACCATGCTTATCCTCGACATTGAAATCGCCACTTTTAAAACGTTGAAACCACTAATGACATGTTCTGTCACTCAGAGCAACCTCACCGTAAGTATCTGAGAGCATTTGATGAGCCTCAGCTGTAGTTTTTTTTTTCAAATGAAAGCAGAAGATCAAAACTTCCCTCAAATGTCGGGAACTTGGCTCGAAAACAGACATTTTGAATCGCGAATCTTATTAAAAATGCGAACAACTTTTACTAATGCAGGGATGTCGATACGTTCACAGACGTCCAAACTCACTTTGTGACAGTTTTGAACTATGTATTTTAATCAGCCCTCACCGATGCAACCGGAAAACGGCGGAAGCAAAACTGTACATCTAAATAAATAGCAAATACGTATAGCCCACGTATAGCTAACAAATGTTGTATGAACTTTTATATTGGTGAGTTTTTTTTGCGAATCTATCCGGTGTAAGGCAGGCTAATAACACGCGTTAACACGCGTTACAACAGCACACACTTATACGGGTTACTGTCGCTGCCCAAGTGATTAATCTCGTGTAAATTTACCCGGGATGGAACCTAAGCTCAACTTTAAATCCACACGATCAACGAATTTCCCTTTATAAGATTGTGACTGTCCTTATCATTTACTTGATCTGAGAACGAATATAATGTAATTTTGGATCCCAATCAAAACATACCAGTATTGTTTCGGCTTTGGACTCACGCTCGCATACATTTCCTGTGTGGTCAGATACATTTTTTGCTCCAATATTGGGCTGAGTGGGATTAGGTTTTTCCTAATCACATTCACAAACAAAAACCAATTATAAATCAAACATGAAACAATATATATAAAATGATAATACAGTGAAAACTCTTCTTCTTCTTGTCCCATAATCGGACACCTCCATTCCTGGACACAAGTTTTTAATTACGTTTTCAGTCAAAAATACACTCTAATAAGCAGACTCTCCAATAAATGATGCGGACACAATATTTCAATAAATTTTCTACTTTAAATCTCATAAAACACGTTTTAACAGCTGAATATCCGAACAAAATTTAATATTAAATTTTTTGATTATCCTTTTGTGAAATCTCTCTTAACAAACATCTCCCGTCAGCGGACACCTCTAATTAGCGGTAACTTTCAAATTCCCCGCACATTTCATCCTAAAATCCATATAATTATACCGCTTATTAGCGCCTCCACTTCTCATGCCTCGTGTGTGGCAACACCTGAATAGTTGATAGCTCACACCAACAGACAAAACCAGAGCCAAATTTTTGTGTTGCTTGAGTTGAAACTCTTAAATTCAAGAGCATATAGAACGGTTAAATATGCTTCGATTTAAATGAAACATGGAAGGATTATTATGTATGAAATTTTTCATGATTTGACTAACACATCGCTGCAGGCGCTGGAGGGTGTAAATTGAAAATATAGAAATCCACTATTATTAACCTTTTCCAGAAGATACCGTTATGCGGAGTATTTTGGGCTCCTACGAATGAACCCCTCCTCACCCACTCTTTTGTCCGGATTTTAAACCAGAAATGAAATGCACTCAATGTCCCCTTTCTACAATCAGAGACCCCGACCCGGCCGCTCTAGGTGCACTTCCGATAGAGACGATCGTTTTATTGTGACAAGTATGCTACGAAATCGGCACCTCACGGGAGTTGACGTGCAGCAGAATCTGAGGGACGTTCGCGGAGTAGCTGTAAGCGAGTGGACAGTGAGGAGACGACTAAACGAAGCGAATTTGACTTCAAGACGGCCCGTCACAAGCCCAAAATTGACCCCACATCACCGACAAGCGCGACTCACGTTTGTCAGGAATTACTTAAATTGGACCCTCGAGCAATGGCGGTCCGTATTGTTCACCGACGAGACCAGAGTTTGTCTACATGGCAGTGACAGGAGGTCGGGTATACAGGCGTCCAGTCACAGATTATATCAGGAGCACACCCAAAGACGCTGGTCCATATTGTAAAACAGTTCATTCTCGCAAAAGATCGAATATAGTCTTCCAATATACGGCCTCTCTCACCTAAAAATCAAATTAAAAAAATCAAGAGTATCTACCATAATGCAATACGGACAGCGAACGGTGTATTCAGGACTACACCAATCCAATGCATGTTAGCAAAAACTTCTAGGCCGTCTCATCAGCAAAAATTCTAACTTCAAAAAATTCTAAACTCTCTCGTTCTGAGACGTAAGACTGAGCCAAAATATAGTTCAACGCTACTTAGAATTTGCAAGGAAAGTAAATCCTTGGAAATACCACTCACTCCAACTAAACAGAGAGTAATCAAAAACGCTCTATGGCACTTGCAACCAGATAGGTAGGTAGGTAGTGAGGGCTGCCGTATATAATACAGCACACTTAGACCAGATGAAGGTCCCTTGTGTTACCCTGGAATTAAATAATTCCTTCCGTCAATCAAAGTTAAACCATCCAGAGCTAATAGCAAGACGCAGGAGCTGATTCACATTCGCATTAGCTAATTCTTCCAGATTAGCATAGGCATATTCCCCGAGAGTTGACCTTCTTCTAAAAGCCAATGCCGGGCAGGAGCAGAGCAGATGAAAGATACTTTCCTCTTCATCCACGTCTCCGCAGCTTCTGCAAAAGTCATGGTGTGGAAGCCGGAGCCTCCTCGCATGCTCGCCGATGACACAATGACCAGTAATAATTCCTACCACGAGTCTAATATGTTGCTTTTTCATAGATAGCAGTTTAGAAGTACGGTCTATGTTCAATGATGGCCATAATTGCTTTGCGTTGAGGCTGGTACTACCACTAAGCCATCTCAAGTTAGTCTTGTCTATTGCTGTTGCAGTCAGACTATTTTTACAGCTGGAGATGGGCATGGCGAGACCCCGACATATCTGAAGAGTTGCGTCAGTTATACCGTTCCTGGCAAGCTCGTCAGCTCTGCGGTTACCAGCGAAGCCGCTGTGGCCCGGTATCCAGCATATTATAATATTATAGAGTCTCCCCATCTCCGTAAGGCAAGATTGACAGTTCATCACGGTTTTTGATGAGACTCTATAAGAATCGAGGGATTTTACTGCAACCAGATAACTTAATTGCAGATCTGACAACACCGAAAAGACAACACCAACATTGAATGCTTTCAGAAGTTATTCCTGGACGCAACGAAACCATACACAAATAGTAGTAGTACTTCCTTTCACGGATGGGTCTAAAACACCACATAGAACATGCTTCGCAATTACATTCGTCTGCATTTACAGCAGAACGTGAGGCAATCTTATCCACAGTCAAATTTGCTTCAAAAACACCTGGTAAATTCATTATCTGCACCGATAGCCTATCCTGCTTTAATGCCCTACAAAATATCAACAATAAAGACCACATTATAACAGTTATCAGGGATACTCTAATAAGCAAAGGATCAAAAATTAAAATAATGAGGATTCCGGGCCACTCTTCTATAGCTGGAAATTATTTTGCCGACTCGATTGCAAGATAATCTGCTCAAGCGCCAGCTCTTCTCGAACAACCGACATAAATATCCGTAGACTCGTGGATTCATCGATCCATGAAAATAGACTACATAAATGGACGGACTTTACACACTTCTACAAAAACTGCAACTCATTATGTGAACCAGCAATATACCCAACCAACAGCACCCGACGTCAAATAATACAGTTCAAACGACTCTGAATAGCCATACACTATCCGCAGACTTATACTTTATGGTAAAGAAAACAAAGCCTATATGCAACTTCTGCCAAACCTCACAGCACCTTACCATCCCTCATCTCCTAAAGGACTGTCAATCACTCCCACATTACAAAACCTCCAAAAACCTACCGTCAAAACTATCCTTTCTCCTCTCCACAAAAAACTTCAACGATAATCGTCTAATTTTAAAAGAATTCATAAAATTTTTAAATCTTAGTGTATAAAAATCAATATTAACCATTACTCCTTTTTATTTTGAATTTATCCACGTAAATTTGAAATGATTTAATGAATTCCTGAGCCAAAGGCCCTAGTTGCCAGTGCTCGAAATTGTATATTTACAATGTAATTTATTTTATTGTAAATAAAAATAATAAAAATTATTATTATTATACCTTCGGAAAGCTAGCCGAACGCTACTTTGACCACGCAGTTTGTTCTTAATTTTCAGAAATGTAAAGAAATTGTTGGGGCTTAGGTAGGGACTGTACGGAGGAAGGTCCAACAATTCAACGTTTTATTGCTTTAAAAATTCAATTGTCTTGCGAGCATTGTGCGAACTTGCATTGTCTTAGTGGAGGATGATTTGTCGTTCGGGGTGGGTTTTTCGAAGCTCAGCGATGACTTCTGGCAAACAAATGGTTGTATATCAACCGGCAGTAATTGTTCTTTGATCTTGCAGAGGAATGGTTGCTACATGATCTGCTTTCGAGGCAAATGTCGTGACCATCTTTTTGGAGACACTTCGAGAGCGGATGACTTTTGTCGGCTGTTCTTCATTTTGGAATACCCAAACAGAGTATATCCACGATTCACCACCACTGACGATGTTGTATACGTTGTTAGGGTTTCCTGTGTCGAAGCGGTCTAGACTTTTCTGACACCGATTGACCCGAGCTGCTTTCTGTTCTTCGGTCAATAGATGCGGTATCCAATGAGAAACTACATTTTTCTACACACAATTCTTCATACAATCATCATCACATGGCGCGACAGCCCGACGTCGGGCCTTGGCCGCCTGGATCGTTGTCCTCCAATTGTCTCGGTCACGTGACAGCGTCCTCCAATCTTGGAAGCCTAGTAGTTGCGTGGCGTCCACATATACTGAGCTCTGCCAACGAGATCTCGGTCGTCCTCGCAGTCTCGCTCCGCCGCGCCGACTCGTTTTGCGTTCATTACTGTCTTTGGCATGCGATCATCGTCCATTCGTTGTACATGCCATGCCCATTGAAGTCGTTGCAGTTTGACGATTTTCGAAACTTCCAACTCATCGTACAGTTCATACAACTCATGGTTGTACCGGATGCGCCATCCATCTCGTTCGTAAACGGCCCCGAAAATTCGCCGCAGAACCTTACGTTCAAAAGTGTCTAGCATGTTTCCGGAGGCTTGAGTTAGGGTACATGCTTCGCAGCCATAGCATAGCACTGGTCGTATAATGGTTTTGTACACGCGGAGCTTCGTGTTTCTGTGCACATGTTTCGATTTCATTATGGGGAGAACCGAGAAAAAAGTCTTATTATCTAACTGTATCCGTCGCTTGATTTCGTCAATTTCGTTGGCGTCCCTTGACAAGTTGCAACCCAGGTAAATGAAGTTGTTCACGAACTCGATGTTGAGGTCCCCCACATTGATGCTCGGTTGTGCAGGTGTCCTTGTCGCCGATTGCATCATTATTTTAGTTTTACCCTCGTTAATACGTAATCCAACTTCCTTTGCAGCGGTATCGAGCGTATGCAGAAGTTCTTCTGCGTCGGCCAATCTTCGGGACATGATGTTGATGTCGTCGGCGTACGCTGCAGTGCGTGTTTCAAATAGATCAGTACGTCTATTGTGGATCTTGACCTGTGAGACGGAGTTGGTCATCGTCATCTTTGTCAGTCGCACTAATTTTGCCGGTATACCAAATTGCACCATGATGTTGTAGAGTACTCCACGATCGATACTGTCGTATGCCTGCTTATAGTCGACAAAGATTTGGTATACGTTTACGTTGTATTCTCAGCATCTCTGGCTGGAGTATCAGTTTGACCGTAAAGCGCTGGTCGGTTGTGGAGCGACCAGGTCTGAAACCGCTTTGATATTCGCCAATGATTCGTTCTGCGTACGGTTTTATTCTATTTTACAGAATTTTCGTCAAAATTTTATACAAAATTTGTTGAATAGGGGTTTTTGATAATCCCCAATGATGGCTCAATCTCGCGATATGTCATATGTTGAGCTTCCGTGATGAACTTGGGGACAGCATCGACGTTTTGTTGGGTGACTATGGTTTTTGGTGCACCTGCCCTTGGATCGTCGCTAAGGCGGCTATTACACTGTAAAAGTTCTTTTACAAATATCGTTGACGCACGATATTTTAAAAGAACTTTTATGAATGATATTAGCCGCCTAAGGGGGAAGGAGCGCAAGCTTGTAAGAAAAGTACTTGAAAGAAGCAACATTCATGTCGCAAATTTTTCCTCAGGCGGTTATTACACTATAAAAGTCCTTTAAAAATGTCTTCTATAAAAGAAATTTGTAAAAGAACTTTTATAGTGTAATAGCCGCCTAAGACTCACCCATCCACGTTTCAATTCTGCATACAAACGAGAAATAGCCGACTGATGTGGTGCTTTATTGCCGAAAACTGAAACCAACTTGGCGAGACATTCTTTTTGAGATAATTGTCTTCGAAAGTTGTAAAAATTATTGCGCGAAAATGTTCTCGGTTCAATTCCATTATTCGGATAACTCGACGACTTTGACAATTCGCTGTAGCTGTAACTCTATATGTATCGCACTAACACTTTGAATTTAGGTTAACAAAGGATGCAGGTTCACATTTAGTAGTGACATTTGATTCGTGGCGACCTCGATGTTCCTATATGCCAAACTTAAAAGACAACCCTCGTATATAAGTAAAATAAAAGCTATGAAAAACGAAGTTTTATTGAAGATATATACATATTTATATTTCCAATAAGAATTCGCAACTTTGACTTTGGATTCAGTCAAAAAAGCACCTTCGGTCGGACATTAGATATTTCTCATTATTTAAAATTTATTAAGGGAACAGTAGTAATAAATCTCATCCAACTATTTTTTCTTTAAATCGAAACTTAAAAATTAAAGGCAAACACAGAATCACAAAATGCTCAATTGGAATATCGTTTGTGTAAATTGCCATAGAAATATTTCAGAGGCTTTATTTCGAATATGCTTCCAAATGCGACTTTTGCTCAAAAACAAATACAAATTTATAGTATGCTTTCGCTCACCATTATTTCCTTCAATTTCAAAACGAAATTGCTTTATTTTATCCTAAAACTCGTGCGTGAAATCCCTTCATCGTTCTGAACACACATGAACATGTAACCGGGAAGCCTTAATCCCACAACGAATGTGTATCATTGACATACTGATATTGTACGTAGTTTTCCCCATGCTCAGAATGTTACGAAGAACGCTCGCCTTGTAACCCTTAACTTGAAATCCTTGAACCCTCACTTGTCAATATCTTCTACATTTCGATTTCCATTCGATCAAAATCGAACGATAAGCACACTCATTGCGTTGAGCCTTAAACTGACACAAGAGCCAAGTTATCCCGACTATCGTTCGGTTATCTGTAAAGGGCCAAAGGCTTTGTCATTATTTTTAATGCTGATTTCAGCTAAAGCCAATCCTACGGAACTTCATCACTTTCCCACTTTTCGCTGTTTTTCAGCTTTCACCGAGATGAAATTCGGCATGAGTGTCATTTACTCAAATTACTTTTTCCTGTCGATTAAAGCCTGAGGACACATTCAGACTTAGGCATGCATCTCCCCTTTCCATCAACCATTTTTCGGTATTTTCTTATTAATGTCGTCGACTTTAAGCTTGTCAGATTCAAGCAAATTGAAATATGTATGCGGGAGTTTGTGCGAATTTCAGGATGAAAAATGTAATTGCTTTCGTGCTTTTCATTAGATGAAAGCTACTTCGAAATTTCAAAATTTATAGATTTTTAATGAAATTGCAGGAATTATTGTAATTGAAGATGGAGAGACATTCATATATTTTACTGTCGTTGGACCTATGTAGTTAGGGGGTAATAATAAATTATTTGTTGTACAATAATTGACTGCATTTGAGTTTAGTATTAAAATAATTACATACATAAGTCAATTTGTGGTTTGGAAACTGGTAAAGTGGTTGCGAGATATGAATCCCCAATCAGGCTTTCAAAAAATGTTAGATGCTTTTGAAAGGAGGGTCCTTCGGAGCCATGCGCGAGGAAGAGGCTTCCAAATTCATCAAAGTACGAGGGCTACAGTAGGTGGATACCCGTCAACTTTCAAATAGGTTCATCGTAAAAAAGATGTAACTGTACGAGAAATCCCGGAGCCCAAAGAAACGATGGGAGACGTCCATTTAAGAGAGAGCTGCTCGGAGTGACAAACTAGAAGCAGCAGTGCTAGATCCAATTCGAGCGACAACTTGGCGAAGCCATATCCCCCAGCGGATAGTATGGTTTAGTACTAGTAGTAGTAGTACTGTATGTATCGCACTAAAAAGTACTATGAAGACATTCAAAACGTCAAAAGAGAATATGATCTTGTGGCATTGTGGTAGTTGTTGTTAATTGCATCAACCCCTCCAGAGGCAAGAGTTCGTTAACATTTCTAGCATAGCAACGGCTTGTTGACGTGTCGGTAAAGCATATTAATTTCGGATGATGCAATTTTTAGCATACACCTCGTATCCGTATAACCGCCTTTTACTGACAAGCTTGGAACGCTGTAGGAGTTCTAATAGTACTCACAGGTAGTTTTTTTCAATTTATTAACGCGTCGGGGCTCTGAATCCCTGATCTTTAGATGCAAGCATCGTAAAGTGGCGACCGAGCTCGTGTTTTGGTTAATGGCATTAATTGGTCACATGCAATTGCGTTATACTGATAAACCGTATAAGGCGATAATACGTTTTGAAAATGGTATAAAATATGAAATTTCTTCATCCGCCTCAGTCCCACATGAGAAAACGTCTTAAATCTGCAACTAGCACTAGTTTTAATGCATATCGCCGTTGCAATATTGTAGTTATATTGTAGTATTGCTAGGCCTGCACAGGTCTAGGGTATCTACATTTTGGACTTGCACTTCACATGGGGGCCAAAAATTTCTCTTTCATAGTCCTCGTGGGCGCCGCCTGGAATGACAGTGGTCATTGACCATTGCTAACTAAGTCAAGCCGCCAGTAATCGCGGTGCAATGATTTGTGAATTTGTGAGGTATAAATTAAACATCTTAGGAGTTACTGAGATAAGATGGTGGAACAGCAGAGAATTTATATCTTCAACGGGTAGCACTGTAATGTTGTACTCCGGTAGAGCTACCGGTAGTTGTCGTGAGTCAGATGTGGAACTCCTTTTTATCAGAGCCGCACGAAACTGACTCTTAACCTGATATCCGGTCTCCGACAGAATCATGAGCGCCAGGTGTAACGGATTGTTTGGTGGGCATCCGAAGATGCCTGTGGGGACGGAGCCTAAGGTAGCGCAATGACCGTGAAGGTCGGGCCGTGTCATCTGGCGAAGATAAAGGCCCCTAAACGAGCTGGGCAGCACCCTATGCTTGCTGTAGCTCAGTTCGGGAGACGTGGGCGGGGTATTCGCTGCTCCTTGCTCCTGTCCTTTACGTATTACCAAAAATTCATCGGCCTAGGAAGCCAACACAAACATGGGATTCAAAAATACGGAATAAGAAAAAAAAAGGGGCGATAAGGATGGAATGGTTGGCGGATTGCTTAGATGCCCTCGCGCTAGCATCGGAGTCCGGGTGTAATGGGATCTTCGACCTCTGGTTTCATACCACCGACAGCTGCCTTCGATCTACCGGTGGAAGCAGCACTACCAGACCAGAATATGATTCATTACAGGTGGTTCATTACACAGGTTCCGAACCGAAATGTGGAACATCGTATACAATGTTATGCTCGAACTGAACCCGACAATGTCTTGACGCAAGACTCCTTCAACGAACAACTAAACGCCTTTCAGACCAGAACGCCTAAAGCCCGGGCCACACCTATCCGATCATACTCCGATCATGCAGTCGAACTAGTGTATGAGAAGGAAATGGTATTGGGTTTCGAACGGAGTATGATTGGACGCGTATCAGAAAAGTGTGAACTAAAGCCCGGGCCATAACGCGTCCGAAATCCCATATCATTTCCCTCTCATATACTCGTCCGACTGTATGATCGGATAGGTGTGTCCCCGGCATAAAGGTTACATTATAGTGGTTATGGATGATTTGAATGCAAAAGTTGGCGCTGATAACTATTGGCTCAGATATGTGATGGGGAGACACGGTCTAGGTGATCGTAACGACAACTGTGAAAGGTTTGTAGACTTCCGCTACATTTACAGTCACTTCATCGAAGGTACTATGTTTGAGCATAAGGACCAAAACAAAATCAGATAGTCCTCAGTTCATCGGCGCAGAACACAAAATCAGATCGAGCACTTTGCCATTAGTAAAAGATTCAAGAGTTGATTTTTGGATGTGCGAAACAATAAGGTTGTCGATATAGTGACCATTATCTTATAATGGCTAATGTTCGATTGCGTATTGCAGCCGAGCGCCGTCCTAGCGACGAAAAATCCAGGCGCCGCAAATTTAACACCGCTCGACAAAAAAAAAATCCAGCTCACTTACAACAATATTGTGCAGATGAGATTATCAGTCACCCAGATAGAGACATACACGGAAACTGGTATGCCATAAAAAATGCGTACATTGATAGCGCAGATACCATCCTTGGCACAAACCCGGATTGCCGGAATAAGCCCAGGGTGTCCGACGCTTCATGGCAGCGGATTGTTGAAAGAAAAGAGCTGAAAGTTCGTTTGGCCGCAGGATCAGACGACAATCGAGGCAGTATCGAACTCCTTTACCGTCAGAAAGCTCGAGAAGTTCGGCGTAGTGTGCGACCCGATAAAACAGTTTATGCGAATACTCTGTTAGCCTCAACAAAAGAAGCGGCAAAAGTAACAACTTAAACGCTGTATACGGTGTCATCAAGGAGTTTATAGGTGTTCGTAACCCCTGCCAAAATCCGATGAATGATGGAATGCTACTTACTATACCTATATATTGGTATATTGAACGACGATCAAATGATGCGGTGGAAGTACACTTCAAAATTCAACATTTTGTTGTTTTGTCTTATTTTGTGCTCTACCCAAGTAGCACAAATCGTTCTTGGACGGTTATATAACCGTCCCATAACCAAGGTTAGATTTGGCAACGTTAGATATTAAGGTAAGAAAATCGTTGTTTTCACGTGTTGCCAACCGGATTTGGTCAGTTAGAATATAACAAAAATATTTAATTGTCATGTTTTGGTAATGTTATGAGAACGTTAGTTGTTTACAATTTTGTTACAAGTTTAACGTTCTATTAACGTTATTTATAACAATTTAGTTACAAATTTAACGTTATGTTACCAATATTTTTTAACAATTTAGTTAGAATATAATGTCTATTTCACGTTCTTGAAACGTTCGAAATAAACTATATAGTGTTTATATAACATTGACAAAACGTTAACTTAATATGCACATCTAATGACTTTGTTATTTGGTCTACAACTTATTTTAATAATGAGACTTTTTTTTGGAATTTTGGGCATTTATTCATAGATTTATTCATATAACTAAATTATTATATACGAATTATATTATACGAATCTTCTTCGAGTAATTTCGTCAATTCTTCGTCTTCAAACTTTTTTGGCTGGCCAGGTCGCTCTTCGTCGGTAATGTCGAAATTATCATTTTTGAACCGATGAAACCACCGAAAACACTGTGCACGCGAAAAAGCATCGTCACCGTAAACTTCCATGACTCTGAGCTGCAGTCTTCTTAGCAAAATAATGTCCAAGTAAAACTTCCCGCAAATGTTGTTTTTTTCGTGAATTTTCGAAACTTTCCATGGTCCGGTAAAATACGTTGTCAACAATCAACACGAAATGTTTATACTGACATTGACAGCTTATGAATACAAACTTCAAATGGTATGTATGTCAAAGATGGACTACCATTGGTTTATCGGTGTTGCCATCTCTAAAAAAAGTCTCATTATTAAGTTGTAGACCAAATATAATATAACATTATAACAACCATTTAAGCTCTTTCTTACGTATTTATTCAGTGCAGGTTAGAGTAACGATATATAACAGAAACAACACCTGTTGTCCTTGTTATGTGTCGTTGCCCCACATGCATTGAACGGCAGTGAAACTTTCGTCTGGCTCGTCAAGGTAGTGCCGCACCATTCACATTAGCCAAATTACCGGAAAACTAACGAAAAATGCTAAATTTCCCGGTTCGAACTTTCATAACCTCGCACTTTTCAACAGTGCATTTTGCTTGGTATTTCACGGCACGTTCACGTTTTTCACTTGCAATCGCGACACTAAGCTCACTTTACGCACGAAAATCGCGAAATTTCACCGGGCGACCGCACGTGTTTACATTTCGTTGACTGCTTGTCATGTCATCAATCGCAACAATTTTTGGCACGATTGCCTGAATTTTTCCACAATCGAATTCGCCCGAAATTCGAAGACACGAAACACAACGAAACAATGCAAACGCCGAATTTCTTTTTCAGATTACTAATGAATTGTTTCGTACCACCACTAATGGAGCACAAAAACTGAACATGCTTCCACGAAACGGAACACGTACGAACGAAAAGTTATCTGCGACACGATATTTGCTGTATTACCACTGCTGGCACCATAGATATCGTTGACAACCTGACAATCTAAGTAGTTTCGAAGTATCACAGTATTGTTGGTTATCTAAAATCGTGCAACGTTACACATCACACAATATTATTATTAATCAAACTCAGAAGTCGTATATAGCAGCACGGTGGTTATAAGTACAACAAAATAATAAATTGTTAAAATTATAACAGTTTCCTTAAGAGCATTACAATTTTGTAATTTTGAAACAATTTAGTAACACTTTTGTTACGAAAATTTTGTTATGATTTTAACAATAGAGTTACAAAGTGACACACTTGTTATAATTGTAACAAATATAATAATCGTTACAAACCTTACAATTCGGTTTAGTGCTACAACAATAAGTGGTTATATTGTAGTTATATATATAACACAAACGTTTCGAAACAATATTGTTTGGAAATAACTAAACTACAACTTCTGATTATCGTTATATTCTAACCATGGTTATAATGTGCTACTTGGGTAGTTTTAACCTACATATTATATCCAACCCCAGGTGACGAGGAAAAATCGAGGGAGAAAATCAAGGAATTTTGAAATTGGCACGATTTGTTGGTTGGTACTAGAAGTTTATTGTACTATGGGGAGTGAGCTCGCGCGGGTTGGACTTTTTTTGTTTCGGTTTTTTTCCCCTTTTATCTCCGTAACTATTGAGAGGAGAAACCACATTATAAGGTTAATTTTCACTGATTTCGTAGGGTTTTTTTCGGGTGGGAAGAATTAACTAAAGTTCAATCAAATTTTAACTTCATTTTATTTATATTTCGAACAACTTTTGTGGACTTTTCTGAATAATTCAAGCCAAAAATAACAAAGTTACTCACTGATGTCCGTTGAATGTCGTAACTAGAGTGCTCCTATTGCGGGACGAGGAACGATCCCAATTTTTATCCGAAATCAAAAAGGATTAAATTTTACATTGTTAACTTATTTTTTAGGAATATAAGCTTCAATACTCAATTGCCCTAACCCCTTGTGGGGCATAGCGCGTCAACTGTTCCATGTGGCCTAGTTGACGTTTCGTCGGCATAAACTGGTTTCGAAGAATGCAGTTGCCAGCATGCACCCCCTGCACATCCATGGCCACGAACGTCGTCATGGACCGGATTCGAACCCGAAACGCCGGTAGTCAAACATGAGACTGATGTCGCAACACACTGCGCTACCGGTCGCCCCCAATAAATAAATAATGGAAATTAAAAATTTTGCAGGTGTTGGAAGAAATTATTTAAATTTGCACCATTTTTTTTTCACTAATTATGTAAAAAAACACCCTTAAAAATATGATATCATCTCAAATGTTGGTTCATATTCTTCATAATTTTATAAGGAATCATACTTTCAATATGATATTGAGTTGTAAAGAACAACTCAATTCGTTGTACTGCCGGAATCAATAATTAATTAGTACTGGTCGTTGTGTTGCCTCCAGTTTGATTCACGAAATAAAATTGTAGTTTCATTTAAAACATCGAACCTATATATTTCGGGCTAGGCCCATCATCAGGGTTCTACAATGGTTGGAAATTACAATTTTTATTAATATATAAATATAGACAATAAATAAAAATAGACAAACCTTAGATATCGAACAATAAATTAGTGAACAAAGATAGGAAACGTCAAATGCTTATATGTAAACAAGAAATGAGAATAGCAAAAGCTACAAGTGTACTAAAATAAGAGAAAAATATCACAGACTAGATGGCGGGTAAATTATTTGAAACCCATTTTAATTAAATTAAAATATGTGTCCCAATAATGTTTTTTATCCGTTTTCTCATTGCAAACACTACTTTCATATTTGATTATATGATTCACTTCTTGGATTTGAAGTTTTGCTTTGTTCGGTTGTTGTACTAATATTTTTGCTTCGTCAAAGTTGAAATTGTGGTTGTTTTTGATTGAATGTTTTGCAAATGCAGACAGGTTGTCATTTAAATCCTTCTTGGTGTCATTTTTATGTTGGCTGATTCTCGTCCCTAGTTTTTGAATTGTTTCGCCAATGTACGTTTTGTCGCAATTTTTGCAGTCAATTTTATATACGACGCCGGACTTTTCCTCTTTGGGTATTTTGGTTTTGAGGTTACAAAACATGGTAGCATTTTTGTTTTGTGGTCGCATTGATATATTTACTTCAGGTACAAAGTATTTACAAGTACGGGAAATTGTTTCACTTAGACCTGGCACGTATGCAATAGATGCACAATGTTTAATAGACCCAGAAGTTGTTCTGTTCTGACGTGCACTTTGCGCAAGCAAAAATATTAGTACAACAACTAAACAAAGCAAAACTTCAAATCCAAGAAGTGAATCATATAATCAAATATGAAAGTAGTGTTTGCAATGAGAAAACGGATAAAAAACATTATTGGGACACATATTTTAATTTAATTAAAATGGGTTTCAAATAATTTACCCGCCATCTAGTCTGTGAAATTTTTCTCTTATTTTAGTACACTTGTAGCTTTTGCTATTCTCATTTCTTGTTTACATATAAGCATTTGACGTTTCCTATCTTTGTTCACTAATTTATTGTTCGATATCTAAGGTTTGTCTATTTTTATTTATTGTCTATATTTATATATTAATAAAAATTGTAATTTCCAACCATTGTAGAACCCTGATGATGGGCCTAGCCCGAAATATATCGGTTCGATGTTTTAAATGAAACTACAATTTTATTTCGTGAATCATACTTTCAATCTTCATAATGTTCATGGTTCATTACTATTTGAGATAGACTTCCTGCAAATGTGGAAAAGGCCATTTCGAGAAATATTTGGGACGCTAAGCGACATAAATGGACGCCACCTTGCAAAATATGATAGAGAAATGCTGTTCGGTACAATTGTTGATGGTCCCCATACATTCAGTTTAGGAGATGGAGCCATCTTGGACCCGGCGGCAGAGCGGCTGTGCTGGCGAAAAACCGAAAATTTGAGCCCTTTTTTAATATTCTCCTTATAATTTGTAAACGGTGCCTCGGATTGAAAAACTTAGTAGAATTCAAATTAAAGAGCGTCAAATTCTACCGCCAATGCATTGCTCAAAGTGGGAATTCGGTTTAGTAGTATAGTCAAAATCGAGAGTCGAACAACGTCACATTTGAGGCTTTGGAGGAAAATCACACTATTTCGCTTTTCAAGCTCACATATCTTTGAAACCGATGCTACAAATCGAAAAACTTTTTAAGCAAAAGTTGAAGACATTTCTATTTGAAGTTTAACTAGCCCAATACTTTTCGAATCGGTCCATTTTTAGTATAGTTGTGAGCGAAAATGCAGAAATGATTTTTTAGCGTGTTGAGCCTTAATAGCTATATCTCGATAAATATAACAGCTAAAAGTTTTGGTTTAGCCTCAATTCGTAGATATCTCAACCTTGATCATAAAAGTTTTGCTAAAAAAGTTTTGTATTTTAAACTTATTTAATAAAAAAGTCCTTTTTAATTAATAACAAAATCTGGAAAAATGTGAATATCTTTTGAACTAATGATCGTTCGGAATTGCGGTTGATTCCATTTGACTCAGAATGACCAAATGCATTAGAAGTTAACCTAAAAGTGGAATAAAAACTTTTTATTTTGAACTTATTTAATAAAAAATCATTTATTTAATAAAAAAATCTGAACAAATGTGAATATCTTTTGAACCAACGGTTGTATGGAATTGCTTTTAGTTTTATTCGACTCAAAATGACCAAATACGAGTACATAGGAAATTGCCTAAAACTGGCATCAAACTTTTTGTTTTCACTTATTTAATATAAAAGCTTATTTAACTAATAACAAAAATCTGGATAAATGTGAATATTTTTTGAACTAGTAGTCGTATGGAATTGCGGTTGATTTCATTCGACTCAAAATGATCAAATACATAAGGAACCAACCTAAAGTGTCATATAAGCTGCTTGAACTTTGAAATAATGGAAGAAATTAATTAATTTAATTAACTAGTTATTTAATTAAATAAATTAAAAAACTTAGCAAAACTTTTATAAACAAGGTTAAAATATCTTCGAAAGGCTAAACCAAAACTTTTAGCTGTTATATTTATCGAGATAGAGTTATTAAGGCTCAAATCGCTAAAAAAAACCATTTATGCATTTTCGCTAATAACTACACTAAAAACGGGCCGATTTGAAAAGTATTGGGCTAGTTGCCCTTGAAATAGAAATATCTTCAACTCTTGTTTTCATTTCTAGCATCGGTTTCAGAGATATGTAAGCTTGAAAAGCGAAATAGTGTGATTTTCCTCCAAAGCCTCGAAAGGTGACGCTTTTCGACTATCGGTATTCACTATACTGCTAAACCGAATTCCCACTTTGAGCAATGCATTGGATGAAGAATTTAACGCTCTTCAATTTAAATCCCATTAAGGTTTTCGATCCGAGGCACCGTTTAAAAATTTTGAGGATAATATAAAAAAAGGGCTCAAATTTTGCGGTTTTTCGCCTGCACAGCCGCTCTACCGCGGGGGGTCCAAGATGGCTCCATCTCTTAAAATGAATGTATGGGGACCACCAACAATAACACCAAACGGCATTTCTCTATCATATTTTGCAAGGTCAAATCGCTTAGCGTCCCAACTAGTAAGACTTGAAATCAACTTCAATATTTTATTGCTTTTCGATTTGGAGCATGCAGTTCAAATATCTGTGAACCGAAGAAGTGATAAAGTGTAATTTATCTTCTAAGACTCAAAAAATGTTCTTCTATCGATTTTGACTAAACTACTATCAAATTTTGACTTTGAACAGTGCATTAGATACAGAATTCAAAACTGTTGAATTTCATTCCAAAAAAAATTCAGCCCGACGCACCGTTTGGTGGTTCTAAGTAAAACATTAAAAGCCGGCTCAAATTTCTCAGACTTTCGTCTCCCAAAAGTTAAGCTCAACTTCAGTTTCCATGTATTGTATGTATCTAAGACCTACAGAAGGTATTAAAATTATTTCCACATCTTTCTCTAATAATTCCGATATACGAGTAGCCCCCAAATTGACTTTATTTTACTGGCCTAACACCCCTAAAAACTATTAAAAATAATTCATACATTTTTGAGTTAAGTGAAGTATGTTTTCATAAAAGGACAATATATCATTTCAAAAGAAAAAAAATTGATGAAATTCGGAAGAATGATTTTGTTTACAAGGTGTTTCTGTAAATATATTATCTTAAGAGTTACATGCTGTCAAATTTGCACATTTTACTCAAAAATGAATTATGCCGCCACACAGTGGATCGAGCTAGTATCCTGAGATTACAGTTAAAAAATGATTTTACTTTTCTTCATAATCTCCCTTGACGTCAACACACTTGGTCCAGCATTTCTGCAAGATCAGTATTCCTTCCTGGAAGTGAGAGCCTGGAAAACTGTGGAAATATTAATCTACGGCCCTCTCAACTTCTTCGTTGGATTCGAAGCGCTTCCCAGAAACAAAGTTCTTCAAGTTTGGGAACAGATGGAAGTCTGATGGTGCCAAATCAGGGGAATAGGGGAGATGATCGAGCAAATCGTACCCCAAATCCCGCAGTTTTCCCATTGCTAATGCACACTTGTGTCCAGGTGCGTTGTCTTGGCGAAAGATGACTTTTTTCTTCTTCAAGCCAGGCCCCTTCTTACATCCAGCTGGTAAAGAAGTTTGGAGTAATATTCGCCTGTTATTGTTCTGCCTTTTGCAGGGTAATCAATTAATTGGATCCCTTTTGCATTCCAAAACATGCTAGCCATGACCTTTCCGGCAGATGCGATCGACTTCACTTTCTTTGGCGCTGAATCACCGGCTTCCACCCACTGGTTGGACTGCTGTTTCGTGAACTGAAGTCTCATCCATGGTGACAAATGGCCGCATAAAATCGGTCGAATCCAGATTGAATTGGTGCAAAGAATGCTGCGAAAATCGTTTGCGCATTTGGTTTTGATCGGCATCCAGCAATTGCGGCTCCCATCTTGCGCAGAGCTTTCGCATCTCTAATTCTTTGTGCAAGATATTTCACACCCTTTCTTCCGATATCCCCACAGCCTCAGGAATATTACTCACTTTAATTCGCCTATCGTCCAACACAATATTATGCACGTTTTCGATGGTTTCCGATGTGGTTGCGGTTTTTGACTGTCCATCACGTGGGTTGTCTTCGAGGGACATGCGACCACGTTTAAGTTCAACTGCCCATTTTTAACGGTTGACATCGAAGGAGCAGAGTCCCCGTAAGCTTTTGTCAACTTCGGATGAATTTCCATTCAAAACGAAGAATTTTACGACCAGACGATATTCAAGTTTCTCCATTTTAACGAAAAACACGTAAGACGTCTACTGGAAAAATTTATGTAAACAAACTACTTGAGAGAATAAGTTGAAACTCATACGAACACGAATGACATGTGAACTCAGGCAGGAAACACAAAGTTTTGCTGATTGTAATGGTATTTCTGTGTCAGATCGGGAAGTTTTCACCGTACCCGTAAGGTCAAATATTTGAACTTTATTTCCCGGGCTATATGCACCAAACAAAATGAGGGAGGGGTATTGATATTTTTATAAAAATGTTATTTGAACTAGCAGATAAATCAAATTTCCTAAAACGAGAGATTAATTTCTTTTTTTTTTCATCAATTCCAATTAAAGTTTAGTTTTTATTCCACCACTTTTATTGATTGTATCCTGATTTTCAAGATTAAACGATATCTTGTGAAATGAAATCACTGAAGTGGAACCTATTCCAAGTCTTCTGTCTGCGTTATTATATTTTCGTTAAATGGCTTTGGTACCATTTATAGGTCAAATGCTGTGTGATCTATATAAAGACATCTTGCATTCATTCGGAAAAGTATTACGAGTAAGGACACTCAACCATACTCCGCAGTATTCAATATCGTCAACTATAGATTGATTCTAGTGCACAATCAAAAGCCTAAAGGACTGCATTGTGATTTTGTCGTCTTTGCTCCTGCACTTTGTAGGTTTTTTGATGTCACAAGTTGAAGCTATGGGGTTATACGACACTCTACAGTTAAAGGCGATGGAATCGCTTTTCGGATTTCTTACCACTTTACACTTTTATGCATAAGGATTGATGAGATTTTTTTGGTTGTCGTACAATTGTACGATTGTAATCCCAAATAAAAGGATATTTACAGTCGTCATACCTACACATCAGCCTGATTATCTAAAGGAGTATAAAAACTTTTTGTCGTTCACCGAGATCTACTAAATGTGAGCACAAAAAAAGATGCGATTTTGCAATTGAATTTTTTTAGCAACCCTTCTCGTACTGCTCATTTTCGTGTACTTGGCAGTGTTTTCGAAGCGAACGCGCTAAGCCGCCCATTTCCTTCTTCTTACCCGACATTTTAGGGTTTTGTAGATCATTTTATTATAGAATATTCGTTCTTAATTAAATTATCGATGTCAGATGGTTGAAATATTTCGTCTTCTATCATACTAGAGCTCCTGATTTAATGTGGTCTCACACTTAAGACCATTAGTCGGAGGGTCAGAGGGTCCACCATGCTTTTAGCATAGGCCCGGTTTTTCTTACTACGAGTGTAGAGTTAAATCAGCGGTTTTAAACAACTAGCTCGTCAGTCACCGACCGTTGCCTTTTAAGGCCAAATTACATGCAGACGAATCCTTCGCACCGAAGGACGGACGGACGTAATCAGATTTGTGTATTTTCACGGGACTAGGGGCAGAAGTACATGATTTCAATTGAACTCATTTGTTTTAAATTTCAGTCAACAGCAATCAATTGATTCAGCTCTGATCCGTCACCAAATATTTTCTCAAAAGATCGATGTGTTTGCAGACAAGATACTGTAACACATTTATGTTTCCGGGACTTGGCCGTTTCAAGTGAGGACGAAGGCAGAGGATTTGGTCGTTCAGAACGTGCCGGGCACCTAAGTGTCGAAAGCTCCTCAGTCAGTGACGAGATATTCGCAAGCTTGATAGCTAGCTCTGCTATTGTTAGCATTGGGAGGGGTTCTAAAAGAGTCATTGCTGCCTCGAACCGTTGTTACAAAGAATAGCGATATCTCGCGATGTCCGATTACGAAATGCCAACGAGCTAATTCTCTAGCCAAAGACATAAAAAAAAAGATACAAAGTATCTACACTGCATGCAGATACATCGGAACATGGATATGTCTGTGACTACCGACTGCGTGGAACTTGTTGTGTTGAAGATATCGACGTAAGTTTTATAAAGATCCCAGAATAGTTATACTGGATGAAATCATTCGAAAAAACACGTCCCACGCTTTCGGTAGGCATAAGACATATCCATGTACCTATGTATGTATCTGGTGGCAGTGTAGATACTCGTCATAAATTCTGCTTTGCTTTGTCCTGTCCGTTCGGGCTCCTTTCTCTCGCGGGATCGTTTCGTTTTCGTTTGCATCGCGTGTGTGCGACATTCACCTCCTCTCGTGCACCCTGTTCCATCTACCTGTTCCATCTACCCGTTCGGTACAGTTTGCAGACTGCAGCCTATCGACATTTCTCTGAGTACGTTTCTGCTAATCGCAATCACGCTTCCCACCATCTTTTCCCAATCGGACGTGTATTGTGTTTGTGTATCTATTGCAAAATCGCTCCCACACTATCCGCCTCATCCCGTCCCTTTAATAAACAGTCCGTGTCCGGCACACACAATCCGTTTCTCAAGTAACGCGTGCGACTCTATGCGATTGTGTCCGGCAAACAGAAAGGGAAACTAAAAAAAGTAAACAAAACATTCCAACACACACACACAAAGAGAATGCACAAGAAAAATTTTGGAATTTTTGCAGAAGGGGGGAGGGGGGCATTTGATCTTCTGCAGACGTCTGAATGTACATCATGTCACGATGAGCTGCCCGGAACTATAACATCCTGCGACGAATATTTCTCTGTTTCGGGGCTTGGGAGATTTTAACTCGCGCAATACGAATCCGCCATTTTGTTTTATGATATGTTTATTGCATGTGTGGTGGGGGCCCACATTGTGGGCCAGTCAGACCTGAAATCGCCGCCATTGCAGATGCACAACCATTTGGATAGAATGAACTTCATCCGCGATGGCTCTCGGTCTCTATCTTCGGGGGGCGGGAACTATGTAATGTACACACTCTCAAATTGCGTCTGTGCATGTCCAAATGTTAGTCGAACTGACTACTTGCTACTTTTTCTGGGACCCTATTGATTCAGATATGTACTCGTAGTACAACGCGCGCTATTTTATTTGTTTGGATTCCAGCCATTTTGAACATTTTGGAATTTTTGCGGAAGGGGGCATTTGATCTTCTGCAGACCTCTGAATGTACATCATAACATATAACATCCTGCGACGAATATTTCTTTATTTCGGGACTTGAGAGATTCTAACTCGCCTAGTATAAATCCGCCATTTTGTTCTATATGTTTATTGCACGTGTGGTGGGGGCCCACATTGTGGACCAGTCAGACCCCAAATCGCCGCTATTGCAAATGCACAAACACATTCGCTGGATCACACGATTCGGCTCGAATGAACTTCATCCGCTCTCGCTCACCTTCGGGGGGCGGGAACTATGTGCACTCTCTCAAATTGCGTCTGCGCATGTCCAAATGTTAGTCGAACTGGCTACTTGCTACCTTTTCTGGGACCCTAGTGATTCAGATAGTACAACACGGGCTATTTTATCAAATGATGGATGGGAATTGGCGGAAATTGAAGGTCATTGAAAGTCCGCCCGTTCACTCGTACACTATGTTATTTCTTGCCGTCCACAACGTCAACCTTTATCGCTATCAAATCAACATCCCAACGTGTACACACAGGATCCCCGCAACCGCGCCGCCCGCGCGGATCCACAATCAACAGCCATGCACAATGACCACTTCACTCAAACGACATGCACAGCCAGAAAAGAAAAATTTTCAATGGGCTTGTTTCCTCTTCTGACCCCCGAGTAGAAAAACAGACATTTCGTGTGACGGACAAATTTTTAGGATGACCCCCAGCTATAAAACATATCCATGTCAGAAAATGAGCCATCGAAAATTCGCTCCTCAACGTGGAAAAATACCAACAACCCAGAATGCTGAGAGGCCACCCTTTGCCGCGACGATGCAAAATTACCGGCGGGCCAATGTTTTTGACGGCCCTAATCTGTCTTCGGCCACAAAGTATTGGCAAAGATTAAACAGTACTAACATACCTCACTTAGTACGATTTAATTTTTAGAACGGGATGCACTCATGTTTAATCTTTGCCAATAATTCAAAGGTAAATTTCCTTAAGAGAAATAGAGATGGCAACACTTCAGTAATGGCAACTGCCTATAAAGTTGCAATGTGTGAGTAACATGACTATTAGTTGGCATTACCCCTTTGCGTACGCAGATGGGAACCTACACATACGCAACTACTAGTCGCATTAATTTGTATGAAGTAGGGTATCTTCCTTATGGTTAATCTTTGGTATTGGCGGCCACTTGGGTGGGCGGCCACTAGTAGTGACGTGACGACCGGTGGGTCCAAAAGTCTTGGCATGCCAACTTGTTAATGGCCCCAATTTGTCGGCGGCCATATAATGTTGGCGGCAACTAGTAGTGACGAGCCTCAAATGCATGCAAGAAAAAGGAACGGAACGAGCCGTACAAACCTGAGTATTGGTAGGAGTACCCTACGCCTCAGCCAAAGAGGATTGATAATTCTAGAAGAGTTATCACTCTATATAACTTTCCCCTCTGCCAGGAGATACATACAAATCTCTGACAAATTGTATAGACTTCACACGAAAGCTGACTCCGCCTCCGGCGGTCGATTTGTATGTATTGATTCTCTTGTGTATCTGTACTGTGTAGTTTATACTATGTTTATACAATTTGTCAATACATACAAATCTCCTGGCAGAGGCGAAACTTCTATGGAGTGATAACTCTTGTGGAATCTGTACTATTTGCCTCAGCGCTTCCGGGTGATTGTTGTGAGCTTACGTTGAGCTTTCCTTCGTTTTAGCAAACTGAGTGGGGGATCGTTGGGCGGACGGCGCTCTTGACTGCCAACATGCGGTTAGGTAATCTAAAAAGTATTGCATGGTATGGTGAGCGTGAATTTTTAGTTGCGATAATGTTTATCTCGCTAAAAGAAAGAATCTATCACTATCACGGATGTGATAGGGTATATTAACTTTGTCGTGAAGTTTGCAACGCACAGAAGGAAGCATCTCCGACCATATAAACTATAGCAGTACAATAGTATGATAAGACGAGTCGATTAGGCTTTGTCCGTCTGGTTCGATGCAAACTAGTCCCTCAGTTTCAAAGTTATTGTGCTGAAATTTTGTGCAAAACTTTCTATTGCAGGCTGTATACATATATGTATGTCCGAACCAATGGAATCGGACCAGTACGTCATATACTACTTTGCCATTAACCCCTAGCGGGGCATAGCGCGTCAACTACTCCTGCGCGCCATCGTACTCTGTTCTGGGCAATGGGGCGCAACTCCCCAAAAGACTTACCCAGTACCTGACACTCCTTTGCCACAGATCGACGCCATGTGATTCGAGGACCCCCTCTTGGTCGGCCTTGGTTGGAAATGGGGTTCCATTTCATGGCATGCATAGCAATGCAGTTATCACTCTTCCGCAATGTGTGTTGAAATTGGACTACTCTACCATATAGCTGTCATAGGAGCGACAGTTCCTAAAGAAATTTTTTTTTAGAAAAACTTTTTTATTTCTGAAGGTATCTTTAACAAATTTCTTATCATTCATTCGTATTGACTGCTAAACCACGTTCTTAAATTTGGTTGAAACCGGCCCACTATTTCATATACCTCTCACAGGAACAGTGAAATCGGAACAAGTTTTACCATTGTACTTTTAAAGTGGCGAATTCACCTTAAGTCAAAACACGCTTCGCGGACGAAGGCAAGCTTGTTTTTACTTTTTTTTTTCTTGTTCGGTTGCCGCTCCCGCACAACGCCCGGTAGCGCAGTGTGTTGAGGCATCAGTCTCATGTTTGACTACCGGCGTTTCGGGTTCGAGTCCCGTCCACGACAACGTTCGTGGCCACGGATGTGCAGGAGGTGCATGCTGGCAACTGCATTCTCCGAAACCATTTTATGCCAACGAAACGTCAACAAATGGAACAGTTGACGCGCTGTGCCCCATAAGGGGTTAGGGCAATTGAGTATAGTTTGTGATTTTCGCCATCATCATTAAGCCGAGCACAGCTTTTTAGGCACTCGTTACAAGACGTTGTTAATTGCCTTGACTTCTCCAGGGGCATGAGCGCGTCAACATCTCTAGCATTTCTATGCTTTGTCGACGTTTCGATAGCATAGTGCAGTTGCTAGCATGCACCTCCTATCTGTGCCGTCTTTATACTGACAAGTTCGGAGCATTGTGAGAATTCTATAAGTACTCACAGGCAGTTTTTGATCGCGCAGAGATTTGAACTCCGAGCTCTTGATTAGTATCGTAGAGCGGTGACCAAACGACCACGGCCACCGAGCGCGTTTCTGCTTGCCTTTACAGCCCACAAGATGATGACTGATGAGAAACTTACAGTCGCTCATTGGGAAATAGATCTAAACGATAAACTGATATAAATACATACAAGTAATATATAAGATATAAACGTGCGTCGACTCTTTTCAGAGAGTGATCAAATTAGAAAACGTTGACTTGCACGCGGAAGAGGGCCTTTCCACAAATGGTTACAAGGGGATGTCTATAGATATTTGCATAATTTTCGGAAAAGTTCCAGCGGCGTCAAGCAAAAGTTGATGAATGGAATATTGCCGTCCGTTCGCTGTGTCTATCCGTCGGCATGAAATTTGGCTTTTACATGGGCTCAAATGGACGTTTACAGATGGTGAGTTGGTGGGTCGATGCCCCCCCCCCCCCCCCTAAGCGACTGACCACTTGAAAACGTGAATTGGACCCCATGTCCAATCCGTCGGTTGGCGAGTCGATGAATCCGTGAGTCGCCACACGTTTGGAATCACTCTTAGCTTTTAAGTACCGACGCATGAGTCTGTCAGAACCGCAGGCTCTTCAAAATTTATGTTTTTCCATGTTAGCGTTATCGAATCATTCCGTGCTTTTCTTTACCACTCTAGCAGTTGTAAAATAGCGTTCCTGCAAAGTTGTGGTGCAGGCACTTGTTTTTTTTTCGGTACGTTATGGTTGAAAGATAGCAATGGGTCTGTCAAATCTCTTTGTACCAACGTCGGTATATACGTTACCGTTTTCAGATTTTTTTTATGTTCTAGGGTATACACCTAGACTTTTAGTATAGGGTATATTGTTTTGTCACGACGAAAATATGTAACAGCTTAAAGGAGGCTCCGGAGGTATAGCAATGTATATATAAATGATCAGGGTCACCTTCTTATTCGATTTAGCCATGTCTGTCTGTCTGTCTGTCCGTCTGTCTGTCTGTCTGTCTGTCTGTCCGTCTGTCCGTCTGTTCGTCTGTCCATCTGTCTGTCTGTCCGTCTGTCTGTCTGTCTGTCTGCCCGTTCGCACGATAACTTTCGATAGAATGAAGCTAGAGCCTTCAAATTTTAGTCAGATGATGGAAGTATGATCTAGTTGGTTGGTATTGAAAATGTGCATGATCAGGCCAAGAGAATGCCTACCTCCCCTACATATGTAAAATTAATAAATATATTTATAACTTCCGATTAAATAAACATGAAAAGCGCTAGCTTTGGCAGATTGCTCGTGATGGTAATTTTTTACTCTCCTGGAAAAATCAAATTGATCAGTTGAAAGCTAGCGGTAATTTTCTTACAAAGCGCCCCGTACTACTCTACTTTTCAGGTTTTTTGTCCATAGCTCTTGAGCCAATTGACGTAGACATCTGATTTTTGGCATGTAACCCTGAAAAGAGAAACTGCTTGGGTTTTTGTAAGTTGGGCATAATCAGATCAAAGGAACGCCTACCTCCACAACAAAATTAAAAAAATCAAATATTACTTTAATTACAATAACTTTCGATAGAATAACATTAGCGAGGTGAAAATTTGGCAGAACGTTGGTAGTAAAATCTAGTTAGTTGGCATTGAAAATGGGCAAGATTCGACCCAGCGATAACTTTTGATAGAAGCGCCTTGAAATTTTGGCCAAATGTTTGTAGTAGGATCCAGTTGGCTAATATTGAAAATACGTAAAATCCGACCAATGGAACTCCTGCTTCCCCTACAAATGAAACTTCAAATAAGCGATAACTTTCGATAGAGTGAAGCTAGAGACCTGATATTTTTTTTAAATGTTTCTAGGGTGATCTAATTGGTTGGTGGCAATGATGGGCAAGATCCGATCCAAGGAACCTCTACCGCCCCTACAAGTGAAACTTCAAATAAGCGATAACTTTCGATAAAATTAAGCTAGTGACTTGAAATTTTGGTAAAATATATGTACTGGGATCTAGTTGGTTGTTATTAAAAATGCGCAAGATTCACCGAACGAAACCTCTATCTCCCCTACAAGTGAAACTTCAAATAAGCAATAACTTTCGATAGAATGAAGCTAGCGACTTAAAAAATTCGACAAATATTTGTAGAATGGGTTAGTTAATTGATTTTGAGAATTGTCAAGATGCTCCAGTGCCAACCTCCCCTATAAACTGGCCATATAAGAAACTCACTTTTAATGCATATGGTCGTTGCCAATTGGTACTTACTTTTGGTATCACCACTAGGTCTGTACAAGTCTAGGGTGTATACGCTTCGGACCGAAGCAAAGCTTCGGCCTGGTTTTCTTAAGTTTTCTGCCAAAATGGATAGTCCAAGTTTTTCTAGTATGAAATGCAAAGCACCAAATTATGATTCTTTTGAATCTATCCCCAACTAGTTTGCCTCCAATGTGGGAAATTTATATGTAAATATCGCTTGTCTTTGTGTCTTAGAGTTTTTAAGAACGCACTGATAATTTATGTTTGAATTTCTTATTTAGTTTCTGAGCTTTAATTTAAGCTTGATTGTTTTAAGTTCTTTTTTAGAATTTAAATGGGTTGTTTTTATTTTTGATTGAATGTTTTGCCAAGAATTTTACCTTTCCGCAGTTTTTTACTACTTATGGATAAAAAAACGTTTCAAAACACATGGATTCGGTTCATCTTATAGTTACAAACCTGATAAACATTACGAGTAAATTAACAATTTTTACAAAAATGTATGGCAACGCTTTGGTGATTATTGTTGGTGGGTCTGTCAGACCCAATGTCGTTATTTATGTAACAGAGACGGCACGTCGGTCGGTACTAAAATCAATATTGCTGAAAAACTATTGAAAGTGGAATCCCTTAATACACCCTCTATGTGATCGGGTTCGTTTTCCTAAATCTTTCAAACAGCAAAACCCCATTCACTATGCAATACTACGACTCTCGTTTCATCTACATATTTTTTCTTCTGCTCTATGTTCAATTGTAAAAGGGCCTTTGAGAGGCTTTTAATCGTGCATTCATTACGTCTAACAATCGCACTGAAATTTCGTTGCCTGAAAGTAAACGGCAGATCTCCAGGATTCCAACTAAAGTGCGCTTTTGTTTTACAAAGTCGAAATGATTGTGCTCTGGTGCTCTCATCCTTTTCATGAAATTGAATTGATCCAATGTTGCTGCAAGACAATAATCTCAGTAAATGATGTTCCGTGAAGACGTTTCAAGTGTAGTAGCAAGGGTTTCTGTGAATGAATCATTTTAAATGAGGACTCTCACATTTAAATTTATTGGTCGTAAACGGAAATAAATAGTACTGTAGATACTCGCATCTTTATTTAAAGTTGTGAAGGAGTAACTTTGCGTGTGCATAGCATAATTATTATCCCTAAATTTGAAATGGAAAATCTCAAGTTCGGAAATTTTCTACAAATCATTGTGGAAGTGAATTTAAAGTTAAATACATATCTTTAAAGTACTGTTCTCTTATTGTAGTTACGAGATTATGGTTCGCTTCACAATGTCTGGTTTAACTGTCAGTTAACTATCTGGGATACTATACTTAACCTTAGCGTATATTAATTGCCTTGACCCCTCCAAGGGCATGGGCGCGTCAACATCTTTAGCATTTCTGGGCCTTGTTCACGTTTCGATGGGATATCTACTTTTCGGAAGTGGAGTTGCTAGCATGCACCTCCTATCCGCGCCGTCAAGTTCGGATCACTGTGAAAGTTCTATTAGTACTTACAGGCAGTTTTTGATGGCGCGGAGATCTGAACTACAAGCTCTAGATTAGTAGTGGCGACCGAACGACTACGGCCATCGAGCGCGATAACCTTAGCGTATGCAGCGCTCAAAATATGATAATGCTGGAGAAAATCAGCTGATTTTCTTGGTGGAATTCTGCAGCCTGTTCTATTCTACGTTTGTACCGTTTTTCTTGAGTTGGTTTTAAAATCCTCTTCCGTCGAATGAATTTCCAGATCTTTGTCCTTTATGACGAGTTTAATTGTTTCATTTGAATGTGCAAACGTAAACAAGTTTAGCTGTCAAAATATCAGCAGCCCGTATCAGCTGCTTAGAATTATCGACAGATAAATTTTTAACTAAAGGAAGGCGTTTAGCGTTTATCTATAGCAGGGGTCGGCAAACTTTTTCTGAAAAGGACCAGATTTTTAAAATTTTAAGCTCAGCGGGCCGGATAGCAAATCCGAAAGGAAACTGCTTACCGTGTGCCAGCAGCCCTAGCCGTTAGCCGTATCGTATCTATTACGCCCAAATTCAATGACGAAATCTATATGTGTTTCTGTAAATGACCGTAAACCTGTATCAATTTCGCCAGTTCGAAGTAAAGAAACAGATAAGATATTATTTCTGATTTAACTAGATGTAGATGAAATTGAATCGAAATTATGAGCAATGCTACTGCTAGATACAAGAAAAAAAAGCGGGTATTTTTTTCGTGCCGAAATTAAAGAGAATTCAACTAATTTCCTATTTTTTTGCATTGTTGTTATTGAGGGTGAGTCCTGAGTGAATTCCCCCTTAGAACGCCGAATAATGAAAAACCTTATTGCCTTAAGTGGAAATCTATTTCAGTGATTGAAAATATTGACAGAGGAGCCCGCAGTAAAATGTGAATCTCTGCAGGCTAATATTGCTAGACAAATTGAAAATATGCTGTGTTTAAACCTCCGTATACAGGGTGACGGAAGCGAAATGTTCCACCCCCATTGATATTTCAGGTTAACATGTTGTTGTTGAACTGAATTGCACTGGATAGTCATGTAAGAAAAACTGAGCTACTACTATTCAATAAAGCTCATGAACATTTCCAGACCGATACTCAAATAATATCGTTTATTTCAGGAAACACTTTAGTTTCTCTTTAAACATTAAATTCATAACAAAAGCTAATTACCAAAAACTATCACCAGTCCATCTAGCTAAAGCTGTCGAAATAGGTTGAATTACTGTTTTACACTGCAAATGCCATCGGAAAATGTATTTGCTTCGTTGCCTGGAATTGACGAAATCGATGCGAGTTTAAATTCGTTTAATCGAATCACACGCATCAATTTCGTCACCGGATCTGGAGTGGTGAATACGTTAAATGCGTCATCCTGCAAGCAGTCCAGAGTGGCCTGGTTAATATTCAAGTTTCTTGCAAAGAATTGTGTTTTACTGAAAATTGCAAGCTTGGTTGGTTCGGTTTCATTCTGCATACAAACTTAGTATGCGTGTGTAGATTAGCTTGACAGCGTGTCATTGTATTGCCAGTCGAAACACTATGGACTAAAGTTCGCGCCCTTACGGGACAAATCCTTTTTGTCTCCCAAATTCCCTCCATTTTAATTAGTCTGAATTTATTGGACAAGTATTTGTACCGTGAGAGGCGCGAATGACAGCCGGTACGCAGAATGAAACCAAGTGAACCAAACTTTCAATGATCAGGTTACTGTTCACCAGATATTCAAGGACCTCGAAGCACTGTTTTACTAGTCTCAATAAGATCTTTTGATAAGAGTGTATACGCACTCTAATGCCTACATTATTATCTGCACAGACAGCAATTGGCGCCAGGAAGCCTCCGAATTAATATTTCCTTGGCACAGGACGTAATGGCATGAAAACAAACTTAATATACGCTGAGCCAAACGTCCATAGCAAGATCCTAGTGTTTAGTTCAAATACCCCACCACAGACTCTATGATCGGTTTTTACCTAGGACCTTGACAGGGATTGCTATTATTTCCAATTGAGTCTCCAATGTAACAAATAAATTTGTTTTAAATTCAACTCAAATACACTTCGTTGTGATAAACCAAAATCGATTTTAAATTATGTGTTTGTATAAATTTGATTTTGTCATGTGAACAACAATATTAGCTCGCGGGCCGGATGAGAACCAGAGGCGGATTTGGCCCGCGGGCCGGAGTTTGCCGACCCCTGATCTATAGGATAAACTTTGACCAGACATTGAGAAAATGGCCATATGTCGAATAAACATTACGTCCTAAACGATATAAATCAGTTATTTACTTTTACATACCTTGAATTTAATGCTGCATTAAAACTTTCATTAGAAGTATGCACATGTAACCAACCATTATTTCAATGTTTCTCCTTTCGATATCCACCATGTCCTGTTAGAGCAGCAAAATCTACAGCTAAGCTTCGCTTGCCATAACACTAATAATATTCTTAATGAGCCCGTAAAAATAGGCATAAAACCAATCAGCAAAACAACGAATTGTTGCCTTAACTGGAAGCTTGGGAAAGGAGCATGCCCATAATGGTATCCAGTACGTATGAGGCCATATCAAATGACCATAAAACATGAAGAAGGATGACCAATCGCGATTACCCTGATTTATAGTGACGTTTGCGGTTGTTACTGTTGTGTAAACACTACCCTCCGATATTTACGCAGAGAATGTAATTAGGCTACCATTTCAGTTAATTAATTGGTTAGGATTTTATGTCGGTTTGTGATGTTATTGTCATATATTGGCATGTTCTTTAAATGTGTTGCACTAATTCTTGTCAAATGAAGTGGGTGACTGATTGTGGAAGCCGAGGACGGTTCTATTGAGCTGGCTGCTTGAGCAAGGGGGCAAGCTATCGCCTCATGTATGTCAGCATTTCACCGATTTGTCGAGCAAGGGCCTGTCAACTGAGGTTACCAGACATCCTCTTTATAGAAGATCTACGAGTATTTTTAATTTCGAATAAATAAATCGTGGCCTCTTTGTTTTTACAAAATATCAAGATATGTCTTTTAATGTGCAAATAAGAGGATTTTCTAACAAGTTCATATGAAAGTAAGTAATTCGGAGATATTGGACTTTCTTCAGCGTTAGAACAAAAGTGTTTCTGAATTTTTATGTTAATAAAAATTGCTCCCAGTAGTGGTGCGCTACTGTATGTGTAAATTTTAATGTTCTGCAACAATCAACCTTCATGCGGGCGCGCTGCGTTCTGCAGCGCAGGCTGTCGTACGGCTTCAATTTACCGCACTGCATCTGCGCCGCCGTCGCGTTTCGTTGCGAAAAGATATCAAAGTTGGATTAATGAGATCGTTGTAGTTGTTAATTGCCTTTATCCTTCCAGGGGCATGGGCGCGTCAACATCTCTTGCATTACTATACCTTGTTGACGTTTCGATAGCATTTACGTTTTTTGGAGCACTAGTACTAGTATGAGTACTAGTAGTATCCACAAACAGTTTTTATTAACGCGCCTAGGATTGATCCTCCGTCCCTCTAAATCTAGCATCGAAGAGCGGTGACAATGACCACATGGCTACTGAGCACAATTCTTTTTTTACGGAACCCCAATATAGGTAAGATAGGTAGCACTAGGAAAGCTACTGAGGCTGGCCTGGCTGATTGTGGTCGGGGTTATTCAAACTTGCCCCACTGCTGTTCTAGAGGTTTTGATGGATTTGCCTCCATTGCACATCCATATCTTGGCGGAAGCAAGAATAGCATCTGCAAGACTTGGTACTTGGTGAAGCAATTGCAACATCAAGTTTAATCCAACACAGGAATGTTGGAGCAGTGAGAACATTGAAACCAGAATGCCATCGGCCCATTTGGTAAAGAAAGAAGTTTTCGATCACTCCTACTGCGCGCTAATCTGGGGTACAGAGGATTGGGAAGAGAAGTACTCAGAATTACCCTCCGACAACATAAAATGGTTTACGAATGGCTCTAAGACAGAGAAGGGTACGGGGCGGGCATCGTGGGCCCCGAGCAGCTACACTTTATCTGTACGGGAGGATTTCCTACAGTTTTTCAAGCAGAAATACAGGCCACACAAGCCGGGTACTGTAATAAGCCAATAGCAATCTTTTCTGATAGTCAGGCAGCCATTAAGCCGTTCACCAATTGTACCGTCATTTCAAAAATAGTATGGAGCTGCCAGCAAGCACTCCAGGAACTAGTATACCCAAACATTTTCACGATGTACTGGGACCCGGGGCATATCGGCATTGCTGATAATAAACGCGCTAAGTGGATGTTCACACTGCGTGCGATGCCGAGCCGAGCCGAGCCGGGTCGAGCGATGCGATGAGGTGGGTGTTCACATTGCACGCCGTGCGATGCCGAGCCGAACGATGGCTTGCGATGCAAAGATGATCCGAGCGATGGCTTGCGATGCAAAGATGATCCGGGATGTTCACTGCACGCAGTTATGGAGAGTAGAGACCAATTTAGTTCAAGGAATAGAATCTGTTCGACATCATGTCGTTTGTGCTTGACCCAGTAAATTTATTTCTGTTTGAAAACAGTGCTCTAAAAATGGAAGGGCGCCATTGGGTGCATCCCATTAATGAAGAAAGGCCCAGTGTTGGTGAATTTCATCATCTCTTCCGCGACCTCAGACGAGAGGTTTCACAAGCGGATTGAGCAGCGGCGCACCGCTGTGTATAAACGCAAAAAGCGGCAGCCGCGGCGGCTTTACGACGATGAATGTATAAACCGCTCGACTCGCCGTTGCGACCATCGCCGCGGTTTGTGGAGCGGCGAGATTGCATTTGAATTCAGTGTAAGAACCGGTACACATGGACGTCCAAATGACGCCGGACGCCTCGTCACTTAAGCTCCTCCCTCTTTGATACCTAACTGCATTTCAACTCACATGATGCGATAGGACGCAGCGTCACTCTGTATTATATAAGCCGGGCCACATAATAGCGAACCTGAATTTACAATTTATGTTATTTTTAGTTTTAAATAAACTGTTTTTTGGCCATCAATTCTAAAATGTAAGGAATATCGCATTTTCACCCCCCTTACAAACCCCCGTCCGAGCTGAGAGCGCCCTTCCCACCATTTTTTTTTTCAAAATTAATTGTCAATTGTAGTAGTCACGATCAACGATTAACAATAATTAATTAATTGGCACTTAAAAGTGATCCTCAAGCGAATGGTTTAAGAAACATCATACAAATCAGACATTGTGACCGTGTCCGTGTTCCGGGTTCGAATTTATGTGGGCCGGCTTATTAAAAATTGATATGCGGACGCGTGAAATGACGCAGATAGGAGCAGAGACCAGCGTCATCCCAGATAGCTATCGCGGCGGCAAAATGCCGCCGATAGCTATCGGATAGCTATCTGCGGCCATGTGCATCGCTTCATTGCCCGTAATGTATTTCTTCCTAACCGATTGAAAGTGACGCAGCGTCAGGCGTCATTTGGACGTCCATGTGAACCAGCACTAAATATGTAAACCGCCGCTTCTGCTCTATGCCTTTATACGCAGCGGTGTCCGCTGCTCAAACCGCTTGTGAAACCACGCCTTCTAAACGCGACCTTATTACGGTGGTAATAACCTTTCATTTGAGCCATACTGAATCAAAGCCGGAGTCCAAAGCGTATATACCCAGACTTGTACAGACCTAGTTGTGATACCAAAACTTCCAACTGGCAACGGCCATTGCATTAAAAGTGAATTTTCCATATGGTCAGTTTGAGCTGTGGGCGTGAATCCAATGAAAAGTTTCATCGTTCATCCATTTGAATCTTGGATATTTACATTTGAACTAACGTTTATAGCGAAGGGGTTGCTTGGGACGGAGCTTGGCCATTTCCAATACCAACCAACTAAATCTAAATCCAAATATTTGAACCAAATTTCAAGTCGCTAGCTTCATTCTATCGAAAGTTATCGCTCATTTGAAATTTCATCTGTAGGGGTTCCTTCGGTCGGATCTTGCCCATATTCAATACCAACCAACTAGATTATGCTACAAACATTTAACCAATTTTTTTTCAAGTTTCTAACTTCATTCTATCGAAAGTTATCGTGCAAACGGACAGACAGACAGACAGATATGGCTAAATCGAATCAGGAGATGACCCTCATAATTTTCATGTATACACTGCCACACCGCCGCGTCTAAAAGTCTAGGGTATAAAAGCAGACATACATGCATTTTTATCAGTGTGATCTTACATCAAATATTACTTTACAGCTCATACTTGCACCATACTGGCTCCAAAAAGCTTCACATCGCAAAGCATCGCAAAGCCCATAAACTCCATCGCAAGGCCCATTAAATTCCATCGCAAAAAATCAGCAGCCGGTACTCGCACGAAAAAGCAAAGAAGTTTATGAAAACATCGGGCCATCGCTCGGCTCATCATTGCATCGCGCGCAGTGTGTACACTCAAAGCGTGATTCCATTTAAAATTGAAGACTTTCCATTTTCTTGCTTTAAAAGCTTGTAATCGCATTGCATCGCTCGACCCGGCTCGGCTCGGCATCGCACGCAGTGTGAACATCCACTAATGAGCAAGACAAGTATCATCAAAGCGCTGTCAAAAAGTACAGTAACATCTAGGATCATATATATAGTTGCCTAAAAACACTACATAAAGTTGACTCTCGGATCAGAGTCACTCTATTCTAGATCCCAGGCCATGCTGGTATCAATGGTAATGAACAGGCCAACGAAATGATCAGAAAAGCTTCGGCCACACCCTTTGCGGTATTCCAACCTGTACAATCATGAATCCCATCAGAGACTGGGAACGCAATGAAGCTACCGCCTATTGGGATAATCAACCAGGGTTGAGGCAGGCAGAGCTTTTTATTTCGGGCTACTCGCGTAGCAGATTGACTGAATTGCTAAAGTTAAACCGGAACAAGGTTAGAACTATCTGTAGTCTCCTGATTGGAAACTCAGGCCTGAGAGACCACTTGAGAACTATGGGAATTGTTCCTGACTCGAGCTGTCGCTTTTACGGTGAAGAAGACGAGACTTCGACCCATATTTTATGCGATTGCGACGCCTTAACCCGGCGACGTATAGACTGCTTCGGAGTAGCCTACCCGGAGGCTGATGATATCGCTTCGGCTTCATTATTCCTTCCGAGCAAATTTATTAGTTCGATCAAACTTGATCTACAGGTCTAGACCTGTTACCAGACCCAGGGCTTTTGCAAAATAGACCACTCGGCCTCTGTGGTCTGAACCGTTAGGGCTTGAATCCCCTCCCCCACCCCCCTAAAATCTAATCTAATCTAAGCTAGGTTGGCATCGTCCTCACCTTTTCATGGACCAGAGCCGTTCTGTGGGACTCCCCTATTCAACGTAAAAATATGTATTAGAGTGTGGGAGAGGCCGCAGCCTATTGGAACGGCTTTCCGAATCTTAGACAGCTTAGACAGCTAAGCTGTTTATTGCTGAATACTAACAAAAATTCGTTTCAATACGACTCAGTATGGACCGAATTAAGGTCAGAAACATTTGCGAACTTCTTTCAGGTCACTCATACTTACTTCAAACATCATTTAGCAACGTTGGGTTGCGACTTAACCTGTCGTTTCTGTTATGAAGAAGGCGAGACTTCGCAACATATTCTCTGTGAGTGTGAGACCACCGCCCTCTCTCTGTCTCTGATTTATTGATTTCTGATTTATTTTGCATTTCTATTGCTATACCTCAATAGCCGCTTTCGATTTGGCGGAACTCAGACCATTTTTACACAAGAAAACTGACCGGTTTTAATCCTGGTCTCGTATGGGATCTCATCGGATCAGAGTTGAAAGCAAATTGGTTGAACATCAATTTGTTTCGCCTCCATCTAAATGTATACTGTGTCCGGAATTCGCCCTCACAACGGCGAAGTATCTGTGGGAATAAGAATGGCAAGAAGCGGAAATCACTGTTTGACAGGAAGGAATTGCCGACATAGAGGATGTACTGTAATGTGACAGAACTATTAGCCGCTTTCGATTTACTGCATTTTGGTCTCAGTCCGAAAAGAACGCCACTACTTTGAGCCCAGCGAACTTAAACAGCCACTAGATTAAGTTCGGTGGACTCAGAGCCATGGCGTTCTTTTCGGTCTGAGACCAAAATGCAGTGAATCGAAAGCGGCTAATAGTGCTGTCACATTACATCCTCTAAGTCGGCAATTCCTGCCTTAAGCGAAACAAGTCGTTTTTGACGCCGACACAGAAAAGTATCATGTCATTGTCAATGATTACCGCTCCTTGCCATTCTTATTCCCACAAGATGTAATTGCATATACGTTCGAAGGAACATATCATTTTCTATCCCCCCACCGCATTTCACGTCGTTTAATCCCCAGTTTAATTATACCATGTATAATGAGTTATACCTATATATAGCTTATAAGCTTATTACGTATTAGCTTATTAATTTTTTATTTATAATTCTATTCTTTTTTTTTGAAAATACAATAATAGACGCGTGCAGCGCACAAAAATTTTTCGGACAACATAAACGCCAAAATAAGGGAACTGCAACCAGATAAATTAATAGCCATCATGGAACATGCCTTGAGAAGGGCCGCCCTTTGGGAAGCCGAAAATAGAGGCAGCACTGACATGTGTGTGAGAGTGAATTTTCTTGATTTATTTATCACTACTATATATTTATTTATCAGCATCTCGATAAGTACTCAGTCTCGGTTTTCACTTCTCTAGACATTTCTGACCACCTTCTGATATCGACTAAATTTGCCATAAGTTTTCTGACTAATGCTTATTAGGCGTTGTTTACCCAATTTCTCAAGGAACTTGACTAGCCGGATTGTTTCCTGCAAGAAATATGGCCCACCTTAGGGAAACTACAATATAATCAGTAACTTCCAGCGAAAAATTACTGATGGTAATCTTATCTATGTTCGAGTTAAGAGAATAGAGTTGAGTGAAGGATGTCCGCTGCAGACAATGGCCCATCGCTACCACTCATTGCTATCGTAAATCTGGGCAGATAGTCGTTTGAGGCGATGATGGCTGTCAGCAATTGTTTCATAATGACTTTCAAAGCATTCTTTCGTCAAATGCCATGGCCACTAACCGCTATACGCGTAGATATGCGATGACAATGGCTTCCAATTGCCATAGTGATGGCCCATTGTCTGTAGCAGGCATAAGCGTTTTGCTATGAATGAACCTATTATCACCATTTTATTCGGCATTTTGTTCTACCTTGGTAGGTGGTAGTGAGTAGTGAGATAACCATAGCGAAGAATCGTTTCAAATCTATGGAGCTGAGCATCTGTTATTGATAAGGCTAGATTTTAGTTCGACAAAAGCATTAGGTGAAAGGTTTTCATTAACAAAAGGAGACACGTTTTTTGATTTTTTTCCTGACAATTAATACCAGGAAATAATGGGTTAAATTGCAAAAGAAATTGTTAGGTATAAACAGTCGCTTCTCATGTTTGTCTTAGGATCTTGGGTTATACTCTACCCCGTTAATATCTTTTGGTAGACATACACTTTATCGAATCAAATCAACCATTTCGCATTACATCTAATGCCATTTCATTGAGTTTTCGTCTCAGTCGTTCGTCAGTTAGAACTGATAAAGATACTCTTCCTTTAAAAATTCAGTACAGCACAGGACTGCTGTAAATAAAATCTGGTTGAAATTTCAATGAAGCGTGAATGTTGTTGATTCGTTTCGAGTTATATGGACTTTCATTGCGAAATCATAATTAAATTGTACAAGAGGCTCAATACGTTTCCACTGAGCCGACTCCACTCTTCCAACATACGAGCATGCGGTAGTATATTCTTGTCGAAATGCTCTTCTGTCATCGAAACTTCAGGGCAAACAAGCTTAGGAACTTACTCTCGCAGGGACTATTCCGTCGGCGATAAGCAATCCCTTGGTGGATTGGTAGCATCAATACTGTTGGAAACAATACCAAAGATACTATCGCCTGGATTACCGAAACGAAATGGAAAATCTGAGGAAGTCGTCTCGATTGAAAGAGCGTCTTAAGGAATTTTAAGTACGTACTCCAAGAATAAATTGAGATTTCAAAATGTCTTTGATTCAATGGGAAATTGTATGTAGATGGCGAAGGACTTTGGAACGGGATGGGTGGTATATTCGATTTAACATTACGATTGTAAGGGTTTGAACGATTCGATTTGAATTTGCATATTGCGAGTCTTAAGTAAGAGGGACTTCGGTGCGGTATCAATATATCCTTTTTCGTTCAAGTATGTATTCTTTTACTCGGAGTATGGATTTAACCATAAAGTGTTTGCCAAAGAACTAATGGAATAACATTTTCTTAACAAGTTTCCGTACAGAGGAGATATCTTGTGGTCATTTCAACGACATTAGGAATGACTCCGTATTCATTCAAACAGTGAGCTTTAAAGTGTGATTTTGGTGATAATGACTGATTCGAGATTATTTTCAGAAGGATGGCAAGAAGATAGCGGGAATAAGTCTCTAGGATGCAATCATTTAGTTAACAAGACAAAAATTTCTTGAGCCTGGAATTCAGCCCCATTTCGATTAAAATCTAATTTTTATTTAAACTATTTATTTAAAAATATTTGGAAATGATTTTCCTCCCAAGCAGTACAAACAAGTCATTCAACAATCAATATGACTGAAATGCTTGAATTTGCAAAGCCTCGAAACAAGAAGATTGTCATCATGTGCTATTGCTCTACATAGTATAATAAATGGAAATATCAACGCACCAGTATAGAAGAAAAACCTCCCAGCAAAAAACCGTACCCCCGGTAACGCGTACTACCCAAAATAGCTATGCTAAATAGCCATTCTAGCATACCCACGATTTTCACTCAGCGCATAGGAGTTCCAAAAAATCCATGGCGCGGGGGCTACGATTTTCATGATTTATGTAGTAACCCAGGTATGTACCCAACGTAGATAGTTATTTGAGGGCTACGATGTTCATGATTTAAGTAAGCCAGTTGCTGGGACAGTATTGTTTATAAAGCATTATTTGGAAACCATTCTATATTAGTCTCAATGACGTATGTGGTAGCGCGATGGCTTCTGAGGCGGAACGACCCGAGTTCGAGTCCCAGTCGGATATGCAAACACAAAAATTTGATTCAAATGTTGAAAAAATTATAAAAACAGTTCTTAGGAAAACGAACCAACCGTAAAATCAAATAGGCATACTAACCGGATGTAGCTGATTTTTTTTACTTTTGGTGGGTATTTAGGGGACCAACTTAGGAAAGGTAAATACGGTAGTAGCCTACGTTAGTAACATTGGGGGGCACCGTTGGGTGGCAGAATACCTGTGACATTTATGCATTTTTTTATTTCCCTATCCTTAACATTTCGTACCACCCATGCGGGGGCTACGATTTTGATGTTTTGGTTAACCAGGTATCTACCCTACTTGGTTGGCCATGCTTTTTGCTGGGCAGCTTTATTTTAGTTTATGTTTTATACCATATTATATAATTCCAGCACGTTGAGCAACATTCGATGAGTTAAAATAAACTCGTTGGCCATTCTCCAGATGCACCGCCAAATGTACAACAGTGGGATAACGTTCATGAATGGGGAATGAGAATATACGCCAAATCGCCTCATTGCAGCTCACATATCGACCAACTTGATAGTGCGTGATTTCATCGTTGGAATTGGGACTTTGAATGCCAAAAACCGCCATATCGCTGCCTTTCGTGACATATTTGCAAATGTATTTGACGGACTTCACTGAATTGCAATACTCCACGTTGCAATGCGCCATGAATGTTTTCGAAAGAAGTGGCGAATACGGAACAACCCATGTGTTGTCGACCACGAAATCGTTTCCTTTCACTTTCGTTGTGATAGTTCTACCATTATCATCGGGTGATCGACGCCGGTACAGTGGATAACCATCGTTGCCAGTGATAGTTTCCGCCGTTAAATTTCTTGGATAACGCTTGGAACACTTGCCGTCGACCATGCACGGTGATTGGGGGTTGATGGCACCACACGGTCCGTGAATCATGTTCGTAATTACAACATCATGCAGGTCTGGATCGGCTTCGGGATCAGGAATCTCGGCACATATGATGTCATCTATTTGGTCTGGCCGAATTTTTTCAGCTAACCAAAGAAGAATGTGTGCATGCGGCAAACCTCGTTTTTGCCATTCAATCGAATACATCCAGCATCGAGTATCCCCAAAGACGCGCTGCTTAACAATGTAGTTCATCACCGACCGGATTTTTTGTTTGAAGACACGTGCGGTGATGTCGTGCCGATCACTTGATGTTTGTCCGGGGAGTAGCCGTTGAACAATTTCTACCCATTTCGGATTGCACGTAAAGGTAATGAATAGATCTGGACGACCGTAATGACGAATATATGTCATTCCATCTTGCGCATACTCATGCATATGACGCGGGCTGCCAACGTACGTCGCCGGTAGAATAGTCAATCGACTAACATTAGCTGCATCTCCTTCCGTACTGATTGCATCGCGCAAATGAATATACTCCACCGAAGGTAGTTTGGCCTGATTTAACCGAATGAAATTGAGGCGCTCCGTTTCGATTTTGACGTACATGTCGACGCAATATTGCTGAAGTAATCGACGAAATCGCAGCAAATAGTTGTCATCATTTTGGCGAATCATCAAACGATATGCGTAATAATTCATTGAGCTAACCTTCTTGGTAGTTTCTTCACCGCTCATTGGATTTATCATTTTGATATTAAAGTGATATCCATCGTCTCCTTGCCAAAACATCAGCGGGTATTGCAATGCATCGTATGAACGGTGTGTTTCGTATATTCGTTGAAGTTATCCAGTGTCGCGACGTGTAAGTACAATATCGCGCGTTTCCGAGTTTTCACCAACGATCACAATTGCAACTTCATCTATTGTTGGAGCATTGAATTGGCGTTCGTTTGTTCCTGCGGGTCGTTTATCTGCTCTGATCACGACTTTGTAATAATCACTTCGCATGCGATCCAACGCAGTTTTGAACAACTGAACCAATGCATGATGTTCATGAAGTAGTTGCTGCAGATATTGAAGAATTGCCCTTTTCATTGCCGTATTGATCGTTTGACGCCGATCAAGTTGCTCCTCCATATTGCCCATGAAGTAAATTTGGAGGAATTTATGCTGTGTGTCTTCAAGCGGTTGCAATGATCCAATTCTATGGTGGATTTGGCCCTGAATCTGCAAAGTCGAAGGCGAAGTTAGAGTTACTGATTTTTTATGATCACCAAAAGATAATGAACGTTTACTCTCTAGAGCAGAAATAACCTTGAATGTCGAATTGAATCCCCGTGCTTCGATAATTTCTGCTCCAAATGAAGTCATTTGAAAACATCTATTATATCTTTGAGTGTTCGAGAGAAAATGTCGTGATTCTGGTGTTTCTCCACGAAGCAATGAATGCAATGGCTCAGGTGGCGGAGGCAATAATGGCAATTTCACCTTGCCACTGAGACAGCACAATCCAGGCGTTTCTGTAGCGAACTTCAATGCACCGCAATGGTCGCACACAACCTCTATTGAGCCCATTCGAACTGAAGAATGCGAGCCGTAGTCAATTGTGCAATCGTATTGAAACGCTACTCGATTCAAATCAACACTTGAAGCATTTCTTCTTCCGCGTCGAAGATTATCACGTTGTTGATCTGTGTAATTAGCTCGTCGGTTTCTCAGTGCTAATCGATTCGCTTGACGAACTGCTTCTCTTTGTTGTTGTGTTTGTGAAGCACGAACTCGGGTCATACTAACGCGACGCTGTTCTCTTGCCACTTCTTGGTCATCTCCACTGGATTGCTTCGCAATATCCCTAAGCCTTATTGCGTTACGGCTTCGTTTTGAAATATTAGATCTTCTGGCTCGCGGCATTGACAACACTTAAAAATTAATCATAAAATTTTAGAATCGATGCGCGCACAATAACAAATTTGAAAACCTCACAAAGTGAGCATCTTCAAAGGCAACTTACCGTTGGAAAATCACGAAAATAGAATTGCGAACAAATCGCCCTTGATACGCGCACAATGACAAACAAATTTTTTTTTTCAACGGAATTAATTTAATCGAATTTAAATTTAATAACCGTTGAAAACTGGATGAAAAAAAAAAACTCAACTGTCATTGTCGTACAAAGTTATTACTTTCATGTATAGGCCCGTGCGCATGGGGAGGAAGGGGGGTGGGGGGTTCTACTATCGAAATCTGTCAATCCGTTCTCGAAATATCATCAAAAAAGCCGTTTCATACAAAATGTATGAGAAATGAATTTTCTTCATAATTTTTTTTTCCGTGAATTTTTTTGATGTTTAATAGTTATTCTGCTATTCGGGGCGGAGACAAATCCAACAAATCCAAAATCATAAAAATCGGTCCAGCCGTTCTTGAGTTATAAATGGTGTAACACACACGACTTTGTTTTATATGTATAGAAGATTTAATATAATTCGTTTCTAATTTATTTATACCATATTTGATATATTTCGTTTTTAATTTATATTTCACCGAGTCTTATTTTAAGATATTTCTTAGATAAAGGATTCAATCTTTTACATATGGTATACATTAAACTATATGTTTTTTTTATTTAATATAACTTTTTATCTTTGTTCTTTATATAGTAGGTTTCGTCCGAGACTACCAACTTGGTGCCTGCACCGGTGGCTGGTAAAATCCGACTATTATGGTTGAGATTGTGCTTATTGGGAGTTAAAAAAAAATCTTTTTTTAATCAAAGTGTTCAATATCATAAATGCTTTACAAACTGATATTATTATCTAATAGATTAATGTTTGTTCAAGTTACGATAAAGGTATAGTACTAGTGAAATTCTTTACTAAGTTCATACATAGTAAGTTTACGCTGTATTTCCCTATGTACATTTTTGATTTGTCATTTTCTACGTAAGTACTGATCCTACGAAACTCCCACTTATTTTATATCAATTTAAAGGTTATTAAAATATCTACAAACTCAATTCCCATGACTTTCCTCGTGGGATGAGCACTTTTCCCGATATTTGACAATTACCAATGCAGATTTTCTACATTTTTTGGTAAAAAGAAATAAAATCATAAAAGCTCCATCTCTCGGAAAGCGATACTCGTACGAAGCTGGTTTTTATATCAAAAACTAGAACTAGTGCGCTTTAAAAGAGATTTCTTTTTCTGTTGAACTCTTAGTGATATTATGCATCAAAACATTTTCTGGTACGATAATTTTCTCAAAATACTTGTTTTTTATATTGTTTTTTTTTTTTTTTTTTGTAATTTTCTTTGCAACTAAAGGGAATATGAGATTCCTGCTTATATGAGATCAAAGATAATACTATAAAATTTATTATAAATTCATTTCCGATGACTTTCTTCATCGGATGAATAGTTTGCCCAATATTTGACAATACTAATGGCAAAAACAGAAAAATTCCGTTTTTTGAAAACAAAAATCGGTTTTTGAATAGCTGTGTTTTTGAAAAGAATGGACGTAGGAAAAGAATTTCAATTAAATATTTTAGTAAATTTAGGGCCTTCGTCCACAGACGCAACGCGACTCGAACGCGACTGCAACCCAACGTGTTTGCGACGGTTGCACGAAAGTCGCGTTGCATGCTCTTCGTCCACTGACGCAACGCAACTCTTCTGCGAATCGTGTTGTGATAAAATGAAACCACTAGTTTGTACAGAGATTTCGCTCGCGTACTGATATGTGAAATGTTGTGTTTTTAGTGAGAGGATGATAAGGACGGCCAGTGGTATGGAAATGTATCTTTTTTTTTGGCAATGTATTTTTTTTTTTGCGTTTGCGATTTGTGGCTGTGAAATGCAGAATTTTTGTATAGTATGTACGTGAGGCGAACGTATGAAAGAGGGGAATGTATTGACTACTGTTGATGGCGTTCTGAGTCCTTCAATGAGGAAAAGGACTTTTCAGCAGTGAAGTCAAATACGGGCAATATGGATATCCTTGAGTTTGAGGTCCTTCGGTGAGGAAAAAGGATATTCCTGATAATTAAGGGGAATATGGGCAAGATAGGTACCACATGAATCGGAGTGATAAGGCGAATGTTGTAGAGTACTGTTCATGTCATTTTGAGTACTATGGATGGCATTCCGGATCCTTCGGTGGCGACAAGGATATTCGAAAAAGGATACTTTTGGCAGTGAAGCGAAATACGGTCAATATGGGTGTCATATGAATCGGGGTGAACACCCGAATATCCAGAAGTAGTGCAGATGGCATTTCGAGTCCTTTGGAGCGAAAAGGACATTCACGAAAGTCGAACGAAAAATGAGCAATATGGGTGTCATATGAACCGGGGTGAGGAGGCGAATACCTAGGAGTACTATGGATGGTATTCCGGATCCTTCGGTGGCGATAAGGATATTCGAAAAAGGATACTTTTGGCAGTGGAGCGAAATACGGTCAATATGGGTGTCATATGAATCGGGGTGAACATCCGAATATCCAGAAGTAGTGCAGATGGCATTTCGAGTCCTTTGGAGCGAAAAGGACATTCACGAAAGTCGAGCGAAAAATGGGCAATATGGGTGTCATATGAACCGGGGTGAAGAGGCGAATGTCCGGGAACACTATAAATGGCACTTAGAGTCCTTGGGTGGCGACAAGGACATTCGAAAAAGGATATTTTTGCTGGTAAGGCGAAATATGGGCAATACGGGTGTCGTATGAATCGGGGTGAAAAGACGAATGTCCAGGAGTAGTGTAGATAGCATTTCAACTCCTTCGGTGACGAAAAGGACATTCGCGGAAGTCAAGTGAAAAATGGGCAATATGGGTGCCATATGAACCGCGGTGAAGAGGCGTAGATGTAGATAGCATTTGGAGTCCTTCGTCTACTGGCGCAGCATTTACTCGAAAATGGTGGTGCGGACCAGAACAACGCTCGTTCTATCAACCAGGCTAAATGCGCATACGGCATGCTATCGAAAATCTGGCAGTGTAGTTGTATCAGCATCAACATCAAGCTGATATTTTTTCGCTCTCGGGTACTGTCTGTAGTTTTGTATGGGTGCAGTACATGGAAAATTTCCGTAGGAGTTACCAGAAAGCTGCACTCCTGCGCGCCATCGTACTCTGTTCTGGGGAATAGGGTGAAGCTTACAAACGACTTACCCAGCGCCTGGTTGATACGACGAGCGATGTCCTGCTCTCTATCACCTTTTTCGGCAACAATGCTTCCCAGGTAGATGAAGTTGTCCAATTTCTCCACAGGTTGGCCATGAATGTTGATGGTAATAGGTGTCGGATTTCTTTTTCGCAATGGCGGGCTAAGAACCTTTGCCTTGTTGGTATTAATCTTTAGCCCAACCTCGCTTGCCTCCTTCTCGAGATCTAACGCTATTGCGGACAGATACATGATTTGAGAGTGTAGACATATGTCGTCAGCATAATCAAGATGTTGTAGATAAGATGTCAAATTCCATTAAATTCCTCTGTCTAGTCCGGATAGGGCGGCATGCAACACATCGCCGATCACTGTGCGGAATAGGATCGTTGAGAGGATGCAAGCCTGCCGAACTTCACTAGGAATCTCAAAGTCCCCCGACACCTTACCTTTATGCAAAACGCGACATTTCGTGCCGTCATAGGTTGCCTTACCGGTCAGCTGCCAACCGACGAATTATACGAAGGCGAAAATGGCGGTGGATAGGTCAGACATTGCGGAAGGATGATAACTGCATTGCTTTATATGCTATGAAAGGGAGCCCTATTTCCAACCAAGGCCGACCAAGAGAGGGTCATAAAGTCACATGGCATCAAAATCTGGCAAAAGGGTGCCTAGTACAAGTGGACCGGTTTTCTTCACACCTATGTGAAGTGTGTGTGTGTATCAGAGGAAATTTGTACCAGGTTCGAGTTCGAGATCGACAGTGTATGGTGACACTAAGGCGCTGGGTATGCCTTGTGGGGAGTTGCGCTTCATTGCAAGAACACAGTATGATTGCGCGCAGGAATGATTGACGCGCTATGCCCCATGCTGCATGACCCTTTCTGAATATAGTCTTTTATTAACTCTAATAAGAAATCAAACTGTTCCACAGAGGCACGGACAAATTCTGTTGTTGTCTTTACGAACAACAATAAGTTGGCCAAAGAACACCTCCTCGTTTTTTCTCTGGAAAATGAGATATATTGTTCTTCGTTTTCAGACAAGAATCTGCCTCATAAAATAATCGTCTTCCATTTCCGATTCATGTGACACCCATTTCGCTTTTCGCTTCACTGCCAAAAACATCCTTGTTCGAACATCCTTGTCGCCACCGAAGGATCCGGAATGCCATCTACAGTACTCCTGGACATTCGCCTCTTCACCGCGGTTCATATGACACCCATATTGCCCATTTTTCACTTGACTTTCGTGAATCTCCTTTTCGCCACCGAAGGAGTTTAAATGCCATCCACACTACTCCTGGACATTCGTCTTTTCACCTCGATTCATACGACACCCATATTGCCCATATTTCGCCTTACCAGCAAAAATATCCTTTTTCGAATGTCCTTGTCGCCACCCAAGGACTCTAAGTGCCATTTATAGTGTTCCCGGACATTCGCCTCTTCGCCCCGGTTCATATGACACCCATATTGTCCATTTTTCATTCGACTTTCGTGAATGTCCTTTTCGCTCCAAAGGACTCGAAATGCCATCTGCACTACTTCTGGATATTCGGGTGTTCACCCCGATTCATATGACACCCATATTGACCGTATTTCGCTTCACTGCCAAAAGTATCCTTTTTCGAATATCCTTGTCGCCACCGAAGGATCCGGAATACCATCCATAGTACTCCTAGGTATTCGCCTCCTCACCCCGGTTCATATGACACCCATATTGCTCATTTTTCGTTCGACTTTCGTGAATGTCCTTTTCGCTCCAAAGGACTCGAAATGCCATCTGCACTACTTCTGGATATTCGGGTGTTCACCCCGATTCATATGACACCCATATTGACCGTATTTCGCTTCACTGCCAAAAGTATCCTTTTTCGAATATCCTTGTCGCCACCGAAGGATCCGGAATGCCATCCATAGTACTCCTAGGCATTCGCCTCTTCACCCCGGTTCATATGACACCCATATTACCCATATTTCAATTGACTTTATTGAATTTCCTTTTCGCCACCGAAGGACTCGAAATGCCATCCGCACTACCCCTGGATATTCGGGTGTCCACCCCGATTCATATGACACCCATATTGACCGTATTTCGCTTCACTGCCAAAAGTATCCTTTCCGAATGTCCTTGTTGCCACCGAAGGACTCGAAATGCCATCCATAGTACTACTAAGCATTCGCCTCTTCACCCCGATTCATATGACTTCCATATTGCCCATTTTTCATTTAACTTCCAAGAATGTTTTTTTTTCGCTCCGAAGGACTCAAAATGCTATCTGCACTACTCCTGGATATTCGGGTCTTCACCCCGATTCATATGACACCCATCTTGCCCATATTCCCCTTCTTTACCAGGAATATCCTTTTTCCTAGCCAAAGGACTCAAAATGGCATGAACAGTACTCCAGAGCATTCGCCTTATCACTCCATTTCCTATGACATCCATCTTGTCCATATTCCAGTTTATTATTCATCCCCCGATTCATATGCCACCCATATTGCCAATGTTTTACTTCAACAGTAGTCTGGTACATTCCCTTATCATTCATTATCAACATTATCATTCACTTATCAAACATTCTCCTCGCGTACAATTAAAAATCCCTCACCTACAGCTGAAATTCATACTCACTCAAATATCAAAACACCAGAAACCAAGAAAAAGTCGCACGAAAGTCGACATGCGACCGGACAGCCAAGTCGCTTTGGAGTCGGTCGCGTCCGAGTTGCGTTGCAGTCGCACCAGTGGACGAGGTTCCATGCAATAACACGTGTCCGACTGTAATGCGACTCCCGTGCAACGCCCATGCAACTCGTTTTTGAGTTGGATCGCAGTCGCGTTGCGTCTGTGGACGAAGGCCCTTAGTATACTTTCAAGTCGATTAGGATAATTTTTTTCTCCTGGACACATACTTAAGGAGATATTTAGCGATGTTCACGTTTGTCTTCCGAAAAGTACTTGTTTTTGTCAATTTTGTGTTGCCATTTGCTAAGTTACTAACAAACAGACGGGCACCTTACTTACTTCGGCTTATAGATAATTGAATTATCATCAAATTCGACCCCTACAATTTTTCTCGTCTGATCACTACTTTTCTCGATATTAGAAAAGAAAACATCACTAAAACGAACATTGTTCACAAATTATAAAATATAAGTAGATAAACATTTTTAGTTTTTGAAGAACTTTTTTCCAAGAACTTCGGAACATTCAATGTTCATTTTGGTGTGAAACTTTAGCAAATTTAGTGTGCTTTAAAAAATGTAAGTGTAAGTTTTTTTTTGTAGGACGTAGATATTAAGCAAAAACTGAAAAAGGTGGAAAAACAGCAAAGGACAAAAAAAAAAGACGAAAACATGGAATTTTTTTTTAAATCTAACTTACTATATGAAACCACAAGTAGGTTTCAACACAAACTTCGTGGTCAATATACCCGATAGGGAGAATATCCCGGTAGTTGATCATGGACGCAGGAAGGCGCTGAACTTCCACACGGATGGCTCTAAGATGGAAATCGGAGTCGGAGCAGCAGTCTACTCGTCGGAAATTTCATGAAACCTTTCCTACAGACTGCCGAATGAGTGCAGCATTTTCCAGGCGGAGGTGCTTGCGATTCAAAAGGCAGCTGAGGTGATGATTTCATCCCGGAAAAAGGGAAGAATCGTCATACACTCGGACAGTCAGGCAGCACTAAAGGCGTTACAGTCCGCCGCCACAATCAAGTCGAAGACAGTGCATAACTGCCTAACAGCTTTACAAGCTCTGGGATCAGCTAGGACCCTGGAACTCTGGTGGGTTCCAGGCCATAGCGGAGTTCTAGGAAACGAAATATCGGATGGACTAGCCAAACAGGGGGCTAACCTGGAACGAGAGGCAGCACTAGAGCTGCCGACGCCAATACAAATACAAGAACACAAACGACTCCAGAGTAACGAAAATATTCTGGAATTCTTATGACAAAAAGAAAACAGAAAGCCTTTTGGGGCTGCCCAGAAGTCAGTGTGCACTATTAGTGGGCATACTAATGGGCCACTGCCTAATAGGGGAACATGCCCACAGACTAAAGCTAATAACCAGCGATGGCTGCAGGAATTGCCAAATACCAAACACGAAAGAAACTCTAAAGCACCTCCTATGCGATTGTCCTGCACTCGCTAGAAGGAGATTAAAGTGCCTAGGAGCTCACTTCTTCAACGATCTTGAAGGAGTCGCAGGACTCAGCTGGAGAAGCCTCTTGAGCTTCGCCAGCGAGTCAGGTTCCTTCAAGCTCAACGACGATCTTCTGGTAGGGGCCAGCAACGACACGGGATGAGTACCTGTTATATGTGGTATCGCTATGGACCTCAGCGGTCTATGCGGAGTCGTCTAGGCTGCCACCCTACCTAACCTAACCTTTTTAAATCTAAAAGGGTTTTTGACGGATTCCAAAAAGTACAAATTGTACTACATACATATTATGGAAACTCGAATGATAGAAATGGGCTTGGCGCTATTCTAGCATCGGCTTTACTTGGCAGCATCGTGAGTATCTCGAAGATAAGCGACCGCTTGATGAGTATCAAATTGATTATCTGCGAAAGAGTGTGGAACGTTATTAGTGCCTACGCTCCCCAAGTGGGTTTGCAGCAAAGCGAAAAAGAGGCATTTTGGCGAGACGTTGACACACTCCTTCAAAGTATACCAGATATCGAGCTGGTTTTTTTCGGAGGGGATTTCAATGGCCATGAGGGAGAATCGAAATATGATTACGAGGATTGCCATGGTGGGAACGGTAGCCAATCTACAGCCAGAAATGATGAAGGTGAGGCTATCCTGGCGATGTGCAGATCACACGGTCTGGTCATCCTAAACACATGGTTCATTAAGAACCAAAGGCACCTAATCACATATAGCAGTGGAGCTCATGCGACGCAGATAGACTATCATCTGTGTCTGAATTTCATGAGACGTTGGGTGAAAGACTGCAAAGTGATCTTGGGTGAATCTGCGGTCACCCAGCACCGGTTACTCCTGACAGAATTTATTTTGAAAGGAGGAACAAGACCGCAAGCAATCCCCAAACCAGTCGAGAAAATCAAGTGGCATAATCTCAACAACGAACGCTTTGAATCTGTTGTTTGTTACTCCACTCGTTGTTAAAATGGAGGAGTGGCTTCAATACAACACCAACTGCGACGAGCAAAGTCCAACACAAATGTGGAATGCTTTGGACGCAATGTTAGTAGGGGAGGCTGAAAAGACACCCACTCAAGACGAACAACGATACGTGGTGGTGGAATAATGAAACTAAAGATGTAGTACAGGCCAAATCGAACGCATTCAAGGCTTGGACAACATGCAAGACAGTCAGTGAAGCCGAGAAGGTTCAACTTTGGGAGAAATATGATAAATGCCGGAAAGAAGTAAAGTGAAACGTGGCTCAAGCAAAGGCGATTACAGGAACTAGAAGATCTGACTGCGGATAAGAGATTCTCATCGCAAGAGAAACCTAAAGACAATGCCAGGATTTATAAGGTCGCAGCCCGAAGGAGAAGAAACGCTCGAGAAATTCTGGCGCTAAAGTACGTTGAAGACTCACAAGAAGTGCTACTGGTTGAAGACATAGCTATCTGTAGCAGAATGCTTGAGTAATTTGACGAATTTTTGAACGAGGAATTTTCGCGAGAAGTTTTTCAAGCTGTGAAGCCAAACACCACCGATATCGCTGATTTTTCAGTGGAAGAGGTGATGAAGGGAATGATGCAGATGAAACGCGGAAAGGCAGTTGGACCGGAAAAAATACACTGGGAATTTTGGTTGGAGATGGATCATGTCGGGCTTAGATGGCTCACTGTCCTTTTCAACAAAATTAAGACAGGGCAACCGATGCCTGACGCTTTCAGAAAAAGCTTTCTTCTCCCGTTTCATAGGAACAAGGGTGACTAACGCAAGCTCAACAACTTTAGGGCAATCAAGTTAACATCTCACACATTGAAGACTTACGAGCGAATTGTCTGCAGTCAATTAAAAGAGACTGTACGGTTGGATGACAATCAATGCGGCTTTGAGGAGGGTCGGTCCACAATCGATGCTATTCAGCGCAAACGTGTTACAGTGGAAAAGCATCGTGAGTCTGAAGAATTTCCGGTTAAAGTCGAAGTTCACCAAGGTAGTGTATTGAGTCCCTTGCTCTTCAACACCAGCATGCTGTATTTAATAACACTCATTTCTGACGGCCTTGGAATATCCCTTCTAGTCGCCGATGACATTGTCCTCAGTAGCAAAGACATCGCTGCTTTGCAGGCTGCACTGACCAAGTGGTGTAAGATACTGGAGGATCATGGACAGATGATTAGAACACCTAAGACAGAGTATCTTTGGTGTCCTTTCTCAGATCCAGAGAGACCGATACCAGATATCTACATTAAAGGGGAGCGGCTGAAGTCCTGTACAAGATTCAAATACCTGGGCTCGATGGTCAACAACGAAGCTACCTGCGATGATGACATCAAACATCACATCAGTGTCGGTTGAATGAAGTGGCGGGAAAACTCTGGAGTTTTCTGCGACAAGAAGATGTCACGATAACTTAAGGACAAGTTATGCAAAACGGTCGCACGTCCCGCACTCATTTATGCGTCTGAATGTTGGACTATGTACAAGACATACGAAAGTAAAATAACTGCGACTGAGACGAAAATGCTACGGATGTCAGCTGGTCTGACCAAAAAGGATCGTATCAAATGCACCTACATCCAAGGCAGCTTGTTTGTTGAGCAACCGATCACTGAAAAGCTCGAAGATCGCCGTATGGATTGGTATTGCCATGTTCTAAAGCGTCCGCCTGAGGACCCTGTCATGAAGGCACTATCAATGAATGTTCCAATTGCTGGACCCAAACCCCGAGGCAGACGGAAACACACATGGATCGATCAGATGAAGAAGCAACAACAACGCATTAGTCTCGGCGATGATCCAAGGCCGAGCTACCTGCAGAAGGAATCTGAGATTATACCACCAAAATGGGCGAAGGGCCAACACCATAGGCAGAGCAACGCGAAGCCGCAGAGTGGTATGAAAGGGCAAGGAAGAAGAAAAGGGTTACTTGGTCAAAATTTTTGTTGGCAAATTTCAGAATGTTTTTAGCCACTGAAATACCATTGGAATAATAAAAAAAATCCGAAACAATAAAAATAGTTACATTAAAATATCCGCCTAAAGGTTAGCCAAAAAACGTTATTTTAAAATAAATAACTGGCGCAACAGTCTAGTTTGAACCATGGCCTCGAGATGAGATCATCTCATTTTCTAGATCGTGACGGTATGTCTTGTGCAGGGGTGTGTGATCAGCAACACACTCAACCGGGTTATTTACCCCATAAATGGGTACTCATTTAACAGCTGAGTGGGCTTATAGTCCGACACGTAAAACCCCTTTTTTATCGAAAACTACCGCATTCAGTAGGGATCGAACCGGGGCCCAGTGCGTAGAAGGCGAACGTGCTAACCGTTGCGCCTTCCGGACTACTATTACGACGTTACGACAACACAATAATCAAAAGATCTCCGAAACTTTCGATCTAGGCCGTTTATATGAACCAGCAATCTTAGATTAATAGTACTCATACTACACGTGCATTATTTCCCACTGCGAGAAAAATTTTCAGAATTCGGCGCGCTAGTTGGCGTGTGTTTCACCGCACCATAAAATATTATGGCATCGGCAGACATTTCCTCGCGAATTTCCCTTCAGGTCAGTGAATTAGACATACATACTCGTATATCCGTAAGTAGATATATTGGCTCTAAGAAGAGAAACCTGTTTCGGGACAAGTTATCCGAAATGAAATTTTCTTGCGCTGCCAATACTTTTGCATAAATTTCATTCTTGTGCAGAGCTCGAATACATGTCCCAGGGCTCTAGGTCGTCCGTGAATTTTCACCCGATTTCAACTCACAGTTCCTCTTCACCTCGCCTTACTACGAGAGAACACTGACAACTGCACTGAACCCCATATACAATACTGAACTCAGATCGTAGTTCAAACTGGATGTAGACTATCGTAGTTTGGAGTCCCGATTTCTAGTTTCCTCTACTCGTATACATAGTGGGCAAAATTCGTGCCATTCAAACATGCCCGTGATGTCGACAGAAATTTGGCCGGATTTCAGATTCGGTATACACATGGGAATACGTATTTCGGCATGCAATAGGATTGTATCGTCACACATTTTTCAGGTGAGTCTAGGATATTTCGTACAATAGGGTTGAGCAAGGATGCGGACGATAGGATTTCCTATTATTGTGTTCATTGTACAATTCGAATGCTGGTTAACTGAGTATGAAATTCCTGGCAATGAAACTATGAAATTGTTTGCTTGTGCGACAAAAAGTCGGATGGTGGACTACTTTTCAGGAGTTTTGTTTTTCTATATCCTTTTGGCATATTGCCGCGGTTTCAATACTAGCATCGCGAAGAGATGCCAGAAATATTATACATAGCATCATCTCAAATTGACGTTTCCATTGAAAAATGTAAAGCACGCTGATAAGTGTTTGCATTTGAATTTTTTAATTTTATTCCAGCAAAAAACCGGAACGAAAATATTTTGGTTTTATGACAGTCTCTTTGTTGAAGAGAAAATGGTATTCTATGTATTGCGATTGATCCTTTTCTCCGCAGAGCTCGAATTGGTGTACTAGAAAGCAAGTACCAGCTGAAAGTAGCAAATCGAACCACTGAAAACTTTGACGATCGTTCCTGCGTCAAAAACTAATGAACGGCGGAACGGGGGGGGGGGGTTCCGTTGCCCCCCCTAACGCAAATTTTCAAAATGACTATTGCACAGTTATGTGCCAGTTGTGTGTTTGCTATGTACCGAATGCACCAGCTTCGTTTTGGAGTTAGAGTTCGACAGTCTGTGGCCCGGCTTATACGAATTAAGGCTAACACGAATTGCGAACACAGTTGTGTAACGCCAATATAAAAATGTCGGTTAGGTTAGCAAGGATGGTTGTCGCTTAAGCATAGCCTGTCATCCCACTGTCAATGCAAATAGTCATCGTTTTCAATCGTCTCTGCTGTCACGCGTATAGCATGTAATTTCGATTCTAACACATGGTTCGGGGGTCTATACTTAGGCTTAGGCGCAGAAGCGCCGAGTAGACGCTTGAGCCTACTCCAGTGTCCATCTTTGAACAATATATATTGTACCAACAATGCAAAATATATGCCAGGGACTCACTGTTATTAGCGGCTTCGCTTCTCTCCTAGTCTCCCTTTGTTGGAAACTTCATTTTGATGTCCCTTTAAAGTTATATTTGTTTGGTCATGTGATCCATGTCCGCGTCCAAACAGATTTGAGGGAACCTGTCTCAAGGCAATGTCTTAAGCATATGGTACCACCACTATATTGTAATTTTGGGCAAATATTCGTGGTATGATCTAGTAGGTTGGCATTGAAAATGCGCGTGATCCATCCAAGGGTGCACCCATCTCCCCTACATATACTACTTTGCCTTAACCCCTAGTGGAGCACAGCGCGTCAACTACTCCTGCGTGCCATCATACTCTGTTCTAAGCAATGGGCGCATCTCCCCGAAGGCTTACCCAGCACCCTACACTGCTTTGCCACAGATCGACGCCATGGGATTCTAGGACCCCCTCTTAGTAGGCCTTGGTTGGAAATGGGCGCGTCCATACAATTTGTCAATACAGTAGTCCCTCGACTTACGTCGGAGTTAGGTTCCGAGAATTTGCGACGTAAGTCGAAAACGACGTAACTCGAGGGTAGAAACAACTTCAGGCGATAAATGTATAAGCTTTCATTTTTTGAATATGAATGTATTGTATTTATTATACCCTAGATTTTTAGTATAGGCATAGGGTATATTGTTTTGTCACGACGGAAATATGTAACACCTTAAAGGAGGCTCCGGAGGTATTGCAATGTATTTTTATAAATGATCAGGGTCACTTCCTGATTCGATTTAGCCATGTCTGTCTGTCTGTCCGTCTGTCTGTCTGTCTGTCTGCCCGTTCGCACGATAACTTTCGATAGAATGAAGCTAGAGCCTTGAAATTTTGGTCAAATATTGGAAGTATGATCTGATGATTGGTTGGTATTGAAAATGGGCATGATCAGGCCAAGAGAACGCCTACCTCCTCTACATATGTAAAATAAATAAATGTATTTATAACTCCCGATTAAATAAACATGAAAAGTTCTAGCTTTGGTAGATTGCTCGTGAGGGTAATCCTATACTCCCATGGAAAAATAAAATCGATCAGTAAAAAACTAACGGTAATTTTCTTACAGTAAGTTGGGCATAATCAGATCAAAGGAACGCCTACCTACCCTACAAAATTAAAAAAATTAAATATTACTTTAATTACGATAGCTTTCGATAGAAATAACACTAGTGAGTTGAAAATTTGGCAGAACGTTGGTAGTAAAATTAAGTTTGTTGGCATTGAAAATGGGCAAGATCCGACCCAAGGAACCCCTACCTCCCCTACAAATGAAAATTCAAATAAGCGATAACTGTTGATAGAATGAAGCCAGCGACTTCAAATTTTGGTCAAATGTTTGAAGTGAGATTAAGTTAGTTGGCATTAAAGATGGGTTCGATCCGACCTAAGGCACCCCTTCCTCCCCTAGAAATAAAATTTTAAATAAGCGATAACTTCGACAAAATAAAGCTAGCGACTTGAAATTTTGGTCAAATATTTGTAGTAGGATCCAGTTGGCTAATACTGAAAATACGTTAAATCCGACCAATGAAACCCCTGCTTCCGCTACAAATGAAACTTCCAATAAGTGATAACTTTCGATAGAGTGAAGCTAGAGACCTGACATTTTTTTAATAACGCTTTATGAGAAAGATTATTGGCTTCCAAATATTTCTTTATTTATATTCTTTATTGTCGGACAGAAATATTGATCGAACCAATCACAAAATATATTAGAAGTAACCCAGGCCTTTTTGTTGGACCTCCAAATAACCGGTAGATTTTCCTTGTACACATTTTTGAAAGCTCTTGAATTTTCTGATTGATAAACAGCAAGAGGTTTCAGTTTCAAATCACCTAATGCATTCCCTCCGAGAAGCAAAGTAATCCTGGATTTTTCTGCCTTAAAGTCAGGAGCTCTTTTTTCTTCAATCGATAGAAATGTTCTTGAGGACATGCGTTTCTAATACAGGCCTGTCTCGTCAACATTAAACACCTCCTGTGCGCAATATCCTCCATTTTCAATAATATCATGTAAAGTGTTTGGAAAGATCTTCGCTGAAAACGGCGACGTAAGTCAAGGGACGGACAACGTAATTTCAAGGGTTTGGTCTCAAAGTAATGAACGACGTAAGTCGAAAAAACGTATAACAAGGGAGACGTAAGTCAAGGGATTACTGTACATATAAATCTACTGGCAGAGGCGAAAGTCCTATGGAGTGATCACTCTTGTAGAATATCAATCCTCTTTCCCACGGCGAAGTGTTCTTTCCACCGCCTCATTTGATCTTCTTCCAAGGCAAGTAGTTTTCCATTACTATCCTTCACCGGATGTTGGCAAGAGTTACGACCACCTGTAAACTCCTGGATGACATCGTACATGGCGTTTAAGTTGTTACTTCTTTCGGCTTCTTCTGCTGAGGCTAAAAGAGAATTCGCATAAACTCTTTTATCGCGTCGTACACTACGCTGAACTACGAACTTTCTGACGGTAAAGGATTTTGATGCTGCTTCGATTGTCGTCTGATGCTGCAGCCAAAAGAACCCTTAGTTCTTTTTTCCACAATCCGCTGCAATGAAGCGTCGAACCTCCAGGGCTTATTCCGGCAATTTGTGTTTGTGCCAAGGATGGTATCTGCGCTACCAATGTACGCATTTTTTATGGCATCCTAGTTTTCATTTACATATGTCACTATCTAGGTGACTGGTTATCTCACTCAGCTGCTTTTTGTGCAAGATGGTCATTATATTGTTGTAAGACAGCTGGATTTTTTAATCGAGCGGTGTTGAATTTGCGGTGCCTGGGTCTTTCGTCGCTAGGACGGCGCACGGCAGTAATACGCAATCGAACATTAGTGATCATAAGATAATGGTCTCTTTTCATCCCAATATCCGCACCCTTCTTGTTTCGCACCCCCAAGAGGCAACTCTTGAATCTTTTACTAATGGCAAAGTGGTCGATCTGATTTTGTGTTTTGCGCCGATCAACAGAGGACCAACTGATTTTGTGTTGGTCCTTGTGCTCAAACATAGTACCACCGATAAAGAGACTGTGAAAGTTAAAGAACTCTATAAATCTTTCACCGTTGTTGTTACGGTCACCAAGACCGTGTCTCCCCAACATTTGTTTGAGCCCATAGTTACAGCACCAATTTTTGCATTCAAGTCACCCATAACCATTATAATGTCACCCTTAGGTTGTTCGTAGAAGGTTAAAAGGACCCCCACACCTGACTCACGACTATTACCGGTAGCTCTACCGGAGTACAATTACAGTGCTACTAAATTATTATTATTATTATTATTTTTATTTACAATAAAATAAATTATATTGTAAATAAACATTTTGGAGCACTGGCAACTAGGGCCTTTGGCTCAAACTAAATGAAAAACGTTGATTTTGTATTATTATTACAATGCTGCCCGTTGGAGAGATAAATTCTCCGCTGTTCCACCGTCTTATCCAACTAGCTCCTAAGATGTTTAATTTATACTGCAGAACTCCACGCTCTAATTGAAGAAATCGTGCGTTCCGGGGACCTTCTGATCCATTGTCCAGGAGAGTACGCATATTCCAGAATCCAATCTTTGTCATTGTACGATAGCCAAAAGTTCTACCCGTCGAGTCAGTCCTTATCCGAGGCATAGTTGACATTTCGTTAGCATATAAAAGATTTCGGATAGTGCAAGTTGCTGGCATACACATCCTGCTATTTTTTGGTCGGTTTCAACGGTAGGCCGTCAAAGGGAAAGGCCGTGGTACGAGTATTATTTTGTCCCCCCACAATACAGGCGGAAGGTTTACCTCAACCAAATTATCGTACCGCCATGGCCATGGCCATGGATGTTTTTGTTGTCTTCCCTTAGTGATATGAAGTGTAAGACTAAGCCACAACTTTTTCCAACTTGCCCCTGCGACTAAATCTGCAGGGGTTTGTGCTAACGTAGGGATAACGACAAGAATATGGTAAGAATAATTCATTATTGTGTGCACTTTTGTATAAAAAAAATTAAAGTATAAATTCAATTTGTCATGAGTGGCTGTGAAGCAGGTCCTAGTAGCCGTCGTTGGATTGCCACTTATTCGAGCTGCCTTGTCTCGATTTCGCTTCAAGATGATTCTAAGTTTCAACAGGTTCTACAACGAGAATAAATATACGGAACGAGTCCAAACCGATAAAGCTGCACCGATACGAGACTTTTGAACCATGCTTAATAGTAATTTCGAAAAAGCCTTGAAGCCATATGAGTGTGTCACTGTTGACGAGCAATTATTTCCGTATAGAGGCCAAACGAAATTCGCACAGTATATTCCACGAAGCCCGCAAAGTATGGTATCAAGATTTCCTGGACTTGTGAATCGTCGAATGCCTACCCTTAGAGGGTAAGGTCGACAAGCGAACATTGACGAACAAACTGTATTGGAAGCAACGCAAACAAGCCAGAGATTATAAGATATTATAATAAAAAAAGGAGGAATTGACGTAATGGACAAAATGTTGGGAGAATATACCGTGAAACGAAGAACTGTTGTTGTTGGCCCCTACCATTCTTTTATAATATGGTCGACGTTGCTGCATTGGCATCCTATATCAAATATAGAGCACATTTCACAAATCAAGACGAAGGACCACCAAAAAAATTTTCGAAAATTTTTTCCAAAGAGCAAACCCGAAGTCGAAAATCGAAGCTCCTGTCAACAGCTGTTAAAAAACCATTTACTACTAGGTGCCATGGAAATGGTGCTTGGACGACCTATTGTAATGCTACCAGAAGCAGCAGTTGCCTCCCGTAGAAGTCGCAAGGTCCATCCCGTCGTTGAAAGTTATTATTTTTGTAGAGACTTAAAGCAAAAGCAGCCCAAAACCAGAAAGTTTTGCTTTGTTTACTTAAAGACTTGTTTGCGACGAACAATGGAAAGCCCACACAACATGTATTAATTGCGAAGAAGATCCATAAAAAATATTCTCTTTTATAAAATTTATATTAACTTTATTTTACTATAAATGAATATTAATATTCACCGAAACCTTTTTTTTACTTTTTTTCTAATTTGTTCATGTAAAATGTATGAAGGTACTTGTACCTCAGCCGCCTTGTAAGGGTGTAGAATCAACTTTATATAAGAGTCACAAAAAGGCCGCCTCTTGATTATGTTTCATGCTTTTCCACCAAGTTTTGTCTTCGTTGGGCCAGCTAGGAAACTTTGCAGGTTAGAGTTTGAATCACAACACAACAATCATATGTGTGTTTTCTGTAACAATCAACAACCACTTTGGACAGCTGTTTTTCAATTTAGAGTCGCACGATGGGCCATTGCGTGGTGAAACATGGCTCTGACGGCCCATCGCGTCACTGCGATAGTTACGCACCATTCGCCACTAAACGACATCTGCCCATCCGCACAATGAGGATGGCTTCAAATGGCCAAGGATGGCATTTAACTGGGCCAATCCATCTTTTAAAAGCGAAGAAAAAAGTTCTAAATTGAACAGAACTACGGACAGTTGTTTCGTTAAGTACTGTACAATGACTACTTTCACAGAATATTTTTTCGAAAGAGTTTCTGATAAAATTCAACAATAAATGGAAATTGAAGTAGAAAAGAGTCTTTCAGAAACACAAAAGCAAAGTTGGATCAATGTCAAACATTTCCATGAAAATTAATTTTTACCAACTCATCAACCGTCCATTACAGTCACTGGCCTTCTTTTAAATATTTTCACTTTTCCTTTCCGTGCAAGCCTCACAACAAAAATCAAATGGTTGTCGAAAACGACTTTCTTTATATCATAAAATAAAATCAACAGAACGAGCGATTGGCGTAATTTAATAAAAAGCAATTAAGTCTAGCAGTTAGTTCCACAAACTCTTTCTTCCGTTCTAGTCAGTAGACTGTCAAAAGAGGCGATAGCTTCGTGTAGATAGCCCTAGCTCAATAAAAGCAGAATGGAGCTATCCTAGCAGAAACGCTGTGTATTTAGTACATAATATCAGTGAAGAGTGTGGAGGGAGTAGTTGAGGGATTATATATTGAACATTGCAATTTGCACAGGACTCGGTTAATTAGAGTAATTATCGACGCTTTTTTTGTACAGATATGCTAATATCATCAGGAGGCGAAATATGCAACCGTAGTGAAAGGCTTATGGGGAAGACTTCATTGAGTGTATCAAACATTCTCTATTCAATATACCCGTTATGCAATAGATTGTAAAAAAAAAAACCAACAATTGTCCGGCAATTTTCTATAAAGAGAAAAGAATAACGTAATACTACAGCGTATTTGGGAGGCCGGTCGTTCAGTGAGGCGTCAGTCTGATGACTGATACTACCGGTCGGTTAGCCACGTTTTCTTACTGTTGCAGGTATGCGGCTAAATAGGCAGGCGTTTAAGCTAACGAAACGGAAACTAAAACACATGAGAGCAGTTTACGCGCTCTGCCCCACTAGCGGTTAGGGCAAATATAACAGTATACAATGGCGTAGTTATACCGTAAGTATAATTTAATATTACAAGGTAGCAGCGAGCCCACAATGAGGCTGTCTCTTTCGCACAAGAATTTCGCTTCCATGTAAGTATTGAACAAAGAAAGAAAGAAAGACCATACAGAGGCAAAGTCCTTCAGGCCGGTTAGCCTTACATCATTCCTGTTGAAAACAATGGAAAAAGTGTTGGTGGACTACCTGGAGAACACAACGCTAATGTGTAGTCCTCTGAGTAGGTGCCAACATGCTTATAGAGCAGGCCGCTCTACACGAACTTGTTAGAGTTGCAGAGAGAGAGATTAACAATGGCGGGATCGCTATGTCTACTTTTATGGATATAGAGGGAGCTTTTGATAAAATCTCCTTTACCAAACTAAGGAACGCCCTGACTGAGCGGGGGGTTGATTATATTATAATTAAGTGGATCGACTCTATGCTTAAGCAGAGGGCGGTAAATCTTAGCAGTGGATGTGACAGAATACGGGGTAAGGTAGTCCGAGGATGCCCACAAGGAGGTGTTCTTTCGCCTCTACTGTGGAACATCACCGTGGACAGTCTTCTCTGGAAGCTGGGCGTACACACTGTAGGATACGCCGATGACTTGGCACTTACGGTCAGTGGAAAGTTCATGGACACAATTCTAGGTTGCATGGGACAAGCTCTCAAAGTAACCGAAGAATGCTGTAATGAGCAAGAGCTAACCATAAACGCTAGTAAATTAAACACTGTGATTCTTACTCGTAAGAGAAAAGACATATAGATAACTCCCTTACGGCTCTTTGGTTCGGAAATTAAGGTGTCCAAGGAAGTGAAGCATCTCGGAGTTACCTTAGATGCGAAACTAACTTGGAATGTTCACGTTGATGAAAAGATCCAAAAAGCGAAAAGGATTTTCCATTAATGTAAGAGAGTGTGTGCTCGTAGGTGGGGAATTTCACCTAAAGCGACACACTGGATTTACACAATGATGGTAAGACCCATTCTAGCTTACGCATCAGTGGTATGATGGCCAAAAGCCATGCAGAATACCACAAAGCAGAAGCTAGATGGGGTACAAAGGATAGCTTGCGTAAGCATATGTGGTGCAATGCGCACCACACCAACGCGAGCAATGGAGGCATTGCTGGGACTGCCGCCGTTGGACTTATTTATAAAGAAAACGGCGGCGCTTTCGGCAATACGCATGGAAAGGGATGCCATGTGGCATCGCTTTGGAACAAGCAGCGGTCATAAGAGCATCCTAGACATTATTCATGATGAGGTCAGGGAGACTCTAATGCCGGTAGAAGACACGAGTAGACGTAGGGTAGTTGAAAGACTACACAAGAGTCACATTGCAGATGGAAACATACACAATGAGTGTATGTACAATGAAATCAGCATTTTTACTGATGGCTCTTTAAAAGACGGTAAAGCGGGGGCGGGGGCTTACTCTGAATAGCTAAACCAAGCATGTGCGCTTAGTCTAGGAGAGTATGTGTCCGTATACCAGGAAGAGATGCTTGGCTAGTTGCATGCGTTGGACAACCTGCTTGAAGGTCAGGAGCGGGGGAAGAAAATCCTTATTGCACTGGACAACCAATCGGTGATCAAACGCATGCAGCAGACGAACATAAACTCTAAACTGGTACTAGAGTGTGTCCGGAAGCTCAACACGTGTGCCTCAGAAAATGAGGTTACGCTGATGTGGGTAAAAGGACACATAGGTACAACAGGAAATGAGGCGGCGGATGCCCTAGCAAAACAGGGATCTGCGGCAACTTTCATTGGCCCAGAACCCAGAGCTGCTCTGGGGATGGGCATGATTGGAGCGAAGGTTGGGGAGTGGATGGACTCCATGCATCGACAAGGATGGCAGGAGCTAGTCACTTGCAAACAAGCTCGGAATGCAATGACCAGCCCTTTAGGCAGGGAAGCGAGAAAGATACTCAGTTATAAACGGAGTACCCTAAGCTGGATAACTGCCTTGGTCACAGGGCATGGTAATTTTAAGGCTCATCTGGCCAAGATGAAAATCGGGGAAGATAACGTTTGCAGGCTATGCCTGGAGGAGGAGGCTGAGACGGCAGCAGACATTGTGTGCGAATGTCCAGCACTGGCTAGCACGAGGTTGAGGATCACAGGCAAGCACACGATAAGTGTGGAAGCCATGAGTGAACTCAGCTTCAAACAAATGCTAGCAATAACACGGGACTCAGTGATGAAGAAAGAGGTCGACAACTATCAGTCGACATCTGGAAGCCACTGATGACCGGGAGGGGGCGAAAAGGGACCCAAACGTTAGTAGTCTGCTACGGCTATCCCCCAGAATATAATAATAAAATAAAAATAAGAATTGAACAATACAAATGTTACAACATTTCTGTGTGTTCTACATTTGCTAAATGTACTATACTGCATTGTAATCATAAACGTTCTACAATGTATTACTTATTGACCTCATCGCTGATGTGTAGCGTGATTTCTATGAAAGTGACACAGGTAACTAGGTCAACAGAAATCATCATCAGCTTCGCGGCGCGACAGCCCGACGTCGGGCCTTGGCCGTCTGGATCGTTGTCCTCCAATTGTCTCGGTCACGTGACCGCGTCCTCCAACCTTGGAAGCCCAGTAGTTGCGCGGCGTTCATATATACTGAGCTCTCCCAACGAGATCTCGGTCGTCCTCGCAGTCTCGCTCCGTCGACTCGTTTTGCGTTCATTACTGTCTTTGGTATGCGATCATCATCCATTTGTTGTACATGCCCTGCCCATTGAAGTCGTTGTAGTTTGACGATTTTCGAGACTTTTCTCATCGGACAGTTCATACAACTCATGGTTGTACCGGATGCGCCATCCATCTCGATCGCAAACAGCCCCGAAAATTCGCCGCAAAACCTTACGTTAGGGTCCATGCTTTGCAGCCATAGCATAGCACTGGTCGTATAATGGTTTTGTACACGCGGAGCTTCGTTTTTCTGTGTACATGCTTCGATTTCATTATGGGGAGATCCGAAAAAAAAGTCTTATTAGCTAACTGTATCCGTCGCTTGATTTCGTCAGTTTCGTTGGCGTCCCTTGACAAGGTGCAGCACAGGTATATGAAGTCGTTCACGAACTCGATGTTGAGGTCCCTCACATTGATGCTCGATTGTGCAGGTGTCCTTGTCGTCGATTGCATCATTATTTTAGTTTAACCCTCGTTTTTTTAGGGTTTTGTAGAAAAACAAAACCCTTATGAAATCGGTCATGCGTCCGTTCGTCCGTCTGTCTCTCCATGAAATATCTCACGAACTGCTGAAGCTACATGCATGAAATTTGGTGGAAATATGTAGAAGTACTATAATTCTCTGGAGAAAACGATGCGTCGTAATAGGTCAACTTTAAGGGGAGGTCTCCACAGAGGGGAAATGAAGGTCGAATTTTTTTTTTTCGTTTGGTATAGGCAAGTGGGGTATTGTAAGAAAGGTACCGTCAAGTACATTCCATTTCTGGAATTTTGTTCAAATTTGAAGAAAAGAGAAAAGAGGGACAGGGGAAAATATGTGGTCCGAGTTTGTCCCACCCCCTTGCATTTCCAGACCGTTACACTTAGAAATATGAAAATTTACAGAAAAGTGGCATTTCACTAACATAGAAAACTAAAAATAATGGAATTTTGAAATCTCATCAAAAAAGGTTAATAATAGCACATTTCTGTATTTGCAGTTAGCACACCCCTGCACCCCTCAAGCACACCCAAGGTCAAAAATATTGATAGCCAATAATAACCAACATCATAGGCAATAATATCTCTGAGTTTCATTACAATCACGTAATATTTAATAATAGTACATTCATTTAAAGTTAGGCAATTTTACACTATCAGTACTACTTGCATACTGTTTTTCGGAGAGCGAATTGTATTGTAGTTGAGCCATTTCTGTAAGGGTAAAGATTGTGGGGGTGGAAGGAGGGGAGGCGGGTTATGCAAGTTTGCAATGTTGTCTTAACATGAATGGTTAAGCATCTCGAAGAAGGACAGTTTATCTCGTTTACATTCATATCTATCTACAGTACAACTTCTCGTATTAAAACTATTACTTTGAAAGATGAAGATGGAGTTTTTTTATGGATTGACTTGTAAGATACTATATCACGTGTAAGACATTAGTTATGGTGTTTTTATCCATCTGAGTGATACCAAGAAGACCAGGGAGCCAATATTTACATGCCAAAATAAGCGCTTGCTACAAAACCATCGGATTGCGGGCGTAGCCCTCTATATTCCGGTTTCATTTTCTCTTGATTTTTCATCAAAAGTATTTACTTGAAAAAAAAAACTGTCCCGAAGTCTTGGAATTTGGAAAAATTGCTGTTTTTCCAAAAAGATTCCAATGCAATTTTATAAAATTTTGAAAAATATGGTGATTTTTCATTTGGGTACCATAAACTATTTGATACCTAAAAATGGTACTTTAAGTGAATGTTTCCTAAATGTTTATTTCGCCACCGTGAAACTGTAACTTCATGGTAAAAATAACCACCCATTTGGCACTTTGTGGTAGCCTCAGCAACTTTATAGTTCCAAATATTACTATAAAGTAGCTACCACCATTTCGGTACTTCCAAGTGACAATTTTTGGCACAATTTTCACAATCGGCTAACTAAAATATAAGAATCGTAAAACATTGTTCAAACGTGCTAACGTACGTTTTTGTAATACGTACGTCAGCCCGATCCTGCCGGTTCCGTGACCCATGCTGACCATGTTGAGCGTTCTCGTGGTGAGCCTAGGTCACTGACCCGGGGAGGACTGGGCAAACGTACGTTTTCGTAGCCTACTTACTATGTTTAACAAGGCTTTCTTACATTTGGCTCCAGTACTAAAATACCACAAACTTTTACTTTTCGATATCGCTGCCAAAATATTAACGGAAATCTGAAATAATTGAATCTCTTTTTTATTTCTCTAGTTATCCGTAAAATGTCCATGCTACAATTTAAAAAATCGACATATTAAAATATACATATTTCCTTTCGTTGAGTTTCTATTTTATTTTACTTTTATTTTATTTTATAAACTTTATATAACCAACAAATAAAATGCATTTTCTTCTTCTTCCTTGCTCTTTCATACCACTCTGCTGCTTCGCGTTGCTCTGCCTGTGGTGTTGGCACTTCGCCCGTTCTGGCGGTATAATCTCAGCTTCCTTCTGCAGGCAGCACGGTCTTGGATCGTATCATCGCCAAGATTAACGCGTTGTTGTTGCTTTTTCATCTGATCGATCCATGTGTGTTTCCGTCTGCCTCGGCGTTTGGGTCCAGCAAATGGAACATTCGTTGATAGTGCCTTCATGACAGGGTTTTCAGGCGGACGCCTTAGAACGTGGCAATACCAATCCATACGACGATCTTCGAGCTTTTCAGTGATCGGTTGCTCAACGAACAAGCTGCCTCGGATGTAGGTACTTTTGATATGATCCTTTTTGGTCACACCGGCTGACATCCGTAGCATTTTCATCTCGGTCGCAGTCATTTTACTTTCATATGTCTTATACATAGTCCAGCACTCAGACGCATACATGAGTGCGGGACGTACGACCGTTTTGTACAACTTGCCCTTAAGCTTTCGTGGCATTTTCTTGTCGCAGAAAACTCCAGAGTTTTCTCGCCACTTCATCCAGCCGACACTGATGCGATGTTTGATGGCATCATCGCAGGTAGCTTCTTTGTTGACCATCGAGCCCAGGTATTTGAACCTTGTACAGGACTTCAACTGCTCTCCTTTAATGTAGATATCTGGTATCGGTTTCTCTGGATCTGAGAAAGGACAGCAAAGATACTCAGTCTTTGATATTGATGATATGTTGAGCTTGCGTGAGTCACCCTTGTTCTTATAAAACGGGAGAAGGAAGCTTTTCCTGAAAGCGTCAGGCATCGGTTGCCCTCTTTTCTTTTTGTTGAAAAGAACAGTGAGCCATCTAAGCCCGACATGATTCATCTTTAACCAAAATTCCAAGGGAATTTTATCCGGTCCGACTGCCTTTCCGCATTTCATCTGCATCATTGCCTTCATCACCTCCTCCACTGAAAAATCAGCGATATCAATGGTGTTTGGCTCTACAGCTTGAAAAGCTTCTCGCGGAAATTCTTCGTTCAGGAGTTCGTCAAAGTACTCACGCATTCTGCTACAGATTGCAGTATCTTCAACCAGTAGTACTCCTTGTGAGTCTTCAACGTACTTTGGCGCCTGAATCTCTCGAGCATTTCTTCTCCTTTGGGCTGCGACCTTGTAAGTCCTGGCATTGTCTTTAGGTTTCTCTTGCAGCGACGATCTCCCATCCGCCGTCAGATCTTCTAGACCTGATAGAACTTCTCGGCTGTAATCGCCTTTGCTTGAGCCACCTTTCGCTTTACTTCCTTCCGGCATTTATCATATTTCTCCCGAAGTTGAACCTTCTCGGCTTCACTTCCTGTGTTGCATATTGTCCAAGCCATGAATGCGTTCGATTTGACCTGCACTGCTTCTTTAATTTCGTTATTCCACCACCACGTCTCCTTGTTCGTGTGGAGCGGGCCTTTCGAAACTCCCAGTGTCTTTTCAGCCTCACCTACTAACATTTCATCCAAAGCATTCCACATTTGTGTTGGACTTTGCCCGTCGCAGTTGGTGTTGTATTGAAGCCACTCCTCCATTTTAACAATGAATGGAGTTACAACAGATTCAAAGCGTTCGTTGTTGAGATTATGCCACTTGATTTTTTCGACTTGTTTGGGGATTGCTTGCGGTCTTGTTCCTCCTTTCAAAATAAATTCTGTCAGGAGCAACCGGTGCTGGGTGACCGCAGATTCACCCAAGATCACTTTGCAGTCTTTCACCCAACGTCTCATGAAATTCAGACACAGATGATAGTCTATCTGCGTCGCATGAGCTCCACTGCTATATGTGATTAGGTGCCTTTGGTTCTTAATGAACCATGTGTTGAGGATAACCAGACCGTGTGATCTGCACATCGCCAGGATAGCCTCACCTTCATCATTTCTGGCTGTAGATTGGCTACCGTTCCCACCATGGCAATCCTCGTAATCATATTTCGATTCTCCCACATGGCCATTGAAATCCCCTCCGAAAAAAACCAGCTCGGTATCTGGTATACTTTGAGGCAGTGTGTCAACGTCGCTCCAAAATGCCTCTTTTTCACTTTGCGGCAAACCCACTTGGGGAGCGTAGGCACTTATAACGTTCCACACTCTTTAGCCGATAACCAATTTGATACTCATCAAGCGGTCGTTTTTCTTCGAGATACTCACGATGCTGCCAAGTAAAGCCGGTGATAGAATAACGCCAACCCCGTTTCTACCATTCGAGTTTCCATAATACTACAATTTGTACTTTTTGGAATTCGTCAAAAAACGAGCTCGGTCCACCTGGTCATTTCGCCACTTGGTCTCCTGCACGCACATAATGTCTATCCTTCTCCGTTTCATGACGTCCTCCAGTTCTTCGCTCTTTCCCGTCATGGATCCGACATTCCAACTTGCAACCCTCAGCTTCTCTACAGTGTACATGGACTGCCTAATAGCGCTCGCCCCCGGAAACCGTCGAGCTCTGGCACGAACAATGTTCGCCCTGGGATCACTCAACTGCGCATCAGAAGTAGTGGCCAGCGGGGTAGTGATTCTTGCGTGTTCTACCATAAGGCCTTACATCCATTCTTTTACACCTAGTATTTTGAGAATTATTAATATTTTAGATTGTATGCGAAAGTGACAGAAAAATAAATTTGTCAAAATATTTCATTGACAATAGATTTCATTTCACTTCAGAAACACAAATTAGTTTCGGTGTAGACTGGGACCCTGTCATGTAATTCGATTCGCATCGAATTGCTATGTAAAGAATGAAAATGATACTATATCTCGAAAACTAGCTTCTCCATTTCAATAATCATCGAGTGTTCGTTACAGAATTGTTCGTTCGAAGAAAATCCTCGATGATTTTCGAGATTGGGAAATTGGTTTTTGAGTTACATGATGCAATTTTCGTCAGTTCGAAAGCAATTCAATTCGAATAGAATTACATGATAGGGGCCCCTAATTCCCAATATACGTCGAATTATTGTGTCTTAAAGATGAACCTCACATGAAGTGACAGGTAAGTTTCTTGAGACATTATAGTGACTTTTGGAACTATCCAATAAAGTAAGTGTTACTTTATGGTACCAATTAAAGTAACAAAGACTAAGCTTTTCACTTACGAAAATTACTACCTTTATGGTAGAATTAATGAAGCACAACCACGGTTTTGCCACTTAAAAAGAATGCTTTATAGTTCCTCACTAGATAGTAGCAAAATGTGGTACCCAAAACGAAGCATTCACCTTCATTTGAATAATATATAGTGGCAACATTTTCTTCAAGTTCCAAGTTATGGAAAATTACTACTTTGGAACCAAAATAAATACCGCAAAATAATGCCACAAAAATGTTCCAGCTGCTACCATCCTGGCACGTTCCACGAGCTACGTTAGAGGATTTCTTACGATAAAGTTACAATTTTGGAACCAAAAACGTAGCCGCAACGTTATAAAGTGGCAAAATCGAAAGCATTGGTATTTGCTACTTAAAATGTTACTTGGGAGTAGCGTTATTCGCTTCCCCCTGAATATGAAAACATCAACTTATAGAGTCGCCGTGTGGAACATTTCGACTTATAGAGTCTCATAGGTTTCCGGATGAAAAATTTTGTTTCCAGTTATAATCGGAGATTTCGACTTATAGAGTCATCCGTTTGAAAATTTCGACATATAGAGTCTCATAAGTTCGCTAATGAGAAATTTCGCTTCGAGTTACGAAGTTTTCTATTTGAGTTAACGAGTTTTTTGATCGTTGTTTTACATACAGATATGTTGGGGAATAATGATGTCTTCGAGTTAAGGGGTATTTCGAGTTGCAGAGTTTCGAGTTATCGAGTTTCGACTGTAGTATAAATCCGGTGTCATAGTATTTCAACTTGCTGCCCGACAATTATCCATTAAAATGCAATGGACACAATGTAATAATCGCCTCATTTTGTCCTCTATGTATATTGATCTCTACGTTTCAGTTAAATTATTCCAAATAACTATCGACAGTTCTTCTATCCACCGTTTCTAATTTCCATTCACACATCGTCCTCGCAAAATACTCCACGTAACCAGCAAAGTGTATTGGGAAACGATTATCGACGGTAATTATCTTTTATTCACTAGCTGAAAGTACTGGCACTTGTTCCTACAGATACAGGTAAGTAGCAGTTGGTTGTCCTTGCTATTCAGAATCGGATCTAAACTATATAACCGGAGAGAGAAAACCCCAGGAGTAGACGAAGAGCACAGATATCCTTTTCAGATAGAAGGGGACTACCTGGCTATCGAATAAACTGGAATTTGCATAATAGAATCGAATCACCTGTGCGGATTCTAGGTAGTTCCTTTCAATGACACTCCACGCTATTTCAGTGGGAATATAAATGCTATAGTTCGTCCATAAAGGTCTTATGAGCGAGTGTTAGATAAGAAAGGGACCGGCGCGGCGGAATGAGGGCATGCAAGTCGGAATGGGTTTTCCCTCTAATTATCAAAGTCGGGTGCTTTCATTTTGATTTATTGACTTCGCTCTTTTTCGTGCAAGGGAATTTATATGCGAAACTTACTTCCAGGATTGCCAGTGTACCTACATACGTAGTTACAAACGCTGAAAAATTACCGACCGCATAATGATTTTCGTTTTTAATTCTAAGGATAGATTTAAAAAGTTCAGGACTTTTTTGTGTAATCCTGAATAGTCTTGAATACACAAATTGAATAGCAAAAAGTAGTTTTCCTCTTCGTCAATTACGGCCATTGTGATACATAAAAGGTGCTAACACCACTCGAAACTATTGGCACTGGAAAATTCCCGTTTTCAAGGGATAGTAAAACGAGAACACCAAACAACTTGGGAGCACCGTAGAACTTGAGCTAAACATTAAATGGAACGATATGCATTTAGCTGGGTCATATGCACGTATTGGGTACACACATGCACCACAACAGGCGGGTACTTTTAATTGGATTTACCTGACTTTAAGTAGAAATTGCAGCTGGGTTTCGAAAACCGCGAACAGAATTCATAGGAAAATGGTGGAATACATGACTATAATGAGACGATTTATGGATTGCTATTACAAATACCATCCAGGGGTGGCAATGCGCTTGCCACTTCGACCATTGTTATTACTGCCAGACTTTGAGCCCTCCAATGCACACCCACTGCAATATATATTCGTACGTGTATACCACAGAGCCAAATTATTGTGGAAAGCAATTTGGCTTAAATTCTGCAACCAAATAGAGCAAAGATACGAGTAGCGTTTTAGGAATCATGTTAAGCAATATTAAGTGGGAACTGGATCGCAATTTGTAAAGTTCAGATACAATTACTGCCTTTAATAAAATCTTACGCAACGAATAGTTTGTAAAATCTAGGAATATATGTACATAAATGCATATTTAGAGAATAGGTAGAATTTGAAAATACAGGGTATTAACTGACCTCCTTATCATCAGTAATTACATACAGACATACCCCGATATAAGTCGTTTCGCTTAAAGTCATTTCGCAATTGAGTCGCCAAATAATTCCCACCCCTCCCCGATTAACGACTACTTTGCTTCACACTTACGTCGATCCTCGAAATTCGACAAATTATAATTGTATCTAAAATTGCACCATATGTTTTTGAATTGGCGTATAATTGGGCATAAAGATGTCGATAAAATTCGTTATGTTATACGTTATACGATTCGTGGCTCTTAAAGCTGAGAAGAAACAGTTCTTTTTAGGGTTTTGTAAAAATACAAAACCCTTATGAAATTGGTCATGCGTCCGTGTGTCTGTCTGTCTGTCTGTCTGTCTGTCCATGAAATATCTCACGAACCGCTGAAGCTACATGCATGAAATTTGGTGGAAATGTGTAGAAGTACTATAATTTTCGAGAGAAAGCGATGCGTCGTAATAGGTCAACTTTAAGGGGAGGTCTCCATAGAGGGAAAATAAATAATAAAAATAAATAAATAACTGGCGCAACAGTCCAATTTGAACCACGGCCTCGAGATGAGTTAGCATCATCTCATTTTCTAGATCGTGACGGTTTTTTGTGCAGAGGTATGAGATCAGCAATACGCTCAACCGAGTTATTTACCCCATAATGGGTACTCATTTAACAGCTGAGTGGGCTCATAGTCCGACACGTAAATCCCCGGAATCTAACCGGGGCCCAGTGCGTTGAAGGCAAACGTGCTAACCGTTGCGCCATCCGGACTACTCCGGATTTCCCTTCATAGAGGGGAAATGAAGGTCGAAATTTTTGTTTCGTTTGGTATAGGCAATTGGGGTATCGTAAGAAAGGTACCGTCGAGTACATTCCATTTCTGGAATTTTCTTCAAATTTGAAGAAAGGTGAAAGGAGGGAGAGGGGAAAATATGTGGTCCGAGTTTATCCCACCCCCTTTGCATTTCGAGACCGTTATACTTAGAAATATGAAAATTTACAGAAAAGCGGCATTTCACTAACATAGAAAACTAAAAATAATGGAATTTTGAAATCTCATCAAAAAAGGTTAATAATAGTACATTTCTATATTTGCAGTTAGCACACCCCTGCACCCCTCAAGCACACCCCAGGTCAAAAATATTGATGGTTAATAATAACCAACATCATAGGCAATAATATCTCTAGGTTTCATTATAACCACATAATACTTAATAATAGTACATTCATTTAAAGTTACAATTTACACTATCCATACAAAAAATACACCTACCGGCATCTTGCATAGTTGCGAGTACTACTTGCATATTGTTTTTCGTGGAGCGAATTGTAGTTGAATCATTTCTGTAAGGGTAAAGATTGGTGGAAGTGGAAGGAGGGGAGGGGGTTATGCAAGTTTGCCATTTGCAATGTCGTCTTAACATGAATGGTTAAGTATCTTGAAGAGTAGGACAGTTTATCTCGCATACATTCATATCTATCTACAGTACAGCTTCTCGTATTAAAACTATTACTTTGAAAGGTGATAGATGGAGTCTTTTTTTATGGACTTGTAAGATACTACTATATCACGTGTAAGACATTTTAGTTATGGTGTTTTTATCCATCTGAGTGATACCAAGAAGACTAGGGAGCCAATATGTATTTATGTACATGCCAAAATAAGCGCTTGTAGCAAGCAACCCTCGGATTGCGGGCGTAGCCCTCTATATTCCGGTTTAATTTTATGCTGAACATAAATAATAAAAAAATAAATAACTGGCGCAACAGTCCAATTTTAACCCTGGCCTCGAGATGAGTTAGCATCATCTCATTTTCTAGATCGTGACGGTATGTCTTGTACAGAGGAGTGTGATCAGTAACACGCTCAACCGAGTTATTTTCCCCATAAATGGGTACTCATTTAACAGCTGAGTAGTCCGACACGTAAATCCCCTTTTTTCATCGAAAACTACCGCATTCAGTAGGAATCGAACCGAGGCCCAGTGCGTAGAAGGCGAACGTGCTAACCGTTGCGCTATCCGGACTACGAAATTTAACATGATAAAGTACATATATTTTTCGTGCTTTGACTTTACGTTTAAGTTCAAGTTCAAGTTTAATTTTATTAATATCGAAAAAAAGATACAATACACGAATGCGGTTGCTTATTTTGTTAGAGTACAGACTTATAAGGACTTTGCTACTATAGCTTCCTTGGCAGTTTGTTCCAATTTAGAGAGTTCATATGAGCATATTATTTTTATAATTCAAGGAAAATTTCGAAAAACAAACCTTGTGTGTATTTCCTATGCTAACTTATACCTAACTTACAAATAACTTATAATCTTACTGTCTAGGTTTTGAATTCAAGCAAGAAGTTGTGTATTAAAACTAAGTTTAAATTATTAATTCATTAGTGTTAAAAAACGATCTTATGAGTGCATTGGTACTGGTGGAGCAATTCAGAAATCATTAAAATTTTAGTGTTTTCATGGAGTTTGCGCGTTGAATAGTAGCGAAGCTTTTTCATTATTCCTTTTAGTATATGATTTTGAGCAACTTGAATTTTGGCTTTTCGAATATTAGCACACTGGCCCCAGACAGGGATACAATAGGATATTATGGGTTGGATTGCGATTTTGTAAACTAAAGTTTTGTTTACTAGTGAAAGTTGTGAGCGTTTATTCAATAGAGGATATAGCGAGTGGGTTGCTTTAGATAAGTATTTTAGAGAGGATCAGCTCTATGTGTTTACTAAAGGTCATTTTTTTGTCTAGGTTTACCCCCAGGTAAACAATATCATTCTCCCAAGATATCTGTTGACCAAGAAAGTTTAGTTTGCGGTTGGGTAGTTTATTCCTACTCCACTTCCTGGTAAAATACACAGCCTTGGTTTTAGCTTGATTAATTTTGATTTTCCATCTATGATAGAACTGATATAATGATTCCAGTTGTTTTGACATGGATATGTCTTATAGCTGGGGGTCATCCTAAAAATCTGTCCGTCACACGAAATGTCTGTTTTTCTACTCGGGGGTCAGAAGAGGAAACAAGCCCACTGAAAATTTTTCCGAGTTCTATGAATGTAGTGGCCGATCCTCAGTCAATCCGAGTCAGTCATCAAAGGCAACTCACGAAAATCGAAAAACTTCGCATCATGAACTGACTAAACAACCAGGCACCCATAAAACAAGTCAACATCATTCAACTGCCATCCCCTCGTGATTCAAATCTGCTCACAACACCAGCCACATCCAGACAACCTGTCTCCCTCACTCGTGCACAGCGCTATGGCTCCTCCTTCACAGCAATCTTTTTGTTTTCATCAATTAGTCACTAACCTGACTCAGTAAGAAAATCGTTGGGGTAGGTCAGGAGCTTCAACTTCACACACACACACACACATACACACACACTCGTATGCAGGCAATGGAGAGACGGTTGAGTCGAAGAAGTTCAATGGATGGGCGTTGCTTCGCCATCGGCGACAGTGCGAAAGAGATGCTTGCTCCACGGACCTTGGACTACACTGCCGCGGCGGATCCACCCCTTTCTTGTGATGGCCAATCCCATCCAGCCGACTGAAGTCAGTGTCACCAAGGTCACCAACGTGTTTTTTCCGTGGATGTAAGGAACTTACGACCGTACTTGTATCGCGCATACCGCGTACTATCACGATCGATGATATATCAACTAACAGTGCACAATTCTGATTTAGTGAGGAGAATAGTGCAGATGATGCAGTTTGTGCAGCGCGGATAACGTAAACGTTAATGCAATAAAATTGTGTTGTCGCGCTTACCGTCTTTAGACTTAGACGAGTACTGTCTAAGTATCTAATAGTAAGTGTGTTTAGCTAGACCGCGGCTTGACGCGATCGATCGCGGATTGACGTACTAACGAAGCACAGGCGCATAGGTATATTGTAAATATGTAGAGTGTATGATCGCTTGATCCACACACGGGGCAACGGTTGGGTTAATTTGTATTCTCCTGTACACTATGCGGGACGGTATGTCTTGAAAATAATACAAAGTATCTACACTGCATGCAGATACATCGGTACATCTTATGCCTACCGAAAGCGTGGGACGTGTTTTGTCGAATGAATTCATCCAGTATAACTAATACTGGGATCTTTATAAAACTTACGTCGATATCTTCAACACAACAGGTTCCACGCAGTCGGTAGCCAAAGACATATCCATGTTCCGATGTATCTGCATGCAGTGTAGATACTTTGTATCATTTTTTCAAGGGCTGCTGTGATATTGTCTGGTCTATCGGAGCTAATGAATATACACATATCGTCTGCAAATAGTGGCATCTCACAGTCGTTGTATTTGAGGATATCGGCGATGTAGATGTTGAAGAGAGTGGGGCTGAGACACGATCCTTGGGGTACACCACCGTTAAGTGTATGATTGTTCGATAATTTTTCATTAAGTTTTACTGCAAAAGTTCGACTGGTTAGGAAACTGTTAATTAGTTTAATCAAATATATTGGGAACCCGAATGACAGCAGTTTGTGTATTAGCCCGTCATGCCACACCGTGTCAAACGTTTTTTCGATGTCTAAAGTAACTAGACCAATTGACTTTTTAGCTGAAAATTCATCTTTGATTTTTTTGCACACTCTAAACACTTGATGTGTAGTCGAATGGCCGGCACGGAATCCAAACTGGTATTCTGGAATTATTTTCAACGACTCGGCAACATTGTTTAGTCTTGAGAGGATGATCTTTTCAAATAACTTTCCTAAGGCCGGTAGTAGACTTATGGGTCTATAACTTGTTGCATTTTTCGGATTTTTCCCAGCCTTCGCAATAGGGTGGATGATAGCGTGTTTCCAGCAGTTCGGAAAATAATTAGTTTTTAAACAAGAGTTTATGATAAAATTGTAGTCCGGATGGCGCAACGGTTAGCACGTTCGCCTTCAACGCACTGGGCCTCGGTTCGATTCCGGGGATTTACGTGTCGGACTATGAGCCCACTCAGCTGTTAAATGAGTACCCATTATGGGGTAAATAACTCGGTTGAGCGTGTTGCTGATCACATACCTCTGCACAAAAACCGTCACGATCTAGAAAATGAGATGATGCTAACTCATCTCGAGGCCGTGGTTCAAATTGGACTGTTGCGCCAGTTATTTATTATTTTATGATAAAATTAAGTAGGACGATACATTTTTTTGGAAGATTCTTAAGTAATGAATTAGTAATGTTGTCATAGCCCAGGGCTTTGTTGTTTTTTAGACTTTTCACATCTTTATTGATTTCCCTAGCGGTACAGAGAAATGTGTCTAGTGGTTCTGCTGGAAGGTTGGGGATCTTACGAATGGAGTCTTCAACGACTTGTTTTATTAGCGAGTTGCCCAGATGAGCACTTGCATTATGTGACGCCTGAAAGTGTTTGGCTATCAATTGGGCTTTATCAAGATTATCGAAGATCAAGCCACTAGTTCCAATTAGCGGTGGTATGTACGAGTTCTTGTTTAGCATTTTCTTAAGTTTCCAAATCTGCTTATCGTTTTTCTGGAGAGTTGACAAATAGTTATTCCACCTATCATTTTTCGAATGTAAAATGTTCGGCTTAATTTTATTTGTGAGATTATTCACAATGGTTTTTAAGCGAGTATGACGCAGACGTTGCCACTGTCTTCTAAATATATTTCTTAAAGTGATCAGGTTTTTAGTTTTAGAATCCAGTTTCCCGTGGGCTAATAAGTCATAGTCTATTTCTGTCGTTGATTTCTGGTGGGCGTCCAACAGTTGACCATTGAAGTGGTTTAGCAAGTCGTCCATCAGGTTTGTGTCCGTTATTGTAGTTAAATTTTAAATAGAGATTTATACCTTGTTCGAGCAAGAGTCTGAACTTTCTCCAGTTGATGGTTTTTCGCGAGAATTGTTTCCTGTAACTGCCAGCACTAGTTGGTGTTTGACTAATATCAAATAGGACGGGAAGGTGGGGAGATGATAGTGCGTTTATTGTAATTGGTTGTTCTATACTAACAGAGCCATTGCTTATTACTAGGTCAAGGAAGGAGGATAATCTTGAGGTGGGTAAAATGTAGGTTTTGAAGGGGTGTGCATGTAAAGATTCTCTTTATTTAGCAGATTGAATAGGACTTTCCCCGCAGGATTGGCGTTCGCACAGTTCCAGTGTCTATGTTTTGCATTAAAATCCCCACAAAGCAAAAATCTGTCGCAAGAATTAATCAAATGTTTCAGGTCTTTTTCAAATAATGCTATTTTCTGGTTATTAATGTTTGAGCACGGGAAATACCTATATATACCCACCATTGTTAATTTTTGATCCTCCAGTTTTAAAGCTATACACTCCACGGTGCCTAGTACAAATTCCGGTAATGCATAGTGTTTGATATTTTTATTTATTACTATTGCTACAGCCCCGCCCTTTTCTCCGGATCTGTCGTTGCGATAAGTGTTAAAATTCGGATGAGAAAATTTATTTTAGGAGGTTATAGCAACAATTTTTACTTTTAAGAGCTACGAGGCTGAGGTGAAAAGTCTCGGCCTGATACAAACTTGTGCTCTCAAGAAGTTTGTTTACACGAATTTTTGCAGTAGATGTCTTACGTGTTTTTCGTTAAAATGGAGATCGCTTTTTTCCAACAATCATTCTTCTAAAACATATTTTAAACACTATGGGTAGCCTGCTTTTATTTAATCCTCCATTTTGAAGACTTAAATACCACTTCACAAGACAATTCCTCTTCACTTAGAAGACCTATTATAAATTCGAACGAGGCTCGATGTTAGATAATGCCGGCATTATTACAGTGTTGTATTATACCGTTTTGTACGAGGGATACCTGTACGTTCCTGCGGCAGCCGGTTCTTCGTACCGGAACGACCCGTTTTTCAACGACCAAGAGCTGTCAAACCCCCTCGATGCAAGAAGAACAATAGGTATAGTATTCGAAGCATCGCTACCACAACAACAACAGGGATACCTGTATGTTGGTTTGGTCATGTGATCCGTATCATCAAGTGTTACGTAAAAAAAATTGCTGTTGTAAACGCACAAATCCACGATAGTTGACACGGCAGGCGCCGGCTTGCCGCGGAGCAAGGCCGTGGGACGCCACACGCTTAAAATTTACCCGCCGCGTCGGAACCAATCTTAACCCTCGACAAGCGCGAATTCGAGGTCCCGGTTCCACACTTCGGAATTACCCCTTCTCAGAGCACTCACTCACAATATCTTTCGATTATAGAATTCACTTTATTACAGAACTTTAAAATTATTTAAATTTATCCGCTACTTTATTCGGCCGTATTAATGCAATCAATCTGAATTTCACTTAAACTACACTTAGCACTACTTAAACTATCTAACCTGGCAATTATTGATCTTGGGGCGGCTAACTCACTATGATTCCTAACAACCGACAGATTCTCCTCCTAATCCTTTTCGTGCGCCCTTTCGTGGTCGATCGTCTCCGTCTAACACGTCGTCGTCTTACGTCTGGATGCGGTTCAGTTCCCAGCTGAATTCGTCTAATCCGTGAATCTCCGTCTTTTTCTTCTTCTTGTGTGCGACTTCTTCTTCTTCTTCTTGTGTGCGAATCCAGAACAAAAGAGAGGTGAAGAACCAGTATAAGCAAAGCTTTACAAGCCCAACAGCAATACGAACCTTATTGTGTGCGAATCCAGAACAAAAGAGGACATTTTGACCGAGTCATCGCCCTTTTATAAACTTTGTTCCGCTAATTCTTCCGTATTACATATTCTGTTTGTACATACTAATTCCCGTATTACAGAATACATGGACAATTTTAATGGTTGTATCCAAGACACACACCAATGTGGGATCATTATTGTGGATTGCACACTACCAACCTTAAGAATCGTCGGCAACGGTACTTTGTTCATTGTAAACATTGCCATGTCAAAATTGATTTGACAAGTGTTTCACGTTGTATTTAATTTGCCGTGGGTTCGTGTACGTTTGTTTACGAGAAGTTTGCTGATGAAGAGTGTTGTGAGTGGCACCAGTTCAATATGATCGTGAGCGTCCAAGTTGCATTAATTCGTCATCACGGATTATAGTGCTGGATTAGATAAGTACTCCATTCATTTTATGAAAGTTCAAAGCACTTTGTGTGATGTCCTCTTTTGCAGGAAAGCCGAAATGTTTCTCGTCTGAGGGGAGACTACTGTTGATAGCATGAATTCCCCATATTGGCGACGGTCGATGGAATATTATAGTTGAGGAGGAGAAGATACAAAAGGTAAATAGTATTCTGCTAAATCCTACCTAGACCGCCCATTTCACCTAAGCCGCTCCCTCACATATCAAATACCCTATCTTACATACTACAAATTCTTATCGTGAGTCCTCTAAGTGTTTCCTGTATACGCGCCGTAACACAAGATCGAGGCCATATTGTCTCTGATATGTTGCTAGAATACAAGAGTGACCTTGTCGATTTGAATCGGGCCACGTGCCAGAACGCTTCTGTAGATAAACCAGTCCAAGAGCATATTCCCCAGGATCATTTTCAGCCCAGCCATTAGGCACCCGTACTTATGCAGACCAGTCGCTGCAATCTCGTGAGTTTCTTGACATTGGTTTTGTTCTCGGCGACTTTCCACGATACGATCGTTCCGTACACAAGTATAGGTCTCGAGATGCAAAAAGGGCTGCGCGGGCCTTACCTATCTAGTCTGTCTAGTATTAGGCCCAATATTTAGCTCTGTCAACAAGGTGAAGTAGTACTCCGTTAAGGGTGGCAATTTCCGGCATATTATGTTCCCTTAAAAAAAGTATTAGTTCGGCTTTTGTTGGGTTAGCCTTAAAACCAGCTTCCCCGGCCTAGAGTTGGGTATGTTTTTACGCCGATTGCATAAGTGCATAAATTTCCTGTAAAAGCCCGTCAAACAATCAATGCTTAGCTATAATATGCTGAAAGAGAGAAGGGACTCTGTTACAATATATAGGTCGGTTAATCCGAAGACTGATTGATTTGGGGCCTCGTAATAGGGGTTATACTGTACTTGCCTGCAATTGCCTGCATACGGCAATATAGATGTGTACGTAGAAGTACTATAAAAAAAATGAAACGGATTGGCACTTCAACAAGCCGGCGCAATATTAACGTAGAAAATTCGGTCAAATTATTACACTCATATGTGGGGAGTTTACAATATTCCCAAATTGGATTATTCGTCTACGTGCATATCTATCTAGGTGCATAATATGAACATACATACATTATACGTATATCCGTGCGTGGGCCCGGTATTATTATCAGCGTTAAAATGAATTGAAATTCATTAATTTTATTGTAAATGTGTATGTTATTTTCATTCGCGGAAATTATCGTACACTGAAAATCTGTAGTTGTTGAAATATAATTTAAATGCTGGTAATTTGGTAATTACATTCTACGAACAGGATAAAAATTATAAATTTAATGCTGGAAATTTCCCATAAATAATTTTAATCTATGGAGTAAATGCATGGAGAGTTTGTTTGGGATTGTAAAATTGCCACCATAATGTATTCATGCGTCCCATTGGGTTTAATTTTAATAAAACGTACATTTTATGAGCAGATGCATATGGACGTCAAAAGTAATCCGGACGGCTGCGTCACTTTCAATTCTCTCTTTGATACCTATCGGCGTTTCACTGCGCATGGGTGATAGCACGCCGCAAACCTCATATTAGCAAATTTTTCAACAGAAAATTTTAAGATCGTGTTGTTGATGCACACTTGTGAGCGCGGCCTTCCACTGGAAGATTATATGAGCGGCAACGAGCTTCCGCGACAGAAGCGTCAACAAGCGGCCATACGCGCCAGATTCAAATTAGAGGATTTTTATGAACATGCGTCCACTACAAGCGTTTTTGAGCGAAGCCGTTTCGAGCGTCTACATGCGTCATGCAACTCATGACCAAATCCAAAAAAATTGGATTTGCCGCTCGTAGTCGCGAGTAACTTTAAGGAATGTTTGCGAAGGAAGCTTTGTGCCGATTGATTTTGTGTACAATGGAAGAGGTATAATTAGGCAAACTGAGACGCGAAGACGCCGGCTATGGATCTTTGTCGCTCTTGGCCGCTTATTTCGCGAAAGCTATTTAACGCTTGTGTCGCGACAGTACGTATCCCCTCCAATATGCTTGCAGTGGACGGCCGGGCTGAAGCGTAAATACCCATGCTATGGTGATTATTTTCCTAAAATGTGTTGGTTACGTTAGGTAGAGAGGCTGCCGTGATATCTCACAGTCACAGCACACATAGACCACAATTGGGTCCGATGTGTATCACAACGGACCAAAATCACCTCATAAACTTAGATTTTAAAATCAGCCTGTGCTGGTGATGTAGCGACTGTGCTGTATGCCGCTCATATCCTTAAGGTCCTCCAGATCTTGGAACAACCAGAAATTTCCTCTGCCTTTCAGCCAAGCCTGGACAGTGACAGAGATGGTGAAGATTGAAGAACGCTCTTCTCCTTATCAACGTCCTCACAGCTCCTGGAATAGTCATTGTGAGTTCACCGATAGGACTGCGCCCTGTAATAACCCCCACAATGTGTTTCCTGTTGAGTGACAGTACTACGGCCGAGCGGCTTGGGTAAAATCATCCTTGTCGTTCGAAACGTGCTCCCGTTTAGCCTTCTTATGTTCACTCGGTCGACCCCACCGTTTTCAATTGCCAATTTACACGATGCGAGTGGCATTTTAATGTCTCTGCGGTACCCTTCAACAACATCCAGTTGGTACGATTTTCACATTTTTTCTTTGGGGCCACTGACTGGGGCACATTGAACAGTTGATGTGCTATGCCTCGCAAGGAGTTGGGGCAACTGGGTTGTTAGTTAAACAACCGTTTAACCAGCTGATCGTGATTAACCTATGTATGTTAGACAGTTGTTTAACAAAGATTGAGAGCCACTACAAACCAAAAAAAAAAACATTTGCGTGTGTGTTTTTTCTTTGTTTCCGATGCTGAAACGTTTACACAAAATATCTAAGGATAAATGGCTAACCAATTAGCAAATAAATGCGAGTGGCCACCATCGAAGTCAACAGAAACAAACAGGGTCATACTGTCTATGGCGTAGAGAAGCGTCGGTGATAGTTTGTTCTGCCTCCCGTGGAAGTCAATCGGAAGCCGTCCTTAGTAAAGAAATCCACCATTACTTGATCGGCTTCTCTCTCTCAGTTGGCACTAATACGAGGTCGTAGCTAAGCGATATGGTGAGAGACTAAAGCAATAATACAACATCTTGCCGACCTATCTACCCTGCAAAAATCCGAACAAGTTCTTCCTGATGCATAGTACCCCAAAAACAGAGCAATAACTTCATTTTAGCCGCCCAACGCAATATTCCTGTCTGTTCGGGATGGAAAAATTTCTTCAATTTTTTCCAAGAGATACGACACAGTTTAATTTGATATTCGAAAGTTCTGCATAACTCCAAACTTGCTAGTGGTTTGGTCGTTCACGGAAGATTTTCGGTCGACAATGGCTGTTAGAGTTGTTTATTTTCATGCAGAAAACTATTTTTTTACATTTTTACGGTGAAATAAGTAAAAAAGTGGTATACTATGTATGTAGTATAACAAAAATAAGTAGAAAATGTAAAAAAAATGGAAAATTCGTAAAAAATTGTCTTCTTCTTCTTCTTGAGAACTGTCAGTTGTTAATTAAATGTTCGTGTGAGTGGTTCGTATTGTGTTTTGGTCTGTAACATGAGTAGTGGAAGGCCGTCAACAGGCCAGTTCGAGCAATTAAACTTCACGCTAAGAAAATAGGGAAAAAATATAGTGCCTTGTTCAACATTGGTGCACGGTTGGTTGCACACTTGTAAAATTTTCATTCACTACTTTTATATCTCGGGACTATGTTTGAGTATTCACTAGCCCCAGCTAATTCACGACGATGTACAGGTACCGGATTAGTTGATAGGACTAGCTCTTAGCTCAACTTGCGATGCGATGCTGGGCTAAACCATTTGGATTAGGTTTGCGTTTCCGATGTTTGGCTGGAATCGGTGGCATAAAAGCGCTTTTCACAAGAAGCTACTAGGTCTTTATATTTCTAAAATTCTCTTTAAATCCAAGTTAATAGGCCAACATCTTGCATTTGCCATATTTAGTACCGGTCGGTATAACCATTCCACAAATTAGAACTAAATTTAATATGTTCTAGTTAATACTCCTGTTAGTTCCACGGTATAAACTTGGTTATTGGTTATTATTTTATTAGTGCTTAAACGTTATATATTTTTGCTGTAGAAATCGTTGTTTGAACATGGAGGCGGGGACAGAGTGTCAAGTAGCGAACAATTGATTTAGATAATTTTATCGTACGATTATCCCAAGTAGCACAATCCAACCTTGGTTAGAAATCTAACTCATTTTACGATTGTATTTCAGTCCAGAAATAACGAATTTGGTTAAGTTACGGAACTAAAACAATTTTGTTCGGTATCCAACTTAATATTTTATCTAAGTTTGTCATTAATATTACTAAATTGATTTATTTTGGACCAAATTGTCGAAAGAATACCCATTTTATAACGTTCAGACCAATATTGTATTTCATGAACTATATTGTTGTACCTATTACAAATTCATTGTCGTTAAAACTGTTTCTGTATATTCCAAATCATATTGTTTTGAACACAACCATTTCATTTTTGAATGCACCCCATTTGTCAACATACAGATCAGTCGTTCCAGCATCCTCGTCGCGTCGGTACACAAAACACGTATTCGGGTCTTCGGGTCATTTTTTTTAAACGATAACGAGTATTTTCCAAACAGGCAGAGTTGCGTTGCGCTCAACGCGGCAGCTGGTTCTTCGTACCGGAACGACTCGTTTTTTGGCGGCCAAAAGCTGCCACACCCCCTGGATGTAAGAAGAACCGCAGTATTCGAAGCATCGCTACCACGACAACAACAAGGCAGCCCTTTTGCAGAAAACATGGATATGCGAAACTGGTCGTCTTAAGGTGGACACACACATGCGTTCAAAATCCAATTTTTCCCGCGTCCAATTCAAAATTTTCCCGATCGATGTATGGATTTGACTGGGAAATTTTGGATTCGCCCGAGGAAAACTTGGATTTTGGACGCAAGTGTGTGTCGGCTTTTACACGGTTTTATTTCGTCGTCTCCACGATTATATTTTGTTTATAAATCTGAAATATTCTTGTCTTATATAGGCGAAAAATCTAATAATGATGTTATATTCAAAGCATAATTAGGCAAGGAATCGAACAATATGGTTATATTTAAGACATGTTTAAAACTACAACGTTACAATTATGTTATATACTGGTCATTGGACAGTTACATAAAAGACAATACTGTTAATATTTAGCAATATAACAGTTGTAAACTTAACGATTTTGCAGGAAACGGGTCACAGACATGATTGTCTATAACAATGTCGTCAATTAAAGACCTGAAATATAGCCATATAGTTTCACTGAAATTCATGGTCATAAACCAGGCAAAAACGGTAAAATTACCATTTGACAAACGTTTAAAAAACGTTATTTTGACCATTTATACGACAATGTCGTTATATGACCCTGGCTATATATCAATCATAACAACCGTTTAGTGACTGATTTGTGCTGCTTGGGATATTATCAAAAGTCCACGGTCTGTAATGAACCATATTCTGGTCTGGTGGTGCTGCTTCTGCCGGCAGTACAAAGGCAGCACGTGATGAGTATTGACCTGTCGGTGGTACGAAACCAGATTCCAAGGGCCCTATTACACTCCGATACGAGGGCAAGTGAACCGTCCGCCAAACATTCCATATTTATAGCGAATCTAAAAATTAAGTTAAAAGGCATGCAGAGAATAAAAACTAATAATAATAAAAAAAATAAAACTCCTCCTTGTCCTGGTTATCGCAGCTACAGCACTGTATAGCATCCAATACCCAGTGATGACTCCCACAGCAGCTCTAATGTGTTTTTCCTTTCAAAGATAACAGTTTAGCGGTGCAATTAGAATGCAATCTGGGTCACAATGGCTTTATTGAAGAGTACGTTTTAACATTTATCCATTAGGAGTGGTCCTGCTAATCGCTTGAAACTTTGGAGCTAGTTTGACATAAGCGATAAGTATATAAATATTCCGTAGATTTTATGCAGAAGCACTTGTTGTGTCCTGCCTGGCGAGCTCATCTGCTTTACAGTTACCAGCAAAAATACTCTGAGTCAGAATCCAACATAAAAAAATACCAAAATAACGCACTCATCTCCGTAAACAATGAGCTATATTTCGCCAGGATACAGTGACGACGTGGCCTCACTCAGGGGATTTAATTACAGCTTGGTGGTCGTTGAAAATAACAATATCTTAAGGTCACGTCACGCGACACCGCCGTGCCCTGAAAATATTGAAGTATTCAGCGAGACTGGAAGAGAGATTAAATTAAGCCCATTAGAAAAAAACTCCGACCTGCAGTCCTTCATCCATCTTGAAGCCCCTCTTCCCATTAACTGTGAGGTATTATCAGGTTGACTAAATGCTTTTTAAGTGCATACCTAGTTGAAGACTAGGCAGTCGCCAGAATATTTCGGTTGCTCAGAATAGCAGAGTGTCCAGAGCTTGAAGTAAACGAGTGGCTATTGTCATGGACTCGAAGGACCGTATTTTCGACCATCGATTCACTCAAAATGTCAAAACGCAGTATATTAAATAGCATGATGAAAGCAGCAGAAAGAGTAATCGTAAGAGCACCACAAACAGCAACGCAGGTCAACATTTGCAATTTCCCAGCAGGCTACGGTTGGTTCCTGTGCTCAGAGCAGTCCACCAGACAACTTCCCAAACACTAGTAAAGCAGCTATTTAGAAATTTTGCCTTATCAGCTAAAACAAGGCTCTCCCCATGCAGTAGAGAAGGCTCGACTGAAAGTGTCCCATACTGTAAAAAGAGAGCCCTGTTATGTTCGGATTAACCTTTACCCCATAGTTATCAAATGTTTAGTTGTGGGAGAGTATTCTTTAATTTTTCGCTAAGAAAACCATTAAATTTACCAGATAAAGCAATAGCAATATCATCCACACGAGCACACAACACCTTGCTGCCCGATACTTTTATGTTTTAAACTTGTATATGGACAACTAAGTCCCAGAGACAAGGAGAAAGCACTCCACTTTCCGGGGTATCCCTGCTCACAAGGATTCGTTCAGACGGGGCTCCTGGAAAAGTTTGCCAGCATAAGAGCAATGAACATCATTAAGCAAACTCGAAATTGAAGGCTTAGTGAATTCGACCCTTGTTGGGTGTCTTTTGCATTCGCTGTCATTTTTATAAATCATTTTCGAGACTTCCACGAATATTGAAGACTTAGGCTCTGTATACCAAACATTTTAGAGGGGTCCGGGCACCTCTCTTGATGCGCCACTGAACAGTGGGTGGATTCAGAAGTTACCAAACAATACTGAGCAAGAAATATTTCTGCTCCCGCTCGTGCTCTTTTTCTTCTTCCTCCTTGACTTTCATTATGAAGTGTGTGACAAGCAGAGTGGCGATTAGTAGGCACACACTACGTAAACGAGCAATTACGGAACAGCTCGCGAGCTGTGTGTGATTTTGGGTAACTTCTGAGTTCACCCATTGATTAATCAATTGATTGAACGGCCACCTAAATTTAAACAGCGTTTAACGTTAATCAGTAGATATAAATAGTTTAGCGATTGTACATGAGACTTAACCGGAGTCGAGTTTCGGAGTTGATTGAACGGCTGTTTAACAAATAGTCACCCTTTACATGGCGGTTGTACACCCGGCCCTAAGTGTTTTCTTTTCTTTTTAAACTTATTACACCCAACATTCGAATGTGCATGAATACTTGCTTGCGGAAATGACTATGATAAATGTTTCCCATGTTTACTTAGGACATTCGAATAGATCCTTTTTACTAGAGAAATCCACATTTCGCCAAGAGGTCCATTAATTCAGTCGGGATGGTTATGGTCAAGCTTTAACTTGACATTGATTGACTTTTTGGGAGTTGGGTTCTCTTGAAATTTACATGTTGTTGTTTATTCATTTCTATGGCATACCAGGGTGGTGAAATTTTCCAAAGTTTTTTGTTGTCGGAAAGGGAGTTTTAAGTTTTTGGTTTGACTACCAAAAACATTTCTACTAAATGAATTAATTGTTGAATCGATTTTGTGTTCTTTCATAGTAGTTGGTTGATTTCTAAACATTTGCGAATAGGGTAGGGTTGAATGTTTAAGGCAAATTCTAACACCAGTAAGTAAGCGCGGCCGCCTATTGAGCGGCAACGAGTTTCCGCGACACAAGAGCCAACAAGCGGCAATGCGAGTCAGATCCAAAGTTAAGGATTTTTCATGAACATGCGCTCAGTACAAGCATATTTAAGCGTCTACGTGCACCACGTAACTTGAGCGCCAGAGGCAAAAAATTTCGGATTTGCCGCTCGAAGCCGCGTGTTGCTTCGAAAAATGTTTACGAAAGAAGCTTTGTGCCGATTGATTTTGTGTGCAATGGAAGAGATGTAGTTAAGCAAACTGATGCGCAAAGACTCCAGCAATGGAAGATACCTGTCGCTTGTGGCAGCGGAACGCACCTTACTTTATTCCTCATTGTAGTTGCACAATACAACACATACATGGGTGGAGTTGAAAGGTGCGATCAGAATGCAGCAGCACATCGAATTGTGTATCGAGAATAGAAATGGTGGAGCAGCATTTTTTACATGGATTTTTGACGCAGTTGTTGAAAACGCTTGGCAGCTTTATAGAAATGCAAGGCTTCAATTACATTGCCGTATGAACCGGGTGAGCCAGATGAACCGGAAGGACCGTATACGGCGCATCCGGCAAACCATCTACTTCCTTGTTGGTCGCCCAATGTGGTTTACTGGATTCGCCGTACGCGGTCCACACTGCTCATCCGGTGCACCCGGCTCATGTTTCAATGTAATTTAAGCCTAAAGCTGTCGTACGAACAGAATGCGTCAAATGCAATATTAGTTTGTTCTTGTTCTTTGAAAAATAAACCTTACATTTTGTTTTCTTCTTTTCTTCTTCTTCTTCTCTTTTTCAGAGAAAGAAAATAAGTAATCTTGAATCACGATGAGGGGGGCAATCCTGTTCCATAGTTCTCCTCGTGCGTGGCCCCTGGAATGGCAGCGGTCATTGTCCATTGCTAACCAAGTCAAGGCACCAGTAATAACGGTGCGATGTTTTGTTTGATTTAGACATCCCCCTGTGGTGTAGGGCGTAAGAATAATATCTCGGCATTTTCCTTACCGGTCTGTCGTAGAAATCAACAAACAAAGGACAGAATGTGTATGCCAGCAACTTGCATTATCCGAAATTCTCTATATGCTAACGAAAAGTCAACTATGCCGTTAAGGACAGACTCAACGGTTACGACTTTTGGATATCGTAAAATGACAAAGATTGGATTCTGGAATGTGCGTACTCTCCCGGACAATGATTCTTTTCAATAAGAGAGTAAATTTCTGCAGTATAAAATAAATATCTTAGGAGTTAGGGAGAAAAGGTGGTCGAACAGTGGGGAATTTGTCACTCCAACGGGAAACACTGTAATGTTATACTCCGGTAGAGCTACCGGTAGTCATCGTGAGTCAGGTGTGGGGCTACTCTGAACCAGAGCCGCACGAAACTGTCTCCGGTTTCAGACCAAATCATGACCGCCTGGTTCCGAACCAAAATGAGGAGCCTTACAATAAATTTATGACGAGTATCTACACTGCATGCAGATACATCGGAACATGGATATGTCTGTGACTACCGACTGCGTGTAACCTGTTGTGTTGAAGATATCGACGTAAGTAAAGATCCCAGTATAGTTATACTGGATGAAATCATTCGAAAAAACACGTCCCACGCTTTCGGTAGGCATAAGACATATCCATGTACCGATGTATCTGGTGGCAGTGTGGATACTCGTCATAAATTCGGCTTTGCTTTGTCCTGTCCGGTCGGGCTCCTTTCTCTCGCGGGATCGTTTCGTTTTCGTTTGCATCGCGTGTGTGCAATATTCACCTCCTCTCGTGCACCCTGTTCCATCTACCCGTTCGGTACAGTTTGCAGCCTATCGACATTTTTCTGAGTAAAGCCCAACATACACCATCCGGAATTCCTGTCCAGAAAAACTGATGAGGCCCGGCCTTCCGGTTTGCCTGAATATAGAATACACCATACACCATCCGGAACTCCTTCCGGAAAAACTGATCAGGCCCGGTCTTGAGGAATTCCGTTTCGTGTATGGCTGCTTCAGACCGCCGGACAGGCCGCCTCAATGAATTTGAATTTGCACTGCAGTTTATTTCAATAGACGAATGTATCTAAAGCGTGGCTATGGAAAGTAAAATGCCGTGCAATTCAATGTAATAGATAGATACTTTCATTCTATGGCGATAAGATCGATTCCCAATTATCCGTCCGGCGGCCTCAAGGCGGCCTGTCCTCAAGCAATTCCATCCGGCGGCCTGTCCGGCCGCCTCAAGGCGAACTGTCCGGCCGCGTGATTAAAATGAATTTTCACTGGAGTTTTTTTCAATAGACGAATGTATCTGAAGCTTGGCTACGGAAAGTAAAATGCCGTACAATTCAATGCAATAGATATGTAGATACTTTCATTCTATGGCGATAAGATCGATTCCAAAGTTGTATACATTTGTCTATTGAAAAAAACTCCAGTGAAAATTCATTTTAGTCACGCGGCCGGACAGGCCGCCGGATGGAATTATGGAATTGCTTGAGGAATTCCGGACAGACCGCCGGACAGGCCGCCTCAAGGCGAACTGTCCGGCCGCATGAGTAGAATGGATTTTCACAGGAGTTTATTTCAATAGACGAATGTATCTGAACTTTGGCTATGGAATGTAAAATTCAATCCAATAGATAGATACTTTCATTCTATGATGATAAGATCGATTGCCAATTATCCATCCGACTCAAAGCGGCCTGCACAAGCACATGCCATTGACGATCCGGAATTCCTCAAGGCCAGGCCTGATCAGTTTTTCCGGAGAAAAATTCCGGAACGTGTGTGGTGGAGGCCTGGCGGGAACGATTTTCCTTCCGGCCGCCTGAAAGGCCAATCCGTCCGCCTGAATGCCGCCTGAATGCCGCCTGAATGCCGCCTGAAACGATCATACACGATCCGGAATTCCTCAAGGCCGGGTTTCATCAGTTTTTCCGGACAGGAATTCCGGATGGTGTATGTTCGTCTTAAGTTTCTGCTAATCGCAATCACGCTTCCCACCATCTTTTCCCAATCGGACGTGTATTGTGTTTGTGTATCTATTGCAAAATCGCTCCCACACTATCCGCCTCATCCCGCCCCTTTAATCAACAGTTCGGGTCCGGCACACACAATCCGTTTCTCAAGTAACGCGTGCGACTCTATGCGATTGTGTCCGGCAAACAAAAGTAAACAAAACGTTCCAACACACGCACAAAGAGAATGCACAAAACAAATTTTGGAATTTTTGCAGAAGGGGGGGCATTTGATCTTCTGCAGACCTCTGAATGTACAACATGTCACGATGAGCCGCCCGGAACTATAACATCCTGCGACGAATATTTCTCTATTTCGGGGCTTGGGAGATTTTAACTCGCGCAGTACGAATCCGCCATTTTGTTTTATGATATGTTTATTGCGCGTGTGGTGAGGGCCCACATTGTGGGCCAGTCAGACCTCAAATCGCCGCTATTCCAAATGCACAACCAAAGTTGCTGGATCACCCGATTTGGATAGAATGAACTTCATCCGCGATGGCTCTCGGTCTCTATCTTCGGGGGCGGGAACTATGTAATGTACACACTCTCAAATTGCGTCTGCGCATGTCCAAATGTTAGTCGAACTGACTACTTGCTACTTTTTCTGGAAACCTATTGATTCAGATATGTAGTACAACGCGCGCTATTTTATTTGTTTGGATTCCAGCCATTTTAAACATTTTGGAATTTTTGCGGAAGGGGGGCATTTGATCTTTCGCAGACCTCTGAATGTACATCATAACATATAACATCCTGCGACGAATATTTCTTTATTTCGGGGCTAACTCGCCTAGTATAAATCCGCCATTTTGTTCTATAAGTTTATTGCACGTGTGGTGGGGGCCCACATTGTGGACCAGTCAGACCTCAAATCGCCGCCATTGCAAATGCACAAACACAGTCGCTGGATCACCCGATTTGGCTCGAATGAGCTTCATCCGCTCTCGCTCATCTTCGGGGGGCGGGAACTATGTACACTCTCTCAAATTGCGTCTGCGCATGTCCAAATGTTAGTCGAACTGACTACTTGCTACTTTTTCTGGGACCCTAGTGATTCAGATAGTACAACACGGGCTATTTTATTAAATTATGAATGGGAATTGGCGGAAATTGAAGGTCATTGAAAGTCCTTGGACGTCCTTGACCTAAATAATGAGTAAAAATGGAATTTCATTCATTATGACCTCAGATTGGGTCTATGCATGTGCATGTCAGGAGTGCACAATTTGTTTAATGAAATGGTGAGAATGAGAATGATATGAATGAATGAGAGGAGGTGGTCCGCTGCCCCGAGCGAAATTTCGCATACATTCATACCATAAATTGCGTGTGAGCATGTCGAGCGAGGAGAGCAGACGACTTCTTGCGACGTGTTCTGGGGGCCTAGTCAAGTTAGGTAGTACGGAGCGTACTCTATATTTTTGAGGATTTTGAATGTATGGTATGGTGTGTATGCAGGAGTTTTGATTATGGCGTCGCGTCGTCGCGTTGACTGAGATCGTGGGACAGAGAGCACCTGTTCACCCGTACACTATGTTATTTCTTGCCGTCCACAACGTCAACCTTTATCGCTATCAAATCAACATCCCAACATGTACACACATGATCCCCGCAAGCGCGCCGCCCGCGCGGATCTACAAGCAACAGCCATGCACAATGACCACTTCACTCAAACGACATGCACAACCAAAAAAGAAAAATTTTCAATGGGCTTGTTTCCTCTTCTGACCCCCGAGTAGAAAAACAGACATTTCGTGTGACGGACAAATTTTTAGGATGACCCCCAGCTACAAGACATATCCATGTCAATACAATGTTGTGCTCCAACGGAACCCGACAATGTCTTGGCGAAAGACTCGTTCTACGAACAACTAAACGCAGATCAAAGCAGAACACCTAAAGGTGACATTATAATGGTCATGGGGGATCTAAATGAAAAAGTTAGCGCTAAATAACTATAGGCTCAGACGTGTGATGGGGAGACACAGTCCTGGGGATCGTAACGAAACTGGTGAAAGATTTTTAGAGTTCTGCAACTTTCACAATCTCTTCATCGATGGTACTATGTATGAGCATAAGGACCACAACAAAATACGTTGGTCCTCTGTTGATCGGCGCAGAACACTCAGATCGACCACTTTGCCATTAGTAAAAGATTCAAGAATTGCCTTCTGGACGTCCGAAATAAGAAGGGCGCCGATATAGGGATGGGAAGAGAGCATTATCTTATGATCGCTAATGTTCAATTGCGTATTGCAGCCGGGCGCCGCCAATTCAACACCGCTCGACTAAAAAATCCCATATAACGACTATCTTGCGCAAAAACTAGGTGAGATAACTAGTCACCCAGATAGTGACATAAATGAAAGCTGGTATGCAATAAAATATACATACGTACATTGACAGAGCACATACAAACCTTGGGACAAACCCGGATTGCTAGAATAAGCCCTGGATGTCCGACGCTTCATGGCAGCGGATTGTTGAAAGAAATGAGCTGAAGGTTCGTTTGGCTGCAGCACCAGACAAAATTCGAAGCAGAGGTTCAGGTTCGTGAAGCTCAGCGTAGGCAATGGTGTGCTTCCTGCTGTTGCCAAGATAATAGCTAGACCTTGCGAATCATCATTGAGCAACGCACTGAGTACGATTCTCCGCTTCACTTGCTTTTCATGGATTTCGAAGAGACTTTCCATAGTGTGAACCGGGATTTTATATGGGCGGTCTTGGCCAGGAGAGGCATCCCTGAGAAGCTTGTGACTATTATTAAGGCAACCTATGACGGCCAAAATGTCGCGTTCTGCATAAAAGTAAGATGTCGGGGGACTTTGAGATTCGCAGTGGAGTTCGGCGGGGGTGCATTCTCTCGCCAATCCTATTCCTCATAGTGATCGGCGATGTTTTGCGAGCAACCCTATTTGGTCTAGACAGAGGAATTCAATGGAGTTTGACATCTTATCTACAACATATTGACTACTCTGGCGGCATATGACTACTCTCCCACAAAATCATGGATCTGTCCGCAATGGCAATAGATCTTGAGAGAGAGGCAAGCAAGGTTGGGCTAAAGATTAATACCAACAAGTATAGCTCCCCTGCGAAACAACAAATCCGACACCTATTGCCATCAATGTTAGGCGTGTTTTTTTGGGAATTTATCGCGTGTAGGGTAAAATAACACACGCGTTACACCAACAACATTAACCGGGATAGCTTATTTGGGTGGCTGCCCTACACGCTATAACCCCTCAATAAATTCCGCAGGCATGACACACAGATGGCTCTGTTGTCGTGTAGAACATAATATGTCGATGTTGGCACGCTTGTGTTACTGTCACTCAGCCAAATTCATTGGTAAACTAATATTACGTCTTGCTCTGATGGCCCATGCCTATTATTAAATAATATATTTTCAATAGTATTAGATAAGAATCTGCTGGGGATCGAACCCGCGACCCATTTGGATAGAGTTGCACTTGTAACTGTCACTGATAAATAAGTCGTTTGAATGATGTTTGTTAAAGGTGTGAGTTCCAAGGCCGCGGCTGAGAGATTTGCGTTTGCGACTGTGAAAAAAACTATCATAACAGAGCACTATTCTTGTGTATTTTAAAGTTTAGGGGGTTGTCGAATGCAGGCGGTAGCTGTACGACTGTACTTTCACATTAAATACACACGAATAGTGCTCCGTTATGATAGTGTTTTTCACAGTCGCAAAAGCGAGTCGCTCAGTCGCTGCCTTGGAACACACACCATAAGTTAGAGCGGTACGTCAAGCTTATAAATGTTCGCTGTCGCAATAAATAAGCGATCCGACAATCAAACTGATATTTCATTCGAATTTGTAATTTATTTCCACCACATATGAGGCGCACCACTTGATGTCAGTGTAGACAACTTCACGATTCGGAATCTAATCTGGATGCTGCCCTAGAGCGTTTTTTTGCGAAGCCTGGGCAGGGACCCTACACGGTTACGCAAAGAAACACGCCTATTAATGGGCAGCCTGTGGAGAAGGTGGACAACTTCGTCTACCCGGGTAGCATTTTTGCCGAAAATGGTGGTACGGAGCAGGACATCGCTCGTCGTATCTATCAGGCTAAATGCGCATACGGCATGCTGTCCGAAATTTGGGAAGGCAGTTATCTCAGCATCAATACCAAGGTGGGCCTGTTCCGCTCCCTGGTACTGGCAGTGCTTTTGTATGGTAGCAGTAGATGGGAAGTTTCCGTAAGAATTACCAGAAAGCTGCAAGTTTTCGTCAACTCATGTCTTCGTCGAATTCTAAAAATTTTCTGGCCCGAAGCAATATCAAATCAAGAGCTAAGTCGCCTAATCGACGAATTGATATGCAGGTGAAAATGACAGTGGATAGGTCACGCATGAAGAATGATAACTGCATGGCTTTACCTGCCATGAAATGGAACCACTTTTCAAGCAAGGCGGACCAAGAGCGGGTCCTAAAATCATATGACGTCGTTCTGTAGCAAAGGGGTGTACGGCGCTGGGTAAGTCTTTTGGGGAGTTGCGCCCCATTGCCCAGAACAGAGTACGATGGTGCGCAGGAGTGGTTGACGCGCTATGCCCCACCAGGGGTTAAGGTAAAGTAGTATTTAATACTTTCACTCAAAAATAATACAAGTGAAGAAAAAATTAATTCCGTTTCCACGCCTCTGGCTCTGCCATTGTGGATAAAATAAATAACTGGCGCAACAGTCCAAACTGGACCATGGCCTCGAAATGAGTAAGCATTATCTCATTTTCTAGATCGTGACGTATGTTATCAACAACATGCTCAACCGATTTGTTTACCCTATAAATGGGTACCAGTTAACAGCTGAGTGGGCTCATAGTCCGACACGTAATTCCCCCTTTTTTTTATCAGACAACCGCATTCAGTAGGAATCGAATCAGGGCCCAGTGCGTTGAAGTCGAAAGTGCTAACCGCTGGGCCAAACGGGCTACAACTAATATAATGAATTCATAAATAAATCAGAGAGACCGTTAGAGCTGGCGCAGACAGGAAACTTTTTAGTTGAAAAAAAAAAACTAAATAGTTTAGTCCAAAAAATAGAACACACTGCTGTTTATGAGACCCCGCACACAGCGATAGCTAAATAGTTTAGTCGCCTGTTTGCGCTGTCTCATAAACCGCAGTGTGTTCTGTTTTTTGGACCAAACTATTTAGTTTTATTTTTTCTGTCAATTAAAAAGGTTGCCGTCTGCGCGAGCTCTTAATTGAATGAATTAATATTTGCTTTATATGGGACTAATGCTATATTTGCTTCAAATATCCAGCATACTTCCAATATTTCTGTTACTTGAATCCAGAAAACCGTGTAATTACCATGCAATTATTCCCACATGCACAATTCCTTAATGTATGCCGCCTATATTAACACATCTAAATATGTAAATTCAGTCCTACTTAGGTGATGCGACGACGAAACAATTATTACAATTTACTGCTGAAGGCTGAAGGATATTTGGACTCATTGCCGGGGAAAAGAGAGAGGGGCGAGACTATCCGAAGCCTTGACGATAGTACATACATGCACTTGAATTCTGGACAGCCCATTCCAGGAAATTGTATTACACGTTGAATTTTAATGAATGTGTCATTACCTGCGGCTGTTTGCGGGAAGGATTGTTAATTATGGGAAGCTGTACACTAGTGTTGTGTACTCGTAGCTGGTAAGCGGCAACAACACGAAAGACACACACACGTTCTACTTCGGGAATAAATAAGTTAACCGGAGAATTGGTTCATAGCTCTCCTTCTCGCAATGATGTTGAGTGACAATAGCTGTATTTTCGGTTGTGGAAAGCTTCTGCCGTTTGCAATACAATGACGGAAGTGGAACTTGAATATTCACTACAAATAGTTTTAATTTAAACAATTATGAAGAATAAATCTGGTTACTTAAAATATCTGGTATACTTCAAATTAACCCTAATTAACTTAACTGTTATGCCACTTGCCAACTAACAAACCGTGGAGAGTTAAGCTCTTGTCGACTGAAAAAGCTCTCAAAAGACTTTAGTAGGGCTCTTCGCCACTTTCACAACGTAACTCTCGCCACAAGATTTAAATTAGCTCTCACAAGTAGCATTATTATGAGAGTATTACTCTAGCTGAGTTTTTACTATTGTTACAATATCATATCTTGTTATCATGTACTTTCACAGAGACTTTTTTAAGAGAGTTCAACTTTATCAGAGTTACACTCTGATAAAAATGTTGCTACAAGAGATTAACTCTTATGATTCATGTAATGAGAGTCTTATAAGAGTTTAAGTTAAAAATTTCTGATGAAGCAGCTAACAACAACTTTGAAAAGCTAATTTTTGATTGACAGACGCGCTGGGCCATTGCGTGCAAAATGGCTATCGAAGCCATTTGTGACCATCCGAATGCAAATGGTTCTCTCGGTTACCCGACATTGGCCATTTAAGCGTCAACCGCCCGTCTATACCTATACAGTGGCAATGGCTTCAAATTGCCATGGATGTTGTTGTTTTTAATTACCTTGACCCCTCCTGGGCCATGGGCGCGTCAACATCTCTAGCATTTCTTTGCCTTGTTAACGTACCGATAGCATATCTACTTTTCGGAAGTGCAGTTGCTAGCATGTACCTCCTATCCGTGCCGTCTTTATCCTGACAAGCTCGGAGCACTGTGAGTTCTATTAGTGCTTACAGGCAGTTTTTGATCGCGCCGAGATTTGAACTCCGAGTTCTAGATATAGTATCGTAGAGCGGTGACCGAACGACCAGGGCCACTGAGCGCGACAGTTCGTTACCTTTGTTTTATTATAGAGGGGGCCAATTTCATTGTTCAGGAGATACTGCCGGTAACTAGCGTCATTTGTACGCCTGCGGCACGGAACTTTCTTCGGCGGTTTCCGGCTACTTACCCAGTAAATCCTCCAATCCTCTTTCTCCACCATTCTCCCTATTGAACTAACTCTCGGTATTGCGTCGCAGGGTCGGTTCTGGCTAATTAATCGTTAATCCGTTGCGTCCTTTTTCGTATTCGCAAGTTGCGGCCTCTCAATTAGATTCAGATTTTATCATGTGCTCCACTATGTTATGTGGATTGAGGTCACTGCAAAATTTGACCTCCGGTGCTTTATACTTTCCTGTAAACCTTGGACGGTGAAAGAAGACATGTTTCGGGTATTCCCAGGTCCCCAGGAATAGTGGAAGTCGGGCGAATCGTCCATATCCGGTAGGCACTTCCATATCCAGTAGGACACTGAGATAGTGATTCACTTCCTCAGCTGTTTGCGGTTCAGCCACAATTCTATTTCCGGGATGAGTATATGTGTCCAGTTTGCCTTCGTGGTTTTAACCCACCGCTGTTGCCATTTCCTCAGAGGCTCACACCTTTCTGTTTTTTTTGCGCCCATTAGATACATCCGATGTTTCCAAACAACGGCCTTTGTACAACCGATTCATTTCGTCTACTAGAATATCTGTGGATTCTTTGACTGTTACAGGCATGAGGAAGCGCGCCGATCCAAATTGGTGAAGCTTATAAAAGTATAAAGTAGTCCGGATGGCGCAACGGTTAGCACGTTCGCTTTCAACGCACTGGGCCCCGGTTCGATTCCGGGGATTTACGTGTCGGACTATGAGCCCACTCAGCTGTTAAATGAGTACCCATTATGGGGTAAATAACTCGGTTGAGCGTGTTGCTGATCACATACCTCTGCACAAAAACCGTCAAGATCTAGAAAATGAGATGATGCTAACTCATCTCGAGGCCGTGGTTCAAATTGGACTGTTGCGCCAGTTATTTATTTTTATTTTATAAAAGTTTAAAAGTATACATAAATATGAAAAAGTATAACTCTAGGCAGTAAAATTCGCCTCCTCCGTTGTGGTCCTCCCACATTCGGCATCATCATTACCAAAGCCACAGCAGCCTTAGCCGCCTTTTCACATGAGTACTTGAGGTGCTCTCGAAATGGCAGCATTGCGCCAATCATCACCCCGAGGCACCTAATTGCTAGTGGTGAAGGTGCTTCCGACTCTAATCTTCAGAGTGTTCCTTCCTTCCTTTTCTGTGATTACAGATGAGAAGGGCATCCGCCTTTTGCTCACTTAGCTCTAGCCCTGCTTTTTCCAGCTACAAATTAATAGTAGTGATTGCTTCGGTGGCATACAATTGAGAAATTGCCGGATCCTTGGCCACCACGATTACAACTATGTCATTTGCGAACCCGACTATAATTACTTCTTCAGGCATTAGCAAATGCAATATGTCGTTGTACATGATGCTCCACAGCAAAGGGCCGAGTAAAGATCCTTGTGGAGCACCTGGTGTTACATTGTACTCTCATGGTCCTTCGCCGGTTTCTTACTGTAGAATTCTAAACGAAAGGTAGCTCTGGATAAGTTGCTTCAAACAGTCAGGTGCACCTATCCTCTGCAAAGAAAAATGAGTGTATTTCCAGTTTGTCGAATTGAAATTATTTTCGACGTCCAGTGTCACGACCGCGCAACATTTGCCGTCACAAAGAGCCTGTTCCTTTAGGTCTGTCACTGTCAAAAAGGCATCGGCAGTCGAGCGTGCCCTTCGAAAACCGAATTGTCGGTATGACGTTCTCTTTTCCTCAACGACGGCAGCTAATCTGCTAAAAGTTATTCCAGCACCTTCCCAGCAATGTCTAACAGGCAAGTTCGACGATATGAATTTGATTCACCCGGCGCGGCGATTGGTCGGATTTTGCTACCAAAATCCAATCAGCCAGTCAAAACCCGATTTGTTTCTAACCATATGGTTATAAACCAGGCAAAAACGTTAAATTTACTGTTTGGCAAACGTTTTCACAACGCTATTATGACTTTTTATACGACAAATTAATTCGTGCTACTTGGGACATGACCAAATAGCTGCCTGTTTGTATTCATCCTCCACCCTAAATGAGCTGCTTCAATTTTTTTTTATTGATCGCAGACGATCGCCACGTCAACGCTCTTTTCTCTTTTTTTGTCTGTGACAGCAGTTCTTGTTCCGCTTGACAGTGATTTGAGTTGATCTGATAAAAGATATTTTCGCTAGATGTCACTGCTGATCGAATCAGATAAGCCTAGGAGTGATAGCTCCCAACGATGCAAAATATTGGCTAATATAAGCACCGCGAAAGATCGGTCAATGCCTAATCAAACATCAAATTATTGACTCTCATACGGAGACTTTAAGTTTCAAAGGGAGAGTCGCCCTCTCACATTGAGGCCCGTTTTCTCAATATCCTGTTAAACTGCTTGTTAACTAACAGAGACATGAGCTGAGCTGTAAACCACCAGTTAAATATTTCCATTTTCTCATACGTCGGCTAAATTACCAATCCAATATGTGTGGAACGCATTTCAAAGCTCAAATTATGGCAAAATTAGCTAATTTTCTTGGCGAAATCCTACAGTCTACCGTATTCTATTCTTTGTTAGTACGCTTCTCAGCATATTCATTTGCGGCTGAGTTTGTTCCAAACCGTTCTGTCCTCTGCATGGGGATGGGAACGTGTTGATGGTGGGTACGAAGATTTCCCGATTTTCGGGATGCTATCGCTATAGCCGCAGATTGTCACCGCTCCGGCGACTCCTCTTCGGAAGGCGGTCTGCCATCTATTTTCAGTACCGTGGAGATGACGGGCACCGAATTTCCAAGGACGTGCTGCTATGATTGGATTGTCGGCGCGGCGGGGAATTTTCGTCGAAAGACCAGTTAAATTGACGTTGTGAGACACGTGGGGAATCCACGAAAACTCGCGGACGTGAAACCAGCGCACAGACAAAGATTTTCCACGAGATCTGCGCGTTAAGCGACGCATGAATCGAAAGAGAAGCGTGGTGATCGCGGGCCTTTAAATGGCGCGGTGTTTCGAAAGGCACTCTAATGGGAGTTACGCGGGGTCGACTCCGAAGGCGTACCACAAAGTCGGGTTGAAATTACGGCCGTAAAAAAAAATTTCGGAAAAAAAAAACAGTTAAGTTCGCGAGTCTAGCAACTATGTATTATCAGATTAAAAAAAACAACGCCCGAACGAAAACATGTCTGACCGCGCCTTCTGGAGAGTTTCCAAAGTTGTCAATCGAATCAGTTTAGAAGACTCTATTCAAACACTCCGTAACCTGCCTGTTGCTCAGTCAGGAATTCTGTGTATTTGGCTGGATCAACCCAACAAGGACCATCGAGAGGAGAAGTGGCGAATCACCCTGGGCCCGAGTTTTTTGGGGGTCGCGGATATGAATATGATTTCAGCTTATGGAATTGACCGTAGCGATGATACAAGTGTTTTCAAAGCAATTTTATTTGCCGCTGCCATTGTTTGTGATAGTCATTTAATAGACTAGAAACTGAAAGTGGTTGAGTATGAAAAATCAGCGGACCGCGGTTTCTTAGTGGATTCCTTTCTAGGGGTTGTGGGAGTCTAGGAAAGTGCAGGCTGCCGGCTGGAAATTGCGGTCGGTATCCTGGGAGGGGGAGAACGGCAGTCGTATAAGCTGGACTTTGAAAGATACTACTATATTTCCAAAAGCTACGTTAAGATAGTGGAGAGAAAGTGGTTGAGCTCTACCAAAAAGAAAACTTTACTCTACTTGTGGTGTTTACACGAGAATGCGTCTCCACCCCAATTTCACTCTACGTAACTTTTGTACAGCATTTTTTGGTAGAGCTCTACAGTGGAGTACTACCAGGTTCACACAGTCTACTTATTTTTGCCTCTGGAAAATATTATTATATATTGAGGAAATAAATCAGTTTGATTGAAAGTATGCAAAAATTAGTCCCAGGATAATGACAGCTACTACAGTTGTGTATTTACTGTTTAGTGGAAAAAAGAAAAAAAGTCGGAAGTGGGCGAAAAAGTGGGTGGAAAAGAGAAAATTTTGGAATTTATCACCAATTATCGAAGAAATTAGAAGCTGATGATTCAGCAGCGCGTTTGCGATTCAACTAACGAAATTAATTTCAATATTTGATCCTTGGATCAGACATATTGGCTGCTTCCCCTTCGATACATTGTTAACCTCCAATAAAGCACAATGACACAGCTCTGCTATCTCCGTTAATTATCAGACGAATGGCGATTTTTAAAAAAACCGTACAGTTATACCAACTTATTCAACTCTACGTATAAGTTGTAGAGCAACTGTAGAGATGAACCAGGCCGAAGCGTATATACCCTAGACTTGTACAGACCTAGTGGTGATACCAAAAGTACCAATTGGTAACGACCATATGCATTCAAAGTGAGTTTCCTATATGGCCAGTTTATAGGGGAGGTTGGCAATCATTCAGGAGGATCTTGACCATTAAAAAAATCAATTAACTAACCCATTCTACAAAGATTTGTCAAATTTTTCAAGTCGCTAGCTTCATTCTATCGAAAGTTACTGCTTATTTGAAGTTTCACTTGTAGAGGAGGTAGGGGTTCCTTGGGTCGGATCTTGCTCATTATTGCCACCAACAAATAAGATCATGCTAAAATACAAACATTTAAACAAAATTTCAAGTCTCTAGCCTCACTCTATCGAAAGTTATTGCTTATTTGAAGTTTCACTTGTAGGGGAGATAGGGGTTCCTTGGGTCGGATCTTGCTCACCACTGTCACCAGCAAATAAGATCATGCTACAAGCACTTAAACAAAATTTCAAGTCTCTAGCTTGACTCTATCGAAAGTTATCGCTTATTTGACGTTTCATTTGTAGGGGAAGTAGAGGTTTCGTTGGTCGGATTTTACGTATTTTCAATATTAGCCAACTGGATCCAATTGCAAACATTTGACCAAAATTTTAAGTCACCAGCGCTATTTTGTCGTAAGTTATCGTTTATTTTAAGTTTCATTTCTAGGGGAGGTAGGGGTTCCTTAGGTCGGATCTAACCCATCTTGAATACTAACTAACCTCATCTTACTTCAAACATTTGACCAAAAGTTAAAGTCGCTGGCTTGATTCTGTCAAAAGTTATCGCTTATTTGAAGTTGCATTTGTAGGGGAGGTAGAGGTTGCTTGAGTGGGATCTTACCCATTTCCAATATCAACCAAGTAGATCTTACTAACAACATTTTGTCAAATTTTCAACTCGCTTGTGTCATTCTATCGAAAGTTATCGTAATTAAAAGAATATTTAATTTTTTGAAATTTGTAGGGGAGGTAGGCGTTCCTTTGATCCGATTATGCCCAACTTACTAGAACTCAAGCATCATCTTATCCCAGGATTACATGTCAAAAATCAGGTGTCTATGTCAATTGGTTCGAGAGTTATAGACAAAAAACCCGAAAAGTAGGGCAGTACGGGCCTCTTTGTAAGAAAATTACCGTTAGTTTTCAACTGATCGATTCTATTTTTGCAGGAGGATAGAAAATTATCCTCACGAGCAATCTACTTAAGCTAGAGCTTTTCATGTTTATTTAATCGGGAGTTATAGACACATTTAATTATTTTATATATATAGGGGAGGTAGGCGTTCTCTTGGCCTGATCATGCCCATTTTCAATACCGACCAAGTAGATTATACTTCCAACATTTGACCAAAATTTCAGGTCTCTAGCTTCATTCTATCGAAAGTTATCGTGCGAACGGACAGACAGACTGACAGACGGACAGACGGACAGACAGACAGACAGACAGACATGGCTAAATCGAATCAGGAGGTGACCCTGATAATTTATAAATATTCATTGCTATACCTCCGGAGCCTCCTTTAAGGTGTTACATATTTCCGTCGTGACAAAAACAATGTACCCTATACTAAAAGTCTAGGGTATAAAAATTTCTCGACGAAAGGTTGTTACACGGTAGAGAAATCTCTATAAAACTGTCTCTACGGAATATTGCGTCTCCGCCGAGAGTTTTCTCTACACTCTATCACTTTTTCTCTACCGTCTAAACGTAGTTTAACACATTAATAATAGCGTCACAATCCCATAGGCAAAATTCATAAAATTTCGGACATCGCTTTTTTTCCCCATCTGGATAACAACCAGAATTTTCGGCGGCACCCTGCAGTCTCCTTCACCTATGGACCCTAGACAGGAATCCATAAGAGTCTCCTGGTCCGCGAATTTTGCTTAGTCAACCCCCGTCAGCTCCTAGTCTATAAAAGCTGTGTATGTTTTATGGATGTTAAAGTTTTTCAGGGTTTTGTAGTAACAACAAAACCCTTATGAAATCGGTCATGCGTCCGTCTGTCCGTCTGTCTGTCTGTTTGTTTGTCTGTCTGTCTGTCTATGAAATATCTCACGAACCGCGGAAGCTACGTGCATGAAATTTGGTGGAAATATGAGGTACTATAATTCTCTGGAGAGATGCGTAGTAATAAGGCCAACTTTAAGGGGAAATGAAGGTTGAATTTTTTTATTTGGTTGATATAGGCAAGTGGGGTATCGTAAAAAAGGTACCGTCGAGTACATTCCATTTGTGGAATTTTCTTTAAACTTGAAGAAAGGGGAAAAGAGGGAGAGGGGAAAATATGTGATCCGAGTTTATCAACCTCCCCCTTCCATTTCGAGACCGTTATACTTAGCAATATGAGAATTTTCAGAAAAGCGGCATTTCACTAGCATGGAAAATTAAAAATAATAGAATTCTGAAATTTCATCAGAAAAGGTTAATAATAGTACATTTCTATAGTTGAAGTTAGCAAACCCCTGCACCCCTTAAGCCCACCCGAGCTGAGAAACATGGATGGCCAATGATAACCAACATTATAGGCAATCATATTTTCTAAACTTCATTACAATTACATTATATTTAATAATAGTACATTCATTTAAAGTTAGGCATTTTGATACTATCCATACAAAAAATACACCAACCGGCCTCATGCATAGGTGCGAGTACTACTTGCATGTTGTTTTTCGTAGTGCCAATTGCAGTTATAAATTTAACCAATTTTGGAAAGGTAAAGATTGGTTGGGGCGGTGATTCTAACAATAATTATTTATACAATTTCTTTCTTTAGGGTTTTGTGTCTTATATCTTACAAAATCGGTCAAATGTCTGTCTGTCCGTCTGTCCATAGAATATCTCACAAACGGCTGAAGCCACGCACATCAAATTCGGTGAGAATGTGTGGAAATGCTATAATTCGCTGGAGGAAGCGATGTGTTGCAATTAACCAACTTTAAGGGGGGGTCCACATAGAGGCAAAATTAAGGTCAAATTTTTTTTATCCACTGGTATAGAGAAGTGGAGTGTCGTGACAAAGTAATGTTGAGTACATTTCATTTTTGAAATTTGTATTTTAGAAAGAGGAACAGTGGGGGAGGAGAAAGTATTAGATCGTCATTTTTCCCAGCCCCTTTGCATTTTGTGGTCGTTACACTTAGGGCCTTCGTCCACAGACGCAACGCGACTCGAACGCGACTGCAACCCAACGTGTTTGCGACGGTTGCACAAAAGTCGCGTTGCATGCTCTTCGTCCACTGACGCAACGCAACTCTTCTGCGACTCGTGTTGTGATAAAATGAAACCACTAGTTTGTACAGAGATTTCGCTCGCGTACTGATATGTGAAATGTTGTGTTTTGAGTGAGAGGATGATAAGGACGGCCAGTGATATGGAAATGTATCTTTTTTTTGGCAATGTATTTTTTTTTTGCGTTTGCGATTTGTGGCTGTGAAATGCAGAATTTTTGTATAGTATGTACGTGAGGCGAACGTATGAAAGAGGGGAATGTTTTGACTACTGTTGATGGCGTTCTGAGTCCTTCAATGAGGAAAAGGACTTTTCAGCAGTGAAGTCAAATACGGGCAATATGAATATCCTTGAGTTTGAGGTCCTTCGGTGAGGAAAAAGGATATTCCTGATAATTAAGGGGAATATGGGCAAGATAGGTACCACATGAATCGGAGTGATAAGGCGAATGTTGTAGAGTACTGTTCATGTCATTTTGAGTACTATGGATGGCATTCCGGATCCTTCGGTGGCGACAAGGATATTCGAAAAAGGATACTTTTGGCAGTGAAGCGAAATACGGTCAATATGGGTGTCATATGAATCGGGGTGGACACCCGAATATCCAGAAGTAGTGCAGATGGCATTTCGAGTCCTTCGGTGGCGAAAAGGACATTCAAGAAAGTCAATTGAAATATGGGCAATATGGGTGTCATATGAACCGGGGTGAAGAGGCGAATGCCTAGGAGTACTATGGATGGCATTTCGAGTCCTTCGGTGCCGATAAGGATATTCGAAAAAGGATACTTTTGGCAGTGAAGCGAAATACGGTCAATATGGGTGTCATATGAATCGGGGTGAACACCCGAATATCCAGAAGTAGTGCAGATGGCATTTCGAGTCCTTTGGAGCGAAAAGGACATCCACGAAAGTCGAATGAAAAATGGACAATATGGGTGTCATATGAACCGGGGTGAAGAGGCGAATGTCCGGGAACACTATAAATGACACTTAGAGTCCTTCGGTGCCGACAAGGACATTCGAAAAAGGATATTTTTGCTGGTAAGGCGAAATATGGGCAATATGGGTGTCGTATGAATCGGGATGAAAAGACGAATGTCCAGGAGTAGTGTAGATGGCATTTCAATTCCTTCGGTGACGAAAAGGATATTCACGAAAGTCAAGTGAAAAATGGGCAATATGGGTGTCATATGAACCGGGGTGAGGAGGCGTAGATGTAGATAGCATTTCGAGTCCTTCGTCTACTTGCGCAGCATTTACTCGAAAATGGTGGTGCGGACCAGAACAACGCTCGTATGGGTGCAGTACATGGAAAATTTCCGTAGGAGTTACCAGAAAACTGCACTCCTGCGCGCCATCGTACTCTGTTCTGGGGAATAGGGTGAAGCTTACAACAGACTTACCCGGCGCCTGGTTGATACGACGAGCGATGTCCTGCTCCGTATCAAACTGTTCCACAGAGGCACGGAAAAATTCTGTTGTTGTCTTTACGAACAACAATAAGTTGGCCAAAGAAACCCTCCTCGTTTTTTCTTTGGAAAATGAGATGTATTGTTCTTCGTTTTCAGACAAGAATCTGCCTCATAAAATAATCGTCTTCCATTTCCGATTCATGTGACACCCATTTCGCTTTTCGCTTCACTGCCAAAAACATCCTTTTTCGAACATCCTTGTCGCTACCGAAGGATCCAGAATGCCATCTACAGTACTCCTGGACATTCGCCTCATCACCGCGGTTCATATGACACCCATATTGCCCATATTTCGCTTCACTGCCAAAAATATCCTTTTTCGAATGTCCTTGTTGCCACCGAAGGACTCGAAATGCCATCCATAGTACTCCTAAGCATTCGCCTCTTCACCCCGATTCATATGACTTCCATATTGCCCATTTTTCACTTAACTTCCAAGAATGTTTTTTTCGCTCCGAAGGACTCAAAATGCTATCTGCACTACTGCTGGATATTCGGGTCTTCACCCCGATTCATATGACACCTATCTTGCCCATATTCCCCTTCTTTACCAGGAATATCCTTTTTCCTAGCCAAAGGACTCAAAATGTCATGAACAGTACTCCAGAGCATTCGCCTTATCACTCCAATTCATATGACATCCATCTTGTCCATATTCCAGTTTATTATTCATCCCCCGATTCATATGCCACCCATATTGCCAATGTTTTACTTCAACAGTAGTCTGGTACATTCCCTTATCATTCATTATCAACATTATCATTCACTTATCAAACATTCTCCTCGCGTACAATTAAAAATCCCTCACCTACAGCTGCTGAAATTCATACTCACTCAAATATCAAAACACCAGAAACCAAGAAAAAGTCGCACGAAAGTCGACATGCGACCGGACAGCCAAGTCGCTTTGGAGTCGGTCGCGTCCGAGTTGCGTTGCAGTCGCACCAGTGGACGAGGTTCCACTCAAAAACACGTGTCCGACTGTAATGCGACTCCCGTGCGACGCCCATGCAACTCGTTTTTGAGTTGGATCGCAGTTGCGTTGCGTCTGTGGACGAAGGCCCTTAGAGTCCTACATACTTGCATATTGTTTTTCATAGAACGAATTCTAGTTAACAATTTCTGTAAGGGCAAGGATTGGTGGCTGAGGAGGGGGTCGGGGGCGGACATGCAAACACAAAAATTTGATTTAAATGTTGGAAAAATTGTAAAAATAATCTTTGAAAAACGACCCAACCGTAAAATCAAATAGGCATACTAACATGTAGCTGATTTTTTTCTACTTACGGTGGGTATTTAGGGGACCAACTTAGGAAAGGTACATACATAAATACGGAAGTAGCCTACGTTAGTAAGATTGACGGGCATCGTTGGTTTGCAAAATACCTGTGACATTGATGCATTTTGTTATTACCCTATCCTTAACATTTCGTACCACACATGCGGGGGCTACGATTTTGAACTTTTGGCCCAGCTACCTACCCTATTTGGTTAGCCACACTTTTTGCTGGGTAGTCTTTACCCCCGTTCGGCGATAAGTCGGAATCGCTGCGGCGAATTCTTACTACCCACAGATTCAATCGTGGCCATGACGGGATTAGAACTCGCAGAACCGATATGATGAGATATTATACTGATGCCACAATGCACGGAGCTACCCCCGAAATGGTAAAGCCAAAGAACCATTTATTCTTCTATGATTTTGCCAACTCAACATTTTACCGACCCAGCAAAGTACCAGAATAGTTAACTTGATACTGCATGCATATGTATTTATTGATTTCAAGCATCTTCTTAAACTGAAGGGCGATATCGGTATTTAGGACTTGGCGTAAAACAATTGTCTGTCAACAACCTATGGCAGATAAAGAATTTGACATTCTTAACTCCAAAAAAGAACCATAAATATATTTCCCTATATCTTCACCACAGTGCTTTCTCTCGAACGATGCTAAATAAAAATTCGTCTTCACTTAGGACAGAAATTATACGAGTAGTCACTGATACTAGCGGAAACAACTTAAAGGCCATTTCAAGTGTAAGGAAGGAGCCGAACGTCAAGATGAACGACGACAGGCGCCTCAAGTTCAAGAGATTTCAGTCCTTGTTTTTAAGAAAATGGTGCATTGCAGTCAAGAGAAAACGAATGGAAAAACTTCCAAAGTGGATATGAAATCAGACGAATATTTTTGCAATCCGTTTTCTCCGAGTATTTAAAGTTATAATCAGAAGTGCGACGATGATGACAACGACGTCGAGTTGATATGGAGAAAAGTTTTCAATTCAATGTTGAAGTGACGATAAGTTTGCATTCGAAAGATAGTTAGAACTTGGAGAGAGACGAAGTCGTTGAAGTTGGTCGAAATTTAGTGCTGTAAAAGAGGGAGGAATATTTTGTTTAGAGGCGCTATTTATTGTAGATATAAATCTTCAAACAAATAGTCGACTATTCCAAAGAGTATAGCGAGGACGTTTTGTCGCAACTTCTACTTTTCTTTGAGACATGTTGTTACTTGTGTTACCTTTCCTTGAAGCAATCTGTTGTTTTTGTGAGACCGACAACGAAACTCCAGAACACATCAGGGCATAGCACAATAGACTCATTGTAGCAGTGCTTGCAGTTCTCTTGGAGTTCAAGGCTCATCTATCTACCGCATTTGCGGATTTTTTTGTGGTTTTACTCCATTAATGCTTCTTCATCGCTTTCAGTATCAACTTTGCCTTAATGTATTGTGTCTGTTTTTCAGACTTAAATTTTTTCCCTTGAAACAGGACAGTTGACAGCGACTTTTCACAATAATAGCTGTATTTCTTGAAGTGTTTCAATGTACACATTGAACGATGGAATGAGCTCTGCAGCAGCAGTGCCATACCAGTATACGATAGTAATTCGATCAAAATCCATATTGATTCACCTCCATATCGTTACAAATCACAACCCAAATCCACTCAATGTTTTTCAATACGCGGTACTAGTATTGGTTTTATGAGCACCGGTACTCCAAACTATAAAGAACTCGATACTAAAAAATCCGACTCATGGTTTAAAAAACCGGTGGTCGAAAAACGTGGTCAAAAAACCGGGACTCAAAAAACCGGGCAACCTCAGATTTTCCAGCTGTTTTGCTATCAGTTGCACTATTCCTTCTCCAAACGGTTCCTCATTACCTTTGCTATCAGTTTTTCTGTCAGTTCTGCTATCCGTTTTCCATAAGCTTTGAGTAGGATTGTAAAAAGTTAGTAAAACTGATGCAGAACCAGTAGCAAAATTGGTTGTTAAACTGATTGAAAATGAATGGAAAATGAATAGCTAAATTGGTGGCGAACGGGTAGTAAATCTAATGGAGAACCGATAGCAAAACGAATGGAGAACGGACAGACAACTGAAACGATATGAAACCGAGGTGATGACCTTTAAAATTTATTTTCACATGTTTTCTTTTTTCCGAGAAAACAAGTGAAAAAAAATCCAGGAAAAGAAATCTTTTTACGTTTTAACTTAAAACGAACCAAGTTGATTGGCCGAGTTTCCAGAAGAGACGGATCCTGATTTTAATACCGTGAGTGATGGCGAATGACAAATACGTAAGTTGCTGTGCGTCCGTGAGTGAGACACCCGGTATTAGACTTCAAATCAGTCTTTTAGAAAAAATGCCTTTGATATCTATAGCCCAGGAAATGACTTCTCATTTGGCGTGTCTAGTCTAGAAATACTACTAATTTGCCTTAACCTCTAGTGAGGCATAGCGTGTCAACCACTCCTGCCCGCCATTGTACTCGTTCTCGGCAATGGGGCGCAACTCCCCAAAAGACTTACCCAGCGGCACAAATCGTCGCCATGTGATTCTAGGACTCCATCTTGTTCGGCCTTGGTTGGAATTAGGGTTTTATTTCATGGCATCATCATCACTTACATTATCACTCTTCTGCAATGTGTGACTTACCCACTGCCATTTTCACCTGCGTATCAATTCGTTGATTGGCATCTGGCCCGTACGCCAGGTTAGCTCTTCATTCGATATTGTTTCGGGCCGGAAAATTCTTAGAATTCGACGAAGATATGAGTTGACGAAAACTTGCAGCTTTCTGGTAACACTTACGGGTACTTTCCATCTATTGCTACCATACAAAAGCACAGACAGTACCAGGGAGCGAAACAGGCCAGGCTTGGTCTTGATGCTGAGATATTGCTTTTCCAGATTTTGGACAGCATGCCGTAGGCGCATTTAGCCTGGTTCATATGACGAGCGTTGTCCTGCTCCGTACCACCATTCTCGGCAACAATGCTACCCAGGTAGACGAAGTACACAGGCTGCCCATTAATATTGATGGCAATAGGTGTCGGATTTCGTTTTCGCAATGGAGGGCTTAGAACCTTTGTTTTGTTGGTATTAATCTTTAGCCCAAAATTGCTTGCCTCCCTCTCAAGGTCTAACACCAATGCGGACAGATCCATGATTTTGTGGGAGAGTAGGCATATGTCGTCAGCGTAGCCAAGATGTTGTAGATAAGAAAGTCAATCGAATTCCTCTGTCTAGTCCGGATAGGGCTGCATGCAACACATCACCGATCACCATGAGGAATAGGATCGGTGAGAGGATGCACACCTGCTGGACTCCCCCGACACCATACCTTTATGCTGAACGCGACATTTCGCGCCGTCATAGGTTGCCTTAATAATAGCTACAAGTTTCTCAGGGATGCTTCTCCTGCGCAAGGCCGTCCATATATAATCCCGGTTCACACTATCGGAAGCCTTCTCGAAATCGATGAAAGCAAGTGAAGCGGAGAATCGTACTCAGCGCATTGCTCGATGATAGTTCGCAAGGTGTTACTGTGATCGACACGGGAAAATCCGGATCGAAAACCAGACTGTTTTATCAGTTGTGCTTTCTAAGCTCGCCTTTAGTCTTTCCAGGACGATTTTAGCTATTATCTTGACAACAGCAGGAAGCACACAAATGCCTCTCCGCTTATTATAGTCTGTGAGGCTGCCGTTCTTTGGAAGTTTGATGATCAAACCTTCCTACCAGTGGGAAAGGTTTCTGTACTCCATGCTTTATCAGCAAGTGGGTGCAGTAAATCGGCAGTTACGCTTGGCGTTGCTTGATAAAGTTCGACAGGGATACTGTCGAGTCCGGTGGCCTTTCCTCGTTTTAGTGCAATAATTCCAGTGACTATTTCTTCTTTAGTCGGGGTAGTGGACCGTATACGCACATTTTGATGGTTAGCTAAATTATCTATATGAGGGGGAACTTCACCAGAGTTTACACGGTTGAAGACCGCGACGAAGTGTTCTTTCCACCGCCTCATTTGATCTTCTTCCAAGATAAATAGCTTTCCATCACTATCCTTCACCGGACGTTGGCAGAAGTTGCGTACATCTGTAAACTCCTTGATGATACTGCATACGGCGTTTAAGTTGTTATTTCTTGCGGCTTCCTCGGCTGAGGCTAAAAGAGAATTAACATAAATTTTTTTATCGCGTCGTACACTACGCTGAACTTCTCGTGGTTTCTGACGGTAAAGAATTTCAATGCTACTTTGATTGTCGTCTGATGCTGCAGCTAAACGAACCTTCAGTTCTTTTCTTTCAACAATCCGCTTCCATGAAACGTTGGACATCCAGGGCTTATTCCGGCAATCCGTGTTTGTGCCAAGGATGGTATCGGCGCTATCAATGTACGCATTTTTTATGGCATCCGAGTTTTCATTTATGTCACTATCTGGGTGACTAGTTATCTCAGCTGCTTTTTGCGCAAGATGGTCATTATATTGTTGTAAAACAGCTGGATTTTTTAGTCGATCGGAGTTGAATTTGCGGCACCTGAGTTTTTCGTCGGTAGGACGACGCACGGTTGCAATACGCAATCGAACATTAGCGATTATAAGATAGTGGTCTCTTCCCATTCCAATATCGGCACCCTCCTTGTTTCGCACATCGAGGAGGCAACTCTTGAATCTTTTACTAATGACAAAGTGGTCGGTCAACAGAAGATCAACTGATTTTGTGCTGGTCCTTATGCTCAAACCGAGTACCACCGATGACGAGACTGTGAAAGTTGCAGAACTCTACAAATCTTTCCCCGTTGTCGTTACGATCACCAAGACCGTGTCTCCCCATCACATGTCGGAGCCCAGCGCCAACTTTTGCATTCAAATCTCCCATAACCACTATAATGTCACCTTTAGGTGTTCTGCTCTGAACGGCGTTTAGTTCTTCGAAGAAGGAGTATTTCGCAAAGACACTGTCGGGTTCAGTTGGAGCATAGCATTGTATTATTGAGATGTTTCTCATTTTGGTCGGGAGCCTGGCGTTCATGATTCGTTACGTGCGACTCTGGTTAAAAGGAGTCCCACACCTGACTCACGACATTACCGGTAGCTTTATCGGAGTTCAGCATACCCGTTGGAGAGGTAAATTCTGTGCTGTTCCACTATCTTATCTCACTAACTCCTAAGATGTTTAAGTTCTACCTCAGAAATTCTCTCTCTAATTGAAGAAACCATGCGTTCTGGGGATCTTCTGATCCATTGTCCAGGAGACTACGCACATTCGAGGATCCAATCTTTTTCATTGTACGATAGCCAAAAGTTGTAACCGTTGAGTTAGAACTTATCCGAGGCATAGTTAACGTTTTAACCTTTTAATTCCTAAGCCTATTACCACTCGCGCGGCAGTCAAGCTGCCGGTGAAGACTTTTAGTACGATATACTCCTAGTATCAACCAACATTAATGCTTAGTTTCAGAATTTCTTGAATTTTTTCACTTGATTTTTATTCCTCACTTGGGGTATAACTGGAAAAGGCAATACAGAATCTAAAGAGCCTTTTAATACTCGGAAATCGTAAGAGGAAAAACAACACTTCAAACGAAAATTTCATCGATTCCGGCAACTAAATACAACAACATAGGTTGCATATTTTTATCAACCTTATTCATATAATTTTATAAAGGGTTTTATTATTTGCCATCTGTTCCGGACACAAGAATGAATTTAATACTTATTTGTGGTAAATTTCTTGCCTACAACGTTTTCTTTGACAACTTTTTTTCCCAATAAACGGTAAAAAACTAAAAAAAAAAAAAAAGGAAAAAGCCTGACAAAAAAAAATATTATTATTATTTCTTTTTTAATTATCGACTTTAAGCTGTTGAAATTTATCGTAGAAATAAAGTGCTTGTTAGCACAATTTCATTTACTGAATGTCTATTTAGCGTTTATCCGATAGAAAACGATAAAAGGAACCTTATCTGACTTTTAAATTTTACTAGAGAAATAAACTTCAAAAGTCCGCCAACAACATTTTATCGACCAGTTTACTTGTTAAATATCGGGCAGTTTAACGAGACATTGAGAATGCGGGCCTATATCTTTTAGGTTCTATAATCGCATCTACCCTGTATTAACCCACTTGGTCAGTACATCCTCCTCAATGTTTCGATGTTTCTAAATCAAATTTTCACACTGATTGAGTAAGATCCCTCTAACTCCCAATATGCTACCGATTACTTTCCAGAGAAGTGGACAATAAAACATTTCGAAAACAGCCCGAAAACTTAAATCACCTCTGGAAAGCACTTAGCATCTCTTTGCAGAATATCAACATTATTTTTTGGTGTCCTTTCCCTTAGGGCAGAATTATGGTGCAATTTAGACCTTACAATTGCGCCTAGCCCGCAGTGAACATTTCGGTTGGTGTCCTGGACAGTTTTCTTGATTTGTTGGAATAGTTCTTCGTTTTTTTCCTCGATTTTTTTTCAGCGTTCTGGAACGGGAAACATTTGCCATCATTTCAATCGCCTCCCATTATTTGCTATCACACATAAGGTGGGCAAAACAAGAATTGAAGCGAAGAGTCCTTGTGATATGATTCCGGTGAACATTCATTATACGACATCTAGATATTCTCTTTCAGAGGGCGGAAACAACCTACGGCTTCATGTCTCCGTACAGACTTTTTGAGTGAAATTTATCTTTTCCTGTTTTTCTATCCCTCGCTTCGACTTACATGTCTCGTGTGAAATGACTCCTGTTCAGTGCCGGGAGCAGAAACCAAAAGACATGCCTCAAAAGACGGTTAAGTCGCATTAGATTCGATCATAATTCATTTGGCATAAGTTGGTTTTGCCCGACGAGCCAGTTGGCCAGCAAGGACATTTCTGGTTTCGTTCGGATGAGTCGGGGACAGTGCTCGGATGGGAAGTTTGGTAATTAAGAAAATTTATTTTTATTGCATATCGTGCAAGGATAAGTACTGAGGAAAGGCATTTGCTGCTGTTCTAGTCTGGTCATCCATTTGAGGTAATGGATTGGAATTGAATTCAGGCATTATGGCTTCGATATGTTTTCCTTTTTTTGGCATCTCGGTATATAATTGAGATAGAGGAGCTATTTTGCATTTTGTACGAGGAAATGGCATGACGTATGCAGACAGATGGTCCTGATAGTTTCAAGAATATATTGCGAAGCCTGTGATTACTTTCTTATACGCTGAACATTCAGTCAAGGGAATGGTAATATTTATTAGCTAATGAATAATTTGCCTTTGTATATAGAAAATTATAGAAAATTATATTCTTTCCCTTTAAAGGACGTTGTACACTTCATCGTGAAGGTGAAAATGGAAAAATGTTTTCTTGGAAAATATCAATGAAAATAACTTTTTGCCGGCAGCAGCAGCGGCATTGCCTGTGTCTTGGCTTATTAAACCGCATTCGCCTTGAGCGAATTACATTGGGGCAGCGGCAGCAGCATCGGCAGCATTACTTTTTTTTAGCTAAATTCCAAATGCGGCTTTAGTGGCGGGATCTATCTATTTATCTATCTATCTGCCATAGTTGCTGATTTCAATGATGCTTGGAAAGCAGAATAGCCAAGACACAGTCCAAGCCGCTGCTGCCGCCGGCAATGAAATCGCAAATGTCTAGCTTTATCTTGAAACTTTCATGCACTATTTTGCTCCACATCGTCTTCCATTGTCTCAACCATTACTTCCTTCCTGTAACCAACATTTTTGTTAGTTTTTTTAAAGACGTTTTACATATTCCGTTGTTCCCGGGGAACAAAAACGACTGTGAACAGAAAAAATAATTCTCACCATGCGATAACTGTCAAATCTTTTCACGGAGCTGTTGATCGGGGAAAATTTGTAAAATATTTTCATGTTCACGTTCACGGTGAAGTGTAAAGAGCGCTTAAGCCAAAACATAAATGTGCAAATTTTGAAATGTTATAGTACGTTTACGTGGGATTCGTCGAAATCTTCGTGAAATCCGACGGATTTGGCATACATTTTATTGCCAAACGAAATCTTGATACTTAGCAAGGACACCATGAAATCCTCCTGAAATCGCGATTGAAATCCTGATTTGACATGGTAATGCTTAAAATTCTATCATGGTGAATATTCGAGTGACAGTTAAAAATAAATATTTAATTGTCAACTGTCAAGTTAAAATTTGACTATTAATTGACGTAAAAACCCAATTTAATTTATTAATTGTCAAATGAAATCTGAAAAGTATCAGCGTAAACACTATCGGGATTTCGGGGCCAGCTATTCGAAATCCGCGATTTCAAGTCCAGCGTAAACGTACTATTAGGTTATCGCATTCTTATGTTTACAGCATAATCCTTCTTTACGGCATATGTGAGAGTTATATAAAACCTTTTGGTAGGGTAATTTTCTTTACACTGTATCGTCCCAAACATCGAGGACTGCACATTATTTTTTTTTGCGCACAATAAGAATAAAAAAAAATACATTTAGTGTATGCTGATTTTGTTTTTCAATACAATATTTAAAAATAAAGTAAGAACAAAAACTAAAACAACACAATTTTTTAACTTTAAAAAAGAAATTATACTGAGCAACATAAAATAAAAATGAATGTTTTGTTGCAAAAAAAAACGGATTTTTCCGATTCATGCGGTTCAGAGAGAGCACCGCGAATTTAGTGGTAAAAATGGCACAGATCTGCGCGCCCAATGAAACACTTTTGCAACTATAGTATTTCCATTGATTACCAATAGTTATAAATGAAATCTGTATTGGATCATGAACACGTTTTATTTTTTTAAAGCAAAACTAGCAAAAATGACTAAACTTGCCTTTCTAAACTCGAAATCTGTGTGTAAGCTTCCTATCGGGTTATGAGCACACCTTGCGCCGGATTTATAATCATCATCATCGTGGCACAACAGCCCGATATCGGGGCCTCGCCGCCTCGATCATCGTCCTCCAATTGTTTCGGTCACGTAACCGAATTCTCCAATTTCGGAAACCTATAAGTTGTGCGGCGTCATCATCTACTGAATCTTTCCAACGAGCTCTCGGTCGTCCCCGCAGCTTTCCTCCGTCGACGAGTCGTCTATTCAATATTTTCTTAGGCATGCGGTCATCGTCCATTCATTGTACATGCCCTGCTCTGTTGAACGATTCTCGAAACTTCCAGCTCATCGTACAATTCGTACAGCTCATGGTTGTTGGATGCGCCATCTATTTCAGTCGCAAACAGCTCCAAAAATTCGTCAAAAGACCTTTCATTCAAATGTGTTTATAACGCTTTCGGAGACTTGAGTTAGGGTCCAGGTTTCGCAGCCATACCATAGCACAGATCGTATGGTGATTTTATATATGTTGACCCTCATATTTCTGCGCAAATGCTTCGATTTCATTGTTGGGAGGACCGAGGAGAAAGTCGTATATGCTAGCTGCATCCGTCGCTTGATTTTGCCCATTTCACTGGCATCCTTTGACAGGTTGATACCCAGGTATGTGAAGTCGCTTACGAATTCGATGCTGAGGTCCCCGACGTTGATGTTCGGTTGTTCTGTCGTCTTTCTTCTTGATTGTATCATCATTTTAATTTTATTTTTGTTGCTCCGACCAACTTCTTTTGGACCTTGTCAAGATAATGTAGAAGATCTTGTGCGGCGGGCAGGTTTCGAGTCATAATGTTAATGCCATCCGTATATATCTACTCTGTTTATTATATAATAATATGTATACTATTCGGCTTAACCCCTAGCGCGCTCGGTGGCCGTGGTCGTTCGTTCACCGCTCTACGATACTAATCTAGAGCTCGGAGTTCAAATCTCGGTGCGATCAAAAATTGCCTGTGGGTACTAATAGAATGCCTATAGAGGGGTCAAGGCAATTAAAAAACATAACATACGAGTACAACCCCTAGCGGGGCACAGCGCTTCAACAATTTCCTAGTGGCTTAGTTGATGTTTCATTAGCATAAACTTGTTTAGGACGATCAATGTTGCTAGCATGTACCCCTTCCAATTACGGGGAATATGTACTTCTGACAAGTCGGTACAGGTTGTGACCTATTGTTATGTCCCACAGTGACATAGATGGGGGGAAGGCGGTAATCAAGGGGATAGATCGCCTCCCTCCTCATAAAATAAAAATAAATAACTGGCGCAACAGTCCAATTTTGGACCAAGGCCTCGAGATGAGTTAGCATCATCCCGTTTACTAGATCGTAACGGTTTGTATGTGTAGATGTGTGTGATTAGCAACACGCTCAACCGAGTTATTTACCCCAAATGGGTACTTATTTAACAGTTGAGTGGGCTCATAGTCCGACACGTAAATCCCCTTTTTTATCAAAAACCACCGCACTCAATAGGAATCGAACCGCGGCCCAGTGCATAGAAGGCGAACGTGCTAACTGTGTCGCCATACTACCTCCCCCCTCATGGGTTCTAATATAATCGCTAATATATTATGAATAATCATAAATACTGATTTTAAAATTAAAACTCAAATTCGTTTAAAATAAAAACACAAAAGCTTCACTAGAAGTAAAGTCATCAGTCCGATACATAAAAGCTTACTTGTGGCGTTGTTTCCTTTTTGCAGCCATTCATCTATGATGACATCAACCAGATGAGTGGTGCATGACTACTTAAGTTTTTCTGTATCCTACGTCAGTGAAAACTCACAATAGAAATGCCAAATGCGGGTGTGTCTCAATGAAAACTATGTGTGCAATTGAATGTGCGCGCGCCATGCGGTATCTTTAGTCACAAGACGTAGAAATCAAAATTTTTTTTAGACTTTATCGAGGCTTTTTTTTTCACTCATAAGTCAGTGATAATTTACAGTAAAAAATAAAACTAGCCCAAACTTACGGAAGAAACCTTAAAATATTCGGCGCCTAACGTGGGGTCAGTGTGATTTTATCTAGCACTAGTTTACTGACCAGACAAAATCACACTGACCCCACGTTGGGTGTCGATTTTTTTTACAGGATTTTTCGATTAGTTCATTGACTAGATGAAAACATATTGGGCGCTGCATATTTTTAAGATTTTTCGACTACTTTTATTTTTCATTGTAAATTTTCTCTGACATACCGAAGCCGAAATGGACTATCGAAATGCGCGTGGTACAATTAGTCACAAGACAAAGCACCAGCCCCGAGTGGATATTGAAAAAAATGTAGTGCTGATGACATATCTCCTCCCTCCGCAGAAACCTATCTAAGCAACTGACGCTCCACACCACAGGAGAACTATAACACATACATCCATAACCGAATTTGTACTCGTGATTGAACGGTATGATTAGACGTCAGACTGACAAGACTCTACGCACTAAGTTACCGGCCTCCTCGGTATATTATAAGAAGTGCAGAGAGAGAGAGAGGGGGGGCAAAAACTCCTCTTCCATAGTCCTCCGCGTGGGCGCCCCCTGGAACGGCAGTGGTCACTGACCATTGCCAACCAACGTCAAGCCGCCAGTGATGGCGGTGCGATGATTTGGTTGAGGTACCCCTGTGGTGTGGGGTGTGAAAAAAATACCACGGCCTTTCCCTTTGAGGGCCTGTCGTTAAAACCGACAATCAAAGGACAGGATGTGTATGCCAGCAGCTTGCACTATCCAAAATCTTTATATGCTAACGAAACGTCAACTATGCCTCGGATAAGGACTGACTCAACGGTTACAACTTTTAGCTATCGTACAATGATAAAGATTGGATTCTGGAATGTGCGTACTCTCCTGGACAATGGATCAGAAGGTCCCCAGAACGCACGATTTCTTCAATTAGAGAGTGAATTTCTGAGGTACAAATTAAATATCTTAGGAGTTAGTGAGATAAGATAGTGGAACAGCGGAGAATTCATCTCTCCAACGGGCAGCACTGTAATGTTGTACTCCGGTAAAGCTACCGGTAGTCGTCGTGAGTCAGGTGTGGGGCTCTTTTTAACCAGAGCCGCGCGAAACTGTCTCTTATCCTGGGAACCGGTCTCTGACAGGGTCTTGACCGCCAGGTTCCGGACCAAAATGAGGAACATCTCAATAATACAATGTTATGCCCCTACTGAACCCGACAATGTCTTGGCAAAAGACTCCTTCTACGAAGAACTAAACGCCGTTCAGAGCAGAACACCTAAAGGTGACATTATAATGGTTATGGGTGATTTGAATGCGAAAGTTGGCGCTGATAACTATGGGCTCAGACATGTGATGGGGAGACACGGTCTTGGTGATCGTAATGACAACGGTGAAAGATTTGTAGAGTTCTGCAACTTTCACAGTCTCTTCATCGGTGGTACTATGTTTGAGCATAAGGACCACCACAAAATCAGTTGGTCCTCTGTTGATCGGCGCAGAACACAAAATCAGATCGACCATTTTGCCATTAGTAAAAGATTCAAGAGTTGCCTCCTGGACGTGCGAAACAAGAAGGGTGCCGATATTGGGATGGGAAGAGATCATTATCTTATGATCGCTAATGTTCGATTGCGTATTGCAGCCGTGCGCCGCCCCAGCGACGAAAGATCCATGCCCCGCAAATTCAACACCGCTCGACTAAAAAATCCAGCTGTCTTACAACAATATAATGACCATCTTGCGCAAAAAGCGGCTGAGATAACTAGTCACCCAGATAGTGACATAAACGAAAACTGGGATGCCATAAAAAATGCGTACATTGATAGCGCAAATACCATCCTTGGCCCAAACCCGGATTGCCGGAATAAGCCCTGGATGTCCGACGCTTCATGGCAGCGGATTGTTGAAAGAAAGGAGCTGAAAGTTCGTTTGGCTGCAGCATCAGACGACAATCGAAGCAGCATCGAACTCCTTTACCGTCAGAAAGCTCGAGAAGTTCAGCGTAGTGTGCGACGCGATAAAAGAGCTTATGCCAATTCTCTTTTAGCGTCAGCAGAAGAAGCCGCTAGAAGTAACAACTTAAATGCCGTATACGGTGTCATCATGGAGTTTACAGGTGGTCGTAACTCCTGCCAACATCCGGTGAAAGATAGTGATGGAAAGCTACTTATCTTGGAAGAAGATCAAATGAGGCGGTGGAAAGAACACTTCGTCGCGGTCTTCAACCGTGTAACCTCTGGTGAAGTTCCCCCTCATATAGATAATTTAGCTAACCATCAAAATGTGCGTATACGGTCCACTGCCCCAACTAAAGAGGAAATAGTCACTGCAATTATTGCACTAAAACGAGGAAAGGCCGCCGGACTTGACGGCATCCCTGTCGAACTTTATCAAGCAGCGCCAAGCGTAACTGCCGATTTGCTGCACCCACTTGTTGATAAAGCGTGGAATACAGAGACCTTTCCCACTGAGTGGAAGGAAGGTTTGATCATCAAACTTCCAAAGAAGGGTAGCCTCACAGACTGTAAAAATTGGAGAGGCATTTGTGTGCTTCCTTCCGTTGCCAAGATAATAGCTAAAATCGTCCTGGAAAGACTAAAGGCCCACTTAGAAAGCACAATTGATGAAGAGCAGGCTGGTTTTCGATCCGGATTCTCCTGTGTCGATCACATTAACACCTTGCGAATCATCATCGAGCAATGCGCTGAATACGATTCTCCGCTTCACTTGCTTTTCATCGATTTCGAAAAGGCTTTCGATAGTGTGAACCGGGATTCTATATGGGCGGCCTTGCGCAGGAGAGGCATCCCTGAGAAGCTTGTGGCTATTATTAAGGCAACCAATGACGGCGCGAAATGTCGCGTTCTGCATAAAGGTAAGGTGTCGGGGGACTTTGAGATTCGCAGTGGAGTTGGGCAGGGGTGCATCCTCTCACCGATCCTATTCCTCATTGTGATCGGCGATGTGTTGAATGCAGCCCTATCCGGACTCGACAGAGGAATTCGATTGACTTTGACATCTTATCTACAACATCTTGACTACGCTGACGACATATGCCTACTCTCCCACAAAATCATGGATCTGTCCGCAATGGCGTTAGATCTCGAGAGGGAGGCAAGCAAGGTTGGGCTAAAGATTAATACCAACAAGACCAAGGTTCTTAGCCCGCCGTTGCGAAAAATAAATCCGACACCTATTGCCATCAATATTAATGGGCAGCCTGTGGAGAAGGTGGACAACTTCGTCTACCTGGGTAGCATTGTTGCCGAAAATGGTGGTACGGAGCAGCACATCGCTCGTCGTATCAACCAGGCTAAACGCGCATACGGCATGCTGTCCAAAATCTGGCAGAGCAGTTATCTCAGCATCAAGACCAAGCTGGGCCTGTTTCGCTCCCTGGTACTATCAGTGCTTTTGTATGGGAGCAGTACATGGAAAGTTTCCGTAGGAGTTACCAGAAAGCTGCAAGTTTTCGTCAACTCATGTCTTCGTCGAATTTTAAGAATTTTCCGGCCCGATACAATATCAAATGAAGAGCTAAGTCGGCGTACGGGTCAGATGCCAATCGACGAATTGATACGCAAGCGAAAATGGCAGTGGATAGGTCACACATTGCGGAAGAGTGATAACTGCATTGCTATGCATGCCATGAAATGGAACCCCATTTCCAACCAAGGCCGACCAAGAGGGGGTCCTCGAATCATATGGCGTCGATCTGTGGCAAAGGAGTGTCAGGTACTGGGTAAGTCTTTTGGGGAGTTGCGCCCCATTGCCCAGAACAGAGTACGATGGGGCGCAGGAGTAGTTGAAGCGCTATGCCCCGCTAGGGGTTAAGGCAAAGTAGTAGTAGTAGAGAGATTTGAAGAATAATCGGTTGATTTGGTTCTGATCTATAATTTCAAGTCACTAGCTTCTTTGTATCGAAAATTATTGTGCGAGTGGACAGACAGACGGACTCTGTTAGTCATGACATGAATTAATCGACTTAAGGGGTGACCCAGATCATTTGTATGTATGTGTGATGTGAGTTTGTTTCGTGAAGAATTTTCACCTATAATTTCGAGCTAACCGGCGACGGCCGTCTTGTTAGTTATTGGCTAGTTTGCTATACCGATGAACGAACTCAATATTGTAACCAACGAGTTTCGTATTACTTTTGGTAATAAATTAGAGCAGAAACACCCAGGAATGCAAGCAAAAGATAAGGTGTATAATAAAAGAACACTTCTGAGTTCTAACGTCCTTTTATTATGCACATGCGTACATACGCATATCGTCTACACATCACTTGATACTGTATTATATCGATATCTTATCGGTGAAATAAGATTGCTTTGAACCCAAAAGGATCTGTTTAACACAGAGTCACGGAAGTGCATTGGCATCGTCTTTAGGCGGGTTGTTTTGTATCCCAGTGTAAGTTATTTCGGGTGCGGGTAACGCGCCGTACAAAAAAACCTTCCGGGTTACCTACTTAGCTAGTGCTTAAGAATATCGGTCAACATTCCCATAACAAATTTGTAAGTGTGAAACCCCTCTTACGCTAAAAGCAGTCGAGATAAGTGGCCACGCACGGTAGTATCGTGAATGATGACTGCGATGACACAAAATGTGCGTACATTGACAGCACAGATATTATCCTTGGCACAAATCCGAATGGCCGGCATATGCTTTGGATGTCCGACGCATCATGGCTGCGGATTGTTGAAATGAAGCAACTGAAGACATGTTTAGCTGCAGCACTAGACGACAATCGAAGCAGTATCGAACTTTTCTATCACCAAAAAACCCGAGAGAGAATGTCAGCTCTTTTCGGGTTTGGGCTAAAGAAGCCGCAAGGAGCAATAATCTAAACGCCGTATTGGTCATCAACTAGTTTAAAGGTCCTAAGTCCTATCAACATCCGCTCAAGGGTACTGATGGAAACCTGCTTATTTTAGAGGAAAATCGGATGATGCGGTGGAAAAAACAATTCGCCAGGGCTTTGAATCGTGTAACTTATGGCTACAGACTGCTATAATTGGAGAGGCATTTGTATGCTTCTTGCCGTTGCCAAAATTACAGCTAAAATTGTCCTGGAAAGATATAAGGATAACTTAGAAAGCGCAATTAATGAAGAAACCTTGCGAATCATCATGGAGCCATACATGAGTACCATTCCCCGTTTTACGAGAAGGCTTCGACAGTGTGTTAACTCGGATTCTATATGGGCGGCTTTGACAGGAAAGGCATCCTTCCGAAGCTTGTGGCTATTATTAAGACATGTCGTGTTTTACATAAAGGTAAGAGAGATTCGGAGTGGAGTTTGGCAGAGATGCATCCTCTCACCAATCCTATTCGTCATAGTGACTGGCCATGTTATCTCAGTGTTAAGACCAAGCTGGACCTGTTTGGCTCTCTAGTACTATCTTTGCTGTTGTATGGAAGCAGCACATGGAAAGTTTCCGCAAGTGTTATCAGGAATCTATAAGTCTTAGTAAACTTTTGTCTTCATCGAATTTTAAGATTTTTCAACCCCGAAACAATATCAAATGAAGAGCTGAGTCGGAGTGCGGGTCAAAAACCATTCGACGAACTGATATGCAGGCGAAAATTGCAGTGGATGGATCACACATTGCAGAATGGTGATAACTGCCTTCCTGGACATTCCATGAAAAGGGACCCCATTCCCAATGAAAGCCAACCATGGAGAAAAGCGTCGATCTGTGGCGAATGAGTGTATGCTGCCCGGTAAGTCATGGAGATAGATGCGTCCCATTTTCCTGATCCGACTACGATGGCGCGCAGATGTAGTTGACGCGCTGTGTTCCACTAGGGGTTAAGGCAAACTAGTAAGCTTGATGTAGCTATTAGTGATATGATTAAAGTGCATTTGAGAAAGCGACGAAGCTTTCTCAAATGCACTTTAAAACACTCTCTAAAGATCGGTTTGCAGCCAATCATTATCCCCAAATATCAGTTGGTTGACTTTAAAATAATGTTTTGCTCCTACTTCATCCTTCTGCGTCTATAACTGAAAAGCTGCTTCCATTTTAAACTGACTTGGTTTACTACAATTTATAGTAGTTCATTTTTAATTTACAGTGAATAAAGTCAAAGTAATTATTGTGATGTGGTAAAAAGGCGTCTTTACGAATACACTGCCATCAAAATTTAAGTTGATGACATCTAGGGACGCGGGAGCGTCCCGCCCGCCAAAGAAAAACGAAAAAAATCGAAAAAAAAAATTCGAAAAAGTGACCAAGACTATGTTTACGCGACACAACAAGTACGGGTTTTCGGACCTCTGTAGCTACGGCTCCAGGTGATTGTGGGGGCTCAAATAGTATGACCATTCTCTCAGGCCGTCTTACGAAGAGTTGCAAATTTGATGTTGATATCACGAAAAGCAACCGAGATATGACAGTTTGAAAATCGCTATTTTTCAAATTATTCTTGTTCTCGTTGATCTCGTTGATCTTGTTGTTCCTTGACAGGGCTACAGCCTCGTAGGGAGCGTATCGAGGTCTGGTTTCTTTCTCACGGATTGACTGTGTCCCAAGGGTGTGCCTTTTCTTTCATTTGCTCTGATCCGTGCAGTAGATAAAAAGATACATCCAAAAATGTGAAAAAAAAATAAAAAGTTTCTCGCTTTCTCGAAGTCTTTTTAATGAATTCAATGAAAAAAATCTTTCAGGTATTAGCCATGGTCCGTGGTTCAACTAAATTTAGTATATAGCTTGCTTTGGTTCTTAAGTACAAAACGGTTATATTTTAGTGCTGGTGGAGATGTATGTCAGGATACAAGGACTCTATTATTATGAAATGAAATAAAAACCAAAGCTGGTAGGTAAGGGTGTATTCTAAGTCATGGTAATGAGACTAATGCGTTGGAGTTCTGTTAATGGCATAATGGCATTTTGAGTCCTTCGACCACGACTGATGGCATTTTGCGTGCTTTGGAGAAGGAAAAGGACATTTTTTGAAAAGAAGTGATATCAAGGGATGATGGGTATGATATGACTGGGGGTGGTGAGGCGAATGCAGTAGACTATTGTTGAAGGCACTTTGAGTCCTTTGAACTATAAAAATTATATTCTTGGCAAGGAAGCGCTCTACTAACTTTTTTGAAATCATTCGGATCTTCAAAAAACTTAACACACTTTCATATTTCAAGTACTTCGAGGAGGGGGGTTCTTTAATTATTAAAGATAGGGCTTATTGAGATGTTAATACAGGTAGAATATTTACAATTAATGGATATAAATATTTGAAAGATAAACGAAAAATGACGGGTCATGTTAAGATTTTTGTAAGGCGGAAAAGGAAATTTGAAAGAATTGTGTGCTAATTGTTTAAAACGACAATTTTAAGCCATCTGAATATTTTATGATGAATGATGATTTATATGGGAAAATGGAATGTACAGCATATGAAACGCGATTCTTGCAACTGTTGCATAGCACATCTAATCGAATCGAGCATTAAGCAAAATCATATCTGCCCCAAATTTGCGTCCACGAATAAGATCCTAATAAAGGAAGCATTATTAATAAGGGAATCCTTCTGTTCTATTAGAAGTGATAAAATATGCTAAAAGTACACTTTTAACGTAAACAAAGTCTACAAGCAGTGTAACGGACGGTTTGGTGGATATCCGAAGATGCCCGTGGGGACGGAGCCTAAGGTAGCATATTACCGTGAAGGTCGGGCCGTGCCATCTGGCGAAGAAAAGGCCCCTCAACGAGCCAAGCAACGGCCTATGCTTGCTGTAGCTCAGTTCGGGAGATGTGGGCGGGGTTTTGCCGCTCGTTGCCCCTGTCCTTTACGTATTAACAAAAATTCATAGGCCTTGGGAAGAAAACACAAACAGGGGAGGTGAAAATCGGGAATAAAAAAAAATGGTCGATAAGGATGGTATGGTTGACGGACGGATCAGACGCCCACACGGTCGCACCTGGGTCTGGGTGTAATGGGACCCTCGGCCTCTGGTGGTTACAGGTGATTCATTACAGCAGATCAAATGACAATAACTATATTTTAGGGACAGAAGGTGCAATTGAAGAATTCCGGAATTCATGACCTGTTTGTATCTTCATCACCACCGTTTTATGTTTTTTTGTGTGCCGTTTGTTTAATTATTAATTAATTATTAGCCAGTGAATTAACATACAGGCCTGGAAAAATTAAGTGTTAATATAACTCCAATCTCTTCGTGGTCCTGCTGGATGGAAATAAGGCAATGGTGATTTTTTTACTAATTTACTTAAATGTGTTTTTTCCGAAAAATGTTTCACTGCCTTCTCTCCAACTTATGGAGTTTTCCTTCTTATTCTTAATTATATCTCTGTATTGAATACATTTATCTAGGGAAACGGTTATTCGGACTAGACTGACGTAACAAACAAAATTCAATAAATAATATGCAACTAATAAATAGTAAAATATTAAATAGTTTTATTAAAAACGCAAACATATCATATATAAACAAATAAAAACCTACACGAAAGTAAAACACTTTCATACATATGCTCAACCAAGTTATTAACCCCAAACGGGTACTCATAGTCCGCGACGTAAATCCCCTTTTCCTATCGAAGACTACCGCATTCAGTAGGAATCGGATCGAACCAGAGTCCAGTGTATAGAAGGCGAACGTGCTTACCGTTGCGCCATCTGGATTACTACTACTACTATGCAAAAAGACGTGATATCTCCCAAAAACAACCCTGTTGTAAAAAAATCCCCGCCAAGAAAAACTCTTCAGCCGCAAAAAGGATTGATATGAACACAATACCGCCAAAGTACTCGTAGCTTCGCGCCTCGCTCTAGGGTATGCATATTGAACCCTGATTGAATTGAATTAGTTAATTTCTTTCAACGCTGTTTGGCGGGGAGCTTCCATCAAACAAAATAAATTGAACAATCTGAAGAAGAACGGAGTAGAAAATAGTCTATTAATCACTTCCGGACTAAAGTGCATTTTTAGTCTTTTATAAGGTGGGAGCTTTATAACGAGATTTAGGCGAGAAGACAACAGTACTTGGCATAAAAGCTTTAAGCGCGCAACTACTTATCCATCATTTTATCGCAACGACATCGTTATCTTTATCATTGTCACTGATTCGACGAGTTCAACAACAGACACATACGGTTTCTTTGGCGCCAATTTTAAGTTTTCACTAGTAAATTCGAGCGATGATTTTAATCCCGACTGAAAGGAAAAATAATTTATCCCTCTGTGTACCGGGTGGGGTATGCAAGACACACCTCGGCAAAACTAAGTCCATTCATTGCACGCATTTCATGTGCAATAAGCATGACACACTCTATACAAATTGAACGAAAGGTTGGATTTTTCATGACATATACATTCCATACCATTCCACAATTCCATTCCATTCCAAATTCGCGCGAATGGAACTACATATATGTGCTTCTTGTTGGACGCATCAACTCACCCCCGAAGGGATTTATGACAAAATGGCAATAATAATGACAACGATATTGTTGCGACAAAATAATGGATAAGTCATTGCGTGTGGATCACGCTTTAGGCTACGAAGCTCCCCGCCAATCAGCGTTGAAAGAAATTAACTAATTCAATCAGGGTTCAATATGCATACCCTAGAGCGAGGCGGTATTGTGTTCATATCAATCCTTTTTGCGGCTGAAGAGTTTTTCTTGGCGGGGATTTTTTTACAACAGGGTTGTTTTTGGGAGATATATGTGACATATGCAAGCGTTCGTATCTTTTATGCCTGCTAGAGACAACGGCACATCGCTGTCAGTTGCTATCGTGAATCTGGACAGATGGCTGTCAATAATTGGCTCATATCGACTTCTAAGCAATTTTCTGCCAAATGCCATCGCCACTAATCGATACACGCGTAGATACACGATGGCAATGGCTTCCCATTGCCAGTTATGGCCCATTGTCTGTAGGAGGCTTTAAATAATACATTACCATGATTTGAGAATTTAACAACATCGTTCGTGAATTCCCTCGTAGAGCTACCATCCTTACTGAAAGCATATCTCCTAATGAATTCATGGGAACAGTTCAGGTGTGAATATTTTCCGCATTAGACATAGCGCTGCTGAAATAATAGTGCACACACAATTTGCAATCCCGTAGCTACTCGTACTATCAAAATGAGAATTAACGAGAAATGTAAAAGACGACTATTGACTTAGTCGAGTATTTGGAGTTGACTTAAGTCTGATTTATGTGCCTAGCCCAGCAGTATCTAACGTTTATTTCAAATATACACATACGAGTACTTTGCATCCACCACTTAAGCCAGACAAGCATTCGAGAGAAACACTAATATCACCATGATTCCTTCTACCACTCTGGTTGGTTTATTCTTGTGTCCACAGATTTACTCAAACAACTGCCAGAATTTCAAATACAATCGTCCCAATTAATGACTGGCAAAGGTGCATTAATTCATCTTTAACACAATTGAATCCTTGCGGAAAAATATCATCAGTAAACCAGTATTGCACTGTGATTATGGACGCCACTAGAACTGCGACGACGACGAGCCAAACACATCGATGTTTCAAATAGCAAACATCGATGTAGAAAAAACATCGATGTTTGAAAACATCGATTTTTTTTACGTTTCCGTATGTTTTCTTGGGGGCGACTGGTGGCGTAGAGGCATCAGTCATATATACGACTACTGGCGCTTCGGGTTTGAAACCAGTCCACGACAACGTTCGTGGCCATGGATGTTTGTGTTGTCCTCCCCCTGTGGTGCGGGCCGTAATAATAAGCCACAGCATCTCCCGAATTGCCGCAGGTAGGTGGCTAAGTTGGGGAGCAGGAGGTGCATGCTGGCAACTGTATTCTCCGAAACAAGTTTATGCCAATCAAACGCCAACTGGGCCACAAGGAACAGTTGACGCGCTAGACCCCACAAGGGGTTAGGACAATTGAGTAAGTATATATTTTCTTGAAGGTTAAGAAGCAAAATAAAAACCAAAATGAGAAATTGGAACAAATATCAATGGATGAGAACATCGATGCTCGGTTAGATTTTGTATTGTGTGTGAATAAGAAAAATAAAACCAAAACTCGATAATGGTTTGATAAGATAAAGAGGCAGAATAAACAATTTTTTTTTTCAAATATTTATAAGTAGCATTAACATATTTACTGCGAACCCTGAAACTTTTGGTTGGCGCTTTGCAGTACTTTCACTACTTCTTTCATTCGTTTCTATGTTCCCAGTCGCAGAGAACACTCTCTCTGATGGGACTGTTTTAGCTATAATTGATTAATATTTAATGGCAACGTTAGATAGTGCACCATTTTTCGGCACACACCCTTAGCCTGTCCCATGCCAGTGTTGTGAAAGGAGGAAGTAAGGATAGCTGTAGCCAAATAGGCTGAGTTATGTCTAAGCGTCTAAGGTCATTAGGATGGCATGAATCACGTAACAGTCATTTCACATCTAATGTCCGCATATAGAAAACCCCAATCGATAACGTTATGATCGATCATGTCCCCAATACACAGCCCCGACTGTAAAAAAAGTTGATCTCACCCTGAACCCTGCAGTCACTCAAACCAAATAAAGCGGCAGGCGCAGATGAGATTCCTGCTAAACTGCTAAAATCCGATGGAAGGCGTCTATTAAATGCCATACATCAAGTGCTTCTGCGAATTCGGGACGACATGGTGTACTCGAACATTGGCGCAGGAGCATCATTTGTTTCATTCACAAAAAGAGGGATAAATTGCGGTGAGAAAATTTTGGAGGCATCTCACTAGTCTGCATGTCCCACAAAATACTGACGAAAATTCTGAAAAATAGAATAAAACCTTACGCTGAACTTATCATTGGCGAATATCAAGGCGGCTTTATACCTAGCCGATCAAAAATTGATCAGCTTTTCGCGGTCAAGCAAATCCTGGTAAAGTGCTGGGAGCAAAATGTCGATATGTACCAAATCTTTGTCGACTTTATCCGGTCGTGATGTACTGTATAATATCATACTGCAATTTGGTGTACCAGTAAAATTAGTACGACTAACAAAGATGACGAAGACCAACTCTCTCTCAAAGGTCAGGATCCAAAACAGGCTGACTGATCTCTTTGAAGCACATATTGGATTGAAGCAAGGCGATGGACTGGCGCCGACGCTCTTAAGCACGCCATCCGAGTAGTGAATGGGGACACCAGTGACACGCTGCTCTTCAAGTCGACACAATTAATAGCGTACGCACTTACGCAGACAACCTTTAGATCATGTTTCGAAACCTGCCCGCCGCAGAAGAATTTTAACATAATCTTGACACGGCTGCAAAAGAAGTTTGAATACGTATTAACGAGGACACGACAGAAATAATGATGCAATCAAGAAAAAAGACACCAACACAACCGAATAACATATTTCAAGAATTATCGCTTGAGACGAAGCGAATCGCGTAGAGTTCAATGCTTGCAAAACCTGAAGTTTTCTTATTACTAAGAAAATATCTGCTCTAAATACCTTCCATATTCTTGTCGATGGTGATAGCATTCCTGACTCTGTAGCAATATACGATTAGGCATTATCATGTCCAATAAGTTTAAAAGGACAGACCACATTTTTCCATTGCAAAAAATGCAATGAAATGTCTGGGCTTCCTTAATAGATATAAAACAAGCTAGCCTTACCCTACCTATCACTCGAATACCTTTGTTAGTCTGTGTTGCTATAAATAGTAAATGAAGAATGAACCAACCATTCTGCATTTATCACTTTGAAATTAACAGTAAAGCATGTTTCGATTCCAGTGTTCTTATGATGGGTATATGAAATAGTGGGCCGATTTGACCAAATTTCGCAATGTGATTTGGCGGTTAAAATCAGTCGATTAATGTGAAATTTGGTAAATATATCTTTAGAAACAAAAAAGTTTCTTTCACAAAAACAGATTTTTGAACCGGTCGTTTCTATGACAGCTATATGACGCAGTGGTCCGATTCCGTTGGTTCCGACATACATACAGCGACATATATACAACTGTACGCTGAAAGAAGGCTATGTACAAAGATTCAGCTCGGTAGATTTAAAACTGAGAGACTAGTTAGCGCAAAAAGAGACGGACAGACGGACAAAGTTTAATCGACTCATCTCGCCATACTGAGTAAGAATATACAGAGTTTATATGGTCGGAGATGCTTCCTTCTGTGCATTGCAAACTTCATGACAAAAATTAATATACCTTATCACATTCGCGAAGGGTATAAAAGTACTTCACTCCATGTAAACGAGAATCACGTAAGATCGAGACTCGATTGTAATCTCCATTTATGGGCCGGTGGGGGTCGCACTGCACATTAGACAGGGTGCGGCGGAAAACTTCTTAGTGATGATAGTATCTCTCTCAATTGCCCTAACCCCTTGTGGGGCATAGCGTGTCAACTGTGGCCCAGTTGTCGTTTCGGCGGCATAAATTGGTTTCGGAGAATGCATGATAGTATAACTTGCCGCATAGAATAACCTCAGCACAGACTATTACTTTTACTATCACTTTTTATCGATACTTCAACCGACGCTGCTCTAATGAAATAAACAATCTATTTGCCGATGTTGGATTACCCGTACGCAACACCCGTCAGTCAAGTCGTGTCCACCATCTTACCATCGAAAATAGTGACAGCCGAACCGTTAAATCTTATGATTGATTCGTATGCAGAACAACCCGAATGTGCACTGTGTACCATCGTCTGTTTTCCCCTGAAGTTACGACCTACAGAAATTCAAACTAAACGTTCACCGACATTTTATTTCATCTGATCTAACTTAATCTTTTCCCACCCTCTTACTTTGATTTTCCTTACACGCCAAATATATGCGATTGCAGCAAAGGGTATCCGCGCAGCTTTGATGTTAACTAAAAAACATTTCCGGAGCTTCGAGTGGAGCTCGTAACTCTAAACATGAAAATGTTTATTATTAATTTGCCAAATTTGGTAGGAATTTCTTACCACATTGGAAACATGTAAACGTGGAAAATAAATACTGTTAATGTACTGTTACCATACTGTTAATGTACTGTTAACATACTGCTAACACACTATTAGTGTACTGTTAACATACTGTTGGTGCACTGTCAACATACTGTTGGTGCACTGTTAATATACCCTTATTATGCTGTTAATGTACTGTTAGCGTACTGTTAATGCAATGTTATTGTACCATTAACATGCTACTGATGCACTGTTAATGTACCGTTAACATACTGCTAATGCGTTGTTAATGTATTGTTACTGTTAATGCACTGTTGATGAACTGTTAACATACTATCAATGTAAGTTAATGCACTGTTAGCGCATTGGTAATATCATGTTAATGCAGTGCTAATGTTCTGTCAATGCACTATTAATTTACAGCTAACATACTGTTAGGTTAGGTTAGATAATAAGGTAGTCGCTAGTGCAGCTCGCATAAGGACATCGATTTGGGCCCATTTGCCACCCTCCGCTGGCTATCATGTCCAATTATCTTACACAGAATGCATATCACACATTTAACTGTGTATTTTTTTTTTTTTTATTATATTATTATTTATTTTTTATTTATTTTTATAAATATTTCAAGTCACTTGCTTCATTTTATGGAAAGTTATCGCTTATTTAAAGTTTCATTTGTGGACGAGGCAGGGGGATTGGATTGCAACTTGCCCTTCATTGCCACCAACCAATTAGATCATGCTACAAACATTTAAACAAAATTTCAAGTCTCTAGCCTAGCTTCATTCTATTGAAAGTTATCGCTTATTTGAATAGAAACTTACTTACTTACTTACGCGGAAAATGCGGCGCATATGCAATAGCGTTTTCTGTTTACTGATGAAACGCTGGATATAGACAAATATGTAGATAGGGGCATTAACCAACGGCAGCCCCATACCTATCGAGATAGGCCAAGGGTATCCGATAGCTTTCGGTGTCCCATGTGCAGTGCCCTAATACTCCTCTGATCCGATTGAAAGGTACGCGGTGTTCCGATTACTTTTGACGATCATGTGCACAGGCACTTAGGAAAAATTAAATAATTGCTGGGAGCATGATCTACATATATCTAGGCAATGAGGGGCTTGATTGATCAATTCGTGCAGTTTTTGGGCGTCTCAAATCACCTCCACGAGCCAAGCTGCGGTTGTTGCGTATTCGATGAAGCAGAGTATATCACAGGTGAATTAACCATTATATGCAAAAATTCGATCACTGCGTCAAATTTCAAAACTCAAATTTCTAAAATTTGATCAAGTATTTTCATCGTCAGGCATTGGTTTTATTTTAAGGAAAAACTTTTATGATCATCCTACGTACATTAATTTTGTTTCTTTGGCCTTCAAATAGTGCTCTTCTAAATATTGTATTGTATATCTAGCTATTTTCGCAATGTGTCGGTTTTATTAGATTTCTACGAATACATCACAGACCTAATAGGATATCACTATTCAGACGAAAATTGAATATCCTTACCCATGAGCTATGTTGCACTGGAATCCATCCGGCAACGATAAACCATAACATGTCCGTACGTTCCAAAGTACCATTACGGATCGTCAATTCATTGAAGCAAAGTCTTTCGATTCTTATAAATGATTCATATATTTCGCAAGTCATTCTAAAGTTCTTATAACTCTCAGTATTTCATCAAAATCACCTAGCAAATCTGCAGGGTCAAAAATTGGCTCCAGCTTCCAAGCCACCACACTATCTTTTCTCTCTTTTCATGGAAAAGGAGCAAAGCCAGTCGTCGAGGAGCAATACCTTTCAAGCGACAGACTGAATTTCCTGATCTACAAGGAGCGCCGACGAATTTGAATGTCTTTCGCCTGGACGCCAGGAATATAATGTTTTTTTTTTTTCTTTTTTGCATTTTTTTTAAAGAAAACCCATTTCAGATTGCCTTGGTATGACTAGCACCGGACGAACACTATGTGACGTTGTCTATGTCACAGTGGCCATGGAAAACACAGTTAAAAAAATTTATCGAGATTTTATTAAAATTTTCTTGAAAGGAAACGACGACGTTCTGGCTTGGAAGATATTGCTCGTTAGGCTGTGCAATTATTACGACCCGGAGAAGATAACTTATGTGTGCACAAAGTGGCTCAAGAATTGGTTATTAATTCATCTGAACGTATAAAGGACATATCTATAGTATCCTGGACGATAGGGATGGTCAATATGCAGAGAGTAAAAATTTATTTATATGGAAATCATTGGTATAGTAGACATATAAAAGTATATCCAGATAAACATTAATTCCTATTCTTAGTACTTTATTGGGGTTTCCACATAACTTACACAAAGTATTAAAATTGGAACCGAATATAAATAGTTTTCAACATCTCATTTTACCTCAGAACATTCTTTTGAAACAAAAACATGTTAACCGATCCAAGCAAAAAACAAATTGGAAATTATTGTGAAATCTGCGGACAAATAATTTTTTTCTGTTGGAGTTGTAGGAAACAGCACAGTTAAGATATGAAACGCAACAAGAAAACAGACCAGACCAGAGTTTCCCAACAGTTTTGCTTCTTGAGAGGACGATTGTTGCTAATTCTCATTTCTTGTTAACCAGCCAGTTTGTCCCAAAGTTATGCGGATTCTGTAAGATCTCGCCTCAATTTCTCTCCACGACTCTTTTTATATCCTAGACTAGATTGTGTATTATTCACCGCACACAAAGAATGCTGCTAATGTAGCGGCTCCTCTCACACTAAGAATCCCGGTCTAAACCACCATTGTATTTGATGCAGAAGTTTACGCTGTGTATGTCAATAATTCCTATCGACAATTTGTTTAACTGCCCTATAGACAAGTAATTTTATTATTAATATGCTGAAATGTTATGGCAATATATTATTGTACAATATAACATACTTAAATAAACACTTTCATGTTAAAACCTCCGGAGCTCATTAGAAATACAGATATATTAGTAACACTTGTTACATTAATATACGATTAATGCACTGCTTTTTTACTATCAATACACTGCCAATGAATTGTTGACGTGTTACTAAACGTCAACGTATTGTGAACTAACTGTCAACGGACTGTTGTTAATGCACTGTTAACATTCTGTTAACAAACTCCTAACAGGGGTGGGGGGAGAGGGCAAAAGACCGTTTCCGTAGTCTTCCACGTGGGCGCCCCCTAGTAACGGCAAAGTTTTAAACCGCTGACGGCCAAGTCTGAGCAATAACACAGTTTGGAAAAAGCAGATAGCTGTAGCCGGAATGGCTGACCAACACCTAAGCGTCTCAGGTTTAGTAGGATGGAATGACTTGCGTAGTTGGCCCTGCAACATAGTTGTGTGAACTGCAGCACGTTTATTAATCCATCTGAAGCTGCTATCCTCCGAGGCCATCCTCTGAATGGGGTTAAGCGATGTGCTGACAACTCGTCCTTGTAAAAACCACTCCACGTCAAGAAATCTGGAACAAAAGCCTCGGATTGGACGGATCAACAACGACGACAACGCAAAAACAAGGATTATTTTTTCGGATCCTGGAATGTTCTAAGAATACGAAACCAACCACCAACTCTTGGTTTAACATGAGATTGCAAAGAGGCTATAAAGAGAAAAGAAGCGGCATACCGTGCATACAAACAATGCCCCTCTGTCGAACTGAGAGAAGTTTACAATTCTACGCGTAACATCTGCAAATCAGTCATAAATAAGGCTAAATTCCAGTTTGACAGCAAAATTAGGCAGAAAGTGTTCGTTCAACGGAAAGGTAGCAAAGGTTTCTGGTCACTCGTCAAATCTGTGAAGAATAACTTCACCTCCTCTTCTATTCCACCACTGGTTTATGATGGCAAAATATACAGTGAACCGCAAGACAAGGCCAACCTGTTGGCCGAAACTTTTGTTGCAAACTCTTGCCTACTACCCACTACTCAGAGTCCACCAGCCATACCCTTATGTGATTCACACCAGAGACCTTTGCATTTCCGCACTAGGGAAGTATTTAAAGTACTCTCAAAACTCGATGTATCAAAATCGGCTGGACCTGATGGCATCTCCCCCTTAGTTCTCAGACACTGCGCTTCCTCGCTAGCCAAACCTCTCCGAAAACTCTTTTACCTGTCCTACGCAACAGGAGTGTTCCCATCATCGTGGAAACTAGCTCATGTCCAACCAATCCCCAAGAAAGGAGAAGCATGTGATCCATCTAACTACCGACCAATAGCACTAACTTCGACCCTATCAAAAGTCTTCGAAACCCTGGTTAACAACCAACTAATGAGCTACCTTGACTCACATCATCTCATCAATGATCGGCAATATGGTTTCCGGTCTTCGCGCTCCACCGGCGACCTAATGACATACCTCACCGAAAGATGGAATCGCTGTATCCACCAATTTGGCGAAGCTAAAATCATTGCCCTCGACATTTCGAAAGCTTTTGATAGAGTTTGGCATCCGGCTCTTCTAGCTAAGCTCCAGGCTTTTGGTTTGGACCCAAAATTAGTTAAATGGATCGAAAGTTTCCTTCACGACCGTTCGCTTCAGGTCGTCCTTGATGGAGTTAAATCAAATTGCCATACCACCAACGCAGGGGTCCCCCAAGGTACTGTCCTTTCACCAACACTCTTCCTTCTCTTCATCAACGATCTTCTCAGCGTGACTTCCAACTCAATCCATAGCTTTGCAGACGATAGCACCCTTGACTACACTTACTCTTTCAACTCTGTAGCTGACTCTCGCCGAAATTCAACATCTATCAACAGAGATCGCATGTTTGACTCACTAAATGAAGACATTTCAAAAATTATTGCATGGGGGAAAGCGAATCGAGTAGAGTTTAACGCCTCAAAAACTCAATGTTGTCTACTTTCCAATAAGCGATGTGCTCCACCTACCGCCCAACCCATTCTTGTCGATGGGGTCAGCATTCCTGATTCGCCCATACTGAACATACTAGGTATTAACATCTCCAGTAAACTAAATTGGTCCGACCACATTTTTTGCGTTGCAAAAAACGCAATGAAGTGTCTGGGCTTTCTGAATCGCTGTAAAAGATACTTTTCACCATCTGATCTGGCTCAAATTTACAAGGCTCATATAAGACCGAGACTTGAATTTAATTCCCACATATGGGCAGGCGCAGGTAGAACCGCATTATCCGCGTTAGACAAAGTTCAACGGAAAGCCTTCAAGCTTATTGGCGAGGAACCCATAACATCTAAAATCGAACCGCTTGAACACCGGCGAAGTGTTGGCTGTCTCTCACTCTTCTATCGCTACTACAACCGCCGTTGCTCTGATGAAATAGCCAACCTCATTCCTGAGCGTACTTTTCCTTTACGTAACACCCGACTAGCCAGTCGTGTCCATCCTCATCTTCTAGAACTCAGCAATAGTCGCACCGCCAAATTCCATGACTCGTTTGTATCTAGGACAACACGAATGTGGAACGATCTACCATCTTTTGTTTTCCCCCGCAACTATGACCTACAAAAATTTAAACGGAATGTACACCGTCACCTTATTCAAACTCAACCCATCTCCCCACTACCTTAATCCCTTACCGCCAACGCTGTGCTCTCGCATCAAAGGGTTACCCCCTAAGCTTTGGTATAAACATAAAAAAAAAAAATTTATGCCCCCTTAACAAACCAGGGGCCAAGAAGGCCCTCCTTCAACAGGTCGAAAAGTACAAACTAAGCATTACTGCAGTCCAGGAAACAAATTGGCTTGGCAGCGAGATCAATGACAAGAAATCTTACACAATTTTTACAACTTGCAAACCATTGGGCCGCAAGGAGTTTGGAGTAGCATTAATAGTAAACAATCACTTCAAGCCACACATAACTGACTTCAAACCCATAAATGAACGGCTGTGTGCGATTCGCATCAAGACTCGATTCTTCAATCTCTGGCTCATCAATGTGCACGCCCCCACTGAAGTTAAAGAAGACGCAGTAAAAGACGAGTTCTACGCCCGCCTTGAAACTCTCTTCGACTCACTTCCAACAAACGACATCAAATTGCTGCCGGAAGACTTTAACGCGAAAGTCGGAAAAAAACGTTGGCACTCGGGGAACCAATAAAGGTCACATTCTCCTTAAAGAACGTAACGACAACGGCGAGCGACTTATCGACTTCGCCTGCAGCAGGAATCTAGTCGTAGGCTCTACGTGTTTCCCGCATCGACGCATTCACAAGCAGACCTGCAAATCTACAGATGCACATACCGTCAACCAAATTAATCACGTCCTCATTTGCAGGAGATGGGTGTATAGTGTGATGGATGTCCGCTCCTATCGAGGAGCAAACTGCGAATCAGATCATCACTTGGTGAAGACGACTTACAGATGTAGAATTTCCTCAGTGCACCAATCGAGAATCAGCCCTCCCAAAATTTTTCCGGTTGATAAGCCTCTGAGCGATGCTACGGCGGTGGTGTATACTACCGCTCCTGAGAAAAAACTATCGCGTATGCTACACAACATCAACAACACAGGCGTCCATGGGTTCTGGGAAGAACTCAAGGGTACCATTAGGGATGTCGCAGAGAAGGTCGTGGGATATAAAGCCCGGCTAGCGCGAAATGACTGGTTCGACGAAAAATGCAAAAATTCACTTGACGAGAAAAACGAGGCCTACAGTCAATGGATTCAACGAGGAACCAGAGCCAGAAGAAATAAATATGACGAACTACGGCGAATATCGACTGGAATATTTAGACGTAAAAAACGTAAATACTTTGACAAGCAGTTGCTGAATATTAACGAAAACTTTGCTGATAGGAACATCAGACAAGCGTATAAACTAGCAAACACAATTGAAAAGGGTTGTCAACCCAGGACTAGCCTTTGTAAGGACAAGGATGGAAACATCATCAGAGACACCGAAGGCATTAACAAACGATGGATATTTTGAAGAGCTTCTGAACCTACCATCTAAGATCCCCACACAAGAAGCTCTCGACGATATTGTTGATCTAGGCCCACGCATGCAACCCCCGATAGTAAAGAAAGTTGATCACGCGTTGCGATAACTAAAACGAAATAAAGCGCCGGGCGCTGACGATATTCCAGCTGAACTGCTAAGATTCGCTGGAACGGGTCTAGTTAATGCCATACATCAATTACTTCTACGATTTTGGGAGGATGAGTTGATTGAGACGCCAGACGATTGGCGCGGAAGTATCATCTGTTCAATTCACTAAAAGGGAGATAAACTGCGGTGTGAGAATTATAGCGGCATGTCACTTGTTTGTACGTCCTATAAAATTTTGATGAAAATTCTGAAAAATAGAATAAAACCGTACGCAGAACGAATCATTGGTGAATATAAAAGTGGTTTCAGACCTGGTCGCTCCACAACCGACCAGTTACGGTCAAGCTGATACTCCAAAGGTGCTGGGAGTACAACGTAAACGTATACCAAATCTTTGTCGACTTCAAGCAGGCATACGATAGTATCGATCGTGAAGTACTCTACAACATCATGCTGCAATTTGGTAAAACCAGCAAAATTAGAGCTACTGACAAAGATGACGATGCCCAACTCCGTCTCACAAGTCAGGATCCATAATAGACTTACTGATCTATTTGAATCACGCACTGGTCTGAAACAGGGCGATGGACTGGCACCGACGCTCTTCAACCTTGCACTGGAATATGTTATTCGGGCCATGAATATGGACAACAGCAAGACGCTACTCATCAAGTCGACACAATTAGCAGCGTACGCCGACGATATCAACATCATGTCCCGAAGATTGATCGACGCAGAAGAACTTCTGTATACGCTCGATTCCGCTGCAAAAGACGTTGGACTACGTATCAACGAGAGTAAAACTAAAATAATGATGCAATCGACGACGAGGACACCTGCACAACCGAGCATCAATGTGGGGGACCTCAACATCGAGTTCGTGAATGACTTCATATACCTGGGTTGCAACTTGTCAACGGACGCCAACGAAACTGACGAAATCAAGCGACGAATACAGCTAGCTAATAAAACTTTTTCCTCGGTTCGCCCCATAATGAAATCGAAGCATGTGCACAGAGACACGAAGCTCCGCGTGTACAAAACCATTATACGACCAGTGCTATGCTATGGCTGCGAAGCATGGACCCTAACTCAAGCCTCCGGAAACATGCTAGACACATTTGAAGGTAAGGTTCTACGGCGAATTTTCGGGGCTGTTTGCGATCGAGATGGATGGCGCATCCGGTACAACCATGAGTTGTATGAACTGTAGGATGAGCTAAAAGTTTCGAAAATCGTCAAACTACAACGACTTCAATGGGCAGGGCATGATCATCGCATGCTAAGAGAGTAATGAACGGACAACGAGTCGACGGAGCGAGACTGCGAGGACGCCCGAGAGCTCGTTGGTAGAGCTCAGTATATGCGCACGCCGAGCAACTACTGGGCTTGCAAGATTGGAGGACGCGGTCACGTGACCGAGTTGATTGGAGAACAACGATCCAGGCGGCCAAGGAACGACGTCAGGCTGTCGCGCCACGATGATTATGATGAAGGCGTTTGAATCCAACTTTGCCAAAAATCTAGTGCTTCAGGGTTTAAATTGACAAAAACCTGTCATACCTAACAAACATTTTTGAAAATGGCCTAGTTTTAAATAAAGCTCTTTCTTGAAAACTATGATAGCTGTCTTGACAGTTTTATACCAAAAAATGTCCAAATTTTGTTGAATTTGGAAAAGTAAATATGTATCAAGAAAAAATAAAAATCTATTTTTAAAGTATTTCATGGACTTCCAATCCTCCGCCGAGGTCAAAAACATATATTCATAATAAGACCATAACCATGTACAACATACAAAAGAATCAGTTCTACCATATTTGATGCGAGGTAACCCCCCTTTTAGACGACAACTTTATTGAGCCACAGCCAATATCACATAACCGGAAAAAAGATATACTATACTTATAAATATAATAAATATTTATTTTAGTATTTCTTACTACCTTACTATTACTACTTTATAAATAAATAAAACAAACTTCTACTCAAAAAAAAGTGATTAAAAATGTATTTAGTATTTTTAAGTAATAAGTATTTAGTTTTTACTAAAGTATTAAGCGCACTTAATTTAACAAATTAATTTTGAAAGGGAGTAAGGACACAAATTCAACTGTCTTCCTAGGAAAATTTATAGCGTTCGTTCCCTTAGTTAAAGAATTATGGCGTAAGTTCTTCGCCGAATTGTGTTTCTTACAAGAAGAGGAAGAAATGTGTCCTGAACACGGGATGAATGTTACCATTGCCAGAATATTTTCCAGGATAGTGTAATCATTGCGGCTTTTTATGGTACTATGTAACGAACCGGCACGACTGCCCGAACCCCGAAGGGCTATATGCATACAATGTACGAATGTGTGTCTAGGTGGAGTGTTGTCACCTTGCCGACCGCCGGAAATGTAATTAAAATTGCATTTGACCATAAATTCTGATTTGCATCCCTTTATAACTTTGTCAAGATATGGGTCTGGTGGTCACAGACTCTGAATCATCGTTACAAAGTTGATAAGTTGCCTGTCTCCGCTAGTCCCATTCTATCTTTTTGGTCATTATCTGAAGAGTAAACGAGGGAAGTACGGCAAAATACGGTTATGTGTTCAGTGACGGCGGTAGGCTCCTGGATATGTTCCACGTTTGAATGATTTGAGTCTTGATTAAATGGATAATGGAAGTGCAGCCTTTGTTTGCATTCCTCGGGAATGTGGAAATAGGTCGAAAACAACTTGGACAAAGTGAAAGATTTGACCTAGAGTTGTATATGCAATTAGAATATATACATTGGCGAGCAAACAAATCGGCTTAACCCATAGTTTAGGTTAGGTAGCAGGGCTGCTGAAACAGCACACTTAGAGAAGAAATGTAGGACCATTGCGATACCCTAGGAGAACCGAAACATTATATTAGAACTAGCCGGAGATACCGACGAATAACCCTCCACCCGTGCCAGCTCACCAAGATGGTTTTAAAAGCATTTTCCAATAGTTGTCCTCCTCAACTGTATAAAAGCAGGGTATTCACAAAGCAAATGAGTAATACTTTAGTCCTCCTCCCCACAGCTCCTACAGTAATCATAGAAAGGAAGCGGAAGCCTCCTAGCATGTTCGCCAATAAGGTAACATCCAGTAACGGAGGCGATTACCAAGCTGATCTGATACTTAGTCAGCGACCATAGTTTAGCAGTTCGGTTTGTATTCTGCCTCGGCCAGATAAGCTTGACATTATATTATAACAAGCAAAGTGATCAGTCCATCTAAGTGGGATTCCCTAACCGCATCTGATTTTGTTCTGGATTTTACCAAGGAAGTCGGTGGCTTCCCTCAGCCAAAAAAAAAACCCATGGTGGCAAGGTATCCAGCACAGGATAATATCAAAGCAGTCACTTATCTCCGCTAGCCACGCCCTGCAATCCGATAGGCTTTTCGATGCCTGATTCGAGGGATTTTACTGCGGCTTGACAATCTGCACAGATAGTGATTGTCGTCGTGAAGATCACGTGAAGACTTAGGCGAAATTCACACACACGACACCGCGCTGCACGACTGCTTGAAATTTCAGTCGAGATACACAGCATCAAATGATCGGATTCACACTCATCGCTCAGCATGCGATACGATCGACTATGCTTGGCTATTGTGCGTGGCTGCGTTGGAGCTGAAAATGTAGCTAATCTGAATATCGCCTATAACAAGTCACATTTTCCTTAATCGCAAAAAAATGTTCGCCATGGAAAGCACTACAGTATTCGGGTAGTCGGAAGGAATAGTGAAAATTGAGCTCCTCAAAAAATACAGCAGAACCCACGCCTTTGGCGGTCTTTGACCCGTCAGTGTGTATTTTCAGCTAATGCAAAAAGACGGACCCCCTAGTTTCCACAGATTCCGTTGTGGAATCAGGTTTGTGTGATTCTTAATGAACGATCGTTTTGGTGAGGTGTAACTAATTGACTCAGGAATCTCTCTGTCGTTCGAGATCGTTTAGTGACCGGTTCCAAAGGTTGTCAACTGGTATGTAGGTCTCTTTTATTCTAATGGCTAAGTTCACCGCTATAGGCTTCCCCTGAATATCCAACGGCTAAAGGTTGAACATTCTATCCAAAGAAGCGGATGGAGTTGACCGTTGAGCTCCGCTGCTCGCCAGGCAACCCGTTCTCTGTACCTTGGCTAACAATTGCATATTAGCTGCCTTTCTGTAGTGCGTTCCATCAGACTACTACTCCATACAGTAGGGTGGGGCGAATCGCCGCCAGTTAGAGCCAGTGCGGTACCTTGGGCTTCAAACCACAGATGTTTTACCTATAGCCCTCCTACAGCAATAAAGCGCACTGATTGCGTTGTCCTGGCGCTTCTGGAAGTTTAGTCACCGATTTAGCTTACTATCTAGTATGACGCTCTCCGTGAGCGCAAATCTCGTCCCCTCCAAGACCGGAGGCATCACTGGTGGAATGCTGCATTTCCTTGTGAATAGGACTAAATTGGTCTCACTGGAGTTAACGCTTAGGCCACATCTATTAGTCTATTATTGGTCAAGAGAGATAGCAAGTTTTGCGTTTTCTCGCTGAGAGTTCCTCCTTATCAGACACACTAATGGAGACATCATCGGCATAGGCAGTCGACTTACAACTAAATTTCTCCAGAACTAAAAACAGTCCGTTGACTGTAATGTTCCTAAGGAAGGGTGAGAGCACACCGTCTTGAGGAGTACCTCTGTAAACACTGCGGCGGACTGATGAAGTCCCTACTTTAGATAAACCGCCGGACAGGCCTTTGAGGCGGCCGGATGGATAATTGGAAATCGATCTTATCGCCATAGAATGAAAGTATCTATCTATTAGATTGAATTGTACGGCATTTTACTTTCTATGGCTAAGTTTCAGAGACATTCGTCTTCTGAAATAAACTCCAGTGAAAATTCATTCTAGTCAATCCATTCTAGTGAATTCAACTAATGTCAAAGCCAACTGAACATTAACTGAATTGTATCCGATCGGTCATTTCATCCGGCGGCCTGTCTGGCCGCGTGAGCAGAATTAATTTTCGCTGGAATCTATTTCAATAGACGAATGTATCTGAAGCTTGGCTATGGAAGGTAAAATTTTCAATTATCCATCCGGCCGGCTCAAAGGCCTGTCCGGCGGCCTGAAGCAGTCATACACGATCCGGAATTCCTCAAGGCCGGGCCTGATTAGTTTCTCTGGCAGGAATTCCGGATGGTGTATGGTGTATTATATATTCAGGCAAACCGGAAAGCCGGGCCTGATCAGTTTTTCCGGACAGGAATTCCGGATGGTGTATATTCGGCTTTAAAGGAAAAGACAAAACGCAACCACCTGGGACATCAAAGGACTGTGAGTCCACTAATCCAAAAACAACAGCCGCTAACTAGAAATGTGCGGAAAAAGTCAGCAGATTACAACAACTAAAAGTGCAAGCTCTAACTCATGGTTTTGTTTTATTTGTAACGAAGATAGGATAGCCGACATGTGGCTGTGTCTAAGTTGCAAGTTATATATTCACGAAGAATGTGTAGAGTTGCTATCAGCTGATAAAGACACATTTGTGTGCCCGAAGTGTTCTTAAAATTTTCAATATACTTTATATTGACTCTCCAATGTATTGTACTTTTCTATGAATTCATAAATATAGTACTTACCTCATTAGTTATTATAAAAATTTTGAATGCTTTCTTTTAAATTTTTTATAGGTAAAATATGGCCACAGCTTTGGCCATATTAACAAGCGGTGCCGAAAATATGGCCTATTCTACCCTTTACCAAAAATCTCAAATATAACAAGTGATTTGTATTGTCACCGGAAATGTTGTTTATATATTATAGTTTAAAAGATAACTAAATATACTACTGAACTGAGTGTATGAAACATGTATTGAAGAGAGGCTATCATCACACACACTCCATACGTGTTTCGTACACATTTTTTTTCATAGCCTTCTTTCTTTCTTCCTCGTTTGGCAAATTCACTGACTCCTAAACTTTAAAATACACACGAATAGTTTTTTTTCTCAGTCGGAAATGCACGTTGCTCAGTCGCTGCCTTGTAACTCACACCTCAGGCACTGCTCACACGGGAATACTGAAGTCTCCAATACTCGGCGGCTGAGAGAAGAAGACTTGGAGTCTCGAGACTGAAGTCGCCCGTCATCTTCACACGGCTGCTACCAAAGTCGCGAGTTGTGCATGTCGGCTGACTGAAGTGGTCATTGTACACGGCAATTGTTTGTGGACCCGCGGGAGAGGCTTGCTTGCGGGGATCTTGTGTACATATCGAGATGTTGGTAGCGATAACAGTTGACGTTGTGGACGGCACGAAAAATATGGTTTTCGGATTGCTTATGGATGTGCGTACTATGGGATAATATCGTTGTACATGTCGCTGTCGTATATTAATCCAGGCTATGAACGAAACCGGGTGTGTGCTCATCTTTTTCTTCAAATGTTTGGGAGTTGAAACGGGTCGCCAACAACTTCTTGGAAACCTGGAGTTGAACCTGTATGGTAGATCTTGTTGGTTGGTATTGAAAATATACGTGATTCAGCTAATTGAGCACATACCTCCCCTACATATTTTATGTACCACTGTGCTTCACCCGGTCAAGTAGGTATGTTCCTTTTTTTAAATAATGCGTTGTTGCAATTGATGGTGCCATTTTTTACTCACCTGAAATCTGAACTACCTTTGCTACTTCATTCCAGGCCTTCTCCGTCACATATTTCCTGGAATAACCTCTTAATTTAGAATTATATAATTCAGGACATTTTTCTACTTCCGGAACTAATTTTACATTAAACTTCTGATCACTCATAGTTTTGGAGTCAAAAGTAAACGGGTGCGAAATTAACTGCGAAACGAACTGCTTTACTGTGAGGTGAGCGCTGAACTGGTAGTTCTTTATTTATTTTTCATATTTTTCGTTCATAGCCTGGACTAATAAACTACAGCGACAAGTAAGTCGACCCCACACATCCATAAGCAGTCCGAAAACGATATTTTTCTTGCCGTCCGCAATGTCAACCTTTATCGCTATCCACATCTCAACATGTACACACAAGATCCCCGCAAGCAAGCCGCCCACGCGGATCACCAAGCAACAACCATGCATAATGACCACTTTACTCAAACGATATGCACAACCAGGTGACTGGGCGACTAAGCGGCTCGGAGACTAGCATGTCAAATCTCCTAGCCACCGGTCGCACAGTTGGCGAGTATCCGTGACTGGAATATCTCCGTATGAGTGCCACCGTGTGACTACACATGCCAGATCTCTTAGTCGCGGGTTATCCCAGTCGCTCGGAGATTATGAGTATCCGCGTGTGAGTTGTGTCTTAAGTGGCAAAAAGTGTTTTTCAAGTGAGATTATTTTAAAAACTACTTGAGATAGAGAAAATGGTTATAAAATTGTTGATGTATTTTTTGTGATCTGTAATTTTGTCTCAGAAAGTTTTTCACTAGTATTAATAGTTACTGAAACAAAAGCAAACAAAACTAAAAAAAACTATCCTTTAAGCCCGCTCTCAAGGACTTCCAGTCCATCGGCGAGGTCAAAAACTGAGATTCATAATAAGGCCACTGCCATATGCAACATACCAAAAAACCAGTTTTACCTCATTTAAAAATAAATAACTGGCTCAACAGTCCAATTTGAACCACGGCCTCGAGATGAGTTAGCATCATCTCATTTTCTGGATCGTGACGGTTTTTTTTTGTGCAGAGGTATGTGATCAGCAACACGCTCAACCGAGTTATTTACCCCATAATGGGTACTCATTTAACAGCTGAGTGGGCTCATAGTCCGACACGTAAATCCCCGGAATCGAACCGGGGCCCAGTGCGTTGAAGGCGAACGTGCTAACCGTTGCGCCATCCGGACTACATTTGATTACAGGTAAAATGTCTATCCAATGTCTGTCTGTCTAAGCCAGTCCCGCGTAAAACACAGTAAGTACTTGTAGTAGGCTCTACCGAGTAAGTTATCACATTTGATATTTTTTGGATATCATATTGGATTCATAAGTCACATGTTGTATGCTACTCAATGCCAGCTGTGCAACAAATTGAGCTATTAGTGGCAGAGCAACGGGAACTGAGAACCGCACAAGAGTCCTGTCGTTCGACAACACCTAATTTTCTTCATGTTCGCTTATTTGAGTTTTAAATTTTGTATTTTCGTTTTTTTTTAGGAAATACGCGAATAATAGTAAAATCCATTTACGTATTTTATAAATGATTTTTAATCTAATAAATATGGGCTCTAAAGTCTAGAGAAAGTTTTCAGTGACAAAATTTTATTCATATCTCAATATTATTAATATTATTAATATTATTCTTAGTAAGAATACATTGATTCAATTAAATCGCTAATAAGTCCTTCAGAGGAGATCTCTTGTTTTTGTATTTTTTATCCAATTCAAATGGAAACTGATATACAGCAACTTTGCTCTCGTATCAAAGGTCTAATCCTATTAGCTATTTGGACTGAATGTTGGTTACATTTTGGTATCTTCTAAGTCGGACGGGCTATAAAATACCGAAACACATTAATTCAAGACAACAAAGGACACATCAATCTCTACGAGTTCACTACTTTATCTAAGTAATTTCCGCTATTTACTCTTACCCTCCATTCATTTGTATTATGTTAATAAATCAAATTAATTATACCATATTATACAATGGGCATGTTTCTGAGACACCAGAGCGCAATAGCGCCTGCAAAAATCATCATCATCGTAGTCGTCGTCGTCGACGTTGTCTTGGGCGTAGTTCCTTCGACGCTATGCATAAATATTTCTCTGGAGTAGTAGTAATCGCTAGGGATAACATTGTTCTTGGCCTCCGCTTCCTCACAATCTCACTCTCATATCATTTCAAAGCCATGCAACTCCCAACGTTCCTAATAATATTCCATGCCATTTCTGCTCTTTTGATTGTGTCTATAGTTTACTGGATGCCCATTTCGTAATCTAATTCTCATTCCCGTTTCCATCCGGCACTGCTTCTGCTTTCCGTTCGTCCATACAGTAATTCCTAACGATGTTGATTCTCAAGCTCCTGGTTTCTGGCAGCTCACATAAGTAGGTTAGTTGGAAATCCTACATACATGAGAGTTTCATTTCATTTCTATAACGCCACTCTGTTCGGTACAGGACGATAGTAGTCTGGAATCAGGATCTTTAAGGTTGATCTGGATATGAACAAATGATAGCAATAGCTACTAATTAGTTTCATGCCTAAGCAAGAGTGGAATTGAAACGGGTAATTCATCCTTGAGGGTCCGAGTAACTCCGGCCTAGCCAGATGGTATCAATAGCCTCTAGCAAGATGCAGGCAATTGTAGTAGAATTTTTTCTTCGGTCAACTCAATAAAACAGAAAAGAATCTTGAATTGTTTATTGGAATAGAAAAGGGTTACTTATGGGAACCCGATTAAATTTTTTTCATTATTCTTCTGATACCCGTTTTTCCTGATTTTTAGTAACAAAAAATTAGCTCCTTCTCAAATCGTTCAGTCTGCTCATCCTCGCTCCGCTTGTTTAACCAAAGATTATGCCCGGAACACCAGAAGCGATTTGTATGTAATATGATGAGAACATTGAAAATTGATTTATACATCGATTTATCCTCTAGGAGGACAGTTTTCTCCTTCCTACTAACCATGCCATGAAGAAGACATCATTATGAAGGCCTGGACGAATATCGTCATAACCATTGTTCTAGTCGCAGTACTAATGTCACTTATGTACTTTCGGAGTATATGACGAAACGATAAATGACCACTCCCGATATGCTACATGATCTCATCAGGCGTAGTTGTGAAATGCGTGATGAGAGCTATTGACGAATTCATCAGGCTGATGAAAACTTGATGAGTATCATTGACCAATTCATCAATAAAAAGCTTATGAAATGTTTGATCAAGGTCATCGACAAATTTATTGGGCCGTCATAAGTATCAGGTGAAAATGAAATCCGAGCTAGGTTTTCTGAACTCGAGGTCTGTGTGTAAACATCACATCGCATTATGAATCGACGCTCAACTGGAAATACTGTGTGAATATTACTATTTTGCTAACTATTCCCACGTGACATCATTACGTTTACGGTCATATTTTTTAATAATATAATTTTAAAGCAAAATTCGCATTCGTTTATAGTCCACAGGCTCGAACGCACTCTAGGGGGTAGGGCGGAGCACGACCTCAGGTAGTCGGTTCATGTATTGTACTTACGTAGCCTTGTAGCGGAATCCCACTTTTGCATCTTTGTTTTCAAATAACGGTATATAAGGTACTAGAAGCATCAAAAAAAGCGATTATTTCGGTTATATTCACCTAGCAAATTTTTAAGTTCCATTATTTTCACCTGGATTGAGGTTCATATTCTTAGAAAATAAGTTAATAACGTAAAACTAAAACCTTTTTGATTTCAGATAAAAATTAGAATCACTACAAGTCCCGCGATTGGAGAACTCTAGTTACGGCATTCAGCAGAAATCAGTTCGTAACTTTATTATTTTTGGTTTAAGTTATTCAAAAAAAGTTCACACAAGTTATTCGAAATATGAGTAGAATGATGTCAATTAATGTCTAATTAGTTCTTCCTAATCCTGAAAAATCAGTGAAAATTAGCCTCCTAATGTGGTTTCCTCTCTTAAAGCAGCTTGGCCTTGGTTTCGACATAATGCCCATGTTTCGTCACCTGTTGTGGTCGTTTTCAGAAATTCTGTATCATGGTTGACTTCATTTAGCAATTCCAGAGCCATTTGTTTGCGACATTGTTTTTGTTCGAAATTCAGCAATTTCGGAACACGCTTTTCTGCAACACGCTTCATGCCCAAAACATCCGTAAAAATTGGTTGACATGAGAAAAATGACAAACCGACGTCACCAACAACCTCTCTGACAGTGATTCGCCGATTTTTACAATATGAATAATTATCTTCTCTTGTTCGACGTTAGTGTCTGTTGTCGCTGTGGAATTTCCCGAATTTCCCAATTTCCCGGGAAAATTTCCAATTTTTGACGATATTTGGTTTCAAGTAGAGCGTAAAGAAACCGGTTGCAAAAAATTTGAAGGAAATCGGATAAATGATAACGACACCAAGTCCGTACATACGTAGCCCAACTAACAATTTTGTTCTTATAGAGATCTTCAAGGATTTTATAAGAACTACATTTAGTTTCAGCTAAGACTTATTGACTTGCAAATTTTTCTGATAGAAATCTTAAAGAACGTTTCTAGCCAAAAAGTGGCGTATGAAATTATGAGTATAAATTATTTTAAGAATTCTTCAAGTCTTCTTGACAGCTCTAACTAGAGAACTTATCAGAAAGATATCAGTAAAAGTACGTATAAGTGATTAACAGTAATCTGCTGTACATACATAGATCACCTTTTAGAATCTTAACTAAGAGACAAAGATTTCTATTGGTTTTCAGTAAGTAAATTTTGTGCTTATTGTAGCATTAAGTGGAATTCATGATACTTTTGGAAGTTCTCTATAAAAATACGAATGGAGTTGAAATTCATACTTGTATTATTGGTCTGATGCACTTTTTCGCAGTGGATTTTGTCGATTTGATAGTCAAATTTTCCCTGCGAAAGACATTTTTCTGATCAAATGCTGTACAAAACTCCCAAAAAAACGAATCCCTCTCGAAATTTAGCATACATGTACATTTAATGTTCATCATGAATTAAATGTACTTTTTGCATAGTAGCTAATACTGGTCTAAAATGTATTAAACACGTTCTTATTTTCTTGTCAGACCCTAAGAAATACATTTAAAATGAAAATATATTTTACAAAGTCACCAAAGTATTGAAGAAATTAATATCTGGCGCAATAATTGCTATAACCAAACAGTCGAAAAAGATGGCGGTTCTCTCAAGCACTATTTTAAAGAACTTATAAGTGTTTAAGTAAATCATAATAACTTCTTCCTATTAAACTTTTCTTCAAAATTGCAATTAAACTATATCTTTCCCTACAACCTTCGCCTGACTTCTTTAAGTATCAGAGTGTATAGCTTTCTCATTTAAAGCCGTTCTACTCATCTCTATTTAAGCTAAAATATTACAACCCTGAAACATGAATATATTCTTGATCAAGCTTATTATACAAGCAGTACGAGAGTTGACAAACGGCAATTATTCCCTATAATGGTTTAGTTAGATTTAGTTAGACCTAGACTGCATTAACACTTAGAATGGTCTAATGCAAAAACTTTAAGAGGATCTTTTCTAATAACACACTTGCAAAAATTACTTTTAAGGCTATAATCTGAACAAAATGCCTTTAAAGTTTTCATCGAGCTTCCAATCTGCACTAAAGACTTTTTACACGTCTTTTCTTTTAAAAGTCACAACAGATTCAGGTATTAGTTTTACTTTTTAGCAGAATGCCTAATAAATATCTTTAACGTAATATTTCATTCCGAAAGGTTTAATACCGATATTATAAGAGTTTTGGTTCTCACCTCAAGAGCAAATTGTTAGTTGGGAGACGACTTTCTTTTATATATACATAAGATATATAATATATATACCAAAACTTTCTGCCGGTGGGGTGCGGGCTCGCGCGGGGGAGGGGTAAAAGGGTTTTTCTTTGCTTTTTGTTTCTTCGCTTGTAACTCCGTAACTATTAGTTCTAGCAAAAAACTTTCGAGACAAAATTAAAGAGCGGAACGTTCTTCTACACCCCCCATTTTGAACCGCTAATAATTTTTTTAATTGATGAGCACAAAACTTTTAAATGCGGCACATGGCCAACACATAACAAGCACATAACTCTGACACGGGTTTAAATAATATTAGTTCATTATTTCCCGGGGGGGGGGGGGGGGGGTGTAGCGGAACGTTCCTCTACACCCCTCATTTTGAAGAGTCAATATTTTGTTTTTTGGTCGAGCACAAAACTTTTGAATGCGTTAGTGGGGGGTGCAGCGGAACGCACCTAAAAAAAATGGATGAAACTCGAAGCTCTAAAACCCGCGAAATTTAAAAATTCCCGTAATTTTTTGATCACACTTCGTATGTATGTATAATTCCACACAATGTAGGTAAGAGCGCATTGCCAATTGTTTTTAAATGAATAAAAGCCGTGGATGTTGTCAGTTAGAAAGATACCTACTTCGCCCTTTCGTACTGCGAATAGTACAAAGGCCACCAGATTCTCAACATCAGCAGATTAAAATCGCAGCCCCAGCCAACATGGCCAACGCAGTTTCCTCCAGTTTCGGCAAATAAATGTCAGAATGAACTGGTTGCATCATAACTCCTGAACTTAAGCTCCTTTACTTTGTGGCGGTCAGGATGAAATGGCTAAAAAATCATAACCTTCTCAAGGATTAGGATCAGCCATAACATTCATCCACATTCGGAGCCAGCAGCACGTTTCCAGCGAAGCTTCAACGATGAAGATAAAATGTGCTGATTTCGGTGTATTTAGCAGTTTTCAACTCGTCCAACAAATAATTTCCCAAGAAAAGCGGGTCCAGCCGATGGGTGCTGACAGTGGCACAACGATGTAATTATCCGGCATAAGAATGGACCTTGAGTACCACTGTGCCGCTTTAGAAGAGGAGAAAGGCTCACGTTTTCCATTTTGCTCCATGCGAATTTGTTTCGGGCTTGCAAGGGATTTGTGGAATATTGTGCTATTACAACCGCCAAGTGAAGTAGCTCATGCAAGGAAAAGTTTCATTTATTGGAGCTTCGACTCAAGGGCTGATGAAGTGTTGTTTCTGCTATCCAAAACAAAAATATGTTCGTTGAATACTATTCTCGCAATAGGTGAGAATAAAGAATTGAAAAATCATTATAGCCATGGACAAAAATTCATACTTGACTCCATGATTGAATAGAATTGTTCAAATGTGTTGGCAGGGAAAGTAGTTCAACGTATTTGGAAACTGATTCGGATTCGTGGAAGTAATCTTATATATAATCTTATATATGTATAATACAATAGTAATATAATAATATAGCATTTGCATCTGTAACTGGCGGCCAAGGCCCGACGTCGGGCTGTCGCGCCACGATGATGATGATCTGTAACTGCCCCAAATAATAATAGTAATAATAGCCGCTTTCGATTCAACCAATTTTCAGATCTTTTTCATACAAAACGACAGACCGGTTTTAACACAGCTCTCACATGGAGTCTCATCGGAGCAAAGTTGAAAGCAAATTGGTTGAGCATCAACTTCTCTCGCCCCATTTAAATGTAAACTGAGTACGCAATTCGCCATCACGAGGCGAATTATCTGTATGGTAGCTGTTTAAGTTCGCTTGTCGCAGAGCCGTGTCGTTCTTTTCGGTCTGTGAAGCCGGGTTAATGAATCAAAAGCGGCTATTGTCATTATCAGGAGAAAAAAATCCCCAGCAAAAATGTTTACTTCTGACGGTCACGAGCCGGGTTTAATTAAACGGGATGTTTAGATTGTAAGTGCCATTTCAGATGATCAGCCCGACTGACCCGTGGGGTGACGGGCTTAGAATATGCACCCCTAGGTGAGTCCTACCTTGATCGTACGAGGCGACTAATACGACCAATCACGTGCAGGCGACAACTACACCTCTAGATGAGCCTGCGGCACTGTTCAACATTTTTAGGACCACTCCTGTGTGAGTGGGTTGCCGGGTCTGCAATGGGGACTAATAAAAAAAAAAGACTCCTGGCGCAGTGAAGCCAGATAAACTGATTTTTGATGTGTATTTACTCTGGATTATCTGTAAGTCTATGTATAATAAAATGAAAATAGTGGGATCTTTAATTACATTAGGCAATCGCTTGTTGTAAATTGTAATTTCCTTGTGATTTGCCGCATACCACATACCATTTTGAAATGATTTCAACCAAAATATATAATGCCCAGAATTGAATGTTTCTCCGAAATGACAAATTAAAGAGTTTACTTCACATGGAGTCGAAAAAAATCTAATAACATTCTTTCAATTTTACTTTTAATGTTTACCTTACATTTGCGCATAACATTGCCAATTTGTTGTCCCAACGGAATGAGTTGGACAATCATTATATTGGGAAATCTAACAATTTGAGAATGCCGCTTTCTTTCTCCGAATACGAAACACTTATCACACTGCGAATCAGGAATCGGGCACCAGTTGCAGAATTGGCTGAATAGTTCATCGAATGAGTCCACACCATATGTACTCCGGGGAATAGAGTCTGAAAAGGTAACCTTACCTTGCAAAAGGTTCAGTAGTTCTAATTTTTTGATATGTTATATAGACCAGTCCCGTAGTCAAGAATCCAAGTTTCTGACCTCCCACCCCCTGTGCGTTCCCTGTGGCACCCCTAAAACCGACAAATTTCCGGTCATTTTTAACTTTATTGCATATATCTTTTTAATTGTGAATCCTAGCGGAAAACTTCCTACCAGAAAGTTATAGAGTATCAAATTTCCAATAAGTTTGATGGGCAAAGTTTTTCCGTGAAGCTACTATCTTAAGAGATACGAGCTGTCGAAATTGCACATTTTTTACAAAAACTAACTAACTTACGTTTTTGGTTGTTTTGTCGGTATGCGTAAGGGTACAAAATCGTCTCTGTATACAGCATTTCACCATTACCACAACCAACCGAACTTCTACCCAATCGAACTGCAGTCGTAGAAGGTGGATTCGTTCTCCACAAGCTCATATGGAATAGGATTGACAGTTTCAATGAAATTTGTAAAAGGTATGTGAAATTCATTCGTGATCATTACGGAGCAAACGTTATGGTAATTTTTGGTGGTTATCCCCTGGATCCTGAGATGAGAGGTAAAAGGTTCAGAAGGTGGAGTGTGAACGCATCAATTGATGTAATTTTTTATGGAACAACAATCAATCAAGTGCCACAGGAAAAGTTCCTAGCGAACGAAAACAACAAACTTCGCCTTATTTCACTCCTGAAGGAAACACTCAATCAAAACAATATAAATGTGAAGCAAGCGATTAAAGATGCTGATGTACTTATTGTAACATCTGCAATAAGCCTTGCTGCAGAGTATGATGCTGTGGAGACCATCGGGGAGGACGTCGATTTGCTTGTTCTCATGACTTCTTTGGCTCAAGATCTCCCCATTTAATTCCGAAAGCATGGAAGATGTGGTTCCCCTGACATTTTATTTACCACAGCATCCTATAAGTACTCAGCATCGCAAAATCTGCTTGTTCTTCACGCTTTGAGTGGGTGCGACACCACGTCCTCCCTGTTTAGATTTGGTAAAACCAAGTTTTGCAGTTTGTTTGAAAACAAACCAACCCTGCATAAATTTGCAAATATCTTCAGAAATCCTAACGCCAGTGTTTCGGCCATTTTTGAACCAGGAGAGCGTATATTTCTTGCTCTATATGGCGGTGACACAACAAAAACATTAGAAGCTTTGCGATATCAACTATGTATTCTCGAAGTCTGCTAAAGGTAACAAGTTGAATCTTTCAAAGCTACCACCGACTCAGGATGCAGCTATGTACCACATCTTTCGGACTTATCACCAAGTTCAGACATGGCAGAGCCAAATTAAAAACCCTCTGGACTGGAGATGGAGAAGGGACAGCCAAGGACTTGCTCCTATCAAAACCACAAGAGATCCAGCTCCTCAATCTATCCTGAAATGCATTTCATGTAAGTGCAAAAAAGGCTGCACTAAGGCCTGTAGTTGCAGAAAGAGCGGTCTAAGGTGCTCCGTAATTTGCAAAAACTGTTGTGGACAAAGCTGTAGCAACAAAGCGGACATAATAATTAATGATTATGAAGATGATCCGACTGAACTACTTGTTGAAGAAGTCAACAAGGAACAAGCTGAGACTTCAAAACCCCACAAAAATAAGCGGATGAAAATATAAGTTTCTCTAATTATTGCTTAATTGAAACTATACAATAATAATACAGATATTATTAAATACTATTCAAGATAACTTTCTCTATGAAAACGTGCCGTTTTCGGGATAATAGAACAAAAAAAACAACAAAACCATCAAAAACGTATAGTCTTTACAAAAAATGTGCAACTTTGACAGCTCGTAATTCTTACGATAACAGCTTGACAGAAAAATTTAATCAATCAAATTTATAGGAAATTTGGTGCTCTATAACTTTCTGGTAGTAAGTTTTTCGCTAGGATTCACAATTAAAAAGATATGTGGAATAAAGTGAAAAATAGCCGAAAATTTGTCGGTTTTAGGGGTGCCACAGGGAACGCACAGGGGGTGGGAGGTCAGAAACTTTGATTCTTAACTACGGGACCGGCTTATATAACATACCAAAAAATTAGAACTACTGAATCTTTTGCAAGGCAGTATGCCTTTATTCCCCGGGCTAATGTATCTTTGTTGATTTTAATGGACAACCATAAGGCAAGCTCGGTAGTTGTCGTTTCAGTAAAACAGCGAAAACATCGCATAGTAACTAAAGTTTTCATTGAGGACGAGTGATCCGTTAATGATAGCAAAAAGAAACTCATGTGCGTCTTGCTGCTGCTGCTGCTGCTGCATACAATAACCGCCTACAATACTCCTTAATTCTCGGGAAGTGAGTAATCCACTTTCAGGGAATGAAAAATAAATTAATTTGTCGTCAATAAACATTTTATATATGTTTATTAGCCGCTTGGGTAGATTGACTACATTTATTTAGTATGTATATGGTTCTATTGTTTAGTAGGATTGGGCATACGGTATTTTCATAACAAAATACACCGTCTCCGTTTTCAAAGCCTGGAGGAACATAATATGCGGTTCTTCTTGTTTGTAAATTTTGACTATTCAAAGGCGGCATGATTGCCGAGTTATCATTTACGCATTGCTCCATCTCATTTCCGTTAATGAATACACAAGCTATTGGCTATCGATGGCTGAAATAGAATTCATAAAAATGAAATTGAACATTCTCACTGAAGTTACAAAATGTAACATTAATCTTTGTGGAGCTATTTGCTGAAAATCCCTCTGGCATACCATACCGGAAATCGAAACTTTGTAGTTCTCTAAGGAAGGTATGATTCGGCTTGGCAAAAAAAAATCTATGTTGAGATCGCCTATAACAATTAACTTTGGCCTCAGAGAGCTTACAAAATGAAGCATTTTTATAAATTTATCTTTTACTTCACTATAAGAAGTACAAGGTGATTTATAACATATGCATATACCAAATTCGTTATATTGCAACGAAATTCGTAGACTTGCTCTCGTAATATATTCGAAGCAAACCTGAAATTGTTCCTTTGTTGAGCTGCAATATAAAGAAAAACCAATACTTTTCGCCTAGTAAGACAGTTGTATTTATAAATCAAATTATAGTTAGCGATGTCAACGTTATCGCTTGGTAGTAACCAAGTCTCTACAAAAAAAAAACAACCGGCTGAAAGGAAGGTTATATCGGCTAGTATGTCTAGAAGATGTTTCCTCAAAGACGGTACATTGTGAAACATGAATGTGTCATTCCATTCTGGTGATTCCTGTTGAAAATGTAAATGGAATTTGACGGGACTGTATTTACTGTTGTTGATGAAGGATTCTTAAATGTGCCAATTATATGCAGACCGCTCGACTTTGTTACTCGACTGAAGGCCACATATAATTCATAAAATCGCTGGTGGAAGCAACAAAACTTAAATATACAGATGTGTGTCGTACATTTCTCGATGACGTCATAGAGATCATCAACCCACCGATAGCTTGTTTGGGTGAAATTACCGACAATAATAAAATGATATAGAGTTATGCCGATAATTGAGTTACAATAACTGTAAACGCTGTAACTTTTTAAATGATCGAGAAATTTTCTTGAAATTGTACGTAAATGTGGACTTCTTTCCCACTATCGATAAGTTTCGCCTGGCAAGCTTTTTAGTTACGAGTGTTGCATTCCTTACATATTTTTGCTTCAAAAATCAGTTAAAAACACCTGGCGCATTGAAGCTAGAGGAACTGATTTTTGATATGGGTTTATTCGGGATCACTTATGAGTTTATGTATAATTATGATATGGGTGGTATGCTTAGAACTGTTAGTACCAGGGCCTTATTGCACGAACCACTTATCAATTACATTTTAGCAATTTTTCGAAAAGTAAATTTTTGGTAAGTGTAAGTTATTACTGTTGCAGAAAAATTTTACTCAATTCGTATTTATCATACTTATCATATTTGTCGAACTTTCAGTTTTTTTGATAAGCAAAAACGATAAGTGTTTCTCCAATGCAAAATAAAACTTAGCAGAAAAAGTGTGACTTACAGTTTTCGATGATTACCTTTTCGGTTTTACGTGCATTTTAAAGCAGTTTTCAAAAAATTCAGTCTTCAAAATGAGTCGTGTTTTTGTTAAAGAAACTAGCTGTATTGGAAGTGGTAAAAACAAATAAGTTAATAAGTTCGAATGAGCTATTTATAATCAAGCTTTTCTTTCCGATAATGTGATTCTTAGTTTGTTTATTCTCAAGGGAAAAAAATGTTACAAAGTATCTACACTGCATGCAGATACATCGAAACATGGATATGTCTTATGCCTACCGAAAGCGTGGGATGTGTTTTGTCGAATGATTTCATCCAGTATAACTATACTGGGATCTTTAGAAAACTTACGTCGATATTTTCAACACAACAGGTTACACGCAGTCGGTAGCCAAAGACATATCCATGTTTCGATGTATCTGCATGCAGTGTAGATACTTTGCATCATTTCCCACCAAAAGCCAATAACCTGTCTTCCAAGAACCGATTCCCGATAACCCCCCCCCCCCTTAAATCAAACTTAACACCCCCTTTAAGGGACAGAGAGACATACCCCATTGAAAACTAACGTTCCCATATGAACCGGATACACCCGTTCTAATGAGATTGAACACCCAACCACATGAGACAGATTGACACGCCCTATTGAAAGTCAACATTTATGCTGCTAATACATCGTACCGTATGTGGAGCTTTTGTTCTATGTTTATAGCACGTAGTATAAGTCCGCCATTTTGTTCTATATGTTTATTGCACGTGTGGTGGAGGCCCACATTGTGAACCAGTCAGACCTCAAATCGCCGCCATTGGAAATGCACAACCACAGTCGCTGGATCACCCGATTTAGCTCGAATTAACTTCATCCGCTCTCGCTCATCTTCGGGGGGCGGGAACTATGTACACTCTCTCAAATTGCGTCTGCGCATGTCCAAGTGTTAGTCGAACTGACCACTTGCTACTTTTTCTGGGATCCTAGTGATTCAGATAGTACAATGGGTGCTATTTTAAATCGGCCACTACATTCATTCTTGCCGTCCACAACGTCAATCAACATCTCAACATGTACACACAAGATCCCCGCAAGCGCGCCGCCCACGCGGATCCACAAGCAACAGCCATGCACAATGACCACTTCACTCAAACGACATGCAACCAGAATAGAAAAATTTTCAATGGGCTTGTTTCCTCTTCTGACCCCCGAGTAGAAAAACAGACATTTCGTGTGACGGACAGATTTTTAGGATGACCCCCAGCTATAAGACATATCCATGTCAAAATTATTTGGTTCCTACCAAAATAATACGGCATCGAAGACGGAAAAAGAGGAAGCATGGAGGGAGGTTCTATGCAAGGTCAAATCTCTCGGGCTTGATTTCAATATAAATCGGCAGTACGCCCGAAATCATATCTTTGGGTTATGGGAAAGCAGAACACTGGTAAGTTTTAATTGTTTTCAAATTCAATCTTAAAGATTTTGATGTTTGCACATCAGCCCGTTCGTTTTCCGTTCTTTTAAGAAGGTACGTACTTCCATTTTTTATGTTCTAAACATTTTTAGTTTTCACTTTTAAGACGAAACGTGCTAATGCTCAACGAACCGGAACCAGTGGAGGGAAGGACATTATACTAGATGAGGTCGATGAGTCAGTTTTTGAAATTATTGGAAGTGAATCTCCAGTAGTCGAAGGCTTACGATTGCCAGAATCTGATGGGGTTAAATCAATTGGGATTGAAGCAATTCAACCCCAAGTTGATAAGTCTAAGCTGCGAAGAACCACAACGAAGAAAAGAAAGAGCGAAGAACACGACAATTCTGTTTCTTTGGAGTCTTTGAAAAAAAAAAAGAGTTTTTAAGTCAGAATTGTTTGAAAATAAGCTCCAAATACTAAAACTTTAACGTGACCATCCGATTTCACAATAGATCTTGTGAAGTCAGGATCATCTGATGCCGCTGCTGGAAATTGTGAAATCCTCGACCAACAATGTAAATACAGAATTTAGTGAGACAACAATATTCAATTTCGTAGACTTCTAAATTGTTATTATTTTTGATTATAATTTTACATCGAAAACAATAAAAGTTAATTTAAAAAATTCATAATTTGTGATGGTCTGTAGTTTTGGGTTTCCTCAAATTCTCAAAATATTTGCTCATTTTCTTCTTCATAGTCGTCATCATCTTGGGACTCTACACCAAAGGTCGTGTTTTCTCCAAACGGAATTCCTACGTTGTGAAGAATACAACACGTTAGCATTAACTGTGTTGCAAATTCTGGAGCTAAACGCATATAATTCAGACAAGGAAATTTTTCTTTCAACATTCCTGCAAAAATGAAAAATTTTGTGAATTAAATAAATAGGTAAATAGGGAAAAATTTTACAATACTATTTTCAATAATTATTCTTGTTTTTTTCTTGCGCTGTTCCCCTGGATCATTAGGATCTCCTCGTAATTGTGGAATAAGCCAATTCTTTAATGGATATGCGCTGTCTCCCAGAATAACAGCACCAGGAAAGGGTCCAGCCCCTTTCGAGATTTGCGAAAACGACAGAATTCCGTAAAATCCTGGCGTCGTGGACACTTCTCGGCCAATTGGCATTTACAGCATACAAGCTTCGATTGGGGCCACATATCATCATCACATTTAGTGCATGCTTCCCATGGCGATTAACAAAATGGTTTTCATTGTGATGGAGAGCATCTATTGTACATTGATCATTGTCCCATCGATACATCCATCTGTTGCGGAAAATTCACCAAGTTTAAAGAAACTCGAAGCAATGTTATTTGTATTTGTTGGCCATCGAATAGTGTCCGCTAGCAACACACTAATAATTGTACCTGGAACACGATGTGCCGTACGGCGAACCGTTGATTTTTGCATTCCGTGCATAACGCCAATTCCAATGATTATCATCCATTCCCCAACCAATGCAAAGTTGTCAAAAGCTGTTGTATTGGGCTTAACGCACTGTTCCTTACACTAGAAAATGGCGAAGCTCCAATAATTCGTGAAAGTACTTATTCAATTTGTGTTTTATTCAAACCAAAATTTTCCACCGTAACAGAATCTAATTGGAAATTTATTCGTGGTGATACTATGCGGCGGCTTGAGACGGATTCACCATCTCCATCATCAAATACACGCTCGTACCGAAACATTTTCAAAACACTCTTTACACCCCCGCACTAAATGATAAACGAAATTTTTCTAAGCAAAAATATTAATAAGTTATCCAAATGAAATGATTATTTGATTACTATAAGTTCTTGGTGCAACCAAAAGTGAAACAAAAGTTGATAATTTGCTAAATTTATCACTTACAATTACAAAAGATATTACTTTCTGATATTCTCGTTGGTGCAACAAAAATTTGATAAGTGAGTGTTTTTTGCTTATCAAATATTGTTTGAGTAATTTTCGTTTCTCTAATTGGTGCAACAGAAATTTAGCATAAAAAAGTATCTACACTGCATGCAGATACATCGGAACATGGATATGTCTATGACTACCGACTGCGTGGAACCTGTTGTGTTGAAGATATCGACGTAAGTTTTGTAAAGATCCCAGTATAGTTATACTGGATGAAATCTTTCGAAAAAACTCGTCCCACGCTTTCGGTAGGCATAAGACATACCCATGTATCTGGTGGCAGTGTAGATACTCGTCATAAATTCTGCTTTGCTTTGTCCTGTCCGCTTGGGCTCCTTTCTCTCGCGGGATCGTTTCGTTTTCGTTTGCATCGCGTGTGTGCAATACTCACCTCCTCTCGCAGACCCTGTTCCATCTACCCGTTCGGTACAGTTTGCAGACTGCAGCCTATCGACATTTCTCTGAGTAAGTTTCTGCTAATCGCAATCACGCTTCCCACCATCTTTTCCCAATCGGACGTGAATTGTGTTTGTGTATCTATTGCAAAATCGCTCCCACACTATTCGTCTCATCCCGCCCCTTGAATCAACAGTCCGGCACACACAATCCGTTTCGCAAGTAACGCGTGCTACTCTATGCGATTGAGTCCGGCAAACAGAAAGGGAAACTAACAAAAGTAAACAACACATTCCAACACACGCACAAAGAGAATGCACAAGAAAAATTTTGGAATTTTTGCAGAAGGGGGGGGGCCTTTGATCTTCTGCTGACCTCTGAATGTACATCATGTCACGATGAGCTGCCCGGAACTATAACATCCTCCGACGAATATTTCTCTGTTTCGGGGCTTGGGAGATTTTAACTCGCGCAGTACAAATCCGCCATTTTGTGTTATGATATGTTTATTGCACGTGTGGTGGGGGCCCACATTGTGGGCCAGTCAGACCTCAAATCGCCGCCATTGCAAATGCACAACCACAGTTGCTGGATCACCAGATTTGGATAGAATGAACTTCATCCGCGATGGCTCTCGCTCTCTATCTCCGGGGGCGGGAACTATGTAATGTACACACTCTCAAATTGCGTCTGCGCATGTCCAAATGCTAATCGAACTGACTACTTGCTACTTTTTCTGGGACCCTATTGATTTAGATATGTAGTACAACGCGCGCTATTTTATTTGTTTGGATTCCAGCCATTTTAAACATTTTGGAATTTTTGCGGAAGGGGGGGACTTGATCTTCTGCAGACCTCTGAATGTACATCATAACATATAACATCCTGCGACGAATATTTCTTTATTTCGGGGCTTGAGAGATTCTAACTCGCCTAGTATAAATTCGCCATTTTGTTCTATATGTTTATTGCACGTGTGGTGGGGGCCCACATTGTGCACAAGTCAGACCTCAAATCGCCGCCATTGCAAATGCACAAACACAGTCGCTGGATCACCCAATTTGGCTCGAATGAACTTCATCCGCTCTCGCTCATCTTCGGGAGGCGGGAACTATGTACACTCTCTCAAATTGCGTCTGCGTATGTCAAAATGTTAGTCGAACTGACTACTTGCTACTTTTTCTGGGACCCTAGTGATTCAGATAGTACAACACGGGCTATTTTATTAAATGATGAATGGGAATTGGCGGAAATTGAACCTAAATAATGAGGAAAAATGGAATTTCATTCATTGTGACCTCAGATTGGGTCTATGCATATGCGTGTCGGGAGTGCAAAATTTGTTTAATGAAATGGTGAGAATGATATGAATGAATGAGAGGAGGAGGTCCGCTGCCTTGAGCGAAAGTTCGCATACATTCAGAGACCATAAATTGCGTGTGAGCATGTCGAGCGAGGAGAGCAGACGACTTCTTGCGACGTGTTCTGGGGCCTAGTCAAGTTAGGTAGTACGGAGCGTACTCTATATTTTTGAGGATTTTGAATGTATGGTATGATGTGCATGCAGGATGGCATCGCGTTGACTGAGAGCGTGGGACAGAGAGCACAGGGAGCGCCTGTTCACCCGTACACTATGTTATTTCTTGCCGTCCACAACGTCAACCTTTATCGCTATCAAATCAACATCCCAACATGTATAAACAGGATCCCCGCAAGCGCGCCGCCCGCGCGGATCTACAAGCAACAGCCATGCACAATGACCACTTCACTCAAACGACATGCACAACCAGAAAAGAAAAATTTGCAATGGGCTTGTTTCCTCTTCTGACCCCCGAGTAGAAAAACAGACATTTCGTGTGACGGACAGATTTTTAGGATGACCCCCAGCTATAAGACATATCCATGTCAATTTGATAAGTTGATAAGTGATAATTGATAAGTGGTTGGTGCGATAGGGCCCAGGTGCAGCTACAGAATAGTGTATTTCGATATGCGGGTGATATTTTCAGATGATGGAACTTTTTAACTGTTCGATTGATTTTACTGAATTTATCTCCGGTTTTATTTTAAGCTTCATATGCCTTTCGTGTAGGTACATTTTTGCTTATTACGTTTTTTTGTTATATTACTGTAACCTTTCGACTGCATCGTGGATTTTCCTGAAAATCCACCTCAAGCTATTTCTCACCAACTTTTACTAATTGGATAAGTTTCGCTCAACTTGCTTTTTCCGTTATTAATTAATTGTGGTCTTCAAATTTTGCTGTTATATAAGTAGCTGTAACTCTGGAACGCACTAATTGATGTTGTTGAGATTATTGAGTTTTTGCGGGAAGGTTCAAGTTGCATTTCAAGGCAAAATTCAACTCTCTAGCTGCCGTAGTTTTCGAGGTAGAGCCATTTGAAAAACTGTAAGTTTGAGCCCTCTAGCTGCCTCCGTTTAGGGGAAAAATGCACTTTTCGGTAGAGGGGTCACTTTGCCTTGAAATTTTTGGGGTTTTTCGCAATTTTTCGTCCGGAATTGTATTTTTTGTTTTTGGGGGAAGGTTCAAGCTGTATTTCAAGGCAAAACTCAACTCTTTAGCTGCCGTAGTTTTCGAGTTAGAGCCATTTGAAAAGTGCAAATTAGGAGAAAAAAACGCACTTTTATATTTTTCGGTCGAGGGGTCACTTTGCCTTAAAATTTTCGGGGTTTTCGCAGTTTTTCGTCCGGAATGGTATTTTCTATTTTTGGGGGAAAGTTCAAGCTGCATTTCAAGGCAAAATTCAACTCTCTAGCTGCCGTAGTTTTCGAGTTAGAACCATTTGAAAAAGTGCAAAGAAAAACGCACTTTTATATCTTTCGGTCGAGGGGTCACTTTGCCTTGAAATTTTCGGGGTTTTTCGCAGTTTTTCATCCGGAGTGGTATTTTCTATAATAAATAGGAGCCCAGTCCTAACGATGACCTACCCAGCAATTAGAAAAGATCCGCTCAGCAAGCTTCTTGTATTATAGAGTTACTTTGATTAGAAAATTTTGCCGTTAACTGTAATTTTTGAACCGTTTGATGCAGTTTTCTGAAATTAGATAGCAGACACTAAAAAATATAATGATGTCAATTGATTCATGGGGTCATGAAACGTAAAGAAAACAAACTCCGGGGTCAAAATTCGTTATCGTTATGAACTTTGCAATATTTTGTACAAGATTGGAACTTCTCCGTTTTTAGTCAGCTGTAGCATATTTTATTGTTTTAATAATGCCAAAAATTCAACCTGATTAACTTTGACATTCAAAACAATAACAGAATATCCTCGAAGGAAACATATTCAGAGAAAATTCCATACTCCTAGCGAATATTCGTAAAAATTCCATGTAACTGCAAATTATTCACGCACGTGTGATTATTCCCACCAGACAGACACAGAAGTCTATTTATTTTCATAATTCAGAAAAAAAAATGCTTGAAATATATGAATCTCCTCGATTCTATCTTCTGGTGAACGACCACCGAATTATACTCCAACAAAAATTATTCAACGGTACAGGATATCAACTCTTTGTTCGTTTTACATGAATCCAAACACAGAAACAACGACATAGCACAAATAAAAATAAATACAACCAAGTTGACAATTTATCTTTATTAAACAAAGATTTATTGAGCGTAAGGATAATCTTGAAAATGATTTAAATTTTTAAGCAGATTATGTACTTAACGACGGCTATTTTTTCCATTTAGCACAATAATTCCGGTTCGGTGTCCTGTTTTGTGTCCTCGGGCTCTGCCTTTTGCGTCCATGGGAAATTCGCCTAGGTAGTCATTTTCACTCATTCTGCTTTTCATCGTTTCGCATCCCTGAGGATATGAATGAGATTGAGATGTTTATAAATTTTGACCCTTTTCGAAAATTTCCATGTCATAGCAGCCGACTGGGTCAGTTTGTGGGAATTCCAATTGAGGAGATTTAATGAGGGTGGTTGGGGATTGGAGTGATTTGTTTTTGATTGTTATGGCCAGAAGATAAATGGGCTACATGTACGATTTTAGCTCGTGTATTTTATTTTTTTTGGGTGAACTGGCTTTTTAGTAAAGGAAATAGTTTATGGAAACAAAACTTTACAGAATGACTTTATATCGGGTCGAACTTCAATAAAACCCCAGTAAACCGAACTCGCCTAACCGAAACTAAAAATTCAGACAACCAGTCATTTCCCAGTTGAATTTATTCTTCTCAGAATTGATTTTCCTATCTGATTTCAGCATTCAAAGCAAATTTCGGCTTTTCGGAATAATCCATTACCAATATACACCTTTACGTACACTAAGATCATTACATCATCTACTACCATTACGGTAAATATACTCAGCGGTACGGAATGTGGCCCCAGCGTATTTTTTAACTGATTTTTGAAGAAAAATTCAGTTATTTGACCGTCCGTCGATAACGAGTTTCGACTCCGAAGTTGGTTTTCTTTACGTTTCATAACCCCAGGAATCGACTGGAATCATTAGATTTTTTTAGTGTCAATTAAATAAAATATATACAATAAGTATATCCACAATATGTTGTGGACACGATAACAGTCAAAGAGAAGTCGCAAACGAAGTCAAACTTTTCCAGTTGATAGATGTCGGTGAGGAGCCGGCTGCTATTGACATCCAGCAATATCGATAAAGCGGTTAAAAGTTACAGATAACGGGAAAAGTATCTAAGCCTAATTACTCCATAACTAAAGCTAGCTGGACCAAACTTGTCCAGTAGGTAGACGTCAATAAGGACTAGCCTATTATTGAATTCCAGCAAATATCCATCAAGCGGTTAAAAAATTACAGCTATATAACGGCATAATTTTATAAACAAAATAACTATTTTACATAACGGAAGAAGCTAGCTCGGCGAAACTTATCCAGTTAGTGGATGTTAAGGAGGACTCGGGTCCAATCTTGTCGCGCTCGGTGGCCGTGATCGTTCGGTCACCGCTCTACGATAGTAATATAGAGCTCGGAGATCAAATCTCGGCGCGATCAAAAACTGATTGTGAGTACTAATAGAACTCTCACCGTGCTCCGAGCTTATCAGTATAAAGACGGCGCGGATAGGAGGTGCATGCTAGCAACTGCACTTCCGAAAAGTAGATATGCTATTGAAACGTCAACAAGGCATAGAAATGCTAGAAATGTTGACGCGCCCATGCCCCTGGAGGGGTCAAGGCAATTAGAGGAGGAGGCTCCTATCTAATTTCAGAGAAATGCATCAAACGGTTCAAAAGTTACAGATATATAACGGCAAAATTTTCTAAAGAAAATAACTCTATAACGCAAGAAGCTAGCTAAGTGAAACTTTTCTAATTGGTGGGCGATCGTCAGGACTGGGCTCCAATCTAATTTCAGGAACATCAATGAGTCAGCTCCAGAGTTACAGCTATAAAACAGCAAAATTTTGGGAACACAATTAATTTATAACGGAAAAACTTAGTTGGGCGAAACTTATCCAATTGGCGAGGAATAGCTTCCGATGGGGTTTCAGGAAAATCCATGGTACCGTCGAACGGTTACAGTAAAATAACAGCAAAAATTAACAAGCAAAAATCTTGAAGCCCATCTCCGACCGTATCATTACAGCTAGATTTAAATTCAGGGTAAGAAATATCACAATAATTCAATGCTTCGCCCCGACTGAACCAGCGGAGCAATCAGCTAAAGACGCCTTCTAACACCGACTCGGCAACACCTGCGAACATGCAAATTAGGCGCACGAGCAGTGGGGAAAAATTCTTTGGACCTATGAGGCTGTCTACACCAGGCACAATTGTTCCAGGCACAAAACCGGTTATGTGCCTGTCTACACGAAGCACATCGAAACGAGAACAACTTGTATACATGTAGGGCGTTTTCAATGTATTGAACTTATGCTATACTGTGGAAGGATGCGAAAAGTGCGTGTATTGGTTGGGAACAATTGTTGTGCTTGAAATTTTCGAGCACAAGTTTTGTTCCCTTCCTATACCTTTCCCTTCATGCATCTCGCCTACAAAAACCGGTTTTGTGCCGGAACAATTGTGCCTGGTGTAGACACCCTCAATGAATGCAAATGGTCGCGAACGTGTGTGGGGAAGGCGCGGAAAGTGATTTAAAAAAAATCCTTTTAATGTACGCGTGCGTTTACACGTGAACATCTCGCCGAATTTGAACATTACCGCGGTAATGTTCTTGAACATTAGGACTAATATACCAACAACTACCAAGTAAATTTCGTTGCCGACACACACGGAAGGCATGAAGAATGATGGGTTGCTAGAAAGATACATATTTGCCCATGGACCCGTAAACAGAAAATTACCCTTCGTCTGTTTGTTGTCATTTGGTAATAATATGCGTATTGTTGATTCGTAGTGTTGTTGTTTTAGTTATGAGACCTTTTTTTTGAAAGCATTGTCTTTATTGAAGAGATCAGTAGATATCGGGTATGCATTTTTCTACCGCAAGTACATATTACTGGGTTATGGTTTTTGACTTGTTATTGTTTTGCATTGGGAAATCAATTTGATGATGAAATTTATGGATGAAAGCAATTATCACACGTAAGCGAAGTTTAATTTAGATTGTTTGGAACTCTATCTAAATGCTGTAAATCAATTAATGTATGCAGCCTAGAATTATAGGTACGTACATACATCCACATTTTTGTGTAGTGGGGAAAATTTCTTGTTTATGGCCCGTCGCATATAAAATTAGATTAGACGGGAATAAAGTGCGATGCATGTTGTTTGTTCAGTGTAGAGACAAATGAAATAGACTACTGCTGAAGGCATTTTGAGTCTCTGTATCTACCTGTTTCTCAGAAGATACTTTATCTGTTGCTCAATAGGGGCTGTATCTTTTGGTCAATAGATAATGAGTCTGTTGCTCAGCATATACTGTGTCTGTTAGCCAATATATATTGCATCTGTCGCTCAGTAGATACTGTATCTGTTGGTCAGTTGGTACTGTATCTGTTCTCTGTAGATACTGTATCTGTTAATCAGTAGATAGAAAATGAGAGACCAGTTTTCATCCAGGTTTTGTATGGGATCACATCTGGATCAGAGTTAAAAATGAATTAGTTGAAATAAACTTCTTTCTCCGCCATCCACCTCTAAACCTTTCTATACTGAGCCCGTAATTCAGCCCCATGCGGCGAAGTGTCTGTATGATGGCTGTTTAAGTTCGCTCGTCGCAGGTCCGTGTTGTTTTCTTTCATCTGACACCGAATTCAAAATGAATCCAAAATGAATAATTATACCAATTGTACGTTTCGGGTACATGCCATACATTGCATAGGTTCAGGATTCTCAACGTTGCAATTACGTTTCAAGTATTTAGCAAATGCATGTCAAACGATAAAAAGGGAAATCAACCAGAACAATTTTCTGATTCATTTCACTAGTTTGTATTTTACATGCCATCTCCACCTGAAATTGAACTGAGTTCAAAGCAACTTGGAACGTTTAGGGTCTTCACGGAACGCACCCATTGAAAATATTGATCATACGGCAGAGATTAATAAGATCTTTTTTGGAGTAAAATTTTACGTTTTGGAATCAATTGCCTACCTAAATGTATACATCAATAAGCAAATTATACGAAAATATGGGTTAAATAATATACCTACATCTTTATACTAATATACGAGTATCTATCTAATATACCTACATAGCTCAAACAGTTACATTTTAATCAATCAGACTTACATCTGATTGCATTTCGATCTAACACCTCACAAAAAAATATCCATTTGTCCTTATTTCATTATTTTCTGACCGGGTGTCATCAAATCGAAAACAAACCAAAAAAACTCAAACAAACGACAACTCAACTCAAATTACCCATCGTCTACCTGCTGGCAATTTGTGTGAAACGCAAGACGATTGAAATAGATTCGTAGCATATACATTTTCTCTCAATGGTTGACTCTCGTTTGAAAACATACCTCCATATGAAAAGGTACATTTCCATTAAATTCGGCGAACATTTTCGCCCGTTTCCATTCCTCATGGGAACAGCCTTGAACATATTCGCCGAATGCACTTTTTGTCGTCTTAATACTTTTTCCATAAGACGCGCAGCAATATTCGGCGAAAAAGTTCTCGGGAAATGGATAGATGGGAACATTGCCTGTTCCGTTCGGCGAATATAGGGTAAGTCGGGGAGAGACGCCGCTGTTTTTAAAGCATATTTATTTATTTGTAAAAGAAAGGCGCCACTGTTAAGGAAAGTATTATAAAACGATATTTGGGATATCTTATTTTATCAGCTAAGCCTTAAATGCGATAAAAAATAATGTACACCTTCAAAAAAAATGTTTTGTAATCCCATTCAATTCGGCATCTCTCCCCGACATTCCGGTATAGAAGCCGCAGCTTATCGGGGAGAGATGCCCCTTGCTAAGTTTATGGAAAAAAAACACTAAAAGTTTGCAAAAACTGACTTTATTTTAAATGGAATTGAAAAATACATCATGTAGAAAAGTAATTTTAGTTTTTGTTTCTTTCCCTTATAACTAATCGGCCGCAGTCGACGCATTTCCCATTGTAAAGGGAGCAGGACTCGTGGAACCACTTTTTGCACATCATACACTCCACCCAGTCATCTTTCTTTTTAGTTCCGTAATAGTTTTCGAAACATTCACAACAGCGGTTGAGATTGGCATTAGCTCCACTATGATTTTTCTTTGGTTGTTTGTTACTTATCTTTTGCCGCTTTGCATTATTTTTAGCTTCTTTCAGCTTTTTCTCTTTAATATTATTTCTGTCAGTAAGGACGCATGCCAGCTGCCTTCTGGCATGAGCCTTCTTTTCATGTAGTTTCGGTACTGGAGAAATCTGTGATAAAACTTTTCCGGGAGTAAGATCTAAATCATTCTCTGATTCGTTAGATGATGTGCAATATACAGTAGCAGATCCTCTCTTTTCTGAAACAATTGGACACTTTTGGGAAATACCTCCCGAAGTAGATGGCATTGCTTCGTTGAATGATGTGGAACGCTTTTGGAAAGTAGTTCCCGAAGTAGATGGCATTGCAGCGGTATTGCCTGAATCATTCTCCAGGTGGGTCTCTATCGAGTGCTCTTTTCCTCTGTCAGAAATGGCGTAAAAATGATCGGGAATTCTATTGGGGTTCAGTGGATATATTCCTGTAGAGTTAAACCCACTAACAGCAATATCAACTAAAGCAGCTTTACGCCAAGCTGCTCCAATAAGTGTCCCCATTTGATATCGAGTGATGCGTCGTTGTGAGTTGTGTTTCATCCAACTGGCAGCTTCAGTCTTAAAATAATTTTTAAACGGCCCAAAGAAACACCTGTCTAGCGGTTGCAAAGCATGAGTGCAATGGCTTGGCAAACAAAGAAGGATGACCCCATTTTCGTAGGCTGTTTCGAGCAATAGGGGCGAGCTGCGGTGACTGGCGTGTCCATCCAGAATTAAAATTACTTTTCCTGGTGGTTTTTGAGGTAAAAAATGTTCTGTAAACCATCTGATAAACAACTCAGTGCTTATGTAGGCAGATTTCGGATTCATGTACACACGAGATCCAGGAGGAAGGCCATCTTCGAATTCCTTTTTTTATTTACTCCTTTGAAGATTAAGACAGGCGGTAAAAACTGGCCGGCAGCATTACAGCACCCTACGACTGTCACAGTTTCCCCCTTTTCACCAGATGTCAACACATGAACGCCTTTCGACCCTTTTTGTGTTATAACTGCGTCTGGTTTATTGTTAGCCTGTACACCACTTTCATCCATATTGAATATGTTACTAGGCTTATCGAAGAGGTCATTCTCTTGAGCGACTTTCTCTAGCAATGCGAAGAAGGCATCTACACTCTCTCGGTTCATTCCTTGAGCCCTAGCAACCGACAAGCCTTCTGCTTGGCGAATACTCAGTTATTTATTCCGCCTTAAAAAGGAATTTAACCAATCATATCCAGCAGTTTGTTTATCTTTATTAAATTTGTGAGCAACTCCAAGTTCTTCGGCAAACCGATAAGCAATTTTACGAACAGTTGTTCTGTCTGGTGCGAAACCTGCAGCCGAAAGCTTGTTAATGTGAGCGACAAGTTTTTTTTTCGTTGGTTTCTCCAAATAAACCTATAACAAAACACACATCCATTTATATTTAATTAATACCTACTAATTATATGAATTAATTATTACTTGCTGGACCCTGTGAGCCTTTTCTCGAATTTCCTGAATTCAACCTGCGTTTTAGCGTTCGTGCCGGTATTTGATAGATGCGTTCAGTTTCTCTAAATTTTATTTCTCCGCGCCGTAGCTTTTGTAATGCTTCCTTCAAATTTTCTTCGCTCCACTGAGCCCTTTTTACGTTTCCTTTTCTTTTATAATGCGTCGGCATATTGCAAAAAAGACACTCCTTGAAAAAAAATGGATAGTAATCTTCATTTATCAACATTTTTTCATGCGGCATCTCTACCAAAATCGATTGCGGCATCTAAACCAAAACTCAGGGTGAGATGCCGCATAGGATAAATCTTAGTTCGTTTTTGAAAGTTGGGTGTATTGCTTTCTAAACACTAATCAAGAGCCTTAGGAAGCTCCACAATCAAAGTAACATAGCTATTTAATGCTAATATGCATGTTACTACAAATTTGTCCAAACCCATCAAAAACTTTGTCTGGAAAAATCAGGTACTTACTTGACAAAATCGGTCAAAACTTATATTCAACACTCAACGTCTACATTTATCCACATGCAAACATGTACTATCAAATGGATGCTGCAATAAGCATCACTGTTTCAATTTTCCTAAAGTGGAATTTGGTTTAATGACTAATGCGGCATCTCTCCTGGTGCGGCATCTCTCCCGGATTTACCCTAATGCTATCGTTATTGTATTCACATTCAAATTCGGCGAGATGTTCACGTGTAAGCGCAGCATACGGTAGCGTCCGACTTCACACAGCACAAGGTGTAGATGGTTACCATTCGGAGATTAGAATTTTAAAACTGGAGTGGCCGGCAGGAAGCACATGCCCGGTACATGGTCTCAACAAAAAAATAAAGTCGGGACTCAACCCCCACCGATCCTTAATCAACTAAAAACCGTTCTGATGGCCGCGTGGGAAGAAATACCCCAAGTCGCATGCAAGCAGTCAGTTGGAAACACCCGTTGTTAATTTAAATATGTTAAACTGTCTGATTTTTTCAGATTCTTACAAAAATGTATGCCTAATTTTTATTATTTTCTGGGATATTTCATTTCTCTCTGGATCCTGTCTACCCTTTGTGAAGCATAAGGCATTAACCACGCCGACTTTCCACCTCGTCCTCTACGCCGCCATCGCCTTCAACTGCCTAATGACTTACCCTCGACCTCAACTTATCTTCTCCAGGTTTCCAAGTCGTCCAACGCGGCAACTTGTATCGGTTCCCTGTGGGTTCCAATCGAGGGCCTGTTGAGCAATGCCGGTCGGCCAATTTCTGAGAGTGTAACCAATCCATTGCGGCTTTCGCCTTTTAATGGAAGTATCTATACTGTCCTGACCAGTAATATTAAGTACGTCGTCGTTAGAAATGACATCCAGCCACCGTATGTCTAGGATGCGCCATAGACACTGGTTTCCAAAAGTTTGGTATCTAGTTGTTATCTCACTGGTCACCTTCCAAGTTAAACAGCCATAAAGAAGCACATATTTTACATTGGTTTCGAAGATTCTAGGTTTGGTACTTCTGGAGACGTTGTTGTTTTGCCAGAAAGGAGTCAAACTGATACAAGCTGCCCGAGCCTTATTGATGCGAGACATTACATCAGCATCCGCTCCACCATCTGCTGTAACTACGCTTCCGAGGCAGCGAAAATTGTCCACTTTTTCCACCGTCTGCCTCGAAATACAAATTTCGCTTTGTCTTCCTTGATCCAAGCTCAAGTACTTAGTTTTGGCAGCATTGTTTTTAAGCCAAGCATTGCCACTTTCACCGTGCAGGGCATCCGTCATTTGAACAAGATGGTCCGATATATTTGAGAGAAGACAAATATCGTCAACGTAATTCAGGTTTTGAAGGTATTCAAACAAGTTCCATCTGATACCTTTGCTCTGGTGTTCATGAAGAGCACTGCGGAGTACGTCGTTAATGACAATCAAAAACCATATACATAGGTGACAAAATACAGCCTAATCTCACTCCGCTATGTACCTCTAAGGGGTCTGAAAGCTTACCCTTGTGTAAGACGTAACATTGGGCTCCGCTATAGGACTCCTTGATGATGGATATGATTTTATCTGGTATGCCTCTCCCATGTAAAGCCTTCCAGATGTGTTCCCGGTCAATGCTTGCAAACGTCTTCTCGATGAACATGAGACGCAATGGCGATCTCCACTCTGCGGATTGTTCAATAATAATTCGGAGGGTGTTGATGTGGTCGCCACATGAAAAACCCTGTTCATCGTTCAGTGTGCGGTTTTTCCGGTTCAATATTATTTTTGCCATCCGTTTGGAGACTGCTGTGAGAAGACAAATTCCACGCAAGTTATTATAGTCCTTCAGGTCGCCTTTCTTCGGGATCTTAATAACGCCCTTCTTCTGCACTTTAGGGAGAGCTTCGGTTTCACAACACTCTTGGATAAAGGGGAGAAGAGTGTCCGCAGTAGCATTGATTTCCGCCTTAAATAATAGTTCCACCAGAATTCCATCTACCCCCGGGGCTTTTCCCGCTTCCATCGATTTAATAGCCACTGTTACTTCCAGCTTTTATGGTGGGCTGGTATCAAATGTAGCTATTTGCGGAATATTTTCTCCTTCTATTGAAGATGAGTTCGATTAGAATGTGCAAAGATGCTGTTGTGGACCTCAAGGAAGTGCTCTCTCCTTCGTCGCAGTGGGTGAGCAGAAGAGACCCGACTTTATCGTCTGTTTGTAAAGGGTTCCGCTGTAACCACGGTAAGTCGCTTCGTTTGCCTTCTCCGCTAATGCGTTTATATTATTGCGTTTGTCCTGTTTTACACTCCTTTGTATGTCTTTCCGAAGAAAATGGTATTCAGCTCTGAGTTGTTCTTTGGCTGAGTCGTCAGTAGCTGAGTTAATTTGTTCCCTAACTCTCTTGTGCACTGAGATTAGAGCCCGTGTAAGTCGCTAATGTAATATGCTATTCTACCGCGCTCCAATCTGCCCACAAATGTTTCGCCACATGTAATAAATGAGTCCTTATTATACTCTAGATGAAATCTGAGAGTATTATAAGTTTGCCACAAAGTTTGTAACGCTAAGAAATAAGGCTCGCAGAAAAAAATGAATGATACAGAAGTTCATATTATCACTCGAATATCTCAAAACCGGATGTCCGTCTGTCCGTCTGTCCGTCTGTCCGTCTGTCCGTCCGTCCGTCCGTGACCTCTCTAGCTCGAGAACGCGTTGAGCTATGAAGTTCAAATTTTGCACACGTTATTTTTGACAAAAAATGAAGGCTAAGTTCGTGAACGGGCTAAATCGCTCCACCCCTTCTACCCCCTCCCATACAAAATGACACATTTTTGAAAATTTACAATAATCAGATTTTCTCAGAAACTATAAAACATATTGCTTTGAAATTTTTAATAAATCACTTTTATGATAATTGTAACCTATGTTATAAAACTTATTGTAATCCTCACCCTCCTTCTACCCCCTCCCATACAAACTGCACTATTTCATGAAATACGTTAAGCCAATTTACTCATTACCTATACAATTTATTGGGCCGAAATTTTGTACTTAACACTTAATTAACAATATCAGTTGGATTCAAAAACCAGGTTCAAATTCATCTAGAGTATTGCATGATTGGGGTTTACCCCAATCGTAGTTCTTTTATGTTTTCCATCTAATTTCAATTGTTTGAGTATGAGTATCCATACGATGGTGGTGCACTAGCTCTATCGTGCGAGGTGGCAGCATATGCACGTCTTATAGATGGGTTTTTAAGCTTTTGCACACTAAAACGTGGCAAGTTTCATGCATTTTGAGGCGATGGATCGCTGCTGTTCGTAAGCGTACTTTTGCGGCATCAAGTGGTGATCGCTGCCAATATCAGTACCCGCTTTGATCTGACGTCTAACCCCTAGCCTACACTCATAGACGAAATCGTGCGATTGTCCATAGACAAATCGAGGATTTTGTACTTAGACAGTCGCGAACAATTCGGAACATTTTTATGGATTTTGTTGCTCGTCCACATCTACATTTAGTTTCTGAGAGACATGGCAATTGAAAAGCGGCTTGTGGAATTGCTGCTTGTGCAGCCTTTATCTCTGCTAATGAAAAAGGGAAGAAAGCCCGCAAACGTTTGTTATACGGACCTTGTTTGTAGATGGTCCTAAATTCGATCTTAATCTATTAGTAAAGCTGAAATTGGAAGACAGTTTAGGCTTCCAAAATTTTACCAGATTAACCGCTACGGATTTTGAGGTATTGCTACAAATGGTTGGAAGTAAAATTTCAAAACAAGATACAAAATTTAGAGAAAGCATTCCACCTGCCCTCAGGTTGGCAATAACGCTTCGTTATCTGGCGAGTGGTGTTTCATTCACTAGCCTTATGTATACATTCAGGGTTTCCAAGCAGACGATATCATCGTTTGTCCCGGAAGTTTGTGAAGCCATAATATCTTCGTTAAAAAACTTTGTGCAGGTAACTACAAATAATAAAAAAGTGATAATTTTAGTGAAAATATTTATTTTAATAAATATATTTCTAACTTTAGTTAGCAAATATAAAAGAGTTGATTTGTTTCCTCTGTTGTTAACATTTCAAAAATACTACTCAAATAAACGATAATTATCTAACCGCACGCTATATGCTCTTGCGAACACGACGAAATGTTGCACAAAATGTCTCAAGTTTTCCATTCTTGATGGGTACTCATAGACACACGATAGACAACTCATAGACATGTACATGCAGTTGCAGAACACTCGAATTGTTCCCGATTTGTCTCTAAAAAATCGCAGAACCTTGTCTATAGACACGAGTTGCGGAACTTATCTATGAGTGTGGACTAGGGGTAAGAGGCAGTTCCTCCATTTCTTGGAAATGGCTATATGGTTATTCTGGTTCTCTGTTCTGCCATCCGGAAAACCCCAAGTTGTTAAATGGCAACATTTGTGCTTGAACAGGGTACCGCCGATGACGAGTTGATGAGAGTTGCAAAACTCCATGAACATCTTGCCATTTTTGTTCCCGTTGCCTAAACTATGATCGCCCATTATGTGTTATAATCCTAGGTTGTCAGATCCAACTTTGGCATTGAGTTCCCCCCTTTGGGAGCTTTGTGTCGCCAAGTCGGTGATAAAAGGCATCTTTGGCTGATGGATCTGCTGGTTTAGTCGGAACGTAGCACTGAATTATGGTGTTACCTATATTTCTGAATTTGAATCTGGCTATAATAATACGATCGGAAATGGGCTTGCAATCGATTAAAGATCGGCGTGCACCCTTAGTAAACAGAATTCCATCGCCTATCCATCTAGGTGAGGTATCGTTTTCACTTCCAGGGTAATGCGATCCTCACACCGGCGCGACAAAAATCGCCCGGCAGTTTCGCGACGTAAATTTTCACCGTGACCAAAATCTGATCACAGCATTGTACGAAGGACAGACGGACAAAGCTTAATCAACTCGTCTCATCATACTGACCAAGAATTTATATAGTTTATATGGTCGCAGATGCCTCCTTCTGTGCGTTGCAAACTTCATGACAAAGTTAATATACCCTATCACTACCGTGAAGGGTAAAAACATAAAAGGTATGATACCGTATCTGCACCCGCATTGAAACTTATGCCATGCACCCATGATCTTCTTTCCCTAAGCGTGACATTACACTTTGCGTTTTTCTGCAGGAAGAGCAATCCCGCAAAAAAACGCATTGTTGTTCAAGAAGAGGAACGTGTACATTTAAATGGAACGTCTTACACTTATGCGTAACGACAATGCTGCAGTTTGCAGGAATCGTTTTGCAGCAGCAAGTCCAACGACAGCGGGAAGACTTCTCCCGCAAAAAAAAACGCAGTGAGAAGATGAACACACGGTGGTATATGAAAAGCAACCTTCCGTTTTTTGGTTCAACGACAAACTAGAAACTCATGCACCCAGTGACGAAATTCATACAGTGCATCCATTGAGGATTGGCTGAAATTGTATCGGCCTCCCGACTTTTACCTACTATATTGCCACAAAAATAAAACCATCAATATCCTCACTGGGATATATTTATTTCTTTTACAAGCTTTTCCCGCAAAAAAACGCCATGTGTAATTATAGGGTTCTCTTCTTGAACGACATTGCGTTTTTTTTTTTGCGGGATTGCTCTTCCTGCAGAAAAACGCAAAGTGTAATGTCACGCTAAGAAGGCAAAATTTTACCTGACTGCGTTTATAAACGTTCCGTTATCCATTGTTAAAGGAATTAAATTTATCTTTGTCTTTCTTCATCCTCAGCCACGGCTACAAGCATAACAGCTTCTTCCTCTTAGGAGTTCATGCTAATGCTTCCAATTGCGAATTTTGCCGAGGCAGTGTGGCGTCAAAATTCGCTGCAGACTAAGTTACACAACAAAATACACAACGAGCACTGACTGAGATTTTTCCCGCTGCGATGTTTTGTCGCTCCGGTGTGAACATGTAGAAATCGCCACGAATTTTCCGCGGATTTTGTCGCTGCGATATTTTCGCGACAAAATTCGCGGCGTATTCGCGACGGAAATTCGTGGAGATTGTAAGGATCGCTTAAAACGGCACTGTTTGGAAGCTCAACGGCGACCGCTACAAGGCCATGATATCGGAGTATTTTTGGGACCAGCTCGACGCTATGGACTTGGACGATATATGTGGTTTCAACAGGAGGGCGCAACGTGCCATACAACGTACGACACAATCGAAGACCAAGTTCGACGACTGAGTTATCTCACGCAATGGCCGCCCCGTTCGAGCGATTTAACCGCTTTGGACTTTTTTCTTTGGGGTTACATTAAATCGCTGGTCTGGAGGTATACCAATAAGCCAACAACGTTAGAAGAGGTGCAGGCCAACATCGAACGCAAAAATCCCGGTATTTCGGCCGATTTGTGCGCTCGAGTCATGGATAATTGGGTCCAGCGTATTCACTCGCGCGAGCGCTTCTGCGGCGGACATTTGAACAATATCGTATTCCATAATTAATGGCATCGATTGTACTTTTTTTTTAAATAAAAATCATTTCCATAATTAACCCACAAGTCTTTTAATTGAAAACAAAAAATGCGTCACCTTTTTTGAGCGGCCCTATATGATTCGGGCGACCGGTAGCGCAGTGTGTTGAGGCATCAGTCTCAAGTTTGACTACCGGCGTTTCGGGTTCGAATCCCGTCCACGACGATGTTCGTGGCCATGGATGTGCAGGAGGTGCATGCTGGCAACCGCATTCTCCGAAACCAGTTTATGCCGAGAAACGTCAACTGGGCCACATGGAACAGTTGATGCGCTATGCCCCACAAGGGGTTAGAGCAATTGAGAGAGATATGATGTAGAAAACAATATATTACCTTTAATAACACCAACAGCGCGCATACATGCATATATCAAGGACTCTCTCAGCATTCCCAATAAAAAATTATTCCTGTTTCATCTCAAACGCATTTGACGAAAATTCTGGAAAATAGAATAAAACCGTACGCAGAACGAGTCATTGGCGAATATAAAAGCGGTTTCAGACCTGGTCGCTCCAAAACCGATCAGCTCTTCTCAGTCAAACTGATACTCCAGAGGTGCTGGGAATACAACGCAAACGTATACCAAATCTTTGTCGACTTCAAGCAGGCATACGACAGTATCGATCGTGGAGTACTGTACAACATCATGCTGCAATTTGGTATACCGGCAAAATTAGTGCGACTGACAAAGATGACGATGACCAACTCCGTCTCACAAGTCAGGATCCAGAATAGACTTACTGATCTATTTGAAACACGCACTGGTTTGAAACAGGGCGATGGACTGGCACCGACGCTCTTCAACCTAGCACTGGAATACGCTATTCGGGCCATGAATATGGACAACAGCAAGACGCTACTCATCAAGTCGACACAATTAGCAGCGTACGCCGACGACATCAACATCATGTCCCGAAGATTGGCTGACGCAGAAGAACTTCTGCATACGCTCGATACCGCTGCAAAGGAAGTTGGATTACGTATTAACGAGGGTAAAACTAAAATAATGATGCAATCGGTGACAAGGACACCTGCACAACCGAGCATCAATATGGGGGACCTCAACATCGAGTTCGGGAACAACTTCATTTACCTGGGTTGCAACTTGTCAACGGACGCCAACGAAACTGACGAAATCAAGCGACGGATACAGTTAGCTAATAAAACTTTGTTCTCGGTTCTCCCCATAATGAAATCGAAGCATGTGCACAGAAACACGAAGCTCCGCGTGTAAAAAACCATTATACGACCAGTGCTATGCTATGGCTGCGAAGCATGGACCCTAACTCAAGTCTCCGAAAACATGCTAGACACTTTTGAACGTAAGGTTCTACGGCGAATTTTCGGGGCTGTTTGCGATCCAGATGGATGGCGCATCCGGTACAACCATGAGTTGAATGAAATGTACGATGAGCTGCAAGTCTCGAAAATCGTCAAACTACAACGACTTCAATGGGCAGGGCATGTACAAAGAATGGACGATGATCGCATGCCTAAGAGAGTAATGAATGCAGAACGAGTCGACGGAGCGAGACTGCGAGGACGACCGAGATCTCGTTGGGAGAGCTCAGTAGGTGTGGACGCCGCGCAGCTGCTGGGCTCCCAAAATTGGAGGACGCGGTCACGTGACCGAGATAATTGGAGGACAATGATCCAGGCGGCCAAGGCCCGACTTCGGGCTGTCGCGCCACGATGATGATGATCTCAAACGCAGACGAAGCGTCTTTAATTCTATAAATACAGTTGTTGTTTTTTATCGCTTACGCTACAGATACTTTATATTTATATTTTACTGGCAACCTCCAATCGTTTTCTCGAGAATTACAACAATGCAATACATACATAAATTTATAAACCCTTTTTCCAACAATCTTGATACTATTTAATATAGTCAAATGCTCCACCAGCTGTCGCTATATTCGCAAACATAATAACATTATTGCATTAATAAACGGATTATAAATCAGAACATAAAAATAAAAACTGGGAGAATTAAATTCATCCAATGGTGCACCACATCACAGAGAATGTTGAACATACTTTATTTCGATGGTATCGCTTGAAGGGCACTGACGTTCGTTGTACTCTTCCCAAGGTATGTGTCTTTGTCAAATCCGACCATAACGTCGAATATCAATCATCATCAGAATGGCATAAGTATGATAAACAAAAGTCCTTTACATTATCTCAAAAGCAGATGATGATGGGCCGCAATGCCATTTTAAGGATTGCTTTATAGGGACGTGGAAGAAAACGAAATCCAGTTTGAAGAAAATATGGCGAAAAAAAATAAATAAAGGAAAATCTGAAGAATATAAATTATAGCCCGAAGGATCCAGCAGGCAGGAAGGATATTCACGATGATATAAGAGCCCATCGAGCGAATTCCGGCTCACGTCTTCCAGAATACCCGTACTCTAATCTTAGATCTTTCCTGTGTCATCGGGGTATCGTTTCGAACATTAGTTGAGGACGATAAAAGGCTGACTGTCGGGTCATTAAAAAGTCAAGTTAAATCGCCGAAGGAAAGGATTTATCAGAAAAGTGTTTTCGGTCAAACCGGTCAAACATTCACATGCGAAATGCATTGACTGCTTTAAATTAAAGGTCACTATTTTAGATATAGATAGTACACAACGTGTCATTGGTCTCAAGTCCCTAGTCTAAACCTTAAAAACTAATTCATTCTAGTAATTAAATCTCCAGGTTTTTACACTGTTCGAAGGAGATATCTCTTACTATAATTTCAATATGCAAACTTTTTGTCTTTATAAGTGCCGACGTTGATAGAAAAAGTGGCTGCATGGTACTCAGCCTCAAATGGCAAGAAAAGAGCGGAAGGATAAGTGCTATGAAGTACCTTTTGTTCGTGCTCTTCTGGCTACACCATTTTAACTCTGACGAGATAAAGAAAATAACATTCATCCTGAATGCAAATACCTCTTGCTCTTGTCAGGGAGCAGGCAGTTTTCACATTTTGAAAGAGGCGACTGACGTCGACGGGTATTTTCTCCTTTGTATACTTAACTGTTCGTATATATATAAAGGGATCAAATTAATTTGCCTACATTAGGACTACATACTCTATTCTGTTCGGTTCTCCGTACCGTGTCGGAGCTCGGAACAGGATGCAGATACACATTTTAATGGTTAGTTTCATGTATGCAAGAGAAAATGATTTTTCTTTTACTTCCCTTTCGAATAGACGAAAAGGAAGAATTAGACTAAGACGAATGTATTCGTATTATATAACATGAACTCTCGCAGAAGCATAGTATTTCGTGCTGTAGCTACTCGTAGAAGAACTGTTTGTATTACCAATCTGCAAGAACTACAGACTTCTGTCCTTCTTTAAATCATTTGTCGACTGAATTTCTTAGTTCTGGTTCTTTGAGAGCAACGTCAACATGATAATGAAGTGCACATAAACTTAAATCAGATAAAACTCAAATAATTTATTTGCCGAGCTTTATTGAAATGCAGTCGAGGCGATCTCGACAGATCTCGACAAGAGTGAAATAATAAAAGGCCAGAGTGTAGAAATTTGTTCAATTGAAAAAAAAGCTATTGTTTGATTTAATGTCTAGTCGACGGCGAAAACAACTTAGCCCAAGAAATAGCGACCAAATAAGGGGTGTTAGCGTGCAAATGGTGCGGTAGTTCTGAGTTTTTGGTATATAGTATAGGTGGGCGGGGTAGTAAAATATATATAAGTTTGTGTCACTCTCCCCCTGCGCTCCACCTGCCATTTTGGACACACTGGCACCTTTATCAGTTTTTCACCTACAACTCTGTTCCAGTCAATTTTAACGCAAATTATGTGAAGTCCGTTTACGTAGAGCACAAAATTTTCTACAAGTTTCACCTGCAACCATTAGCAACGGACACGGAGCTAATCTAATTTGAAAATGAAACCGGAAAATAGAGGGCTACGCCCGCAATCCGAGGGTTTTGTAGTGTCCCATGCCAATAGGAGATGAACTATTCTACTCTTGGAGATGTTAAGACGATATTGCAAATTGCAATTTTGCGTAAAAAATATTGAAAAAAAATTGTTTGAATAATTATAGAAAGTAGAGTCAGCGACCAGCATACCTCTTGAGAAGATATCAAAATTCCATAATTTTTTTGTTTTCTGCGCTAGTTGAAAGCCATCTTCCTGTATTTTTTCATATTTCTAAGTGTAACGGTCTCGAAATGGTAAGGGGGGTGGGACAAATTATGATCTCATATTTTCCCCTCTGCCTCTTTTCCCCTTTCTTCAAATTTGATGAAGACACCAAAAATGGAATGTACTCGGTAGTACCTTTCTCATGATACCCCACTTGCCCATATCAGATGAAAACAAAAATTTTGACCTTCATTTCCCCTCTATGGGGACCTCCCCTTAAAGCAGCAACCCACCTACCTTCCCCCTTAAACTTCTCTCCCATCCCACTCCTATACCACCAATCTCTAACCTTTCAGAAATGGTCACTTTACGAAAAACAATAAACAATATTCAAGTATGTAGTGCTCGTAGTACTAGTACGTAGCAGAGGCCGGTTATGTGCATTTTTTGTATGGATGGTGTTAAAATGTCAAAATTTAAATGAATGTACTATTATTAAATATTATGTGATTGTAATGAAACTTTGAAGTATTATTGCCTATGATGTTGGCTATCATTGGCCATCAATAGTTTTGACCTCGGGTGTGCTTAAGGGGTGCAGGGGTGTGTTAACTGCAACTATAGAAATGTACTATTATTAACCTTTTCTGATTAGATTTCAAAATTCTATTAATCTAGGTTTTCTACGCTAGTAGAATGGCGCTTTTCTGTAAATTTTCATATTTCTAAGTATAACGGTGTCGAAATGCAAGGGGGGGACAAACTCGGGACTCATATTTTCCCCTCTCCCTCTTTTCCCCTTTCTTCAAATTTGAAAAAAATTCCAAAAATAAAATGTACTCAATGGTACCTTTCTTACGATACCCCACTTGCCTGTACCAAACGAAAAAAAAAATCGACCTTCATTTCCCCTCTATGGGGACCTCCCCTTAAAGTTGACCTATTACGACGCATCGCTTTCTCCGGCGAATTATAGTAATTCTACACATTCCTACAAAATTTCAAGTAGGTAGCTTCAGCCGTTCGTGATATATTCCATGGACAGACGGACAGACGGACAGACGGACAGACATTTGACCGATTTCATAAGGGTTTTATTTTTAATACAAAACCCTAGAAAAAAACGCTTTTGCCAATTGCTCATTTGTTCCCACAAAGTGAATAATCATCATTGTTTGATGTATTTCATCAAGTAACGGGTTGAATATTAGTTCCACGAGGAAAATGATTAAGATCGATTTTTTCAAACTATTGTAAATAGGCTTTATTCTGAGATATGTCACATGCTCGTAGGTATGATAGTTACGTAGAACACGGAGGAAAACATTTTTTTTTTAAATAGATTTTTTCTTTTTCCTTTTTCTAGGTAACAGTCATACCTACTGGCATTTGACTTATCTTAAATTAAAGTTTATTTAGTATAAAAAATCAATCCTAATCATTTTCCTCGTGGAAATAATATTTAACCTATTATTTGATTAAATACATCAAAAAATGATGGCCGACCTAAACAAACATATAAAAAAATAACTACCGCACCTTTCACAAGGTAAAAACTCCCTATCTCTTGGGTTAACTGTGATGAAGGTGAGTACGGATTCAGTGTCAGCAGTAGGTGGTTGTGCCTCTGCCACAAATCATAGCTCGATTGTTTAACAATCATTACGAAAACTTGAGTGCAGACTCGGGTATGATCAGAACTACAGATACGACAAAATATTTGTTTGAAATTTGGAATGTGGTAATATGAACAAGTCGTTCGCAAAAGATCTCGGCTACAACGTAAAAGCTTGCTCTACACTCTCGTGATGTTGACAGAAATGTTCTCTGAGCATGGAATTTGGACAATTAGGGTTGGCCGGGATGAAATGACGAACGGGATATTCAAATAGTGACATTTAGCAGCGGATAGGTACCTATAATTTTTAACATTAGTGTACGTTTCAAACTTTTCCGCTGGTTCCCAGTTTGGTTTTCAGTTTTTCGGTCGTAATCGTATAGTCAGCATTGTAGCTTTCGAGCTGTGTTATTAGGTGTATAACTTTGCTTCCGCCGTTTTCCGACAGACGGCTACATCGGTGAGGGCTGGTCAAAATACGTAGTTCAAAAGTGTCACAAAATGAGTTTGGACGTCTGTGAACGTACCGCCATCCCCGCATTAGTAAAAGTTGTTCGCATTTTTAATAAGACCTATTAATTTGCGATCCAAAATGATTGTTTTCGAGCCAAGTTCTCGTCATTTGCGGGAAGTTCTGATCTTCTGCTTCCATTTGAAAAAAAAAAACTGCAGCTGATGCTCATCGAATGCTATCAGATACTTACGGTGAGGTTGCTCTGAGTGACAGAATATATCGTGAGTGGTTTCAATGTTTTAAAAGTGGCGATTTCAATGCCGAGGACTAGCATGGTGGTGGGAGTGAAAAAAGTTTCAAAGACGACGAATTGGAAGCACTGCTCGATGAAGATGCATGCCAAATGCGAGAAGAATTAGCTGAACTACTGGGAGTGACTCAGCAAGCCATCTCGAAACGCCTTAAGGCCATGGGCGTGATTCAGAAACAAGGAAATTGGGTTCCGTACGTGTTAAACCTGAAAGATATTGAACGGCGATTATTTGCATGCGAAAAACTGCTTCAAAGGCAGAATCGGAAGGAATTTCTACTTCGCATCGTAACCGGCGACGAAAAATGGGTTCTTTACGATAATCCCAAGCGCAGAAAGTCATGGGGAATGTCCGGACATGCCTCAACGTCGACAGCAAAACCGAATACTCATGGCGCCAAGGTTATGCTTTGCATTTGGTGGGACCAGCTCGGTGTGATATACTACGAGCTACTGAAACCGAATCAAACTATCACAGGAGATCGGTACCGAACGCAACTGATGCATTCAACTCGAGCATTAAAAGAAAAACGACCACAGTACCAAGAGAGACACGACAAAGTCAGCCTCCAGCATGACAATGCTCGGCCACACGTCGCAAAAGTGGTCAAGACATACTTGGAAACCCTGAAATGGGAAATCTTGCCCCACCCGACGTACTCCCCAGACATCGCTCCTTCCGACTTCCATCTGTTTTGTTCTATGGCGCACGGCCTGGCTGATCAGAATTGTCGTTCGTACGAGGAAGTCGACTAATGGATCCAATCATGGATCGCGTCGAAATACGCACCCTTTTTCCGGGATGGAATCCGAAAATTGCCGGAGAGATGGGCGAAAGTTGTCGCTAGCGACGGACAGTTCTTTGAATAATACATCTGTAAGTACTTTTTGACAATTAAGCTTTTAATTCCAGGAAAAACCGCGGAAGCAAAGTCGTACACCCAAGAAGATAGAAGATATAGTTCCCTAATATTTCAACGAAAATCATTTTCCAATCATTGCAGTTGAATGAAGCGAAAACGAATGAATTTCTTGCGGCAACCGCTAGATTTAGCCTAAATGAGTGTAAAGATATATGTTGCATCTAGGTTAGATCCTGCCACAGAGAAGCCACCGGGTTAAAACGCTAACCCATAGGTTGTAGTGCGTTTTTTGCACTAACCTGTATAGGTTAAGATTCGCAAAAAAATGCACTTATTGTTGAAATATGTGCTTTAGAGGTTAATCGTCTGTCAAGATGTAAACTCAAATACTTCGCCTAGTTTTTCTGATGGACTTTTTCGATTCTGTTTAAGTTGACCTGCTGGTCGGCGAGTTTCGCTCCATGTTGTGAACGTCACTTGCACGAATCGTCAATGTCATGGTTTTTCTAACTATATATTCACAGTCGAACACCAAAGCAGATGCAACTGTGAAGTGGCATTGGCTGAAACACTTATGACCACAACACACTGTAGTTTCTCTCTAAATTCGTTGGAAAAAACCATCTTGGCAGCCATCGTGCTACTTTAAAATTCTTTAGTACATATTCCAACTTGTCTCGTAGGAAACTGGAAATTTTCAGAACTAATATTCTTTGCATCGCAAACTTTTGAAACTTCTCGTGAAGACTTCCTGCATATAACGTCATACATAATATCCTAGGAAACTAGAAAGCTCCTAAAAAAAATTCCAATTCAGCCTATTATCCGCACCGTTTTTTCTAACCTAAGGCAGTAACATCGCCAGAGCGCGCGGTTCTTAGCTGTTTTTAGGATATTCCCTCCACTTTGAATTACCTGGTTTCCTCCAACTTATGCCTTTAAAAACCCAAAACTACTATCCAACTATATCAAACTTCATACAACGCAGCGTCTTATGGCACGAAAATTGACGATGTCTTAGCACTGTCGTCGCCATCTCTAATTATTGTTTTCTGGAAAATTGTCCCAACAAGAAATACATAGTGGTTGCATAATGTTTCCCGTGAACAGGTATGTATTACCTATATACCTAATGCATCGCATCGGCTGACTTCACGGAAAATTGTCCGTGGCAAATCCTTCTATTATGCGCCCAGACTCATTCGTTCTCACGGATATTTCCTATCCATCGCTACCGTCATCGCCGTGGCTATGCAATTGCAGGTTTCCTCCATTTATCCTGACGTTTTTGCACGAGCATCATTTAATCTTCATCGTGAAGGTAACGTCTCACTGATCCTCCTTCGAGTCATTAAAAATTTTCTTCTAGACGATTTTCGCCTCCATTTTTGCTGTTGTGTTTATAGTGGCACGTATAAAAAATTATGGTCGTTAATATTATTTTAATGCTCGTTCTGGTGCTGTGTTTGTATTGTATGTATACATCAGACGTTGAAAATTTGCATTGGAAATAAGGTAGCTTGCGAGTGGTATCGGTAAGAACAACTTTGCTGGCTAAAAATTATGCAGGATGCAATTCTTTGGAGGTCTTCTTAGAGAAAATTCTTTGTTTTGTTAATTTTGTTCCTTTTTGTGTATTGTAATGGATTAAATGTTTTAAATTTCCGTGTATTCAGGCATATTAAGCGTTTGCGGGGCATTTGTTTCTTTACCAGGGCCGTGGAGAGGAAATTCGGGCCCGGTGTTCATCGATTTCGGGGCCTAATGTCAAAGGATTGAAATCAAGTAATATTTTTATTTTAAATGCTTAGCCAAAAACCAGGCCGAAGCGTATCTTAGACTTGTGAAGACCTAGTGGTGATGCCAAAAGTCCAATTGGCAACGACCTTTCGCATTAAAAGTGAGTTTCCTATATGACCAGTTTATAGGGGAGGTTGGCACCCATTCAGGAGGATGTTGACCATTCTCAACATCAATTAACTAACCCAATCTGCAAATATTTGTCGAATTTTCTAAGTCGCTAGCTTCATTTTAACTAAAGTTATTGCTTATATGAAGTCTCACTTGTAGGGGAGGAAGTAGTTTCTTTTGTCGAATTTTATATTATATTTTCAGTAACAACCAACTAGATCCCAGTACAAATATTTGAACAAAATTTCAAGTCACTAGCTTCATTCTATCGAAAGTTGTCGCTTATTTGAAGTTTCATTTGTAGGGGAAGTAGGGGTTTGGTTGGTCGGGTTTTACGTATTTTCAATATCAGTCAGCTGAATCCTACTACAAATATGTAACCAAAATTTCAAGTCGCTAGCTTGATTTTATCGTAAGTTATCGCATATTTTAAGTTCCACTTGCACGAAAAAAAAAAGAAATCCGACACCTATTGCCATCAATATTAATGGGCAGCCTGTGGAGGAGGTGGACAACTTCGTCTACCTGGGTAGCATTGTTGCCGAAAATTATGGTACGGCGCAGGACATCACACGTCGTATCAACCAGGCTAAATGCGCATACGGCATGCTGTCCAAAATCTGGCAGGGCAGTTATCTCAGCATCAAGACCAATAAAATAAAATACAATACTTTTTTTCCTTTATACTGTCGGTGTTTTTATTTCTCACGATTGCAGACACGTGTTTCGGATGCAACATGCATCCTTCTTCAGTGCTGGTTTTACAATGTGTTCTTACATGGCTAGTCTCTAGTATTTATACATGAATTTTGTTCTATATATACATGTAAGATCTTATTTAACTAGCTTTATTCCTTACTATTGTTGCTGGTTTTCCTTTCTTTGTTTCAGACTGCTTATGTTGACATTGGTTTATGGCCTATTGGTGATTTTTAACTGGCCTTGTTGACTTATTAGCCTGAAAAGGAGTGAAGGGCAATTGCCGTCATCGGTGTTGAGCAACATCTGTTTGTAGTGTTTCGAGATTTCCAAACTCTCTGCGGCGTCGAGTTTGTATTTTTGTCTTACTGTTCTCAGTATTTCGACATTGTCCCATTCGATGTTGTGTCCGCTCTCAAGGATATGTTTAGCCACCGATGATTTGACGTGTTTAATCGGGTTTTTTTGCATTAGCTCTACCTCTTTCTTATGCTCTTCGAATCTCTCTTTTACAAGCCTTTTTGTCTGACCAAACACGTGTCTGCAATCGTGAGAAATAAAAACACCGACAGTATAAAGGAAAAAAAGTATTGTATTTTATTTTATTATTCAACTGTCGGAAATAAAGGAACTCATACCAAATCACCACATCAAGACCAAGCTAGGCCAGTTTCGCCCTATTACTATCAGTGTTTTTGTATGGGAGCAGTACATGGAAAGTTTCCGTAGGAGTTACCAGAAAGCTGCAAGTTTTCGTCAACTCATGTCTTCGTCGAATTTTAAGAATTTTCTGGTCCGAAACAATATCAAATGAAGAGCTAAGTCGGCGTACGGGGCAGATGCCAATCGACGAATTGTAACGCAGGCGAAAATGGCAGTGGGTAGGTCACACATTGCGGAAGATTAGTAACTGCATTGCTTTGCATGCCAAGAAATGGAACCCCATTTCCAACCGGGGGTTATTCCAAAGGGGATTCCAAAGGGGGTTCTCGAATCACACGGCGTCGATCTGAGGCAACAGAGTGTCAGGCACTGGGTAAGTTTTTTGGGTAGTTGCGCTCCATTGCCCAGAACAGAGTGCGATATCACGCAGGAGTAGTTGACGCGCAATGCCCCACTAGGGGTTAAGGCAAAGTAGGAGTAGTCTATTCGTTTACAAGCTACAGTCGTTTCAGTAACGCTTTTTTCGTCTTCATAAAAAAATGGGAAAACAGGAATTTCGCATCTTGATCAAACGTTGGGTTTTATGGGAAAAACTTCTCAACATTCATTGCAATGGTTTCAAAAATGTTATCCCATATCTACTCCTTCGAGAACAACAGGTTATCGGTGGTTTAGTGAGTAAAATGGGTCGAACAAGCACCAATTACGCACCTCGTTCTGAATGGCCAAAAGAGGCTATGAATGTGGAAATCGTAAAGCAAGTGCAACGAATCGTTTTGAATGATCGTAAAGTGAAGTTGCGCGAGTTAGCTGAGGCCGTGGGCATCTGAAAAGAACAGGCGGGAAAATTTCCACGGTCCTTTGGAGATTGAAAGCTATCGGCGCGTTTGGTGCCGCGTTTGCTGACCGTCGACCAAAAACAGCAGCGCGTTGATGATTCAACGGCCAGTTTGATGTTGATGGACTTTTTTCGAAGTTTTCTGACGATGGATGAAACATGGGTCATCTAGCATACGCCTGAGTCCAATAGGAAGTCTGCAGGGTGACTGGAAAGCCACGAAAGCCGACCAAAGCGGCCAACAGACTTACGATGGGCCGGGAAAATTATGGCTTCCTTTTTTTAGAATGCGCATGGCATAATCTTCATCGATTACCTGCAGAAGGGGAGACCGGTCACAGGAGAGTATTATGTAGCGTTATTGTACAAACTGAACGACGAAATAAAGAAAAAACTGCACAATATCGCAAAGAAAAAAGTCCTGTACCATCACGACAACGCTCCGTCACACACGTCCTTGAAAGCGATGGTCAAATTAGACCAATTACGATTCAAATTCAATCTTACTTTAAAACATTTGACCCAAATTTCAAGTTGCTGGCTTCATTCTATCAAAAGTTATCGCATATTTGAAGTTCCATCTATAGGGCAGGTGGGGGTTTCTTGGGTCAGATCTTACCCATTTTCAATACAAACCAAGTAAATCTAACTGACAACATTCTGCCAAATTTTCAACTTGCCACTGTCATTCTATCAAAAGTTATCGTAATTAAAGGAATAATTAATTTTCTTAAATTTGTAGGGGAGGTGGGCGTTCCCTTGATCTGATTATGCCCAACTTACTAAAACTCAAGCAGCTTCTCACTTCAGGGCTATATGCCGAAAATGAGGTGTCTACGTCAATTGGTTCAAGAGTTATAGACAAAAAATCTGAAAAGTAGGGTATTATATATTATATATACTCTGGGGGATAGCCGAAGCAGACCACTAACGTTTGGGTCCCTTTTCGCCCCCTCCCGGTCATCAGTGGCTTCCAGATGTCGACTGATAATTGTCGACCTCTTTCTTCATCACTGAGTCCCGTGTTATTGCTAGCATTTGTTTGAAGCTGAGTTCACTCATGGCTTCTACACTTATCGTGTGCCTGCCTGTGATCCTCAACCTCGTTCTAGCCAGTGCTGGACATTCGCACACAATGTGTGCTGCCGTCTCGGCCTCCTCCAGGCATAGCCTGCAAACGTCATCTTCCCCGATTTTCATCTTGGCCAGATGAGCTTTAAAATTACCATGCCCTGTGACCAAGGCAGTTATCCAGCTTAGGGTACTCCGTTTATAACTGAGTATCTTTCTCGCTTCCCTGCCTAAAGGGCTGGTCATTGCATTCCGAGCTTGTTTGCAAGTGACTAGCTCCTGCCATCTTTGTTGATGCATGGAGTCCATCCACTCCCCAACCTTCGCTCCAATCATGCCGTTCCCCAGAGCAACTCTGGGTTCTGGGCCAATGAAAGTTGCCGCAGATCCCTGTTTTGCTAGGGCATCCGCCGCCTCATTTCCTGTTGTACCTATGTATCCTTTTACCCACATCAGCGTAACCTCATTTTCTGAGGCACACTTGTTGAGCTTCCGGACACACTCTAGTACCAGTTTAGAGTTTATGTTCGTCTGCTGCATGCGTCTGATCACCGATTGGTTGTCCAGTGCAATAAGGATTTTCTTCCCCCGCACCTGACCTTCAAGCAGGTGGTCCAACGCATGCAACAAGCCAAGCATCTCTGCCTGGTATACGGACACATACTCTTCTAGACTAAGCGAACATGCTAGGTTTAGCTCTTCAGAGTAAACCTCCGCCCCCGCCCCCGCTTTACCGTCCATTGAAGAGCCATCAGTAAAAATGCTGATGTCATTGTACATACACTCATTATGTATGTTTCCATCTGCAATGTGAGTCTTGTGTAGCCTTTCAACTACCCTACGTCTACTCATGCCTTCTACCGGCATTAGAGTCTCCCTGACCTCATCATGAATAATGTCTAGGATGCTCTTATGACCGCTGCTAGTTCCAAAGCGATGCCACATGGCATCCCTTTCCATGCGTATTGCCGAAAGCGCCGTTTTCTTTATAAATAAGTCCAACGGCGGCAGTACCAGCAATGCCTCCATTGCTCGCGTTGGTGTGGTGCGCATTGCACCACATATGCTTACGCAAGCTATCCTTTGTACCCCATCTAGCTTCTGCTTTGTGGTATTCTGCATGGCTTTTGGCCACCATACCACTGATGCGTAGGCTAGAATAGGTCTTACCATCATTGTGTAAATCCAGTGTGTCGCTTTAGGTGAAATTCCCCACCTACGAGCACACACTCTCTTACATTGATGCAAAATCCTTTTCGCTTTTTGGATCTTTTCATCAACGTGAACATTCCAAGTTAGTTTCGCATCTAAGGTAACTCCTAGATGCTTCACTTCCTTGGACACCTTGATTTCCGAACCAAAAAGCCGTAAGGGAGTTATCTCTATGTCTTTCCTCTTACGAGTAAAAATCATAGTGTTTGATTTACTAGCTACTACTACTAGTTTATGGTTAGCTCTTGCTCATTACACCATTCTTCGGTTACTTTGAGAGCTTTTCCCCTTGCAACCTAGAATTGTGTCCATGAACTTTCCACTGACCGTGAGTGCCAAGTCATCGGCGTATCCTACAGTGTGCACGCCCATCGAGTCCAGCTTCCAGAGAAGACTGTCCACGGTGATGTTCCACAGTAGAGGCGAAAGAACACCTCCTTGTGGGCATCCTCGGACTACCTTACCCCGTATTCTGTCACATCCACTGCTAAGATTTACCGCCCTCTGCTTAAGCATAGAGTCGATCCACTTAATTATAATGTAATCAACCCCCCGCTCAATCAGGGCGTTCCTTAGTTTGGTAAAGGAGATTTTATCAAAAGCACCCTCTATATCCATAAAAGTAGACATAGCGATCCCGCCATTGTTAATCTCTCTCTCTGCAACTCTAACAAGTTCATGTAGAGCGGTTTCCGTAGATCTGCCGTAGGGTATTACGGGGCTCTTTGTGCCGTTAGTTTTCAACTGATCGATTTTATTTTCCCAGGAGAGTATAATATCAGATTTTTTTTGTCCGTCGTCTTTCAATGCGACACGAATCGTACTGGATATTAGTCGTGATGCAAATGTACGTGCTCAAACAGTGACGTGCAAGAAAAAAAGTTATTTCGAAAGTTCAGAAAAGAAAGTTTAAATTCAAATTCATTTTGTTGTAGAAAACCTGGAAATATTTAATAATAAATAAATAAATAAAAATTTTGCTCAAACATTTCAAATTTTAATAAATAGGAAAGAAGCACATAGTACAAGATCCCAGGGCCCCAGACGTTACTTATTTTCTGAGTAACAGAAAGTGTTGTATAGAGTAGTGTAAGTACTTTGAATGCATGCATACCTGCTAGCTTATGGGCCGACGGTCAATTTACAGTTACCAGGTGCCCAAGGTAAGTAAAACAATTATTAATTTGCCTTAAATTCTGAGTGCTGATTTTTACTTATGTTTTACTGAATATTGTTCATAGTTAATAATCAACACTGCCAGACACTTCCCGTCGGCGGTAATTTCCGCTAGACGATTTAAAGCTCGGAAAGTTTTTTTTAAACTTTACTAATAGTCTGAGCCTTCATTTTTGTATACGTCCGTTACGCTGGCACCCCCACCACTAAGTATCGATATCAGGCATGGTGCATAATTAGGTGCTAATTAGTTGCTCCATTCCCGAATTTATCACCCCTGCCGATTCGCCAGGACTCCTGCTTGTACATATATGGGAAAGACACCACATTTGTACCCCCCTGTACTATTCCCACTGGCACAAATCTCACAACAACTTGAAGCATAATAAATGCGATAAATATTTGCTAATTTGTTGCTTTATTCCGAAATTTATTGCTCCTGCTGGCTTGCCAGGATAACGTTTTTTGTATGGTAGAGCTAGTATGACGTCTCCTTAGCACTCCCCTTCTAAATGCGGCATATATTTCCTCAAATTAATAGACAATTAAAGAGATAATTAACTCCTAATTTGTTGCTCTATTCCCGAATTTATTGCTCCTGCGGATTCACCAGGACTTCAGCTTTTATTAGGAAAGGACGCATTTGCACCCCCTGTACAATCCCACTGGCAGAAAATATAACAAAAACTTGATGCATAGCAAAAGCAATAAATATTTCCTAATTTGTTGCTCTATTCGGGAATTTTTTGCACCTGCTGGCTTGCCAGGATAACGTTTTTTGTATGGTAGAGCTAGTATGACGTCACATTAGCACCCTTCTAAATGCGGCATATTATTTCTTCAAATTCAATGGCCAATTAAATAGATAATTAATTGCTAATTTGTTGTTGTATTCCCGAATTTTATGCTCCCGCCGATTTGCCAGGACTTCAGCTTATATATGGGAAGGACACCACATTTGTATCCCCCTGTGCTATCGCCACTAGCACAAATCTAGCAAAAACTTGATGCATAGTAAAAGCAATAAATATTTCCTAATTTGTTGCTCTACTCCGGTATTTATTGCTCCTGCTGACTTGCCAGGATAACGTTTTTTGTATGGTAGAGCTAGTAAGACGTCACAATAGCACCCCCCCCCCCCCCCCCCCTTCTAAATGCGGCATATATTTTCTTCAAATTCAGTGGCTAATTAAAGATATAATTGATTGCTAATTTGTTGTTCTATTCCCCAATTTATTACCCCTGCCGATTCGCCAGGACTCCAACTTATACATAGGAAAGACACCACATTTGTACCCCCCTGTACTACCCCCACTTGCACAAATCTTAAAAAAAACTTTATGCGTAATAAAAGCAATAAATATTTGTTAATTTGTTGCTCTATTCCAGAATTTATTGCTCCTGCTGACTTCTCAGGATAAAATTGTTTGTACGGAAGTGCTAGTATGTTACAAGCGGGACAAAGTTGCCCTTTTTGGCGCTTTTTTGATCAGGAAAAAAAACTAGACTCTTTGTAAATCCCTTCTTGCTGTTACAAGGCCATCCGAACTGTCTGCGAACTTCAAATGACATTAGAAACGACCTAGTGAAATTTATTGAGAAAAAAAGCTTGTAAAACTGGCTTACGTGCGTTGGAACCAGTCCATAAGCCAGACTTTCCGTTAAGAAATTAGGCTAAAATGTTTGAAATGGTTCAAGCAACATGCGATATGAACTCAGAACATGAACATTGGCACCGTTTTTTTTTGTGTCTCCATATTTAAGCAACATGTTGGCGACTGATGAATCTACGTGCGGCGGAAACTTCGAGAAACGCTCAGCGGTGTATGCCTTCGAAGATTCCCTCCGAAATCTGGAGGATTTAAAGTGTGGGGATTTTTTCCCGGTCACGAAGGTGGTCGAATATAATTTCCCAGCTCAAAAGTAGCAGCAGCAGGAAAATGAATTGGAGTCTTGTGCGTTAGGCATTCACAGCCATTGGTTTTCCTAAAATTTTCCGCTGGGCACAAAATCTTCCTCCGCAAACATGTTGCTTAAATTTCAACTATCCCGAAATTATTACAGTGGTCTCTAGTGCTGATAATTCAAAATATGTGACGGCGATTTTTATCGACTCGAGTAAAGCATTTGATACTGTAAATCATACAGTCCTATCAGAAGTTCTTTATGAACTTGGTATCGGAGGAGTTGCCAACAATCTGATAGCAAACTACTTGAAAGATGGGCCAATTATTACCGAGTTCCACAATAACATAATATAAGCGGTGAAATGGTGTTAAATTCAGGGGTTCCTCAGGGTCCCATCTTAGGCCACACACTATACTTACTATACGTGAACAATCTCAGTAATGCCGGCCTTTCCGCCAAGTATGTCACCTATGCAAATGATACTCTTCTGCTATTTTCTCATTTCGGGAAGAATGATGCCGAACAAGTGATTAATCATGATCTGAAAGTTTATCAGCAGTGGCTTTTAGGTAACAAGCTAGAACTTAACATTAAAAAAAACTCACTACATGCTCTTCAGGCAAATAAATAAGGCCCATATTTAACTATCAAATTTGGAAATCAGACTATTGACAGAGTCGACAAAACCACATACCTAGGGCTTATTATTGATGAGAAGCTTTCATGGAAAGATCATATTGAGCAAATCAGAGCTAAATTGTGCCCATTAGTAGTTTTACTGAGACGTAGAAAATACATGAACACCCAACTCAAATACATGATTTTCTACGCTCACGTGTAATGAACACCTTTACTTTTAAATCTTCGCGCGCACCCATCACTTGTCGTCAACTTCATGTTGGCTGAGTGATGAGTGACGCGCGTTGACAGCCTTCAGATGGGGAGTGGCAATTCACGCGTCAAGGGAACCGGCTGGGTTTGATTGGTGATCGCTACGGCGCGAAAAATAATCTAAAGAAAAAAACCATCCGATGCGTTGAAGAAAGGACATTGTTCGCACCTCTCCGACGCAGTGGCCGGATTGAGAAGTTTAATGGAATTGCATCGCGAGATATCGATCGTGACGGTTTTTCGTTTGCCGAGTGACGTATGACCCGCCCGTGAGTTTTTGGTGTATCGATCAAAAGAAGGAAAAGTACTACATCGCCCGCAACTCAAAGGAACGACCTCGAAAAGAATCCGCCACCAACTATTCCCCAGCCAGTGTTGCGAGAAAAAAATAATTCTGTGTCGAAGGCGATGCATATAAAGTGTGCCGGCTTGTCGGCTTCTGAGGGGCTACATACCACACACTAACGTGTTTGTGTCAACAGGCGACAACAGAGCAACGGAGATGGACACTGAAGACCTCAATTGAGCTGTGAGCGGTTATGGATTGAATGCACCTTTGGTGTCCGCTAAATTGTGAATTGCGCAAACTTTTGTGGCGACGCATTCATGCGCCTCTTTAATTGTGCGTACTACTGGCGAGGTAGTGGAGGTTTGATTTTAGTAGCGAACTTTATGTCAGCTGGGCCACGTAATGGACTGTGTGGCCGACCGAAATTAGTGTTACCGCCTCCCTTCAGGAGAACCAAATTTGGCAGTTTCAGTGAAACTTTATTTGTTTTACATTAGCGTATTTTTTTTTATTATAAGTTTATTTTGTTTGATTTGCCTTACTTAAATTTGCCTAAGTTGCAGCTGCTCCTGTGTTTCTGCGGTGGCCATCCAGGATCTCGGGTAAGTGGTTTGCGTACTTTCTTGTAATGTAACTTTTGTTCAACAGTTTATCTTTCATTTTCATAATTAGTTTTCCTTTCTTTGCAAAATTTAGTTAAATTCCTTCCGACTATTTTATTAGTTCTCAAATAGATTTTGGTTACTGTAATTGCTTTTCTTTTGTGGCATACCATCTTGGCTTTCCCTTTTATTTTTTTTGAATAAATTGTAAAAATATGTATTGAATTTTTACATAACGGCTTTCCTTTACGGATCTTCCCCCATATCCCCTTTCAGGTTGGTGGTGAGATGAGGTGAAGGCCTCATCTCTTGTTCCGTTTTGGGAGGTCCCAACATTTTTGCCGGCCACGGGACCTCATTGGTTGGGTTCATTTTATGCATTGGGTTAAGAGGCCAGGGGTCCAAACCATCTGGGCCCGGAGCGTGTAGCATGAGCCGGTCGACGGCCATTGCCTGCACTTTTTTTTTTTTTTTTCTTTTAGTTTTTCTGGGTCAGTGGGACCCAGTTTTATCCTTTGTTGTTCGTCTACCCCCAAGGCACATGATACATGTTATCAATGTAATGGCTGGGGCAACGAGCGGGCAAAAACCCCGCCCACATCTCCCGAACTGAGCTGGAACAAGCATGTGCCGCCGCTCAGCTCGTTGAGGAGCATTCGCTTTTAGCGTCGCCGGACCTTCACGGTCCTCTCGGCAAACTTCCGGCTCCATCCCCAAAACACCATCTGGTGACCACCTTGCTCATTACACACGTTATGCCTATTTTGACATACGGTATTTTGAACTGGAGCCAAACATCAGCGAGAAATATTTCAGCTATCGGACGAATGCTTAATAAAGCTGTCAAAGCGGTCCATAATCTCCACCCAAGAACACCTACTTCTGAAGTATATGAATTAACAGGTAAACTACCTTTAGAAAAAATTATCATTTCTGAGAAAGTGAAGATTATTTGGAAGATAGTTAATAAGAAAAATAAAACGTCCATTTCCCTAACACTGAATAGAGAAGTTCATAGCTATGGCACTCGAAATGCAGGTAACTTCTGAACACCTTTAGCCAATAGGAACAGAATCGCTAGACCGGATTAGATCATCAATAATGATTTTTAATGCGTTACCTCAAGAAATTCGTACTCTCACATCTTATGAAACTCTTAAATGGAGACTTAAACATTACTTACAGCTTAACGAGGTTTAATTAAATACTTGATTAATTCCAAATAATCGCACTCACCAATCATGGTTTAATTATCGCGTTCACATTTTGATTAAATTTTGTTTCTCATTTTGTTAAAAATATTTTTTTTGCCCTTCCCTCCGTACCAGTGTCTCTTCACTGTCAAAGGAGGCAAAACAAGTTTTAAATTTATAATCTAAGTTTTAATGTTTCTCCAAATGTAAATTGTCTTTGGCAGACACTAATTTTTTTCCCTTTAACTATGTTGGGCGGGTATGTGTTATCCTAAACACCAATTTCAAGCCTTTTAGCTTAATGGTTTAACGGAAAATCTGGCTTATCGACTGGCTTTCACGTGTGTAATCCAGCTTTCGGAAGCCTTTTTCGCACCAAACATGTTGAGATTTGCATACCCGCTGCTAAAACTAGATCGTTCCTAAGGCCAGATGAAGTTTTGAATCAGTTCGGATGGCTTTGTAACAGTAAAAATGGAGTCATTTTTTTCTTGATCGTAAAAGCCTTTCTTTCGCTCGGTGGGACCCATGTCTCGGAATTTCTTCGAGTACTATTTCACAGTACACTGCGCAACATCCATTTTTTCACCTATTTTACAAATATTTCGATTTTCTCGCGCCAAAATAAAAATATTGCTTTTGTTTTCCGCTTTAACTTTTGCCTTTTTTTCACCCAAACTGCACTTTTCTGTTTACTACGGTATTGTCACTAAATGAGTGAACTTCGATCAAAACTTTTCATTATTTCTAGACAGGATATAGATAGTACTTCGTTATAACATGAGCCAATAAAACACCATCACACTAACTACTTCGAAGAATTTTTATGAAAAATGGGAGTAAAATATTGTAGTTTGAGAATCTGTTTTTCCAGCACTGTATATTGAATATTATCCAGTAGCTGATTGTGGAATAAAGGCGACGCAAAGGGCAGCGTTTTTGCAAGCTACTGATAAAATAATATGGATCTGAACTTTTCGGTTTCTCCTCCCCATATGCTTTCCCTCTACCGTTAAATACGTGCCGTCAACTGTCAATTTTTGTATCTGAAAAACATTCCCCTCCGGATCTGAAGAGTATATATTCAGAATTGAATTGACTGCTGGCGGCACCGGAGGGGAAAGCATATGGATGAGAAATCGAAAAAGTCGGGTTCATGATGTTTTATCAGGAGATCATCAAAACGCAGCCAAAAATGTTTCCGGATGGCATTATTTTCAAGTGACGGAACATTCTGACCGCTGAAATTCCACTACACAACTTTTTGACAGGGCTACAAAATAAGTTGGGATAAGCATCAACGAGGGCAAAACGAAACTCAATGAACGACGAAGGTGCCAGCACAACCCAAAATAAACGACGGAACCGCAACGTCAAAATAACGCCAGGGAGACAGGCGAAATGAAACATCGCGTCGGCCAATAAGACATGTTATTCGCTTACCAATTGCTGAAAACATTGAAGTGGCATGTTCCGATCAGTTTGTGAATAAAATGAACAATACGACCATAAGAAATAAATTCGGAAATATGACAACAAATTATAAATTAATTATCCTTTATGCCCGGTTCACATTATTCCAGTAACCAATCCAGTCCAGTAATCCAGTCCAGTGACTGGATTGTCGGTCTACTTTTTCATTCCAGCTCGCCCAGAAATCCTTGTCACTATAGTTACCGAATCAACAACACACTCGCCAGACTACTGGACTGGAATCATGTAAACGATATGATCCAGTCCAGCACTGGACTGGATTGCTGGACTGGATTACTGGACTGGAATAATGTGAACCGGGCATAACACTGTGCGTTGAATTTAAGTATACGATTAAGACATACCGCATTTAGAAGTGGGGTGCTAGAGTGACGCCAAACTACCTCTACCATAAAAAACGTTATCCTGGTAAATTGGCGGGAGCAATAAATTCCGGAGAGGAGCAACAAATTAGCAAATATTTATTGCTTTCATTACGCGTCAAGTTTTTGTTAGATTTCTGCCAGTGGGGAAAGCACAGGGGAGTACAAATGTGGTGTCCTTCCCATATATAAGCTGAAGTCCTGGCGTATCGGCAGGAGCAATAAATTCGGGAATAGAACAACAAATTAGCAATTAATTATGGCTTTCATTTTGCATTGAATTTGGAGGCGATAAATGCCGTATTAACGTGCCGCTAGCACCACCATACTAGCTCTTCAATACATAAAACATTATGCTTGCAAGTCAGCAGGAGCACTAAATTCCGGAATGAAGCAACAGATTAGCAAATATTTATTGCTCTCATCATGCATAAAGTTTTTGCTAGATTTGTGCCAGTGCGGGTAGCACAAGGGGATACAAATGTGGTGTCCTTCCCATATATTAGGTGTACAACTTTGCTTCCGCTGTTTTCCAACAGAGGGCTACATCGGTGAGGGCTGGTCAAAATACGTATTTGAAAAGTGTCATAAAGTGAGTTTGGACGTCTGTGAAGGTATCGACATCCCCGCATTGGTAATAGTTGTTCTCATTTTGAATCAAATTCGCGACTCCAAATGTCTGTTTTCGAGCCAAGTTCTCGTCATTTGCGGGAAGTTTTGATCTTCTGCTTCCATTTGAAAAAAAAAGACTGCAGGTGAGGCTCATCGAATGCTCTCATATACTTACGGTGAGGTTGCTCTGAGTGACAGACCATGTCGTGAGTGGCTTCAACGTGTTGCGACCCCTCCTGAAGGCTTTTCAGATCTTCAGGGGAAGTCTAATAAATGTGAAAGTATATACAAATATCCATATATATGTATATATGTCACATCGCAGCAGGGGACCGGGAGATGGCCCCTTTGCAACATTAGTCGGCTTAATGGCCGACAAAAAAAAAAAACATCCTTTTACGTCCCGGCCAGGACAGCTACTTGGGGTGGGGCTTGAAAAATAATTCATCGTCATCACATCATCATACACTCACTCCCTCCCATTCATCCGGAATTCCCCCATTCTCATATTGACCTACATTTTAAATAAATAAATTAAAGAAAACATTTAGATACATTATTATTATTTTTTTATTTTTTTTGTGACCAACCGAACTTCTGTCAAAAATCGAACATTCGTGCATTACGTTTATTATAAATTTAACTTTTATGCGCATTTACATAAATAAAAAATTAGATTCTGAATGACTGAATCATACAAAAAAAAAATTATTACTTATTCTAATAGTTTTTCTTTTCAATGTTTAACATCACTGATGCGAAATGGGCAATATTTAAAACAAATTATCAGGTTCACACAAAATAAATCCAAACTATTCGACTGTATTACAAATTTAATCCACAAAAATGATCTGACTACACAAACTTTCAATGTTTAACATCACTGATGCAGAATGGGCAATATATAAAACCCATTATCAGGTTCACAAAATAAATCCAAATTATTCAACTGGATCTCAAATTTAATCCACAAAATGATCCGACTATAAACTTTCTACGTTTAATATCACTGATGCGAAATGGGCAATATTTAAATCCTATTATCAGGTTCACAAAATAAATCCAAATTATTCAACTGGATCTCAAATTTAATCCACCATATAATTCGATCACCAACTTTAAACATAACTCCCACCATCAATTGCACGCCTATCCACCGCACAAAATCAACCCACACCAAAAATGACCAGCTTCCATCCGCGATCCTCTCTATTCCAACTCCTGACCAATTCTAACGACCATAATCCAAAGCCTACGTGACCAAAACTAAACGGATCGTGTTCTTTTCTCTACTCCGACCCACTCGTCATCAACCCATCTCAAAAAAAAACCAAACTCATTCTTCTTGGACATAACTGGAGCAATCATCGTGTATGTGTGTCGTCTGACACGAAAATTCACAACGGAAAACCATTCCCCGATGGCAATCACATACTCCATTCTCCCAGCAGGGAAAGAGTTGTTACCTTTTTTTTTTTTTTTTTTTTTTTTTTTATTATACATTATTACTACAAACGAGGGGCCGACCCATCCCTGAGGAAGAGTCTCCTAAATAAAAGCCGGGCAAATATACAAAAAAAAAAAAAAATGTTTCCAAACCTACAATAAATTCACTTCTACGATGTATCTTTACATATAATTTTTTTCTTTTTCCAGAATTATAGTTACCAATACGTCACCAGATTCAATAAAAAAAAACGAAAATATCTCTGCTCTCACAAATTCAGTATACCTCAGCGGAAGGATCTCAAACCAGAACAAACTGTAATCTAAACCATTCCAAGGTCGAAGAACCAGCAAGTTCGGCGCTTATACCTGACCGATGAAGATAACCAACACAGATAATACAGGAAGATTACTTTTGGATTAAAAAAAAAAAAAATCAAAACAAAATTCTCGTGTTGCTACATGCTAACCGACAGCATTTATCCATGCTAAATTTAAAAAAAAAGAGCATTTTTCAATGCTTACAAAATTACAATAAACAAAGAGTAAAATGGAACAGTATTGATTCTTGATCAATCCCCAAATCCTCCTGAATCCAAAAATAATCCTTTAACGAAAATAATTAATAATTCCTTATCTTATATACTAATACTATGAATTAATGTACTACGCTAATAAATTTTTGGAAGCCGAATTACGGAAATGCAATACAAAGTTTACACAGAAGGTGTACACCAGATAGCTAAATTTTATGAACTCTACTTTAATAGACCTGCAACTATTTGATAAGTGAATTCCAAATAGCGGTGGTGCTTCTCAGGATGGTTACGAAAGCAAAATTTAATATGAACCTATCACCTGAAATGAATATAAGTTGAAACCAGACTCAGGTGCGAATGTCTTGAGCATGATATATACCTAATGATTTTCCTGAGGAATCGGCCACCTCATAGGCAACATTGCCGTTAGGTCGTACTATAACTCCATCAATGAATTTCGGGGCTAATTTGCTGGCGAAATAATCCACAGCTGAGCTTTGCACATGATTGCGCACCAAAACCTTTTGGCCAATTTGAAAAGATCGTGGTCGACTCCGAAGATTATAACGGCGAGCACCTTTAAAATAAGCCTCCGTCAGTTTGGCTTTAACTTGATCTTGAATAAGACGTAAACGCTCTATATGAGGCGATAATTCAACTGCTCCATCCTCAAAGGCATTGAGTTGTCTCAATAATTGGTATTGAGAACCGTGATGAATACTTTGATAACCAAACATAAGAAAATATGGGGAACAACCCGTGGACTCATGAACAACGTTCCTAAAAGCAGCTGCGGCATCACTAAGATGAACATCCCAATTTCGGTGATCTTCCTCCACATATGCCCTAATAGATGCTAAAATTGATTGATTAACACGCTCTGACGCATTAGATTGCGGAGAGTAACGTGGCGTGAATATGTGTGTAACCCCATATTCAATCAACAAAGTTTCAAGTGCCTTCGAAGTAAACTGCACTCCATTGTCCGAGTGCAAAAATTCAGGCACACCAAATGTGTGAAAAATCAAATCCTTAAGAAACTTGACGACTGAATCTGCCGTGGCTCTAGGCACAGCTTTCAACCATATGAACTTAGAAAAATGGTCCAAAATCACTAACAGTTGGGTGTTCCCTGCCTTTGAACGGGGATAAGGACCTAAAAAGTCTATAAACAGTCTTTGCATAGGCCTTTCGGATGTTCGCATTTTTCCCATAGGAGGTTTCATTACACAATTGGCTGGTTTAATTCTCTTACATGTCATGCACTCAGAAATATACTTTGTAACGTCCTTTCGTAAAGTCGGCCAATAATAATAGCGCTGCAAAAGCTCGATTGTTTTGTGAATCCCAAAGTGCGACGAAGTTGGTGAGTCATGTGAATTAAAAATCAATTTCAACCTTTGACTCTCAGGCACCCAAAGTTTGGTAACTGGTATATCCACATCATTAGGACGTGAACCGGTATTAATATACAGGCGACCATCTCGAATCCACAAATTTTGAAACCGATCAGGCGCTTGACTGACCTTCATAATAAGTTCCAAATACGATGGTTCAGTAAACGCTGTATCCGGTAAGATTTCATCCAAGTGCAAATGTTCAGGTAAAAATGCAAGAGAATGACAAGATCGATTACAAACCACACTGACAGATGCAACAACTTCAGACTCCTTGAACATACGTGATAACGCGTCTGGTACTAAATTGTTGATCCCTTTACAATGCTGAATTGCGAAATCAAAGCTTTGAAGCTTTAAGCTCCACCGAGCCAATCTACCCGAAAGATCTTGCTGAGACATCAGCCATTTAAGGCTGGCATGGTCAGTAATAACTGTGAAGGGCAAACCTTCGATATAAGCACGAAAACGCTTAATGCTCTGTACGGCTGCCAAGCATTCCAATTCTGTAATAGTGTATTTCTGCTGAGCGGAAGTAAGTTTAGCAGACATGAAAGCCACTGGGTGCTCTTTATTATTTTCATCCTTTTGGAAAAGGACACTACCGATTCCGGTACTGCTAGCGTCACATTGGATAAAAAATCGCTTAGAAAAATCTGGATTGACCAAAACAGGAGCGGACACAAGTGCTTGTTTTAGTTGCTGAAATGCATTTTCAGCTGCGTCAGTCCATTTAAATTTTTTTTTCCTTTTAATAAATCTGTAAGAGGAGCTGCAATTGTGGCAAAACGAGCTATGAATCTGCGGTACCAGCCCGCCATTCCCATAAAACGACGGATATCTTTTGCAGACTTAGGAGTAGGATAGTCTACCACACTAGAAATCTTGTTCGGATCGGGCTTGAGAATACCATCGCTTACTATGTAACCCAGATATTTAATTTCAGATTGAAGGAACCTGCTCTTTTGTACATTAATGGTAAGACCAGCATCTTTAAGTAAATGAGCCACTTTTATCAATAATTCAAAATGTTCCTCCAATGTAGAGCTTGTGATAAGTAAATCATCAAGATACACAAATATTTTGTCATGTAACTCATGCGGTATCACTTTATGCATAAGACGACACATGGACTGTGGCGAGTTACACAGACCGAATGGCATTACCTTAAAATGATAAAGAGGACGCCCTGGCACAGTGAAGGCAGTTTTTTCCTTAGACTCATCGTCTAAAGGAATTTGCCAAAAGGCGTCCTTGAGATCGAGGCTTGATATAAAACGAGTTGATTGCAAACGGGATAACAATCCATCTATAAGAGGGAGAGGATATGCATCTTTTATCGTCACTTCATTTAGCCTGCGTGCATCTAGGCACAGGCGCACTTTGCCAGGCTTACGCACTAAAGTGACAGGAGCACTCCACGAACTATGACTCTCCTCTATTACACCGAGTGCCAACATTCTGTCTAATTCCTCATATATCTGTTTCTGTATTATCGGGGATACAGCATAATGACGCTGTTTGATAGGTTTGGCCTGACCAGTATCAATGTGGTGAGATAACAGATTGGTTTTTCCCAATCCAAGAGAATTATAAGAAGGAAATCCTTTTATTATTTCCTGTAGTCTAAAATTATCCTCCGGAGATAAATTAGAAAACGTAGGACCGTTAAGAGATTGTGAGGGCACCACTTCGCAGACTGTTGGATTTTGATAAGGCACAATGTTGAAAGCTCTCCAGAAATTAATACCTAAATATAAGGTACCTGATAACTCTGGCACGACCAAAAATCGTACAGACCTGATAGAATCCTTAAAACTAACCTCAAGGTCTATATAGCCCAAAGCTGTGACTTTTTGTCCGGATGCTGTACTTACATTTGTTCGAAAATTGTATAAACGAGAGGACAACCCAAGTTCATCCAATATAGACAAAGCCTCTCTTCCAAAAACACTAATGCTAGCCCCACTATCCAAAAGACCAACAATCCCACGATCCCCAATAAAAATCTCACAATGCGGCCGAGAATCTCCCGGGACAGATGACGTAATAATGGAACTAATTGCACTCTTGTACAAAAGACGAATGTCATGAAAATAACGATTTGATCGGGTACGACGGTTTTTAGCACGATTACTAGAATGACTAGAGCCATAGAGAGGAGTGTTACTAATTTTAGAAAAATCTGAAGATGAACTGGTAATTTCAAACTCCTCCGAACTATCCTCGAATGTGGTTAATATATCATTTTGAGTATCAACATCTACTGACTTCATTGTTTGAACTGATTTGTGACACATTTTTAATGAAGACTTCACATAATCAGAACTATATGTTGCGGAGTTTAACGCTGATGATGCAGCTCTGGGTCCACATTCGTGGCCGCATCCACTGTCTTTGATACCGGGGGCAGAAACAATTTTGGTGAAGGAATGTGATGATTCCCCGGGTTCCTCACATTCCTCATCACGTTTCCCGAACACTTGCCACATTTCGGCTTCAAAGTGTCCTTGGCACCACACCCGAAACAGAAAATATGCCTTATTGGGAGAGGACAATTATAAAAGTTATGACCCAAATCCTGACAATTCCAGCAAATGTTATAATTTGGAACATTTAATTCGGAATTCGGTACAAAATTACGTGAAGTATTTCCTAAAGGAGCCTTATTTCCCAGAACATTAACATGTGCCATAGGAGCGAAAGACTCTGAACATTCAATCTCGTGGACAGGTTTTCGTATATAAGAGGGACGTTCCGTGGGCTGGTCCAAATTCCAAACAGCCTCTACCGAAATACAACATTGAACTAGCTCTCTTGTGTTGACAAATTGCCGACCAGCCAGATGTTCACGTAAACGTTTCGACATATTTCTAAAAAGAATACATTGCATGTCATAATCAAGAAAACTATGCCGCAATTCCAAAGACATAGTTTCTATACTATCATAAAATTCTATGAATGATTCATTGGCTTTTTGCAAACGAGAATCAATTCGCCTACGAATATCTACATCTGATTGTGTAGAACCAAATCTATCCGTTAAAGCTTCCTTCAGCTTAGACCATGAAATATTGGGTGAGTTTAGTTCATGGAACTTCCAATACCAGTCACTGGCATAGCCACGCACTAGTAGATGGAAATGTCCTGCCAATTCAGACAAACTCACATTATGGGTATTTGCCAATACCAGTATCCGATAAATAAAAGAATTAACTGGAATACTATTATTCGATCCATCAAAGTATATGCCCCATTTAGACACAGGCAAACCAGATTGTCTAGACCTATAATTACTATTTACACGTGAAGACAAAAATTCAGAATCTGGAATATGAACCTCAAACTGTTGTTGGTTTTCAATACAGGGAACGTTAACTGAAACTACTTCGGGTGGAACATTATTAACGAAAGGGTTATGGGAAATATTATGATTATCGGCAGACACTGCAGGTTGATTTCCAGCTGAAGAACCTAAACCAGTATCTCTAGTTTCACGAGCGTTTCTCTTAGGAGTATCCATGACTTTAGGATTATTTATAGCAGGAGTAGAAGCGAATTCAGGTCCAAAATCACACGGGCTTCTACGCGAATGCCAGGCCATAATTTCGTATTTTATATTATATTTAATAGTTAGAATCAGATGAACTACGTTATAAAATAGAGACTATAGAAGAAAAAAAAATGAACATACTAACCTAGACAACATTAATATTGGTTTTAACCTACGAGTATATACCAGAAAAACTATCAACAAAAATGCTATTGATATCTAGAAGAATTTATCAAACTGATGAAGTTAACAAACTTGAAACCAGTGGATACGCGTGCGCAGATTGTTTTACGATATGGATGCGAAGTTGAGTCCAGAAGCAGCAAACGTGAAAACTTGATCAGACGAAATCTATGGTTTAAAATTTTTTTTCTGATTAGTAAATATATTTGATAAAGTTATTAATTGAAATAATGAACAATAACAAATGTAAATTATTTAAGTAATAAAAGAAGACAGATATGTATTGTATTTTACTTTTTTTTTTTTTTTTCTTTTTATATGCAAACTTCAAATTACAGAGACAAGAGAATCCCGGATGAACGAGATGCGAGGAGTATTCAACAAAACACAAAAAAAAACTGGATGTAATAGGTCCATTTCCAATCCTTCCAGCAGAAACAACACTCTCAAATAACTTATTCCAATCAAAAAAAATGAAAAGGAGTCAAAACGTCTCGCGTCGAATATACCTCTTCAATTTGACGAATTACAAATTATTTAGTTTAATAACTCCTTAAATCAAAACGTTTTAGTCGAATAAAGGCCGATATGACGTGTTACGTTTCCGTAAAAAGATTTTCAATGACGAAGTTATATGTTGCTCATACAAAAATATTGGGCGCCAGCCACGATGTGAACTTTCACTCTAGCCGTGAAAGCTACTGAACCCTACCACAAAATTCCCGAATACGCTACCAACTGTGACAATCAAAACAAATCCACTTAAGTGAGCTACAAGCTCAGGCCACAAATTTGGGCGCCATTTGTTGCGACCCCTCCTGAAGGCTTTTCAGATCTTCAGGGGAAGTCTAATAAATGTGAAAGTATATACAAATATCCATATATATGTATATATGTCACATCGCAGCAGGGGACCGGGAGATGGCCCCTTTGCAACATTAGTCGGCTTAATGGCCGACAAAAAAAAAAAACATCCTTTTACGTCCCGGCCAGGACAGCTACTTGGGGTGGGGCTTGAAAAATAATTCATCGTCATCACATCATCATACACTCACTCCCTCCCATTCATCCGGAATTCCCCCATTCTCATATTGACCTACATTTTAAATAAATAAATTAAAGAAAACATTTAGATACATTATTATTATTTTTTTATTTTTTTTGTGACCAACCGAACTTCTGTCAAAAATCGAACATTCGTGCATTACGTTTATTATAAATTTAACTTTTATGCGCATTTACATAAATAAAAAATTAGATTCTGAATGACTGAATCATACAAAAAAAAATTATTACTTATTCTAATAGTTTTTCTTTTCAATGTTTAACATCACTGATGCGAAATGGGCAATATTTAAAACAAATTATCAGGTTCACACAAAATAAATCCAAACTATTCGACTGTATTACAAATTTAATCCACAAAAATGATCTGACTACACAAACTTTCAATGTTTAACATCACTGATGCAGAATGGGCAATATATAAAACCCATTATCAGGTTCACAAAATAAATCCAAATTATTCAACTGGATCTCAAATTTAATCCACAAAATGATCCGACTATAAACTTTCTACGTTTAATATCACTGATGCGAAATGGGCAATATTTAAATCCTATTATCAGGTTCACAAAATAAATCCAAATTATTCAACTGGATCTCAAATTTAATCCACCATATAATTCGATCACCAACTTTAAACATAACTCCCACCATCAATTGCACGCCTATCCACCGCACAAAATCAACCCACACCAAAAATGACCAGCTTCCATCCGCGATCCTCTCTATTCCAACTCCTGACCAATTCTAACGACCATAATCCAAAGCCTACGTGACCAAAACTAAACGGATCGTGTTCTTTTCTCTACTCCGACCCACTCGTCATCAACCCATCTCAAAAAAAAACCAAACTCATTCTTCTTGGACATAACTGGAGCAATCATCGTGTATGTGTGTCGTCTGACACGAAAATTCACAACGGAAAACCATTCCCCGATGGCAATCACATACTCCATTCTCCCAGCAGGGAAAGAGTTGTTACCTTTTTTTTTTTTTTTTTTTTTTTTTTTTTTTTTTTTTTTATTATTATACATTATTACTACAAACGTTTTAAAAGTGGCGACTTCAATGTCGAGGACAAGCATGGTGGTTTCAAAGACGACGAATTGGAAGCACTGCTCGCTGAAGATTCATGCCAAACAACATGCAAGAAGTATTAGCTGAATCACTAGGAGTGACTCAGCAAGCCGTTCCGAAATGCCTCAAGGCCATGGTCATGATTCAGAAACAAGGTAATTGGGTTTCATACGATTTAAAACCGGGAGATATTGAACGGCGATTATTTGCATGCGAACAACTGCTTCAAAGGCAGAATCGGAAGAGATTTCTACATCGCATCGTAAGCGGCGACGAAAAATGGATCCGTTACGATAATCCCAAGCGCAGAAAGTCATGGGGAATTCCCGGACATGCCTCAACGTCGACGGCAAAACCGAATATTCTCGGCGTCAAGGTTTTGCTTTGCATTTGGTGGGACCAGCTCGGTGTGATATACTACGAGGTACTGAAACCGAATGAATTTATCACAGGATGTCGGTACCGAACGCAATTGATGCGTTTATGTCGAGCATTATAGGAAACACGATCACAGTACCAAGAGAGAGACGACAAAGTCATCCTACAGCATGACAATGCTCGGCCACACGTCGCAAAAGTGGTCAAGGCATACTTGGAAACCCTTAAATGGGAAATCATGCCCCAGACGCCGTACACCGACTACCATCTGTTTCGTTCCATGACGCACGGCCTGGCTAATCAGAATTTTCGTTCGTACGGGGAAGTCGAAAAATGGATCCAATTATGGATCGCGTCGAAAGACGCCTCCTTTTTCCGAGATGCAATCTGATAATTGACGGAGCGATGGGCGAAAGTTGTCGCTAGCGCTGGACAGTACTTTGAATAATACATCTGTAAGTACTTTTTGACAATTAAGCTTTTAATTCTAGGAAAAAACGGCGGAAGCAAAGTTGTACACCAAATATAAGCTGAAGTCCTGGCGAATCGGCAGGAGCAATAAATTCGGGAATAGAGTAACAAGTTAGGGAATATTAATTGCTTTCACTGTGCATCAAGTTTTTTGTTAGATTTCTGCAAGTGGGGATAGTACAGGGGGTACAAATGTGTCCTTCCCACATACAAGCAGGAGTCCTGACGTATCGACAGGAGCAACGAATTCGGCAATAGGGCAACAAATTAGCAATTAATGATGGCTTTCATTTTGCGTTGAATTTGGAGACGATAAATGCCGTATTAAAAACTGGGGGTGCTAGGGTAACGTTACGCTAGCACCCCCACATAAAATCGCCAATTCTGGCGAATCGGCAGGAGCAATAAATTCGGGAATAGAGCAACTAATTAGCACCTAATTAGCGGCTAATTATGCACCATGCGCCATGCCTGATATCGATACTGAGTGGTGGGGGTGCCAGCGTAACGGACGTATCTCAAATTGTATCAGTGTGGCAAAACCCTCTTCATACAAAGCCTGAAAGTAGACTTGGTCACGCATACAACAATGGCCCAAAGGAGGCTGATTTCAGTTGAAAATTTGTATGGCGGTATATGGACCGCGAGTGGTCCCGCGCGACATTTGAGTTTGGTTTGCGGCGTGAAAGTGGAATATATTGTGTAGTGGAGTGTTTGCTATGTGTTCAGAGGAAAAAAATGTGAAAAATCGGTGAATTTAGTCGGGCATCATTGGTTGGCAAAATACATGTGACATTGATGAATGTTGTTATTACCCTATCCTTAAAATTTCGTACCACCCTACGATTTTCAAATTTTGGCCACCCATCTACCTACCCTATTTGGTTAGCCACACTTTTTGCTGGGATGTCATCTTTTGGTTGTGATAAATAATATCAATAAATAGATGTACATGCTTGAACAATTTCAATTTGATAAACCACCGTATTCGTGCAAAAGTGCAGTCGGAGCCATTCGGAACTTGGTCATCGGACCTAGTGCTGGTTGTTAGTTTGAATGGAGGCTGACTCACACACTCTCAGCGACCTGCTTCCTGGCTTGTTATGTGCCTAGATGGTTTTGGGTGTGGTTTTCTAACCCGCCCGCAGATATGATTTGCCAATTTCACATGAACATTTTCAGCAATTATTCAACATTCTGCGAAGCACCATCTTTTTATCGTTGTTGAAAACTACCAAGCAATTTTACAGATTCAATCGAAACACCATTCAGAACACTTTACGATTCTGTAACGTGTTTTGTTTTCTCTTTGTTCAAAATATCCTGGAAACCAATGCTATTCCTCACAGAGTAAATAAACTTCAGCAGTCGTTATAGCGTTGACTCTTATGCGACACGAAATAAACAAATGACGGGGGGTCTAGACCCGGTGAACCTAAATAGATGTTTGTTCTGGATGACTGTCAGCAAATGGCGTGTTTTATGATGCATTCTGAGGTAATCCCATAAAAAGGATTTCACATGAAATGTTCATAAAAAAGTTTTGTTGTGAAGCGTCTCGGAATTGCCATTCAGATTTAGTGCAAGCCAAGTGCACGGAATGATGCTTTTTTACTGTTTACGTCATTGTTGCAATTCAACAAGGTTATTATTTTTTTGTGAGGCACATGACATTTCAGTGAGCAACTGAACACTGAGGATATTGTAAATAAATGTTAACGGTTTGAGTATATGCAAGTTTAATTTAAAATGGTACACGTTGAACCCGACCCCAGTTTAAGAAACCCGTTTTTTTTTTTTTTTTTTGTAAAAATACGAGTAGTCATGTTATGTTTGGCTCACCGGCGCAAATTCTCAATTCACCCTAGCAGAAGTGACCATCGAGCAAACAGAGTTTCATTACACTCGTATCATGCTGCTTTGGATGTGAATGCTATTCGGTAAGAAAGCGATATTCTTAAATAAACACTCTCTCACTACCGTATTTTTCCTCCTGTGTGGGAGTGTTACTGTCTCTCCTAGTTTGTCGAAGAAAGCGTAGTAGTTGACGCGCTATGCCCCTTAAGAGAGTAAGCCACCGCAAAACAATTAAAGCTCCACTTTAAAAAAACGAAATCTTCTGATTAATACGAATAAGAGAACGCACCGTTTAGTAAAAAAATGATACAAAGTATCTACACTGCATGCAGATACATTGGAACATGGATATGTCTTTGGCCACCGACTGCGTGGAACCTGTTGTGTTGAAGATATCGACGTAAGTTTTATAAAAATCCCTGTATAGTTATACTGGTTGAAATTATTCGACAAAACACGTCCCACGCTTTCGGTAGGCATAAGACATATCCATGTTCCGATGTATCTGCATGCAATGTAGATACTTTGTATCATTTTTATTTAAATCCGGTTTTTGGCCATAACTTCTAAACTATTAGGATTTTCGGACTTTTCACGAATTCCCCCCCCCCCCCCCCCCCCCCCCCCCCCCCCCCCCCCCCCCCCAACATTATACACCCCCATGCCCGTGGGCCTCGGAGCATCGATCCCAACTATTTTTATGCTCCTCAGTCTACTTTTTTTTTGTTTTTATACCCTAGTTTTTTTCGCACAAATTTTCAGTTTTCAGATATCCAATTTTTTTGCAATTGTACAGTTACTTGTCTTTGCACAGATGTTGCAAGTTCGTTTGGAAATATCGAGCTGATCGAAATTGTCTAAATTTGCAAGTCCATTTAAATTAAACTAGACTGGCTTGACAATTCTGAGAGCCTGGTTGGAACTACTCTGTAAACCAATCGGCCACTACATTCATAGAACTCGGAAAAATTTTCAATGGGCTTGTTTCCTCTTCTGACCCCCGAGTAGCACAGTAGGACAATTTCGTGTTACGGACAGATTTTTAGGATGACCCCCAGCTATAAGACATATCCATGTCAAAAATAGAACACAAGTTTTATCTTTCATGTTATGAGACCCGCGCACACAGCGATTACTAAATAGTTTAGTTTTGCTGTGTGCGCGGTATCATAAACCATCGTGTGTTCTACTTTTCTGACTAAACTATTTATGCGAGCCATAGACGCACGTACTAATCCGCCGATTGTCGGACATCAACACTGATACGCGAACCATATTCATACAATTTTACTTGAGACAAGTAGTTAAACAAGTCATTCACTACCGCCGCGACGCGCTCCGCATAAGTGTACAGAGACAGCCCCGCCCCCGCGCGACTACCTTTTCTGACCCTATATTGTAGTTGTTGTTTGGGTTGGCTTTGAGTTGGCGTCCAGCTCGTTGTTCAAAACAACAAACTCCAACTACGACTCGTACCCGACCCAACAACAATTTCAATTTAGAGTCCGGCCGGTATTCGAATAGGCGAATTGTTGTGACATGAACGATTACATTACGGTGTATGTCGAAAAACAATATGATCTGCTTATTGACGAATTTTCCAGTGCAGAATTTATAGGCACAATGTTTTATACGTATACATGCACCTGCGAAAAAGAAATCCGACACCTATTGCCATCAATATTAATGGGCAACCTGTGGAGAAGGTGAACAACTTCGTAGTGGTTCGCAACACTGTCTTCATTACCGCGAGTGTATATGTTTCAGCACTTGCTGCCATTCCCGACACCTGTCGTAGGTACTTCGCTAAAGTTGATTGAAGCAGTGCATTGTATTGAACCATAAAGTAGGAATATACAGAGATCCCATTCTATATGACTGAAATTTTTCGGGCACTTATGCAATATTAGGTGCGTTTTTTTAACAGAGCAGAGTAGTGCAGGATAAGCGGCAAAAAACGCCATAGAGCAGATAAGAGTAGCTAAGCCGCAGCGGGTTTAGTTTAGCATTCAAACGTCAACTCAAATTTCAAGACGAAGCTTAAATTGTTAGTACAGTTACAATCGGACAGATTTCCTTTTGCAAGTAGAATCACTTTGAATGTTACTATTTTATATAATTACATAAAACTAATATTTTATTTTATTCTATACAAAGCAGCTCAGATGAAATTTTGTTAGTCCAATTGTATGGCGTTAACCTGCTCTGCTCTGCATAGCTGTTAGAATAAACGCGCCAATTGGATATAACTAGACCCAGACCATTTATTTTATTTGTAATAGATGTCGGTTAGGACATCTCCAAATTCGATGGGCCAATTGGGTTTGCTTGTGATAGAACCCTGAACAGTTAATAAGAATGAAAAACACATAAAGTGCAATGCGATTGCATCCAAAAATTTTATGTGGGCGACAGCTTGCAGCCAAATAGTTTGCTTCCACATGTGGGCAAACAAACGGGCAAGTTCTACTAAGTGATTGCGCAGCTGAACAATTGCACATGGGCGGCTAGCCTATTATTATTATTATATTCTGGGGGATAGCCGAAGCAGACCACTAACGTTTGGGTCCCTTTTCGCCCCCTCCCGGTCATCAGTGGCTTCCAGATGTAGACTGATAGTTGTCGATCTCTTTCTTCATCACTGAGTCCCGTGTTATTGCTAGCATTTGTTTAAGGCTGAGTTCACTCATGGGTTCCACACTTATCGTGTGCTTGCCTGTGATCCTCAACCTCGTGCTAGCCTAGCCAGTGCTGGACATTCGCACACAATGTGTGCTGCCGTCTCGGCCTCCTCCAGACATAACCTGCAAACGTCATCTTCCCCGATTTTCATCTTGGCCAGATGAGCCTTAAAATTACCATGCCCTGTGACAAAGGCAGTTATCCAGCTTAGGGTACTCCGTTTATAACTAAGTACCTTTCTCGCTTCCCTGCCTAAAGGGCTGGTCATTGCATTCCGAGCTTGTTTGCAAGTGACTAGCTCCTGCCATCTTTGTCGATGCATGGAGTCCATCCACTCCCCAACCTTCGCTCCAATCATGCCGTTCCCCAGAGCAACTCTGGGTTCTAGGCCAATGAAAGTTGCCGAAGATCCCTGTTTTGCTAGGGCATCCGCCGCCTCATTTCCTGTTGTACCTATGTGTCCTTTTACCCACATCAGCGTAACCTCATTTTCTGAGGCACACGTGTTGAGCTTCCGGACACACTCTAGTACCAGTTTAGAGTTTATGTTCGTCTGCTGCATGCATCTGATCACCGATTGGTTGTCCAGTGCAATAAGGATTTTCTTCCCCCGCACCTGACCTTCAAGCAGGGGTCCAACGCATGCAACAAGCCAAGCATCTCTGCCTGGTATACGGACACATACTCTCCTAGACTAAGCGCACATGCTAGGTTTAGCTCTTCAGAGTAAACCCCCGCCCCGCTTTACCGTCCATTAAAGAGCCATCAGTAAAAATGCTGATGTTATTGTACATGTATGTTTCCATCTGCAATCTGAGTCTTGTGTAGTCATTCAACTACCCTACGTCTACTCATGACTTCTACCGGCATTAGAGGCTCCCTGACCTCATCATGAATAATGCCTAGGATGCTCTTATGACCGCTGCTAGTTCCAAAGCGATGCCACATGGCATCCCTTTCCATGCGTATTGCCGAAAGCGCCGCCGTTTTCTTTATAAATAAGTCCAACGGCGGCAGTCCCAGCAATGCCTCCATTGCCCGCGTTGGTGTGGTGCGCATTGCACCACATATGCTTACGCAAGCTATCCTTTGTACCCCATCCAGCTTCTGCTTTGTGGTATTCTGCATGGCTTTTGGCCACCATACCACTGATGCGTAGGCTAGAATGGGTCTTACCATCATTGTGTAAATCCAGTGTGTCGCTTTAGGTGAAATTCCCCACCTACGAGCGTGTGCTCTCTTACATTTATGCAAAATCCTTTTCGCTTTTTGGATCTTTTCATCAACGTGAGCATTCCAAGTTAGTTCCGCATCTAAGGTAACTCCTAGATGCTTCACTTCCTTGGACACCTTAATTTCCGAACCAAAGAGCCGCAAGGGAGTTATCTCTATGTCTTTCCTCTTACGAGTAAAAATCATAGTGTTTGATTTACTAGCGTTTATGGTTAGCTCTTGCTCATTACACCATTCTTCGGTTACTTTGAGAGCTTGTCCCATGCTACCTAGAATTGTGTCCATGAACTTCCCACTGACCGTGAGTGCCAAGTCATCAGGCGTATCCTACAGTGTGTACGCCCATCGAGTCCAGCTTCTAGAGAAGACTGTCCACGGTGATGTTCCACAATAGAGGCGAAAGAACACCTCCTTGTGGGCAACCTCGGACTACCTTACCCCGTATTCTGTCACATCCACTGCTAAGATTTACCGCCCTCTGCTTAAGCATAGAGTCGATCCACTTAATTATAATATAATCAACCCCCGCTCAGTCAGGGCGTTCCTTAGTTTGGTAAAGGGGATTTTATCAAAAGCACCCTCTATATCCATAAAAGTAGACATAGCTATCCCGCCATTGTTAATCTCTCTCTCTGCAACTCTAACAAGTTCGTGTAGAGCGGTTTCCGTAGATCTGCCTGCTCTATAAGCTTGTTGGCACCTACTCAGAAGACTATATATTAGCGTGGTGTTCTCTAAGTAGTCCACCAACACTTTTTCCATTGTTTTCAACAGGAATGATGTAAGGCTAACCGGCCTGAAGGACTTTGCGTGTGTATAGTCTTTCTTTCCCGGTTTAGGCAGGAAGACCACCTTAGCCTCCCTCCATGCTTTCGGGATATAGCCTGCTGAAAGAGAGGCGACGAATATTTTCTGGATCCTATCTAGTAGAGCGCTCATGCCCCACTGTAATAGTGCCGGGAATATTCCGTCCATTCCAGCCGTTTTAAATGGTGCAAAAGAGTTTATAGCACTTTTGACTCCATGTGGAGTTATTATCCTCTCAGCTTCTTGTTGACTTCCCCCACCAGCTCCCTTGTTAGTTCGGGCCCATGGTTGGTTTGACTTGAAACTTCCAGGAAAATGTACCTCCATCAGGGCCTGCAACGTTTCTTCCACTGTTTCTGTCATGGAACCATCAACTTTGCGTATCAGCCCCATTTTCGAAGCAGTGTCTTTCGATATTATCTTCTGTAATCTGCATACTTCCGACGTATCCTTCATGCTAGAGCAGAATTCCCTCCACGTATTTCGTTTCCGAAGACGTAAGGTTCTTTTCAGCTCCCTCTTTTTATCCTTGTATAGTTCCCAAGAGTGAGAGTCTCTCTCCCTCATGTAACGGTTAAAGGCTTTCCTTGTCTCTTTTTTCATAGACTCCAGTTCTCTACTCAACCATGGTGTTGGGTCCTTTTCGTCCACTACTGTGTTAACACGATCAGTATTTTTTGGCACTCTTATACGTTTGCGTTTGCTACTCTACTTCGCGGCTAGCCTAACTGCAAAGTAAAATAAGGATTATTATACCCTAGACCTTTAGTGGGGCGACCAGTAGCGCAGTGTGTTAAGGCATCAGTCTCATGTTTGATTGCCGGCATTTCGGGTTCGAATCCCGTCCACGACGACGTTCGAAGCCATGTGGAAACGTCAACTGGGCCACATGGAACAGTTGACGCATTATACCCCACAAGGTGTTGGGGCTACAGAGAGAGAGAGAGAGAGACTTTTAGTATAGGGTATACTGTTTTTCTCACGACGAAAATATGTAACACCTTTAATGAGGCTCTGGAGGTATAGCAAATAAATAATAAATAAATAAATGATCAGGGTCACCTGATGATTAGATTTAGCCATGTCTGTCTGTCCGTCTGCCTGTCTGTATGTCTGTCCGTTCGCATGATAACTTTGGCAGTATGATCTGGTTGGTTGTTTGGTATTGAAAATGGGCATGACCAGTCCAAGAGAAAGCCAACTTCCTCTTCATAAGTAAAATAATTAAATGTATCTATAACTCCCGATTAAATAAACATGAAAAGCTCTCGCTTTGGAAGATTGTTTGTGAGGGTAATCTCATACTCTACTGTAAAAATAAAATCGACCAGTTGAAAACTAACGGTAATTTTCTTACAAAGAGCCCCGTACTACCCTACCTTCCACGTTTTTTTTCTATAACTCTTCGCCAATTGATATAGACACCTGATTTTTCGCCCGGAACCCTGAAGCAAGATGCTGCTTGAGTTTCAGTAAGTTGGGCACAATCAGATCAAAGGAACGCCTATCTCCCCTACAAATTTAAGACAATTAAATATTCCTTTAATTACGATAACTTTCGATAAAATGACATAAGCGAGTTGAAAATTTGGCAGAATGTTGGTAGTAAGATCTTGTTAGTTAGTATTGGGCAAGATCCAACGCAAGGAACCCCTACCTACCCTATAAATGAAACTCAAATAAGCAATAACTTTTGATGGAATGAAGCCAGCGACTTACATTTTTGGTCGAATGTTTTAAATGAGATTTAATTAGCTGATATTTAAGATGGGCCAGGTTCGACCCAAGGAACCCCTACCTCCCCTACAAATGAAATTTAAAATAAGAGATAAATTTCGAAGAAATGAAGGAGAGAATGAAGGGACAATTTTGGTCAAATGTTTATAGTAGGATCCAGTTGGCTAGTATTGAAAATAAGTAAAATCCGACGAGCGAAACCCCTACTTCCCCTACAAATGAAACTTCAAATGAGCGATAACTTTCGCTAAAATGAAGCTAGCGATTTGAAATTTTGGTCAAATATTTGTACTAGTATCTACTTGGTTGTTATTGAAAATGCACAAGATCCGACGAAGAAAACCTCTACCTCTCTTACAAGTGAGACTTCAAATAAGCAATAACTTTGGAGGGAATGAAGCTAGCAACTTGAAAAATTCGAAAAATACTTGTAGTTTTGGCTACTTAGTTGATTTTGAGAATGGTCAAGATCCTTCTGAATGATCGCCAACCTCCCCTATAAACTGGTAATATTGGAAACTCATTTTAATAAAGATGGTCATTGCCAATGAGTACTTTTGGTATCACCACTAGGGCTGTACAAGTATAGGGTATATACGCTTCGGTCTGGTTTTACTTTGCAATTGTGCAGATTATAACAATACATACTTCACTATACTTACCCCAATCCAATGATATATTATTTATGCTAACGGTTTCAGAATTTTTAATAATTATTTAAATTTTAATATAAAATTATTTGGTAAGTCATTTTATTTGATCCTTCATGTTGTTTCCAATCACTGCTACAGCTGGTTGAAGGGGACCAAATTCTTCATAAAAACACATTTGACCCGAAGTCAACCAGCTACATACAGCGTTGTATTTCCGATGGACGAGCAGTTTTCAAAACTTAATGACTCCGTTCGCTCCGAATTCGTTTTTTTTACACACATTAGCTGTTGGTAGAATCATCCCAGATCTGGCAGACTCACATCTCTCAAGTATATTCTGCATACTACTGTACAGCAATACACGAGTACATATCATCAAATATATCTTTTATTTTAGGATTTTCAGATTTAATTGCAACTGGAATGTTGCAAAAAAACTGCTTGTCTCGACGAAAAAAGCACTGTTCCATTTTGCTGATTTTGACTTTTCCTCCCTTCCACTGAACTTTTTTTTGTTTGGGGTAGAACGTGCTGTTGTATTCTTTTCATTATTTAGAGTGTTTTTACTGGAATTTTCGTTAGAGTCGAAAAATCATGACAATGAGTCTATACGTATATATGAACGAGTACTTGTTGGGTCTTTTGTTGTGAAGTACGAGTACTTTCATGAAATTTGGAAAATTCAATTAAATTTATCTCTTGAACATATTCAATTTTGTTCACAACTCTCTGGATTATAGATACAGGGTGTCACGCAAATAACGCACACGGGCATTATCACGTGATTCTCCATGCAATGTCTAGCAAAAAATATTAAGGAACATTTCTTCGAATTCTTAACCTTTTAGCTGCTACAGGCATTTATATTGCTTTTTTTTCGAAATTGCTCAACTCACGTTACTAAAAGCACAATATCTCAAAAACTACTCTGGCAAGAACACTCAAATATAAGGTTAATTACAGATAATAGGGAAGTTAGGGAGGCTTTGTACAATTTCTACTTAAAAAAAAACACGTTTGAATTATTGGGATATGGCTCATATCATAATTGAAGTGGTGTTCTATGTAAATGATAAGAAAATTGTGATAGTTGTGAATTACTAAATTGAAAATGATTGTAAATACATATCAAATGAATAATTGTGAATATGTGCAAGTCGAATAACAAACCTTTCTTCCGATATACTTCGACAAGAACGCACGCATTTTACTCCGGTCTACTAATTAATAAAAGATACTGACTGTTTTAAAGTTATTATTGATTTTCCAAACGGTGCAAATCGAAAGCGCCCCGCCAACGGGGTGCTTTCGTACATAGTAGGTGCATTCGATTCATTCAGAACTGGATCATGAATGAATAAAACGGCTTGGATCTCAAAAGTCAGTTCATACATTCAAAATCTTACAGTTGGCAGTACTTACTAAAATAAGAAGAAGATACCGTCAAAATGATGGAAGTTTTCAACTGAATTGAATGAAATGCGTGTTCTGCGCACGAATCTTGTATCTTGTTTACCACATGGTAATTTTTCAAACATGAAATTCACAATTAAATACATACGTGTACAGCACACGCATTTCTTTAAATTCCATGTGACACCTATGACAGCCAATTAACGTTTGAGAACTGTCAGATAGATATCAAGGCAACAACTTAGTGGATGTAATGGCACGACCTGAGTAAGGTCCTAATTATCTTCAACTTTTTCGAGAACTTGGAAAAAAATCTATTGCAGCAGTCTTGTTAAAATCGAAAAGCCTTGCCACGATTGTATTGTCTAGCTTTGCTTTATCCCAGCTGATTGTATGTTTCGGGTCATTTGATTTGTGGAAAGGCCTAGTCATTACGTGCTTATAGGAAGCAAATTGTGTTGTACAGTCGAAAATGGACAAATGCAAATCGCTAAGTGCAAAAACCGCATTAGTGCAAAATATTTAAATGCCAGGTGACTTTTCACATATTCTTCATATAATATCGCCACTATAAGTTCACAAGGCATAAGTGCAAAACGCGTTTGAGTGAAATGGAAATGTACGATAGACCAATCAAAAACACAAACAAATTGCATCGGATGAGTGCAATTGTTTTTCACATGTAAATTTTGAGACCTTATCGGAAATAATTATGAGAGATCTGGAAATAATTTTAATCCTTTTTATATATCATACACATAAGCTAACCTTAACTTTTGGCGGTGAACATCTTAGAAATTCAGAAACTTTTTTAATATTTTCCTTATAACTTCAAACTGATGCCTCAGATCGACCGATGTAAATTAAAGAGCGTCAAATTCTGCGTGCAATGCACTGTTCAAAGTTGAATTTCTGTTCACCAGTATAGTCCAAGTCGATAGTCCCAAAATGAAAATTTTTGAGGCATGGGTAAAAATCACACTTAATCGATTTTCGAGTTGACAGAACTTTGAAAAGAATGCTCCAAATGAAAACTGATAAAACAAAAGATAATTTGATTTCAAGTCTAAGCTGATCTATATTTTTCAATTCAATTAATTTTTGGTGTGGTTGTGAGCCAAAACGCAAAAAGATATTTTTGCATTTTTGCAAACAGATATGTTTAGCGATTTCAACCTTAATAGATCTATCTCGGTAACTATAACAGCTAGAAGTTTCGTGTTAGTCTTATACTATAGGTACTCTAGTTTAAAAAAGATTTGTTAAATTTTTAACAGGCTAATTTAGGAGATATTTTGAAAAACAAAACCGGGACGAGCCAAAAAATTAGGGTTGGCATGAGCTGGAATCGGGACTTCAAAAATTGCTGAATGAAACGACCATTTGCATTAAAAGTGAGTTTCCTATGTGACCAGTTTATATGAGAGGTTGGCACTCATTCAGGAGGATGTTGACCATTCTCAAAATCAATTAACTAGCCCATCCTACAAATATTTGCCAAGTTTTTCAAATCGCTAGCTTCATTCTATCTAAAGTTATTGTTTGTTTGAAGTCTCACTTGTAGATTTTACGTATTTTAAATATCAGCCAGCTGAATCCTACTACACACATATAACAAAACTTCAAGTTGCTAGCTTTATTTTATCGTAAGTTATGGCTTATTATTTTAAGTTCCATTTGTAGTGGAGGTAGGGGTTCCTTGGGTCGGATCTGGCCTATCTTTAACACAAACTAATTCAATCTTACTTTAAACGTTCGAAAAAATTTCAAGTTGCTGGCTTCATTCTATCAAAAGTTATTTTCAATACCAATCAAGTTGATCTGACTAACAACATTCTACCAAATTTTTAACTTGCTAGAGTCATTCTATCGAAAGTTATCGTAATTAAAGGAATATTTAATTTTTTTTAAATTTGTGGGGGAGGTAGGCGTTCCTTTGATCTGATTATACCCAAATTACTAGAGCTCAAGCAGCTCCTCACCTCAGGGTTACATGCCAAAAATCAGGTGTCTATGTCAATTGGTTCATGAGTTATAGACAAAAAACCTGAAAAGTAGGGTAGTACGGGGATCTTTGTAAGAAAATTCCTGTTAGTTTTCAACTGATCAATTTTATTTTTTCAGGAGAGTATAAGATTACCCTCGTGAACAATCTACTAAAGCTAGAGCTTTTCATGTTTATTTAATCGGGAGTTATAAATACACTTAAGTATTTTACACATCTAGGGGAGGTAGGCGTTCTCTTGGCCTGATCATGCCCATTTTCAATACCAACCAACTAGATCATACTGCCAACATTTCACTAAAATTCCAAAGCTCTAGCTTCATTCTATCGAAAGTTATCGTGCGAACGCCAGACAGACAGACTTGGCTAAATCGAATCAGGAGGTGACCCTGATCATTTATATATACACATTGCTAAACCTCCGGAGCCTCCTTTAAGGTGTTACATATTTTCATCGTGACAAAAAAAATATACCCCATAGTATAAGTCTAGGGTATAATGATGGATAAAATTAAAAGGCAGTCAGCATTGCTCTATTCATTTCACCGATCATTAGTGCGTGTGGAAGTGGAATGTCAATGCCTTGGAACGTCGGCTTACTGTACTCAAAAAATTCAGCTATTGAGTGATTACTGGACGAAAGAAGTGCAAAATCATTGTGTCATCATATCTATGTCTCGTATCAGTGAATATTTTACTAGAGATATTTTCGCGGTCATCGAAGACTTGTATCAAGAAACAATCGTTAAGCTACAGGAGAGATTAAACTTTGTCAACAGCCCCCAACAATCAACATGCTTTTCGCCTTTATCGTCATCTTCAACAGCCGTCCAGACACCGACCAGCAAACCGTCGGCTGTAAAGTTGCCGACGATTCAGATATCAGTGTTCGATGGAGATTCATTGAAATGGGAAAATTTCCGTAATCTATTCATGGAGTTGATATATAACAATAATACAATTACGCCATCGGAAAAACTTTTCTATTTAGAAAGTAACCTGTCAGGTGAACCAAATGAGTTAATAAAGCACCTACAGATTACAAACGAAAACTTCAGTGCAGCTTGGTATATCTTGGAGAGGAGATACGATAACAAAAGAGCAAGATTGACAGTGTTATTACATACGCTGTTCAATCAATAAAGTCAATCACGCGAATCAGCTGAAGGACTCCGCAAGCTGCACGATCGCACTGTTGAGAGCTTAGAAAGAATAAATAACCTTGAAATAAATACCACGCAGTGGGATCCAATCTTCATGCTTACACAGAAGCTGGATAAGGAGACTCAGACTCATCGTCTGTATGAGCAATCTCTAAAGGCGCCAAGGAAACTGCAGAAATTAAACGAATTCCTTGAATTTCTTGAGAATCGATTTCAAGCGTGAGATGCAACATCTACAAATAGAAACAATTCATCAGAAAACAGTCGACCAGTTTGCATTTTGGGTCGATTGACAAAGACTGCCCAATCTGTGAAGAGAGTCACAGAATCTACAGTTGCGACAAGTTCAAAGGTTCCTGAGTTCCAGACACCAAAACGAATTGACATTATACTCGGAACTCAAGTAGGTATATAGTCAGATTACCTATGGAAAATATAATTCGTAATCCAGTAAACAACATTCTTGCCCAAGAAACGAAATTCGGTTGGCTGATTTCAGGAGGTGCATTCAACGCAAGAAACGATGTGACATGTCACACAACTGAGACTGATGTTCAGTTTGATCTTCAAAGATTCTTTGAGCTTGAAGATATATCAATCCAAAAGACAACCTCGTTAGAAGATATTGTCTGCGCAAATCATTATCGTTTCACACATAAAAGAGACGCAGATAGTTGCTATATCGTGAGAATTCCATTTAAGGACGACCCAGAAAAAGCTACAGATCTCGAGTCTGGTTCCCGAAATTTGGCACTAGCACGTCTATTTGGGGGGCAAAAGTTCCTCTTCCATAGTCCTCTGCGTGGAACGGCAATGTTCACTGACCATTGCTAACCAACGTCAAGCCGCCAGTGATGGCGGTGCGATGATTTGTTTGAGGTAAACCTTCCCCCTGTGGTGTGGGGTATGAAAATAATACCACGGCCTTTTCCTTTGAGAGCCTATCGTAAAACCCACGATCAAAGGACAGGATATGTATGCCATCCGAAATCTTCTATACGCTAACGAAACGTCAACTATGCCTCGGATAAGGACTGACTCAACGGTTACCACTTTTGGCTATCGTACAATGACAAAGATTGGATTCTGGAATGTGCGTACTCTCCTGGACAATGGATCAGAAGGTCCCCAGAACGCGCGATTTCTTCAATTAGAGAGTGAATTTCTTAGGTACAAATTAAACATCTAAGGAGTTAGTGAGATAAGATGGTGAAACAGCGGAGAACTTACCTCTCCAACGGGCAGCACTGTAACGTTGTACTTCGGTAAAGCTACCGGTAGTCGTTGTGAGTCAGGTGTGAGGTTCCTTTTAACCAGAGCCCCACGAAACTGTCTCTCATCCTGGGAGCCGGTCTCTGACAGAATCTTGACCGCCAGGTTCCGGACCAAAATGAGAAAAATCTCAATAATACAATATTATGCCCCTACTGAACCCGACAATGTCTTGGCAAAAGACTCCTTCTACGAAGAACAAAACGCCGTTAAGAACAGAACATTATAATGGTTATGATGGCTGATTTGAATGTTAAAGTTGGTGCTGATAACTATGGGCTCAGACATGTGATGGCGAGACACGGTCTTGGTGATCGTAATGACAACGGTGAAAGATTTGTAGAGTTCTGCAACTTTCATAGTCTCTTCATCGATGGTACAATACTATGTTTGAGCATAACGACCACCACAAAATCAGTTGGTCCTCTGTTGATCGGTGCACACAAAATCAGATCGATCATTTAGCCATTAGTAAATGATTCAAAAGTTGCCTCCTGGACGTGCGAAACAAGAAGAGTGCCGATTTGGGATGGGAAGAGACCATTATCTTATGATCGGTAATGTTCGATTGCGTATTGCAGCCGTGCGCCGCCCCAGCGACGAAAGATTCAGGCGCCGCAAATTCAACTCCGCTCGATTAAAAAATCCAGCTGTCTTACACCAATATAATGACCATCTTGCGCAAAAAGCAGCTGAGATAACTAGTTACCCAGAGATAGTGACATAAATGAAAACTGGTATGCCATAAGAAATGCGTACATTGATAGCGCAGATACCATCCTTGGAAACAAACACGGATTGCGGAAATAAGCTCTGGGTTTCCGAGGCTTCATGGCAGCGGATTGTTGAAAGAAAGGAGCTGAAAGTTCGTTTGGCTGCAGCATCAGACGGCAATCGAAGCATCATCGAACTCCTTTACCATCAGAAAACTCGAGAAGTTCAGCGTAGTGTGCGACGCGATAAAAGATTTTATCCGAGTTCTCTTTTAGTCTCAGCAAAGAAGCCGCAAGAAGTAACAACTTTAAAGCCGTATACAGTGTTATCAAGGAGTTTATAGGTGGTCGTAACTCCTGCCAACATCCGGTGAAGGATAGTAACGGAAAGCTACTTATCTTGGAAGAAGATCAAATGAGGCGGTGGAAAGAACACTTCGCCGCGGTATTGAACCGTGTAGCCTCTGGTGAAGTTCCCCCTCATATAGATAATTTAGCTAACCATCAAAATGTGCGTATACGGTCCACTGCCCCGACTAAAGAGGAAATAGTCGCTGCAATTATTGCACTAAAACAAAGAAAGGCCGCCGGATTTGACGGTATCCCTGCCGAACTTTATCAAGCAGCCCCAAGCGTAATTGCTGATTTGCTGCACCCACTTGTTGATAAAGCGTGGAATACAGAGACATTTCCCAATGAGTGGAAGGAAGGTTTGATCATCAAACTTCCAAAGAAGGGTAGCCTCACAGACTGTAATAATTGGAGAGGCATTTGTGTGCTTCCTGCCGTTGCCAAGATAATAGCTAAAATCGTCCTGGAAAGACTAAAGACCAACTTCGAAAGCACAATTGATGAAGAGCAGGCTGGTTTTGATCCGGATCCTCATGTGTCGATCACATTAACACTTTGCGAATCATCTTCGAGCAATGCGCTGACTACGATTCTCTGCTTCACTTGCTTTTCATCGATTTCGAAAAGGCTTTCGATATTGTGAACCGGGATTCTATATGGGCGGCCTTGCGCAGGAGAGGCATCCCTGAGAAGCTTGTGGCTATTATTAAGGCAACCTATGAACGCGCGATGTCGGGGGACTTTGAGATTCGCAGTGGAGTTCGGCAGGGGTGCATCCTCTCACCGATCCTATTCCTCATTGTGATCGGCGATATGTTGCATGCAGCCCTATCCGGACTCGACAGAGGAATTCAATGGACTTTGACATTTTATCTACAACATCTTGACTATGCTGACGACATACATATGTCTACTCTCCCACAAAATCATGGATCTGTCCGCAATGGCGTTAGATCTCGAGAGGAAGCCAAGTAAGGTTCGGCTAAAGATTAATACCAACAAGACCAAGGTTCTTAGCCCGCCATTGCGAAAAAGAAATCCGACACCTATTGATCTCAGTATTAATGGGTAGCCTGTGGAGAAGGTGGACAACTTGGTCTACCTGGGTAGCACTGTTGCCGAAAATGGTGGTACGGAGCAGAACTTCGCTCGTCGTATCAACCAGGCTAAATGCAGATACGGCATGCTGTCCAAAATCTGACAGAGCAGTTATTTTAGCATCAAGACCAAGCTGGGCCCGTTTCGCTCCCTTGTACTGTCAGTGCTTTTGTATGGGAGCAGTACATGGAAAGTTTCCGTAAGAGTTACCAGAAAGCTGCAAGTTTTCGTCAACTCGTGTCCTCGTCGAATTTTAAGAATATTCTGGCCCGAAACAATATGAAATGAAGAGCTAAGTCGGCGTACGTGTCAGTTGCCAATCGACGAATTGATACGCAGGCGAAAATGGCAGTGGATAGGGCACACATTGCGGAAGAGTGATAACTGCATTGCTTTGCATGCCATGAAATGGAACTCCATTTCTAACCAAGGCCGACCGAGAAGGAGTCCTCGAATCACATGGCGTCGATCTGTGGCAAAGTAGTGTAAGGCACTAGGTAAGTCTTTTGGGGAGCTGCGCCCCATTGCCCAGAACAGAGTACGATGGCGCGCAGGAGTAGTTGACGCGCTATGCTAGGGGTTAAGGCAAAGTAGTACGTCTATTCCAAATGGAGGCAAAGTTTAACAACAATAAATCGTTTGAAATAATGTATAAAAACTTCATGAAGATTGATAAGACATATGGTTCCTGCTGATGATGAAGACGGATTTTGCTTGCCACATCATGCAGTACTCAAGCAGGAGAGTACCACAACAAAATTACGTGTCGTGTTTGACGTTTCAGCAAAACGCGCAAACACGCGAAGTTTGAACCAACTCATGATGACTGGGCCGTAAGTCCAACAAAATATGTTCCAAATTCAACTAAGATGGAGAAAGCATTGGACTGATGATAACAGCTTTGGATTTTACCGACATGATAAAGAAAGCGCCTTAGCCACACTGATCCCATCATCCCTGTTAAAAAAATTGTCAGATACACTGCCAATCCTAACTTTCCGCGAAATTAATGAACTGATTAATTTACAGAGAGCTAGCTACCAGCAAATTTCGGAATATTCGGATTCCATAACATCGCCTTCTACGATATGTCGACAAAGGGACAGGCCGTGGCAATATTGTTACACCCCATACCACAGGGAGACTGCCAAAACATCGTCTACGAGACACGTAGATGGTAGAATCCATCGGAGGTTAGTGTTTTGTTTCGCGAGCCTGATATTCAGTCTACAGCTCGTTGATTTATCAATTTACAACAATCGAACCTTGCAACAAATTATAGTACACAAGTGCCGTAACATAACTAATGATAATCTTTTTTTGACAACCTGAAAATTGAAAAAAAGGACTTGCCTTGTGAAATTTTCAAGGCATTTATTAAGCTGGACATTCACCAATGGTCCAAAGCCGAATTTTCCCTGGTCGAAGCTAAAATTTCCTGTCAAATCCATAGTGCGACCGGAGAAACTTTGGCTTCGATCAGAGAAAATTCGGCTTGGGACCATCCGTGAGCATTCAGCTTAATAAAAGCAAAATCGATAGTGTGAAATCAAATGTATTGCTCCACTGGAACATCTCTCTGTTATGCCCATAGCTACTCAAATTTGTCACAAGCACCTAACAATACGCACATAACAATTTTGTGTTTGAATCAATAACATCAATTTAACACAGAAATCATGCTTCCCAGGACAATACGTAGTTTTTATTTTACGCGGATTAGTTTCGGCCCTATGTTACTACTTTATCATACTTCAAATGCTTCACTTGGCACAAAATTCAAAGGCACCAGAGTCGATATTCGATAGGTGGATTGCGGAAGATTAAGAGGAAACTTTATGTCTATAAATAATGGTGAGGATTTGCGCTTTGTGGATTGTGTTCAACACACATCGAACTGATATGCGGATACACGGCTATAAGCTGACACACAAAGTTCTCTGCTTTGCAGATGACTTTTTTTCCGCTCGGATTCTGTCACGAGATTATATGTATGCACTTTGAATGATACATGCGGTAGCCCATGAAAAATTATAAATTAATTTAATGTACATATTGCAGCAAACTGGATTTAGGATTATCCGTGTAGGCGATAATGCTAGTATTAAAATTTTATTTGTTAATTGAACCAACATTTTACGGGTTGATTAAATGCGGCAGGCCGCGTAATTACGATGAATATTTGAATGGAAACCCAATAATTGAAGTGGTCACTCGATTTTAAAGAAAGTCGCAAGCACACATTTATTTTCAACTCTTGGACAATTTTCTCGAATTAAAAGCCTATTCAATTAAAATCGAAGCGTAGGGCTCCACAAACCAGCGCGGTATGCGGTAGCGGTACGGTACAGCGGTACAAATTTACATGGCGGTATATGCGAGCTCTCACTGTATACGCGGTATACCGCGGCGAAGTTGGGGTATTGCAGCGATACACTTTTGTGTACCGCGGCAAAGCTGCGTTACGAGCACATTTATCATTAGTGGTGGGTATATTTGGTATTGGAGGTATACCTATACCTATATAATCACTCAATTCGTCCAGCTAAAAATTGAATCTGATTCGTGCGAATCAATTTCGCAGTATCCTTTCCACTTAACGCAACGCAACAGTCGATAAATTGAAATTTTTGTTGTCGATAACTGAAAAAGGATTTTGCTGTAGTTATTCGTCAACAATGTTAAGCAAGGACTTTTGGACTGCAGATAGAATTCAATCTGTTTTCTAATTGAAGTACACACATGAGCACATGTACAACATTTAGCCCAGAACAAACGATGACTGAGTGACTAGCGTTGGCATCTAAAGGACTCCATGTCCCATCAACAATAGTATGTAGATTCAAAATCAAGCTTGTTTGCTACTTTGTAAGGACATGCTATGCATGCGGCAGCGCCTGCACGATGTATTATACACGTAACTATATTACAATCTTTATTTAGAAATTTTTGTTGTCGTGCTAACCTATTGAAAGCTATGTGTAGATACGAGTATATGTACTTTTAGAGTACGTCTGCCTGTATCTACATTAATTTGAGCTGAAGTTTCACTCGTCTCATTGAGAATTCTTGTAAGGAAATTGAAATGGAAGTGGGTGAAGACAAGCAAACCCAGGAAATTGATGCTTTGCAACAAATGAGAGAGTGTGTTCTGTTTGAGGTACGGAGATAAAGTTTGGATTGCAATTTAAGCCATTATAGTCCTTACAGTTTTCGTGCTCATTGTAATAATTTTCTTAATGAAGCAACCGTTACTGAAGTAGGAAGCTTGATGATTTAGAAATTATATTAGTAAAGAGCAGGAGCTGGCAACTTGCGGGACACATGCAGCTCTCCATAAGTGCGGTTCGCTAGAGGCTAGAAAATAACGATTTATACTATATGTTAGGATCTGATCCTAATACCCTTGGTGTGCTGCAAAATGCCCTATAAATTCGAATCTCTCAATTGCGCTAACCCCTTGTGGGATATAGCGCGTCAACTGTTCCATGTGGCCCACTTGACGCTACGACGGCATAAATTGGTTTCGGAGAATGCAGTTGCCAACATGCACCTCCTGCACATTCACTGTTACGAACGTCGTCGTGGACGGGATTCGAACCCGAAATGCCGGTAGTCAAACATGAGACTGATGCCTCAACACACTGCGCTACCGGTCGCCACATAAATTGGAATGGAGTGGACAAATCAGTGCGGTGTTGGAGCTAACCCGGACAAAAGGGAGCTTGTGCTTTACACACTACAAGGCACACGATCCCTCCAATCGAATCCCCTACCTTCGAGAGTACTAGACTGGCTTTCACTGATAAAGTTTCTCGGTGTCATCTTTGACAGGAACTTAAGGTTAATAAGCTTGATATTCAAGAACGGGTAAAACGGGCTACTATTGCACTCTACTCATGTAGGAAGGCCATAGGCAAAAGCTGGGGCCTGTAGCCGAAACCGGTATATTGGATATATACAGCTGTTGTACGCCCTATATTATTTGTATCTAGTAATTACTCACGTTTCCAATCACTTATTGTTAGTATTTTTTTTTTATTCTCGACAACGTTTCGCTATTTCTGGTATCATTGGGTCTTTTTTAACAATGTTGATTCACATATATTTTGCCAAAATGTCCGTGATATATGTATAGGGGCGTGCTGACCCGCCGAGCTACCGGGATTTTCTCGAGGCGCCTCTTTTTTGGGGGCGCCTTTTCGCGGGAGGTAAAACATTGCCGAATAGATCAGTCATGCTTTATTCTCGGAAATTTGTTTTTGCCTGATTTCCTCCTTCTGGAAATGATTAATGATTTTCGGGACTGTGGATAAAAAAAAAATAGGTTCAGGTTGGGTGATCCTTACCGCAAGTTCGTGTCAACCGCATCCGAATTCGGACATCCAATGACCACCCTTTTATTCACGCTTTTTGGGACAAGGAATATTTATGTTTCTATTCATCGACTAAACATCAATCGTTTCGGTATCTCGACATAACATTACTTACACGCTTTCAATCGCATTCTCAATGTAGGAGAGAATATTTTTGAAAGCGTATAAGGAATGTTATGTCGAAACATCAAAACGTATATAAAAGCTGCCCATAGGTGTACGACTTTGCATCCGCCGTTTTTTCCTGAAAGCTTAATTGTCAAAGAGTACTTACAGATGTATTATTCAAAGTACTGTCCGTCGCTACCGACAACTTTCGCCCATCTCTCCAGCAATTTTCGGATTCCATCTCGGAAAAAGGAGGCGTCTTTCGACGCGATCCATGATTGGATCATTTTTCGACTTCCTCGTACGAACGAAAATTCCGATCAGCCAGGCCGTGCGCCATGGAACGAAACAGATGGTAGTCGGAAGGAGCGATGTCTGGGGAGTACGGCGGGTGGAGCAACATTTTCCATTTCAGGGTTTGCAAGTATGTCTTGACCACTTTTGCGACGTGTGGCCGAGCATTATCATGCTGGAGGATGACTTTGTCGTGTATCTCTTGGTACTGTGGTCGTTTTTCCTTTAAGCTCGACTTAAATGAATCAATCGCGTTCGGTACCGATCTCCTGTGATAGTTTCATTCGGTTTCAGTAGCTCGTAGTATAGTATATCACACCGAGCTGGTCCCACCAAATGCAAAGCATAACCTTGGTGCCGTGAATATTCGGTTTTGCCGTCGACGTTGAGGCATATCCGGGCACTCCCCATGACTTTCTGTGCTTGGGATTATCGTAACATACCCGTTTTTCGTCGCCGGTTACGATACGATGTAGAAATCTTTTCCGATTCTACCTTTGAAGCAGTTGTTCGCATGCAAATAATCGCCGTTTAATATTTCTCGGTTTTAACTCGTACGGAATCCAATTTCCTTGTTCCTGAATCATGACCATGGCCTTGAGGTTTTTCGAGATGGCTTGCTGAGTCACCCAGTGATTCAGCTAATTCTTCTTGCGTTTGGCACGAATCTTCATCGAGCAGTGCTTTCAATTCATCGTCTTTGAAATTTTTTTCTCTCCCACCACCATGCTTGTCCTCGACATTAAAATCGCCACTGTCAAAACGTTGAAACCACTCACGACATGTTCTGTCACTCAGAGCAACCTCACCGTAAGTATTTGAGAGCATTCGATGAGCATCAGCTGCAGTTTTTTTTTTTGTTTCAAATGGAAGCAGAAGATCAAAACTTCCCGCAAATGACGAGAACTTGGCTCGAAAACAGACATTTTGAATCGCGAATCTTCTAAAAAATGCGAACAACTTTTACTAATGCGGGGATGTCGATACGTTTACAGACGTCCAAATTCACTTTGTGACACTTTTGAACTACGTATTTTGACCAGCACTCACCGATGCAGCCGTCTGTCGGAAAACGGCGGAGGCAAAGCTGTACACCTATAGTTGATTGATTTTGAGAATGGTCAAGACTCTTCTGAATGATCGCCAACCACCCGTATAAACTGGTCATATAGGAAACTCACTTTTAATTCATATGGCCGTTACTAATAGGTACTTTTGGTATAACCACAAAGTCTGTACAAGTCTAGGGTAGGGTATTTACGCTGCGGACTGCAGGCAGAAGCGAAGCTTCGGTCTGGTTATTAAATTGGATTGATAGACGCATTTTTACATACAAATAATCACAAACAAATGTGTATGCAATGCATATCAATTTCAAATTTCGCGCCAAGCCTCCAATAAAATTGTACATAATAGGCGCGTTTTTTCAAGATCCATATAGAGCAGAGCAGGTTAAAACCACACAATTACACCAACAATTTGATCTGAGTTTCTCTCGATAGAACTTTAGTGCAAGATTTCTACTCCGTTAAATAGTTCCACATTTGAAATGCAGGCGGAGCAGGCGTCGAAATTTTAGAACAGTTTACAGTTTGGGAAGCACATTAAGTTCATTTCCTCTCAATAAATTGTCCGTTTTGTGTAATTATTTGGAATAGTAATCATACAAAATAATTTTGCTGCCTAAAGGAAATTTTTCCGATTGTATATGTATTTAAGTTTTCTCTTGAAATTCTAGTTGACATTTGAATTCCAACTAAACCAAGACACACTCCCTTAGCAAAGACAAAACCCTACTCCGTTAAATTGCTCAGGGTCGTTTTTTTCGTCGCTTATCTTGCTCTGCTCTGCTCTGTACGAAAAAAAAACGCACCTAATATCAACGACGTCAATAGTACATTCCAATCCATTCCGTTCGCACTTAACCCTTGTTCAAAGTTACTTCAATTCTCTTGGCAAATTTCACTTCCTTCTTTCTCTCTCTTCATGGGCTGCTCTGGATAGAAGGTTAGTGCAACAACTATACTCTGATAGGTGGTCGGCGTTTTGAAATGCAGGCGGCGCAGGTGTCGAGGTTTTCGGGCAGTTTACAGTTTGGGAAGCACATAAAATTAATTTCCTGCCAATAAAATGTTCGTTTTGTGTAATTATATGGAATAGTAAATATACAATATGATTTTGCTATCTAAAAGAAATTTGTCCGATTGTGTTTGTACTAAGGATTTAAGTTTCCTCTTGAAATTTGGGTGCTAAACTAAACTGTTTTTGTCTTCGCTACTCTAATCTGCTCTATAGCGTTTTTTGCTAAATACTTATCCTGTTTTATTCTACTCTGTACAAAAAAAAAAACCTCCGTCCGACCTTTTCCCAGGATGTGGAACTTATGTTTTTTAACTATTCATCAAATCATTGGAAGCTTTGTGATTTGAAACTAAGAGAAGCTAATACAAACTGCAATGCAATCGACCACTTCATTAGCCTACTATGAATCTACAGTTCACTCAAATCAGCGAAACACTTTTATGCAGATCCAACAGAAACTCTTCTACTTTTCGTCATTTTCTTTTTTATTCTATTCACCATAAAGCGTTTATCCTACCACTATTGTTTGAATAAACTCTTCCTTTCTATTAACTCTTCGGTCTGTATTGCAAAGGACAATGAAGGAAACCCGCTTCTTGTCTAGCAATGAAATCCAGAAGAGCGGAAATATGTACTCCCAGATATTTTCCTCGACCGGACAAAGCAGCATCTTTCCCAAGTACAATATAACAGCATCGTCATTGCAGAGGAATCACTAGAACGCTACAGATAATTCGAAATTGGAAAATAATTACACGTCCATGGAAAATACCATCAGATCCTCGTTTCGTCCCAGCAAATGGATAGGGCGAGTTCTCAACAAACGATTAGAGTGCAGATAGAAATGAGGCACACAAAACAAAAGGATTCGAGATCATGGTAGCTGTGTGGAAGTTTCACAGCGATTTCTCGGGTTGGATTCTGATTGCAATTTTAATATTGCACCATGGATGCCATTTGCACCCCATTTCATTCACTGCAGCGACATACAGAAGGAGGATTTGCGTGAGCACGACTGGAAAAAAAACCAAACGACGACGCGACGCTCTAATTGACTGACTGGGTGCATCCAATTCTTCGTCCCAGTTCGCTCCACGCTTTCTCCGCTGCCCCAATTCTGACGACGGCATTCGGTGAACTCAAATTCCGCTTCCGTTTCCGCCACCATATAAATTAGATGCAATTATAAAGCATTTTGCTTAATGCATTTTTGAAAGGCAAAAATCATAAATTTACCGAAGTTGAAAATTTTGTACGAGTTTAATTAATAGAATTTGCATTGAGGGCGTGCGAATGAAGCTATAAGCTGCCAAACGGTTTCATCCGTTGGTTGATAGATGAATCAACCAGATTTCCAAATACATTGCAATGGAAATTTCAATATAATTGGGTGGCTGAAATCAAGCAGGGTGAAACTTACCATAATTGGCCAATAATGTTGGAACTTTTCCGTAGACATGCATAAAGACAGAAACACAATTTATCGTAATATCGATGGGTCAATCATCCAAATAGAATGAGGAAATCGATAAATATTATATTATTTACTTTAGTAATCGTACTGTAAATATTGATGCGATTTATTAGTTTATAAATATAAATATGAACAGAATAAAGGAAATATTGACCTAAAAAGCCATTCAGAATGGTTGCTGGAAAGTAAATTGGTCATCAATATGGTAAAAACTAAGTATAGGTATATATTTGCTTTATCATTAAAAAACAAGGCTTTAGTAGACCTGCAGATCTCCTTTAGAAACAAAGAAACAGACCCAAACAAATAGCATATCTTGGAATGATAATGGACGATAAACTGAAGTGGGACCTTCATATAAATTCGTCAGTCCAAAAACTAAGTCCCATAGCGAATAAAGGTCCCAAAAATCGGCCTGATTCTGGTTTCGTACCATGGTGCAAGGCACGAACTCATCAGGCGGCTCCACACCTCGTGCTTCGCACCATGGCAGAGGCGCGACCAGATCAGTGATGACTGGCTAGATCTCACTTTGCCTTATATACTCTCAACAACACGACAAAGGGACGGGACGGATCATATCTCTGCGAAAACACACCTGGGCTTTCTGTGATATGTTGTTCTAGCATGCCGCTAGTAGCAATAAAAAGTGTTTTCGGGGAGCTGGCATCGAACCCATACCACTTATATGGGTCTTAACATCCGACTCCCCTTATACTATACTTCTTTGCGAATAAAGGTCCCAAAAATCGGCCTGAGTCTGGTTTCTCCCATGGTGCGAGGCACGAGGTGTGGAGGCGCCTGATGAGTTCGTGCCTGGTTTCCGGTTGAAAATTTATCCTAAACAAAAACCCAACACCTGACACCGGATGCTGAGATTTTGACAACTAGAGCTGTTCACTTTTGCAAATTCAAATGAAAGTGGCCATAAAGAATAGTTTCTTCTAATTGTTTTTTTTTTAATTTGCAACAGACTGAGCTGCAAATATATATGCTGAGAGACCGTACTAGTTAATACAAAATAAATTTGTGGACAGTAGAATTCCGCCAAGAAAATCAGCTGATTTTGCCATAATTGCGGACTAAGATAAGTTCCACATTTTATGGCTTGGTAATTTAATGCTTATCGGGCTGTTTATAGCTTCGATTAATTTATGTCCCTGTTAGTTAACAAACAGTTTAATCGGACATTGGGAAGACGGGCCTTAGAGTATGCAAAGCTCAGGATATGAAAATGCAGTAGAAAAATCAGCAAATGCAGTAGAAAAAACATAAAAGAACTAAGATTGGGGTAAACCCCAATCATGCAATACTCTAGATGAATTTGAACCTGGTTAAAGCCAATAAATAATTTTGGTTGCAATCTCGGATGCATCGTTAAGACGTAAGTCGTTAAGACGTTAAGACGTATTTCATGAAATAGTGCAGTTTGTATGGGAGGGGGTAGAAGGAGGGTGAGGATTACAATAAATTTTATAATGTAGGTTACAATTATCATAAAAGTGATATATTCAAAATTTCAAAGCAATATGTTTTATAGTTTCTGGGAAAATCTGATTATTGTAAATTATCAAAAATGTGTCATTTTGTATGGGAGGGGGTAGACGGAGTAAGGGTAATCGATTACTTTTTTTGAATCTAACTGATATTGTTAATTAAGTGTTAAGTACAAAATTTCAGCCCGATAAATTGTATAGGTAATGAGTAAATTGGCTTAACGTAATTCATGAAATAGTGCAGTTTGTATGGGAGGGGGTAGAAGGAGGGTGAGGATTACAATAAGTTTTATAACATAGGTTACAATTATCATAAAAGTGATATATTAAAAATTTCAAAGCAATATGTTTTATAGTTTCTGAGAAAATCTGATTATTGTAAATTTTCAAAAATGTGTCATTTTGTATGGGAGGGGGTAGAAGGGGTGGAGCGATTTGGCCCGTTCACGAACTTAGCCTTCATTTTTTGTCAAAAATAACGTGTGCAAAATTTGAACTTCATAGCTCAACGCGTTCTCGAGCTAGAGAGGTCACGGACGGACGGACGGACAGACGGACAGACGGACAGACGGACAGACGGACAGACGGACAGACGGACAGACGGACATCCGGTTTTGAGATATTCGAGTGATAATATGAACTTCTGTATCATTCATTTTTTTCTGCGAGCCTTATTTCTTAGCGTTACAAACTTTGTGGCAAACTTATAATACTCTCAGATTTCATCTAGAGTATAATCAGCTAATTTTCTTGGGGGAACTCTGTTATATTCTATTCTATGCCTGTTCTATTCTATTCTCTACGTATACCGTCTCTTAGCATTAATTTGCGACTGGATTGGCTTCGAATCCTTTTCCATCGATTGAATGTCTAGAAATCTGTTCTAGTAGGTATAAATGTTTCATTTGAATGTGCAAACATAAACAGTTCTAGCTGTTAAAATCTCAGCAGTACATATCACCTGTTTGGAATTATCGTCCTATAAATTTTTAACTGGAGGATGGGTGGCGTTTAGCGTTTATCTATAAACTATAAAGGTAGTCCGGATGGCATAACGGTTAGCACGTTCGCTTTCTACGCACTGAGCCCCGGTTCGATTCTTACTGAATGCGGTAGTTTTCGATAAAAAAGGGGATTTATGTGACGTACTATGAGCCCACTCAGCCGTTAAATGAGCACCCATCTGTGGGGTAAATAATTCGGTTGAGCGTGTTGCTGATCACACACCTCTGCACAAGACCGTCACGATCTAGAAAATGAGATGATGCTAACTCATCTCAAGGCCATGGTTCAAATTGGACTGTTGCGCCAGTTATTTATTTATTTTTATAAACTATAAAAAGTGTAAACTTATTCCAGAGATTGTGAAAACGGACCATAATCGGTCTAATAAGTCCAAATCACTTTCTATCTTTGACAACGAAGCAGCTTACATATATTCAATGCGTTCCTACTATCAAGAATTTCTTGCGAAATTCTCATCTGGAATCAAACGTCACAGCGCAATATTGATAGAATTTGTCGCATCATGACGAAATCTATCTGGATACTTTGCCTTAATCCCTAGTGGTTCATGGCACGTCAACCACTCCTGCGCGTCATCCTACTCTGTTTTTGGCAATAGGGCGCAACTTCCCACACGACATGCACAGCGCCTTACACCTTTTGCCACAGATCGACGCCAGGGGTGTGGCACTTCATACGATTTAAGCAAAAGCGCATTGCCAATTGATCGCAAATAATCAAATGAAAGTTGCCTTTAGAGGGTTAGGGACGGCAACATTTAAAAAAGCTCTTCAAATGCCAGCTACCTAGTACGTTTCATCGTATGAGCAACATAATTGCTATTCCGCATTACCCCTTCGTGTACTGATGGAATCCAACACATATGCAACTATTAGGCAGCCACTCTTAATTCGTATTGAGTCCCATTTCTTGTTAGCAATAATCTCTATTATTTGTCGACGCCATGTGATTTTAGGACCCCTTTTCTTGGTCAGCCTCGGCTGGAAATGGGGTACCATTTCATGGCATGTAAAGCAATGCAGTTATCCTCTTTCCGCAATGTGTGACCTGTCCACTGCAATTTCGCCAATCAAATGAAGAGCTATATGCACCAGAAAATTCTTAGAATTTGGCGAAGACATGAGTTGATGATAAAAACTTGCAGCTTTGTGGTAACTCTGACGGAAACTTTCCAAGTACTGCTCCCATACAAAAGCACAGGCGGTACCAGGGAGCGAAACTGGTCGAGCTTGATCTTGATGCTGAGATAACTGCTCTGGAAGATTTTGGACAGCATGCCATATCCGCATTTAGCCTGGTTGATACAACGAGCGATGTCCTGCTCAGTACCACAATTTTCGGCAACAATGCTGCCCGGGTAAACGAAGCTGTCCATGGTCCATTGATGACAATAGGTGTAGGTTTTTTTTATAGCTATGGCGGGCTAAGAACCTTGGTTTTGTTGGTATTAATCTTTAGTCCAACTTTGCTCGCCTCCCTCTCAAGATCTAACGGCACTGCGGACAGATCCATCATTTTGTGGGAGAGTAGGCATATGCCACAAGCCTCTTAAATGGAAAACTGATGCTATTAAGTCTATCAGAGGGGTCGGGCGGGGTATTTCCTTAAATCCACCCTGTGGAATTTAGGAACTGAAGTATCTTGCCAGTTCCCAAAGAGGAGATCTCGGTTATGTCGTCGACAATCCTGACCACCTCCGGGCGGGTCCTTATCAGAAGGCCATTTGTTCTTTGTGTATTATAGGATGGCCATATTTTCCACGTCCAACGTCCTTAATGCGACCATCTATTGTTTGCTAAGTTAATGTAGGATTTATGTACTCCCCTCTTAGTGGCACTAAGTGGCGCACTGACAGCCACTGCATATGATCTGTCAAGGGCGGAGCCCAACCGCGTCAGGTGATCGCCCTGCTCATTTCCCGGTATACTCCTATGACCAGAAAGTTCAGCTCTTGACGGCTTGTTCCTCTGTTTAGTCCGGTCAGGGCTGCATGCAACATATCGCCAATCACTATGAGGAATAAGATCGATGAGACGATGCACCTCTGCAGCAACGTGGCAGTTACACTTGGCACTGCTGGATAAATTTCGGCAGGGATACCGTCGAGTCCGGCTGGCCTTTTCTCGCTCTAGTCGGGGCAGTGGACCGTATGGTTTCGATGGTTAGCTAAATTATCTATATTAGGCAACTTCACCAGAGGTTACATGTTTCAAAACCACGGCGAAGTGTGTTTTCCACCGCCTAATTTGATCTTCCTGCACAATAAGTAGCTCTCCGTCAGTATCTTTCACCAGATGTTGGCAGAAGTTACGATCACCTGTAAACTCCTTTATCACACCGTATATCGCGTTTAAGTTGTTGCTTCTTGCGGTTGCTTCTGCTGAGGCTGAAAATTCGCATAATCTGCAGTCAAACGAACCTTCAGCTCCTTGTTTTCAACAATCTGCTGCCAGGAAACATCGGACCTCCAGGGCTTATTTCGGCAATCCGGGTTAGTTACCGAGGATGGCATCTGCGCTGTCAATGTACGCATTTTTTATGGCATCCCAGTTTTACCTCCAGTCGCGTTGGTGCGATGATCACAAATTAATATTTTTTATACCCTATATGTATACCCTACCCTATTTATTATACCCTAGACTTTATAAAGTATAGGGTATATTGTTTTCGTCATAACAAAAATATGTAACACTCTAAAGGAGGTTCCGGAGGTATAGCATTATATATGGAAATGATAATGGTCACCTTCTGAATCGATTTAGCCATGTCTGTCTCCCCGTCCGTCCATCTGTCCGCCTGTTCGCACGATAACTTCCGATAAAATGAAGTTAGCGGCTTTAAATTTTGGTTTAATGTTTGTAGTAAAATAGGATATAGTTGGTTGGTATTGAAAATTATTATGATACGTTCAACGTGCAATGCCTAGCTCCCCTTCCTATCTAAAATCATTAAATGTATCTGCAACTCCCGATCAGATGAGAAGCAGCTTTAGTTTCGGTAATATAGGCATAATCAGACCAAAGAAATATCTACCTCCCCTACATATGTCAAAAAAAATTATATATCAATTTAACCACGATAACTTTCGATAGAATGACACTAGCGAGTTGAAAATTTGGCAGGATGTTGGGATCCAAATATTGTTAGTTGCCATTGAAAATAGGCAAGATCCAGCGAAAACAATTCCTGCCTCCCCTACAAATAATACTTCGAATAGGCGATAACTTTCGATGGGATAAATCTAGCAAGTTACAATTTTTGGTCAAATGTGTGTAAATGAATCCAGTTGGCTGGTATTGAAAATGTTCATGATTGGGTCGAAAAGACGTCTCCTCCCCTACAAATGATACCTCAAATAAATGGTGACTTCTCATAGAATAGAGCAAGCGACTTGAAATATTGGTCAAATATTTGTGGTGTGGGTTAGTTAGTTGATTTTGGGAATGGACAAGATCCTATCTCCCCTATAAAGATGTGGTGAAAAGGACTCACTCGTCTTAAATGGTGCCCACCTTCTCTATAAACGTTTTTTCATCGTAGCTTCATCGATTAACTTCTGCTCAAACTGACCGTAGGAAATACACTTCCAATGCAAGTGTTGTTGCATATTTGAAGTTTTGGTATCACCACTAGGTCTGCACAAGTCTAGGGTATAAACGCTTCGGTCTTGTTTTTTGTAATTCATCCACCAATAATAAGGTGGAATGAACTCAGCCAAAAAAATTTAGTCTTCCATTTCCACGCCTATACTCCACGAAATGTCAATATTTTGTGCAAATCTCGCCACACACAGCACAGATATGTCTGCGAAAACCGACCAAAATTCAAATCTTTTTAATTTTGTGCAGACGGTCTGCGCAGAAACGAAAAGACCACCAAACACGGCACAAATGGTCTGCGCAAACACTATTTGCACAGACCGGATGAGTGGTCTCTTTGGGGCTGTACGACATGAACGGTCGGAACGACCATGCCTCGACCTCCGTTCTCATTTCAGCTCCGCTCAAACTATCCATATGTTACTTACGACCCCGGTCGTCACTCGGCAATAAACTTGTTTTGTTGTAGCCACTGGCGCTCTGCCAGAAACAGATGATTTCAAATCGGAAAATGGAAAGTTTGATTTCCATTGGAAATGAATTTGCACCCTTTTTGTGTTTGCCACTCAATTTAAGGCAAAACACAATCCGGCTCGACTTATGCCCGGTCACGCTTTCCCCACTGGTGCGATGCGCGAAGCTGAGGCGCCGGATGAGACGCGTGTCACACCAGCGGTCGAAACCGGTGAGCATAATTTTTTGGGATCATTCTGAACAAATTTTGTATTTAAAATATATTCAGAAGCATTTTTTCTGTACAAGTTTATTTTCATACTGAACTTATTTCCAATCGGCTTTGAACCAATTTTCTAACTCAAATACCAAACGTTAAATCAAATAGTAAACCAGTTTACGATTACCATATTGACTTCGTCTGTACCAAAAGAGACAAGTTTCGGAAAAACAAGGAAACCAAGTGACATTTTGCATAGATGATACTGACCTTTCGCACTCACACTTGGATCCAATCGATTCGGAACCAATCTAATTGAAGAAACCTAAAGCTTGATGATGAAATCTAGGACATTGGAGTGGGCTCCGAAATTCAAGAACCGTAACGTCTACATCTGTTCGGTGCTCGAATTCCATACGAGTACATATCACAGCTCATACGGTGACAATTGCAAATCAGTTCGGAATCAACAGTATCTCTGTATTTAATTGCTTGTGAAGGAAATTAATTTCTCGCATTGTCCGGCGAGGATTCGAAGAGAATCGATGAATCAACACTGTTGAAACAGATCATTATTGATGATTGACTGCTGCTGACAGTGTTTGAAATTTGAGGCGATTTGATGTCGAAATCGGAACTAATTGCGCTGTTATAGAGTCCGGTAATTATAAATATGGTTGATGTGTCCCATGTATGCTCGTAGTGCATAAAAAAAGAATATGTAATAACGAATAACACTTTCTTTCAAATTAGAACCAAGTATGTTTTAGGGTTTTGATGTGTGTGAGGTTGGAGCTGGTGACTGAGGTGAAAGTTCACCTGCGGGGTTCCGGATCCAACACTTCACTTTGCTCCTTTCTTGCACCTGTTGAACCGCGGTCTACAGAGTAGCGATCTGTTAGACTAGGAGAGAAACCTTGATTTGCTTCAAGGGTAGCAGGTGCAGAGTGGCATGAACGCCTACGGAACTTTCGGGAGGTCGCGAGGGAGTCTGCTTCGCGGCACAAAGAGAGGAAAGAACGGCCGGATCGTCATAATGTTCCTATAGGGGCGGGGAGTAGCGGGAAGCAATATGCTGGCAGTTGCCTCGGCTGTGGTCCGAGAACGGGAAACCCAAACCTGAATCAATAAATAAAAACAAGAATATGAAAATACATCAAGACATTCTTGGAGAAAATGGCTGGAGGAATTCCAATGAGACGGACAGCGACGACTCGCAAGGGTTGAAGAGGTTAGTCTCTGAAGAAGACGCTCCAGGGGAGAAGGGAGGCGTTGTTGGAGCGGACAATGACGCGCCAGTAGGCGCGGAGAGGTTAGTTCAGACAACGTGCACTCTGATCAACGTTCAATCTGCTGACTATCAGGGATGGTGGCGGGCCCGAACAAAGAAACACTAACTGTGTGCCAGCTGAATATTCATCATAGTAAAGCGGCATCAGCGATGATGACGAGATGCTTTGATGAAGAGAAACTGGACATAGCTTTAATACAGGAACCCTGGATTTTACAAAACAAAATTAGGGGTTTGTCACAACAAACCGCAAATCTGTACCATGCACAGGTGGACGGTAAAATAAGGACATGCATCCTGGTGCGTCATGGAATACGTGCAGTTCAAATGATGCATCTCTGCTCGCCTGATCTTACGGTAGTAATGATCGGCAGTGGTGCAGGATCATTCCTAATTGCATCAGCATATCTCCCTTATGATGCACCAGAACCACCTCCATCAGAGGAAGTAGAAAATCTGGTAAGGTATTGTAAAGAAAGAGATATGGCCCTGATCATAGGCTGTGATGCCAATGCGCACAACACTGTGTGGGGCAGCACAGATGACAATCCCAGAGGACAGAAGCTGCTAGAATTTGTGGAAAAGTACAATCTGCTGGTAGCAAACAAGGGGGTCGCTCCCACCTTCGTGGATGCACGAAGGGCTGAGGTGATCGACATTACCCTAAGCTCTGTTAATATGCTTGACAGAGTTCAGAATTGGAGAGTGGTGGACAGGCTAACCATGTCTGATCACAGGTCTATCCAGTTTGAAATTCTGTATGGCAGAAAACGGAGTAGCGAACGCAAACGTATAAGAGTGCCAAAAAATACTGATCGTGTTAAGTACGAGACATATTTATTGGAACAAGTCGAGGATATTCAAGACGGAATACCTCGGAATACGGTCGAGATAGAGCGAACAGTGGAACAACTGAACTCCGCTATTAATCGCGCCTTCGAACACGCTTGTCCCTCCACGGTAGTGGACGAAAAGGACCCAACACCATGGTGGAGTAGGGAACTGGAGTCTATGAAAAAAGAGACAAGGAAAGCCTTTAACCGTTACATGAGGGAGAGAGACTCTCACTCTTGGGAACTATCCAAGGATAAAAAGAGGGAGCTGAAAAGAACCTTACGTCTTCGGAAACGAAATACGTGGAGGGAATTCTGCTCTAGCATGAAGGATACGTCGGAAGTATGCAGATAACAGAAGATGATATCGAAAGACACTGCTTCGAAAATGGGGCTGATACGCAAAGTTGATGGTTCCATGACAGAAACAGTGGAAGAAACGTTGCAGGCCCTGATGGAGGTACATTTTCCTGGAAGTTTCAAGTCAGACCAACCATGGCCTCAAACTAACATGGGAGCTGGTGGGGTAAGTCAACAAGAAGCTGAGCGGATAATAACTCCAAATGGAGTCAAAAGTGCTATAAACTCTTTTGCTCCATTTAAAACGGCTGGAATGGACGGAATATTCCCGGCACTATTACAGTGGGGCATGAACGCTCTACTAGATAGGATCCGGAAAATATTCGTCGCCTGTCTTTCAGCAGGCTATATCCCGAAGGCATGGAGGGAGGCTAAAGTGGTCTTCCTGCCTAAACCGGGAAAGAAAGACTACACAGAGGCAAAGTCCTTCAGGCCGGTTAGCCTTACATCATTCCTGTTGAAAACAATGGAAAAGGTGTTGGTGGACTACCTGGAGAACACCACGCTAATGAATAGTCCTCTGAGTAGGTGCCAACATGCTTATAGAGCAGGAAGATCTACGGAAACCGCTCTACATGAACTTGTTAGAGTTGCAGAGAGAGAGATTAACAATGGCGGGATCGCTATGTCTACTTTTATGGATATAGAGGGTGCTTTTGATAAAATCTCCTTTACCAAACTAAGGAACGCCCTGATTGAGCGGGGGGTTGATTACACTATAATTAAGTGGATCGACTCTATGCTTAAGCAGAGGGCGGTAAATCTTAGCAGTGGATGTGACAGAATACGGGGTAAGGTAGTCCGAGGATGCCCACAAGGAGGTGTTCTTTCGCCTCTACTGTGGAACATCACCGTGGACAGTCTTCTCTGGAAGCTGGACTCGATGGGCGTACACACTGTAGGATACGCCGATGACTTGGCACTCACGGTCAGTGGAAAGTTCATGGACACAATTCTAGGTTGCATGGGACAAGCTCTCAAAGTAACCGAAGAATGGTGTAATGAGCAAGAGCTAACCATAAACGCTAGTAAATCAAACACTATGATTTTTACTCGTAAGAGGAAAGACATAGAGATAACTCCCTTACGGCTTTTTGGTTCGGAAATCAAGGTGTCCAAGGAAGTGAAGCATCTAGGAGTTACCTTAGATGCGAAACTAACTTGGAATGTTCACGTTGATGAAAAGATCCAAAAAGCGAAAAGGATTTTGCATCAATGTAAGAGAGTGTGTGCTCGTAGGTGGGGAATTTCACCTAAAGCGACACACTGGATTTACACAATGATGGTAAGACCTATTCTAGCCTACGCATCAGTGGTATGGTGGCCAAAAGCCATGCAGAATACCACAAAGCGGAAGCTAGATGGGGTACAAAGGATAGCTTGCGTAAGCATATGTGGTGCAATGCGCACCACACCAACGCGAGCAATGGAGGCATTGCTGGGACTGCCACCGTTGGACTTATTTATAAAGAAAACGGCGGCGCTTTCGGCAATACGCATGGAAAGGGATGCCATGTGGCATCGCTTTGGAACTAGCAGCGGTCATAAGAGCATCCTAGACATTATTCATGATGAGGTCAGGGAGACTCTAATGCCGGTAGAAGGCATGAGTAGACGTAGGGTAGTTGAAAGACTACACAAGACTCACATTGCAGATGGAAACATACATAATGAGTGTATGTACAATGACATCAGCATTTTTACTGATGGCTCTTTAATGGACGGTAAAGCGGGGGCGGGGGTTTACTCTGAAGAGCTAAACCTAGCATGTGCGCTTAGTCTAGGAGAGTATGTGTCCGTATACCAGGCAGAGATGCTTGGCTTGTTGCATGCGTTGGACCACTTGCTTGAAGGTCAGGTGCGGGGGAAGAAAATCCTTATTGCACTGGACAACCAATCGGTGATCAGACGCATGCAGCAGACGAACATAAACTCTAAACTGGTACTAGAGTGTGTCCGGAAGCTCAACACGTGTGCCTCAGAAAATGAGGTTACGCTGATGTGGGTAAAAGGACACATAGGTACAACAGGAAATGAGGCGGCGGATGCCCTAGCAAAACAGGGATCTGCGGCAACTTTCATTGGCCCAGAACCCAGAGTTGCTCTGGGGAACGGCATGATTGGAGCGAAAGTTGGGAAGTGGATGGACTCCATGCATCAACAAAGATGGCAGGAGCTAGTCACTTGCAAACAAGCTCGGAATGCAATGACCAGCCCTTTAGGCAGGGAAGCGAGAAAGGTACTTAGTTATAAACGGAGTACCCTAAGCTGGATAACTGCCTTGGTCACAGGGCATGGTAATTTTAAGGCTCATCTGGCCAAGATGAAAATCGGGGAAGATGACGTTTGCAGGCTATGCCTGGAGGAGGCCGAGACGGCAGCACACATTGTGTGCGAATGTCCAGCACTGGCTAGCACGAGGTTGAGGATCACAGGCAGGCACACGATAAGTGTAGAAGCCATGAGTGAACTCAGCTTCAAACAAATGCTAGCAATAACACGGGACTCAGTGATGAAGAAAGAGGTCGATAATTATCAGTCGACATCTGGAAGTCACTGATGACCGGGAGGGGGCGAAAAGGGACCCAAACGTTAGTGGTCTGCTTCGGCTATCCCCCAGAGTATATATACTTAGGGTTTTGATTTCGATATTGTATACAACTCAGTCGCAACGATATGGCAAAGCGCGGTGGTCCGCTGTAAGCGTAATTGAGCGGCTACGTGCTCCGGCGACACAAGGGTCAACAATCGACGCAGAAATAAGTGGCTACGATCGACGAGGATCATCCATTACAGGCGTCTTCGCACCTCAGTTTTCTTAACTATTTCTTCCACTGAACACAAAATCAATCGGCAAAACGTTTCTTTCGAAAACATTTTACGAAGTGACGCGCGGTAAATCCAAAAAAATTTGGATTGGGAGCGCGAGTCGCCAGGCGCAAATAAACGATTGTAACCGCTTGTAACCGCTTCACTCAAATACGAATGCCGTGGACGAAGGTTCATGGAAGTCCTTAATTTTTGATCTGCCGCGCATTGCCGCTTGTTGGCGCCTGTGTTGCAGGAGCGCGTTACCGTCAAATACGCGGGCCGCGCTAAAGTTTAAGAAATCTCCCTAAAGCGCGAAAAATATCTTAAGATTCAGAAAGGTAGAAACAGTGAAGTAGCGAGGACTTATTCAAAAAAAGAAACGGTGTTGGCTGACAAACCGAGTAATAACTTATACGAGTATTGTGTAATTAGAATACACGGAAGTGCAGATACATTTTCCGTTATTATGAGAAATTTTCGTCTAATAATTTGGTTGATAATCAAATTGTCTTTATGTATAACAATTAAAGTGCCAAATTGTCCTTAGAGTTGACCTTAACCGACTGATTTTATATCCAAATATTAACATAAGATAAATTCGGGCGACAGACCTCCGACCATAGATATATTAGGCACGTTTTTCTTTTAACAGTCATGCGGAGCAGGTTAACACCACACAATTACACAAACAATTTAATCGGAGCTGCAATGGATAGAAGGTTAGTGCAAAAATGCTGCTCCGTTAGTATTTCGACGTTTTGAAATGCAGGCGGCGCAAGTGTTAAAGTTTTCGAGCAATTTACAGTTTAAGAAGCACATAAAATTGATTTCCTGTCAATAAAATGTTCATTTTGTGTAATTATATGGAATAGTAAACACACAAAATGATTTTGCTGCCTAAAGGAAATTTATCCGATTGTATCTGCACTAAGCATTTAAGTTCCCCCTTGAAATTTGAGTTGACGTTTGAATGCCAACTAAACCAAGACATCCCACCGAAGACACGCCCGTTTTCATCTTCGCTTCTCTGATCTGCTCTGCAGAGTTTTTTTGCCGCTTGTTCTGCTCTACTCTGTTAAGTACAAAAAGAACGCACCTGATAGTGTCGTAGTCCATTAATCTGTCATTGTATAACGCGCGATGACGGGACATTTGCAAAATGTGTTTGATAATTTCCATGTAAGTTTCCTCCAGACAGAGATGGCATTCAGTGTCGCTGGACAGCCAACCTTGTTTAGGTGATATCTGATCAGGACTGATAAGAACCCGCTAGAAATCTTAAATGGGTTATTTTTGAAGAGCATTATCAGTTCCGTAGAAGTGCAGGCTAGCCTCTGATCCACAATTTGGCTGAAGCCATTCATAAGCTACAGTAAGGCTTCGCCAGTGTAAATTACAAGAGAACTTAAACGAAGAGAGCGCCTTTATACCTGCTTGACTGTCTGAGTAGACAGCAATATGAGCGCCACGAAGTTTCTCTAGGTGTCCGGCATGGTCTGAACGACCCGAAGCCATGGTCCTCCATCCTCATTTGAGCCAAGCTCAAAGTACATTCACGTTACAAGAGGATCTTCCGGCGAATTAGTGGAGCTGTTCGTGATGGCGACCATTGACGACGAAGGTACAACAGCGATATCCACGAAATCCAATTTGGAGACCTTTGGTTCGTTAAAGGTCGGGAGGAACAACAGGAACAAGCTGCTCGGATCCAGGAACTTGTAACGGACGGGTTGGCAGGCATCCGAAGATGCCCGTGGGGACGGAGCCAAAGGTAGCATAACAAAATGGCCGTGCCATTTGGCGAAGAAAAAGGCTCCGCAACGAGCTAAGCAGCGGACTATGCTTTCTGTAGCTCAGTTTGGGAAACTTGGGCGGGGTTTTTACCGCTCTTTGCCCATCAGGCTGCTTCGATCTGCCATGCCGGTGGAAAAAGCACTACCAGGATATGGTTTATTACAAACAGGAAAACGCGGTGTCTTAACCGAGATGACTCGAGAGAACGACTGGTAGAAGCCACATCCCGCGTACGACACACAGGCTGATAAACTAAACAGATATCAGTGCGAAAATATTTAAAGCTTGAACAGACTTTAAGAAAATACGTTAAAATCAAAACAAAATACATATTATAAAATTAGAAGGCTTTTGTTCCAGGTTTCTTGACGTGGAGTAGTTTCTGCCAGAGCTAGTTGTCAGTACATCGCTTAACCCCATTCAAGGGGTGGCCTTGGAGCTAGCTGCTTCAGATGTTGCAGCTTCAACTACACAAATAATTCCATCTACTAAACCTGAGACGCTTAGGCGTTGGACAGCCAATCAAGCTACAGCTATCTTGCCTTTTTACAAACTGTCTTATCGCTAAGATTTAGCCGTCAGCGGTTTGACCCACTGTGGTTACCAGGCGGCGCCTGCGAGGAGGACTATCGAAAAGGTCTTCTCCCCCCCCCCCCCCCCCCTCCAGGCGGCCAAGGCAACGTCGACCTGTCGCGCCACGGTGATGATGATACAATTAGAACATTAAATCTTTCGAAGAACATCCTTTCCACACCATAATAAAACCACCCCGACATTTAATGAACACTTTTTTTCATATGCCCAAGGAAAGTTTTTATTCTCAAAAACCATGTTCGTTTCCACCCTCCCCTAAGTTATCTGCCTTTTGATGATGCCCCCGGAAATATTTTATCGTAACAAGAAAAACCAAAGCCCAGATAACGAATAAATCTCAAATACATCTTGGCGTCAGTAAGATTCTTTGAAATCGACTAAAAGAAGAAAAAGGAAACCTCTCACTTATCCTTCGTGACTTGATGGCAAGTCCCATCATCTCCTTTGAACTTTGACTACAACTTTTCGATATGAAAACTGAGTGACTGCAAAATATGTACGCTGCGAGTTAACAGCCCACTTTCCAACTTCCCGTCCTTTTTTTCCCTCCTGTCTCGCAATGAGGAAAAATCGAATAGAGCTAAATTGTGGACTCACATCGGTTGGACATGTGTACATATTTTCCTCCAGGCTCTGAAAGTTTTGTTAAGTGAAACAAAAATGGGTAGGAAAGTTTCTCCCTAAAAAAAAGTTAGACGTTGGCTTTATCCTGTTTGTCGATTCACCAGGCGTCGTTACAGATACGAAGAACACGGTAGCCGCTGGTAGCGATGTAGTTTAGTGACTGAAAAACAACGTTTCAACTCATAATAAATAGAAATTGTTTCGAAAGTTATTTGTCAGGAAGTAACCGAGACATGTAGCCAAAAGTGGAAAGAAACAAACTGACGAAGATTACAAGAAATATTGCTACAAGTTGCTGAGTGCAATCTTGGCCCCGATCCATATAGGAAACGTTTGTCGAGGCGAGGCTCCAAGCAAAAGGGAAACGAAAAGTTAGTGCAATCTTCGTAGATGAATGGGTAAAATGGGAAGACGCTATTTTAGAGTTTCTCCCTGGAGAGACTGTCACACACGTACACAATGAAGGAACCAGCATGTAAAGCAAAACTAATTTATGCAGGAGAAAAAGTAAACAAGAAACCAAACAAAAAACTTGTTTTGTCTCCAAAGATCTACTGTTTGGTTTTTAAGGAACTTCTCACAAACTAAATTCAAAGAGTCTCCAGCAATTGAACAAAACAAAAGAGAAAGTTTTAACCTAGAGGGAAAATTAGAACTCGAAACTATTTACTAATTTATCTCTAATTTTGTTCTGGTCAAGCCCCGAAATATGCTCTGCTAAAGAATTCGTATTCTCTAGACGGGCATCTACGTAGAGCTGTTCGGTATTGAGATTTCAGAATCGGTTTCATGTACCAACCAAATTTCCAAAGCTATTTTCCATACAAAGTTCTCCAACGTATCCTGGTTGGTATAACGGGTGGCTGAGGCAAGACTTACCAGAGCTCAATTAGCGCAAAAGTGTCCTTTTGAAGCCACAAACCTTGTGAAAATTTGTTGTTGGATGATAGTCGGAAATACATGGGATTCTGCCTAGATCCAACCGGAGGAGTTAAGGAAGTAAAACATCGCCTAGGTTGTCATGAAATGCTTTGCACAATGTGCGATGTCTGATCCTAGCAAGGTCTGGGGATTTGCAAAGGAAGGGAGTGAGGGTTTCTTTTTCATCTTCATTACCGCAACATCGGCAATGCGGATTGTAGGGGATGCCTAGCTTGACTGGGTCCAATGTCCCGTAATGACCGCCGTGAGCCTAGCCACATCTCTGGGAGATTTGGTCATAAACTCAGATGTTCTTCTTTTACCATAAGAGTGCCATATCTTCGTTGATACGGCGCAGGTGTGCAGATTCCGCCATTTGAAATCCGTAACCTCACTGCCCTCAAGGTTACGGATTTCAAATGGCGGAATCTGCACACCTGCGCCGTATCAACAAAGACATGGCCCACTTGGCTATATTGCACTAAAGGGGGGAAAAAACATTATGAGGCTCATTTTCACTGATTTTTTGGATTTTTTTTTGGGTGGGAACAATTAGAATTCGATCAAATTTTGACAATCTTTTATTCATATACAAATATTGTGATTTTTTTTCGATAATTTAAGCCAAACATAACAAAGCTACGCACTGATGATGTCCGCTGAAGGTCGTAACTAGAGTTTTCCAATTGCGGGACGTGTAGCGATTTTGATTTTTATCCGAAATCAAAAAGGTTTTAATTTTACATTATTAACTTATTTTATAAGAATATGAACCTCAATGCAGGTGAAAATAATGGAAATTGAAAATTTTGCAGGTTTTGGAAGAAATTATTTCAATTTTCACCATTTATGTAAAAAAAAACACCCTTAACAAAATATGATATCATCCCAAATGTTGTGAAAAAAAAGTCATTTTAAGAAAAACGCGTTTGAAAAACAGAATATAACCAAAATAATCCCTTGTGTTGACGCTTCTAGTACCTTTTATACCGTTATTTGAAAACAAAGATGCAAAAGTGGGGTTCCGCTACAAGGCCACGTAAGTACATAAAGGGACTACCTGAGGTAGTGCTCTGCCCAACCCCCTAGACTGCGCTCGAGCCTGTAGACTACACCCGATGAGCGCTCGGTTCAATACTCAAAAAATCTGAACGAATGCGAATTTCGGTTTCGAATTTCGGCAGCGTATTCTTGGATTGATAAGCTAACAGATTATGCAATAAAAAAAAACGGATTTTTGGAACCTCCTAATGTGGTTTCCCCCCTTAATAGCCAACAGCGGAATGCAAACAATCTTTGCTTGAGATCTGTTTAGGGCGGCGCCCCTTCTGGCCAGGCTTTCTCATTACCCTTTATGTTCCTGTGACTAGGAACGTGGAACGGGGTAATATTGAGCCATCTGCCAAGGCAAGCTAATGCCACTCCACATCGCTTAACAAGCTTCGATGATGTACTTACTAAGTTAAGTGCCTTGATAACGGCCTGGCTGTCCGAGTAAATGGCGATGCTGTGGTTATCTGGTATGTATATCTTTGAGAGTGTGACAAGCTTCCATGATTGCGACCGTTCCACCTGAAAGATGCTGGCATGATCTGGAAGGCGATAAAACTCTGAGATATTCAGTTCACTAGAAAAGATCCCTGCACCGACGCCGCAGTCCATTTTGGACCCGTCGGTAAAAATTGTGATGTCAAAATCCTTCTACACCTTGCATCCGTCTCAAACCTTAGTTTGGGCATGATGAAGTCGCTTTTCACCACATCTTGTCGCAACTGGTTTAGAATGTCGCTATGGCCGTACGGTTTAGCAATGTAGCCTCCCGACTCTCTTCGAGCCTGACTGCACTGCACTCCGCCAGTTGTTTGACAAAAATATCGATAAGTGATGCATGCAGGATCGCATTTTGAACTTCTCTCGGGTATGTTCGCATGGCACCAGCGATACTAAGACATGCCGTTCTTTGCATCCTGCCAAGTTTTGTGATGTTATATTTTTTAGCAAGCGCTGGCCACTAGACCAACAACCCATATGTTAGAATCGAACGGACTACTGCTGTGTACACCGAAAGGACCATATTTGGCTTAAGGCAACACCTTCTTTCGAAGGCTTTCTTACAGGCGTAGAAAGCTATGCACGCCTTCCTTACCCGTAATTTAACATTTAACTTCCAGCTGAGCTTCGTGTCTGGAATTACACCGAAACATTTTTCGCTGGGCGATAATTGGAATGCCTGTCCGTTTAGTTTAGGAGGGGTAAAATGTGATACTTTGGCTTTTGTGGGAAAAAGGATCAGGATAGGAGTTCAGTTTTACCTAGGTTGACGCACAGGCCACAGCTTGTGGCCCAGGCGGTCACCATACCAAGGGCCCTTTCCACGATTTTATTAATGACAACTAGCCAGAGTTGCGGGGAGATGATGCCTCCCTGAGGTGTTCCTCTGCATGCAAATCTGATTAGGTGCTGTTTCCTAAGTCCGCATGAACTATTCTAGATCTTAGCAGAGTTGCTATCCAGCTGTCGACCCCTGTTTCGACGCGCAAGTCCGATAAAGCGTCGCAAATAGATTCAGATGCAGTAAAACGGAAAACGAAATTGATTAAGGCGAAAAACGGAGTAAAAAATGTTAACTGCATTTTTTCGTGCAGTGGGGATCAAGTGCAGAAAAACAATCGTATGCATTATGCGGGAATTTCATTGCCGGCAGAAACATAGCTGCGGCAGCAGCATTGTCTGTGTCTTGGGTAAGTGTGCTTTCTTACACCTAGCTCACACCTGGTAAATTTTTTGAACGAAAAGCTTAAGCTTTGTACGAAAATCTCCTATTTGCGAGCTAGGTGTAAGAAAGCCCACTAACCCAAGACGCAGACGATGCTACAGCTGCCGCTGCTTTGCTTCTACTAGCAATTAAATTCCGGCATTATATAATACAATTACTAACAGCTGTTTCTATCCAAAGCCATTTTCTAAGTTTAACTGATCAACAATTATCAGCTCGAGACTGCGCTCACACAAAATTGTCTATTGATCACTTTTGGTCTGAAGTGCATTTCTAGTCTTTTGTAAGGCGGGGAGCTTTATAAAAAGATACGAGTGAGAACACAGTACTTGGCATCAGAGTTTGAGCTCACGAAGCTCCACGCCACTTAGCACCAAAAGAAACTACCTAATTTAATCAGGGTTGGATATGCACCCCTATGGCGAGGCGCAGAGCTACAAATACTTTGGCGGGATTATGTTCATATCGACCCTCTTTGAGACTGATGAGTTTTTCTTTGCCGGGAAGATTTTACAAGAGGATTGTTTTTGGGACATTGTTTTTACGTGGACAAATTAAATTTTTACAAATACTCGTAGTTTAAAAACCGATTTTCTTTTATCCCAACTTTATTTGTTTGAGTAAAATTTAAATCTGTTTATTCGTATCATTGAAGACTAAATTGAAATATAACTGTACAGCATAGATTGGGAAAATAGCAATCCCTGTCCAAATCCTAGGTGTATCATTGGTAAACCGAACAGAGAGTATGTGGTGGGGTCGTTTAAATCGCTGTGGACTTCTGGCCCTCCGAATATTAATGACATTGAGGCTACCAACGCCAGACGTCGGGCTATCGCGCCACGATGATGATGTCATTGAGGCCCGCGCCAGGTAGACTTAAATTCAAGGACTTCGTGGCGCTAACATTTCTATCTGTGAATATCTATTGTATTAGCATACGTATACGTCGTATCTCAATATCTTGTTAAGGCTAGTGAACGTGCTTCGAGGTTCGAAGTCCTTGAATATCTGATAAACACCAACCAAGTCATTGGAAGTTTAATAAGCTACAGAAGCATACTAAGTTGGTATGCATAATGAAACTAAGTCAACCAAACTTACAATTTTAAGGGAAACATAATTCGCATCTACACTTTCCAGAAAACCTGAATATAAATACCAACTAGGTTACTCTGTACCGGTTGTAGGGTGACGCATTTGAAACGAAGACGATGACGAAATTGATGCGTGTGACTTGTCATTAAATGAATTAAACTAGCATCAATTTCGTCAATTCCAGGTAACCGACGTTTTTCAATGGCATTTGTGGTAATTTATTTTTCATATAAATTAGATGTTTAAAAACAAACTGAAGTGTCTCCTGAAATTAACGATATTATTTGGAAATATTTTAGCTATATATTATGTATTGTTTCTGCTGTTTTTTTTTCACTTTTTTTCACTTACTCTCCCGTGCAATTGAGCTCAACATCAAATACAACATGAAATATTAATGACAGTGATTTCAGTTTAGGGTGTACAGTTCTACGTTTACCAGTGTCAAGCCTTGGTTATAAACTTAACACTTTAAGTAAATATTATATACTTAAGGCGCAAGTCCAGTCAGGGTTCATCCTCAATCACAACAATGCAAAAATCAAGTAAATTACTTGAATTCTCTTTAATCCTTATACATATATCTAACAGTTGCATCGCTCATAATTTCGATTCAATTTTACTGGCATCTTCGTACCTCTTACAGATGGCTCAAAGGTGGTAGTTGGTGCAGCAGTCTATTCGCCAGGACTTCGATGCAATCTATCCTTCAACTTTTCAAAATGCCAGATGAGTGCAGTCTATTCCAGGCGGAGGTGCTTGGAATTCAGAAGGCAGAAGAAGGGTAGAATCGTCATACATTCGGACAGTTACGCTGCGTTAAAGGCGCTGCCGTCCATTACCATTAAGTCGAAGACAGTACATAATTTTCGTACAGCTCTCCATGGAGCTTCAGTGGGGTCACAGCGGGGTTCTAGGTAACGAAATCGCGAATTGGCTAGCTAAACAAGGGGCTAGTCTCGACCGAAGGGCAGCTGAGGAACTGCCGACATATAAGATGAAACTGGACGATAGGTTGTATGGGCTGACCAACGCAAACTGGCACAATACCAACGACTCTAGAATAACGAAAATATTCTGGAACACCTGTGACAGGAAGAAGACTAAAAGCTTTTTGGAGCCCAAATTACAGTACACACTAGTCGTGGACGCAATAACGAGACACTGCTTGGGGAATAACACGAATAGAGACTTAAACTGATCATTGGTAGTGAATGCACGAATTGTAAGCTGCAAGCTACTTTGTTGACAAAAATAATAATCGGCTATGGGAGCGAAACCACCGCAGGTAGCCTGACTTCCGCTTTTAACCGCTTTGCCGGTCATTTGCGATTCAGCCGTGCATGCTTAATTTAAAGCGAAACGTCTCAACAAGCGTAACTGGCCTCGTTTATACCGTGGAGCTAAAAGGCGATTTAACTAAATCGTTTTAGTGCTAGTACTGTCAAACCTGTCTAATTGGACCACTGACGAAACCGAACAAAATTGGTCCGATTGGCAGGTGGTCCGATTACAAAGGGATGCAAAAAGTATATGTATAATACATATTAGGAAAATCATACACAATATACTATATATATATATTGTATATTGTATATATTCTTCTTAATTAATAGTACACATAGAAATAATACAAAATCAAACTCAAATTATGCATGACCAAAAAAATCGGTTATTTTTTTCTGACACTTGTTCTTTTGAATAATAGAACTTGAGAGACTTTGGTTACTTTTTTCCAAATTGATCCAAAGTTCACCTAAGCCGTTGTTAATTACAAAAAATTTAAGACGATTTAAAGCACTAGCTGCCTCGCGATAGTCCATTGTAGCTGAATCGTCCTTATCGTTAACTTCATCATCGTCGGAAAAATGGAGGATTTCATCTTCTTCATTCGTAGTTTCGAGTGAAGTGAGAAATTCATTTTCCCAATTGTAGGACCATGGTTCGGATGTCAAAATGTCATCATCCATATTAACGAAGTCTTCACGAATCGTTTCATCGGCTACAAAACGCCAGATTCGGGCGACGATAAACTTGACGAAAAATGAAATCCACTATGTTTGAAACAATTTTTAATTGTAATTTCGCTTACTTCGTTCTATGCAGACTTCAACCAAAAACAAGCATCTAAGACCGTGATAGGCTTAGTCAAGACTTTAGCAGAAGCAGCCTCATCGATTGCTTCTATTAAATGACGCATGAAAAGTTTGCAATAGTGCGTTTTAAGACTTCTTATGATCCCTTGATCAATTGTAGCGAACAGGTGGTGTTCGGTGGGAAAAATGCGAACTTAACGTTGGGTAGGTCAATGTTGATGTGACAACGCGCGTTATCAAGAAATAGTATAACTTTTCGTTTCTGCTATCAATTTTTTTTGTCGAATTGCACCATCCACTCTTAAAAAAATTGTGAAGTCATCCAGGCTATTATGTTATTTCGCCAGGTTATCGCTGATAACGACTCTACGTCGATGTTCTTAAACGCTCGAGGCTTGCGTGCATTACCTATGGTATAAGCGGATTTAAGAATAAGAACACTGACTATTGATAAATTTGAAATATTTTACCTATAATTAATAAAGGTTCTTTTTCGCCTAGAGCATTGCAGAGCATAGCAACCGTCAGCCTCTCTTTTGCCAATTTCCCACCAATGCACTTTTCGTTCTTCAAATGCAATGTCTTCTCTCTCTCTGGCATTGCTTTGTAAAATAAGCCAGTCTCATCAAGATTATAAATGTCCTTCAACTCATATCCGTCACAAATTTTTGAAAGGTTTCCTTTAAACTGCTCAACTAAATCCGAAGGGACATCTTTGGCTTCATCATTAATGGTTTTGAAAACGATGTGACGCCCTTTGAAACACTCAAGCCATCCTTTCGACGCTGTGAAATCGACGATATGGAATTTCTCGGCAATTTGTCGTGCTTTGTGTTGCAAGCTTATTCCAGATATAGGTAGACCTTTTTGTCTACCCAGACAAAACCACCTGTAAGCTGCACTATCAATCGTTTCGTATGAACGCCCGGGGTTGATCCGTTTTCGTTTCAAATTTTCAAAATTTTCCAAGCTATTTCTTATTTTATCGCGCGATACCAAGATCCTATGGACTTGGCTTTTACTTATACGAAATTCTTCAGCTATCTTTCTTTCTGCCCAATGTTTCTCCTCAAATGCTTTTATCGCCTCAATCTTTTTTTCGATGGTTAACTCGGAATAAACGCGTTTTGCCATTTTTCACCAAAAAATGCACTCTTACGCCCGGTTCACATTATTCCAGTCCAGTAGTCCGGCGAGTGTGTTGTTGATTCGGTAACTATGGTAACAATGATTTCTGGGCGAGCTGGAATCAAAAAGTAGACCGACAATCCAGTCACTGGACTGGATTGCTGGACTGGATTGCTGGACTGGATTGCTGTCCAGTGCCGGTTCACATTTTTCCAGTAGCAGTCCAGCGCTGGACTGGATTGGTTACTGGAATAATGTGAACCGGGCATTACACTAATTAATCACAAGAATGCAATACCTAATTCGATCTAAATACGTGATTATCAAACAAACAGACAGAAAACGGGACTTTTCCTGTACACTAATGAATATATGTACATCATTAATCTCCAATGGAAAAAGTCCGTTGGTCCGATTGCGGAGGTTTTCGAAGTACTATTCCAGCCATAATTGCATCGTCTGTTTGTGGTCCATGGTCCTGTTTGTCCGATTGCGGAGGTTTTCGAAGTACTATTCCAGCCATATTGCATCCTCTACTTGTGGTCCATGGTCCGATTAGCAGGTGGTCCATTTACAAAGGTTATTTTGTATGGAATACCAAATAAAAGTGGGAAAGGGTGGTCCGATTAAGAGGTGGTCCGATTATAGAGTGGTTCGATTAGAAGGTTTGACTGTACTTGTTCGTTGTGTGTTTATACCGACCATACGAAGAGGTACTAAATATGAAAGATGTCAGCTGTTGGTTTGTGACTTCGCTGACATTGGTTAAGAAAATGTCAAGAGGCAGTAGCCTCCTAATAAAAACGCGTTTCTACAGCTACAATCAAAGGATGAAACGAATGCAGAGTTTCAGGTAAGGATGAGATATTTATATAACGAATTAAATATAATTTTCAACAACAACACCATTAGCGAAGACAGCAACACCACCTAGTCCCAATTTTTCAGTCCAGTTCTGCATAGCAAGTGGAGCTAAAATTGGTACCAAAACTAGCTAGTGCGACATGTTTACGTCGTCGTGAGTGAGCTCGAATTAGTTAATCCTCGAAGATAGTTCCGCGGCATAAACAAGGCCAAAGATTTGCTTCATGATTTGATCTTGTTTGGGGATTTCCAAAACATTTTTGATTGGCACTTATAGAGATCCACTAGAATGGGCGGGTGTTGACGCGCCAGGCCCATACCATCGGGGCCTTTAATTTGAACCGAATACCAGCATAGGCTTAGAGTATGATACCTGGAAGAGGAATGAATCTGTCCTGATTGGACGGTATTCTTGTTTGTTCATATTTTCGGCTGTGTACCAATTAGTAGTGTGGCTATCACAGCTCCAAATACTTTCACGGGACTTTGTATCGATTTCGTGTTTTGGGAGTTTAACGTTCGTCGTCACTTGTAGGTTTCCCTTTTTCTATTATATGTTTTCTCTCTGGTAGTTTATTTCGCTCTTTTTCTTCGATTACCGGGCAGACGTGACGTGGATTTTTATTGTCTATCACTGTCATAAAATCCACTTACATTCATCCATCAAGTTCTTTTAGAATATTAATTTGAGTTTTTGACAGAATTAAAAACATTAAAAATTATTAGAAAAATCGATATAGCATAAGTCATAAGGGTTTTAATGTAAGATTATTATACCCTTCACGGATTTGATAGGGTATATTAACTTTCTCAAGAAGTTTGCAACGCACAAAAGGAAGCATCTCCGACCATATAAACTATATACATATATTCTTGGTCGGTATGATGAGACGAGTCGATTAAGCTTTGTCCGTCTGTCTGTCTGTCCGTCTGTTTCTACGCAAACTAGCCCCTCAGTTTTAAAGCTATCGAGCTGAAATTTTGTACAGAGCCTTCTTTCTATTCATCATCATCATCGTGGCGCGACAGCCCGACGTCGGGCCTTGGCCGCCTGGATCATTGTCCTCCAATTATCTCGGTCACGTGACCACGTCCTCCAATTTACTCTCTTAGGCATGCGATCATCGTCCATTCTTTGTACATGCCCTGCCCATTGAAGTCATTGTAGTTTGACGATTTTCGAGACTTGCAGCTCATCGTACAGTTCATACAACTCATGGTTGTACCGGATGCGCCATCCATCTCGATCGCAAACAGCCCCGAAAATTCGCCGTAGAACCTTACGTTCAAAAGTGACTAGCATGTTTTCGGAGGCTTGAGCTAGGGTCCATGCTTCGCAGCCATAGCATAGCACTGGTCGTATAATGGTTTTGTACACGCGGAGCTTCGTGTTTCTGTGCACATGTTTCGATTTCATTATGGGGAGAACCGAGAAAAAAGTCTTATTAGCTAACTGTATCCGTCGCTTGATTTCGTCAGTTTCGTTGGCGTCCCTTGACAGGTTGCAACCCAGGTAAATGAAGTTGTTCACGAACTCGATGTTGAGGTCCCCCACATTGATGCTTGGTTGTGCAGGTGTCCTTGTCACCGATTGCATCATTATTTTAGTTTTACCCTCGTTAATACGTAATCCAATTTCCTTTGCAGCGGTATCAAGCGTATGCAGAAGTTCTTCTGCGTCAGCCAATCTTCGGGACATGATGTTGATGTCGTCGGCGTACGCTGCTAATTGTGTCGACTTGATGAGTAGCGTTTTGCTGTTGTCCAAATTCATGGCCCGAATAACGTATTCCAGTGCTAGGTTGAAGAGCGTCGGAGCCAGTCCATCGCCATGTTTCAAACCAGTGCGTGTTTCAAATAGATCAGTAAGTCTATTCTGGATCCTGACTTGTGAGACGGAGTTGGTCATCGTCATCTTTGTCAGTCGCACTAATTTGGCCGGTATACCAAATTGCAGCATGATGTTGTACAGTACTCCACGATCGATACTGTCGTATGCCTACTTGAAGTCGACAAAGATTTGGTATACGTTTACGTTGTATTCCCAGCACCTCTGGAGTATCAGTTTGACTGAGAAGAGCTGATCGGTTGTGGAGCGACCAGGTCTGAAACCGCTTTGATATTCGCCAATGACTCGTTCTGGGTACGGTTTTATTCTATTTTCCAGAATTTTCGTCAAAATTTTATAGGACGTACAAACTAGTGAGATGCCCCTGTAATTCTCACACCGCAGTTTATCTCCCTTTTTATGAATTGGACAGATGATGCTTCTGCGCCAATCGTCTGGGATCTCCTCGTTCTCCCATACTCGCAGGAGTAATTGATGTATGACATCAACTAGACTCGTTCCACCGAATCTTAGCAGTTCAGCTGGAATCTCGTCAGCGCCCGGCGCTTTATTTCGTTTTAGTGACCGCAACGCGAGATCAACTTCCTCTACTGTCGGGGGTTGAATGGGTGGGCCTAGATCAACAATATCGTCGAGAGCTTCCTGTGTGGGGATGTTAGATGGTCGGTTTAGAAGCTCTTCAAAATAAGAGGCCCATCGTTTATTAATACCATCGGTGTCGCTGATGATGTTTCCATCCTTGTCCTTACAAAGGCTAGTCCTGGGTTGGTAGCCGTTCTTAATTGTATTTACTAGTTTGTACGCTTGTCTGGTGTTCCTATTAGCTAAGTTTTCGTTTATGTTCAGCAACTGCTCGTCAAGGTATTTACGTTTCTTACGTCTAATTATTCTATTCGATATTCTTTCTTTCTATTGCACGCAGTATATACTTATGTCGAAACCAACCGAATCGGACCACTACGTCATATAGCTGCCATAGGAACGACAGATCCAAAAATTCGTCTTTGTGAGAAAAACTTCTTTATTTCTTAAGATATTGTTTTCGAAATTCACAATAATCAATAGTATCTTTAGTGAAATCATATTTCCGAAATTGGTTGAAATCGGACTACTCTATCATATAGCTGTCATAGGAACGACCGTCCCAAAAGCAAGTTTTTGTCCGAAAAATTTTTTTTTTTATTTCTGAAGATATCTTTACGAAATTGCATATTATTAAATCGTATTGACTGCTAAGCCACGTTCCTACATTTGGTTAAAATCGTCTCACTATTTCATATACCTCTTATAGGAGCAGTGAAATCGGAACAAGTTTTACTACTAATTTCAAAAAGGCAACTGTACCACAAAACACACAACAGCACAACGTGCTAGCTTGTTTTTATATAAATTTAACTGAATGTAGCTAAAAATAAAAAAAAAACCTTCTCAATTACAAATTGTTAAAGAAGTTAAATAATAATAATAAATTTGAAGGAAGAAATGGAAGAAGCTTACGATCGCCCTGTTGAACCAACCCGCCACTACCAACAACTAAGCTCGTCCGCCCGCGCTCGACATGAATGGTCTTCTGAGAGGGCACACATAAGGTGTACGCAGGCCTGCCCGGCCAATCCTAACCCTAATCCTGCGGATCCCATTATCAAACTCCGCGGGCAGAATAAAAGTCACGTCCATTATAATGTAGAGTGAATCTCCGGTACACCGTGGAGAAAACTCATTTTCTTATGTCTTTCTTTAATTTGAAAAATTGTTAAAACAAAACTAAAAAAATTCGAAGATATACTTACTGCTGGCTTGCACATTCTTCTATCCATCGACTGCAGCAGTTAAGGTGTCATCTGTAAACTAAACAAAAAAGAAATATCGTGAAATGAACATCAACTTTTAATCAATTCAAAAAACTTATTTAAAGTGAAATTAGTTCGGAAAATTAACTGCATATTTCATGTAACACAGTACAACAAGAGAATGGAGAAAATGAAGAAGCCAAAGACATAAATCCAACTTGCTTTACAATTCCGTACGAAATTAATGAACAATTCATGCTTCGGTAGTCCACTTGGACAGAAGGGTAAAATTATACGAATATATCAGGTGAAATGTGAAATAAATTCATTATTTTACACATTTTGTAAAATAAATACATTATTTTACATTTCACTAGATTTATTAACTTGTAAAGCAACGCATCCGTGCATGGAATAAGACAAAATCACCGACCGACCAATTAGTTTTATGTTTTCACAGTGTTCATTTTACGAAACCTTTACCGAGGATAAGGATTGAAATATCACTGCATAGATCACTATTCTCGCCTTGCCAGGCATCGCCGTCAAAAAAGGCACTAACCCATTCACCACGCACATAAAATTGGAACAAAAAAGACTTCGATACATTTGTTCTAGTGATGTATGCAAATTAATTCAAGACGGTGATGGGCGGCACTATCTTATAGGGACGTTCCTATTAATTGACTTCCAGACAAAATCAGAAACGGAGCCATTTTTCCGGAAAGAATAATTTTCTGCACGCGATTTCCTTCCATTTTTAAGAAAACTGGGTGCTTCTTCAATGCCTCAAACGTCAGGTTAGCTAACTATTTTCCATGGACTACATACTTTAGTGTTGTCTAGTACTTCCGATAAAAGGAGGTATTTCGTCCGTTCAAACACAGAAGGCAAGAAAAAAGAATAAGGAATAGCAAATGCAATGCAATGCCCTGAAAGTAGCTTGAAAAGAAAGCGAAGTAAAACTTTGCATTAAAATGGGCAAAGTTTCTTTGATTTTACCACGTTGGATATTTGCAACAAGAATAATAACTACACGCTATTTGTATCTTTCATGGCATTCAATAGCATTTGCCAGTAAGTCTAAGACTTTGAAATTTACGTACTTTTTACGGAAATCCTCTCATTCTCATACTCACTCGACATATCCTTGACGATGTAAGTTTAATTTTTTGTTGGAGTCGAAATTGAGTTTTCTCTTTTTCGAATTGGCATGATAAAGAATTCTTCAACAAAATAAAAAAAAACAGTATTCTTACATTTTTCAGTTTCCTTTCTTAAATTTTTGGAAACTCGCATTTATACTTAGGATATTTTCTTTGTGATGTGAAATCTGAGAAACAGACACTCATACTTGTCTATGGAATTTCAACACACAAACTCCTTCTATACGAGAATGTACCATCAAAGTACATACCTGAATACCATTTTCGGTTTTTCTTTTTTCCCTGAAATTTCTTATTTTGGACCACTTGATGCACTCAGTGCTACATTAAACTAGAGAAAGTTTGTGAAGAAAATTTTGCAACTTTTCCGACGTTGTTGTCGGATTGCTACATACTCGTACCTACTGTTTCTCAAGATTTTTTTACGTTAAGGGCGGTACTACTAAATGCGAGGTGGTAGCTAACAAGATGATAACTATACAAACCGCCGCAACGCGTACCGAAAAAACATTATCGTCGCTTGTATGTTGGAAGATTTTCAGAAGCGACTGCAACACATCCTATATATGTTAAAAAGTCGGTTGCTGAAGGCCCGACAAATTCAAAAGTTGCTCATGCAACTATGAACATGCCGAACTGGACCAAGAATAATCTGCTTATGTTTGCATTTGTATATACGTACGTACGTGTTTAGGGTGCTTACAGAAAATAACATAATAATTTTCCTTGCATACGTTTCTCTAGAGTTTGCTTCCTCCTGCACGGGTTACTTCTCCACAAACGAAGTAAATCATTTTTCAAGAGCCATTCAGACTACATAAGGGAAAAAGTCAAACATAACATGAAAACATTTTGAAATAATTGAAGAGCTTTTAAGGCAACTATGACAGAAAAAAATCGCACGTACGAAGGATTTCACGGAATAATGATGCTATGACAAAGAGAGAGAGAGAGAGGGATCGAGACTTTAAATGGTAGTGTAAAAATAAGTAGATGCAATAAAAAGGTTATAGAGAACACTAAATTGCTCGCTTGTTATAAATCATTGCATCAACAATTTTATTTTCACTAGTAAAAGAACAGTGAGTTTCTTTCAAGTGAGCACATTTGCATAGGTTACGTTAGGTTATAGAGGCTGCTATACATGAGCACAGCACACATAGACCACAAGCGTCCGTTGTAATACCTCACCATCTCAAAACCATGAGATTCTAGTCGTCGAACCAACCGGAGCTGTCAATGAATCGATGTAGATGACCAGCACTTACGCCCTTCAGGTCATCCAGGTCTATGAAACAGAAAGACCCCAAAGTGTCCTTTCTTCTACCGGCCAGCGCAGGGCAGGTACATAGGAAATGATGTATAGTCTCCTCCTCCTCTTCGTCTTCACAGCTTCTACAATAATCATTGTACGGAAGCCCCAGACGCCTCGCATGTTCAACCATCGGGCAATGCCCCGTAATGATCCCCACGACTTTCCTAAGATCAGCACCAGCCCTGAGGAGCGGCTTGGATTGAAGTTCGGCCAGACCTGTCTTGTAATGTTGCAGGTACTTCCATTTAGACATCTGATGTTAGCGCGACTTAGAGCTCCTGTCTTGACTAGCTTCTTGCAAGATTCTATGGGTATATCGACAGTTCGACAGGTCCATGTTAGTCCCACCAGCCCGAGCTAGTTCGTCTACCTTGCAGTTACCGCCGAAGCAGCTACGCCCTGGGATCCAGCACAAAGTGAAGTTGAAAAAGTCGCCAAGCTCCTTGATAGCTGTGCGACATTTCACTACGGTTTTTGAATTGGCAAGCAAGTCCGAAGATTAGATCGCCGCCTGACTGTCAGTATAGATAGTAATATTCCTTACCGACACGACGTTACCTCGTAACCATGCTAGAACTTCGGCAATTGCAGTAATTTCCGCCTGAAAGACGCTGCAGAGAGCTGGGAGACGGAGTGACAAGCAAACATCTAATTCCTCCGAGTAAATCCCAGCGCCCACAACCTCTTCCGACTTTGATCCATCAGTAAAAAAGCTAATGGTTTCCGACTCTGGAGTTCTGCCTACACCCCAATCTTGCCGTGAAGGTATTAGGCTAGTGTAGCCCTTGTCGAGAGAGTACATCGGCGTGGTATAATCCGTTTCTTCTGGAATGGCCAGGTTGTTCAGTATAGCAGCGTGACCATAAGTAGACTCCACCCACAGTCCAGTTTCTCTAAGACGAATTGCCGGTATCGCACCCACCTGCTCAGCCCAAATGTCTAAGGGAACCAAATTAAGCAGAACACCAAGAGCAGCTGTTGTTGTCGTCTTGAGGGCATACCCGTGATAACAATACAAGAAAGTCTTTGAACTTTATTCAATAGATTCCTGTAGGACATTTTGCTGAGCGCCTTCCACCAAACCACTACCCTATACATTAAAATGGGTCCGTATGACCGATACGTATATCCAGAAGATCACCTTAAGTCGCAGGCCCCATTTCAGGCCTATAGCCTTCCTACAAGAGTAAAGAGCGACAGTTGCCTTTGCCGCACGCTCCTGAATATTTGGCTTCCAGGATAGCTTGCCGTCGAAAATAAGTCCCAGGAATTTGGCTTCTACACTAAGGACTAATCTGGTCCCATTCAGTATTGGTGGTATTATAGAAGGAAGGGTATTCCTCCTGGTAAAAAGAACAAGTTCTGTTTTGGTCGGATTTACCCCAACACCAACCTGCCTAGCCCACTGAGATAGGATGTCTATGGCATTCTGCATAATCTCACTAAGAACCCCGGGAAACTTTCCAGAGATGGTAATAGCAATTTCATCCGCATTCGCAATGACCCTGCATCCCACCCTCTCCAGATCAAGCAGCAGCCTGTTAACCACCATGTTTCAGAGAAGGGGGGACAGGACACCACCCTGGGGGGTGCCCCGAGACACCTGTCTGGGTATTGTTGATGATCCTAGACTGGTGCAAATAACCCTTGCTGTAAGCATCAGGTTGATGAGCTCACAGAGTGGGCCATCAACACCCAGGCTCAAGATTGCGTACGAGATAGCCTCCGGTTTGACATTATTGAAGGCGCCCTCAATATCCAAGAAAGCAACTAGCGTATATTCCTTACAACTCAGTGATTTCTCAATATATGATACCACATTGAGCACATTTTCATACTATGTATCCTCGTCATATAAAAAGAAATATCAAGGGAGCTGACATCGAAACAGAATATTACATCTTATTTTTTAAATAATAATGATCGGATTCGAAACTCTGTTTAACCTTCATAGGACCGACCTCGAAAAGTTACGTTAAAGACCAAGCGGGGTGTAGTAAATGCACCCCAACTTTTTTTGTATTATATAAAGGATAACAAATATTTCGGACAAAACATTTTAATTCTATGTTTTGAAACATAATCTAGCGATAAAACCGAAATTAAGAAACCGTGATATCCGTAGCACAAAAATAGCTATCACACTTATTGCAAACGGTTCTGGTTTCGGTATAATCTACATTCAGGTACTGACTGTAAAGAATACTTCAAGATTACCGCAACGAACAAAATTAACGATACCTCGTTACAGTATATAGCAATTTATTTCCACTTTTTTGTACGATATAAGAAGTATATTTAAGAAACATATCTCAGAGGAAATTTAATAGGAATTTTTTTTCAGAAGATATGACACGAAATGTAAGTCTGGGGTACAGCTGCACCCCGCTCAGGCTTAGGTTAAGCTCAGTTAGGGGTTAAGCTTTGTTTTCTGATCTTCGTCTAAGTGCTTTGTATGGTTATAGTCCAGTAACTGAAACATGATCACCGTAATGCCATTTTTGAGACAAAACAAAATTCTTCATTCATCTGGGCGAATGGGGCGACCGGTAGCGCAGTGTGTTCAGGCATTAGTCTCATGTTTGATTACCGGCGTTTCGGGTTCGAAATCCATCCACGACGACGTTCGTGGCCATGGATGTGCATGCTGGCAACTGCATTCTCCGAAACCGGTTTATACCGTCGAAACGTCGACTAAGCCACATGAAACAGTTGACGCGCTAAGCCCCACAAGGGGTTAGGGCAATTGAGAGAGATCTGGGCAAATCATCCACAAAGATTTTGACAGTGACACCCGGGCGGTCATGTCTATAGAGGAAGATTAAACATCTGAATTTGCACGGAAAAGTTTTGTGAAGGAAAGTGGGAACGATGACTTCGCCCCATATTCTGAACTAAAATCAGTTAGGTTAGGTTAGGTTTACGGGCTCTCATGATAACCCACAACACACTTAGACCACAAGTGGGTCTATTGTGATACCACATAGGAGTGAAATACTTGCCTCCAACTTGTTCCTTAAAATCAGCCCGAGCCAAGAATAAGCTGATTCAGTCTACCAGCATTCACCGTCGCCAGGTCCTCCAAGTTAGTATAGAAATGTACCCCAAGTATTCTCATCTTCAAGTGTGCTAGAGCCGGACACTCGCCGAGTAGATGAGCGGTACTCTCCTCCACACTCTCATCATCACACAGAAGTCGTTAAAGGAAGTCCGAGTCTCCTTGCGTGCTCCCCGATTAGGCAGTGTCCAGTTATGACTCCTACGACCGCAACAACCCAGCGAACACAACCTCATGGATCGGCATATAAATCGAGCCTAGACCACATTATTTTCGTTATCTGACACGTGCTGTGCCAATATAGAGTTAGCCGTGATAATCGTGGACGAGCTGATAGCGTGCTTGCAAAAATCAACGGGGATTGCGATGCTTCGCTAATTTTGAGAAAGCGCCTCCGTTCTCCCCCTTCAAGCGAGCTTGTCAGCTCTGATATTACCGGAAAAACCGCTATGACCAGGTATCCACCATACCTTGATATTAAAGAAATTACCCATTTCTGAAAGACTTTCGCAGCAGTGATAACGTTAGGCCCCAGCCAGAACATAGCCTCCCTCGCCGAAACCTCCGCCTGGAGAACGCTTAAGTAGCCTCGGGGACGAATTGATAAGTCTATATTCAATCGTTCGGAGTAGACCCTGGCTCCAACGCGTCTCCTTCTAGATCCATCCGTGTAAATGCATAACAAGTCAGACAACAAAGGTCGGTCTGCAACCCATTGGCTCCGTGGTGGAATATGACTTATGAAATTCCAATCAGAGATATAGTGTGGTGTGATATACGAGTACGGTACGGGGATATCCCGGTTGATCAGAATTGTGAAATGCCGGGCATTAAGCGTTGTCCAATTATCAGTTTCGCGAAGCTGTGCATGCAGCCAGCTGCTCGGTCAGGATATCAGAAGGGAGAAGGTGAAACAATACATCAAGAGAGTCACTAGGAGTTTTCCTAAGAGCTCCACTGATAGCGACACTGGCTGTTCTTTGTTCCTCCCGAGCAGACTGCAATTAACTGCTGTTTTAGTAGTCCACCAGACCACTATGACGTACAATAGTAGGGGGCGCACGGTAGACACGTAGAGCCACCATACAACTTTCGGCTGTAGGCCCCAGTTTCTCTCAAAGCAGTAAAGGGCGATACTGGGTTTGATCACGCGCTCCTGGATATTAGCCTTCCAGCAAAGCTTCCTATCGAACATTACACAAAGAAATTTTGCCTTATCAGTAAAGATCAGTCTGACACCTTTTAGCATAGTAATTTCTACTGATGGTATCACATGCTTGTTGGAAAAGAGCACAAGTTCCGTGTCGTTGGGGTTGACTTGAACCACACAATTTGGGGCTCACTTGGTTAGCAAAGAGACAGCATTCTATATAACCTCCCTAAGTTACTGGGAAACTTCCCCGAAACAGTAATGATACCGTCATCCGCATTGGCAATCATCTTGCAACCCAGCATTTCCAGATCCAAAAGCAGGCTACATATGGTGACGATCCAAAGAAGTTGGGAAAGGATGCGCCCTTCGGAGTGCATCAACTCACGGACAAAGTGCCTATACTCATTTGCCCTAATCTCTAGTGGGCATAGTGCGTCAACTATTCCATGTGGCTTTGCTGACGTTTCGTTGGCATGCATGTTGCCGAGATGCACTTCTTGCGCCCACTTCGCCGCCAACCTGCAACAAATCGAGAGATGTTGTGGCTTATTATTACGGTCCGTACCATATGGGGAAGACAACACAAACATTCATGGCCACGAACGCCGCGGATGGAACTTGAACTACCCGTAACACCCGTAGTCAAACATGAGACTGACGACGCCTCTACACACTGAGCAGCCGGTCGCCCCAGTTGAGACTTAAACAGTGGGTGCGGAGTTATGATACACCGCAAATGAAAATCAATTAGCCTTTAATTTTAAGTAGTGTAGACGATATACTTATAGGTCTGAGGTCTTTCGGACTTGCGTGAGAACTCCTGCCCGCTTTCGGGATAAAGACCATCTTGACATCTGTCCGCATTCTCAGAAAGTAAACAAAATCCAAACAAGCCCCCAAGATAAACGCAATCCAGGGGAAGAAAATATCTGACGCTGATGCTGTATATCATCCGGGATGATGCCGTTAGGTCCGGCCGATTTATACGGCTCGAAGCCAGAGATGGCCCAAAGAATCTTTTCCTTCGAAACCAAGAGACCTCGCTCGACTGTTCAATGCGCTCACAGAGTAGCCTCCAGGAGTCCCGCTTCGCCTTACACAGTTCATTTTTATATTGGCTGAGACGTCCCTTGTAGGCCATCCAATCTTAGTCAATTTTTGACGACTTTGCCCTATTGAAAGCTTTACTGCAAGTTACTCTACTCTTAGTTTATTGATGGCCGCGCTCCACCGCTCTGGTTTTTTTCATCATTCAGTCTGCGGATCGAGCATGAGCTTTGAGCTGTTTGCGACCTTTGTAAGTACATCTGTAAGGTTGGCCTGGAAGAGTTGAAAGCAGAGATGAGAAATTCTCTATGCTTGAACCAATTAGATCTATGCTTGATTCTAATAACTAGGCTATTCGTCGGATTCTCGTTGATCATAAATTGAACGAAGCAGTGGTCGCAAAATAAGTGATAGGAAAAAGCCTTCCAATTCCGTTTCAAGTGTTGAATATCTTCCGAAACGAGGAATATGTCTAAAACCTCCTGTCAGTTTATAGTGACAAAAGTAGGCTCACAGTCCACATTGCAGAGAAGTAAGTTTGTGCAGAGAAAGTATTCTAAGAGCAACTCACCTCTTCTATTCATGTCAGAGCTACACGTACCAGGTTTTTTATGGCTGCACTAACTTCAGCAATTGCCTCCCTCAGGATCGTAGTTGGAGAATTCCTGAGTGGCCATATGGAAGGTATGTCGCGCTAGTTAATACTTTAATGAAAACACTTTTTACATCTTCTGCTTCGCTCTATTTTTCGAGACTAATCTTACAAATTCTAAACCTATATTTATATTCAAATTCCTTATCACTATACATTCGTCCTAATTACTATTTACGAGTACTATGAATATCTTACATACTATTTGCATATATCGATTACATACATTGGTCATTACCTCCTATCAGTTATTATTTTGTACTCGTAAAGATAATTAGGCTTCTTAACCTAATCTTATCTTAGTAAAAATGAGTGACTCATGTCATGTCATCAAACGTGTTTGCTTCGTTTGATAACGTTCCTTAACTCACCCCTTTGTTAAAATGAAATGTCCTCATTTCAAAACATCTAAGCTTGGAGTCGGCGCATTTCAGTTTCATATGCTTGCTCAAAAATTCTAAGTCGTTTAATATTCTTTTGTAGTTGTAGGAATGTACATATTTTTACACATGAATATATAATTAAAGTTAATGTTATGAATACTAAAATAAAATATAAACTGAACTTCCAAGGATGGTCTTCGATTGGTATTAGAAACTTATACATCGTTTGTATGTTAGAAAATTTATAATTAGATTCAGATGTCAAAATGCTTAATATTTTTACTTGTTCCTTTCGATGAGCATATATTACATTTTTTATTTGTTGGTCATGGTTTATAAATGTCTTATTATCTATGGTTGTACTGTAGTTGAATTGAATAAGATGTGGACCATTTATTTTTTTACCATTCCATATATGTTCGTTATCTACTATAATGTTACCATGGTCTAGTACTTGTATGGGAATATTATTTTCTTGAATAACATTGCAATGAGCTTTTTGTTTTAATAACAATTGAATAGTGCATTCATCATTTGGTTCTTGTTTACAAATATTGGTTCCTATATAATTTTTACAATTCGATAAGTTAGTAAATTCATTATTACATTTAGCAATTTTTTGTTTAAGTTCATATTTTCCGTGTTTGAATGCTAGAGGGATTAAATTATACATTTGGCATTTATTTGTTATTATTGGGTATTTGTAAATAGTAACAATTGCACTATTGAATATGCAAACATGGATATCAGAGTATTCTAATATATTTATTATCGGTAAATCGTATAATTGATTGTTAATTACTTCATTAATGTCTTTAAGATTCAGTGTTCCAGAAAAGAAGTTTCCCATTTTCGCAAAATTAATTGTATTTGTGATAGCCTCTAGTTCTTCATACACTTCTCTAATTATCAAACTTTCGGTAATAGATTCTGGGTCGAGTGTTTCTAAAATTTTCTCAAACTGTGAATTTATCTCCTGTTGTTGGTTATTGTTATCAATGAGTTGATTGAGTCCTGTCTTTATTTCAATTAGGTCATCGTGATCTGGTGTTCCTGTTATAAATTTTAAAACTGAACCTAAAAAGTTAAGGGCACGTTTTGCACGATGTTCAGGAGAAATTAATTGGGTTTTGAGTCTTTCTATTTTATTAATAAGTATGCTTTCCTCTTGGGTTTGTTGTGAACTGTATTGGTTTTTCATTATTTTTTCGTATGGTGCTAATATGACAGAGAGGTTAGCTACATGGTAAAGGTAGGCTGTACTGTAAATAAACACGTTATCCGTTTCAGTTAGCACATACTTTTTGTTCACTAAACTCGTAATTGTATCGGAAAATCCTACAGAAAATATGGAAAAGATTACGAATATTATTCCGATGGATTGCATGGTGTGCTATCCTTTCGTATGCTATCTTTATGTATGATTCTCCCTCTCACTGTGAGAATCGTGTCCCCACGGTCTTCTTTCACCTTGTGTTTGTTGTATTTTGTTGCAAGCTTGTTGCGCCGATCTGTCTTGCTGTATATTATATCACCTGGTTTATAACTTATTACTTTTCTATTTTTGTTATGATATTGAAGAAGCTTACCCTGTTTTTGCCCGAGTGTTTCCTTGATGCCAGGATATTTTTCACGATTGAAAAATACTTCTTCAGGCTTGTACCCTGTAGAGGAGTGGATAGTCCGATTATATTGCCGAACAGCGTTAAATATTTCCTCACCAGGTGCGGATTTATTTTGAGCGGCTAAACTTTGGCAAAGTTCGATTAAAGTGCTATGCAACCGTTCTACTTGAGCGTTGGATGTTGAGTGATGAATTGGCGTTACCGAATGCGTTATCTGTAGTCGGTTGTATACTGACTTGACAATGCTTCCGTTAAATACACTTTCGTTATCTGTCATGAGATATTTGGCGTTCGGATATATTTGAGCAAGCACCTCTTCTATATATTCATGACAGTCTATCTTTGTGTCAAGTTTACGCAAAAAACAATATTTAGAGTATCTATCTATTGAACTGAGATACTGCTTGTTATTAATATGAAATATGTCCATTTGTATGTATTCTCCTACTTGGTTTGGTATTGGAGTTTTTCCTATAGGTTGCTTATTAGGTTGACGTTCATACTTGTGTTGTAAACATATTTCACAACTTACAGCTTCTTTCTTACACATCTCTTTAATGTTAGGCCAGAAAGTAGTAAGTAATATTTCTTGTGCGTTATTTTTGTAATTTCTATGTGCACGGTTATGTGTTTGTGTGACTATTTCTTTTTGCTCGTTTATGGATGTAACATCAATTAGTTGATTTTGAGCTAGTACAAACTTATAGTTTGGGAAAGTGCTGCTGATTTCATTCTTCAAATGGAAAAAAATTTCATCATCTATTTTAAATGCGTTTGTAACATTCAAACTAATGACATCCTTTAATTTGGCTAACAAATCTGGTATATCTATAAAAAATATTGTATGTCTAGATCGACCAGAAAATATTGTTTCGGATAGAACCTGATTTTTTTCCTTATCTTGTTGTAGAATTATTTGATTTTTAAAGGAGTTAAGTGGCTGTTTAACTTTTTTAATAATTTCATTTGGCGAACTTCTTTGTGAATGATCTGAACAATCTGTAGTGCTATTGATTTGCTGACGTGAAAGTGCATCGGCTACGACATTTTGCTGTCCAGGTTTATAGACTAATTTGGCACCATATTCTTCAATTAAATTTTTCCAGCGTTTTAATTTTGCATTAGGGTTTTTCTCAGAAATGGAAAATATTAATGATTGATGGTCCGTATAAATTGTTAGATCTGCTACACCGTACAAATAGTTTCTTAGCTTTTGTAGGGACCATACAATTGCAAGTAACTCTTTTTCATTTGTACTATAATTTTGTTCGGTTTCGTTTAATGTTCTTGAAATAAATGCAATTGGTTGACGATTTTGAGCCAAAACCGCTCCAATTGCGAAATTACTAGCGTCTGTTGTCAAATTGAAGGGTTTAGAGAAGTCTGGTTGGAAAAGTTCAACCTGTTCTTGTAATGAATTTTTAATTGTTTCTAAAGCTTCCAATGCTGCTGTGTCCAAATGTACAATTGTCTTGGCACTTTGATTTTTTGATACCATTCCTAATTCTCCCCTTAAATGAATAATTAATGGCTTCGTAATCTTAGCAAAATTCTTTATGAATTTTCTATAATAACTTGCTAGTCCTAGGAAAGATCTCAATTCTTTTAATGTTTTAGGTTGTGGATAATTTTTTATAGTTTCAACTTTTTTAGGGTCAACTGTTATCCTGTTGTGTTTTACAATATGCCCTAAGTATTCAACTGAATCCTGGAAAAAATGTGATTTTTCGTCAGAAATTTTCATGTTTGCATTGTGTAATGCGTTAATTATTGTCCGGATATGTTCCATGTGTTCTTCGGGTGTCGAAGAATATATTAACACGTCGTCAATATAAACATAAGCGAATTTGCCAATGTAGGGTCTAAGAATATCGTCGATGCATCGTTGAAATATGGATGGGGCATTCTTTAGTCCGAATGGCATCCTAATAAATTCATACTTCGCACCATTGACAGAAAATGCTGTCTTCTCACGATCAGATTGTTTAATTAATATCTGAGGGAAACCTGATTCCAAATCAATTGTGGAAAAAATCTTTGCCTTACCTAAGTTTTGTATAGTCATATTTACATCTGGAATAGGATACCTGTCAGTAATCGTATGAGCGTTAATTTTTTGAAAGTCAACAACCATCCGTTTTTTGGGTCTGCCTTGGTCATCGGTGCCCTTTTTTGGAACAGTCCATATGGGTGAATTATATGGGCTTTTGCTTAGTTGAATTATACCGTCATTTAATAGTTTCTCAATCTCTTTCCTGACAAAGTCGTGATCCGAAATGGGATATGGATATTGTTTTGTCCATATTGGATCCTCTGATTCAGTCCTAATTGATGCTTCTATAGTGGTTGTAAAAGGCAATGTTTCACTAATATATTTATTTCTTCTCATAAGTTCATCAACCTGATCTTCGAAATTCTCATTATTAATGGTATAATTAATCTTTGGTTCTAAAACAATCTTTTTTCGATATTTTAAGCTATAATCAAATAAATTTATCTCTGCTTTCATTTGGCGTAGTCCCTGTACTCCAAGAATCATGTCAAAATCGCTAAGTTCATTAATTTCGAAAAAAGTTAGGTGATGACCATACATTGTGATAATTTTTTTAGTATATATGACTGAGTAGCCATGTAAAGTTTTAGTTCTAAAGGGTTTTATTTTAATTGATTTTCCTATTTTACACGTTGAATTTATATAATTATTAGTAGATCCTGTGTCCACTAATAGGGTAACGGGTGTGCCTGTTATACCGCACTTTGTTTGGATGCAAGGCAACCCGTTCAATCGCCTAAAAAAGTACTGCCTGACTCAAAATGTTCTTCATATTTGACAAAATCTACTGACCCTAAATCTTCTTGTCTAGTCTGATTAATTCTTTGCATATTATTTTGCCATGTAGCAATATTTTGATTAGATACCCCGTCTCTTCTACTTGAATTTTTATAATTCTGGTTTACAGCACTGTTATAATTTTTATTTGTTTGTACATACCGTCTGGAGTCATCTACATCCATTGGAGCAGCTGCAGGTTGCGGTTGTTGAGGCTGATTGTTGTAATTTCTTGGGTTCGAATTGTGCCCCTGCATCCTTATATTTGCCTTGTACTGATGATTGTTTCTGCCGTCTTGATGTTGAATTGGTTGAGTATTTCGTCTTTGATTGTAGCTATTGTTGGAACTTGATGATGCCGCTTGAATCTCGAACTGTTGATTTACGTTGTCGTGATAAATTGTAGACGCTATCGCATACGCTGTTTCCAAGTTACATGGATTGTTGCTATATAACGTCCCGCTGGTGTATTTCGAATTTAATCCAAGGATAAATGTCCTGACTGCTTCTTGATTGGCGAAAACTTTCATTGCTTCATTGTTTTGGTCAGCAGACATCTCAATTTTTGATAATACCAAATTGAGTGCCTTTGATAACTCACTATGGAACTCTGCGAGTGTTTTTTTACCTTGCACAATTGCCTTCATTTCGTCCATTAAAACGTATAAAGGACGTTGATCACCAAAAGTATAATCTAGTCGGTTGATTATTGAATAAAAATTCATTTTCGTGTTGTGGTTCGTGAGAATATCAGCTGCTGGTCCTGTGATTTTGGTTCTGACGATTCCCAGGGCGCTATAGTATCTCGGATGACTACTGAAGTTTTTTATTGCCTCCATGAAAGTCCATACTTGGGATCTCCATGATCTGTATTGAGTTTTATCACCATCAAACTTTGGCAAGGATTTAAATAGTTCCAAATCAATTTCTTTTGCATCTTCAATGTTCAATGCAATATCTTCTAATTCGACAATCGTTGTTGTTTGGGGAAAGTTCCTTTCCATTAATGTTAACCTTTCGGTAAATTCTTGTTGTTGTTGTTGCATGACTCCGAGTAAAGATGAGATTTGTGCGTGGAGCTGGGCCATTTGTTCTTCCATTTCGATAGTTGGTGTTGTACTTCGATTTCTATCAAAAATTTTGTGTTTCTTCGGAATCCGCAGGCTTCGTAATAGATCCAGCTTTCACTTTTTCGAAACTCACTGTCCACTCACTGTCCTGTCCAATATTTCAGGATCTGCAGGATTTCAGTTCAAAGTAATATCCACTGTTTCAGGATCTTTACTTCGATATTTGCTACTTTTTTTCTGCACTTTTTTCAAGCATATAGTGCTGGAAGTCCTACTTCCCGTGGAATTTTTTAAATTTATTTTATCCTTTTTTTCATCGGATAAAAATGGCTTAGACCGGTTTGAGCCCCCAGTTAATACTTTAATGAAAACACTTTTTACATCTTCTGCTTCGCTCTATTTTTCGAGACTAATCTTACAAATTCTAAACCTATATTTATATTCAAATTCCTTATCACTATACATTCGTCCTAATTACTATTTACGAGTACTATGAATATCTTACATACTATTTGCATATATCGATTACATACATTGGTCATTACCTCCTATCAGTTATTATTTTGTACTCGTAAAGATAATTAGGCTTCTTAACCTAATCTTATCTTAGTAAAAATGAGTGACTCATGTCATGTCATCAAACGTGTTTGCTTCGTTTGATAACGTTCCTTAACTCGCTCGGCCGTGGTCGTTCAGCCATCACTCTACGATACTACATTTAGCGCTCGAAGTTCAAGTCTCGGCGCGGTCAAAAACTGCACTATAAATTTAAATGATTAATTATTAGTTTATGGTAGAAGAACCTAAGTCAATTTGACTTGCACTTCACGGGTTACCAAACTAGAAGACAATTAATTGGTCCTATGACCGTTGCTCGTTGCAGAAAAGCAAGTTCTACTAGGCATTTGTCGGTTTTAGGACTGTGGACTTTTAATCATCTTTCTCCAGACGTAAAACTAAATTTGAATTACATAAATTTTACTACTTTAGTTTACTATCTTTAATAAACATTACCTAGATGCGTTGCTAACTTCTTAGTTAAAATAAACTTTTTTCAATAAATATTTCGTCTTTGTTTGTTTTAGTAATAATGTTTTAACTGGATAATATATAGTATCTCAATAAAAAAAAAGTTTACTGAATTATAAAATTTCCGTTTTTAATATATTCTCTTCCAATTTTCTTTTTTAATTTAATCTTTCTTTTCAAGTACTAATTAAGTCAATCCTTCTTTACTAAAATATTAAAATTGTTAGATTCACACGAATTCAACATCGCACTCGCACACAAGTTCTACTTTTGCGAGTAAGCGAGCTAAAATTGTATTGTATATAAAGTATTGTAAGTATTATTAGAAAGCGAATAAATATTTATTATTATATCAGCCTGTGGTTTTGAATAAAATCAAATTGACAACACGACGGCTAACTTACTCGTATATTATTATTTTCGTCTTTATTGGAGAAATAGCAATTCTCGCCAAAAGCTAGCTATATGCCTAAATTTAAGCAAACTTCCCGGTAAAACATCTTGCATTTACGTTCAAGGAAAATGTTCTTCTCTTGCTAGCCAATTGTTGGGACATGTCCAAGTTCCTGTTGTGCAACATTTGCCAAACTCTTGCCATTCGACAGTGTGTACCGCGCCAAAAACTTGAAACTGTGCTTGAGCAAACATTATCCTGTGAGTGCTCTCTACGATGTCGGGGATAGGATTTCGTTGTTTACCCATGCCATCATGTATGAAACTATTGACATTTGCATTTTGCTCCTTCTGTGGGGTCTCTGCTCAAGCATAATGCAATGATACGACACTGTTCCATATTGGACGGAGAATTGCACCGCTCGTATCCTGGCGAGCCACTACAAATTAAACATCTGTCGAAACAGAAATACTCCCTCGCCCGATTTATCCTGTAAATAAATACTTATGTATGGTCCGTAACGATACTGTTTGGAATGTGTGCTATGCTGTTGATGGGGTTCCGACAATGGTTATGGAACGAGTGCGGTAGTTTGTAGGTGCATGTCTGCACAAAATGAACCAATAACTTTACGTAGCGACATAACAATAGCGACTATCGTAATTTGGACAGAATTTACTGCACTTAAGGATGCCTTTAAAACGTATTCGACACCGCTATGCGGTAACATTTAATTTATGTGAAATCGGTTTATTAATGCATTTACGGAGATATTGGGGTACTGAAATTTATTCGGAGACATAATGTAGAAAGGTCGGTCAATTTGCTGTTTTCCATTGGATTTTGTGGTGAGAGTTTTTTTCTATAATTAATGTTATACTAGATCATCTGACTACGCTCACAATTTTCACCATTTTGATCATTTTTTTTTCACGGTTACTAATCCGGAGGGATTGATTTTAGACGCGCCAGTGTTTTAACAGAGTGTTAACAGTGCACTGATGGTATGTTAGAAGTGCATTAACAGTATGTCAACAGTGGGTTAACAGTGCATTAACAATATGGTAACAGTGCATCAACTGTATGCTAGCAGTTCATTAGCCACATGTTAAGTCCATAAACAAAATATTAACAGTCCAGTACCCGTGTGGTAACAGTTAATTAACACTATGTTAGCAGTCTATTTGCAAAGTGAAGTGTAAAGTAGCGGTGCTAAAGTCTACAGTACATTCATGGTTTCTATGAATACGAATTGCTGAATTACACATTCTAGATTATATATAGTATTTTCACAACACAGCTACTAAGAATTTGCAATTCGAACGAAATCAATAGCCAGCGCAGTGATATAATGAATCATTGCACAAACTTTCACGTCATTTTGTGCAGTGGTTTAGAGAGTCTAAGTGTTCGTACATACCCACATTCCCTTTCGTCGGGTTACTGCAAAACCAAGCTAACTAAATTTTTGTCAATTTTGAGTACAGTGCAGTTTTGTGCTTAAAAAGTGCTCAACTGTATACTGTCAAAGCCACGAAAATGTCTAATGCCTGTAGGAGCGTGATCCGTTGGGGTAAAAAGGTAAAAACAAAAGCACTTTCGACTACTTCGAATTTCACCAAAGTAAGATAAGAGCACCTATACTTTAATATAATATTCTTGTACAGCTCACAAATATTTGTGAATCTGCACAAACTAGCTGTGAACAACAGCTAGAACAACGAGAGATCTCGAAGCGGAACAGGTCCCAAGATGAGGGGACCCAAGACGCAAAGAAGGTCAAGGTTGCTAAGCAAGCAAGCTTTGCCGCTACCGTGAGCCAACCAGGGATCAGCTCGGTCAGCACGCCAAGCAAATCTTACAGTGGGGTGGTCAGAGATCACCTACAGGTCGCGCTGGTCGACAGATACTCGACCGGTGGTAAGCTCTCGACAGAAGTGTGGGTCAAGATCGAAGCGAAGCTGTCCGATCTGGTCCTTGACTATTTACTAACCAATCGAGGAGGTCCGCGATCTTGCTTTGACTCATCAGAGACGGTTAGAGGATACCGAGTACTTAAATGCGAGGACGAATTCTCGAAGAATTTTATGGGTCAATGCGTCATCAAAATCAGCGACGACTGGGGGGCTTGAAGATCGAGCTCATCCCGGCCATGGACCTCCCGAAGAAACCCAGGGCTTGCATTTGGCAACCTACCATGCCGATAGAGGGACCAAAGCTTCTCCAGGGACTACGCCTGCACAATCTTAAAGTTCCGATGCACGACTGGAGCGTGATAAAGGCAGAGGAGCCCCAAAAGCAGAGTCAATCCTTCCTGGTCCTCATCAACGAAGAGTGCATGCCAGCACTTGAGGAGGCTGATTTTAAACTCCACTTCGGCATATGGTACGCCAAAGTAAAGTTTTTTGGACCTAATTCCGAAGGCGAACTGGATCCGGTGGACGGAGCTTGGGAAGATGGATGTCGGTACAAACAACCACAATAGCGATGTTGAAGGTAGTGCAGATTAACCACAAGCACTCTAAAAGTGCCTCGGATAATCTTCTGGTCTTCCTTAAAGAGGAGGACATCGACATCGGCCTTGGACAGGAGCCATGGATTCATGCTGAATCTGTCAAGGGACTCATGGACAAGCAGTACAATCTGTTTTACAACAAAAGTAACCTGAACCATGGTAAACCAGGAACTTGCATTTTAGCCAAAAGTGCAAGTACCTGGAGCAACTTGTGGCATTTACCACATCCAGGAAGGCCAACCTGCTGATAGGTGTGATGCCAATGCACGACACACACTGTGAGGGAGCACCGAAATCAACGATAGAGGTGAGTCCCTGTTTCTTCTTCTTCTTCTAAACACTAACCTCGTAGTGTGTAATAAGGGGTACGCCTACAAAAGCTAATAAAAACACCACGAATTGAGTTTGCAGTTGCAAACGCAATTCGTGGTGTTTTTATTAGCTTTTGTTTGTAAAATAATTTGCGTGTACCGTTTCTGTTAATCCATAAACATCTTTAAGGTTGAAAAATGGAGAGTATCCGAGTTGAGATACTTTTCGGACCACAACTGGATACTTTTCAATTTAAGTGTTTCCAGGGAGACACCAAAGCCTTACACAAACCCCAAGAGGATCGACTAGAAGAGGTTCAGACAGATCTTTACAGCGAAACTGTGTGATATACCTAATCCCTCAATAGACTCCGTGGAGGAGCTGGACAAGGAGGTTGAATCTTTTGAGAAAGCTATGAAAGTATTGTAGCTTTCCAAATCTCATGTCCGGCGAAAAGAAGTAAGAAAACTCTTCCCCCATGGTGGAACGAAGACCTCTCAGGAAACTGACTAGGGAGATCTTCAATATTTGCAACAAGCACAGGTCCTGGCAGCCGTATAAGGACTGCCTAAAAATATACAAAAAAGCCATTAGAATGGCTAAAGCCCAAACGTGGGAGGACTTCTGCCAATCTTTGGATAACATCAAGGACACAGCAAGGATCAGCAAAATCCTGTCCAAGGAGCACAATCCATCCTTATTGAAAAGAATGGATGGCACTTGAACGGAATCCAGTTCTGAGTCCCTTGAGCTCCTTCTAAACACACATTTTCCAGGCTGCAAAGAAACTTGTACAGAGCCCAGAACCGAGTGATGCGGAATACGCGCAGAGTGAATTTGTGCAATCACAGAGAAAAGAATATCCCGGGCAATCAACAGCTACTCCCCCTTCAAAACTCCCGGGCCAGACGGCATACTGTCCATTATGCTGCAAGAATTACAAGATCTAGTAGTTCTTAGGCTGCTGGTGTTCTTTTTTCTCCGACTCAACCACGTCCCCCAGTCGAGACGACGAGTTCGAGTCGTATTCATACCACAGGTAAGGAAGAGAGGACATGAAAGTGCGAGGGCATCAATCCTAACAAGGCCTACTCAATTGCCCTAACCCCTTGTGAGTGTGGGGCATAGCGCGTCAACTGTTCCATGTGGCCCAGTTGACGTTTCGTTGGCATAAATTTGTTTCAGAGAATGCAGTTGCCAGCATGCACCTCCTGGACATCCATGGCCACGAACGTCGTCGTGGACGGGATTCGAACCCGAAACGCCGGTAATCAAACATGAGACTGATGCCTCAACACACTGCGCTACCGGTCGCCCCAAGGAAGGGATTAAAGTGGTCACGTACGTGAATGATGTGGCAATGGTAGTGTCAAGAATGTGCCTCTCCGTGATAAGTCAAATCATGGAAAGGGCTCTGGATATGGTGAGCGCCTGGGTCACAAGCTGTGGACTGGGCGTTAATCCAGGCAAGACTGAACTGATGCTATTTAGCATTAAAATCAAAGTATCGCATTTTACCCTCCCTAAACTAAACGGTCAGTTACTCCAACTATCACCCAGCGCAAAGTATCTAGGTGTTATTTTAGATTCGAAGCTCAGCTGGAAGTTAAATATTGAGGCCAAACATGGTCCTTTGGATGTACACAGCAGTAGTCCCTCCTATTCTCTCATATGGGTCGTTAATTTGGTGGCCAGCACTTGCTAAAGGATATAACATAACAAAACTTGGCAGGGTGCAAAGGACGGCATGTCTTGGCACTACAGGTGCCATGCGAACTTGCCCGAGGGAAGCGCTAAACGTGATCCTGCATCTTCCACTAATAGACCTCTTTATTAAACAGCTGGAGGCGGGCAGTGTAGTCAGGCTCAGCGACTCGGGAACCTGGTCTGCCAAACCGTACGGCTATAGCAACATCCTCAACCAGTTGCCACGAAATCTGGTCAACGTAAAAACAGACTTCACTGTGCCCAAACTGAAGTTTAACAGTAGCTTCTTTGCCAAATTCCCCACCAGGGCTGAATGGAGGGGGGACGAGGTGGTGAAGGACTTTGGCATCACAAATTTCACCGACGGGTCGAAAATGGACTGCGGCGTTGGTGCAGGAATCTTTTCTGAAGCACTGAATATCTCGGAGAGTTATTGGTTCCCGGACTATGTCAGCATTTTCCTGGCGGAAACTCTCGCAATTATGAAGGCGCGTCTCATTCTCAAAGATATACCAGATAACTAGAACATCGCCATTTGCTCAGACAGCCAGGCCGCTGTCAAGGCACTGAACTCGGTGAGTACTTCCACCAAACTGGTCGAGCGGTGTGGGGAAGAGTTAACTCGCCTTGGCAGACGGCTCAATATAATCCTGCTCTGGGTGTCTGGACATAGAGACAGTGAGGGAAACGAAGAAGCCGACGAGCTGGCAAGGAGGGGGCCGTACGAAAGCTCTCATGCGGAATCTGTTTGTATTTCGCTGAGAACTGTTAAGAGCAAGATCTCCTCTTACTACCTCAATATTGCGGATTCCAAATGGCGGAATCTGCCCACCTGCGCCGTATCAAGAAAGATATGACCCTCCTATGACAGTAGGAAAACATGAGCTATTAACCTGTACCTGTCCTGTAGAGATGTCGCCAGGCTCACGGCGAACATGCAATAAGACTTGGCATCCCTTATAATCCGCACTGCCGAAACTGCGAAAATGAGGATTAGAAAGAAACCTTCACTCACTTCCTCTGCGGATGCCCGGCCATTGCTAGGGCCAGACATCGAGCATTGGGTGAGGCCTTTTTTGTTAACCTGGGGGATGTATCGGGGGTGAAGATCAGAGAGCTGCTATACTTGCTGAACTCCTCCTGTTGGATCTAGGCTCCTTGCATCCCTTGTTAGTTCAACCATCTTCTTATAAACGATTTTGCCGAGGTTTGCGGTTACAAAACGGCGCTTTCGCGCTAATTGGGCTCTGGCAAGCTGTGCTTCAGCCACCGGTTATACCAACCAACCCACCGGCTATGTGCCACTTATCTTAATTCACTATATAAACTTAGGAAGCTCCCGGGAGTTATAAAACAGATAAAATATTCAAAACTACTTAAAATTAGAGGAACTTAACGTATTTTGTTCGTAGCATTTATAACATACATATTGCATTTGGATGTACTCTAACGGGCTTGCCGTGAATCTCGGTTGGAATAATTTACCTTATGTCAACAACCATGGTAATTTCTTTCAGCTTGGGGGCATTCTCTAATGGCGGAAGTGTATAGAAGGGTCCTCCGCAAAGGTAGTGTGCTTTCTCCCTTCCTTTGGAACCTAGCGTACAATAGGTTGCTTTGGACTCGAAGGAGATTGGTTACAAGGTAACAACATACGCGAATGATATTTCTATTGCCATCTCAGGTCAATCCACAAATGGTAAATCAAATGGTTCGTGGCCACCATCAAACCACGCAAAAATAAAAAATAAAATATTTTCCGATTTTTCGACTGAGACCCCCCTTAACAAACCGAGTCATATGATACCTATCTTGTCTGAACAGTCGATGACCGAATTTGCTGCCACCGTTGCGAAATCAGGGTTTCTCAAGGAACCGACATACCCACTTTTGTTAACATCACGCACAGCATGGATCATTGCTTGTGCCTGTGCATCATATGAATATGTACATATATGGAACGGGCAAAAAACGTATTCACTTTGAAAATAATATTTAGTCCACGGACTTCATATATATTACAATTGAGCGTAACAATAATGCGAATAGTTCGACGAATATTCCAGCGTAACTAAGGGGATAAGGAGCACCCCTACAAAGGATCTACTAGCCTTCATTAGGCTGGTTGAGGGTCTTTTGGATTAATTAAGGCTATGGCACAATAGATCTCACGGTCGCAGTGCCCACCCTTGGGTATCTTAGCCTGTCCTTGTTATTATTATTATTAAGGGGATCATGAAAAGTTTACACGCTAAAAACCAGAACCATTTTCTAAAACTAATTCAACTACAACTTATTAATAATTCTCTCTATTATGTTAAATCATCATCATCGTGGCGCGACAGCCCGACGTCGGGCCTTGGCCGCCTGGATCGTTGTCCTCCAATTATCTCGGTCACGTGACCGCGTCCTCCAATCTTGGAAGCAGCTACTGGGCCTCGGTGGCCACATATACTGAGCTCTCCCAACGAGATTTCGGTTGTCTAGGCAGTCTCACTGCGTCGACTAGTTTTACATTCATTACTCATTGTCATTACTGTTAAATTTACCTAGCGATTTTTTTCGCAGTGAATAGTTTTCATAGCAGGCTGTGGGAGTGTCAAGTGATTTTCCAAAAAATCATAACCGTCACTGTCTTATACGCGATAATCGATATTTCATTATCGCGTGCAAAAAGTCTACAGAACACGAACTTCTCGTGAGTAAATACTATACAGCACTTCACTTTCTAAAACTATACCACAAACTTCGTTTATTTTTTTCCCTGAGCGTCAAAACATCGGAACTCTTTAATTACTTAACGCCACATTGCTTTTATTTTGCAATATCATCGATTTACTAAGCTTTGTCCTCCATGTTCATACGACATCCTAATGAAATGTTCGACGAAAATGAGGCTAGGATTTCTACACACCCTTTTATTCAAGTACATACTCGAATTATCAAGATGAATTTTATCCGCCCTGAACATGTATTCACACATATGAATGAAAGTAATAAATCCTTGCACCTGTTTTTATTCATCGTCCTTGCATGCTATCGCTGTTATTATTAATTTTATTCCGGATATCCTGGCTGAAATTGAGGTCGTTGAATGAATATTCGAAGGAGTGTAGGATTCATAAGTAGAGCTCCCTCTTTTGGACATATATTAAATTGACGGTTTTGATGTGAACAGTGTATGAGTCAATATCCTGAAAGCGAATTCCAGCACAAAAGACCACTTCGCACAAGCGAAGAGTTTTGCTTGCCTTCATCTCTGCTCAGCTAAAATAAATGTACGGATATTTATAGGTAGACATGTGCTCCGCATATAATAAAATCAGGACACATATAATACATGCTACTTGTATGGGTATGGGATACACGCGATATGGACTTAATGCGTTTTCATTTCTTTAAGTTCTCTATCTGGGTTGACTCTCATCTTGTCGGCATAAGGATGCCGACGGAATCCTTGAGGATATCAGACACTTGATGCGTAGATTTCCATGCGAATAACGACGACATAGACGTGGGAAAGGATGCTCTTATGTTAGTGTCGTCCTTAAGCTAATAATAGCTACCTTATATTTGTACAGAGCAGATCAGAGCAGCACAAGCGGCGAAAAAACGATACAGAGCAGATTAGAGCAGGACAAGCGGCAAAAAAAAACGATACAGAGCAATAATATCGAGGATAAGTTCTTATTGGCAGTTTTTAATGCCCACTATTAGTCCCTCTCTTAGTCATACTGATGATTTTTTTTTAAAATACACAAATCTTTCAGGATATCGGATGGCGCAACGGTTAGAACGTTCGCCTTCAACGCACTGGGCCCCGGTTCGATTCCGGGGATTTACGTGTCGGACTATGAGCCCACTCAGCTGTTAAAATGAGTACCCATTATGGGGTAAATAACTCGGTTGAGCGTGTTGCTGATCACATACCCCTGCACAAAAATCGTCACGATCTAGAAAATGAGATGATGCTAACTCATCTCGAGGCCGTGGTTCAAATTGGACTGTTGCGCCAGTTATTTATTTTATTTTATTTATTTCAGGATATCATTAAAGCCCACCGATAGCAGCCCATAAAAAAAATGTTTTCGAAAAAAAAAGTCGCAAGAAAATCTATTGTATGGTTATATGCAATCTGACAGTTCAATTATAATGAATTTGCCAGCATCACTCGAAAACTTTAACTCCTGTGCCGTCTACATTTTAAAACACGAGACTACAGAAGGAAGTAAAATTCCTGCACTAGCCGTCTATAAAGAGCAGCTCAGATAAAGTTGATAGTGTAATTATATGGTGTTGATCTGCTCTGTTCTGCACGGCTGTTAAAAAAAACGCACCTTTTGTCTCAACATATACGCACAAATTTATTGCTGTCCATTGTCGCTTCTAACGAGACGCTAATGATTGCCATACTGTGCGTTATAAAAGAAAGGCTGTAGACAGGTGGAGCATTATAAGAGTACTTGTAATTTAGAGCAAAACGGCCGACTTAAGTTAAAACCGCCTGTTTAGATAATAATGTATATCCTAATTAGGGTGGCCAGATGATAATATCGAAAAACGGGGACACATAAACAAGACCCTCCTCAAAATCTCGGAAATAATAAGAGACCCTAACACAAAACAAAAAACTTCATAGACAAAATGAATGATCTGCTGATTGCCTCAACCCCTCCAGGGCCATGGGAGCGTCAAAATGCAAATTGTTGCAGTTCTGGAAGTATATAAATTTTGGATAGTGCAGTTGCTAGCATACAGCTCCTATCCGTACAGCCGTCTTTTGCTGACAAGCTTGGTAAGCTGTGGGAGTTCTTATATCCCTGTTTATTTTTTATACCTTTCACGAATTCGGGTATATTAACTTTGTCATGAAATTTGCAACACACATATATATATATATATTCTTGGTCAGTGTGAGTGGCTGTTACTTTCCAGTAGGGAAAGAAAAACACAAGTAGCGCTAGGTGCGCCGTTTTGATGCCACACACCTCATAAGAGGAATAAACCGTTGCTATCAAGAACGTTCTGAGGTATTCGTCCTCAGATTCATCCTGTGGAGTGAAGAAAACGGATCATCTCCCCGATACTCTTCGAGGAGATGTCGGATATATTATGGAAGAAAGCACTGCCCAGTTCTTGATGTATGTTTCTTGCAAAAGCCGGGCATTTGTACGAGAAAAGGATCAGAGTTTCCTCCTTCTCCTCATTCCTGCAGGTTCGGTAGAACATTTTGTAAGGCATACCCAATCTGGTCGCGTGCACTCCCACCGGCCAATGCCCCGTCGAAACCGCTGTAACTTTTGCGACATCGGAACGGGTTCTCTTCAGAAGGGCGTTAGATTTGCGTGCATATGATGGCCATAGTTTCTTAGACGTGCACACGTTGTCCCATCTCTCACTAGCCCGTGTCATGAAATATGTATGAATCTCCTTTTTTACGGCACTAAACGGCGGATAGACAGTCAGAGCCCTGTCTCGCCAGTTGATCGGCCCTTCTGTTCCCCTCTATGTTTCTTCCTGGAACCCATAGAAGAGAAACTCTGAAGAGGTCCGCCAGTTCAGCCGGTTCACTGCGGCATTGTTTGACTATTTTCGATGAGATTGTTATTGATTCCAGAGCCTTAATCGCGGCCTGGCTGTCTGAGAAAATCGCGACACTCCTAGTAGTTCCTGTGCTTCAACATCCTACACGCTTCCCTTATTGCCAACACTTCAGCTTGAAATATGCTTGCATAGTCTGGGAGGAGAAAAGACATTGATGCACTGAGATCCTCAGAAAAGACCTCCGCACCGACTCCACAATCCATCTTAGAGCCATCAGTGAATATTTTGCAGTCGTATCTTCCGGTCACCCCTCCATCACTCCATTCCGCTCTGGTTGAGAACCTTGTTACGAGGTGCGTTTCAAAGTCTACTTCGGTGACGATATAGTCTGTTGGCAACATGTGTCGAACTCCGACAGGTAGAGACTTCAGTACATTGCTATGCCCATATGGTTTGGACGTCCAACATCCAGACTCTCTTAGTCTGACAGCGTTGCATGCCGCGTTGAATTTTATTTGTAAGTCTAAAGGGAGTAGACCTAGGATTATATTAAGTGCATCCGCTGGACATGAACGCATAGCTCCCGTGACTGTGAAGCAAGCGGTTCTTTGCACTTTGCTCAATAGGTCAATATTATACTTCTTACCCCTAGTCTACACTCATCGACAAATCGTGCGATTGTCTATAAACAAATCGGGGATTTTGTATTTAGACAATCGAGAACTATTCGGAACATTTTTATGGACTTTGTTGCTCGTCCACATCTACATTTAGTTTCTGAGAGACATGGCAACTGAAATAGCGGCCTGTGGAATTGCTGCTTGTGTAGCCTTTATCTTTGCTAATGAAAAAGGGAAGAAAGCCCGCAGACGTTTGTTTATACGATTTTGAGGTATTGCTACAAATGGTTTGAAGTAAAATTTAAATACAAGGCACTAGATTTAGAGAAAGCATTCCACCTGCCCTCAGGTGGTAACGCATCGTTATCTGGCGAGTGGTGATTCATTTACTAGGCTTATGTATACATTCAGGGTTCCCAAGCAGACGATATCATTGTTTGTCCCGGAAGTTTGTAAAGCCATAATATCTTCGTTAAAAAACTTCGTGCTACTTCGTAAGTGCAAATAATAAGAAAGTGATAATTTTAGTCAAAACATTTATTAAAGTTAGAAAATATAAAAGAGTTGATATGTTTTCTCTGTTGTCCACATTTCAAAAATACTCAAATAAACGAAAATTATCTAACCGCACGCTATATGCTCTTGCGAAAACGACGAAATGTTGCACAAAATGTCTCAAGTTTTCCATTCTTGATGGGAACTCATAGACACAGGATAGACAACTCATAGACATGTACATGCAGTTGCAGAACACTCGAATTGTTCCCGATTTGTCTCTAAAAAATCGCAAAACCCTGTCTATAGACACGAGTTGCGGAACTTGTTTATGAGTGTGGACTAGGGGTTACGAAGAATTGGCCACCATACCAATGCTCCGTAAGCGAGAATAGGTCGCACTATAGCCGTGTACAGCCATAAAACCATCTTTGGCTGAGGACCCCAGCTTCTGCCGCAAGTTCTCCTGTAGGCATAAAGGGCTATATAGGCTTTCTGTGTACGATGCTCAATGTTCATCTTCCAACTAAGTTTCGAATCGAGAATCACTCCGAGACACTTAGCGTTGGCTGACAGTTTTAAAGAGTGGCCATTAAGTTGTGGGAGTTGAAACTCCGGTATTCTGGTCTTTGTGGTAAAGAGGACTAGATCGGTTTTTCTCGGGTTCACACTAAGGCCGCACTCTACAGTCCAAGTGTTTACTATGCCGAAAGCTCCGCTCATGATTTACCTCATCACTGATGGGAACTTACCCGAAACCAAAATTACCACATCATCTGAGTATGCAATTAATTTGACTCCTGATGTCTCTAGCTTTCTTAGGAGTCCATCGCTATAATCCAAAGCAGGGGAGACTTCGCTCCACCCTGAGGGGTTTCCCTGCGTATGTATTTGGTAGCTTGACATCCCCCAGCTTCGATTGAATCGTTCTGCTGTTTAGCATCGCTACTATCCAGCTGCTAAAACAAATCTCCATCCCAAGCTCGGTGAGAGACTTCTGAATGATATCAGTTCGGATGTTATTAAACGCGCCCTCAATGTCCTTGCTTTCCTAGGAGTCCTTGTTTTCTTAGGAGTCCGTCCATCGCTGTAATCCAAAGCAAGGAAGACTTCACTCCACCTTGAGGGGTTTCCCTGCGTATGTATTTGGTAGCATGACATCCCCCAGCTTCGATTGAATCATTCTGCAGTTTAGCATCGCTACTATGCAGCTGCTAAACAAGTCTCCATCTCAAGCTCGGTGAGGGACTTCTGAATGATATCAGTTCGGATGTTATTAAATGCGCCCTCAATGTCCAAGAAAGCAGCTAGAGTGTATTGTTTGTAGTACAAGTCATACTCAATCGTGCGTACCACCTCATGGAGAGCCGTCTCCGTCTACTTTCCCTTCAGGTACGCATGCTGGCCTATTGAAATGGCGATTTTAACAACAGCTGTCCAATATGGCTATCCAAGATTCGTTCCAGTGATTACGAAGGAAGTGCGGCTTATAGGCCCTAAGTCTTTTGGAGACTCATGACTACATCTGCCCGCTTTCGGAATGAACGTGACGCCTACACGTCTTCAAAACCTGGGTACATGGTACAAGCTCGGTGAGGGTCTTCTGAATGATATTCGGTCGGATGTTATTAAACGCGCCTTCAATTTCCAAGAAAAAGGCTAGAGTGTATTGTTTGTAGTACAAGTCATACTTAGTCGTGCGAACATCTCCGTCCCTTGAGTTACGCATGCTGGTCTTTTGAAATTGGCGATTTTAACAACAGCTGTCGAATATGGCTATACAAGATTCGCGAAAAACTGTTGATGGCCCAAGTCATTCTCCCTTCTGTGATAACCGATGCTATTTCCTCCCAAGAAAAGGACTGCTCAACTGACCTGTCAGTGACACAGCGGTCCTCGATGTCCGGGAAGAGTGTTGCCATAAGTAGTTCAAGGGTTTCAGACGCCGATTCGGTCCAGGCCCAGACGGAGCCTGGACCAAATCGGCGTTTCTTGATGAATGGCAGACAACTGTGACTTTTGGAAAGAATCTTGTGTAGCCTTGCTGAAGCTCCAGTGCTCTCAATGGTAGTAGTCACTCCAAGACTCCGTTCTGGCAGTTCTAATAGCTTTCTGGTATAATTTCAAGCAATCCTTGTATGACTGCCAGAACGTACGCTTATAACAAATGTTAAAGATATCCCTAGTTAACTTACAGTTTGAACAAGTCCTCGTTCCACCATGGGGGAAGGGTTTTTTTTTGTATTTCGCGGGAAACGAGATTTTGTATCCCATGTCCTTAGCTTTTTCGAAAGTCTCGATCCTAGACTCCAGCTCTTGTATGGACTCTATGCTGAGGCTGATCGTTCTTGAGAGTTTGGAGGTTATAAAATGCCTAAACTTGTTCCAGTCGATTTTCTTGGGTTTCCTGTACGGTTTCGCCTCCTCTACCTTGAGAGCGGCCGTAAAGAGTATCCAGCTATGGTCCGAGAATGACTTTAGGTTAGAGACCTTCCAGTCCTCCACTTTGATGGTCTCATTATTAGTCGATGAGTCGATTAAACTTTGTCCGGCTGTCTGTCTGTCTGGTTTTAAGCAAACTCTCAGCTTTGAAGCTATCGAACTGAAATTTTCTACAAAGCCTCCTTTTTATTGCACGCTTTGTATATGTCGGATCCAACGGAATCGGACCATAACGTCACATATATGCCATTGGAACGACCAATCCAGGAGTCTGTGTTTGTGAGGAAAACATTTTTGTTTTTAAAGATACGAGTATCTTTACTAAATTTCAAATTAATTAATTGCATGTACTACCAAACCACATTCCGGAATTTGGTTTAAATCGGACTACCATATCATATAGCTGTGATAGAAACGACCGATCAGAAGGTACATTTTTGTTAGAAAAACTTTTTATTTCGAAATGTACATATCTTTAACAAATTTCACATTAATAGATCATACAGTAGTTTGCTATATTATTAGAGACAGTACACACAATAAGGTATTTTTCAATCTTTTCTGCTGGTACCATTTTAAATACATTTTTTTCGCGAGTTTTTTTTTTGTGCAATAGTTTCAACGTGAGTAATGAATAACTTTTTTCAATCTTAATGAGAGAAATTTATTTTTGTGAGCCTTTATTCATGGTAACCTCAAAACCGCTACTTTCTGGTATAGGTAAGACTTTAGAAACGTCTCCAAGCAAATGTCAACAAATTCGGACATTGTTATTGCACTCCACACATTCTCAGCGGAAGATAGCAGCTATAACGGGTGTTTCGAAGTCGGTCGTCAACAGAATTAAAATATATACGGATGAAAACACTCACCTGGAGACGAACCGTGGAGGAAAATGTGGCAGGCAAATAGTCACCACTCCCCGTACTGATATAAAAAACATAAAAGAACTACGATTGGGGTAAACCCCAATCATGCAATACTCTAGATGAATTTGAACCTGGTTAAAGCCAATAAATAATTTTGGTTGCAATCTCGGATGCATCGTATACGTACTGAGTAAATAGGCTTAACGTATTTCATGAAATAGTGCAGTTTGTATGGGAGGGGGTAAAAGGACGGTGAGGATTACAATAAGTTTTATAATGTAGGTTACAATTATCATAAAAGTTATATATTCAAAATTTCAAAGCAAGATGTTTTATAGTTTCTGAGAAAATCTGATTATTGTAAATTATCAAAAATGTGTCATTTTGTATGGGAGGGGGTAGACGGAGTAAGGGTAATCGATTATTTTTTTTGAATCTAACTGATATTGTTAATTAAGTGTTAAGTACAAAATTTCAGCCCGATAAATTGTATAGGTAATGAGTAAATTGGCTTAACGTATTTCATGAAATAGTGCAGTTTGTATGGGAGGGGGTAGAAGGAGGGTGAGGATTACAATAAATTTTATAATGTAGGTTACAATTATCATAAAAGTGATATATTCAAAATTTCAAAGCAAGATGTTTTATAGTTTCTGAGAAAATCTGATTATTGTAAATTATCAAAAATGTGTCATTTTGTATGGGAGGGGGTAGACGGAGTAAGGGTAATCGATTATTTTTTTTGAATCTAACTGATATTGTTAATTAAGTGTTAAGTACAAAATTTCAGCCCGATAAATTGTATAGGTAATGAGTAAATTGGCTTAACGTATTTCATGAAATAGTGCAGTTTGTATGGGAGGGGGTAGAAGGAGGGTGAGGATTACAATAAGTTTTATAACATAGGTTACAATTATCATAAAAGTGATATATTAAAAATTTCAAAGCAATATGTTTTATAGTTTCTGAGAAAATCTGATTATTGTAAATTTTCAAAAATGTGTCATTTTGTATGGGAGGGGGTAGAAGGGGTGGAGCGATTTAGCCCGTTCACGAACTTAGCCTTCATTTTTTATCAAAAATAACGTGTGCAAAATTTGAACTTCATAGCTCAACGCGTTCTCGAGCTAGAGAGGTCACGGACGGACGGACGGACAGACGGACAGACGGACAGACGGACAGACGGACAGACGGACATCCGGTTTTGAGATATTCGAGTGATAATATGAACTTCTGTATCATTCATTTTTTTCTGCGAGCCTTATTTCTTAGCGTTACAAACTTTGTGGCAAACTTATAATACTCTCAGATTTCATCTAGAGTATAATGAGTGATATCTGCGTTGAGAATCGTAAAGAAAGTTTGGCTCGTTTGGCGACATTGATGAACAATGGGGGAATTGGAGTTTCGAAGAGAATTACAGTCCAAAGGCGGTTGACTGAAGCCAATCTGATCGGTCGTCCTATGAAAAACCTGCTGCTCATAGAGGCAATAAAGAAAAACCGACTACAATGGGCCAAACAACACCGACATATGAACGTTGCAGACTGGAGTCGAGTAAAGATTCTTTTTTTTATAAGTCGATCAAGATTTCTTTCCATTAATGCAATAGTTTACAGGTACGCTTCTCCGATGAGTCGACCTTCCAGATTTTGACCGACAAGAGCTCATTTGTCCGAAAACGCCCCGGTGAGCAGTTCGATCCAGACTGCCTTGTTGAGATGGTAAAACACCTGGTTAGTGTTATGATGTGGTCTGTTATCTTGGCGAGGCGCCTTTACATTGTGGAGGGAACCATGAGGCAGGATCAATACAAGCGTTTGCTAGAAGCACGATTGGTCGCACAGCTTAAGGAATGGTTCCGTAATATAAAAAAACTGCATTTTTATGCACGATTCGGGTCCGTGGCATAAAGCATCAAGCGTAACGACATTCTTGGCCGAAAAAAAACATAGTCATTTTACGCTAACCGGAAAACTCACCAGACATGAACCCCATAGAGAACATGTGGGAGCTCACCAAATGGGCGATCGCCAAAAAAGTGATTACCACCAAATGCCAGTTAATTTGAACTCTTATCAGAGAATGGCATCACAACACCCAACTGCAGGAAAATACAAAAGTTCGCATAGAGAGCATGCCTCAACGCATAGAGGCTGTAATTGCAGCAAAGGGCGGCATCATTAAATATTTAAATTATTCATTCACTAATGCAAAAATTACTTTTACAAAAAAAAATAAACTATTTCGTCTACGTAAATTTTTTTTATAGTCTTTATAATACAATCCTTTAAAAATAAAATACTTACGAGACGTTGAATCAATTATATGCTCAAAAAATTAAGTTAAACTTGAAAATACGCAAATATGAGAAGTGTCCTTAATAATTTGGCAAGCCACTGTAGTCACGGTAAAACCACATTCCTAAATTTGAGTGAAATCGGCCCACTATTTCATACACCTCTCATAGGAACTGTGGAATCGGAACAAGTTTTACTGCTAATGTGAAAATGGTAAATGCGGAATGGTTGATCCACCTACATTTACGATTTTTAGCAACATAGACTAATGAAGGCTAGCTAGCGGAAGTCTAGCTGGTTCATCTTAACTTTGCAGATGGATTTTCCTCTTTCGATAAGAATTAATTAATGAAAAAAATTGTGTATTAGTATATTTTTAATCGATTGGAAGCCCAATTCCGACCGTATCATTATAGCCAGATTCAAATTCAGAGTAAGAAACATCACGATAAATCAGCGCTACGCCCCGACTGAACCAGCAAGTCAATCAGCTAAGGATGCCTTCTATCACCAACTTGGCGACACCTTCGACAAAGCTACCAAAGGTGACAAAAAAATTATCATCAGGGATCGTAATGCCAAAATTGGGTCTGACAACATAGGATTGGAACACCTAATGGATAATCATGGTCTTGGTAACAGGAACAAAGATGGCGAGTTGTTCGTGAAGTTTTGCAACTCTCCCCAACTCGTCATCGGCGGTACCCTGTTCCAGCACAAATGCTGCCATTCAACAACATGGCATTTTTTGATACTGGTAGTAATCACCAACTTATCGCAAATCTGAGCTTACGAACGGCAGCGATCCGTCGCCCTCAAAATGCAAGAATCTCGGCAGGTTTTAATGTGCAAAGCTTAAAACCCCTTCTATGAGACGTGCATACTCCACCGCCTCGCACGAGTGAGCTAATGCACCACCACCATATGAGTCTCCTACAATTGAAGAAAGTTGGCATGTCGCTAAGGACTCATTTATTGCGTGTGGCGAAACATTTGTGGGCAGATTAGAGCACGGTACTACTTTACCTTAATCCCTAGTGGGGCATAGTGCGTCAACTACTCCTGCGCGCCATCGTACTCTACTCTGAGCAATGGGACGCAACTCCCCAAAGATTTACCCAGTGTCTGATACTCCCTTGCCACAGCTCGACGCTATGAGATTCTAAGACCCCCTCCTGGTCGGACTTGGTTGGGAATGGGGTTCCATTTCATGGCATGCATAGCAATGCAGTTATCACTCTTCCGCAATGTGTGACCTATGCACTGCCATTTTCGACTGCGTATCAATTCGTTGATTGCCATCTACCCCGAACGCCAACTTAGCTCTTCATTTGATATTGTTTCGGGCCAGAATATTGTTAAAATTCGACGAAGACATGAGTTAACGAAAACTTGCAGCTTTCTGGTAACTCCTACGGAAACTTTCCATGTACTGCTACTATACAAAAGCAGAGACAGTACCAGGGAGAGAAACAGGCCCAGCTTGGTGTTGACGCTGAGATAACTGCTCCACCAGATTTTGGACAGCATGCCGTAGGCACATTTAGCCTAGTTGATACGACGAGCAATGTCCTGCTCCGTACCACCATTTTCGGCAACAATGCCACACAGGTAGATGAAGTTGTCCACGTTTTTCACAGGCTGCCCATTATTATTGATGGCAATAGGTGTCGAATTTATTTTTCGTAATGGCGGGCTAAGAACCTTGGTCTTGTTGGTATTAATTTTTAGCCCAACCTTGATTGCCTCCCACTCGAGATCTAACGCCATTGCGGACAGATCCATGATTTTGTGGAAGAATAGAAATATGCCGCCAGAGTCGTCAATATGTTTTAGATAAGATGTCAAAGTTCATTTAATTCCTCTGTCCAGTCCAGATAGGGCTGCATGCAACACATCGCCGATAACCATGAGGAACAGGGATAAGTGAGAGGATGCACCCTTGCCGAACTCCACTGTGAATCCCAAAGTCCCCCGAAACCTTGCCTTTACGCAGAAGTTGTCCACCTCCTCCACAGGCTGCCCATTAATATTGATGGCATTAGGTGTCGGATTTATTTTTCACAATGGCGGGCTAAAACCTTGGTCTTAAGTTGGTATTAATTTTCAGCCCAACCCTACTTGCCCCCCTCTCGAGATCTGTTTGTGTTGTTTTCCCCAGGCCTATGCATTTTTGGAAATACGTAAAGGACAGAAGCAGTGGGCGGCGAAAACTCCGCCCACGTCTCCCGAACTGAGCTACAGCCATCATAGGCCGCTGCTTAGCTCGTTGATGAGCATTTTTCTTCGCCAGATGGCACAGCCCGACCTTCATGGTCGACTATACTACCTTAGGTTCCGTCCCCACGGGCATCTTCGGATGCCCACTAAACCGTCCGTTATAATTCCGCCCAAGGTTACCGGGAAGAAGCGAGGAAATTTGTTTACACAATTTAAAAAAAAAAATCTGAAACGTCCTGTTGCAAATGAAAATTTACTCAATGAAAATCGTGACATCTGGCGTGACGGATAAATTTTTAGGATGAGCCATAAGACATATTCATGTCAAAAGTAAATTCACTGTGTATTTAGAAACAGGACATTTTTCATACATACTCACTCACTCACTCACTCAGTTGCACTAACCCCTTGTGTGACATAGCGCGTCAACTGTTCCATGTGGCCCAATTGACGATTCGTTGGCATAAACTGGTTTCGGAGGATGCAGTTGCCATCATGCACCTCCAGCACATCCATGGCCACGAATGTCGTCGTAGACGGAATTCGAGTCCGAAACGCCGGTAGTCAAACATGAGACGGATGCCTCAACACACTGCGTTACCGGTCGCCCCTAAACCGAACATGTCTTAGTAAACGGGGACATTAAGACACTTAACTTAACTTTCTTTTTGATGGGATTGTTTCAATTTCATGCATTTGGTAAGATGCAGATTATCTCCATCTCCAGTATTTGAATCACTGAATACTCAATTCGACCGAACAAGTTCCTACAGTGAGTTACTACATGCACTGAATAGGTACTACGAATACTCATTTATTCCACATATACTGGCTATTAAAAATTCCAATTAGCGGAAAATATCCTGTCATTCTGCAAATTATTTATCGACCCAAGATACTGGTATAAGCTCCTGTTATCTGTATTAGAAAAAGTAAATACCAAGAATGTCTGAAATTAATTCAATTACATACTATCATCGCTTTCACCATCATCATTCCCTATACATACATAGTCTCATTTCAATGGAATTTCTCAGAAACTTGCTAAGACAGACGACAGAAAAATTAACTCAGTGACATTGCAAATATCGCAAAATATTTACGATAGAAAAGTTTCTCAAGTTTACTCGATAGAAGATGGCAGAACTTCAGCACTAATATCGAGTTGGCAGTGACGTACGCGACAGCTCGCCCCTCCGACAACCGTGCTAGTGTTAAGGTTCAGCTAGCAAGCTACGGAATCACTTCGCCTGCTCAATTGACGGCCTGTCTTTCGTTATTGCGGCGGAAAAAAAACACTGAAATTGTTGGAATTTATTTCCCTACTTACAATCGACAGCAAACGTACATCAGCGGACGTGAGACGTGGCTGCTCGTCAGCTAAAGCGAAAACAGGAGCTAAGCCCAGAACTCTTATCCAACGATGGAATTTATCAAGAAACAGCGATGAGGTTCAATCCCATTTCTTTAGCCGCTATTGAGGATTACATGGCAGGATGGATGATGCTGATGGGAAACAAATTGATGACAAATATCCTGTGATCGGGAGCTGACTTACTCCTTCTGTGCAGGCGAGTTGGTGATGTCATATAGCCTCACTTCTGTTCTCTCCGTTGATACGCCCTTTCATCTTGGGATCGAACCGTAATGTTGTACATACTTGCAGTGCAGTATTGCTCATATTACATTCTTTCGGGCTTCCGCCAAGTCGGATTTTTTTTCACGAACAAAGTGACATTATGTTGTGATAAATGAACAACGAATGGATGAAGGCAAACAGAGTCTATAGACGACATCGAGTCGAAAAGGAAAGGCAAAATGATTCTCGATTTTATTTCTCCTGTCTGCATTGAGTCTTAATGCTAGATTGGAAATCATTCAGCTATCAAGATATCATTGTTTCAATGATTCTGCGAAATTGAAGTCTGCTAGACAGATCAAGGGAACAAAAATACGGATACGTTATTAGAAGTAAAAGCAAAATTTAGATATTGAAAATATCCCATTCTTGCATGATTTTTTTCCTAATTATTAAAAAGGAGATAATGTGATAATACGCCACCAAATTATGGACATGTGCTCATATTTGCAACACCAGATACATCTTATATTTTACCTCGTGGATTACTTTTATAAAATACTGTCAATTGACATATTGCCGTATGTACTCGTATTTCAAAATCCTTAAGTGAACCACTAATTCCACTTCCCAGACCAGGAAAGTTAATATGCTAATTAAATTTTCCATCATATTAGTTGCAAGAACTTACTATCGCCTATTCCGAATTTACATTAACATAGATTTAATCGCTACATAGTAGAAAAAAAAACACGATATATTATTGTCGAAAAGGAGTACAGAAGAAAATTCAAAGTTTCCTAACTTTGACCATCCTTTCACCGAGGGCGTTTCATTAAAATATAGCTCTATATGTTGACAGCTTCCCCATTGTGTTTGACCACCAACATAATCCCAAAGTCAATTTCTGTCAGGGTAAATACTTGGTAAATAATAGTCTTCATTTGAGGAAAATTAACATCTGACATTCTCTCTTTAACCGTTACAGAGTTATAAAATTTTTTGTAAATTGTGTCAAAAAACTTGACTTGCCGAGTAAAATCAAAATTTTTCACTTCCCCGATAATTTAACCCAAGATTTGACCTTAATTTCTGAAACTACATAAAACTTGAAATAAATGGACTTTTTCCCAGTTGCAAGGAACAGCGTTACTTCAAAGATACAACTGTTCAAACAAGAAATTTCAAAATCGATTTTTCATCGGAAATTCAAATGATTGACAAATGATAAATGATGACAACGGTAACTGGCAAAACTGCAAAGTTGACAACAGTTGCCCCGTTATGTTAGCTTTTGAACCGCATATAAAGTTTAAGGACTTAGATTTGAAATTTGTGAATGTTAAATGCTATTCCTCATGGTGATCGGCGATGTGTAGCATGCAGCCCTAGCCGGACTAGACAATTCGATGGGCTTCAACATCTTATCTACCACATGTTGACAATGCTGACGACATATGCCTACACTACAAGAAAAGAAGAGGGCGGCGGCAAAAGTCCTTTTCCATAGTCCTCCACTTAGGCGCCCGCTGAAACGGCAGTAGTCGACCTTTCCATTTGACGGCCTGTTGTAGAAATGGACAAAAAAGAACAGGATGTGTATGCCAGCAACTTTCACTATCCGAAATCTTCTATATGCTAAGGAAACGTCAACAATGCCGATTTCTTCAATAAGAAAGTGAATTTCTGCTTTATAAATTAAACATCTTAGGAGTTGTGAGATAAGATGGTGGAACAGCATTGAATTTATCTCTCCAACGGGTAGCGCTGTAATGTTGTACTCCGGTAGGACTACCAGTAGTGGTTGTAAGTCAGGTGTGGGGATCCTCTTAACCAGAGCTGCACGAAACTCTTACCCTGGGATCCGGTCTACGACAGAATCATAACCGCCAGGTTCCGGACACAAATAAATAACATCTCAACAATTGAAAGTTATGCTACAACGGAACTCGACAATGTCTTGTCGAAAGACCCCTTCTACGAGCAACTAAACGCCGTCCAGAGCAGAACATCTATGGGGGTCCGAATTCAAAAGTTGGCGGTGATGACTATGGGCTGAGACATTCGATGCGGAGACACGGTCTTCGGGATCTTTATAGCAACAGTGAAAGATTTGTGGAGTTTTGCATCTTTCACAGTCTTTTCAGCGGTTGTACTATGTTTGAGCATAAGGACCACCATAAAATCAGGTGGTCCTCTGTTGCTCGGCACAGATAAAGAAATCTTACCGACCACTTTACCACTGCTAAAAGCAGTCTAACAATAATACCATCGACCATCTTGAACAAAAAGCAGCTTAGATAACTAGTCATCTAGTGATATAAACGAAAACTGTGATGCCACAAAAATGCGTACATCGAGAGCGCAGGCATCATCTTTGGTACAAACCCGGATCGCCGGAATAAGCCCTAGATGCCTGACGCTTCATGGCAGCGGATTGTTGAAAAAAAAAAGAGCTGAAGGTTCGTTTGGATCAGCATCAGACGACAATCGAAGCAGAATCGAACTCCTTTACCGTCAAAATCTTTAAGAAGTCCAGCGCAGTGTGCGACGTGATAAAAGAGATTATGCAAATTCTCTACTAGCCTCAGCAGAAAAAGCCGCAAGGAGTAACAACTTAAACACCGAATACGGTGTCATCAAGGAGTTTACAGGTGGTCGTAACTCCTGCCAACAACCGGTGAAGGGCAGTGATGGAAAGCTAGTTACCTTGGAGGCAGATCAAATGAGACGGCGGAAAGAACACTTCGCCACGGTCTTGAACCGAGTAGAAGTTCTCTCATAGATAAAATATAATTTAGCTAACCCTCAAAACGTGCATATACGGTCCACTGCCCCGACTAAGAGGAATTAATCGCTGCAATTATTGCACTTAAACGAGGAAAGGCGGTATCCCTGACGAACTTTATCACGCCAGGTGTAACTGCCGAGTTGCTGCACCCACAGAGACCTTTCCCACTGAGTGGAAAGAAGGATTGATCATTAAACTTCTGAAGAACGGTAGCCTTACCGACTGTAATAATTAGAAAGGCATTTGTGTGTTTCCTGCCGTTGCTAAGATAATTGCTATAATCGACTAGGAAAGACTAAAGGATCACTTATAAAGCACAATTAATGAAGAGTAGGCTGGCTTTCCTTCCGGGTTCTGCTGTGTGTTCACATTATCACCTTGCGAATCATCATCGAGCAATGCACTGAGTACGATTCTCCGCTTCACTTGCTTTTCATCGTCTTCGAGAAGGCTTTCGATATTGTGAACCGGAATTCTACATGGGCGGCCTTGCACAGGAGAAGCTTGTGGCTATTATTAGGGCAACCTTTGACAGCGCGAAATGTCACGTTCTGCATAAACGTAAGGTTTCGGAGAACTTTTAGATTTGAGTGGAGTTCGACAATGGTACATTCTCTCACCAATCCTATTTCTCATAGTAATGTGTTGCATGTTGCTCTACCCGGACTAGCCAAAAAAATTGTATGAGCTCTAACATGTTATTTACAACGTCTTGACTACGCTGATGACATAGTATACATATCCCACAAAATCATGGATCTGTTCGCAATGGTGTTTTATCTTGAGAGGGAGGTAGTAAGCAAGGATGGGTTAAAGATGAATACCAACAAGACAAAAGTTCTCAGTCCGCCATTGTGAAAAAGAAATCCTACACATATTGCCGTCAATATTAATGGACAGCCTGTGGAGAAGGTGGACAGGTTCGTCCACTCGAGTAGCATTGTTGCCAAAAATGGTGGTACGAAGCAGGGTATCGTTCGTCGTATCCACCAGGCTAAATGCGCATACGACATCCTGTCCAAAATCTGGCGGAGTAGTTATCTCAGCATCAGGACCAAACTGAACCTGTTCAGCTCCCTGGTATTGTCTGTGCTTTTGTATGGCAGCAGTACGTGGAAAGTTAACGTAAGAGTTACCAAAAAGCTGTACGTTTTCGTCAACTCATGTCTTCGTCGAATTCTAAGAATTTTCTGGTCCGAAAGAATATCAAATGAAGAGTTAAGTCGGCGTACGGGTCATATACCAATCGACAAATTGATACGTGTGAAAATGGTAGTGGATGGGTTTCACATTGTGGAAGGATGAGAACTGCATTGCCTTGAAATGGAACCCCATTTCAACCAAGCCCGACCAAGAAGCGGTTCTAAAATTTCATGGAGACGATCTATGGCAAAAGAATGTAAAGCGCTGGGTAAGTCGTTTGGGTAGCAGCGCCCTATTGCCCAGAACAGACTACGATGGCGCGCAGGACTTGTTGATGTGCTATGCGCCACTAGGGGTTAAGGCAAAGTATTGTAGTATGTTGCGAGCCACGGCTTTGTCGAGCCGCCGTCACTGCAACAAAAATATTTTGATGACCAGGATGCTTTTGGCTCGATGGCTCAGGTCCCGGCTGGACCAGCGGAGGTCGTGGGTTTGGAGCCAAGGCACCATAGTCCTAGCTCAGCCACCTAAAACATTCAAGAAAGACGAGTGTTGGACTAGGCGGAGGGAAGGAATATGCCCATTCTTCGGGACACGGAAGAACCCAGTGAATTAAATAAATTTATCTAGACATTACAACTGTTGTATTACAGAGAAAAAAAAATTAATAACAAAAAAAAGAAAGAATTCTAAAATAAAACTTGATGTAATAAAAGAAACACAAATGGAACGATGAAAAATTGAAAATGTACTAATTTGAAATTAAAAGTGAGAAAATGTAAACTTACGGTTTAATTTTCCCCACGGCGAACGATCGATCGTCTCCGGTGGTGGTTCAACGATGATGTTAATTCAATTACAAAAAAAAATAGAACGAAAAAAAAAATTAAAACCAAAAAAAAAACATAAAAGAACTACGATTGGGGTAAACCCCAATCATGCAATACTCTAGATGAATTTGAACCTGGTTAAAGCCAATAAATAATTTTGGTTGCAATCTCGGATGCATCGTTAAGACGTAAGACGTAAGTCGTTAAGATGTATTTCATGAAATAGTGCAGTTTGTATGGGAGGGGGTAGAAGGAGGGTGAGGATTACAATAAATTTTATAATGTAGGTTACAATTATCATAAAAGTGATATATTAAAAATTTCAAAGCAATATGTTTTATAGTTTCTGAGAAAATCTGATTATTGTAAATTTTCAAAAATGTGTCATTTTGTATGGGAGGGGGTAGAAGGGGTGGAGCGATTTAGCCCGTTCACGAACTTAGCCTTCATTTTTTGTCAAAAATAACGTGTGCAAAATTTGAACTTCATAGCTCAACGCGTTCTCGAGCTAGAGAGGTCACGGACGGACGGACGGACAGACGGACAGACGGACAGACGGACAGACGGACAGACGGACATCCGGTTTTGAGATATTCGAGTGATAATATGAACTTCTGTATCATTCATTTTTTTCTGCGAGCCTTATTTCTTAGCGTTACAAACTTTGTGGCAAACTTATAATACTCTCAGATTTCATCTAGAGTATAAAAATCAGGGAAAGAATTTATAATTTATGAAGGAAAAAAACTCCAGTCCAACTTCGGCTTTCCATACTCTCTAGAAATCCAAACTGATAGAATGATGCGTCTACTACTTTGCGTCTTTTTTCGGGCTTCGTTGTTAGTTTTTCAATTTACGACGGGCGGGTTTTTCTTTAAATTCCGGCAAATTTAAAACTCAATAAAAAAAAACGTCGAAAACCCAACTTTTCGTCTTTTTTTCAATTTCACTCAGTACTTTAATGTTCACACCTCTTTTTCATTTTCATTTGTCAACAATATCCGTCACAATTAGTTTTGGAAATTCGCACTTCTACATGCACTATGCAAAATTTTCGTATTTCGGAACGTCGACGATAGTTTATTAGCCCGGTTAATCACATACCATAGCCCAGTCTCTCCGAAACGAAATAATTTTGATAAAACAAATCTACTATTCAATATCCATCCGAATATTCAGAAAAATCTCGGCATACAACCGCACAATCGTTAATATATCTTTTAAATTTCCTCAAAAAAACCCAACGTTCGATCAAACTTTTTTCGGTCGTTCAGCACTCATAGCCATAACAAAACCATCCTCTATCAATCCAAAAACCAATCTGCCCCTCAACGCAAAAAAAAAACGGTCCTCCGCAATTTACGGACCTCCAACACCATCCCATCTCTCGTCAAAATCCCATTCTCTGGGTCATCGATCGAGATGCGCCGCAAACTCGTCAATGTCGTCAGCCTTGTCGCCAACAACACACATCTCGTGCCGTGCCGGCTGCATAACATAGCAACTGCATCAACATAGATTTCGCACAGTGCATCACCGTTTGTCTATGCAGTTCAGCAGCTATGCCGGTTAGCTGTGCGTTGTTGACGACAGTTAAAGATGTCAAATGAAATGCAACATACCTTTTGCATATGCAAAGCGAATGTTGCACGACATTAGACTTAACAGTGGTTCGCAACAAGTATTGGACAACAAAGAACGCGCCTAATATTGTGCATAGTGTCTGGTATCTGAATATCGGGAAGCAGAATTCAGGAAAGACCGCGTTAAATTTTGGAAATGTGGCAGAAGTGAACGAGAACAAGCCCTACTTGCACAATATTTCTTGCGATAAGAAAACTGCACTTTTAAAAATTTAAAATTAAGTGTGTACATATACAGAATAATTTTGAAGCATACTCGTAGCATCACCATACCTTACATGCGCTTACCAGTTAAATAAAAAAGTGACCTTCATTTCCCCTCATGGCAACCCTTAATATACGGACACTGGCAAAATTATTTACACATTGCAATGTTTGCTTCTTGAACAGCCCTTAAAGCTGCAGAACTTTTAAAATAACAACAAATCATCCATGGTTTTTCTCAATTTTAATCTTTTTTATTTTATTTAAACAATAAGAAAGAAAAATTCATCCAATACCAACAAGTAACTGTTAAAATGATAAGAAAGTAAGTGGCACAATTATTTACACATCCATTGAATATTGCCAAAATTATTTACACAAGTCCATTTTTTGTGTGTTTTTTGTTTTTTTTTTTCACTTCTATAAGCAAAAAAAAAGGAAATATTTTTAAGGTTGAAGTAAACGGTTATTTGAAATAGCAGTACTTAATAAGTTGTGTTTCCTCCTTTTGACGAAATTACTTCTGCAAGGCGTCTGGGCATATAGTCTATTAATCCCTGGACTTGCTCTAATGCAACTGTACTCCAAGTCGCAATGAAGTCCTTCCAAGCCTGATCTGCAGTTCTTCCGATGTTTTCAGGCATTTTTGATTTTACCATTTTAAAACATCTTGGTCCACAAAAGCCAAATACTTTTTAATCTTTGCGGCTGTATGTATCGGCGCATTGTCCTGTTGTAGGATAAAATTACTCCCGATAAATTTTGAACCTGCGAGCAGTGCAACATCATTTAAAATGTTTAAATAATGTGACTGTGTCATATTATCGGAGCATCTGACAAGTGGGCCCACACCACTATATGATATGCAACCCCATATCATTATTTTACCACCTTTAGAATGTCTTCTGGGTTGTGTGACGGGTAGTTTTGCCTTAGTTTTAGCATCGGCGTAATAATATTTGTGTCCATAGGTACCGTCCAAAGAACAAGCAGCTTCATCCGTCCAAAGAATGCTTCTCCAAAACTCTGGTGGCTTCGTAATGTGGTCTCTAGCAAATTGTAATCTAACCTGCTTGTTTTTAGGTGTTATATGCGGTTTTTTCTGAATGACGTAGGCTTTTATCTTATTTTCTTTCAACCTTCGCCGCAATGTTCTTTCACTGATCCTGTTTTCCCGATCTTTTTTTAGGTCCGCGAGCACACTTTGGACTCTTTCACATGAGTTTCTTTTGAAGGACCGAACAATTTTAGCATCATCTTTTTTCGATGTCACTCTTTTTCTGCCTCTCCCACTTTTATTCTTAACACTTCCACAATCTTTAAACTTTGAAACTAGATTATAAATCGGTTTCCGGGTACAACTGTAATTTTTTGCAAGTTCCACGACCGAAACACCTCTCTGGAATTCTGCCACAATGGCAGCTCGTTTTCAAGAGAAATTTCTTTAGTTTTTGGCATCCCGTACAATTTGTTTCGCGCAAAAACCTTACCAAACTGATCACAATTACTGAATGCCTCGCAAAATATTAATTTACCAAATAAATTTAGAACCGTTACTTTCCAAGTGCAATTATTTGCATTTGTGTAAATAATTTTGCCAGTATTCAATGGATGTGTAAATAATTGTGCCACTTACTTTCTTATAATTTTAACAGTTACCTGTTGGTATTGGATGAATTTTTCTTTCTTATTGTTTAAATAAAATAACAAAGATAAAAATTGAGAAAGACCATGGATGATTTGTTGTTATTTTAAAAGTTCTGCAGCTTTAAGGGCTGTTCAAGAAGCAAACATTGCAATGTGTAAATAATTTTGCCAGTGTCTGTATGTGCCTTATTTAGGAAGATTACCTTTCTCAAATTGCAACATTTCTAGGTATGTATTTCCAACATAGTTAAGTTAAATAGCTCTATTCGTTCGTGAGATACTTTACTAACAGACAGACAGACATTTGATCGATCTCGCAACGGTCTTATTACTACTACGAAACCCTAAAAAGGCATGCAAAAAGAAAACAATAAGTACTAGAAAACTTTTCCGCAATTTAGGCAATAAAGAAGCGAGTCGAAATGAAATAGGAGTACATAACATATTTCTTATGTCGTACTGTTTCGTTAACTTTTATGTAAAAATGTCCTTCAGGACACAATTTATACTCGTCATGGCATTGCTCTTTTTAGATGATAGTCGTGTGGAAAAAGAAATTTAATGTAATTAAGGAAATTCTTGGTAATGAATGACGATGTATATTCAGATGGCAATGTCTTCTGTATCCTGCAAAATAGCAAAGGAACCGAAGAAAAACTCTAATATACATTTCTCTTAATTTCTAGAAGTTTCCATTTTTCGAATGACTTGTCTTTGGTAGACGGTTCTTTCGAGACTGCTTGTAAGGCAAGATAGCTTCTGGGTAAGTAGCACATTTGCAGTAGTCACTTTCTTGCTCCAATGCCCATCGAATAATTTCTCTCCGCAATCATTTGTATTCTTTTTTTTTCATCATCTTAATTTATGTAATCCAAGATGCACATTTATGGTCTTTCTAGGGAAATTTCTTATTCTTTTCAGCAGCTTTCCGACTGTGTCTTATACTGTGGCCAACTATCTGCCGTAATTTTCCGTGAAAATACTAACCGCCTAATGAATATTCAAAGTAATTTTGGTAATGAGATACTCTGCTCAGTGCCCGGTGTTTCAACCGAAATGAATGATGGAAATTGTGAACGAAAGGCAATCGGATACCGGGCTGAAAAAAAAAAGTTTGGCGGTAAGAAATTCTCTCTGAAGATTGAAACCAAGTGTTGTTGATGAAAGCCGAAAAACGATGAGATGATGAGTAAATTTGCAAGTTATATTAACTGAATAATTTATGAGCCCATTTCTACAAGGACGAGTAACGAAATGTAAAAGGAGTGGAGTGGACTTCGCGAGAAAGTCACTTCGTTCCGGAGTAGTGTTTGAAATGACTGAAGAATTACAAGTAGCCTTGCTGTCAATGAGAGGAAAGTTAATAATTACTTGAAGCTTTGATATTAGATGAGTGTTAACTTGATAAAAATCTAATTTTAATGAAAACAAGCTTTTTTTGGACAAAGTTATATTCATCCCTCAACATAGTTGCCTTCGAGGGCGATGTACTTGGAATAGCGATTTTTCAATATTTCGATGCCCTTTCTGTAGTACGAAACGTCCTAGCCTTCGAAATACGCCTCGGTTTCCGCGACGACTTCCTTATTCGATCTAAATCCCTTTCCCTGGAGCCACCGCTTGATAATAGTCGCTGGCAGCCAAGTCTGGAGAATACGGTGGGTGAGCAGCCAATTTGAATTGTAATTGGTCTAATTTGGTCATCGCTTTCAAGGACGTGTGCGACGTTGCGTTATCGTGACGGTACAGAACTTTTTTCTTCGCCATATGGGGTCATTTTTTGTTGGCCGCTTTGGTCGGCTTTCGTGATTTTCCAGCCACTCTGCAGACTTCCTATTGAACTCAGGCGTATGGTAATAGACCCGTGTTTCATCCATCGTCACAAAACGTCGAAAAAAGTCCGCTCGGTTGCGCTGCAACAACGATAATAGCCGATAGCTTTTTCACCTCCAAAAGATCGTGAAATGTATCCCGCCCGTTCTTTTGAGACGCCCACGGCCTCAGCTAACTCGCGCAACTTCACTTTACGATCATTCAAAACGATTCGATGCACTTGCTTTACGATTTCCGCATTCATAGTAGGGAAATATGTTGGTACCCGAGCTTCAGGATCGTTCCATTGCAATTATCCAGGTCAAGTGTAGTTTGGGCGAACCTGTTGCACAAAATCGATGAAAGATACAATTGCTATAAAATAGATGCCGGTTCAGATAAGTTTTCATTATCTAATCTCAATGTTCAAAAAAAAAAAAAAAAAATAAATAATAAAAGTAAACTTCATTCAAATATATCAGAGCTAGCAAAAACGTCGTCAAATGCAACTGTTGATTCCGAATAGTTTCCTAATATTTCAACAAAAACAATTTTTCCAACCGGAAAAATGCGAAATCCAATTGAATCCATTGCGATGGAAGGAGGCGAAAACAGAGTGGAACGAACGAACTTCTAGGCGCAACCGTTAGATGTCCCAAGCTTTATGCTTCATCGAGGTGCGGCTCTACCCTAATGCCGGAACCAGATTGAACGCAGAAAGCAGCAGCAGCAACAACAACAAAATGCAGATCTGCTTTCGCAGCTGTCGCTGCCGCTGCTTTCAATCTAGATCGTTTAAGGGAAATGCATGCATTCAAAATTGACGTTTCGCTGCCGCTGCAGCTGCTGCATTCTGGCTTCAATTTGGTTCGGGCATAAGATACATTACCACAGAATATTAACCCATAAGGTTTACGTTAGGGATGGGTATCGATTAATCGATTAATCGAAATGATCGATTATTTTGTCGAATAATCGATTTTTATTTAATCGATTACATTAGGGTCGATTTAATCGATTAATCGATTATTTTATAACGATTATTGAACTTTTTTCTTCGCTGAGACTTCAGATTTCAAGAGCGATATATTTTTCTTTCATTGTGAAAAATCACTTACAACAGTCGTGTATAGTATTTACCTACTACTTTTCTCATTCTACGTTTACCTATCTACCACAATTTTTCTCTGAAGCTGGTCAAATTCTGAGGGAACAGAGAAGCCGGCTGACCGCCGACATGGCCAATACACTTATATTCCTTAAGGACGTTCATGATAAGTATTGGGATTAATAAATAAGCTCAATACTTCTCACAACTCAATAATTACTACCTATTATTTCTGCAGCTACTGGGAACGTTTCAGGCAACTTCTTTCAGTAGGTGTAATTATTATTTCTCTGTTCGATGACCTTTCTCCTGTTTTAATGTGAATAAATAAGGACTATTTTTACTTGGAGTTCGTTGTTTTCATTGTACCCAAACTTTTAATTTTTTCCCAACCTTTTTTGAAATTGTCTATTAATCGATTAATCGATTTTTCAAGTTACAAATAATCGGTGTATCGATTAATTCGTAAAAAATTATAATCGATTTCATTAATCGATTACTTGTTGGTCGATAACCATCTCTAGTTTACGTTGTTGTTGTAGAGTGTGATATTTCCTAACCTGTATAGGTTAGGATTCGCAAAATTCCGCACCTTTTCTAAAATAGTCGATTATACACCTTCAAATACACTGTTTTCTTCTAGTAAATGAGATGATGGTAACTCACTGCACGGCCATACTTTCACAATTGAGACATTTCAACTGCAAAGTCATATACTACTTTGCCTTAGGCGGCTATTACACTATAAAAGTTCTTTTACAAATATATTTGACGAACGATATTTCAAACGAACTTTTATGAATGATATTAGCCGCTAAAGGGGGAAGGTGTGCAAGCATATAAGAAAAGTAGTTGAAACAAGCAACGTCCATGTCGCAAATCTTTTCTTAGGCGGCTATTACACTATAAAAGTTCTTTGAAAATATCTTTCATAAAAGATATTTGTAAGGAACTTTTATAGTGTAATAGCCGCCTTAGCCCCTAGTGGGGCCTAGCGCGTCAACCACTCCTGCGCGCCATGGTACTGTTCTGGGCAATGGAACGCAACTCCCCAAAAGAGTTACCTAGCACCCTACACTCTTACGTACGCCGACTTAGCTCATCATTTGATATTGTTTCGGACCAGAAAATTCTTAAAATTCGACGAAGACATGAGTTGCCGAAAGCTTACAGCTTTCTGGTAACATTAACGGAAACGTTCCATGTACTGCTCCCATACAAAAGCACAGACAGTACCAGGGAGCGAAACAGGCCCAGCTTGGTCTTGATGCTGAGATAACTGCTTTGCCAGATTTTGGAAAGCGTGCCGTAGGCGCACTTAGCCTGGTTGACACGACGAGCGATGTTCTGCTCCGTACCACCATTTTCGGCAACAATGCACCCCTGCCGAACTCCACTGCGAATTTATAAGTCCCCCGACCCCTTACCTTTAGACAGAACGCGACAATTCGCACCGTCATAGGTTGCCTTAATAATAGCCACAAGCTTCTTTGGCATGCCTCTCCCGCGCAAGGCCGCCCATATAGAATCACGGTTCACACTATCGAAAGCCTTTTCGAAATTGATGAGAAGCAAGTGAAGCGGAGAATCGTACTCAGCGCATTGCTCGATGATGATTCAGAAGATGTTAATGTGATCGACACAGGAGAATCCGGATCGAAAACCAGCCTGCTCTTCATCAATTGTGCTTTCAAAGGAGGCTTTTAGTCTTTCCAGGATGATTTTAGCTATGATCTTGGCAACGGCAGGAAGCACACCAATGCCTCTCCAATTATAACAGTCTGTGAGGCTACCCTTCTTCGGAAGTTTGATGATCAAACCTTCCTTCCACTAAGTGGGAAAGGTCTCTGTATTCCACGTTTTATCAACAAGAGGGCGCAGCAAATCGGCAGTTACGCTTACGCTTAAAGTTTTTCAGGGATACGTTGAGTCCGGTGCCCTTTCCTCGTTTTAGTGCAATAATTGCAGTTACTATTCCCTCTTTAGTCGGGATAGGGGACCGTATACAAACATTTTGATGGCTAGCTAGATTATATGTATGAGGGGGAACTTCACCAGAGGTTGCACCGTTCAAGACCGCAGCGAAGTGTTCTTTCCACCGCCTCATTTGATCTTCTTCCAAGATATGTAAGTATCTTTCCATCACTATCTTTCACCGGATGTTGGCAGGATGATGCCAAACGAACCTTCACTTCTTTTCTTTCAGCAATCCGCTGCCATGAAGCGTTGGATATCCAGGGCTTATTCTGGCAATACGGGTTTATGCAAAGGATGGTATCTGCGCTATTAATATACGCATTTTTTATGGCATCCCAGTTTCATTTATGTCAATATCTGGCTAACTACAATATATAACAACAACATAACAATAAAAAGCAGCTGAAATAACTTTCAGCAGCTTTTTGTTGTTATATTGTTGTAAGACAGCTGGATTTTCTAGTCGAGCGGTGTTGAATTTGCAGTGCCTGGGTCTCTTGTCGCTAGGACGGCGCACGACTGCAATACGCAATCGAACATTACCGATCATAAGATAATGGTCTCTTCCCATCACAAATCGGCACCCTTCTTGTTTCGCACGTCCAGGAGGCAACTCTTGAATCATTTACTAATGGCTAAATGATCGATCTGATTTTGTGTGCACCGATCAACAGAGGACCAACTGATTTTGTGGAGGTCCTTATGCTCAAACATAGTACCACCGATGAAGAGACTTTGAAAGTTGCAGAACTCTGCAAATCTTTCACCGTTGTCGTTACGATCACCAAAACCGTGTCTCCGTATCATATGTCTGAACCCATAGTTGTCAGCGCCAACTTTTGCATTCAAATCTCCCATAACCATTATAATGTCACCTTGAAGTGTTCTACTCTGAACGGCGTCTAGTTCTTCGTAGAAGGAGTCTTTCGCCAAGACACTGTCGGGTTCAGTTATAGCATTGTATTATAATATTGAGATGTTTCTCATTTTGGTCCAGAACCTGGTGGTCATGATTCGGTCGGAGACCGGATCCCAGAATAAGAGACAGTTTCGAGCGGCTCTGGTTAAAAGGAGCCCCACACCTGACTCACGACCAGTACCGGTAGCTCTAGTGGAGTCTAGCATTACAGTGCTACCCGTTGGAGAGACAAATTCTCCGCTGTTCCAGCATCTTATCTCACTAACTCCTAAGATATTTAAGTTATACCTCAGAAATTCACTCTCTAATTGAAGAAATCGTTCGTTTTGGAGACTTTCTGATCCATTGTCCAGGAGAGTACGCATATTTCAGAATCCAATCTTTGTCATTGTACGATAGCCAAAACTCGTAACCGTTAGCCCTTATCTGAGACATAGTTGACATTTCGTTAGCATATACAACAGAAGATTTCGGATAGTGCAAGTTGCTGGCATACACATCCTGTCCTTTGTCGGGTTTAACGACAGGTCGTCAAAGGGAAAGGCCATGGTATTATTTTACGCCCCACACCACAGGGGGTTTAGATTGTAGGGTGGGCATTTAACCCCTAAAGGGTTCAGAGCACAGAGGCCGAGTGGCCCATTGTGCTAAGCCACAGGGGGAAGATTTACATTAACCAAATCATCGCACCCCCATCACTGGCGGCTTGACATTGGTTAACAATGGTCAGTGGCCACTGCTGTTCCAGGGGGCGCCCACGTGGAGGGCTATGGAAAATGAATTTTCGCCTCCCAAAGTCAACAACCCAGCAATGAGTACAAGCTTCCAAATTTTGTTTCAACCATTCGCTTAAATTTAGCTGCTTTGAATATGAAATTTTATAATATACCTATATATATATAATTTTTCTCAATAAATGTGATAAATTTTCAGAAACTGGGAAATCTTGCTTTTGTCAAGGTTTTGGTTTTGGGCAACAACTACAAAATGTTAAACCCAAATTAAACCAACCATTCAATGTAAAAATTAAAAAAAAAATTATTCCTGCTTCAATGCCACTATTAGTTAATTAAACTTCATCATTCTTCGTAACAGTAACGAACCCAGTTAAAATAAATGACATCAAAAATAAATGAAAATAACCACAAATTGAAGATAGTATGACCAGCTACAAATAGTATTAGATAGTTTACATTCACCAAACCTTCGGTTTGCCACTTTTAGGAGTAGCTTATACAACACTCTAAACACTGAGCCGCAAAAGTCACACTGTCAAATGAAAATCCTTCAGTTGGGCTTGGGGCAGTTGTAAAAGAACATCCCTATAGAGCCATGCCGGGCCATACAACGAAGGACATTGCAAGGTGTCAAATGAAACAAAGATAAAACTTTTCCTAGAAATTTGCGTAAATTAAATTAAATAGTTTTTGGTCACAATGACGACAGAACACACGAATGGCAAAGGGCACATCATTGAAATTGAAAAGTATAGAGTTGGGGAGACTGTACACATATCTGCACGGTATTCAATAGCGTGGGGTTGTTTAAAGTTTTAGTCAAAGGAATTCCATAATTTGAGTAATGTTATAGTTGTTCTTCATTACGGACGGTTTGGACGTTCAAATAAATGGCAATGTGTCAACCGTACTTGGAAATTTTAGATTAGATTAAGTTAGGGTCGGTGACCCCAAGACCCACCAGCACTTCGACCATAGGGTCTATTGTGCTATAGACAAAAAAACTAGGGTTGACGGTCGAGCTTGAGCAAGCCCACAAATTTTGCTCAGCTGCAAGCGTTTGAGTGCGGCAATTGCCTCTGCTTCAAGAAACGCCGCACCGGAACTCTCCAAGCGTCGGTGGGCGAGTGTCACACACTCACAGAGAATGACCAGCGAGGTCTCGTCATCGCTCTCGCAAAAACGATAATCAGAGACATTAAAAATTCTGTGCAACAGGGTTGAGTGCCCTGAGAGAAGCCCGCAGATAATTCTCGCCCTGCTTCTGTCGAAACTCAGCAATTCCAAGGAGCGCTTGCGAGAATGAGATTAAATAAACGATTTCGATTGTCTCAGGATAGGGACGTTTTCTAAGTGTGCAGCTTTTTCTACATATTCCTGCTCTCTGATGTGTAGTTTTACCCTACATATATGGGTACCGAAGAAGGGTTCGGGTCCGGTAAACGGACTTACAGCAGCTTTCCTAGCTTGCTCGTCTGTAATTTCGTTACCCCAAATGCCGACATGTCCAGGGACCCAGTAGATGGTAACTTTATTCGCAGTGCATTTTTTCCGTAAAGCTTCATTGCAATTCAGTACCAGTTTTGATAATAAGAAGAATTTGCTTAGCGCCTTCACTAGCCTGACTACCGGTGAAGATTGCAATATTTATTCCACTGAAACCTGCCTCCAGACAAAGCTTAGTATTGATCTGCAAATGTAAAATGCGGAAATTTAAAGAGGAATTTACACACTACGACTCATCCATCCTTGTGCATGCATCGATATCGGTGTCAATACCTCCATTCCTTAGATCCATTCTTTAGATCGGCCACCGCTCTACAATCTAGAGAATGAAGGTTCAATCCTCGGTGCGAAGAAAAACTGCCTGTGGGTACTAATAGAACTCCCACAGCGCTCCGGGCTCCGGATAGGAGGTGCATTCTAGCAGCTGCACGTCTGAAAAGCTATGCTATCGTCAACAAGACACATGAAAGAGATGTTGACGTGCCCATGTCCTGGAGATGTCAAGGCAATTAACAACACACTCCGATGTCATTGGCAACGATATCGTTATGACTTATGGATCGGTCTTCGACACTGTATCTCCTTCTCTATATCTGTTTTTGTGGGATTTAATTTTCCATATTACTATTTGCCCTAACCCCTAGTGCGGCATAGCGCGTCGACTATTCCCAAATGGCTTGGTTGACGTTGCACGTTGCTAGCGTGTACTCAATTGAAATAATGCATTGTGGGGTGTAGCGCGTCAACTGTTCCATGTGGCCCAGTTGACGTTTCGTTGTCATAAACTAGTTTCGCAGAATGCAGCCAGCATGCACCTCCTAAATGCAGCTGCGATTTGCCGACTTGTTTTCAATTCTTCCTAGATCGTACCGAAGACGATGCAAGTTTCTACTGTATTCAAGGTTGTTTTAATTTTTAAGTGAAATCTTTGATTCTGTAAAACGTCCAATTTGCGTCTATGTGCTACGATGTGATTGACAGCGATATCGATAACGATATCGTTTCATGCAAGTCGACGAATAAAGGCCTAAGCACACAGTCCCCGTACCAGGATAGCGCCGTAGCCGCCCGTATATCGGGTACATGACCGGACATTGCAAGCGAAACCACACACTACCCGTATCGGGACCAAACCGTATGTTCCCCGTGTGTCGGTTTGGCGACGGTTCATCGCAAGTGACTGCGGCAAACAAATCCATTCAATCGGCACAGTCGGCGATATTGTGTGTATGACTTGCGGTTACTCTTGGGAAGTGCAAACCTCTGTCTGTCTGTTCAACATTGTACATTGTCTTCGCCGTATGATGGCTATACAACGAACCACCCGGCGGCGGCTGGTCCGTGTTCGGTGATGTGTGTTTCCAATTTCCTTCCGTGCCGCACAGTGAGCGAGAAAAATTAAACCAAACTAAACTGGCACGTTCCGCCCTGTGATGTGCAGGACTGTCTGTTGTCCGTGTTGGTAAGTGTGAACAGCAGACTGTTTTACTATACCATATATTGTACAATTCACCTACCGTAGATCGCCAGTATACGGGCGACTACGGCACTGCCCTGGTACAGGCACTGTGTGCTTAGACCTAAAGTTGTAGTGTGTAGACGGCCTTCCGATATCGTTGCATGCAAAAACTTGGATAAGGCGCAGCGTGTAAATTGCGCTTAAAGGCTGGTATTCAGATCGCGTGGAATGAAAAGTGCCGTGAAATCCCATACAAAATCGCAAAATTTTTCCCCGATGAAAACAAACGTGAAATGGTGTGGAAGTTAAAATTTCATTTCACGCGATCTGAATACGAGCCTTAAGACCGAAAAAAAAAAATACTTTGGGTTCGTTTCAACAGCTTCTAATTATATTCTCAATGACAATGGCTGCGTTCCTAAAACGCCAGCGCTGAGTCAGCACTAAGACGCGATTAGTTCTGCATGGCAATTCGTCGTAGAAACGCCGCGCTGAACTAAGCGCTGGCACGAAGCGCTTGCACTTTTAGTCAGCATAAAAATTTTTCGCTTTTCTAGCTCAGCGCAAAATTTGTGTGCAATTGTCAAACTTCGACTTTAACCTCAGTTGTGTTGTGTATGGTCGATGGTCGTGTTTTTAACGTAATTGTTAAACCTTATTGTGGGAAAGAATGCTGTTACCTTATCTTGTGTGTACCTGGGATTCATCAAACAAGAAGTTTCAAGTTTTTTGTAAAATGCCAAACTGAAATAGCGTTTGACAAATGAGACAGAGACGGTATGTCGCACGAAAATAATCACAATGTGCTGGTCAGCAACTGTGAAGCGCTGACTCAGCGATTTTTTTTAGGAACACAGCCAATGACTGCAGACAAAGATAAAGAAAAAACCCTGTCTTCGACTGCCACCACTCCTAATTAAGAGGACAGGGACTGCTTTCAAAGTGAATGGAATATTTTATTACATTTCAACGCCATATTAATTGTCTGTTGAGAGTCATTTGCATTCATTTGAAAGGAGAAAGAAATAAGGAAGAGAAAAGGCCAACAAAAAGTTAATAAAAATTACAAAACAATGACTGCGTAAAATATGCTATGGCATTTGGGAACTAACTAACTTTCTGGGTGTTCACATAAATTTTATGGCCATTGCCAATCGCAGTTGTAATAAGGAGCCGGTCCTCTGAATATAAGGATATAATTTGTGGCTAAATACTGCTACGTAGTAATACGAGAATCCATTTGAAATTTATCGGAAGTTGTTTCCGGTGGCTTTGTCAAGGACTTGATTGACAGATACATGCATATGTACATATAGCACATTAGCATATGTGTATGTACGTAGAAAATTGATGTACTATATTTCTTAAGTACGCAACGACTTATCCATCATTTTGTAGCATCGATATTAGAACGCTGTCCACACGCAACGATTTACCCATCATTTTGTAGCAATGACATCATTATCATTTTCGTCGTCATCTTATACCATATTCAGAGAAGCATTTCAAATCTAGAAAGATTCGCAAATCCCTAAATGCGTTCACATATATGAGGGGGACACATGCTCACGTCGTACACGTCGTATTTGTCGTAAAGTTGTAACCTTCTGTTACGAATACGAAGTATACGGCATTTACGACAGGGAGCATGAATCCCCTTACGAGAGCAGCGGAGCAGTTTGCAACCGAAATGAATGGCGGGTCCGGTACAACCATGAGTTATATGAACTGTACGACGAGCTGGAAGTTTCGAAAATCGTCAAACTACAACGTCTTCAATGGGCAGGGCATGTACGTTGAAGGAACGATGTGTAATGAACCATATTCTGGTTTGGATGTGCTGCTCCCACCGGCAGATCGAAGCAGCACCTGATGAGTAAAGATATGTCGGTGGTACGAAAACAGAGGCCAAGGGTCCCATTACACCTGGACCCCAATACGAGCGCGAGGGCAAGCGAGCCATCTGCCAACCATTCCATCCTTATCGCCTCATTTTTTTATTGCCCATTTTTACCTCCCTTGTTTGTGTTGTCTTCCCCAGGCCTATGCATTTTTGTTAATACGTAAAGGAGAGGGGCAACGAGCGGCGAAAACCCCGCCCACGTCTCCCGAACTGAGCTACAGCAAGCATAGGCCGCTGCTTAGCTCGTTGAGGAGCCTTTTTCTTCGCCAGATGGCACAGCCCGTCCTTCACGGTCAATTAAGCTACCTTAGGCTCCATCCCCACGGGCATCTTCGGATGCCCACCAAACCGTCCAATACATTTTTGGCGCCCAACGTGGGGCCCATTTCTGGTAAAGAACAGGACTAAAAAGGACCTCTTCGGGTTCCTTTTTGGTCCTTCCACCGATTTGTATCCCCACAAGCACATTAAGGCTACTTGTTCTAAGTCTTAGGACTTAGCTTTATTACTTAACTTATTTTCCCTCCAAGTAGCTGTGCTTTCCTCTCTAACACCCCCTTCCTTCCTATAGAGTAGTTTTTCCTTTTAGATTCAGTTCAACAAGGCATTCCTGGCCTCCATAAATGCTTTGAATTGCCGGCATTTGGAGCATCTTCGGTGACCGGACGAAGCGCGGAGGAGCCCCGGGTACCTTTCTGTTGCCAGGATTGTCTTTACATTTCATTAATATTTTTGATTACATTATTGCATTTGTTTCTATTGTTGAGATGTTCAACAGTTTTCAGAGATAATGAGTGAATTATTGCAAGGAATGCAGTGTTGCGCCTCTGCTATCCTCGTGATTCTCTGGACTCTGTTGATCATCTGAACAATGGAGAAATGTAGTATTTCTTCTCTTTTCTCTTTGCAATTTTTCTCCTCTACAATGGTTACCGGCTAGCTCAGGAGCCCAGTTCTTTTTTTTTTTTTGCCGCACACTCTGTCTTCAGCTTCTACTTCTTGGCAGGCGTCGAAGTACAATAGAAGCTGCCCTGTAATGAACCATATTCTGGTTTGGTTGTGGTGCTCCCACCGGCAGATCGAAGCAGCACCTGATGAGTAAAGATCTGTCGGTGGTACGAAAACAGAGGCCAAGAGTCCCATTACACCTGGACCCCAATACGAGCGCGAGGGCAAGCGAGCCATCTGCCAACCATTCCATCCTTATCGCCTCATTTTTTTTATTCCCCATTTTTACCTCCCTTGTTTGTGTTGTCTTCCCCAGGCCTATGAATTTTTGTTAATACATAAGGGACAGGGGCAACGAGCGGCGAAAACCCCGCCCACGTCTCCCGAACTGAGCTACAGCAAGCATAGGCCGCTGCCTAGCTCGTTGAGGAGCCTTTTTCTTCGCCAGATGGCACAGTCCGTCCTTCACGGTCAATTAAGCTACCTTAGGCTCCGTCCCCACGGGCATCTTCGGATGCCCACCAAACCGTCCGTTACAGATGTTCGTTGGGAGAGCTCACGCCGGGCAACTACTGATCTTCCAAGATTGGAGGACGCGATCACGTGACCGAGATAATAGGAGGACAACAATCCAGGCGGCCAGAGCCTGACATTGGGCTGTTGCGCGACGATTATAATAATGGTGTAGGGTATAATATACCATTTTATGGTCTAATGCAGGGATCGGCAAACTTTTCCTGAAAAGGACCAGATTTTTTAAATTTTAAGCTCAGCGGGCCGGTTAGCAAATTCGAAATGAAACTGCTTACCGTGTGCCAGCTGCCCTAGCCGTTAGCCTTATGGTATCTATTACGCCCAAATCTAATGACGAAATTGATATGTGTTTCTGCAAATAACCGCCAACCTGTATTGATTTTGTCATTTCGAAGTAACGAAACACGTAAAATATCATTTCTGATATAACTATTTGTAGATGTAGACGAAATTGAATCGAAATTATGAGCAATGTAACTGCTAGATAGAAGAAGAAAAAAAAAACGGTTATTTTTTTTGTGCCGAAATTAAAAAGAATTCAAGTAATTTCCTTATTTTTTGCATTGTTGTTATTGAGGGTGAGTCCTGAGTGAATTCCTCCTTAGTATGTAATATATATCTGCACCATAACCAAAGCTTAACGCCGAATAATGAAAAACCGTATTGCCTAAAGTGGAAATATAGTTCAGCGATTGAAATTCTTGACAGAGGAGACCGCAGTAAAATGTGAATCTCGGCAGGCTAATATTGCTAGACAAATTGAAAATACGCTGTGTTTAAACCTCCGTATACAGGGTGACGGAAGCGAAATGTTCCACCCCCATTGATATTTCAGGTTAACATGTTGTTGAACTGAATTTCACTGGATAGTCATGTAAGAAAAACTGAGCTACTATACATATACGAGGCTGTAAGATTCAACAAGGCTCATTAACATTTCCAGACCGATACTCAAATAATATCGTTTATTTCAGGAAACACTTTAGTTTCTTTTTAAACATTAAATTCATAACAAAAACAAGTTACAAAAACTGTCACTACTCCATCTAGCTACAGTTGTTGAAATAGACACAGTTGTATTACTATTTTATACTGCAAATGCCTCGTTACCTGGAATTGACGAAATCGATGCGAGTTAAATTCGTTTAATCGCATCACACGCATCCATTTCGTCACCGGATCTGGTGTATTGAATATGTACTCGTACGTTAAATGTTTCACCCAGCATGCAGTACAGAGTGGCCTGCAAAGAATTATGTTTCACTAGAAGTTGGAAGCTTGGTTGGTTTGATTTCATTCTGTTTACAAACTTAGTATGTGTGTGTAGATTAGCTTGACAACGTGTCATTGTGTTGCCAGTCAAAACACTGTGGACTGAAGTTCGCGCCCTTACGAGAAAAATCCTTTTTGTCTCCCAAATTTTCTCTATTTTAATTAGTCTGAATTTAGTGGACAAGTATTTTTGCCGAGAAAGGCGCGAACCACAGCCGGTACGCAGAATAAAACCAAACTTTCAATGACTAGGTTGGTGTTTACCAGATATACAAGGACCTCGAACCACTGTTTCACCAGCCTCAATAATATCTTGGTGTATACGTACTCTTATCCCTACATTATTATCTGCACAAATAGCAATAAGCGCCACAAAGCCTCCGAATTAATATTTCCGTGGCGCAGGACTTAATGGCATGAAAACAGGCTTAATATACGCTGGGCCAGACGCGCGGGCCGGAGTTTGCCGACCCCTGGTCTAATGTATGATATCGTTTTGTCGCCTTTAAGACATCCTTTTGCAGAGCTCGCAGTTTTCGAAATATTCAAGAAAAACTAGGAAAAAAGACTTTTGACCCCCCACAAAAAATTCAACATTTCAGGAACGTTAATTTTTTTCTTGATTAAATTACTGATTTTTACCGAAACAAAAAAGTGTTCGGTTTGTAACAGACTTTAAACTAAAATACAATGGAAAAGTAAAACAAACACAGAGGACTCTCCATATTAATTGTGCCAAATTTCAAAAGTATAGGATTTTTTTTTCAATTTTTCTTGGTAGCATGGACTACTGCTACCTGTTAATTCAAGGTTGAAGTAAATTTGTTTCATCTCCACGCCATGTTTCTTTTCCTTTATTGCGTGTTGTTCGAAAATTTTCAAATCCAAACGTATCAAAGAAATATACCGTTGGAAAGCAAATACGTTGGTGCAACTTTTGTCAAATTTGCAGAATTGTCAGTTCCGTTTTGTTCAGATAATAAATTTACATAAAAATAATTTTAATCTGGATGGTTTTTCAGTAATTTTTTAAGTAATTCTTTCTCTAACATTAGGTGAATGTGACTCACTGTAAATATCCGAGAAATTTTATTAGCAAGCCAGATAGTCTCTATTTTAGCATTTCTTGGGACGAAATATTGGCGAACCTAAGCATTTGTCGCGGAGTGTATATTTAAGATAAAATTATTTTTACTTCTGACAATCTTAATGAAACTCATCAGGCATTATAAGATCTGAACAAGACAACATTGTGTTCCTTATTTATTTTCAAAGCCGTAAACTTTTTTAATAACATCTTCCATGTAGAAAAAGGAGCCAAGAAAACTTTCTTCTTCTACGAAAACTAATTCGGGCAGATGAAGTGGAGAACATCGTGAGTTATGGGATATACTATAGTCGGCAATTACAAGTTCATCTTTCAGAATTATGTTTATTTGTATGTGTGATGTATGTATATATGTATTTCATATTTTTGCACGAACTAAATTCGTACAAAATGGATTAAGATCCATTAACTTACTATAAAGTACGCGATAAGAAATATATTTATATACATTTTGCATACGTTAGAAACCTAAAAGAATTTAGACCAATTGCAATAGAGGTAGTGTGAGGTACACGTAAGTGTCTAGAGACGGGATGGCGAGAAATTATGCGACAATTGTCTTCACAATTTAATGGGACAGAAAATAAATAAATAACAAAGGCACGGCGAGAGATTTTCTCCAGCCTACTGATTCATCTTCTTACAAAGAATTTTTTGCTTTATTGTAGAAACATTAAAAAGGCCGAAGTAACTTTCTTAAAAAAAAACTAGGGTATAAAACAATGAAATGATCAATCCGGTTTTGCAAGTAGGCAATAATTTAATCAACTGAAATTCAGCATATTTTATATATTTAAGGCTTCGTTTTGATATGAAGTCAACCTTTAAATCAAACACAGCTGTTTCACTATACAGCCGCTACTTGGGGATCATCCGCTACATCCCACATTAAAAAGCTAAAAATTTAGCAAAATAATATTTTTAAATTACTTCTGAACTTACCCATAACTCTTGAACTTATGTAGAGAGGTGGTGACGTCAAATAAAACCTTAATTAAGTTGTAGTAAAATTACATCAGTAGATTCAAAATAACTCCTACCTTCCATATAAGTGGGTAAGTTATGGGGGTAGATGCGTCTCATTGCCCAGAACCGAGTACGATGACGCGTAAAAGCAGTTGAATATGCCCCACTAGGGCTTAACACAAAGTAGTAATACTTCCATATAAGGGTGTGCTCCCGTTGATAATTTTTTCAAAATACGGTTTCTGACCTGTGCAAACTAACCATTAGGAAACAAAACTTTAATATAGAGTTGTCAGATAAAATTTTAAAGTGGAAATAATTTTCCTGTCGATGAAAGCCATATCAGCGTTGGCTGAAGTGGCGAGAAAGCTCTGAAGTTTTCTGAGACGAGAAGATGCCACAAAAGCTTAAGGGCAAGTTGTACAAAAGACAAGACAATACAAGTATTCGCCGGAATTCTGGACTATGTAAAAGACATACGAATATTAAATGACTGCAACCGAGATGAAAATTCTACGGATGTCAGCCGGTGTGACCGAAAAGGATTATATCAAAAGTACCTACATGCATCCGCCGTAGCTTTTTTGTTGAGCAACCGATCACTGAACAGCTCAAAGATCGTGATCAAAAGCGAAAATTTGAAAAATAAAAAAAAGATATTCTCCTTTCTCGGAGCTACAACTAATTATTATTGATTTTTACGAAAAAGTTTTAAACATTAAAATAAAGTATTAGTTCCGTTGTGTTTTCTTTTTACTATTCTAGCTCGCTTGGTTTTGCAGTTATTGCGTTTCTAGTAATGTGAGATCGACGTAGTAGTATTCGATTTGTTCTATAATACATCAGGACCACGTTTTTTCCCCTTAAATATGAAACATTCGGTAATTTTCAAATTTAAGTCCTTAATCTTTACATGCTGTTCGAAAGCTAACACAATAGGCCAACTTTTATCGAATTTGCAGAATTGTGTTAGTTCAAAGTACCATTACAATATTATCTTTTGAATTTTCGGTGAAAAAACGATTTTGAAATTTCTTGGATAGTTTTAACTTTACGTAACGGTGAATTTCGTAATCGGCAAAAAGCAGTTTTATATTAAATTTTATAAAGTTTTAAAAAGTGATGTCAAATCCCAGATTTAATGGGGGAAGTGGCAAATTTTGATTTTGTTCGGCAGGTCACGGTTTTTGATGATAATCACGAAAATAGTTATATCTCGGCAACGGTTAAAGATATGCCAATCCCATTGGTACCCTTTTCCTCAAACAAACTGTGGAATACCCGCTATTAGTATTGCCCACCAAACGCGGCACGATAACAATCGAACGGAAGTCGTAAGCGAAGTGAAACTTTTCCAGTTCCAGGAGCTAACTGCTATTGAAATCCAGCAGTATCGTTCAAGCGGTTAAAAAGTTACAGCTACTATATATAGCGGCAAAAGTATCTAAGCCTCATAACTCCATAACGAAAAAAGCTATGTAGCTGAACTAAACTCGTCCAGCAGGTAGACGTCAATTAGACTAGTCTATTACTGAATTTCAGTAAATATCCATTAAGCGGTTAAAAAGTTACAGCTATATAACGGTAAAACTTCATAAAAAATAACTGCAATACATAATGGAAGAAGCTAGCTCGGCGAAACCTATTTAGTTGGTGCATGTTAGGGTGGACTGGACTGCTATCTAATTTTAAAAAAAGAAGCTAGCTGAGTGGATCTTTTCTAATTGGTCGGCGATCGTCAGCACTGGACTCCTATTTAATTTCAGCAACATCACTGAGTAAGTTCCAGAGTTACGGCTATAGAAAAGCTAAATTTTGAGAATACAATTAGTTTATAACGGAAAAAGCTAGTTGAGCGAAACTCATCCAATTAGTAAAAGTTGATAGGAAATAGCTCTAGGTGGATTTTCAGGAAAATCCACGGTGCAGTCGAAAGGTTACAGTAATATAACAACAAAAAGTAATAAGCAAAGATGTACCTGCACGAAAGGCATTTAGATGATGAAGCTTAAAATAAAACCGGAGATAAATTCAGTAAAATCAATCGACCAGCTAAAAAGTTCCACCATCTGAAACATCACTCGCATATCGAAATACACTATTCTGTAGCTGCTCCTGGTACTAACAACTGCAGTGAAGTATCCCACTCATATCATAATTATACATAAACTCAAATGATCCCGAATTAGGCCATATCAAAAATCAATTCCTCTGGTTTCCCAGCGCCAGGTGTCCTTTTTTAAATAGATATCCTTTAAGTTGTAATTCAGGAATCAATTTTCAACTTACCTTTAAAATATTTTGTAATGATATGTCGCAGATCCACGTAGTTATCTGAAAAAAAAAACAATGCATATTAATTAAGATTTAAAAGAAAATCAAGATTAGATGCAATACATCATTTGAATGTTTCTAATGATTATTGCTAATGTTCCCTGCACAGTACAGGAGATTTGGATAAGTCTCGAGATTTAAGCAAATCTACTCCCAAATCTCCAAGATTTACTATATATTTATTAATCTAGATTTCGACCGAGAATTAAAACAAATTTTGATGAAATCTTGTTGAAATGTTTTTTTTTTCGCCTGAATATATGCTTTCCACATTTTACAACACTCTACGAAGTATGTTCTGAAAAAAAGAAATGTATATGTACAGAACTTGGTGGCGGAAGAAGAACGGATGGTGTGCATAGGTTTCGGAATTTGCAAATCTATCAAGATTTAGGTGTCTGGTGTGGATATACTATAAAGCTGTAGGCGATTTGAATTTAATGCTATTGAACAGTTTTGCCTGCTTCCACTTTCCACCTCGTCCAGTTCATCGCCATCGCTTTCAGTTTATTCCACGACTTGCCTATTCTCTCTTAATTGATCTTCTCCAGGAGTTACTAGGTCGACCAACAATGCGACTTGCGTAAGTTCCCTGCGGGTTCCAATCGAGGCCCTGTTGAGCAATGTTGTTCGACCCTTTTCCGAAAGTATGAATTATCCATTGCCACTTTCGCCTTTTAATGGAAGTGTCTATCCTGCCCTGACCAGTAATAGTAAGGATGTCGTCGTTAGAATTGACCTGCGGCCACCGTATGTGTAGGATGCGCCGTAGACACTGGTTCACAAAAGTTTTCAATCTAGCTGTTATACAGTATTATTGGTTACTTTCGAAGTTAAACAGCCATGTAGAAACACTGATTTTACGTTGGTTTCGAAGATCCGGAGTTTGGTGCGTCTGGAAATGTTATTGTTTCGCCAGAAAAGAGTCAAATTGAAAAAAGCTGCTCGAGTCTTGTTGGTGCGAAACTGTACATCAGCATCCGCTCCACCATCTGCTCTAACTACGCTTCCGCAGTAGCGGAATTAGTAAACTTTTTCAACTGCCTGCCCCGAAAAAAAAATTTCGCTTTGCCTTCCTGGATCCTAGTTCAAGAACTTCGTCTTGGCAGCGTTTATTTAAAGCCCCGCATTACGGCTTTTGCAGCAATGCAGAGCATCAGACATTTGAGCTACTTGATCCGATTTATTTGATTGAAGACAAATATCGTCAGCATGATCCAGGTGTTGAAGGTTGTAACGGACGGTTTGGTGGGCATCCGAAGATGCCCGTGGGGACGGAGCCTTAGGTAGCATATAACCGTGAAGGTCGGGCCGTGCCATCTGGCGAAGAAAAAGGCCCCTCAACGAGCTAAGCAGCGGCCTATGCTTGCTGTAGCTCAGTTCGGGAGATGTGGGCGGGGTTTTCGCCGCTCGTTGCCCCTGTCCTTTACGTATTAACAAAAATTCATAGGCTTGGGGAAGACAACACAAACAAGGGAGGTAAAAATGGGGAATAAAAAAAAAACAGTCGATAAGGATGGAATGGTTGGCGGACGGATCAGACACCCACGCGGTCGCCCCTGGGTTCGGCTGTAATGCGACCCTCGGCCTTTGGTTTCGTACCACCAACAGATCACTACTCATCAGGTGCTGCTTCGATCTGCCGGTGGGAGCGGCACTACCAGACCATAATATGGTTCGTAACAGGTGGTTCATTACAAGGTGTTTGAACCACTTCCATCTTATACCTTTTTCTGGTGTTCTTGAAGCGCGCCGCTTAGTACAACATTAACGGCAATTAAAAACACTATAGGCTAAAAAAATTCAGCCATGTCTCACTACGCTATGCACCTCGAAAGGATCTGATAACTTACCCTTGTGTAAGACGTGACATTTGGCTCCCTAGTAGGACTCCTTGATGATCTTCTCCATAAACCCCTCCAGAAGTATTCCCGGTCAACGCTGTCAAACGCCTTCTTGAAATCGATAAACATGAGATGGAATGGGGATCTCCACTATGCGGATTATTCAATAATAATTAGTGGGCGTTGATTTGGTCGCTAAATGAGAAGCCTTCGCGAAAGCCGGCTTTTTCATCAGTCAATGTGCGGTCAACTGTTTGTTTAATCCAGTTCAAGATTATTTTTGCCATCAGTTTGGAGACTGCTGGGAGAAAACAAATCCCACGCCAATTATTGCAATCCTTCAGGTCGCCATTTTTCGGGATCTTATTAACGGCGCCCTTCATCTATTCTTTAGGGAGAGTTTCGGTTTCCCAACACTCTTGGATAAGGGGGAGACGAATATCCGCAGTAATGTTGATATCCGCCTTAAAAAGTTCCACCGGAATTCCATCTATCCCCGGGGCCTTACCCGCATCGATTTAATAGCAGCAGTTACTTAAATAGTGGGTTGGTATCAACTCTGGCTATTTGCGGAATATCTTCTACTACTCATGAAGATGCATTCGAAGGTCTAAGGGAGTTGTTGAGGACCTCAATGAAGTGCTCTCTCCATCTCCGCAGTTGATGTTCTTCGGTTACCAGTGGAGACCCACCTTTGTCTTTCACATGATGTTATGTTGCAAAAGATTTACCAGTTAATGGCTGGATAAGCTTAAAAAGGGTTCCACTGTTACCGCGGTAAGCCGCTTCCTCTGCCTTCTCCGCTAATGCGTTGCTAGAGTTTGCCTGTTTGCTTGCCCCGTCTTAAGCAAATGTTTCGCCACAGGAAATAAATGAGTCCTTAGCGACGTTATATCTATCATCAATTGTAGGATTCTCACAAGGTGGTGCTCTCTCGTGTAACGCGGTGGAATATGCACGTCTTATAGATGGGTCTTCAAGCTCTTGCACATTAAAACGTGGCAAGATTCGTACATTTTGTGGGAGCTGGATCGCTGCCGTTCGTAAGCGTATTTTTGCGATAAAACGTTGGTGGTCGCTGCTAACATCAGCACCTCGCTTCGACCTGACGTCCAAGAGACAATTCCTCCATGTCATGGAAACGACTATATGGCCAATCTGATTTTCTGTTCTACCATCCGGAGAGGTCCAGGTTGAAAAAATATAGTAATCTTATAAAAAAAAAATATAATAACAAAGGCCAAAGTTTAAAACTATATTTATATACTATTTGTCCTAAACCCAGCGCGGCATAATGCATCAACTATTCCCATTTGGTTTAGTTGACGTTTCATTAGCATTAACTGGTTTCGAACGATGAGCCTCCTGCCATTAACCGCATACTTGTCATAAGTCGGTAGAAGTTTGTGGCTTATTGTTACGCCCTCCAACATGCGGGGAAGACAATAACACAAACATTCATGGCCATGACGGTATTCGAGCCCGTGGCTAACAGCTAGCATGAGACATCAGACTGACGCCTCAATGCAGTGAGCTACTGATTTTGGACTAAATAAAGAGCCGGGTGCAGACGAGATTCCAGCTGAAATCCGGAAGAACATATCGAACAGCATCGATTGTAGTGTACTCCAAAGCAACATTCTGCAATTTGGTATATCAGTAAAATTAACAAAGACGACAAACTTCGTCTCTCAAGTCAGGATCTATTTGAAACACGTACTGGATTAAAGCAAGGCGATTGATTGGCTCTGACGCTCTTCAACCTGGAACTTGAATATGTCATCCGAGTAATGAATTCAGACGCCAGAGTCACGTTACCCTTCAAGCAGACAACATAACTCTCAAGTCTCGAAACCTGCCTGCCGCAGATAAATTTCTACATAATCTTGATATGGCTGCATAGGCTACAAATCAACGACGACAAAACAAAAATTATGAAGCAATCAAGAAAAAGGACGTCAGCACAACCGAACATCAGTATCGGGCCCACAATATTGAATTCTTGGACGACTTCACATACCTAGGTAACCTCTGTCGAAGGGCGCAAGCGAAAATCATCCCACGAATACAGCTAGCAAATAAGACTTTCACCTCGGTGTTTCCAATTATGATTATGTATTATTATCAGAGCTTACGGAATACAATTATGTTGAGTCTCACCTAAGCACTACCTACATAGGCCTTAGGCTTTCCAATTATGAAATCGAAGCATGTGTACTGAAGTACGCAGCTCCGCATATACAAAACCATCATACGATGCGTTGTGCTACGGTTGCGAAACCTGGACCCTTACTCAAGCCTTCGAAAACAAAAATATTTGAAAGAAAGGTCTTTTGGTGAATTTTCCGAGCATTTTGCGACCAAAGTTGATGGCACTTCCGGTACAATCATGAGCTCTACGAAGTGAACGATGAGCTGAATGTTTCAAGAATCCTCAAACTACAACGACTTCAATGAGCAATGCGTGTACGAGTACAACGAATGGACGAACTTACCTAAACAAATATTGAAAGGACGCATCAGCACTGTCAAGCTGCGGGGAAGAATCAGTAGATGCTGACCCCGAACAGCTGCTGGGCTTCCAAAATTGCAGGACGGCGTCACTTGACCGACATAATTGAAGGACAATGATCCAGATAGCCATGGCCCGATGTCGGGCTGAGGCGCCACGGTGATTGTGATGAAGCATATTTAGATCGTTGAAGGAACGCTTTCTTCCCTTTTAAGGGTCTGAAGTAAAAATGAAACCGTTATATTATCTCTCAAATGTCCGTCCTCAAGAGAGGCCATAACCAAATTATAAACTCGTTTATCGAGACTTTCTTAAATGAATTGGGAATTTGAAATTTTCGCTATAATCCCTCAAATGTCTGTCCTTTTGTCCTTAGAATATCTCACGGTGGGAATATATAGAAAGGTGGAAATAAGGTACATTTTTTTCCGTATAGGCAACGCAATTGGGGTGTAAAAGATAACACCCAGTCTGCTCCACAGTAAAGGAGGCGGGGTTTTTATACCCTAGACTTTCTAAGTATACTCATATAGGTATAGTAATGTTTATATATAAATGATCAGGATCACCTGCTGATTCGATTTAACCATGTCTGTCTGTCTATCTGTCCGTTCGCACGAGAACTTTCGATAGAATGAAACTAGAGCCTTAAAATTTTAGTCAAATGTTGGTAGTATGATCTTGTTGGTGGGTATTGAAAATGGGCATGATCAGGCCAAGAGAACGCTTACCTACCCTTCTTATATAAATAATTAAATGATTCTATAACTCCCCATAAAATAAACATGAAAAGTTCTAGCTTTGGTAGATTGCTCGTCGGGATAATCTTATACTATCCTGGAAAAAAAAAATCGATCATTTGAAAACTAACGGTAATTTTCTTACAAAGAGCCTCGTGAAGAGAAGGGTAGCTTTTCACGTTTTTGTCTATTACTCCTGAACGAATTGACGTAGACACCTGATTTTTAACATGTAACCCTGAGATGAGAAGCTGCCTGAGTTTAAGTAAGTTGGGATAATCAGATCAAAGGAACGCCCACCTCCCTTACAAATTTCAAAAAATTAAATGGTACTTTAATTACGATAACTTTCAATAGAATGACACTAGCGAGTTGAAAGTTTAGAAGAATGTTGGTAGCAAGATCTAGTTAGTTGGTGTTGAAAATGTGCAAAATTCAACCAACGAAACCCCTACTTCCCCTACAAATGAAACTTCAAATAAGCGATAGATTTTGATAGAATGAAGCTAGAGACTTGACATTTTGTTTAAATGTTTGTTGCATGACCTAATTGGTTGGTGGTAATGATGGGCAAGATCCAAGTAAAGGAGCCCCTACCTCCTCTACGAATGAAAATTCAAATAGGCGATAATTTTCGATAAAATGAAGCTAGCGATTTGAAATTTTGGTGAAATATTTGTACTGGGATCTAGGTGTAATTGATAATGCGCAAGATTCGACAAAAAAATCCTCTACCTCCCCTACAACTGAGACTTCAAATAAGCAATAACTTTAGATAGAATGAAGCTAGCGACTTGAAAAATTCGACAAATATTTGTAGAATGTGTTAGTTAATTGATTTTGGGAATGGTCAGATCCTCCTTAATGAGTGCCAGCCTCCCCTATAAACTGTCCATATGGGAAACTTCTTTTTAATGCATATGGTCGTTCCCAATTGGTACTTTTAGTCGTTCCCAATTGGTACTTTTAGTATCACAACTAGTTCTGTACAAGTCTAGGGTAAATACGCTTCGGACTCCAGGCCAAAGCCAAGCTTCCGTCTGGTTAATAGTATTGTAGAATTGGAAATATTTCTTTTTTTTTCAGGATCGTACCATCGGTCGACTATGACGCAGTTATTGATTTATTGTATTATACATACCTCAGAATTGCTCGAAACGTTGTTTATCGAAATGAGTTGCACATACACGAAGCGCTTTGAGGCTGTCTTTTTGAGCACATATGCAAAATGACCGAAATTATCATATTCGGCGGCAGCTTAAGTTATTAAAAAGTCAAAGAAGTTTGTTAAGAAGTGGGTGAAAAGGTACAAAGAGACAAAAAATGTCGATGATCTTCCTGAACGCGGGAAGAAAAGAGCGATGTCCAGCAAACACGATAAAGTGATAATGTAGATGTTCGGGAGTGATCCCACTCTGCGCCTATGCGAAGCCAAGGTCAAACTCGCCAGGAAAAGAATTCATGTCAGCCTCAACACGATAAGGCAACGTTTACATGAAGCCAAGCTGATGTACCGTTCTACAAGCTCGAAACCTCTTCTCAGCGCAAACCACATGGAAAAACGCCTGAACTGGGCGTAGGAAAACAAGGATCGCGATTGGTCGAAAACTATTTTCTCGGATGAAGCAACTTTTTGGGCGTGGGATCCAGTGAAGCGTGCCAGGTGGGGAAGCAGTACCGATTTCGTTCAGCGCACTGTCAAACATCCGGTCAAAGTAAATGTTTGGGGATGTTTCTCAGAGCAGGGATTTGGTTGCTTGCGGCTTTTCACGCAGAATTTGGATGCAGGAATAATGCCTGAAATTTACAAACGAAGCCTTACGAAGTTGGCCGAGAAAATATTTGGATACTACTACTACTTTGCCTTAACCCCTAGTGGGACATAGCGCGTCAACCACTTCTGCGCGCCATCGTACTCTGTTCTGGGCAATGAGGCGCAACTCCCTAAAAGAGTTACCCAGTGCCTGACACTCCTTTGCCACAAATCGACGCCATGTGATTCGAGGAGCCCTCCTTCGTCGGCCTTGTTTCGAAATGGGGTTCCATTTCATGGCATGCAAAGCAATGCAGTTATCACTCTTCCTATCCACTGTCATTTTCGCCTGCGGATCAATTCGTCGATTGGCATCTGACCCGTATGCCGACTTAGCTCATCATTTGATATTGTTTCGAGCCAGAATATTCTTAAAATTCGACGAAGACATGAGTTGACGAAAACTTGCAGCTTTCTGGTAACTCCTACGGAAACTTTCCATGTGCTACTCCCATACAAAAGCACTGACAGTACCAGGGAGCGAAACAGGCCCAGCTTGATCTTGATGCTAAAATAGCTGCTCTGCCAGATTTTGGACAACATGCCGTATACGCGTTAAGCCTGGTTGATACGACAAGCGATGTCCTGCTCCGTACCACCATTTTCGGCAACAATGCTATCCAGGTAGACACCTTCTCCACAGGCTGCCCACTAATACTGATGGCAATAGGTGTCGGATTTCTTTTTCGCAACGGCGGGCTAAGAACCTTGGTCTTGTTGGTATTAATCTTTAGCCCAACCTTGCTTGCCTCCCTCTCGAGATCTAACGCCATTGCGGACAGATCCATGATTTTGTGGGAGAGTAGGCATATGTCGTCAGCGAAGTAAAGATGTTGTAGATAAGATGTGAAAGTCCATTGAGTTCTTCTGTAGAGTCCGGATAGGGCTGCATGCAACACATCGCCGATCACAATGAGGAATAGGATCGGTGAGAGGATGCACCCCTGCCGAACTCCACTACGAATCTCAAAGTCCCCGGACACCTTACCTTTATGCAGGACGCGACATTTCGCGCCGTCATAGGTTGCCTTAATAATAGCCACAAGCTTCTCGGGGATGCCTCTCCTGCGCAAGGCCGCCCAAATAGAATCCCGGTTCACACTATCGAAAGCCTTTTCGAAATCGATGAAAAGCAAGTGAAGCGGAGAATCGTATTCAGCGCATTGCTCGATGATGATTCGCAAGGTGTTAATGTGATCGACACAGGAGAATCCTGATCGAAAACCAGCCTGGTCTTCATCAATTATGCTTTCTATCTAAGTGGGCCTTTAGTCTTTCCAGGACGATTTTAGCGATTATCTTGACAACGGCAGGAAGCACACAAATGCCTCTCCAATTATTACAGTCTGTGAGGCTACAATTCTTTGGAAGTTTGATGATCAAACCTTCCTTCCACTCAGTGGGAAAGGTCTCTGAATTCCACGCTTTATCAACAAGTGGGTGCAGCAAATCGGCAGTTACGCTTGGCGCTGCTTGATAAAGTTCGGCAGCGATACCGCCAAGTCCAGCGGCCTTTCCTCGTTTTAGTGCAATAATTGCAGTGACTATTTTCTCTTTAGTCGGGGCAGTGGACCGTATACGCACACTTTGATGGTTAGGTAAATTATCTGCATGAGGGGGAACTTCACCAGAGGTTACACGGTTCAAGACCGCGGCGAAGTGTTCTTTCCACCGCCTCATTTGATCTTCTTCCAAGGTAAGTAGCTTTCCATCACTGTCCTTCACCTTCACCTTCTTCCTGAATCAAACTCCCTCGAAAATGTCTGGGCCATTATGAAAAGCAAACTTGCGGGAAAGCCTGTTCACAATTTGAAGCAGCTTTCTCGGGAGATTGGAAAGATTTGGCGTTCTCTTCCAACAAGCTACGCTAAAAACTTCGTCGGAAGCATGCCTCGAAGGTGCCAGGCCAGCTCAATGCTGAAGGTGACTAGACTACACTGTTTATTAATTGATTGCGCCGAAGCATTTTACTTGTATTACATTGTAAAAAAAATGGAATAAATATTTTGATAACTATCGAAATACTCGCGCCTCCATTCCATTTTTGGTATTATTTTTTCTAATTCTAAGTAAGAGGAATAAAGGGGAAATGGAGAAAGTGAAGGCATAATTTGTCCTATCCCCTTGCCTTTTATTAACGTTTTTTAACCCAGAAGAATAACAACTTATTAGAAGGTGGAATTCCATTAGCATAGAAAATAAAGAATAATGAAGTCTTAATATATTTTCAAAATAGTTTAATAATATAATAATATTTTTGTATATTTTCAGTAGCCACATCAAAGAAATTTTCGTATCGAACGGCACCGTCTGAGCGGCTAAACTTCTGATAAAAGCAGTTATACGAGTAAACAGCAAAGTACATGCGAGTATCTTGGTTCTATATAGGAGCAATGGGGCACTCCTCACAATATTAACAATTTATAAACTAAACCTGAATGATAATAACAATGAGATGCCGATCGCACCGGGATTTAAACTGCCCCATCTTTCATCACTTTTGAAACTCGAGCCCAACTGAAAATACAATTTCCGCATCCTTATTCACGTTCAATGCCTAGTCTGACTTTCCTCCTATACATATACTCCGTTGTTTCGCTGACTATAGACTAAGGATACAATATCCATTTTCCGGGCCGGCATGGTCCTCCGCTGGTGGTCTCGTGGCGAAAGTTTAAAAGTACAATGGGTTTGGTAAAGTTTTCTCTCGTTTTTTTTCTTGTGGTGAAATTTGGTACTTTTGTATAAAACGTCATTCTTCCCTTTTTTGCAGACAAGACGACGCTATTCGTGTTCCCTTTTGTTGAAAATTTTATAATGGTGGGGGTGTGAATATACAGATGTATATGTAAATATTTTCGAAGAATTTTTTCATCCATTCATGTGCATTTTCAGTGAAATCTTTTTTGGTTTGGTTATAGGCTTAAATTTATGCATAACGTTATTTAGACAACATTTCATCATGCAAACAGCTTTTTTTTTCAACGTACGAGTATATGTATGTTTTATTTTTTGTTTTTATTTTATGTAAGATACGGAAGATGGATGAGTAAAGAAGGGTTGGGCGAGTCATGTGTAGGAATGGAGCAGACCGATATGAGGGGTACATTGAAAGAATTGGAAAATAAGATGGATTTTCTGCAAATTGTTCCGCTGTAATGTCCTGGGCCCATATGTAACGTATGAACGCAAATAGGCATGTACTCGAGAATGTCTACTCGTACTATTGGGAAATTGGTGTGGGTGCTGACTTCAAGTAAACGTTTTTTGAGGATTTGTTTCTCTTTTTGCTTGCAATAAACATAACAAGCGAATCAGTGAAATGCAAAACATTTTTTTTTTATTTTGAGCTATAAAGAAAATTGGAAAAATATTTTGATAGCATTAGATAATACCGGTTGGGCGTATTTATTTGAATGAGTTTACATATTTATGAGAAATTTATGTAAATGGGAAATTTCCGAAAACGTCTGAATGTGAATAAATATTTTAGGTTTTTGAGACGACAGTTGCCTCCTTCTTGTACTGATAAAATTGTTCACTCTATCCTCGTGAAGATTTTGGTGAATTTTCATTGTATGAAACCGATATGAATGAAGTCATCTTCCGAATGTTCATTTCACTTAATCTTCGTCAAGTGAACAACAAATGAATGTAATTTCTGCTAGGCGGCTTATAAGGTTCTCAAGAACCTATAATCAGTTTTCTTTCAGGATAAGAAGAATAACTGAAGCCATGAACATTAGATATACTGTTTATTTTATCTAAAGCGGTTTTCAAGGTTTCTTTTTTTCATAAGCGATTTTCATTAAGAGGAGACATTTTATTTCAATTGATGGGCTTAGTACCGAGCATATTGAAAAATAATAAGTTTCTGCAAGTGAAAATCAAGTAAACTAATTATATTTAAAACTTATCCGTATTTTGGTCATAAAAACTTTCTCGTTGTCATCATCGTGGCCCGACAGCCGAACGTCGGGCCTTGGCCGCCTGGATTGTTGCCCTCCAATTATCTCGGTCACGTGACCGCGTCCTCCAATTTCGGAAGTCCAGTAGTTGCTCGGCGTCTGCATATACTGAGCTCGCCCAACGAGATCTCGGTCGTCTAGGCAGTCTCGCTTCGTCGACTCGTTCTGCATTCATTACTCTCTTTGTCATGCGATCATCGTCCATTCTTTGTACATGCCCCGCCCATTGAACTCGTTGCAGTCTGACGATTTTCGAAACCCCCAGCTCATCGTACAGTTCATACAACTCATGGTTGTACCGGATGCGTCATCCATTTCGATCTCAAACAGCCACGAAAATTCGCCGTAGAACCTTACGTTCAAATGTGTCTAGCATGTTTCCGGAGGCTTGAGTTAGGGTCTATGCTTCGCAGCCGTAGCATAGCACTGGTCGTATAATGGTTTTGTACACGCGGAGCTTCGTGGTTCTGTGCGCATGCTTCGATTTCATTATGGGGAGAAACGAGAAAAAAGTCTTATTAGCTAACTGTAATAGCTTGATTTCGACAGTTTCATTGGCATCCCTTGACAAGATGCAACCCAGGTATATGAAGTCGTTTACGAACTCGATGTTAAGGTCCCCCACATTGATGCTGGGCTGTGCAAGTGTCTCCGATTGAATCATTATTTTAGTTTTACCCCCGTTGATACGTACTCCAACATCTTTTGCAGTGGTATCGAGCGTAAGCAGAAGTTCTTCTGCGCCGGTCAATCTTCGGGACATGATGTTGATGTCGTCGGCGTACGCTGCTAATTGTGTCGACTTGATGAGTAGCGTCTTGCTGTTGTCCATATTCATTGCCCGAATAACGTATTCCAGTGCTAGGTTGAAGAGCGTCAGCGCCAGACCCTCGCCCTGTTTCAGACCAGTGCGTGTTTCAAATAGATCAGTAAGTCTATTATGGATCCTGACCAGTGAAACGGAGTTGGCCATCGTCACCTTAGTCAGTCGCACAAATTTTGCCGGTGCACCAAATTACAGCATGATGTTGTACAGTACACCACGATCGATACTGTCGTATGCCTGTTTGAAGTTGACAAAGATTTGGTATACGTTTACGTTGTATTCCCAGCACCTCTGGAGTATCAGTTTGACTGAGAAGAGCTGATCGGTTGTGGAGCGACCAGGTCTGAAACCGCCCTGATATTCGCCAATGACTCGTTCTGCGTACGGTTTTATTCTATTTTCCAGAATTTTCGTCAAAATTTTATAGGACGTACAAACTAGTGACATGCGTAATCCTCACACAGCAGTTTAGCTCCTTTTTTGTGAATTGGACAGATGTACTTCTGCGGCAATCTCCTCGACCTCCCATACTCGCAGGAATAATTGATGTATGGCATCAACTAGACTCGTGCCACCGAATTTTAGCATTTCAGCTGGAATCTCGTCATCGCCCGGCGCTTTATTTCGTTTTAGTGACCGCAACGCGAGATCAACTTCCTCTACTGTCGGGGGTTGTATGGGTGGGCTTAGATCAACAAAATCGTCTAGAGCTTCTTGTGTGGGGTTGTTAGATGGTAGGTTCAGAAGCTCTTCAAAATAAGAGGCCCATCGTTTATTAATGCCATCGGTGTCGCTGATGATGTTTCCATCCTTGTTCTTACAAAGGCTAGTCCTGGGTTAGCAGCCGTTCTTAATTGTATTTACTACTTTGTACGCTTGTCTGGTGTTCCTATTAGCTAAGTTTTCGTTTATATTCAGCAACTGCTCGTCAAAGTGTTTACGTTTCTTACGTCTGATTATTCAATTCGATATTCGCCGTAGCTTGTCATATTTCTCTCTTCTGGCTCTGGTTCCTCGTTGAATCCATAGTCTGTAGGCCTCGTTTTTCGCATCAAGTGAATTTCCGCATTCTTCGTCGAACCCATTTCGCGCTCGCCGGGCTTTATATCCCACGACCTTCTCTGCGACATCCTTGATGGTACCCTTGAGTTCTTCGCAGAACCCATGAACCGCCTGTGTTGCTGATGTTGTGTAGCATAGGTGATAGTCTTTCCTCAAGGGCGGTAGTATACGCCACCGCTGTAGCATCACTCAGAAGCTTATCAACCGCAAAGATTTTGGGAGGGCTGATTCTCGAGTGGTGTACTGAGGCAATTCTACATCTGTAGGTCGTCTTCACCAAGTGATGATCTGAGTCGCAGTTTGCTCCTCGATAGGAGCGGGCATCCATCACACTAGACGCCCTTCGCCTTCAAATGACGACGTGTTCAATTTGGTTGACGGTGTGTGCGTCTAGAGATTTCCAGGTCTGCTTGTGAATGCGTCTATGCGGGAAACACGTAGAGCTTACGATGAGAGGCGAAATCGGTAAGTCGCTGGCCATTGTCGTTACATTCTTTTTTGGAGACTGTGGCCTCCAGTAGTCCCCCGGTGCCAATTTTCATTTCCGACGTCGTTTGTTGGAAGTGAGTCGAAGAGAGTCTCAAGGTGCGCGTAGAACTCGTCTTTTACTGCGTCTTCTTTAACTTTAGTGGGGGCGTGCACATTGATGAGCCAGAGATTTAAGAATCGAGTCTTAATGCGAAACGCACACAGTCGTTCATTTATGGGTTTGAAGTCTGCTACTGAAATGCTACTCCAAACTGTTTGCGGTCCGATGGTTTGCCACTTGTGAAAATTGAGTGCAATTTCTTGTCATTAATCTCGCTGCCAAGCCAATTTGGGAACATTCCTGTTTCGCAAAAATTAGGAGAATTCTCTCTATTTGATTAGAGAGAATTCCCACAAAACTCAAGAAATTTCCGCTTTAGGACTTACAAATCCCCCGCATGGCTTCTAGGTTCTTACCACCTAAAGCGGAGATGGACTAACTAAAACGGAAATGTCGTAATTAAGGCATTTTAAAAATTCTCTCTAAATGCAATAGAGAGAATTCTCCTAATATTCGCGAAACAGGAATGTTCCCCAATTTGTTTCCTGGACTGCAGTAATGCTAAGTTTGTATTTTTCGACCTGTTGAAGGAGGGCTTTTTTGGCACCCGGTTTATTAAGGGAGCGTACATTCCAGGATCCGAAAGAATAATCCTTTAGTCTTTTACGTGGTCGTCGTTGTTGATCCGTCCATTCCGAGGCTTTTGTTTCAGGTTTCTTGACATGGAGTGGTTTCTGCAAGGACGAGTTGTCAGCACGTCGCTTAACCCCATTCAGGGGATGGCCTCATACTTTAGTATCATTTCTTGGAATTGTTTTGAAACCATCTTACAATTTTTATTTCAGGATAAAAATTTCCGAACGGATATGAACAAACAATGATTTCCACCTGAAGCCTAAATGAAGGGCTGGTGATTTAATTTTCATTACGTGACTTCACTTTGAGATCACTATGATTTCTTGATATTCGCTGGGAAGTGGCATGCAATATATTTCTTAGCTTTACCACAACAATAATTGGAAACATGCGAAAATTCTCTACGCATAGACCTGCCACAATTGTCCATTTAGAACAGAATTGAGTAAATATATCAAACCATGCACACACCAATGAGTAAGCTGACGTTATTTTTCAATAGATAGTAGTAAAAGTATTTATTAAGAAGTCATGAATGTTCCGACTTTCATAAAGGTCCTAATACTCGGAAACTGGTAGGGCACATCAAAGCCACGATACTCGTCCCGTGCAAACAGCTAACGGGTTTACAACAACGCAATAACTTGTTAGTTGATGACGGGTACCTATCCACCGTTGATGAGTCGATGAATCATAGAATATAGGAGTCCGAAGCGTATATAGCCTAGACTTATGTACAGACCTAGTGGTGATACCAAAAGTACCTATTGGTAACGACTGTATGCATTAAAAGTCAGTTTCCTATATGGTCAGTTTATAGGGGAGGTTGGCACTCATTCAGGATGATCACCATTCTCAAAATCAATTAAATAACAAATTCAACAAATATTTGTCGAATTTTTCAAGCCGCTAGCTTCATTCTATCGAAAGTTATTGCTTATTTGAAGTATCACTTGCAGGGGAGATAGAGGTTTCTTTTGTTGAATCTTGCACATTTTTAATAACAACCAACTAGAACACAGTACAAACATTTAAAAAAAAATTTCAAATCGGTAGCTTCGTTTTATCGAAAGTTATCGCTTATTTGAAGTTTCATTTGTAGAGGAGGTGGAGGTTCCTTGGGTCGGATCTTGTCCATTTTCAATACCAACTAACTTGATCTTATACTAAAACATTTTACCACATTCCCAACTCGCTAGTGTCATTCTATCGAAAATTATCGTAATTAAAGGAATATTTAATTTTTTGAAATTTGTAGGGGAGGTAGGCGTTCCTTTGATCTAATTATGCCCAACTTACAAAAGCTCAAGCCAAGGATAAGGTTGTAGACACCAATTGATCCAAGAGTTATAGACAAAAAACGTGAAAAATAGGGTAGTACAGGACTCTTTGTGAGGAAATTACCGTTAGTTTTCATTTGATCGATTTTATTTTTTCACGAGAGTATAAGATTACCCTCACAAGGAATCTACCAAACCTAGAGCTTTTCGTGTTTACTTAATCGGGAGTTATATATATATTTACTTACTATATATACATAGGGGAGGTAGGCGTTCTCTTAGCCGGATCATGCCCATTTTCAATACCAACCAACTCATACTGCCAACATTTGGCCAAAATTTCAAGGCTCTAGCCTCATTCTATCGAAAGTTATCGTGCGAACGGACAGACAGACAGACGGGCAGACGGACAGACGGGCAGACGAACAGACGGGCAGATGGACAAACAGACAGACATAGCTAAATCGAATCAAGAGGTGACCCTGATCATTTACATATATACACTGCTATACCTCCGGAGCCTCGTTTAAGGTGTTACATATTTTCGTCGTGACTAAAAAATATACCCTATACTATAAGTCTAGGGTATAAAAAAGGATTTCAGTACTCGCGCATATGCTGTCGAATCGCACCTCGTGTAAACGCAACGACTTGTGCATTATTTCTGCGCCAGTAGAATTCGCTTCGATACTCGTTTCTGTCGTTTCGCCCGCGTAAATTTGACTTACGTGTAAACACTAGTCGTGTTTACGCGACACGGATAGAAATCACACGATCGCATACACGCGTCTCGTTTATCAGAACCTTAACTTGACGTTTAATTACTCGGACAATTTCCAAATATTGGCTACAACAGCAAATACCATATGTCAACACAAATATTGTAGTTCTTCCACCTCTATTACATAAATTAAAAGCACTATACAATCCTCCGGCAGAACATTGTTCCCAGCGTGAACAGGGCTACGATGTGACTTGAATTTTACATTAGATCACCCGAGAAAATGACGAAAAGTGTGCTTCTTCTGTTTTGCAAGCAATGCTTTCAGCAACGACATTTTCTTTTAGCATCCTTGTCATTTTCTCAAAGGCATATTCTATGTGACAAGAGACGTTGAACAGGTTCGAATCACGTAGCCGTAAGCCGTCGATGCGTTACATGTGTTAAGGCTGCCTGGCATTTATCTCATTTTTTTGTCCTGTATCTCATCTCTGCTATGGTTTCCAGGCCTAGCACATCCTGCCAACATGTTCGGAGTATAACAGTAAATCTTCCTTGAGGATAAGTAGCCACTTTTATTTTGCTTACTAAATAGGATTTAGGTACGAATACAGAGCGGGGTGGGGGAGACCGTCGGGCGTATGTGCGAGTATAAGCCAGATTTTCAGGCGACGTAATCCTCCCCTGTAGTGTACACGGCATGCTGGATCCACTGCTGATGCCTATTTCGGCATATGCCCACATCTTCTACCTTAAAGCAAATACCATTTTGGGAATGGAGAACAATAGGTATGGGAGGTTAAATGTCAGCGTTGAGCAGGAAACATGATGGTTCTGACAAAGGAATCAACGTGGTTGAATGTCTCGGTGTTCATACAAAACTGAAGACCATCTCGAGTGAATGCTCGAAAAGAAATTATTGTCACCGGGATATCTGTAGTTGATATGATGTAATGTGTCATGTAAAGAAAATAATAGACTCACTACTCAAGCGAGATTACATGATCAAGATTTGACGGTACTCGCAGTGAATTTTCAAGATTGATGAAAACCGAATCTTATGTAGGGCTTTCTATTGAGACAGCATTGAAGTGGTACACTCTCTGAAATGAGTGCAATATCACAAATGGTGTTGAGTAATCGAAATTAATTAAACTCTAAAATAGTAGTGAATCTTTGGTCCAATTTCCGTTTCATTTTATAAGATATTTTTTCCATTATAATCAGAAATGCTCCATTACAGTGTTGAAAATAACAATGGATTCGACAAACATATTCAATCATTCTACACATTTTTCACTGCATAAGGCATATATTACAAGAAGTTGAATAAAAAGTACACTACAGGCTTACAGCCTTAGTTTTTTGGAAGGGTCGGCTTGTGGGGACGGTGGTCTGAGTTCCAGTAGATAGGATTCGTCAACTGACCGTTCCAGCATCTCTTCGAGTTTCTGGTCGTCGTCCATGGCTGCAGAGATATGCTCATTCTCACACTTGCCCTCACAGTTGGCACAAAGCGGGAGCAATGTAGACCTGCCTTTTTGCAGCCACAGTGTCCTACACACCTACTACTACTACTACATCTACTTGTATTTGCAAGAAACGATGCGCAATAGAGCACCTGGTGCGGCATTTCTAGTGATTGTTATAGGCAGGAGTCGATTTTTGGTGATTTTCCACCCCCATTCTTGGGGCCTTTCGTCAAAGCAAAGCCACTTTTGCACTTGGTGGTATATCCTTATTGATTGCTGCTGAGCTGCGTCCTCAGCTGATGGAAGTGAGGCGATGTTGACTCGCGTCTTGAAGGAGTACGTCACATGTCTTTTGTTTTTCAGCAGATCCAATGAGATGGCGTTTTTTGGCCATACAGCGCCTTCAAGAAGACCCCTCTTGCCGTAGCTATACTCGAACGAGCTTCATGGGGATCTTGAAATCTTCTATGACGGCTGGCAACTGTGGGCTTCAGCGGAGAACGTCGAGAAATTTTTTCTGCCCCTGGTTGAGCAGCGCAACAGGTGGTGTCGCATGTAAAAATAGTTTGTTTTGAGAAACTATTTTCTCAATTGCGAGATCAGGAGCGTACAGGGTTTGCGGAAAATTCCCTTTTGATAAATAAATAAATAACTGGCGCAACAGTCCAATTTGAACCATGGCCTCGAGATGAGTTAGCATCATCTCATTTTCTAGATCTTGACGGTCTTGTGCAGAGGTGTGTGATCACTAACACGCTCAACCGGGTTATTTACCCGGGGGGCAAAAACTCCTCTTCCATAGTCCTCCACGTGGGCGCCCCCTGGAACGGCAGTGGTCACAGACCATTGCCAACCAACGTCAAGCCGCCAGTGATGGCGGTGCGATGATTTGGTTGAGGTACCCCTGTGGTGTGGGGTGTGAAAAAAAATACCACGGCCTTTCCCTTTGAGGGCCTGTCGTTAAAACCGACAATCAAAGGACAGGATGTGTATGCCAGCAACTTGCACTACCCGAAATCTTTATATGCTAACGAAACGTCAACTATGCCTCGGATAAGGACTGACTCAACGGTTACGACTTTTAGCTATCGTACAATGACAAAGATTGGATTCTGGAATGTGCATACTCTCCTGGACAATGGATCAGAAGGTCCCCAGAACGCACGATTTCTTCAATTAGAGAGTGAATTTCTGAGGTACAAATTAAATATCTTAGGAGTTTGTGAGATAAGATGGTGGAACGCGGAGAATTCATCTCTCCAACGGGCAGCACTCTAATGTTGTACTCCGGTAAAGCTACCGGTAGTCGTCGTGAGTCAGGTGTGGGGCTCTTTTTAACCAGAGCCGCGCGAAACTGTCTCTTATCCTGGGAACCGGTCTCTGACAGGGTCATGACCGCCAGGTTCCGGACCAAAATGAGGAACATCTCAATAATACAATGTTATGCCCCCACTGAACCCGACAATGTCTTGGCAAAAGACTCCTTCTACGAAGAACTAAACGCCGTTCAGAGCAGAACACCTAAAGGTGACATTATAATGGTTATGGGTGATTTGAATGCGAAAGTTGGCGCTGATAACTATGGGCTCAGACATGTGATGGGGAGACACGGTCTTGGTGATCGTAATGACAACGGTGAAAGATTTGTAGAGTTCTGCAACTTTCACAGTCTCTTCATCGGTGGTACTATGTTTGAGCATAAGGACCACCACAAAATCAGTTGGTCCTCTGTTGATCGGCGCAGAACACAAAATCAGATCGACCATTTTGCCATTAGTAAAAGATTCAAGAGTTGCCTCCTGGACGTGCGAAACAAGAAGGGTGCCGATATTGGGATGGGAAGAGACCATTATCTTATGATCGCTAATGTTCGATTGCGTATTGCAGCCGTGCGCCGCCCCAGCGACGAAAAATCCAGGCCCCGCAAATTCAACACCGCTCGACTAAAAAATCCAGCTGTCTTACAACAATATAATGACCATCTTGCGCAAAAAGCGGCTGAGATAACTAGTCACCCAGATAATGACATAAACGAAAACTGGGATGCCATAAAAAATGCGTACATTGATAGCGCAAATACCATCCTTGGCACAAACCCGGATTGCCGGAATAAGCCCTGGATGTCCAACGCTTCATGGCAGCGGATCGTTGAAAGAAAGGAGCTGAAAGTTCGTTTGGCTGCAGCATCAGACGACAATCGAAGCAGCATCGAACTCCTTTACCATCAGAAAGCTCGAGAAGTTCAGCGTAGTGTGCGACGCGATAAAAGAGTTTATGCCAATTCTCGTTTAGCGTCAGCAGAAGAAGCCGCTAGAAGTAACAACTTAAACGCCGTATACGGTGTCATCAAGGAGTTTACAGGTGGTCGTAACTCCTGCCAACATCCGGTGAAAGATAGTGATGGAAAGCTACTTATCTTGGAAGAAGATCAAATGAGGCGGTGGAAAGAACACTTCGCCGCGGTCTTGAACCGTGTAACCTCTGGTGAAGTTCCCCCTCATATAGATAATTTAGCTAACCATCAAAATGTGCGTATATGGTCCACTGCCCCGACTAAAGAGGAAATAGTCACTGCAATTATTGCACTAAAACGAGGAAAGGCCGCCGGACTTGACGGCATCCCTGCCGAACTTTATCAAGCAGCGCCAAGCGTAACTGCCGATTTGCTACACCCACTTGTTGATAAAGCGTGGAATACAGAGACCTTTCCCACTGAGTGGAAGGAAGGTTTGATCATCAAACTTCCAAAGAAGGGTAGCCTCACAGACTGTAATAATTGGAGAGGCATTTGTGTGCTTCCTGCCGTTGCCAAGATAATAGCTAAAATCGTCCTGGAAAGACTAAAGGCCCACTTAGAAAGCACAATTGATGAAGAGCAGGCTGGTTTTCGATCCGGATTCTCCTGTGTCGATCACATTAACACCTTGCGAATCATCATCGAGCAATGCGCTGAATACGATTCTCCGCTTCACTTGCTTTTCATCGATTTCGAAAAGGCTTTCGATAGTGTGAACCGGGATTCTATATGGGCGGCCTTGCGCAGGAGAGGCATCCCCGAGAAGCTTGTGGCTATTATTAAGGCAACCTATGACGGCGCGAAATGTTGCGTTCTGCATAAAGGTAAGGTGTCGGGGGACTTTGAGATTCGCAGTGGAGTTCGGCAGGGGTGCATCCTCTCACCGATCCTATTCCTCATTGTGATCGGCGATGTGTTGCATGCAGCCCTATCCGGACTCGACAGAGGAATTCGATGGACTTTGACATCTTATCTACAACATCTTCACTACGCTGGCGACATATGCCTACTCTCCCACAAAATCATGGATCTGTCCGCAATGGCGTTAGATCTCGAGAGGGAGGCAAGCAAGGTTGGGCTAAAGATTAATACCAACAAGACCAAGGTTCTTAGCCCGCCGTTGCGAAAAAGAAATCCGACACCTATTGTCATCAATATTAATGGGCAGTCTGTGGAGAAGGTGGACAACTTCGTCTACCTGGGTAGCATTGTTGCCGAAAATGGTGGTACGGAGCAGCACATCGCTCATCGTATCAACCAGGCTAAACGCGCATACGGCATGCTGTCCAAAATCTAGCAGAGCAGTTATCTCAGCATCAAGACCAAGCTGGGCCTGTTTCGCTTCCTGGTACTGTCAGTGCTTTTGTATGGGAGCAGTACATGGAAAGTTTCCGTAGGAGTTACCAGAAAGCTGCAAGTTTTCGTCAACTCATGTCTTCGTCGAATTTTAAGAATTTTCTGGCCCGAAACAATATCAAATGAAGAGCTAAGTCGGCGTACGAGTCAGATGCCAATCGACGAATTGATACGCAGGCGAAAATGGCAGTAGATAGGTCACACATTGCGGAAGAGTGATAACTGCATTGCTTTGCATGCCATGAAATGGAACCCCATTTCCAACCAAGGCCGACCAAGCGGGGGTCCTCGAATCACATGGCGTCGATCTGTGGCAAAGGACTGTCAGGCACTGGGTAAGTCTTTTGGGGAGTTGCGCCCCATTGCCCAGAACAGAGTACGATGGCGCGCAGGAGTAGTTGACGCGCTATGCCCCGCTAGGGGTTAAGGCAAAGTAGTAAATCCCCTTTTTTTATCGAAAACTACCGGATTCAGTAGGAATCGAACTTGGGCCCAGTGCGTAGAAGGCAAACGTGCTAACGGTTGCACCATCCCGACTACCTTCCCTTTTGATGGTTTGATGAATAAAACGTTTCGTATACTTTGCGCACAAAAACCAATCAGAATGACCAAAAGATCAACGTCTTTCCCCACCACTGTGACGGATTCATTTTATGGGGCCAAGGAGAAAGCTGTCGTGATTATGAGGGTATCTTCATCTTCCCTGGGTTGCTCGCACTTCATCTGGAACTCTGTGTATTTCTCCGTGGGCGTTGAGATCAGGCTCCTTTTGTTAGAAGGGTTGGTCAAGAAAGTGTGGTAAGCAACTGTGGGCACCATCAGTTCAGTGAACTTCTGCATATTGCTGCTTGATTGATCTTCTCAGGTGTTTCATGTGCTTCGTATTGGTGTCAGCAACTTCATCAATGTAGCCGTCAGAAACTACAACTCCGGTTGATCTATAGTTGGACCTCACGCACCTCATAGTTTCACAGATTGAGGGTGATTTGGGGCGACCGGTAGCGCAGTGTGTTGAGGCATCAGTCTCATGTTTGACTACCGGCGTTTCGGGTTCGAATCCCGTCCACGACAACGTTCGTGGCCATGGATGTGGAGGTGACGCGCTATGCCCCACAAGGGGTTAGGGCCATTGAGTAACTCTGTCAACTCAATATCCGATTGTTTTGCAATGGCGATTCGGTGGAATAGCGTGTCAGGATTTACAGTTTTTTCGTAGATTTGGATAGCACTTTTCATAAATGGCCGCGTGGAACTAAAAGAAGCATTAACAAGGTCATATTAGATTTAGTTTTAACTCGTGGACAGCTAGTCCAATCAACTTATCCGATATGTTTACATTGTGGTGAGATTGCTGGGATTAGTTAGTATTGAAACATAGTTAAACGGCATAAACTTGGCCAATGCAAGAGGCCTAACTCGATAAGCTCTTTTGAATTTAACTGCCCGAAAATCGTCTCCAACTATGCGGTTTATTCCTTGTACGCCCACCTCTTTAGCCCAGTGGCAACCTATCATTTTCATCTCCGAAAATACCAGTACTTATTGATGTGAGGTCTGATGTTTTTGGGAAAGGGGGATGTTAATGAAACCAATCCATAAGTTTTCCTTGATCAATTTTGTCTCGTTTGAGTTCCAAAAATAAAAGTTGTTCACTTTTCAGAATTTAGAACCGAACTGTCGATGATCCGACCTTCTGCAGATAGGGAGCAGATGGCCGGGTTCTGTGTTTTAATGATGGACATGGAAGGGAGGAGGCCCTAACAAAACAATAAACGAATAAACGAGTGGAAATCTGGGGAAAGGGTAGAAACTCTTTACCTAGCCACAAATTGCACTTTCAAAACTTTTTCCAAGTTGTTACTCGTGGAACTGCTATCGATAACATCCACGGGAACTTCTGATTGGAACTGCAACTGCGGTAACTAGAAACGCAATGTTTCTGGTAGTTAGAACGGTGACCTATTAAAAAAATTTCCGAAAATGTGTTGTCTGAGAACACTCGCTCAAAAAGTGATTTTAGCCATTTCGAGCTCCTGAATTTTCTTTTGACCGAACTAAAAAGATAGGGTACTTTCTGAACAAAATTTCATGCTTCACAACTTTCACTTCTTGCATTTCTACGTACTAGTAGCCGCTTTCAAGTTACAGACGCTCAAATGTAACTATAACAGGCTTTTTTGCAAAGTTAAGAAAATCAACGTTTTTCGACTGTCGATTGCGGCTACGCCACTGGACCGAATTTGACGTTTTTTTCGCTAGGATACACGATTTCTAAGTTATAATCGAAAAACCAAAAAGAAAGTACCAAATTTCGAGGTTTTCTTAGATTGTGAGCATGTACCGCAAAGAAATTTTGGTGGGAAGCTCCGGATTAGTATTCAGCACCCCAAAAAAACATAAAAAATTAAAGAAAAGAGAACATTAATACATAAAGTAAAATTGCCAGGGAACAAATATCTCCACTTCTCACCCTCTCTCCACCCCTCTAGTGAGTTAATATAAGTGCTTCACACCATCTAGACCTCCACGGTCGAGTTTTCAAGTAAAATCACGCCTTCACGGCTTAATACAAACAGAATTCTCACACTTTCGTGGTCGTCTTGCACATGGATAGCTGCAAAGATGCCAAGACCTGATGAGTGCTACTATCCATACGAAACCACTAAGCTCGGAGAAATTAATTCAGAGGGAATTTGAGAATAAAAAATAGTTGGTCCCGTTGCGGGGCGCGAACCGCAGAGACCGTGTTTCGAGTAGCAAAAAATGCCCGGTGCGTTACCGAGCTAAGCTACAGACGCATACTAAGTTGGTGTGCAGAATGAAACCAAGTGTCACAAACAATTCCAATTTAAATTGAAAATGATTCGCACTTGTACATTTGCAAGAACATTAATACATAAAGTAAAATTGCCAGGGAACAAATATCTCCACTTCTCACCCTCTCTCCACCCCTCTAGTGAGTTAATATAAGTGCTTCACACCATCTAGACCTCCACGGTCGAGTTTTCAAGTAAAATCACGCCTTCACGGCTTAATACAAACAGAATTCTCACACTTTCGTGGTCGTCTTGCACATGGATAGCTGCAAAGATGCAAGACCTGATGAGTGCTACTATCCATACGAAACCACTAAGCTCGGAGAAATTAATTCAGAGGGAATTTGAGAATAAAAAATAGTTGGTCCCGTTGCGGGGCGCGAACCGCAGAGACCGTGTTTCGAGTAGCAAAAAATGCCCGGTGCGTTACCGAGCTAAGCTACAGACGCATACTAAGTTGGTGTGCAGAATGAAACCAAGTGTCACAAACAATTCCAATTTAAATTGAAAATGATTCGCACTTGTACATTTGCAAGAACATTAATACATAAAGGAAAATTGCCAGGGAACAAATATCTCCACTTCTCACCCTCTCTCCACCCCTCTAGTGAGTTAATATAAGTGCTTCACACCATCTAGACCTCCACGGTCGAGTTTTCAAGTAAAATCACGCCTTCACGGCTTAATACAAACAGAATTCTCACACTTTCGTGGTCGTCTTGCACATGGATAGCTGCAAAGATGCAAGACCTGATGAGTGCTACTATCCATACGAAACCACTAAGCTCGGAGAAATTAATTCAGAGGGAATTTGAGAATAAAAAATAGTTGGTCCCGTTGCGGGGCGCGAACCGCAGAGACCGTGTTTCGAGTAGCAAAAAAATGCCCGGTGCGTTACCGAGCTAAGCTACAGACGCATACTAAGTTGGTGTGCAGAATGAAACCAAGTGTCACAAACAATTCCAATTTAAATTGAAAATGATTCGCACTTGTACATTTGCAAGAACATTAATACATAAAGTAAAATTGCCAGGGAACAAATATCTCCACTTCTCACCCTCTCTCCACCCCTCTAGTGAGTTAATATAAGTGCTTCACACCATCTAGACCTCCACGGTCGAGTTTTCAAGTAAAATCACGCCTTCACGGCTTAATACAAACAGAATTCTCACACTTTCGTGGTCGTCTTGCACATGGATAGCTGCAAAGATGCAAGACCTGATGAGTGCTACTATCCATACGAAACCACTAAGCTCGGAGAAATTAATTCAGAGGGAATTTGAGAATAAAAAATAGTTGGTCCCGTTGCGGGGCGCGAACCGCAGAGACCGTGTTTCGAGTAGCAAAAAATGCCCGGTGCGTTACCGAGCTAAGCTACAGACGCATACTAAGTTGGTGTGCAGAATGAAACCAAGTGTCACAAACAATTCCAATTTAAATTGAAAATGATTCGCACTTGTACATTTGCAAGAACATTAATACATAAAGGAAAATTGCCAGGGAACAAATATCTCCACTTCTCACCCTCTCTCCACCCCTCTAGTGAGTTAATATAAGTGCTTCACACCATCTAGACCTCCACGGTCGAGTTTTCAAGTAAAATCACGCCTTCACGGCTTAATACAAACAGAATTCTCACACTTTCGTGGTCGTCTTGCACATGGATAGCTGCAAAGATGCAAGACCTGATGAGTGCTACTATCCATACGAAACCACTAAGCTCGGAGAAATTAATTCAGAGGGAATTTGAGAATAAAAAATAGTTGGTCCCGTTGCGGGGCGCGAACCGCAGAGACCGTGTTTCGAGTAGCAAAAAATGCCCGGTGCGTTACCGAGCTAAGCTACAGACGCATACTAAGTTGGTGTGCAGAATGAAACCAAGTGTCACAAACAATTCCAATTTAAATTGAAAATGATTCGCACTTGTACATTTGCAAGAACATTAATACATAAAGTAAAATTGCCAGGGAACAAATATCTCCACTTCTCACCCTCTCTCCACCCCTCTAGTGAGTTAATATAAGTGCTTCACACCATCTAGACCTCCACGGTCGAGTTTTCAAGTAAAATCACGCCTTCACGGCTTAATACAAACAGAATTCTCACACTTTCGTGGTCGTCTTGCACATGGATAGCTGCAAAGATGCAAGACCTGATGAGTGCTACTATCCATACGAAACCACTAAGCTCGGAGAAATTAATTCAGAGGGAATTTGAGAATAAAAAATAGTTGGTCCCGTTGCGGGGCGCGAACCGCAGAGACCGTGTTTCGAGTAGCAAAAAAATGCCCGGTGCGTTACCGAGCTAAGCTACAGACGCATACTAAGTTGGTGTGCAGAATGAAACCAAGTGTCACAAACAATTCCAATTTAAATTGAAAATGATTCGCACTTGTACATTTGCAAGAACATTAATACATAAAGTAAAATTGCCAGGGAACAAATATCTCCACTTCTCACCCTCTCTCCACCCCTCTAGTGAGTTAATATAAGTGCTTCACACCATCTAGACCTCCACGGTCGAGTTTTCAAGTAAAATCACGCCTTCACGGCTTAATACAAACAGAATTCTCACACTTTCGTGGTCGTCTTGCACATGGATAGCTGCAAAGATGCAAGACCTGATGAGTGCTACTATCCATACGAAACCACTAAGCTCGGAGAAATTAATTCAGAGGGAATTTGAGAATAAAAAATAGTTGGTCCCGTTGCGGGGCGCGAACCGCAGAGACCGTGTTTCGAGTAGCAAAAAAATGCCCGGTGCGTTACCGAGCTAAGCTACAGACGCATACTAAGTTGGTGTGCAGAATGAAACCAAGTGTCACAAACAATTCCAATTTAAATTGAAAATGATTCGCACTTGTACATTTGCAAGAACATTAATACATAAAGTAAAATTGCCAGGGAACAAATATCTCCACTTCTCACCCTCTCTCCACCCCTCTAGTGAGTTAATATAAGTGCTTCACACCATCTAGACCTCCACGGTCGAGTTTTCAAGTAAAATCACGCCTTCACGGCTTAATACAAACAGAATTCTCACACTTTCGTGGTCGTCTTGCACATGGATAGCTGCAAAGATGCAAGACCTGATGAGTGCTACTATCCATACGAAACCACTAAGCTCGGAGAAATTAATTCAGAGGGAATTTGAGAATAAAAAATAGTTGGTCCCGTTGCGGGGCGCGAACCGCAGAGACCGTGTTTCGAGTAGCAAAAAATGCCCGGTGCGTTACCGAGCTAAGCTACAGACGCATACTAAGTTGGTGTGCAGAATGAAACCAAGTGTCACAAACAATTCCAATTTAAATTGAAAATGATTCGCACTTGTACATTTGCAAGAACATTAATACATAAAGGAAAATTGCCAGGGAACAAATATCTCCACTTCTCACCCTCTCTCCACCCCTCTAGTGAGTTAATATAAGTGCTTCACACCATCTAGACCTCCACGGTCGAGTTTTCAAGTAAAATCACGCCTTCACGGCTTAATACAAACAGAATTCTCACACTTTCGTGGTCGTCTTGCACATGGATAGCTGCAAAGATGCAAGACCTGATGAGTGCTACTATCCATACGAAACCACTAAGCTCGGAGAAATTAATTCAGAGGGAATTTGAGAATAAAAAATAGTTGGTCCCGTTGCGGGGCGCGAACCGCAGAGACCGTGTTTCGAGTAGCAAAAAATGCCCGGTGCGTTACCGAGCTAAGCTACAGACGCATACTAAGTTGGTGTGCAGAATGAAACCAAGTGTCACAAACAATTCCAATTTAAATTGAAAATGATTCGCACTTGTACATTTGCAAGAACATTAATAAATAAAGTAAAATTGCCAGGGAACAAATATCTCCACTTCTCACCCTCTCTCCACCCCTCTAGTGAGTTAATATAAGTGCTTCACACCATCTAGACCTCCACGGTCGAGTTTTCAAGTAAAATCACGCCTTCACGGCTTAATACAAACAGAATTCTCACACTTTCGTGGTCGTCTTGCACATGGATAGCTGCAAAGATGCAAGACCTGATGAGTGCTACTATCCATACGAAACCACTAAGCTCGGAGAAATTAATTCAGAGGGAATTTGAGAATAAAAAATAGTTGGTCCCGTTGCGGGGCGCGAACCGCAGAGACCGTGTTTCGAGTAGCAAAAAAATGCCCGGTGCGTTACCGAGCTAAGCTACAGACGCATACTAAGTTGGTGTGCAGAATGAAACCAAGTGTCACAAACAATTCCAATTTAAAGAAAAAAATTCTCCACCACAATTTGCTTCCCCGAAGCCCTTCTGACCACTCCTAATGACTGGATTAAACTGCGATAATCAATTTTACTTCGACACACTACCCTTGAAGAGGGACTTGTACCCACTTTCTAACATTCGGAACATTTCTGCTAAGTCGGTGCTGTCGCAAGACGCGACTGGTGAAGCGCTTCGATTCAGATAAGTGTTAAATACTTTGGGTAAGGACAATTTCTTTGATGGAATCTTCTCCTTTCATTCCAGGTTACTGAGGATGATGCGATTCGAATTAATACTTCGGGCAGTAGCTGAGTAATCAGGTGGGGAACCTTAATGGGATTTCGAGTGAGTGCATTATGGATTCATTAGTTCTCGTGTAAATCATTGACTGTTGACGATGAGGGTAGGTTGCCGATTCCATTAATTTTGCAATATTTATTTCTTCCATTACAATTTCATTCTCTTTTCTTTCAGCTCGAGGGATCAATTGTAATAACGTGTATAAAAATTGTGTATTTGTAATATCGGACAAGTCACTGGACTACGTCCGCCATTGGGAGTTCTGCTATTCTGAAGAGCCTGGACTTTCCTCAACCAACGGACTATCCCGTGTCCAAACGTGAGTTTGAAAAGAACTTCTGCTGTCCGATCCCCTCCCAAGAGGGGAGCAGTGGGTGGATAGCACCGCTCTAGAATCTGATACATTTTTAGTGACGGCTCCAAGAGTGATGATGATATACTACTTACATTGCCTTAGCCCCTAGTGTGGTATAGCGCTTCTACTACTCCTTCGTACCCTGTTTTGGGCGATGGGGCGCAACTCCCCAAAAAACTTGCCCCACACCCTACACTCCAGTGCCACAGATTAACGCCATGTGATTTTGGTACCACATCTTGGTCGGAATTGGTTAAAAATGGGGTTCCATTCCATGCCATGCAAAGCATTGCATTTACGGATATCACTCTTCCGCAAACGAAAACTTGCAGTTTCTGATAACCCTTACGGAAACTTTCCAAATACAGCTCCCATACAATAGCACAGATAGTACCAGGGAGCGAAAAGGCCCAGCTTGGTCTTAATGCTGAGATAACTGCTTTGCCAGATTTTGGACAGCGTGCCGAATACGTATTTAGTCTGGTTGATAAGACGAGCGATGTCCTGCTCCGAACCACCATTTTCGGCAACAATGCTACCCAGGTAGACGAAGTTGTCCACCTTCTCCTGCATATGTCGTCAGCGTAGTCAATATGTTGTAGATAAGATGTGAAAGTCGATTGAATTCCTCTATCTAGCCCGGATAGGGCTGCATGCAACACATCGTCGATCGCTATGAGGAATAGTATCGGTGAGAGGATGCACTCTTGCCAAACGCCACTGCGAATTTCAAAGTCCCTAGACACCTTACTTTTATGCAGAACGTGACATTTCACACCGTCATAGGTTGCCTTAATACTAGCCACAAGCGCCTCAGCGATGCCTCTCCTACGCAAGGCTGCCCATATAGGTAGAATCCCGGACCCGGTTCACACTACCGAAATCCTTCTCGAAATCGATGATAGCTAGTGAAGCGGAGAATCGTATTCAAAGCATTGCTCGATGATGATTCGCAAGGTGTTAATGTGATCGACACAGGAGAATCCCGATCGAAAACCAGCCTCCTCGTGTTGTTGTTGTAGCGATGGTCAGAGCTGCAGTGTGTGTATGTGTGTTATATGTTTAATTTCTCTTCATCAATTGTATTTTCTAAGTTGGCCATTTGTCTTTCCAGGACGTTTAGCTATTATCTTATCAACGACAGGAAGCACACAAATGCCTCTCCAATTATTACAGTCTGTGAGGCTACCTTTCTTGGGAAGATTGATGATCAAACCTTTCTTCCACTCAGTGGGAGAGGCCTCTGTATTCCACGCTTTATCAACAAGTGGGTGCAGCAAATCGGCAGTTACGCTTGGCAGGGATACCGTCAAATCCGACGGCCTTTCCTCGTTTTAGTGTAGTAATTGCAGTGACTATCTCCTCTTTAGTCGGGGCAGTGGACCGTATACGCATATTGATGGTTAGCTAAATTATCTACATGAGGGGGAAATTAACCGGAGGTACCACGGTTAAAGAGCGCGACGAAGTGTTCTTTCCACCGCCTCATTGGATCTTCTTCCAAGATAAGAAGCTTTTTAACACTATCCTTAGCCGGCAGCAGTTACAACCAAGTTCAAGTTGTTATTGTTACTTCTTGCGGCTTCTTCTGATGGGGCTAAAAGAGAATTCGCATAAACTCTTTTATCGCGTCGCACACTACTCTGATATTCTCGAACTTTCTGACGGTAAAGGAGTTCGATGCGGCTTCGATTGCCGTCTGATGCTGCAGTCAAACGAAACTTCAGTTCTTTTCTATCAACAATCCGCTTCCATGAGGCGTTCAACATCCAGGGCTTATTCCGGCAATCCGGGTTTGTGCCAAGGATGGTATCTGCGCTCTCAATGTAGGCATTTTTATGCATCCCATCCCTAGTTATCTCAGCTGCTTTTTGCGCAAGATAGTTGTTATATTGTCTCCCGGATTACTATAGTGTTTTCCAAACAGAGGTTACAGCTATGTCATGGCTGGGGCGTAATGTAATTTCGGGTAGTAGCGTAATAATTTTTACTGGTAGTGACTCGGTATCTTAATTTCTGGATTCAACTGCGACTTACTCAAAGACACTTGTGGAATGTCGTGCCATAATCCTACAAATGGGAAGCTCTCCCAACATTACTTTTTGTTTGATTCCGGGACACAGCGGCTTTGACGGCAATCGTAGGGCTGATGAACAGGTCCGCGAAGGTACTACTAGCGGGGTTATTAGTAGCCTTTAAAACGTTTCCAGGCCTCTGGCAACTAGCAAATTAGCCTTAAAAACTGCAGTGATGGCGAGGGCTAAAATCATGTGGAGTACTGGTAGCGTATGTCAGGTAGCCAAGCAAGTAAGCCCTAGACTGAATCCTAGTCGCCCTTTGAGGTTGCCTTCGCTGGATAGAAAGCGCGTCAGTGGTGATGCGGGGGTTATCACTGGCTATTGCCTCATTAGAGAGCATTCCAGGCGACTTCCGACTACCCCGTAAAATAATTGCTGCAGAAGTTGTGGGGGCGAGGATGAGGAGGGGTGTTGATTTAATTTACTCTTCGCCTGTGCTCCTCTTGTCGGTAGTAGAAAATCAACCATTGGGCCGAAGTGGACGACCTGAGGGAGGCAAGTGCTGGTCAGATTCATAGGTTCACTGTGCACTCCGGACGTTACGTTGTTGAGTCTATATTAGCGGAATCACAAGTGGTGGCCTATGTGTGCTCCGTATGTCGGAGCAACTCCCCCAAACCTAATCATGTGTGTTCGTCTTCGATCTGCGATTTTCTGGAGAAGCAAAGTTTAAACGAAATGCAAGGTCCCTGTAATACACCTTGGTCAACCATATCCCATTCAAATTGGCATTGTTTGAAATGCCACCGTGTTCTAACCAGGTTAGAACGACAGGAATCTAACAAAACCTGATTGTTCTGTGATGCCAAATTTAAAGACCATAAAAAAAGTTAAATTAAGAGTGCAGTGTCTACTGTAGTAATTTTGAGTTAACAGCTCTCAAGGCCAAGTGCTGGTTGCACCACCAGTGGAAATGGATCTGAAGCACAGTAAACTGATAAAAATCCTACAAAAATAAAAACAAGCTAGCCTTCGGCTATGGTGCATTTGCCAGTTTGAAATTAGTAGTAAAACTTGTTCCGATTTCACTGTTCCTATGAAAGGTATATGAAATATTAGGCCGATTTGAGCCAAATTTAGAAACATGGTTTGTCAGTCAACATGATTGAATAATATGAAATTCGGTGAAGACATCTTCGGGAATAAAAAAGTTTTTCTGACAAAACCTTGCTTTTGGAACCGTCGTTCCTATGACAGCTATACGAAGGAGAGAAGTCCAATTTCAAGGAAATTCGGGAATGTGATTTGGCTGAAGATACTGTTGATTAGTGTGAAATTTGAAAAAGATATCTTTAGAAATAAAAAAGTTTTTCTCACAAAGATGAATTTTTGGACCGGTCGTTGCTATGGCAGCTATATGAGTATGGAAGTGGTCCGATTCCGTTGGTTCCGATATATTTACAGCGTGCAATAGGAAAAACACTTTGCTCAAAATTTCAGCTCGATAGCTTTAAAACTGAGGGACTAGTTTGAATAGAAACAGGCAGACAGACGGACAGATAGACAGGCAGACGGACAAAGCATAATCGACTCGTCTCATCATACTGACCACGAATATAGTATATAGAGTTTATATGGTCGGAGATGCTTCCTTCCGTGCGTTGCAAACTTTATGACAAAGTTAATAAACCCTATCACATCCGTGAAGGGTATAAAAAAAACTGAGACATAATTGAAACGGACATGAAACGGACATGAAACGGATATGATCGTGTGCAAAGCCCTTTCAGAAATTGCTTTCTCATTTTAATCTTTTGTACGCAACATCATATCCACCCATTATAATCTATCCCTTTGGATTTCATAATTTCATTTTCCATAACAGATGTCTAGCGTACGATTTAATCCTTGTGCTTAACATTTTCTTCGGAATGTTTACTGATGGACTTGAAAAGATATTAACTAATTACTTGTTGAATTCCAGGCGGCCGTAAAGTGCAAGAACACGAGGCTTCTGACGTCAATAATTTAAATTGCATATTAAGAATTCATTTTGGAATACCATATTATATGTGATACACCCATTTGCTTTCTTCGGATTGCTGTCTGACTCATAATGGGTGGTATGCATAAAGTGAGTCGAGTGGAGTAAAGCTGAGTTGACAGAATTCCACTCAATTTTCACTATGGAGCGGAGAGTAGTTTTATGCATACAACTTTTTCAATGGGTGGTATGCATAAAGTGAGTCGAGTGGAGTAAAGCTGAGTTGACAGAATTCCACTCAATTTTCACTATGGACCGGAGAGTAGTTTTATGCATACAACTTTTTCACTCGATTCACCGAACATAGCAGACTCAGGAATGTCCTCAATAGACTTCACTCTTGAGTATATCCTCATTATTATGCATACCACCCAATGTTTCCTTTGTGAAGGCTGTCGTGCCGGGAGCGTAAACGTAGTCATGGTAGCCAAAGACTTCACTCAAGGAGAATTAAATTTGCAGAGTTGGTTTCTGTGCCATTTGGAAGATCTAGGCGTAGGCCTAGTTTTAAAGGTAGCAACAGATTTATACTGATTGTGCGAGTAAAAAAAATATGGAATATCTTCGTTTTTCTTCAGAACATGTTTATTTTATAAACAAACTAGCACAAACGATGTAAGGAATAGTAAAATTAAAAGGATAACTACCAAACTAAAGTATACTTAAAAATCCAAAGAACCATATGGATCGCTACACGACAGTCCAAGAATGCTAGGAATAAGGTGGAATTAACCTTGCCAAATTAACTTTATAAATAAGGATTGCCCTATTATATGTGCAAATGTACATATGTAAACCAATGATAGATGGTGTGCTAAGTTACAAACACAGAGTGTGAAACGTGAAATGTGGGAGAGGTGGTGCTCGCCTACAATGTTAAGCAATTTATAAATTTAGCGGCTCTGTTAACAATTTCGGGCGAAAACTTTCGAAAAACAAAGCCCCCGAAATAATTCAGCGAAAATTGTACACGCGTATAATAAAGGTCGAGCACTGTACACATATATGTACTTGAAAATTGTCTTCTGCAGACTAAATTGAAGATATTTCCGAGTAATCGTTTCTACGGAAGCAGAAAAGTACCTTCAAAGTTTAAGGCATTGTCAGATTGGAGGCGAGTTCAAAGCAAAGTCGCCAAAAAATACCTTGTTGTTTTGTTTTAAGTAATCATTTTTCATTGTTGGCAAAAAAACTGTTGACATTCATAAAAATAAACGTCAAAAGGAAAACAAAATATCGAGTACGTCACCGTACGAGAAATTAATTAACAGGGGCGTTTCTTGTGACTTTATCATGAGAATATATGTATATTATCATCACACCCCGGTGGGTGACGGGTAGCTCATTGCGTAGAGGAATAAGTCCCATTTCAGGGTACGGTCGTCACGGGTTCAAGTCTTGTCCACGGCGTTCGAGGCCATGGATGTTAGGTTCTCTTCCCCCTGTGGTGCGGGGCGTAGTAATAAGCCACAACATCTCTCGACTTGTCGCAGGTAGGCGACAAAATGGGAGAAGGAGGTGCATGCTGGCAATGTGCATCTTCCGAAATTGGTTTATGCTAACGAAACGCAAGCTAACCCAAATAGAATAGTTGACGCACTATGCCCCGGTGATTTATCTGGCGTTAAACTTACCCTCTACATAGGGGGAAAGACGTTAGGTTACATCTAGGCAAACTGGTCTGAAGCTCATCTGTGTTTCTTTATGTTTTCGCCTCAGTTGGATTATGCATTTTCTGATTGAATACGATTTTCTTTGAAAAATTACGAAACTTTTCAGGCTCATTTAAGCTAGCGGACATAATTGGACATAACTGGACATAATTGAAAGAAGTGTAATAAACTCGGGCTTATGTGGTGCTAATTTCGTATAGTCAAAAAAAAAATGTTTCACTTTATTTAACCTGGCAGAAAACCTATTTTTTTGTTGCTATTTTTTTTGTCGTCATAATTTACTTTTTGTATTTAGTGTAAATCTCGAGCAACCTTCCCACGTGCATAGCTTTCATTCGCAAAAAAAACAGGACTTCCGAGAATTTGTTCAGGTGGTAAACCTGTACTAAATTAGCACTGAATACAAATAAAAAAAAATCTTTTGTTTGCCAGCTTAAGTCTTAAGCTGACACTACCATGACTTTAAAAAATGAAATCCGAGCTAGTCTTTCTTAACTCGAGTTTATGTGTAAACACCGCGTTATGAAATTACGCCAAATTGAAAATACGGTGTTCTCACTATTTCCATTTGTATGTGCAATACATTCATTATAGGCCTTATTGTATCTGCACAACTTTCCGCAAAAGGGAGCGATTGGCGTGGATTAATGGTTAGAGGGCAAGTCTTACCGATCGAGGGGTCGTTGGTTCGAAGCCGGCCTAGATCGGTTTTTTTTCAGCGTGTTCATTTTATTTTCAATATTCATCAACTCATGTTATAACTTATTTTCGGTTATGGCTTTTAGCAATCGTTTGTTCAATGGCAAAAAAATTGTTCCTGTAATATGCGTTCTCTACGTAATATGGCTGGAAACACAAGATCCGTGCACCGGCAACACTCTCGATGGACTATATAGCTTCTGACGGAGACTTTTCCCTATTCACGTTGCGCAGTGTATATAAAGTAAAGCATGGAATATTATGAAGCTGAGAATGTTCACTCACAGACTAAAGTTGCAGAATTCACATGAACACACGATTTCTCCTATTGACCTCAGACAGTAACAAATTCAATTTTATTTGGCCAAAATTAAAATTGCACTATTCATTTTCATTTATGCAAAAGCCACAAAATTGTCTTTGTCAAAAAAGAAAAAAAATACGCAAAAGTTTGGCACGACCGGGAAGGTTTATTAGCTCGGGCCCTCTACCAACTCAGGTATACAGATTCTGTTCTTTGTGCACGCTATGCAGTGTAAAAGGCACTCAATTCAAATTGAGAATTTACATACACTAATGCTGTCTACGCATTTCACAGATACCACGGTTTTACACCGTACCGTGTCATAAGATGTTTACACATCAATAATGAAGGGTGGGGGTAGACTAGAAAAGCAACCACAACATACCATAGTGATCACATCCTGAATGACAAACTGTAAAAATGTTCGCTAATTACTTCTACAACTTTGAGAGAGATAAATTCGTAACTGAAAACAGGACAATCGGAAAGATACAATAACAAATCTGCATAAAAAAAACGAAGCATTCCGGAACACATCTTCGCTAATGATGGCAATCCATTTTTTGAGAATGGTGGATTTCCTTTTTTTCCATGGTGAACAACAGCCAACAGATTGTCCTTTTTTTAAAGCAGGTTGTCCCTTTTAGGAAATTTGAGGTGAATAAAGATGCACATTGAGCGTGAAGAAGCGGAAGGAAAATGGAAAAGAAAAATGTGAGACAAATCGAAGGAACGATCATTTTCATTTTAGGCAAGAGGTCGTCCTTTTTATGAGAGACCAGCGCTAACAACAAAAAAGACATTGCATTGAGGAAATGTGTAAAGTACATGCAACGACTGGATATATTTCCACAAAGGACACCAGGTCATCCTTTTTCCCAACAGGTCGCCCCTTTTTGGAAATTTGGGCTCGGTAAGAATGCACGTTGACCGGAAAGGAGCACAAAAGAAAAAAATTGAAGCAAATCGTATGTAGGATAATTGAAGTGGAAGGAAAAACATTTCTTCATACAAAGTCGTCCTCTTTTGACCAGATCGTCCTTTTTTGGAGTTTGAGCTGGATATGGATCCAACTTGAGCGTAAAGAGACAGAACAAAAAAAATTCAGGCAAATCGGACACACGGCAATTTTCATTTCAGGCAAGAAGTCGTCCTTTTTAGGAGAGAATATGGGAAAAAAAACTAAATGCATTGAGAACATGGGTAAAGTACATGCAACGTGCTGGATATGTTTCCTCGAAGGACACCAGAATGTCTTTTATTGTCAGCAGGTCGTCCTTTTTTGGACTTTGGGCTTGGTGAACATGTAAGCTGAGCGTGAAGGATCAAAGTCAAACTTTCGGGGCGGCTACTTATGCATAACATACAAATATAATCTATAAAATCTATACTGCTGTGCGGAAAGCCTGCATCTGGCAGTAAAAGAAACACAGTTGCTTTATTGTTAAAATATAAGTAAACAGGTGCATTCGATTCGTTTTGTCCGGATCATGAATGAATAAAACGGTTTGGATCTCAAAATCTAACAGTCGGTAGTACTTACGAAAATAAGAAGAATACTACGTCAAAATGATGGGAGTTGTCAATTATCCAGAACGAGCGAAGCGTACAGCCGCAGGTTAAATCCTATTGAATTGAATGAAATGCGTGTTCTGCGCACGTATCTTGTTTACGACAAGTTAATTTTTCAAACATGTAATTCACAATTAAATATTAAATTCCATGTGACACCTATGACAGCCTATTAACGTTTGAGGTCAGGTAGATATCAGGGTGACAACTCTGTGGATGTAATGGCACGACCCAGTTGCACAAATCTAACGAGATCCAACAACAGACCGGATTAAAGACCGGCCTGCAAATTTGTATGAATATGTAATGAGATCCGGCGAATCGAATACGCCTAATATAACAGAATTGTTATACTCGTACATAACATGGGATTATAAACTTTTCAGTATGTAGTATTTATTATTACTGTATAGAAAACTTAAAATTTTATTGTTATTCCATTGATTTCGCAAAACAAAAACGGTTTAAATTTCATTCAACTTATTCCATGTAACATCTAATATTCATTTTGGTCGGAAGCGACTCCAAGTCCTTGAAATTCTCAACAGATTAATGGGACGACAACTGCGACACGGTAGTGGCATTTCACTTGGCATAAGTAAGCGTCTTGTTTTTACCCGGCAGGTAACACGGTATAAGTAGGGGATTTTCTTGTCATTGGCATGTAGGAATATATTTCCATCTAATTTACACTCATTTTGAACGTATCGCGTGGCGATTATCTCTGAATTGGGATCACATGTGTAGGTTTTTTCTTCTGCTTCTCGCGGGATTTTTAAAGATATTTAGGATGATTACTTTTGAACAAGTCATGGGGATTTTATGTTTGTTTGTGTACAAATGTTTGCTCGTTCTTGACTCGAATATTAGTATGTTCAGCTCAATGCTTTCTAAATATAAATTACCTCATCTGTCAGCGTTTTATTTGTTCAGAGCGGCTGAATTTGGATTACACGATACATTTTTGAAGATGGATGAAATCTAGAACCCCAGGCGACACGAACTTTTAAATGGATTTCTGGAAATGTAAAGGCATGAAATTATCAATTTGTTTTGTGAATGAAAGAAATAAATTTGCCTACGATAAATACAGTCAGAAATTGGAAAATAAAAGATGACTACAGCCAAAGTTCCAATTGACAAATATGTATGTATTTGCTACAGTAGGCTCCTGACAAAATCGTGATTTTAAAGCATATTCACATTAGAAAGATTTGGTAACTAAATTTCAAAATCGGGAAACTCATTATCGCGCCAAGCAAAACAAACCCGCCCAGTGGGAACCAAAGCTGTTTCCAGAATCAATCAAAAGAAGCATAAAAGACAACTGTCAGGATGTGCGCTTCCTTGATTATCGCCTGGGAAGTTACGTGGAAGCAATGTATAAGCTCCGAAGGCAACCCTACCTCAGTATAGCTTCCAGAATCAATCAAAAGAAGCATAAAAGGCAACTATCATGCCATCTACTTCCTTGATACTCAACGAGTAAGTTACTTGGAAGCAATGCGGGAACCGAGGGTAGAGGTGTCTCGGGTACAGCTTCCAGAATCAATCAAAAGAAGCATAAAACACAACTATCAGGATTTGTGCTTCCTTGATTATCGCCTAGGACGTTACGTAGAAGCAATTTGTAAATTATATGTTTCAATACGAGAACGGTTATGTTTTGATTAAATTTCACAATGCAGCGCGATGACACGGTTAAATCTTTGACATGCCGTGTCCTGAACCGTGTATGCACCTAAATTTAACGTAAAAGTGAAAAAATTGTAATAAAGGAGAATAAAAGTGAAATAAATCATATTAAAGGGGAATAACGGATAAAACAAGTAAGCATCATCATAATCATTTGCATACAATTTAATGCAAAAACGCAACCAGGGCTTTTGTAATTTTAAATAGGTAAAAATGATTAAGTGCACCTCCCCCCACTGGCACTCCAAGCGTAATTGAGCGGCTACGTGCTCCCACGATACAAGTGGCGCGAAAATAATTTCCCCTAAATAACGTGCGGCTACAAGCGGCAACGAGTAGCAAATTTAAAATTTTTTGGATCTGGTAATCGAATCGCATGGCGCGAGTATGCCCTTGCAGCCGTTCTCTCAGACAGGTTTACAGTGGACTCAACTTTGGATCTGTTGTCCATTGCCGCTTGTTGACGCTAGTGTCGCGAGAGCGCATTGCCGCTTATTGACGCTTGTGTCGCGAGAGCGCATTGCCGCTTAAATGCGCTTTCAGTAGACGGCCGGGCTAATGAAGCTGGAATTAACAAGTGACACATGAGACACTCGTGGGCGCTCGTGAAATAGAAAACGCTAGCAGGTCCTCTCTCCCTTCGAAAACTAAAGCACTAGAGTATGGTGGAGGCGTATTCGACATCAATATTGAAAATAGCGCTAACAAACAAGCGGAAAATCGGATTCGAGTGAATTCTGATACAGCTGGTCACATCAATCTAACCTCTAATCTCGAACACGTTCTTGACGGACAATGTAAAGATCATTAGTCAGCCATGCACACACGTTCTATCATCTGTAAACGTGTGTCATCTGGAATCTGAGGTGATACGCCCACCCTGAAAAATCGTGGCACCAGGAAACGGGAGATGATACGCTCAATGATACACCATATTTCTTTCCCCTGAAAAATTTCGGCACCTGGAAACAGGAGATGATTTCGGGAATGATAGAACGGGTAGTGATATTAGGTTAACTTCGCGCATTCGAATGATTTATACCGTGACAAGTTATGTTTTCGGTGTGCAGATGAAAGACCAACAACAATATGTGTGAACACTATGTTTAAATGGGTGGTGTGCAGTCGGGTTGTGATTTTGTAGATGATTTTGGTAGTTAACCTGTAGTGGTGGTAGTAGTTGCTTGCATCCTAAAATATGAGAAGGATGGGTCCACGTTGATATTTTGGTCTTGCTGCAGGTGTGCGTCAGGATAAAAGGATTTCTCTTTGAGCGATGAAGAGAGATATATAGGCAAGATGGGCATCGTATGACTGGGGGTGTTGAGACGAACATATTAGGCTGCAGCAGGAGGCATTTTGAGTCCTTTGGTGAGGAAAAAGAACATTCATTGCAAGGAAGGGATATATAGGCAAGATGGGTATCCCATGACCAGTGGTGTTGAGACGAATACATTAACCTGCCGATGACTGCATTTTGAGCCCTTCCTAGAGAAGAAACGACAGAAGGTAAATGATAAAACGTGTGCCTATGGCCGGCTATTGACGAAAACAAACAGCGAGTTGTATTTTTAACCTTACGTACACGAGGTGGAGTATGACAGACTCAAGCTATCAAAAGATGCTACTTTTACTGAAGTATACACGGCCCGTAGCTCTTTTACTCAGTAGCTGGCGATACAGCATTTTCCTTCCGATCAGTGCTATTTCAGTTCGATTCTGGAAAGTTTTTCTCACAAAGACAAATTTTTGGACCAGTCGTTCCTATGGCAGCTATATGACGTAGTGGTCCGATTCTATTGGTTCCGACATATTTACAGCGTGCACAGAAAGAAGGCTTTGCACAAAATTTCAGCTTGATAGCTTTAAAACCGAGGGACTAGTTTGCGTAGAACCAGACGGACAGACAGACAGACAGACAGACGGACAAACGGACAGACGGGCAAAGCTTAATCGACTCGTCTCATCATACTGACCAAGAATATATATAGTTTGTATGGTCGGTGATGCTTCCTTCTGTGCGTTGTAAACTTCATGATAAAGTTAATATACCCTATCAGATCCGTGAAGTGTATAAAAAGTGCATTTGTGGTGACAAAATGCAAGATGTCAAGATGAGAAACGTTGTATTTCCATTTGTTGCCAAATAAAAAGGAATCATCTGCATTTTTTAGTGAATTTCATTTGTTATAAATGCTTCAGTGATAGTTTCATTTGAAAGTCAGTAACACTCAGAAAAATAAGCGCTAACATTGAAAAAAAAAATATTCAATTGTAACACTTTGCGCATTTGATTTTGCGCCAAAAGTAATTTCTTTCAATTCTAACGAGAGCGATTTGTTTAAAGAGCATACGACATTGAAAAAGAACGTTCGAATTAAAAGAATTATCATTTACCTGAAAAGAAGCAGGTAATCAATTTCAAAATATCTTCATTGAAACGATAACCTTTTGCTTTTATTATAAATAGTGTATTTATTTAAAATAAATGCATGACTATTGTATTTAAAGCGTTTGACAAACACATACTTTTATATTAAGCCATTTTACATTTGCATTAAACACGACATTCTTTAGAAAAAACAATATGTGTGTAGATTGCAACGGCTTTTCTTTTCATTTTCATTTTAAGGCCCTCGGATCGACACTACTGAGCCAGCGCCACGATGATTCCGACTGACAAACGTGCGATGCCAATTCAAGCTAATGAAAAAAAAAATATTGAAAAACTTATATTTAAAGATCACAGTATGCTTATACCTTTTCCTGTCGCCATACACTTAGTTTATTACGAACCAGGCCGAAGCTTCACTTCGGCCCGGAGTCCGAAGCGTATATACCCTAGACTTGTACAGACCTAGTGGTGATACCAAAAGTACCAATTGGTAACGAGCATATGCATTAAAAGTGAGTTTCCTATATGGCCAGTTTATAGGGGAGGTTGGCAATCATTCAGTAGGATCTTGACCATTATCAAAATCAATTAACTAACCCATTCTACAAATATTTGCCGAATTTTTCAAGTCGCTAGCTTCATTCTATCGAAAGTTATTGCTTATTTGAAGTCTCACTTGTAGAGGAGGTAGGGGTTCCTTGGGTCGGATCTTGCTCATTATTGCCACCAACAAATAAGATCATGCTTCAAACATTTAAACAAAATTTCAAGCTTCTAGCTTCACTCTATCAAAAGTTATCGCTTATTTGAAGTTTCATTTCTAGGGGAGGTAGGGGTTCCTTAGGTTTGATCTAACCCATCTTAAATACCAACTAACCCGATCTTACTTCGAACATTTGACCAAAACTTCAAGTAGCTGGCTTGATTCTGTCAAAAGTCATCGCTTATTGAAGTTGCATTTGTAGGGGAGGTAGGGGTTGCTAGATTCGGATCTTACCCATTTTCAATACCAGCTAAGTAGATCTTTCTAACAACATTCCACAATTTTCAACTTGCTAGTGTCATTCTATCGAAAGTTATCGTAATTAAAAGAATATTTAATTTTTTGATATTTTGTAGGGGAGGTAGGCGTTCCTTTGATCTGATTATGCCCAACTTACTACAACTTAAGCAGCTTTTCACCCCAGGGTTATATGCCAAAAATCAGGTGTCTACGTCAATTGGTTCAAGAGTTATAGACAAAAAACCCGAAAAGTAGGGTAGTACGGGGCTCTTTGTAAGAAAATTACCGTTAGTTTTCAGCTGATCAATTTGATTTTCTTAGGGGAGTAGAAGATTATCCTCACGAGCAATCTGCCAAAGCTAGAGCTTTTTATGTTTATTTAATCGGGAGTTATAGATACATTTAATTATTTTACATATGTAGGGGAGGTAGGCGTTCTCTTAGCCTGATCATGCCCATTTTCAATACCATCTAACTAGATGACACTTCCAACATTTGACCAAAATTTCAACTCTCTAACTTCATTCTATCGAAAGTTATCGTGCGAACGGACAGACAGACAGACAGACGGACAGACGGACAGACGGACAGACGGACAGACAGACAGACAGACAGACAGACATGGCTAAATCGAATCAGGAGGTGATCCTGATCATTTATATATATACATTGCTATACCCCCGGAGCCTCCTTTAAGGTGTTACATATTTTCGTCGTGACAAAAACAATATACCCTATACTAAAAGTCTAGGGTATAAAAATGGCTTTCACTCCAATCAAATCGAACGTTGGAAAAAGGTTGTCGACTCAGTTAGCACTTTCAGTGCTTCCGCTGTTATATTGACTTCTAAAACACCGTTAACAATAACAATTAAAACTCTTAAATTCACTGATAAAACAACAGATTTACTTACTGCGTAAGTGGGGTTCCAATTCGGAAAGCCCTCACGACTTTAAAATTGCAGATAGTGGTGCGGAAGTACTGTCGAAAAGCAAAAATTTATCTTCGGCAATATCTTCAATGCATATATGTTCCTATATTTAGGTTTTCTTCACACATTCTGTCCACTTTTTCAAAACTCACAAGAAACGCACGACAAATAAACATCGTAATGCACTAGTTGCACGGAACCAAATGCATCCTGCTTCTAATTGAAATTGGAACGAATGCGCTTAAGTCGAAGCACGAATCAATACAATCGAAAGAACTCGCTATAAAAGAAAATATATATTCTCACTCGAAACAAAAGAAATGATGTTCAATTTCAGAGTTTTGTAGTTAAATGTGAACTCTTTTGATTTAATATCTAAATGATTTTTAGATAACACCGAATCGCTTGGTTTTAGTGACAGGAGCTTGAAGTGTGCCCACTCTTTTGCTTTTTAACAGAATTCGTTTAATTTAAGTGGGGAAATTTTTAAGTCGAAAGATATTATTTGAATGAAAATTACTTTTAAATTAATTGTGGTGTTTTTGATGACAATGCTCATTTATTTTTCTGAGTGAAAGGTATGATATAAAGATATTATGTTAAATATCTTTTGGGGTAGTCACCTTGTATACGAAGGGTTAACTAAAGAAGTACTCAGTTGCCCTAACCCCTTGTGATGCAAGCCCGTCAACTCTTCCATGTGACCCAGTTGACGTTTCGTTGGCATAAACTGGTTTTGGAGAATGCAGTTGCCAGCATGCACCTCCTGCACATCCATGGCCACGAACGTCGTCGTGGACGGGATTCGAACTCGAAACGCTGGTAGTCAAACATGAGACTGATGCCTCAACAGACTGCGCTACCGGTCGCCCCGAAAGGAATTGCGGAAGGTGAAGCAAGCCACGGCGTCGTTTTGACGAGGCACTAGACTTCTTTCAAATATGCCGAAGCCTCTTTGTAACACATTGGATGACTTTATAAAGTTTGAGAATGAAATGAGAAACAATGAGCAGAAATTTAATTAACTTGTAAGTATACTAATCTGTACTAGCTTAAACATTTTTCGTTTTGAATAAAGCATTAATTTCAGCATCATTTTTTACAACCGGAGTGAACTGCCGAGCCGAATGGCGTAAGTAAAATTATAAATTCTGAGCATTTCCAAGCGGAAACCAAAATACGAGTAAAGCTTTATGTTTTTTTAAGAGCCATGCAAAGCAGTGCAGGTTAAGACCACACAATTACATACACTAATAATTTGATCTGAGCTGTTCTGGATAGAAGTTTGGCGCAAGAATGCTGTCCGTTCGTATTTCCACGTTTGAAATGCAAGCGGCGCAGGGTTCGAAGTCTTCGGGCAGTTTACAGTTTGAGAAGCACATAAAATGCATTTCCTGTCAATAAAATTTTCGTTTGGTGTAATTATAGGGAACAGTAAACATACAATATGATTTTGCTGCCTAAGGGAAATTTGTCCGATTGTGTCTGTACTAAGGAGTTAAGTTTCCTCTTGAAATTTGAGTTGACATTTGAATGCTTAACTAAACCAAGAGCCAAGACACAACAAAGACATAATTCGTTTTTGTCTAAGCTACTCTAATTTGCTCAACATAGTTTTTTTTTGCCGCTTAAATCGACTCGTCTCATCGCACTGACCAAGAAAATATATAGTTTATATGGTCGGAGATGCTTCCTTCTGTGCGTTGCAAACTTCATGCCAAAGTTAATATACCCTATCACATTTGTGAAGGGTATATAATGACTTAAAGAGAGCGATAATGTTCACACTTTAGGCCCATGCGAATAAATTTTAATTTTGATCCATTTGCTTTCAAGTTGCCTATGATTTGCTTCGAAAAATATTGTCTTTATCGCCCCAATTCAGGAGGTAGATATATTTACCAGGCGAATGTAATAATGTTCTTTTTTCTGACCCAAGGACTCAGAATACCATCAACAGTAGTCTAGCCCATTCTCATCAACACTGTAATGAACCATATTCTGGTCTGCTTCCACCGGCAGATCGAAGGCAGCACTTGATAAGTCTTGATCTGTTGGTGGTACGAACCCAGAGACCAGGGGTTCCACCAGTATACCCGGACCTCAATGCGAGCGCGAGGGCATCTGCGCCGTCCGCCAATCATTCCATCCTTATCGCCTCATTCTTTATTATTCCCCATTTTTGACTTCGATGTTTGTGTTGTCTTTCCCAGGCCTATGAATCTTGAGTAATACGTAATGGACAGGGGCAACGAGCGGCGAAAACACCGCCCACATCTCCCGAACTGAGCTATAGAAAGCACAGGCCGCCGCTTACCTTGTTGAGGGGCCTTTTTCTTCGCCAGATGGCACGGCTCGACCTACATGGTCATTTTATTATCTTAGGCTCCATCCCCATGGCCGTCTTCGGATGCCCACCAAACCGTCGATTACAAACTCTCCTGTCATATGATACCCGTCTTGACTAGATATCACGTCACTGCCAAGAATGTCCTTTGTCCTCACCAAAGGACTCACAATGCCATCAACAGTAGTGTACTGCATTCGCCTCGTGATCCCATTCATATAATACCCACATTGCCACTTTATAGTCAAAAATGTCCTTTTTTCGTCATCAAAGAACTTAAGAAGGCATTAGGCTTGACCAAAGGACTCAAAATACTCGTACCTTCAACAGTATTCCATTGAGTTGGTTTTGTCACCTCGAATCAAAAGATACCCATATCTATACTAGGTTCGATTTTTATTGTATTTCATAATCAAGAGACTCCTTTTGTCCTGACACAAACCGGCGTGTATATACAGTGGGGTACTTATAGAAACCAAAGGAAGCTACATACCAGCTATGATTGAAATCGGACCACGGGAAATGCCTGGGCGAGCGATGTTTGAAAAGTCTTAGGTGAGAACCTGTGTTTGAAACACAATCCCGTTACGCAGAATCCCGTTACTTCAGTCGATTATCAAAACTGCAGTCCCCGACTTGTACTCAGGGTCACACAGATAACCTACATACCCAATTAGTTTAAGAGCACAAAATGAGAAGCTCCCGGACGAACGAAAACCAGGCCGAAGCCAAGCTTCGGCCCGGACGGAGTCCGATGCGTATATACCCTAGACTTCTACAGACCTAGTGGTGATACCAAAAATACCAATTGGCAACGACCATTTGCATTAAAAGTGAGTTTCCTATCTGGCCAATTTATAGGGGAGATTGGCACACATTCGGGAGGATTTTGGCCATTCTAAAAATCAGTTAACTAACCCATTCTACAAATATTTGTCGAATTTTTCGTTAGCTTCATTCTACCATTTCTTTTCTATCATTTTACCAAAATTTCAAGTCACTAGCTTAATTTTATCGAAAGTTATCGCTTATTTGAAGTTTCACTTGTAGGGGTTGGATCGAATCTTGCCCATCATTGCCACCAAAAAATTAGATCATCCTACAAACATTTAAAAATAAATTTCAGGTCTCTAGCTTCACTCTATCGAAAGTTATCGCTTATTTGAAGTTTCATTTGTAGGGAAGCAAAGGTTTTATTGCTCGCATTTTACGTATTTTCAGTATTGGCCAACTGGATCCCAGTACAAACATTTGACCAAAATTTCAAGTCGCTAGCTTTATTTTGTCGGAAGTTACCGCTTATTTAAAATTTCATTTCTAGTGGAGGAAGGGATTCCTGAGGTCGGATTTAACCCATCTTTAATGCCAACTTACTCAATCTCACTTCAAACATTTGACCAAAATTTCAAGTCGCTGGCTTCATTCTGTCAAAAGTTATCGCTTATTTGAAGTTTCATTTGTAGGGGAGGTAGGGGTTCCTTGGGTCGGATCTTGCCTATTTTCAATGCCAACTAACTAAATTTTAGTACCAACGTTCTGCCAAATTTCTAACTAGCTACTGGTATTCTACCGAAAGTTATCGTAATGAAAGTAATATTAAATTTTTTTAAATTTCGTAAAGGAGGTAGGCGTTCCTCTGATCTGATTATGCCCAACTTACCAAAACCCAAGCAGCTTCTTACTTCAGGGTTACATGCCAAAAATCAGCTTTCTACGTTAATTGGTTCAAGAGTTATGGACAAAAAACCTGAAAAGTAGGGTAATACGGGGCTCTTTGTAAGAAAATTAATTATAGTTTTCAACTGATCGATTTTTTTTCCAGGGGAGTATAAGATTACCCTCACGAGCAATTTACCAAAGCTACAGCTTTTCATGTTTATTTAATCGGGAGTTATAAATACATTTAATTATTTTACATATGTAGGGGAGGTAGGCGTTCTCTTGGCCTGATCATGCCCATTTTCAATACCAACCAAGTAGATCATACTTCTAACATCTGACCAAAATTTCTAGGCTCTAGCTTCATTCCATCGAAAGTTATCGTGCGAACGGACAGACAGACGGACAGACAGACAGACATGGCTAAATCGAATCAGGAGGTGACCCTGATCATTTATATTTATACATTGCTATACCTCCGGAGCCTCCTGTAAGGTGTTACATATTTTCGTCGTGACAAAAACAATATACCCTGTACTGAAAGTCTAGGGTATAAAAAGTATATCATGCATCGGAATATATGTCCGTCCATTATATTTTTATACGGGACGGGCAAAGAAAAAACTACAAATAACTTGTTATCAATATCTTCATAAATATGGACCATATGCGGTTTATATACCCGATATGCAAAAGATTCATGAATACAAATCACAATCGATTCTTAAACGCGACCTACAAACAAATACGAATCATTTTCCATTCTAAAAAAACGGGTCGTGTTTGACTCATAAATACGAATCGTTACTGAGTCATAAATAAGAATCGTAATCAACTCATAAATACGGATCGAAATTGACTTATAAATAAGAATTGTAATCGACTCATGAATACGAATCGTAATCGACTTATAAATATGGATCGTAATCGACTCATAAATACGGATCGTAATCGACTCATAAATACGGATCTAATCGACTCATAAATACGGCTCTGTTTCGCCTTTTCCATATGATTCATATACGACGACCATTTCAGTCCATTCAACAAATCGAGTCATTTTCCGATTCAGAAACGAATCTAAATTTCTGATAGATGATTAGATTATATAACGATTATTAGACAAGGTTAGTTTCATTAAGTTTTTATTATTCTTATAATAGCATCCAACCCAACCAAAAAACCGGAGTCCGAAGCGTATATACCCTAGACTTGTACAGACCTAGTGGTGATACCAAAAGTACCAATTGGTAACGACCATATGCATTAAAAGTGAGTTTCTCATATGGCCAGTTTATAGGGGAGGTTGCAGCAATCATTCAGGAGGATCTTGACCATAATAAAAATCAATGAACTAACCCATTCAACAAATATTTGTCGAATTTTTCAAGTCGCTAGCTTCATTCTATCGAAAGTTATTGCTTATTTGAAGTTTCAACTTGTAGGGGAGGTAGGGGTTCCTTGGGTCGGATCTTGCTCATTATTGCCACCAACAAATAAGATCATGCTCCAAATATTTAAACAAAATTTCAAGTCTCTAGCTTCACTCCATCGAAAGTTATCGCTTATTTGAAGTTTCATTTGTAGGGGAAGTAGGGGTTTCGTTGGTCGGATTTTACGTATTTTCAATATTAGCCAACTGGATCCTATTACAAACATTTGACCAAAATTTTAAATCGCTAGCATTAGTTTGTCCTAAGTTATTGTTAATTTTAAATTTCATTTCTAGGTGAGGCAGGGGTTTCTTAGGTCGGATCCAACCCATCTTGAATACCAACTTACCCGATCTCACTTCAAACATTTGACTAAAACTTCAAGTCGCTGGCTTGATTCTGTCAAAAGTTATCGCTTATTTGAAGTTGCATTTGTAGGGGAGGTAGGGGTTTCTTTTATCCGATTATGCCCAACTTACTAGAACTCAAGCATCTTCTTACCCCAGGGTTACATGCGAAAAATCAGGTGTCTACGTCAATTGGTTCAAGAGTTATAGACAAAAAACCCGAAAAGTAGGGTAGCACGGGGCTCTTTGTAAGAAAATTACCGTTCGTTTTCAACTGATCGATTTTATTTTTCTAGTGGAGTAGAAGATTATCCTCACGAGCAATCTACCAAAGCTAGAGCTTTTCATGTTTATTTAATCGGGAGTTATGGATACATTTAATTATTTTACATATATAGGGGAGGTAGGCGTTCTCTTGGCCTGATCATGCCAATTTTCAATACCAACCAAGTAGATTATACTTTCAACATTTGACCAAAATTTGAAGTCTCTAGCTTCATTCTGTCGAAAGTTATCGTGCAAACGCACAGACAGACGGACAGACAGACAGACAGACATGGCTTAATCGAATCAGGAGGTGATCCTGATCATTTATATATATACATTGCTATACCTCCGGAGCCTCCTTTAAGGTGTTACATATTTCCGTCGTGACAAAAACAATATACCCTATACTGAAAGTCTAGGGTATAGTGAATGTTAGTCCGAAATGACCCACCAAACCGAAAAATTAGTTCTAGCTCAAAATGAACTTTTCACGAATGTTGTCCACATCATGGACACAAACAATTTCTGATTATCTTGCGCCGAAACCCCAAAAAACAGGAGTACACTAGGCAGCACGCGCGGCGGAAAAGTGAAGTGACGCGAGAAGTCATCAGAAAAGTATTTCATAATGCAACTATGCCATTGTGACAGTCTTCGACTCGTCTCGATACGCTATGCTTTAGACACTGAAAGAAACGTGTCAGATCCTACGGATATTAGTTCACCGTGTCCAAGTTTGCACCGCTAATTTCAGCGAACAAATTGGCCTTATGTACTGATTCACTAATATTTTCCCACCATGCAGAAGTGGTGGAATTAAAGAAGAACTGAAGTTATTCTTCGCAGATTTAACAAGTGCTCAGAAGCCTTTGCTACCCTTTCGTTCAACGAAAACTTTTTGCCTGATTTTTCTATCGATCTGGATTTTGGCTTTATTTATAACAGATTTGCAGGTATTCCACGCAGAGTTGTAGACCTCTCTCAGATTGATACAGGGGCGTTGTTTATATGCACGGTGTGCCGCGAATTACTATATATCATGATGGGGAGTTCGCACGGCCTTTTTTGGTGGATTTGTTGACGATTTGTATTGACTCTTACCACAATATGATCGCAAATTAGCCAGATTTCATCTTCGCTTGTTGACAGGTATTGTTGATGCACATCATCAGAATCAGAGACTTCTTCGTCAGTGGCGGTGTTATGATCGCTTTGCTCCGGTACGTAGTTTTTCCTAATATCGTCGGCTTCGGAGTCCCTGGTAATAATACCTTCAAAGTTATCACACGATGCTCCGACAAATCTGCGAGATTTCCACACGTGACCGTTACCATCTAAATCTGCTCTTCATTTACCGCTGGAGGTGCTGGGCATGTCCATTTCGACATGTATTGCAAATCCACAAAAATCCACACACAACAGTACAAAGGGGAGCAAATAAATACTAACGTTACTAACGACGTGCGGTTTCACAGATGCTCTGGAATTTGAAATTAATTTTACTGATCGGATTCGACCCCCACCGCACTACAATCACTTGAAGCTAAGCTACTGATATAAGCCTGGCCCGCCCTGAACGTTGAAAGTGCAACTTTACACGAATTGAAACTTTCGAGAGGTCTCACAGACCGAACGTCGGTAGTTAAAGGTTAAATATTTCCAGTTACTAACTTAATTCAAATTAAAATAAAATTTAATTTCGAAATTGAGAGCAGAGGATGTGACAGCCTCTATGGCCTCTCAAAAATGTGTACTACGTATGGTTAGCATTTAAGGGAAGTGGAACTGGTTGAGCCATCACGCAACACGGACGGTATTAATATTAATGAAAGAAAATTTGTTATTACAGCGAAACGTAAACAATAATTTCCATTACGACGGGTGTGGTTTCACTCTTAGTAAAATCCCAAGTCGCTTCGAGTATTGCGAGAAATTTCTTTTTTAAGCATTTTACGGCTGGTTTTTACCACTAATCGCACCCTCTTTATAATTTCTTAAATTTTCGAATGCCTCTAATTGAAAATGTTGTTCCACAAAATACCCTATCATTGAATTTCGTTCGGGCTATAAATATTACCCTTTGTCTAATTAGCATTCTATCAAAGGAATGTTGTATTACGGCAGAAAAATGAATTATACCGTCGTAAAATTTGCATAACGCCATTTTCCGAATTTTTTGCCATTATTTTTTACCCGTCTCTGATAAGAAGAAAAAATACTGAAAACGTAAAATTTTTCTAAGGGGCTTAATTTAATATGCATACGATCCTGAAATTATATTACACACGTATTTATGCAACATAAACTTTCAATCCTCTTTTCCACATACTACCAAGTCGTTAAATGTTCCTAAAAAAGAACAGTCGAGTGGCAGCCTTCCATAAGCTCTTTTTCGAATATATGGGTGACTCTCAAGATATTGATCAAATTGCCGACCGGCTAGGCTAGGTTGTTATGTCCTGCTCTGTTAGCAAGGAGCGAAAAGCCATTTCGTAGGATAGGGGTGTATGATATTCGTAAAGTCCGTGAGCCATTAATATAGATGACCATAGCATAAACGTTATATACATACATACGTACGAGTGTATGACGAAGCCATTCGGAGAGGGAGGGTCGAAATTGTGACCAAATCATTGGTCAAGTAAAAGTCAGAAGGCTCTTTGAGCCTTCGATAAATGTACGGATATGTATATTTATTTGCCCACTCCCTAAATTTTCCCACTTTGAAAATATATTCCTGTCTTCTTTTTTTCTTGTCGCAGGCCAGTTTTTCTTTGGCGTGATTTTCCGCAATAAAATTTGCAATTCCGTAACTGTGTCGCCATGAAATACGGACTGATAAAATTTATTTTTATATTTGTTTCCTTTTCTTCGTGTAGAATTGTTGGGTAACGTAGGTTCTCGTGTATTCAATGCGAGTGCTCATTGACGTTCTTACAGCCAAAGAGCCATTCGTCCTACTGGCTGTCTCCAGGAAGGTTTGGTCTTAAAAAGAACATTGAAATTACTATTGTTGGGATCTAAAGGCATCCAATGAATCGAAACAAGTTAATTGAGAGGAGACAACAATAGACAATAAATAAAAACTTGGTAACGAATTTGACGATTGTTTGTGCAAACGTCTGGATAAATGGATTTTGTTCAATTTGTTTGAGGTTAATCACTCGTGCGAAGAAGGAATTGTTCAAAAAAGGAATCGACAAGAAGCAATATATTCTATTTTGCAGGCAATTGGTTCCATTACCATAATATAGACACGTATAAGTAGTCTATTATGGGGACAAAAGATATCTTCCATAGTCCTCCTCGTCGCCACCCCCTGGAACGACAAAGGACTTTCACCGCCCTTAAATAAGTCTTGTCAGTAATGGAAACATAGGTTGTGTTGTGTGCGTTAATTGCCTTGACCTCCCCAGGAGCATGAGCCTTGTTGACGTTTCGATAAGCTTATTTTGCGGATGGTGGAGTTGCACCTCCAATCCGAGCCCTTGTTTACTTATAAGCTTAGAACCTAGCTTTTATCAACGCGCCGGCGGCTGAACCTCTGTTTCAGCAGCTATAGCCTAAATGGCTGTCACTACAAGAATCGAAATCTCAAAGCGTCACCCGTCATCAATCGCGCACAATCACAATCTACTCAAGCGAAAACCCAAAAGACAAACAAACAATTCAGAGTAGCATTTGCGATAGACAAAGCTCACAAATCGCACGTTATCGACTGGAAGCCAATAAATGAACGATTATGTACTACTACTCAATTGCCCTAACCCCTTGTGGGGCATAGCGCGTCAACTGTTCCATGTGGCCCAGTTGACGTTTCGTCGGCATAAACTGGTTTCGGAGAATGCAGTTGCCAGCAAGTTCCTCCTGCACATCCATGGCGATGAACGTCGTCGTGGACGGGAGTCGAACCCGAAACGCTGGATCGATTATGTGACATCCTCTGAAGTTTTTTTTGAAAATATGGCTTATAAACGTACATGCGACGATTGAAGATAAACATGAGGAAACAAAAGAAGACTTCTAAAATATCCTGAAATGGCTCTTTGATTCCCTGATCTCAAATGACATTAATATGTTAATGGAGAACTTCAACGCCAAAGTCGGGGATAAGAAGACTCACCGAAGAACTGGGTGAAAGATACCTCCTTGGCTTCGCTAACAGCAGAGACTTAGTCGTCAGCTCTACAAATTTTAAATATCGAGATATCAATTAAAGAGTCTGGGCATCGCCGATCTTCACACATTCAATCAAGTAGATCTCGTTCTCATACAGCGAAGATGTCCGTCAAGCGTCCTCGATGTACATATGTGCAGAGGAGAATATTTTGACTCTGATGATCACTTGATTAGAGCTGAATATCGCTCTCGTATGTCCAAAATGTATCTAACCAAAACCAACCCCTCCGAAAACTAAACACCGAAAATAACAAACTCAGGTAGTTGCGGAGTACGACAGGGAACTATATCTAATACTTCAAAACCCAACATCAGTGGACGAGGCGTGGAATACGATCAAGAACAAGTAGAAATCTGTCACACAATAGGTGGTAGGGCGTGAGGCCCCACGTACAAAATGACGGGTATCTACTCGGCTTGCAGATATAGTATGTATGTCTTATGGCTACCGAATGCGTGATTCCTGTTATTATCGATATTATTATCCGATAAAATATCTTCCAAGCATTTATTAGCCATAGGTTAGGTTAGGTTCGAGTGGCTGCCGTATTTGCCGCCGGCACACATCGACCATGACAAGGTCCGTTGTGTTACCACGGGAAATCATCTCCCAACCGTCCTACTCATTGAACCAGCCGGAGCTGGCAATGAAACGATGAAATTTCCCAATATCGAAATTGGCTAGGTCTTCTTCAACTTCGTTGAAGAAATGTGAGCCAAAAATTTCGTTCCGTCTGCTTGAAAGCGCAGGAAAGGTGCAGATAAAATTGAAAGTACATTCCATCCCGTCCTGATCATCGCTTCTACAGAAGTCATTAAAGGGCTACTACAGAAGTCATTAAAAGGAGTCCAAGCCTTCTGGAATGTTTACCAATTAACCAGTGGCCAGTGATGACTCCAACGATCCATTTTCTTTTCATCGAGAGGAGTCTAGAAGAACGATTCGAATACAGCATGGGCCACAAAGGCCGTTATTTGTTATTTGTCCTTGGAATTACTTCAGATTTCAGTGCTACCCTACAAGCTGAAATGGGCATATCAATATGCCGAAAAGGTTGTGTTTAGTAGCCATTTAAATTAAACTTGGAAACACTTGGACTTGTTTCCACTTCTGCTTTTCAGTAGGCTGAAAATCGTGACATCCGGCGTGACGGACAAATTTTCAAGATGACCAACCGCCATAAGACATATCCATGCCAAAAAAAGACCGGTTTGACGATGAATGTATAGAAGCGGCGAGTTAAAGTTCTAATACATGTGACGCGTAAGCCCGTCGGGTGCGACAAATCTACGATATCCGTTCCGTGTGAGCAGCAAACGGGCTTACGACAATGCGTTACTTGTTAGCTGACGACGGGTCCCGACGGGTACTCATTCGCATTTTATGAGTCGATGGATCCAACAACAAACACATGAGAAAGGAATATTTCGGTACTCACACTAATGGTGTTGAATAGTAAACGCATCTCGTGTAAACACAACGACGTGTACATTATTTCCGCGTCAGTAAAATTAACTTCGTTACCGTTTCTGATGTTTCGTCCGTGTGAACCCGAATTACGTGTAAACACTAGTCCCGTTTATGCGACTCGGGTAAAAGTCAAGCGATCGCGTATACGTCTCGTGTATCGGAACCTTAAGAAAAATAAGGAGTATAAAAAGTTAACGGCTACAAGGGAAAAAGATAAACAAGAGAAATTTCAGCAGCTACGCAGAGGCGCGAATAGTATCAAAAAGCGGAAAAAAGAGGCTTCTTCAACTACGAAAAACTAAAAGTTATGAACGGAAATCTCCCAAAAAAAAATCAAGCTAATCGAAACAATAAGTGCGAAAACCGCTATAGGAACAAAGATGGTGCCACCATCAGTGATATACGATCAGTCAACCCAAGATGGGCGCCCTAATTCTAATTAACCTGAACTTTAGCATTTCATCGATCGAGGGTGGTAGGGTTGCTGTAATGACGTTGCTGCAATAGCACACTTAGACCTCAAAACATAGGTTCCCGGTGATACCCTAGAAAAACTAAACAGTACATTAAAACCAGCCGGAACTACTCACGAAACGAAAGTGTTGTCCCACCTCCATTTCTGCCAGGTCCCCAAGATGGTTATAAAAGCATTTAGATAGAGTTGATTTCTTCAACACTGCCAAAGCAGAGCATTCGCAGAGCAGATAAGAAATAGCATAGGTGGTATCAGTTTTCCTCAAGGGCAGCTGTCTATGCCATCGCCGTAGAATCACTCAAGAGGTTGTCAGCCGCTAAGATTTGGTCAGGGTTGATTCTCGATAGGTGCACTGAAGATATCTTACACTGTTGTTACCAAGTAATGATCGGAGTCCCAGTTTGCTCCTCGGTATGATCGGACATCCATCACAATTGCCCATCTCTTGCATCTGAGGACAAGGTCAATCTTGTTGGCGGAGCGTTTATTAAGAGATTTTCAGGTTTCTTTATGGATGCTTCGGTGCGGAAAGCATGTTGAGCTTACAACAAGGTTCGTACTGCGAAGTCGATTATTCGTTGACCGTTGTCATTGCATTCATTGCGGAGGCAGTGTCCTCCTGTGGTTCGTCGATTATAACTCTCGTTCCCAACTTTCGCATTGAAATACCTCAGTAGTACTTTAATATCGTTTGTTGGAAGTGAGTCGAGCAATGTCTCCAGGCGGTCGCCTTTCACTGCTCCTTCCTTAATTTCATTGGGGGCGTACACGTTGATGAGCCAGAGCTTGAAAAATCGAGTCTCAGGGCCTTCTCGTTCCCCAGTCTGTTCAGGAAGCGTATATTCCAAGATCCGAAAGAATAATCTGTTAAACGTTTGCGTGGTCGTCGTTGTCAAGGTTTTTTTTTCAAGTTTCTTGATATGGAATAGTTTTTCTAAGGATTGTTGTTGGCCCATCGCTAAACCCTATTCAGGGGTGACTTCAGGGATAGCTGCTTCAGGTGGTTTATAACGTCCCAGAGTTAACACAACTATGTTCCGGGGGTGACTACGCGATTCATGCCACCCAAATGATCTGAGTCGCTTAGGTGTAGCTCAGGCAATCAGGCTACAGCTATCTTCCCCTTCATTATTCACGACTAAAGCTTGGGACAGGATTCGGCGGTAGCATCAGATCATCCGCCGGAATATTAATTGGGAAATAACCGGGAGGCCTGAGAGCTCCACAACTGACCAACTATTTACGGAAAAGTAGGTGTTTCAACGATGTTAGGAGCTCAGCACCTTACATCTAATAATCGTGGATTTCAAGCAGGTGTTCAACAGTAATGCCTAAAGTATATTAATAAGATCATAAATTGATATTCCACTGAAATTAGTTCGACCTACAGAAATGACAATTTCAGAATCAGCAACACATGTCAATATCAACAACAATTTGACTAAAGCGTTTACCATCCGGACCGGACTAAACATAATGATGCGCTGAGTCTCATGTCATTTAATTTTACAAATGAATACGTCATTAGAAAGCTTTTGGTACAAAGGACGTAAACGTTCCTAGCCTTATAAGACCGAATAGTGGAGTATGCATACGACATCAACATTTTGTCAGCCTCATCCCGGACCAAGTAGCAAAGCACGATCATTGCGGAAATTCGACTAGGCGATCACGTTATCAAAAGAGTTAACGATTCACGAAACTTTCAAAATCAATGGTAGAGTCGAAATCGCAAATCGCCCTTCCTAAAAGTAGTTATAGCTTCACACAAAGACAAAGCTCTAGATTTATAAGATGATAATCAGGTTCGTGTAGTATCATGGATGCGAAACATGGACACTCATTCAGCAATGGGAAAAGATGACAGACACCATGATCACTTTTCTGGATATTGAGGGGGCCATCAACAACGTCAAGCCTGAGGCGATCACTAGAGCACTTTCATTGCTTAACGTGGATGCGAACCTGGTTGGGCTAATTAATCTAATGTTTATATTTAGGGTCATTTCTTCCAAATTGGGCGTATCCTCTGAGCACAGAAGTGTCTATAGGCGAACTCGAAAAGGTGGTGTCGTCTCTCCCTTGTTTTTGGACCTGGAGCGAGTGGGCTGCAGGGTAACTGCTTATGCGGATGATGACTCGATCGCCGTCTCAGTAAATTCCCAAGCACCCTTAGTGAGTAACACAGATTGCTCTCAATGTCTTAGCTGACTGGGCGGGGTTGGTGTCAATCTAAGCAAAACTGAGCTTGTGCTGTTCACAAGAAAATATCGAATTCCTCCCGTAGAACCACCTGTCTTAGGGGGTGTAAGACTGACCTTCACGGAAAGAGGTGGGTCTTATACTGGATCAGAAGCTCAGTTTGAGGCCAAACGTTCAGCAATGAGCCAATAAAGAAACCGTAGTAGTATATTGCTGCAGGAAGGCTGTAAGAAAAAACATGGGGCCTGCAACCAAAAATAATCCATTGGCTTTATGTATCGGTTCTGCGCCCGATACTGCCGCTTAGGGTGGTAGTTTGGTGTAATGCCCTATGAACAGAGTCGAATCTCACATTATTGGGAAAGGCACAAACAGCGGCATGTTGTTGTGGCTACCAGCTCAACTCGGTCCGCGGCTATAGAGTTAAAGTCCAACGTTTTCCCCTTAGACAGTATACATAAGCAAACAAGTCGCTACAAACGCGCCTTCCGTAGTGAGTTCCAGGCGGAGGTCCATGCGATTAAAGAGTCAGTGATCTGGCTCGGCCGTAAGGCTATAGTAGCAACAGATATCACAATTTATACTGACAGCCAGGCTGTAGGAAAATGCCTCAAATCTTATCTAGCCTCATCAAATCCCTGGTGGAATGTCGATCCTGCCTTACGGAGATGGCGAGAGTCTATAACATTATGCTATGCTGGATACCAGGCCACAGCATCTTCGCTGGTAACTGTAGGGCTGACGAGCTTATCCGGAATGGTATACCCGCCAAAACCCTTCAGATATGTCGGGGTCTTGCCATGTCCATCCGCAGTTGTTGAAATATACTAACTACAATAGCGATAAACAAGACTAACTCGAGGTGGCTAAGTGGTTACACCTGCTACAATGGAAACTATCGTGGCCATTACTGAACATAAACCGTACTTCTTAGCTGCTATCGATGAAAAGCATCATATTAAGCTCGTGGTAGGTGTCATTACTGGTCATTGTGTCATTGGAGAACACGCGAGGAAGCATCGGCTTCCACACCATGACTTCTGCAGAAGCTACGGATACGTGAATAAGGAGGAAAGTATCTTTCACCTGCTCTGCTCCTGCCCGGCATTGAGTTTTCGAAGAAGGTGCTGTATTATATACGGCAGCCCTTTACTACCTACCTAGACTCCATCGAAACGGAAGCCCCATGAAGGATGATGAGAGCAATGTTCAACAGTGAGCTATACGAAATACATATATGATGAACCCGAGTTCTCTAAATTAGTTAAGATACGGCTAGGCGCATAGCGCGAAAGGACGAACATCGACTAACCATAAATGATTTCAAGGTTTTCATAATCAGATGTGGAAAAACTCGTGCCCCACTCAGTGGACGAAGACAGCAGCAAAATGCACGGTTTCCGAAACTAGAGAACACGAGACAAGAAGATTGGAGGCGACAGCTAGAGCAGAACAGAAGCCAAATCCGCAAGAGGAAACGCAGACTGATAGGAAGTGATATTATATACACAAACAACAAATAATCAGAACAGCCAAAACCTACATAAAACGAATCCAGTAACATTAATAGCAGACATGACCGCACTACAACTATACCAACTTTTCAGACAAACGTGTTTGGCTTTGGAATCGAAAATAAATTGCAGCCATTTCCTCTTTTTTGTTCTGAGAAAATTTGTTCATAGTACAATACTTCAGCACCGATCCTACATAATACTAATAGTTTCAATAAAAACAACGGAAAAATCTAGACTATACAAAAAAAAGTTCTACATGGGTTATTATCACAAGGATTAAATGCCGTGGAAAATCAGATTTAAAAGCAAAGCAGTTTAACTTCATCGTCATTTCTTATTTGGCCGGAAGACGGAAAAGCTCATAAAGTAGAGAAAATATGAGGAAAATACGTGCACCAGTTGAATTGAACGATATCACTTCATTGGCCAAATATTTCATATAAATTCCAACTAAATTGGACTACAATACCATATACACCCACGAGTTCCTAGAGCAAGGATAGCAGATTGCGATCTGTAGTGAGAAAAAAACAAGCAGAGAAAATATAGGTATTTTACCTTCCGATTCGGACCGTTATTATTGACGATTCTCAATACACTCATTTCAGATATATTTCGAGTCTTCTGGAAAAATGTTCAGGACTTCCGTTCAGGCTCAGTACTTTTTTTTACTGTCTCCTATCCTGCAATTTTCGATAAACCTTTATCCTTTGGCGACCATTCATTCCACCATTTACAAAATCCTCCTGTATTCCTTTCCAAAAAAAGCAGATGGTGATATCATAGCGCTGGACTCGTATCCGTATCCCTGTTGTTTTTTTTTGTTCATCCTTTCGATATCTCCTGACGCCCATAAAAAGTCGAACTGCTTCGCGGCAAAATGACCAGGATTAATTCCGCAGCAGTTTAAAATCCTTAAACGGTTTAATGGAGAGTGCAGGAAATTAATCTGTTCAATTGTCCCCTATTGGATGGATATCGATGTTTTTATTCGGTTCCTGGTTTTCTCCTCCTTTACTTCGTGGCTCCTTTTGTGCCAATCGTCCGTAGTAAATAAATGAACGTAATGGATGGTGGGGATTACCAGGCCAAGAATGAAGTCCACCGAGCGGATTCAAGATGAAATCTGTTTTTATTGTACTTGCAATCCGTTCAGGATAGTTTTATGGGTCCGAATGGATTAATAGGGATACTTGGGGAATAGTTTGCGCTTTTTATGACATGTACTGGTGGGATAGCTCCTTCAGGATGAGATATAACGGAACGGGGATTTAGACATCATGTATTGGGGCTTCCTACATTACCATCAGGGTGTTCAGGAAGAGAATCGATATGGGCCAATTTGCGACAATCATGAATTTATCTTTCAATAAAATGAGGGAAATACTCTGATAGGTGTGTAAAATTCCGAGTACCTATAGATATTAAGATGCAATTTGCGATTTTTTCATGTTTGCAAAATTTTCTGCACGCGGCCGTAATATCTGGATGGGTAGAGCGTCAATCAGTTAAGCGAGAGCATATGCTTAGTTAGGATTTACATCCGGGCGAGGCGAAAACAGGAGAACTAAGTTGGATACGATAAATGGTTGTATTTGAAAACATAAGTACGGGCAATTTATCATATTCCAACATAAACCGTATTTCAGCACCAGCTTCAAATGTTAGGATACATAATATTAACATTTATTTTTCAAATTCAGTTTTTGCTTCCAACTAACTGGCTCAACAAGTGCGGCGCTAGTGTCAACCCAAGTCAAATAACTGGTCGAATTTTTAAGGAAACTGAGAATCCGTCGTATAGAACATCTTCAGTTCTTACTGGATAAGAATCTCTAACTCTAAGCAGGGCAATCAAAAGAAAATCTGGGCCCTGGGCGCGTATTTAGTAATCCGTGTTTAGTACGTTCACAAGCCAGTGACCAAATCGATATGGTTTCTAGTGATTAAATGGCCAAAAACTCGTACCGATCGGGTCCCTCAGCCCCTCAATCGAGTCGACTAAAATCGCAATTGAAACCAATCTGACAAGTAGCTCATTTTGATTGAGTCCATTCTAATTATGCACTCACTGTGAATTTCTCGAAAGCGAAAACTCCTTGAGCGTGGGTTCAGAATCCATTTCCGCTTTAAGAAAGGTACTTACCTCCGTTTTTGTGCAAAATCGCATACAAAAACTGTCAGAAATGCGGCTCGCATGAAAATTTTCTTTTTTTTTTCGGTACTCAGTTCTTCGGACGAAAATCCCATACACAGACAAAAGTCTCCACTCCACTATGAGCAATTTCACGCGAAAACAATTACGTTGCAGTTTAATTCGTGTGGAAACCGGTCATTACAGTGATGGTCACTCTCTTTTAAGTGAGAAGGTTAAATTCAAGTCTCGTGTAGAGCCCCGCGAATATGTGCTATGTGTGGAAGTTTCCAATGCTACTTTGTGGGAGAAATACAAATACTAAGTGCAACTTTTTCGCACGAAAAGATTAGTACCGGGCTTTAGGTGGTAGTGGCTCCTATAATCAATGGTCCAGCAGATAGGCGACCATGATGGTCACCATCATACACCAAACACTAGTTTCCGATGGGCCACTCACATTGCAGGTCAGAATTTGAATGGCAGCACAAAAATCATCTGTGTGTTTGATGTAGCAGCCAACAATAACTTTGAACAGCTGATTTTCAATTCACAGACGCACTCGGCCATTGTGTGAAAAATAGTTATCAAAGTCTCATGTCCCATCGCTCCACAGGTTACCCGCCATTTTTTACTAAACGTCATCCGCCAATATAAATAAAGGCAATGCTTTCAAATTTTCATGAATGAGCCATTGTCTGTAGCAGGCATAAGAACCTAAAACCCCCACACGGTAGATTTGTGGTCTCAAAAGCGGAAATTCCTTGAGTGTGGGTTCAGAGTCCATTCCAGCTTTACGTGATTAGAACTTGGAACCCTTACACGGTGGATTTAACCTTTTCTAAAATTAACGATATCGATACAGACTTACGGGCCTTTAGCCACTACGCCAATGTCTTCGTAACGTCTCCTCAAAGAACCATATCGATAAGGGTTTTTGATCATTTAGTCTCGATTTGGTCACTGGCTTTAGGACGTACTAAATACGGTTTTATTGCTTTTTTTTAGACGACAAACGTCTCGGTGTCGTCCCCCAAAGGAATGAAACCACAAAGCCATATTTGAAAAAAAAGCACTAAAAGTATAATTTATTTCACTGACTATATTGCTCTAATACTGCTCAGATGGCTTTCAACTGCTGAATTCTTTCGAGCTTATTTCTATACATTTTGCTTGTTGCCCCCTCTTTTCAACGGCCCTAACTCTAAGGAATGCACTGTAATGGGCCCCATGGATGTACGCACCAATCCGTCGGACTGGTCGAGCATCAACCACGCGAACCATATTCATGAGCGAATAATTTATACTCGAGTGAAGTAGACAAGTAAATCATTCACTACCGCCACCTCGCTCGCTATAAGTGAATAGAGAAAGCTCGGTGACTATCTTTGCTGACCCTATACTGTATGTAGTTGTTTTTTGGGCTGGTGTTGGGCTTGCTGCTCTGAACAACGAGCCGCAGTCAACCGATATTTAGATAGACAAATTATTGTGATAAACGATTACGGTGTGTTTAAAAAACAACATAGTCTGCTTATTGACGAATTTTTATTTGCACGATATTATTTCAAATAAATATTATGGAAGTCCGTTGTTATTCAGATTGGGTACGTCTTCACGGTCTCGGTAAGCAAAGTTGCAAAGGTGAAAGTACAATTACAAGCTTTCTTGATGCGATGTTCTACGTTCGGTTTCCATGAGAGTTTCGAGTCGAGCATGACTTCCAGGCACTTCACCTAGTCGATAGAGTTAGTGAATGTTAATTTAGTACTGGGAGTACATACTCGTCAATTTTTGTTTTTGTGGTAAAAAGAACCAGCTCGGACATTTGACCAAAATTTCAAGGCTCTAGTTTCATTCTATCGAAAGTTATCGTGCGAACGGACAGACACAGACATGGCTAAATCGAATCAGGAGGTGATCCTGATCATTTATATTTAAACATTGCTGTACCTCCGGAGCCTCCTTTAAGGTGTTACATATTCTCATCGTGACAAAAACAATATACCCAATACTATAAGTGTAGGAAGTCAGAAACATTTTTTAAGGTTCAGCACAGAACCCTAATACACTATAGGGACTAACACACAACCCTAAGCCCGTATCACTGTCACAAACTACAACTCCGTGCAAACACCGATCACTAACAGTATCTTGTATCATTCGGAGGAAATTTCAAAGCATCGCTTGAGTAAAAGTGATCCTGAAGCGAATTGAAACGGACGGTTTGGTGGTAATCCGAAGAAGCCCGTGGGGACGGAGCCTAAGGTAGCTTAATTAACCGTGAAGGTCGGGCTGTGCTATCTGGCGAAGAAAAAGGCTCCTCAACGAGCTAAGCAGTGGCCTATGCTTGCTGTAGCTCAGTTCGGGAGACGTGGGCGGGGTTTTTGCCGCTCGTTGCTCCTGTCCTTTACGTATTAACAAAAATTCATAGGCCTGGGGAAGACAACACAAACAAGGGAGGTAAAAATGGGAAAAAAATGATTCGATAAGGATGGAATGGTTGGCAGATGGCTCGCTTGCCCTCGCGCTCGAATTGGGGTCCAGGTGTAATGGGACCCTCGACCTCTGGTTTCGTACCACCGACAGATCCTTACTCATCAGGTGCTGCTTCGATCTGCCGGTGGGAGCAGCACTACCAGACCATAATATGGTTCGTTACAGGTGGTTCATTACAGAATGGTTTATCAAACTTCACATAAATCATACATTGCAACCGTGTTCGTGTTCTGAGTTCCAGTGTATGTGGCCTGGCTCAAGAAAAATTCATCCATGGTCGCATGAACTACCGCAGATAGGAATAGAAACCAGCGGTATCCCAGATAGCTATCGCCATGGCCAAATGATGTCGATAGCTATCGGATAACTATCGGCGGCCATGCGCATCACTCCGTTGTAACCAATGTATTTCTTCCTATCTGATTGAAAGTGACGCGTCGTCGAGCGTCATTTGAACGCTCATGTGCACCAGCTCTAAAATTGTAATCGCTTATCGTGACAATGTGCGACGATCATGTATCTAGCAAAACGCACCTTTAACACCGTATAACTATCACTAACTATAACTCCGTGCATACACCCAGCACTACTAATTTCGATTTTGTGTTTTTATCCTCGCCCCCTCACGCCCCCTTTATCCATCATATGGGCAACCCCCTCCACACCATCACCGTATACTCCAGTAACTATGTACATTTAAATAAGAAAGTGAACCTACAAACGAAATTCTTTTTGTAAGCTGTAGAGGGGTTTAAGAAAAGCTTAACTTCAAGTTTTCGACCTCTGTTTCATATGTGGCTTTTTTGCTAGAATAAAAAAATCGTAAATTTTTTGTTTTTTGCTATAAATCGCAATAACTCTGTTAATATTGACCTTAAAAGGTCGAGTTATAGCTCATTTTAAAGCTTTTACTGTACTCTACATTAACCATCTACAAGTAATAGACGGCGGATTCCTATTGCATAAAGTTGCCTGGGGTAGAGTGGCAAATTTCCATCTCATTTGTTCTAAATATGTGACATATGTACAGCAAAATTTTGGAAAGAATGTTTGCATTGTATTTGATGGCTACACCAACGACGTAACAGTAGCAGAAACAAAATCATCAGAGAGAATAAGACGTCTCAGAAAATACGGATGTCCAGATTTAACTTTCAATGAAACAACAATTCCGACAATTAGCCGAGAGAATTTTTTATCAAATGAGGCAAACAAGCAAAACTTCATAAATATGCTTGAAATTTATTTTGAGAAAGCTGAAATCGAAACTATAAAAGCTGTTGAGGATGCGGACACACTAATTGTGAATACAGCAATTGAAAAAATAAGCATTTATGATTCTGCAGAAATAGTTGCTGAAGACATTGATCTCCTTGTGCTGCTTATTGGACTCGCCCCAAATATGTCCAACATATTCTTCCGGAAACCTGCAAAAGGTAAAATTCAGGAAACTCTCTACGGTGTGTCAAGTATGAAACATGAAAAATGTCTAAGTGACAACATCCTCTTTCTGCACGCATTCAGCGGGTGCGACACGACTTCCTGTCTTTTCAATGTGGGAAAATTGAAATTCTTAAACGTTTTGAAAAATCATCCGGAATTACAGTCGGCGGTGGAGCTTTTTAAAGTTAACAATGTTGATCCTGAAATACTCGTTTCAGCAGGAGAACAATTTCTCATCGCTTTATACGGCGGCGATAAGCAGGATAAGTGTTTAAATACAGTAAGATACAAACATTTCGTTAAATCGGCCTCAAAGACGAAATTTAATTTGTCCGTGCTGCCCCCTACGAAAAGCTCGGCACAACAACATATTTTCCGCACATATCACTAAGTGCAAACATGGTTGGGCTACTACAAGGATCCCGAAAATTGGGGTTGGCAAAAATCAGATGCAGGATTAGAGCCAATACGAAATAAAGCCCCACCTGCACCCGCCGAACTATTAAAGTTGATTTCCTGCAAATGCAAAGGAAACTGCACTGGATCATCAACAAAGCGTGCTAGGTTTGATTTATAATGAAAAATATTTCTTGTAAATTAGCACATGTCTCAACTGCAACGGTAAGTCTAATTTTCATAACAAAATAACTAAATGTAAAGGCAAAAACGCATCTGATTCCCCTAAGAAAAGTTGATAATTTTCAAGTAACGAAAATTAAACCATAGTACCACGTAAATATCAATTACACGGAGGTCAGGATGTTACTTATAGCATGAGAAAAAAGTACCAAAACGTACACATATTATGGTTCGATTTTGCATTAATGCATTCGGAAACTTTGTGAAACTGATGTGGCGCCACATATCGATATAACCAATGCGGTGATAATGCGGTTAGGCGGACTTCAAACTTTGAAGCGCTCTAGAAGGCGCAATTCTGAGCAAAATGCAACGAAAAAAAAGCAATATGTAGGATTCTTTGTGCTCTATGAATTTTACTTGGGGTATTTTAGCACTTTTCCTTGACAATAATGAGAAAAAAAGCAAAAACTAAAATTATTGCTTATTTATTTTGCTTTATCGTTCGTTATCTGGAAAGCAATCAGTCATACTCAAAAAAAAGTGAGAGTAACTTGTAGAGCACAGTAAAACCTTTAAAATGAGCTATGAGTCGACCTTGTAAGATCAATAGTTTCTGAGTTATCGCATCTTATAGCAAAACAAACTTTTTTACCGTTTTTTCACTCTAGCAAAAAAGCCACATATGAAACAGAGGTCGAAAACTTTAAGTTAAGCTTTTCTAGACCCTCCCTACATAATACAAAAGAAAATTCGTTTGTAGGTTCACTTTCTTTTATAATGCGTTTTCATGTACATAGTTACTGGAGTAGTACCCTACCATCCTCTCTCATCATTCACCGACCAACCAAACTATACAGTACGCATTTGACCTGAACCATAAGAACATGCTATTGATTAAACTATTTAGTTTTCTGTGTGCGTTTGTCGAGTCGAGCGAAACTTTTTGTTGACTAAACTATTTAGGCCCGTTGTCTCAATGTCCGATTAAACTCTTTGTTAACTAACAGGGACACAAATTAATCGAAGCTATAAACAACCCGAATAGCATTTTCGTTTTCTCATACATCTCATACAAATTATCCCGTCATAAAGTGTGGAACTTATCTCAGACCACATTTATGGCAAAATCAGCTGATTTTCTTGGCAGAATTCTACCGTCCACGAATCCATTTTTTATTAGTACGGTCTCTCAGCATATTAATTTGCAGCTGAGTTTGTTGCAAATTCTCTCCTATCGAATGAATTTCCAGGAACTACAGTGAGTCACAGTCAAAATGAACCACCTTATGTTAGAAAAAGAATTACTTAAAAAAATGACTGAAAAACCATTCAGATTAAAATTATTTTGATGTAAATTTATTGTCTCAACATGTAAGTCTCTCATTTCGGTGTGTTTTATAATTATTTTTTCTTCTTAATACACAAAAAGTGATATAAACTTCAAAAGCTCAAAAATACACCTCACAATCAAAATGAACCACTTAAATAAAAGTAAAAAGCATGCATAGGGTGCCCCGCTTCAGTTGGTAAATACTTTAATGGTGCATAGTACCGTTCATTTGTGGGAAATTGACAGCAAAGTGGACACTCTGTTTTTAACCGTTACAGAGTTATAGCATTTTTTGTAAATTGTGTTAAAAAGCTCGACTTTCTGAACAAAATCAAAATTTGCCACTCTCCCAATCATTTAATCCAAGATTTGACCTCACTTTCTGAAACTACATAAAATTCCATAAAAAACGTATAAAATTTCCTGGTTTCGAAATTCACCGTTACTTCAAAGATACAACTGTTCAAACTATTAAAATCAATTTTTCATCGAAAATTCAACTGATATTTTTACAACGGTACTTTGAACTGACAAATCTGCAAATTTGACAAAAGTTGCTCCAATGTCTTGGCTTTCCAACGGTATATTTTTTTTATACCTTTCTATTTGAAAATTTGCGAATAATACACATTAAAGAAAAAAAACATGACCTGGAGATGAAACAAATTTACTTCAACCTTGACTTAACAGGTAGTCCACGCTACCAACGAAAAATAGGGAAAAAAAAGATCGTGTACTTTTGAAATTTGGCGTAATTAATGTGGAGAGTCTTCTGAATATATGCTCCAAAGTCTCTGCTGCTAGGGTGTCCGGAAGTCTAGGAGAACGGGGACCAAAAGTCCTTTTGCACAGTTTTTCTTGAATATTCTTCAAAATTAAGTTCTAAAGGCGAATTAAATCACATAAAATTCCCTACAAAGTGATATATCATACATTCGACCATAAACCAAGGAAGACTGGAAAAATGGCCTTCGACCCCTTACCCATATTCTTCCGGATCTGTTACCAATCATTTACAGTGAGTTACAAGAAAGTGAACCACCTCTTATTAAACACTGTTTTTTTGGAGTATTATTTTGAATAAGTTCCTGACAAATTCAAATTCAAGATGAGTATAGTATTTACGAATTTCGTAAAACTGTCGTATTTTTTTCACTTATAGCGGAGAAATTCGTAAAAAAACTCAAAGAAGTGCATTAATGCGCGCCACAGTCAAAGTTAATCGCCTAATTTTGCTTTTGTTAAAATAGCGGTGAATTTTTCGGGAATGTTTTTTTTTTTTGCATGCATCTAGTCAATGATGCTTTAGTTGCTTTTTAAAAATCATTAAGTGAAGATGTGTCGCCAAACAAGTGTCGAAATTAGGCAGCTGGTGATAGGTTTAAACCAACAGGGAAAATCCCAAAGGGAGATAGCTGCATTAATAAAAAGAAGTCGTGGAACGGTGCAGCATATTATTTACCGCTTCAATAGTGAAGGCAGAATTGCCAATAAAGTGAAGGAAAGCAAAAGAAAGGCGCTAACAGAAAGGAATGAGGCGTTCATAGTGCGCGAAATAAAGAAGAACCCCCATCTTAGCGCTCCCCAATTGACCGAAATGGTGAAAAATCAACTCAATATCGATGTCAACCCTGAAACAGTACGGAGAGTTCTCAGGAGACATGGATTCAATGGGCAGAGTGGCTCGAAACAAACCGTTCATCAACTTGAAAAATCGCAAAAAGCGGTTGGAGTTTGCCCGTAAATATGTTGTCAAGGACTTGCATTTCTGGCAAAAGGTATGTGACGTTAAAAAAAAGGTTTAGCGATTTATCAAATAGTTTTTTTTTCAGGTATTATTTACAGATGAAAGCAAATATAACTTATTTGGCTCAGATGGAAAGCAAATGGTATGGCGGAAAAAGAATGCGGAGCTTCAATCAAAGAATCTTTCGGCAAAGATGCGACACGGTGGTGGTTCCGTCATGGTGTGGGGCTGTATGGCAGGTAGTGGTACCGGAAATCTTCAGCACATTCCAGGGATAATGAATAAGTTCGGGTACGTAGACATTTTGAAGCGAAATGTCAAGCCGAGTGTGGAGAAATTGGGGATCGAAGACGATTTTTTCTTTTACCAAGACAACGATCCCAAACACAAATCCTATGTTGCGCGCGAATGGCTGTTGTATAATTGTCCCCATGTACTAGAAGTACCACCACAGTCTCCGGACTTAAATATAATTGAAAATTTGTGGGCCCGTATTGACCAAAATGTACGGAAACATAGCATTTCGTCAAAAAAGGACCTTCTGGATGCCTTACAAGCGGAGTGGCGTTCGATTCCTTCCACATACACGCCAAACCTTTTGGAATCGATGCCCAGACGGCTGCAAGCAGTAATTTCTGCAAAAGGAGGGCCAACTAAGTATTAAAACATAAATACTGTATACTGTAAATATCATGAAATCTGAGGCATATGTATGAATTATTTAAGTCGTTCTCAATTGATGTAAACTTAGGCTTATGTGTTCACTTAATAAATTTACATAAAAACAATTTTACTTTGAATCGTTTTTCAATCATTTTATTAATGATCCTTTTTCTGACATAAGGTCAATTTTCACTGTGACTCACCGATATATTCAAGAAAAACGCGAAATATTCAAGAAAAACTGTGCAAAAGGACTTTTGGTCCCCGTTCTCCTAGACTTCCGGACACCCTAGCAGCAGAGACTTTGGAGCATATATTCAGAAGACTCTCCACATTAATTACGCCAAATTTCAAAAGTACACGATCTTTTTTTTTCCCTATTTTTCATTGGTAGCGTGGACTACCCGTTAAGTCAAGGTTGAAGTAAATTTGTTTCATCTCCAGGTCATGTTTTTTTTTCTTTAATGTGTATTATTCGCAAATTTTCAAATAGAAAGGTGTAAAAAAAATATACCGTTGGAAAGCCAAGACATTGGAGCAACTTTTGTCAAATTTGCAGATTTGTCAGTTCAAAGTACCGTTGTAAAAATATCAGTTGAATTTTCGATGAAAAATTGATTTTAATAGTTTGAACAGTTGTATCTTTGAAGTAACGGTGAATTTCGAAACCAGGAAATTTTATACGTTTTTTATGGAATTTTATGTAGTTTCAGAAAGTGAGGTCAAATCTTGGATTAAATGATTGGGAGAGTGGCAAATTTTGATTTTGTTCAGAAAGTCGAGCTTTTTAACACAATTTACAAAAAATGCTATAACTCTGTAACGGTTAAAAACAGAGTGTCCACTTTGCTGTCAATTTCCCACAAATGAACGGTACTATGCACCATTAAAGTATTTACCAACTGAAGCGGGGCACCCTATGCATGCCTTTTACTTTTATTTAAGTGGTTCATTTTGATTGTGAGGTGTATTTTTGAGCTTTTGAAGTTTATATCACTTTTTGTGTACTTAGAAGAAAAAATAATTATAAAACACACCGAAATGAGAGACTTACATGTTGAGACAATAAATTTATATCAAAATAATTTTAATCTGAATGGTTTTTCAGTCATTTTTTAAGTAATTCTTTCTCTAACATAAGGTGGTTCATTTTGACTGTGACTCACTGTATATTCTTTATGGCCACTTTCATCGTTTTCATTTGAAGTTGCAAAAGTGAACAGTTCTGGCTGTCAAAATCTCAGCATCCGGTATCAGGTATTGGTTTTTGTTTAGGATAAACTTTTAACCGGAAACCAGGAGTTGAGTTTTGTTTTGGATAAGAGATTAATCGAAGGCTAGGGGACGGTTAGCGTTTAGCCGATTAATAACGCTAAACACGTATTGAAAAAATGAAATTGTGCTAAATGACAGTTTATTCTTAAGATAAATTTTAATCGGACATTGAGCAGCCGGTCCTTAGTCAACCAAACTAAAAAGTTTGCCGTGGGCGCGAGCTCTTAGATTCACAAAACAATCAGTAAATCTTCATCCACGATTTGGTGTTGGATAAAGAGTTGAAAACGTTTTTCATGCTTTTAAAGCACCGAGGCTTCTCATACTGCCAAATCGCAGTTTGAGTTTTTCGGAGTTATCAGCGTTGCAGTATAATAAAACTGTAAGTCGCAGTTTATTTTTTTCCCTGCCTCGTCGTTTTTAAAAACTAAACTTTTGTCTGGCAACATGTTGTAAAATAGGCCAGTCTCGTCCGCGTTAAATTTTTTTTCTTTTTATTTTTCAAAACTGACACGACCCGACTGTCAGTCTCTATGTGTAACAGTATCTTCGTCTGCAGCCTTACACTCACCACTAATGACTTTGATGAAGCTCCAACCGGATTTTAAAAATTGTGCAATCAACCCAGACTTGCTTTAAAATCGTTTGCTATATAAAATTTATTAGCAAGAAGAATGGGTGAGCTGGATGAGTGAGCGCAATTCATATTTTTTAAGATTTTTTTACGCGGCTTTAATAAAAAAACTTACATCCAATTTCGATCAAAAAATGCAATTTCACAATTTAATACTTTTCCACAGAAACGTTGGGCTCTTAACGGTAACGGTTTTAACGATAAACAAATCAAAAGATCCTTTAGAGCCGCAAGTGTTTAAAGGTGGACACACATTTGCGTCCACAATCCAAATTTTCCCCGGTCAAATACAAAATTTCCCCGGAGAAATTTTGGATTTAATCATGGAAAATTTGGATTCTGGATACAAATGTGTGTCCATCTTAAGATACTTGTAATTTTAAAAAATCGTTTGATTTGTTTGTCGTTAAAACCGCTCGTCAACGACTTTCATGTTCATTTTTGCTGCAGTCATGGAATCTTTCAAAAGTCGACTCGAAAGTCGTCGGCTCGCAATTTCGTAGATAAACAAACCAGAAAATCTATGGCCTGTTTTCTAAATGTCAGGTTAAACTGCTAGTTAGCTATCTGGAACGCTAAATTAAAACTTTAGCGTATGCATTGCTCCAAATATGATAATGCAGTGCCACCTCTCAGCATTATTTTGCGGCAGAGTTGGTTTCAAATCCTTTTCCTTTGAATGAATTTCCAGAACTCTGTTATTTGTGACCAGTTTAATTGTCTCATTTGAATGTGCAAACGTAAACAGTTCTAGCTGTCAAAATCTCAGTAGCCCGTATTTGTTGTTTGGAACTATCGTCCGATAAATTCTTAACTGGAGGATGAGTGCCGTTTAGCGTTTATCTACAGGACAAACTTTAACTAGACATTGTGAAAACGACCCTATGTGATCTAAACTCAACTATAGATAAACGATACTCCTGTCTATCAATTCTCAGAATAATCAAAACCTTTTATCGAAGAAAAACGTTGTATTGAGTATTTTTTCAACGTTATATAGAGAAGAAAATTCCTTAATTTTGGTTTCAAGGGCATGGGACTTCGTTAAACAACGTTATATCGAGAAAAACGTTATATCAAGTGACGTTATATCGAGCTTCGACTGTACATACGCTTTCCTTAATCCGGTCTTATGAGCTATCGCTTAACAGAACTGAATAAACCTATGACTTAGAAATTATTATACAATTCATCATTTTAAATACTCGCAGCTAACAAACAGCAATCGCATTAATGACTACTTGTAATTAACAATAAATAAATTTGTCGCAATTATTGCATTATTACCGCTAATATCAGTGATTTGGTAAAGGACTTTACGCAACAACTGCGAGATATATTAGCCCATAACAAAGTAATAATTATAGCCATTATCGCCTTTTCTTCGCCATTACCCCTTTCAGTTTATCCCCATAGTGTATTCATTGAATCAATTTATACCATCGTTAATGTTCACCAGAGAAAATTTATGGACTTTTTACCTTTAGTGTGTTCCTCCACTATCAATGTCTCTCAGAGCAACATGGTTCACCACTCACCCTAAAATTGCCAACTCGTAACCGATGAAGGAGTAAACGTTTTACGACCTTCCCTGGAATATTCGCAAACGTTTTCTTATTTCCACAATATTTCACTTTTATCGACTCAACGGGACTAAGGGGCTTAATGACAAATTGGTCTAATAACAAGCGCGAAAGTTATTGAATTCTTTTTGGGATTTGGCTTTTTTCAATTGATCCTTTTTAATAGACGAGCTCAATATTAACTCTTTTGTGCTTGATTTTTTTTTACAAACTCAGTTACAAGTGTACAAAAGCATAAGTCACGATTCGAAAGTGTTAATATCAGAGCATTTAAGGTGTTAACGTGATGAATGTGGAGAAAGTTAGTAGCCAAAAAGTACGAAAGCTAATAGTGACGATAGGCGAAATAAAAAAGTTGTGAAGTTCATTGATAAAGGTAGCATTTCACTGAAATTTCGGTCAATAGAATGGAGTTTTCACCTTAAGTTTGAGCAAGAAAGTATGTCCTTGCATTAACTCCCTCGAATCCAGGTTTTACATGTCGAAAAACCTGTCGGAGTGAAGGGCGCGGTTAGCTATGATGGATGACTTTTTATACCCTTCACGGCTGTGATAGGATATATGAAGTTTGCAACGCACAGGAAGCATCTCCAACCATATAAACTATATACATATTCCTGCTCAGTATGATGAGACGAGTCGATTAAGCTTTATCCGTCTGGTTCTACAATATTTAAACTAGTTTCTCACTTTTAAAGCTATCAAGCTGAAATTTTGCACAAAGCCTTCTATTCCACGCTGTAAATATGTCGCAACCGATGGTATCGGACCACTACGTCAAATAGCCGTCGTAGGAACGACTGGCCCAAAAGTCCGCCTTTGTGAGAAAAACTTTTTTATTTCTAAAGATATCTTTCTCAAATCTCAAATTATTCGATAGTATTTTCTGCCAAATCACCTTGTCGAATTTGGTTGAAATTGGAATACTCTATCATATGGCTGCCATCGGAACGACCGTTCGAAAATCAAGTTTTCGTTAGAAAAACTTTTTTATTTCCGGAGATATCTTTACCGAATTTCATATTATTCAGTTATATTTACTGCAAAATTACACTCCTAAATTTGGTTGAGATCGGCCCACTATTTCATATACCTCTCCCTCCCATAGGAACAGTGAAATCGGAACAAGTGGCCCAGCTGACGTTCCGTCGGCGTAAACTGGTTTTGGAGAATGTAGTTGCCAGCATGCACCTGCTGCACATCAACGGCCACGAACGTCGTCGTGGACGGGATTCGAACCCGAATTGCCGGTAGTCAAACATGGGACTGATGCCTCAACTCACTGCGCTACCGGTCGCCTCAATTTGATATTAACACTAATATATAAAAGGCGGTTGTTTTTAAACAGCCATGTAGAGCAGAACAGGATAACACCACACAATTACACTAACAATTTGATCTGAGCTGCTCTCGATAGAAGGTTATTGCAAGAATTCTACTCTGTTAAGTATTCTGTGCTTTGAAATACAGGCGGCGCAGGTATCTAAGTTTTCGGGCAGTTTACAGTTTGGGAAGCACATAAGATTAATTTTCTATCAATAAAATGTTCCTTTTGTGTAATAATATGGAATAGTAAACATACAAAATGATTTTGCTGCCTAAAGGAAATTTGTCCGATTGTATCTGTTTTAAGGATTTAAGTTTCCTCTTGAAAGTTGAGTTGACATTTGAATGCTAAACTAAACCAAGACACACTCGCAGCAAAGACATGCCCCGTTTTCGTCATCGCTACTCTAATCTGCTCTATAGCGTTTTTTGCCACATATCCTGCTCTACTCTGATTTGTATAAAACAAAAAAAATCAGCCATTAACGAAGACGCAAACCACGATGCATCGCCCAGTGAATTAGGAATATACCAAAAATTCAAAAATGTACACAACACGTTGCATTTTTAGCAATGCAAATCGCTATAAGATGAAGGAGAAATCATATTTGCATAAAGTGATCCTCACACCGCCGCAAACAATTTCGCACGACGAATCTGCGGCGTCAAAAATCCGACCACGGCGCGGCGTCTTATAAGGATGCCAGCACTGATGCTAATTTTTTCCGTGGCGTCAAAATTCGCTGCAGAACAATTTTTTGTGCCTTGACACCGTGTCTTCTTGTTCACAAGTCATTTTGTTCTTTTTTCCGAGTGGACTATTTATTTCTACGTTTTGATGTTGTACTGGTCCTAATTCGATTTGGCAGGATCGCCATGTACGGGTCCTAAGACCGGTCCTTAAATTTAGAAGTTTGGACCGGCAAACTTAATTGCCTTAGGTCCGGAAGGGTTCCTGGGTATAGACGCAAGCGATAGGAGTCAAACGCAGTCAAGCGTACTGTAGGAGCTGACTTTATTTCATCTTCAAGTCGTTGTATATACTATAGTACATTACTGTATCCTTAAGAATAAGAATTACTGAATTCAAATGTACATAGTTATATGTCTGAATATCAGTTATGGAGAGTTACGACATGAATCGAATATATGCTTGCAAACGAAATACATCAACACAAGCGCTTACATTATTGTGGACTGTATACATGTGGATAGTAGCTGATAATTGAGTCAGTTTATGTGGATGTTAGCCAATAGTTAAACCTAAGCTTATCTTATCTTCAAACATAGAATTTACATGCATAATGGTGTGTACACACTACAATGTGTAACAATGAGAAATACCAAAATGCTCAACGAACAGTGATTTCTTATTAGAGAAGGTGAATGCTTTTTAGATTTCACCGCAGCGGAAAAATCCGCTGCGATTATTTATTCAAGTTTTCGTACATTTTTTTTTCATGATTTTTTGATTAGTCGTATCCATACTTACCTTGAAATGATGATTCTCATAGTAGGAAAAAAAAATCTAAATCCACCTCGTCCTATTTACGAGGACGCATTTTATAAAAGCGACTTATCGTAGTAAAAGCGACTTATCGTAGTAAAAGAATTCATTCACCTCACTCCGTAAATTTTATCCTAAAATTTTAGAAGCTTTCCAATCAATTTACCCTGAGCTCAATAATTTAAAATGAATGGGTTCAAAAATTGATTTCACATGCATAATGCCTTCTTTTGTATCGGTTTTGACAAGGGGTGACGAAGGAATTGGTGCCCTCTGCCTGCCCTGTATCCATCGTCTTTAGTCAGGGAATCATTACTTCCGCTTATGTGTATCATTGCATTTAATGTTTAAATAAAGCCTGCCTAATCTAGCAATAAAAGTAAAAAAAAACGAAAACGAAATCACTCCAGCTGCATTAGATATGAGTTTGAATATTTCCTGCGAAGGATATATGATGTAACTTTTTATGGACTCGTTCTGATTGTAAATTGTTTGGAATATAGAATAAGGGCGAATTTGTGGCAGTATCAAATTTTAATAATCCTTATAGTACAATTTGTGTGAAATGTTCTGGAGCAAATATTTTACTGGGGCAATTTTTAAATTTTCAAGGTGGTGAATGTGATGTGTAGCTTAAAAAATAGATACGTTTAAGGTGTAACTCCTAACTTGATTTTTATTACAGTATGGTATCAATTTTTAATGTACATACCTACTTTTCACATATATTATCTGACTACCCCTCTTGTGAGTTTATTCGTCCCTAAATTTTAAATTAATTCACATCGGGCCGTTTTCAGAATGTTAAAGTTTATCCTATTTTACATACTATATAAACGCTAAACGGTACCCAACCTCCATCAAAAAATTCGTCGGACGATAATTCCATACCATTCCAGGATTTGAAACCAACTCAGCCACAAATTAATGTTGAGAGACGGTACAGACGTAAAATAGGATAGAACAAAAACAAACTTCACTAACCTCAAACTTTTAGTCTGATTCGGCAAATAAATTGTAAACATCACTGTCCTCCTCGGTGGTGGCTAACAGATCAAACTTTTTGCCTGCTATAATTTTACACTATTTAAAAAAAACACCTGAGACTCAAGCGTGGTGGCGGCGGCTGACAGTTCTTGCCAACCGTCAATTTGGCTGCTGACATGTACTGAATTGACTGAAGGTTGGCATCACCTTTCATCCATTTTTGAAAGTAGAAAAAGTGTAGAAAACACGACAAACGAGATGATCTCGGTCGGTCAAATTGTATGGAAAATGTGATGATTTGAGAGGACTGATTTCGCATAAAATCGCGAAAGTGGGACGAAATCACGTGATTTGGCTCAGTGTGAATCTAGCATAATGTAACTTATCTAAAAACAAAACGACGAGCCCGAAGCGTATATACTCTAGACTTGCGCGGACCTAGTCATAATCGTGCCGCCACAGCCCGACGTTGGGCCCTTTCCGCATGGATCATCGTCCTCCAATTATCTCGGTCAGTTGGCCACGTCATCCAATTTTGGAAGCCCAGCAGTTATTTGGCGTCATCATCTACAGAGTCTTCTCAATGAGCTCTCGATCTTCCTTGCAGCCTTGGTCTGCCGATGCGTCGTCCATTCAATATATTCTTACGCATGCGGCCATCGTCCAATCGTTGTATATGTCCTACTCATTGTAGATTCTCTAAACTTGCAGTTCATCTTACAGTTCATACAGCTCATGGTTGTGCGGGATACGCCATCCATTTCGGTCGCAAACTGTTCCGAAAATTCGCCAAAAGATCTCTCGTTCAAATGTGTTTATCATGTTTTCGGGACTTTGATTAAGGTCCAGGTTTCGCAGCCATAGCATAGCACGGGTCGTATGATGGTTTTCTATAAGGGGAGCTTCGTATTTCTGTGCACGTGCTTTGGTTTCATTATTGGGAGGACCGAGAAGAAGGTCTTGTTTCCTAGTTGTATCCGCCGATTAATTTCGTCAGTTTCAATGGCGTCCTTTGACGGGTTACTACCCAGTTACATATATGAGGTCGTCTAGGAATTTGATGCTGAGGTTGCCGATGTTGATGTTCGGCTGTTGCGGTGTCCTTGTTCTTTATTGCATCATTATTTTTGTTTTGTCCTGGTAAATGCGTAGTCCACCTTCTTTTGCAGCCGTGTCAAGATTATTAAGAAGTTCTTCTTCGTCGGGCAGATTTCGAGACATGATATTGATGTCGTCAGCGTACGCTATCAACTGCACCGACTTGAAGAGCAGTGTACCACTGTTGTCCGCATTAATTACCTGGATGACGTATTCAAGTGCCAAGTTGGAGAGCATCGGAGCCAATTCATTGCCTTGCTTGAGTCCAGACCTAGTTGTGACACCATAACTTCAAATAGGCAACAGGCATATGCATTAAATTAACACGCTTTTACACACAAATTTACATGGTCAGTTTGAACAGGAATTAGCCGATGAAGCTACGATGAATGATCCTTTGTAGGGGAAGTAGGTGCCATTTAAGACGAGTGAGGTCTTTTCACCACTATTTTATAGCGGAGATAGGATATTGCCCATTCCTGAAATGAACTAGCTATAAGCCACACTACAAACGTTTGACCAAAATTTCCTGTCACTAGGTTCATCCTGTCTAAAGTCATCGCATATTTAAAGTATCATTTGTAGGGGAGAAGTTTATTCTTTAATCGGATCTTACCCATTTCCAATACCAACTCACAAGGTTTAATTACCAACATCCGACAAAAAATTTCAATTTGCTAGCTTCATTCTATCGAAGGTTATCGTAGTTAAGGGAAAATTTAATTTTCTGACATTTGTAGAAGAGGTAGGCGTTCCTTTGATCTTATTATGCCCATCTTACTAAAACTAAAGTAACTTTTCATGTGAACTGTACCTGCCAACAATCAGCGCTCTACTTCCATTGGTTCAAGAGTTATAAACAAAAAACGTGAAAAGTAGGGTAATACGGGGCTGTTGGTAAGAAAAGTATCGTTGGTTTCCAACTGATCCTTTTCATTTTTACGGGACAGTATAAGTGACTTGTCGCGCTCGGTAGCCGTGATCGTTCGATCACCACTCTACGATATTAATCTAGAGCTCGGAGTTCAAATTTCGGCGCGATCTACAATAAAACTGCCTGTGGGTACTAATAGAACTCTCACAGTGCTCCGAGCTTGTCAGTATAAAGACGGCGCGTATAGGAGGTGCATGCTAGCAACTGCACTTCCGAAAAAAAAGATATATAGATATACTATTGAAACGTTAATAAGGCAAAGAAATGGTAGAGATGTTGACGCGCCCATGCCCCCGTATTGGTCAAGGGAATTAACATAAGTGACCCTCTCTAGTCATCGACAAAAGTTTTTCACGTTTTCGGGATTTACAGATATATTAATTATTTTACATATGTAGGGGAGGTAGGCGTTTCATTGGTGGGATCATGCTCATTTAGAATACCAACTAGCTCGATCGTACTGCAAACATTTGACCAAAATTTCATGTCGCTAGCTTATTTCTATCAAAAGATATCGCGCGAATGGCAAACGGAGAGACAGACAGACGGATAGACAGAGAGATGGATAGACAGACAGACAGACGGACAGACAGAGGGACACGGCTAAATCGATTCAGGAGATGACCCTGATCATTTCTAAATCTTCTTCCACCTTCCCATTTGATACCGCTCCGCGGCTTCGCGTAGCTCTGCCTGTGGTGTTGGCACTTCACCTATTCTGGCGGTATAATCTCTGCTTCCTTCTGCAGGCAGCTCGGTCTTGGATCGTATCATATCGTAGTTGTATCATATCCTAGCTGTAGGTCGAGCAGTACATCAAGAGCGCTAGATGGACAAGAGCGAATAGACCCTTTCACCATTAGGCATGCAAGTCTCTGGACTTTGCCTAAAATCGTCTTGCGATCAGCAGTAAATGCTCTTTTAGAAATAGCCTTGTAAATCAAGAGGGCCTGATTCCCCACATCTTGCCTACATATTGCCTACATATCCACAAGGACTTAGTGGCCCTGTCCGCCACCACCCTGACGTGTTCCTGCCAGAGAAGTTTACTGTCGAGGGTGACGCCCAGGTTTTCGGTGTAATTTCCCATGGGTTGGGGAGAGTTGTACATTTGGGGGCGTCTGCTGTGGCTGAGATTTTTTCTTCTCGAGAATGGAATGACAACTGCCTTGGTTGGATTGACTCAAAGTCCGTAGTCAATATCACCAAGTCATCGGCGTAGCCCTGGACTGAGTAGCCCTGCGTCGTGCGTTTCCTTAGCAGGCCATCACCATAGGAGAGGAGACACAGGTGACAGTAGCAAAGAGGGTGACGCCTTCAATATTGGTGATCATCCTTCAAGAGGAAAGCATTTGTCCTATCCATTTTGCATTTTGTTATAGTGGTGTCGGCATTCTTTTCCTTCAGTGCTTTTTCGATGGATATGAATGATGTGTTGTCGAAACCCCCTTCTACTATATATCAAGGAAAGCTGAAAGAGCAGTTTCTTTAGCCTCTATTGTCGCCTCGATTTCCCTCACCAGGCAGTGGAAAGCGGACTCTGTAGATTTTCCTGATTGATAGGCAAACTTTCTTTCGTGTAGGGATTTTCTCTTCAGTAGAGTTTTTCGAATATGTTCATCCAAGATTTTCTCCATCGCTTTTAACATGAAGGAGGTAAGACTGATGGGTCTGTATGATTTAGGGTCATCTTTTGGGCAATTTCCTATTTCCGGAATGAAGACTACCTTCGCGGATCTCCATATGTGAGGAATAAATCCCAGTGCGAAGCTGCGTCTAAATATACTCAGGATGTATGAGGTCAGTGCCTCTTGTCCTTTCTGAAGAAGGGCATGGAATTTTCCATCAGTACTTGCTGACTTAAAGGCAACAAAAGATCCAATAGCCTACTTAAACTTATCTTCCGTGAGGATGGTTCTCGTCGATTTCCAGTCGGGTGAAGAAACTTTGTGTACTCATCCGATAGCGGGTGGCACAGGGCCTTCCTTCCCTAGGATTTTACAACCAGGAAAGTGGGTGCACAGGAGAAGTTTTACCATCCGCTTACTTAAGCGTACTTATCTGATCTGTGCCCTTTCTAGCCAAAACACGATGCAGTCTCGCAGCGTTGTTCGTGTTGTCAACACTTTCGCAAAACCTGCTCCACGTCCTTTTTTTGGCAGACCTGATCTTTTTGTTGTATTCTGAAAGCGAGTTACGGTAATCCTTCCACCCGCCAGTTCTTTTGGCTTTGTTGAAGAGTTTCCTGGTAGTTTTCCTTAGGCGAGAGAGTTCAGGATTCTACCAGGTAGCTCCCCTACTGTCTTTCGTTACCTTCTGAGGGCAGTTCTCTTCGAAGGAGGCTGTGATGGCATTGGTAAAATTAGTAGTAAGGCTGTCCAAGCTTTGCCAATTCGAGACCGTCCTATCGGTCATTTCTAATGTGGGCCTGCTGCCCTTGTTGAAAATGCTGAGATCTAAACTAGCGATAAGGTCAAGAAGGTACTCACCCCTGCTATTCGTATCAGTGCTACTCCAGGCTGTGTGGTGTGCGTTGGCATCACAGCTGACTAGTAGAAGCATGTTATGCTTCTTGCAGTGGTCGGCAAGTTTCAGGATCTGATTTGAGGGAACTGCTGAGTCCCCAGGGAAGTATGCCGACGCAATCACCATTTTCTTCGATTCGCTTCCTCGAGCCGGGTTCATGCTAATAGCAACGAGATCGCTGATGGTAAGTTCTGAAAGGTAAATGTACTTAATGCTTTTCCTCACGATGAGGCAAGCCCCAGGTCTAGTCGCATTGGTGTCATAAATTAGCGAGGTATTGCTTACCTTTAGTCAATTGATTACTCCTTTCACATGCCAGGGTTCTTGTATGCCGTGAGCGATACTAAGGCCACTCTCTATCCCAATAATGTTATCTCTTAACTTACTACTAAATAGAGGTGCTTATGGCCAAGGCCTATTCAGCGGCTATTGAGTAATTTAGACCGAAACGCGGATAAAGCATCGCAAATGACATATGTGTATGCAGAACAAAAGGAACAGTGTGATCAGTTGTGAGAAATTTGGGGCCTTCTAAACACTATCGAAGCACTTTGAAACTGGCTTCAAAAAGCGTATAATTAAATAAAAAAGAAATAACGCATATGATTCTAAAAAGTTTACTGATGAATCAAAAATGGTTTGCGGACTTGCTCGTTTTGAAATTATTCTCCGAAAATGAACTCTGGAGGTGACCTTTATTATTTTCATACACTTAAATTTAACGGTTACCATAAAACACATCAATGTTTCGTACTGTTTTATAAATTTTCTAAAGTTGCAGCTTGTAAACTTCAATGGATACTAAGACTATTTACCACCTAATCCAATTTTCCATTCATTTTTCATTATCCTCCCCACTTGTACTATGCATTCGTAAAAGTTTCTTAGAAGTGCATAGTCCCACTGTAACGAAAATCCTTCTCAACTATGACGAAACAGGCAACAAACTGTTGAAAACATTTCAAGAATTCACTGGGCTAAAGATGACACCTGTGCACCTTCCCCGATACTATGATGTTTGAATGAATTTTCACCTCGACCCTTCTTGTTACGCTCCCACGACTCCACCAGTTTGAGTATATTACAGCAGGAGTAGCATCTGTATGATGTATATCAATGGCAATCATCAGGCTCTTAAAGTCATCTTGGGTTTCGACATTAAGGCGCCTCGCCTCACCCGTCGCGCAGGATGAGCAATGTGGTGAGATAATATTTCTGCTGACTGAAGCGTATCCCATTTGCAGATTTTCATTTTGCTGGCGAAAGATACTCGTAATTCCAAGTTGCCGTTGGCGTGTAAAGTCAAAAGTGGCGCTATGAGTGATGGCACCCCACTGACAAGCTCGAAACAAAAAAAATATAATATCATCGTCAGCCCATCATTGTGGATATCCTTCGCTTTCTCCAAAATAAGGACCTCTTTTTGGTTGAACAACAGATGCTGCCAATGGTGGGGGGAGAACCCTACGGTGATGTAGCGCAGATAAAAAAAAAGAAGTGTACAAGCTACACCCTACGTTTATGTTCGTATGTATCGCCAATATTTGTTATGTATCTTGTTACATTCTTTGGGAGATAATGCGCTAGAAACGTGAGCTGGTGTTTAAAGGTGGATTCTGCAAAGGGTGAATTTTCGATATGCTGTAAAAGCATCAACATCTGGTTCCATGAAACCACCTTAATCAGGCTGTTGGTGTTATTTTACATAGTAGTGTTTTGCGAAATTTGCTGGATGCTAAGCGTGCATGTGCCACTCTAAAAAGTCAAAATTCGCATAAACGCAAGGGCAGCCACAAATTCCAAAATGTAATACGAAATAAGATAGATTGTACAAACAACGTTATTGATAGTAGTGCGGGTAAGTTTGCTCGCAGGATTATTCAGGACCATTATATTGATTATGTGGCTCATGTTATTCCATTCCCAGCAGAGAGCGTCATCTTCTTGAAATAAATATTAGTAGGTGCTTGAAACGAACATATTTCATATCAAAGTTCCACCTCATATCTCTCCCATTTGTTGATAAAGAAGCATCGATTTGAAGTGCTTCAAGAAATTACACTTTTTATAAACAAAGAACAGAAACTTTTCATACACCCCCCGTAGCAGCGAACATTTATCAAATCTGGTCCAATGAATCCTTCGAGGCGAGTTGAGAAATGGGGATTCTGTCAATGATTCCCTCTATAATATCATAAGACACTCATCGCATATTACAAAGTCATCCATTCTCCGGATAGTACCCCACCCAATAAGGTTTCACGTCCTTAAGATGTTATAATACTTATAAAGAAAAAAAAAAACCCAAGAAGAAAGACATAAATAGTCAAGAGGATTTTTATATGCACATAAGGCATCCATGCGTGCTGATAAATTCATGACATGTCACAAATTCTATTTTTCTTATTTTTAATGCTGCCAAACTTCGTCATTTCATCTGAACGCTGCGCTGCTTGCTTTTACATGATAGGTTTGCATGTGTGTGCTTAATATTTACAGATACTCACGTATGAAGAACGTGTCGAAACCACAATTTACGGAATATTCTGTATTCGTATAATGCATGGAGAAAATGGCGAAATATTTTACAGAATTTTTCATGGCAACTTGACAGGACACTTTTTCTAGACTCCAGACAGTATGTGGAACAAATTTCAAATAGGCGTTTCTTTATGCCATATGTAAATTTGTGGTCCTGCGGGATTCAAAATGCAAATCTTCCTGACATTTTAAATTTATACTCGTATGAAGCAGACTTTTTTGACTGTATAAAGTGGTTGTTTATTTAAGAGATGAAATAATTAATTCTAAATAGTTTAGCATATAGTGAAATATATTAACCGTGTTCAGTTCACCTGAGCAAATATCAGTCCCCATACATAATGACTGATCGGTCTTTGATTCAAGTCTCGTATGAGCTCACATCGGATTAGACTTGAACGTCAACTTGTTCCTCGGCAATTCGCCTTTATATTTGTATACTGAGTCCGACATTCGCCACCACTTTCGCCGCGTATTTGTATGGTGGCTGTCTGAATTCGCTTGTCGGAGGTCCGGGGCGTTCGATTCACTCTGGATGTCTGTTTGTATCGACCGCGGCTAATATATGTATCAACATCATCGCGGCTCTAGCCCGCGTTCGACCTTGGCATCATGAGTACAGCTCCTCCAACCATCTCGATCAATGGATCGCTTCTTCTGACTCCTTCCGTCGTACATGAAGTCTTCCTTGTGGTCGGTTTCCTTCGGGCTTACACTTTAGCACACGTTTCTGGATTCTGTCATCGTGCATTCGTTCGACATGGCCAGCCCATTCCAGTTTTCAGAGTTTGACAAACTTCAAGGCGCATAGATCGTCAAACAGTTCGTACAACTCATGGTTGTAGGGGATTCACCATACATCTCCTTCCTTGACTGGTCAAATATCTTCCGCAGGATTCTTCTTTTGAACGTACCGATCGACTTTTCTGACGCTTGTGTTAGGATCCGCGTTTCCCATCCATAGAGCAGAACAGGTCGTATTAATGTTTTATAGATGCGAAGCTTGTTGTTTTTGTGGACTAGTTACGACTTCATTATGGGCAGGACTGCGGAAAACGTTTTGTTAGCTGCTGTGATTCGTCGCCAGATCACATGCTTTGCTTGTTACCGTCCTTTGATAGAAGGGCCCAAGTAAACAAATCTGTTCACTTGCTTGAAGTTGTGTCCGCCCATTATAATGTTTTCCCATTTAGCACCGTTCTTCGAGATTAGGAAATGCATTTTGTTTTCGATTCATTGACTTTTAATCCCACTTCCAAAGCTGCTGAATCCAGCTCTAGGAATAACTCCTCAGCAAGCGGTAGGGATCTAGCCATTTGTCAACACAGTCTGCGCATGCTACTACCTACGCCGATTTTGTAGCGAGCTTCTTGTGTCTACTTCGTTCACTTTTTTGACGGCATACTCTAGAGCCAGGTTGAAGAGATTTGTTCGAACCAATACAAATCTCAATGTTTCGGGCCTGACTTTGTTCGGAGGCTGTGCGTCAGTTCGCTTTTTACTCGTACCTGGCATTCGGTATTCTCCTTGGTGGCTCTTATTAACCGGATCAGTTTCGGCGAGACTTCAAATTTGAGAAAACTACTTTTCCGTAACCACTAGTGGGGCATAGCACCTAAGCCACTCCTGCTCACTATCGTACTCTGTTCTAAGCAATGGGACGCAACTCTCTAAATGACTAACCCAGCGCCTTACACTCTTTCGCCGCAAATCGACGCTATCTGAATTTAGGAGATAGCTGCTCTGCCAGATTTTGAACAGCATGCCGTTTGCGCATCTAGCTTGGTTGATACGACAAGCGATGCCATTTTCGGCAACAATGCTACCCAGGTAGACGAAATTGTCCACTTTCTGCACTGGTTGCACATTAATATTGATGGCAATACGTGTAAGCTTTCTTTATCGTAATGGCGGACTAAGAAGCTTGTTCTTATTGGTATTCATCTTTCACCCAACCTTGCTTGCCTCCCTCTCAAGATCTAACGCATCTGACAAGTGGGTGCAGCAAATCGGCAGTTACGCTTGGCGCTGCTTGATAAAGTTCGGCAGGGATATCGGCGAGTCTGCCGACCTTCCTCGCTCTAGTGCAATAAATGCAACGATTAATTCCTCTTAATTGCGCTCTGGAGAAGAAACTAACACTTTTACTGAACGACATCGAAAGTAAAGTCGTAGACGAGTGTATGTAGGGAACAACTGAGAAACACAATAAAAGATGTCGCTGAAAAAGATATTGGACACAAAGCTTGGCGCGCTCGAAATGAATGGTTTGACGAAGAATGCCAGGAATCTTTAGCGCCTGAGAACGAAGCCTACAGACAATATATCGAACGACCGGTAAGAGCCAAGAAAGAAAGATATGACGAGCTGCGGCGATTATCCATCAAACCCACTGACTATTAAATAACATCAAAAATGAATTCCGACCCAGGACGAGCCTCTATTAGGACAAAGATAAAAACATCGTCAATGACACCGATAGCATCAACAGATAATAGGCGTCCTGTTTTGAAGAGTTTCTTGACCCCACAAACAACATCCCCGAACAAGAAGCCATAATCGATGATGCTATGATCGACGAAATACCCAGCACTCAGCCCCCACCAGCAGAAAAAGTTGATCTCGCTATAAAATCGCTTAAACTTAACAAAGCGCCGGGTACAGACGAGATCCCAGCTAAACTACTTAAATCAGGTGGAGCGAGTCCTTTGTACGCCATTCATCAACTGCTTCTGCGAATCTGGCAGGAAGAAGTTATTGCGGAGGATTGGCACAGGAGCATAGTCTGTCCCATACATATTCGACGTTCGTGACCATGGATGTGCAGGAGGTGCATGCTGGCACCTCCATTCTCCGAAACCAGTTTATGCCGACGAAACGTCAAGGTGGGCCACATGGAACAGTTGACGCGCTATGCCCCACAAGGGGTTAGGGCAATTGAGTATCTCATTATTCTGTACGTTCTATAAAACACTGACCAAAATTCTGGAAAACAAAGTAAAGCCTTCTCCTTCATCGATTTGAAGCAAGCATACGACATTGTCGATCGTAACGTACTGTACAACATCATGCTGCAATTTGGTATACCGGCAACGCTGGTACGATTGACTAAGATGACGATGACCAACTCCGTCTCACAGGTCGGATCCAAAACGGGCTGACTGACGAGTTTGAAACACGTACAGGGTTAAAGCATGGCAACTGACTGGTTATGACACTCCTCAACCTGGCACTGGAATACGTCATCCGGAGGATAAATGTCGACACGAGCGGAACTTTAGTAACCAAGTGTATACAAATCACATCGTATGCAAACGATATTAACATCATGTCTCGTAGACTGGCCTACGCCAAAGAACATCTGCAAAATCTTGACTACGGACTACGAATCAACGAAGATAAAACGAAAATAATGCTCCAATCAAAAAATCCGACCTGTGCTGTGTTACGGTTGCGAAACATGGACCTTGACGCAAGCTTTCGGAAACCTATTGAACATTTTCGAACGGAGGATCCTTCGAAGAATTTTCGGAGCAGTTGAAGATCGACAACAACTACTGGACTTTCGAAATTGGAAGACGCGGTCACTTGACCGAGGCAATTGAAGGCGGATGGCCAGATGGCCAAGGTTCGACGTCGGACCGTCGCGCCACCATGATGATGAATTCCTCTTTAGTCGGGGCATTGGACCATAAACGCATACTTTGATAGTTACCTAAATTATCTATATCAGGGCAAACTTCACTAGAGGTTAGAAGATTCAAAAACTACGGCGAAGTTTTCTTTCCACCGCCTCATTTGATCTTCTTCCAAGATAAATAGTTTTCCATCACTATCTTTCACCGGATATTGGCAGGAGTTACGACCACCTGTAAACTACTTGATGACACTGTATACGGTGTTTAAGTTGTTGCTTCTTGTGGCTCTTCTGCTGAGGCTAGAATCGAATATGCATTATCTCTCTTATCGCGCTGCACACTGCGCTGAACTTCTCGAGCTTTCTGATGGTAAAAAAGTTCGATGCTGCTTCGATTGTCGTCTGATGCTGCAGCCAAACGAACCTTGCAGCTATCCGCTGAAATGAAGCGTCGGATATCCAGGGCTTATCCCGGCAATCCGGATTTGCACCGAGGATGGTATCTGCGATGAAAATGTACATATTTTTTCTTAAGTTATTTCAGTTTTCATTTATGTCACTATCTAGGTGACTTTATCTCAGCTGCTTTTTGCGCAAGATGGTCGTTATATTGTTGTAAGACACTTGGACTTCTTTAGTCGCGGCGCCTGGATCATTCGTCACTAGGACGGCGGACGGCTGCAATACGCAATTGAACATTAGTGATTATAAGATAATGGTCTTTTTTCATTCCAATATCGGAGCACTTCTTTATTTTACCAGTTCAGGAACCAACTTTTTAATATTTTACTAATGGCAAAGCGGTCGATCTTATAATGTATTCTGCCCCGATCAACAGAGGACCAATTGATTTTGTGGTGGTTCTTATGCTCACACATAGTACCGCCGATGGAGATACCGTGAATGTTGTAGACCTCCACAGATCTTTAAACGTTGTCGTTATGATCCCCAAGACCGTGTCTCCCCATTACATGTCTGAGCCTGATTAGTATCAGCGCTAACTTTTGCATTAAAATCCCCGATAACCATTACAATGTCATCGCTCTCGGTGGCCGTGGTCTATTGGTCACCGCCCTACGATACTAATCTAGAGCTCGGAGTTCAAATCTCGGCGCGGTCAAAAACTGCCTGTGAGTACTAATAGAACTCTTACAGTGCTCCGAGCTTGTCAGTATAAAGATGGCGCGGATAGGTGGTGCATGCTAGCAACTGCACTTCCGAAAAGTAGATGTGCTATCGAAACGTGAAATGAAGTCAATTTAACTTACCCTAAAACTCTTTACAATTCAGTCGCCCATAGCATTTTTGGGGTTATATCTCGTCAAGGAGTCAAAACTCATTATTTATCATAGTTTACAAAATAAAATTATTTCTTTTATCGAATATTTTCTGCTTTATTTTCACTGGATCTATGCTAATGATCGTATTTTTCACTACTTTTTTGAATGATCGTAATGGGACTTCCCATTTTAGAGAAGAAAAGGAACAAAAGACTCCCTTCTATAATGTCATGGTCCTCTGCGAATAGCGCCGTTGGTACTTTCCGAGCTATCAGATTTCGAGTGGATGTATCCTAGTGATGGAGAATGTACTAACAACACAAAATTATAGATTTAATCACATTAACGTTAACACATTAAATTTATTTATTATTTTTTTTCGTGTTTAAATAAAAATAATATCTAAATCTAATGGGGATTGGGGGGGGGGGGGGTATATAAATAATGTCGACGTCATGGTTAGACCACACCGCATGCGATAGAGATATTCAAAGAACTGAAGAAGTTTGATTAAATGTCAACGAATCGAAAATGATTCATTCTCAAACAACGACGTCAAACAGGAAAAACACTACGATGGGCGAGTACAGTTTCTAGCAAGTGGACCAATTTGTTTACTTGGGGGTACCTGCGAATTCTGCAGAAGATTTTCGAACCAATGAAAAAAGAAAATTGAGATTTATGACGGATCCGATACAATCATAATTTACAAAAACTGTTTGACGAAATATGCCCAGCGAATTCTAAAAGGACAAGCCCAAGGAAGTCGACCAGAAGAAATACCTCGTGTACGAGGACTCAGTTAATACAGATTGCAGGAAGCTTCTACGATTTTCGAACAGGAGGAAGCTATCGCTTGTCGACATAATTATCAGAGCTAGAGCACCAATGATGATTAGCATGGGCAAACACTGTTTTTGCATTTTCTTTTTATAAAAGTGTAGAATAAAATCACAACCATTTGACATTTGGTTCTGCCACACTACTGCGTTCAAATTATGACATGAAGTAGCGAAATTAAAATACTACCACTACTTCTGCAAACTGCAAGCAATGTCATACTCACTCAACTACTAGCCTCTAAGAGGAAGTGCATAGTAAGCAAAAACCTTCATTTGAAAATTTCCAAATCATCTAATGGACACAAAATTAGCCATTTTTAGTGGAAAGTAATCATGAACATTGTTATTCTTCATGGAAAACATTATCCGTTCCCAAGAGTAAAATATTAATTTTCCGGTATATAACTAGAAATCAAATATTCGAAGTAGTTACGCTACATTAAAAGTTATAGCACAGTTCTATTCGGTTCAGTAGAAATTCTGTTCTTGGAGTCGGCCATTATATTTCCAATCACGATTAAGTAGAAAAAATACGAAAAAAAAAAATCTTCTGCAACGCGCACTTGCTCTTAAAACATGAGTTTCTGAAGAAATGAGAGTTTTCACCAAAAATAACGAATCTACTTCTACATAAATGGAAAAGTCCGGAAAAATTGCCGGCTAGTCAAAGAATACTAGCCGGGGTGACATACCCTTGAATATAAATAGCGTGAAGAAAGCCAAAGAGATCGTTACGACCTAATCCAATTTTTAGCGTAGCGATCCCTTATCCATAATAATCGCCTCCATGGCCACTTACTAAAAATGAACACCTCATTAACAACCCCGAGCACGTTATAAGACAAGGCAACGAAATGAACCAAAGTTCTGTTTTGTCTCCGTCCTATAGCTTTCAGTCGTGTGTCCTGTCGATGTTTTTTCCTCGACTGTTTTCCACCGAATTTTCTTATCCTTATTTTTTTTTCCTCATAATCCCATTTCAGTCACGACTATAACTTTGCGAATTTCCAATTGAGATGTCGGCCCACATAGTTCGTTTGGTGACAAGAGTTGTGAAAATAGCCAGACGACTGAAAGTGATGAGCTGATGAGAATGAAAGTTGAAAGCGAATCATTAAGGCCACAATTTATCCTTACAGAAGAAAACATTAAACAAGAAGAGGAATTTCTAAGCTTTAGAAACCACCGCGAAGCGTCCGCAAGAAGCGAGTTAATTTTCATGGATATACTCGTTCATTTATGTACGTTTGCTTTTATTTTTCTTTAATCTGTAGACCATGATACTGTGTCGACTCTTGGAATAGTGTGTATATTAGTATGGTAGCTGTCATTTGGACGAGGACAACAAATCATCATAGCCTACCCGCCACCGAGAGGGAGAGATTTTCAAACAGTTACGACGATATTTCAGATTATTTTTCCATTTGATTATTAAAAACAGAACCATTCTGGACTCATCATAAATGTCGATAAAGAAGGCGAATAGGAATGGATAAAACGTCAACAAAAGGACAACACCACAAAGGATTTTGTCCTCGTTGAAAGGATATGATGAAAATATCGTGCTCAGCTTTTCTCATTAAGTCGGATAAAGGATGATATTTTTTCAAAAGCGGATAATTTTCAAAGATAGCACTCCCTTTTTCTTATCATTCGCGAAACGGACAATGGCAAGAGGAAGAACTTTATTGAAAACCAACATGGGTGTTAAAATGGCAATAACTTTGAATAATGCACCAAGCACAAACAAATTGCAGACTGAAAAACGGACAATATATTCCGATGCCAATAGAAGATGAGCTGTCCTGTCTCTACAGAAATTGGATGAGTAATTATAGTTAGAATCCACCCCCGCCCTCGAAAACTTTACCCTTTCAAAAATGGTTAATTAAGACAACATGCAAGTAGTTCCCGCATCTGCCCATGAGGCCGGTAAGTATACCCAAGCAGCACAATCCAACCTTGTGTAATGAACCACCTGTAACGAACCATATTATGGTCTGGTAGTGCTGCTCCCACCAGCAGATCGAAGCAGCACCTGATGAGTAGTGATCTGTTGGTGGTACGAAACCAGAAGCCGAGGGTCCCATTACACCCGGACCCAGGTGCGACCGTGTGGGCGTCTGATCCGTCCGTCAAACATTCCATCCTTATCGACTATTTTTTTTATTCCCCATTTTTACCTCTCCTGTTTGTGTTGTTTTCCCCAGGCCTATGAATTTTTGTTAATACGTAAAGGACAGGGGCAACGAGCGGCGAAAACCCCGCCCACATCTCCCGAACTGAGCTACAGCAAGCATAGGCCGCTGCTTAGCTCGTTGTGGGGCCTTTTTCTTCGCCAGATGACACGGCCCGACCTTCACGATCAATTAGGCTACCTTAGGCTCCGTCCCCACCGGCATCTTCGGATGCCCACCAAACCGTCCGTACATATTTGGCGCCCAACGTGGGGCTCATTTCTGGTAAAGAACAGGACTAAGAAGGACCTCATCGAGTTCCTTTCTGGTCCTTCCACCGATTTGTATCCCCACAAGCACATTAAGGCTACTTGCTCTAAGTCTTAGGACTTAGCCACTTTACTTCACGTATTTTCCCTTCAAGTAGCTGTGCTCTCCTCTGTAGCACCCCCACTCTTCCTATAGAGTAGTTTTTCCTTTTAGATTCAGTTTAACAAAGCAGTCCTGGCTTTGTGTTTGTCTTTTGTGGTTTAGCCACGTATTTAAGGCCTCCATAAATGCTTTGAATTGCCGGCATTTGGACCATCGTCGATGACTGGACGAAGCGCGGAGAAGCCCTGGATACCTTTTTGTTTGCCAGGATTGTCCTTCTAAGTAACTTAAAAAAATTTCTTTACACAATATTGCATTTTTCTATTGTTCATGTGCTTAGCAGCTTACACAGTTTATGAAAGAATTACGGCAAGGAATGCAGTGTTGCGCCTCTGCTGACCTCAGAATTCTTTGTAACCTGTTGATCGTCTGAATAATTGAGAAATGTAGTATTTTTTTGTTTGCTAATTTTTCCCCTCTACAATGATGGTTGTCGGCTGACTCCGGTACCCAGCTCGCTTTAATTTTTTTTTTCCATTTCTAGCAGCACAATTTGTCCTCAGCTTCTTCTTTTTGGCAGGCCTCGAAGTAGAAGCTGCCCTGTAACGAACCATATTATGGTCTGGTAGTGCTGCTCCCACCAGCAGATCGAAGCAGCACCTGATGAGTAGTGATCTGTTGGTGGTACGAAACCAGAGGCCGAGGGTCCCATTACACCCGGACCCAGGTGCGACCGTGTGGGCGTCTGATCCATCCGTCAACCATTCCATCTTTATCGACTATTTTATTCTATTCCCCATTTTTACCTCCCCTGTTTGTGTTGTTTTACTCAGGCCTATGAATTTTTGTTAATACGTAAAGGACAGGGGCAACGAGCGGCGAAAACCCCGCCCACATCTCCCGAACTGAGCTACAGCAAGCATAGGCCGCTGCATAGCTCGTTGAGGGGCCTTTTTCTTCGCCAGATGGCACGGCACGACCTTCACGGTCAATTATGCTACCTTGCGAGTGTCATTCCAGGATTGTCATCATACGCTGGTCTAAGCCAGCGGGGAAATTTTTATGATGGAGAAAATGACATTTTCCCAGCGTGTTGTGTCCATCAGAATCTCAGTGGAGAGAGTTCATTAAAAAAATTGGCAACAGTATGCCACCGGTTGTGTGTTATGAACTTAACCAATATCGTTATTTGACCATGGTTATATTTTATAAGCGCTGGATGACTCGATTGTGCTGCTTGGGTATTATTGTTACGTATAGTATCAATTTGTCTAACTTTCAATGAATATAAATAGTATTAGCCGTGTTTCTTTCGGATCAAGATAAATTCTCATGCAAAACGACTCACCGTCGATGACCCAGTTCTCGTATTGGATCACATCTGGACAATCAATGTGCAAATTCTCTACACAATGGTGTAATAAAGGAGTATGTTCCTATTTCTAATAGCTTTCGAGACACCCACCCGCAAAAATGGATAATTTTCGAAAAAAGTTGTTTTGCCGCACGTTTTTCGTCAAACTCCATTAATCTGCTGGCCACCCTTTTGTTTTACACAAAAATTGTTTAGATACAGTTATAGAGCATCAAATTTCCTTTAAATATGAACAAACACACATGTATAGATGCTAATTTAATTTACACTGGTCGAAAGTTAAAGTGTTTAAGTTATCGAGTAAATCTTGAAATTCCGCTAGAAAACTGCTCATTTGCCTTTTTCATCTTTAAGGGCTATAAATCTCTTTATATAAGCTACTGTGTATTTATACGGAATTGGTGTATATTGATTATTTATAAGTATGTACGTAGTATGTTCCACAGAAACCACTAACTGGGGACACCGGTTAAAAGGGACAACCTGGTGAATGGGAACATATCAGTAAGTTCCGAGGAGACGTGCGTGTCATGTGTTTGTTCAGTTCAGTGGTTAAAAACGGTAATATGGACAGAAAGGGTACCGTCTGAAGTGGTGTTCAGCGCACATTCGTACACCGAGGTTATCAAGCTACTGTTGCACCTTGAAATACAACTAATTGTTCCTCTTCTAGATCATCGTCGTCATTTAAGTCATCCCTTTATGATGATGCACTGTTCGTGCACGATCCATTGCAAGTGCCACAGATGGACGAACAATACATGCCAACTTTTCGACACCCATATCACAAACCACAACCAGTACCACAACGGCAGAATATAGAGTTCAAAACGTTGTCAGGAGCTATCGGTACCGTCGTTTTCATGGGGTTGGAAAGTCCATCATCATCTCAAGCCCAACCCCAGTGTTCTGCATTTAGTGAGTGGTTATCGAGCACCTGAAAATACACTCTGAAGGCGTGCTTGCTGTGCTGCACCTTTGGTTGGTGGGACTAAAGGCAGATTGGCTTTCACCTTACTTGATGACTTAATGAATGACATATGGTATATCGATGATTATCAAAATTACGTTCAATAGGTGGCGCCTGATACATAATGAGAAACTATTGCTCCCCAGCTTAGGATACAGCATTATGATTGATGTTGGGTCATAGACGTCAGCAATGGCTTTCATTTCACTCGGAAGCCGTTGAAAACATTTTTGGATGGCCAATTTACTTTTGTTGTAAATGGCAGACGTTGTGTCACATCTTGTAAAACCGTAGATGAACAGAATAGACCCACTAGAGGCTAGCTCTTGCAGTTGTCTCATGGAGTACAGCTTGTCTTCAACGTTCCCTTTTCCAAGCTTCATGAAAAATGCATTTCTGTCTGTTGGTGTCAAAGCTATTAGTAGGACTAGGGGGTCAACATCTTCTCTAATAACCACTACAGACGAAGGATAAGTAACCTTGCTCAGGCCACATCTCACAATACTAGCATCTGCTTTAGCGGTACTCGCTGATACTTGTATCAGCACAAAAGGATGACTTAACTGACTACGATAATCTAGAAGAGGAACAATTTGTTGTATTTGAAGGTGCAACAGTGGTTTAATAAATAACGTTGGTATACGGATGTGCAGTGAACACCACTTAATCGGGGCACATCAGGCGGTACCCTTTATGCCCATATTACCAATTTCATCCGCTGAACCGAGCAAACTTCGGAACTTACTGATATATTCGCATTCACCAGTCTGTCCCTTTTAACCGGTATCGTCAGTAAGTGGTTTATATGGTACTATTTTACTACTACGTATATATACTTATATCTAAAGGAAATTTGATGATCTACAACTGTACCTGAACGATTTTGGTGAAAAACAAAAGGGTGATGAGCAGGAAGGGAAAGTTTGACGAAAAACGTGCGGCAAAACAATTTTTTTCGAATATTATCCATTTTTACGGGTTGACTGTTAGAGATAAAATAAAGTTTATTTAAAATTACCATTTTGTAAGGAATTTAATTCTCTTCCATTAATTTTGCGTGTAACGCTCCTTTTTGGAGATGTAAGCGAAAAACGTACGTTGTTTGTTAAACCTACCTCTACACATTTCTGAAACCTACATGATTTATTGCGTCTGTCTTATGTATTTTGCCTGGACTATTAGATGAAGGTCGCCATACTCAATACTCTGCACCATACTGAAAGGCCTAGTTGATATTTCGTATGCATACCTATATATAGTATTTCAAATAACCTGTGGGGTGACGGGCTTAGAATACGCACCCATAGGTGAGTCCTACCTTGATCGTACGAGGCGACTAATAGGACCGATCATATGCAGGCAACAACAACACCTCTAGATGAGCCTGCGGCACTATTTAACATCTTTAGGACCTCCCACAGGTCAGTGTGTGTGAGTGGGTTGCCGGGTCTGGAGACCACCGCCGGATGTAAAAGGAAAGTCCATATAAACTTATTTTCCACACACTAGTGCCACCCAACTCTACCTTTCTCCAGATAGGTGTAAAAGAATGGATGTAAGGCCTTATGGTAGAACACGCTAGAAGCACCACCCAGCTGGGCACTACTTCTGATGCGCAGTTGAGTGATCCCGGGGCGAACACTGTTCGTGCCAAAGCTCGACGGTTTCCAGGGGCGAGCGCTATTAGGCAGTCCATGTACACTGTAGAGAAACTGAGGGTTGCAAGCTGGAATGTCGGATCCATGACGGGAAAGCGAAGAACTGGAGGACGTCATGAAACGGAGAAGGATAGACATTATGTGCGAGCAGGAAACCAAGTGGCAAAATAGCCAAGTCGGCCGAGCTCGTTTTTTGACGAATTCTAAAAAGTACAAATTGTATTATTATGGAAACTCGAATGACTTTGTGCAGATCACACAGTCTGGTCATCCTCAACACATGGTTCATTAAGAACCAAAGGCACCTGATCACATATAGCAGTGGAGCTCATGCGACACAGATAGACTATCGTCTGTGTCTAAATTTCATGAGACGTTGAGTGAAAGACTGCAAAGTGATCTTGGGTAAATCTACGGTCACTAAACACCGATTGCTTCTAACAGAATTTATTTTGAAAAGAAGAAGAAGAATGCAAGCAATCCCCAAACCAGTCGAGAAAATCAAGTGGCATAATTTCAACAACCAACGCTTTGAATATGTTGTAACTCCACTCATTGTTAAAATGGAGGAGTGGCTTCAAAACAATACCAACAGCCACGAGCAAAGTGCAACACAAATGTGGAATGCTTTGGATGTAATCTTAGTAGGTGAGGCTGAAAAGACACTGGGAGTTTCAAAAGGCCCACTCCATACGAACAAGGAGACGTAGTGGTGTAATACTGGAACTAAAGAAGCAGTTAAGGCCAAATCAAACACATTCAAGGCTTGGACAACATGCAAGACAAGCAGTGAAGCCGAAAAGGTTCATCTTCGGGAGAAATATGATAAATGCCGGAAGGAAGTAAAACGAAAGGGTGCTGTTGGATATTGATGGTATAAATTAGCCGAATTATTTCAATTATTTTAAATTATTGTAGTTTTTGTACAATTATTTTGAATTCAACTGTAGAATCGAATTGTACTTTATTTTAATAAATAACTTAGTATTCTATGCATTTAAATTTATAATTTTCACATATAAAAGCTCGTTGAAAAAATATTCTAGATTATTCTTGTTGTATCGTTTTGTCGTCGTTTTAGTCTTATCGGCTTTTCTTTCAAATTGTTGAATGAATTGTATTGTAACTGAATTTATACGGAATATATCATGTCGGAGTTAAACATCGATTAAATTGTTATTCTTTTCTCTCGAAACAGGTGCTCAAGCATAGGCGATTGCAGCCGAGAAATTCTATCAAAAATTAAAAGAACTGACTGCGGATAAGAGATCGTCATCGCAAGAGAAACTTAAAGATCGTGGCAGGATTTATAAGGTCGCAGCCCAAAGCAGAAGAAACGCTCGAGAGATTCAGGCACCAAAGTACGTTGAGGACTCACAAGGAGTGCTAATGGTTGAAGACACAACAATCTGTAGCAGAATGCGTGAGTACTTTGACGAACTTTTGAACGAAGAATTTCCGCGTGAAGCTTATCAAGCTGTGGAGCCAAACACCACTGATATCGCTGATTTTTCAGTGGAGGAGGAGATGAAAGCAATGATGCAGATGAAACGGGGAAAGGCAGTTGGACCCGGCAAAATACTCTTGGAATTTTAGTTGAAGATGAATCATGTCGGGCTTAGATGACTCACTGTTTTTTCCAACAAAATTAAAAAAGGCCAACCGATGCCTGACACTTTCAGGAAAAGCTTTCTTCCCCCGTTTTATAAGAACAAGGGTGACTCACGCAAGCTCAGCAACTACAGGGCAATCAAGTTAAAATCTCACACATTGAACACTTACGAGCGAGTTGTCTGCAATCGATTGAAGGAGATTGTACGGTTGAATGAAAACCAATGCGGCTTTGTAGAGGGTCGATCCACAGTCGATGCTATTCAGTGCTTGCGTGTTACGATGGAAAAACATCGTGATGCACGGGAGGACTTCATCGATTTGGAAAAAGCCTATGACAGAGTTCCTCATGATCTGATATGGGTGGCCCTAAGAGCAGTTAAGGTCCCCAAGGCATATGTTACCAGACATGTATGATGGACCAACTATTATACTAAAGTTAGATGCACAACTGGTGAGTCTGAAGAGTTTCCGGTTAAAGTCGGAGTTCACCAAGGCAGTGTATTGAGTCCGTTGCTCTTCAACATCATCATGTTCTATTTATTAACTTTCATCTCTGACGGCCTGGAAATATCCCTTCTCTTCGCCGATGACGTTGTCCTGGGTAGCAAATACATCGTTGCCTTGCAGGCTGCACTGACCAAGTGTGTAAGATACTGGAGGATCATGGACTGAGAATTAGCATACCAAAGACTAAACATCTTTGCTGTCCTTTCTCAGATCCAGAGAGATCGATACCAGATATCTATATTAAAGAAGAGCAGTTGAAGTCCTGTACAAGGTTCAACTACATGGGCTCGATGGTCAACAAGAAAGCTACCTGCGATTACGACATCAAACATCGCATCAGTGTCGGTTGGATGAAGTGGCGAGAAAACTCTGAAGTTTTCTGCGACAAGAAGATGTCACGAAAACTTAAGGGCAAGTTCTACAAAACGGTCGTACGTCCCGAACTCATGTATGCGTCTGAATGCTGGACTATGTATAAGACATACGAAAGTAAAATGAATGCGACCGAGATGCAAATGCTACGGATATCAGCTGATGTGACCAAAAAGCACCGCATCAATAGTACCTACATCCGAGGCAGCTTGTTTATTGAGCAGCCGATCACTGAAAAGCTCGAAGATCGTCGTATGGACTGGTATTGCCATGTTCTAAGGCGTCCACCTGAGAACCCAGTCAAGAAGGCACTATCAATGAATGTTCCATTTGCTGGACCCAAACCCCGAGGCAGACGGAAATACACATGGATCGATCAGATGAAGAAGCAACAACAAAGCATTAGTCTCGGCGATGATACGATCAAAGACCGAGCTGTCTGCAAAAGGAAGCTGAGATTATACCGCTAAAATGGGCGAAGTGCCAACACCACAGGCAGAGCAACGCGAAGCTGCAGAGTGGTATGAAAAGGCAAGGAAGAAGAATACAGGATTTCAAATGATGCAAGTTGCTGGCATACATATTCTTCCTGTTGTTAGTTGCCTTCTACGGGAATGTTAGGAGCAACTGTTCCCTATTCTTACAACCTCACCTACTCGCACGTGCGTGTGAATTTCATAAGAAACAATAGTCATATGATCCTTTGTTCTTCTCCGTTTTCATGGATAATTCACAATATGATAATTGCCTTGACCCCCTTCAGGAGCATGGGCGCGTCAGCATCTCTAGCATTTCTATGCCTTGTTGACGTTTCGATTGCATATCTATTGTACTTTTCGGAAGAGCAGTTGCTAGGATGCACCTCCTATCCGCGTCATCTTTATACTGACAAGCTCGGAGCACTGTGAGAGTTCTATTAGTACCCACTGGCAGTTTTGGTCACGCCAAAATTGTGTACATTGTGGCGAAGTTCAGGGAAAGTACCAAGAATTGAGACGTGTAACTTTAAATCTTGTTCGAAACCTAGATTAGTAGATCTTGATTAATGTATAGTAAGTCTAGGAGGTGTATTGGTGGATTTGCTTAAATCTCGCGATTTATCCAAGTCTCCTGTAGTGTGCAAGCGATAAAAAAATTAAAATGATGGTTTAAAAAAAAAAGGAAACTTCTCCAAAATATCCAAAGAATACTTTTTTTCTAATTTGTTTGATAAAAAAATCTACAGATTTTGAATCATGAATATCTTAACGGTTTAATTTCAGACTTTTCCACACGGGTATGGGCCACCAGAAACAACTTGTAAAATATTGCTGCCATATGTTGCATAAAATTACCCTTAAATGAGCCTGTGACATGGAAATTTATCATCTTCAAATAATAATAACAAGCTGTTACTATTCTCCCATCTTCTCTTCAGTATTCAGTTACGAGTATTATTAAGCGTTTTATAAATTGATTAGCAATTCTGTGCAGTCCTTTTCCAGGACAAAACCATCAATACATAGGTATAGTTTCACCTCATCAGTATGTGCATTCTCCCGTGAGATTTTGTTAAATTGAGCAATAAATTCATCTCATAAACGCGTACGCAAATGAATGCCTGAACATATGCCTGTATGAGAACAAACGCGTATGTTCTCCACCGATATGTTGGCATAAAACCATCAATTACAGCGTGATATAATGACATTCAAATGGATTCCACCCGTTACAGCACAGGTATCTCGTCGCAATGTGCAAACAATAATAGCGCCATTCGTGCGAAGCAGTTTTTAAGTGGAACGAGGGTTGGGTAGTTGATATGAGAAATGATGATTTATGCAACAATTTATACATACTATATACTGAATGTGCATAAATTGCGAATCCTTTGAGAGGACGACTTTTAGCCGCTTGCTCGCGAATCACGGTTTTCGGTTGCTGCTTGGGATTCAAGCAGTCCAGTAGAAGATCTTACAATGTGCAGGAAACATGGTATCAATTGAATCGAATTGCAATTTATAAAAAATAATATAAAGTGGTTCGCATTCAGACAACATTAATTTTAAATTTCCTTAAAAAAAAATGTGGAAGAGTTCCGTTTCAACTATCCATCTAACCCAGTACTCCAGCACTACTGCAGTACAGCGGTGATATATGACTGCTACACTACGTTATCAATTTTCCCACATCCAACAATTATTCACGATGGTTAAAGAAAGACCAGTGAATAGCAGTTAGGATCGATTTTCCGTAACATTTATTTTTACCATCGTTCCTCGACACACACCTCAATTTGCAGAACACAAAAATAAAACTTTCCTTGTAACCAAAGGCCAAAAATGTTCTCTGATCTAATCACAAAGTTTCAATTCAGCTACAATTTAGTTACAAGAAACGACTCCTTTTTCCACGTAATGATTCCGCATCATGCAATTCATTCATTCGTTACTTTACTGGTTTCCTGAATTATCTTACAAATGTCGACAGGAGTAATTCGTCTTCTAGTAAGAGGCAACTAATTGCGGCAATATCAGAGTGATGTTCTTCTACATTTATTTTACCACCGTAACGGCCCTACACGTTCTTCTCACTTTCGCAGCACACGGGCTCCGAGTCGTCCTGTGGCTGTAATATTGCAGCTCGAGTGAACAAATGGGTTTGCCCATTTCCGTAGAGATACTAGTATGTCGAAGAAGGGCTTTTTCTATTTGAAATTATGTACTTTGGCCAATTTTCTTTCGAGCGTTTAATATCAAGGATTAAATAAAAAAAAGTGACTCCAGGAAGATGGTTTCTTAGTGCTCTGAGTAAGGGTCGTTTATGAAATAGTTACCTGCAGTATGGATGTCTTCTACCATCTGAAGCTGAAATAGATAAAATTAGAGTTTATTAATGGGTGAGAAAACATCATGTAGCAAAAATGAGCAATTCCATTAGCTCCAATATTGATTGAAATTGAAAATGTTCGAATTTCGACTAAGACGACTAAGAGGTTTCGGCGAAGTGGTACTACATTATGAAGGCATATTAGGAACATAAGATTTTTTTATAATATTTCGTCCCCAAGGCAATGCAATTAAGAAGCGAAAACGAGAATAGTTTATTTTTATACCCTTCACGGATGTGATAGGGTATATTAACTTTGTCATGAAGTTTGCAACGCACAGAAGGAAGCATCTCCGACCATATAAACTATATATATTCTTGGTCGGTATGACGAGACGAGTCGATTAAGCTTTGTCAGAGTTTCCGTCTGTCCGCCTGTCTGTCCGGTTCTATGTAAACTAGTCCCTCGGTTTTAAAGCTATCGAGCTGAAATTTTGTACAAAGACTTCATTTTATTGCACGCTGTAAATATGTCGGAACCAATGAAATCGAACCACTACGTCATATAGTTGCCATAGGAACGATCGGTTCAAAAATTCGTTTTTGTGAGAAAAACTTTTTTGTTTCTAAAGATATCTTTATCAAATTTCACATTGATCAATAGTATCTTTAGATAAATCACATTCCCGAATTTAGTTGAAATTGGACTACTCTATCATATAGCTGTCATAGGAACGACCGTTCCAAAAGCAAGTTTTTGTTAGAAAAACTTTTTTATTGATAAAGATATCTTTACCAAAATTCATATTATTCAATTATATTAACTGCGAAACCACGTTCCTAAATTTGGTTGAAATCGCCCCCTTATTTCATATACCTCTCATAGGAACAGTGAAATCGGAACAAGTTTTACTACTAATTTCAAAGTGGCAAATGTACCATAAGTCGCAAAGAAGGTGAAGGGTATCATACCTTCGGCTAGCTTGTTTTATATAAAAGGATACGTTGGAAAATAAGTGAGCCCCAGGATATTACTAAAATGTAAGACATTTTTCCTGTGCATCACCGGGCCTTGAGTGCACACGGTGTCAAGCAGCGTAACGTCAATCATCGACTAATAACATCATAAAATCAAATGGGATAGAAAGTGTTCCGTAAAGGCGGTATCAAAAGAAAATTCTGTTTCAGAGTAAAACTCGCAATCCATACATCATGACACGGATGGTCAAGGCAACGAACGAGATACCTAGACCAGGTCAATAATACTTTTCTTATAATTATTTGTACATAATAAATAATATTACATATGCCACTCCTCCCGGAACTCCTTTGGTGGTAGTACTGGACACACTAAAGCAGAAGGTCGCAGTTATCACAGATCGTCTCCGACGATACATGGCGCGCCTCCCCAGACGTGTACAGCTGCATTCACTAAAAGCCATCGAAACTTCCACAAGTCAATCAACGAGGATCAACAGGCCAGCCTCACTATTTACTCCTTGGTGACTGACGCGGAACTTTGACAAACTCTCGCTCAACACGCCCAATGTACTGAGTGGATCACTGCCGACCACCCGCCATGTCAGCTTGCCTGTATGATTTTCGCTGACGCCACTAATTTTGATGTCCGCGAATTTATTAATTGGTCCAAAAATTGGAAAGGACCTGGTAATGAAAAACTGCAGAATTCGGTCATTTTGGAAAACATTTCATTGACGCCCACTCACATTCATGTGGGAGTCGGAATTAATGGATGCGGCCAAATCGAAAAATTCAAAACGTTAGAACCTATTCTGGATTAAAACGAATAAGTTTATGAAATTTCGATGGAAATCTATCGAGTCGTTCGGTCGCAAAAAACGAACAAACTGTGGCGGCATCATACACACACACACACACAACAACAACGCCAACAATAGACGCGACTGGCAATTTGCGAGTCAGTCGAGGTCCGCGTGTCGTACAATGTACATACATATCTTTTAACATCTGAAGTAATAAATACGCAATTAAATTTTAGTAGAAAAGTAGTTCTTATTTCCTACAATTGGTGACCACGGTATATACATTTGTATCCGCGTTGTGCTATTCGGTTAAGAAATTCGCCAGCAAATCATCTAATTTTTCGGCATAGAAAAATCAGTCACCATGCCAAGCAACCGTGAAACGGGACCCGAAAACGTTACACCACCAGCGGTAAAACCAGTCCCGTCAAGCGGTACAACGGCACAGTATGCACCGACATTTAATGCTGTCGACTATACGAAAGTCAGATTGCCCGAGTTTGCGGAAGACGAAACTGATGTTTGGTTCTGGCAAGTCGAATCGGCATTTGATGCCACCGGTATTTCATCCGATCGAAAGCGTTACAACACGATAATCGGCCAGCTACCAACACGAGTCATGCGAAAACTCGCCGATTTAAGAAACGAATCCACCAGCAGCCGGTGTAGTGTACCAATCGTTAAAAGAACGCATAATTAGAGAATTTGCAGACAGTACGCAAACGAAAATCACAAAATTGTTCGGTGATTTAGCACTCGGCGATCGCAAAACCGTCGCAATTGTTAGCCGAGATGCGTGCAAAGGCGGCAAATACACCCGTGACCGACGATTTACTGCGAACGCTTTGGGTACGAAATTTGCCTGAGACAGTAAGAGCTATAATTTCGGCCTCGACACCAGACGAAATCCCACTGGCAACGGCGGCCACCATGGCTGATAGGATTTTGGAAGCGACAAAAGGGAATTCGAGCTTTGTGCATGCAATTCAACCAGGTTACACATCAATCACTGGCCAACCGGCATGTCTACAACAAATGTACACCCAGCCGCAATTTTCGAATTCAATCGCTCAACCAGTCATTGCTCCAATGGAAGCCGTTTCATTGCACGCATTGCAGCAACAAATCAACGAGTTGGCACGCATAGTTAATAGCATGAACACCGGCTCACATCGATCTCGCAGCACCTCTCGTCAGAATCAAAAGAGCCAACGAAATTCATCAACTGGTCCAAGCGGTCAACAGACATCAAACGAATCCAGACGTTTCGAGAATTGCTAGTGGCACCATAAGTTTGGAGTAGAAGCTCGCAAGTGTAAGCCACCTTGTAGCTTTAATGCAGGTTCGAGGAACATTCAAAGCAGCTCAAGTTCGGGAAACTAAACACCCGAGCTCAAGGAGAAGTAAACGAGCTCGGCATCAACAAAAGTCTCCGTTTGTTTATCACCGACCGAATCACCAAAAACGAATTCTTAGTGGACACTGGCGCCGACGTCTCAACATTGCCACCTTCAGCAACAGATAAGCAAGAAACGTCACCAGCATCACCTCGTTTAACCGCTGCAAATGGCACTCCAATCAAAACGTTTGGTCGAAGAAAAGCCAAATTAAATTTCGGCTTGCGACGCGAATTCATTTGGACATTTTTCATCGCAGACGTTCGCGTTCCAATTATCGGTGCAGATTTTCTGTCACATTTCAAATTGTTAGTTGATTTGGACGGAAAACAATTGATCGACAAAATAACATTTATGTCGTCCACGGGTGAAGTTAAGCACACTGATATTCACAGCGTCAAAGTAGTCAGCGACGACAACAAGTATCATCGATTGCTAAACAACTACAAAGAGCTTTTAACACTGCCAGAAAACAAAAACACGACAGTAGCAAAAACGTATCATCACATTCTGACAACAGGCCCACCGGTACAAGCGAAGCCTCGTCGTTTGACACCCGAAAAGTTGAAAATCGCCAAAGAAGAATTTGATTATTTAATACAGAAAGGAATATGTCGCCCGTCAAGTAGCCAGTGGTCATCGGCACTTCACATGGCCCCAAAGAAACCAGATACTTGGCGTCCATGTGGTGACTACCGAGCTTTGAACGCCATAACTCAGCGAAACAGGTCTCCCATTCCTAACATCCAGACTTTTCATAACGTTTTAGCGGGAAAGAAGATTTTTTCAAGGATAGACCTCGAACGGGCTTATAACCAGATCCCAGTTCACCCGGATGACATTTCGAAAACGGCGATAATCACCCCATTTGGACTGTATGAATTTACACATATGACATTTGGATTGTGTAACGCGGGGGCGATTTTTCAAAGGCATATCGACAACGTATTTCGCGGTTTGGATTTTGTGACTGCTTACATCGACGATATTCTCATCGCCTCAGCAAACGAAGAAGAGCATATGGAACATCTTAAAGCGACTTTCGATCGTCTCAAGGTAAACGGCCTAACGATCAAGCTGAAAAAATGTGTTTTCGGTCAACCATCAGCCAAATACCTTGGGCATTTAGTAACACCCGAAGGCATTCTACCGTTGCCAGAAAAAATCCAAGCAGTTCAAGATTTCAAAAAGCCAACTATAGTAAAAGACCTACGTCGATTCGTAGCGATGGTTAAATTTTATCGTCGTTTTATCGATGGGGCAGCCGAAACTGAAAATGTTTTACGCACACTAATACCAGGAAACATAAAAAACGACCGAAGAGAATTGCAGTGGACGTTCGAAACGGAGCAGGCATTCGAAGATTTTAAGTCCAAATTAGTAAACGCAACACTTTTAGCATATCCACTGGAAAATGCAACACTAATACTTACGGCTGACGCTTCATCTACATGTCTTGGCGGATGTCTGCATCAAATGGTTGGCGAAAAGTTACAACCACTAGGTTTTTTCTCGAAAAAATTATCGGAACGACAACGAGCATGGAGCGCCTATCGTCGAGAGTTATTTGCGATTTTCAAGGGAATCAAGCATTTCGAAGACCAGATCAAAGGGCGTCAACTCATAGTTTACACCGATCATAAACCAATAATCTATGCTTTCAAACAGAAAACTGAAAAGGCAGAGCCCCTTCAGCGACAACAACTTCAATACATCAGTCAATACACAACCGACATCAGACATGTGAAAGGCAAAGAAAATGTGGTTGCCGATTTTCTTTCGCGAATCGATTCAGTCTCAATATCATCGATTGACTACAATCTTTTAGCTGAAGCACAAGAGAGTGACGAGGAAACACAAGAGCTAATTAAAGGTAAATCGAAATTTAACATAACATTAAATAGATTGCCTCTTTTCAACTCGCACAGTCAGCTTTATTGCCAAATTCAAGATGGAAAAATCAGGCAATTGGTTCCAAAACCATTTCGAAAATTGGTATTCGATGCGGTTCACGGTTTAGCACATCCAGGCACCAAAGCCACGAAAAAACTCATTGGAGAAAAATTCATTTGGCCTGGTATGAACAGAGACCTAACCATTTGGTCCAAACAATGCATCGCGTGTCAGAAATCAAAAGTGCATCGTCACAACAGCGCACCTTTTGAACGCTACACACTTACAGAGACTCGTTTCGATCATATTAACGTCGACATCGTGGGACCGGATGTCCGGATGGCGCAACGGTTAGCACGTTCGCCTTCAACGCACTGGGCCCCAGTTCGATTCCGGGGATTTACGTGTCGGACTATGAGCCCACTCAGCTGTTAAATGAGTACCCATTATGGGGTAAATAACTCGGTTGAGCGTGTTGCTGATCACATACCTCTGCACAAAAACCGTCACGATCTAGAAAAAATGAGATGATGCTAACTCATCTCGAGGCCGTGGTTCAAATTGGACTGTTGCGCCAGTTATTTAATTTAATTTAATCGTGGGACCCTTACCTCCTTCCAACGACCACAGATATCTAGTCACTATAATCGACAGATTCACGCGATGGCCAGAGACGATTCCCATCAAAGATATTCGCGCCGAAACAGTTGCAACTGCCATTATCGAGCAATGGATTTCTCGATTCGGTACACCATCTAAGATCACAACTGATCAAGGACGACAGTTTGAAAGTGAGTTAATGCAGCAGCTAAACAATCGTATTGGAGCAAAACACATTCGCACCACCGCGTTTCATCCTCAAGCAAATGGAATAATCGAACGATTTCACCGCGTTTTAAAAGGTTCCTTAAAATGCAAGAATAATACTAGCTGGACAACAGAATTACCATTAGTCATGCTTGGACTTCGATCAGTACACAAAGAGGACATCAATGCAACTCCAGCCGAGATGGTTTACGGCCAAACATTGCGGTTACCAGGAGAATTTTTTACAGAGCAGCCATCACACTTCAAAGAGTCGCAATTCATCACCCGTTTTCGTGAAGCAATGAAAAGCATCCGACCAATTCAAACTGCGCATCATACGAGCCAGAAGCCGTTCATACAAAGGGGTTTAAACGAAGCGAGTCACGTTTTCGTACGAAACGACGCTGTCTTAGCTCCCTTGCAACAGCCATATGATGGGCCTTTCGAAGTACTTAGACGATACAATAAATTTTTCAAAATCAGGATAAAGGGGAAAGTAAAAAATGTCTCAATAGATCGCCTTAAAGCAGCTTTCATCGAGAACGGTGATACACCACCAGCTCAACCAAATACAACCAGGTCCGGACGTCGAGTAAGGTTCCCAGATCGTCTTTGTCTGTAATCCGCCAAACACTCCGGGGGGGCTGGTGTGGCGGCATCATACACACACACACACACACAACAACAACGCCAACAATAGACGCGACTGGCAATTTGCGAGTCAGTCGAGGTCCGCGTGTCGTACAATGTACATACATATCTTTTAACATCTGAAGTAATAAATACGCAATTAAATTTTAGTAGAAAAGTAGTTCTTATTTCCTACAAAACATTCACTCTATTTTTATGTACGAACGAAATATGTTAGAACTCAGTAATCTGAAATTGAAATGTTAAACAATGGCTAGCTACGACGCAATGAACTTATGCATGTATTGATGCGTACGAGGGTAAGGAGAAAAGTTCTCGGCCTGACAATGAAACACTGCGATTTTCAGTTAAAAAATGATTTTATTTTTCTTTATAATCTGCCTTGACTTCAACACACTTGGTCCAGCGTTTCTGCAACATCAGTATTCCTTCCCGGAAGTGAGGGTCTGGAAGGCTGTGAAAATATTCATCTACAGCCCTCTCAACTTCTGAATCCATCCATCCATCGCCAATGCACACTTGTGTACAGGTGCGTTGTCCTGGTGAAAGATGATTTCTTTCTTCTTCAAGCCAGGCCTCTTCTCGCGAATTTTGGCATCCGGCTAGTCAAGAAGTTTGTAGTAATATTCACCAGTTTTTGCTCTGCCTTTTCCAAGGTAATCAATTAACAGGATCCCTTCCGCATCCCAAAATACGCCGGCCATGACTTTTCCGGAAGATGCGATCGAATTCGCTTTCTTTGGCGCTGAACCACCGGCTTCCACCTACTGCTTCGACTGCTGTTTCGTTTCTGGTAGTGGTGGACCCAAGTCTCATCCACGGTGACAATTCGCCGCACAAAATCGGTCGGATCCCGATTGAATGGGTGCAAAGATTTCTGCGAAATCGTTTGCGCATTTGCTTTTGGTCGTCATTCAGCAAATGCGGCACCCATCTTGCGCAGAGCTTTCGCATCTCTAATTCTTGGTGCAAAATATTTCGCACCCTTTCTTCTGATATCCCCACAACCTCGGCAATATCACTCACTTCCATTTGCCTAACGTCCATGTAATTTTTCGATGGTTTCCGGTGTGGTTGCGGTTATCGGCTGTCCTTGACGTGGGTCGTCTTCAAGGGACGTGCGACCACGTTTAAATTCAGCTGCCCATTTTTTAACGGTTAACATCGAAGGAGAAGAGTCCCCGCAAAATTCGGATGAATTCCCTTAGGGGTTAATCCATCCAAAACGAAGAATTGTATGACCGCACGATATTCAAGTTTCTCCATTTTAACGAAAAACACGTAAGACGTCTACTGCAAAAATTCGTGTAAACAAATTAGTTGAAAGAACAAGTTGAAACTTGTCATACAAAGTAATGACACGTGCGCCCAGGCAAGAAACATAAATTTTTGCTGATTGTAACGGTATTTCAGTGCTAGGCCGAGAACTTTTCACCTTATCCTCGTAGGTTAAATTCCACAGATTATTAAAATGGTCAGTTATGAATGAAGCGCTCATTATTTAATAAGTCATGTCATGAATATAGAAAAAAAATTGAATTAAAAAATGTTGAGAGGTGTTGGGAGGCTGAAAATTAGGGATCATATGTTTTTTTTTAAAAAAATAAAATAAAATTGGTTTGAAAATTAATGAAAAAAAAATCCTGGGTCTCGACAACAGCGCCACGTACCGAGTCCAACTGTAACTAAGAACCATCCAGATGACGCCATAAGTACAAAAACAAAATTTCATCAAAATCGGTCAAGCCATTTAGGAGGAAACAATTACAAACACACGCACACCTTATATAAAATCATCGATAAAAGCAACTGTTAAAATCAAATCCGCGACTTCTCATCAAAATTGTACATGCTTGCGCAGCATGATTGATCGAGCATACTAGCCAAGTATGCTTGAATGTCTGTAAAGACATTTGCACACAGCAGGACAAGCAACTCTACGTTTGAAACAAAAGACGAAACTCATTAACCAAATAAATGCCAAAATACACATACAATAGCACACCCTTTTCATTCCTTTTAATCTGACACGTAATCAATAATGCAAAGCCCTTAAGAACCCTGCGGCACAAACTTAAAATGTAGTACATAGGAGAATGCTGTCACTTGTTGAACATTTCCATGTGTAACGTCTATTTTCCTTTTAAGAACATTGCGACAAAATCATATTTTTTTAAGCATACATATTACGTACTTATTCTAGTCAACATTTCATGTTCGTATCTACTAATTAGATTTCCCCCATTATCGAATTTTCCATTCGCTTTAGCTATTCCCAGCAGTATACAATTTCCTTTTTAGTCACCGCAAAAACTGAATTGTACCCAATTTTCCTGTCTTCGTCAGGTTTCTCTGACTAAAGTATCTCCTTCGTAGGCCATACCATTCTTTGGGATACAAAAATACACATTGTATCGGCATGCCTTTTCAAATAACTTTCCCGTAAGGATACGATAATATTTCCTTTGGAAAAACATATCCATACATACATACTTATAAACACTCACTTGTTGATAGCAGAAAGATTGACAAGAACGGTTTAATAGCATCGGATGGTATGGGGATGATGGAAAATATGAAATATGCTTAGGTAAGACTTCTTTAGAAATGTTTAAACGATGACAAACTGTTGAATTTCCTAAAATCAAAGAAAGTATGCCTTGTATCAGATCAAGGGACGGCAGCTCATTTTCATGAGTTTTGAACAAATCACAAATTTTATGGTTGTGTCAAGAAAATAATTCTGAACATCAGGCTTGGTTACGGAGGAAGGAACTTACATATTTTTATATTTCTGAATTACTCAGGCCCGGTGAAATATCTTCGAGTACACAGTAATAAACTACCTAGAGAGAATTCACCGATTCGGTGTACCATGAAGGTTTTTTTTTTTTGGTGTAAATAAAAAACACTTTTTGTGAGGATACTTTTACACTTATATAGGTAGATAGGTGAATTTCCAAAAATCTTAAATTAATTAAAAATTATCCATCAAAATAGCGAAAACAAATTACATTTTATTATTTAAAATTAAAAACACCTTATCAACTTTGATATTATTCAAACCTATTTTACAATAAATTAAATTTTCACGGATGCATTTCGACTATTTGCATCTTCAGCGAGTACATTTAAACAGTTTAAAATACCTCCATGCTGGCAACGTTCATCGTTCGAACCTGAAAACGAAACGGAACGGAACCTGCCACATGGAAAAGTTGATGCGCCCCTCTAATTGTGCAAACACGAGTTGCAACCTAAGGGGGGAAACCACATTAGGAGATTAAAAAAAATCCAATTTTTTTTTTATAACATAAATTGTTTGCTTAACAATCCAAGAATACGTCGCCCTTTTCAAAGCGAAATTCACATTCGTTTAGATTTTATGAGCGTCTACAGACTCGAGCGCACTCTAGGCGGTAGGGCGAAGCACTACCTCAGATAGTCGCTTTATGTACTTACGTAGCCTTGTAGCGGAACCCCTGCATCTTTGTTTTCAAATAACGGCATAGAAGATACGCATCATCATCGTGGCGCGACAGCCCGACGTAAGGCCTTGGCCGCCTGGATCGTTGTCCTCAAACTGTCTCGGTCACGTGACCGTGCCCTCCAATCTTGGAAGCCCAGTAGTTGCTCGGCGTCCACATAAACTGAGCGCTCCCGACGAGATCTCGGTTGTCTAGGCAGTCTCGCTTCGTCAACTCGTCGTGCATTCATTACTCTCTTTGGCATGCGATCATCGTCCATTCGTTCTACATGCCCTGCCCATTGAAGTCGTTGTAGTTTGACGATTTTCGAGACTTCCAGCTCATCGTACAGTTCATACAACTCATGGTTGTACACGTTGCGCCATCCATCTCGATCGCAAACGGCCCCGAAAATTCGCCGCAGAACCTTACGTTCAAATTTGTCTAGCATGTTTCTGGAGGCTTGAGTTAGGGTCCATGCTTCGCAGCCATAGCATAGCACTGGTCGCAAAATGGTTTTGTACACGCGGAGCTTCGTGTTTTTGTGCATATGCTTCGATTTCATTGTGGGGAGAACCGAGAAAAAAGACTTATTAGCTAACTGTATCCGTCGCTTGATTTCGTCAGTTTCGTTGGCGTCCCTTGACAAGTTGCAACCCAGGTATATGAAATCATTCACGAACTCGATATTGAGTTGTACAGGTGTCCTTGTCGTCGATTGCATCATTATTTTAGTTTTACCCTCGTTGATACGGAGTCTAACTTCTAAGTTCTTCTGTGTCGGCCAATCTTCGGGCCATGATGTTGATGTAGTCGGCGTACGCTGCTAATTGTGTCGACTTGATGAGTAGCGTCTTGCTGTTGTCCATATTCATGGCCCGAACAACGTATTCCAGTGCTAGGTTGAAGAGCGTCGGTGCCATTCCATCGCCCTGTTTCAGACCAGTGCGTGTTTCAAATAGATCAGTAAGTCTATTATGGATCCTGACCTGTGAGACGGAGTTGGTCATCGTCATCTTTGTCAGTCGCACTAATTTTGCCGGTAGCATGATGTTGTACAGTACTTCACGATCGATACTATCGTATGCCTGCTTGAGGTCGACAAATGTTTGGTATACGTTTACGTTGTACTCCCAGCACCTTTGGAGTATCAGTTTGACCGTAACTGGTCGGTTGTGGAGCGACCAGGTCTGAAACCACTTTTATATTCGCCAATGATTCGTTCTGCGTACGGTTTTATTCTATTTTCCAGAATTTTCATCAAAATTTTATAGGACGTACAAACAAGTGATATGCACATGCCCCTATAATTTTCACACCGCAGTTTATCTACCTTTTTGTGAATTGGACAGATGATGCTTCTGCGCCAATCTTCTGGCGTCTCAATGAACTCATCCTAGCATAATCGTAGCCATACCCGCCAATTTGATGCTTGCATCTGTTGCGGGTAAGGGACCGGCCAAGGGCCGAGAATACGCCAACTAGGCGATAATAAATATCCGTACCACTGGTGGTGTTATTTCACACCGCGTTTTTGTTTCGTGTTGCAATTTTTTTCGATGGCGCAGTGTAATATCGAAATATCATTTGGAAATGAAGTTTAAGGTATTGTCATCGATATTTTAATAAATAAATAACTGGCGCAACAGTCCAATTTGAACCACGGCCTCGAGATGAGTTAGCATCATCTCATTTTTCTAGATCGTGACGGTTTTTGTGCAGAGGTATGTGATCAGCAACACGCTCAACCGAGTTATTTACCCCATAATGGGTACTCATTTAACAGCTGAGTGGGCTCTTAGTCCGACACGTAAATCCCCGGAATCGAACCGGGGCCCAGTGCGTTGAAGGCGGACGTGCTAACCGTTGCGTCATCTGGACTACATATGGATATTTTAACAAATCACATATTAAAGGACGCTTCCCAATGTCCAGATGTTTTCACGTATGAAATCCCAACAGATCTGAAATTTTTTTAATTTTACGCTTTCAAGTTTTCTTTACAGAAGCATGGCTTTGCCACTTATCAATTTATTTTCGTCGAAATCATTTCTACAAAAATTAATAATTTGTTTCACATTGTTTTGTAAATGATATAGGAATCTAAATATGATACAGATGAAACAGAAGAAGGTAAGATTTTATAAAAATCTTACACTAAAGCCTAAGAAGGAGGCCGGTATATCAGTACGTTGGGGCGTCGCGTTAGTCTGATATCTCACCAAGCCGGATTCGAGTCCCGGCGCGGCTATGGATGTTTGTGTTGTTTCCGGTGCAGCAAAAACCTACAGCCATTCACGAGTTGTCACAGAAAGCGGCTAGATGGGTTAGGAGGAGTTTCCTAGCAAAATGCATCATTTGAAACCGAATCATTTAAGCCGGTTTAAGGGTTAGTTGACGCACAGAAAACGAATGGTTTGTAAAGGGTGAATTTATAAAATATAAGGCCGAAGTCATAACAACTTAATCTATCATAAAAATGAAATCATCCCAGTGCTAACCACGCACAGTTTCAACAAACAACTTTGAAACCCGATCGTTTTCAGAGATGTGAAACGTCAGTCCTCTGCCCAGACTTGGGTTTGCGCTTTACCTACCCTAATTATGGATGTTGTACTTGATACGAATTATTTATTTGCACAAGTCAAATAAAAAGGGATTTTTTTTCCTTCAGGGTTCGTCTTCTTCCTTACATTCATGGGTTGTTCACGTCAACATTCCGTTAGCCCAGATGCCACTCCACCCTGTTGCCAACCCCAATTTGAATCCTTATTGCGAGTTTTGAATTCTAAAAGATGACAAGAACGGTTGAGGAAAAAAAGAAAAGCAAAAAAAAAGATATACAACTTAGGGAAGGTAAGGCATCATGACGGTTATTTTTGGTTACAGTCCTGATTTCCGAGCATTCAGAATGAAATGGGGCAGTAATGACAAGAATCTCCAAGAAGCTCGTCTATGTATATTTTTGTGAGGCTAAAAGTGCAAATGTTTATTCAACGGACAGCAGTGCCAAACAGAATATGGAGCGAAGAAAAAAAAATGTACAAGAACCCTTTACTCTATGGGTTTTTTTTTATCGAAATGCAAAGCAAGTCCTTTTCTTCTCTTGGCATTATTCTGTCCTTTTTCCAATATCAACAATGTCCCCGTTGGGATATCAACATTCGATTCGAGTTGGCACACTTTAGTCGTTTCAGATTTCTGTTCTTTTCCATTTCGTTAAGGGAGACGATTTTCCTGAATAAATTTTCATTTTAATGATTTAAGTTTTCTCGTTTGCAGTTACTGTTCAAACTTACGCATCTGTGGAATATGGAAATGGCTTTAAGAATTCGATTTACATTCTGATATTTTGTGGCCATTTAAATTTGATATTGGCTATGGAACGGATAGCTTCTGATTCTGCGTTTGACCTATTGATCGTTTGCCTTTTATTTGAATCTTGAATGGGAACAGATAGGACGCCCGACCAACGGAAAGGGTTTAGTCAAATAGTTCTATTAAAATAAAGTTATTTCCGCTTCCTTCTGTATTGGTGAAGAAAAAAAATGCCACGAGCCAAAAGAGCAACCTAAATCCTTTTCAGCCTTCACAAAAAAGGTATTTTAAAATATTATCATGCAATTTGTAATGCGCAGAATTAATTCAATAATTGTGAAGGAAGAAGAAAAAAAATGTTTTAAATAAGTATAATTTTACTGTCCCAGAAACGGTAGTATTTTCTATTAAAATGTTGTGATAATAAATGTCGGATTTCGGTTTATTCTTCAGTTTTTCATATTTCTTTATGTAAACAGTGTTTTCTTTCAAGTTGTCCCACAAAAGATAGTTCAGTACTTTCTGATCAGGAAAACAACTGTTCTCCATCGGAAATGGAATGGCTTACTGCGGGCGTTCCAGAGTATCTAGGAGTATTGAACTAGTTAAATCTTGAATTGATTTTCTCAAACGACGTCATAGTGATGCTTAATTGATGCAGCTAGCCATAAACTCTCTTAACTGCTTCTTATATAAATCTAAAAGAATAATGCTTAGCTTAGATATTTAAGAAGTTTATAAGAATATATAAGTACGATATATACCTATACGGCAAATAAGTACGTACCCAACACAATTGGATTCGCATCTCCTTATGGCGTATTTTGACATGGATATGTCTTATAGCTGGGGGTCATCCTAAAAGATACAAAGTATCTACACTGCATGCAGATACATCGGAACATGGATATGTCTATGACTACCGACTGCGTGGAACCTGTTGTGTTAAAGATATCGACGTAAGTTTTGTAAAGATCCCAGTATAGTTATACTGGATGAAATCATTCGAATAAACACGTCCCACGCTTTCGGTAGGCATAAGACATATCCATGTACCCATGTATCCGGTGGCAGTGTAGATACTCGTCATAAATTCTGCTTTGCTTTGTCCTGTCCGCTCGGGCTCCTTTCTCTCGCGGGATCGTTTCGTTTTCGTTTGCATCGCGTGTGTGCAATATTCACCTCCTCTCGTGCACCCTGTTCCATCTACCTGTTCCATCTACCCGTTCGGTATAGTTTGCAGACTGCAGCCTATCGACATTTCTCTGAGTACGTTTCTGCTAATCGCAATCACGCTTCCCACCATCTTTTCCCAATCGGACGAGTATTGTGTTTGTGTATCTATTGCAAAATCGCACCCACACTATCCGTCTCATCCCGCCCCTTTACTCGTAATCAACAGTCCGGGTCCGGCACACACAATTTCTCAAGGATCATTTGATCTTCTGCAGACCTCTGAATGTACATCATGTCACGATAAGCTGCCCGGAACTATAACATCCTGCGACGAATATTTCTCTATTTCGGGGCTTGGGAGATTTTAACTCGCGCAGTACGAATCCGCCATTTTATTTTATGATACGTTTATTGCATGTGTGGTGGGGGCCCACATTGTGGGCCAGTCAGACCTCAAATCGCCGCCATTGCAAATGCACAAACGCAGTCGCTGGATCACCCGATTTGGCTCGAATGAACTTCATCCGCTCTCGCTCATCTTCGGGGGGCGGGAACTATGTACACTCTCTCAAATTGCGTCTGCGCATGTCCAAATGTTAGTCGAACTGACTACTTGCTACCTTTTCTGGGACCCTAGTGATTCAGATAGTACAACACACTATGTTATTTCTTGCCGTCCACAACGTCAACCTTTATCGCTATCAAATCAACATCCCAACATGTACACACAGGATCCCCGCAAGCGCGCCGCCCGCGCGGATCTACAAGCAACAGCCATGCACAATGACCACTTCACTCAAACGACATGCACAACCAGAAAAGAAAAATTTTCAATGGGCTTGTTTCCTCTTCTGACCCCCGAGTAGAAAAACAGACATTTCGTGTGACGGACAGATTTTTAGGATGACCCCCAGCTATAAGACATATCCATGTCAAAACTGCAGCTGAGGCTGACAGAACATATCGTGAGTGGTTTCAACGTTTTCAAAGTGGCGATTTCAATGTCGAGGACAAGCATGGTGGAGGGAGAGAAAAAAATTTCAAAGGCGACGAATTGGAGGCACTGCCCGATGAAGATTCGTGCCAAACGCAAGAAGAATTAGCTGAATCGGAAGAGATTTCTACATCGCATCGTAACCGGCGACGAAAAATGGGTGCGTTACGATAATCTCAAGCGCAGAAAATCATGGGGAGTGCCCGGACGTGCCTCAACGTCGACGGCAAAACCGAATATTCACGGCGCCAAGATTATGTTTTGCATTTGGTGGAACCAGTTCGGTGTGATATACTACGAGCTACTGGAACCGAATAAAACTATCAGAGGAGATCGGTACCGAACGCAATTAATGCGTTTAAGTCGAGCATTAAAGGAAAAACGACCACAGTGCCAAGAGAGACACGACAAAGTCATCCTCCAGCATGACAATGCTCGGCCACACATCACAAAAGTGGTCAAGACATACTTGGAAACCCTGAAATGGGAAATCTTGCTCCAATCACTGTACTCCCCAGACATGGCTCCTTCCGACTACCATCTGTTTCGTTTCATGGCGCACGGCCTGGCAGATCAGAATTTTCGTTCGTACGAGGAAGTCGAAAAATGGATCCAATCATGGATCGCGTCGAAAGACACCTCCTTTTTCCGAAATGGAATCCGAAAATTGTCGGAGAGATGGGCCAAAGTTGTCGCTAGCGATGGACAGTACTTTGAATAATACATTTGTAAGTACTTTTTGACAATTAAGATTTTATGTAATTCCAGGAAAAAACTGCGAAAGCAAAGTTGTTCACCCCAGTTGTGTTCGATTCAAGCGGACAGAGATTCCAAATGAATCGAACGCCACGGGTTTATGACGAGCGAATTCAAACAGCCACCATCCAGATTGGGGGATAAAATTTGAGGCGAATACATATGCAAAATGGATATTCGAATCCGCCTACATTTAGCAAAGAAAAAAAACCCGCTTTATCCGCTGAGCTGCAATATTAGAACTGAATAAGAGACCGGTCATTCATTTTGTATCCGAATGAATTTTTGTCTAAATGAATCAAACACGGTTACTATGGAATAAACAAAAATTGCTCCCAATTATACAATTGGAGATACATTTGTACTTTATGGTATGTGTCTTCGTGTCATTGAAGCTTTTAGAATTTTTTTTGTGTTTGACGCAAATTTTTGGCGACACTTTTGCACCTAAACCATTAATAGAAAATTCTTCCCTCTTTAATTTCATTTTAGCTATCTTTTACGTAAAATGGATAGTTATAGAGTTATATTACAAAAATCGGAAAAAGTCCGATTTGTTGCACTTTTTTTCTGCAAAAGCGACTTCGAAAACGTAAAGGGTTCAAAAATCAAAACTCCACCAAAACTTTCCTTTATTTGTTTAGAATATTAAGATATATTTAAGAGAGTTATGTTGGATTGGCTTGATATGATGTTCGTATATCGTACTTTAATCCTGGCTTAAGAGACTTCTGTGTCAAATTTTCGAAACAGGTCAGTGCGATGTAGGTTTCGCATAGAATGTTTAAAGAATGATATATGAAATGTTTCTAGCGTGTGTGGCGGCTATATCTAAGATAATGTATTTCTATTTTATAATACTATTTTATTATGCATTTATTTATTATTTGCAATTATAAATTACAAAGTAACGTACGTTTACACAATTAATTTACATCACCAAGTTTGATTTTAGGTCAATGTAATACTTCCGCCAATTGTAAATCTGCACCCATACATTTTGATAAGGAAACTAGCAGAATCATTCTCATTGTTCCGTTCCTTAGAGGCAGATATATATTTACAACTCGCCAAGAATAATTTAATATTGAAATCTAGTTGTATAGTAATTAAGTGTATAAAACCACATAATATAATAAAATCATAAATTGTTATTCTTTACATTAAACGCCGTGTTTAAATTAAAACATTGAATAACATACAGAACAGCGTGGTTGCGTAAATCATTATTTAACCATGATATAAGAGACTAGCATCGCGGTGAGCTGTTCTGGCAAAAATTCTGCTCCTTAAAAGTTTGTTGAAATATACAATAATGAATAATGTAAAAAGTATTCATAATACCAAAAAAAAAAACGATTTAAGAGAGTTTGTGTTTGCTCGGGAGGGCGATGACTAGTAGAGGAAGATGAATGGCTAGTGAGACAAAAGAGCAGATTTGTTACAAAAATAACGGAACGTCGATGGATCGTTGTTGTGACGGGCTGCAACACATGCCAGTTGCAACCATCGGTGTAAATGGCTGTTTACAGTTTGTTTATATCTCGATTAGTTCCCAAGTTATTTCTATTTGAGTGCGACGAGTTTTACGTGAATTTGATATAATGGGTTTAACGGCGCCCTTTCCGCACCGATTTTAATTTTAGAGACAGGAAAATGTCACAGGAAGTTAGCTCTGGAGAGTAGAGATGCTGGATAGTCATCCGATGTTTGGTACAAAACTAGTGCGTTCGTTAAGAAAGTGGAGCGGGTAGGCGCATTGTCATGGTGAAGGAACCATGAGTTGCCTTGCTAAAACTGTGATCAGTTTCTTAATTTTTTTTTCCACATCCCCTTTCAAAACGCCATTGTAGTACTGACAGTTGACTGTTTATCCTTGGGGTGAAATATGAAAGCCACTGATGAAATTGAAACAAAAAAAAAACAAGCCGAAGGTATGATACCCTTCACGCGAAGCGTTATGACCTTCGTTATGACCTATGGTGCATTTGGCACTTTGAAATTTGTAGTAAAACTTGTTCCGATTTCACTGTTCCTATGAGAGGTGAATGAAATAGTGGGCCGATTTCATCCAAATTTAGTAACTAGTTTTTCAGTCAATATGATATGAATACTAAATTTCGTTAAGATATCTTCAGAAATAAAAAAGTTTTTCTAACAAAAACTTGCTTCTGGAACTGTCGTTTCTATGACAGCTATATGATAAAATAGTTCGATTTCAATCAAATTCAGGAATATGATTTGGCTAAAAATACTATTGATTAATGTAAATTCGATAAAGATATCTTCAGAAATAAAAAAGTTTTTCTCACAAAGACGAATTTTTGGACAAGTCGTTCCTATGGCAGCTATATGACGTAGTAGTTCAATTCCGTTGGTTCCGACATATATACAGCGTGCGATAGAAAGAAGGCATCGTGCAAAATTTGATAGCTTCAAAACTGAGGGACTAGTTTTCATAGAAACAGACGGACAGACAGACAGACGGACAGACAGACAAAGCTTAATCGACTCGTCTCGTAATACTGACCAAGAATATATGTATATATAGTTTATATGGTCGGAGATGCTTCCTTCTGTGCGTTGCAAACTTCATGACAAAGTTAATATACCCTATCACGTCCGTGAAGGGTATAAAAACAGTGAGCATCACCTCACTGTTGCTAACCCACTGTAATGACTGGACTTTTGTCTGTCTGTTGTCTTATCCGTAAACCCCCCACCACCATTCGTATAGATAGATCCTATTTTTTTTAATTACTAACTCGAAATTGCATTTAAAATGGTTGACCCTTAAAATCCTATTGAAGATGAATACATACGAGTACCTTCTTTCGCGATTGAACATAAATCCTAGTATATTGTGCATTCATCGAAACACCACAATCCTTGAGGTATTGTAAATCATCAACTTGACGAACAAAGCAAGGACTGCAAAAAAGATACTCATATTTCCACACACGCTATACCATATTGGATTGGTTCCAGATATAAACAAATCACGTAGGTGAAGTGAACCCCAACAGCGTAAAAAAACCACTGCTGCAGATAATACATATTACTTTGCCCACAGTATCGGTATCTGGTTTTTCTAGTTTTCATTCCCGACTACTATTCAGATTAGTTTTGTACTGGTTTCTCATTTTTGCACGTATTCCACAGGAATTCCATGAGTGATAGCTATGAGCAAGCATCCTGACTGTGGTATTCATATGAACGCATAGCATAGCATAACATTATATGAAGTACGGAAGCATATGAATCCTCTAAGGGATACGGAGCGCAGATAAAAATCATGGCGTACAAAAAAAAAGAGAATTAATAGCAGACTCATCTAAGTGGACTCGAGAGGGAAATTCATCGAGATCCACTTTTTCCCGTTCTAGCCAGTCGTAATTCCTACGGTTGTTTACCTGATGTGGCGGTGACCGCCACGGTAATACTTGTATCTGTGTGGTTCACATAATGGAGTATGTCATGCTGAGGCTTGGATGGCTTGAATTGGGTTGTCCTACTCATAACTACTCTTTAGCGTAGAAGACATGGTTTTCTCAGGCAGTCATAGAGCGACGACAAGCTAATAGTCTGTCACTCAGTGACGATTGGTTGAACGCTAATTTAAGTCATGCATGTGGGATGTAATCGCTGGTACAATGGCAAATATGAAGTAACATCCATGGCTTTCTTGTGGAATTATTGTACAATACCATAAAGAAAAAAAAAATTATCACTCTTTGTTTGCGCGAGGATATTTGAAATCATGAAATAAAGCGACATTTTCATATTTATTAGAGAGAAAATACTGTAATACTACATAATTTTCAAGGCAAATTTACGATTTTCCAATACAAATTCACTATTCATAAAATTGAACTAACGGGTTTAAAGATCAAATTAACGCTCTTGCAGATTAGATTAACGATTTATCAAGTCCGGATGGCGCAATGGTTAGCACGTTCGCCTTCTACGCACTGGGCCCCGGTCCGATTCCTACTGAATGCGGTAAATTTCGCTAAAAAAGGGGATTTACGTGTACTATGAGCCCACTCAGCTCTTAAATTAGTACCCATTTATGGGGTAAATAGCTCGGTTGAGCGCGTTGGTGATCACACACCTCTGCACAAGAGATACCGTCACGATCTATAAAATGAGATGGCCATGGTTCAAGTTGGACTGTTGCGCAAGTTATTTATTTATTATACCCTTCACGGATGTGATAGGGTATATTTACTTCGTCATGAAGTTTGCAACGCACAGAAGGAAGCATCTCCGACCATATAAACTATTTGATCAGTACGATGAGACGAGTCGATTAAGCTTTGTCCGTCTGTCTTTCTGTCCGTCTGTCTGTCTGTCCGTCTGTTCGTCTGTCTGTCTGTTTCTATGCAAACTAGTCCCTTAGGTTTAAAGCTATCGAGCCGAAATTTTGTACAAATCCTTATTTCTATTGCACGCTGTATATAGGTATATGTCGGAACCAACGGAATTGGATCACTACGTCATATAGCTGCCATAGGAACAACCGGTTCAAAAATTCGTCTTTGTGAGAAAAACTTTTTTATTTCTAAATATATCTTTTTCAAATTTCATACTTATTAATAATGGCTTTAGTCAAATCATATTCTTGAATTGGTTGAAATTGGATTACTGTATCGTATAGCTGTCATAGGAACGACCGCTCCAAAAGCAAGTTTTTGTTAGAAAAACTTTTTTATTTCCAAATATATCTTTTTCAAATTTCATACTTATTAATAATGGCTTTAGTCAAATCATACCTATTCCCGAATTGGTTGAAATTGGATTACTGTATCGTATAGCTGTCATAGGAACGACCGTTCCAAAAGCAAGTTTTTGTTAGAAAAACTTTTTTATTTCTGAAGATATCTTTACCAAATTTCATATTATTCAATCACATTGACTGCCAAACCACGTTCCTAAGTTTGGTTGAATACGGCCTACTTTTTCATATATCTCTCATAGGAACAGTGAAATCGGAACAAGTTTTACTACTAATTTCAAAGTGGCAAATGCACCATAAGTCACAATGAAGGTATGATACCCTTCACGCTTCGAGTATTTTATTTATCAAGTCAAACTAACGACTTCTCCAGACAAATCAACGGTCAACCAGATGAAATTCCAGATATCTCAAATCAAAATAACGCTATTACAAATATAAAATAATAAATAAAAATAATAAATAATTAATAAATAAACAAAAATAATAAAATAAAATTAACGATTTTGCAAATAACTAGAACGGTGTGTTTTTTTGCTTTGCTTTACACATAAGAAAAACTATGCTCTTGATTAAATTAACTAATAATCCATTAATGGCCTCATGGGTATATTAACTTTATGCATTTCTGGTCTGCCCTGTATCCTAGGAGTAATGCCGCTGTAATTAATACACTGGTGCTCCAGTATGACGAAAGATATAATGCCCAGGGTCGGTTGGTTTATCGAAAAGTTTTAATATGGTGATGTTAGAAATAATTCTTTTCGTAATAGACAGTAATAAACGATGGAGACTTATATGCAAAAAAAAACAATTCCAGCGAAGAATATTTTTGGCTACTGTGGATACTAATCCAATTAATAGAAGCCAAATAATGGGGGTTACCGTGCAAAAGGTGCGATAGTCGTACATTTTTGATATGTTGTATAGGCAGGTTGGATAGTAAAAAAAATCCAAGTTTGCGTCACTCTACCCCTTGTGCTCCCACCGCCATCTTGGAAAAACTGCCAAAACTCCGCACTTTTCTCAGTTTTTTACCTATAACTTCGTTTCAATTCATTTTACCACAAAATATAGTATGTGACGTCTCTTTTTGTAGAGTATAAAGTTTCCTACCGATTTTGTAGGTATGATCAATGTCAACGAAGCTATAGTACCACAAAAAACCAGCAAAAATCAAAGACTGCGAATCTTTCAGTTTTTTTCCCGCATTTATGTACTAAAAACTTTGCACCGCTGTGCCATAGCGTAAAAGTCATCCAAATATCTTTTGTTGGAATTGAAGTGATGACAACGGTGTCTGACAGAAACGCGTTAAATGTAGGGGGAAGAAATTGTAGTGGACCCACTTACACTATACCAAAGAATTTGCATAGCCAAGCCCTTTCTCTCATTTTTCTGAAAGATTACTTGTCCTATGAACTTGCACTATTTCATATGTCCCTTTTTAATGAAGACGGTATGCGTAAGGGCACAAAATCATCATTTTACGCAGAATTCACACCCCTTCCGGATGATTCAAACTCCCGGAAGTAGTAGTAGTATTTGTGTTGGTTATGTAAAATATACTCGCAAGCACTATGGTAACGCTGTAAGAGTAGTTTTTGATGATTACCCAGAGGAATCTTCACTGCAGAGCACCAAGAGTGCTGAACGGGCAAGGAAGTACAACACATTTGACGAAAATTTCAAGACTAGAGCTTTAGTCTATCGAAAGTTATTAGGCGAACGGACAGACAGACAGACATGGCTAAATCGAATCAGGAGGTGACCCCCATCATCTATATGGATACATTGCTATACCTCCTGAGCATCCTTTAAGGTGTTACATATTTTCATCGTGACAAAAACAATATACCCTACACTTATAAAGTCTAGGGTATACAAATTTTAAAATCCGGAGTGCGTATAATTCTTCTAAATAAAACTTTCACTGCGAGCTGATCCGTTTCTACTTCTAGTCGGTGTGTTTTTTCTTCATTTTTCGGCCAATAGTGTGGGTCATATATTGCATTCATATATCCGTTTTTTGTACAGACCAGAGTAGAGCAGAATAAATAGCAAAAAAACGCTATAGAGCAGATCAGAGTAGCGAAGACAAAAACGGGGCATATCGTTGCTGGGAGGGTGCCTTGCTGTAGTTTAGCATTCAAACGTCAACTCAAATTTTAAGAGTAAACTTAAATCCTTAGTACAGATACAATCGGGCCTACAGAATCATTTTGAATGGTTACTATTCCATATAATTACACAAAACGAACATTTTATTGTCAGGAAATTAATTTTATGTGCTTCCAAACTGTAAACTGCTCGAAAACACCAGCGCCGCCTGCATTTCGAAACGTCAAAATACTAACGGAGCAGCATTCTTGAGCCAAGCTTCTATCCAGAGCAGCTCAGAACAAATTGTTAGTGTAATTGTGTGAAATTTACCTGCTCTGCTCTTCTTGGCTGTTAAAAAAATACGCTTGATATCGTACTGCAATTATTGTATTATTGCAATAATACTCATACAAACCTAGCAAATATAAGGCCAGAGTTGATTCCATCAGTGCAACCTCATTTATGGCATCGGTGAATGCAACGAGGAACAACGTAGATGACTATAAATTTCACAGTTCATCTCGTTTAATGAAGCGGAAAACAAGTACCGTGAAGCACAAGTCAACCGTTAACTAATGTCTATTCATGTTTATTGGTGCACCATCACTATATTAATAGTGTATCTTTATTGGTTTATCGATTTTTGACAATAGGTGTATAGTACAGTGAATAAAGATGTTTTACTTAAAAAAAAAAATACTTACTGGCTGAAATTTCAAGGGGCATGTCCTGAGGCTAAAACTAATTTCGCGTATTCGAGGGAGTGGGATAGTAACAACCCCTTGTCAAAATAGGGCTGAGTTAGTTTTTAATCGCTATCCTTGTTGCAATCGACCGTACAATAAAGTCCAGCAAATCAGATACAATGATAATCCAATCATCACAGGTCAGGTCAATTAGGTCAATGAAAATCGCCAGTCAAAGGTAAGAAGGCAGGTGTTATTTTCGTTTTTTTTCGTAATTATCGTGAAACCGGAAAGTTTTATTTCGCATACTGCCTACATATCATTTTAAAGTACTTAAAATTACCTCCAAAATGAGTGCTCAAACACCTTTCTGCAATAAATACGGATAGTTATCCGTCAATTCAACGACCAAGTCGCCCGGGCGAGCAGAAGCTTCTCCGGTATTCTTGTGAATATACTTTTTATCTTCTTCAGTGATTTGATCATCAATTTTATTGTGAAGTCCAACTTATTTATGTCAATTTGGCTTCTTTGGATCGTTTTTTTTGCCTCTTTTGTATTCAGTATCGCTTCCGAATGTGTCACCACGATCCTCTTCTATTTGATCACCTCAATCTTCTTCAAAATTTGATGGTAAGTTTCCGTCGTCGTCGAGACCTCCCGCTTTCGCAAAATCCTGGCGTCAAATCCATCTGCGCCTAGCTTCTTACAAAAGGAGGACGGGTCCTGGACGTCTACGAGTAAAGAAACTATCGAATGTCTGCTAGATACTCATTTTCCCGGCAGTTAGACTCCTGCCTCATCTGAAGAGCCCTGCACCTGTTGCTCAAAGCCTTGTGACGACAGTGCATCAATCCTTTCTCGCGAGAAGATTATGTGGGCGATATCTAGCTTCGAACCCTTTAAATCTGCTGGCACCGACGGTATTATTCCGGCGGACCTACAACAATGTTCGGACGTTCTATATCCTTAGATAGAGGGCATCTTAAAGGCCTGCCTGGAGTTGGTCTATGTCCCTCATTTCTTGCTGGAGGCTAGGGTTGTTTTTATTCCGAAAGCGGGTAGAAGTTCGCATTCGCGCCCAAATGACTTCAGACCGATTAGTCTATCTTCAACACTATTGAAATTGCTAGAGAGACTAATGGATGTCCATTTGCGGAATACCATACCACCTCGCCTTTTATCTGCATCGCAACATGGGTACTGGAAGGGTAAATCAGTGGACACAGCACTGCACTCTTTGGTCGGTTTTATTGAGAAATCTCTCGAGAAAAAGGACTACACAATGGTTGTTTTCCTGGATATCGAGGGCGCTTTTAATAACATTGCACCTAGTGCGATCATATTGTAGAAGCACTCTTGAGCCTGCAGGTTGATGAGTCGCTGTGCATACTTATTAACACGCTATTAAGATCTAGACTGGTTCATACAACAATGGGCACATCGTCTGTATGCAGGCGTGTTTGTAGGGGAACCCCTCAAGGGGTCATACTGTCACCCCTTCTCTGGAATCTGGCGGTTAACAAACTACTTTTGGATCTGGAGAATATCGGGTGTAAAGTCACTGCTTATGCAGACGATATTACCATCGCGGTCACGGGCAGGTTTCCTGATACCCTCAGCGGTATGCTACAGAATGCCCTATCCATTCTGACAGAATGGGTAAATCGGTACGGCCTTAGGGTTAACCCGGATAAGGCGGAGCTTGTGCTTTTCACTAGAAAGCACTCGATCCCTTCTATTGAACCTCTTACCCTGGAGGGCACTCAGCTTGTTTTCACTGATAAGGCTAAATTTCTTGGTCTTATCTTTGATAGGAAGCTTAATATTCAAGAACGAGTAAGAAAGGCTACCATTGCACTCATGCAGGAGGGCAATAGGTAAAAACTGGGGCTTACAGCCGAAGGTAGTACACTGGATTTACACAGCAGTTGTACGTCCTATTTTGTTGTACGGTATCAGTGTGTGGTGGACAGCACTCAGAGTAGCGGCCTACTGTAATCTGTTGGGGAAGGTACAAAGGCTGGCTGCGTTGGCCACGACGGGGGCTTTTAGAACCACTCCGTCTGCCGGACTGGATGTGATTCTAGGCCTGCTCCCATTGGATATTCTTGGCGAACAACTGGCAGCAGACACGGCTTTGCGCCTTCGCGAGACGGGCCAGTGGCGTGCGCTGAGTGGAGGACACTCTACTATACTGAACAGCCTGGATCTCCCCAGGGAGACGGACTACATTTCTCCAAAATATCATTTTGGCAGAAACTTCTTCAGCCTGATTCCGTCGAGGAGTCTATGGACCGGGGATGTGCCCTTAACTACCGACACCATGGTCATCTATACAGATGGCTCTAGAGCCAACGAAGGGGTTGGGGTGGGCATTTACTCGGAAGGTTTGGGGATTAACCTCTCACTCAGTCTTCCCGACTATTGCAGTGTCCTACAGGCGGAAATTTCGGCGTTCTCGGAAGTCCTGTCCTGGCTGGGCAGTCATGTCATTAGTGTGAGGGACATCACCAGGGCTAACATAAGATGGCTCAGCGGCAACACATGCCATACAACGAGGATGATCGTTGCTCTGCCACACTGTTGTCGCTCAATAGAAAGCACATTGGCAGGGTAGTAGGGGTTATCACGGGGCACTGCCCAATCGGGAAGCTCGCCAGGAGGCTTCCGGATTCCTCATCACGACTTCTGCAGGAGTTATGGAGATTTAGATGCGGAGGAGAGTGTTCTCCACCTTCTCTGTCACTGTCCTGCCTTGGCCGGCAGGAGAAAATTTTTTTAGGCTCCTGGGTCTTCTATGATCTGGATGACCTCAGGAATATGACAGCCACAAGGCTTTACAGTTACATGGCTAGCAAAGGCTGGTTTGATGTGTAGGTCGGTTGGAGGTGATTCCTGGTGGTAACTCAATGGACCCAATGGTGGTCTAAGTGTGCTGTGATACATCATGGCAGCCCCTGCACCTAACCTAACCTAACCTTCCGTCGTCGTGAAGAAAATTGTCATCTTCTTCCAGGGTAGAATATTGTGCGATGTTGTTGCACGCGATGCCACGACGGAAGTAAATCCTGAAGAAGATGAAGGTGATCCAATAGAAGAGGGTCGTGGCATCTGACACACACGCCGGTTCAGCTTCCACGTGTGATCCTTCCCACACAATAGCACAGAGAGTACCAGGGAGCGAAACAAGCCCAGCTTGGTTTTAATGCTGAGATAACTGCATTGCCAATGCGCATTAGCCTGATACGACGAGCGATGTCCTGCTCCGTTCCACCATTTTCGGCAACAATGCTATCTAAAATAGGTATACGAATTGGTCCACCTATTCCATAAGGTGTTCATTGAAATTGATGACAATTGAATTGAATTCGTTGTGTATCTTTATTGGCGTTAATAATACATTACAGAGTGCAAATTATAATTAAAGTGTTTTAGATAATTACAGCTTAATACGTCTTTTATAGCGAGTTGCTATTTTAGTGGGATGGACATATTTAGTTTTTAGTGTACAAGGAAAATTCAATTGGTAAAAAACCTTGCTTGAAATCTTATGGCTAACTTATAACTATCTTAAATCTATCCTAATCCTATACTTATCCTACTTTAGCACTTAGATGCCCGATGATTAGGTTGCATTTAGCAGTTTAAATTGATGGTGCAATTAGCGGGTTGTCAGTGAGGCTCAATATTTGTTGAAATGCAATAGCAGCTTTATCCGCATAATCTTTTATTGTTAGAACTTTGGCTGCTTCGTGGAGGCGCCTGGTTGAGAAATACCAAGGCTTTAAAATCATCTTCAAGCATTTATTTTGCGAGACCTGGAGTTTTATTTTATGACTATTGGAGTCATACCAAGATAATCTAAAGTTCGATTCGATTCCGGGCGACCGGTAGCGCAGTGTGTTGAGGCATCAGTCTCATGTTTGACTACCGGCGTTTCGGGTTCGAATCCCGTCCACGACGACGTTCGTGGTCATGGATGTGCAGAAGGTGCATACTGACAACTGCATTCTCTGAAACCAATTTATGCCAACGAAACGTCAACTGGGCCACATGGAACAGTTGACGCGCTATGCCCCACAAGGGGTTAGAGCAATTGAGTAGTTGAGTAATATTTTCTTCTAGAAGATTCAGATTGCTTTGAGGGAGATTATCTCTTTTGATTTTTTTAGTGAAGAACATAGCACTCGTTTTGGAAGCATTCACTTTCAGACGCCAGCGAAAGAAATACTGATATATCTTATTGAAATATGATTCAAGGTTCTTAATAATAGTTTGTAGGCCATCGGCGCGGCGCTTGTGAGAAGGCAAGTATCGCGGGCGTAGACAGCGAGTTGGCAGAGAGAAAATGTTGGTATGTTAACAACGAACACGTTGAAGAGGGTTGGACTAAGGCAGAATCCCTGGGAGACGCCCACCGGAACTGCTATCGCAGTCGAATAGTTACCATTGACTCTAACCGAAAATCTGCTTGCGGATAAGAATGACTAAAGGCCGGTTGATATGCTCAAAGTACACTTTGTCAAAGTATGACTTGCCAAGAATATCCACCATTGTGAATTACCACTTTGCAATTGCAAAAAACGCTGGATTTAGTATTTCTAGGGAATTTATACCAAAACACATGGTTCAGACCACCGTAAATTGAATAAAAACCACCAACAACTCACTATTTTCCGCCCCAACAACTTTTTTCTGTGAACTTGTCGATTTACAATCAATTCTTTGATGGAAAGTTGAGCACCATCCTACTTTGCTTTGATGGGACGCTACGCTAGAGACTTCAAAGCACTTTGAAAGGGGGTTGACACGTTCAAAGTAACCTCAAAGTAGGTTGTCAACGTACTTTGTCAAAGTGTACTTTGAACGTGTCAACCGGCCTTTCATTATTTTTACTGATAACGGAAATTTAAATTTAAAAAGAAGGCCGTCGTGCCAAACTGAATCAAACGCTTTCTCGAGGTCAAGTGTGATCGTGGCTGCAGATCTTTTGTTTTAAAAAGCAGCGTTTATAAGGTTAGTTACCCTATAGATTTGGTGTGTGGTGGAATGCTTTTTGCGAAATCCAAATTGGAAATTTGGAATAATGTGATTCAGTATGTTTTTGCAACCTAACCAGGAGAATCCTTTCAAAGATTTTACTTAATATCGGTAGGAGACTTAAAGGCCGGTAATTTGCTACATCGTTAGGATTTTTCTTCGGTTTGGCTATAGGGGTGACTGCTGATTCATTTTGAATTGAATAGTAGTTGGATTTCTTCTTTTTTCGCAACGGCAAGCTAAGAATCTTGGTCTTGTTGGTTTTAATCTTTAGTTCAACCATGCTCACCTCCCTCTCGAGATCTAAAGCCATTGTGTTTCGATCGATGATTTAATGAGAGAGTAGGCATATATCGTCAGCGTAGTCAAGATGCTGCAAATAAGGAATAAAGGTCCATCGAATTCCGGATACGGCTGTAAGCAGCACATTGCAATCACTTTGAAGAATAGGATCGGTAAGAGGATGCACCCCTGCCGAACTCCACTGCGAATCTCAAAGTCCCCCGACACCTTACCATTATGTAGAACGTGACATTTCGTGCCCTCATAGATGTTAATTTGATCGACACAGGAGAATCCAGATCGAAGTAGGCCTGCTCTTCACCAATTGTGCTTTATAAATGCTCCTTCAGTTTCAGGACAATTTTAGCTATTATTTTTACAACGGCAGGAAGCACGCAAATGCCTCTCCAATTACTGCAATCTGTAAGGCTGCCTTTTTTAGAAAGTTTGACTATAAAACGTTCCTTCCTCTCAAGTTGGTGCAACCACTCCTCAGTTATGCGTGGCGCTGCTTGATAAAGTGCGGCAGATATGCCGTTCAATCCGGCGGCCTTAACTCGTTTCACAGCAATAATCGCAGCGACTATTTCCTTTTCAGTCGGCGGTCGGGGCAGTTGGCCGTATACGTGCATTTTGGCCAGCTAAATCGTCCACATGAGGGGGAACTTGGCCAGAGGTCACATGGTTTAAAACTGTGGCAAAATGGTCTTTCCACCACCTCATCCGTTCATCATCTGACATAAGTAGCTTTCCATCACTGTCCTTCACCGTATGTTGATAGGAGTTACGACCACCTTAGAACTCTTTGAAGGCACCATATACGGCGTTTAAATTATTGATTCTTGCGGCTTCTTCTGCCGAGGCCAGATGCGAGTTCGCATACTCTCTTTTATCGCGTCGTGCACTACGCTGAATTTCATGAGCTTCCTGATGGTAAAGAAGCGTTATGCCACTTCGACTGTCGTCTGTCGCTGTAGCTAATAGTGGCTTCAGCTGTTTCCATTCAACAGTCAGCTTCCATGATGCGTCGTACATCCAAGAGTGGTATCTGCGCTGTCAATGTATGCTTTTTTGATGGCATCCCACTGCTGGTTCAAATCAATACCTGGCTGTGTACTTATCTCACCTGCTTTCTGCGCAAGATATTCGTTAAACTGTTAGCTGGATTTTTTAGTCGGGCGGTATTAAATTTGCGGGACCTGGATATTTCGTCACTAGGACGGCGCACGGTTCCTATTCGCAATTGAATACTAGCGACATAATTAATGATCTCTTCCCATTCCAATATCTTCGCCTCTCACATTTCGCACGTTCAGAAGACAACTTTTGAATCTGCTGCTAATGGCAAAGTGTTCGATCTAATTTTGTGTTCTGTGCCGATCAACAGAGGACCGACTGATTTTGTAGGACTGCCACAAAATCAGTTGGTCCTCTGTTGATCGGCGCTGAGCACAAAAATCACACAAATCAGATCGAACACTTAGCCATTAGCAAAATATTCAAAAGCTGTATCCTGGATTTTGTCAAAAAAGATGGGCGGAGATATTGAAATGAGAAGAGATCATTATATCAGCCGCTTTCGTTTCACTGGATTTCGGTTTCAGCCCGAAAAGAACGCCACGGCAACCAACTACTACTTCGCCATCGGGGGGCGAATAGCGGACTAAGTATACAACATTTAGATGGAGGCGAAACAAGTTGACATTCAATAAATTTGCTTTCAACTTTGATCTGATAAGATCCCATACAGGACCTTGATTTAAAACTGTCTGTCGTTTTGCATGAAGGTCTAAGATCCGGTGAATCCAAAGCGGCTATTATGATCGCTAATATTCGACTGCGAATAGGAGCCGTTTGCCGTCCTAGTGACGAAAGATCCAGGCCCTGCAAATTCAATACCGCTCGACCAAAAAATCAAGCTGTCGTACAAAAATATAACGGACATTTTGCTCAAACATGGTAACTCCGATGAAGATACGGTGGAAGTTGGTCAACTTTACAAATCTTTCACTTCAGTATTTGCTGCCTCAGGTAGCTCCCAATAACTGGCGCAACAGTCCAATTTGAACCACGGCCTCGAGATGAGTTAGCATCATCTCATTTTCTAGATCGTGACGGTTTTTGTGTCTAGTCTAGTTGATGCCATACATCAATTACTCCTGCGAGTATGGGAGAACGAGGAGATCCCAGACGATTGGCGCAGAAGCATCATCTGTCCAATTCATAAAAAGGGAGATAAACTGCGGTGTGAGAATTACAGGGGCATCTCACTAGTTTGTACGTCCTATAAAATTTTGACGAAAATTCTGGAAAATAGAATAAAACCGTACGCAGAACGAGTTATTGGCGAATATCAAAGCGGTTTCAGACCTGGTCGCTCCACAACCGATCAGCCCTTCTCAGTCAAATTGATACTCCAGAGATGCTGGGAATACAACGTAAACGTATACCAAATCTTTGTCGACTTCAAGCAGGCATACGACAGTATCGATCGTGGAGTACTGTACAACATCATGCTGCAATTTGGTATACCAGCAAAATTAGTGCGACTGACAAAGACGACGATGACCAACTCCGTCTCACAAGTCAGGATCCAGAATAGACTTACTGATCTATTTGAAACACGCACTGGTTTGAAAAAGGGCGATGGACTGGCACCGACGCTCTTCAACCTAGCACTGGAATACGTTTTTCGGGCCATGAATATGGACAACAGCAAGACGCTACTCATCAAGTCGACACAATTAGCAGCGTACGCCGACGACATCAACATCATGTCCCGAAGATTGGCTGACGCAGAAGAACTTCTGCATACGCTCGATACCGCTGCAAAGGAAGTTGGATTACGTATTAACGAGGGTAAAACTAAAATAATGATGCAATCGGTGACAAGGACACCTGCACAACCGAGCATCAATGTGGGGGACCTCAACATCGAGTTCGTGAACAACTTCATTTACCTGGGTTGCAACCTGTCAAGGGACGCCAACGAAACTGACGAAATCAAGCGACGGATACAGGTAGCTAATAAGACTTTTTTCTCGGTTCTCCCCATAATGAAATCGAAACATGTGCACAGAAACACGAAGCTCCGCGTGTACAAAACCATTATACGACCAGTGCTGTGCTATGGCTGCGAAGCATGGACCCTAACTCAAGCCTCCGAAAACATGCTAGACACTTTCGAACGTAAGGTTCTACGGCGAATTTTCGGGGCTGTTTGCGATCGAGATGGATGGCGCATCCGGTACAACCATGAGTTGTATGAAATGTACGATGAGCTGCAAGTCTCGAAAATCGTCAAACTACAACGACTTCAATGGGCAGGGCATGTACAAAGAATGGACGATGATCGCATGCCTAAGAGAGTAATGAATGCAGAACGAGTCGACGGAGCGAGACTGCGAGGACGACCGAGATCTCGTTGGGAGAGCTCAGTAGGTGTGGACGCCGCGCAGCTGCTGGGCTCCCAAAATTGGAGGACGCGGTCACGTGACCGAGATAATTGGAGGACAATGATCCAGGCGGCCAAGGCCCGACGACGGGCTGTCGCGCCACGATGATGATGAGGTAGCTCCCAAAAGGAGGACTATGGAAAAGGATTTTTGCTCCCATGAGCAGGTCTGGAGGGGTTAAATTGATGAAATATAGGTGGTGCGAGTATGATACTAATCATACACCTCATATCTTTGCAATTCGTAAAAGAGTCTGGCGAATGAAGCCGTTCGGAGGAAAACAGCTCCATATAAAATTCACGCAGATAGGATGATGATCACTGTCATGAAGTAAAGCTATTGTATAATAGAACAGCCCCTCCGAGAAAAACACACCTTTAGAATTTCTCTGTGATTCCTTATCTTCAATCACAGCAAATGTTTGTCTTTCAGTTTGTATATTGATTGATGATAAGAGATTCGAATATTCGTGGAAGTCCAAAAGAGTATCCCGATTAGGGCGACCGGTAGCTCAGTGCGTAGAGGCGTCAAACTCATATCTAATTACGGTTGTTACGGGTTCAAGTCCCGTCCACGGTATTTTTGGCCATGGATGTTTGTGTCGTCTTAACCCGATGGTGCGGGGCGTAATAATAAGCCACAACATCTTCCGACTTATCGCCGGTAGACGAATAAATGGAAGCAGGGAGTGGATGCTGGCAACGTGAGTCCACATCGAATAGTTGACACGCTATGCCCCACTAGGGGCTAAGACAAACGAGTATACAAGAGATATACCAGGCCGAAATAAATCAAAGATATGAATTCATTGGTTTTTTTTTCATATTTCAGAATTAAAAATTATATAAAATACTTTTTTTAATATCTATTTACCTAATATTCAAAATTAACATGTCTTCCTTATGTCACACACACGCAAAATAGACAAAACCCTTTACCATTTCTGATTAAACGAGAAATTGATTTTTCCTCCGTCATGTCGTTCGCATCCTCTTGCCAAAACTCCTCAAATCAGATTGGAGCATTTCGTGAGATTTAGAGGACGTACCGGACGAAGAAGAAATTCGAACAATTTCGAATTGAAAACTAATTTAAACTTAAGATATAATCCCTAGAATTCATCGGACAAAAGGCCATTCTGTCCGTTTTGTCCACTCAAGCGTATTTCCAAAAACAAAAAAGAACCGAGCCCAAGACAAATTGTTGAACGTAACAGATAAGTTTTGTGAACAATTTGTATTCTCCCTTTCGGCAAAATGGACCTGAAGCATACACATATATTGTACATACGAATATGTACTTTTTATGTGCACAAAAGGTAGACATGAAAACAAGAGTACATATGAAAAGAAAACTAGGAAAATATTCCGTTAGAAAGGATGAATAAAACCAATTTCTTGTCAATTCTAGTTCGATGCCTCTACGGGCCGACCAACATATGAGAAGCTCAATCTTTAAGGTTACTAACGGATTAGACAAGTGGTTCGTTCGTTGGATTTCTTCCTGTTCCCAAAACATGTTTGTGTTTTATCATATCCTTCAAGTTGGCGCTTAGCACAGCTTTTATGACCAGAAGAGCCTGAAATATAGATGATATGTTGTGGCGTTCTATGTTTTCGGAACATCCCGTCCATACCTTTTTTGCAAATCATCCCTATGGTAGACAGGAGTAAATTGGAGAAATCTCTGGGCGAAAGGATATGAAAAGAGGAAAATGGCTGTCTCAAAAGGACCAGGCTTTGGAGACTCATTCATTCTATCGTGTATTGATGATTTTCTCTTTTCGACGGGAAATTTCATTTATATGGTCGTCAACTGATTTTTTCCTTCTTCTCCTTTTTTCTGATAAAAAGAAGGTTTGGTCCTTGTATGTTGTCTAACAACATATTTTCGAGCATAAAAGCAATTGAAGCGGTGAGAGAGGACATTTGTACAGGTCAACTGATTTCTTGAATGAATGATTTGACAAGGTTTTCCTTAGATGTAAGGAAATTTATGAACCCAAATAAGGAATTGATTGATTTTGTATTGTGCTCGTATTTCGTACATACCTTTATTGACAAGAGGTGTGTATTCTATCGATTTATTGTAGAAAATCTGAAAGAGAAAAAAATAATAGACAAGATTTGGTTAGAATTTCTTTTTATGAATTCGGAAATCAAGGTAAATGAAAGTGGCTAAAAAGGTGAAATATAATTGGAATATGCTGACATCAGGTGTTCATAGAACATTACCCGAGGTTAGACCGAACCCACCGCAAAATTAAGGTTTGAAATGAATCTCGTCTCTAATCTTATTGGATTCCGATGGGTAAAAAATATTCATATATTCACCACTTCAAATTTTCATCAAGTTATCCTGAAAGCAGCTGATGTCGTTTATTGAAATTATATTTAATAATAATTATATTTATATTTAATAATAATAAAATAATAACGGAATAAATATTACCTAATTTTCCGATAAATAAAATAACATTTTCTACACGCCAGAAGTTATAATTATGTCTAAAATTTGAATTAAATGACAGTCATACAGACTTAACCTTAAAACCTAATTTAGTACAGCTTATTGACATATCAACTATCTGACAAATCAAATCTCCTTCGGGCATAGAATATTAAATGCACTTTTTGGTTAACCTAAAAGCACACTTACAAATTTGACAAACATACAAACAGATTCAATGCAACACTTTCCTGCTTATTATCCGCATTCATGAAACAACTATCTTGCCTTTTAAAACAAATGCTTCCAGAGAACGCATTACCTTTGACACAAGAACCGCTTGAATTACACCGAGATTTTTTTTCAACTTCAGTCTAAAGAGCACCTGACGCCTTCAAAAGCGTAGCTTCACTCCTTTTACAAAGCAAATGAAAAACTTATAGCCCAGCTAATTTCAAAGCAAGAACACACCTTATTCACCACCTCGTTGGACCATACAAGCCAGGCCATTTATCAAAACCATTAGTATCATTTCATTCGAGTGGAAAACACACTTGAAAATCCATTTTCACTCTTAAAAACCACTCCGGTGAAACATCCAAACGTAAGTACTATTAAAGGTGTACCAAAGTACTTGGTTGATACGGGCGTAACAGGCTAAAGCCACGATGAATACAACCACCACCTACGTTTTATACGTATAAACACGCTACCAAATTGAGTAGTCGAAAAAGTAAAATAGGTTGGAATGTGGCTCATTGCTTTCGTCTTTCTCTAAAAAAAAATCCATTTAGCCCAGAAGAGGGACGGACTAAATGTTTCATCTACCTTCTCTTTTATGGGAGTAACGAACGATTGCAATAAGAAGTACCGCTCAATAAAGATGAAAACCACATTAAAAACCAGGCCGAAGCGTATATACCCTAGACTTGTACAGACCTAGTGGTGACACCAAAAGTCCCAATTGGCAACGACCATGCATTAAAAATGAGTTTCCTATATAGCCAGTTTATAGGGGAGGTTGGCACTCATTCAGGGAGATCTTGACCATTCTCAAAATGAATTAACTAACCCATTCTACAAATATTTGTTGAATTTTTCAAGTCGCTAGCTTCATTCCATCGAAAGTTATTGCTTATTTGAAGTCTCACTTGTAGGGGAGGTAAGGGTTCCTTGGGTCGGATCTTGCTCATCATTGCCACCAACCAATTAGATCACCCTACAAACATTCAAACAAAATTTTAAGTCTCTAGCTTCACTCTATCGACAGATATCGCTTATTTGAAGTTTCGTTTGTAGGGGAAGTAGGGGTTTCGTTGGTCGGACTTTACGCATTTTCAATATTAGCCGACTGGATCCTACTACAAACATTTGGGGAAAATTTCAAGTTGCTAGCTTTATTTTGTCGTAAGCTATCGCTTGTTTTAAGTGTCATCTCTAGGGGAGGTAGGGGTTCCTTAGGTCGGATCTAATCCGTCTTTAATGCCAACTAACTCAATCTCACTTCAAACATTTGACAAAAATTTCAAGCTGCTGGCTTCATTGTATCAAAAGTAATCGCTTATTCGAAGTTTCATTTGAAGGGGAGGTAGGGGTTCCTTTTGTCGGATCTTTCCCATTTTCAGTGCTAACTAATAAGACCTTACTACCAACATTCCACCAAATTTTCAACTTGCTAGTGTCATTCTATCGAAAGTTATCGTAATTAAAATAATATTTAATTTTTTGAATTTTGTAGGGGAGGTAGGCGTTCCTTTGATCTGATTATGCCCAACTTCCCAACACCAAAGCAGCTTCTTACCCCAGGGTTACATGCCAAAAATCAGACGTCTACGTCAATTAGTTCAAGAGTTATGGACAAAAAACCTGAAAAGTAGGGTAGTACGGGGCTCTTTGTAAGAAAATTACCGTTAGTTTTCAACTGATCGATTTTATTTTTCCAGGGGAGTATAAGATTACCATCACGAGCAATCTACCAAAGCTAGAGGTTTTCATGTTTATTTAATCGGGAGTTATAAATACATTTAATTATTTTACATATGTAGGGGAGGTAGGCGTTCTCTTGGCCTGATCATGCCCATTTTCAATACCAACCAACTAGATCATACTTGCAACATCTAGTCAAAATTTCAAGGCTCTAGCTTCATTCTATCGAAAGTTATCGTGCGAACGGACAGACGGACAGACGGACAGACAGACAGACAGACAGACAGACAGACAGACATGGCTTAATCGAATCAGGAGGTGACCCTGATCATTTATATATATACATTGCTATACCTCCGGAGCCTCCTTTAAGGTGTTACATATTTCCGTCGTGACAAAAACAATATACCCTATACTAAAAGTCTAGGGTATAAAAATAAGGAGTTTACTCGTCCTTTCAGATATTTCGTCTAGGACTTTTATCTTTTTTCCTCCACTATTAAAGCAATTCATAGTATGAAAAGGAGTGTAAAAGCTTAAGGATTATTACTATTAAAGACGAATTAATTTCATTTACAAAATTTCATCGAGTAGAGTCTTGAGAGTTTATAGTCAGGAAAACCTTTTCGTCTTCTCCTTTATATATTGCTAAAATATTGAGTAGTACCATACATTAAGTTCTCTAATCTATGTTTTGTTTTACAACATTCACCGAGACAGGACAGGACAGGACAAATGTTTTTTTTTTCATCATCGTGGTACAACAGCCCGATGTCGGGCCCTGGCTGGCTGGATTATCGTCCTCGAACTACCTCGGTCAATGACGTGTTCTTCAATTTTAGAAGCCCTGCAGTTGCTCGGCGTACTCACCTACTGAGCCTTTTCAACGGGCTCTCGGTCATTCTCGCAGGCTTAGTCTGTTACGCATCGCCCATTGAGTATTTTCTTATCAATGCGGTCATCGTCCATTCGTTGTATATGTCCTGCATATTGTAGACGTTCTAGTTTCAGGATTCTCGATACTTCCAGCTCATTGCACGTTTCATACAGCTCATGGTTGTACCGAAGACACCATCCATTTCGGTCGCGAACTGCTCCGAAAATTCGCCGAAGGGCCTCTCGTCCAAATGTCAACCATAGCATAGTACAGGTCCTATGATGGTTTTGCATATGCGGAGCTTCGTGTTTCTGTGCACATGCTTCGATGTCATTATTGGGCGGATCGTGAAGAAAGTTTCAGTTACTACATGTATCCGTTTGATTTCGTCAGTTCCATTGTCGTTTTGTGACAGGTTAGTAGACTCGTGCATAAAGTCGTCTACGAATTCCATGCTGAGGTTCCTGACGTTGATGTTCGCTTTTTTTGACGTCCTTGTTCTTGATTGTATTAATACTTTTGTTTTGTGCTCGTTAAAGCGCCCAACTTCTCTTGCAGCTGTGTCAAGATTATTTAAAAGTTCTTCTGTGGCGGTCAGGTTTCGGGACATGATTCTTATGTCGTCAACGTACGCAGCACCCCAACTGCGTCGCCTTGAACAGCAGTGTGACGCTGTGGTGCGCATTCATTGATATTGAAGATAGCACTTCAGTGATGGTCGATCTGTAGCTAGCGTTATCGAAGGGAACTCTTGTAAACCTCAGGATCTCACGCTCGCGATCCCTCATATTACGTCTTACATGACGTGGCGGTGAGCTTCTGTCCATAAGGTTAGAGTTAGGATGGTCACTCCGATAACAGCCGACCAGATACTGCTTCGTTAGAAGTATGTTATAGCTTCTTAGGGGCATCATTCTGGTTTCTTGGTGAAGACGGTCCTGCGACGACATCAGTAGACAGCCTGTGACAGTTCTAAGAGCTGCTTTTTGGCAGGTCTGGACGTTCCTCCACTGAGTGTCACATAAGTTTTCCGACCAGATGGGAGCCGCATAATTGGCCACAGATCTCCCGATAGACTTGTAAGTCATTAGTAAGGCATCCTTGTCTTCCCCCCATCAACTGCCAGCTACAGTTTTGAGGACTTTGTTGCTACTTCTCATCTTGTCACAAATGGTTGAAGCATGGGCCGAGAAGGTAGCCATGCTGTCAAGGTTGACACCGAGCATTTTAGGGTGGTTAATAGTGGGGATAGTTTGACCGTCTACCGCAATATCCAGTTGTTGCCTCACTTATTTGGTCCAAGTGGTAAAATCGTGTAGTCATCAGCATAACTGACAATTTCGAGTGCGTCAGGTGGCGTAGGGAGTCCTGACATGTAAAGGTTAAACTGAGTGGGAGATAAGACTCCTCCTTGGGGAACAACCTGTTTAATTCGCCTTAGTTTAGATTTCCCGGATCTAAATTCTGTGTAGGACTGCCTGCCGGCGAGATAGCTGGCGATCCACTTCACAATATGCGACGGAAGTGATGTACCGCAGATGTCAGACAGTAGAAACGAGTGGCTGACAGTGTCGAAAGCCTTTGACAAGTTTAATGCCACCAGAATCGTTAATTGACAGGGACGTGTTTGGTTGAGGCCATTAAGTATTTTTGATTTTTGGATGTCATCCAATGCCATCGTGGTGCCGTGCATCCTTCTAAAGCCATGTTGGTGGTCGTCCATCTGAATGTGAGTCGCAATTATAGGGTGGAGCAGCTAGGGTCTTGGCTACAGAAGACAAAAGTGTAATAGGACGATATGATTCGCCTAGTGTTGAATTTTTTCGTGGAATAGAATAGAATAGAATAGGTATCACTCTCCTTTCTTCCAATATTCGGGAATGATAGACGATGAGATGGAGAGGTTGATCGTTGCCGTTATGTATTCAATTGCTCGTGTGTCAAGATGTTTGAGCATTACCATTGATATACCTATACCGTCCAATTTCCAAGGGCTTTGGAACTCATCGCTCTTTTTACCGCTGCTGCAACTTCCTGAGATGTAAATTGAAGTTCCTGGTCAGCTGGACGGTTACGAATGCTCCTAGTAATGATGCAGTTAAGTCTATTAGGAGGTGGATTTTCGATAAACTGTTTATTAAAGTTGTTGGCGCATTTTGTTGGGTCATTAACCGTAATGCTGCCAAATTGGATTGCAACATGCCCTTTGTATTTGTTTGGGTTTGTAAGGGCCCTTTCCGTTGACCAGAGCTTATTGACGCCCGTTGTTAAGTTGAAATTGTCGAGGTGAGAGTTCTATTTCCCTCTCCTTTGATCTGCTACCTATTTAAATATATCAAGGTTTAACTCCTTGATCCTTGGATCGTCCGGGTTAATGCTACATATGCGGTCTCTATCATCTGCCAATCTAGCTGCTGAAGTAGGGAAATTTGGTCGAATTTTGGGTATCCGTCCTGGTGGGATGAACTTTGTTATCGCTTGCTGGAGTATGTGCCTTACATTTGGTTCGGCCGTGCGCACGTCAGTTGGAGTTGGTAAGGCAGCGAAAGCCGTGCTGGTGTGCAATCCGCTTTATTATGGTTGATTAACATGCGGGGATCAGCAAACTGAGTATTTAATGGTTTGTCCAATTTTATTAGGATTGGAAGATGATCCGAGGATAACGTCAGGACTGGTTCCCATGGAGCATCATTGATAAGTCCAGCGCTGACAACTGAAATATTGGGCGAGCTGGAACATGTTCCAGAAATACGAGTGAGCGTGTCGTCGTTAAGTGGACAGAAGTCTGACGCGTCAAGTTGTTCGGCTATGGTAGCCACTCTAGCATCGTCGGTTAGAGTGCCACAATTCGTGATGGGCGTTGAAGTCACCAAGTAGGAAACGATATTGGATTGGATTGCGAACGAACAGTGTTCCGGATTGTGAAAGAGCAGGTGAATATCTCGGACAGACCCGTGCCATTGGAAGTTACAACTATTAAGCAGCAAGCAACTGATAAGCCAAGACGGAAATCGCGACGAAAGCTATTAGCGACGATTAGGACCGATTAGTGAGTGGCGCCGAGATCTCAACGGTGGGCGGAAGTTGCACCTTGTAGCGTGAGACGGATCCAAATCAAGTGGTGGGCGACATCGGGGGAGCCGACGTAAAAACTCGTAGGTTGAGGTTGCCGCCCTTAGTAATTAATCAGGTATTTGAAACATTTGAATTTAATTAAGTGATAGCTAGTTAGAGTGAGGTTTAGTCGTAAGGAAAAGTTCATAGTGAAGGCCGACACGTTAGCGTTAAGTTTTAGGTCGAGATACATATATGTATTCGAAAACACGAATATCACACGAAAGTTTCTCCATTTTTGTGAAGTGCGCTAATTCGTCGGCGGAAGCGGGGCGCTTGGAGTGTGCGTATCCAACGTTCCATATAAAAGTTACGCAAATTGCAAGCGAGGCTTTCGGTGTGTAAGCTTGCCGTTAAGAGTTGGTCACCGGTGCGGTTTTTCGCGTTTCGACCCGCCCAAGAAGGGCCTCCTTTTTTGAAACGCGTGGCGCCCACGCCCGTCTCCTTGTGCTAAGCAGGCACAAATCAACCCTCCGGTTCCAACTGTCGCAGGAACGAGTACACCACGGTCGATACTGTCGTATGCCTGCGTAAAATCAACTAAGATTTGGTGCAAGTCAACGTTGTATTCCTAGCACTTTTCCAGGGTCTGCTTGTCCCTGAAAAGCTAATCGATTGGAGGTCGGCCAGGTCAAAAATTGCCTTCATATTCGCCAATTCGTTCTTCGTACGGGTTTACTCTATTTTTCAGAATTTTCGTAGGACGTACAGACAGTGAGATGCCTCTGTAATTCTCACAAAGCAATTTATCTCCCTTTTTGTGGATGGGACAGATTATGCTAAAGCACCAATCTTCTGGGATCACTTCATCCTCACAGATTCGCAGAGTGGTTTATGTTTTGCATTTAACCCCTTCCATCCGATTTTAGCAGGTGGAATCCCATCTACACACGGCGCTTTATTTGGTTTGAGTAACTGAAACGCGAGATTAATTTCGTCTACTGTCATGGATTGTGTATTAGGGCCATGATCGATCATATCACCATCCATTGGGGCTGCTTGTATGAAGACGTGGAGTATTCAATTGCCCTTACACCTTATTGGGCATAGCGAGTCAACTGTTCCTTGTAGCCCAGCTGACGTTTTGTTGACATAAACTAAATTCGAGGAATGCAGTTTCCAGCATACACGTCTTGTTCCCTCATTTAGCCGGCTACCTGTGGCAAGTCGGAAGATGCTGTGGCTTATTATTATGCCCGCACCACAGGGGGAAGGCAACAGAAACATCCATGGTCACGAACGTCGTCGTCGACGGGATTCGAACCCGAAATGCCGCATTGAGCTACCGGTCGCCCATCGTATGTTGATGCTATCGGTGTCGCTGATGATGTTCCATCCCTGTCTTTAGAGGGGCCAGTCCTGGGTTGATAACCATCCTTAATTGTGTTCATTAGTCTGTACGCTTGTCTGGTGTTTCTATTAGGTTATCATTAATGATAAGTAAAGCTCGTCAAAGAATTTTCGTTTCTTATGTCTAATTATTATATTTGATTTTCGCCGCAGCTCGTCATATTTTTCTTAGCTCTAGTTGAACGCTGGATACATTGTCTGTAATTTTCATTCTTTGCGTCAAGTGAATTTTACCATTCCTCGCCGAACCAGTCATTTCGCGTTTGCCGGGCTTTATGTCCCATAACCTTATCTGAGCCTGCTTGATAAAATTTTTAGTTGTTCCCAAAACCCGTGTACACCTGTGCTGCCGATGTTGTCTAGCATAGGTGTCTGTTTTTTCTTTTCGAGGGTGGCTGTATATGTCTGTGACGTAGCATCGTTCAACACTTTGTCAACAGGAAAAATTTTGGGAGGTATGATTTTTGATTGGTGCACTGAAGAGATCCTACACCGATAGGTTCTTTTTAATGGTGGTCGGAATCGCAATCTGCTCCTCACTATGTTTGGAAATCCGACATGTTTGTAGTTCATCTCTTGCATATGAGGAGTTGGTCAATCTGGTTGACGATGCGCGTATCCGGAGACTTCCAGGTTTACTTATGAATGCGTTGGTGCGGAGAACATGTTGATTTTAAAACAAGGTTCTTACTGCATCCGAAGTCGATTAGTCGTTGACCGTTTTCATTGCATTCTTTGTGGAGGCTGTGTCCTCCTGTCATTCCCCGATGCAAACTTTCGTTCCTAACTTTTACAGTGAATTCTCCGAGCAGTATTTTGACATCTTTTGTTTGAAGTGAATCGAACAATGTCTCCAGGCGGTCGTAAAACTCGTGTTGCACTGCTTCAGTGGGGCCGTGCACGTTATTAGCTAGAGGTTGAAAAATCGAGTCTTAATGCGAATCGCACACAACCTTTTATTGATGGGTTTGAAGTCAATAACGTGCGATTTGAGGTGATTGTTTATGATGAACGCAACTCCAAAATCCTTGTGTGCAGATGGTTTAGAATAGTCCGTTAAACGTTTGCGTGGTCGTCGTCATTGATCCATCCAACCAAAGATTTTTTTTTCAGGTTTCTTGACATGGAGTAGTTTTTACAAGGATGGGATGTCGGCCCATCGCTAAACCATATTAGAGGGTAATCGATTCTTAAGTACGTATACTTAATTCAATTCAATTGACGGGCACGGTGGCCGTGTTCTTTCGATCATCGCTCTACGATCTAGAGCAAGCGGTCGCCAAATTCCGGCCCACGAGTAAATATTATTTTTGACATGAACCAATTAAGAAAGACTAAAATTTATAAATATTTAAATATTTTTTTTTTTATATATTAGCAAAAAAAATTGTTTGAATTGAATTTAAATCAATGTCAAGTACTTAATAGTGTGGTTGTGATGCCACACGATTCATTAAAATCTTGATAAATGTTTCTCGAAACTGTAAGCTCGTATCGTTTTGATCGATTCGAGGCAACGAAACAGAGGCATTTCCTTTTGTACTAAAATAATAAAAACGTGTACGTCGTCAACCGAACGGATTACGGTTGGGAGAACAATTTGTAAAGTGTAATGTTGTAAACAAAAAGCGAGGAAGCAATTCATTTATTTTGTAGCGGTGCACGTGCGACTAATTTAGCAATTATTACGTTACGAATAAGTAACGATTGTAACACTCTTACTGTTTTATTATTCACTTATATCTTATCATCCTTCAACCAGACTATACTACTATACTATTGTATAAACAATTGACCAACATTTTAAGTCAAAAGCCTCAATTCATCGAAAACTACCGCTTATTTAAAGTTTCATCTGTAGGGGAGGTAGGGGATCCTTGGGCCAGATCTGGCCAATCCTTAATACCAGTTGACCAAAATTTCAAGTCGCTGGCTTCATACTATCATAAGTTATCGTTTAGTTTCAGTTACAACTAATTAGATCTTACTACCAACATCCGACCAAATTTTAAACTCGCTAGCTTCATCCTGCCGAAAATGATCATAGTTCAGTAAAATTTCAATTTTTGTCAATTTTAGGGGAAGGAGGCGTTTCTTTGGCCCGATTACGCTCATCTTATTAGAACTCAGGCAGCTTCTCATCTGTAATTTACGTACCAAAAATCAGCTCTTTACGTCAATTGGTTCAAGAGTTATAGACGAAAACCCTGAAAAGTAGGGTAATGCGGGGTTCTTTGTAAGAAAAGTACCCTTATTTTCAAACTGATCAATCACATTTTTACAAAAAAGTACAATATGACCCTTCCAAGTCATCTGACAAAGTTACAGCTTTCCACGTTTATTCAATTGGGAGTTATAGATACATTTAATTATTTTCAATATGTAGAGGATGTAGATGCTCCCTTGACCGGATCACGCCCATTTTCAGTACCAACCACCAAGATCATACTAGGAACATTTGACGAAAATTTCAAGCCTCTAGCTTTATTATATCGAAAGTTATCGTGCGAACGGACGAACAGACGGTAAGACAGACATGGCTAAATCGAATCAGGAGGTGACCCTGATCATTTATATATATGCATTGCTATACCTGTTACATATTTTCGTCGTGACAAAAACCATATACCCTATACTTATAAAGTCTAGGGTATACAAATGTATATTATCACGTTTCGAATGAACGAAATCGATATGGCCATTTAGTCACTAGACACGTACCGATTTTTTTACTGGGTTAAGGACGAAGTAAATGGACTGTTAAAAAAACGCGCCTAAAGAAGCCATTAGAAACAAGTGCGTTAACCTAGTACTCGTTATAAGTGGAATCATCGTCAAATGGATTCTGCCGTTCAGACCACAAACACGTACCACTCAAAGGCTCTCAAATGTTCACCCAACACACAGCAAAATGAAAGTTTCCATTGATTGCAATGAGGCTGTGCATGAACTCGCCACGTGGAGCATATCCTCAAATGTTTACCGAAATGAAACTTTTTTGCGGCTTTAACAGGATCAGCGATCTCTTCGAAGGAAATTTGATATATGTAAATACTTTTCCATAATATAGGCAGACCGTCAAGTGCATCCGAGCCCAGCAATAACAAAATCGGACCAATATGGTGGAGATTGTGGTACCTTGGCAAATGCGTATAACAAATACTTTCAATACAATTTTGAATTAAATCGTCAGAACAACGGAACATACATACATACTCGTACATATATACATAATTATATGTGTTCCCGCCATACAACCTACCGAAATTTTTTATAGTACGAGTATGTGTAAATTTCTCTTATTTTTTTTACGTTTCCCAATTTTCCTCAACTGCAAAGTATTAAGTACGTATTCAATATATTCAAAGGCCAACAAACCCATCATCCATCTTGAAGCTTTCCGTTTCAAATTCAATTTTCTCGATTGTTATTGTAAGTTATTGGCATATCCTTGCGAGTGTACTGTCGGATGTGAAAACGGGTATTTTCAACAACATTCAGTCGGCCCATATATATTTTCTGTGGTTTCTCTCCCGACACTTTCATTATTATTTCCTCCACCTCTTTGTTTTTGTTTGATCTTCGTTCAATTCCAGCTCGCCACTTCTTATATTATGTAGGGTTGTCCCTGTGTTCTTTTCCCTATTCCCAAACAAGGAAAAAAAGCTGAAGTTGAGGATTCAGTTAATATTTTTTTTTGTGTTTAAGATAAAAAAAAACTTGTCTGTTATCCCACGCCAGATGCCCCACTTTAGCAACCACTCATCGAAAAGGTGGACTCAATGAAAACAAGTCCTTATTCATGTTCACCACCCCCACTGAATGGTAACCTGTTTCATGTCGCTGTAATAAATAAAAGCCCATTTCAGTCTGAGAATTTGGAGAAAAGAAAATGGTGAAATATGGAAGGTAACCACCTGCCAGAGTAATGTCATTTGTTACGTCCTTGTGGGCCTATTGGCGGGACAAGCAACAGAAAAAAAAATATTTCGTTCAACACTCTGTTCTGTAATTTGACGGTGACGAAGAGATGGGAAAGTGAACGCTATGGGAACTGGTGATTCTATTTGTGTGTATTTCATTGATGTCATTTTGAAGACATTTCGACAGGAGCAAGTGCGAGTCAGTGCCAAATACGGATAACAACTTTTTTCAAGGAATAATGGAATGGAAGTCGTGGAAGTTAATTTTGAAGACTTGTAATACGAAATTCCGTTTTGCATAACCGATTCTGAATGACAGATTAAAAGTAAATGGATTGGAATGTAAGTCGAGTCAGTTTTTCAGCTTTTAATAATCGTGTGATGAGACTACATTTTCTTTAGATGATTTTCAAAATGAAGACATGTTACAAGAAAAATGACTCTCTAAAATTAATAAATTTAAATTGTCCATTTTGAAACATTTTTATATTGATTCATATTGACTCCCATCTGTTTATTAGTACTGATGTTGATAAACAGTTATCCTATCTTTGTTCTTTGTAGCTTCGAAAATATGAACCACTTAACAGTCGGATTTTTTTAAGAGATGGAGTCAAAATATTGTCACCTCTTATTTTCTTTTTATTTGACTGTATTTATTAATTCAAATACAAAATTGGGTATGAAATAAGTATAAATGTATTTGCAACATATATTACCTGCCTCTAAAATGCAAATAAAAACTGCATAAAAAGTAATCAAATTATAACAAGCTATAGTACAAATACATGTTACACATCACGTACGAAATGCAACGGCGATTTGTGAAGGAGTAAATACATACTGTTATAGAACAAATACATGTTACACACCACGTACGACGGTAAATAATCGGGCAAATCACCATCTACAAGTCAAAACAAAATTTGCCCGAACGATTGAGAGAGAGAGAGCTCGTGCAGTCACAGTTTCAATGGACCAATTTCTATAAAGGACTTGTTTTCTGATTTTTGGATCTTTTTTTCTGATTTTTTAAGAAACGCTATACTGTGCGGTTCCGATCCAGTAGAATGTAGAATGATCCAGCAAAAGTCATTTCTTGAATCATAATTTTTTCTGGTTCATTAGGGGTCCATGTTACCCAAAATACTCTGACAGCTCACAGAGACACAGTTACCTGCGGATGTGTTTTCAGTTGTGTCGTAATCTTCAGCTAGGCGGTTGCAGTTTTTGACGTGATAACGTCTTTGAGGAGTATGTTGAAAAAGCTCGGGACGGAAGTAGAAATGCTTTAAAATCTGTTTGGAGATCTCAGCGCCCATGTGATAAATTTTCCTTTGAAAGCTTATTGTATATTCTAACCAAGCTTTATCCTAAATCCCATCCAATAAATGTTGTCAAAGATAAACTGGGTTGCCGCTGCAGTACCCGACTTTTTGTACCGCTCGCCGCGCCGGTCGTTGTAAGCTTTAGCCAAGCCCCCATCCAATAATTATTGCTATTACCACCGCATCATGGACAGGAAGCGCTGCAATCGTGTTAATTAACAGCCGTTGATTTTCGTTGGGATGGCGGCGCAGGCGCAAGATCAAGAATTAACAGCCGTCGATTTCCTTTGAGATGGCGACGCAGGCGCAGGATCAATCACTAACAGCCACTGATTTCCGTTGGGATGACGGCGCAGGCGCAGGATCTATATCTCATGCCGGAATTTCAATGTCGGCATCAGCAGCAGCAGCGGCAGAAGCAGCGGCAGAAGCAGCGGCATCGCCTGTGTTTAGGCTAATTAGAATGCACGCATTTGCCGAACTAGGCCTGAACCAGATTGAACGCAGAAAGCAGCGGCAGCGAACAATAACAACAACATGCAGATCTGATTTCGCCGCTGTCGCTCTGACATCATGAAATCAGATCAGCAGATCTGCATGTTGTTGTTATTGTTCGCTGCCTTGCTGCTGCTTTCTGCGTTCAATCGGTAGGATCTATCGGCACGCTGGAGAAACTTTTGAAATGTGAGAAAGAAATAAAGAGATTTTAAGCAATAAGGTGTCGAACGCAACATTGACATCAAGAGCAATTCCGACTTTATACCATCTATGAAGCGGAATTTTAATCTCGACTGCGTCTCCGACACCTCAATAACATTGGGAAATACTTGTCTGGATACAACATTAACCAGACATATTACTGTTGCAATAATACGATTCGTATCGTATTTTTCATATCATCGGCCAATACTGAATCTCTTGTACACTCCAGCCAGTTAAAATTGGAACTACCCTAATAAAAAATAATACAAAATAAAAAAAATCGTTTAATTTAAATTGCATCGATTCAATGACTTTATCACGCAAATACTTGCCGAAGGCACTGCCCGTCGATTTTTTTTTCTGAGTTTGTGTCGTTGCAGTATTTGAAGAAAAATTCAATTCAAATATCTGACAGTTGATGTTTCTACATGGATCATAGCCGTATTCGAGACAAGTGATGATCCATGGGCCTGGAACGGAACTAGACCATTTTCCTCATTTTGGTGTTTTGGGACCGCGATAAATTTTTCAAATGCTTGCGTTGCATTTTGTTTAAAATTTAATGTTTTTTTTAAATTCATTCAAATCTAAAGTTTTGTTTCGATTTCGATTAAATTTAGATAAGACATTGGACCTTCAGAGTAAGGGGAAGGTCGCTGTCTACATTAGATTTGATGGGAAATCACTCCCATCTCCCTTTTCCACCTCCTTCAAAGAAATATTTAGATTTGTCAGTAGTTTCATTCTGATTTTCATAAAATTTTAGGACTAGACCTTTAAAATTGGATTACTTTGAATTACTTTTAAGGGATGGGGGGGGGGGGGGGATAACAGGCATGGGCATGGGTTTTGAAAATTTCATGAAGACAGTTACAGTAGACAGTTTTTCTTTGAAGGTCTCATATACTTTCATCCTGTTTGGAATAAAACTGTAGGTAAATTTGCTGATTTTCTATTAAGGGTGAGAGTTGGGAAGGGCGTGGTTTTCAGAAGTAGACAGTAACCTTCTTTAGATTTCGAGGTTTAATTTACAAAATTTCACCAAGATCGGATAAGGAAGTATATAGTTTTGGTAGCTTTACTTTTAGAGTAAGAAAGGGGATGGGGTAGTTTTTTGAAATAAAATGTGGACAGTAACCTTCTTCCAGCCTTGGAGGTATACAAAATTTCATCAAGATTGGAGAAACCGTAGATGAATTTGCAAGTTTCCTTTAGGCGTGTTTTTTTTTTAATCTTATATAAACATTAATCTTCCCTTCTTTTGAAGGTCCAATATAAAAAATTTCGTCAATATATGAGCAAAAACTATAGGTAAAACAAAAATGAAAATAAAAATGTAAATTTATTTTAAGGAGTGGGAAAGGAGGATGAAATTAATTTTCAAAATGCCGTAGAGACAGCCAACTTTCCCTTGTTCTGGAGGTCCAATATTCAGAATTTTATCAAAATCAAGTTAAAACTATTGATTTTTAAGCGAATTCCCTCTGAAAAAGTATGCAATTTCATAAAAAAAAAACAATTGTCCACTTTTAAAAATGTGAAACCGTGACGTCATGCGAATAGAGAGCGAAAAAACTGGCACACTAATTTGCGTAACCTTCCATGGTTACGCCCCACAGTACCTATAACACAAACAACCATGGCTATGGCGCAATTTGAGCCCACGAGAGTCAGTATGATAAGACATCATACCACAGAAGAGAGAGTTAGAAGGAAATGAAAAAGATCGAGAGAAATGAAGTAGGTAATTCGGCACAAAAGTGGAAGTAGGAAGGGGGATGGGGGGTTAGGGGGGTTAGACATCTCATGTGTCGGCTATATGGACCGAGCGGGAGTTCCGCGGTAGAGAGGCGAAATGGAATGTTATAGCTCGCAAAGGAGAAGTATGAGGGGGACTGTGAGTTTGGCATCTCTTGTGCTTCTATACGGATTGAGCAGGTGTTGCGGAGAAGAGGGAGTGCGTCTCTCTGCTTTTCATTTTTACGAGTGAAATTACTTCAAGTATGATAGATTAGTGTTGAGTATATGCGGATTGCTCCCCCATAGATTCTCTATGCATCATATTGACGCCTCAACGCACTGAGCTTTCCGATCCAGATTAAAGTTTAGGCTAAAATATAAAGTTTCTCTGTAGCATAATCTTATAAGCACTTTATTGAGAAACTCACTTACAGTCGATGAAAATCATACCAAGTAATAGGTTGTGGATTGATAATTAACCCTCGGACATGGGTCACGTGGCCAGACCTTTTTTGATTTGAAGTGTAATTTAAACTTTTCTCGGTTTGGAATAGCGACTTAAAATGCCACGTACCCTCATAAAATTTGGTTAGCTTTTGATCTGATAATTATAATAAATAAGGACACGCTAAAATGCCCAAAGGTGGGCACTGTGACCATGAGATCTAGTATGCCATAGCCTTAAACTAATCCAAAAGACCCTCAACCAGCCTGACGAAGGCCAGGAGGTCTTTTTTGGGAGGCTTTTAACGACCATGGAGCTTACGATGGAATCTCCAAGAAACAAGCACCTGGAATGAGCCACCGATGGGCGTTCGCAGAGAAGATGTTTAGTTGTCTCAGTGTCTTCCAGGCGAAGCTTGCATTCCGTCTCAGTGGACAGACCCATTTTATTGAGATGATATCTCACCCAGTGGTGTCTTGTGAGGTAACCAACGATTAACCTCAGATCCGTTCCGCGCAGGCGGCTAGTTTATGGATTTGTAAGATCTTTGGACTGACGCAGTCCAGGGAGATCATTCCAGTGACGCAACCTTTCCTTTGCAGACCATTGCTTAACCAGCACTCTGGTTGTAGCCCATAAATTTCACTGAAGAACTTTGGCTAGGGAGTTCATCAACAGCTTGGTTATCTTGAATACTCTGATGGCCTGGTACCCAACATAGAGTAACCCGATTGGTATTTGTGAGACACTGAAGGGTACCAAAACACTCTTTCACTAATTTCGAAGAAAGACCCTTAATGGCTGCCTGGCTGCCTGTGCAGATAGTAATGTTAGCGCCATTAAGTTGCTTGTGCAGAAAGAATATCTCTAGCGCAGGTCTCGATGGCATGGATCTCGGCCTGAATATGCCAGGCCAGATGCCCATGGCGATTGAAGTCCTGGTGTTCGGTCCAAATACCCCAGCACCAACTCCCTGATCCGTTTTTGACCCATCGGTAAACCACATGGTACACCTTGGGTCAGGACAGGGATTGGCACTATCCCATTTCGAGCGGTATGGAATGGAGTCCGAAATTTTTTTTAACGAGGCAAAGTTCCGTAGTCATGTAATTTGATCTCGAACAGATCTGCAAGGAATCCGCACCTTTCGATCTATGAAACAATCCGAGTAAAAAGATATATACACGGATATTTATAAGGACATTGTGATGTACACATCACATTCGTAACACATCTGGCCTGGCCAGACCTACTTGCATTTTGTATGAACAATGATTTAATTTTTCATTTACCGCAACTTTCACATTTTCTAGGTTTTTTGACATAGTTGGACCGATTCTTTCTTTCTGTGTCGTATCACCGATTCGTTGCATTGATACGATATACTTCATTTATTTTAATGATGACCAAACTAGCCCACATCGTCTGTACAAGACAAAGCTGTGCCAATACGTGACATATGGAATTTTTCCAGACGGGAGTTGTTGCAGTCTTCCATTCGATAGAACGTCAAAAATCAATCAAAATACGAAAATTGTCATTTTGGACAGATATCTCAAAGTGCGATATGTTTAAAAAATACAATTTCTATACAAATACAATACAAATTAATGTGCTGGTCAGACCACACGTGTTACAAATTTAACTACCAAAATACATGTTTGTTTCAGTTGGAGGCTTAAGATATAAACTTGTTTAAGTTCTACTCTGACTGCAGTATCTACGTATAATTAACAAAAAATGCTAAATAATTTAGACTGACCTAATTCCACAATACACACTCTCTTGAAAATTGCCCACTAAATCGCAAAAATAAAAAAATCCATTTTTTAGCACAGAAAATTTGCTATAAAATATTATTGCGACTGAAATCTATATGAATGAAGCCACAATTGATTTGCAATCACCATTCCAAGAAATTCTTGTCCATTTTTTTGCCATGTCAATAAATTCATTCATGGCCTGCATTAATTATATCGTTGTCTACCTATCAAATCCAATGGTTGTCTATGCTACAATAACTGTGGGCCTGGAATAAATTTAAAATTTGATATCCGCTGATTGATATGGTTGAATGATTGATATTGATTGATATGAATTTTCTTTAAAAGGTTTAAAGTAGTGTCTAACTTATAGTAAGTACATATATTCTGTATGCCTCTTTTAAGTTGAGACAAGTTGGAAACTCAGATTTGGGTTTCGTTTAGGGATGTTCTTAATTAAAAAAATTGAGAGAAAATTTAAGAAGAACTGGAACTATTTCATAAGGGCTCTATGTTTGTTGGGTATGTGTATGAGGAGGTCATTTGCTAATGCCAATTTTTTATTGCAGTACTGTCATCCTAATGTTAAAGTATTTGCAAAATGCTCCTACAGTCGATGGAAGTCTTATAAATCGATATCTGCTTCGTAAAATAATTCTTCAACCTGTGCCACAGAACGATACCACACAACTTATATGGCTCTTATATTTCACACGGGCGCGACCCCTTTCCGAACGCAAGTGGACGTCTGGCAGAAATTTATCGCCTTCCCGTCTTCGTCTCGTTTTTGCACAGCGCTTCAGATTGAGTCTTCAAAAATGGTATGGTTGAATCAAAAACGCGTACCACACATGTAGCAAGGTTCTAATCAATTCAGTGGCGTAGATGGATTTTGTCGACGAGAGGGGATATGTTGTCGGCACTGAAATTGTAACATGCGTTCGGGGCAGAATTCGAGCCCTTAACCTTTTTTGTAAAAATCTACACAAATACCAACCTCTACAGTAGTAGTGAAAATAGTGTAAGTAGCAAACCACCCACAAAAGAGTTAGCTGATGACATGCCTGCAAGAAATCGCTACCGAAATAACCAACACAAAAGCGATTTTTTGTGGGACAACAAACACAAGCAAACTGAATGATATAATGTACTTAGCCTTACCAAAAAGCAGATGGGATTGCTGCAATTTATGTATGGTAATTGTTTTGGTACCGACAACCATATCAATATCTGAAAACTATGGCACCGTGACCGTTTGTTTTCGGTATTTCCTGATTCTCCTTGGATTGCTTATGTACTTTCATAAATTCCTCACTCTCACGATTTATTTTTTTTCCCTCGACGATGCAATAGTTGACAAAATTTTCCCTCGAAGGCTTGATATTCGTTTAATAACCTTCAGGAGAAAATGGCTATGATGGCTCAATGGGTACAGATTTGGTCTCATAATTCGTGCGGTTTGGGATCAAGCTCAGCCACGAGCATTTACTTTTTTCTCACCTTGATAGCCCTCGGTGAAACCAGACATGACCACCTATGAGTAATCCGGAATTTTACTTGTAATATTGTCGTATCGAATTGGGTATTGCACCAATATTTTATCTAGATAAATCCGCATTTTTCCTCTTTATTGGATTCTAGAGTGGAGAGAACTGTGTTATGTTCGTCAGTTAAGGAAGAATAGAGATAAAAAATCACACGCATGGGACACGGTGAAAACTGATTTTTTTCCCGATGCCCTATACCTTTTAACTGAAAGATTACAGGGTAGTGCTGCCAGGCAATTAACCGGTTAGATACCCGAGATTGGTTTTGCAGAAATTTTTCAATATATCTTTGAAGCACTCATTGAGAGCGAGTATGCATCTGTGTGTATTTAAAGAGGGTGTCATTATAAGGGGCGCGAGACCACCTTGCTGATTGAACAATACACTAGATTTTAAAAACTAACGGTACCATGCGCGTTTTAAATTATTCACTTCGATTTCACTGACCACATAAAGTCACATAGACCTTACGTTGGGCGCTGAGCATGTTCAAATCTATTCGTCCAATTTTCGATTATTTCCAAATTTTTACTGACGCGAAAGGTAGCTTCCAGATAGCGTGTGTTGACCTTAAGAGCCCGCGCAGACGGCAAACTCTTTAGTTTGCAGAAAAACTAAATAGTTTAGTTAGAAAAATAGAGCACGCGGTGTTTTGTGAGACCGCGCTCACAGCGATTACTAAATAGTTTAGTTTGCTGTTTGCGCGGTCTCATAAACTGCCGTTTGGTTCTATTTTTCTGACTAAACTATCTAGTTTTTCTGCGAACTAAAAAGTTTGCCGTCTGCGCGGGCTCTTAAGGTAGATTAAGGTAGCCTGATGTTAAGGTCCTTAAAGGTTTCGATTTTTGTTTCTGTCGACTAACAATGACATGCGCCCATTTTGATTGCCCATTTCAGTTTCATTAACTTGGTCAAATGACGCCTATCCCACATTGGACGCCAATTATATTTTCGGCTGTAAATTTTCTCTGATTTAGCCTTAAGGTAGCCTTAAGATATCCTTCAAGTAGCTTATGCCTTATGGAAAAGTCTAAAGAGATTTCGGTTATGTATTATGACTGATGCCATTTTTTCTACCATTAACAACACGAAGACTAGTCAATTTCTACAACAGTTTCAAAACCTACCTTTTTTAAAGTCGCTTTTATAACAAAAACAAAAGATTTTTGTGGTGAAATATTTAAGTCGGTTATGTGAAAATAAATGCCTATTTGGGAGGTACATTTCAACAAATAAATGAAGAGGACATTGACATAAGCGTACAGAAGTACAGAGATTTCGAAGCTAAATACGCATTTTAAATGAGTAAGCTAAAATATTACAAGCGATTTGCTATTATAGAAAAGCTCCTTAGGGGTGGTAGGGGGCTGGTCAATTTCGCCCCTCCCCCTATCTACGCCACTGAATCAATTATCAAACTTATCGTTTATTGAAGAGTACAATTTTAGTTTCGTACGTAAAAACAGTTATTTTCCACAAATTAATGATTTAATTTGGGTTAGCGGAACATTCCTGATTTTTCGGGCGACGCATAATTTGTCTCATCTTTGACCAATAGTGGGTTTAGTATCCTTCATAGGGCCGACCTCGAAAAATTACGTTGAAGACCAAGTGGGGTGTAAATGCACCCCAACTTTTTTGTTTTATAAAAAGGACAACAAATATTTTAGACAAATGATTTTAATTTTGTATTTTGAAAAATAATCTAGGAATAAAACTGAAATTAAAAAACCGTGATATCCATAGTACAGAAATAACTATCACATTTATTACAAACGATTCTGATTTTGGTACAATCTACATTCAAGTAATGATTGTACCGAAAATTTCAAGATCACCTGTACCGCAACGAACAAAATTAAAAATAACTCATTACGGTGTGTAGCAATTTATTTCAACTTTTTTTGTACGATGTAAGAGGCATATTTAAGAAACATACCTCAGAAGAAATTCAATAGGAAATTTTTTTGTAAGAAGATATCCTAAGAATTGTCAGTCTGGGGTGCAGCTGCACCCCGCTCGGGTTTATGAAGGATACTGAGATGATTGTGCATGGAAGGAGTTCCAGGGAACATGGGTTCCACTCGCTACGCGAGCTTCGGCTTAATGGATTGCAAACCTCAATATATAGCCCTAGAACGCTGTCTTCGCTCTGTACGCTACAGCGGTAAGCCACTATTAGCTACAGCGGTAAAACCACTTTTAGGCAAGACGCGAACCACGATGTGTCGCCCTGTGAAATGGGAATATACCGCATTAGAACTTGCTAATAACTGATGATCACTGAGCTTGCGCTCCCTGATGAAGATTAACATGTCGCCACAATTACCTATTCGTCGTATGTGGCCAACCTCTTAAGGTTAGATTTAACGAAATGATTCGCAAAACTGTTGCGCGAGGAAACTCACCCGTGGCCAGTCTGACAGTTTCGGGCGAGGAACACGTTCACACTACGCGCAATTTTTCCTCGCGCATAAGTTTCGCGAGTTGTTTCGCTTAGTCGAAACACACCTTAAAGAACATAAATTCCCCCAAGGGGAAATAAATGCTCACCGGTTTCGAGCACTAACGCGAGGCACGTCTCATCAGACGCCCCCGCATCGAACCTCGCATTAGTTTAACAGGCGTGACTGGGAACGACCTGGTCGATGTTGTTTCGCCTTATATGGACCGACCAACACAACATGGCTTTGAGTCATATCTTAACAAAAAAGCTTCTTTTTGGCTTAATGCGAAAATTAAAATGCCGGCAGAATCAATAGCACTAACAACAGCCGTTAGAATGCACGCATTCCTCTTGCAAATTACTTTGGGCAGCAGCAGCAGCTTGAGCAAATCTAGTTTTTCGCGTAAAATTCCAAAAAGCTGCTTTAGTGGCGTGACCTAGCGGCATGCTGGTGAATCCGCAAACCTAGGATGATATTATCGTTGTCAAAGTGCAGCTTCGATTTCTCCTCATCCGGGTGGTCTAGCACCATCTCAGATAGCATAGATTCCACCTTGTGCGAGGTCCTAGCTACTAGCTTGCCCTTCGTGGCTACCGACAGGTGATGCTTCACCTCCTCGTTGGAGGCTCTTGCTGTTGATTCGCGAAACTTGGTAGATGTCATGGTTGCTGATGCTGCTATTATCTTCCGCTTAGCAACATGGTTAGTCTCATTCTGAGACCGATTTCATTTAGCCGCCCCTTGTTGTTGTTGCCATTTCCTCTCCTCGAGGTGCTGGTCGTATTCATCGACGACCGCTTGATATTTATTTCTATTTTCCGCGTCGCGCTCAAGGATGGTGCGCTCCCTTTCAATCCTCGCGATTTTGCGTAGAATGAAAACTGCGCTCTAATACCAGCTCTTTATTATAGCGCTCTCGGTAAAAACATACTTTCGACGGGCGATTGCCATTCCATTGCACGAGGGTGTTCCGGACGACGTTGGCTTATTATGACTAGTAAGCCTCATGCGTCCTTTTTCCATGGGGGTTGTCGAGACCATGAAGTGCATGCTAGCAAATGCATTCTCCGAAACTAGTTTATGTCAACGAAGCGTCAGCTGGGCCACATGGAACAGTTAACGCGCTATACCCCACAAGGGGTTAGGGCAATTGAGTATGGGTGTACTATGACTGGTACCCACCACCACCACCATAAGTATTTCCTCTGCTCTGGCATAGATTTGACCCCTTGCTATTTGAGTGCCTTGTCTGGCACTAACGACATTCCTCCACTCAAACATCGATGATTGCTGTTCAGAAGCCGATTTTCTAGACCTTGAACAGCTTGGCTCCCCACCGGTGTCGGATGTGTCCTATATGTCCAAATTGAAGGACTTGTTACAAGCTTAAACAAGTGAAATCTTTCCACACTGGGTTTATGTTTAAAAATTGTTGTGTCCAAAAACCTAAAAATGTGCTTTGAGAAAAACCCGCTTGATAAAAATTTGGCATGCAATGCTGGAAAAATATTATATAAATTCCACGAGAAAGTCAACGAAGCATCTTTCGTCTTATTAAATTTTTATTCCATAAAGATTGTGAGTGGAGGATGCATAGTTGTCAAAAGTTTAAAGCACCCTCCGCATCAATTATATTATTTTAATGTTTGTTATCTAAAACTCTTTCCTCAAAAACAACGTATTGTGCGGCATGAAGTTTAACGCACAGATGTTCGCGTACATAGTTTATGTTTACGCTTTCAATATTGTCACCACATCTTTTGGCAATAAAATATCCTCAAATGTTACGAGTGAAATGAAAATTTTACCACCCATAAAATTATATTTTATAGTCAATTTCATGACGTGAATATAAAAATATTGTTGACCGTTACAATTCGTAGTGGCAATTCAACTTGACTCGCTTTTCATTTTGATGTGCCCCTACGTTTATCGCTGCAATATTTCCTTTGACAGAATTTATGCTTTATCACCATCTGTACAAGGCCAATGTTCATTGATAGTCTTTTGAGATGTTTTCCATTAACTGCTCTCCTGTGCCTTATTTTTCAAACAAAATAGCCATTTAACCCAGTCAGATAGAGAAATGGAGCGAAAAATCCCGAAGTTTGAAATTTGGCGTGATTGATGGTTGGTACCTGCAGTATGTCATACTAAAAATCCAGGTTGGTGGGCGGTAAGTTGCCTCTGTGGAGCTGGGCTTTTAATTTTTTTCCAATTTGTCTGTAAAGCCTGGAAAATAGTTCGTCGTGGAATGAAAAGTGCCATGCGTTCTCGTATAAAATGCACGTAAGGTTTTTCACCGATGAACCAGCCGAAATTTTTGTATGATTTTTACGGCGCTTTTCATTTCACGACGATCTGTGTACCAGGCTTAACTATCAACTCTAGTGAAAAATGTTTTATAATAATATAAAGTAGTGAAAATTTCCTACAAAAAATGTTTACTCAATTGCCTCAACCCCTTGTGGGGCATAGCGTGTCAACTGTTCCATGTGGCCCAGTTGACGTTTCGTTGGCATAAACTGGTTTCAGAGAATGCAGTTGCCAGCATGCACCTCCTGCACATCCATGGCCACGAACGTCGTCGTGGACGGGATTCGAACCCGAAACGCCGAAACGCAAACATGAGACTGATGCCTCAACATACTGCGCTACTCGCCGCTCGGTTGTTAGTGCAATGCGTGAGATTTTTGTTCTGCTAAATATACTATATAAATATAATAATAATATACCTATATAATATCGGAAGATTTCTTTCTTTTTTTCTTGTATGTCTACTAAGGACACGGTTAAGCTCATAGAGTTCTACAACCTTATCAAAATGTATTGTAGATAGCATTTGTAGGCGAAGTAGGCATACCTTTGGTCAGATCATCCCAATTTGCGGTACCAACCAACTATGTAGATGTTAATAGGAGCATTTTGCCATATTTGTATGTCGCTAACTGTATTCTAGAGTATAATATACCATTTTATGGTCTAGGGTGTAATACATTATTTTGAAGGAAATTTTAAGTGCTTTGATTTGGTCTTCCAGTTTTTTTTTTTGTAGAATCCATAGTTTTAAAAATTATTAAGGAAAACTGACAAAAAGGACTTTTTGTCCCCTCTCCCCTACACTTCCGCACCTCCTGTCATGGGGGACATGGAGCATGGAGCACATATTTAGGAGAGTGTCCCTAACAATTGTTTCACATTTCAAAACCACACGATTTTTTTTCTGATCAGGCTTTTTGGGCTTTCCTAGACTAAAGCCAGACCGAAGCGTATATACCCTAGACTTGTACAGACCTAGTGGTGATACCGAAAGTACCAATTGGCAACGACCATATGCATTGAAAGTGAGATTCCTATACGGCCAGTTTATAGGGGAGATTGGCACTCATTCGGGAGGACCTTGAATATTATCAAAATCAATGAACTAACCTATTCTACAAATATTTGTCGAATTTTTCAAGTCGCTAGCTTCATTCTATCGAAAGTTATTGCTTATTTGAAGTTTCACTTGTAGGGGAGGTAGAGGTTCCTTGGATCGGATCTTGCCCATCATTATCACCCATCACCAATTAGATCACCCTACAAACATTTAAAAAAAAAATGTCAAGTCTCTAGCTTCACTCTATCGAAAGTTATCGCTTATTTCAAGTTTTATTTGTAGAGGAAGTAGGGGTTTCGTTGGTCGAATTTTACGGATTTTGAATATCAGCTAACTGGATCCTACTACAAACATTTGACCAAACTTTCAAGTCAGTGATTTCATTTTATCGAAAGCTATCTCTTATTTGAAGTTTCATTTGTATGGGAGGTAGCAGTTCCTTGATTAGGATCTAATCTTTAATGCCAACTAACTCAATCTCACTTCAAACATTTGACCAAAATCTCAAGTCGCTGGCTTCATTCAATCAAACGTTATCGTTTATTTGAAGTTTCATTTGTAGGGTAGGTAAGGGTTCCTTGAGTCGGATCTTACCCATTTTCAATAACAGCTAAGTAGATCTTATTACAAACATTCTACCAAATTTTCAACTCGCTAGTGTCATTCTACCGAAAGTTATCGTAACTAAATTAATATTTAATTTTTTGAAATTTGTAGGGGAGGTAGGCGTTCCTTAGATCTGATTATGCCCAACTTACTTAAACTCAAGCAGCTTCTCACCTCAGGGTTACGTGCCAAAAATCAGATGTCTACGTCAATTGGTTCAAGAGTTATAGATAAAAAACCTGAAAAGTTGGGTAGTACGGGGCTCTTTGTAAGAAAATTACCGTTAGTTTTCAACTGATCGATTTTATTTTTCCAAGAGAGTATAAAATTACCCTCACGAGCAACCTACCAAAGCTAGAGCTTTTCAAGTTTATTTAATCGGGAGTTATAAATATATTTAATTATTTTACATATGTAGGGGAGGTAGGCGTTCTCTTGGCCTGATCATGCCCATTTTCAATACCAACTAGATTATACTGGCAACATATGGTCAAAATTTCAAGGGTTTAGCTTCATTCCATCGAAAGTTATCGTGCGAAGGGGCAGACAGACGGACAGACAGTCAGGCAGACAGACAGACGGACAGACAGACAGACAGGGCTAGATCAAATCAGGAGGTGACCCTCATCATTTATGTATATTTACATTGCTATACCTCCGGAGGCTTCTTTAAGGTGTTACATATTTCCGTCGTGACAAAAACAATATACCCTATACTAAAAGTCTAGGGTATAAATAGCAACAAACAAAACGTTTTTAAGTGTTAGTGGCCGCCAAAGTGATACAAAATTTCTACAATGCAATTGATGGTGCGTGAAATTGAATCGGAATATTGAGTTCGTCATGGAACTTTATTTTTTAAATTACATCTGAGTCGCGATGGATTGGATAGCAGTGTGTGTCCCCGAAATTTGGATTACGATCATTCGGAGTGTGTCCATTTTATCCCGCATCTAAATGGGCGCTAACGTGTGTCCATCTTAAGACCTCCACGTAGCCTCAGACTGTAGATACTCCTAATAATTTGAAAAAAAAAAAACAAGATTGTTAACGAATAGAAGTCATTTCCACTTGATCGATCAGAAATGGCCCTAATTATTTAGGAAAATTGACCCCGCGAAGATGTTTATCACACATTTCATCAATTTTCAGCCAATCCCGCTTGACATTTTGTCCTCCAAATGAAATGTCACGATTTCGTTTCCTGATTTTCGCAGTTAAAGTGAAGCTCATTAGGTATGTGGGGGTGTCACACAGAATACCGAATATCATCAACGGAATCAATCAGTAGTACAATCACATTAACACAAGGCTATCGTTGAAATCGAAAGCAACCACAGCGTATTTCCTGCGAAAAGAAAATTAATCGAGTACCGAACCACCACCACCTTACCGGCTGTCAGCCCCAAAAGGAATTTTATTAATGGCGACCATAAACCTGACCGTGTCAAGACGTACAGTAAGTAAGGCCAATAGGTTTCGACGAGCTGGACTGATGCAAAAGTAATTATCCTCTGTCAAGAAGCCAAGAAATATTCCCAGCTATTTTTAGACAAATCGACTCTTTTCTGTCATACTATTTTTGGTTCGCGTAATATTTTTCCATCTTTTAAATATGCAGACATCAGCAGCCATAATACAGTATGTGTCATACTTTCCACGGCAGTGTCAGGCACCTTGCACATTTGCCGATGCCGGGTAAGTTGATCAGCTGAGATGACTTCGGTGTGTATTTGGGGTCTTTATGTTGGGGAGTTTACCCCCAATTTTATTTTATTGTTGTTTATGTTTTTGGCAGCAATCGTAACGTAGTAATGTGCTTATGGCGGATATGCTTTATTGAGATGTAAAATCAGAAAAAAAATTAAAATAATCTGCAATGAACTTTCCTGCCAAGATATTTACTTAGATAATAAATAATAAAAGAAATTTTTGCAAGTGCATACGTATGTTTTATGTCGTATTTCAAATGACCTAGAAAATGTTTGGGTGGTTTATTTATAACCGCTCATCTTTGCTCATTTACTCTACTTTTTCGTTTTCTTCAATGATCATTTGTCCAATGACAGTTGTGCTTATGTGTGTTCGAATAATACCCGAACCAGAATGAACGCAGAATGCAGTAGCATCGGCAGCGGCAGCGAAATGTTAAATTATAAAGCACGTATTTCCCATACGCGACCTAGATTGAACGCAGCGGCGACGGCAGATCTGCATGTTGTTGCAGCTGCTGCTGCCGGTGCTGCTGCTTTCTGCGTTCATTCTGGATCCGGCATAACACTTAATAAAGAACAAATGCGTCCGAGAGCGTACGCAGCAGAAGTGAAACTTTGAAGCTAGAATATCTGCAATAATCTTTTTTCATCTTTCTTTCAAGAGATGTTAATTTGACACTTACCCAATTCTGTACATTTTGCACTTATTAGCTGTGTTCATTTCAAATAAACAAAGCTCTATTTCCTTACAAAACGACTGACCGGTCTATGATCCAGGTCTCGTATTGGATTACATGTGGATCAGAGTTGGAAGTCGGTTTATTGAACGTCAACTTGTCTCTCGACAATTGCCTCCTATACGAGTACCTTTCCATACTGAGCCCGCAATTCGCCCACACGTGGCTATTACACATATGCATGGTAGTTGTTTGAATTCACTTCTCACTGATCCAGGTCGTTCGATTCATTCTGGATCTTTGTACGAAAATATTGAACGGGGTTATTGTCTCCGTTGCTCAGAAAAGGAATTAAAATAACTAATGAAAATTCTTGATTCTCAATGTTCTTATACACGTGACGCGTAAACTCGTCAAATGTGTCAAATTTTCGACACCCGTCCCGTATAAAGGAAGGTACTAACCTCCGTTTTTCGTGCGAAATCTCATACAAAAACTGCCAAAAAGCCGGTTCGCATGAAAATGTTCGCTCTTCTCGGTACACAGTTCTTTACACGAAAATCCCATACATAGACAAAAGTCTCCACACTGTTCTGGGCAAATTCCACGCGAAAACAGTTACTTTGCATTTTATTTCGTGTGAAAACCGGTCATTTCAGTGGTGATCGCTCTCTTTTGAGTGAAAAGGGGAAATTCAAGTGTAGAGCGGATGTGTGTAGTGTGCAAGTCTACATTGTCACTTTTTCGTGGGAGAGATAAGTGCAACATTTTCGCACGAAGAGGTTAGTACCAGCCTGAAACAGCAAACGGGTTTACGATAACGCGTAACTTGCGAGCTGACGATGGGCTGGACGGATACTCATTCGCCGTTAATGAGTCGATGAATTCAACATCAAACACTTTAAACAAAAATCATTATTTCAGTACTCGCACATATGCTGTCGAATCGTAAACGCACCTCGTTTAAACACAATGATATTCGTCCGCGTAAACAAAAATTAAGGTTCTAGTAAACGGTACGCGTATACGCGATCGCATAATTTTTACCCGAGTTGCGTAAACACGACTAGTGCTTACACGTACATACATAAGTCGGTTTGACGCGGACGTAACTTCAGAATCGGGTAAACCCTAGACAGACGATTCGCGATAATTATCATTATCAGATAATTATGTTTGCGAAACACGTCTGTCATGTGCTGTTTCACCTGATGATAATTGAATGACATCATTTCGATCGTCATTAACATAACGTCATTACGACTTAATTACGTTCACTTTCAACCGCTCGCCGCACCATTCTTTGGAAAAAATGGAAAGAACAGCTGGTTTCCAGTTGTCATTTGCAAATGTTTGCACGGCAATGTCATCCGTTCACGTCCAAAACCGCACAAATCTTGTTCTGGTTCCCGCTAGTGCTAGTCCCATTATTGGTGTCGACCGTCTGGAGTGTGTTAGAAGGTGTTTTTGTGTGTTTTTGTTCTGCAAATTCTCTTTTCTCACATTCGATACTTTGACAGTTCGAACGTAATTATCTTTTTCACGTGTGTCACTAGTCAACGGTAAACACGTTTGGACTTAATGATCATTGACGCAAACATGTTTAACGACGATCGTCTGTCACGGGTTGCATCGAAGGGAATTTTACTGACGCGGAAATAATGCACACGTCGTTGTGTTTACACAAGGTACTTTTACAATTCGACAGCATATGTGCGAGTACTGAAATTTTGCAAGAAGCATTAAAAACAACCCAAAGTTTTGTTGTAGAGCTCGATATCTTGCAAACCGCATGATGTGGCATGTACAATACATAGAAGTGAGGTTTTTGTTGTTTTTCATGATCTGGAATCGGTTCTATATGACCCAGATCAATATATTCGTGAATACAACTAGAATACTCTTCTTTTAATCCTGGATCTTTTAGAAAACGGCGTTCTAATCCTTTTAGTTGACTCAACGCCTTTGGTAATGATGAGCCAAAGTGACTGGTGGTTTATTAAAGGGTAGCGCCACTTGGTATCGTCCATCGAGATTCCGTTTATGATGAAGTCGGTAGTGTTCCTCGCATTCCGTTTCGTTGCTGGTAGACGTTATAAAATCAGGCTCCTCCTGCTCCCAGAATCTGCTTAGTAGGTCGTCGAGATTCACAATGTTGAAGAACGAACACATCAGTTTGGTCATATGATCAGGTACTGGGTCCATTATAATCCAGCCAAGTGCCGTGTTTTGCGCGACTGGAGTGTTATTTGGTCCTGTTCGCAAACCGTATCGGATTAGTTTAGGATAAATATCCTATCTTAAAAGGACATCGATTGCTCCTGGCTCATTATACGTAGGATCTGCTAATATAAGGTTAGACAGATGAAGATAAGTCGGGAGCACTACCTTCGTTTGTGAAATCAGTTCAGTAAGTGACGATTACACTACAGTATCGAATCCTCGAATGCCTCGAATCCATTATCGTGACAGGATGAGAATGTTAATCGGACTGTTTTATGAGACTTTGTAATTTGTTTGCTACCAAGGCTAGTGATGGTAGCAACCATGGGTGTAGGTTTAAGTCTCATGGTTTGCATAGCGGCTGTTGTTATGAAGCTCGCTTGTGAGCCTGTATCAATTAGTGCGCGTAACACATGATTTTTTCCTAATGCTTGAACCTATATCAAGGCGGTTGACAAAAGTACAAGGGTTTTAGGAGTTTTTGCATGCAAGGATGCAACCGGGCTCGGTACATTGCTTGGGGATCTCACATTGTGCAGCAGAGTGTGGTGTCGTTACCCACAATGTGAGCATCCCTGTTTGCTCGGACATTTTGTCAATATGTTGTTATCAGCTACTGTTTTAAAAGGCCCCAAAATGTACCTGAATTCATTTGAGTGTACTCTTTTAGCTTCCATTCGGTTCAAAGTCTTAACGGTACAAAATCATCGCAACATTATCCTGCAAGCCAGGAATGCAACATTGTGCAACCTCAAAAGTCTAATTTTTAACTGAAAGATTAATTATTGAGGCAAATGGAAAAATATCAGATACGTGTCAGGAGCAGAGGCGTAAAATGAGAAAGCAACAGTTTGATGAATCAGCTTCGCTTCAGAGGTAGCTGTCTCAACCATGGAGATTTAGTTTCAGCAAGGAGTTTTTTACTTTCTTTTTGATTGCTTAATAGAAAATATGACCAGACTTTCTCATGCTTCGAATGCACTTGAAATCAAATTCGCATTTTTCTGAAAATGTCAAGAACTGGATGAAGAAGACCTTCAAAAGTAGGCAGGATCATTTTATACGAATTATCATATTGATATTTCTATGGATTTAATGGAAGAGATCGTGCACCTCAATATCTATGAAGCAAACTTGGGACCTGATACTCTTCCTCCATTTACAACTACTGAATGAACTTCATAAACTGAAGAAGGAAGGTCTGTTCCCCAATATTTGCGTAGCTCTCAGAATCATCTGCACTATTTCTGTCAGTGTAGCTGAAGATGAATGTTCGTTCAGTCTTTTGTATCGCATAAAGAATTTCTTGCGTTCTTATATCTGTCAAAGTCGTTTAACAATCCTTAGAACTTTGGATCGAAATCGGGGCTTGCTCGTAATATCGATTTCGACTCAATCATTGCCATGTTCGCTGAACGAAAAGCTCGTAAGGTGTTTTTCGAATTCCTGCAAAAAGTTAGTTGGCTGTACCAGACAGACAGACAGATTGTCTACCAAACTGAACATTCAAATTTCAAACAAAATACCTATATAACAAATGCGTGTGTCGATAATATTTAAATAAACGTACTCTAAATATTGTAACAATTGCACCCCAGGATTTTATTCGTGGGATATTCGCCCAGTGATGCCATACCCATTTTCTTCGAACCATACGATTTTCTCTTTACGGCTGCAATTTTTTTAGCTCTTAATATCAAGCTCTTCTCTGAAATTTATATACGTAAAAATCAAGAAAGGCTCGTGAGGAACCCATGTCATAGAGGAAAAATAGACAGAGTTGGGACTCAGTATGAATTAAGCAAAGGTTGCCCATAGTATCTCACTTGCGTATGTGTTGTGTTCACTAATCCGTACACAATGAAAACTAAAGCCCTCCATATACCTTGCGATCAGTCGACACCAATCTGACGATATTGTGATCGTTAGATCGATCGCAGAGTGTATGCGCCTATCGTTGTCGTTTTGTTTCTACAGTTCCATATAATTTTAGCCGCGAAATATTTTGTGGCGATCCATCGTTAGATTAATCCGACGATGAATAGCGTTGACGTCTGCATTGTCTATGGGGGTCTTATATCCACGTCTATTGTGCCTGGCGGGGCCTCTAAAATCGGAGTGAACGTCGCATGCCAACAGGTGGCAATTGTATGGAACCACCTGTAATGAACCATATTATGGTCTGGTAGTGCTGCTCCCACCGGCAGATCGAAGCCGCACCTGATGAGTAGTGGTGCTACGAAACCAGAGGCCGAGGGTCCCTTTACACCCGGACCCAGATGCGACCGCGTGGGCGTCTGATCCGTCCGCCAACCATTCCATTCTTATCGACTATTTTTTTTTTATTCCTCATTTTTACCTCCCCTGTTTGTGTTGTCTTCCTCAGGCCTATGAATTTTTTGTAAATACGTAAAGGACAGGGGCAACGAGCGGCGAAAACCCCGCCAACATCTCCCGAACTGAGCTACAGCAAGCATAGGCCGCTGCTTAGCTCGTTGAGGGGCCTTTTTCTTCGCTAGATGGCACGGCCCGGCCTTCACGGTCATTATGCTACCTTAGGCTCCGCCCCCACGGGCATCTTCGGATGCCCACCAAACCGTTCGTTACATATTTGGCGCCCAACGTGGGGCCCATTTCTGGTATGGAACAGGACTAAGAAGGACCACTTTGAGTTCCTTTTTAGTCCTTCCACCGGTTTGTATCCCCACAAGCACATTAAGGCTACTTGCTCTAAGTCTTAGGAATAGCCATTTTTACTTCACGTATATTCCCTTCAAGTAGCTGTGCTTTCCTCTGTAGCACCCCAATCCTTCCTGTAGATAGAGTAGATCAACCTTTTTAATTTCGGATAAAAATTGTAATCACTACGCGTCCCGCAATTGGAGAGCTCTAGATGCGGGCTTTAGCGGACATCAGTGCGTAACTTTGTTATTTTAGCTTCAATTATTCAAAAAAAGTCACAAAAGTTGCACGAAATATGAATAAAATGATGTCAAAATTTGATTGAATTCTAATTAATTCTTCCCACCCAAAAAAAAAAAATCCTAAAATAACAGTGAAAATGAGCCTCCTAATGTGGTTCCCCCCCTTAACGAGTACAAAACAAAAATAATGATGCAATCAGGAAGAAGGATGCCAGCGCAACATCAACGTCGGAGACCTCAGCATCAGTAGACGATTTCACATACCTGGGTTCAACGCCAACGAAACTGACGAAATTATACGGAGGACTCTCTTCTCGGTCCTCCCAATGATGAAATTAAAGCATGTGCGCAGAAATACGAAGCTCCGCATATACAAAGCCATCATAGGACCTGTGTTATTCTACGGCTGCAAAACCTGCACCCGAACTCAAACCTCCGAAAACATGCTAAACACATTTGAGCGAAAGGTCCTTCGGAGAACTTTCGGAGCAGTTTGCAACTAAAATGGATGGCGCAGCCAGTAGAACCATAAGTTGTACGAACTGTACGATGAGCTGGAAGTTTCGAGAATCGTCAAGTTACAACGTCTTCAATAGGCAGGATATGCTCAATGAATGGATTATAACCGCATGCCTAAGAAATAAAGAAGAAAGAAAATATTGAAAGGACGGGGAAGACCGAGACCTCGTTGGGAAGACTCAGTAGATGCTGACACCAAACAACTGTTGGGCTTTGAGGACGCCGTCACTTGACCGAAATAATCGGAAGATGATCCAGGCGGCCAAGGCCCGACGTCGGGTTGTAGCGCCGCGATAGTGATGATGGTGTGAAAGCAGAATTTCACTAGTGTCACTATTTTATTTTGAACGTAAAATTTATTAGTGCATCAACACAATTTTAACGAAATAGAACTATTTTCAAACAAAATCACAAATTTTTCTCAAAAAAATGAGTAACAAGGTAATGTATCATAACGGATAATGAGTTTTGCTCTCTAGCCTCAGGTACTGGAAATTTTAAGTAGTATAATTCTTGAAGCGACTGTCCCTATTCAAGTGGCCGGGACTCTATACTTAAAGATTATAGCCAATTGCTCCAAGTGAGTGAAATCAGTTCTGATAATAATATTTCCTCCTTCTGTGAAACTCTTGCCGCAATAAAAGCGGAAAATTTAAGTTCGAGTCAATGACAAATGGGATGAAATTGTCGACATCTGAAAGCAATTCAAACCAGCCCGAGGATACTTTATATTGTCTTATTCCGGTTACCGGATGAACATATGACAGTCATTAATCAAAAGCGAAACGTCAAAGGAGACAATCGAATTTGTAACAGTCGTTGAATTTAGACGATATCAGTGAAATTTGCACTGGAGTAGAAGTTGAATCCCTCTTTTGATAGACTAAAACCTGTTTGTGGTGGAGTTTAGTCTGGCATAAAACCCGACAGATGGTACGAAACTCGTTTGAATGAAACGCTTTATGCGGGTTTAACATTTTCGACTCTAGCAACGTCCTTCCGCTTTAGGTTGTCAAGATTTTATTCCAAACCTAGAGACAATAGGGTTTTTCTATGGATAGTCCCAATCGCCTGATATCTTTGAAAAGGCATAAACCAAAGTCCTTTTAGTATTTCACGGAAACTTTTCAGCTGAAAAACTTTTCCTTCCGGCAGGCAAATTGTGTCGGTCACAGATGGTATACTCCGGGCTAGTTTTCGTATTAGGCAATCAATACGAACATTTCAAAACCGAATTAAATTTTTTAAAGCTAGTTTGCTTTTTATTTTTTGTTATTATTTTTTTTTTGTCTCTGGAGTGTATACAATTGTTGTATTCCTTAATTTTTTTTCATTTCTGATTTGACACCCAACTACTGTATCTGATCCAACATCCTTTCCTAAATTATCTTACCTACGGTCTACTGTAGTAATTTTCTATTTGTACCCGTTCGTGAGGCGACGCGCACGGGCGCAATATGCAATTTAGAGCAAGACGTTAGACGCAACCATAGATATTCTCGAGTAAACGGAATTCCATTTCTCTTCTCTAGTTCAATTCCAAGTCACGTTTTCCGGAATATCGGAGAATTTTATTTTCATTTCGCGTCATGGGTGCCTTGTTCTTATCCTTGGATTCCGTCCACTGTACGAAAGGAATAGAGAAAAGATGGTAGCGGTTGATAGAAATATCGTTATTGGATTTAGTGGGGTGGATACTGTTGTTCATGTAATTTGATTCGTTGATAATATTCGATACTCCATGGTAAGATGAAAGATTAGGATACATTGAAAAGAATAGTTTTGCTGCATCTTAAATTTAGTTTTAGAAAGATGATACATTGGAACAATATGTGATCGGAATAGATAAGATGAAAATATAAACGTTCATAATCTTTTGGTTTCAATGCAAAAAAAAAAAAATTGGCTACAAAACCAATTAAGTTCTTTTCACTTATTCGAAAAAAAATGAAAATAATAATAAACATAATGTATATATTTATCATGTTTGACAATAAAAAACACTACTAGGAAGGACATTTTTATTTTCCGAAAATGTTCATCGGGTTCATTTTTCCATCAGCATTAAAAACTTACACCGCAAAATTACTGTGAAAATCACAAGCCAAAAAAAAGCATTTGGTCCATTTTAATCCTTTGGCGAAATCCTTGACGCAAAATGAAGACATTATTCATAATGTGCCTGCGACATTCGCCATGACATTATCACGTTTAAATCTGCGAAAAAGTTGAAAGGCAAATATTAAGCCTTTCGCTCCCATTCAACTTGATGGCCTACCGTTGTACGAGTACATATTTTAGCTCACAGGGTTACAGGGTTGCTTTAGTCCTATTCGTGTTCGCGGAAGGAAGCAGTCATCAACAAAAAAAGTTGTTCTCTGTTTTTTTTTTGTTCTGAAATATGTGAAATGTGTGATAATATGTCAAGCCCTATCCTAGCTGTGACAATTCATTTGGAGTCCTTCTTACTACACCCATTTCCAAACCAAAAACGCTTGCTCTCTGGGAGCTTGTAGGATTGTAATTAAGAGGGTCTTTGAGTACAACTTCAGAATATTAAAGTCACATGCATAATAGTCAAGCGAAAGTTAAGATGCAAATATATGTACGTTCTCGTATATGGGACTGTCACCATTCGAAACAAGGACGAAAAGTGTGTTCTCTTACAACTTTAGGGGGTGAATGAGTCTGGGGACTGCCACCATTTCTTCTGGCAGCATCGCCAGGGTCGTCAAGTTGCCTGATACAAAATAAGGGTGCCGGCGGAATGATCCAACTAAGCCCAAGTTTTATGGGAATGCTTTGGAGAAAATTAAACAAGATTAACATTTGTAGGAGATTTGAAATGAATGTCTGAGATACTTTTTCTAGCTAGTAGCAACCCAGTTGACGACTGTTGGCACATGAATGTTTTCCAAAACATGGCGTGTTGTTTTTCCTTTTTTTGAGTGTCTGTTTCGTTTTTCTTAACAATAGACAATAAAATAGAGCGAGCTTCATTGTGCTTGTATACATGCTTGCATAATGAGAAATTCAACAACGTTGCTTTTGAATGCTTTGAACATTTTTTATGGGAAAAGTTTGTTGTTGCTCTTTTTGCTTTCTATTGTGAATTTAATAGGTTTCATATTTGCGCCAAATGAGAGCTAAAATATTTGATGGCATTTAAGGTTTTAGCAGCACATTTTCTGCCAAATATTAAACTTGAGGGATTTCTGAGCTAGTGGGGTATGAATATAACACTATACATGATATGGTCATGGGTGTATGGTCGCTATGTAAAAAAAAAGGTTTCGCGCGTCACCGAATCGCCGCAAACTTCAGGTTGGTTGATAAAATTGGTGCTGGCGGGCTGTCAAGGATTTGACGGTCTTAACGGGAGCGGCATATCACTTGTCAACAACATCGGCTGTTGGTGCAAAATTTCAAAAATAAAAGAAAACCCTCGTCGCGACGAGTTGCTCGAGGGTCCGACAATACCATCGGCGTTGTTTAGAAAAGTTTTTGGGCTCTTAGACGACGAGAATTCCCAATCCAACGAAAAAAAAAAGAAATCATAATAAGCCATCGGGGCGTGAAAGTTGTCTTTTGAAATGTATCGTCTTGACCACGGTTTTTGACCAGAGACCGCGGCGGCGTCTAAGGCGGAGTGGTTTGTATACGCGATACCAAATAGTACGACTTAGACTTAGAATTTAATTTATACGATTTTTAGTTCAATTAAAAAAAGACAATATTATACGTATTTTAATTTTCGTATTTCTCTTAGACTATCAATTTGAATCCATTTTCAAATGAAATCTATAAATGTCAGGATATTGGCTTATAATTTCGAAAAATTACAAAATTTGGAATTAAAATAAGTGTTTGAAGAAAATAGAATATTTTGGAAGATTATTTCGGAATATAACCATGAAGATGGTTCAATATCATACCTTTTGGCAAATTCATTTTTGAAATATAAACTTTACCGAATTCGTCGCAAATGTAGAAGCAACATTTTCGGCTATTAATCATAATAAAACAAAGACTAGGAATTGATTACTTGTAGGAACCTTAAAATGTATTCTCCGAACCAAACGATGTCTGAGACTTGAAAAAAAAAACCCGTTGCTACGATGTTTAATTAACAAAGGATTTGTACATAAAGTCTACTAAAGCATATTGTAATCGTAATGAAACTTTTGTTTCCCTTTCTGTAATTTTTCAATTGATTGGAATTGGTGTCCATGCTTGATTTCGCAATTTAAACATCAAACGAAATAATAACATTCCTTATACTTATCCCGTCAGCCACCCCTCCGAGCCATGATCCTCTGTTCTGTGCAGTGCGGCACAACTCCTCAAACAACTTACCCAGCACTTTGCACTCCTTTTCCACAGATCGACGGCATGTGATAATAGGACCCCTCTTGATCGGGCTTGGTTGGAAATGGGGTTCCATTTCATGGCATGTAAAGCAATGCAGTTATCATTCTTCCGCAATGTGCGATCTATCCACAACCATTTTCGCCCGCGAATCAGATCGTCGATTCGCAGTCTGATCCGTACACCGATTAAGCTCTTCACTTGATATTGTTTCGGGCCAGACAATTCTTAGAATTCAACGAAGACATGAGTTGACGAAAACTTGCAGCTTTCTGCTCTAACTCCTACGGAAATTGTCCATGTGCTTCTCCGATATAAAAGCACACCACAGCAAAACAGGTCCAGCTTGGTCTTGATGCTGAGATAAATGCTCTGCCAGATTTTCAACAGCATGTCTTATACGCATTTAGTCTAGTTGATACGACGAGCGATGCCCTGATGTCCTGCTCTACGACCCTTTTCGGAAACAATGCTACCCACGTAGACGAAGCTGTGCACCTTCTTCACAGGCTGCCCATTAATATTGATGGCAATAGGTGTAGGATTTAGGCGAACTAAGATCCTTGGTTTTGTTAATATTAACTTTTAGCCCAACCTTGCTTGCCTCCCTCTTAAGATCTAACGGGCGAATTCGTTGAATCCATCCGTATCCGATACTGACCGATATGACACACTCGATATGGGAATTCGATTTCGTTTCGTTTCATCTAAAGTTGAGCTTTAGATGATGCATAAGACGACGACCTTTCTGTATTTTAAGATGCTGCTTAATTTCATTAAACTCTCTTTGGCGGGGACCTTCGTGAGCTGATGCCAAGTGACTTCGCCTCCTTGCCCCAAATCTAGTCTTAAAAGCAACCCGTTAAGCCAAGTTTAATAAAATTAACGATTTTAAGCAGGGTTCAATATGAACATCCATAACCAAGGCGCGAAGCACCGGACATATACTTTTGGTGGGATCACATAAATATCAATCCTTTCTGCGACTGAGAAGTTTCTCTTCGCAGGGGTTTTTTATAACATATAGTATACCAAAGCAAAGTGTTTCCTTTAACTGTATTAAAACTTAATTTTGTTTTTAGTGTTTTGGCACTAGAGAAGGACACATGCGTCGGTCCTGAAATATTAGTATAGTAAAGTACAAACTGAGCATTACTGCAGTTCAGGAAACAAATTGGCTTGGCAGCGTGATCAATGATAAGAAATTACACACAATTTTTACAAGTGGCAAACCATCGGACCGCAAGGAGTTTGGAGTAGCATTTATAGTGAACAATCACCTCAAGCCGCATGTTACTAACTTCAAATTCATAAATGAATTGCTGTGTGCGATTCGCATTATGACTCGATTCTCTGGCTCAACAATGTGCACGCCCCCACTGAAGTTAAAGAAGAAGCAGTAAACGACGAGTTTTCCGACCGCTTTGCGACTCTCTTCGACTCACTTCCAACAAACGGCGTCAAATTGCTGATGGGAGACTTTAACGCGAAAGCCGGAAATGGAAGTTGGCACCGGGGGACCACTGGAGGCCATAGTCTCCATGAAAAATGTAACGACAACGGCCAGCGACTTATCGAATTCGCCTGCAGCAGGAATCTAGTCGTAAGTTCTACGTGTTTCCCGCATCGACGCATTCACAAGCAGACCTGGAAACCTCCAGATGCACACACCGTCAACCAAATTGATAACGTCCTCATTTTCAGGAGATGGGCGTCTAGTGTGATGGAAGTCTGCTCCTATCGAAGAACAAACTGCGACTCAGATCATCACTTGGCAAAGACGACCTACAGATGTAGAATTTCCTCAGTGCACCAATCAAGAATCAGCCCTCTCAAAATCTTTGCGGTTGATAAGCTTCTGAGCGATGCTACAGCGTTAGCGTATGCTGCCGCCCTTGAGGAAAGACTATCACCTATGCTACACAACATCAGCAGCAGAGGCGTCCATGGGTTCTGGGAAGAACTCAAGGGTACCATCAGAGATGTTGCAGAGAAGGTCGTGGGATATAAGGCCCGGCGAGCGCGAAATGACTGGTTCGACGAAGAACGCAAAAATTCACTTCATGCGAAAAACGACGCCTACAGACAATGGATTCAACGTGGAACCAGAGCTAGAACAGAAAAATATGACGAGGTACGGCGAATATCGAATAGAATAATTAGACGTAAGAAACGTAAATACTTTGACGAGCAGTTGCTGAATATAAACGAAAACTTAGCTAATAGGAACACCAGATAAGCGTAGCGTAGCCTTTGTAAGGACAAGGATGGAAACATCATCAGCGACACCGATGGCATTAACAAACGACGGGCCGATTATTTTGAAAAGCCTACCATCTAATATCCCCACGCAAGAGGCTCTCGATCATATTGTTGATCCAGGCCCACCCATACAACCCCCGACAGTAGGAGAAGTTGATCTCGCGTTGTGGTCACTAAAATGAAATAAAGCACCGGGCGCTGACGAGATTCCAGATGAACTGCTAAAATTCGGTGGAACGGGTTTAGCTAATGCCATGCATCAATTACTCTTGCGAGTATGGGAGGACGAGGAGATCCCAGACGATTGGCGCAGAAGCATCATCTGTCCAATTCACAAAAAGGGAGATAAACTGCGGTGTGAAAATTAAAGGGGCATATCACTAGTTTGTACGTCCTATAAAATTTTGATCAAAATTCTGGAAAATAGAATGAAACTGTACGCAGAACGAATCATTGGCGAATATAAAACGTAGACAAAATCTTTGTCGACTTCAAGCAGGCATACGACAGTGTCGATCGTAGAGTACTGTACTGCTGCAATTTGGGACACCGGCCAAGTTAGTGCGACTGACAACGATCACCAACTCTGTCTCACAGGTCATGATCTATTAGGCTTACTGATCTATTTGAAACACGAACTGGTCTGAAACAGGGCGACGGACTGGCACCGATGCTCTTCAACCTAGAACAAGAATACGCTATTCGGACTATGAATATGGACAACAGCAATACGCTACTCATCAAGTAGACACAATTAGCAGCGTACGCCGACGACAGTAGCATCATGGCAGAAGAACTTCTGCATAAGCTTGATACCACTGCAAAAGAAGTTGGACTACGTATCAACGAGGGTAAAACTAAAATAATGATGCAATCGACGACAAGGACACCTGTACAGTCGAGCATCATTGTGGGGGACCTCAACATCGAGTTTGTGAACAACTTCAAGGGACGCCAATGAAACTGACGAAATCAAGCGACGGATACAGTTAGCTAATGAGACTTTTTTCTCGGTTCTTCCCATAATGAAATCGAAGCATGTGCACAGAAACACGAAGCTCCGCGTGTACAAAACCATTATACGGCCAGTGCTATGCTATGGCTGCGAAGCATGGACCCTAACTCAAGCCTCCGGAAACATGCTAGACACATTTTAACATAACGTCCTGCGGCGAATTTTCGGGGCCGTTTGCGATGAAGATGGATGGCGCATGCAGTACAGCCATGAGTTGTATGACCTGTACGATGAGCTGGAAGTTTCGAAAATCGTCAAAGTACAACGACTTCCATGGTCAGGGCATGTACAACGAATGGACATCGTCGCATGCCAAAGAGAGTAATGAATGCGCGACGAGTCGACGGAGCGAGACTGCGACGACGACCGAGATCTCGTTGGGGGAGCTCAGAGTATTTGGACACCGCACAACTACTGATTGGAGGACGCGACCGAGATATTGGAGGACAACGATCCAGGCGTCTAAGGTCCGACGTCGGGCTGTCGCGCCACGATGACGATGATGAATTTCGAAATATAGAGGTGACATTTGAAACATAAAGTAAAAAAAGTAACTATTCAACATGTCCCATTTTCAGTACATATAATAGTTCAAAGTTCAAATATTAATTGAAAATATAATACAATACAATAATTTATTTCACCATAATAGAATACATATGTGCATATAAAACAAGGTACAGGTATTTAGGCAAGTGATTCGAGTGCATTACTCTTACATCTATAATGAAATTAGTATATTGACAAGCAATTGAATTATATGATAGAAGATATTCAAAATAATTAGGCAAGAGGAAAACGGCTTAAAAAACCTCTTATTCAGGTATGAACTAAAACTTAATCTAACTTATCTAACTTAACTAACTTACAACTGTAATTTTTAAAGTGTAAACCAGAGACATGGTTAAATCAACTATGGTAGATTTTTGATCAGCGGGTTGGATGCTTTAGCACAGGACAGATTGAAATTAATGATATTGTGCATGATTTTAGTGTAGATATAGGGTATCTTAGAGAATGTAATCTTACTGTTGAAAAATAGAACGGCAGGTTGAGAATAATTTTAAGTATTTTATTTTGCTTAATCTGAATATTTTTAATATGGGAGATAGCACACGTTCCCCAAGCTGCGGATGCGTAGAGCATGACTGGTTGGAAAATGGTTTTGTATATTAGTAGCTTATTTTCTAATGATAGAATTGATTTTCGGTGGATTAGGGGATATACTGATTTAATTAAGACATCTGACTTTTTCAAAATAGCATCAGTATGGTTTGAAAGTCAATTTTTTATCAAGTAGAACACCCAAGTACTTAACAAATAAGGAATTCCAATTAATTATATCGTTACCTACATGCAGTGGGTCACTGGGTAATAAGCTGTCTTTCCGTTTCCTTGAGAAGAAGATGGCTTCGGTCTTATTATTTTAGTATTGATTTTTATTTTCCATTTAGTGAAATATTTTTCTAATGTCTGAAATCCTTTTGATAAATCTCTTGAAATTTGCTCTGGGGAGTCACCACTACAAAGAAGTGCAGTGTCATCCGCGAAAAGACTTATTTGACAGTTGTCTGGAATGGGCAAATCGCTTGTAAAAATATTGAAAAGTATTGGACTCAGAGCCGACCCTTGCGGGACTCCGGCTGGTAGCGTGAAAGATGTAGATTTCGAACCATTAATATTTACGTGGAAGCTGCGATTTGAGACGAAATTTTGAATCATTTTCGTCAGGTATAGTGGAAAGCCGTAGTTATGCAACTTGGAAATAAGTCCATCGTGCCAGACGCAGTCAAATGCCTTTTCTATATCCAACGTTATCATTCCCGTGGACTTTTTAAATATAAATTTTAAGCAAACCAAGTATTTTTCCTCCTTAGTCATGATTATCCATGATGCCACAGAATTCTAAAAAACGACGACGACTGTAAATTAAAAAAGAAATATTACTTACGAGATTACACTCGTGGGTAACCTAGGCACAGAGCAGATATACTAAGAGTAGGAACTCAGAACAGATTTATTTTTAAAGCAGGATGCAAATAATCCCACTCACACAAATAAGCCTCACCACTCTAGAAGCAACGGCGACAATATGAAGTAAACCGTCCTTTAGAGTGATAAGGACAACAACACGTCAAATCAACTGTGTCTGTTGATTAAAAAGCCAAGGGTTTCCCAGCTGCTATTGTATGCGTGACATGGTTCCTCAATTTGATATGTGTGAGTTACCATTTTCGGCCATTGCATTCGCGCATTTCCATTTTTGTGGATGTGGCTTGTAGCAAGTGCATGAATGAAACGTCTGTGATGAAAAAACGATTTACATATTTGAAAAATTTTACAAATTTTAAAAACACCCTAATAGCGCCTCCACCACTTTAGAAAAAATCATTTTACATCATAATTCAAATGCCACAAATCATATATCATACTAAATCATAGACCACATAAGCATGTTTTTTTTCTTTCCAGACATCCTAAAATGCGACCATAAAGATTCAGTTTCCGATTTTTCATCACACACTTTTCATTCATGCACTTGCAACAAGCCACGCCTACAAAGATGGACTCTTCGTGATCATCCCTCAATTTCGTATGGTTCCCTTACCAGACGAGCGCACGGTCGCCGCCATTTCTCACTTTATCAGCAATCATTCTGTTAGCATGCGATGTTCACTCCCATTTTAGAGGCCCCGCCAGGCACAATGGACGTGGATATAAGACCCCCATAGACAATGCGATTCATCGTTAGACGACAATGATATTCGTCTTCGGATCAACCTGACGATAGTATGGAACTGTAAAAGAAATCATCAACGATAAGTACAGACACTGTGCAATGTGACGATCACAATATCGTCAGATCGATGTCGACTGATCGCAAGGTATATGGGGGGCTTTAGTTTTCACTTTTTGCACATCCATTGTATACCGATTAGTGAACACAACACATACGCAAGTGAGATACTATGGGCAACCTTTGCTTAATTTATACTGCGTTGCAACTCTGGTATATCTCTGCTCTGTGACCTAGGTCCCATAGCGACTCGTACCTTGTAAACTATAAGCAGCAATCCGACGCACTTGCGCTCACCGCGAGCTCGCGGGCGGTACTGAGAATACACGTATGTTGGTTCGACCGCGTCACGTTCAAAACATTTATGACACGTCCGAAAATGGCGTTAAGGGTTAAATTTTGGTGCATATTATTTAAATTTTACGGGAAATGAAAAATACTTCTCATATTAGCATTAGTTTGTCCCATATATTGTTTTAACGGTGGTTTAGTAATATGATAGTTTCTCATTTGGTTTTCTTTCCATCCACAATCATTTTGTTTAAAACATGAAACAATAAGTGTATTGTGTTCGCTTCAAAAATTAATCTTTGTCAATGTATTGATAATATTGGTTAGCAATTTGATATATTTTTGTTTACATCATAGTATTATCTATAGTGCATAATGGAGGCTTTCGGCTTCTCTTCGCAATATTACCATATCTGATAAATATTTACTATGATCTAGCCTAGGGCTTACTGACAACAGGAAGCAAACGTGTTGCAATGCATTATTGCCATGCAAAATGTTATAGAGCGAAAATTGATTTTAACCATTTCAGGTGCATTAATTTCGATAGATATGCATGTGATCATTTGGGTGCCTATAATATCCTAATAGTATTTGCAGTTTGAATTCTATTGAATCCAGCTCTCGGTCCTGCTCGACATATTTAGTTTTCAATATTTGCATTTATCCTTGTAATTTCTGTTAATAGTAATTTAGACAGAGTATGCAATAAAACTGGCTATATTTATACCCTCCACGGATGTGATACGGTATATTAACTTTACCATGAAGTTTGCATCGCATCTACGACCATAAGCTCCGACCATAAACTATATATGTATGTATATTCTTAGTCAGTATGACGAGACGAGTCGATTAAGCTTTGTCCGCCTGTCTGTCCGTCCGTCTATCATTCTATTATAGTTCTGTGCAAACTAGTCCCTCAGTTCTAAAGCTATCAAGCTGAAACTTTGTACAAAGCCTTTTTCCTATTGCACGTTGTATATGTGTCGGAACCAACGGAATCGGGCTACTACGTCATATAGCTGCCATACGAACGACCGGACCAAAAATTTTTCTTTGTGAGAAAAACTTTTTCAAATTTCACACTAATCAATAGTATTTTTATTCAAATCATAATCCCGAATTTGGTGAAAATTGAACTACTCTATCATATAGCTGTCATAGAAATGAGCGTTCCAAAAGCAAGTTTTTGTTAGCAAAACTTTTTTATTTCTGAAGATATCTTTACTGTTGACTCCCAAACCACGTTCCTAAATTTAGTTGAAATCGGCGCACTATTTCATATACCTATCATAGGAACAGTGAAATCGGAACAAGTTTTATTAATAATTTCAAAGTGACAAATGCACCATAACTCACAACGAAGGTATGGTACTCGAAGGCTAGCTTGTTTTCTTTTCAACATATAGTATCTGTCTCTGCCTGGGTATACGAGGGGACCAACAAAAGTCTGAAGAGTTGGGCTAAACAAAATATTAAATTAAAAACAAAATTCAAATATTAAAATAAAATTTTTACTCTTGATCTTCATTTTTAGGGTTTTGTAGTAAAACAAAACCCTTATGAAATCGGTCATGCGTCCGTCTGTCTGTCTGTCTGTCCATGAAATATCTCACGAACCGCTGAAGCTACATGCATGAAATTCGGTGAAAAAATGTAGAAGCACTATAATTCTCTGGAGAAAGTGATGCGTCGTAATAGGTCAACTTTAAGGGGGGGGGTCCCCATAGAGGGGAAATGAAGGTCAAAAATTGTTTTTCGTCTGGTATAGTCAAGTGGGGTATCGTAAGAAAGGTATTGTCGAGTACATTCCATTTCTGGAATTTTTTTCAAATTTGAAGAAACGGGAAAAGAGGGAGAGGCGAAAATATATGATCCGAGTTTGTCCCCCCCCCCCCCCCTCTTGCATTTCGAGACCGTTACACTTTAGATTAGATGGAGGGCAGTTGGCCCAGAGGGCCAACAAGCACTGCGACCCGAAAGTCTATTGTGCTACACTCTGAAGTCTATGCAGATTAGTGATCTGACTAATTCTCGAGACCAATCATCTCAACAAATCTGCTCAGCTGTTCGAATGTTAGTGAGGCAATCGTTTCCGCTTCAGGGAATGCATCGCCGAAGCACTTCAAGCGGCGGAGATGAAGTGCATCACAGTCACAGAGAATGTGCTGGGAAGTCTCATCTTCGCTCTCACAGAAGCGATAGCTTGGGTCAGAGACAATTCTCATTCTATGAAGATGACCCCTCAGGGTAAAGTGACCCGTAAGAAGCCCACAAATAGTTCTAACCCTGTTTCTGCGTAGTCTCAGCAGTTCGTGGGTACGGTTGCGTGAGTGGCCAGCTATAAACAGCTTGGCCTGTCTAAGACCAGGGGTATTATCCCAGTGCGCGATGGTTACTGAGTGTTCCCATTCCCTGATGTGCCGTCTTGCACTACACAAGGGAATTTCACAGTATGGCTCCGGACCGACGAGTGGGGTTGCAGATGCTCCCCTGGCCAACTCGTCCGCTGTTTCGTTTCCTGGGATACCAGCGTGTCCGGGGACCCAGTAAATGGTAACCTTATTTACGGAGCCTAATCTCTGCAAGGCTTCACGACCACTAAGCATTCGAGAAGAAATTTTAGCGATACCTCCTGAAATCTTGAAAAAATTCATGAAAACATCGCAATTTGCAAAGCTGAGAGAATGGACACCACTTAAGCGATTTTTTTTTTTCACGTTTAAATTAACAAAATTCCCCATTTATGAAGTGTACTAAGAAAAAAAAAGAAATTGGATTGGTTCAAAAATAAAGGAATTATAGACTATTCAAACCCCTTCGTTTCTTTTGCGCCACCCTGTACTTGCATGTTGTTTTACGTAGTGCGAATTGCAGTTATTGCTACATATTATGGTTATACATTTATGAAAGGGTTAAGACTGGTAGGGGGCGATGTGACGAGCGGGGGAGGGGGGTGGGGCGAAATGAAGGTCAAATTTTGTTTATCGACTGGTATAAGCAAGTCGGGTGTTGTGAGAAAGGTAAAGTTGAGTACATTTTATTTTTGGCATTTACTTTAAATTTGAAGAAAGGGGAACAGTGAGGGAGGAGAAAATATTAGATCGTAATTTGTCCCCCTTGCATTTCGAGACCGTTACACTTAGAATAATGAAAACTTTCAGGAAGGTAGGTTCCGAATAGCATATAAAACGGGAAATAATGGAATTTGTATATCTCCTCAAAATAGGTTAATAATAGTTTATTTCCATAGTTACAGTTAGCGCACCCCCGCATCCCTTAAACACGTCCGAGATAAAAAGTACTGATGGCCAAAGATAACCAACATCATAGGCAATAATATGTTCTCAGCTTCATTGCAATCACTTAATATGAATGTGCATGTGGTACTATATGATATACCTAATTGGTACCAAGAAAAGCAAGGAGCCGATACTTGCGTACAAATATAAGTGCTTGCTACAAAACCCTCGGATTGCGGGCGTAGCCCTCTATATTCCGGTTTCATTTTTATAACTTCCACTAGCTGGGCTCGCAATTTTCACCTACCCTGACTTATTTTTTTCATGCATAAAACTGATCCCGAGAACTGCATCCCGTACCCAATCTTCCTGTTAGTCAACAGTTGGCGAGGTGTGAGTTTCTAGAAATGGATTACGCCCTGAGTCACATTTGTTGTGAATGAATAAAAGTCAATTTATTTGTATTTGAATAGCTCATTTAATTCAAGGCTTTGTGATATACAATACAACATTTTTAGTTTTGTTTTGCGGTGCGCAGACAAATAGAAAATCTGGTTTTGCTACTCGCGAACAGGCGACGTTCGACGTACAATTGACTGTGCAAGAAACACAGATTTTCTAAATTAATGCCCCACACATTCATCGACTGCCCTTGTGTTTCGTTGACTGTCATTGCAAACTCAAGACGCACCGGGAATTGCAATCGTTTGAATTCGAATGGCAGATCAATGGGAATCATTGAAATTCGTGGAATCAACACGTGCTCGCTTTAGGATTTTCCTTTGAGAATTGTCGCTTCTATGACGTTGGGTAACAACCGTTTGACAGCAAGTCTGGTTTCATTGCATAGCTTCGCCTGGTTCAGATTTCGAAGCATTATGATTACTGAGCCTATTTCAGTTGCTGTTGATGTGGCGGCAATCCTGGCATATTCAATGAATTCAAAAATCCTGTTGGGTAGTTGACGAAATCTTCTTCGTTGGTAATGGTATCCATAGATTTGTATGTCATCACTTCACCAGGGATTTTCATTTGAACATCGAAATTCAATTGGTGGACATCGACATTCCTTGCTGATAAAATAGCTCGTTCAACCAACCATTCATGATTGATGTAATTGCGTAGGATGTTCGGGAAATCTTTTTCGATGAGTTGCTCCTTAGACTCGGTGAATTGACAAAAGTGAATGGGAAATTCACTGAAACCACTTGTCTCATCAACTGGAATATTTCCATTGCCGATGTCGAACAATTGCTTCGAGAGCACATCAGCAAATTGATCATTTTGCAATGCAACACGCATGTTTGTTGTCAGTTGTAATGTATGCACGTCGGTCCCTAAATAAGATGATTTTAAGGACGCTTTGAGTTGATCCGCAGGGCAACGTTTGACGAAAATCACCGAAAAGCAGAATAATTGCGCCTTCAAAACGATTGTGATTATTGCTTTCATTTTGCCAGTTCCCCCAGGCGCATCAAGAAAGAAAATGGCACGTTGTCCATCATCGATCGCTTTCATCAGTGTATCGTATGTACTTTGTGCTGTGGATTCAACAATGGAACATTTCTTTGCACTGCTTGACTCAACGCATCTCGATCGTAATCACGTTCCATACACGTCACCAACGAACAGATAAAAAAAACCAGGCCGAAGCACCATATGCATTAAAAGTGGGTCTCTTATACACTGTAAAAAGTAAATTGAAATTTACACCGAAAATTTGAATAATTTTTCTCTTTTTTTTTGCGCAAAATTACACTAAACGTTTATATTTAAACAAATTTCGTGTATTGTCGATAAAAGTTGTAAAATTACACAGATATTTTAAGATTACTCTATTTTTGTGTAATATTCCGATTTTTGTGTAAGAGATTACATCAAAATTGGTGTCAGTTAATGTTATTACTCTATCTTTGTGTAATATTATGTTTTTTGTGTATATTTGCAATTTGGAAGTAGTAATTCTACATCACTTTTGTGTAATATTACGATTTTGGTGTAACAAATTACACTAAAGGAAATTGTACGTCAGTTGCGTGTTTTCCAAGTCGCGATTTCTCATGAGTGGTTTGTTATCGGTGCAATTAAGACGTGTGTGTGATTCTTAAGTGCGTGTGATTCGAAAGGAATCTTTGGTAAAATATAAAGTAAAGTAAAAAAAAAAAAAAAAAAAAAAAACAAAAAACTAAATATGTAGGAATGAATTGTCCCAAAAATAGATTAAGCCAGCAGTAATTCGAGACTTTTAGCGAATAAATTCGGTTTTGTGGGAAATTTACATATTTCCCGGTGTAAATTTACAATTTTCAGGTCTAAATTTACATAAATCAGGCTGTAAATTTACATGTTTCCTAGTGTAAATTTACATATTTTCGGAAGTAAATTTACGCAGATTTTATGGTAAATATTTACACCGTATTACGTAAAATTACTCTCACTTCTATTATGGTGTAAATTTACCATTATAATAGGAGGAAATAAAGTTTCCTCCTATTATAGGAGTAAAATTTTTTTGAGTGTATGGCCAGTTCATAGGGGAGGTTGGCACTCATTCAGTGGGATCTTGACCATTCTCAAAATCAATTAACTAACCCATTCTACAAATATTTATCCAAGTTTTCAAGTCGCTAGCTTCATTCTATCGAAAATTAACGCTTATTTGAAGTTTCACTTGTAGGGGAGGAAGGGGTTCCTTGAGTCGGATCTTGCCCAGCATTTCCATCAACCAATTAGATCCCCCTACAAACATTTAAACAAAATTTCAATTCTCTAGCTTCATTCTATCGAAAGTTATCGCTTATTTGAAGTTTCTTTTGTAGGGGAAGTAGGGGTTTCGATGGTCGGATTTTACGTATTTTCAATATTAGCCGACTGGATCATACTACAAACATTTGACCAAAATTTCAAGTCGCTAGCTTTATTTTGTCGTAAGTTATCGCTTATTTTAAGTTTCATTTCTAGGGGAGGTAGGAGTTCCTTAGCTCGGATCTTACCCATCTTTAATGCCAACTACCTCAATCTCACTATCAACATTTGACCAAAATTTCAAGTTGCTGGCTTCATTCTATCAAAAGTTATCGCTTATTTGAAGTTTCATTTGTAGGGGAGGTGGGAGTTCCTTGAGTCGGATCTTGCCCATTTCCAATACCAACAAAGTAAGTCTTATTAGCAACATTTTTTCAAATTTTCAACTTGCTAGTACCATTTTTTCGAAAGTTATCGTAATTAAAGGAATATTTAATTTTTGGATATTTGTAGGGGAGGTAGGCGTTCCTTTGATCTGATTATGCCCAACTTACATAATCTTAAGCAGCTTCTCACTTCAAGGTTACACGCCAAAAATCAGGTGTCTACGTCAATTGGTTCAAGAGTTATAGACAAAAAACCTGAAAAGTAGGGTAGTACGGGGTTCTTTGTAAGAAAGTTACCGTTAGTTTTCAACTTATCAGTTTTATTTTCCCAGGAGAGTATGAGATTACCCTCATGAGTAATCTACCAAAGCTAGAGCTTTTCATGTTTCTTTAATCGGGAGTTATAGATACATTTATGTATTTTACATATGTAGGGGAGGTAGGCGTTCTCTTGGCCTGATCATGCCCATTTTCAATACCATCCAACTAGATCATACTTCCAACATTTGAAAAAAATTTCAAGGTTCTAGCTTCATTTTATCGAAAGTTATCGTGCGAACGGACAGACAGACGGACAGACAGACAGACATGGCTAAATCGAATCAGGAGGTGACCCTGATCATTTATATATATACATTGCTATACCTCCGGAGCCTCCTTTAAGGTGTTACATATTTCCGTCGTGACAAAAACAATATACCCTATATTATAAGTCTAGGGTATAAAAATTCAGGCAAATCGGACGAATGCGTATTTTCATGTGCGACAACAGGGCGTCCTTGATTTTTTTTTATGTATATACATATAGGAGGGAGCATTGCAAACACAAACAAAAAAAATTTGAGCCAAATCGGAGATGAAAAAATTTCTCCATACAAAATGTATGCGAAATGGAATTTTCCAATTTTTTTAATGTTGCGGGGAAATTTCCCATTTCGGGCTCCGTTAGTATCAAAGTTGGGCGTAAAGGAGCACAACAAAAAAATTGAGCCAAATCGGAGAAAGGGCTACTGAGTTATGCCTGTACATACGTAGACGACTTATTTTTATATATAAGATATAGAAAAATAACTGGCGCTACAGTTAAATTTGGACCAAGGCGTCGAGGTCAGCTAGGAAAATCTAATTTACCAGATAGTGACGGGGTGTTTTGTGCTAACGTAACTGATCAGAGACACGCCCAACCGAGTTGTTTACCCCAAATGGGTACTCATTTAACAGCTGGGTGGGCACATAGTCAGACACGTAAATCACATTTTTATCGAAGACTGCTGCATTCAGTAGAAATCGAATCGGGGTCGAACTGGGGCCTAGTGCTTAGAAGGCGAACATACAATACTAACCGTTAGGACATCCGGACTATGTTTTCAACATCATTTCCACTAATTTCTATACTTTTTTCCAACCGGTAATTCGATTTTCAAAGCAGTGCTTAGAATCCAGTTTTTTCAGTTTGATTTGATGTCCTACTACAATACTTTGCCTTAACCCCTAGCGGGGCATAGCGCGTCAACTACTCCTGCGCGCGATCCTACTCTATTCTGGGCAATGGGACGTAACTCCCCAAAAGACTTACCCGACACCTCACACTGCTTTGCCACAGATCGACGGCATGTGATTCTAGGAGCCCCTCTTGGACGGCCTTGGTTGGAAATGGGGTTCCATTTCATGGCATGCAAAGCAATGCATTTATCACTCTTCCGCATTGTGTGACCTATTCACTGCCATTTTCTCCTGCGTATCAATTCGTCGATTGGCATCTGACCTGTACGCCGACTTAGCTCTTCATTTGATATTGTTTCGGGCCAGAAAATTCTTAAAATTCGATTCTTAAAATTTGACTAAAACTTGCAACTTTCTGGTAACACTTACGGAAACTTTCCATGTACTGCTCCAATACAAAAGCCCAGACAGTACCAGGGAGCGAAACAGGCCCAGCTTGGTCTTGATGCTGAGATAACTGCTTCGCCAGATTTTGGATAGCATGCCGTAGGCACATTTAGCTTGGTTGATATAACGAGCGATGTCCTGCTCCGTACCACCATTTTCGGCAAAAATGCTACCCAGGTAAACGAAGTTGTCCACCTTATCCACAGGCAATTCGATTTGATATCCTGACTGCTATTAAAAAAAATCTTCTATATATTAAATTATTCTTAATTTTTACACACAACCAAAAATTACTCGATGTTAGATCTGAGAATAATTTTTTCAATGCCAGAAAGCACAATAAAGTTGCTTGTCACGCGGTATGAGCTGGAGCATTATCGTGATGAAAGAAGTATCGTCGAAGTTTCCCTTTTTTACCATTTTCCCAGTAAATTTTCGAATAATTTTGATAAGTTTCTATATATCACTTAGAAGTCACCGTTTGATCAGTTTTCAAGGAAATAGAAGCTAAATTTTGGGACTGGTGATGGAATCGACATCATTACTTTTATTGTTGTTGCCTTGCTTGAATGGGTGAATTGACACTTTCTGGGCGCTATACCATAGACTTTTGTTTGATTTTCCGGGTCGTACTTATAAAATCACCTGCGAAGATTTTGTGGAAGGTGCAACTCTTTTCCTAAGTAAAATTAAAAAAAAATATGTAGCGAAACGCTCACATGTCTCTTTTTGAGTGTCAGTCGATATTCGGGCAAGATCTCTTGGTGTATCCCAAGTTGGCATATAAGTGATACAGCCACGGCATGGCATTGAAGCCCAACTCATCAGCAATCAATTTTTGTGTTAGTCTTGGGGAAAGTCCTAGTAACCTTTGGATATCAAGTCAACTTTTGACTTCACGACAGCAATATTTTTGTTGTTGGTAGCAGATTTTGAGTGACCTTCAGGAGACTCGTCTTCGACAGAAAAATATCCTGTTGGAAATCGCTTACACCACATGAGTACATTCACTAGAGATGGTGCACTCACGCAATAGGCAATTTACTACTATATTGCCTTAAACCCTAGTCGGGCATAGTGCATCAACTACCCCTGGCGGCATCGTACTCGGTTTTAGGCAAAGGGACGCATCTGCCCTCACGACTTACCCAGTAACTAACACTCTTTCGCTACAGATGGGCGATATGACTTTCTAGAACAAGCGGTTGGCCGGCCTTCATTGGAAATAGGGTCCCATTTCATGGCACATCCAGTAATACAGTTGTCACCCTTCCGCAGTATTTGATCTGTCATTTCCACTGCCATTTGCGCCTGCGTATCAGTTTGTCGATTGGCATCTTAAAACTTCCAGCCTTCAGGTAACCTTTATGGAGACTTACTTTGTGCTGCTCCTGTACAACAGTACAGACAGTACCAGAGAGCGAAATAAGCCCAGCTTGGTCCTAATACTGAGATAACTACATTGCCAGATTGTAAACAGCATGCCGAACGCGCGTTTATCCCCGCCCTGCTCCATACCAGCATTTTCGGTAACAATGCTACCAATTATCGGTAAAAGACGAGTTCGAAATGTACAAATAGGTGTCCAGGAATTCAAATATTCAGATTATGAAATTTTGAAGTGAAGTATTTCCTGGAAGATCGACCTGTTTAGAAATTCGCGGAGCAAAACAACGACAACTCCAAAACTTCTCATTTATTTTTATCATTTAAGAAATACTATCATTTATTATATTCATTAATCAAGTGTATTGTTTTGAGTTACTCTAAAAGAAATAAATTTGTTTTTCATTTAAAATTTGCCTGTTCAATTTCTATTAAGTTTTTTTCTATTTACCCAACAATTTCAAATAATAGAGTTATCGTGTTTTTGCACTGGTGCCTTCAATTATCAAAGGTTGAAATTATCGCAGGTTGAAATTATTGCCACTGTACTGTATACCTATATATGTATGTATCTATATCTATAAAAGTGAATGTGTGTATGTATGATCGCTTATACCGCCTAACCGTCTGCACAGAATGACATGAAAATTTGTACAACGATTCATTATGTCACTGCGCAGGCTATAGGCTTGGTCCGAGTTGCAAATTGTTAGTAACTGTGTTGCGAAAAAAAAATACTTAATCACACGGCAAGAAACAGACACAAAGCTTACTAAGTCAATAGTCAAACTTCGAATATACCTTGACAATCGGTTTTTTCTTTTTTTTTTTTTATTGAGTTATTTTGTGGTCAGGGAAATTTGTCGTTCTCAAACCGTGAGTATATCATTAGCGATTATAATTTGTACGCCGTTCATCAACTGTAAGTACCGATTAATCTAATCCAAATGTAAATGCACTGTTAACATTCTGTTAACATACTGTTAATACACTAGCATTCAAAATTGTCACATCGTGAGCGTAGCGAACCCTAGATGTTGTCCGCGGGCGACAGCTAGTAGCATATAAATAAATGACACGAAAATAATGCAATGATGTCAATCGATTCCTGGGGTCATGAAATGTAAAGAAAACCAATTCTGAGGTCAAAACTCGTTATCAAGGGAGGGTCGAATAACTGATTTTCTTTCAAAAATTAGAAATATAGCAGAAGTACAAAAGACTATATAGCAGGGAGTTTCAGGCAGATCCACCTTCGCGACATACAATTAATCGAATAAAAGATAAGTTCGAAACGAACGGAACTGGTATTCATGTTCATAGGCAACGTTCCGCAAGACCGGGAATATCTACGAGCTTGACCAGCCAAGGAATAGTACTCGAAAGTTATTGCGAAACATCGATAAAATCTGTCAGATATTCAAGGCGTAAGGTTGGCATCAGCAAATCGAGTGTCCATCGCATTTTACTACAAGAATCTATTTTGCCACGCTTTTGGCAGGACTTTGGTGAAGATGGCGATGGCGATGGATTTTATTCGAACAAAACCTCTATTCCCCAGACCTAACACCACAGAACTTTTTCGTGCGGGGATTCCTTAAGGATAAAGTTTACGCCAGAAAACTGACAACAGTGGAAGAATTAAAAGCCGTAATTGAGCAGGAATGCACTACTATACCAAATAAAATGTATGGCCAAGTTTTTGAATCAATAGCCCACCGTTATCAACAGTGAATTGACCAGAACGGTAATCATTTTGAATATTTTCGGTAGGATGAAAAGTTTTTTATTTTATGAAGATAATTTAATTTGAGTTTTATGCATGTTATAAAGATTTTTGGGACACCCAATATTATGATTGCACGTAATAGAATAGAAACCTCACAATAATTCAATGCTACGCCCTGACTGAACCAGCGGATCAATCAGCTAAAGACGCATTCTATCACCGACTCGGCGACACCTTCGACAAGGCTCCCAAAGGTGAGATTATTATGGAAGGTCTCAATGCCAAAGTCGGGTCTGACAACCTTGGTTTGGAACACCTAATGGGCAATCATGGTCTAGGCAACAGGAACCAAAATGTCTAGATGTTCGTGGAGTTTTGCAACTCTCGTCAGCTCGTCATCAGCGGTACTTTGTTCAAGCACAAACGATGCCATTTAACAGCCTAGGTTTCTCCGGATGGCAGAACAGAGAACCAGATTGACCATATAGCCATTTCCAAGACATGGAGGAACTGTCTCTTAGAAGTCAGGGCCAAGCGGGGTGCTGATATTGGCAGCGATCACCAACTTGTTGTCGCAAAAGTAGGCAGCGATCCATCGCCCTCAAAATACAAGAATTTTGCCACGTTTTAATGTGCAAAAGCTTAAAGATCCATTTATAAAACGTGCTTATTCCACCGCCTTGCACGAAAGAGCTAATGCACCACCATCTTATGAGACTCATACAATTGATGATAGATGGAACGTCGCTAAGGACTCATTTATTTCGTGCGGTGAAACTTTTGCGGCCATTCATTAGTGACTCTACATGGTCTCTAATCACGGCACGCAAGAGAATTAAAGAACAAATCAACTCAGCCACTGACGACGCAGTCAAAGACCAACTTAGAGCTCAATACCGTTCTCTTCAGAAAGGCGTGCAAAGAAGCGTAAGACGGGACAAACAAAACAACATCAATGCATTAACGGGGAAGGCAGAGGAATCGGCTTACCGTGGTGACAGTGGAACCCATTACAAACTTATCAAGCCATTAACTGGCAAATCTTTTGCAGCTCAACATCCTGTGAAAGATAAAGACGGGTCTGTACTGGTCACTGATGAAGACCAACTGCGACGGTGGAGAGAGCACTTCATTGAAGTCCTCAACAACACCTTTGGACATTCGAACTCATCTTCACTAGAAGTAGAAAATATTCCGCAAATAGCCAGAGTTGATATCAATCCACCATCTAAACAGGAATTAAATGTGGCTATTAAATCGATGGAAGCGGTTAAAGCCCCGGGGATAGATGGAATTCCGGTGGAATTCTTTAAGCGGATATCAACGCTACTGCGGATATTCTTCCGTGCTGGGAAACCGAAACTCTCCCTAATGAATGGAAGAAGGGCGTCATTATTAAGATCCCGAAGAAAGGTAACCTGAAGGATTGTAATAATTGGCGCAGAATTTGCCTCTTCCCCGCAGTCTCCAAACTGATGGCAAAAATAGTCTTAAACCGGATCAAGCAAACAGTTGACCGCACACTGAACGATGAACTGTCACGTCTTAGACAAGGGTAAGCTTTCAGATCACTTCGAGGTACATAGCGGAGTGAGACAAGGCTGCATTTTGTCACCTATATTGTTTTTGATTGTCATTAACGACGTACTCTGCAGTGCGCTTCGTGAACACCAGAGCAAAGGTATCAGATGGAACCTGTTTGATATACCTTCAACACCTGGATTACGCTGACGATATTTGTCTTCTCTCAAATATATCGGATCATCTAGTTCAAATGACGGATGCCCTGCATCGCGAAAGTGGCAATGCGGGGCTCAAAATCAATGCTGCCAAAACTAAATACTTGAGCTTGGATCCAGGAAGACAGAGCGAAATTTGTGTTTCGGGGCAGACGGTGGAAAAAGTGGACAATTTTTGCTACCTCGGAAGCGTAGTTACAGCAGATGGTGGGGCGGATGCTGATGTACAGTCTCGCATCAATAAGGCTCGGGCAGCTTTTTTCAGTTTAACTCCTTTCTGGCAAAACAACAACATCTCCAGACGTACCAAACTCAGGATCTTCGTAACCAATATAAAATCTGTGCTTCTTTATGGCTGTTCAACTTGGAAGGTGACCAGGGCGATAACAACTAGATTGCAAACTTTTGTGAACCAGTGTCTACGGCGCATCCTGCACATACGCTGGCCGGAGGTCATTTCTAACGACGACCTCCTGTTCATTACTGGCCAGGACAGGATAGGCACATCTATAAAAAGGCGAAAGTGGCAATGGATAGGTCACACACTCCGAAAGGGGCCGGAAAACATTGCTAAACAGGCCCTCGATTGGAACCCACAGGGAACGACTTGCATCGCCGCATTGGACAACCTAGAAACACCTGGAGAAGATCAGTTGAGGTCGAGGGTAAGTCATTAGGCAAATCGTAGAGACAGTTGAAGGCGATGGCGGCGAACAGGACGAGGTGGAAAGTCAGCGTGGTTAATGCCCTATGCCCCACAAGGGGTTGACAGGATCCAGAGAGAGACGTAATAGAACAAAGAAAAATATCAAAACCCTCGTCTTTTACAATAATAAACATGTGAATATTAGCCTAACCACAATGGTCATTATTATGTTTTAAGATTACTGGTTTAAATTAGTTATGTTTGCTCATGATGCTTATCCTAATGGATCTTTTGAAGATCAGTATCATTAAATGATCCATTTAAATTTGATATCATCATGAAAAATTTATGATTGTTCATGATGATATCAAATCAAACGAGTAATCTTAAGGTGTCATATGACCATTGTAGTTAGGCTCATATTCACGTATATATTTATTGAAAGCCGAAGGCTACATCTTTCAATCGTTCTATTTCGTTCTATTTCATGTCAGTCTTTACTCAAGAATAAAACTGCAAATGCGTCTTTCCTCTTTAAAATATATATCTGCATAAATGTTCTCTCAGCTTTTCTAGTCGAAAGTAACTAAAAATACCATAGCCATGAACTTTGTGATTTTTTTTATTTGATTTTTTTTTAGAAAAAAAAAATAATAATAAATAAAACGAAACGAAACTTCTACGAAAAACGTAATGTGATGTTTAATTCAGTATTTTTGTATTTTTATAATGAATGACAGGAGAATGAACTTTCATTGATAGAATGATACCTACTCGTATCTTAATGGTATGGCCATTATTTACTTCCAAACATTTATTTATTGATAATTTAAAAGATATATATGTACGATTATATCAAACACTTACCATTTGGATTGTGTACCGATAATACACTGGTGATTTGATTATTTTTAATATTTTATTGAATTATTTAATTTAAATCGTGCAGTATTTCTAGACACTCGCTGGGGAAATTCTGTATGCGGCATTTTAGAATCACATAGTCCGATAGAATTTATACTAACAGTCTGGCGGCCACTTTAAATAGTATTATCGCACAATCACTTTTTATTTATTTATTTTTTGTGTTATTATTGCAATTTACCGAAAGGCTATCATCACATTCCCTCAAGTTCCTTTTACTTCTATGACAATTTAAATAAAACACACCATCTAGCTTGGCACGTGAAACAAAATCTTTTCGCAGTGTACTTATAGTATTCTGAATTGTACGAGTATGTATTCAATACGCCTCGTTATCTTGATGTCAGAAAACTGCAAAAAGGACCCCAGAAAAACAACACTGTAACAAGCGGAAAAGCCTGAGACTGTTTTGTGTTATCCACGTAGGTTGACTGGGTAAATGTGGTTTCAAAATTTTAGGTTTACTTGAACGGACTCATTGTTTACAGGCATTCGTTGGCGGTATCTGTTGTTTAAAATCGCTGTCAGCAATTTAATTTCCAGATCTAGATTATATGACTGCATAGTTTCATGCAAGAAAGGAAAGAAGTATAGGAAACTAGTCTATATCAAAGAAATAGGAAGGCGAGTAAGTGAAATGTGTATGTGTATACCTACAAAATAAAAGACTAGATAGTCTTAGATATGGAAAAGACGTTAAGATAAAGAATCAAGAAAGAACTCTTAAAGAACTGTTTCAAGTTGAGTTGACTAAGAATTCGATGAAGCATTAGAATATGCACTTGAGTCCTCTTTTGAATCTTTTGAAATAATCGTTGTGGGACGATCACACACACGCGAAACTGTTTCAAGTCGCCGTACCATAAAAGCGTATAACGTACTATGTAAATCTTTAAGATCTCTCTCTTCTTAAGTTTCGTTACTTAATAAACCGGGTTAATGACACAACTCAACTCTTGACATCGTTCGCCAATCACTTCAGAATGTAGGTGGCTAGGGCGTTCTAACCTGCCCAAACCCAATCCGAAACAGGCAAAGAACACCACTGCACATAATATCATACAAAAAAAAAACAAGAACTCTCTTAGGCCAAACCCTTTTGGAATCAAAGCCTTCTACACACAGAGCCGTTAGAACACACTTGAAAAAAATCGGACTGCTGCCAGTCTGTCTATGGCAACGTTATTGTCTGCACTATTTTTAGCCAGCCCAAAATCGAGTCGAGTCTGAACCGAAAGTTTTCTCCGAAAACCGTTCCTTCGAAAGATCGGTCTGGGACTAAAAAGCCCCAACGCTGCGAAATTCCTGTGTTCCGTTTGAATTAGCAAAAGTCCCTGCACCCAACTGAGAACTGATTCTCACAGCAGCCTTGCACGATTGGCACAAGGATAACAATTCGGCGGCAATACGTACGTCTGCAGTGTGCAAATGTGACGGAGCTTTTTTTCGCTCAAGGAAGCGCGCCGGGTGCTATAGCAAGTGGACGAAATCAACCCCCAATCAACCCTCAACCAACTCCATAAATCGCATGATTGTGGCTCTCGGAAATACCAGCACACATTATGCCCGACCATTGCATTGTCGAAGAGAACAAGCTGGCGGTGGTGCCAAGGAGGCTGTACACATTATTTTCACGAGATGCGACGATTCGTGGTGTATCTTTCGCTGGTAGTTTTGGGGGTGGAAGTTGTGTTTGACTCTACGCATCTCTTGTATCGCTATCTGATCTGAGCAAGAAGAAAGCTTGCTCCGTTTCCTCATCAATTTTCACCAGTCCGAATGCTACGCTACGGTAATGATAGTACGAACTGCCAAGAATAGTGTTGCCAATAAAGATGACTTTATTTAATTTTAATATAACACAGAGAGAAAAATCATAATAAATTGAAATAAAAGCACATTAATTCAATTTTTTTCAATTAAAATTTGTCTTCGAAATGCATTTCCATACATTTAAATGGAGTTTTAACTCAAAACATCATTTAAATGCTATAATTTACTTTACAATACAGATGCTTTCAATTCAAATATTTAGCGAGTAAATTGATGACCAAACTGATTTAATTATGATTCAAATAATATGTAAATAAAAATAAATAAATAAATAACTGGCGCAACAGTCCAAAAGTTTCCCGTTGATGTAAAGTGAAAACACTTGGAGTGCTCTTAAATATTATTCATTTCAATTTTAAAATACTGTACTTTGGGTATAGTATTCTGTAAATTTGACCTGTATGTAGCTTGTGCGAAAATGACTCAAAGTAAGGTCAATTTTATTGTTTTTGAAACAGCTACAGTACATTAGTAATGGGCACTATCGATAGTTTTTACCATCGACAGTTATTCGATAGTTTAAAAAACTATCGAATAACTATCGATTATTCTTATAATATTATAATTATTCGATAGTTTAAAGAACTAGTAAGTAGTAAAAATTATCGGTAGTTTTGAAAACTAGTACAAACTATCGATAGTTTCATAGCATCAAGAAGGCTGCTATAGCTCTCTATGCTTGCAGGAGAACCTGTGATAAAAACTGGGGACTCCAACCAAAGATGTTCTTGTGGCAGTACACAGCTGTAGTGCGACCGACACTCACATACGGGTCGCTGGTCTGGTGGCCAGCGGTGCGTTGGAAATATAATATTGATCTACTGTGCAAGGTGCAGAAGACTGCATCCATCGGAGTCACGAGAGCTCTAAGGTCCTGCCCAGGTGATGCACTTAATGTTATTTTACACTTACTCCCCCTCGACCTACAGATTAGGTTCAACGCCGCGTGTAGCGCGGTTAGACTTAAGGAGTCTGCGTACTGGACAGCGAGGCCATATGGGCATAGCAACATTCTGTCCTCCCTGGAGGGTGCGGTGCATAATATGCTACCAACGGACTACATCGTACCCGAAACAGACTTCGAGAAACACTTCGCTACTAGATATCCAACTAGAGCGGAATGGTGTGACGAAGATGTGATGTCGGGATATGACCTGAGAATTTTTACCGATATCTCGAAAATGCCTTGTGGAGTCGGTGCAGGGTTCTTCGCTGAAGACCTCGCAGTCTCTAAGTCATTCCGCCTCTCTGATTTTGCGAGTGTATTCCAGGCGGAAGTGCTAGCAATTAGGGAGGCCTGCCGGATGTTGAGGCGCATCATGGTTACCACAAAGGATATTGCAATTTTCACGTATAGCCAGGCTGCCATTATGGCCCTCGAGGCAGTGACAGTATCATCTAAAATAGTACAACAGTGCCGTCAAGAGCTGAACTCTCTGGCCACCCTTAACAGAGTCCCCCTCCTCTGGGTTCCGGGTCATAGGAGTATAGCGGGAAATGAGCCGATCACCTGGCGCGGTTGGGCTCCGCCCTGAACAGATCATATGCAGTGGTTCTCAGTGCGCCACTTAGCGCCACTAAGAAGGACGTACATAAATGCTACATTAACTTAGCAAACAACAGATGGGGCGCATTAAGGACGTGCATCACCTCTAGGAAAATATGGCCATCCTATAATACACAAAGAACAAATGACCTTCTGATAAGGACCCGTTCAGAGGTGGCCAGGATTGTCGCCGTTACAACGGGTCATGGCCTGTGGGAGAGCACGCAGCCAGAATTGGTATTCCCTACAACGAGTGCTGTCGTAGTTGCAAGGACAGTGGAGAGAAGGAGACTCTTTTACACTTTCCTTGTAGATGTCCGGCACTGGCTAGGGCGCGGCAGTGTTCTTTGGGCAGTGCCTTTCTTACAGACATAACCGAGATCTCCTCTTTGGGCACTTGCAAGATACTTCATTTCTTAAATTCCACAGGGTGGATTTAAGGAAATACCCTGCCCGACCCCCTTTGATATACTTAATAGCATCAGTTTTCCTCTTACGAGGTTTGTGGCATCAAAACGGCGCACACCAGCGCTAATTGGGTATTCCTCTTTTTGGGGGCTCTACCGCCACCTAAACCAACCAACCAACCATCGATAGTTTAAAAAACTAGAAACTAGTAAAAACTATCGATAGCTTTAAAAACTAATAACTAGTAGAAAACTATCGAATAACTATCGGAAGAAAAAAAAGTTTCGATAGGCCGATAGTTTGCTATCGAAAAACTTTTTCGAATGAAAAAGTAAAATTCGGATGACGATGGATACATTTCTTGCATGAATGAATTAATATGATTGCATATACAAAAAAAAGGACATTCTTGGCGATGAAGTGAGGCCAGATGGGTAAGAACTAGTAGGAGTAATGATGCGGATGTACTGGACTACTTTTGATGGCATTGCGAGTTTGAGTTTCAGCAAGATTGACCTTATTTTTAAAGAAAATAGACTTGCCGCTCAAAAACTTTCGAATTTAATTTTTTTTTCTTCAATTCTGACTTCATCTTTGCGATCAGCGACCCAATCGACCATCTACCAGTTATTTCCAGCAAGATTGGCCGTGTTTATAAGAAAATGTGTTGCCATCCTGGATCACCCATTTGGCTTTTTACCATTTGGACTTCAGATTCGCAATCAGCAACCCCAAAAACCAGCTTTTTCATCAAAATTGGCAGTGTTTTTGAAAAAAAAGGGTTGCCGCTTAGAAACTCCTTTATTTTATGATTATTTACAATTCTGACTTCAGATTCGTAATCAGCGACGCAATCGACACTCTATCAGTTTTTTTCCCGAAAGATTGGGCGTCTTTATAAAAAAACGTTGCCATTCTGGATCCCCCATGTGGGTCTTTGCCATTTGGACTTCAGATTCACAACCACCTGCCCAAAAACCCTCTACTAGCTTTTTCCAGCAATATAGGCCATGTTTTTGAAAAAAGGGGTACCGTTCTGGAAAAAAACTAAATTCAAGTTCTAGTTTGTAACCAATCATACACATAATCTCTATTGACTTATAAATCTAAAATCGCATGCAAATGATATTAAGCCAGCCAACATGCCAAAGTATTATACATAGTCATTCATTCGACTAAACGTTTCCTACATAGCAAACTATCGGGCTGTCGAATAAACTTTTCATTCAAAGCATACTATCCACCAATAGTCCCGATAGTTATTCGAATCGCTATCGTCCAATAGTCCCGATAGTTTCGATAGGCAGATAGTAATTCGAATAACTATCGACCGATAGTCCCGCTAGTTTCGAAAGGCCGATAGTTGTTCGAATAACTATTGACCGATCGTCCCGGTAGTAATTCGAATAACTATCGAGACTATCGACCTATAGTTTTTCGAATAACTATCGATAGTAAAAACTATCGAATAACTATCGGGACCATAGGCCGATAGTTATTCTATAGTGCCCATCACTGAGTACATATAATCAATGAAAATAGTATCCATTCCGACAGCAATAATTGAAGGTCACAATTAGGCGTATTCTTTTTTACTTAATTCGGGTTGACGTTAAACGCCGTACAAAAAAAAACCATCCGGGTTAACTACTCGTTAAAGTGCCAAAGTGCAATGGACCCCTGTCGTCAATTTAGTCTTTCATCATTTTTGACAGAGCCCGCGAGACAGTCGCGAGAGAAAACTCTTATTAAATCGGTGAAATGTCTGTCTGTCCATAGAATATCTCACGAACGGCTGAAGCTACACACATGAACTTCGGTGAGAATTTGCAGAAATTATATAATTCGCTGCGGAAAGTGTCGTAATAAATCAACTTCGGTTTTCGAAAGATTAACCACACATATCAATATACACACACTCACCTAACGCTGCATCAATTGCTCGTTGGCCTTATCGCCTTAAAACTAGAAAAACAGAAACAAAAAGAATAACATTTTTAAATAACTAAAATCCGCTGAAAATTCATAGATGCAATAATATACAACAATCGTTGCAACAAAATAAATATGTGAGAGTGTGTTGAATAATTTTAATAACAAATAAAAAAATATATCTGAAATAACGCCCCCACACGGCACAAAACAAATCTTTTCACACTCACCCCGAACGGAGTCGATGACCGCACAATTATATGTGTCGTTGAATTTTTGTATTTATTCTAATTTTCAAATCTTTCAATAATTTGGAAATCATTTAAAATATCAATAAAAATGTGTTACATTAAGAACGCGATTTTATAATGGGGATTGAAGGGGAGCTACATTTTTTCTGTGTCTAGTGATTTGACGCTAGCCCACGCATGTGCGCGTGCTAAAACCAACTACTCCAGCGATTGCGTTGAGTGAGTGAGACGCGTGTTTTTTTTATATTTGTCAATTAATGGCTGCAGGAACTATTCTTCATTCGCTAATCCACAATTTAAAAAAAAATCAAAAGTAAATATTTCCCCAAAAGAAAAGGTGGATTTTGTCCCAAAATAAAAATAGGGCGGCACTGTACCCCACCCCGCCGCTCACCCCTCAATAAGATTCACGTTTACATTGGGCTGAGCTGTAACTGACCCTCTATTCCGCAACCCCAACCCATTCGTAAAAAAAATCCTCCCTAAAAAAAAAATGCATTCTGCCCGAAGTAAAAATCTCCCAAAATTGGGGCTACTAGACCCCCGAGTATGTATGTACATATATGCAAACTGAATGTCAAATTTTTTTATCATCTGGTACAGGGTGAGAAAGGTAACGTTGAGTACATTCCATTTTTGACATTTTTTTTTAACTTGTAGAAAGGGGAACGGTGGGGGACGGGAAAACTTAGATTAAAAAATTTTTTAAAAGGGTGAAGATTGGTGGGACAGGAGGGGAGTCGAGTGGACTGGTTGCTCGTTGTAAATTCAAAAATAAACAGTTATATAGGATGTTAGAATTGGTTCGTTACAACATCCTTAGCAATGAGATTTCCGATTAGAGTGTTATAGTGGACACACACTGGCGTCCAAAATCCCAATTTTCCTTGGTTGAATCCGAAATTTCCTCGGTCATTTTATGGGTTTGACAGGGAAATTTTGAGTTCGACCGGGGAAAATTCTAATTTTGGACACAAGTGTGTGTCCACCTTTAGAGGAAATAAAGCTCCTAGCAAGCTGAACCCCACTTGATTTTCTTTTCGGACTAACCGAATCCATTTCACAGGGATTTGCGAATGCAAACTTTAAATGCCATATAGATGTAGTCATACCCATGCGACAGCCGTATTATTGGATGTATTTTACAACTTTGCTTCCGCGGTTTTTTCCTGGAATTAAAAGCTAAATTGTCAAAAAGTATTTACAGATGTATTGTTCAAAGTACTTTCCATCGCTAGCGACAACTTTCGCCCATCTCTCCGGCAATTTTCGGATTCCATCTCGGAAAAAGGAGGCGTCTTTCGACGCGATCCATGATTGGATCCATTGCTCGACTTCCTCTACGAACGCAAATTCTGATCAGCCAGGCCGTGCGCCATGGAACGAAACAAATGGTAGTCGAAAGGAGCGATGTCTGGGGAGAACGGCGGGTTGGGCAAGATTTCCCATTTCAGCGTTTCTAAGTATGTCTTGACCACTTTTGCGACGTGTGACCAATCATTGTCATGCTGGAGGATGACTTTGTCGTGTCTCTCTAAGTACTGTGGTCGTTTTTCCTTTAATGCCCGACTTAGACGCATCAATTGCGTTCGGTACCGATCTCCTGTGATAGTTTCATTCGGTTTCAGTAGCTCGTAGTATATCACACCGAGCTGGTCCCACCAAATGCAAGGCGTAATCTTGGCGCCGTGAATATTCGCTTTTGCCGTCGACGTTGAGGCATGTCCGGAAATTCCCCATGACTTTCTGCGCTTGGGATTATCGTAACGCACCCATTTTTCGTCGCCGGTTACGATGCGATGTAGAAATCCCTTCCGATTCTGCCTTTGAAGCAGTTGTTCGCATGCAAATAATCGCCGTTCAATATCTCTCGGTTTTAGCTCGTACGGAACCCAATTTCCTTGTTTCTGAATCATGCCCATGGCCTTGAGGCGTTCCGAGATGGCTTGCTGAGTCACTCCCAGTGATTCAGCTAATTCTTTTTGCGTGTCGCACGAATCTTCATCGAGCAGTGCTTCCAATTCGTCGTCTTTGAAAATTTTTTCTCTCCCTCCACCGTGCTTGTCCTCGACATTGAAATCGCCACTTTTAAATCGTTGAAACATAGAGAATAATTATGGAGGAGCAATCCGCATTTACTCAACACTAAACTATTTGAAGCAATTCCAGTCGTAAAAAGTAAACAGAGAGACACACACCCTGCACTGCGCAACACCCGCGCAGTCTATATAAAAGCACAGGAAGCACGTAAGATGTCATCCCCTCTCCTACTTCTACTATTGAAACAATAACATTCCAGTCTGTCTCTCTGCCGCGGAACACCCGCCCGGTCCATATAGAAGCAAAAGAGATGTCAAATTTCCATCCCCCTTCTTACTTCCTCACTTGTGCCGAATTGCTTCGTTTCTCTCGCTATTTTTCATTTCCTCTGATACTCCCTCTTCAAAGCGTTGAAACCACTCACGACATGTTCCGTCTCTCAGAGCAACCTCACCGTAAGTATCTGAGAACATTCGATGAGCCTCAGCTGCAGTTTTTTTTTTTTTTTTCAAATGGAAGCAGAAGATCAAAACTTCCCGCAAATGACGAGAACTTGGCTCGAAAACAGACATTTTGAATCGCGAATCTTATTAAAAATGCGAACAACTTTTACTAATGCGGGGATGTCGATACGTTCACAGACGTCCAAACGCACTTTGTGACACTTTCGAATTACGTATTTTGACCAGCCCTCACCGATGCAGCCGTCTGTCGGAAAACGGCGGAAGTAAAGTTGTACACTTAATACATTCAGGCAATTTGAACAATAATGCCATTTTTAAAATGCAAAACATACTTTCCCTATCAAATACGGCAACACCCACCCCCGCTGAGATCATATCTCACAAGGACGTCCGACAAGCGGGGTAGGTGCTTAGTATACCACTATCACACTGCTCCACATTGCCGGGTGTCGAATTGAAGATGCGCTCCAGTACGTCGACATCGGCAACATTACACCACCCACGATGACACACAGCAACTATTTTTGGGGACTTTTCTCTGAAATTCAATATCTTGTGTCTCTACAATAGTAAAGCTAAGAAAAGCAACACATAAGAAAAAAAACAAGTGCAACGCATCATGGTGACGCGCAGCGGGAAAAACAGCAACCACCACCCATTCGCCGTCTGGCCTCAGTGTACTCGTACATTCTCAATCTCATTTTCCCAGATTTTCTACTTTACCATCGCACAGCCACCCACTCACTCATCATCCCACTTCAAAGCTCAGTTTTCAGATTGTACTCGTTGGAGCATCGTATCTCTCGAATTTATCTCCGTGTGGCCACAGAATCTGTATCTCACAGAATGATTTTTGCTGGGTGGTGGTTATCACATAGGGGATGAATGCGCACAATCCGACTCCATGTCCAATGATATCAGGGGTAATTGGCAAAAATACCCTTCGAAAGCTTTCCGGGAGAATGTATTTTATTTTGAATTGAAGGGGTATTATTGTTATTTGGGGATCCGGCAAAAGATGCTGTCCAATTTGGCCAAGGGAAATTTCGCCGCAGCGGATTGGAAACTGGGGCTGAGAAAATTCGTCAAAATTCTCTTAAGGGAATTTTCTAAACGACACCGGCCGGCCTAAGAGAAGTGGAGGTGGATAATTGTATAACAAATGTTCATATTTTGTAAGTCAGTGTCGGGTATTTTTTGCATTGTTTGTTGCTAATGCACATGCACACACTGTTACAATTTCACTCGAAACGGGAGAACTGAAAAAAAACTATAACAATCATATTGAAATGATATTTGGTTATTACTTTTGGCACGACCCATATACAGTGGGTTGAAAAATTATTAGGGTCACTTGTCATATTTGAGTATCTTCAAGTTTAACTTAATTTTTTTGAGCAGATAATTGATTCTAGGACTCATAAGTATTTTATATTTAAAGGATTGTATTATAAAGATTACAAAAATAACAATTTACATAGGCGAAATAATTTTTTTTGTTCGTAAAAACAATTTGTGCATTAATGAACAATAATTTTAATATTAAGTGATATGAGTTCATACAAACGAATCAGTGTGACTCTTGTGGGGGATCCCCAAACTCCCAAGTGGATGAGGTCAATTAAAGGCATACTAAGCTTAAAAAAGGGTTCCACTGTCACAGCGGTGGCCTTGGTGGCCTTTTACCGCCCTCCAATCGACTCGCAAATGTTAAGCCACACGAAATAAATGAGTCCTTAGCGACGTTCCATCTATCATCAATTGTTGGAGTCTCATAGGGTGGTGGGGGGCGACCGGTAGCGCAGTGTGTTGAGGCATCAGTCTCATGTTTGACTACCGGCGTTTTAGGTTCGAATCCCGTCCACGACGACGTTCGTGGCTATGGATGTGCAGGAGGTGCATGCTGGCAACTGCATTCTCCGAAACCAGTTTATGCCGTCAAAACTTCAACTGGGCCAAATGGAACAGTTGACGCGCTATGCCCCACAAGGGGTTAGGGCAATTGAGAGAGAGATAGGGTGGTGGTGCATTAGCTTCTTCGTGCAAGGCGGTGGAATAAGCACGTCTTATAGATGGATCTTTAAGCTTTTGCTCATTAAAACGTGGCAAGGTTCTTGCATTTTAAGGGCGATGAATCGCTGCCGTTGGTAAAAGCACTTTTACGACAACAAGCTAGTGATCGCTGCCAATATCAGCACTCCGCTTCAACCTGATGTCTAAGTGTCACCATACACTGTCGAACTCGAACACGAATCTAGTACAAGTGGACTGGTTTTCTTCACACCTGTGTGAAGTGTATGTGTGTGTCAGAGGACAATTGTACCAGGTTCAAGTTCGAGATCGAGTTCAAGTTCGACAGTGTATGGTGATACTATGAGACAGTTCCTCCATGTCTTGAAAATGACTATATGGTCAATCTGGTTCTCTGTTATGCCATCCGGAGAAACCCAAACAAAACAAACAAAGTATCGCCGATGATGAGCTGACGAGAGTTGCAAAACTTCACGAACATCTCGCCATTTTGGTTCCTGTTGCCTAGACCAAGATTGCCCATCAGGTGTTCCAAACGAAGGTTGTCAGTCCCAACTTTGGCATTGAGATCCCCCATAATAATTTTTATGTCACCTTTGGGAGCCTTGTCGAAGGTGTCGGCGAGTCGGTGACAGAAGGCGTCTTTAGCTGATCGATCTGTTGGTTCAGTCGGGGAGTAGCACTGAATTATTGTTATGTTTCTTACCCTGGATTTAAATCTGGCTGTAATGATGCGGTCAAAGATGGGGTTTTAGTCAGTTAGAGTCAGGCGACGCTAGCCATTCGAGGTGAGGTACCATTTTGACTTGCAGAGTAGAGCAGTACTGTTTGGGAGCTTGGCGATATAGTGGATCCCGATCCCACCCACCTTGCTTCGCTTAGTCATAATACAGAGATGTTATATGCGGTCATTTCCCGTTCGACTTCAATGAGCCTTGCACTACTGCACTCGCTCCACATCGTTCGGACGTTCCAAAAACCAATCTTTGTCCGTTGTTTGTAACCTAAAATCGTTGCCGGTGAATTAGTCCATGGTATCCGAGGTTCGTTTAATGTTTCGAGTGTAAATTAATTTCAGGTACGCAGGTTACAAGCCTACATACAAAATGGAAAGGGAAGCGGAAGAGTTGCTTCCTTAGGTGTCTTAATTTCTACCATTAAATAAATTAAATTTTCGGACGATAAGTACATAACCTAAGTACCTAGGCAGAGAAAGGCTCAGAGATGAATGCCTCCGAAGACTCGCTCCAAAATCTGAAGGAGTTATAGAATGGAAAGGTTTATCCGGTTATGAAATTGGTAGAATATACTTTTTATTTCAAAAGCTAATAGCAACGGTTAACGGTGAAGCATTCAAAGCATTTAGCCTTTCTTGAGGTTCTCTCTCATTCTTTCAGAATGAATTAGCTTATCTCTGAATGCTCAGGGAAATACAATAGTTTAATGATTTTTGTTTTGAACATGATTCGTACTCTCGCCTTATACTGATACCTACATATTTGCACTAATCCCTGGTTTTCCATGTGGCTGAGCTGACGTTTAAACCAGTTTCGGACGACGCACGTTGCCAGCATACACCTCCTGTTTCCATTTCGCCGCTTACCTGCGACAAGTCGGGAGATGTTGCCCCGCACCACAAGGCTAAAACAACACAAACATCCATGGCCACGAGCGTGTTGGACAGAACTTAAGCCCGCAACGACCTTAGTCATGTGATTGACGCCTCTACGCACTAACTTACCGGTCGCCTCTGCCACTAGTGCCTAGTCCAAGTAAGTTGTTTGGCGGGCTAACATCTAGTCGCGCTACTTAAACCGGCAGATTGCAGCGCCTAACGAGTGATCTATAAGCCAAACCAAATTCGGGAATCTTTTACGTCTTGGCCGCAAACGGAGGAAGGCTCAATCCTAGCAAGTGGCTTGATCTTGATGCAGTTTCCTTTCTTTCATAATGAATGTGCTTACTTGAGGATTCAGGAAAATAACGTAATCGTTTTCGTTTTGAATATACGATTATAGTTTAAATTTTGAGTCGTCTGAAAAATTACAGTGTTCCGCATCTCCTGAGTCCAAGTGATATGCCCCTGAGCCCATTGCAATCGTTTCTGCCTGACTCTAAACGGAAAGCCTGGCTTATGCATTGGTTTCAATGTATCTAAGTCAGCTTTCACAAGCCTTTTTCTCAGCAAACTTGATGAGATTTGCTTACTCGTTGCTCGAAATGGATCGTTTCTAATGACGTTTTTAAGCGGTTCTTATGGGTTTGTAACAGCAAGAAGCGATCAACTATCGGATGTAAGAACACCCCACACTAAAAGTGGAACCATGATCTGTACGAATTGAATGATGAACTGAATCGAATATTGAAAGGACCAATCAGTGGAGCAAGGCTGAGAGGAAGATCGAGGGCTCGTTGGGAAGAGTTAGTGGATGTCGACGCAGAAAATCGACTGGACTTACTAAACTGAAGGTCACGGTCAACTACTGGGATTTCAAAATTGAAGGACGCCGTCATTTCACCGCGACAATTGGAGGAAAACTATGCAGACGCCAAGTTCCGACGATGGAGCGTCGCGTCACCATGATGATAACGAGGATATTGAAAGAATGCGTGCAATAAATTATTTCTATTTACTTGTCCAGTTCATTCTGTCCGATTGGTTGATAGCAGTCATTGAAACCACCTCAGGCTGTAAACGAACTAACATTTTTTCAAATTGTGTGACCTTTACATGAATTCATTAACTTCCATAAGCATTTGTAACTGTAAAAACTATTTTGCGGATGGCATCCGTTATCAAACACGACAAGCAAGAAACCTCCATTGACCCGCAGAAGCTGCAAACTCACCCTTCCTATAATATAAGAAAATAATGAAGACGGAATGGAACAGCGGATATTCCATCTAATAAAATCGAAATGAAAAATAGCAACTAAAACACGTTTATCAATAGTTCAGTCAAATTTCCTCCATAATCTGATAAGAGGTCAACGACTTTTTCTTACAACCTCAGCGACCGAAATCCATCAACCTCGCAAATTGCCTTACATTCTGAATTCCTATTTCGAAACTCAGTCATCCATTTTTCTGGGAGTTATGTATTCATTCTTCACTCCGTTCGTTTCACATAGTGCAACGTCACTCAATCCTTTTGGTTTTACACTGAAAATTGCTTACTAATGCCACACACTACTCCTGCTAGGGTGCCAGCCAGCACCTTGGAGCCACATACACAGCGCTAGGCAAAAGAGCCAGTGAAGCAGAAAATTGGTGAAAAGTTTCGGCATACGGGCACGTCGAATGAAGTGTTACGCAAGGAGCCAATTAGCGCAATGTTTGGATCCTTTGTAAGGAGGCTATATATTAGCCACGGGATTGCTTCAGATTTATCATTGCCAGGATCCGTGCTGAAACTTTGAGTTGTAAATGGAATGCCCTAAGCAAAAATGCAAAAATGCTTTTCGTTTACAGAGCGGATGTGCATTTATAAAAACAATGGCAAGCAATTGCGGAAGGTGGAGATCGTTAAAGGGATTTTAATACTTAAATGCCGTATTTTCCAGGGATTGTATTTCCGTATTTCCAGGGATTCCACCAGCAGAAAAGAAAACCCTTAATTAATCAGGGCCGGCAAAAGGTTTATTGGAAATTTATTAAAGTTAGAATTTTTCCTGTCAGAATCAACACACGAGAAAGCCGAAATATATTTTATCCATATCTTGTGTAATGATTTGCACGCGTTCTGCTACGTGACCCTGACGTAAAGTGTTGCAAAATGGACAAAAATCGAAAATTATTTTTAATTGATTTGACATTTTTTGGCCATAACTTCTAAACTATAAGGAATTTCGGATTTTTGACGAAATGAGTGAGAGGGAGGGATAAAAAGCTAAATCTTTAATTACAAAATCCAGTATGCAGCCTTAACAAGATTTTTAAAAGCTACACTTTTAACGCGCTGTAATCTTAGCACGCATTTAATTTTTTTTCTATGTTAACACCAAAGCTTAGGGAATACCCTTTAATGCAACAGCATAGCTTTGGTAGGTGAGGAAATTAAGGTAAGAGGAAGGAGATGGGTTGAGCTGGATTAGACGAAATTAAATGACGGTGGACATTTTGTTTAAATTTCTGCAGGTCGTAATTGCAGGGGAAAACAGATGATGGTAAAGCGTTCCACATTCGAGTTGTTCTGCATACGAAAGAGTCGTAAAATTTTGCGGTTCGACAGACACTAGTTTCGATGGTAAGATGGTGGGCACGAGTTGACTGTCTGGTGTTGCGTACAGGAAATACAACATCGGCAATTAAATTACTTATTTCAGCAGAGCAACGGCGGTTGAAGTATCGATAAAAAATGATACAAAGTATCTACACTGCATGCAGATACATCGGAACATGGATATGTCTTTGGCTACCGACTGCGTGAAACCTGTTGTGTTGAAGATATCGACGTAAGTTTTATAAAGATCCCAGTAAAGTTATACTGGATGAATTCATTCGACAAAACACGTCCCACGCTTTCGGTAGGCATAAGATGTACCGATGTATCTGCATGCAGTGTAGATACTTTGTATCATTTTCAAGACATACCGTCCCGCACAGTGTACAGGAGAATACAAATTAACCCAACCGTTACCCCGTGTGTGGATCAAGCGATCATACACTCTACATATTTATATGCGCCTGTGCTTCGTTAGTACGTCAATCCGCGATCGATCGCGTCAAGCCGCGGTCTAGCTAAACACACTTACTATTAGATACTTAGATAGTACTCGTCTAAGTCTAAAGACGGTAAGCGCGACAACACAATTTTATTGCATTAACGTTTACGTTATCCGCGCTGCACAAACTGCATCATCTGCACTATTCTCCTCACTAAATCAGAATTGTGCACTGTTAGTTGATATTATCATCGATCGTGATAGTACGCGGTATGCGCGATACAAGTACGGTCGTAAGTTCCTTACATCCACGGGAAAAACACGTTGGTGACCTTGGTGACACTGATTTCAGTCGGCTGGATGGGATTGGCCATCACAAGAAAGGGGTGGATCCGCCGCGGAAGTGTAGTCCAAGGTCCGCAAGCATCTCTTTCGCACTGTCGCCGATGACGAAGCAACGCCCATCCATTGAACTTCTTCGACTCAACCGTCTCTCCATTGCCTGCATACGAGTGTGTGTGTGTGAAGTTGAAGCTATTTCCCGACCTACTCCAACGATTTTCTTACTGAGTCAGGTTAGTGACTAATTGATGAAAACAAAAAGATTGCTGTGAAGCAGGAGCCATAGCGCTGTGCACGAGTGAGGGAGACAGGTTGTCTGGATGTGGCTGGTGTTGTGAGCAGATTTGAATCACGAGGGGATGGCAGTTGAATGATGTTGACTTGTTTTATGGGTGCCTGGTTGTTTAGTCAGTTTATGATGCGAAGTTTTTCGATTTTCGTGAGTTCCCTTTGATGACTGACTCGGATTGACTGAGGATCCGGCCACTTCATTCATAGAACTCGGAAAAATTTTCAATGGGCTTGTTTCCTCTTCTGACCCCCGAGTAGAAAAACAGACATTTCGTGTGACGGACAGATTTTTAGGATGACCCCCAGCTATAAGACATATCCATGTCAAAAGTGATAGACAACCAACGTTACGTCTGTGCTGAAGTGGTTCAATTCGGGAAGTTATATCGTCATCACCAATAAGTCTGAAAGCTTTTCGTTGAACTCTGTCCAATGCCGACAGTGCAGTGCGACCCGCACCGGCCCATAAATGGCAATTATATTCGAGTCTCGGTCTAATGTGACTCTTGTATATTAGCGCTAAATCAGATGGCGTGAAATATTTTTTGCATCTATTTAGGAAGCCCAGGCATTTCATTGCGTTTTTCGCAATGGAAAAAATGTGGTCAGTCCAATTAAGCTTTTTCGAGATGGTAAGACCTAATATATTAAGCGCTGGTCAGTCAGAAATACTCACACCGTCGACGAGGATGTACTGTGAGGTGTGTGGAGCAGATACTTTATTGGTAATAAGACAGCTTTGGGTTTTGGAAGCATTGAACACTACGCGGTTTGCTTCACCCCAAGCGATGATTTTTGAAATATCCGCATTTAATGAATCATACATGCGATCCCGATTAGTAGATATTGTGCTCTTACGAGATTCAATCACGGTACTAAAAGAGTGCGTGCAGTCAAGAGTACTGTCATCAGCAAAACTGTGTATTGGGTTGGAAGTTATACCCAAAAGGTCATTGATAAACAGGAGAAAGAGGGTTGGAGACAGGACAGTGCCTTGCGGAAATCTGGCATTAATGGTATACTGACTCGATTTGACTCCGTCAAGGACGACTTGGATCGAACGGTCATGCAGGAAATTTTCAATCCATTTGATGAGCTTGGAGTCAAGACCAAAAGCATGAAGTTTAGCCAAGAGTGCTGAGTGCCAAACTCTGTCAAAAGCGTTGGAGATATCTAGAGCAATGACTTTGAAAAAGTGATGCATGAGTTGGTTCCTATGCACGTGCTTGATACCCAAAGATATATTTCTCTGATAGACTGGATACTAGATTTTCGGACTAACTAAATAACACAATTAAATTAATTCGAACAATTAATGTTAAGTAGGGATTTAAAAAAAAACATCCAAAAACGTTTTGGGTGGTTGACAGTTTCGTTAAGGTACGTACATATACTTTCATTTAAACTAGGGTTAGTTTGCCTTTAGCTGCCAACTTGGGCGTAATTAGCCTTTTTGTGGAGAAATTTCCAGACTTCCAAAAAGCAACAATCATAGCGAAATTAAACCAAATCTGATAATATTTTGATAGAATAAGTTGCAGGCTTATAGTAAAACTAGAAAAAGAAAATAATAATAATATATTAATAAACTCAAAAAATTAAAATAGCTCTAAAGGATTTCTGACGAAGTATAAAAAGAAAAGCGAAGCAAAATCTTTCGGAAGGTCAGCAGTTCCTTTAAGATGCACACATGTACTTTCATTTAAAATACTGCCTGCTTGGTTTTAGGTGCCGTTTTAGGCGTAATTATAATTTTTCGGGAAAAAAATCAGTTTTACTTCCGCGATGCTCATGTCATTTCTAGACATGCAAAAGGTCATAATCCCAGTAAACTTATGGCCAATTTCATATTTTTCATAACATATTTGCCATACTTGCAGTCTAGGACAAAAAAAAATAATAATAATGATAATTAAATAAATTTAAGAGAAGTAAATATGTTTTAAGATGCAATTGAAGCAAGCATAAAAAAACAATGTGAAACGTTCCAGTAAGGCGATCATATCTTTAAGGTAAATACTTATAGTACGAGTATTACTCAATTGCCCTAACCGCTTGTGAGGCATAGTGCGTCAACTGTTCCCTGTGGCCCAGTTAACGTTTCGTTGACATAAACTGGTTTCGAAGAATGCAGTTGCCAGCATGTACCTCTTGCACATCCATGGTCACGAACGGGACGGGATTCGAACCCGAAACGCCGGTAGTCAAATATGAGACTGATGCCTCAACACAATGCGCTACCGGTCGCCCCAAACAGAAATTTCACTTTTATCAGGCAAATTCTAATTAATTACTACCATAAATGTGCAGGTCTATAGGAATATTGGCAAAAGTTTATGATGACCTATGTCTTCGAAATGCGTAACCGTAGCAGGTTGGAATTTATTCATAGCCAAGACAATCAACCGTTTATTATTTATACCAAGTTTCATTAAAATCGGCTCACCTCCTTTCAATATATAAAATTAAATAAATGCAGGCTTGCTTCTAATATTCGGCACAATATTGACTATTTCGCTTAAATTCGTCCTTGAATCAATTTGAAATTTGCATATAAATAAGATAACGAACTACTTAATACTTGTATTAAATCTCATTCAATTCGATTCTCCCGTTCTTGGGATATTGATTTTAGTCCACTGTTTCATACATTTGGCGACCCTGTGTGACGTTTCGTTAACATAAACTGGTTTCGGACGATACATGTTGCTAGGAGGCACCTCCTGCCCTTTTAGCCGCACACCTGCGCCAATTCGGAAAAATTGTGGCTTATTGTTCCGCCCTACACTACATGAGGTAGGGTACACAAACATCCTTGGCTACGATGAGAGATTCGAAACCGTGGCTAACCGGTCTAAAGATCATACATCATATACATCATACTAACGCCTCAACGCTATTCCGACCTCCACAAAAAATTTCAAATGAATGGTTGGAAATTTCTTGAACAAGCTCTTTAAGTGAATATTTTTGGTTATTGGCTAAAATTGAGACTTTCAATTATAGGACACCTTCCTTTTCCATTTAAAAATTAAAGGGAATAATTCGTCAATAGTTTTGACAATGGTGAATCTCGTTCCTATGGCTGCCGGTACTTAGCACCGGCGCGACCCGTTTCACAACTGCCAAGAGCTGCCAAGTCCCTTCAATACAAGAAGTAATGTGTTTGTATGTTACATGCCTCGTGTCGTTTTTTATGTTCACTGAGAGCACAACATTTCGGCGCAACTGCTCTCAGTGTTACTTTCCGCGTCGGCATTGAAAGAAACACTGGTCCATGGATCCATGGATGGATAGACGGATGGATGCACAAAACGCTATTGCTGCAATTAGTTGTCCCATCTAAAAAACAGCTCTGGACTCAACCATCACAAGCACTGGAATACCTCCTTTACTGTCAGTTGCTGTCAGTCAGTCTAGAAACAGAGTACTTCAAGCAGCAGCCTCGTCCAATACGTCTCATTATCGAGCACAATTGAACACTCAGACAAATTTACAGTCATCTCCGATGATTCCTGAGAATAATTCTGACAGGATTCCTCAACAACACAATCTAATGCCTACACCACCGATCGTCGTTTTCTTTCTTTCACTTGTCCAAATCAATTGCATTGGGTTGCAGAATGAACTCGCATCATTTATGGACAGATATCGCATCCAAATTGCAGCCATAGAGGAGATGAAGTTAAGACCATACAGCATCCGAAATTCCTATCCACACACTCCAGTACGTCCCTCAACACACATGATAACTACGCTACTGTCAGGAAATACGGACTGACCAACGCTGGAGGAAGGCTCGCCTTCATCATTGACCATTCCGTGCAATACCGGGAAATTGATATCACCAGCAATTACAACACCCTGGAAGTGCAGGCCATCGCCATCAGCAAATGTTTACAATCACATTCCACCGGTATCCAGCTGTCCCTCAGGATGCCATGTGAACATCAACCACCTCCTCACAACACCGCTTCCTGCTCGGTGACTTTGATGCTCACTATTATAAACTCTGACACTCTAACCTTGATAATGACGTCAGAGGTATCTCAATAGCGGAAAAACTTTACGCCTCCGATTCATGTACTCTGAATGACGACACCTCTACTCGTATCGACACTACCAGTCCCAGTTCACCAGACATCATGATTGCTAGTGCGAGCCTGATAAATCAAGCTAAATGGGAGCCGGTGCCAACACTGTTTTCGCACCATTTACAAATCGTGATAGGTTTTGACGAACCGACAAGTATCACATCCGCTGAACATCTCACTTTTGTCAACCACAATAAGGCTGATTGGAACGGCTTCACCTCATATAGCAACGATAAATTCTTCGCTCTGCCGACTCCAACCGGTGAATCCAATATTAGAAAAGTCATAAATATACCGACTGCAAAATTCCACAGTGCAGGACGTGTTCCGAAAATTCGGCCCAATTTTCCGACCGCAGCCACCAGATTGACGGACAAGAGAGATAGCATCAGGGGTATAAATCTGGACAACCCCAGAATTCACGAGATGAGCTGCCAAATCCATAGATAACTAGCCCAACACAGGAGGTCAGAATGGAGCACCCATCTGAATAGCTGCAACCTAAACCCAAGTATGAGCAAGTTATAGTCGACTGTACGTGTCCTTTCTTTTTCTTCCTTCTTGCCTTTTCATACCATTCTCTGGCTTCGAGTTGCTCTGCCTGTGGTGTTGACACTTCGCCCATTCTGGCGTTATAATATCAGCTTCAGTTTTTGCTGCTTCTTCATCTGATCGATCTATGTATGTTTCCGTCTGTCTCGGGTTTTGGGTCCAACAAGTGAAACAATCACTGATAGTGACTTACTGACAGTGTTCTCAGACGAACGCATTTGAACATGCATTCAGACGTCTACATGAGTGCGGGGCATACTACCATTTTGTAAAACTTGCCCTTAAGCTCTCGTGGCATCTTCTTTTCGCAGAATACTCCAGAGCTTAATCGCCACTTCATCCAATCGACACTGATGCGGTGTTTAATGTCGTCATCACAGGTAGCTTCCCTGTTGACCATCGAGTCTAGGTTTATGAACTTTGTGCAATATTTCAGCTGCTTTCCTTTAATGTAGATATCTGGTATCGGTGTCTCTGGATCTGAGACAGGACAACAAAGATACTCAGTCTTTGGTATACTAATTCTTAGTCCATGAACCTCCAGTATCTGACACCATTTGTTCAGTGCAGCGTGCAAGGCAACGATGTCTTCGCTACCCAGAAAAGCGTCATCGGCGAAAAGAAGGGATAGTTCCAGGCCATTAGAGATGAGTGTTAACAAATAAATCAAGGTGATGTTGAAGAGCAAGCGACTGAATACACTGCCCTGGTAAGCTCTGAAGTTCCTCGGACTCATCAGCTGCGCACCTAACCTTAGTCCGTGCTCTTTCTAATCCGCCAAAAAGTGGAACGTCTTCATTCAGTTCGGTGATAACTCAGTAAACAACCCTACTCACTGCGCAAATCGTTTCAATAAATATTTTTTTTATACTCAACACCCGTTAGACTTAAGCACGTAATCCGTAGGAAGATCCACAACAGAATCGCAGACAACATATCTGTTTTCAGCGCGAACGATGAAATCGCAGTTATAAAGAAAGCAAACAACTCGAAAGCCTTTGGACCTGATGGCATCCCAAACACATTGATTCGCCAGCTATTGATTATCTTACGGCTACCTTCAATCTATCCATCTCCTCGCTGATCATTTCCGAGATCTGGGAAAATGGGAGAGTGATCCAGATTTTGAAGCCTGGGAATAAAGTGACACTCGGCGAATTCTATCGTCCTATAACTCTCTTGTCACCAATTGCCAAAACGCTAGAAGCACTGATTCACCCTGTTTTTGCGGCCCACATCAGGCTAGCGGCTTCCGAAGTATGCACAGTATGACTACGGCTTTAGATCTCATTACATCTCGCATCCGCAATGATCTCAACCGAGCTCGTTCAAGTCGTAATTTCTCATTCCGGTGGCACTCGAGCTTTGGACACTGTCAGCCATTCAGTAGTCCTGTCTGATATAAATTGTTCATCGCTTCCGGTGCAAGTTAAATGGATTGCCAATTGTCACGGTGGTAGGCAATCCTATACCAATAGGGAACAACATCACGGAAATGTGTGAACACATCAGTGGTTATGCTGAAGAACTTAACTCGTTCTTCGTAAGCGAGAACCTATCTGTCTCAACGTCTAATTCCTCGGCAACCCTATTTACCACCTGAACGAGAGAAGTTAGAATGTAGCTTGGGATCTCAATAGGCAATCATCCAATTCCAACCTTAAACCATCCGAAAATTCTTGGAGTAATTCTGGACAGCATGACCACGTCATCACCCCATGCCTCAATCATGCGCGACAAGATGCATAGTAGGAATAAGATCCTCAATGCCTTGGCTGGTAGCACCTGCGGCATGGACAAAAAAACTTTACTGGTCACGTATAAAGCAATCGGAAGATCAGTGGCCAACTTGTGCGGCTCTTTTGTAGTCACAGAATATCCCACAGACGAAAAATAGTCAAGCGTGCCAAAATGCTCTCCATACTGTGACCGGCTGTCTCCTGATGTTACCCCGGAATCATCTACATCAAGAATCCAAGTGGATGCCTTTAAGGGACCACAACAAGCTTCTTGCCAAACAGTATCTGGTGGGTTGTTATCGGAGGGAGGATACACATTAGTCGTGACTTGAGGGACCTAGAAAGAAATGTCCAGAAGTGCAAAAGGGTACCCTTTGATAGCAACTCACACAGATCAGCTATCGCAACGATACATCATGTGGAGGTACTTTCATCGGTCGCGAGTTTAAGTTCAAATCGACTACTCTCGGCCATACCAACAACTATATCCCCGGAAGAGGAAAGGCTTCCAAAAGCAACGAGAACGACGCTCAACCAGCTTCGGTCAGGCTGCTTTTCACGACTGAGTTCCTACATATTCCGAATCGACTAGGACGTCTCAATCATCTGTCCTGCTTGCTATCTAGCACATCATGATATGGACCACACTTTCCATTGCCCAGCTGCACCCACGCACTTTAGGCCCAGATCGCTATAGGAGAACCCTATGGAAGCGGCTAGTTTTCTCGCCCTCAACACCGGGGATGACGACGAACTGTATCTAACATATAATACTAACACACCGAAATTCCGACCACTGTCACAACATCAACAATGGTGAATCTCGTCAAGAATAATAAATAGTTTTTATTTATATTGCTTATTTTCAAAAGTGAATCCGAGATTCGCTATGCATGAAATCACTGAACTGCCAGTATTATACAATACATATTATTGTATGCTTGACAGAAGACTTTGGGGTGACCGGTACAACAGTGCGTGGAGGCATCAGTCTCAAATCTGACTACCCGCGTTTCGGGTTCGAATCCCGTCCACGACGACGTTCGTGACCATGAATGTTGATTGTTGTCTTCCCCCTGTGGTGCGGGGTGTAATAATAGGCCACAGCATCTCCCGATTTGTCGCAGATAGGCGGCTAAATGGGGCAGCAGGAGGTGCATGCTTGCAACTGCATTCGCTGAAACTAGTTTATGCCAACGAAACGTCAAGTGGGCCACATGGAACAGTTGACGCACTATGCCCCACAAGGGTTTAGGGCAGCTGAGTATGCTTGAGAGAACATTTTCAGTTTTTCTTGAGAATTAAAATTTATTTATGTACATATTATAATCACAACGAAGCGATGTTAAGGCATATTACATAGTATGAATACATACTGATTATAACTGACTATGAGAAGAAAGGCCACTATACGGAGTCCTATACGAGTTTTAATCAAAACAAGACTAGAACTGTAACTGGACAAACGATACGACAAAGAACTGGCTCAAACAAAACATAACTTTACTCTGGACGACTTTCAAAGACAAAGGATGCCTGTATAAAAACATCAATTTTACTGCAGAACATGCAGAAAACAGTTGAATGGAACTCTAAAGCATAAATATAGTGTACACTGGGAAAACTGAGAACAGAGCTTCCCAGGTAGCTATAAACAACTTGTGATAAAGCACGGAAGACCACGTTGACTTCACCCCGTTTCCCATGTACAGGAAAAACCTCCCTTTCGCAAACGATATTACAATTGTACGTCAAGGTTGATTGTTGATTTATAGCCCAAGATGCGAGAACGTACAGGTTAGGGGAAGCACTTTGACTATCCACTGAAAGGATGAACACACAGTGGGGAATGACAATCTCACCTGAACCCGTTACCACCCTATCTGACTGTTGTGTCACTCGGAGCCGTAGGGCTGGATCTGACGGAGAGTTATTATGTTGCATTATGACAATATAGGTACACTCATCACATTACGTCCTTCCTGTTTTCTTCGGACTTTATAGCATCGGACACATCGGGAGTGAAAGCTCTGAAATGTCTGATTAGAAGAGGTGGTGATGGCCGTTAAGATTGTAATGAATGTTGGCTACTATAAAATTTTATTGTTATTAGGGTTGGAATACTGGGCAATTTGGGTGAATGTGTATCTTTTCGAGTTGAAGATAGACCGACGGTAAAAACAGGATAGAGATAAGTTGTAGTTGTGGGGGGGCAAAGACCTTTTCCATAGTCCTCCACGTGGGCGCCCCCTGGTAACGGCAGTGTATCAATTCGCTGACGGCCAATGTCTTAGCGATAAGACAGTTTGGAAAAGGCAGATAGCTGTAGCCTGAATGGCTGACAAACACCTAAGCGTCTCAGGTCTAGTAGGATGGAATGACTTGCGTAGTTGGACCTGCTACATAGTTGTGTGGGCTCCAGCACGTTTATTAAACCATCTGAAGCAGCTATCTCCGAGGCCATCCCCCGAATGGGGTTAAGCGACGTGCTGACAACTCGTCCTTGTAAAAACCACTCCATGTCAAGAAACCTGGAACAAAAGCCTCGGATTGGACGGATCAACAACGACGACCACGCAAACGAATAAAGGATTATTCTTTCGGATCCTGGAATGTACGCTCCCTGAACAAACCGGGGGCCGAGAAGGCCCTCCTTCAACAGGTCGAAAAGTACAAACTGAGCATTACTGCAGTCCAGGAAACAAATTGGCTTGGCAGCGAGATTAATGACAAGAAATCGCACACAATTTTTACAAGTGGCAAACCATCGGGCCGCAAGGAGTTTGGAGTAGCATTTATAGTGGACAATCACCTCAAACCGCATATTACTGACTTCAAACCCATAAATGAACGGCTGTGTGCGATTCGCATCAAGACTCGATTCTTCAATCTCTGGCTCATCAATGTGCATGCCCCCACTGAAGTTAAAGAAGACGCAGTAAAAGACGAGTTCTACGCCCGCCTTGAAACTCTCTTCGACTCACTTCCAACAAATGACGTCAAATTGCTGCTGGGAGACTTTAACGCGAAAGTCGGGAATGAAAGTTGGCATCGGGGGACCTCTGGAGGCCACAGCCTCCATGAAGAATGTAACGATAACGGCCAGCGACTTATCGACTTCGCCTGCAGCAGGAATCTAGTCGTAAGCTCTACGTGTTTCCCGCATCGACGCATTCACAAGCAGACCTGGAAGTCTCCAGACGCACATACCGTCAACCAAATTGACCACGTCCTCATTTGCAGGAGATGGGCGTCTAGTGTCATGGATGTCCGCTCCTATCGAGGAGCAAACTGCGACTCAGATCATCACTTGGTGAAGACGACCTACAGATGTAGAATTTCCTCAGTGCACCAGTCAAGAATCAGCCCTCCCAAAATCTTTGCGGTTGATAAGCTCTTGAGTGATGCTACAGCGGTGGCGTATACTACCGCCCTTGAAGAAAAACTATCACCTATGCTACACAACATCAGCAACACAGGCGTCCATGGGTTCTGGGAAGAACTCAAGGGTACCATCAAGGATGTCGCAGAGAAGGTCGTGGGATATAAAGCCCGGCGAGCGCGAAATGACTGGTTCGACGAAGAATGCAAAAATTCACTTGACGCGAAAAACGAGGCCTACAGACAATGGATTCAACGAGGAACCAGAGCCAGAAGAGAAAAATATGACGAGCTACGGCGAATATCGAATAGAATAATTAGACGTAAGAAACGTAAATACTTTGACGAGCAGTTGCTGAACATAAACGAAAACTTAGCTAATAGGAACACCAGACAAGCGTACAAACTAGTAAATACAATTAAGAACGGCTACCAACCCAGGACTAGCCTTTGTAAGGACAAGGATGGAAACATCATCAGCGACACCGATGGTATTAACAAACGATGGGCCTCTTATTTTGAAGAGCTTCTAAACCGACCATCTAACATCCCCACACAGGAAGCTCTCGATGATATTGTTGATCTAGGCCCACCCATTCAACCCCCGACAGTAGAGGAAGTTGATCTCGCGTTGCGGTCACTAAAACGAAATAAAGCGCCGGGCGCTGACGAGATCCCAGCTGAACTGCTAAGATTCGGTGGAACGAGTCTAGTTGATGCCATACATCAATTACTCCTGCGAGTATGGGAGAACGAGGAGATCCCAGACGATTGGCGCAGAAGCATCATCTGTCCAATCCATAAAAAGGGAGATAAATTGCGATGTGAGAATTACAGGGGCATCTCACTAGTTTGTACGTCCTATAAAATTTTGACGAAAATTCTGGAAAATAGAATAAAACCGTACGCAGAACGAGTCATTGGCGAATATCAAAGCGGTTTCAGACCTGGTCGCTCCACAACCGATCAGCTCTTCTCAGTCAAACTGATACTCCAGAGGTGCTGGGAATACAACGTAAACGTATACCAAATCTTTGTCGACTTCAAGCAGGCATACGACAGTATCGATCGTGGAGTACTGTACAACATCATGCTGCAATTTGGTATACCAGCAAAATTAGTGCGACTGACAAAGATGACGATGACCAACTCCGTCTCACAAGTCAGGATCCAGAATAGACTTACTGATCTATTTGAAACACGCACTGGTTTGAAACAGGGCGATGGACTGGCACCGACGCTCTTCAACCTAGCACTGGAATACGTTATTCGGGCCATGAATATGGACAACAGCAAGACGCTGCTCATCAAGTCGACACAATTAGCAGCGTACGCCGACGACATCAACATCATGTCCCGAAGATTGGCTGACGCAGAAGAACTTCTGCATACGCTCGATACCGCTGCAAAGGAAGTTGCATTACGTATTAACGAGGGTAAAACTAAAATAATGATGCAATCGGTGACAAGGACTCCTGCACAACCGAGCATCAACGTGGGGGACCTCAACATCGAGTTCGTGAACAACCTCATCTACCTGGGTTGCAACCTGTCAAGGGACGCCAACGAAACTGACGAAATCAAGCGACGGATACAGTTAGCTAATAAGACTTTTTTCTCGGTTCTCCCCATAATGAAATCGAAGCATGTGCACAGAAACACGAAGCTCCGCGTGTACAAAACCATTATACGACCAGTGCTATGCTATGGCTGCGAAGCATGGACCCTAACTCAAGCCTCCGAAAACATGCTAGACACTTTCGAACGTAAGGTTCTACGGCGAATTTTCGGGGCTGTTTGCGATCGAGATGGATGGCGCATCCGGTACAACCATGAGTTGTATGAAATGTACGATGAGCTGCAAGTCTCGAAAATCGTCAAACTACAACGACTTCAATGGGCAGGGCATGTACAAAGAATGGACGATGATCGCATGCCTAAGAGAGTAATGAATGCAGAACGAGTCGACGGAGCGAGACTGCGAGGACGACCGAGATCTCGTTGGGAGAGCTCAGTAGGTGTGGACGCCGCGCAGCTGCTGGGCTCCCAAAATTGGAGGACGCGGTCACGTGACCGAGATAATTGGAGGACAATGATCCAGGCGGCCAAGGCCCGACGTCGGGCTGTCGCGCCACGATGATGATGATGATGATAAGTTGTAGCAAACATCAGGAAAACTTAATTTGATACAATAGATTGTTATGAAAATGTTTCTTGTTCTGCAAATGTGATGTAAGAGACTTGTGATTTCACGGGATCATTAAGAAACTTGCATAATTTCATGTTTTATGTTGGAGATAAGCAACGAGATGTAAAACAAATCGGTCACACAAACTTTTTGTTTGTTCAGTCGACCTTGATGGGGTTTACGGTTGTTCAGTTCAGTTTTGCAGTTGAAATTGTTAAGAATTCAAGTCTACATACATATATGGTTGATTGCAGAGAAGTGCCTTATTTCCGAGTTCAGTTTTAATGGTCATAATCTAAAGCTTCGTATACATAAGAGTATTTATGCGCGCACGATTTCCTGCGCGCACAAGTTACAATTGATGCGCATCGGTCCCATGTTTGACTACCGGCGTTTCGTGTTCGAATCCCGTTCACGACGACGTTCATGGCCATGGATGTGCAGGAGGTGCATGATGGCGACAGCATTCTCCGAAACCGGCTTATGCCAACGAAACGTCAACTGGGCCACATGGGATAGTTGACGCGCTATGCTCCACAAGGGGTTAGGGCAATTGAGAGAGAGAGAGAGAGAGAGAGAGGGAACACCTTTTAATTACATTTGTATAACCTGAAGTATTTTGAATCAATATTCACAAATATTTTTGATGACTTGCTTGGAAGTAGAGTTATGTATAAATCAACTGTTACATATCCCATTAAAGTAAAAATTTTGTGAATTTGATTGAGGCTACTGAGTGTCTATTTTAGACATATTGCAGGTGTGTGTCGACGAATCTGATAAAAGGAATTTGGGCTTAAACATGGATGAATATATGTATCCATGTAACACCATAAGGTGTGCCGCATATTGCGTCACGGTCGCGTGCAGATAGATCCAAAAAGCTACCATGCTGCCTATGGATTGTAATACGCTTTAAGGTCGATTCACGCACGACCGTAGCCGGACAGTACTGTGACAGGCCCGTGATTCCACTGCCTTGCTCGGAAATATTCTACTATGAATTTTGGAGGGGCCTATTCACATCTGACCGTGACAGTACAAATAGTGCTCTTACTGTAACCGCGCCATATTTTTTTTCGACGATATTTTTCGATTTTTACGGCCGTACTTTTGTCAGGCTGTTTATTTTTGTCAAGATTCCACTGCCATAGTATGGATGAAATACTGGGCAAGATTCACACTCAACAGTCACTGTGCAGTGATCGGCCCGTGATTGCACTGGTCGGAACTTAGAGATCTCTATTTACACATTGTTTCAGTATAGTGTAATAGTAATGTGGTTTTTCTCTAAAATCGTTTTCGTGCGCTTCTTACGCCTAGTACGCACTGCGATTCTTTGAATATATTATTTTACGTCTCCCGAGAATCTCGCCTCCCTCGACTCATCGGCGAGAATTTTGCATGTACCTTTATTTTCTGCATCTTGCAATGAATCAAAGCAGGCGAGATTCTGGTATGACGCAGAAGAATCTATTCAAGAGCCGCAGTCCGTACTAGATATTAAACAATACAGAAGTGCAATTTATTCATCTTTATATTGTAATGGACGGTTTGGTGATCATCCGAAGATGCCCGTGGGGACGGAGCCTAGGTAGCATTGTGACCGTGAAGGTCGGGCTGTGCCATCTGACGAAGAAAAAGGCCCCTCAATGAGCTAGGCAGCGGCCTATGCTTGCTGTAGCTCAGTTCGGGAGATGTGGGCGGGGTTTTCGCCGCTCGTTGCCCCTGTCCTTTACGTATTAACAAGAATTCATAGGCCTGGGGAAGACAACACAAACAGGGTAGGTAAAAATGGAGAATAAAAAAAAATTGTCGATAAGGATGGAATGGTAGGCGGACGCATCAGACGCCCTCGCGGTCGTACCTGGGTCCGGGTGTAATGGGACCCTCTGGTTTCGTACCACTAACAGATCAATACTCATCAGGTGCGGCTTCGATCTGCTGGTGGGAGCAGCACTATCAGACCATAATATGGTTCATTACAGGTGGTTCATTACAATATATATAAATGTGAAACTATCGTTGGAAAGGAACCTGAAAAATAAGGTATGGTTACGGTGAGAGCAATGCTAGTACTGACATGGTCAGGCGTCTGGCAGATGTGAATAGAGGAATATTTTCGAACCCGTCAGGGGAATCACGGGCCGGTCACGGCACAGTGGCGTTTTGGTCGTGTGTGAATCGACTTCATGAGTGATAATAAATCACTGCCGGTGGAATTTCGGGCCGGTTACCACATTGTGGCGTTACGGTCGGTGTGAATCGACCTTTAATGACTTTTTTTCTAGGGACGGTAGTTTACTGTGTATTAATTTAATCGGAAGCGAAGCCGGATCAAAGAAATTACGCTATGTGTGTGCGGATAGACAAGAGTACCGGCGAAGCTGAATTGCCTTGCACCAATTAAAACGCGAGCACTAGCTAAAGGGTTAAGAAATCGAAAAGAAAATTTTTATTAGAATTTCACAAGGAATCAGATGACAACAATCAACAATGTGCAACAGTCTTTACAAATTGTGCGTTTGTCACTTTGATATCAATAGTAAAACTTTTTGCTATGGGCAGTATATGGAATAGTGGGCCAGTTTTTACCAAATTTAGGGATATGTAATTTTGGTTTGGTTTTGGCGATGTTCATGCAAGCCCATCTCTATGAGGGACTTTCACACACCGGAAATTTTCGTGACTACTTGAATCCGTCCGAAATACTACAATAGAAAGAAAGTATACGGTATGCTATTGCAAATCTCACTTGAAGTTGAAACTTGTTTATCTTTAAAGACTCTTTTACGACTTAACGATTTTATCTGTGCCATACTTCTTGTCAGATTTGTTGTTTCCTCGCTGAGAATATCCTTATCGGATGCTTTGTCTTTGTAATACAGCACATCCGAAGGATGCGAAACGTAGAGCGCTAGCTAGCTTGCCAGTTAAGACACTTTATCTTGGCACCATGTGTAGCTAATGTACACCCACGCTCTTTAGAATATCCTATTTGTAAACTTTATAGCACTTCAGAATATTTAGATTGCCTGTATGGCTCCATTCGCCTCTTGGTTTTTGTTATTTTTGTGATGAGAGAATATGGTGTCGTGCTCTACCGTTTTGCCGTTGCGCCATAACGCTGAACTATAGTACAAACAGTTTGTACGACTCTGCTAATTTTAATTAAAAAGAAAGTATTATGTGGCTTAGAATTTATTACGAAGCGTTTGAGTGAATTTTAAATTTCCCTCTGTAAATCAGCGAGTGGTTGCGCTTTTATTACTGTCATTTTTAATACGAGCATATAACATAATGGTTTTGTAACGCGGCAATGTGTCATAACATTTAAGTGTCATGGCGTTTTGTTGTTGAATGAATGAATTAAATATGGGAAAGCTGTTGCTATATTACGGAGAAGAAGTTAATTTGTGCTATCCTCGATTGTGGCTGACGAATATTAAATGAAAATGTACACGAATTTGCTGTCATAGATCAATGTGATAGAATGGTTTTGCGAAATTGTTTATTATGACAAGCTTTTTAATGGATCCTAGGAAATTTTAATTATAACCAGACCGAAGCTTCGCTTCGGCCTGGAGTTCGAAGCGTAGATACCCTAGACTTGTACAGTGGTGATACCAAAAGTACCAATTGGCAACGACCATTTGCATTAAAAGTGAGTTTCCTATACGACCAGTTTATACAGGAGGTTGGCACTCATTCAAGAGGATGTTGACCATCCTCAAAATCAATTAAGTAACCCATTCTACAAATATTTGTCAAAATTTTCAGATCGCTAGCTTAATTTTATCTTATTATTTGAAGTCCCACTTGTTGGGGTAGGTTTCTTTTGTCGGATCTTGCGCATTTTTAATAAAAACCAGCTAGATCCCAGTAAAAATATTTGACTAAAATTTCAAGTCATTAGCTTCATTTTATCGAAAGTTATCGTTTATTCGAAGTGAAGTGGGGGTATTTTAAGTTCCATATGTAGGGGAGGTAGAGGTTTCTTGGGTTGGATCTGGCCTATCTTTAATACCAACTAACTAGATTTTACTACCAACATTCAATTAAATTTTTTCTAGTATCATTCTATCGAAAGTTATCGTAATTAAAGGAATATATAATTTTTTGAAATTTGTAGGGGAGGTAGGCGTTCCTTTGGTCTGATTATACCCAACTTACTAAAACTCAAGCAGCTTCTCACCTCAGGGTTACATGCCAAAAATCAGGTGTCTACGTCAATTGGTTCAAGAGTTATAGACAATAAACGTGAAAAGTAGGGTAGTACGGGGCTCTTTATATGAAAATTACCGTTAGTTGTCAACTGATCGATTTTCTTTTTCCAGGAGACTATAAGGTGACCCTCTCGAGCAATCAACCAAAGCCAGATCTTTTCATGTTTTTTTAATCGGGAGCTATAAATACGTTTAAGTATTTTACATATGTAGAGAAGGTAAGCGTTCTCTTCGCCTCATCATGTTCATTACCAACCAACTAGATCATACTGCCAACATTTTACCAAAATTTCAAGACTATAGCTTCATTCTATCGAAAGTTAACGTGCGAACGGACAGACAGACTGACAGACAGACATGGCTAAATCGAATCAGGAGATGACCCTGATCATTTATATAAATATATACACTGCTATACCTCCGGAGCCTCCTTTAAGGTGTTACATACTTTCGTCGTGACAAAAGCGTAATTCCGGGTAAGTTGCCCCACCGGGATAGATAGGTATCTATCTATCATCATTTAACATAACTCCATAATGTTCTCACTGGGAAGCAGCAATTCACATGTCAGTCGTTGCATTAGAACTATTAGTTCACTGGATGCCCATGTGTTCAGCACTGGTGCTGTTTCTGTAAAAATTATATGTGATTGAAAATGAATTTCATGAAAACTAGCTGTCAATATAGTGGACGCCTTCTTGTATTGTGCAGCCTTTGTGATAGTGACTTATTAATTGTAAGGTAAGCATGATTTATGAGTGTAACGGTATCCCTAAAATGGAATCATCTTCATCAGTTGACAGTCATGCGAACAAGACGTGTTTTACACTGCACATTCATTTTTGGAAAAGGCGAATTTAATTTAATTAATTTAACTGTAGTGCGCTGTGTTAAATATTGTCGAATTACGCCTCAGTTTTTCTGCGAATGTAAAATCCTATTTTCGTAATTGTTGACTGTGACTAGAAGTGCTTCTATATTGTCTTTGTTGGGAGGTATAGCATTACAGACTTCAGCGTACGCGTTCATCAAGTGGCTTGACAGACGATCGTTCGTTTTCCTTCATAGGTGAACTTAAACATTATTGTATATGCTCTGCCGGGCATATCTTGGTACTGCCGCCCTAATTAAGTGATTGAATTTCTAGCATTTACGTACCTATATATTAACATTCGGAGATATCGTTGACGAACGGAACAGTCATCAATAACCAGTTATCTTAGAACCGGGTGCTTTCCTGTGGACACAGCTCATTCACGTCATTCGGAGATATCGTTGACGAACGGATCAGTCATCAATAACCAGTTATCTTAGAACCGGGTGCTTTCCTGTGGACACAGCTGGAAATTGAGTCACCTCATTTGTCATCTCGTTTCGGATGCAGCCCCATTGTATTGGGGCGACCGGTAGCGCAGTGTGTTGAGGCAACAGTCTCATGTTTGACTACCGGCGTTTCGGGTTCGAATCCCGTCCACGACGACGTTCGTGGCCATGGATGTGCAGGAGGTGCATGCTGGCAACTGCATTCTCTGAAACCAATTTATGCCAACGAAACGTCAACTGGGCCACATGGAACAGTTGACGCGCTATGCCCCACAAGGGGTTAGGGCAATTGAGTAATTTAATCAACAGTGTTAAATCTGATCGTTCCTTTTCGTTCTTAGCATCTACGTACAATAACATTCTGAGATATTGCTAACGCACGGATCGGTCATCAATAACCAGTTACCTTAAAGCCGGGTTCTTTCCAGTGGACATTGCTGAAATTAGAGTCATCGCATTTGTCATATCGTGTCGGATACAGTTCCAGTCAAAGACTCATAAATATTGTCACTGAACGGATCAGTCATCAATAGTCACTTTAGAAAAATCAGGTGTTGGTCAGTGAATAGTACAACATAGCTGTATAAAATGTCTACCACACCAACAGGTCAATCACCGAACCTTGTCTCAACAAAATGTGTGTCGTGCAAGAATCTAATAGGCTCGATGTCAAGAATGGGTATATGTCCACTATGCTCTGCGCCGTACCATGCTAGTTGCGCACGGCAGCAAACAATATTGCCAAATGGTGGGTTCACGCAATGCTGTGCTTCAGCTAGCTCTTCATCACAAACACCCTTGCAAGCCAACTCAGTAGTTATAACTGATGGCCTTAATTCTGCGCTCGATACTCTCTATAATAGATTGAAGCTGGAGCTTCCAAGTATCGTGGCCAATTCCTTGAAAGGTCTCCAACAACAGGTAAATCGGATCGAGGACACGGTCGAAATCCACGGAGATAGTATCAAGGCACTCGAGACAACTCGAACTCCAAGCCTGTCAATTGTGGACTCAGAAGCTATCCATCGTGAAGTTGCTGAACGATCTCGCCGGGCAAGGAATGCAATAATCTTCAATTTTGCTGAGCAGGGTGAGCAGGCCGCAGATCTATCTGCCATAAACGTGACCTTGGCTTCACTACAACCACCCATAATTGCTCGTTCGGTATCTCGTCTTGGCAAATTGCGTTCTGGCTCCATCCGCCCACTAAAGTTAATCTTTGACTCTGAGAATGATGCACGTTGTTTGTTTAGGAACAGTAAACAACTGGCTTCTCATAACATTACTGTAAAAGCCGATCAAACGCCGATCCAGCAAAAATATCTATTAAATCTTCGCACCCAGTTGGATGAGCGCGTGAAGAACGGCGAGAAGAACTTAACTATAAAATATGTATCGGGAGTCCCAGTAGTCTCCAAAAAGGGAAACGAGTTTGCATGGGGCTACGCCAACCAACCAAATGCTTTAAGACTAAATGTATACCTATATATACAAAACGTTCGTGGTCTAAGAACTAAATTATCTGACCTAAGAAAAAGCATTGTTTCATTATCCTATGAGTATGACATAATTATTTTAACAGAGACTTGGCTGCATGATGGAATTTTTAATGCTGAACTTGGCCTTCTAGACTACGAAACCTACCGGTGTGATAGATCGCCTTCAACAAGCTCTCTCGGACGTGGTGGTGGTGTATTAATAGCTGTCCACAAAAAGATTAAATCGAAACAGGTGGAAGTTCTCTGTCATTCGTTGGAACAAATCTATGTGCAAATTCAGTCGAATTCCATCAATGTAATAGTGGGTGCCGTTTATCTCCCGCCGTCAAGTCCAATTAGCAATTATGAATTATACAGTAATTCACTAAGTGATCTGCAAACTCGCTTCAGTAACCACGAGTTCTTGATTGCTGGTGATTATAATTTGCCTAATATCAGTTGTATCCATGAGATCCACGGGTCCACCTTCCAAGCAAAATCTTCAGCTATCTCGTCAGTCGTCGAATCAGCGAAAATCTTAGCAGGAGCCACTGGGTATTTAAACTTGTATCAAATAAATTCAATCACTAATTGTAAAAATCAGCTGTTGGATCTAATATTCACGACAACCCCAAATCACACTGTTTGCTGCGCTTTGGAATCACATTTATCCATCGATAGCTACCATCCACCTCTAACTTTGAACTTGGATTTTTGTAAAACTGTAACCCCCAAATCAGAAGAGAAAATACGGTATAACTTTAAATTTGGCAACTACGATTTTATTAACTTTGAGCTAAATAATATAGATTGGGATCAGCTTTTCGAAGAAATTGAAATAGACCGAGCAGTGAATGTTTTTTACGAAATTCTCTATGAACTAATTGAATTGTATGTCCCAAAGAAAATAATTAAAATAGATAACTTTCCACCATGGTTTAATGCTGAACTTAAGCATCTGGTTGTCCAAAAGAAAAAAGCTCATCTCATTTATAAAAATTCGCGTACAGAATCAAATTATAACACTTTTTCGGAATTACGTTCACGATGTAAAAATAAAGCTGATTTTTTACACGAAAATTATGTTCAAGGTGTCGAAAATTCAATCAAATCTAACGTAAAATATTTTTGGAGCTACGTTAATTCTTTGAAAGAGGATAACTCAATACCCAAAACAGTCCATCTGAATTCACTTTCAGTATCAAGTCCAAAGGAAATTATCTTCTTTCCACCAGAGCCGTCCAAAAATCATGCAACTTACGAATTCTCCTTCGCCAGAGAAAATACAAAGTATCTACACTGCATGCAGATACATCGGAACATAGATATGTCTATGACTACCGACTGCGTGGAACCTGTTGTGTTGAAGAAATCGACGTAAGTTTTATAAAGATCCCAGTATAGTTATACTGGATGAAATCATTCGAAAAAACACGTCCCACGCTTTCGGTAGGCATAAGACATATCCATGTACCCATGTATCTGGTGGCAGTGTGGATACTCGTCATAAATTCTGCTTTGCTTTGTCCTGTCCGCTTGGGCTCCTTTCTCTCGCGGGATCGTTTCGTTTTCGTTTACATCGCGTGTGTGCAATATTCACCTCCTCTCGTGCACCCTGTTCCATCTACATGTTCCATCTACCCGTTCGGTACAGTTTGCAGACTGCAGCCTATCGACATTTCTCTGAGTACGTTTCTGCTAATCGCAATCACGCTTCCCACCATCTTTTCCCAATCGGACGTGTATTGTGTTTGTGTATCTATTGCAAAATCGCTCCCACACTATCCGCCTCATCCCGCCCCTTTCATCAACAGTCCGGCTCCGGCACACACAATCCGTTTCTCAAGTAACGCGTGCGACTCTATGCGATTGTGTCCGGCAAACAGAAAGGGAAACTAACAAAAGTAAACAAAACATTCCAACACACGCACAAAGAGAATGCACAAGAAAAATTTTGGAATTTTTGCAGAAGGGGGGGGGGGGGCATTTGATCTTCTGCAGACCTCTGAATGTACATCATGTCACGATGAGCTGCCCGGCACTATAACATCCTGTGACGAATATTTCTCTATTTCGGGGCTTGGGAGATTTTAACTCGCTCCAGTACGAATCCGCCATTTTGTTTTATGAAATGTTTATTGCATGAGTGGTCACACCACCACCACATTGTGGGCCAGTCAGACCACAAATCGCCGCCATTGTAAATGCACAACCATTTGGATAGAATGAACTTTATCCGCGATGGCTCTCGCGCTCTATCTTCGGGGGGCGGGAACTATGTAATGTGCACACTCTCAAATTGCGTCTGCGCATGTCCAAATGTTAGTCGAACTGACTACTTGCTACTTTTTCTGGGACCCTATTGATTCAGATACGAGTATGTAGTACAACGTGCGCTATTTTATTTGTTCGGATTCCAGCCATTTTGAACATTTTGGAATTTTTGCGGAAGGGGGGCATTTGATCTTCTGCAGACCTCTGAAGGTACATCATAACATATAACATCCTGCGACGAATATTTCTTTATTTCGGGGCTTGAGAGATTCTAACTCGCCTAGTATAAATCCGCCATTTTGTTCTATTTGTTTATTGCACATGTGGTGGGGGCCCACATTGTGGACCAGTCAGACTTCAAATCGCCGCCATTGCAAATGCACAAACACAGTCGCTGCATCACCCGATTTGGCTCGAATTAACTTCATCCGCTCTCGCTCATCTTCGGGGGGTGGGAACTATGTACACTCTCTCAAATTGCGTCTGCGCATGTCCAAATGTTAGTCGAACTGTATACTTGCTACTTTTTCTGGGACCCTAGTGATTCAGATAGTACAACACGGGCTATTTTATTAAATGATGAATGGAAATTGGCGGAAATTGAAGGTCATTGAAAGTCCTTGGACGTTCTTGACCTAAATAATGGGTAAAAATGGAGTTTCATTCATTGTGACCTCAGATTGGGTCTATGCATGTGCATGTCGGGAGTGCACAATTTGTTTAATGAAATGGTGAGAATGAGAATGATATGAATGAATAAGAGGAGGATATCCACGTCCACTGCCCTGAGCGAAATTTCGCATACATTCAGAGACCATAAATTGCGTGTGAGCATGTCGAGCGAGGAGAGCAGACGATTTCTTACGACGTGTTCTGGGGGCCTAGTCAAGTTAGGTAGTACGGAGCGTTTTTTGAGGATTTTGAATGTATGGTATGGTGTGTATGCAGGATGGCATCGCGTTGACTGAGAGCGCGGGACAGTGAGCACAGAGAGCGCCTGTTCACCCATACACTATGTTATTTCTTGCCGTCCACAACGTCAACCTTTATCGCTATCAAATCAACATCCCAACATGTACACACAGGATCCCCGCAAGCGCGCCGCCCGCGCGGATCTACAAGCAACAGCTATGCACAATGACCACTTCACTCAAACGACATGCACAACCAGAAAAGAAAATTTTCAATGGGCTTGTTTTCTCTTCTGACCCCCGAGTAGAAAAACAGACATTTCGTGTGACGGACAGATTTTTAGGATGACCCCCAGCTATAAGACATATCCATGTGAAAAACTTATTTACTTTTTTTAAGCTTGATTTGCGGATTTGCCGGACTTATTGGTCGGAATACGACTTGAAAAAATAATGGGTGATGATGGTCTACCTCCGTATAATTTAAGGTAAGTAGCGACGCTTCTAGACAACGATTGAACGCTGGATATGACGATATGAACCGGCTGCGAAAAACTTTTCATTTGAGTATTCTAGCGGGGGCGACCGGTAGCGCAGTGTGTTGAGGCATCAGTCTCATGTTTGACTACCGGCGTTTCGGGTTCGAATCCCGTCCACGACGACGTTTGTAGCCATGGATGTGCAGGAGGTGCATGCTGGCAACTGCATTCTCTGAAACCAGTTTATGCCAACGAAACGTCAACTGGGCCACATGGAACAGTTGACGCGCTATGCCCCACAAGGGGTTAGGGCAATTGAGTAATAGAGTATTCTAGCTAGTGTATTTTAGTTTTGGAGATATTGTGTTTTAGTAGTCTTAGGATGGACATTTTTGCAAAAAATGTAAATGCCTGTAGCAGTGAAAAGGTTTAGATTTCGAAAAACTGTCCCTCAATATTTTTTACTGGAATTCATGTGGAAAATCGCGTAGCAGTTCTTTTGTCCGGAAATTCTCGCCAGTGGCCAACGCTGTATAACCTTCTTGATCAAGGTTTTCGAGAAAGGACAAATTTTCTGTGTCCTTTACGAGTGTGTTTTTGCTTGATAGCTTTTGACAGAATGAACCTGAAGACTTTAAATGTTTTTCAAATATTTGTAAGTTCCTGACGAAAATGAGCGCGATCCGACAAACGAACGCTTACCTCCAAAACACATGTCACTCAAAATATATTACATCTTCTAGCCGGAAGATTCTAAGATCTTATTCTGGAAAATGGCTGCTAAGGAAAACATTATATTTCTCTGTACATATACGAGGGAAAGGTCAAGTTTCTCGGCCTGACAATGACTGCAATTTTCAGTTAAAAAATGATTATATTTTTCTTCATAATCTCCCTTGACTTCAACACACTTGGCCCAGCGTTTCTTCAACATCAGTACTCCTTCCCGAAAGTGAGAGTCTGGAAGGCTGTGAAAATATTAATCTAGTGCCCTCTCAACGTCTTCATTGGATGCGAAGCGCTTCCCAGACAAATTTCTTCAAGTTTGGGAACAGATGGAAGTCTGATGGTACCAAATCAGGAGAATAGGGGGGATGGTCGATCAAATCGTACCCCAAATCCCGCAGTTTTCCCATCGCCAACGCACACTTGTGTATAGGTGCGTTTTCCTGGTGAAAGATGATTTTTTCTTCTTCAAGCCTCTCTTCTCGCGAATTTTGGCATCCAGCTGGTCAGGAAGTTTGAAGTAATATTCGCGTTATTGTTGTTGAAAAATCAAGGTAATCAATTAACAGGATCGCTTTCGCATCCCAAAACACGCTGGTGACGACCTTTCCGGCAGATGCGATAGACTTCGCTTGCTTTGGCGCTGAACCACTGGCTTCCATCCACTGCTTCGACTGCTGTTTTTTTTCTGGCGTGTAGTGGTAGACCCAAGTCTCATCCATGGTGACAAATTATCGCACAAAATTGGTCGGATCCTGATTGAATCGGGGCAAAGTTTTCTGCGAAAATCGATGGTTTCCGGTGTGGTTGCGGTTTTTGGTCGTGGGTCGTCTTCGAGGGACGTGCGACCACGTTTAAATTCAGCTGCCCTTATTTTAACGGTTGACATCGAAGGAGCAGAGTCCAAGTAAACTTTTCCTTAGGGGTCAATCCATCCAAAACGATGAATTTTATGACCGCACGATATTCAAATTTCTCCATTTTAACGAAAAACACATAAAACGTCTACTGCAAAAATTCGTATCAACAAACTACTTGATAGAACAGGCTGAAACTTGTCGTACGAACTAATGACACGTGCAACCAGACACGAAACATATATTTTTGCTGATTGTAACGGTATTTCTGTGCCAGGCCGGGAACTTTTCACCTTACGCTCGTAGTTTTCAAATTTAAAATGTATTCGGCATTTCTTGCAAATTATTTTGGTGTACTTATTATTTGACCATGCAATGGTAGCTACTAAATACTACCATGCCTTTAGCATTAGTTATAGGTACATCGGTCAGCTGCGGATTATATGAAAGAGTTGAGTTGCTCAGTCGAGCTGAGGATGTGATCATCTGAAAATGTCCATTTGAGCCCAAGTTAAACCCATACGTCGCGTCAGTCAACCTGTCAGCCCATCAGTGGGTACGCGACTACCGCGGGTGAGCTCGGTCCTACGACAAAAGCATGGGACGGCTGACAGGCTGATCATGTGAAGCAGCGTAAGAAAATGAAATAATTTATTATTTTGCAGCCTCAAATAAAATACAATATGTACTTAGGTATCGGTCATATTGTGTACATCAAACTATCTCGACGATATTTAATTGTCGTTTTCAAATACAACACGTTTGGATAATGGGATATGTCATCTTTGAAGTGTCAAAATTGTTGTCACAAGTGAGCGGAAATATTTTTCGTTTGGTGTAATGGTATTTAATGGTAACATGTCTAACTAGAAGCAGAAGCGCACGGTGAGCCACTCAGAAAATATTTACCCCTTCTGATTTCCTCTATCATACATTATTTTTGAAAACTCATTCTGCCAGAAGAGGGCATAAGTCTATGGAATCTTAGCTAGAGCTGAGAACGGTGGTAAAAAATACGACTTTGACTTTACTCGATGTCCTTCATAACCACCTGTAGTGCTACTGGGGCTGATTAATAATTAATGAGAGAGGATCAGACGAACACTCCCCTGCCGTTCCCGTGCCGTAATTGAAACTCTCAACAAAGCTATTTCACGGCAAATCCTCGTAAATCACAAGGTTTGAACTCCGCATGTAACTATCTACTTCGTGCTATCCGGATAGGATTATTGCCCTTAGCAGCCACTTAATGAATTCCTTCGGGGAGGATGTGAAGTGTGAAAAGAGTTGGACCTCACCCCAAACTATGCCTATACATCCGGTCAGGCCGTAACCTGCAATATATCCATGATGAGCTCAAGCACTATTAGTTAACAAACCAATGCCAAAACTGAAAAACAGACGATTCTGATTGCAATCCATTGGGAGCTTGCTGAATGTATTACGAAAGCTATACAGATGGCATTAAATGCTCTTAGTCACGCACAAAACTTTCACCTTGATTCGTTTGCCTTTCCCTCCTAGTCAAGACACTACATCGTCAATAACACTATCGCCTTCGGAAGGAAGGACGTGCTGGGCGGTGGTGTCTAGCAGGTTCGAATGAGGGTGAATGGATTTCCTGTCCAATTTCGTGTAAGGCAGCACAAAGCTGAACTGGATATGAAGCACTGATTGATGAAAAAGAATCGAAAGGTCGGTTCACACGTACAGCGGTCACATCGTTTTAAGGAAAGCTCTCCTGCTTAAATTATATAATTACAAAGTGGCGTATTAACTTTATGCAGAAGAATGTGGTAAAATTTCTATAAATATTACGCACATTTCTATCATACAGCGTAGTCTGGACGGCGCAACGGTTAGCACGTTCGCCTTCAACGCACTGGGCCCCGGATCGATTCCGGGGATTTACGTGTCGGACTGTGAGCCCACTCAGCTGTTAAATGAGTACCCATTATGGGGTAAATAACTCGGTTGAGCGTGTTGCTGATCACATACCTCTGCACAAAAACCGTCACGATCTAGAAAATGAGATGATGCTAACTCATCTCGAGGCCGTGGTTCAAATTGGACTGTTGCGCCAGTTATTTATTTATTTATCATACAGCGATAAATCGCAACTTGTATAAACACACCCTTAACCGCTCTTCGATGACCCATTTTCAAAGAGAGACGTTGAAGTTGGCAGGTTGATGATGACCAAATGATTACGACCGGACGCTTACACTGAATCCGTACATTCGTGCTAAAGAAAGGACATCTTTACCAGGTAACTTGTGGATGAAGCAAAACTGCTTGATAGATTGGACAAACACTTTTAGAAAGAACTTGTTAACTAGTCAAGAATAGGAATTGACTGCAAATGATGTTGCGTGTCCAAGACCTGTAGACTTTTATTCCAGTCAGAAAATTTTTATTTAGGTATATACGTATTATTCTCTTCTGTGGTGTGAGGCACAACAATCAGCCACAGCCTTTCCCGGCTTATTATATAAGGCGACTGAATGGGCAGGATGTGTATGCCACACACATGCATCATCCAAGAAATGTTTTATGCTAACCAAACGTCTTAGGTGAGGTTGAGGCGGTGTTAAGACAAATCCTTAGATTTTTTTAGGCTGATGGGTAGAGTTTCAATGGCAAGTTTTTTCAATGTCTGGATAAACCGCCAGTTAGCAATCTGGGACACTAGGTTAGGTTAGGTAAATGGGCTGCCATGCTACCGCACAGCGCACTTCGACCAAAGTCACCTAATTAAACCTAGGGAATAAGCCAGACTGTGCTTGCAAAATATCGATTGAGATGTATTACACTCATATCCTTTAGGTCCTCCAGTTCCCGGAAAAAATAAGAACCCAGAAATTTCCTCCGCCTCTCAGCCAGGGCTGGATAGTGACAAAGAAGATGGATAACGCTATCTTCCTCATCCACGTCATCACAGCTTCTGCAAAAGTCATTGTGAGGAATACGAAGCCTCCAGGCAAGCTCTCCTATAGGACAGTGCCTCGTAGAAACTCCCACAATTCTGTCAATGTGTTCCTTGTTCAGTGAAAGCAGTGTAGCGGAGCGTTAGGGTGAAGTTTCGGCCAAATCGACTTCGTTCTTTGGCACGTATCGCCGTCTAACCATCTCATGTTCGCCCTGTCAACCGCGGTGGCCTTGATGACAAGTTTCCCCGTCAATGACGCCGGTTGTCCCCTCCCGAGCCAGGTCATCCGCCTCGCGATCACCTGCGAAGCCACAATGACTCGGTATCCAGCAGAGCGTAATGTTGAAAAACCCACCCATCTCCCTGAGGGCTAAACGACAGTTCGAGATGGTTTTTGATGTAGTCAAGACGGATTCAAGTGATCGAATTGCAGCCTGACTGTTCGTATAAATAGTAACGTCACTCGTGGTCACAACATGATTTCCCAGCCAGGTCAGAGCTTCCAGAATTGTCGAAACCTCCGCCTGCAGGACACAACAGAAGTTGGGAAAACGAAATGACAAGTTAATTTCCAATCCTTCCGAATATATACTAGCCCCAACTCCGCCGTCGGTCCTAGAGCCATCCGTGTAGATGACCATAGAGTCGGTGGTCATGAGCGTGTTAACACCCCATAGATCCCTCGACGGAATCAAGCTGGTGTGGTTCCGGCCAAAAACGTCTTTTGCACAAGTACATTCTGTCAAAAAAGTTCTGGAAATTGGTAAATAAAACATAAAATGTTTATTTTTCAGCCAAATTTATTTTATCGCCTTTCTGAAGTGATACACTTATGCCAACGAGTAACCCAATCATCGAAACATGTTTCAAACGCATTTTTTGGAATCGACTTCAGTTCTTGCAGCGAATTCTATTTTATGTCTTCTATCGACTGAAAGATGGTGCCTCGAAGTTGTAATTTCAGTTTCGGGAAGAGAAAAACGTCGAACGGAGCCATATCAGGTGAATACGGTGGTTGTTCAATGGTATTTATTGAGTTTTTGGTCAAAAATTTGTTCACAATGATGGTGCGTTGTCGTGTTGCAAAGTCCAAGCCTTTTTCGACGAATTCGCTCTCTCAATCACCGCATAACGCTCAAACAATATTCTTTAATAACCGTCTGACCTTCGGGCAAGAATTCTGAGTGCACGACACCACGGTAATCAAAGAAAACTGTCAACACTAGACTTTTGTTCGACTTTGACGTGGTTTTTTCGGTTTCAGTTCATTCCGAAGTTTATTGACCGGTTTGCATGTCAAACTCGTAAACCTATGTCTCATCACAGTTATTATGCGTTTTATGAATGTGGGGTCGGAATCGCAACGCAAAATTTAAGACAAATTCTTTGTACGATAATGTCATCCAATGCAAAAATCGCAAAACACACTTGAGATGAACTGACAATAACGAATACTGTCTTCTTCTTCCTTTCCCTTTCATACCACTCTGCGGCTTCGCGTTGCTCTGCCTGTGGTGTTGGCACTTCGCCCATTCTGGCGGTATAATCTCAGCTTCCTTCTGCAGAGAACGTGGCAATACCAATCCATACGACGATCTTCGAGCTTTTCAGTGATCTGTTGCTCAACGAACAAGCTGCCTCGGATGTAGGTACTTTTGATATGATCCTTTCTGGTCACACCGGCTAACATCCGTAGCATTTTCATCTCGGTCGCAGTCATTTTGCTTTCATATGTCTTGTACATAGTCCAGCATTCAGACGCATGCATGAGTGCGGGACGTACGCCCGTTTTGTACAACTTGCCCTTAAGCTTTTTTGGCATTTTCATGTCGCAGAAAACTCCAGAGTTTTCTCGCCACTTCATCCAACCGACACTGATGCGATGTTTGATGTCGTCATCGCAGGTAGCTTCTTTGTTGACCATCGAGCCCAGGTATTTGAACCTTGAACAGGACTTCAACTGCTCTCCTTTAAAGTAGATATCTGGTATCGGTCTCTCTGGATCTGAGAAAGGACAGCAAAGATACTCAGTTTTTGATATGCTAATCCTCAGTCCATGATCCTCCAGTATCTTACACCACTTATTCAGTGCAGCCTGCAAAGCAACGAGGTCTTTGCTACCCAGGACAATGTCATCGGCGAAGAGAAGGGATATTTCCAAGCCGTCAGAGATGAGTGTTAGTAAATAGAACATGATGATGTTGAAGAGCAAAGGACTCAATACACTGCCTTGGTGAACTCCGACTCTAACCGGAAATTCTTCAGACTCACCAGCTGTGCATCTAACTTTAGTAGTTGCCCCATCATACATGTCTTGTATCATCTTGACATATGCCTCGGAGATCTTAAGTGCTCTTAGGGCAACCCATATCAGATCACGAGGTACTCTGTCGAAGGCTTTTTCCAAATCGATGAACACAAAGTGCAAGTCCGTACGTGCATCACGATGCTTTTCCATCGTAATACGTATGCACCGAATAGCATCGACTGTGGACCGACTCTCCACAAAGCCGCATTGATTGTCATCCAACCGTACAATCTCTTTCAATCGATTGCAGACAACCCGCTCGTAAGTCTTCAATGTGTGAGATGTTAACTTGATTGCCCTATAGTTGTTGAGCTTGCGTGAGTCACCTTGTTCTTATAAAACGGGAGAAGGAAGCTTTTTTTGAAAGCGTCAGGCATCGGTTGCCCTCTTTTCATTTTGTTGAAAAGAACAACAAGCCCGACATGATTCATCTTCAACCAAAATTCCAATGGAATTTTATCCGGTCCGATTGTCTTTCCGCGTTTCATCTGCATCATTGCCTTCATTACCTCCTCCACTGAAAAATCAGCGATATCAATGGTGTTTGGCTCCACAGCTTGAAAAGCTTCTCGCGGAAATTCTTCGTTCAAAAGTCTGTCAAAGTACTCACGCATTCTGCTACAAATTGCAGTTGTAATGTGCACCGTTACATATGTAGATACATGGATGGATACATGCATGCATACATTTGTCTATATGCGTAGTATACGTTATTAGATGCAGGTGTATCTATATGCATATTTCCTTATTCTTATGCATGCATTTAATATCGATATATTCCACGGATATACCGACATATTTATGCATATATGTGTCCATCTGTGCATCTACGTAGGTACCGAGAAAGTATTCGCGCGCATCAGACTGGTGTCATAATTTTCTGCCGCCTGTCCATTTACTTTCGCGAGTCACTGTACCCGACTGCAGCGGGTCAGCGATAACTGATAAGAAATGGTCAGGATGCAGGAAATTATGATAACAAGCTATGCAAACGACACTATGCACTATGCAGGTATACTGATGAAACCGGTTTGGAAAAAAATAAATCCGTTGCGAAAATGCATTGTGCACTTTTTCGGGAGTTCTGATTAAAACATCGATCGGGTTGGTCTTGATTTCGAGTGAGCAATTCTAGGCTGTTTTTTTTTGGAGGATGGACTCCACCACCTGATATGTAGCGGGCGTGCACCTTCAGAATTGCTGCTAGGAGTTACGAATTGGCCAACTAGGCTTTTCCTCCTTTGTTTTCGGTTGGGGAAAAAAAAAAAAAAGACATTTCGTAAATCGGGAAAAGTTTTGGCGGAAAAATTCGAAGTGCTCGTCTTCGGTAAATGTACGCTGTACGGTCCGCGAGAGTTTCTTTTTTTTAAATATGTTCGAACTGGGTTGATTTTTTTGACCGCCGGAGGAAACGCCACGAAAAAGAGGCAGCGCGGGGGAAAATTCGGATTGAAAACGTGTCGGTAAACCTTCAAGCCTGCTTGCCCGAGAAATTTTCAAAAATCATCTTCCGATTATAATTTGCCTTTTTGGCGACGAGTTTTTTTTTGGTTGGAGTGCGTTATTCGAATTGGTCCCACATGCCCATTTCGTGTGAAATTCCGTGTTCGTCCGCCCTTCCGTGCGCCCTTCCGTGCGCCCCTCCGAGTGAGAAATTTCGTGTTCCTTCGCCCTTCCGTGCGCCCCTCCGAGTGAGAAATTTCGTGTTCCTTCGCCCCTCCGTGCGCCCCCTCCGAGTGAAAACAGTGAATGCGAACGCATGTCGTACGGTGGTCGACAAAAGCAACAACAACCACGAAATTGCAACGGGGACCAAGTTGATGACGTCAATCTTGACTGCACCAATTTCAAATTCCTAGTGGCGAAGGGTTATACGGCGAAGATTTGTAGACAAAACAACTAGCGGCAAGGTGTGAGGGAAAGAAACTTAAAAAAATGGTAGTTTTGTCGAAATGAGGAAGGTCTGCTGTGTTCAAGGACATTATCCCGAGCATTTGATTGATTGTTGGGAATTATATCGTGAGTATTACGGTACAGAGTTGCAGTTGTCAACTGGAAATGTGATGTAGCTCGAATGGGATTTAACACAGTGAGCAACAATAACAACGTCGTGACGACAACAACAACGCACAAGCAACAACACAGATCGATGAAACCAGTGGAACTACGCCTCCAGTCCTGTTTGGCCAATGTTAACCATTCCAGAACCAGATGAGTATCAATATCATGATTATTGTATCGCTTACCAAAAACTCGTATCATTGCATATTCAGTAGCATTAGTAAACATAATCCTCCATCATGTGTCTACCCAAAATTGATTATTGACGTAGTGCTGTCAATATTTTTTTTTCTCGTTTCAATCCTGCATTTGATCGTTTTCTCCTGAACTGATACGAACCTCCAAGTATTTCACTGATCCTGAATGAAACGGAAGGTGATGGTTGTCGTCTTCGTCGTTGCATAAGTTGCGTTTACTATTTTTCTTCCTATTTGGTGCGTTGGACAAAGCCTATGTACGTAGCAAACCAAGTTTGTGTATAGCGCGCGTTCATACCCAATTGGTGAATGGTATATTACAAAAATCAATCGGACAAGTTAAATGAAGAGAAGGAATGCCACAAGCCGTCCAATAAAATTTGTAATTGAGTCGACTTATTGTCAGAAAAAAAAAGGGAAAAATTGAACTTCCGCCAAATTTATTCTGGGAAAAAAAAGGGGGGGGGGGGGGAAATGTTCTACAATCCAAAAAGAGATAAAAATTAATGTCCCTACAATTTCATATTTTATAGAATATCTGAAACCAATAAATGACAAAAATATTAAGTATGATTATGGTAATGATAATATTAATTACACTTTATTAAAAAAAAAAAAAAAAAAAAAAAATTTAAAGAAATAAAAACATATATGTAGGTATATACAAATACATATATTAACTTTAAAGCCAGCTTAATCTTGCAGGGACACATGAATTTATGTACAGGTCCTTGGAAAATGAAGCAGTAATCTTAATTTATTAAAGTAATTTACCCATTTGCTTAGGGACATATACATATTGGATAAATATATAAGAAGTATATATTTATTTTTGAAAAAAAAAAAAGGGTTTAGGTCTCCTCGAACTGAATTCGAAATGAGGGGCTAAACCTTTGATTTCTTCCCTCTCCCTCCTCTCTCTCGCTATCGTTTGAATTTTATTGGGGGATTTCCAAAATATGCGCCCGAAATCCCACGGTCGGGAGGGCTAGGTCGCGCAGGGCCCATAACAACTGGGGCCCATAAGGAGCCATTTTCCATCTTGAGGCTCAGATGACCTGAGAGGGAAAAGGATCTGTCCTGATTGGACGGTTTTCCCCGTTATGAATATCTTTTTTTTTTGGCCTTCGTGCCTTGTTAGTTTGGCTGATGCAGCCCCATGTCCCTGCACGGGGCTTTGCGGATTTTTTTTGAGTCTTTGGGAGTTTGGTGCAAAGGCACCACCAGTAGTTTTTCTGTTTTGAGTATATTTGATTGCGGGTTGTAGTAGTTTTTTCGATTTTTATATTTTTGAGTTTTTTTTTTTGATCGGGCAGACGTGCGATACCTCCTTGTACGTTGATGGAGGAGGCCGATGACTGCCGTGTTGAACCACCCCGCCACTCCCGACAGCTGAGCTGGTCTGCCAGCGCACGTCACGGGTGGTCGTCGGAGAGGGTCTTTCGTCACCCATTGAGGTTTCTGGCCTTTACGGCCATCTCAACCCTCGCCCTCCGGTCTCCATCGCTACAAATGGCGCCCAACGTGGGGCCCAAAATTTGGCATTTTTCGTCCTTGGACGAAGAGTACCCAACACCATCTCGGGTCCTCATATCTTTGTCGCCCCACAGCACCAGTCCTTAAACCCTTCGGAGTGCTTAGGCACTCTAACACTATGAGACTTTGGCTTCACGCTTGTCTATTTGCCCAGGCAGACCTTAGGACTGGTGTACCTTCCCAATCCCTTCCTTTTAAAGTAGCTTTTCCCCTCCCTAACAAGCACTGACCTGCCTTGTGTTTGGTCTTTAGTGGTAGCTAATACCACGTGGTGAATGGTTTCCTTTCTTCCTGCGACTCGCGAAAGTTGATAAGGTTGTCGACTTGGTGACCAGGAAGAAGGAAAACTCCAGCACCACCTCTTTGTGGCAGGTCAGGAGCTTACCGTACATATCATGCATACCTTGGTTAGGATCGCTCTCTCAGCGTACTTGGACCCTACATTCAATGGGGCTTGTGGACTCGTGGATTGGGCAATGGTGCCAGCTCCACGAACCGTCCTAGAGACTTTAGGCGATAGGTGAGCTTAGAGCCAGCGATCCGTCCAATCTTTTGTTTTTGCGTCCCATTTTTGCCGTTCCTGGAGGACTTATCCTTCTATCTTTCAGGTCATTTACAAAATACATTGCGGTTCTTACAGAACTAGTGCAGAGAGAGAGAGAGGAGAGAGGGAGGAAGACTACTTTTGAAACTAAATTATTAAAATCAATATCTACTTCTTTTGCTGAGAAATCTGGACTATGCGCTTTCTTATTGGAGACTTAATATAGTATTTCGTTATTTTTCGGATTATGTAGTAGTACGGCAATTATCTTAAATATAGTTTGCTCCTCGATTTGTTTCACCGACAACAGCAAGAAGTAGTCGCGTGAATTGTTGATTCAATTTACTTGTATATTTGCCTGCATTTTTTTTTCTAAATAAGGAGTTAGAATCCCCGCTCGATACTGAAATTTTTGGGTTCTAACCATAACATATTCATCGAAATCGACTCCAGGCTTGTACCTTAGCGGAGTTAGAAGGATTTACATCGTTCTAGACTTTAATTCCGATAAATTGTCCAACACCAGGAGATATTGTTGGGCTTAGTAATAATACATACTCGTACCTATTTGAAATTGACTGATTCTGAGTCAATTACCACTATTTTTTTTTGTCTCATTGAGATGTAAACCAGGGAGTTGGATAGTTATTATTTGAATTTAAATCTTTCCTGCTTACGACGAACTGCGTTTATACATTTTTTTTATATATTACTCGATTTCATATCGTTTGGCATAAGTGGCCATAGCATATAAGTAGCTACGGTTACCAAAAACCTCACACCTTATTTTTATTATATTGTACAATACCGGCTTTATCGTTTTTTTTACATACTTGTTTTGCCCGGCAAGACATTAATTTGAATTTTCTTGGACTAGTACATATTCTTTTCCATCATGCCGAATCTGGAACATAGTCCTGAACGCTTGCAAACTGGAAACGGATTGGAGGAAGAGGATGGGAATCGCTGCACCATTTGCAGTGCCGATATGCGTGCAGAAGAAGAGCTAGTTAGCACGCCGTGTCACCACGTCTTCCATCAATCCTGTCTTATGAGGTGGTTGAAAAACCGAGAATCTTGCCCCATCTGTCGACGTCGCGTTATACCGGAGAACCTGGTGCCGCGATTTGCATCCTCTTCCTCCAATCAAGCTACTCAGGAGTACGCCCTGGAGGAGGACCATTCTTCATCTAGAGGAGCGGTGCCCAAGGTTACAAACAGACCGGTGACCCGATCACAAACCAGACACCAGCTTAATGACCATTCTGGCCCGGCAGACCACCAGCCTAGTGTCAACACGTCTGTGGGTTCCGGCGTAACAGCACCTAATGCTGCAGAAGAGGATCTCGTCGCTCAACTTCTGCCACGTCTGCAGTCCATGATCGTTTCTGCCGTGCGGGAACAAGCCTCCCAATCCAGGTCCAGTCTCAATACATCGGGACTGGCGCCTCATAACAGCCAGGCTGTCGGAGGCTCTCCCTCAGCAAATGCTCCGCCCTTACATAATCCTTTTAGGGGACCACCCGCTGGGCGTCCTAGCTCTCGACGTCCACGACCTCCATCTAGGGCACAAGAGCACAGACAAGAGCACAGATACGAACACCGGCAAGAAACCCAACAAGAGCCCAGACAGGAATACAGACACGAACATCGACAAGAACCCCGACAGGAACATAGACAGGAACATCGACACGCGCCTCGACAGGACCGATACGATCAGCGTCAAGAACATCGTCACGAACTAACAGCCCGACCATCCCTGGGGAATCGTTTTAATCGCGCATATTCTCCACCTGCTAATTTAGCACAACGATTCCCTGCAGCCCATCAACAACCGTCGCCCCGTTCACCAGAGAAGGTAGCACAGATATTAACGTCGTGGAACCTAAAGTTTAGCGGAGAGGATTCCAGCATTACTGTGGATTCCTTCCTCTACAAGGTTGAAGTCCTCACTCAACAGACCTTAAGAGGAGACTTCGCGGCGTTGGTGAACTGTTTTCACGTGCTATTGGTTGGTAAGGCGTGCGATTGGTATTGGCGTTACCATCGCTCATATGGTTCTTTGGAGTGGGTGGCCTTGCAGGAATCACTGCGGGATCAATTTAGAGATCGGCTAACTGATCGCGACATTTTGAAAATGATTCGCAACAGGATGCAGCGGTCCAACGAAACGTTTGATGTTTTTTATGACGGCATCCTAAAACTGACGGACCGCCTCAATCATCCGATGTTCGAGACGGACTTGTTAGAAGTGCTTAGAAGCAATATGCGATCCGATTACCGCCGTGACATTTTACACGTGGACATACGTTCAATTCGTGAGCTGCGTACATATGTCCTCCGAATGGAGAATTTTGACGATGAGCTCAATCGTAGCCGAACCACTCGCCAGTTTGTGCGTCCGAGTGTGTCTGAGCTCCAGCGTTACGAATTAGATTCCGACGTTGACAACGGTGTTAACATGCCGCAGTTCGAATCTTCCGACTTTTCAGGAGTAGCTGAGCTATCCACCCCTCTTATCTGCTGGAATTGCAGGCAGAAAGGTCATCGACATGACACCTGTCAGGCAGAACCTCGCATATTCTGCTATGGTTGCGGGGCAGCCAACGTATGTAAGCCACAGTGCCCAAAATGCACCACGCCAAAAAACGGTGCAATGAGGATGCGCAACACCTCCACATCCTCGAGGGGCACTCAGTGGGAGCCGATGTCCTAAATCCCTGTCTGCATTCCAATCAGCCACCTAGCAAGAGGCGGAATTTTTCAGATCGGAGCATATTTTCCGACATTGCTGTCCAAACGACACGATCAACTATGTCGCTAACCACATCGGATTCGTCCGTTCCACCCGGTCGAACCCTTTTACTTGACGTCACACCGGAATTGTCTCCACCTGATGTGACTTTCACATCGAGCAAGTCTCTTACACCTGATAGGTCGCTACCACCTGACCCGCCCCCTTTTTCCGTGAAAGACACACCCGCTTCAAACTTGCCAAGTTTTGATGTTGAAACACCTTCCGCTTCTAGTCAACTACCACCGATTCGTTTGATGGTCTCAAAATCGGTGCAGGCCGATGACACCGAAAAGAACATCGAGTGTGACCCAATCACTCCCGGGTCCGTATCACGTCCAAGGCAGTGTAAGCCTTACCACATTCGCTTGCAGGAGTACGAACGTGCGCGCAAACGAATCTTTGAAACTGAAGAGCTGACTATCTGCGAGGCTAAGCCGAAGCGATCTACGCTTCGACGGCGACGCTTTTGGAAGCAGATAAAAGCCGCACGACGTCTACACTGCTCTGCTCTCCTAGTGGACAAACCGGATGATGATTTTCGGCCATACGCTAAGGTGAAGGTATTTGATGAGGATGTCATGGGACTTATTGATACTGGGGCCTCCGTATCGTGCATATCCTCGGATTATGCACGGAAGTTTGTTCAGGAAAACAACCATCCTTGGAAACGGTTCCATCTCTCGTTGTCGACGGCAGATGGAACTCCTCATTCCACACTTGGACAGACTACAGGCCCAGTAACCTTTAAAGGTCAAACGAAAACCATGACCCTCTTGATAATCCCGTCTCTCAGCCAAAATCTTTACCTTGGCGTAGATTTTGTGCGTACCTTCTGCCTGGCATCGGATCTATTTTCCATCAGTACGCCTTCACTCACGCCGCTCGTCAGTGAGCTCACGGTTGATAGCAACCAACATCAGTTGTCACCCGAACAAAATGCGATTCTCAGCACAGTCATTTCCAACTTCCCCTCCTATTCCAAAGAAGGACTTGGTCGGACCAGCCTCATTAAACATCAGATCGATGTAGGTAACAGCAAACCGATCAAACAGCGACATTTCGCTGTATCACCAGCGGTCGAAAAAATGTTGTTCGCGGAGTTGGATCGGATGTTGGAAATGGGTGTCATCGAAGAGTCGCAGAGTAGTTGGGCGTCACCTGTGACAGTGGTTGTTAAACCAGGCAAGATCCGAATGTGTCTAGATGCCAGAAAGGTCAATGAGGTCACCGTCAAGGACGCCTATCCGCTACCTTTGATAGACGGAATTCTAAGTCGGCTGCCAAAGGCCAAATATATAAGCAGCCTAGATTTAAAAGATGCCTTTTGGCAAATTCCGCTTGACGAGAATTCGCGTGATAAAACCGCGTTCACTGTCCCGGGTCGTCCTCTTTATCAGTTTGTCACCATGCCGTTTGGGTTGTGCAATGCCCCTCAAACGATGCAGAGACTGATGGATAAGGTTATTCCTCCCGATATCCGCCATCAGGTTTTTGTGTATTTGGATGATCTTTTGGTCGTCTCTGCAACGTTTGAGGAGCATTGTACCCTACTACGACGGGTGGCTTCCTGTATGAGAGATGCTGGCCTGACGTTAAACGTCGAGAAAAGTCACTTCCTTATGAAGGAAGTGAAATATCTAGGGCATATTATCGGCCACGGTACTTTAAAAACCGATCCGGAGAAGGTAGCCGCCGTTTCAAACTTCCCATTGCCAAAGTCTGTGCGACATCTGAGGCGCTTTTTAGGAGTTTGCGGCTGGTACCGAAGATTCGTTCCCAATTTTTCGGCCTTGACAGCTCCCTTAACGGATATGTTACGCAAGGGTCGTAAGTTTTTGTGGACAGACGAGGCTCTTAACGCATTTAATGCGCTCAAGGAGAGTCTTTCTTCTGCACCCGTTCTACACAGCCCCGACTTTTCGCGTCCCTTTTCCATTCATTGCGACGCTAGTCAAGATGGAATTGGGGCAGTGCTGATCCAAATGACGGACGACGGTGCAGAAGCTCCCATCGCCTTTATGTCCCAAAAGCTTACGACAGCGCAGCGTAATTATACCGTGACGGAGCAGGAATGCCTTGCAGCGGTATCAGCCATTAAAAAGTTCCGAGCGTATGTAGAAGGCCAAGAGTTTGAGGTTGTGACCGATCACGCCTCACTCAAATGGTTAATGACCCTCAAGGACCTTCACGGCCGGTTAGCTCGATGGGCTCTTAAGCTGCAAGGGTTCAAATTTTCCATCCTTCATCGCAAGGGATCGGAGAATCTGGTGCCAGACGCCTTATCCCGGGTATATGACAACGAAGTGTCAGAAATTTTAGTTCAGGACGACACCTGCCTGAATATTGAATTGGACTCGCCACATTTCCAGTCTGAGGAATATCGCAAGTTGATAAAACGGATACAGGAGCAACAACAACACCTGCCCGACCTAAAAGTTATTGACGATTACGTATACCGACGTACGGAACACGCGACTGGGGATAGTATTCAGGAGGGGCTTTCCTGGAAACTTTGGGTGCCAAAAGAATTAACGGGAGTTTTAATCAAGAAGGCACACGACCATCCGCTTTGCTCCCATGGCGGCGTGGGCAAAACTCTATTTCGTCTTCGTACCTTGTTTTATTGGCCCAAAATGAACCAGCAAGTCAAAGATTTCGTTTCACAATGCGAAACCTGTAAAGCGACAAAAGCTCCGAATCAACCCCTACGTCCACCTATGGGTTCACTTACAACTCCTGATCGTCCGTTTCAACGTTTATACATCGACCTGATAGGTCCATATCCTCGGTCTAAAGCTGGAAATGTGGGAGCCATCGTCGTGCTCGATAGCTTAACTAGGTTTCCCTTCGTTGAGCCTATAAAAAAATTCACCGCCCCTGTCATAGTAGAATTTCTAGAGAAGCGGGTGTTTCACGTCTTCGGGGTACCTGAGATGATAGTATCCGACAACGGGGTACAGTTTCGGTCTAACCATTTTAACGATTTGCTTGCCCGCTATGGCGTGAAGCATCTATACACCGCTCTGTACTCTCCACAAGCGAATGCGTCGGAGCGCGTAAATCGTTCCTTGGTGGCAGCTATCCGCGCCTACGTGAAGCCGGATCAAAAGGACTGGGATGTTAACGTGTCCAACATCAACTGCGCGCTGAGGTCGGCTTATCACTCCACTATAGGGTATTCGCCCTACTTTTCTGTGTTCGGTCATACTATGCTGCTACATGGCAGTTCCTATGCCGTGTTGCGCAAAGCTTGGCAACTTGAAGACCCCACTGCTGGTGTAACACCGGATGTTAAATTAGATTTGGTTCGGCAACAAATTCAACGCAATATTCAGTCGACTGGTCAAAATAATGCCCGAATCTACAACTTAAGGGCAAGGCATATTGTGTTCAATACGGGAGATGTGGTGTTCTGTCGGAATTTCACCCCCAGCAGTGCAGCCGAACACTACAATGCGAAATTAGGGCCAAAATTCCTTAAATGCCGGGTGAAAAAGCCAGTAGGAGGATCCTGCTATGCCTTGACCGACATGAACGGCAAAGATATAGGGATTTATCATGCCAAGGACTTACGACCTTAATAGACTTGACCGCCTCTCGAATTCCTGTACTAACCGGTTAACCATTCAGCTGAATCTTCACTACGAATAACCGTAGTGAATATTCACCTGCGTTGTAATGTGCACCGTTACATATGTAGATACATGGATGGATACATGCATGCATACATTTGTCTATATGCGTAGTATACGTTATTAGATGCAGGTGTATCTATATGCATATTTCCTTATTCTTATGCATGCATTTAATATCGATATATTCCACGGATATACCGACATATTTATGCATATATGTGTCCATCTGTGCATCTACGTAGGTACCGAGAAAGTATTCGCGCGCATCAGACTGGTGTCATAATTTTCTGCCGCCTGTCCATTTACTTTCGCGAGTCACTGTACCCGACTGCAGCGGGTCAGCGATAACTGATAAGAAATGGTCAGGATGCAGGAAATTATGATAACAAGCTATGCAAACGACACTATGCACTATGCAGGTATACTGATGAAACCGGTTTGGAAAAAAATAAATCCGTTGCGAAAATGCATTGTGCACTTTTTCGGGAGTTCTGATTAAAACATCGATCGGGTTGGTCTTGATTTCGAGTGAGCAATTCTAGGCTGTTTTTTTTTGGAGGATGGACTCCACCACCTGATATGTAGCGGGCGTGCACCTTCAGAATTGCTGCTAGGAGTTACGAATTGGCCAACTAGGCTTTTCCTCCTTTGTTTTCGGTTGGGGAAAAAAAAAAAAAAGACATTTCGTAAATCGGGAAAAGTTTTGGCGGAAAAATTCGAAGTGCTCGTCTTCGGTAAATGTACGCTGTACGGTCCGCGAGAGTTTCTTTTTTTTAAATATGTTCGAACTGGGTTGATTTTTTTGACCGCCGGAGGAAACGCCACGAAAAAGAGGCAGCGCGGGGGAAAATTCGGATTGAAAACGTGTCGGTAAACCTTCAAGCCTGCTTGCCCGAGAAATTTTCAAAAATCATCTTCCGATTATAATTTGCCTTTTTGGCGACGAGTTTTTTTTTGGTTGGAGTGCGTTATTCGAATTGGTCCCACATGCCCATTTCGTGTGAAATTCCGTGTTCGTCCGCCCTTCCGTGCGCCCTTCCGTGCGCCCCTCCGAGTGAGAAATTTCGTGTTCCTTCGCCCTTCCGTGCGCCCCTCCGAGTGAGAAATTTCGTGTTCCTTCGCCCCTCCGTGCGCCCCCTCCGAGTGAAAACAGTGAATGCGAACGCATGTCGTACGGTGGTCGACAAAAGCAACAACAACCACGAAATTGCAACGGGGACCAAGTTGATGACGTCAATCTTGACTGCACCAATTTCAAATTCCTAGTGGCGAAGGGTTATACGGCGAAGATTTGTAGACAAAACAACTAGCGGCAAGGTGTGAGGGAAAGAAACTTAAAAAAATGGTAGTTTTGTCGAAATGAGGAAGGTCTGCTGTGTTCAAGGACATTATCCCGAGCATTTGATTGATTGTTGGGAATTATATCGTGAGTATTACGGTACAGAGTTGCAGTTGTCAACTGGAAATGTGATGTAGCTCGAATGGGATTTAACACAGTGAGCAACAATAACAACGTCGTGACGACAACAACAACGCACAAGCAACAACACAGATCGATGAAACCAGTGGAACTACGCCTCCAGTCCTGTTTGGCCAATGTTAACCATTCCAGAACCAGATGAGTATCAATATCATGATTATTGTATCGCTTACCAAAAACTCGTATCATTGCATATTCAGTAGCATTAGTAAACATAATCCTCCATCATGTGTCTACCCAAAATTGATTATTGACGTAGTGCTGTCAATATTTTTTTTTCTCGTTTCAATCCTGCATTTGATCGTTTTCTCCTGAACTGATACGAACCTCCAAGTATTTCACTGATCCTGAATGAAACGGAAGGTGATGGTTGTCGTCTTCGTCGTTGCATAAGTTGCGTTTACTATTTTTCTTCCTATTTGGTGCGTTGGACAAAGCCTATGTACGTAGCAAACCAAGTTTGTGTATAGCGCGCGTTCATACCCAATTGGTGAATGGTATATTACAAAAATCAATCGGACAAGTTAAATGAAGAGAAGGAATGCCACAAGCCGTCCAATAAAATTTGTAATTGAGTCGACTTATTGTCAGAAAAAAAAAGGGAAAAATTGAACTTCCGCCAAATTTATTCTGGGAAAAAAAAGGGGGGGGGGGGGGAAATGTTCTACAATCCAAAAAGAGATAAAAATTAATGTCCCTACAATTTCATATTTTATAGAATATCTGAAACCAATAAATGACAAAAATATTAAGTATGATTATGGTAATGATAATATTAATTACACTTTATTAAAAAAAAAAAAAAAAAAAAAAAATTTAAAGAAATAAAAACATATATGTAGGTATATACAAATACATATATTAACTTTAAAGCCAGCTTAATCTTGCAGGGACACATGAATTTATGTACAGGTCCTTGGAAAATGAAGCAGTAATCTTAATTTATTAAAGTAATTTACCCATTTGCTTAGGGACATATACATATTGGATAAATATATAAGAAGTATATATTTATTTTTGAAAAAAAAAAAAGGGTTTAGGTCTCCTCGAACTGAATTCGAAATGAGGGGCTAAACCTTTGATTTCTTCCCTCTCCCTCCTCTCTCTCGCTATCGTTTGAATTTTATTGGGGGATTTCCAAAATATGCGCCCGAAATCCCACGGTCGGGAGGGCTAGGTCGCGCAGGGCCCATAACAACTGGGGCCCATAAGGAGCCATTTTCCATCTTGAGGCTCAGATGACCTGAGAGGGAAAAGGATCTGTCCTGATTGGACGGTTTTCCCCGTTATGAATATCTTTTTTTTTTGGCCTTCGTGCCTTGTTAGTTTGGCTGATGCAGCCCCATGTCCCTGCACGGGGCTTTGCGGATTTTTTTTGAGTCTTTGGGAGTTTGGTGCAAAGGCACCACCAGTAGTTTTTCTGTTTTGAGTATATTTGATTGCGGGTTGTAGTAGTTTTTTCGATTTTTATATTTTTGAGTTTTTTTTTTGATCGGGCAGACGTGCGATACCTCCTTGTACGTTGATGGAGGAGGCCGATGACTGCCGTGTTGAACCACCCCGCCACTCCCGACAGCTGAGCTGGTCTGCCAGCGCACGTCACGGGTGGTCGTCGGAGAGGGTCTTTCGTCACCCATTGAGGTTTCTGGCCTTTACGGCCATCTCAACCCTCGCCCTCCGGTCTCCATCGCTACACAGTATCTTCAACCAGTAGTACTCCTTGTGAGTCTTCAACGTACTTTGGCGCCTGAATCTCTCGAGCATTTCTTCTCCTTTGGGCTGCGACCTAAATCCTGGCATTCTCTTTAGGTTTCTCTTGCAATGACGATCTCCCATCCGCCGTCAGATCTTCTAGTTCTTGATAGAACTTCTCGGCTGCAATCGCCTTTGCTTGAGCAACTTTTCGCTTTACTTCCTTCCGAAATTTATCATATTTCTCCCGAAGTTGAACCTTCTCGGCTTCACTGCTTGTCCTGCATGTTGTCCAAGCCTTGAATGTGTTCGATTTGGCCTGCACTGCTTCTTTAATTTCGTTATTCCACCACCACGTCTCCTTGTTCGTGTGGAGCGGGCCTTTCGAAACTCCTAGTGTCTTTTCAGCCTCACCTACTAACATTTCATCCAAAGCATTCCACATTTGTGTTGGACTTTGCCCGTCGCAGTTGGTGTTGTATTGAAGCCACTCCTCCTTTTTAACAATGAATGGAGTTACAACAGATTCAAAGCTTTCGTTGTTGAGATTATGCCACTTGAGTTTCTCGACTGGTTTGGGGATTGCTTGCGGTCTTGTTCCTCCTTTCAAAATAAATTCTGTCAGGAGCAACCGATGCTGGGTGACCGCAGATTCACCCAAGATTACTTTGCAGTCTTTCACCCAACGTCTCATGAAATTCAGACACAGATGATAGTCTATCTGCGTCGCATGAGCTCCACTGCTATATGTGATGCCTTTGGTTCTTAATGAACCATGTGTTGAGGATGACCAGACCGTGTGATCTGCACATCGCCAGGATAGCCACCTTCATCATTTCTGGCTGTAGATTGGCTATTGTTCCCACCATGGCAATCCTCGTAATCATAGTTCGATTCTCCCACATGGCCATTGAAATCCCCTCCGAAAAAAACCAGCTCGGTATCTGGTATACTTTGAGGCAGTGTGTCAACGTCGCTCCAAAATGCCTCTTTTTCACTTTGCTGCAAACCCATTTGGGGAGCGTAGGCACTTATAACGTTCCACACTCTTTCGCGCAGATAACCAATTTGATACTCATCAAGCGGTCGCTTATCTTCAAGATACTCACGATGCTGCTAAGTAAAGCCGGTGACAGAATAACGCCAACCCCGTTTCTATCATTCGAGATTCCATAATAGTACAATTTGTGCTTTTTGGAATTCGTCAAAAAACGAGCTCGGTCCATCTGGTCATTTCGCCACTTGGACTCCTGCACGCACATAATGTCTATCCTTCTCCGTTTCATGACGTCCTCCAGTTCTTCGCTCTTTCCCGTCATGGATCCGACATTCCAACTTGCAACCCTCAGCTTCTCTACAGTGTACATGGACTGCCAAATAGCGCTCGCCCCCGGAAACCGTCGAGCTCTGGCACGAACAATGTTCGCCCTGGGATCAATCAACTGCGCATCAGAAGTAGTGCACAGCGGGATAGTGCTTCTTGCGCGTTGTACCATAAGGCCTTACATCCATTCTTTTACACCTATCTGGAGAAAAGTGGGGTTGGATGGCATTCGAGTGTGGAAAATAAATTTGTATGGACTTTCCTTTTACATACGGTGGTGGTCTCCAGACCCGGCAGCCCACTCACACACACTGACCTGTGGGAGGTCCTAAAGATGTTAAACAGTGCCGCAGGCTCATCTAGAGGTGTTGTTGTTGCCTGCACGTGATTGGTCCTATTAGTCGCCTCGTACGATCAAGGTAGGACTCACCTAGGGGTGCATATTCTAAACCCGTCACCCCACGGGGGCACAATATCGAGTACTGTAAACAAACTAAATGACATATGACTGTTAAACTCCGTGAAAGTTTAGAGGACAGGTGTGTCAACTTAGCGACAAAAAGGATATTTGACAATCCTGTCGGGCAGGCTTTTTTAATGACTGATTTCCAGAACTTTTTTGACAGAATGTATAATCAGTCTCCGCCGGGAGATCTAAGTTGCCCAGCATAGTCGAGTGTCCACAACTGAACGTGCGCTACTGGCTCGTTTCGCAAAGGCGTAAAGCCGTGTTAGCCGCCAGCTGTTCTCTGCAAATATCCAGAGGTAGCAAGCCGAGCACAATGTCCAATCCGGCTGACGGAGTTGTTCTAAAAGCCCCCATTATAGCCAGCGCCACTAGCCTTTGTACCTTACTCAGTTCATCCGGGACACTAAATTAAACCTTAGAATATGCAACACTCAAAATATGAAAATGCAGTAAGAAAATCAACTAATGCAGTAGAAAATCAGCTGATTCTCTTGGCGGAATTTTGCCGCCTGTTCTATTCTATGCTACGTCTGTACCGTCGCTCAGCATTTATTCGAGGCTAAGATGGTTTCAAACCCCCTTCCATGGAATGAATTTCCAGAACTATTTTCGTTGTGACCAGTTTAATTGTCTCATTTGAATGTGCAAACGTAAACATTCCTAGCTGTCAAAGTCTCAGCAGCTGTTTAAAATTATCATCCAATAAATTTTTAACTGGAGGATGGGTACTACTTTGCCTTAACCCCTAGTGGGTCATAGCACGTCAATCGGTGCCGTTTAGCGTTTATCAATAGGATATACTTTAACCAGGCATTATGAAAACGGCCTTAAATCAAGGGATAGAGATAACAAGTTCAAACTCTGCCCCGAGCATATTCGATTTGTCGCTCTTCTCTCCGGCTTCCAAGCTACGAACAAGTACACTGATTTGATCAAAATCCATGGACTAAAGGCGGGCGGGATGCGAGTGATTCTGGTCATTAAACTCATTACTATTTGCCCTAACCCCTGTTGGGGCATAGCGCGTGTAATGGACGGATTGGTGCGCATCCGAAGATGCCCGTGGAGACGGAGCCTAAGGTAGCATAATGACCGTGAAGGTCGGGCCGTGCCATCTGGCGAAGAAACAGGCCCCTCAACGAGCTTATCAGCGGCCTATGCTTGCCGTAGCTCCGTTCGGGAGACGTGGACGGGGTTTTCGCCGCACGTTGCCCCTGTCCTGGGAATAAAAAAAAAATTAGGCGATAAGGATGGAATAGTGGGTGGATGGCTCACTTGCCCTCGCGTGCGCATCGGGGTCCGGGTGTAATGGATCCTCGGACTCTGATTTTCTACCGCCGACAGATCAGGTGCTGCCATCGATCTGCCGGTGGAGGAAATACAAGGCCCAAAAATTAACTTAATTTTACTGACTTATACGCGCTTGCGAAAAATCATTGTACTCATCCGTTGCGATTTGCTTGTGTTTATGATGGGCCTGCCATACATTTCCATTTTATTTAATTTCAGTGTCTTGCATTTATCCGTCCTCGACTGTATCCGGCAGTATAACGAGACATTGAGAAAACGGGCCCATTTACAAGCCCGGCGCGCTACCAACTCAGATACGTAGCTTCTGACGAGAATTGCTGCTTGCGCACACTATTTAGTATACATCAAATGAAGCACTGAATACAATACAATTCAACGATTTTACACTGTTCCGCCCCATAAGATGTTTACACTTGAGAAAGTGAGCTTTTGATGTGGTGATCTACATCCTCCATGAAAGTTTTCCCAAAGATTCAAAACTTCATAAATTATTTCCACCATTTCCTCTAATATGTCTGATCTATGATCAAATTAGAATGGAGAAAGTAATCCAATCTATACCTCTTCGTGTCTCCCGAATATCACGCAGTTGATGGACACCCACAGCCATTGCATAAAATGAACTCAAATTTCATTGTCATGCCGTCGAAGCTAATCCGAGCATATCCGATTGTTAACCTTTTCCGCTTAGTTAGCTTAACACTTGAGTTCTTTTTTTTCCAAATTATGTGCAGCTGATTGAACGGGACGAGAGTGATATGGCATGGAAAAGGATGGAAGTGACCATCAAATCTCTAATCCCACTTAGTAAAAAATAATCCGCACCATGGCAACAAAATAGCTTCCAGTATGTATATTTTTATGAAGATATCAATCGATTTTTGTTTGTCTCCGTTACTTCCACTTGATGCTTGTCCCTATGTCAGATTAAACCGAATCCGAAGCGTATATACCCTAGACTTGTACAGACCTAGTGGTGATACCAAAAGTACCAATTGGTAACGACCATATGCATTAAAAGTGAGTTTCCTATATGACCAGTTTATAGAAGAGGTTGGGAATCATTCAGGAGGATCTTGACCATTATCAAAATCAATGAACTAACCCATTCTACAAATATTTGTCGAATTTTTCAAGTCGCTAGCTTCATTCTATCGAAAGTTATTGCTTATTTGAAGTTTCACTTGTAGGGGAGGTAGGGGTTCCTTGAGTCGGATCTTGCTCATCATTGCCACCAACAAATAAGATCATGCTACAAACATTTAAGCAAAATTTCAAGTCTCTAGCTTCACTCTATCGAAAGTTATCGCTTATTGGAAGTTTCATTTGTAGGGGAAGTAGGGGTTTGGTTGGTCGGAGTTTACGTATTTTCAATATTAGCCAACAGGATCCTATTGCCAACATTTGACCAAAATTTTAAGTTGTAAGTTATCGCTTATTTTAAGTTTCATTTCTAGGGGAGGTAGGGGTTCCTTAAGTAGGATCTAACCCATCTTGAATACCAACTAACCCAATCTCACTTCAAACATTTGACCAAAATTTCAAGTCGCTGGCTTGATTCTGTCAAAAGTTATCGCTTATTTGAAGTTGCATTTGTAGGGGAGGTAGGGGTTGGTTGAGTCGAATCTTGCCCATTTTCAATACCAACCTAGTAGATCTTACTAACAACATTCTAACAAATTTTCAACTCGCTAGTGTCATTATATCGAAACTTATCGTAATTAAATGAATATTTAATTTTTTGAAATTTGTAGGCGAGGTAGGCATTCCTTTGATCTGATTATGCCCAACTTACTGAAACTCAAGCAGCTTCTCACCCCAGGGTTGCATGCCAAAAATCAAAAGTCTACATCAATTGGTTCAAGAATTATAGACAAAAACCCAAAAAAGTAGGGTAGTACGGGGCTCTTTGTAAGAAAATTGCCGTTAGTTTTCAATTGATCGATTTTATTTTTCCAGGAGAGTAGAAGATCATCCTCACGAGCAATCTACCAAAGCTAGAGCTTTTCATGTTTATTTGATCGGGAGTTATATATACATTTAATTATTTTACATATGTAGGGGAGGTAGGCGTTCTCTTGGACTGATCGCGCCCATTTTCAATACCAACCAACTAGATCATACTTCCAATATTTAACCAAAATTTCAAAGCTCTAGCTTCCTTCTATCGGAAGTGCGAACGGGCAGACAGACGGACAGACGGAAAGACAGACAGACAGACAGACGAACAGACGGACGGACAGACAGACAGACATGGCTAAATCGAATCAGGGGGTGACCCTGATCATTTATATATATATATTGCCTTACCTCCGGAGCCTCCTGTAAGGTGTTACATATTTCCGTCGTGACAAAAACAATACACCCTATACTAAAAGTCTGTGCGTATACGGTCCACTGCCCCGACTAAAGAGGAAATACTCACTGCAATTATTGCACTAAAACGAGGAAAGGCCGCCGGACTTGACGGCATCCCTGCCGAACTTTATCAAGCAGCGCCAAGCGTATCTGCCGATTTGCTGCACCCACTTGTTGATAAAGCGTGGAATACAGAGATCTTTCCCACTGAGTGGAAGGGAGGTTTGATCATCAAACTTCCAAAGAAGGGTAGCCTCACAGACTGTAATAATTGGAGAGGCATTTGTGTGCTTCCTGCCGTTGCCAAGATAATAGCTAAAATCGTCCTGGAAAGACTAAAGGCCCACTTAGAAAGCACAATTGATGAAGAGCAGGCTGGCTTTCGATCCGGATTCTCCTGTGTCGATCACATTAAAACCTTGCGAATCATCATCGAGCAATGCGCTGAATACGATTCTCCGCTTCACTTGCTTTTCATCGATTTCGAAAAGGCTTTCGATAGTGTGAACCGGGATTCTATGTCGCTCGTCGTATCAACCAGGCTAAACGCGCATACGGCATGCTGTCAAAAATCTGGCAGAGCAGTTATCTCAGCATCAAGACCAAGCTGGGTCTGTTTCGCTCCCTGGTACTATCAGTGCTTTTGTATGGGAGCAGTACATGGAAAGTTTTCGTAGGAGTTACCAGAAAGCTGCAACTTTTCGTCAACTCATGTCTTCGTCGAATGTTAAGAATTTTCTGGCCCGAAACAATATCCAATGAAGAGCTAAGTCGGCGTACGGGTCAGATGCCAATCGACGAATTGATACGCAGGCGAAAATGGCAGTGTCACACATTGCGGAAGAATGATAACTGCATTGCTTTGCATGCTATGAAATGGAACCCCATTTCCAACCAAGGCCGACCAAGAGGGGGTCCTCGAATCACATGGCGTCGATCTGTGGCAAAGGAGTGTCAGGTGTTGGGTAAGTCTTTTGGGGAGTTGCGCCCTATTGCCCAGAACAGAGTACGATGGCGGGCAGGAGTAGTTGACGCGGTATGCCCCGCTAGGGGTTAAGGCAAAGTAGTATACTAAAAGTCTAGGGTATAAATATGTGGTATCTACGAATGATTATATTGGAAGAATGATCAGAGACTAATTTTATATTTCTTTAAGTATTCATCACACTGAATCGAAAAAAAAATAGCCCACCTAGTACGTGTGGCTTTGTTAATTACATTGTCAATGTGAGTATTCGAGTTTAATCACCAGTCTAGTGTAAAAATCTTTCACCAGTGTCGTTTCAATCACCAAGACCGTGTCTCCTCATCACATGCCTGAGACCATTGTTAATATCCGACATACGCCATCCATATCGTCAAGTTCAAATACTTGTTTATCATTACCAGCATCTTTATCTGCGAAACAATATCCATTACATCTCTGAAAATATCACGTTGCAATGTTTCTATACGGATATAATATAAAATGTTGCAGTCGTTAATGGTTCAAATATTCATCCAAATAAAATAAAAAATGTATAAATAACTGGCGCAACAGTCCAATTTAGGACAAAGGCCTCGAGATGAGTTAGCATCATCTCATTTACTAGATCTTGACGGTGTGTTTTGTGTAAAGGTGTGTGATCAGCAACACGCAAAACCAAGTTATTTACCCCAAATGGGTACTCATTCAACAGCTGAGTGAGCTCATAGTCCGAACCGTAAATCCCCTTTTTGATAGAAGACTACCGCATTTATTGTAGTAGGAATCGAACCGGGACTCAGTGCATAGAAGGCGAACGTGCCAACCGTTGCGCTATTCGGACTACACAAATATTCATCTAAAAAATTAATATTCGAATTTATTTACCCAAAGGACCAGGGTCCGTTTCTCAATCAATTAATATTTATGCTATAAGTTCCAAAACGCTTGAATTGAGTTGAATTTTTCCAAGACTACTTACTCCCTTTATAACTGTGTGGTCCATACGGTAAACCCCAAGAGGTGTCCTCATATTTACAAATCAATATAATCGTCCAATTGAACGACCTGTTACAATGATGTGTCCAATGTCAACTTATGAAACTTGATCTAGTCGAGCAGATACATATTCAAAGACATCGTTTGGCAAATCGCCTTTAAACGTCAGTCTCGATTCGTTGCAAAACTCCCATGCGGTTGTGATTCTGTCAATTTACCAGTTGAAATATCAATTTGAAATGACCCTCAATATGTCCTGCTAACAATTTCAGCTATTGACCATTGGACTTCTATTCTTTGCATTGAGTTCTTCCCATCTTGTTCATTGCAACTCATCGCTAGAAGAGCATATGACCGTTCAAACAAGTCAGACACCCAAGGATTCAGCAAAGTCGTCTGCTGAGTGTTCGGCATCGCACATAAAATTGTCATCAGCTCAGTTAGCTCGTATGACATAAATGCTTACGGTTCAGATTTTGTTCTTTCTATCATTCGGAAACCCATAACAGGATAATGTAGTCTATTGGAAAAATTCTTTGGAGTCCTTACGGCGTCAAGGAAGAAAAATAAATAAAATGGAACTTCTATGCTATGATACAAAACAGATCAAAGGGAGAAAGTAAATGTGTGTCTCCGAAAGTTTGTCTTTTGTTAGCACTTTAATATCGTCTAAGAGTTCCATAGAAGTGGATGAGTGGTACTAGGACGGGAGGTTGGAACGTATTGACTATACTCGTACTTGGTTCAAACAAAATATATTATTTGGGTATGTATTTATTTGGTAAAATATGGGGATAAGTCTGAAAGATGCGATGAATGCGTTACAAATGAAGGACAGTCAACTTCACTGAGGTATGGTGAAAAAATTGTGTTCAATGCCATCTCCTTTGAAGTTATTATGTACAGTTGTGCAGTATCATTCGAATGGAAAACATAATTGTCCACTATGTGTATATGCAATATTCCGTTCTGTTTTGAAAATCCTTTTAGCCATATTCAGCATTAACAGTCTTCTTATCGTATGGCTATTATTACCACAATCGTCAGCAAGAACTTCACTTTCCTTCCATTTACAACTGAGTCAATTGAGAATCTAATATGGTTTTAGGCGATACGAGTATGCTTATGCAGAAATGTACTTCTTGAACCTTATAGGCATATATTGCAACAGCTGTATCGAAATGGCCTGCAGGGGTTCAAGATGGTTTATTCCAATTGAGATCATTCTCTTCCAAAAATGTACTTCAATGTGTTGTTTCGGGGTTTACTTCATAACATGTACATATTCGCATATCTACGTTATTTGATGCAAAACTACCTAGCCGCAATATTAAACGGAATTTACGAGTGAAATTTTAGCAGGATTATCAAGGCAAATTAAAGGCAATAGACTTCTTCCATAAGGCCGCCATAGATGATCCGGAACTCCTCTTCGGAAGAATATAATTAGGCCTAGTCTTGATGATTTCCGGATCGTGTATGCCAAAATTCGCCGGTTCAGGCGGCCTCAAAGCCACCTCAAAGAGGCCGGATGCACAACTGAAAATTGATCCAGAAAATCTTACCAGATTGCATTTTTGGAGGAGTTTATTTCAATAGATAGATAGATATAAAAAAAAATCGAGCTACTTTCCTAGCAGGAAGGCACTGCGACTATAAAAGATCTATTGTGCCGTCGCTCATTAATCCAAAAGACCGTCCACCCTTCTAATAAAGGGGAGTAAGTCTTTAGCAGGAATCAACCTGAATTCTGCAGTGCTGATAGTAGCCTGCCCGAGGAGTGACATCCTAAAACGCGCGATGGCGGGACATTCGCACAAGATGTGCTTGGTCGTTTCCACGTCTTCCAGACAAAGACGGCACTCAGTCTCGCTTGACAGACCCATCTTGTTCAGGTGATATCTGACCAGGTGATGGCCAGATAAGTACCCCACTAGGAGTCTTAGGTGGGTTCTACTCATTTGAGTAGTACCCTTGTGACTGGAAGGTTATCCCAGTACTGTTAACGCAATCGTGCAAACCAATCTGTGATCCGCAGTTTGGCCGAGGCCAGTCCAAAGCCACAGTAAGGCTCAGGTCAAATGAAAACGACTGGATGATCCTTGTCTAGCAAGTTCATCCGCAGCCTCGTTCCCCTCAATGCCCTGGTGGCCTGGCACCCAACACAAGAAGACTCGGTTTATGGTTGCCAACAGTTGAAGGAGATTGTAACACTCCTTCACCAGTTTTGAAGAGACCTTAAATGAGGAGAGCGCTTTTATAGCTGCTTGGCTGTCTGAGTAGATAGCAATGTGAGCGCCGCGAAGTCCAGTTTCCAAGATTACCCTGGCGCAGACCTCAATGGCGTGGATCTCAGCTTGAAAAACGCTGGGCGAGACTCCCATTGCGATCGAAATCCTGGTGTTGGGTCCAAAGACACCTGCACCAACACACTGTTCTGTTTTACACCCATCGGTGAACCACTTGATACATCTAGGGTCTGGACAGGGTGTGCCATTTACCCATTCAGAGCGGTCAGGGATGAGGGCTGAATATTTTTTGCCGAAGCAAACGTCCGTGATCATGTAATCTGATCTCAAGCAGATCTGCACGTCAGGAATTTGATTCAGAATGCTCATGTGACCGCTTTCTTCGCTACGCACATCGGGAGTTAAACGAAGTCTGAGAGCATTTAGAGCTGCTGATTCTTGAATATATGCAACGGAGTAAGTCCAATAATCGCCTCCAGGGCTGGCGTAGGACAAGTGCGCATAGCTCCAGTGATGCCAAGGCAGGCAAGGCGTTGAAGCTTATTGCACTTCAGTAAGAGAGAAGATTGCTGAGTTTTCGGTCACCACACAAGCGCTGCGTAGGTCACCATAGGCCGCACCAGCATGGTGTAAAACCACTCAATTATCTTTGGGGTGATCCCCCATGTCCGTCCAAAGAAACTTCTGCAAGCCCATATTGTGCGTGTGGCTTTGCCAAGTACATTATCTACGTGAGTATTTCAGGTGAGTTTCGAGTCTAGAGTTACCCCGAGACATTTAACTTCAGTGGAATAATCTAAGGTCGTGCCGCCTAACGAAATTGGATCCAATGTTATGTTTCGTTTTCGTGTGAACGGCACAACGACAGTTTTCTGTGGGTTTACATGTAAGCCCACAGCCACACACCAGTGTAGAACTATGTCAAGGGCCGACCTCATCACCTCAGTGATGGTAGATTCGAATTTGCCCCTGACTATGATAGTTAAATCATCCGCGTATCCGATAGTAAGATAACCGCGCTCATTAAGCATGGAAATCAGCTCGTCCACGACAAGGGACCACAAAAGTTTATTTCAATGCATGTACCTATCTGAAACTTGCTTATGGCGAGTAAAGTGGGAAAATTATAAAAAAGTTAAAAAGAATTCGCCTATTCGGCCAGCAAATTTAAGATTCTAATAGAAAATAATCGGTAATCGTTAAAAGATTACCAGGAACTACAACCATACAAAAGACGAACCATTTGCAAATGACTTGATTTGCCCCAATTTTTACCACTTAAGCGATAGATTTTCTACCCGTTAACAACACACTCAAGTTAGCAGACAAATTTTTATACACTTCACGGATGTGATAGGGTATATTAACTTTGTCATGAAGTTTGCGACGCACAGAAGGAAGCATCTCCGACCAAATAAACTATATATATATTCTTGGTCAGTATGATGAGACGAGTCGATTGAGCTTTGTCCGTCTATCTGTCTGCTTCTATGCAAACTAGTCCATCAGTTTTAAAGCTATCAAGCTGAAATTTTATACAGAACCTTCTTTCTATTGCAGGCAGTATATATGTCGGAACCAACGGAATCGGACCACTACGTCATATAGCTGCCATAGGAACGACCGGTTCAAAAACTCGTCTTTGTGAGAAAAACTTTTTTATTTCTAAAGATATTGTTTTCAAAGTTCACAAAAATCAACAGTATTTATAGCTAAATCACATTTACGAATTTAGTTGAAATCTGACCACTACGTCATATAGCTGCCATAGGAACAACCAGTTCAAAAATTTGTCTTTGTGAGAAAAACTTTTTTATTTCTTAATATATCTTTTTCATATATTATGCTTATCAATAATGGCTTTAGTCAAATGATATTCCCGAATTTGGTTGAAATTGGACTACTGCATCGTATAGCTGTCATAGCAACGACCGTTCCAAAAGCAAGTTTTTGCTAGAAAATTTTTTTTATTTCTAAAGAAATCTTTTTATACCCTAGACTTTTAGTATAGGGTATATTGTTTTTGACACGACGGAAATATGTAACACCTTAAAGGAGGCTCCGGAGGTATAGCAATGTATATATATAAATGATCAGGGTCACCTCCTGATTCGATTTAGCCATGTCTGTCTGTCTGTCTGTCCGTCTGTCTGTCCGTTCGCACGATAACTTTCGATAGAATGAAGCTAAAGTCTTGAAATTTTGGTCAGATGTTGGAAGTATGATCTAGTTGGTATTGAAAATGGGCATGATCGGGTCAAGAGAACGCCTACCTCCCCTACATATGTAAAATAATTAAATGTATTTATAACTCCCGATTAAATAAACATGAAAAGCTCTAGCTTTGGTAGATTGCTCGTGGGGGTAATCTTACACTTTCCTGACAAAATAAAATTGATTAGGTGGAAACTTACGGTAATTTTCTCACAAAGAACCCCGTATTACCCTACTTTTCAGGTTTTTTGTCTATAACTCTTGAACCAATTGACGTAGACATCTGATTTTTGGCATGTAACCCTGAAGTAAGAAGTTGCTTGGCTTTTGGTAAGTTGGGCATAATCAGATCAAAGGAATGCCTACCTCCCCTACGAAATTGAAAGAATTAAATATTACTTTAATTACGATAACTTTCGATAGAACGACACTAGCGAGTTAAAAATTTGGCAGAACGTTAGTGGTAAAATCTTGTTATTTGGCATTGAAAATGGGCAAGATCCGACCCAAGGAACCTCTACCTCCCCTACAAATGAAACTTCACATAAGAGATAACTTTTGATAGAATGAAGCCAGCGACTTGGAATTTTGGTCAAATGTTTAAAGTGAGATTGAGTTAGTTGGTATTAAAGATGGGTTACATCCAACCTAAGGAACCCCTACCTCCCCTAGAAATGAAATTTAAAATAAGCAATAATTTACGACAAAATAAAGGTAGCGACTTGAAATTTTGGTCAAATATTTGAAGTAGGATCCAGTTGGCTAAAATTGAAAATACGTAAAATACGACCAACGAAACCCCTACTTCCCCTATCAATGAAACTTCAGATAAGCGATAACTTTCGATAGAGTGAAGCTAGAGACCTGAAATTTTTTTAATGTTTGTAGGGTGAACTAATTGGTTGGTGGCAATGATGGGCAAGATCCAGTCCAAGGAGCCTCTACCTCCCCTACAAGTGAGACTTCAAACAAGCAATGATTTTCGATAGAATGAAGCTAGCGACTTGAAAAATTCGACAAATATCTGCAGAATGGGTTAGTCAATTGATTTTTAGTATGGCCAAGATTCTCATGAATGAGTGCCAACCTCCCCTATAAACTGGCCATATAGGAAACTCACTTTTAATGCATATGGTCGTTGCCAATTGGCACTTTTGGTATCACCACTAGGTCTGTACAAGTCTAGTGTAGATACGCTTCGGACTCGGACTGGTTTAAATTTCACACTAGTGGGCGCCCCCTGGAACGGCAGTGGTCACTGACCATTGCCAACCAACGTCAAGCCGCCAGTGATGGCGGTGCGATGATTTGGTTGAGGTACCCCTGTGGTGTGGGGTGTGAAAAAAAAATACCACGGCCTTTCCCTTTGAGGGCCTGTCGTTAAAACCGACAATCAAAGGACAGGATGTGTATGCCAGCAACTTGCACTATCCGAAATCTTTATATGCTAACGAAACGTCAACTATTCCTCGGATAAGGACTGACTCAACGGTTACGACTTTTAGCTGTCGTACAATGACAAAGATTGGATTCTGGAATGTGCGTACTCTCCTGGACAATGGATCAGAAGGTCCCCAGAACGCACGATTTCTTCAATTAGAGAGTGAATTTCTGAGGTACAAATTAAATATCTTAGGAGTTAGTGAGATAAGATGGTGGAACAGCGGAGAATTCATCTCTCCAACGGGCAGCACTGTAATGTTGTACTCCGGTAAAGCTACCGGTAGTCGTCGTGAGTCAGGTGTGGGGCTCCTTTTAACCAGAGCCGCGCGAAACTGTCTCTTATCCTGGGAACCGGTCTCTGACAGGGTCTTGACCGCCAGGTTCCGGACCAAAATGAGGAACATCTCAATAATACAATGTTATGCCCCTACTGAACCCGACAATGTCTTGGCAAAAGACTCCTTCTACGAAGAACTAAACGCCGTTCAGAGCAGAACACCCAAAGGTGACATTATAATGGTTATGGGTGATTTGAATGCGAAAGTTGGCGCCGATAACTATGGGCTCAGACATGTGATGGGGAGACACGGTCTTGGTGATCGTAATGACAACGGTGAAAGATTTGTAGAGTTCTGCAACTTTCACAGTCTCTTCATCGGTGGTACTATGTTTGAGCATAAGGACCACCACAAAATCAGTTGGTCCTCTGTTGATCGGCGCAGAACACAAAATCAGATCGACCATTTTGCCATTAGTAAAAGATTCAAGAGTTGCCTCCTGGACGTGCGAAACAAGAAGGGTGCCGATATTGGGATGGGAAGAGACCATTACCTTATGATCGCTAATGTTCGATTGCGTATTGCAGCCGTGCGCCGCCCCAGCGACGAAAGATCCAGGCCCCGCAAATTCAACACCGCTCGACTAAAAAATCCAGCTGTCTTACAACAATATAATGACCATCTTGCGCAAAAAGCGGCTGAGATAACTACCTATAGTCACCCAGATAGTGACATAAACGAAAACTGGGATGCCATAAAAAATGCGTACATTGATAGCGCAAATACCATCCTTGGCCCAAACCCGGATTGCCGCAATAAGCCCTGGATGTCCGACGCTTCATGGCAGCGGATTGTTGAAAGAAAGGAGCTGAAAGTTCGTTTGGCTGCAGCATCAGACGACAATCGAAGCAGCATCGAACTCCTTTACCGTCAGAAAACTCGAGAAGTTCAGCGTAGTGTGCGACGCGATAAAAGAGTTTATGCCAATTCTCTTTTAGCGTCAGCAGAAGAAGCCGCTAGAAGTAACAACTTAAACACCGTATACGGTGTCATCAAGGAGTTTACAGGTGGTCGTAACTCCTGCCAACATCCGGTGAAAGATAGTGATGGAAAGCTACTTATCTTGGAAGAAGATCAAATGAGGCGGTGGAAAGAACACTTCGCCGCGGGCTTGAACCGTGTAACCTCTGGTGAAGTTCCCCCTCATATAGATAATTTAGCTAACCATCAAAATGTGCGTATACGGTCCACTGCCCCGACTAAAGAGGAAATAGTCACTGCAATTATTGCACTAAAACGAGGAAAGGCCGCCGGACTTGACGGCATCCCTGCCGAACTTTATCAAGCAGCGCCAAGCGTAACTGCCGATTTGCTGCACCCACTTGTTGATAAAGCGTGGAATACAGAGACCTTTCCCACTGAGTGGAAGGAAGGTTTGATCATCAAACTTCCAAAGAAGGGTAGCCTCACAGACTGTAATAATTGGAGAGGCATTTGTGTGCTTCCTGCCTTTGCCAAGATAATAGCTAAAATCATCCTGGAAAGACTAAAGGCCCACTTAGAAAGCACAATTGATGAAGAGCAGGCTGGCTTTCGATCCGGATTCTCCTGTGTCGATCACATTAAAACCTTGCGAATCATCATCGAGCAATGCGCTGAATACGATTCTCCGCTTCACTTGCTTTTCATCGATTTCGAAAAGGCTTTCGATATTGTGAACCGGGATTCTATATGGGCGGCCTTGCGCAGGAGAGGCATCCCTGAGAAGCTTGTGGCTATTATTAAGGCAACCTATGACGGCGCGAAATGTCGCGTTCTGCATAAAGGTAAGGTGTCGGGGGACTTTGAGATTCGCAGTGGAGTTCGGCAGGGGTGCATCCTCTCACCGATCCTATTCCTCATTGTGATCGGCGATGTGTTGCATGCAGCCCTATCCGGACTCGACAGAGGAATTCAATGGACTTTGACATCTTATCTACAACATCTTGACTACGCTGACGACATATGCCTACTCTCCCACAAAATCATGGATCTGTCCGCAATGGCGTTAGATCTCGAGAGGGAGGCAAGCAAGGTTGGGCTAAAGATTAATACCAACAAGACCAAGGTTCTTAGCCCGCCGTTGCGAAAAAGAAATCCGACACCTATTGCCATCAATATTAATGGGCAGCCTGTGGAGAAGGTGGACAACTTCGTCTACCTGGGTAGCATTGTTGCCGAAAATGGTGGTACGGAGCAGGACATCGCTCGTCGTATCAACCAGGCTAAACGCGCATACGGCATGCTGTCCAAAATCTGGCAGAGCAGTTATCTCAGCATCAAGACCAAGCTGGGCCTGTTTCGCTCCCTGGTACTATCAGTGCTTTTGTATGGGAGCAGTACATGGAAAGTTTCCGTAGGAGTTACCAGAAAGCTGCAAGTTTTCGTCAACTCATGTCTTCGTCGAATTTTAAGAATTTTCTGGCCCGAAACAATATCGAATGAAGAGCTAAGTCGGCGTACGGGTCAGATGCCAATCGACGAATTGATACGCAGGCGAAAATGGCAGTGGATAGGTCACACATTGCGGAAGAGTGATAACTGCATTGCTATGCATGCCATGAAATGGAACCCCATTTCCAACCAAGGCCGACCAAGAGGGGGTCCTCGAATCACATGGCGTCGATCTGTGGCAAAGGAGTGTCAGGTACTGGGTAAGTCTTTTGGGGAGTTGCGCCCCATTGCCCAGAACAGAGTACGATGGCGCGCAGGAGTAGTTGACGCGCTATGCCCCGCTAGGGGTTAAAGCAAAGTAGTAGTAAAAATATCTTTAGTCAAATCATATTCTGGGATTTGGTTGAAATTGGACTACTCTATCGTATAGCTGTCATAGAACGACCGTTCCAAAAGCCAGTTTTTGATAGAAAAACTTTTTTATTTCTGAAGATATCTTTACCAAATTTCATCTTATTCAATCAGATTGACTGCCAAACCACGTTCATAAATTTGGTTGAATACGGCCTACTATTTCATATACCTCTCATAGGAACAGTGAAATCGGAGCAAGTTTTACTACTAATTTCAAAGTGGCAAATTCAACATAAGTCACAACGAAGGTATGATCATACCTTCGTATATCTAATCAAGTAGTATTCGATGATATTTATTAGAACTATGTATTTGCAAATAACTTAGCTTTTTTAATCGTTGGCTCTAGGTCTATAACGCGATTCAGGCGACGACTGCCATAATATACTCGTATATCTTAACTGATGGCTCAGCTGTGTTTTGCTAGGCAGCGACTGGGCGATTTGCGATTGCGACTCGAGAGCAATGGATTCATTAAGGCCCGGCCACACAGCCGTCGGTCTGTCGCGACGGGCAGCGATATCTGACCGAATCGGTCTGACGGTCTAGTTGTAATGTACAATGTTGCATCGTCTCTGTCACACAGAACGCGGTCTGCCGCTTTCGGTCGGAATTCGTCGCGACGACAAGCGGTCTGCTTGTACAAAATTACAGATTGACCGCGCGACCGTCTCGGTCTACTCGTATTTAAAAATGTCAGATACAGAAATTTTTATTGAAAGTGTGCGTAAATTTACTTTTTTATATGACTCAGGAGACGAAAAACAATGGCCACGTTTAGACCGTGGAACTAAAAGTCGATTTAACTAAATCATTTTAGGTTAGCACTTGTTGGTGGAGTGTTTATACCGACCATGCGGAGAGGTACTTCTTCTTATTCTTTCTCCGTTGACAGCACAGATAAATTTGATAGACATAAATTTTACGACAGAAAAAGGCTTTTTTTTGCCCGTGATCACGCACTGCTTTCCTGAAATTGCAAACAAAACAAATGCCGAACAAAAAAAACGACAACAACGTCAACATTAGCGATGACAGCGACATAGTCCCAATTTTTTTAGTCCAGTTCCGCATCGCAAGTAGAGATAAGTCAAGTCCAAAACTAACTAAATCGATACGTTTATATCGTCGAGAGTTAGATCGATTTAGTTAGATCTCGAAGATAGTCCCGCGGTCTAAACGTAGTGAATTACATACGAATATATGTACTTATAAAACCGATCTTCGTGCGACTCGAGTTCGAGGCATAAACGGTGGTATTCCCCTAATTCACCTCTTTTCTTATATATTTCGTGCAACCAACTTTGTCTTTTCCTTTTGTTTTTGGTTTTTCGCAACGCGAATTGCAGAATAAGTTGTTCTTCGTCCGAACTCATATTCGAGAAAATTTACAACTTGCAGACCGTACATACAAAAATATCGCGTCCTATGTGACATCCCCATATCGCAGACCGTCGCGACGACCGCTGTGTCGCTGCCCGCCGCGACAGACCGACGGCTGTGTGGCTGGGACTATTCAATGTCAGCGTATTGTATGAAAAAACTCGTAGTACTATGTAGTATGTTGCGCAGGGTGTCTATGCAATCAAGGATTTTTATATGTACGTGAGGAGAATGGATGGAAAGAGAGGGATGTACTGTAGATGTAGAGTCCTTCGGTGGCAGAAAGGACATTCGAAAAAGGATACTTTTGGCAGTGAAGCGAAATACGGTCAATATGGGTGTCATATGAATCGGGGTGAACACCCGAATATCCAGGAGTAGTGCAGATGGCATTTCGAATCCTTCGGAGCGAAAAAGACATTCACGAAAGTCGAGTGAAAAATGGGCAATATGGGTGTCATATGAACCGGGGTGAAGAGGCGAATGTCCGGGAACACTATAAATGGCACTTAGAGTCCTTCGGTGGCGACAAGGACATTCGAAAAAGGATATTTTTGCTGGTAAAGCGAAATATGGGCAATATGGGTGTCATATGAACCGGGGTGAAGAGGCGAATGTCCAGGAGTACTGTAGATGGCATTCCGGATCCTTCGGTGGCGACAAGGATATTCGAAAAAGGATGTTTTTGGCAGTAAAGCAAAATACATTTGTCTCTTTCCATCCGTTCTCCTCACGTATATAAATATATATATAAAAATCCTTGATTGCATAGACAACCTGCGCAACAAACTAGTACTATTGTATTTTCATCCAAAACCCCGACATTGAATAATGAATCAATTGCTCTCGAGTCGCAATCGCCCAGTCGCTGCCTAGCAAATCACAGCTGGCGGACCGAGGAGTTCGGTCTGGCGTTTACTCTGAGATGGTGGATATTAGTCCGTCTATCCGTCTCCTAGAGTTCTGCAGTGTTTTCCAGGCGGAGATCACAACGATTTATGAAACTCTGTTGTGGCTGGGGCGCAATTTCGTGACCGCCAGGGTTGTTGTAATATATAGTATACTGTTAATCAATCGGTGATTAAATCACTTGACGCTGCAGTGGCCAGCTCCAGGGCAGTAGTGATCTGTCACAATTCAATATTAGAGATGGGACCTTTTTTCAATATTACCGTGTAATATTATGGTCAGCGATAGTTTCCATAGTTCAGGAATGCCTCTAGTAACTTGTAAACTGGCTTTAAAGGCTGCCACGACTGAGAGAGGAAACACTAAATGGATTATTAGCAGTACATGCCTTATAACCAGCCAAATATGGCCATTTTATTTCTGGTCAATGATTACTCGATGTATGGGAAAGGTGATACGGGCTCGCCATTTGACGAGCATCTACTTGGCACTCACCTAGTCGCCAGTTGTGTAGTAGAGCATACTACATACAAGGTGCCAGTTGACGAGCATTTGCTTATGATGAATCAACTATTTAACGTACGTAACGCAATCCTGCCATATTGAAACCTGACTTTTAACATTGAATAAGTACCAGTAATGCTAATCAGATTTTACTTAACTTAAGGTGTTCTCCACATTGAAATGGATAAGACATCCATTTCAAAGTGAAGTACATCTTTGCAAGTAGGTAAGATTCGAAACAAAATTAGTTTATCTGTTTTCCAAGTTCTCGTAACGTCTTCACGAAACCAGATTAGTTACCAAATTTCAAATTGAGTTGTTTCAACTCCTCCTAACTTCTAATACGAGCATAGGATTCCACTCAAAGAGTTGATCTTCCTTTCATTGTGCGAGTATGTGTATTCAATTAGTTCTGCATCGGGAGAGAGTAAATATAATGTACTTCTCGATGAAAGTTCACACAGCGTTAGCATAAACGTTAGCGCTCCGATAAAATGAGATCGATTGCAAATTGCCAAATATTTATAGAGGATAACGACTATGTAATTCGATTCGGATTGATGTAATGGCATATGTCATTCGATAACTTTTCAAATTGTTTGCGCGTATAGTAGTTGGCTAAATAGTGCTTTACCAGATGGATTTGACTGTTGCAAAAGATGTTAATACCCAAAATCAAGCAGTACACAGTACACACACCTTTCGTACACATGTACAGTTTGTGACAAAAGAAAAATGGTATTTTCCACGGTCTTTTTGATATACATATGTACAATACATACATGTGCACACATACTATTTGTTGTAACCCCTAGTGAGGCGTAGCGCATCAACTACTCCCATGTCGCTTAGTTGAAGTTCTGTTAGCATAAACTGGTTTCGAACGATGCTAATGCTAGCATGCACCTCCTGTAAGCTGCATGCCATATTATAGGTATTCGTGACTCGCCGAGTTACCCACATAGTGGCAAGTACCTTGTGCACACTCAAGCACCTTGCTTCTCTCCCGTCCAGCGTAGGCTTTTGACGAAATAAGCAATTTCGTGACATTGCCGAACGAAGCCGTACAAAAGGAATTTCCGTTTTAGGAACTTGAAGAACGTTCTTCTTCTGAAGCGGAAATGGACTACAGCCACATTCAAGAAATCGATGTGATTACCGTTTTACAGTAGTTGCCGGGTAATTTCACGAAATAGCGTACTTTGCCAAAAGCCTACGACATTCTGCCTGTTCTACCAGCTTTCAGCGATAGGGTTTTCTTACGCCCACACCGCTCCCTTTCTTCATTCACTCCAATGAGTTAAAAAGTTGTTTCAAACAATCTAGCCTCCTACGGTCAAGCTTTCAAGTAAAATCACGCCTTTATGCCTAGAATTCTCCGACATTCGTGATCGTCTTGCACTGAGATAGCTGCAAGAGCAAGTGCTCAAAAGTGCTTCTGTCTGTATGAAACCACTAAGACCGAGTTTAGAAGCTACATTAGCACCTGCGGTTTATAAATTTACTTTGAATATAAATGAAACAAACCGCGGCGGCAGCCTTCGCGGAAGCCGCCGCGGTTTGTTAAGCGGCGAGATTGCATTTAAATTCAATGCGAATTTGTAAACCGCGTCGGCACACATGACGGTTACCGTGGCAGCTGCCGGATTTTGGATAAACTCAGCCTAAGCTCAGAGATTATATAAAGAAAAGATAATAAGACGTATTTGCCCGTGAGTGGCGCGAAGCTTCAAGTGGAAACAACTAAGTTGCAGAATGAGACCAAGTCAACCAAACTTACAATTTTCAATTGAAACGTAATTTGCATATGCACTTTCTCTCTATGAATTGCCCTTACCCCTTGTGGGGTATAGCGCGTCAACTGTTCAATGTGGCCCAGTTGACGTTTCCACGGTATAAACTGATTTCGGGGAATGCATTGCCAGCATGCACCTCCTGCACATCCAGGACCACGAACGTCGTCGTGGACGGGATTCAAACCCAAAACGCCGGTAGTCAAACATGAGATTGATGCTTCAACACACTGCGCTACCGGTCGCCCCACTTTGCAGGACAGAAAACATTCGTTCAATTTTGTTCGGGTTAAAATTTATACCACAGGAATTGGTCCAGGGAGTTCATAGGGTGGTGACATTCTGCAACACTAGGGAACTTACCAGAAACGGTAATAGCGACTTCATCCATGAATGGGTTCAACGTTTACTTTTTCTCGGCAATTCGCCCCCATACCTTTTTATACCGTAATGCGACCCCATGCGGCAAATCATCTGTATAGCGGCTGTTTAAATTGCCTCGTCACTAATCAAGGGCGTTCGATTTATTACTGAACTCTGTTCAGTTGTCTGGAACACGGCTAATGACTCTACATTTCATTCCTTCCAAGGCCAGAAGCAGTCTGTTGACCACAAAGTTCCAAAAAAGTGGTGATAGAACACCGCCTTGCGGAGGGCCCGTTTTGACACATCTACGCTCCGAAGATGAACCAAGCTTAGAGCAAATAACGCTGGATGTGAGCACCAAGTTAAGAAGTTTGCAAAGCGACACATTAGAGAGTTTTAGCAAGACGTAAATGAAAATTAATAAATATCAAGCATCTTTTTTAGGATTAGTAAATAAGCTGATAGGTTTGAGATCATTAGGGCGTGCATGTGAACTCTTCTCCGTTTTCAGATAAAACCACTTGAACTGCAGATTCTGATAAGACTAGATCCAAACAGGCCCTGAAAATTGTTTCGATCCAAGGTGTGCTTTATATCGGCCCTTATGATACCGTCAGGACTAGCAGATTTGTACGGCTCAAAGCTGCCGACATTCCATAAGATCTTATATCCGAATATTAAATAGTTAGGATCGAAAGATTGGAAGCAAGAATTTGGCTTGGTCTAGTCTAGAAGCTTCACCGGACTCCTCGATCCGCTCGCAAAAAATGTCTCCACAAACTGCGATTAGCCCTGGTCAATTCCTCCCTAAAAAGGCCTAGGTATTTCGAAAACTGTGAGTTCTACAAAAAAATTGCTTACGAAATGATATAGAATTTCGTTTTCACTAGACCATAAAATGGTATATTACACTCTGGATCATGGGTTCTCAATCTGTCTACCGTCGCGAACCCCTTAGAGAGAAAAAATCGCGTACACCCCCCACCCGAACATATAGATTCGAAGTACCACAAGTAGTGATAATATTTTTCATACATTTCTTTAAAGTCTTTCCTTTTGTTTCAGATTTATTAGCCGAGTAAGAAGTTTTTAAGAAAAAAATTAAAAAAAAAATGATTTTTGGAAAATATTTTGAATTTCCTAATATTTAATATGAAAATCATCTCCGCACTTGACGCGCTGGTTTTTCCGAGAAAATACCTCAAGAATTTTAAAATTTCATTTGAGAGGTAAAAAATCTTGGTTTCGTTATGTATTGACAAATATAGCAGAAATGAGTTTGCAGGTATGTCATTTAATTAGCTTTAATTTGAGAGAAACTGAACGTTTGTAGGGTCAATAGTTCCCTATAGAAAATGGCAAATGTTATTGAGTTTGTGTAAAACCAATAGGAACACTGCTTAATGAACAAACAAGTTTTTTGCTGGGCGACGCGACGGCCATCGACTACCATGCAACGTGCAAGATGCTTAACATGCCGTCGCCCTTAGCAGTCACTAGTGGGACTACACGTTTTTAGCAGTTTTTAAGAATGATTTCACCGAAGGGAGCCCAAAAATTGGGATTTGCCGGTTTCGACCGCTGGTGCGAAGCGCGTCTCGTCAGATGCCTCTGCTTCGCGCATCGCAACAGTGGGGGAGGCGAAGGCTAGCTTGTTTTTAATCGTATTAGCTAAAAATCATGCAAAATACAGTGAATCGTACTATGTCGCACAGCAGGGGAGCGTTCTAAATTGCTTGTCTACGGTAATTTATTCGCGCATTTAACAATATCTGCCTGCGTTTAAGTTTACAATTTTCAAATTGTACACTATTCTGGCGTGGTATTAGCAACGGAATTTCTGTCTGCTTTCCACCACTGACACTTAATGTTTATTTTCTACTATGCGGCCCGCCTAAATATATTTCTTTTGAAAGTGGCCCACTGCCCTGAAAAGGTTGCTGACCCCTGCTCTAGATGGCGCAGAGTAGAAGATCTCAAAGTGGTGGCTATCGACCAGCTGGGGTCGATTTTAACTTCCAAGGGGTCGACAGTTTCAAAGCAATGAATTGGGGGTCAATGATGGAAGCGAGGGGTTTTTTCGTTTCCATCGTACTATATGTAATAGCTTCTTTTACATATGTCGAAATATCTATATTTATACTATCACGAATTAAAAATATGGGGTCGATGTTCATATTGGAAACGAAAGACTATCTTAACTTCAATTCAGCCAACAATTTAATATAAGAAATCAAAATTGAAAAAGCAAAATAAAGAAATCGATTGCTTTTTGCATGGATAGTGATTGCGGAATTATGACTCCAAGAATCTACTGGAAATTCATGAAAATATCAAATTATTTACATATATTATGTATTTTTAATGAAAACTAAATAGTAGCGAAAGTTAATTTTACTTCGTAAATATTCATTTCAAACGTTTATGTTATTTTACTTTTAAAAGTTCGTTTAGTACTAACAGGGTTCGAGTTACAGTTGTGGTAAAAAAAGGCATGATTGAGAGCAGAATTATGAATTATTATCTATCTGCAATGAGTTGCAATAATTCGTCCAGAAATTAATTGTAATATTTCAAGGGAAAGCCGATCTCGGTTTCCATTGCCCTGAGGGGATTGATCGAGAAACGAAATTTTTCACTCCTATCTCGAGAATTCAGGATTGCTTTTCCTTTATTAAAAGTTTCGTTTCGAATTCAATTCATTATGAAATATTCTTCTACCTAAGAAATTTCCAAGTACTTTGTTTTTGGAGTTTCGATTCGAATGTGTTTCGTAGCGACGCACTTTTATCACAGGCTGTCGAAATTATTTAATAATATAATTTTTTGTATTTCTTGTGCCTTACATGAAAACGCGGCGAACCCATTAAAAAATAAATAACTGGCGCAACAGTCCAATTTGAACCACGGCCTCGAGATGAGTTAGCATCATCTCATTTTCTAGATCGTGACGGTTTTTGTGCAGAGGTATGTGATCAGCAACACGCTCAACCGACTTATTTACCCCATAATGGGTACTCATTTAACAGCTGAGTGGGCTCATAGTCCGACACGTAAATCCCCGGAATCGAACCGGGGCCCAGTGCGTTGAAGGCGAACGTGCTAACCATTGCGCCATCCGGACCCATTAAAAATAGCAGAAAATTTGAATGGAGTTTACCATTAAAAAAAAAATAAAGATTTCATTTCAATCACTAAACTACGACCGGGCGACCGGTAGCGCAGTGTGTTGAGGCATCAGTCTCATGTTTGACTACCGGCGTTTCGGGTTCGAGTCCCGTCCACGACGACGTTCGTGGCCATGGATGTGCAGGAGGTGCATGCTGGCAACTGCATTCTCTGAAACCAATTTATGCCAACGAAACGTCAACTGGACCACATGGGACAGTTGACGCGCTATGCCCCACAAGGGGTTAGAGCAATTGAGTAATATGTTTGCTTTTTCATCGAAACACAATGATTATGGATTGAGATTGTAAAACATATTCCAACTAATTCCGAAGTCAGCTCGTGAGCCACATACTTTAGGCGAGAAAGAAATTCTACCGGCCCGGCCGTCGCAGAGGTGTCGAACACTGTACACACTATCACAGGATATTATTAAAAGGATCCGTTTGAGCAATTGTGAAAAAAGAAAAAAATCGTTTTTCCCTTCAGTTGGACGACATTACCAGCTTTGCTTTTGCTTTACTTTAGAAACGGATACCAGAAACTAAGGCGAATCGGTTTTTAAATTGACGGAACTTTTTTAAGGAAACACAGTACTAGTTGTGACAGATGGAGCTCTAGTTATGGTTGGTAGTTATTGCGGATTTATCAGTTACCTAAAACAACAGCTATCTGGATCTTGAAGTGCTTGATGTTCACTGCGTCATCCATAGGACACAGTAGCCGAAAACTTCAGCCAAATTACATCAATCGCTGCAGTATGTTACAACAAAATGTTACTGCTAACAAAATATGCAGTACTGCTTTGAATAGAAGATTGTTCGTAAATTATAGTATTTGAAGGACTACTTCTCCATAACATCAGTACGAATGGCGATCTTAAAGTTCAATTCAAACTGGATTGTCAAAAGTTTTAATTGCACGGGATATTCAAAAGTTAAACTTTTGAAAAACGCGAAAAAAAAAAATTTTTCTTGAAAATAGGTTTCTTGGGTACTCAAAGTTACAAATAAGCCGGGGGAGCCGTGACTTTATACATAAGTCGATCCCTTTAAAAATGCCAAAACCCGTTATTCTTAAAAAAAAAATAGTTTTTACACTTTTTCTTTTGAAGTAGGGTTTTGGAGCTTGAAATTAACTAATAAGTCGGGGATCCCTTGCCTTGAGTGCAACTTCAGCGTGCATTTCGGCTTTATGTGGTAAGAATCTATAAGACACACACGGATTTACAATTCCTAAAGTGCAAAGTCCTTGAATGTGGCTTCAGAGAGTATTTCGTCTTAAGTCTTAGGAATAAATCTCCTGGCTCCCCGACATATTTGTAAGTTTAACGCCCCAATAAATCGAATCTCAAGGAAAAAGTACAAAAAAGCATGATATTTGAAAAACAACGGTTTTTATTGCTTTTTTTATTCCTTTGTAAACTCAAGGCTTCTAAAACTTGCTTGTAAGTTTCAAGCCCCAAATAAATCTGCTTTTATGAAAAAAAGCAAAATCCACAATTTGTTAAAATAATGGGTTTTACCTTTTTTCGACGATCCTGTTATAAAGTCAAGGCTACCCCGAATTATTTGTTAAGTTCAATCCCAGTAAACCTATTTTCAAGACAGAGACCTAGGACCTTATATTCTTTTGTGAGAACCAGTCCGATCGGCTGGGAACCAAGGATTCCTTACATATAAGGTGCCCCAATCTGCCCTAATTGTAAGGGTCTTATATTTGGGCATCGAAGAATAAATAGGAAAATAAAATCGTGTATTTATGAAATTTGGAAAAATTTACGAAAATAGTCCTTCGAATATTTCTCAATTAACAGAAGAAGAAGATAATTTTTTCGTGTCTTCATTGAGTGTGTTTTTCTGTGAGCGTGTCTAGATATTTTCACCAGAGCTGAAGATTATTTCATGCTACATTTTCTCACAGACTATTCGATATATTATGTTATGTCACCTCACCTGTGTTTGCGTTTAACACCCTCTTTCAAGTGTCTACGCAGCCACACAACATATTCACATATTTCCAATCATTGGGCCAGAAAACATACTCGTATGCAACGTCAGTAACTTTATACATATATACTCCTATATATCTCGTACTTTTATCACATTTTATAATAATCAAATCAATGAAAGAGGTGGCGCCACTACATACATATGTAAGTAGCAATATGTTCGGTATGATGACAAGGCCTACCGTTCATGCTTGTTGTTGTTAATTGGTTTTCATTAGTTGGGTAAATATTCGTTATTTCGCGATCCATGCTGGAATTTATTTAACTTACCCTTTACAATGTTATCCTCATGAAACGGAAAATTTCGGATAGGAGAAATCTCCTAAAAGTCAAGCGAGAGGATTTCGCATTCAATTAGAGAGTGTTTGTCGGCTCACTACTACGGCAAAATGAAACTGGCTTTACAAGGAAAATCTCCATTCTGATGTTTAACAAAAAACCTTTGAATTTAATTTGTGAAATCAATTAAAATGAGGTTCGTGGAAATCTGCCGCAACCCCTTTCAGAATTATATCTAATTTAAGTTGGATACCTTACAATCAGACCAATGCTATTAATCTACAGAGATTAAATTATGAGGTGTTTGTAGGCGCTGAAATGCTAAGGTCAGCCATATAAACTCAGGTTTATCTGGAAGTCTGCCTGTTCAGGTATACCTTGAGGTATACCTGAACAATATATATATACAACATCCTTAAACTTCGATGCGATATATTCACTGATTTTGAGATAAGATCAAAATTGTTTTTTATTTACCGCCTTTTGAGGGTGGTGCCGGTTATAGCAATTATTACAAAATTTATCATACATTTCAGGGAAGCAATGGATATAAAACCGAAAAATCTGTTAGTGATGTGGTAACGCAGTATTGAGATATTGACGAAGGAATATTGTCAATCTTGCCTATTTGTAGGAGAGAGTTAGTTTGCTATCTATGAGTTTTGAAAAGATCCAATGACGCGTTTTCGAGATATTTTTTAAGGAATTCTTTTAATTTTGGCTGTTTTTAATTTATTTGTCTCTTATACATATCTGACATCCGACGTTGAAGACGTTGTTCTTTCTTCTTCCTTGCCATTTCATACCACTCTGCGGCTTCGCGTTGCTCTGCCCGTGGTGTTGGCACTTCGCCCGTTCTGGCGGTATAATCTCAGCTTCCTTCTGCAGGCAGCTCGGTCTTGGATCGTTTCATCGCCGAGATTTATGCGTTGTTGTTGCTTCTTCACGTGTGTTTCCGTCTGCCTCGGGGTTTGGGTCCAGCAAATGGAACGTTCATTGATATTGCCTTCATAACTGGGTTCTCAGGTGGACGCCTTAGAACATGGCAATACCATACGACGATCTTCGAGCTTTTCAATGATCGATTGCTCAACGAACAAGCTGCCTCGGATGTAGGTACTTTTGATATGATCCTTTTTGGTCACACCGGCTGACATCCGTAGCATTTTCATCTAGGTCGCAGTCATTTTGCTTTCATATGTCTTGTACATAGTCCAGCATTCAGACGCATGCATGAGTGCGGGACGTACGCCCGTTTTGTACAACTTGCCCTTAAGCTTATGTGGCATTTTCTTTTCGCAGAAAACTCCAGAGTTTTCTCGCCACTTCATCCAACCGACACTGATGCGATGATTGATGTCGTCATCGTAGTTAGCTTCCTTGTTGACCATCGAGCCCAGGTATTTGAACCTTGTACAGGACTTCAGCTGCTCTCCTTTAATGTAGATATCTGTTATCGGTCTCTCTGGATCTGAGAAAGGACAGCAAAGGTACTCAGTTTTTGCTATGCTGATCCTCAGTCCATGATCCTCCAGTATCTTACACTACTTTGTCAGTGCAGCCTGCAAAGCAGCGATGTCTTTGCTACCCAGAACAACGTCATCGGCGAAAAGAAGGGATATTTCCAGGCCATCAGAGATGAGTGTTAATAAATAGAACATGATGATGTTGAAGAGCAAGGGACTCAATACACTGCCTTGGTGAACTCCGACTCTAACCGGAAATTCTTCAGACTCACCAGCTGTGCATCTAACTTTAGTAGTTGCCCCATCATACATGTCTTGTATCATCTTTACATATGCCTCAGGGACCTTAAGTGCTCTTAGGGCCACCCATATCAGATCACGAGGAACTCTGTCGAAGGCTTTTTCCAAATCGATGAACACAAAGTGCAAGTCCGTCCGTGCATCACGGTGCTTTTCCATCGTAACACGCATGCACTGGATAGCATCGACTGTGGACCGACCCTCCACAAAGCCGCATTGATTGTCATCCAACCGTACAATCTCTTTCAGTCGATTGCAGACAACTCGCTCGTAAGTCTTCAATGTGTGAGATGTTAACTTGATTGCCCTATAGTTGTTGAGCTTGCGTGAGTCACCCTTGTTCTTATAAAACGGGAGAAGAAAGCTCTTCCTGAAAGCGTCTGGCATCGGTTGCCCCCTTTTCATTTTGTTGAAAAGAATAGTGAGCCATCTAAGTCCGACATGATTCATCTTCAACCAAAATTCCATGGGCATTTTGTCCGGTCCGGCTGCCTTTCCACGTTTCATCTGCATCATTGCCTTCATCGCCTCCTCCACTGAAAATTCAGCGATATCAGTAGTGTTTGGCTGCGCAGTTTGAAAAGCTTCTGCGGAAATTCATCGTTCAAAAGTTCTTCGAAGTACTCACGCATTCTGCTGCAGATTGCTGAGTCTTCAACCAGTAGCACTTCTTGTGGGTCTTCAACGTACTTTGGCGCCTGAATCTCTCGAGCGTTTCTTCTCCTTTGGGCTGCGACCTTGTAAATCCTGGCATTGTCTTTAGGTTTGTCTTGCAATGACGGTCTCTTATCCGGAGCCTGATCTTCTAGTTCTTGGTAGAACTTCTCGGCTGCAATCGCCTTTGCTTGAGCCACCTTTCGCTTTACTTCCTTTCTGCATCTATCGTATTTCTCCCGAAGTTGAACCTTCTCGGCTTCACTGCTTGTGCTTCATGTTGTCCAAGCCTTGAATGCGTTCGATTTGGCTTGCGCTGCTTCTTTTGTTTCGGTATTCCACCACCATGTCTCCTTGTTCGTGTGGAGTGGGCCTTTCGAAACTCCCAGTGTCTTTTCAGCCTCACCTACTAACATCTCCTCCAAAGCATTCCACATTTGTGCTGGACTTTGGTCGTCGCAGTTGGTGTTGTGTTGAAGCCAATCCTCCATTTTAGCAATGAATGAAGTTACAACAGATTCAAAGCTTTCGTTGTTGAGATTATTCCACTTGATTTTCTCGACTGGCTTGGGGATTACTTGCGGTCTTGTTCCTCCTTTCAAAATAAATTCTGTCAGGAGCAACCGGTGCTGGGTGACCGCAGATTCACCCAAGATCACTTTGCAGTCTTTCACCCAACGTCTCATGAAATTTAGACACAGATGATAGTCTATTTGCGTCGCATGAGCTCCACTGTTGTATGTGATCAGGTGCCTTTGGTTCTTAATGAACCATGTGTTGAGGATGACCAGACTGTTTGATCTACACATAGTCAGAATAGCCTCACCTGCATCATTTCTGGCTGTAGATTGGCTATTGTTCCCACCATGACAGTCCTCGTAATCGTAGTTCGATTCCTCCACATGGCCATTTAAATCCCCTCCGCAAAAAACCAGCTCGGTATCTGGTATACTTTGGAGTAGTGTGTCAACGTCGCTCCAAAATGCCTCCTTTTCCCTTTGCTGTAAGCCCACTTGGGGGGCGTAGGCACTTATGACATTCCACACTCTTCCGCAGATAACCAATTTGATACTCATCAAGCGGTCGCTTATCTTCAAGATACACACGATGCTGCTAAGTAAAGCCGATGTCAGAATAACGCCAACCCCGTTTCTATCATTCGAGTTTCCATAATAGTACAATTTGTACTTTTTGGAATTCGTCAAAAAACGAGCTCGGTCGATTTGGTCGTTTCGCTACTTGGTCTAATGCACGCATATAATGTCTATCCTTCTCCGTTTCATGACGTCCTCCAGTTCTTCGCTCTTTCCCGTCATGGATCCGACATTCCAGCTTGCAACCGTCAGCTTCTTTATAGTGTACATGGACTGCCTCATAGCGCCCGCCCCCGGAATCCGTCGGGCTCTGACTCGAACAATGTTCCCACTGGCACGAACAATGTTCCCACTGGCACGAACAATGTTCGCACTAGCACGAACAATGTTCGCCCTGGGATCACTCAACTGTGCATCAGAAGTAGTGCTTCTAGCGAATTCTACCATAAGGCCTTACGTCCATTCTTTTACACCTATCTGGAGAAAGGTGGAGTTGGGTGGCACTAGTGTGCGGAAAATAAATTTATATGGACTTTCCTTTTACATCCGGCGGTGGTCTCCAGACCCGGCAACCCACTCACACACACTGACCTGTGGGAAGTCTTAAAGATGTCGAATAGTGCAGCAGGCGCATCTAGAGGTGTTATTATTGCCTGCACGTGATCGGTCCTTTTAGTCGCCTCTTACGATGTCAAGGTAGGACTCACCTAGGGGTGCATATTCTAAACCCGTCACTCCACGGGTGATTGAAGACGTTGTTCTATTTTTCAATTTTTCCCTAAAGGTTTTGAAAATTTTTTTTTCCCATTTTGGAGTTTATTTATTCTCTAATTATTTATTTTTTATTTAATACAGGACTGTAGTTCAGCATAGTCTATCTTACAAATGAATATTTGAATAATATTTTTCTGGAATTATCCATTTTTATTACTCGTAGATGTCTTGAAATATAAATATCGCGATTTTAAATGTGACTTTGCCCACAAAAAAGAAAATTTTGCACAAAAAGGCAAAAGCTCCAAACCAGTATTATAGTAAGAATTAAAGTATATTTATATAAGGACGCGGTAGCGTCCCACCCTCCAAAGAAAAATGAAAAAAAAAGAAACGAAATCGAGAAAAAGTGACCAAAACTATGTTGGCGCGACACAGCAAGTACGAGTTTTCGGACATCTGTAAAACCAGCCCCGGCTGATCGTGGGGTCAAAATTTGGTATGGTCATGTGTACGGTCATCTTACGAAGTGTTGTAAACACCCGATATATGACAGTTTGAAAATCGCTATTTTTAGGGTTTTGTAGTAAAAACAAAACGCTTATGAAATCGGTCCAATGTCTGTCCGTCTGTCCATGGAATGTCTCACGAACGGCTGAAGCTACAAACTTGAAAATTTGTAGGAATATGTAGAATTTCTATAATTCGCCGGAGAAAGCGAATCGTCGTAATAGGTCAACTTTAAGGGGAGGTCCCCGTAGAGGGGAAATGAAGGTCGAAATTTTTTTTTTCGTTTGGTATCATAAGGAAGGTACCGTTGGGTACATTCCATTTTTGGAATTTTTTTCAAATTTGAAGAAACGGGAATAGACGGAGAGGGGAAAATATGTGATCCGAGTTTGTCCCCCCCCCCCCCTTGCATTTCGAGACCGCTATACATAGAAATATGAAAATTTACAGAAAAGCGGCATTTTACTAGCGTAGAAAACCTAGATTAATAGAATTTTGAAATCTCATCAGAAAAGGTTAATAATGGTAGATTTCTATAGTTGCAGTTAGCACACCCCTGCACCCCTTAAGCGCAACCGAGGTCAAAAATATAACCGGCCTTTGCTACGTACTATGAGTACTATACTGCATACTTGAATATTGTTTGCTGTTTTTCATAAAGTGAATTGGAGTTAACTACTTCCGAAAGGGTAAAGATTAGTGGGTTAGGAGTGGGAGGGGAGAGAAGTGGAGGGGGGAGGTAGGAGGTAGGAAATGCAGATCAATATTTTTTTTTCATCTAGTGTAGGCAAGTGAGAAAGGTACTACCGAGTAGGTACATTCCATTTTTGGCGTCTTCATCAAATTTGAAGAAAGGTGAAAAGAGGTAGAGGGGAAAATATGAGATCATAATTTGTACCACCCCCTCACCATTTCGAGACCGTTACACTTAGAAATTTGAAAACATAAGGCGTGTTTTTTTGTACTGCGGTGCTGGTTAATTGGGAGCTATCCGGGTTAACTTACACACATTACACAAACAACATACCCTAGTTGTTTGTGTAACGTGTGTAAGTTAACCCGGATAGCCCCCAATTAACCTGCACCGCAGTACAAAAAAACACGCCTATTGAGGAAGGTGGCTTTCAACTAGCACAGAAAACAAAAAAATATGGAATTTTGATATCTTCTCAAAATAGGTTAATAATATTTTAGTATATTTCTATAGTTAGAGTTACCACACCCCTGCATTTCTCACACAAGTCCGAGGTCGAAAATATTGATGGCCAACGATAATCAACACTATGTCCAATAATGTCTCCAATTTTCATAATAATCACGTAATATTTAATAGTAGTGCATTCATTTAGATTTGGCCATTTTGATATCATAAATACAAAAAATGCACATAACAGGTCTCTTGTACTACACATACTAGTACTACGAGTATAACATACTGGCATATTGTTTTCCGTAGACCGAATTGGAGTTAACCATTTTCAAAAGGGTAAAGATTGCTGGGAGAGGAGGGAGGTATGCTGGTCACTGACTCTACTTTCTATAATTATTCAAACAATTTATTTTCAATATTTTTTACGCAAGCTTGCAATTTGCAATATCGTCTTAACATGAATGGTTAGACATCTCCAAGAGTAGGACAGTTCATCTCCTATTGGCATGGGACACTACAAAACCCTCGGATTGCGGGCGTAGCCCTCTATATTCCGGTTTCATTTTAATTTTTCTTGATCTCGTTGTCGTTGTGCTTTAACAGAGCTACAGCCTTGTAGGGAGCGTATCGAGATCTGCCTTCTTCTCTCACGAATTGACTGTGCCCCGGACGTGTGCATAGGCTATCATTTGCTCTGATCCGTGAAGTAGGTAAACAGATACATCCCTAAATGTAAGATTTTAAAGAGTCTTTCCAATTACTTCATATGAAAAAAAGAGTTTGTCGCTTAAGTCTTTTCAATAATTTCAAAAAAAATATTTCCCGTCAGTACCCGTTGTCCGTGGTTCAACTAAATTTGGTACATAGCTTTCCTTGGCTATTATAAGTAGTAGACGAGTATATTTTGTTGTTGCTGGTGATGTGCGCAAGGACAAACGGATTCTCTCAATCATGAAATGAAACATATAACAAGGCTGGTAAGTATGGTTATATTCTGACTTGTGGTATTGAGATCAATGCACTGGAGTTTTGGTCAGGACTGATGGCATTTTGTGTATTTTGGAGAGGAAAAAGGACATTCTTAGAAACGAAGTGATATCAAGGTACGATGGGTATCATTGTCTGGGGGTGATGAGGCGAATGTATTAGACCACTGTTGCAGGCATTCTGAGTCCTTTGGAGAAGAAAAAGGATGTTCCAGGCAAGGAAGCGATAAGTAGGCTTGATAAGTATCATACGACTGGGAGTAGTGGTGCGAAAGCACTAAGAGTACTGTTCAAGGTATCTGAGTCCATGAGTTAGAAAAACAGCATCTTCTAGATATAAAATGATCATAGAAACCAAATTGAGAAAACATCGGTATCGGCTTAAGGGATATGTAGGATATAAATAACTCAACGGACATAAAGGACCGAAAGACATAATTTCATCAAAGGCAACCCATACTGGCACATTTACTCAATAAGTTTCACCTAAATAATTAGCCCCTTAGGGCAACATTTTTCAAACCAAATCATCTACAACTTAAAAACAAATGGATGAAAGCAAAATGTATAATATTTACATGGGATGGGCCTAAAGTGCCGATGAACATCATCGTTCTTTTTGTGTCATTTTATGTTAACGCCAAAACTTAGAGGATACCATTTAATGAAATATCATAGCCTTGGAGAGCAAGGGAAATTGAGGTAAGGGATTTCGGGTGGGGTGAGTTGCATCAGATGAAACTACAATAAATTTCGGTGAGCGTTTAGTTTGAATTTCTGTTATTCGTAACTGCAGGAGAAAACAAACAATGGTAAACCCTCCCACATTTGGGTTCTCGTGCATACGAATGAATCATGATATTTGACAGTTCGGCAACAAACGTCGCGTCTGTACTGAGACATGTCTGTCTGTCTGTCTGCCCGTCTGTCTGTCTGCCCGTTCGCACAATAACGTTCGATAGAATGAAGCAAGAGCCTTGAAATTGGTCAAATGTTGGCAGTATGATCTAGTTGGTTGGTATTGAAAATGGGCATGATCCGGCCGAGAGAATGCCTGCCTCCTCCACATATGTAAAATAATTAAATATATTTATAACCCCCGATTAAATAAACATGAAAAGCTCTAGCTAACGAAGACCAGAGTCGGCTTACGGGTCAAATGCCAATCGACGAACTGATACAGGCGAAGGTGGCAGTGGATAGGTAAAGAATTGTGGAAGGGTGATAACTGCGTTGCTGGATATGCCATGAAATCTCAACCTCATTCCTAATGGAGGCCGAAGAACGGGGCGTCCTAGAGGGTCATGGTCGTTGATCTGTGACCGAGGAGTGTGCGTTTCTGGGTATTTTCTGGGTACAGGTGCCTCCCAATGCCCAGAACCGAGGGCGATGGCGCGCAGGAATTTTTGACGCGCTATGTCCTTAGCAGTTCAGGCAAACCAGTATATCATAAAAGGCCACATATTCGTACACTGAATGATTTTCCTTGCGACGCGGCGGATCGTTATCACAATGCGGCCGATCGAAATTATATGGGACTGTCAAGAAAATTGTCTACGCGGTAGACATATATACGGTCTGATGTCAATAGGCCTATAATTTGAAGTAAGATCGGACAAAACTGCCTGGTTTCATAGATGCGTCGCGCCGATTAGCGAATCTTTAATGGTAATGTACTTAGAGAAAGTACGTGTATACTTCTATGAGACCTGTTGTCGTAGTCAATTTCAACCCAATCAGCATATTCTAATAATAATTGTGTTAATTGAATTCACTTCCTTTCATAACTTTCCGACGTGAAATGCACTACATTTATACGCCTTTTCCTTGCATCATCCTATTTCCATTCAAAATTCGGTATTCAAACTTTTTCAGGCAGAGCTAAAATATACAACACACTGTCATCTCCTTTAAACCCATTTTTGGGGACAATTCACTTTTATTGTAAATTGCCTCAATTGAAAACGAAAACGACTGTGTAGTTGGGAGGATCGAGTAAAGTGAATGCTGCAACTAGACAAGGATTTAAGCCTATGTGTAAGTATGTAGAGGGCGTGGGCATGTAATATAAAAATCCAGACATTGCCAACATATACGAACATAGGACAGAATATATCCGCTATAACACTTAATCCTTTTGAATGGAAAGCCTTTTCATTGCCGACCCAGGTCTTGTGTATTCTGCTCGACTAAGTGTGTTGGGCTTTTACCCGGTACCAGGAAAAACTTTTAAGGACGAGTCGTAAATTCTGAAGACGAACTATTTATTCGAACCAGCATGAAAAGGTAAGGTTACTACGCACTAGGTGCCATGAACAGAAATGGAGGAGATAGTATCTACAGGCAACAGACAGTTTCCATAGATTGGAGTCTTAAAAGACTTAAGAAGTTTTATTCTTCACAACAGTCGGTTTTGCGGCGCTTTAAGTGCAAGGATATGTCGCCGAATTTCCTTGGTTTCAGTGAGTTAAAGTGAGTCGAAGTGTAGGTAACCTGTCTGTTTTTGTTACATTTAAGAAACTTTCATTCTTTTTAATAGTGCTACTGTCATATTCGAAATGAATAACAATATTTTTGTAACGATAATGAAAAAAACATTTGCTGGATGTATTTTCTTAAATAACGCTTTTTATGTTTGAAATCACAACCTTCATACGAGTACATGTATATTTGCCATCAGTATAATTTTTGGAGTAGCCGATAACCGTCCCACCCCATAATGAAGCGCTATTTACACAGTTTGTTTGTATAGACCTGATGACCCGGCTGGTTCGTTCAAATTTTTACGAACTTTCATGACGAGTTCTGGTTCGATATGAGCTACCAGATGATATAAAAACCAGGAGTCCGAAGCGTATATACCCTAGACTTGTACAGACCTAGTGGTGACACCAAACGTAATAATTGGCAACATATGGACGTTGCATTAAAAGTGAGTTTCCTATATAGCCAGTTTATAGGGGAGGTTGGCACTCATTCAGGGAGATCTTGACCATTCTCAAAATCAATTGACTAACCCATTCTACAAATATTTGTTGAATTTTTTAAAGTCGCTAGCTTCATTCCATCGGAAATTATTGCTTATTTGAAGTCTCACTTGTAGGGGAGGTAGGGGTTCCTTGGGTCGGATCTTGCCCATCATTGCCACCAACCAATTAGATCACCCTACAAACATACAAACAAAATTTCAAGTCTCTAGCTTCACTCTATCGTAAGTTATCGCTTATTTGAAGTTTCATTTGTAGGTGAAGTAGGGGTTTCGTTAGTCGGATTTGACGTATTTTCAACATTAGCCAACTGGACCCTACTACAAACATTTGACCAAAATTTCAAGTCGCTAGCTTTATTTTGACATAAGTTATCGCTTATTTCAAGTGTCATTTCTAGGGGAGGTAGGGGTTCCTTAAGTCGGATCTTGCCCATTTTCAGTACCAACTAATAAGACCTTACTACCAACATTCTACCATTTTCAATTCGCTAGTATCATTTTATCGAAAGTTATCGTAATTAAAATAATATTTAATTTTTTGAACTTTGTAGGGGAGGTAGGCGTTCCTTTGATCTGATTATGCCCAACTTACCAAAACCTAAGCAGCTTCTCACTTCAGGGTTACATGTTAAAAATCAGATGTCTACGTCAATTGGTTCAAGAGTTATGGACAAAAAACCTGAAAAGTAGGGTAGTACGGGGCTCTTTGTAAGAAAATTACCGTTAGTTCTTAACTCATCGATTTTATTTTTTCAGGGGAGTATAAGATTACCATCACGAGTAATCTACCAAAGCTAGAGCTTTTCATGTTTATTTAATCGGGAGTTATAGATGCATTCAATTATTTTACATATGTAGGGGAGGTAGGCGTTCTTTTGGCTTGATCATACCCATTTTCAATACCAACCAACTAGATCATACTTCCAACATTTCATCAAAATTTCAAGGCTCTAGCTTCATTCTATCGAAAGTTATCGTGCGAACGGACAGACAGACAGACAGACAGACATGGCCAAATCGAATCAGGAGGTGACCCTGATCATTTATATATATATATTGCTATACCTCCGGAGCCTCCTTTAAGGTGTTACATATTTCCGTCGTGACAAAAACAATATACCCTATACTAAAAGTCTAGGATATAAAAATAATTTTCAATTGCTCTCTAAGTGCCAAAATAGTATAATTTTTTTATGATAGTTTATTCCTTTCACAAAAGATGCTTACAGTATAGCCAATAGGCGCGTTCTTATCAACAGCCATGCAGAGCAGAGTAGGTTAAGACCACAAAATTACACTAACAATTTCATCTGAGCTGCTCTGGATACAACGTCAGTGCAAGAATGCTGCTCCCTTAACTAGTCTGCGTTTTGAAAAGCAGGCGGCGCAGGTGTCGCAGTTTATGAACATTTTTATGCGTAAAGAAAATTTATCCTATTATAAATGTACTAAGGATTTAAGTTTTCTCTTGAAATTTGAGTTGACATTGGAGTTCTAACCAAACCACGACACAATTCCAGAAAAGACATGCCCCATTTTAGAGTTCGCTACCCTAATATGCTATCGATCATTTCTTTTGCCGATTAGCCTTCTCTACTCTGTTCTGTACAAAAAAAACGCAGCTAATATTAAAAAAGGCAAAATTTTAGATTAGCTACTTTTGCGAAAAACTACAGAAAACTTTACAAATTTTAACTTTCCTCACTGCGATTATCTTGACTTGAGCATATGTCATTCTTGGGGTCATGCTGATCAAGGAAATATGGTTATATTGGGCGCACACTTGCCTCCTTAATATTTTTTTTTATTTAAAAATTGCATTTTTTTATATATTGGGTGCGCATTTGCCTCCTTCATATTTTTTTTAAAGAAAAAATTGCATATTTTCCTTAACTTGTAGTCTTGCGGGTGTGTATAGCAACAAATGCTCGAATGGGTTGCCGCCGTTGCACCCAGAGCCAGCGAAGCGAGTGCTCATGTTTGTCCGATACTGAGGGTATTGTTAGTTGGGACGCTAAGCGATTTGACCTTGCAAAATATGATAGAGAAATACCATTTGGTATGATTGTTGGTGGTCCCCGTAAATTCATTTTAAGAGATGGAGCCATCTTGAGCCCCGCGGCAGAGCGGCTGTGCGGGCGAAAAACCGCGAAATTTGAGCCCTTTTATTAACATTGTCCTCATAATTTGTAAACGGTGCCTCGGATCAAAAAACTTAATATGATGTAAATTAAAGAGCGTCAAATTCTATAACAAAAGCATTGCTCAAAGTTAAATTCGGTTTAATAGTATAATCAAAATCGATAGTCGAAAAACGTCACTCTTTGAGGCTTTGGAGAAAAATCATACTATACCGCTTTTCAAGCTCACATATCTCGGAAACCGATGCTACACATGGAAAAACTCAGTAGGGAAAAGTTGAAGATATTTCTATTTTAAGTTCAAATAGCTCAATATTTTTCATATCGACCCGTTTTTAGTGTTGTTGCGAGCGAAAATGCAGAAATGGTTTTTTAGCGATTTGAGCCTTAATTGCTCTATCTCGGTAAATATAACAGTTAAAAGCTTTGGTTTAGCCTCAATTCGTAGATACTTTAACCTTGTTTATAAAAGTTTTGCTAAGTTTTTTGTCAGGCTAATTTAATTAATTAAATAATTAGTTAATTAAATGATTTAATTTCCTCCGTAATTTCAAAGTTCAAGCAACTTATATGACATTTTAGGTTGATTCCTAAAGTATTTGGTCATTTTGAGTCGAATGAAATTAACCGCAATTCCATACGACCACTAGCTCAAAAATATACACATTTTTCCAGGTTGTTTTATTAGTTAAATGAGATTTTTTGATAAGAAAGTTGAAAATAAAAGGCTTTTATGCCAGTTTTAGGTTGGTTCTTATTGTATTTGGTCACTTTGAGTCGAACGAAACCAACCACAATTCGAAACGATCATTAGTTCAAAAGATATTTATATTTTTCCAGATTGTTTAATTCATGAAATGAGCTTTTTTGTGAAGTAAGTTAAAAATAAAAGGCTTTTATGCCTGTTTTAGGTCGATTCTTAATGTATTTGGTCATTCTAAGTAGAATAAAAACAAACGTGATTCCATACGACAATTAGTTCAAAAGATATTCACATTTTTTCAGATTTTTTTTATTAGTTAAATAAATTTTTTACTAAATACGTTCAAAATAAAAAGTTTGTATTCCACTTCTAGGTTAACTCTTAATGTGTTCGGTCATTCTGAGTCGAATGAAATCAACCGCAATTCCGAACGATCATTAGTTCAAAAGATATTCACATTTCTCCAGATTTTGTTATTAATTAAAAAAAAAATTTTTTATTAAATAAGTTAAAAGTAAAAAGCTTTTCTTTGGCTAATTTTTTATAAATAAGGTAAAAATATCGACGAATTGAGGCTAAACCAAAACATTTAGCTGTTATATTTTATTTATCCAGATATAGCTATTCAGGCTCAAATCGGTAAAAAGTCATGTCTGCATTTTCACTCACAACTACACTAAAAATGGGCCAATTTGAAAAGTATTGAGCAAGTTGAACTTAAAATAGAAGTATCTTCAACTATTCCCTACTGAGTTTTTCCATTTGTAGTATTGGTTTCAGAGATATGTGAGCTTGAAAAGCGATATAGTGTGATTTTTCTGCAAAGCCTCAAAAAGTGACGTTTTTCGACTATCGATTTTGATTATACTACTAAACCAAATTTCAACTTTGAGCAATGAATTGGATGTAGAATTTGACGCTCTTTAATTTACATCCTATTAAGTTTTTTGATCCGAGGCACCGTTTAAAAATTATGAGGAGAATATTAAAAATAGGGGTCGAATTTCGCGATTTTTCGCCCGCACAGCCGCTCTGCCGCGGGGTACAAGATGGCTCCATCTCTTAAAATGAATGTATGGGGATCATTAACAATAATACCAAACGGCATTTCTCTATCATATTTTGCAAGGTGGAGTCAATTTATGTCGCTTAGCGTCCCAACTATGTTCCCTTAAGCGCAGAGAGCGCGTAGCGGGCGAAGGCCACACAAGGGACTGCTGATTAACAATAGTTAATTAAAATATACATTTTTCCAAATAAGAAAAAATATGTACCAGGCAAATGCCCAATATGTAAAATATGCAATTTTCGATATGCTTTTTCGCACTTATTCCTTGGAAATAAATTTGCTGGGTCATGAAGCCTACAAATAAGTTGGGAAACTTGATTTTATCATAGGGTTCACACTTGCGACCAAACCACTTGATATAAAACTATCAGAAATGTACAGAAAAAAACTGACTACACCTTGATTTCCGTGATCGTTACATATTTACCGTTATAAATATGACTTTCTGCACAACAACATTGTTATATTTTAGCTATTTAGATGACTGTATTGTTATAGGAAATCATTTATGTGATATATTTCGTGATAAAATAGTCAGATTTACAACTGAAAAATTGCCAAATACGAGTATTAACAATACGTTTTTCTACGTTTATGCTTAAGCTTAGTGGATACCTTTTGATGCGAGAGCACAGCCTTGGCGGGAAGGAAATTAGGGTAGTGGAGCTGGGATGGCTTGAGTTTGAATAAGGTACCGGTGTACGTTTCGTTTAAACTTTTGCAGATCTTAACTGCAGAGGAAAACAAAAGATAGTAGGTTGTTCCACATTCGTGTTGTTCTGTTCATAGAATCTAATGGTACGACTACTCTCTAATTGCCTTGACCCCTCCAAGGGTATGGGTGCGTCAACATTCCTAGCATTTCTATGCCTTGTTGACGTTTCAATAGCATATCTACTTTTCGGAAGTGCAGTTGCTAGCATGCATCTCCTATCCGCGTTGTCTTTATACTGACAAGGTCGGAGCACTGTGAGAGTTCGATTAGTACTCACAGGCAGTTTTTGTTCGCGCCGAAATTTGATCTCCGAGCTCTAGATTAGTATCGTAGAGCGGTGACGGAACGATCACGGCCACCGAGCGCAACAACTACTCAGCTCAAAAACATGAGGATGGGCACGGCAAGCTAGCCGGGTGTTACGCAAAGGAAGAGCCAGCTCAGAAATAAGACTAGATATTTCGTTAAAGCAACGGCGGTTGTAGGTGGGCAAAAGACCTTTTCCATAGTCCTCCACGTGGGTGCCCCCTGGTAACGGCAGTGTATCAAATAGCTGACGGCCAATGTCCTAGCGATAAGACAGTTTGGAAAAAGGCAGATAGCTGTAGCCTGAATAACCGACAAACACCTTAGCGTCTCAGGTTTAGTAGGATGGAATGACTTGTGTAGTTGGACCTGCAACATAGTTATGTGAGCTAAAGCACGTATATTAAACCATCTGAAGCAGCTATCTTCCGATGCCATCCCCTGAATGGGGTTAAGCGACGTGCTGACAACTCGTCCTTGCAAAAACCACTCCATGTCAAGAAACCTGGAACAAAAGCCTCGGATTGGACGGATCAACAACGACGACCACGCAAACGACAAAAGGATTATTCTGGAATGTACGCTCCCTGAACAAACCGGGGGCCAAAAAGGCCCTCCTTCAACAGGTCGAAAAGTAAAAACTGAGCATTACTGCAGTCCAGGAAACAAATTGGCTTGGCAGCGAGATTAATGACAAGAAATCGCACAAGTGGCAAACCATCGGGTCGCAAGGAGTTTGGAGTAGCAATTATAGTGAACAATCACCTCAAACCGCACATCACTGACTTCAAACCCATAAATGAGCGGTTATGTGCGATTCGCATCAAGACTCGATTCTTCAATCTCTGGCTCATCAATGTGCATGCCCCCCACTGAAGTTAAAGAAGACGCAGTAATAGACGAGTTCTACGCCCGCCTTGAGACTCTCTTCAACTCACTTCCAACAAACGACGTCAAATTGCGGCTGGGAGACTTTAACGCGAAAGTCGGAAATGAAAGTTGGCACCGGGGGACCACTGGAGGCCACAGTCTCCATGAAGAATGTAACGACAACGGCCAGAGACTTATCGACTTCGCCTGCAGCAGGAATCTAGTCGGAAGCTCTACGTGTTTCCCGCATCGACGCATTCACAAGCAGACCTGGAAGTCTCCAGACGCACATACCGTCAACCAAATTGACCACGTCCTCATTTGCAGGAGATGGGCGTCTAGTGTGATGGATGTCCGCTCCTATCGAGGAGCAAACTGCGACTCAGATCATCACTTGGTGAAGACGACCTACAGATGTAGAATTTCCTCAGTGCACCAATCAAGAATCAACCCTCCCAAAATCTTTGCGGGTGATAAGCTTTTGAGTGATGCTACAGCGGTGGTGTATACTACCGCCCTTGAGGAAAGACTAATACCTATGCTACACAACATCAGCAACACAGGCGTCCATGGGTTCTGGGAAGAACTCAGGGGTACCATCAAGGATGTCGCAGAGAAGGTCGTGGGATATAAAGCCCGGCGAGCGCGAAATGACTGGTTCGACGAAGAATTAAAAAATTCACTTGACGCGAAAAACGAGGCCTACAGACAATGGATTCAACGAGGAACCAGAGCCAGAAGAGAAAAATATGACGAGCTACGGCGAATATCGAATAGAATAATTAGACGTAAGAAACGTAAATACTTTGACGAGCAGTTGCTGAATATAAATGAAAACTTAGCTAATAGGAACACCAGACAAGCGTACAAACTAGTTAATACAATTAAGAACGGCTACCAGCCCAAGACTAGCGTTTGTAAGGACAAGGATGGAAACATCATCAGCGAGACCGATGGTATTAACAAACGATGGGCCTCTTATTTTGAAGAGCTTCTAAACCGACCATCTAACATCCCCACACAAGAAGCTCTCAACGATATTGTAGATCTGGGGCCACCCATTCAACCCCCGACAGTAGAGGAAGTTGATCTCGCCTTGCGGTCACTAAAACGAAATAAAGCGCCGGGCGCTGACGAGATTCCAGCTGAACTTGTAAAATTCGGTGGAACGAGTCTGGTTGGTGCCATACATCAATTACTCCTGCGAGTATGGGACAACGAGGAGATCCCAGACGATTGGCGCAGAAGCATCATCTGTCCAATTCACAAAAAGGGAGATAAACTGTGGTGTGAGAATTACAAGGGCATATCACTAGTTTGTACGTCCTATAAAATTTTGACGAAAATTCTGGAAAATAGAATAAAACCGTACGCAGAACGAATCATTGGTGAATATCAAAGCGGTTTTAGACCTGGTCGCTTCACAACCGATCAGCTCTTCATAGTCAAACTAATACTCCAGAAGTGCTGGGAATACAACGTAAACATATACCAAATCTTTGTCGACTTCAAGCACTATCGATCGTGCAGTACTGTACAACATCATGCTGCAATTTGGTATACCGGCCAAATTAGTGCGACTGACTAAGATGACGACGACCAACTCCGTCTCACAAGTCAAGATCCAGAATAGACTTACTGATCTATTTGAAACACGCACTGGTCTGAAACAGGGCGATGGACTGGCACCGACGCTCTTCAACTTAGCACTGGAATACGCTATTCGGGCTATGAATATGGACAACAGCAAGACGCTACTCATCAAGTCGACACAATTAGCAGCGTATGCCGACGACATCAACATCATGTCCCGAAGATTGACTGACGCAGAAGAACTTCTGCATACGCTCGACACCGCTGTAAAAGATGTTGGACTACGTATCAACGAGGGTAAAACCAAAATAATGATGCAATCGACGGCAAGGACACCTGCACAACCGAGCATCAATGTGGGGGACCTCAACATCGAGTTCGTGAACAACTTCATTTACCTGGGTTGTAACTTGTCAAGCGACGCCAACGAAACTGACGAAATCATACAGTTAGCTAATAAGACTTTTTTCTCGGTTCTCCCCATAATGAAATCGAAGCATGTGCACAGAAACACGAAGCTCCGCGTGTACAAAACCATTATACGGCCAGTGCTATGCTAGAGCTGCGAAGCATGGACCCTAACTCAAGCCTCCGAAAACATGCTAGATACATTTCAACGTAATGTTCTACGGCGAATTTTCGGGGCTGTTTGCGATCGAGATGGATGGCGCATCCGATACAACCATGAGTTGTATGAATTGTACGATGAGCTGCAAGTCTCGAAAATCGTCAAACTACAACGACTTCAATGGGCAGGGCATGTACAAAGAATGGAGGATGATCGCATGCCTAAGGGAGTAATGAATGCAGAACGAGTCGACGGAGCGAGACTGCGAGGACGACCGAGATCTCGTTGGGAGAGCTCAGTAGGTGTGGACGCCGCGCAGCTGCTGGGCTCCCAAAATTGGAGGACGCGGTCACGTGACCGAGATAATTGGAGGACAATGATCCAGGCGGCCAAGGCCCGACGTCGGGCTGTCGCGCCACGATGATGATGATGAATTATTTTACATATGTAGGAGAGGTAGACGTTCTCTCAAGCTGATCATACTCAATTTCAATCCCAACCAAGGCTCCAGCTTCATTCTATCGAAAGTTATCGTGCGGACGGACAGACAGACAGACATGGCTAAATATACCGTATACTTATAAAGTCTAGGGTGTAAAGGTGATTTCAGTATTCGCATATATGCCGTCGAATCGTAAACGCACCTCGTGTAACAATTAAGGACTTGTGCATTATTTCGCTACGGTAAAATTTGCTTCGATACCTGTTTCTGACGTTTCGTCCGCGTAAACTCGACTTACGTGGAAACATTTGTCGGGCAAAAATCACGCCATCGCGTGTATTAGAAGCTTAAAACGGAAATTCCGTATATATACATGTGGTTTTAGAGTGCATTTTCGCGTTAAGCATCAAACCTGCCAATTGCTATAGAGTTTTTGGCATTTCGATGTGCGTCAGAAAGCATCGTATTCGCTACAGCCTTTCGATGGTTTACGACACACAGGAACATTTTTCTAGCTTTTAATTTAGTTCCTTTATTCTGCTCATTTGTTAACAAAATAAATAAATACTTATATTGTTATCGTAATTGAGTAAAATATCAAAATCATCGCAAACGGTAACAATTTCATCATGTTTATTTTTCATTTTCAAATATTCTTGAACGTTTTCTTTCACGCTTCAAGTCTCGAATTTGTTCGCGACACCATTTTCTTCGCTTTTGCCGAAACTCCGGGACAAACAAACAACAAAAACGACGACAATAACAAATGTACACGCTTCCTTTATTCGCTAGAGATCCCCATCACATTCAGAGATTTATTTTATTTTGCAACTATTGCAACGGAAAGATAACACAAATAAAAAGATTAAATGAGGGCAGTTTGAAGTAAAAGTTAAGTTACAAACATTTGTCATCTCTTGTTGGGAGTATCGCTTGATTATGGAGTATAAAGTGTTTGTTTCCTAGCCGGTTTCGTTTGTAGTTTGGGTAGTATTAAGAATCTTCAGAACTGCAGTATCAGTTAATGTAAGGAGTAGAAATACGGAGTAACCGCTTAAATTTGATCAATGTGGATGTGGATGAGCGAAAAATTCAAAATTTGCCTTCTGGGGTGCTGATGCCGATATTGGAGAGATCATTATCTTATCATTGCTAATATTCGATAACGAATAGCAGCCATGCGCCGTCCAAGTGGCGAAATATCCAAGCGCTGCAAATTCAACACCACCCGACCTAAAAATCCAACTGTCATATAACAATATAACGACCATCTTGGGCAAAAAAAGCAGCCGAGATAAGTAGTGACCCAGGTAATGATTTGAACGAACACTAATATGCCATGACACGGAAACTTTTCCCTTATGCCTAGTACTAAGCTCTTCCTTTTGTGCGAAATTCCATACAAATACTATTAAAAGTTTCGTCGTGTTGACAGTATTTGTATGAAATTTCGGACGAAAAGGAAAGGTTAGTACTAGGCATTATTGGGAAAAATATTGAATCATGTATATGACCCATTTTCTAAATGTCCGATTAAACTCTTTGTTAACTAACAGAGATACAAATTAACCGAACTTATAAACAGTCCAATAAGCATTTTCGTTTTCACATACGTCTCGTGCAAATTACCAAGCCATAAACTGTGGAATTTATCTCAGACCACAATTTTAGGAAAATCAGCTGATTTTCTTGGCGGTATTCTACCGTCCACTAATCTATTTTGTATTAGTACGGTCTCTCAGCATATTCATTTGCAGCTAAGTTTGTTGTAAATTCTCTCCTATCGAATAAATTTCTAGGAACTCTGTTCTTTATGGCCACTTTCATTGTTTTCATTTGAATTAGCAAAAGCGAACAGTGCTAGCTCAAAATCTTAGCATCCGGTATCAGGTGTTGGGTTTTTGCTTAGGATAAATTTTCAACCGGAAATCGGGGGTTGAGTTTTGTTTTGGCTAAAAGATTAATCGTAGGTTAGTCGACCGTTAGCGTTTTCCGATTAATAACGCTAAACAGATATTGAGAAAATCAAATTGTGCTAAATGACAGTTTATTCTTAAGATAAATTTTAACCGGACATTGAGCAACCGGCCCTTAGTTTATTTCGCAAAGACGATATTGGCTACGTTCAAGATTTCAAACGTTGCAATTATGACCGTGCAACTTAGCAATTCATATTCATATAAACCATGAATAGGGGAAAAATAATCGAAAAAATTAGCGGTTCATTTCCGCTATTCAGGTTTCATTCGAAATGTGTACCTGAAATTGAATTGACAACAATTACTGCTATGAAAAAATTTGTTAGTTTTTAATCACTAAACTCGCGAACGATTTTTGTGGTCTGGTATTCAAGTAAGTGTTTTATTAAAAAGTCCTTATAGACCGCAAAAAAAATCAATAAAAAATAGAATGCACAAAACAAGTAAACTTTTTTTTGTAAATATCTTATTTTTTATTAAATTATCGAATGCATTTCGGCTACAAAACCATGGTGTAACCATCATCAGCGAACGCTTGATGAGCACTGGTTTGTCAAATATATGTACATGTGAGAGTCAAATAAGTCAAACATATATCAAAAGTTAAAGCTACTATATGGTGTTGTCAGATGAAAGGATTGAACGATATAACAAATTAAAACTTAAAACAAATTAATAAATTAATAAATAAACAAACAAATTAATTAATTAATAAATTAAACAAATCAACCAAAAATTACAAATTGATAAAGCAACAAATCAATAAATTAACAAATTTGTAAAATTAGCAAAATAAATTAACGGATTAAAATTGAAATAAATAATTTATATTTTCATAATTACTTCCTTTTTACTAATTCAAAAAGAGGCGACTCTATTGCACCATTGCATAAATTCATTAAATTGTCATTGATCGAAATAAATAAAGATTCATATGCGTCCAATTTTTGTGGATTGTTAACAATTTTTAAAATTTTTAAATTCTCTTCGATGGAATTGATCTTGTGTAGCTCCATGTGGTCTAAATCATATACGTGTGCTGCTATGCCTGAGTGCAGCTCTTGGTTGCGGATACTTCGTAAATGTTCGGTGTAGCGGAAATAAACTGCTCGTTTCGTCTGACCGATGTATTTTTTGTCACAAGAAGAGCATTTGATTTCATAAATCCCATTGCGTTCTCTTATAGGGTTCTGGTCTTTAGTTGAGCCTAAAAGAGAACTCAATTTTTGTTTGGGTTTGTATGAACTAATTTCAAGTTTGCTTCGAAACGTTGAGCTTGAAAAGGTTTATTATTCATTTTCCAACTGTTTTATTTCGGATCTCCTACGATACAAACAACATGCACGCCAATTGTGCTGTCAATACACTACCAATATAAACGTTAACGCACTGTTAAGACTTCTAACTGATACTGTTAATGGACTGTGAACATATTGTTAATACTCATCATCATCATCGTGGTGCGACAGCCCGACGTCGGGCCTTGGCCGCCTGGATCATTGTCCTCCAATTGTCTCGGTCACGTGACCGCGTCCTCCAATTTCGGAAGCCCAGTAGCTGCGCGGCGTCCACACCTACTGAGCTCTCCCAACGAGATCTCGGTCGTCCTCGCAGTCTCGTTCCGTCGCCTCGTTCTGCATTCATTACTCTCTTTGGCATGCGATCATCGTCCATTCGTTGGACATACCCTGCCCATTGAAGTCGTTGTAGTTTGACGATTTTCGAACTGCTTCTCCTACTCTATTCTTCCTCATTGTTCATTGTAAGTCATTGCGACTACACCAAACCGTTGCGATATTCCATGTTATCCAGCCGCCATCCATTGCATTGTACGACGGGTATGGATGTGGTTTGACCAGTTTGACACACGTTACACTAACAGTGAGTCACAGTCAAAATGAACCACCTTATGTTAGAGAAAGATTTACTTAAAAAATTACTGAAAAACCATTCAGATTAAAATTATTTTAATGTAATTTTATTGTCTCTGTAGTCCGGATGGCGCAACGGTTAGCACGTTCGCCTTCAACGCACTGGGCCTCGGTTCGATTCCGGGGATTTACGTGTCGGACTATGAGCCAACTCAGCTGTTAAACGAGTACCCATTATGGGGTAAATAACTCGGTTGAGCGTGTTGCTGATCACATACCTCTCCACAAAAACCGTCAAGATCTAGAAAATGAGATGATGCTAACTCATCTCGAGGCCGTGGCTCAAATTGGACTGTTGCGCCAGTTATTTATTTTTATTTTTATTGTCTCATCATGTGAGTCTCTTATTTCAGTGTGTTTTATAATTATTTTTCCTTCCTAGTACACAAAAACTATAAATAAATATATATAAACTTCAAAAGTTCAAAAATACACCTTACATATCAAAACAAGCTAGCCGAAGCGTGAAGGGTTTCACACCTTCGTTATGTTTTGTGGTACATTTGCCTTTTTGAAATTAGTAGTAAGGCTTGTTCCGATTTCACTGTTCCTATAAGGGGTATATGAAATAGTGGGCCGATTTCAACCAAATTTAGGAACGTGGTTTAGCAGTCAATACGATTGAATAATATGCAATTTCGTAAAGTTATCTACAGAAATAAAAAAAAATTTTCTGACAAAAACTTACTTTTGGGACGGTCGTTCCTATGACAGCTATATGATATAGTAGTCCGATTTTAACCAAATTCGGAAATATGATTTTACTAAAGACATTATTGATTATTGTGAATTTTGAAAACTATGTCTTTAGAAATGAAGCCGGAATATAGAGGGCTACGCCCGCAATCCGATGGTTTTGTAGCAAGCGCTTATTTTGGTATGTAAATATCGGCTCCTTGCTCTGCTCTTCTTGATACCACTCAGATGGGTAAAAAAAAACATATTTAAAATGTCTTACTCGCTTACATTTTACATGCCAATTCATATTACGTGATTGTAACGAAACTTAGAAAATATTATTGCTTAAGGTATTGGTTATCGTAGGCCATCAGTACTTTTGATCTCAAACGTGTTTAAGGCATTCAGGGGTGTGCTAACTGTAACTATAGAAATAAACTATTATCGACCTATTCTGAGAAGATATACAGATTCCATTATTTTCCATTTTTTTCGGAATCCACCTTCCTGTAAATTTTCATTATTCTACAATAAGTATAACGGTCTCCAACTGCAAGGGGAAGGGGACAAGTCACGAACTAATATTTTCTCCTCCCCCAATGTTCCCCTTTCTACAAATTTCAAGAAAATGCTAAAAAATGGGAATGTACTCAACATTACCGACTACAACGACACCTCACTTGCCTATACCAGTCGATAAAAAAATTAACCTTAATTTCGCCTCTATGTGGACACCGTCCTCTTCCCCCCTCCCCTCCACCCGCTAAGTTGTATTAGTCAGCGCCCCAACCAATCTTTACCCTTTCAAAAATGATTAATTAAATAACTGCAATTCGCACTACGAAAAACAACATGAAAGTAGTACTCGTACTCACACCTATGAGGCCGGTAGGTGTATTTTTTGTGTGGATAGTGTCAAAATGCCTAACTTTAAATTAATGTACTATTATTAAGTATTATGTGATTGTAATGAAACTTCGAGACATTATTGCCTATAGTGTTGGTTATCATTGGCCATCAATATTTTTGACCTGTGATGCGTTTAAGGGGTGCAGGGGTGTGCTAACTGCAACTATTGAAATGTACTATTATTAACCTTTTTGATGAGATATCGAAATTCCACGATTTTCGGTTTTCTATGCTAGTGAAATGCCGCATTCTTGCAGATTTTCATATTTCTAAGTGTAAAGGTCTCGAAATGCAAGGGGGGGGGGACAAACTCGGATCACATATTTTCCCCTCTACCTCTTTTCCCCGTTTTTCAAATTTGATGAAAATACCAAAAATGGAAAGTACTTGTTGTTACCTTTCTCATGATACCCCAATTGCCTATACCAGGTGAAAAAAAATGACCTTCATTTCCCCTCTATGGGGACCTCCCCTTAAAGTCAGCCTATTACAACGAATCGCTTTCTCCGGCGAATTATAATAATTCTACATATTCCCACAAAATTTCATGTATGTAGCTTCAGCGGTTCATGAGATATTTCATCGACAGACGGACAGACGGACCGATTTCATAAGGGTTTTGTTTTTACTAAAATACAAAATCCTAATAAAAAAGTTTTTCTCACAAAGACGAATTTTTGGACCGGTCGTTCCTATGGCAGCTATATGACGTAGTGGTCTGATTCCGTTGGTTCCGACATATATACTGCGTGCAATAAACCAGGGTAGGGACCCTAGACGGTTACGCAAAAAAACACACCTATTGTCTACAAAAGGTATCATGAAAAGGAAAAGAGACGTCAGTAGATGCACTCCTACATTGAATTGAGATTGTCAAGAGGAAAATTGGGTATTAACAAGCTCATGTTTCACAGTAAACAAATTGCGATAATGCGCATAGTTAGATTATGTATGCATTGATTTCAATCAATTTTCAAATAGACATACATATGTCTGAAATCATAATAATAAAACGAATTCAAGCTTATGAACTCAGCCAAAGAGAAAATACTGTATAAAACCAACCAGCCATATGAATTCCATATCCCCTATAAACCAAGTCCCCGGCATAGGCAGCCATAATTTTTTTTTCTCAGATTCGTTTTCGCTTGGTGAGCATAGGCTTCAATAGTCAAATCACGACACAAAATTTCTCATTCAATTTGAATATGATCGATCATGTATTGTGTGTTGTGTATATTTTGTGCCAAATATATATTTTTAAGATTGTAGGGACTAAAATATTAAGATATGACGATCAATTAGATTTTAATTATTATGTTGTGGTACTAAAGAAATAATTCTTAAGAAATCATTTGACCCTTCCAGTTAGGCCTATAGATATTGAATCGTCGCGACAGAAGCATGGCCAAGTTTGAACCAAAATATGATTGGCTATTTTGCGTGTCCAGGTTGGAACCGAAAATTTGTGAGTGTATATTTCGCCTCTAACACCGACTAAATCGATCTAATCGATAGACTGCAGAGTGCAGACAGCAGTCAAATAGGTAGAAATTCAGCCTAATCTACTGAAATTCCATCTAATCGAGTCTATAAAGCCGATCATACACCATCCAGAATTCCTGTCCGGAAAAACTGATCAAGCCCGGCCTTCCGGTTTGCCTGAATATAGAATACACCATCCGGAATTCCTTCCGGAAAAACTGATCAGGCCCGGCCTTGAGGAATTCCGGATCGTGTATGGCTGCTTTAGGCCGCCTTGAGGCCGCCGGACAGGCCCTTGAGGCGGCCGGATTGATAATTGGAAATCGTATCGCCGTATCGCCATAGAATGAAAGTATCTATCTATTGCTTTGAATTGTACGGCATTTTACTTTTCATAGCCAAGCTTCAGATACATTCGTCTATTAGACAAAACTCCAGTGAAAATGCATTCTAGTCACGCGGCCGGACAGGCCGCCGGACTGGCTTCGCTTCGCTTCACTGCCAAAAATATCCTTTTTCGATTTCCCTTGCTGCCTTCGAAAGACTCTACATCTACAGTACATTCGTTGCTTTCCATAAATTCTCCTCACGTACATATAAAAATCCTTGATTGCATAGCTATAACCTGCGCAACATACTTGTACTATTTTCATACAAAAACCCTTCATTTTACATTCACACAAATCGCAAAGCCATTGCAAAAAAAAAAGATACAAAGTATCTACACTGCATGCAGATACATCGGAACATGGATATGTCTATGACTACCGACTGCGTGGAACCTGTTGTGTTAAAGATATCGACGTAAGTTTTATAAAGATCCCAGTATGTATAGTTATACTGGATGAAATCATTCGAAAAAACACGTCCCACGCTTTCGGTAGGCATAAGACATATCCATGTACCGATGTATCTGGTGGCAGTGTAGATACTACTACATAAATTCTGCTTTGCTTTGTCCTGTCCGCTCGGGCTCCTTTCTCTCACGGGATCGTTTCGTTTTCGTTTGCATCGCGTGTGTGCAATATTCAATACTCCTCCCGTGCACCCTGTTCCATCTACCCGTTCGGTACAGTTTGCAGACTGCAGCCTATCGACATTTCTCTGAGTACGTTTCTGCTAATCGCAATCACGCTTCCCACCATCTTTTCCCAATCGGACGTGTATTGTGTTTGTGTATCTATTGCAAAATCGCTCCCACACTATCCGCCTCATCTCGCCCCTTTAATCAACAGTCCGGGTCCGGCACACACAATCCGTTTCTCAAGTAACGCGTGCGACTCTATGCGATTGTGTCCGGCAAACAGAAAGGGAAACTAACAAAAGTAAACAAAACATTCCAACACACGCACAAAGAGAATGGACAAGAAAAATTTTGGAATTTTTGCAGAACGGGGGGCATTTGATCTTCTTTGATTTGATTCTTCCTCTGAATGTACATCATGTCACGATGGGCTGCCCGGAACTACAATACAACATCCTGCGACGAATATTTCTCTATTTCGGGGCTTGGGAGATTTTAACTCGCGCATTACGAATCCGCCATTTTGTTTTATGATATGCTTATTGCACGTGTGTGGGGGCCCACATTGTGGGCCAATAAGACCTCAAATCCGCCATTGCAAATGCACAACCACAGTTGCTGGATCACCCGATTTGGATAGAATGAACTTCATCCGCGATGGCTCTCGCTCACTATCCATCTATCTCGCGTCTGCGCATGTCCAAATGTTAGTCGAACTGACTACTTGCTACTTTCCCTGGGACCCTATTGATTCAGATATGTAGTACAACGCGCGCTATTTTATTTGTTTGGATTCCAGCCATTTTAAACATTTTGGAATTTTTGCGGAAGGGGGGCATTTGATCTTCTGCAGACCTCTGAATGTACATCATAACATATAACATCCTGCGACGAATATTTCTTTATTTCGGAGCTTGAGAGATTCTAACTCGCCTAGTATAAATCCGCCATTTTGTTCTATATGTTTATTGCTCGTGTGGTGGGGGCCCACATTGTGGACCAGTCAGACCCCAAATCGCCGCCATTTCAAATGCACAAACACAGTCGCTGGATCACCCGATTTGGCTCGAATGAGCTTCATCCGCTCTCGCTCATCTTCGGGAGGCGGGAACTATGTACACTCTCTCAAAGTGCGTCTGCGCATGTCCAAATGTTAGTCGAACTGACTACTTGCTACTTTTTCTGGGACCCTAGTGATTCAGATAGTACAACACGGGCTATTTTATTAAATGATGAATGGGAATTGGCGGAAATTGAAGGTCATTGAAAGTCCTTGGACGTCCTTGAACTAAATAATGAGTAAAAATGGAATTTCATTCATTGTGACCTCAGATTGGGTCTATGCATGTGCATGTCGGGAGTGCACAATTTGTTTAATGAAATGGTGAGAATGAGAATGATATGAATGAATAAGAGGAGGAGGTCCGCTGCCCTGAGCGAAATTTCGCATACATTCAGAGACCATAAATTGCGTGTGAGCATGTCGAGCGAGGAGAGCAGACGACTTCTTGCGACATGTTCTGGGGGTCTAGTCAAGTTAGGTAGTACGGAGCGTACTCTATATTTTTGAGGATTTTGAATGTATGGTATGGTGTGTATGCAGGAGTTTTGATTATGGTGTCGCGTTGACTGAGAGCGTGGGACACACAGCACAGAGAGCGCCTGTTCACCCGTACACTATGTTATTTCTTGCCGTCCACAACGTCAACCTTTATCGCTATCAAATCAACATCCCAACATGTACACACAGGATCCCCCAAGTGCGCCGCCCGCGCGGATCTACAAGCAACAGCCATGCACAATGACCACTTCACTCAAACGACATGCACAATCAGAAAAGAAAAATTGTCAATGGGCTTGTTTCCTCTCCTGACCCCCGAGTAGAAAAACAGACATTTCGTGTGACGGACAGATTTTTAGGATGACCCCCAGCTATAAGACATATCCATGTCAAAAATATATTTTTCCAAGGCACCACCAAAAGATACTTTGCCAAAAAAAAACCTTGTTCAATCATCCAATCAATCAAATACACAACATCTCCCAGCCACAAAGTTACAATCACCATGGTGCCAATATACAACGATTCGATTCGTGCCTGGGCAACGATTCGCAATCGCAGTCGCTCTTAGCTTTCGTTCCTACAATGCAAGGTCGCAATCGCAGATCGCGTTCTAGCGAAACACCTCCATGTAAAATTCACGCAAGTAGTGCAACGTGCGCAAATCGCAATCACAGCTGACCGGTCGATTTGATTCATGTATTCGGTGCTGAAGGAACCATAGGAATATAATCACTGCAAAATACCTATAATCCACACTCTTCATAAAACTTTCTCTCTCAACCGGAAAATTAATTAAATAAATGTAAACAGTTCACATAAAACAAAATTACCGACACAAGGCGTTATCGAAATAGAAACTGAAAGCCTGTGAAATCTCCCTGAAACAGAAAGAACAATCTAATAAAATCGAGACCAATAAAACTAAGACCATTGAATTTTCATTTTCTGATTCAGTTGCTTCAGTAATTTCGTTAGAAGAAAGGACTCCCCCTCTACTGCCTGCTATTTCTTCTTTCCATTCTTATTAACTTTGCTGCTTATACGGTTTTTCGTTCGCTTTTAATTCGTCAAACTCTGGACGGTATACTCGTAACATTTTGCTACCCATTCCATACAAACTAGGAATTAGTGTTTCATGTGATCCGTTCGGGGTATCTTTCGCTTCTTTCTGGCTCGTCAAACAAATCTTATCGTTGAACAAAATCAGCATGCTGCAATTGCGAAACAAAGATTGTGTCCACAATAATTAAATTCTTGTAGCCAATACTATAGTGGCGTATTTTGCCGCTCGTCGCTGACATTGGTACTGCAGTTTCTGTCACTATTGAGTGTAAGGGTTGGTCATAAAATTTTAAAATTAAAATAAAAGACCAGTTGGACAAATCCCAATCGTTTTCAATAAACTAATTGAAGCGTAAAGAGGAGCAAGGGAGTTGCTCCTTGAAAAGAACATGAAAGGAAAGTATAAAATCGAAAAAAATCCGAATAGCAGATTTATTGTGACACTGGCATTTTGCGAGTTTAAGATAACAAAGCTATCCGAATCTGAATGAGATTAAATATCTATCTCTCTCTATCTGTCAGTTGATTGTTTTTTTTTTTTGTTAGATAACTATTGGTTCATGCATAGCAGAGTGATGTGCGGTTCCGGGTTTTTGAAGAACCGGTTCTGCCGAGTTCGGTTCTCAGAAGAACCGGGTATTTGGACCGGTTCCGGTTCCCACCATGGACGTTGAATAATACGGTTTTTATTTCTTGTCCATTATTCTATATACTTTCTCTAACCGTTTTTGGAAAGCAGGGGAACTTTATGATCGCATTTTAAGAAGCAGTAGAACCTTATGATCGCATTTTTTATACCCTAGACTTTTAGCAGAGGGTATATTGTTTTTGTCACGACGGAAATATGTAACACCTTAAAGGAGGCTCCGGAGGTATAGCAATGTATATATATAAATGATCAGGGTCACCTCCTGATTCGATTAAGCCATGTCTGTCTGTATGTCTGTCTGTTTGTCTGTCTGTCCGTCTGTCTGTCCGTTCGCACGATAACTTTCGTTAGAATGAAGCTAGAGCCTTGAAATTTTGACTAGATGTTGGAAGTATAATCTAATTGGGCATGATCAGGCCAAGAGAACGCCTACCTCCCCTACATATGTAAAATAACTAAATGTATTTATAACTCCCGATTAAATAAACATGAAAACCTCTAACTTTGGCAGATTGCTCGGAATGGTAATCTTATACTCCCCTGGAAAAATAAAATCGATCAGTTGAAAACTAACGGTAATTTTCTTACAAAGAGCCCCGTACTACCCTACCTTTCAGGTTTTTTGTCCATAACTCTTGAACCAATTGACGTAGACACCTGATTTTTGGCATGTAACCCTGGGGTGAGAAGCTGGTTGGGTTTTAGTAACTTGGGCATGATCAGATCAAAGGAACGCCTACCTCCTCTACAAAATTTAAAAAATTAAATATTACTTTAATTACGATAACTTTCGATAGAATAACATTAGCGAGTTGAAAATTTGGCAGAACGTTGGTAGTAACATCCTGTTAGTTGGCATTGAAAATGGGCAAGATCCGACCTAAGGAACCCGTACTTCCCCTACAAATGAAACTTCAAATAAGCGATAACTTTTGATAGAATGAAGCCAGCGACTTGAAATTTTGGTCGAATGTTTGAAGTGAGATTGAGTTAGTTGGCATTAAAGATGGGTTAGATCCGACCTAAGGAACCCCTACCTCCCCTAGAAATTAAATTTTAAATAAGCGAGAACTTACGACAAAATAAAGCTAGCGACTTGAAATTCTGGTCAAATATCCGTATTTGTAGTAGGATTCAGTTGGCTAATATTGAAAATACGTAAAATCCGATCAATGCGGGGCTGCTTTCCCTTCAAATGAAACTTCAAATAAGCGATAACTTTCGATAGAGTGAAGCTAGACACCTGACATCTTTTTTTTTTAATGTTTGTAGGGTGATCTAATTGGTTGGTGGCTATGATGGGCAAGATCCGATCCAAGGAACTTTTACCACCCCTACAAGTGAGACTTCAAATAAGCAATAACTTTCGATAGAATCAAGCTAGCGACTTGAAAAATTCGACAGTATTTGTAGAATGGGCTAGTTAATTGATTTTTAGAATGGCCAACATCCTCATGAATGTGTGCCAACCCACCCTATAAACTGGCTATATAGGAAACTCACTTTTAATGCATGGTCGTTGCCAATTATTACTTTTGGTGTCACCACTAGGTCTGTACAAGTCTAGGGTATATACGCTTCCGACTCCGGGCCAAAGCGAAGCATCGGCCTGGTTTTTTTTTAAAGAACTACATTTGAGTTTATTGTCAATTCTTCGCACGAAGTCGATATGTGTGCAGTATTATTCTCATTTTGCAATACCTTTGCGCTGGTGCAAATATTAAAAGAATTTCGAAAAGAACTATTTAATAGATTGCGAAATGTTGATAATAAAAATTGAGAATGTTCGAGAATGCTGCCATCTAAAAATATGATTATTTCGATATTTTCGCTGCTTAGACGATTTCGTTTCTTTGAAATAAGTTCTCCTGTAGTTGAAAATACTCTTGAACACACTTTGCTTACCTTTTTAAAAAACACAACCGTTCATGGGATTATGCTAGCAGCACATAAAAGTACTTTATTTAATGCAGTCCTTCACTACAGCTACAGTATACGTACGCGCAGATAAACGAAATAATTTCCGCTATTTCAACAAGTCTACATATTGTATGAGTTGGCTGACATAAGCGACAAATGAACCGAGAACTGAAAAATCATTAGTCCGGTCCGAGTTTAACCGATGCTTTGCATGTGCTAGCGTGTTCAAAGAACCGTAAATTCGGTTCGATCTAGTCGGTTTAAAAAATAAATTTTCGGCTATAATGAAATCGATTGTCGGTTCTCCTAGAATCAGTTTTCGGCTTCTCTGCAATCGATTCTCGGTTCTTTAGAACTGACCGATTCTCGGTTCTTCTGGAACCGATTCCCGGCTCTTTCTTGGACCGGTCGGGTCGGTTCCTGTTAGGAACCGGTTCCACGGATCCGGTTCCACGGTTCTGTGCAACACTTTGCAGTGACTTCAGACTCGGGATAAAATCCTAAAACTGAGCAAAGATTTTCAGAAGAATAAAACAATACTCAATTATAGTGGCTGATGGAAAATATACAAATTGATCCCACAGTGCTAAAACCACTATTAGCCAAGGCGCGAACCACGATAGTAGTCCGGTAAATTAGGGATATACCTATCCTGTTAGTAACAGTGGAATTTAGCAAAGAAAAACAAACCATAAAAAACAGTAACAAATGACACCACGATTTGAAAGTTGTGCCCATTTAATCATCTCAAAAATTCCTTCTTATAAAAACTAACAAACAAAAAATTGGAGCGGAGCGGTTTAAAAAAGAAAAAAGTCGCTCGACTCCGCTCCACCGCTCCGGATTTTAAGGCCGCTCCACTCCGCTTCGAATCCCTGAATGATACGCATTGTAATTGATTCGATACTCTGCAGAGACTAAAATTTTTATTGTGGAATGGTTCTATAAAGCAAATAGAAATTGAAGATAATGGAAAAAATTAAAAACAATTTGAATAACTTAAATACAATCACTGGCTGTCTGGATTTAGGTAATTCCTTTGCTTCTTTTCTTCAAACTTGTGGCTCTGCGATTGAAATAACAAATAGTATATAAAAATACCACATACAATAAATCCAAAAACTCACATGGTATGCTTTGCTTACCACTGAAATTCCGACAGACTTGGAACTCGCACGAAGTTCTTTTACGAAAAGTTAGTTATGAGTAAAAGCTTCGGATTTCACGAATTCGGTGATCCATCGCTTAATCGATCTGACGACGGATTGCACAGTATATGGCCGCCTTAACCCTATTTTACCATCTGGGGTGCATTTGCACCCCAGAGCTACTTTGAAAGAACGTAACTTTTGTGATTTTTACATTTTTTTTACCTGGGTTGTTCAGTAGCTTGTAACGTAATGAACGTATCTACAGTTTCTAATGTTCGAACAGCCACCAGAATGTTTTCTCGATATTTTACAATTTTTTTTGTCCACCAAAGACATTCAATTCGTATTGCAAGTGCACCCCACCCAATACAGATGGAGGAGATAAACGTACTATTCCAAACCAATGTTTTACAGTATGTTATTTTATTTACTAAAGAATAATAAAATTAATTATAAAATAACTAACAACAGACAGGTATTAGACTGAGATCATGTTATGATAATCATGACATACAATAGGCGCGTTTTTTCCAAGACCCATACAGAGCAAAGCCGGTTAAAACCACACAATTACACTAACAATTTGAAATGAGCTGCTGTGGATAAAACGTCAGTACAAGAATGCTGCTCAGTTAAGTAGTCAGCGGTTTGAAATGAAATAATTTTGCTGCCTAAAGGAAATTTGTCCGATTGTATATCTACTAGGGATTTAAGTTTTCTCCTGAAATTTGAGTTGACATTTGAATTATAACTAAACCAAGACACACTTCCAGCAAAGGCATGCCCTGTTTTCGTGTTCGCTACGCTAAGTTGTTCTCTTAGAACATATAGAGGCATGGAATGAGCTTGTCTTGTATGTCTCTGGCTCCAACATTTGGCGAATAAGTCGACAGCCAACCTACTCGGTTGTTGTTTGATATTGACATATGTTGACTGTTCTGTCGAATTGTGCATGAATAAAGGTCAATTCTTGTCAGATTATCGACAGTCAGCCTACTCAGTTGGCGTTTCGGTATTGGCATAATGTTGATCGCGCTGTCGAATTGTGCATAAACAAACGTCAATTCTCGTCAATATTTAAATTTCATAATTATTAAACGGTCTACTGAGTTAGCTGACTGTCGACCACATGTCGACTTAGTACCCAGATTTTGGAGCCACTGTTTCTATGGAGACATACAGGACAAGCTCATTCCATGCCTCTATGTTCTAAGGTTGTACTCGACCGTTTTTTTTTGCCGCTTAGCCTGCTCTATTCTGCTCTGTACGAAAAAACTCACCTATTATCTTATAAGGATCCTATATGGTTCCAGCTCTTTGAGCATCTTACCTTGGACAATGTGGCCATTTGGGGCTTGTGGGCCCAAAAATTAATGAAAACATAAAAACCCACCTTTGATTCAATTAAGTTGATGGATCCAGTTTTGCTTTTGTTGAGAATCTGATTCGTAAGAAATGGGGGGGGGGGGGGGTAAACTAGGGTTAATATTTTCGACAGTTCGTAAATGGTAATAAATTTAACATCGAGCAAATTAACATTTACTGAATTGTTTTAATGTAGCACCATTGTCGTCATGCCATTTATAACTGTCTGGGTGCCGCCTACCATAAATTACAATTTACAATTTTATATAAAAATTATTTTCGTCTGACCACATAACATTGTTACTCCTGCATGTCAAAAAATCAATTACTCGTACGGCATGTTCTCCCGTTGCGATTCTTTGCACGAAATACAGCTGATAAAAAATTAATGAACCATTTTTGGGAGCCCCCCCAAATAATGAACGATTAATTACCAATAACGGCCTTTCGATCGTAATTAGCGGTCATTTACCAAGTCGTACAACATTCCACACGTTGAAAAATGCAAACAAAAAATACACATCACTACACCAGAAGACCCTTCTCTCTCTTCAATGTTTGGACCGATGATGATGGGATTTTTGCACTGTATTCGAATTGTCCGAGCCGAACAATTTCGATATCACACCCTCGCAAATGCCAAATAATTATCTGGATAAATTAATGAAATTTGCAACAAAAGCTTAACGTAATTAAGGAACGCCCGAATAAAGACCAAATTGAGTTTATCATGCCACATTGCAATGATCCCTCCTACGCAGGATATGCGTTCAAATGAGTGCACTCTCAACAGAGCATCTACGTACTGCCTACTACCTACCTCATTTCGATCATCACTCTTAATAGCCAGGATTCACTACACTGAGTTGCAATTCCGCTGTGGGCAGCACTATTCAGATTGCATTTGTAGCGGACCAGTGTTGCATATACACATATCGATAAAAAGCAATTAGGACTGCATAATCGCTTCGTATGCAATCTGCTCTGCCCCACGACAAGCGATTATAAATCTTAATCTGTTCATAGATTTAGTGCATTCGATTTGTCCTGGCATCAGTTAATCGGATCAAGTTATGAGCTCGCCACATCATATGCAATTAAGTTGCACTAAGCTGCAATTACGCTCTAGCTCGGGCTACTAGGCCCATCAATTCCGGAGGATATGCGAGCAAGCTGTACCGAAATAATGCGGACGTTGAACGGATGTTATGGCGGCAAGGTGGCATTAAGCCAAAGAATACGGAGAACAAGAATTGAAACTCCATGCAAAATTTCTAGTGCCTCTAAAGCCGGGGTTTCCTAGAGGAACGGTGTCGTCAGTTGACGGCCGTCATCTAGAGTTGACTCGCTTGACGAAAACGTTTCCTATGCAAACTATATGTGGTGGTTTCCTAGATAGCGTTGGCTGCGAATATAACGTCAACTAGCGGTGCTACCGTCCGTCAGGTAGAGGTGGTGTCAACACGTGACAGCCATCAGGTAGCGGTGAGGTCATTTCATGACGGCCGTCAAGGCGTTGTCATTTTCAGAACAATCCCGAGCTATATTATAAAGTTGACAACACATAGCTGAACGGTTTTTAACGGCGAACTGTGTTTATTAATCAGAAATGCTATTTAGTCTACTGAAATGGACGTCCTTTACGCCAAAGCTACATGACCGTCGTCTTTTCACGACTAAATGGCGGTCGTTAATTCATGGCCGTCAGCTGACGGCATCGTTTTTCTAGGCAACCCCGGCTTTAGTTACATATGTGTTGGTTTCCATAGTCAGTACACAAAGGGGTAATGCTAACTATTGGAACAAACACGTTACTCATACAAAGATGCGCAATAAAAAGTTTTTACTTTAACAGTTATTTCAAGTGTTGTAGCTTTAGCGATGTTTTGAATAGAAGCATGTCTGTGTGTTATATATTAAAAATCAATTTCGACGTTCTTGGGTATACTACTCAATTGCCCTAACCCCTTGTGGGGCATAGCGAGACAACTGTTCCATGTGGCCCAGTTGACGTTTCGTTGGCATAAAGTGGTTTCGGAGAATGCAGTTGACAGCATGCACCTCCTGCACATCCATGGCCACGAACGTCGTCGTGGACGGGACTCGAACTTGGGTGTTAGTAACGTGGGTGTAGCCGCACAACTGAACATATGGTGAACATCTTAGGGGGTGGTGTTACACGCTGGGTAGGTATTTTGGGTCATATGAAACAAGTACGAGTTTAGTCGCGAGCACCATCCAGACCCGAACTTTTTCCCTACGTGCAGTGGCGATAGCACTTCTGTAGGAGGTATTGTCGAATGGTTCTCTCTTGAAACGCTGGACGTCCCTTTCCAGGTTTTTTTGGTAGCGAATATTGAGAGGAGGCGGTGTTCTGTCCATAAGGCTGTAGTTTGGGTGTTTATGATGATAACATGCTACTAGATATTGCTTCTATAAGAGGTTGTTTCGCAATGTGGGTCTCTTGGTATAGGTGGTCTTGAGGAGACATAAGAAGGCAGCCTATCAGAGCACGTTGAGCTGCATTTCGACAAGACGGGATGATATTCCATTGGGAATTTCTCAGGTTTTGAAACCAGATAGGAGCCGCATAATTTGCCACTGATCTGCCGATAGGTTTATAGGTTACCAGTGGGGTCTCCTCATCAGAAACTGCCAGCGAGAGCTTTGAAAACTTTGTTCCTGCTCCTTATCTTGTCACAGATTGTTGGTGTATGGGCAGATATTGATATGTTTAGTTGCATTTTGATTTTTTTGGTCCAGGAGGTGAAAAGCGTAGCAGAAGACTTCGGAGTAAATATGTGCAAGTTCTTACTAGCGAAGAAGGCTTTTCATGAAACTCAGGAGGGTAGTCAATCATTATACGATGCCTGTCCATAAAAGCAGTAAGTTCGGGGATTTTATGTTGCATTGCAAATCAGTTGCATCAGCGATATGATATTTAGGTTTGCAATAGTAGGTGCTGGAGTAAGGTTGTACCGGGACGAAGGACTCCGATGATTGGTGTTGATATTCACTGGAGTTACTGGAGATATCTGCGAGCCCGATTGAGTGACCGTGTATAAAGACAAGCTTAAGGTACCGAACGAGAAAGGAGATGGTCGAGCCCTGTCTTAACACCTGTTAGCGATAAAGGAAGGGCTACATGACGTGGCACCAATCCTTGTAGCAATTAGGACTTAGGTGGCATTGTGATGTATGGGCTTATTACGAACGCAGTAAATCCAAGGACCTGGGTTTGATTCAATTCCGGCGCGAAAGAGGAGTGTTGAGAGTAGCTGCGCGTATATGTTTTGTTCCCAAAACGTATAAAAAATAGGTTTGTGATGCACAAGATACAGACACGAATTTTTTTCTTGCATCGAGGTGATATGGCAGCTCTTGGCCGCCGAAGAACGGGTCGTTCTGGTATGTAGAACCAGCTGCTATAGGAATGAAGTGCTGTCGTCCATATCACTCTAAAGCTGATTTTCCTTTGAATTATAGGTGTCACTATAGGCACCTCGAGGTTTTTTTTGTGTGCGTTAATTTGCATGAAGTGAGACATCTTTGTTATGACTAATCTCTGATTAAGCAAGCATTTCATTGTATTAGTGGCAATCGACCAGAAAGTTAAGTGGTCATGGAGATATACTCGTATGAAGGTGTACACGAACACCTTATGCAAGCGAAAGCAATTCTTGATTTGATTCCTATTCTGTGATCAAATGGTTCTGGCGTTAAAGATACACTTTAACAGTTTAAATTATATTTCTCATGCACTTATAAAATACAATACATCCCAAAAAGAGATCTTTTGAACTGGGTCGGTCGTCGATTTAATAGTCATAAGGTGGTAAATATCTACATAAAGACTGAATTATTTGACAAATTGAATCAAAAATAGACACAATAATTCTTGACATATAAATCCTTAATGTAAAAATATCGATGATAGCGCAACATTCCCATTTCGGAAATAATAGGAGAATCTCTCTACACTGTGTGCCGCCATTTAGATCTGGCTAGGTTTTTTTTAGGTTAAATGGGAGTGGGATAGATTTGGGTTTGTGTATAGTAACAAATATTAAACTGACGCCACCTTTGCACTCAGAGTGAGCGAACCGAGCTTTCATATTTTGTGCGATACTGAGGGTTGTCTTACTGTCTCGCCCGCTGCTTTATTCGATACGATCACCACACCATTCCTGTTTCCATGCATAATACGCTGCATAGAGACGATGCATCTCATCTCTGGCTGTTTCATATACAGAGAGATGATCGTGTCTATGCAGCATAGTAATGCATAGGAACAGACATTCGTGCCACTAGCTGTGCAACGATGTTGCTCCGCCAGCGGCGACATGGCCCGTTGCACAGTTCTGTTGTTGATATTGGTGTGCAGCTTTGTCGATCAGCTGACTAAGCAACATAGTTGCAACAGCTGAAAATGAACAGCCAACGGAACGAATCAGCTGAGTTGGGATCGTATGAAATGGGGGAGTTGGGATGTCGTTGATGATGATGACCATTGTGGACGACGATGATTTTTAGGGTTTTGTAGTAAAACAAAACCCTTATGAAATCGGTCGAATGTCTGTCTGTCCGTCTGTCCGTCTGTCCGTCTGTCCGTCTGTCCATGGAATATCTCAGGAACGGCTGAAGCTACATACATGAAATTTTGTAGGAATGTGTAGAATTACTATAATTCGCCGGAGAAAGCGAATCGTCGTAATAGGTCAACTTTAAGGGGAGGTCCCCATAGAGGGGAAATGAAGGTCGAAATTTTTTTTTCGTTTGGTACAGGCAAGTGGGGTATCATAAGAAAGGTATCGTTGAGTACATTCCATTTTTGAAAATTTTTTCAAATTTGAAGAAACGAGAAAAGAGGGAGAGGGGAGAATATGTCATCCGAGTTTGTCCCCCCCCCCCTTGCATTTCGAGACCGTTATACTTAGAAATATGAAAATTTACAGAAAAGCGCCATTTTACTAGTGTAGAAAACCTAGATTTCTAGAATTTTGAAATTTCATCAGAAAAGGTTAATAATAGTACATTTCTATAGTTTCAGTTAGCACAACCCTGCACCCCTTACGCGTACCCGAGGTCAAAAATATTGATGGCCAATGATAACCAACATCACAGGCAATAATATCTCTAAGTTTCATTATAATCACATAATATTTAATAATAGTACATTCATTTAAATTTCGGCATTTTGACACTATCCACACAAAAAATACACCTACCGGCCTCATAGGTGTGAGTACTACTATACTTTCATGTTGTTTTTCGTAGTGCGAATTGCAGTTATTTAATTAATCATATTTTAAAGGGTAAAGATTGGTTGGGGGCGCTGTGTCTTAATTGGCCAACTTTACCGGGTGGAAGGAAGGGGGGGGGGGGTCCACATAGAGGCGAAATTAAGGTCAAATTTTTTTATCGACTGATATAAGCAAATGAGGTGTCGTGAGAAAGGTAATGATGAGTACATTCCATTTTTTCGCATTTTCTCGAAATTTATAGAAAGGGGAACAGTGGGGGAGGAGAAAATATTAGTTCGTAATTTGACCCCCCCCCCCCCCCCTTGCCTGCATTTTGAGACCGTTATACTTAGAATTATGAAAACTTACAGGAAGTGGGTTTCGAAAAACATATAAAATGGAAAATAGTGGAATTTGTATATCTTCTCAGAATAGGTCAATAATAGTTTATTTGTATAGTTACAGTTAGCACACCCTTGCACGCCTTAAACACGTTCGAGGTCAAAAGTACTGATGGCCAACGATAACCAACACCTTAAGCAATAATATGTTCTAAGTTTCGTTACAATCACGTAATATGAATTAGCATGTAAAATGTAAGTGGGTAAGACATTTTAATAACGTTTTTTCTATCCATCTGAGTGATATCAAGAAGAGCAAGGAGCCGATATTTATATACCAAAATAAGCGCTTGCTACAAAACCCTCGGATTGCGGGCGTAGCCCTCTATATTCCGGTTTCATTTAATTTGGGAGGCGGAGGACCGTTGGGTGGAATGAACCCGGGTTTTTTTTGTTGGGGGGAGAGATTTTGCTGTTCCTGGGGGAGATGGAGTTTGGATTTTGGACAGGACGGTAGATTGTCGGATAATTGACGAAGTTTTCTTTTTAAAGAAAGGATTTTTTTTTTGAAATTGAATTGTGAATAAGGCTGAGAAACACGTTAGAGTTTGTTTTTCTGTTGCAATTGGATCAAGAACGAAAGGAAGTTTATTTGTGATTCTGGAACGTGTGTTTTAAAAACATCAGTTTTCGCTATGTGCTAAGTTGATTACTGTTTGCCGGTGTCAAAGAAATTGGACGCAAAAAACTTATCAAGAAAATAGCAGTGCGAGAAGAAACCTTGTAAATAAAAAAAGGAAGAAGAAAAAAAACAAACTTAATTAAAAGTAAAAACTCAAACGTGAAGAGACGTTAGTTAACCAATTCGTATCATTCAAATAAACTGAAGATTGAAAAGTTGAATTAACGAAAGCGTACGACGGAACAATTTTGATGGAATCAAGAAAGTACTTGGATTTATGCATGGGAATGGATTGTGATAATCTGTTGCTGCAAAGTGTCTCTGGAGAACCTGTTAACTAGTTGGATGAAATTCGGTTTGCGATCTCTAATTCTCACTCGGATATATTTTTATTTTTGTTGATTTGGATTTTCATTGATTTAGTGGTGTTGTACAAGTTTATTTTTGAATTTAAATTTTTCTTTAATTTGGAAATTTGTAGTAATTAATCGCGCTGAATTCAAGCTGAAAGGCGATCGATCGTCATCGAGGGAATTCGCAGTGAGTTTAAATTTTTCTTATTCATTTTCATTGTAATATTTTTTTTTGCATATACACTGAATTAGATTTTTTTCAATTTTTTTTTTTTGTTTTTCGATTTCTTTTTTTTCTTTGTTTTAATCTGTCCAGAATTCTAAGACTTTCTTTTGCTCCTAACAATTTTTATCGTTGATTTGTTTTAACTTTTATTTGTTCAGTAATATATTTTATAATGATTAATTAATCTTTTCCTCAAATTGGGTTCTTCCGTGTCCCGAAGGATGGGCACATTCCTTCCCTCCTCCTAATCCTTCCCTCGTCTCTCTTTAATGTTTTAGGTGGCTGAGCTAGGACTAGGATGCTTTGGCTCCAAACCCACGACCTCCGCTGGTCTAGCCGGGACCTGAGCCACCGAGCCAAAAGCATCCTGGTCATCAACAAATTTTTGTTGCAGTGACGGCGGCTCGACAAAGCCGTGGTTCGCAACAGGGTTGTGATCCCTGACCGCCAAGCTGCTCGTCGACAAGGCATGAAGTGGTGATTTGTCGACGGTGGCAACATAAAGCCTCACAGTTTCTCTGCCTCACCCTAAAGATGCTGCAAATTCAACCCGAATAGGATATCGCCGTCGAATTCTTGAAAATCGATGAATTCAACTACGAAACTAAGAAAAAACACCGATTTGCACAATTTACATTCTACACGTCAAAAAAAACCGTTATAACAAAACATGAGCTAGTACTGAAGTTTTGGGATTCAACTATTATCGTACAGAGTTTTCAATTATTCTGTTGACTAAAGTTATTTAAACTCGGGAGAAGAAACAGGAACTCTCTTTCGATTATAATTTTTGGAACTGAAAGGATTTTGTTACGTTGGGACGGTGTTCCATTTGAGTTGGAAGGTGGAATGGAGGCAATTTTACTTAATGATTGAAGGAACAGCGTTGGAGTGGAATGACCCGACGGTTACAACGTAGAGACTCAAACGAACATATTTTCGCAGCAAATGGGTAGCTGGGAAAAACCGCAAAGTAGGTGAACATAGTACTCCTGTTCCCCGATTTAAAAGGTCCTTTTTTACACGATTTCGGCAATGAACCGATTTAAACGGTACTAAAAGAAAAAAAAATCGCATTTGCGTTTTTTTTTAAATATATTACCAGCCTTATTCCATCGAGGGATTGATAGAACGTGAATGATTTCCTACAATATTTCTGGTGATCGCTCAAAAACAGAAGAGGACGTTAACGCTAGTGTTTAAGCAGAAATGCATTTTCCGGCTTTTTGCAGCGTCTTACAGGCTGAGATTACGAAGACTCTGAAACTTTGGCATGCTTGGAATGTAATATCGTATCGGTATGGGATATCATTATGTGTCCGATAGTCAATCGTCGATGAAACCATGCTTTCTACTACAACTACCGTTGTGGGGTGCCTCGCCGCCCCGCTCTTAACGATTTGGGAAATTTTTCGAATATCAGGCAGTCTTGGGTTCTTGACCACATTGGTTTTAGTGGTAATAACTGCGCGGCGCGGAAACGACCAGCGGGGTCTTGGCTTGCTTTTGCACAATCAGCATGCCTCTATCAGAATGCAAGAAGCTAACAAACGCGGTCAGCCCAGCGAACATCAAGTGGCTAGCTGGTGATACCAGTTATATGTTGCGAGACAAATTGCGCCGATTTTTAATCCTGATCTGTGATCACACTTTAGAAGCTGTGGAGTCGAGAAGGAGGAATCCATCCATCAATTCCTGTGCTCCTTTCCTGCTGCTGGGCAGTAGAAAGAAGGGCACTTGGGCCTCTATTTTACTGACCTGGAATACTTAAACGACGTAAGAGGTGATCAACTACATTGCTTCATCAGCAGTTCCGGTTGGTTTGGAAACTAGGCTTTCGACGTATTCAGTTTATGGGGAATCAGAAGGCGGCCAGTGAAACTTCGGACACTTCAGTGCCCCCTCATGTACAACTTCCCGTAAAACATATGTCTCTCTCTCTCTCAATTGCCCTAACCCCTTGTGGGGCATAGCGCACCAACTGTCCCATGTGGACCAGTTGACGTTTCGACGGCATAAAGTGGTTTCGGAAAATACAGTTGCCAGCATGCATCTCCTGCACATCCATGGCCACGAACGTCGTCGTGGACGGGATTCGAACCCGAAACGCCGGTAGTTAAGCATGAGACTGATGCCTCAACACACTGCGCTAGCGGTCGCCCTTTATGTCTAATAACAAATATTTGCGAGTTATGCTCGACGAAAAATTATCCTAGCCAGAAAATCTTAGAGCGACTTCTAACAAGGCAATTAAAGTTTTGTAGATCTACAGACAATATGTCAGAACGGAGTGCAACAATTAATTTTAATTGTTTCTTACGCAGCACATTTTATAAATTTGGTTTGCTGAAGAGCTGTTGATAGCTGTCAAGAGGCAGTTAAATTCTTCTCTACAATCCCGTTGCTGTATACTTCTATTTTTGAAAGACACTTTCGACATACGATGGGAAGCACATGCTGTGGCAACTGCTGTAATTCAGTTATAATTTTTCTTCATTTTGGAAGCTTTATACTCTAGACCTGACGACACATCACAAACAAAAGATGCAAGAATGGAGGCAAATAATATCGCCTATAAAATGCAAACTTTCGAATTTACATTTGAATTTTTGGATATTTTGTAAAATTTCCAACAAATAAGCAAAATTCTCTTAAAAAAGGAACTTAACTTATATTTTTAATTTTTTAGTCAGTTGCATTGAAAGTCCCCTGAATACACCATGGTTGCGTTCTTGAACATCGAGGGATCGTTCGTTAATGTTAACCCTAATGGAATCATCGAGGCGCTGTAAAACTTGCATGTCGATAGCTCGATTTGCAAGCTCATGTCTGCTGTTAACATCCAGAATTATACGCACCACTTTGTGTACATCATCCGTCTGTAGAAGAGCCTACAAGGGATATGAATGAACACCTGGCCACCAGAAATACGGCCTTGTGCGTCCGCAAAACAGGGCAATGGCGGGCGTCGAGTACTGGCCACTCAGCTGTCCTTGGTAGTCTGGATCTCCCTTTGGAGACTGATTATACTTCCGGTGTTCTTTTTCCGTCTATAGAACCAGCACGTTTTTATATGATGAGATTTTAAACTTCTGTGTTTGGAAAAGAGGAGTAGAGATCACGAAGCAAAAACAAAAAAAATTGGCCGAAATCTGTAATTTTCTGTGCATGTAGCACTTATGTGAGGATGGAGCCACAAAACATAGTAAATTTCGGCGGTGGGACCGATAAGTGGACCTCGAGGTGAAATGAGGTCCAAAAGTTACTACAGTCAACGGTACACTTTCGAGCCCACATAAGAGCGACCAAGACAGAAGTGACACTACACGACCGCTCCCACTATCGATAGCCGACCTAGCCTGGAAGCTCAACTACATCTTGTCATCACTTCATCATCCTCCAATTTTGGAAGCTCTCCCAACGATCTTTCGGTGATCTACGCAATCTCGCTCCGTCGACTCGTTCTGCGTTCATTGTTCTCTTTGGCATGCGATCATCGTCCATTCGGTGTACATGCCCTACCCATTTAAGTCGTTGTAGTATGACGATTTTCGAAACTTCCAGCTCATCGTACAGTTCATACAACTCATGGCTTTACCGGATGCATACCATCTCGATTGCGAAGAGCCCCGACAATTCCTTTTGTCCATATTCATAGCCCAGCAGCGTATTCCGGGGCTAGATTGCAGAGCGTCGATGCCAGTCCACCGCCCTGTTTCAGACCAGTGCGTGTTTCAAATACAATAGATCAGTTAGTCTATTGTGGATCCTGACTTGTGGGACGGAGTTGGTCAACGTCAACTTTGTCAGTCGCACTAATTTGACCCTTATAATAAAGGATACATTTTGATGCACAGTACATTTTTTATACCCTAGACTTATAGTATAGGGTATATTGTTTTTGTCACGACGAAAATATGTAACACCTTAAAGGAGGCTCCGGAGGTATAACAATGTATATATAAATGATCAGGATCACCTCCTGATTCAATTTAGCCGTGTTTGTCTGTCTGTCCGTCTTTCCGTCTGTCTGTCTGTCTGTCTATCCGTTCGCACGATAACTTTCGATAGAATGAAGCTAGAGCCTTGAAATTTTGATCAAATGTTGGAAGTATGATCTAGTTGGTTGGTGTTGAAAATGGGCATGATCAGGCCAAGAGAACGCCTACCTCCTCTATATATGTAAAATAATTAAATGTATCTATAACTCCCGATTAAATAAACATGAAAAGCTCTAGCTTTGGCAGATTGATCAATTGAAAACTAACGGTAATTTTCTTACAAAGAGCCCCGTACTACCCTACTTTTCAGGTTTTTTGTCCATAACTCTTTAGCCAATTGACGTAGACACCTGCTTTTTGGCATGTAACCCTGAGGTGAGAAGCTGCTTGAGTTTTAGTAAGTTGGGCATAATCAGATCAAAGGAACGCCTACCTCCCCTACAAATTTCAAAAAATTAAATATTCATTTAATTACGATAACTTTGGATAGAATGACACTAGCGGGTTTGGTAGAACGTTGCTAGCAAGATCTAGTTAGTTGGTATTGAAAATGGGTAAGATCTGACCGAAGAAGCCCCTACCTCCCCCACAAATGAAATTTCAATAAGCGATAACTTTTGATGGAATGAAGCCAGCAACTTGAAATTTTGGTCAAATGTTTAAAGTAAGATTGAGCTAGTTGGTATTAAATATATATTAGATCAGATCCAACTCAAGAAACCCCTACCTCCCCTACAAATGAAACTTCAAATAAGCGATAACTTCGACAGAATGAAGCTAGAGATTTGAAATTTTGTTTAAATGTTTATAGCATGATCTAATTGGTTGGTGGCAATGATGGGCAAGATCTGACCCCAGGAACTCCTACCTCCCCTACAAATGAAACTTCAACTAAGCGATAACTTTCAATAAAATGAAGCTACTGACTTAAAAAACTCGGCAAATATTTGTAGAATGCGTTAGTTAATTGATTTGAGAATGGCCTACATCCTCCTGGAATGAGTGCCAACCTCCCCTATAAACTGGTCATATAGAAAACTCACCTTTAATGCAAATGGTCGTTGCCAATTGGTACTTTTGCCATCACCACTAGATTTGTACAAGTCTAGGGTATATACGCTTCGGCCTGGTTTTATTTTCCAAAATTGATCAAAAGACAAAAACGGGGAACTTTGCACAAATATACGGCATTATGGGGAATGGAATGGAAAGGGCCAGAATGGGGAATTTCCTCGATCCATACCTGGCAACCATTAACCTAGGTTTTTATTTAGGTTAGGTTAGGTTAGGTTAGAGGGCTGCCGTGATAACCACGACACACACAAACCACGTCTGGGTCCTTTGTGATACCTCATGGGATAAATTATCCCGACCGTTCTATGCCCCGAACCAGCCTGAGCGTAGATAAACCGTTGGAGCTGGCCAATATCCACGTTTTCCAAGTCTCCCAGCTTGGCGAAGAAGCATTCACCAAGAGTTGACCTCCTCATGCCCGCCAAGCCAGCACATCCACAGAGAAGATGAAAAATGCTCTCTTCCTCCTCCTCATTCCCACAGCTTCTGCAGAAATCATTATATGGAAGCCGAAGCCTACGGGCGTGCTCCCCGATTGGACAATGCCCAGTGACAACGCCCACGATAGCACCAATAATTTGCCTTTTTATCATTAGCAACCTAATAGAGCGGTGGATATCCAATCTTGGCCACATCATCTTTGCTCTGTAACACGTACTGCCATTAAGCCATCTTGAGTTCGCTTTGCTGATCGCAGCCAGCCTAATGGCAAGCTTGCATGAGTTCATGGACATACCAATATTGAGTTGATTCTCTGGTAAAATTTCCATTATCCCCAGTCGAGCCAGCTCATATGCTCTACAATTTCCGACGAAGCCACTATGGCTCGGAATCCAGAACAGGGTAATGTTGAAGAATTTCTTTTTTTTAGTGAGGTGAAATCTTATTGGTGGTATCACAATGGACCCAAGAGTAGTCTAAGTGCTCTGTGGTGCATCATGATACTGCAGCCAATTAATAAAACCTAACCTAACTTGCAAATCTAATCGACTTTGCACTGCAAGAAATTAGTTTGAAAAATGTGAAGTCACTGCTAAAGAAATGCCACCAGAAGTGGATTATACTCAAACTCGAAAAATACATCAGTAGAAAATGTTTAATGATGGGGATTCACCAGAACTACATCTACCCGCCAGTGTTAAATTTTGCGTGAAAACATTCTACTCCATTATTGACAAACTTTAACTGAAATAAAAAGAAGGGGAAAAATATACAAACTTATAAACTTTAATGTATTCAATATACTTGCAATGTGCAAGTGCGAATTATTTTTCAGAGAAATTGGAATTTTTGTGACTCTTGGTTTCATTCTGCACACCAACTTAGTATGCGTATGTATAGCTTAGCTCGGTAACGCACCGATCATTTTTGCAGCTATCCGTGTGCAAGACGACCAGGAAGGTGTGAGAACTATGGTAGTACAAGCAGTGAAGGCGTGATTTTTACTTGAAAACTCGGCCATGGAGGTCTAGATGGTGTGAAGCAATTCTCTTAACTGGTGTGAAGTGGAGATTTGTTCCCTGGCAATTTTACTTAATGTATTCAATGTTCTTGTAAAACTGTCGATTGGGTTGTAGCAGTTCGATGCTTTGTACCCTAATTTATACACTGGTGGTAACCCATTTAGTATCTTACAAAGCTAGAGACAGCTAGATGGGGACAAAGTATATATAGTTGTGGCAAAGGGGATTGATATTCTACAAGAGCGATCACTCCATAGAACTTTCGCCTCTACCAGAATGTTTGTATGTATTGAAAAATTGTGTAGACTACACAAGAAAGCTCACTCCATACAACTTTAGCCTCCGCTGGTAGATTTGTACGCATTGATTCTCTTGTATCTATACTGTGTAGTTTACACTATTTGTCAATACATACAAATCTACTGGCAGGAGGGAAAGTTGTATGGAGTGATCGCTCTTGTAGAATATCAATCCTCTTTGGTTGTAGGAACCACCTAATCGATGACAGGGCAGCCCAGCAATCGACAATGACTGCGTTCCTCAAACGCAACCGCTGAGCAGCGCTTAGTTTTGCATAGTAATTTGTTCTAGAAAGGCTTGGGCTGAGCTAAGCGCTTTCGCTTTTTTTTTGCGCTTTGGCTCAGCGCGTATTTGTGGCTTATAGAATCAGTCGTAACTTATGTCCATCGCGGAAACAAGTGATAACGTTGACTGAGTGATGTTCCCTTCTCGACTCAATGCCCGCAAGCGAAAAATTGAACATTGCATTTGAAAAATGAGACAGCATGTCGTCTCTAAAACACAAAATAATAACAATTGCTGTACAGCACTACAGAGTACTAAGCGCTTACGTTTAAGGAACGCAACCAATTATTCAGCAGCCGCGCGAGTTTCGCTTGGATGACAATGGCGCAGCGATCGATATTGTCACTTAGTTTATGTATCTATTCAATGTACATATTTTCAAATTCTCCATTTATGGACACAAATTTCATCAATTTCTCATAAATTTCAACTATTTTACGACAACAAATTGACCACATGTCGCGGGTAAACAGTGAAAAATCAACGGGCAGTCTATATTTTCACACAACCCATCGACGTTATCACTTAAATACTTGGGCAGTATCGAGGGTGCTGCCCGTGGATTCTTAAGTATTAAAAAGTCATCAGCTCTGACATACAGGTGACACTAGCAGGTGATTTAATTTACTTTCGATCGAAGAGATGCATTTCTGTACCCTTACTACACATAAGTTCAATGACCTAATGAAATTATTGGCTAAGTGATGATTTTCAGGCAACACAATTATCTTTTTTCATATTGTATTGTTTACTTCTAACAAACAAAAATTTACTGTGAAAAACAGAACGAAACCCTCCGATACATTGTAATGGAAAATCCTTCTTCTAGGCATTGCCTTGAAAGAACGCTAACAAGAATCATATTTTCTGTTTAAGGTAAAACACTCACATGGGATCTATTTCGTTTGCCTTTTAATTTAATAATGTCATAAAAAAGGCAAAAAATAAGTGAGCTGTGAATGCTGAAAAAAAGCGGCTAATAGGAAGCCATAGACTGGAATGACATAAAGCTGCTAAGGGAGGCCTTTCATTAGACATTAAAACATTTACGGTATACGCTTAACCCGGGCCATCGCTCGACAAACATGGGATCATTGCTTCCTAACTGTTGGAAACTCGTGCGAGTATATACCTTGTTTCAGTTGTTTTTTTTTCTCTCCCTCTCTGTTTCTCTGTCTTGTACGAGTATATGGATAAAGGATCCAAGAGATTTTTATATCGTGAACGAGAAAAATGAAAAAAAAAAGTGCTTTTAGGGATGTTGTGTCCTTGATGCGTAGGTAAATGTTTTTTATGTTAGCACATTTGGGAATACAAGGATTTCTGGAATGCTATGTTTTTCCTTCAACAAGCATTCAGCTAACTAATAAAGGGAAGAACGGATGAGATGAATTTTGTTTTTCAAAGTATCTAGAAGAAACAGGCAAAATTATTATTCCTAAGCATTTACATATAAATTATACAATACAAATTATCTGTAAAAAGGTTGGAACATTCCTAGTTGAGCGAGCAAGGCGACACACAGTGGTTCGCGTCTTTGACCAATAGTCGATTTCAAATTGAGATGATTTCGCACTCCATTGACGTGGACTCTGCCGCTTAAGGGGTTGCTAGTTGCTACCCTCAGTATACTGCTTTAGAATGGTCGCACCGCTCGATCTATACGCTACATCAATAAAGCCACAATTAACCAAGACGCACGGTGAAATAGGAACACCCGTCGATATGACATAAATTATACGAGACACTGCGAATGCCATACATCAATTACTCCTGCGAATATGGGAGGACGAGATGATCCCAGACGATTGGCGCAGAAGCATCATCTGTCCAATTCACAAAAAGGGAGATAAACTGCGGTGTGAGAATTACAGGGGCATATCACTAGTTTGTACGTCCTATAAAATTTTGACGAAAATTCTGGAAAATAAAATAAAACCGTACGCAGAACGAATCATTGGCGAATATCAAAGCGGTTTCAGACCTGGTCGCTCCACAACCGATCAGCTCTTCACAGTCAAACTGATACTCCAGAAGTGCTGGGAATACAACGTAAACGTATACCAAATCTTTGTCGACTTCAAGCAGGCATACGACAGTATCGATCGTGGAGTACTGTACAACATGATGATGCAATTTGGTATACTGGTCAAATTAGTGCGACTGACAAAGATGACGATGACCAACTCCGTTTCACAAGTCAGGATCCAGAATAGACTTACTGATCTATTTGACACACGCACTGGTCTGAAGAAGGGCGATGGACTGGCACCGACGCTCTTCAACCTAGCACTGGAGTACGTTATTCGGGCTATGAATATGGACAACAGCAAGACGCTACTCATCAAGTCAACACAATTAGCAGCGCACGCCGACGACATCAACATCATGTCCCGAAGATTGGCTGACGCAGAAGAGCTTCTGCATTCGCTCGATATCGCTGCAAAAGAAGTTGGACTACGTATCAACGAAGGTAAAAGTAAACTAATGATGCAATCGACGACAAGGACACCTGCACAATCGAACATCAATGTGCGGGACCTCAACATCGAGCTCGTGAACAACTTCATTTACCTGGGTTGCAACTTGTCAAGGGACGCCAACGAAACTGACGAAATCAAGCGACGGATACAGTTAGCTAATAAGACTTTTTTCTGGGTTCTTCCCAAAATGAAACCGAAGCATGTGCACAGAAACTCGAAGCTCCGCGTGTACAAAACCATTACACGACCAGTGCTATGCTATGGCTGTGAAGCATGGACCCTAACTCAAGCCTCCGGAAACATGCTAGACACATTTGAACGTAATGTTCTACGGCGAATTTTCGGGGCTGTTTGCAATCGAGATGGATGGTGCATCCGGTAAAACCATGAGTTGTTTGAACTCTAGAATGAGGTGGAAGTTTCGAAAATCGTCAAACTATGATGACTTCAATGAGCAGTGCAAATCCAACAAATGGACGATGATCGCATGCCAAAGAGAGTGATAAATGCAAAACGAGTTGACAGAGCGAGACTGCGAGGACGACCGAGATCTCGTTGGGAGAGCTCAGTATATGTGGACGCTGAGCAGCTTCTGGGTTTCCAAGATTGGAGGACGCGGTCATGTGATAGAGATAATTAGAGGACACCGATCCAGGCGGCCAAGGCCCGACGTCGGGCTGTCGCGCGACGATGATGATGTGTGTGTCTTCCCCAGGCCTATGATTTTTTTTTTAATATGTAAAGGACAGGGGCAACGAGCGGCGAAAACCCCGCCCACATCTACCGAACGGATCTTCAGGAAACATAGACCGCTCCTTAGCTCGTTGAGGGGCGTTTTTTCTTCACTAGATGGCACGACCTTCACGATTATTATGCTACCTAGGGCTCCGTTCCCATGGGCATCTTCGGATGCCCACCAAACCATACATTACAAAAGACTGTGGCATTACGTTTACGCCCCACGGTGCAGCGGTAATTTTTACCTCAACCAAATTATCACATCTCCATGGTCGTCGTCATGTGCCTGCGGGGACTATTGAAGAGGATTTATGCTCCCCCAAATATACATACACATGCGAAAATGTTTTAACTACGAATGCGCGTAGCAATTTTTGACCTGGGGTATTTAAGTCTATTTTGTAGAAATGTGTCTTGGATGAGTTGGCATCACCTTTTTAACATTTTCGAAGTGATTTTGTTCGTGATTTTGTACAAAAGATGGCAAATGAGATGATTTCGGATTTGTCAGATTGTATGGAAAACGAGATGATTCGGGAAATGATTTCACAAGATATCACGAAAGTAGGCCGAAATCACGCCATTTACGTTTAGACATTTTATTTCTTCGAACTCGCAGAAACGTGCTGTGCGGTGCGTGCTCAACGTGCGTGACAATTTTCGCATGGATTACCGTGCGATGCGTTGCCGTGCGCTGCGTGGAAATTTTAGAGTCAAATAACAATTACAACTACAATTAAACAACCGTCCTAAACAAAATGTTGACGAAGACACATTTGACAGAAATGCCACCCGGATTTGTCAGCTTTGTTATGCCATTTATTTAATTTATCCCGTGACCAGGAAAGCAATCACTTTTGTGAAGAATCTGTTGGCCGCTATTTGTATAACATCCGGTTTTTCCAAACATTCACCCGGTTCTGATTAACCATAAAGCGTCATCCTTTCGCCATAAATCACAAACATTGTCCGCACTAAATTTCATCTAAATGACAGCCGGCTAGTTATGGTGGTCCCAACGAAAATAACTTTTTCGATATTCCTTCATTTGAATTTGAAATAAAAAGACCCTATACATCCATGGAATACAAATTTCGAAAATATGTTTGCCTATACTCTTACATATGTGTACATACATGCCCACAAAAGTGAGATCTATTGGTTAGATATGCTTAACAAAAACATCCAGCACATACGTACATATGTACCAAGCTTATTCAATTTTAGTGTCGGGTCACTCACAGCTAGTACAATCCGAGCAGTTCAGTTTAAATAGAAAACCATACAATTCGACCAGTCAAAAACATTTCGGGTTATAATTCAACCATTCGCCATAACTCTCCGCAATGACACAGTTTTAACTTACACGCTTCCAACTTGCCTTTCGCCTGCAGCGTTTACACGCTCTAAACGATCGGGGGATGAGAGAAATATATCGAGCCCAGAACTCGACGCCATGATGCCACACGCTGAAATTACTTTGGTGTTGTGCGCTGTTGAAAATTCAATTTCCCGTTAGCACAAGGATAAAATTTCGACAACTCAAAAATATTTCGAAAGCAATAAATTTTCCCCGGGAAATTGTTTGGGAACGGGTTACTGTTAGAATGGCAATGGCAACTGAATAGCAGCAGTTCAATATCGAGATTTGGCGACGATATAAAAGGACTCTATAAGTTGGTGGCTTCTTAGTATGGGGAATAAAGAATGGATTTCCCGTTGCTAGATACTGGCATTGTGAAGGACAAATCCGTCTGCAATGTGTACATAACTAAAAAATGTGAAATTTTTAAGGATCAAACAACTTTAAAAATATTATATACATAACTATATCAAGCGTCGTCCAAACTACACCTCCGAAAAGAAGGTATGCTATCGAAACGTCAACAAGGCATAGAAATGCAAGAGATTATAATGAACCATATTCTGGTCTGTTTGTGCTGCTTCCACCGGCAGATCTACGGCAGCACCTGATGAGTACAGATCTGTCGGTGGTACGAAACCAGAGACCGAGGATCCCATTACGCCTGAACCCCGTTGCGAGCGCGAGGGAATCTGCACCGTCCGCCAACCATTCCATCCTTATCGCCTCATTTTTTATCATTTCCAGTTTTTGTCTCCCATGTTTGTGATGTCTTCCCCAGGCCCAAGAATATTTTTTTTTGTCGTATAATAGTTGCTTTATTGAATAACATATAAATATAAAAATATAATATAATTTAAGGCAGCAACTCACATGAGCGTATGCTTGTGTGTGAGAGCTGCAACTGTTACTTTAGGATAATTACGTTACATATTCTCTTCTTGTATTTTTAAATGTGAATTATTTATCTTGATTTCTACTATTAATAATCCAATACAAATTAAATTCCAGTTTAATTAAATAATTGATTGAAAGTTTGTCTGTTTTGTAATATGTACATTTTAAGTTTAAATTTATAATTAAGACTATTTAATTCATTCCTAAAATTATATGGAAGTTTATTGTAGATTTTAGGACCAGCTATACTTAAATGGCGGCCAGTTATTTTCTTTTTAAATCGTTTGACTACAAGTGTACGTTCAATATTAGCTCGAGTGCTATAGTTTGATGAAATCGTCGGGAACTTATCATGGTTTTTAGAAGTATATTTTAATAGGTTGAAATTATATAACTGTCTTATGGTCATAACGTTTAAATCCAAAAAGGCTTGCGTTGTAGAAGAATATTTTGACCTTTTCAAACACAACTTAACTATCGTTGACTGTATGTTAACTAAAGGGGCCATAACACTACTGAAGGAACCTCCCCAAATAATAATGGCATACTCGACTATCGACTGGACTAATCCAAAATATACTTTCCTAATAAAATCAGTTGTAAAAAATCTACGTAATATTAATATGCGGTGAATCATTTTACGTAACCGTTTAACTAAAAATGTAATGTGCGCTGACCATTTAAGCCTATTATCAATTATTACTCCAAGATATTTTATTTCGTTTACTTCCTTGATAGACTGGTTTTGGAGAAGTAGATGATAGCGTGAATCGAAATTATTCAAAGCGGAGCCGAATTTAAGACAATATGTTTTTTCTAGGTTTAGGATTAACTTATTCGAACACAGCCATTGATTTACCATGTAAAGACTATTATTTGCTAAGGAATATACATCATCCCAATTTTTTCCTTTAAACAATAGTACCGTATCATCAGCAAACGATACAATTTTGCAATTTTCTTCGTTAAGGAACAAGTTGCAGAGATCATTTAAGTAGATTTTGAACAAGAGTGGACCCAAAACTGTTCCCTGCGGAATGCCATGCTGAATGACTTTTTCTTCGCTACAGACACCATCAATAACCACTCGTTGATATCTACTCGAAAGATACGATTTTAGAAGATCATGTTCGGTTCCCCGCAAACCAATGTCAAATAATTTATTAAGTAAAATTGAATGGTCAACCGTGTCGAATGCTTTCTTTAAATCCAGGAAAATAGCTAGAACCTTATGACTATCATCCAGATTATCATAAATAAATTTCGTAACATCTGCGATGGCATCGGTTGTACTAAAGTTACTTTTAAATCCGTATTGATTTTGCGCTATTAAATTATTGGCACTAAGGTGATTTTCAATGCGACTCTTAAGGCATTTTTCAAAGATTTTTGATATATTTGATACTACAGATATTGGTCTATAATTTTCCATTTTCTCTTTGCTATTCTTTTTGTGTATCGGGTAAATAAGAGAGGATTTCAATTTTTTAGGATAGGCTCCGCAGCTTATGCAGAAATTGAATATGTCACAGAGCACAGCAATTACTGAACTACCTAAGCATTGTAATATTTTGGTAGATATTCCATCGGGACCATTTGCTTTGTGTTTTAAATTCTTTATATGAAACCTTATCTCATTTTCCGTTACAGAATTAAAAGATAACTGTGGAAAATTTAAAGAATCGCCAGTCTGCAGTGTGGGGGAATGGTCGTTACCAACGGAGTTCGATAATTGTTCTCCTATTTTTATGAAGTAGTTATTCATCTCATTTGCTATTAAGCTTGTGTCTTTTATTAATTCTCCATCACTATTATTAATCGAATTTATTCTGTTGGTATCTCTTTTCCCATATACTAATTCCTTAGTTAAATTCCATAGTTTGTTTTGATCATCAGCATAATACTGAACTAAATTATTTTAGAATAATAAGTTTCTTTGACCAATCTGATAAGATGGGTGACATGAATTCTGTATTTTTTATATTGCGTCAATAGTTCATTGTTTTCTGGATGTTTCTTTACGAGAAGGGCCATTTTATCTCGTTGCCTAATAGAGACTATGATTCCCGATGTAATCCATGGTTTAAGTCGTTTCTGTTTTGGTTTTATTTTAATTTTTTTAGTTGCTTTATGGATGATTTGTTGCACTATTTTTAAAAATTCTTCAAACTTATAGTCAATATTAATCTGCATGTAGATAGTTTCCCACGAGACCTGGTTTAGTAATTTTCATAGACATCCTTATTCACTAACTTAGTTTGTCCCACGCCAGTATTATTATCTATAATGCATGCTACTGTTGCATAGTGATCAGTTATTTTTGTTTGAATGATACTAGGGTGAAGTGTAGAATTAGAATCTAACTTTGCAAAAACATGATCCAAGCAAGATTTTGAAGCTGGTCTAGTTACACCTTTCAGTGATTCCGTAAAACCAAAAACATGCATCACATCTAAGTATTCGTTAACTATTGGTGAATGTTCATTAAAGATATTGATATTGATATCACCTAATATAATGTGGTTATTTAGTGAAGCACGGTCAGACAGAAAGCTGTACAGAGATTGTATAAATGGATTCGAGTTTAAACTTGGTGATCTGTAAATACTTGTTATATAATAATTTCTACTACCAATTTCAATATTAATACTAAGCACATTAGCGTCTGTAATATTACATTCCACAATTTTAACAGAGTATTCCTTTTTGCAATAGACAACTAACCCGTCGCATTTATTATTTGATGGCGGTTTTTGAAATGTGTCATAACCATTCAGATTGTAACAATCAGTCAATCCAAGCCAAGTTTCGGTAAGAACGATCAAGTCAAACTGTACCTTAATAATATCCAAGCATACTACGAGTTCATCAAAATGTTTTGGTAGGCTTCTAATATTCATGTGAAAGATCTTCAATCCATTCATAACTTTTAAAAAGGAATTAACCTCATCCATCTGAAGATTAGCTGTCGGAACTAAATCGGATTCATCAACAATATTAGTATTAAGCATTAAGTAAATAGAGAATAAAAATAAGAACAAGAAACAAAGTGCAATTAATTCAAATTAGCTAAGCCAGTGTCGTTTAAAATTCGGATCGATCTGTCGCTTTCAGATTTCCTACACAGTATTGTACAATGTTTAATCCATACGTATTTGTAACCCAGCTGATATAGCTTGGTTTTGACATCCCGGTAGAGCTTTGCAGTATTTGTCGTCAGATGGTCTCCTATGAACACACGAGAGAATTCAGGCTCCAATACCGAACAATTTTTACTCTGTCTAGCTTGCTTGTATGCGTTTAATATACCTGTTTTTGTTGACGTACGAATGAAGGAGACAATGACCGAAGGCACATCAGCTTTCGGATTAACAATGTACACATCGCGCACATCATCTGGTTCCACAGTTGCACACAGTTGTTTGCACAGGTTCAATGCTGCATTTTCCGGAGTTTCAGATTGTTTGCATTTTAGACCGTTTATAATTATATTACTTTTTCTAGATTCTTTTTGCAAAAGTTCATTTTCCTTGGACAGAGTTATAATTTGTGATTTTAAGTTATTATTTTGTTCTTTTAATGAACTCATATCGGCCATTAAACTTTTCATGTCAGTTAAAAAAGTGTCGAACTTGTCTGACAAGAACTGTACTGAACGGACTACCTCCTGAATTTCTTTGTTGCTCTTTTTTAATATGGTCTCAAATTTTTGTTCGAATTTGCGAAACATATCATTAAATGTTTCCTCAACTTCACTTCCTATATGGTTTTTATCACTTTTGCACAATTCACACTTCCACTGATCCCGTCTTTGACCCAATTTTCTCAAGTTGTCTAACGATTTTAGATTGGTACACGCCGAGTGGTAAAAGTTATTGCAAATCGAGCACATAATGCAGTCTTTTAAGGCTGCGAAATCCTTATTACACTTATTACATATATTGGCCATTATAATATTTTTGTGTAATTTTAATCTAGTTTGCAAATTTGAATTATAGTGATTCCAAACTGATTATTTATGGAAAAAAAAGTAAATTTGAGTAACGATTTAAAAAGACACGTCTGATCGTAATGACAGTTGCAACTCAACTTTATTAATACGTAAAGGACAGGACAGCAGCGAGCAGCAAAAACCCCGCCCACGTCTCGCGAACTGAGCTACAGCAAGCATAGGCTGCTGCTTAGCTCGTTTCTTCGCCTGATGGCACGGTCATTATGCTACCTTAGTGCCAATGCACATGAACGTCCAAATGACGCCTGACGCCGCATCACTTTCAGTTGGATAGGAAGAAATACATTACGGGCAATGAAGCGATGCACATGGCCGCAGATAGCTATCGGCGGCATCTGGGATGACGCTGGTTTCTGCTCCTATCTGCGTCACTTCACGCGTCTGCATATCAATTTTTAATAAGCCGGCCCACATACATTCGAACCCGGAATACGGACACGGTCACAATGTCTGATTTGTATGATGTTTCTTAAACCATTCGCTTGAGGATCACTTTTAAGTGCAAATTAATTAATTGCTAATCGTGACTACTACAATTGACAATTAATTTTGAAAAAAAAATAGTGGGGATGGATGCTCCTCAGCCCAGACGGGGATTTCTAAGGGGGGTGAAAATGGTGTCAAAAATGCGAAATTTCTTATATTTTAGAAGTGATGGCCAAAAAACAGTTTTTATAATAACATAAATTGTAAATTCAGGTTCGCTATTATGTGGCCCGGCTTACATAATACAGAGTGACGCTGCGTCCTCTCGCATCATGTGAATTGAAATCCAGATAGGTATCAAAGAGGGAGGAGCTTAAGTGACGCGGCATCCGGTGTCATTTGGACGTCCATGTGTACCGGCTCTTAGGCTGTGTCCCCGCGGGCATTTTCGGATGGCCACCAAACCGTCCATTACAGGATGTTGACACACCCATGCCCTTGGAGGGGTCAAGGCAATTAACAAGCGACGCTTTAAGGTTCTAATATACGAGACGCGTAAAACCAATCGGGCGCGCTAAACCCGTATAAACAGCAAACGGATTGATGACAACGCGCAAATTGTTAGCTGGCGATGGGTTCCGACAGGTACTCGTTTGGCCCTGATGAATCGATGAAATCAACAACACGTGAGAAAGAAAGGTGTTCAGTACTCACATATGTTCTGTCGTAAACACAACGACGTGTGCATAATTTCGGCGTCGGTAAAATTCCTTTCGACACCCGTTTCTGACGTTACGTCCACGTGAACCCGACTTAAGGTCTAGACACACAGTGTCCGTACCAGGGCAGCGCCGTAGTCGCCCGTATACTGGCGATCTACGGTAAGCGAAATGTACCATATAAAACAGTCTGCTGGTTCACACTAGACACACGGACAGCAGACCGTCACCTGCACGTCACGGGGCGGACCGTGCCCGTTTAGTTTGGTTTAATTTTTCTCGCTCACGGTTCGGTACGGAAAGAAATTGGATACACACATAACCGAACACGGAGCAGCCGCCGCCGGGTGGGTTGTTGTGTAGCCATCATACGGCGAAGAAAATGTACAATGTTGAATAGATAGACACACGTTTGCATTGTATGCAATTTAAGTCGCTAGGAAGAATCGCGGGAATCGGGGACACATGGGAAACACACGATTGGTCTCGATACGGGTACTGTGTGGTTTCGCTTGCAATGTACGCTCATGTGCCCGATATACGGGCGACTACGGTGCTGCCCTGGTACGGGCACTGTGTGTCTAGACCTTTATGTGTAAACACCAGTGGTATTTATCCGACTCGAGTAAAAATCACGCGATCGCGTATACGAGTCCCGTGTATCAGAACCTTTAATCGGTCTTTATTCGGATATGCACTACTTCAGCATTCTCTTGGGCATCTGGCTATGATCAATACGTTGCACATGATCTGCCCATTGCAGTCGGTTTTCTCGAAATTCTCAGTTCATCCTAAAGATCGTGTAAGTTATGGTTGTACTGAACAATTGAAAGTTGCTAGCTAACATTTAAAAATGACACGGAAACTTTTCCTTTAATGAGGAAGATATTGGATCATGCATATATCTGTTTCACAAAAGCGATATTGGTTGCGTTCAGGTTTTGAAACGTTGTGATTACGATTGTGAAATACATAAATTAAGATTCATAGGGAAAATTAATCGGGAAAATTGACAATTCACTAGGGTCGCCGTTCTTTACTACTTTGCCTTAACCCCCAGTAGAGCATCGCGCGTCAACTACCACAACGTCCCAAAAGACTTACCCAGTGCCTTACACTCCCTTGCCATAAATCGACGCCATGTGATTTTACGAACCCCTCTTGTTCGGCCTTGTTTGGAAATAGGGTTCCATTTCATGGCACGCAAAGCAATGCAGTTATCACTCTTCCGCAATGTGTCACCTATCCACTGCCATTTTCGCCTGCGCATCAATTCGTCGATTGGCATCTGCCCGTACGCCGCCTTAGCTCTTCATTTGATATTGTTTCGGGCCAGAATATTCTTAGAATTCAACGAAGACATGAGTTGACGAAAACTTGCAGCTTTCTGGTAACTCTTATGTAATGAACCACCTGTAATGAACCATATTATGGTTTCGTAGTGCTGCTCCTACCGGCAGATCGAAGCAGCACCTGATGAGTAGTGATCTGTTGGTGGTACGAAACCAGAGGCCGAGGATCCCATTACACCCGGACCCAGATTCGACGGCGTGGGCGTCTAAGCCGTCCGCAACCATTCTACCCTTATCGACTATTTTTTTTAATTCCCCATTTTTACCCCCCTTGTTTGTGTTGTCTTCCCCAGGCCTATGAATTTTTGTTAATACGTAAAGGACAGGGGCAACGAGCGGCGAAAACCCCGCCCACATCTCCCGAACTGAGCTATAGCAAGCATAGGCCGTTGCTTAGCTCGTTGAGGGGCCTTTTTCTTCGTCAGATGGCACGGCCCGACCTTCACGGTCATTATGCTACCTAAGGCTCCGTCCCCACGGGCATCTTCGGATGCCCACCAAACCGTCCGTTACATATTTAGCGCCCAACGTGGGGCCCATTTCTGGTCAAGAACAGGACTGAAAAGGACCTCATTGGGTTCCCTTTTCGTCCTTCGACCGTTATGGATCCCCACAAGCACATTAAGGCTACTTGCTCTAAGTCTTAGGACTTAGCCATCTTTACCTCACGTATTTTCCCTTCAAGTAGCTGTGCTTTCCTCTGTAGCACCCCCATCCTTCCTATAAAGTGGTTTTTCCTTTTAGATTCAGTTTAACAAGGCAGTCCTGGCTTTGTGTTCGTCTTTTGTGGTTTAATCACGTATCTAAGGCCTCCATAAATGCTTTGAATTGTCGGCATTTGGAGATTCTTCGGTAACCGGACGAAGCGCGGAGGAGCCCTGGATACCCTTTTGTTTGCCAGGATTGTCCTTCTAAGTAACTTAAAAAAAAATTCTTTACGCAGTATTGCATTTGTCTATTATTCATGTGCTCAGCAGCTTACAGAGTTTTTGAGTGAATTACGGCAAGGAATGCAGTGTTGCGCCTTGCTGGCCTCAGAATTCTTTGTAACCTGTTGATCATCTGAATGATTGGGAAATGTAGTATTTTTTTCCTCTCTTTACTAATTTTTCCCCTCTACAATGGTTTTCGGCTGACTCCGGTGCTCAGCTCGCTTTTTTTTTATTTCTAGCAGCACACTTTGTCCTCAACCTCTTCTTCTTGGCAGGCCTCGAAGTAGAAGCTGCCCTGTAATGAACCACCTGTAATGAGCCATATTATGGTCTGGTAGTGCTGCTCCTACCGGCAGATCGAAGCAGCACCTGATGAGTAGTGATCTGTTGGTGGTGCGAAACCAGAGGCCGAGGGTCCCATTACACCCGGACCCACATTCGACCACTTGAGCATCTGATCCGTCCATTCCATCTATTCCATCCTTATCGACTATTTTTTTTCATTCCCCATTTTTACCTCCCCTGTTTGTGTTGTCTTCCCCTGGCCTATGAATTTTTGTTAATACGCAAAGGACAGGGGCAACGAGCGGCGAAAGCCCCGCCCACATCTCCCGAACTGAGCTACAGCAAGCATAGGCCTCTGCTTAGCTCGTTGAGGGGCCTTTTTCTTCGCCAGATGGTACAGCCCGACCTTCCCGGTCAATTATGCTACCTTAGGCTCCGTCCCCACGGGCATCTTCGGATGCCCACCAAACCGTCCGTTACATATGTGTTGTTTGGCCCTACGTTGGGCGCCATTTGTAACCAAGCATAATCGTTACAAATTGATGAAACTCGCCATAAAATGTCAATTTCTGTATTTAACACTTTTTTTTTAAATCGATCAACCTTGTTTTTTCTATTCGTCAATATGTTAATTTCCTGCTGAGACAGGAGCCATTTTACACCGAATGACAATTGGCAACGCAACCCGTATTAAGCTCTCCACAAACCAGCGCGGTACGGTTCAGCGGTACAATCGTGTTGTCGTTGGACACTCTCCGCATTATCCGCAAATAAATGCGTTACGTGCGGGCCCCGCAACGCACGCACCGTATTTACGTTGGACGTGCCGTTACGCTGGACGTTATGTTACTTCGCTTTCGAAATAGTGCCAAGTAACAAAAAATTTATAAAACAAATTTATAGTACATCCTACTCGCCATTTGCAATAAATTATGTACACAAATTACAAGGTACGTTACGTTGTACGGATGAAAGTGTTTTCCTCCACGACACTAATTTCGTAATAAATCTTAATACGCTGCAAGCCAATGTGAAGTTTGCATCCAAATGCACACCAACTTTGTAGTTCCGAAAAACACACTCTCGGGTGCTTGTATAGCTTTAATAGCAAAAATCAACGGAAGTACACCAACAAATAGTGGTTTGGCTTTTTATGCACTCTTGTTCTTTCCACCTATTAGTTCATTTTAGCGTCGTTGTCTGCTTTATATGAATTTAGTATTCCAAGCACTTATTCCCCAAGTTTTTAGGAAGTGGTTGTAGGAAACCACCACCTCGACGACACCAGCAATCTTTTCTTGCAACAATTGTTGGTGTTTTCGTTTCAGCGGTGACTTCAGTCAGTGCTACTGCTGCTATTTGCTATCTTGTGTAATGCGTAATGACGATGATAGCTTGCCGAGTGAAGTTCGAAATTGACCAACCCCAAGCAGTTCACCAGCAGCGTCCTGAAGCTTCCAAAATGATGTTGCTGGCTGAGTTTGTGGGCAGAAATTGTTGTAGTATACTAACTTCAAACCTACAGTTTGCGTTCAAGCGGATAAAGTTAGAAAACAAAAGTCACAATGACTACGTTTAGACCGTGGTAAGAATCGTGGTACTAACTGCGGTGTATTCGAGTTAGTACAAGTTCCTGGTGTGTTTAGATCGACGGGTGCACCATGTATTACCGATGTCGTCTGTGGTTTTGTTGTCTTTTGGGTAATTTTGGGATTGCTCATGATCCAGGCGAATTGATAACTTTGAGGCAGTCGTTCGAATTCATGTCCACAGCAGAAAGCGCAAACGTTACACGCGATGACAGCTTTAGTCACCTCAGTACCGCACAGCAAGTGGAGCTAAAGTTAGTCGTGGTACCAACTGATCCGGTACGTTTAGACCATGGCAAGTTCCTTCGTATTAGTTAATCCTCCAAGTAGTTCGCACGGTCTAAACGTACTCAACGTACACTTTCCTCGGACTTGTTTGAAAATAGTTTCTTGTTCACTAGACCACTGGCCAGAAGAAAAGTTCTCCTATTTGCTCTGTTCAATTCAAATTAAATTAAAATTCTGCACTGGGAGTTAATTCTAATTACAAAATTCAGTTTAAAATTTATTTCGAAAGATTATGTCTTAACTTATATAACTACATCGCAGGGCTGGTCCTAATCAACTGTTATTTATTTCAGATGCCTTACGTCTTTCCTTCCACTTCCGTCTTATTAAAGTAGCCGCGTTTCTTTTTAATTGGAACAATACCGAACAGAATAGGCTGCAAAGAAACGATACACAACAGAACAATGAAAGGGGAATTTTGGGGAAAATGGAACATCTTCTTGATTGAGTGTGTCTCTGGTTACCTATGCCAGCCCTCTACGTTCCGGTATACCTTTAGGCATACCTGCACATGTCTACCGTAAGGTATCTTGTCTCGTTGCACAGGCGACGAGATCTACATAGGCGTCCAGACTTGCCCAGGCATCCAGACCTGTACAGTTCTACATGTGCAGGAATACCACAAGGTAAACTTGAACGTATATGGCCGCCTCAAGCATTTAAACCTCAAATGTTAAGAGAAAAGTTAACCTTCAAGTACCGACGTTTCATTTCTGTTACATACATACCGACGTTGGGTCTGATAGACCCATCAACAATAACCACTAAAATATATAACTTGTTAAGACTTTTGTGGAAATTGTTAATTTTTCCTTAATGTTTATGGATTTGTTATTTATAAAATGAAACCAAACTATACAAATCGGAGTATTTTTCATTAAAAAAAAATACGAAATGGAGAATAGGTAACATGTTCACCAAAAAAACTAGACTTTCAGTCAAGGAGAAATATAAACGATTTGAACTCCGAAAACACAGGCTTCGCACATTCAAAACATCTGGGTGCTATCTTACGATAAATCTTATTAGGACAAATGTGGCACCGTTTTCTGATTGAATCACATCCATCTTGAATTTCGTCCTCCGGAGCATCTGTCCAATGGTCATTATTTATGAAAATTAGCAATTGTCGTGGTAGATAAAAATTCTGCAATCGCATTGCATGTGGGGAACAACCAGAGCTTTTGCTACCATTTTCAAGAAGAGATGCCGTTCGTTAAATTGTAGAAAAAACCATAAATGTCTCTCCCTCTCTGGTTCCTGTTAACACCTTGTGGTTCACACGGCATTAACCACGCCTACTTTTCACCTCGTCCTGTTCATCGCCATCAATTTCAGCTCATTCCACGACTTGCCTATTGAGGCAGCCTCTCTCTTAACTGTATTCTCGAGGTGTCACTAAGTCGTCAAACAAGGCGGCTTGCTTTGGCTCACAGCGGGTTCCAATCGAGGACCTGTTGAGCAATGTTGTTCGGCCCTTTTCAGAGAGTGTGACTTATCCATTGCCACTTTCGCCTTTTAATGTCTCTTAAACTGTCTATCCTGTCCTGACCAGTAATAGTAAGGAAGTCGTCGTTAGAGATGACCTCCGGCCACCGCATGTGTAGGATGCGCCGTAGTCACTGGTTCACAAAACTTTGCAATCTAGTTGTTATCTTGTTGGTCGCCTTCTAAGTTAAACAGCCATATAGAACCACCGATTTTACGCTGGTTTCGAAGATCCAGAGTTTGGTGCGTCTGGAGATGTTGTTGTTTTGCAAGAAAGGAATCAAATTGAAAAAAGCTGCTCCAGCCTTGTTGATGCGAGACTGCATATCAGCATCCGCTCCGCCATCTGCTGTAACTATGCTTCCAAGATAGCAGAAATTGTCAACTTTCTCGACCGCCTGCCCCGAAACACAAATTCCGCTCTGCTTTCCTGGATCAAAGCTCAAGTACTTAGTCTTGGCAGCGTTGATTTTAAGCCCCGCATTACGACTTTCGCAATGCAGATCATCAGATATTTGAGCTACTTGAACAGATTTAGTTGAAATAAGACAAATGTCGTCAGCATAGTCTAGGTGTTGAAGGTATTTGAACAAATTCCATCTTATACCTTTGTTCTGGTGTTCTTGAAGTGCGCCGCTTAGCAGATCATTAACGGCAATTAAAAACAGTACAGGTGATAAAATGCAGCCTTGTCTCACTCCGCTATGCACCTCGAAAGGATCTGATAGCTTACCTTTGTGTAAGACGTGACATTGGGCTCCCTTGTAGGACTCCTTGATGATGGAAATTATTTTATCTGGGATGCCTCTCCTACGTAAAGCCGTCCAGATATATTCCTGGTTAACGCTATCAAACACCTTCTTGAAATCGGTGAACATTAGATGTAATGGGGATCTCCACTCTGCGGATTGTTCATTAATAGTTCGGAGTCCCACGCCAATTATTGCTATTCTTCATGTCACCTTTTTTCGAGATCTTAGTAATGACGCCCTTCTTCCACTCTTTAGGGAGATTTCGGTGTCCCAACACCCTTGGATAAAGAGGAGAACAATATCCGCATTAGCATTGGCATCCGCTTTAAAAAGTTCCACCGGAATTCCATCTATCCCCGGGGCTTTACCCGCATCCATCGATTTAATAGCCGCAGTTACTTCCAGCTTTGATGGTGGGCTGGTATCAGCCCTGGCTTTTTGCGCAATATCTTCTGTTACTAATGAAGACGCAATCGAAGGGCCAAAGGTGTTGTTGAGGACCTCAACCAAGCGTTCTTTCCATTTTCGCAGTTGGTGTTCTTCGGTTACCAGTAGAGACCCATCTTTGTCTTCCACATGATGTTCTGTGGCTTAATAAGCTTAAAAAGTGTTTCACTGTCACCGCGGTAAGCCGCTTCCTTTGCTTTCTCCGCTAATGAATTGATGTAATTTTGCCTGTCTCGTTTACGCTTCTTTCAAAGCGTTTCTGTGGTTAACGGTATTTAGCTCTGTGTTGGTCTTTGGCTGAGCCGTCAGCAGCTTAGTTAATCTGTTCTTTAACTCTCTTGCGTGCTAAGATTAGAGACCATGTAGAGTCGCTAATGACTAAATTGACAATCGAATAGGCGCGACGTACCGTTAGCAACGAGAGCCAAAAACCTCAATCTTTTCGGATTTTCCAGTTTAACGTATTCAGAATCGCACTGAGTGGTATAGAGGCCCCTATTGGGGCATGCTCCTTAGTCACTTTATAAGCTGACTCTTGACTGTAAACTGGTTCCGTCGCCAATGGACCTACACTCTTCATGTGTTGCCTTTAGATCCATTAACGAGGCAACACAGTTCTGCCACAGTTCCATCAATTGATTAGACTGCAATTACTGAGTATAATGTCTGGCTATAAATAGGGCACATTATACGTCAAGGATACGAGATACATCGCATTGAAAATATTCACCCTAACAGCCATAATACTAAAATAGTATTATTTTAATTTTTCAGAATCGCATCGAGTGGAACAGTGGCCACTATTTGGGCATGCTCTTTAGTCACTTTATAAGCTGACTCTTGACTGTAAACTGGTTTCATCGCCAATGGACCTACACTGTTCAGGTGTTGCTTTTAGATCCATAGTGGCCTCTGTTCCACTCGTTGCGATTCTGAAAAATTAAAATAATACCATTTTAGTATTATGGCTGTTAGGGTGAATATTTGCAATGCGAGTTTAACGTATTGTTGAATTATGCAGCAAATTTCGCCCCTGCATAGTGATAACCTGTCCAAATGCACAGTCTGCGCATATGGTAGAATCAGGCCTGCAACTACTACTTGCCCTGATCCCTAGTGGGGCGTAGCGCGCCAATTACTCCCATGTGGCTTAGTTGACGTTTCGTTAGCATAAACTGGTTTCGGATGATGCACGTTTCTAGTATGAACCTCCTGATCATTTAGTCGCATACCTTGGACAAATCAGGCAAGGTTGTGGCGAGGTATGATCACGAGACAGCCAGAAATTACTCGTGGTCGTGACTCGTAATCGGGTGCGAATGTCAATACGCACCTCACCCCAGTCTTCCTTTCTCGGGAATCTTCGCCGAGTATGCTCACCTCATTCACATCGCGAGAATGTAAATGGTCTATAAAAGGGCAGTTGCGGTGGGTCTATGCGTCGAGAGTGGATTTTCATTCAAGGGGTGAGTGGTTGAAATCATGCCCCGAAAATATATTAAATAAAGAAAAACTATTTAATGGCGACACGACGTCATGACTCCTTCCCCCGCTAAAAGCCCTCTAGCCCACTGGTTTATGCAGGTAATTTTGCCAGACTAATTCATAGTTTATTCTTCATAATTCATATATTCATATTCTTCGATCGCTTAGCAAAGAAATGATACCAGAGTACCATACAGCGTCAACATCACTACCCCACGTTTTATAACGAGTCGATGCGGAACTTCACCTAGTATTCCGCACATAATTCTTAATCCTTACCATCCAACATACACTTCGAAGGCTGAAAATAATCATCAAAGTGGAATTATTCGCATTGAACGAACTCTTAAGTACACAAACTGAAAATTGTAGCAGATTGGAAATTTCTTCATCATTGTGTATGAAGGTCTACGATAAATTGTTTGTTTTCGAGTAGAGTAAATATCCCAGTTGATTGGAACTTCTCTCAATATTGTGTGCAGTATCCGAGCTCTCTCTAGAAACGAGTTCGTCCACCATCCCGAACACGACAATGTACTGACATTTGGTGCTACTGCAAAGTTGTGTGCTGCTGGCGGCCCATATTACTGTTCGTATGTAGTATGACAAGGATTTGTCGTGAACTGATAGTCATCACAATTGCAATCTGCATCAATGAAATCGATTTTCGAATGAAAACCATTCAATACGCAAGTATGCTACACATACGAGTGCAATTGCTGCATGAATAGTTCTTATAGAAATTCAGGGAGGCCATAAAAATTTCAGGGGCAGTTGACAATTGCTGCGTTTTATTCAACAGTTCAGATCAGGGCAGAACAGCTATTGCACGTATTACACTAACAATATTTTTCTGGAGAACTCTCGATAAGCAGCTGGTTCAGGATTTTTGCTCTGAAGGCGAATTCGTAAGGTTGAAATATTCGAATTCACCGCGGGCAATGCAGTTCTCTTATACAGTTTGGGAAGCACATAGAGCTCATTTCATCACAATAAAGTGTTGATTTTGTGTAATTATACGCAATATTAAATACATATGTAGATTGTATCTGTACTAAGGATTTAAATTTCTCTTCAAATTTAAGTTGACGATTGAATGCTAAATAAACCAAGACACACTTCAAGCAAAAACACGCTCCTTTTTCCTCTTCGCTTCTCTAATAATGTTCTATATCTTTTTTTCGAACCAGTTATTCTGCTCTGATCTAGACTGTTAAATAAAACACAGCAAATTACGCGAAGATACTTTGTAACTTACACCTGCTTCGTAAGCGTTTTAAACGTAGTGGTCAATCCTGATGATTGCTATAGTAAGGCTAAGAAAAATCGTCAGCCACTGTCTTTTAAACAAATTGGATTAACATACGACAACTACAAAGCACGTATTCTGTTCTGGAACAGAACAACTTCATTCAACCTCTGGTACATGGGACGCGTATACGCGATCTCGTAATAGCCCGTGTCGCGTAAACGCGATTACTGTTTACACGTAAGTTGGGTAAGCGCATTTAAACCGAAGCACTAGTCGCGTCGACGTCTTAAATGTTACGAGCTGTTGTGTACCCGTTTGCTGTTTAGACGGGACGGGTATCGCGTATTTATCACACACGACGCATTTACGTGTCTCGTGTATTAGAAGCTTTACGCTAAAAAATAGTCCGCGATGGTTTTCGATGAAGATCTGGTGGTCGCTCTATTCGCAGTTAAAAAGTTTGATGGGGCTGACAATATGATTTCTGCATTAATTATTATTTATTTTTTTAATTGCGATGAATGGTGCAAACTATTAGAGAAGGTACCTATTACAGGACCCCTAATGAAAATGCTAATGATTTTATCGACTACATATCAACAGTTTAATAATCTTACGATGCAGGCCCATACGAATTTAGACATCTTGGAACCAAACACCACTGTTGAATATTGTTAAGGATAAAGAATTAACAAAGGTCACTGCCACTTCAGCTTCTCTAATCGATCCTATAGTGTCCTCAATGAACCCATCCTCTCATAACTTCAATTTCAAATTAATTGACCAAGAAGAGCTGGACCATAAAATTGCAATACTAAACATAAGAGTATTTCCTGTGCTTAAAAAAAAATACAAAGTATCTACACTGCATGCAGATACATCGGAACATGGATATGACTACCGACTGCGTGGAACCTGTTGTGTTGAAGATATCGACGTAACTTTTATAAAGATCCCAGTACGTATAGTTATACTGGATGAAATCATTCGAAAAAACACGTCCCACGCTTTGGGTAGGCATAAGACATATCCATGTACCCATGTATCTGGTGGCAGTGTAGATACTCGTCATAAATTCTGCTTTGCTTTGTCCTGTCCGCTCGGGCTCCTTTCTCTCGCGGGATCGTTTCGTTTTCGTTTGCATCGCGTGTGTGCAATATTCACCTCCTCTCGTGCACCCTGTTCCATCTACCCGTTCGGTACAGTTTGCAGACTGCAGCCTATCGACATTTCTCTGAGTAAGTTTCTGCTAATCGCAATCACGCTTCCCACCATCTTTTCCCAATCGGACGTGTATTGTGTTTGTGTATCTATTGCAAAATCGCTCCCACACTATCCGCCTTATCCCGCCCCTTTAATCAACAGTCCGGGTCCGGCACACACAATCCGTTTCCCAAGTAACGCGTGCGACTCTATGCGATTGTGTCCGGCAAACAGAAAGGGAAACTAACAAAAGTAAACAAAACATTCCAACACACGCACAAAGAGAATGCACAAGAAAAATTTTGGAATTTTTGCCGAAGGGGGGGGGGCATTTGATCTTCTGCAGACCTCTGAATGCACATCATGTCACGATGAGCTGCCCGGAACTATAACATCCTGCGACGAATATTTCTCTATTTCGGGGCTTGGGAGATTTTAACTCGCGCAGTACGATTCCACCATTTTGTTTTACGAGATGTTTATTGCACGTGTGGTGGGGGCCCACATTGCGGGCCAGTCAGACCTCAAATCGCCGCCATTGCAAATGCACAACCACAGTTGCTGGATCACCAGATTTGGATAGAATGAACTTCATCCGCGATGGCTCTCGCTCTCTATCTTCGGGGGCGGGAACTATGTAATGTACACACTCTCAAATTGCGTCTGCGCATGTCCAAATGTTAGTCGAACTGACTACTTGCTACTTTTTCTGGGACCCTATTGATTCAGATATGTAGTACAACGCGCGCTATTTCATTTGTTTGGATTCCAGCCATTTTAAACATTTTGGAATTTTTGCAGAAGGGGGGCATTTGATCTTCTGCAGACTTCTGAATGTACATCATAACATATAACATCCTGTGAGGAATATTTCTTTATTTCGGGGGTTGAGAGATTCTAACTCGCCTAGTATAAATCCGCCATTTTGTTCTATTTGTTTATTGCACGTGTGGTGGGGGCCCACATTGTGGACCAGTCAGACCTCAAATCGCCTCCATTGCAAATGCACAAACACAGTCGCTGGATCACCCGATTTGGCTCGAATGAGCTTCATCCGCTCTCGCTCATCTTCGGGGGGCGGGAACTATGTACACTCTCTCAAATTGCGTCTGCGCATATCCAAATGTTAGTCGAACTGACTACTTGCTACTTTTTCTGGGACCCTAGTGATTCAGATAGTACAACACGGGCTATTTTTTTAAATGATGAATGGGAATTGGCGGAAATTGAAGGTCATTGAAAGTCCTTGGACGTCCTTGACCTAAATAATGAGTAAAAATGGAATTTCATTCATTGTGACCTCAGATTGGGTCTATGCATGTGCATGTCGGGAGTGTACAATTTGTTTAATGAAATGATGAGAATGAAAATTATATGAATGAATGAGAGGAGGAGGTCCGCTGCCCTGAGCGAAATTTCGCATGCATTCAGAGACCATAAATTGCGTGTGAGCATGTCGAGCGAGGAGAGCAGACGACTTCTTGCGACGTGTTCTGGGGGCCTAGTCAAGTTAGGTAGTACGGAACGTACTCTATATTTTTGAGGATTTTGAATGTATGGTATGGTGTGTATGCAGGAGTTTTGATTATGGCGTCGCGTCGTCGCGTTGACTGAGAGCGTGGGACAGAGAGCACAGAGACCGCCTTTTCACCCGTACACTATGTTATTTCTTGCCGTCCACAACGTCAACCTTTATCGCTATTAAATCAACATCCCAACATGTACACACAGGATCCCCGCAAGCGCGCCGCCCGCGCGGATCTACAAGCAACAGCCATGCACAATGACCACTTCACTCAAACGACATGCACAACCAGAAAAGAAAAATTTTCAATTGGCTTGTTTCCTCTTCTGACCCCCGAGTAGAAAAACAGACATTTCGTGTGACGGACAGATTTTTAGGATGACCCCCAGATATACGACATATCCATGTCGAAACGAATTGAAGTTCAAATAAAACATAAAAGTTAGAGTAAGCAGGCTGAGTAATGACTTAGTTGATTTCAAACATCTGGTTGATATCGTTGCATCTACCAAAACTAAATCAACGACTCTGAAGAAAGTTCGTACAAAACATCAATCATGGATTAATTCTGAAATAGCTGAGTAAATTAAAAAGAAGAATATTGCTTATAAAAATATAAACTCGACCCAACTAGTGAAAGCAAAAAAACAGCTTATATATCTTAAAAACAAAGCTCCAAAACTTGTCCACGAAGCCAAGGCAAATTCTGTTAATAGTCAATGTGTGAATGCGTCCGGTAACAGTAGAAAACTTCAGCAAATAATTAACAGCGAACTACGAGTAATTGCCAACCCTGGACATAGGAGCGAAACCGATACCACACTTTCAGTAAGTGACATTAATCAGTTCTTCGCATCAGTTGCAGAAAAAACTCAGCAAGGCAACTCATCTCCGATTGAAGGAAGATGTCCAAAAATTTCAAATAAACGAACAATATTTCCTGAACCTATTAGCATAGAGGAAGTAACCTATCTAATATATCGGCTGGGTTTGATGATATCAAAACAGTGAACTTCGACTGGTTTGCGAGGTAATTTCTTCACTATTATGTCAAATTGTTAATCTTAGTGAAGGCACATTTCCTGATGTGTAAAAAATTTCGAAAATCAAACCAATTTTAAAAAATAGAGATCCTAATGATCCATCAAATATTAGACACATTGCGTTATGCAGCGTATTTAGCAATCTATTTGAAAAGGTGGTGAATACCAAAATTGTTCGTTTCATAATTGAGACTATTGGATTTAATAAACAACAATATGGCTTTTTACTCGAAAGTAACACAACTGCTGCGCTTACAGATGCACTTCATTTTACAACCTCTGAACTTGATAGTTCAAAATATGCGAAGACCATATTTATTGACTTGTGCAAAGCCCTTGACACTGTCAATCATGCAGTCCTTTTTGAAGCCCTCTATGAACAAAAGATAGGCCAATTATCACTGATTTCCATAATAAGATAAACGGCGGAGTGATAATGAATACAACAGGGGTTCCACAGGGTTCTATTTCAGGGCCTACATTACATCTGCTTTACGTGAATAATCTAGTCGCGCACGCCTTACCGCCAAGTATGTGACTTATGCAGATGATATTCTTCTGCTTTATTCTCATTTGGGGAAAAATGGTGCCGAACAAGTTATCAATCATGATATGAAAATCTGTCAACAGTGGCTTCAACAACAACAAAAAATTAGAACTAAACATAAAAAAAACTCGTTCCATGCCTTTTAAGCAAAGAAACAAAGCCGATGTCGAGGTTGATCTGCCCTAAATCGAGTATACTTGTCTCTACACCCATTCCCTTTTGTTTCTCTGCGAAATGATGACTGGAACATTTAAAACTCCTGATTCTATGAATGATAGTGTCAAAGCCAAACTGATCCAATAATCCCTGTAAAAAAACTGGTGATTTTACTCCCTGATTAGCTTACGTCGCGCACACAACAGACTAAACTATTTAGTTATCGCTGTGTGCACGGTCTCATAAGCCACTGTGTGTTCCATTTTTCTGACTAAACTATGTATTTAGCTTTTGTGCGAACTAAAAAGTTCGCCATGTACATAAGCTCTAAAACAAAGTTTTTGCATGCGGGACGATCCTGGAAAGTATGAAAGTATGCCGTGCCCATCCTCATTTTCTTGAGCTCAGTAGTAGTCGTACCGTTAAATTTTATAATTCATTTGTATCCAGAATAACACGAATGTGGAACAACCTACAATTTTTCGTTTTCCCCTGCAGTTATGATCTGCAAGCGTTTAAACGAAACGTACACCGGTACTTCATTCAAACTCTACCCATACCAGCCCCAATACCCTAATTTCCTTCCTGCCAAGGCTGTGCTCTCGCATCAAAGAGTATCCCCTAAGTTTTAGCATGAACATAAATAAAAACCAGGCCGAAGCAAAGCCTCGGCCCGGAGTCCGAAGCGTATATACCCTAGACTTGCACAGACCTAGTGGTGACACCAAAAGTACCAATTGGTAACGACCATATGCATTAAAAGTGAGTTTCCTATATGACCAGTTTATAGAAGAGGTTGGCAATCATTCAGGGAGATCTTGACCATTCTCAAAATCAACTAACTAACCCATTCTACAAATATTTGTCGAATTTTTCAAGTCGCTAGCTTCATTCCATCGGAAATTATTGCTTATTTGAAGTCTCACTTGTAGGGGAGGTAGGGGTTCCTTGGGTCGGATCTTGCCCATCATTGCCACCAACCAATTAGATCACCCTACAAACATACAAACAAAATTTTAAGTCTCTAGCTTCACTCTATCGACAGTTATGGCTTATTTGAAGTTTCATTTGTAGGGGAAGTAGGGGTTTCATTGGTCGGATTTTACGTATTTTCAATATTAGCCAACTGGATCCTACTACAAACATTTGGCCAAAATTGGAAGTCGCTAGCTTTATTTTGACGTAAGCTATCGCTTATTTTAAGTATCATCTCTAGGGGAGGTAGGGGTTCCTTAGGTCGGATCTAACCCATCTTTAATGCCAACTAACTCAATCTCATTTTAAACATTTGACCAAAATTTCAAGTCGCTGGCATCATTCTATCAAAAGTAATCGCTTATTTGAAGTTTCATTTGTAGAGGAGGTAGGGGTTTCTTGGGTGGGATCTTGCCCATTTTCAATACCAACTAATAAAACCTTACTACCAACATTCTACCAAATTTTCAATTCGCTAGTGTCATTATATCGAAAGTTATCGTAATTAAAATAATATTTAATTTTTTGAATTTTGTAGGGGAGGTAGGCGTTCGTTTAATCTGATTATGCCCAACTTACCAAAACAAAAGCAGCTTCTAACTTCAGGGTTACATGCCAAAAATCAAATGTCTACGTCAATTGGTTCAAGAGTTATGGACAAAAAACCTGAAAATTAGGGTAGTACAGGGCTCTTTGTAAGAAAATTACCGTTAGTTTTCAACTGATCGATTTTATTTTTCCAGGAGAGTATCAGATTACCATCGCAAGCAGTCTACCAAAGCTAGAGCTTTTCATGTTTATTTAATCGGGAGTTATAGATACATTTATTTATTTTACATATGTAGGGGAGGTAGGCATTCTCTTAGCCTGATCATGCCCATTTTCAATACCAACCAACTAGATCATACCTCCAACATTTGACCAAAATTTCAAGGCTCTAGCTTCATTCTATCGAAAGTTATCGTGCGAACGGACAGACAGACAGACAGACATGGCTAAATCGAATCAGGAGGTGACCTTGATCATTTATATATATACATTGCTATACCTACGGAGCCTCCTTTAAGGTGTTACATATTTCCGTCGTGACAAAAACAATATACCCTATACTAAAAGTCTAGGGTATAAAAAAGTCTACATTCCTCCGCATTCGACATATTTTCGAGTATTTCTACACCCTTCACGCATGTGATAGGATATTACATATGTATATACTTTGTCATGAAGTTTTCAACGCAGAGAAGGAATCATCTCCGACCATATAAACTATATATTCTCGGTTAGTATGAAGAGGCGATTCGATTAAGTTTTGTCCATCTGTCTGTCAGGTTTTATGCAAACTAGTTTCTCAGTTTTGAAGCTATCAAGCCGAAATTTTGCACAAAGCCTTCTTTCTGTTGTATGCAGTATATACATATGTCAAAACCAATGAAATTGGAACAATCAAAGCAGCATCGAAGTCCTTTACCACCAGAAAACTCGAGAAGTTCAGCGTAGTATGCGAAGGGATTATGCGAATTCCCTTCTAGTGCTTGCTTTTCTCCGGGATTCTATATGGGCGGTCTTACCCAAGAGACGCATCCCTGTAAAGCTTGTGACTATTTTTAAGGCATTCTATGATGGCGCAAAATGTCGTGTTTTGCATAAAGACAAGGTGTCGGGGTACCTTGAGAATCGCAGGGGTGCATCCTCCTACCCATACTATTTCTCATAGTGATCGGCGATGTGATGCATGCAGCCCTACCCGGACTAGACAGAGGAATTCAATGGACTTTAACATCATGTCTACAACTTCTTGAGTAGGTTGACGACATTTGCCTACACTCCCACAAAATCGTTGATCTGTCCGTAAAGGCATTAGATCTTGAGCAGGAGGCTAGCAAGTTTGGGCTCAACATTAATACCAAAAAGACCAAAGTGTTTAGCGCGTCATTGCGAAAAAGAAATCCTCCACTTATTGCCATCAATATTAATGGGCAGCCTGTGGAGAAGGTGGACAACTTTGTCTACCTGGGTAACATAGTTGCCGAAAATGGTGGTACGAAACAGAACACCGCTCGTCGTATCAACTAAGCTAAATGAGTATACGGCATCTGGCAGAGCTGGTATCTCTGCATTAAGACCAAGCTGGGCCAGGAACAGTGTTATGACTCGTATTGAAACAGGTCTTGTTCGATTGAAGTCTCTTGATTAACTAGCTTACTAACTACTGCTATACAAATACATAGTAGGGTACTACTACAAATATGAGTATGATTTCATAACATATACAACATCTCCCCTTTTATAGACAAAATAAAGATAAACAAGCTAGCCGAAGGTTTGATACTCTTCACGCTTTGTGGTTCATTTGCCTTTTTGAAATTAGTAGTAAAACTTGTTCCGATTTCACTGTTCCTATAAGAGGTATATGAAATAGTTGGCCAATTTCAACCAAATTTAGGAACGTGCCTTAGCAGTCAATACGATTGAATAATATACAATTTCGTAAAGATACCTTCAGAAATAAAAAAAAAATTCTGACAAAAACTTGCTTTTGGGACGGTCGTTCCTATGACAGCTATATGATCGAGGAGTCAGCCAAATTCGGAAATATGATTTCGCTTAAGATACTATTGATTAATGTGAATTTTGAAAACAATACCTTTAGAAATAAAAAAGTTTTTCTCACAAAGACGAATTTTGGACCGGTCGTTCCTATGGCAGCTATATGACATAGTGGTCCGATTTCAACCAAATTCAGGAATGTGATTTAGCTAAAGATACTACTTATTAGTGTGAAATCTAAAAACGATATCTTCAGAAATAAAAAAGTTTTTCTCACAAAGACGAATTTTTGGACCGGTCGTTCCTATGGCAGCTATATGACGTAGTGGTCCGATTCCATTGGTTCCGACATATATACTGCGTGCAATAGAAAGAAGGCTCTGTACAAAATTTCAGCTTGATAGCTTTAAAACTGAGGGACTAGTTTTCATAGAAACAGACGGACAGACGGACAAAGTTTAATCGACTCGTCTCATCATACTGACCAAGAATATATATATATAGTTTATATGGTCGGAGATGCTCCCTTCTGTGTGTTGCAAACTTCATGACAAAGTTAATATACCTCCGTGAAGGGTATAATAAATTCATTATATTTAAACATTATTTATTTTTAAATCAGTTCATTCTTTGGATACTGAATTAAAGGCAGCGTCACCAAGTTGCTTTCCTGAACGCAGGGTCATTGGGCTTTTAACTTGTTCTTGTTCTACTCCGAATTTGATATCCTGATTCAAACATGACTAGTCTAAGATCACATCTCGTATATTCCTACGATACTGATTATTGGTATTATTCTCCTCAATAACGACTGACCTTGGTTCTTTTGCCTTACTAACAACTCTATCCTTTATGTATTAATGTTCTTGCAAATGTACAAGTGCGAATCATTTTCAATTTAAATTGGAATTGTTTGTGACACTTGGTTTAATTCTGCACACCAACTTAGTATGCGTCTGTAGCTTAGCTCGGTAACGCACCAGGCATTTTTTGCTACTCGAAACACGGTCTCTGCGGTTCGCGCCCCGCAACGGGACCAACTATTTTTTATTCTCAAATTCCCTCTGAATTACATACGAAACCACTAAGCTCGGAGAAATTAATTCAGAGGGAATTTGAGAGGCGCGAACCACAGAGACCGTGTTTCGAGTAGCAAAAAATGCCCGGTGCGTTACCGAGCTAAGCTACAGACGCATACTAAGTTGGTGTGCAGAATGAAACCAAGTGTCACAAACAATTCCAATTTAAATTGAAAATGATTCGCACTTGTACATTTGCAAGAACATTAATACATAAAGTAAAATTGCCAGGGAACAAATATCTACACTTCTCACCCTCTCTCCACCCCTCTAGTGAGTTAATATAAGTGCTTCACACCATCTAGACCTCCACGGTCGAGTTTTCAAGTAAAATCACGCCTTCACGGCTTATACAAACAGAATTCTCACACTTTCGTGGTCGTCTTGCACATGGATAGCTGCAAAGATGCAAGACCTGATGAGTGCTACTATCCAGCTCGGAGAAATTAATTCAGAGGGAATTTGAGAATAAAAAATAGTTGGTCCCGTTGCGGGGCGCGAACCGCAGAGACCGTGTTTCGAGTAGCAAAAAATGCCCGGTGCGTTACCGAGCTAAGCTACAGACGCATACTAAGTTGGTGTGCAGAATGAAACCAAGTGTCACAAACAATTCCAATTTAAACTCTATCCTTCCTCCATTTATCAGTCCGAAATTTTTTAAACAATACTGATGTTTTCGCCTTTATTTCTAATCTTTTTTTCGCATGTTGGTTATAAGTTTCTTTCATTTTTTCTTGGTAATCCCTCACATATTTTTTGTACATTTCTTCATTAATGAGACTAGGCTTAAGTTGCACCTTACTAGAAGGAATGCTAGTGTTCAATTTTCTTGACATTAACAGTTGCGATGGCGAATACAGTAATTGTGAAGTTGTTCTTAAACTTAACAATCCAAGATACGGATCTGTTTTAGATTCTTCACATTTACTTAACATTTTTTTAACTGTCTGTATTGATCTTTCCACTAACCCATTTGACTGCGGGTGATGAGAACTACTTGTTACATAATGCCCCATTTCGCTAAAAATTCTCTGAATTCCTTTGATACGAATTGTGGACCATTATCAGACTTCAAAGTTTTAGAAATCCCGTGATGAGAAAATATCGACCTTAACTCAAGTATTACATTACTACTATCCGGTGAGCGTAACTTAGCGACTTCTATGTACTTCGAATAGTAGTCAACTACCATTAAATATAATTCTTTTTTCCATTCGAAAAGATCGCAACCAAGTTTTTCAAATGGTAATTCGGGTAATTCATGTGGCCTCAATTCCTGCCTTTGATTTGATCGTTGATATTTTTGGGATGTTTGACATGACTGTACCATGACTTCAATATCATGATTCATCCTTGGCCAGAAAACTAAACCCCGTGCACGTTTTTTACACTTCTCTATACCAAGATGTTCATCATGAATATACTTTAAGATCTGTGACTTCCATGACTGTGGTGTGACAATAGATTGATTCTTAAAGACAATATTATCAATAACATGAAGTTCATTTCTGTAATTCCAAAATGACTTTACTTCCTCATTGACTTTGTTTTTGCACTGTGGCCATTCGCCAGTACTAAAACGAATTAGCTGCTGATGTGTAGCATCTTTTAAAGTAGCTTGTCTAATTTCTGTTAGTTTAGTATCCGACACTGCCAGATTCGTTTTTAACAGACCAACATGTATTTGAATTTCATTATTCAAATTACTTTTTTCCTTACATGCAAGTGGAGCCCTGGATTAGGTCTGTTCCTAAAACCGGTCCACCGGTTTAAAACCGGTCTTCTGTTAGGACCGGTCCCGAGATTCCCAAAAACCGGTTTCGAAAAAACCGAATCATTAAAAAAACCTTCTTATGGTCAAAAAAAACCGGTTTAAAACCGACTCATTAAAAAACCGATTTACCAAAAGACCGACCGAAAACCGACTTGTTAAAAAGACTCATTAAAAAACCGATTCACCAAAAGACCGACCGAAAACCGACTTGTTAAAAAGACTCATTAAAAGACCGATTCACCAAAAAACCGACCGAAAACCGACTTGTTAAAAACCGACCGACTCGGACGAGTTAAAAACCGACTTATTAATTAAGGATGTAAAGAGATTAGATTTCGTCATTGCCATGACGAAAAAAACTCATGCTATTCAGCAATTTTTAGTATCACGAAAAGTCTTTAGAGCTTATTCTAAATTTATGCTAGAAAGACATCAGATGCCTGCAAAGGTTCTTCCTGGACTTTGCCCTACAAGATGGTGGAGTGAACTTCCTCCAAACCATGCCATCATAAGCGATATCAAATATTTACGCGAATTTCTCGCGGTATATGATAATGGCAGTAAATTGAATTTACTGCCTTCTAGAAACGATATAAAGTTTCTTAAATTGTATACGGCTACTTTAGACCCACTGGATGAGCTAACGCAGAACATGTCTTCTGAGCAATATGTCACAGCCAGCTCTATTTTGCCTATTGTTTATCTGATCGATAACATCTTTAGGAGGTCGACATTAGATACAGGAGGGCATGCAACATCTGGCGGTATAGCCGTAAATACAGAGCCATTTGTTCTGGAAGATGATGAAGGAGAAGGAAGCACAGATGAGGTAAATTAATTCGCATAGATAACGTAGCTACATATTATACTGCATCAATTTCAGGATATTTTAAAATACTATCCAGTCATCCTTGAGTGCATAGTTAAAAAACTGCACAAAAGGTATGATCCGGACAGTAGTTTCACCGCTCAGGGGCGAGCTGTTGACAGGAGTAGTGCCGAAAAATGCCATGCATTTCTTGTGAGGTGCTCATTTCTTGATCCTCGATTCAAACGGGACTTGAAAGAAGTCGACATTTGCATGGTGAAAGATCAAATTGCGGACGAGTTGGCTCAATGGAGACAACAAAGTATGTCGACTTTGCGAATTAAACAAATGAATTTTATAGTCAGTTAATATTTTATCGAAAATTCACTATTATTTTGTTTTGCAGATGTCGGCTCATTGAGCACATCAGACACTGGCGAAAATCCAGCGAAAAATCAAAAGGGGCTGGCTGGAATCTTTGCAAAACTGTCTGGATCCATGCAAACTTCATCCTCTCATGCATTAGGTGAACAGGAGCTCTATTCCAGTTCTCGCTTTCGCTAAAGTGTTTAAAATTGCTATAATGCTAAAACTAAAATGTTATCCGAAATTTTAGCGTCTTCGCTAAATTCCTATTCTAGATTTCAGTTCGCTAAAAATCTCTAAGCTAAATTTTATATTTTTATCCACCGCTAATTTTAAATGTCAAATATTAGAATTAATCGATGACAATGTCAGAGTTTTTGTGCATTTCAGTTATAAGAACATTATTTACCAAAAAGAGATTTGTTTTTGATTTGTAAAATGAGTGCATTACGGCAAAACCTCGTTTTGCCGTTTGCACGTCGAAATATAAGAAACAGTCTTCGAAAAAAGAGGAAATGCTTGCGTGAATCGACAGATCCATTCGACAATTCTGATGAAAGATTTGTTGAAATTTTTAGATTTAGAAAACAAATGTGTAAGAAAATTTTTGCTGAAATTAATCCATACATGAAAGGAAGAATAAAGAGTTTCGGTATTTCCAAAATGTTACGATTCTTAGTAGCTTTGCGATTCTTTGCCCAAGGTAACTTTTGTTTAGTTATTTCGTCATGGTGTTAAACGTTTTATTCTTTAAATGTAGGAAGTTATCAGCTTTCGGTTGGGCAAGATCTGTTACTAAACGTCTCCCAAAGCGTTGTAAGCCGGTGTGTCCGTGAAGTTGCGGATACTATGGATAAATATCTTTTAGGGAAATATGTTAAGTTTCCATCAACTCGAGAAGAAATACTGATATGCAAGGAAAAGTACGTTTCCTCATCCGATGCATAAAAACATACTTTACTAGCTAACTTTTACTTTCCAAAGGTTTTATGAAAAGTTCCGCTTTCCAGGCATTATAGGAGCAATTGATGGAACACATGTTAAAATAAGAGCACCGCCGAAAAATATTGAACATTTGTATGTGTGCAGGAAAGGAGGGCATTCCATAAATGTTCAAGTAGTAAGACTAACTAATATAGTTTTACTCAGCCATTAAGGTTTCAAATTGTTAATATTCTTGAAGGTATATGATTACAATCTACGAATCTAATATTCGTAGATTGTAACGCACGCTTTGGTGGGACGGCACATGATGCATCCGTTTGGAGAGCAAGTGCTTTAAAAGTTTTACTGGAGAATCGTTATTCAAATGGAGAACGAAACTTTTGGCTTTTGGGTAATTAGAATAATTCTAACTAATCTGCAATGAATTTTAATAGAATATTCCCTTTTAAAGGTGACAGTGGGTATCCACAACTTCCATTTTTAATGACGCCGATGCAAGGTAATAATTTGTCTGATGCTGAGGAAAACTACAGCAAGCAGCATCGAAAATCAAGAAACTGTGTTGAACGGTGCATTGGTGTACTAAAATCAAGATTTCGTTGCCTGCTAAAAGAGAGAGTTCTAATGAACGACTCCATAGTAGCGGGGAAAATAATTAATGCTTGCATTATTCTGCATAATAATTTGATTATTAATTATGGCAACTACGGAGATGCCAATGCAGAGTATGAAGATTCTCCAATTGAAGATGAAGAAAATAGTTAATTGTACACGACTCCGCAGGGATCCGCTTCCAGACATAGTCTTATAGAAACGTATTTTAGTTCTTAAGTTTTTTCAGCATATTATAAACTTTTTTTTTTCATTTTGAAATAGCGTAAAAAATATAAATAAAAGAAATGGATTCAATCAACTTAATACTTATATGTATTTCAATTTAATGATTGACACATAACATGAACACATAAATAGACAATAATACCTAAAATTAATTCTCAACTAGTTTTTCAATACGTTTTGACAGTAAATTTATCGACGTATTTTTTTCTCGTTCTATCGAATTTTGAACTTCCAATAGTTCATTTCTTTTTTCCAAAATATCGCTTTTCCTTCGCTTTTCGGCTAACTTTGCTTGCTCAATTTCGATTTTCTTTTCCTCTAGACGTAGCATTTTACTGCTTGTTTCTTCTAAGGAAGGATTCTTCCTGCGAGGAGGCTGCCCAATTCGCGGGGCCTAGTATATCTTTCTTCCATCGGTGGTTCAGGCGATTCCGTCCTATTCACGATACGTTCTTCGATGAACTGAAAATAAAAAAAGATTCACAATAAAAACTTAAGTCAAATGTAGTACTTTTTTAAACGGACCTCAACATCTTCATTAAAAGCCTCGAACATATTCACAGAATGGATTTCTCCCGATCTCCTTTGTGATAGTTTATAGGAACAAGTTGTATTAATTAAAACTAAAGGGGAGCTGTAAACTACGCACCAGTGGTTCGCCAACTACCTCTTGCCCGACAATTGCAAACGTTGGCATTACGCCGATAATCCTTTCGTCCATATCGGGCAGTTCTTTTCCCGATATGTTGCCATTTACGATGCTCCTCTCCATTGCATTTTTTAGGTCCTGGGATTTTCGCTTCGTTTTACTCCTTATAATAAAAATGTTAAATTAATCTAATTTCCCTCAAACGTTTTCTAATGAATACCTCATATTCATCCAGGCTTTTTCCATCCATCACCATTTTCTCCGCTCCGCCGCAGGCATTAAGCCTGATAGATAGCAAAGTCCACTGGTCCTTGAGACTTTTGCTTCCAGTATCATTCACAAAACTGCATAATTGTATAAATTTAGTCTTAATAAAATGAAAATTAAACAACTCCTTTTACCGGTCGCGTGCGAATTCCGGGTGGTCTTCTAAATATTGAATCAGCATAAACTTCTGCTCCTTTGTTATTCGCTTTCCTCGAGATTCCATTTTCTGTAATTTAATACATATTTAATTTAAAATAAAATACCTTCTAATGTAATATTATAAAAGTTTTACCTTTCAGTTTTTTGTTTAGCGCCGAAATTTACTTGCCTCTAAATTTACCCAATTTTAACGATTTTATAGCTGACAGAATATGACTGGAATGCAAATTTCGCTAAAATTTAATTGTCAAAGCCAACTTATTTTTTATCCGATTCATGTTGTTCATCGCTAAAATTTATCACCGAAATGAATCAAATTAAGCGATGTGTTTAGAGCCAGAATAGGAAATTAGTCTAAAATTCGCTAAAAACCATTTAGTAAATTTTAGCGCTAGAGTTTTAGCGATAGTGAGAACTGGAATAGGGCTCCAGGAATCAACTGAAAACGACCAATCAAGGCAAGAGGTTGAGGACTATGCAGCAGTACCTGCGCTTCACAAAGACGATGATCCATTGCAATGGTGGCAAAGGCACGAATCTTCTTTTCCAAGTCTGGCAAGATTAGCTAGAAAATATTTGGCAGTTCCTGCGACCAGTACTCCTTCAGAACGGCTGTTTAGCCACGCCGGTCATGTAATGACAGATACGAGACACTGTCTTAGCGGACAACATGCGGAGATGCAGATTTTTAAAAAAATGAATAGTGATATAGTACCTATTCCCCAATAATATTTAATTTATGTACGTGTTTACCTAGAAATAGTACAGGGTGGCGCAAAATTAATCATCCAATTTTGTTTTTGAATAACTTTTTTTCTTAATAAAAAAAAATGATTTTGAGTGATGGAAATCTTTATTTGAACCTTTACAATTTTTTCTGTTAAGTGGAAAAGATGATATCCATCAAAAAACTGGGGCTGCCCACCCCAGAATGACCACCCTTTTTTCATGGGGACATACTCGTCCGATCGGGCTGATTCGAACTATAAGGTAATTTTGGGTCGCTGTTTCCAAATCTGAAGTCAAAAAAGAAAGAAAAAAAAATTTTGAGGTTGCCCACCCCAGAATGACCACCCTGTTTTCATGGGGATTGTCCGATAAGTTTGTCATCAGGCTGATAAACTCGCGCTCAGAACTTTCAGTTACATGACACTGTTGTTTTTTCAGAACTTTCAGATTCTCCAGAGCACTGGCTGCTGGCGAGTGACTGACGCAATGCTTCATCAAAATTCGCCTAGACGGTGAAGCACCCTCGTCAATCGCTTGAGTCAATCAAACTTTCTATCAATCACCGTCCACGCTTGACATAAAACCGGTCCCTAGACAATCAATCACGCTTGATCCAATCGATTGACGCAAAATTTTGATCAACCGGCTTGATCGTTTAGGGGCTTCTTTAGAATAGAATACTCCTTTAACACCTGTACTACAATATTTAGAATACATGAGTCTCGCCCGCCATATCATAATGCCAATTTTTCTAACAGGTGCACTGATAACCACGTACAGTACACTTTCATATTTTATTACTCACAATCATCAGTTCCGACATTTTTTTCTCAATTCAATTCAACCTTTCAATGGGTATATTGTTCATATCTATTTAACTTTGAACGCATGCCTCTTGTCGACCAAATGTGTGGATATACCACATACCAAATCACACTCAAATCAAAAGCTAAAACCTTTTCTTGAATACTTCCGTCCTGTACTGTCCACACAAAAATACTCCATTTCCTCAACGGTTTTAATTAATAAGTCGGTTTTTAACTCGTCCGAGTCGGTCGGTTTTTAACAAGTCGGTTTTCGGTCGGTCTTTTGGTCAATGGGTTTTTTAATGAGTCTTTTTAACAAGTCGGTTTTCGGTCGGTCCTTTCGTGAATCGGTTTTTTAATGAGTCTTTTTAACAAGTCGGTTTTCGGTCGGTATTTTGGTGAATCGGTTTTTTAATGAGTCGGTTTTAAACCGGTTTTTTTGGACCATAAGAAGGTTTTTTTAATGATTCGGTTGACCGCTAGGAAAACCGGTTTTCATAAAAACCTAAAACCGGTCTACAAATCTTAGGACCGAACAGGTCTACCCTGGATAACGTGTCAGCCACGATTAAATTCTTACCTGGCTTATACACAACTTCCATGTCATATGCTTGCAATAGAAGCATCATTTGTTGAAGTCTAGGAGGCACATTGGCTAAAGGCTTTTTAAATAATGGCACCAATGGTTTATGATCAGTTTCACATGGAAAGTTTCCGTAAGAGTTACATGCCAGAAAGCTGCAAGTTTTCATCAACTCGTCTATTCGTCGAACTCTAACGTCTTGAATAGATTCTTTTGTGTTTTGCCAGAATCTTGCCTGCCTTGACTTTTTGCAAAATGCAGACAATACATGTAAAATTCACGGCGACAATGAGTCGAAATAGGCGAGACTCAAAAGAATCTATTCAAAAAATCGCAATGCGTACTAGGCGTAAGAATTGCATGGCATGAAACAATATCAAATGATTATCGACGAATCGATACGCAGGCGAAAATAGCAGTGGATAGGTCACACATTGTGGAAGGAAGATAACTGTATTGCTTTACATTCTATGAAATGGAGCCCCATTTCCAACCGAGGCCGACAGGGGGTCCTAAAATCAGATGGCGTCGATGTATGGCAAAAGAGTGTAATACGTTGGGTAAGTCGTTTGGGGAGTTGCACCCTATTTCCCAGAACAGAGTACGATGGTGCGCTATGTCCCACTTATATAGCAAAGTGGGAAGGAAGTTACGTGTCAAATCGTTGAATCACGTGACAAGTCATTTTGAAAAGACTTATGCTCGCAACTCTGGTTTGAACACAGCACAATATACCGTTAGTCCTGTGGATGACTTTATTTGCTGCCAATGTTTGGGGATCTACATACCGAATTTGGTTAAGACCGGATCACGAGAAATGCTCGGACTAACGCACAAATGCACAAACAAATAAACGCATGGCATTGATCATTGATTTCTGATCCACGTTCTATTGTGCTGCTTAGATAGAGGCATTTTAAGTGCATATTTAGAATTAACCAACTCGAGCAAAGATTTCTTAATTTTTGTTATTTTTGTATGTTCATTTCAAATCTAAACTGCGTTTTCCTCAACGTTAGAAAAAAAGTTAGTACTGACGACTAATCCCCTCCCCCCATCGACGAAAAACTATCTACGCTACTGGATGCATTTGTGGCGGCTTCATTTACTCATGTAGAGACAAATTGACATTTCATTTAATATTTTCATTTCACTTAATACGTTTATCTTGCCTCAAAGGAGACAACAGACTTAAAAGTCGTAAAATAATTGACACTCGCAGTCGACTAATCCGTTATTTCCTTATATATTCTTATCAGTTGAGTGTCACTTTGCACTACTCGTATATGCAGGGGACAATTGTTTATTGATAGAGCACTTTGTGACTTCCTGATATTCAAGTGAATTAAAGTGATGTTAATAGGCGATCAAACATTTATGTGATCATCCGTCTCTCAGTCAGCCAATCTGTTCTATTCGGAAACATCTAGTTGCCAGCTTTCCGACGACATCATATTACAAGCAATAATGTCCGATATAAATATTAGGAGGTAACAAATTAGTGACAAGCACATGTGTCACCCCGTCCTGACCACTATACTAAGTCCATCCATCCGACTATAATGTGAGTCACCATTCAGATTCGAATTATGTCGAGGATATGGGAAACAGGATATTACCAGGGCATTTCCTGAAACGTGTGCTACTTTCTACTACCTCGAAACACGACATTATTTGTGTCCCTGGATCAGCATCGAATCCGGAGTAGCCAAAATATAATCTTGTAGGAGAATCGCCGCTTAATAAATTGATACCGTATGTGAGCTCGTGTCCTTGTTACAAAGGTCGACGACAGCAACGATGAAGAGTTCGTAAAATAAATTTTTATTAGCGTAAACAAAAGTGGCGCCCATATTCACATCCTGACTACGTCGAGAAAAAAACAGCACTTTTGCGTCGTATTGACATTACATTCGGCGAGTGTGGACCGTTCGAACAACAGACTCGTTCAGTCCTTTCGTTTTTGGGCTCAGATCCGTTTATGTTTCTGGCGAATATTCTGCACAGCACACACACTTGATATTTATGGCTGCCCATAAAAATATGGTTGGTGTTCTGCCGCTGCCACTGGTCGGAGACAGGACTAGTGGCTGTGCTAGCTTGTCGACATGGCAAATGTAATAACGGTCGATCGGTTTAGATGGATATTTAGTGCATTTAATGGAATTGATATTGGAAAATTCCCCTGACCATTTATTCCCAATCCCGAAGCGATTCACTTTTCAGTTAACGTCAGCGTTGGTAGCATCATCAGTAACGGCCACGACAGGATGGCAACGTTGTTGTGGCCAACGGGCGAACATCGACGGAATGTCATACTGTAAGCATGTGGGAGGGTGTAAATGTTGCGAATAATTTGATTTCTATATATGGGCAGCCGTCAGTTTGCATGGAAATTCGTTTGGCCAACATGGGAAATGGATATTATTTGATACTTGAGTGGACATTTCAGCCGCTACAAATGGGATTATGGCGAGTATACGCGGATAGGGTTTTGGTGGTCGGAAAAAAGTGGAATAGCATTTAAACTGAATTTGAAGTCGAATAATACATTTTACACAGGAAATAAATCTACAATAACTGGAAATAAAAAGTCCCACGAAAATTAATTTGATATGGATATGGACATTTTGCATATGTAAGTACATACACAAATACGAGTATTAATGGGTGTAAATGTAAAGGGATGTTGAATTGTTTGAAGTATAACTCCATTTGGGTTGTTTGCTGATTTAATTTACTATTTAATTTTCAAAGTGGACATTGTCAAGAAGAACTTCCCTCGAATAAATCCCAAAAATATATTAGTGTGTTCGCCCTTATATTACGACTCCTATAAAACGTGATTGACATTTAGAATGCTACTACAGCGCAAGCTGAACATACCTACTACTTTGCCTTAACCACAGTGGGCCATAAGGCATTATATTCCTACGCACCATTGTACTCGGTTCTGGGCAATAGGATGCAAATTCCTTCACGACTTACCCAGAAACTCACTCTTTCGCCACAGATTGCCGCCATGACTTTCTGGACACCCCCTTGGTGTGCCTTTCATTGGAAGTGGGGTACCACTTCATTTTCATTTCATCGCAGTTATCATCATAGGCGCTGTCATGGTGGGGGAGGTCATTTTTGCCCCCCCCCCCCCCCCGCCCCCCTAAATCTGCCGATTTAGACAGATGAAATTCTGAATCCGCCACTAGGACAACAGTTACCACTTTCGCCTTCTACGCACTGGGCCCGGTTCCGTTCCTTCCTGAATGCAGAGGTCTTCGATGACAAGGGGATTAATGTGCCGGACTATGAGCCCACTAAGCTCTTAAATGGGATCCGATTTGTGGTAAATAATCCTGTTGAGCGTGCTGCTTACGCACCTCTGCACAAAAAACACACTGTCACAATCTAGTAAATCAGATGATGCTATATCATCTCGAGGCTTTGGCCCCAAAATTGAGCTGTTGGGCCAGTTATTCATTAATCTTAGGGCATTAACCACGCCGACTTTCCACCACGTTCTGTTCAACGCCATCGCCTTCAACTGACTCCACGATTTGACTATCATCCTACCCTCGACCCTCAACTGATCTTCTCCAGGTGTTTCTAGGTCGTCCAAGGCGGCGACTTGCATCGGTTTTCTGTGGGTTCTAATCGAGGGCTTGTTAAGCAATGTTTCCCGTCCCTTTTTGCAGTGTGTGACTTATCCATAGCCACTTTCGATTTTTTATGAAGGTATCTATCCTGTCCTGGCCAGTAATGAACAGGCGGTCGTCGTTAAAAATAACATCCGGCCAGCGTATGTGTAGGACCCGTTGTAGACACTGGTTCACGAGAGTTTGCAATTTAGTTGTTATCGCCTTGGTCGCCCTCCAAGTTGAACAGCCATAAAAAAGCACAGATTTTACATTGGTTTCGAAGATCCTGAGCTTGATGTGTTTGGAAATGTTGTTGTTTTGCCAGAAAGGAGTCGAACTGAAAAAAAGCTGCCCGAGCCTTATTAATGCGAGACAGTACATCAGCATCCACTCCACCTTCTGCTGTAACTACGCTTCCGAGGTAGCAAAAATTGTCCACTTTTTCCACCGTCTGCCCCGAAACATAAATTTTGCTCTATCTTCCTGGATCCAAGCTCAAGTACTTAGTTTTGGCAGCATTGATTTTAAGCCCCGCATTGCCACTTTCGCTTGGCAGAGCATCCGCCATCTGAACTAGATGATTCGATCTATTTGAAAGAAGACAGATATCGTCAGCGTAATCCGAGTGTTGAAGGTATTCAAAAAGGTTCCATCTGATACCTTTGCTCTGGTGTTCATGAAGCGCGCTTCAGAGTAAGTTATTAATGAAAATCACAATTAATATAGGTGAAACAATGCAGCCTTGTCTCACTCCGCTATGTACCTCGAAGTTAGCTGAAAGGTTACCCTTGTGTAAGACATGACATTGGGCTCCGCTATAGGATTCCTTGATGATGGATATGATTTTATCTGGTATACCTCTCCTACGTTAAGCCCTCCAGATGTATTCCCGGTTAACGCTATCAAACGCCTTCTCGAAATCGATGAACATGAAATATAATGGGGATCTCCACTCTGCAGATTGTTCAATAATAATTCGGAGGGTGTTGATGTGGTCACTATTTGAAAAGCTCTCGCGAAAACCAGCCTGTGTATTGTTCAGTGTGCGGTCAACTGTATGCTTGATCCGGTTTAAGGCTATTTTTGCCATCAGTTTGGAGACTGCGGGGAGGAGGCGAATTCCACGCCAATTATTACAATCCTTCGGGTTACCTTTCTTCGGGATCTTAATAATGACGCCTTTCTTTCACTCTTTAGGGAGAGTCTCGGTTCGGTTTCTTAACACTCTTGGATACGTGGGAGAAGAATATCCGCTGTAGCGTTGATATCCGCCTTAAAGAGTTCCACCGAAATTCCATCTTCATCAGTGTCCAGTAGGGATACATCTTTATATTTCACGTGAAATTCTGTTGCAAAAGATTTGCCAGTTATTGGCTTGATAAATTTGTAAAGTGTTCCACTGTCACCACGGTAAGCCGATTCCTCTGCCTTCTCCGCTAATGCACTGATGTTGTTGCGTTTATCCTGTCTTACGCTTTTTTGCACGAATTTCTGAAGAGAACGGTATTCAGCTCTTAGCTAATTTTTTACTACGTCGTCAGTAGCTGAGTTAATTTGTTCTTTAATTCTCTTGCGTACCGAGATTAGAGACCATGTAGAGTCACTAATGATTGACCTTCTAATGCGCTCCAAGCGGCCCGCAAAATTTTCACCGCACGAAATAAATGAGTCTTTAGCGACGTTCCATCTATCATCAATTGTAGGAGTCTCATAAGTTGGTGCTTAGCTCTTTCGTGCAAGGCGGTGGAATAAGCACGTCTTATAACTAGATGGATCTTTAAGCTTTTGCACATTAAAACGTGGCAAGATTCTTGAATTTTGAGAGAATTGGATCGCTGCCGTTCGTAAGCGCACTGTGCGGAAACAAGTTGGTGATCGCTCCCAATACCAGCACCCCACTTCGACCTGACGTCTAAGAGACAGTTCCTCTATATCTTGGAAATGGCTATGGTTCCCTCTCTCTATGCCATCCGGAGAAACCCAAGTTGTTTAATGGCATTGTTTGTGCTTGACCAAAGTACCGCCTATGAAGAGGTAATGAGAGGTGCAAATTCCACGAACATCTCGCCATTTTTGTTCCTGTTGCCTAAAGCATGATTGCCCATTAGGTGTTCCAAGGTTGTCAGACCCGAATTTTTCATTGAGATCCCCCATACTAATTATACCCTATAGTATAGGGTATATTGTTTTTGTCACGACGGAAATATGTAACACCTTAAAGGAGGCTCCGGAGGTATAGCAATGTATAAATATAAATGATCAGGGTCACCTCCTGATTCGATTTAGCCATGTCTGTCTGTCTGTCTGTCTGTCCGTCTGTCTGTCTGTCTGTCTGTCTGTCCGTCTGTCTGTCCGTTCGCACGATAACTTTCGATAAAATGAAGCTAGACCCTTGAAATTTTGGTCAAATGCTGGAAGTGTGGTCTAGTTGGTTGGTATTGAAAATGGGCATGATTAGGCCAAGAGAACGCCTACCTTCTCTACATATGTAAAATACATACATGTATCTATAACTCCCGATTAAAGAAACATGAAAAGCTCTAGCTTTGGTAGATTACTCATGAGGGTAATCTCATACTCTCCTGGGAAAATAAAACTGATAAGTTGAAAACTAACGGTAATTTTCTTACAAAGAACCCCGTACTACCCTACTTTTCAGGTTTTTTGTCTATAACTCCTGAACCAATTGACGTAGACACCCTTTTTGGCGTGTAACCTTGAAGTGAGAAGCTGCTTAAGATTGTGTAAGTTGGGCATAATGAGATCAAAGGAACGCCTACCTCCCCTACAAATTTCCAAAAATTAAATATTACTTTAATTACGATAACTTTCGAAAAAATGTTACTAGCAACTTGAAAATTTGAAAGAATGTTGCCAACAAAACCTGCTTGGTTGGTATTGAAAATGGGCAAGATCCGACTAAAGGAACCCCCACCTCCCCTACAAATGAAACTTCAAATAAGCGATAACTTTTGATAGAATGAAGCCAGCAACTTGAAATTTTGGTCAAATGTTTAAAGTGAGATTGAGTTAGTTGGCATTAAAGATGGGTAAGATCCGACCTAAGGAACCCCTACCTCCCCTAGAAACGAAACTTAAAATAAGCGATAACTTACGACAAAATAAAGCTAGCGACTTTAAATTTTGGTCAAATGTTTGTAGTATGATCCAGTCGACTAATATTGAAAATACGTAAAATCCGACCATCGAAACCCCTACTTCCCCTACAAAAGAAACTTCAAATAAGCGATAACTTTCGATAGAATGAAGCTAGAGACTTGAAATTTTGTTTAAATGTTTGTAGGGGGATCTAATTGGTTGATGGAAATGCTGGGCAAGATCCGACTCAAGGAACCCCTACCTCCCCTACAAGTGAAACTTCAAATAAGCGTTAATTTTCGATAGAATGAAGCTAGCAACTTGAAAAATTGGATAAATATTTGTAGAATGGATTAGTGAATTTATTTTGAGAATGGTCAAGATCCCACTGAATGAGTGCCAACCTCCCCTATGAACTGGCCATATAAGAGACCCACTTTTAATGCATATGGTCGTTGCCAATTGGGACTTTTGGTATCACCACTAGGTCTGTACAAGTCTAGGGTATATACTCTTCGGATTTGGTTTTTATGCAAACTTTGGGAGCCTTGTCAAAGGTGTCGCCGAGTCTGCGATAGAAGGCGTCCTTAGCCGACTAATCCGGTGGTTGAGTTGGGGCGTAGCACTGAATTTTTGTAATGTTTCTTGCTCTGGATTTAAATCTGGCCGTAAAGATACGGTCGGAGATGGTCTTCTAGTCAATTAGATAAGCGTGTATCCCTAGTCAACAGTATTCCGACGCCTGCCATTCGAGGTGAGGTATCGTCTTCACCTCCAGAGTAGAGCAGCACTGTTTGGGAGCTTGGCGATAAAGTCGATCCCGATCCAACCCATCTTGTTTCGCTTAGTATTGATATAGATATATTATCTGCGGTCATTTCCCGTTCGACTTCAGTGAGCCTTGCACTACTGCACTCACCCCACATCGTCCGAACATTCCAAAACCGATCGTGGTCCGTTGTTTGTAGCCTAAAATCGTTGCCGGTGAATCAGTCTGTGGGATCCGATGCTTGTTTAATGTTTCGAGAGTAAATTAATTTTATTTACGCAAGTCTCAAACTTACATACCCAATCTTAGGGGAAGGGTTGCTTCCTTAGGTGTGCTAACAGTCTCCGGGGGCTATTTGTTATATGGCGCTGAGGTAGCTCTCCAATGGTACTATTGATCGCGCGTTCTTTGATGGTCTATCAGCTGGGTGTGCGTGTTGGTGTTCTCATAACTATGTTTCGACTCCACCGTTCGCCTATTTCCTGAGACGCACTGGTGTTATTGGCCTTTCAGGATGATCATCGTTATGTGCCTATACCAAATGTTTTCAACTGGAAAACTTGATTGGCTTGGCTAGCCGTTCCAAAGGGCGCCCACGAGGAGGACTATGGAAGAGGTATTTTGCTTTATACTTAACAACTGGGAATATAACGAAACTTTCTTCATTCCACTTAACCCTTTCGAGCTACAATAGAAAACGCTATTTACATTTATCAGTACTTCTTATGCTCCTTTTTACAGCACCACCCTGCGATGTGCAGAGCTCATTAACATTTACTCTAGAGGCGAAGTTCAGATCAGTGCACTAAAAACTTCTTAGTTTCCTCCGTTTTCATTGTCGTTTTGTTGTTAGCTGTAAAGGTTAGCACTCTTTTGAGAGAGTTCAAGAAAAAAGTAGAAAACTTAAACAGCTTCTTAACGAGTTTCGTGTTGTTGTTTTTCTTGGCAATAACCCTAAGCAGAAACTTGCACAAACCAAAACAAATGAAAGGAAAAGAAAACGCGATAGCAAAGACAAATTATGGGTAAATTTCGAGAAAATGTGGGGTGCAAATGGTTGTGCATTCGTCCAGAGCGGCAATATTGCAAGACACGAAAACGCTATGGCGGAACGTGTTGGGATTCCAAATTTGCTTTTGAAAACAACAAAAGTAGTAAGCGTTATTATCAGTGTTAGCGTTTTTATAATTCATTCATTGTGGAAATTTGTAAAGGAAGAACTACGAGTATTTGCTTGAACCATTGAGTCAAGTCATGACAAATTATGTATAATCCCAATTAGTTCAGTCAATTCGTATCGAGATAAAAATAAAAAAGATATAGAAGTTTTTTTCTCAATTTCGGTTTATGGGGTGCTGAATTCGAATTTGAACTTAGCCCCTTAAACAAGGTATGGCATCATGGAGAAAATTGGAGATTGGAGTGAAAAGTATGCATTGGAAGAAGACATGTTTAGTAAGAATTTATAATTTTGTGTGCTGTCGTATAATAACAACTAAAGTAAAATAGAAAAAATAATAACAATAATTTTAAATTACCATGAGGAACACTAAAACTGCATCTAGTAACCGCCGAAATATAAGGAAACAAAATTATAGGCTAGAATTCGTATGTCATTGCGTCAGGGGCCAAAAATCCTCTGCCATTGTCCTCCCCGTGGGCGGCCCCTGGAAAAAGGACAGGATGCGTATGCCAGCAACTTGCATCTTGAGAAATCTTCTGTACGCTAACAAAACGTCAAGTATACCTTGGATAAGGATTGAATCATCGCTTACCATTTTTGGCTATTGTACAATGATCTTGGTTCCTGGAATGCACATACTCTGCTGGACAATGGATCAGAAGGTCCCCAGACCGCACTATTTCTTCAATTAGAGAGTGAATTTCTGTGGTATGAATTTAAACTCTTAGCCTGGCATTGCACATTGCGTTTTTCTGCAAGAAGAGCAATCCCGCAAAAAAAAACCTATTATCGCAGAAGAAGTGGAACGCGTACATTTAAATGGAACGCTTTACACTTATCCGTTACGGAAATGCTGCAGTTTCCTGCCGCAATCGGGAATCGTTTTGCTGCAGCAAGTTCAACGACAGCGGGAAGACAAAAAAAAACCCAGCGAGAAAATGAACACACGGTGGTATATGAAACGCATTACACCTTCCGTTTTTTGGTTCAGCGATATACTAGAAACGCATGCACTCAGTGCATGCAGTGCATCCATTGAGGACTGGCTGAAACTGTATCGGCCTTCCGAATACTACTTACTATATTGCCACAAAAATAAAACCATCGATGATATCCTCACTGGGATGAATTTATTTCTTTCCTAAGCTTCTCCCGCAAAAAAACCCAATGTGTATCTACAGGGTCCTCTTCTTGTACGACAATGCGTTTTTTTGCGGGATTGCTCTTCCTGCAGAAAAACGCAAAGTGTAATGCCAGGCTAGGTTAGGTTAGGTAGGGTGGCAGCCTAGACGACTCCACATAGACTGCTGAGGTCCATAGCGATACCACATATAACAGGTACTCATCCCGTGTCGTTGTTGGCCCCTACCAGAAGATCGTCATTGAGCTTGAAGGAACCTGACTCGCTGGCGAAGCTCAAGAGGCTTCTCCAGTTGAGTCCTGCGACTCGTTCAAGATCGTTGAAGAATTGAGCTCATAGGCACTTTAATCTCCTTCTAGCGAGTGCAGGACAATCGCATTGGAGGTGCTTTAGGGTTTCTTTCGTGTTTGGTATTTGGCAATTCCTGCAGCAATCGCTGGTTATTATCTTTAATGCCAGGCTAAGCCCGCACAGAGTAGGCATATGTTGTCAGCAGAGTCAAGATGTTGCAGAAGTGATGTATTGGTCCATCGAATTCGTGTATGTCTAGTTCAAATAGGGCTGCATGCAACAAATGGCCAATCACTATAGGAATAGGATTGGTGAGAGGATGCACCCCTGCGGAACTCCCCCGCCACCGCACCTTTATGCATAACGCAAAATTTTGCGCCCTCCTAGTGATACGGATTTTTTAGTACATTTAGACCTATACAACACCTATGCAGAGCTAGCGGACTTTATGTAGGGTGAAAACTCTCTGTCTATTAGAGCTCGTGCCCACGGCAAACTATTTGGTTCGCAGAAAAATTAAATAATTTAGTCAGAAAAATAGAACACCGTGTCTTCTATTTTTCCGACTAAACTATTTAATTTATCTACGAACTAAAAAGTTTGCTATGGGCGCGAGCTCTTAGAGTCATATTAAAATATGGCATTACTAGAGCCAGTGAGAGTGAATTTATACCAATTTACACTACTGTACAAACTATTCTACGAAAAATTAAATTTCCAGAATTCCGATAACAATTTTGAATCGTTGAATCCAGCTAAAAATGTTCCTTCCATCTAGAAGCAAGAGCCAACGATTGTTTTTTACTGAAACAACAAAATTGTGATTCGCAATGAAGAACCGTTTTCAAACACGGATTCATGACACTACCACTCCGAACGTGTGTTGATATCGCACTAGAAACAAATCAAGGGAGAGGCAAAAAACTATTCCAATAAAAAAACGTATTCCTGAATGCCCTCATACATTGTAAAACAATTGCAGCTCTTCTCGTAAAATTTTAGCACATTCCACCACTTCGCATCATAATTTCGTGAAACCCCCTTAAAAAATTGCCGTACTAGGAAACCTGGTTGAATTCTGCTTTTGTGTTACTGGAACGAGAGTTGGTGTATATGTATGTACGCTTATAAAGGGCGACTCTGTAGGATGTCCGGATAGTGGATTGTGAATATTCCTCTCACTGAAACAAAGAATGATTTCCTTCCATCTATAATATGTAGTTTCCTGATATCCCCTTTGTACATTGTGCCTTATTGAATTTATAAAAAAAATGGATTGGCTCGATGGGGGGTGGCGCAAGAGACAATAGATATCCTTTTAAAATGGAAGGTATAGGCAGATTTTTTGTCAGTAGGTATTTTTGGAATTTAGTTCTATTGATCGGGTAGGGTTACCACTCATATTTGTTTATACTATAAGTAAATAATAATACCCAATTTCGTTTCATTCGGTTTCAGATCCATTTTCATACAAAACGACAGACAGACGGGTTTTGATCCAAATCTCGTTTGGGATCTCATCTCAACTTTGATCCAAGGTTGAAAGCGAATTAGTTGACCATCAACTCGTTTCGCTCCTATCTAAAGGTACTGAGTCCGCAAATCGCCCCCCTCCCAGCGAATCTAGGTTACTGCTTAAGTTCGCTCGTGGCAGATACATGGGGTTCGAATCACTGTGGATCTGAGCCTAGTTGCATCGAAAACGGCTAATGCTATTAATCGAGACTGGTTTGAGAATGCATACCTAGAAATGGTAGGAAGAAGGAACGAGGCTTATAAGCAGTATGCGGCGATAGCCAGACAGACAGAACTGACAACAAACAGCAGCAAAGAAATTACTTCGTAACTAACCACCAAGTTTAAATCCTAATATCACGAGAAACAAAACACGACAGACCTATAAAGCATTGTTATTAATTGCCTTAACCCTTCCATCGTTTGAGCGCATCAACGTCTCTAGCATAGCAATACCTTATTGACGTTTCCCTAGCATATAAATTCTGGATGGTGCAGGTGCTACCATACACCTCCTATTCGCATAGCCGTCTTTTACTGACAAGCTTGGAACGCTGTGGGATTTGTAATAAAGGCCGGTTAGTTCCTTATTGTGACTACAAAAGGCAGGATGCGTATGCCAGCAACTTGCATCATCCGAAAACTTATATATGCTAACGAAAGGTTAACTATGCTTCCGATAAGGACTGACTCAATGGTTACGACTTTTGGCAATTGTTCAATGACAAAGATTGGTTTTTGGAATGTGTGGACTCTCTAGGACAATACAATGCACGATTTCTCCAATTAAAGAGCAAATTTGAGCGATATAAATTAAACATCTCAGGAGTTAGTAAGATTTCTTTGGCGGAGGAAATTTCTGGGTTCCTGGTTTTTCCGGGAACTGGAGGACCTAAAAGATGTTAGTGTAATGCAGATCAATCGCTATTGGTAGCACAGGCTGGTTTGTTGCCTAGGTTTAAGTAGATGACTTTGGCGGTATCACAACGGACCCAGAGGTGGTCCAAGTATGCTGTGCGGTACCATGGCAGCCCCTTTACCTAAACTAATTTATGAGATATCGCGGAACAGCGGAGAATTTATCTCTTCAACGCGGAGCACGGTAATGTTGCACTCCGGAAAAGCTATCGCTAATGGTCATGAGTTAGGTGTAGGACTGCTTTTAACCAGAGCTCCACGAAGCTGTCTCTTATTCTGGGAGCCGGTTTTCAACAGAATCACGACCGTCAGGTTCCGGGCCAAAATGAGAAACAATACAATTGTACAATACTACGCTCCAACTGAACCCGCTGGTATTGTGGCGAAAGGAGTCTTACGAACAACTTAACGCCACTCCGTCCAAAGCAGAACAAACCAACGCTATATTACAATGGTTATGGGAGAACAGAATTCAAGTGGGTGCTTATAAAAATGCTCTCAGATATGTATAATTGGGTAAACATAGACACAGTCTTGGTGACCGATACGAAAACGGTGAAAGATTTGTAGGTTTCTGCAACTTCCAAATTAATAGTTTGATATCCGACGCTTGTAGTTTTGTTCAAATTAATGAAAAACAGTAGCTGTCCTAACTATTATACAATAAATTTTATTTATGTATATATGTACATATATTTCGGAAGCAACTCACTTCCTTCCTCAGCGCTTTCCTACAGTAGCAAAGTACTGAGGAAGGAGGTGAGTTGCTTCCGAAATACATATATGTACTATACATGAATAAAATTTACAATTACAATTTACTGTTTTTCATTAATTCCGCCATCTTTTCGTAGGTGGTACTATGTTTGAGATAAACGACTGCTACAGAATCAGTTGGTCCTCTGCTGATCGGCATAAAACACAAAATCAGATCGACCACTTTAACATTAGGAAAAGATTCAAAAGTTCCCTTATGGACGTGCAAAATAAGAGGGACGCCGATATTGGAATCGGAAGAGATCATCATCTTATGATCATGGTGCTCCGTCCAAGTTACGAAAGATGCAGGTTCATGGCCGCCCGACTCAAAAATGCAACTGTCGTACAACAGTTTAACGAATATCATGCGCAGAAAGCAGCACAGATAAGTACAATAGTTACCTAGATAGTGACGTAAAGGAACACTAGGATGTCATTAAAAAAGCGTACATTGACAGCGCAGATACCATCCTTGGCGCAAACCCGGATTGTCGGCATAAGCCTTGTCCTACGCGTAATGGCAGCGGATTATTAAAAGGAAATAGCTGAAGGCACGATTAGCTACAAGAATAGACAACAATCGAAGTAGCAGAGTATGCAATCACTATACTGGCCTCGGCGGAGGAAGCCGCAAGAAGCAATAGCTCAAAGGTGTCATTAAGGAGTTTAACGGTGGTCGTAACTCCTATCAACATCCGGTGGGAGACAGTAATGGAAATCTACTTATGTATATCAGATGAAGAGTAGATGAGGAAGTGGAAAGTAGGGATGGGTATCGATTAATCGAAATAATCGATTATTTTGTCGAATAATCGATTTTAATTTAATCGATTACAATAGGGTCGATTTAATCGATTAATCGATTATTTTATAACGATTATTGAACTTTTTTCTTCGCTGAGACTTCAGATTTCAAGAGCGATATATTTTTCTTTCATTGCGAAAAATCACTTACAACAGTCGTGTATAGTATTTACCTACTTTTTCTCATTCTACTTTTACCTATCTACCACAATTTTTTTTTTATTAATGGTGGTGGTCGTTTCAGAGAAAAATAGAAGAAGAACACCCTCAAAAATCTCGTTATAATTATCAGTCACATAAGTAAAGTCATAGGTTATAAAAGACCCAACTCAGCCCATATCCTGATGCTGAGTCGTGTTGTTTCAGGAGAGGATTCAACAAAATCTGGTCTTATTCTGGAAACAGATGGCTGAGACGTTCCCAGCAGTTTCTAAGGTCGCCTTAACATATGTGCCAGCGGTAGCGACCTCAGTTCCTTCAGAAAGGCTTTTCTCTGAAGCTGGGCAAATTCTGAGGGAACAGAGAAGCCGGCTGACCGCCGACATGGCCAATACACTTATATTCCTTAAGGACGTTCATTATAAGTATTGGGATTAATAAATAAGCTCAATACTTCTCACAACTCAATAATTACTATTATTTCTGCAGCTACTGGGAACGTTTCAAGCAACTGCTTCCAGTAGGTGTAATTATTATTTCTCTGTTTGATGATCTATCTTCTGTTTTCATGTGAATAAATAAGGACTAGTTTTTACTTGGAGTTCTCTGTTTTCATTATACCCAGTTTTTAATTTTTTCCTAACCTTTTTGAAATTGTCTATTAATCGATTAATCAATTTTTCAAGTCACAAATAATCGGTGTATCGATTAATTCGTAAAAAATTATAATCGATTTCATTAATCGATTACTTGTTTTTCGATACCCATCTCTAGTGGAAAGAGCATTTGGCCACAGTTTTTGAAAGTGTAACCTCTGGCAGTGTTCCCCTTATGTATGTCGACGATTTAGCTAGCCATCAAAATGCGCGTATACGGTCAACTGCCCTGACTAAAGGGAAAGAGTTGTTGAAATTATTGCACTGATACGAGGTATGGCCGCCGGATTCATCGGCATTCTTGTCGAACTTTTTCAAGAAGCGGTAAGCATAATTGCCGAGGTGCTGCATCCACTTGTTGATAATGCGTCCACACAGAGACATTTCCCACTAACTTAAAGGAATGCTTCATAGTCAAACTTCCAAAAAAGGACAGCCTTACAGACTGCAATAATTCGAGAGGCATTGTGCTTCCTGCCGTTGTAAAAATTGAAGCTCAAATTGCCATGGAAAGACTGGAGCTGCAATTATAAAGCAGAATTTATGTAGAGTAGACCGCCTTAAGGCAACCTACGATGGCGCGAGTTGTCGCGTTTTGCATAAAGGTAAGGTGTCGGTGGAGTTTGAAATCCGGAGTGGAGTTCGACAGGGGTGCATCCTCTCACTGATCCTATTCCTCATAGTGACTGGCGATTTACCACACATCCACACTACCACTTTATCTGCAACATCTTGGATCTAATGCCTTGTTCACATCGGCGCAAATGAGATGATTTCGTCGGGTGATTTCGAAAATCACCGGAGAACGTTCACACTGCACTGCACTGTGATTTGACAAAAAAAACCTTCACTAACCTCAAACTTTTTATCTGTTTTTGCTAAAAAAGTCAGCCAACCTAGCTTCCTCCTCGATTGTGGCTATCCGATCAGACCTTTTTGTCTTTATGATCTTACACAATTTAATAAAGAACATACTTCTCAAGCGCAAACTGTTGTGACGGCAGCTGACAGCCGTTCGTTCATTCAGTACATTTTTGAAGTGATTTTGGTCTTGCTTTTGTACAAACGAGATGATTTCGATCTGTCAGATCGTATGGAAAATGAGATGATTTGGGAAGTGACTTCGCATGAAATCACGAAAGTGGACCGAAATCACATGATTTGGCTCAGTCTGAACATCTTATAAAGGTTTTGTTAAAAAAAAAACCTTATTTATTTCTAGGGGTATCTTTAGCGACCGAAGTTTGACCGTTAATTTCAAAGTGGTAAATGCAGAATGGATCAAATTTAAAGCAACACAAACTATGGAAATTGCGAAGATATCATACCTTCGGCGGTTCACTTGGTACGCTAATAGGTATAGTGACCATTTGTCCGGAGTGGGTTAGCAAGACGGGCAAGAGTACCCTAGGCTGTTTTGAGTACAAAACCAACCCATATTGGCAACGGAAATGCATGAGTTTTTATATCTCACATTTGGTCTCGTGTACAGTGTGCCCAGGAACGAAATAGCCAAAAAAAAGGTCCTTAAATACCTTAAAATACATAAACGCTCTTTTCGGCATTTTGCCCTCGAGTTTAATTCTCAAACGTACGTTTTGTCGATTGTTTACACTTCGTTTTAAGTCGGCCATAGACGATCCAGAATCCCACTTCGGAAAAACTGATCAGTCCAGTCCAGTGTCCAATCCAGTGCTTGAATGAGGCCTTCACTATACAACACTATCCAGTATGCTCTCCGGAAAGAAACTAATCAGTCCTGCCCTTTCGGATTTCCGGACCGTGTAGGCAGAAATTGGACTGTTCAGTCCGGATACACAACCGAAAATCAATCCAGAAAAACTGCTCAGTGAAGGCCTTTCGCCAGAGACACTCCGGAATACCTTTTAGTTTACTTGAAAATGGGAAAGACAAACGATGGTTTTTGCTCTAGTCCGTTTCGTAGTGACACGCAAGTGCACTAAAAATCGAAAAAAAGTTGTTCGTAAATGACGGTCCAAAACGTAGGGTAAAGTATTTTGATAGTGTCTACAGATTATCAAAATTACTTGAGGATGGACTAAATTACTTATCTAAAGCTGCTGGAACTAGTTACACCACTCACTCAGAAACAAAATAGAGTCATACAAGAGGCTGACGACAACATTAAGATTTCTGACGACTGACAGCTAAGCTAAGAAAATCTCGAGTTTCTACAATAATATCACCACAGGCCGTCGGTCATATAATTCCTTTAGCCGCACACTGGCAGCTTTTTTTTAATTCATCATCATCGTGGCGCGACAGCCCGACGTCGGGCCTTGGCCGCCTGGATCATTGTCCTCCAATTATCTCGGTCACGTGACCGCGTCCTCCAATTTTGGGAGCCCAGCAGCTGCGCGGCGTCCACACCTACTGAGCTCTCCCAACGAGATCTCGGTCGTCCTCGCAGTCTCGCTCCGTCGACTCGTTCTGCATTCATTACTCTCTTAGGCATGCGATCATCGTCCATTCTTTGTACATGCCCTGCCCATTGAAGTCGTTGTAGTTTGACGATTTTCGAGACTTGCAGCTCATCGTACATTTCATACAACTCATGGTTGTACCGGATGCGCCATCCATCTCGATCGCAAACAGCCCCGACAATTCGCCGTAGAACCTTACGTTCGAAAGTGTCTAGCATGTTTTCGGAGGCTTGAGTTAGGGTCCATGCTTCGCAGCCATAGCATAGCACTGGTCGTATAATGGTTTTGTACACGCGGAGCTTCGTGTTTCTGTGCACATGCTTCGATTTCATTATGGGGAGAACCGAGAAAAAAGTCTTATTAGCTAACTGTATCCGTCGCTTGATTTCGTCAGTTTCGTTGGCGTCCCTTGACAGGTTGCAACCCAGGTAGATGAAGTTGTTCACGAACTCGATGTTGAGGTCCCCCACGTTGATGCTCGGTTGTGCAGGTGTCCTTGTCACCGATTGCATCATTATTTTAGTTTTACCCTCGTTAATACGTAATCCAACTTCCTTTGCAGCGGTATCGAGCGTATGCAGAAGTTCTTCTGCGTCAGCCAATCTTCGGGACATGATGTTGATGTCGTCGGCGTACGCTGCTAATTGTGTCGACTTGATGAGCAGCGTCTTGCTGTTGTCCATATTCATATCCCGAATAACGTATTCCAGTGCTAGGTTGAAGAGCGTCGGTGCCAGTCCATCGCCCTGTTTCAAACCAGTGCGTGTTTCAAATAGATCAGTAAGTCTATTCTGGATCCTGACTTGTGAGACGGAGTTGGTCATCATCATCTTTGTCAGTCGCACTAATTTTGCTGGTATACCAAATTGCAGCATGATGTTGTACAGTACTTCACGATCGATACTGTCGTATGCCTGCTTGAAGTCGACAAAGATTTGGTATACGTTTACGTTGTATTCCCAGCACCTCTGGAGTATCAGTTTGACTGAGAAGAGCTGATCGGTTGTGGAGCGACCAGGTCTGAAACCGCTTTGATATTCGCCAATGACTCGTTCTGCGTACGGTTTTATTCTATTTTCCAGAATTTTCGTCAAAATTTTATAGGACGTACAAACTAGTGAGATTCCCCTGTAATTCTCACATCGCAATTTATCTCCCTTTTTATGGATTGGACAGATGATGCTTCTGCGCCAATCGTCTGGGATCTCCTCGTTCTCCCATACTCGCAGGAGTAATTGATGTATGGCATCAACTAGACTCGTTCCACCGAATCTTAGCAGTTCAGCTGGGATCTCGTCAGCGCCCGGCGCTTTATTTCGTTTTAGTGACCGCAACGCGAGATCAACTTCCTCTACTGTCGGGGGTTGAATGGGTGGGCCTAGATCAACAATATCATCGAGAGCTTCCTGTGTGGGGATGTTAGATGGTCGGTTTAGAAGCTCTTCAAAATAAGAGGCCCATCGTTTGTTAATACCATCGGTGTCGCTGATGATGTTTCCATCCTTGTCCTTACAAAGGCTAGTCCTGGGTTGGTAGCCGTTCTTAATTGTATTTACTAGTTTGTACGCTTGTCTGGTGTTCCTATTAGCTAAGTTTTCGTTTATGTTCAGCAACTGCTCGTCAAAGTATTTACGTTTCTTACGTCTAATTATTCTATTCGATATTCGCCGTAGCTCGTCATATTTTTCTCTTCTGGCTCTGGTTCCTCGTTGAATCCATTGTCTGTAGGCCTCGTTTTTCGCGTCAAGTGAATTTTTGCATTCTTCGTCGAACCAGTCATTTCGCGCTCGCCGGGCTTTATATCCCACGACCTTCTCTGCGACATCCTTGATGGTACCCTTGAGTTCTTCCCAGAACCCATGGACGCCTGTGTTGCTGATGTTGTGTAGCATAGGTGATAGTTTCTCCTCAAGGGCGGTAGTATACGCCACCGCTGTAGCATCACTCAAGAGCTTATCAACCGCAAAGATTTTGGGAGGGCTGATTCTTGACTGGTGCACTGAGGAAATTCTACATCTGTAGGTCGTCTTCACCAAGTGATGATCTGAGTCGCAGTTTGCTCCTCGATAGGAGCGGACATCCATGACACTAGACGCCCATCTCCTGCAAATGAGGACGTGGTCAATTTGGTTGACGGTATGTGCGTCCGGAGACTTCCAGGTCTGCTTGTGAATGCGTCGATGCGGGAAACACGTAGAGCTTACGACTAGATTCCTGCTGCAGGCGAAGTCGATAAGTCGCTGGCCGTTATCGTTACATTCTTCATGGAGGCTGTGGCCTCCAGAGGTCCCCCGATGCCAACTTTCATTCCCGACTTTCGCGTTAAAGTCTCCCAGCAGCAATTTGACGTCATTTGTTGGAAGTGAGTCGAAGAGAGTTTCAAGGCGGGCGTAGAACTCGTCTTTTACTGCGTCTTCTTTAACTTCAGTGGGGGCATGCACATTGATGAGCCAGAGATTGAAGAATCGAGTCTTGATGCGAATCGCACACAGCCGTTCATTTATGAGTTTGAAGTCAGTAATATGCGGTTTGAGGTGATTGTCCACTATAAATGCTACTCCAAACTCCTTGCGGCCCGATGGTTTGCCACTTGTAAAAATTGTGTGCGATTTCTTGTCATTAATCTCGCTGCCAAGCCAATTTGTTTCCTGGACTGCAGTAATGCTCAGTTTGTACTTTTCGACCTGTTGAAGGAGGGCCTTCTCGGCCCCCGGTTTGTTCAGGGAGCGTACATTCCAGGATCCGAAAGAATAATCTTTTATTCGTTTGCGTGGTCGTCGTTGTTGATCCGTCCAATCCGAGGCTTTTGTTCCAGGTTTCTTGACATGGAGTGGTTTTTACAAGGACGAGTTGTCAGCACGTCGCTTAACCCCATTCGGGGGATGGCCTCGGAGATAGCTGCTTCAGATGGTTTAATAAACGTGCTGGAGCCCACACAACTATGTAGCAGGTCCAACTACGCAAGTCATTCCATCCTACTAGACCTGAGACGCTTAGGTGTTTGTCAGCCATTCAGGCTACAGCTATCTGCCTTTTCCAAACTGTCTTATCGCTAAGACATTGGCCGTCAGCGAATTGATACACTGCCGTTACCAGGGGGCGCCCACGTGGAGGACTATGGAAAAGGTCTTTGCCCCCCTTTTTTTTTTTAATTATTAAAATAATATTTACTTTTTACTTGCCAAAGTAACTCCTCGAAACAAACTAAACTGTCGACGTAACACACACACTCCGGTCGGACTGTTCAGTTTACGGTACTCACGCTCCGCATTATCGATCCTTTTTGCCGTTCAGACAAAACGTACGATAAGACGGAGCGGGTAAACAGTCGTCCGTTTTGTATAAAACGGAACGTCTAAGCCGTGCTCTAAGTAAATTTGATAATAAACAATGAAATGCGCGCACGAGCTTAATTGCCACTTGTCGTTGTCACTGTGCACACTACATTGCCTTTATGAGAGTAGAAAGCTCTCTGATGAAGTATATATGGTACATCAGTAAGAAAAGGCAAGACTGGTCTCTTATTAGACGGAGAATGAATAAATTATATTAATTTCTCTCGGTTCAATGCATTTAAGAAAAGGTAGGACATTTTAGTACTGCGGCAGGATCTACCAGGACGTTTCTGAAAAATTCGACAAATCCTGCTAAATGACGACGTCTGGTCACCCTACTACAAGTAAAAATTTCACTAGCAACTCGAGAATTAATCAAATGAAATCCTCGCGTACCTTCACCGCTAACGAGTTTTTAGCGACGAATTTTGAGTTGAAAATAAGACAGAAGAATCGATTGTTAAACATTTCCATATGACGTATTTCTAACGAACCACACACACCGTCGTTAGAATGAAAATGGTATTTTGTTCGCTGTCCTTCACTACGAGCGAAAGAATAATCATAGAATAGGAAGGTGGCTTAAAACCGGAACACTTCATACACCTAATGCGAACATTGCAGAGAAAACGATGAAAACCTCGAGAGTAAGCGACGAGTTCAGCGTGCAACGGCATCTTCTACGGGGTGCTTTAAAGCTGGACTGATGGACATGGTAAATGCTTTCGAAGGGAGGGTCCTCAACATCACTTTTTGTATATCTTGATTGATTTTCGAGGTAAACAGGAAGGAATAATTTTTGAATAGTATTTCCTTGTAGGGTTCTGAGAATGCTTAAAAATCCAATGTAAAAGTTTCATACAAAGCTAGATTTCATTTTCACCGTTAGACAACGAAACTATTAAGGCCAGACGCCAGTATGTACAGGATTTTCCAATAAGTGCGGGTCGATGTTAAAAGGCTGTGGCGACCATGTTGTTTCAGTGGCGTCTGCTAAATCTGTTATTTATTATTCAGTCACTGATGCCAAGTCAATATGGCAACTTACTCGATTGAGCAGCACGTGCAAATGATAAAACTGTCTTATCAAAATGAGTGTTCGTTAGTGCAAATGTTGCTCCCATTTCACGGATGAAGCGGTGGCCCTTCAAAGTGGACTCTCCAACGTTTGGTTTCAAGAAAGCATCGCCGTTGTCCGTGAAAGTGTGCAGGAGAACCCAAGGCAGTCAATTCTTCGCCGTACACAAGAACTCGGTCTTTTACAGACTTCAACTTAGTGAATTTTGCGTCGGGACTTGGGTCTGCACTCATACAAGATCCAACTGATCCAGTAGGTCTTTTAACTTTTTTGTGGGTTTTGTAAAGTCGAAGGTCTATGCCAATAAGCCTGCAATCGACCGATGCCCTCAGCCGGATCTATGCGGCAGAGTCATTGAAAATTTGACCTTTCGGATTCGTGCCATTGTGTGAAGCCGCGGCGGACATTTGAATGATGTCATATTCCATAAATAATGGGATACATGGGCCTTTCAAATAAAAAAAAGTTTCGTTAATACATCACACACAGCTTGTTTTATTCCATTTCAATATCGACCAGCCCTTATTTTGTCAACAGTTTTCGAAGGACTATGAATCCTGGACAGTTTAATAAGAAAATAAATTTTTATGTATAATGTATAAAAGACAATTTTTATTTTTCAAAAAACAATACATCAATTGTTTCGACAAACCTTACAATTCTTTTTTGTTTAACCGGGAGTTCATTGTGCGAATTTTGAATTGTTTCATCTACCTTGAATATCACATCACCGCAGTCAGATTTATAGTGATCGTGATCATTTATCGGTTGTTTGCATCTATAGACTTCTATTAAAGACCTGTTCGCGTTTTCAGAGTCGTCCTGCGTATTGTTGTCCATTTTCAGGTCAGCTTGTTCAAAGTTGGAACGACGCTTACTGTCCCAAAAGTCGACATACGTATCCCAAATTATTTGCGTTTTCTGAATATGTTCATTTACATCGTTAAACCTTGAATCCATCATTTCCGTTTTCACACTTTTGTACCACCGTAAGAGAGGATTCATCCGTGAATACCGAGGGTCCTGTATAAGTTTCTGAATTCTTTGATAGTGCTCAAACGAGTTGTTTTTGTTTAACACAAATCGGCTGTAGGGTCTTTCGCCACGGCGACGATGTATTCCTCCGTGTAACCGATGTACCCGTATACGGCTTGTTTTGTTGGATTTAGAATTAATTACGATTTGTTTCATTTTAGCTACAGACTGTTACACTTCTTTGGATATGAATCTATCTCAAACTAAATTTAAGGTCAATTTGAATGAGTATTTATATTTCCGTCGTCAGCAAGGTATCATAAAAATTCACTTTTAAAATAATTCGCACACCGTTGCTCATCCTAATTAGCTGTCATAAAACATTAAAAAGCAATTATGGTATGTTTAATAATTAATAATTTTTAATGATTACCTATCCCTATTTGTTACAAATGTTTTGTTCCTTTTTTTTCTGTGCGAAATATACTCATATATAAACAAATCGAAACACAAACTTTCTCTCTAATATTTTCGAAAAAAATTAAAAACAGGTCCATGTCAAGATCCCATACCAATTTCATTGGTCGGCTTTTTGGCGAACTGGATCTTTTATCACTGATCTAGTAAATGACAATGAGCAACAGATATGGTATAAAGCTTTGTGTATCCGTAAGTGAAAGAGAGAAGCAGTATCTGAACCCGAGTGCCGAGTCATGATGACGCATTCACATCGATGTTTTAAAAATATCGATGTTCTCCCAACATCATCAATGATTTGGTTCCGACGTTTTTCATTATCGAAGATGAAAACAATAATTGCACCGATCGATGCTCAAAAACATCGATGTTTTCGTTGTTCGCTGGATATCGATTTTTATACTGATCCATGGCTAAAACCATCGAATTCGTTACATCTGCGTAAATATTACATACATTATAAAAATGTCTTTGCAAGGACAATATCGGAAAATTGTACACCGATGGCGTGAAAAAATGATCCACATAATTTCCATATTTTCGAATGTTTTCACAATATCATTGACGATAGTTCTGCTGTTTTTTTTTCGATTTCTGTTGCGAACCACTGGCAGCCATTGGCTGGTTGATAGGATCAGACAATTTGACAGTGAGTGCAGAGATGCGAACTATTGTACAATATATCCGTAAGTGGAAGAGAGGCAGTAGCACACTACCCTGAACTTCTCGAGATTTCTGACGGTAAAGGAGTTCGATGCTGCTTCGATTGTCGTCTGATGCTGTAGACCAGGGGTCGGCAAACTCCGGCCCGCCTCTAGTTTTTATCCGGCCCGCGGAGTTGATATTGTTTATTGTTTTCGACATGCAAAAATAATCAAATTTTATGCAAATATTTAAAAGCTATTTTAGTTTTTCACTCAACTTCATTTGTTTTAATGAAATTTAAATATTTTTTTTCGCTCAATTGGAACGATCAACCAGAAGCTCGTATCGATGCTTGTGAAAAAGCCTTTCAAGGTCTTTCAATGTCCAGGGAACACCAACCAAGTAACTTTGTACTGGGTGCCAGGTCACCAGAATGATGACCAGCTTTAAATGCGAATGCCAAGTGAAAAAAGCTCCAAGTACCAATGCAGGGAATCTTTTCCAACTTGATTTCGACCACTTAGCATTTTCAAGCTTGTTTTTAAGTACTTTGGGAGCACTTTATTTAAAGAGAAGAGCTAACTTTCTTAATTTAACAATACATTTTTAGTGTAGGCTGCTTGAGACATAGCGTTGCCAGTGAATTAAATCATTAATCATTTTTATTGTCCATGTACATTTTTGAGGCAACAACAAAAGCATTTACTGGACAATGTAAGGCGAGTAGATTCTACGAGATTGGCTGCAACAACATATTCCTAAGTTTGAATTTTTGCGGATTCGTTGTCAGCACCATTCCATAATAAATGTTCTTATTTTAGGTATTGTATTATAAATTCAGTCTTTATATTTATCGGCTTTAGAATGAAACAGAAATTGTCTGAGATTGCTCAGAGCGTCGAAAGTGTTACGAAAATGTGTACTCAAAAGATGAAAAAAGGACATTTAGCTGTTTGGACGTTACGTTCACCCTCGATCACAGCAATCCTAAAAATAAGCAAATCGCTTAAATGCTCTCTTGTTTCGACACGAATAAGTAATTGTCTAACAGTTGCATTGCCCATAATCTCGATTCAAAATCGTTTTATCTAGTGGTCATATTGAAGACTATTTTATTGTATTTTATACCACAAAAGCTATCGAAAAACGCATATATTGTACTTCATCGCCTCGAATTGACGACAATGATACAAGCCTATGGTCATTTACTCAATCGAAACATACATCGATTTTTGCATAGAATTCGGGCGTAATGGGTACGACTAGCGACCTAAGCTGCCGCTGCTCTGGGTTACTGTGATATTGACTGAAATAAGACTGTGAATAAACTTGATAGGTTGGGCTCATTCTGGAACCTTTACCGACCAGAATAATCCTTTTGTTGGCTTATAACGGTCTCAGTCAAGACTCTGGATAGGGAATAGTCTGCTAGCAGTAAAACTGCCTGAATCTCAAAAGACTTATTAGAACGAACAGGTCGTTGCTTTTCGATGAGTGGACATGCATTTCCGATATTGTTTATAATTACTGCTGTTTCTTCGAATGATGAATGTTGAATTTGATGTTACTGAGGAATTAGTTTCTTCGAATAGTCCGGATGAAACCTTTACAGGCAAATATTTCTTGAAGTAAGTCACCTCAATATGTCATGTTTTATTCATCCGGTTCTGTCAGAGGTCAACTTATTCCTTATTGTGGACTTGACCATATTCAGTCTCGACAATTTCGACTAGAAATCAGTGCTTAAGACCCTGACTTGTTCTAGCATACAATATTTGGACGGCTCAGCAATGGAAACATTTATTACATATTATACAATAAGATTTTTTAAACTTATTAAATTCATGAACATTATCGGAAAATAATGGTTTTGGAAATGATAATTTTGCTACAGACCTTATAAGATGTATTTAGAATTATCAAATAACACAAAAATACCGGGAAAATTTCGTCATTCATAAAAACGTCACATTATTCCCTTTTAATTTTCAAACAAATCATTATAACAAATTGCCGAGGCCTTGCTCGCTATTCTCAAAAGTATCGCTGTGGAAATAGTTTTACATATATTTCAAAATCTGCTTGGCAGAAAAAATTTCCGTCAACTGTCAATAGGTTCACCACACCTTAAAGCAGTTAATAATTGATTTTGCTATTCGGTCCGGCCCGCCTAACATAAGATTTAAAGAATTTGGCCCTTTGCTGGAAAAGCTTGCCGACCCCTGCTGTAGACAAACGAACCTTCAGTTCTTTTCTCTCAAAAATCCGTTGCCATGAAGTGTCGGACATCCAGGGCTTATTCCGGCAATTCGTGTTTGTGCCAAGGATGGTATCTGCGCTATCAATGTACGCATTTTTTATGGCATCCCAGTTTTCATTTATGTCACTATCTGGGTGACTAGTTATCTGGTCGTTAAATTGTTGTAAGACAGCTGAATTTTTTAGTCGATGCGGTGTTGAATTTGTGGCGCCTGGGTCAGTAGAACGGCGCACGGCTGCAATACACAATCGAACATTATCGATCATAAGATAGTGGTCTCTTCCCATCCCTATATCGGCACCATTCTTGTTTCGTACGTCCAGAAGGCAACTCTTGAATCTTTTGCTAATGGCAAAGTGGTCGATCTGATTTTGGGTTCTGCGTCGACCAACAGAGGACCAACTGATTTTGTGGTGGTCCTTATGCTCAAACATAGTACCACCGATTAAGAGACTGTGAAAGCTGCAGATCTCCACAAATCTTGCGCCGTTGTCATTACGGTCCCCAAGACCGTGTCACCCCATCAGAGCCCCTAGTTATCAGCGCCAACTTTTGGATTCAAATCCCCCATAACTATTACAATGTCACTCTTAGGTGTTCTGCTCTGGGCGGTGTTTCGTTGTTCGTAATACGAGTCTTTTGCCAAGACATTGTCGACTTCAGTTGGAGCATAATATTACGTTTACACTATCCCCAGATTACTTCATCTGCTGCTTAATCTGGGTGTGGTGAGTTTAAAATTGTATGTATTTGACAGTTCCAGATTAAATCAGCCGGCGCAGATGAAGTAATCTGGGGATAGTGTAAACGTAATATAAGACTGTATGATTATGATGTTTCTCACTTTGGTACGGAACCTGGCGGTCATGATTATGTCGGAGACCGGATCAAAGGATTCGGTTCTGGTTAAGAGCAGCCCCACACCTGACTCACGACCACTACCGGCAGCTCTGCCGGAGTACAACATTACAGCGCTACCTATTTGAGAGATAAATTATCCCCTGTTCCACCGTCTTATCACACTAACTCCCAAGAAGTTTTGATATATACCGCAGAAATTCACTCTCTAATTGAAGAAATCATGCGTTCTAAGGACCGTCAGATCCATGGTCCAGGAGAGTATCGTTGTCACTGTACGACAGCCAAAAGTCGTAACCGTTTAGTCAGTCCTTTACCGAGGCATACGCAACGTTTCGTTAGCATATAAAGACTTCGGATATTGCAAATTGCTGGCATATACACCCGTCTTTGTTTGTCGGTTTCTACGACAAATTGGCAAGGGAAAGGCTGTGGTATTAACTATTCTTACGCCGCACACCACAGGGGGATTGCGTACCTTAACCAAATCATCACACCGCCAATAGTGCCGGCTTGACTTGGTTAGCAATGATCATCTACCACTTCCTTTCCAAGGGGCACCCAGGAGGGGGACTATCGTATTTTTTTTGGTGAGGGAAAAGGGCAGGTAACTGTTGCTCAATAGATTTTGTATCTGTTGGTCAATACGTACCCAGGGGGGAGGTGCATGCTGGCAACTGCATTCTCCGAAACCAGTTTACGCCAACGAAACGCCAACTGGGCCACATGGAACAGTTGACGCGCTATGCCCCACAAGGGGCTAGGGCAGTTAAGTAAGTAAGTAAATACTGTATCTCTTGCTCAGTAAATTAATCGGGACAATAAGGAAGAATATCCTTCAAAGAAAATCGTACACATATTTACAAGCTAATTGATCAAAACTAAAATGTATTTGCCTAGGACGGGCCTATAGTGCCGATGAACTTTATCGGTCTTTTTGTGTCATTCATGGATACCACAATTTAAGGCACTCTTATCGGGAACGGCGATACATAATGGACGTGCACATGGTCCATTTAGCACGAAGCTTCCTTAATTGATTCCAAGTATCATCCGTCAACGTTTTGACGCTCCTGCATGTCAGGAAAAAAGGACCTTTGGGCTCAAAACTAAAGAACATTCTTGAGCATGGGGTCTAAACTTCTTTTTCTTCTGCAAATAATATGGGTATTTTCTTAATTTGCGTGACGAGACAACAAACTGGAGCTCTTAATGGACCTAAGAACATAGAGGACAGAAAGGATATAATGGCCGTAGAGAGTGTGGTAGATAAAATGAACATGAAGGTTACAAATATTTCAAAATCATTTCGGAGTCGCCTTTGCTCTAACATGCGCACTTACAAATTAGCTTGTTCGGGGACAAAATGTTTTAGGATCGAAAGACGGTTATACGAATGTTACAGGTTTTCACTCCGTGAGTTGGTTAGTCGTTGGTGAGTCCGATTCATGGGCAGATTGTGTGAAAGTCTTCATTTAAGCCCGCAAATCGATCAGGTGGTTAGTTGTCAAACCCCGGTCGTCTGAAATCTGCCTAAAGTTTTAAGGTAGGGTAGCAGAAACAACAATATTCTTGATATGTACACCTTTACAAATGAGGCGTCAGTCTGATGTCTCCGCCACGATTATTCACGGGTTCGAGTGCAGTCCACGTCGCGTCATGCCCATGGATGTTTGTGTTATATTACCCCTATTGTGTGGGGCGTAACAATAAGCCACAACCTTTGCTGACTTGTCGTAGATATGCAGCGAAATGGATAGGACGTGCATGCTAGCAACTTGCATTGTTCGAAACCAGCTTATGCAAACGAAATGTCAACTAAGCCATATACAAATAGTTAATGCGCTATGACTCACAAAGGGTTAGGGCAAGTTCATTTTTGTTTGCAAACAATAACTCACGGACCTGCAATAATAGGAGCGGTTTTTTTGACAGACATGCAGAGCAGAGCAGGTTAACACCACACAATTACACTAACAATTTGATCTGAGCCACTCTGGATAGAAGGTAAATGCAATAATTCTAACCTGTTAAGTAGTCTGCGTTTTGAAATACAGGCGGCGCAGGTGCCGAAGTTTTCGGGTAGTTTACAGTTTGGGAAACACTAAAAATTCAGTTCCTATCAATAAATTTTTCGTTTTGTGTAATTATATGGACTAGTAAACAAACAAAATAATTCTACTGCCTAAAGGAAATTTGTCCGATTGTATCTGTACTGAGGATTAAGTTTCCTCTTGAAATTTGAGTTGCCAAACTAAACCAAGACAGAGTCCCAGCAAAGACATGCCCCGTTTTCGACTTCGCTACTCTAATCGGCTCTGTAGCGTTTTTTGTGGCTTATCCTTCTCCACTCTGCTCTTTTTAAAAAAACCACGTGTCGAATCGAATAAAATTCAGGGCGTGAAATACATACCCTACATGTATGTATACCCGTCTCAAATATTGTCATTTTGAGATCATTTCCACATTCCCCAATTATTGTTGAAACGATAAAAATAAATAAATAAATAACTGGCGCAACAGTCCAATTTGAACCACGGCCTCGAGATGAGTTAGCATCATCTCATTTTCTAGATCGTGACGGTTTTTGTGCAGAGGTATGTGATCAGCAACACGCTCAACCGAGTTATTTTATTTACCCCATAATGGGTACTCATTTAACAGCTGAGTGGGCTCATAGTCCGACACGTAAATCCCCGGAATCGAACCGGGGCCCAGTGCGTTGAAGGCGAACGTGCTAACCGTTGCGCCATCCGGACTACATTGTTGAAACGATACCTTCGTCGATACAACTAAAATTTTAAAACTTAAAAACTATGTTTACGATTTGTTTGAATCTTTTATAAATTGTGTAATATGTACTTCATACCAACCATGAACGTAATTCGTACTCATGATAAATGGCTGCGTTCTTAAAAATAAAATCGTTGAGTCAGCGCTTCACAGTGGCTGACCAGCACATTGTAATTATTTTCGTGTTTTAGAAACGGCATACTGTCTCTCTCATTTGTTAAATGCCAAGTTTAGTTTGGCATTTAACAGAAAACTCGAAATCTCTTGCTTTGGTGAGTCCCAGGTGACAGACAAGATATGGTAACAACTTTCTTTCCCACAATAAAGTTTAACAATTACGTTTAAAACACAACCATTGACAATACACAGCACAACCGAAGTTAGAATCGATGTTTGACAATCGTCGCGAATGTCAAATATTACACTGAGCCAGAAAAGCGAGGAAATTTTATGCTGACGAAAAGTGACAGCGCTTAGTTCAGCGCAGCGTTTCTACGACGAATTGCCATGCAATCGTTTCTTACCGCTGACTCAGCGCAGGCGTTTTAGGGACGCAGCCAATGTTTTTCTTGCCATCAAGCACTCTTTGGGCCGTTTTCTCAATGCTCAGTTAAACTGCCACTTGGCTATCTGGAACACTAAACTAAACCTAATCGTATACGACGTTCAAAATATGAGAATGTAGTAGCAAAATCTGCTGATTTTGCATTCTGCCACCTGTTTATTTATTAAGTTTACTGTTTACCACTTGAATACTGTCAAAATCTCAGCAGCCCGTCAGCTGTTTGAAATTATTGTCCGACTCACTTTTAACTGGATAGGTGGCGTTTAGTGTTTATCGATAGGATGAACTTTAATTGGACATTGAGAAATCAGCCCTCAGGAGAACACCCGAAATGTCGATAGTATTTCACTGATATTTACTCGTACGTATATTTTCCTTCAATGTATTTCCACCACGACAACCCAGCATCTCGCGATAATTTCAAGACTTTCGATGGGGTGGATTTGCAGGTGCATGCAGGCGATAAACCTGAACTAAACCGAACAAATCCGAAAGGAAAGTTTTCTGCCGTTCTGTCTGACTGGTTCACATACTGCTTCCTGGCTATATCGTTATTATCCAGCACATGTTAGACCTCCATCTATATACATACATATGTATATTCCCTATAGTGCAGGTGGCTCAATCCAGGCGCAAAGTGCATTTCAATCGATTGGGCCTGATTGGGTCGTTTGATGACGGCAGGTGTATTACATCGATGAAATTCAATTCAATTTATTCGTAGTTTTTCGCATTTTGTGCTTGAAGCCAGTGCTCGTATAGTGACAATGAGGAAGCTTACTCGTATACAAAGTTTTCCGACTTTGAGTTTCACAGATGATGATACGTGTAAAGGATGAGAATTACGAGTAGCTCCGATTGGTCGATTGTGAGGCACGATAGTGTCATATTGATTGTAAATTACGTGTCTACAGTTTTGGTTTCATGCAAACAGAATACTCGTATAGAAGGTACACTGAAGAATATTTGTACGAAAATATACAACGTATAAAATATGCTTTATTAAGGTAATGGCTTTTATCATAATTAAATGTTTTCAGGACCTTAGATATTACTGAGGTGTCTCTAGTAATTTTTATTTCGGTAACTTCCAAGGGAATCCAAATAAATCAGGACTCGCTCAGTAGCCGTATAGTCTCGGTTGCTACTGAACGATGCTTCAATCGAGAGATTGGGCGTTCATTTTCCCGCCGCTTTAACAAAATAAAAAATACCTGTGGGTACTATTCTGTGTTTGCAGCGGAAAAGGTGTTAAGTCCAAATTTGTAAAAAATGAGATATACTCGTATAGGGTATACTAGCTGCTCATCTAGTACTCGCTGCCCTCGCGTTGTTCGCTTCGCTCACAACTTTTTTTCTACTTATTTGCTATATTGTCCTTTTTCGAAAAGAGGCTTATGACAGTGTAACGATTTGCTTCGTTGAGGTGAACCTCAACTGAGGACGGAGATCGAGGCTGGTCGTTCAGACCTGCCGTGACACCTAAGTGCCAATATCTCCTCAGACATGACCTGAGTTGACGCGTGCTCGACTCTAGCTCAGCTGTCGGTAGTGTGGGCGGAGGGGCGGTCACGATGTGAAAATACTACTTGACGTTCGGTGTGAGACGCTCGTCGTCTCTCTTTCAATTCCGGAATAAAACCGATTCCCAAAACTACATATTCTTCACGAATGATTGTACAGAAGGCTACGTTATTTGGTCTGACTTGGCTCCCCCACACTTTGTCTCATCATTATTATATTACACCATCAATCACAACCCGCTTTACGAACTTCTTCGCCCTCCTCCTGATTCCGATATATTTTATAAAACGATATCCAGAGATACTATAGCCTTCCCTTGCCTCGGTGGGCAAATCACCATAAATGCCCCCTTTTTTTTAAATATACAAGCGGTGCTACTGTAGCCGCAGGGTCCCCACTATGGGCACGATGGCCACTGGCGGCTGTAATCGCACACCACCCTTTTGTGAGCGGCTGCGTAAAACACGGCAAAAAAATATGGTTCACCTTGCAAGTCAGCTGGAGTAAACTCTGCCTATTGCTTACATTTGTTGATGGTGACTTTGCGGGTGGCTGCTGTTCCGCCAGGTCGCCGAAGCGTCCAGCTAGTGATGTTGGGGTGGTCGGCGATCCAGCCGACATGCACAGGGGCTCCTGGCAAAAGTGATGTCAAGTGACTCAATTTGTGGTCCAGATAGTTCAAGCCTTTTCCGTGGTTTTTGTCCTTTTTGGTTTCTGTCCGGCCGGCAGACACGCCGTCCGCTTTGGAGGTTATACACCTACCTTTGATGTCCTTCAACCGAATTTTGTCCGCTTGTACGCCCCAATGTGCTGCCTCCTCCACGTTTACTTTTCGATTGTCAATTGACAATTCGACCTTTTTCTTCTTCTTCGACCTCCTACTTTCCATTGGAATTCCGGAGGTCGAATTGTCAATTGACAGTTGAAGAGTTAACGTGGAAATCCAATATGGAGCCGCGACTCACTCCCATGACTGCCCTCATAAAACATCAACGCTATGTGAGCTCTGAGCAATGCGTCGCCATAGGTCGGTTTGCGCTGGTACAGTCAGTTTCAAGTGTGCGGGCGAGTGTTTTCGCCAGGTACACTTGCAACTGTTTGTACCTGCGGCGCTACCGGCACCAATTCCCCTGGCTCTCATTACACCAGAATGAACGCAGAAGGCAACAGCAGCGGCAGCAACAGCGAAATGTCAATTTAGAAAGCTTGCGTTTCCCTTAAGCGACCTAGATTGAACGCAGCAGCAGCGACAGTGGCGATGACAGATCTACCTGTTGTTGTTGTTTCTGCTGCCGCTGCATTCTGCGTTCATTCTGGTTTGGGCATTAGCTTGACAAAAAATGTACGAAACGTATAATATTTTAAAGCGTTTTTCTTTCAAGTTGATTTCTTTTATAAGAACTTAAGTTTTGAATATTTCATTAGTCAAGAGGATTTTTACTTAGAATTTGATACATATTGATGCGTAATGCAATGTTATTGAGAATGATATGCAAAAATATTGTAGAAAAATCGCTCTTTAAATTTTTGAGCTTTAACTCTCGATATGGTAAAAGTCTCGCAAGATCCCGGGCTGAAAGTTGCAAAACTGGAAAGGTATAACTGTCTGCTTTTTGGTGATGACTTCACTTTTTGCAGCCACCTGCGACCTTGGAGAATATTTAGATATAAATATAAATATCATTTTATTATCAACTAAGTGGTTAAACAAAAAGTAGTTATTTAATGGACGTCTAAGGCGACTTTGTTTTTTATAGTTTAACTCGCAATTTCGTCCAACTCCCTCAAATTCCCGGATTGAAAGGTGCAGAAACAAAAATATGTATACAGCAGTCCAGTTTTAATTTTTCAATTGACTTTTAACGGCTGTCTGCGTCCTTGGAAATTAGGTTCGTATTTCTGCTCAATTAATAAAAAGCTTTGAAACAATTGCTGATTTCAATTTTGTTGGTGCAAGCTCGTAATATTATTTTATTTGCAATTATATGCTTTAAAATATACAAATTTCTTAAAGGGGGTGTCTGTGACGACTTCGTTTGGAAATTTTACCTCCTGATTCCGCAGTACTTCCGCAGCGAGATATCCAGAGGAAATAGCGTTGCAATCCGCGTCAAAATTGGCCATCCAAAATAAATTTCGCACCGAATTAGGATTGATAGTAGATCAGGTAAAACAGAGCAAGGATACATCAAATGATGGAAATTCGGTCCGCAGATTTTTTTCAAACCCCAAAATATCGTACAAAATCACTGGAATGGACGAATGTTTGATTTATAAATTTGTAGTGATCCTTCAAGTTATTTCATCGAAAATTCGTGGAGAAATTTGGATCCTTCGCCAAAGAAACTGCCAAGCTTTTTGTGTCCTAATACCCATGGTATTATATGCCCGCAACTGTCCACAAAGTGTTGATTCATAGCAAAAAAGTCATAAAAAAAGTGTTATTACCAATCGGACAGAAACGAGAAACAAAGATTTTCCAAAATTTAGAGAACACAAATCTGGGAAATTAAACCCTCAGTTTTGAAGCTATCGAGCTGAAATTTTGCAGAAAGCCTTTTTTCTATTGCACGCTGTTAATATGTCGGAACCATTGGAATCGGGCCACTACGTCATATAGCTGTCATAGAACGACTGGCCCAAAAGTCGGTCTTTGTGAGGAAAACTTTTTTTATTTCTAGAGATATCTTTCTCAAATTTTGCACAAAGCCTTGTTTCTATCGCGCACTGTAAATATGTCGTAACCATTGGGATCGGGCTACTACGTCATATAGCTGCCATAGGAACGACTGGTACAAAAGTTGGTCTTCGTGAGAAGAACTTTCTTATTTCTAATTGAATCTTTCTAAAATCTCAAATTGTTCAATCATATCCTTTGCCACCTTGCCGAATCTGATTGAAAATGGACTACTCTACTCTGTCATATGGCTGCCATAGGAACGACCGTTCCAAAAACAAGTTTTTATTAGAAAAACTTATTCATTTCTAAAGATATCTTTACCGAATTTCATATTATTCAATCATATTTACTGCTAAATCACACTCCTAAATTTGGATGAAATCGGCCCACTATTTCATATACCTCTTACAGGAACAGTGAAATCGGAACAAGTTAAACGACTAATTTCCAAGTAGCAGATGCACCACAAATCAAAACGAAGGTGAAGGGTATCAAACCTTCGTTTTATATAAACGATAATAAACAAATAAATTTTAACAAAGATTTCTTCAGTTGTCCTTTTTGTTCCTAATTATTAAGTAATTACATTAACAATTAATAAATAAACAGAGATTTTTGTAGAAGTAGTTCATGTGTGAATAATGTGCCAAGTACGTCTATTATTAAACATTTTAAAAAACAAGCTAGCCGAAGGTATCATACCTTCGTTGTGTTTTGTGGTACATTTGCCTTTTTGAAATTAGTAGTAAAACTTGTTCCGATTTCACTGTTCCTATAAGAGGTATATGAAATAGTGGGGCGATTTCAACCAAATTTAGGAACGTGGCTTAGCAGTCAATACGATTGAATAATATGCAATTTCGTAAAGATATCTTCAGAAATAAAAAAAAGTTGTTCTTACAAAAACTTGCTTTTGGGACGGTCGTTCCTATGACAGCTATATGATAGAGTAGTCCGATTTCAACCAAATTCAGAAATATGCTTTCACTAAAGATATTATTGATTATTCTGAATTTTAAAAACAATATCTTTAGAAATAAAAGTTTTTCTCACAAAGACGGATTTTTGGACCGGTCGTTCCTATGGCTATATGGCGTAGTGGTCCGATTTCAACCAAATTCGGAAATGTAATTTAACTAAAGATATTATTGATTAATGCGAAATCTGAAAACGACATTTTTAGAAATAAAAAAGTTTTTTTCACAAAGACGAATTTTTGGACCGGTCGTTCCTTTGGCAGCTATATGACGTAGTGGTCCGATTTCAACTAAACTCGTGAATATGATTAAGCTATAAATACTATTGATTCCTGTGGAATTTGAAAAAGATATCTTTAGAAATAAAAAAGTTTTTCTCACGAAGACCAATTTTTGGACCGGTCGTTCCTATGGCAGCTATATGACATAGTTGTCCGATTCCGTTGATTCCGACATATATACTGCCTGCAATAGAAAGAAGGCTCTGTACAAAATTTCAGCTTGATAGCTTTAAAACTGAGGAACTAGTTTGCATAGAAACAGACGGACAGACGGACAAAGCTTAATCGACTCGTCTCATCATACTGACCAAGAATATATATAGTTTGTATGGTCGGAGATGCTTCCTTCTGTGCGTTGCAAACTTCATGACAAAGTTAATATACCCTATCACATCCGTGAAGGGTAGAATTAGAGATTGTAAGTGTGATGTCACACTCAAAAAAAAACAAACATGCTACATATTATAAGTATGTCTAAAACCTGGTGGGTATTTCAAATAAAGCTTTGAATTGCAATTTCCCAAAATTAGTAGTTATGGACTTGACCAGGGCCGTGCGAAGGGGGCGACCGCCCCGGGCACCCTCAGCAAGAGGCGCCGAGAACAATTGTGCAAAAATGAAAATTCAATAATAATACTAAACCAAATAAATAATTTAAAATATTTTATTGACTTTACGCCAGAACAATTTTTTTTTTAACTAGCGAACAATCAATCAGACTTGATGATAAATACATTGGCTATTCAAGCAACACCGCGAAAATACACTGCTGGCTTGAATAGAAACAGCAACGAGACGGGTTTTGCTCAAAATCTCCAGTGCTTTAGTTCAGAGAGTAATACTTAGTTTCCTTTATGAAAGATTACCTTGCTGTTCACTCCTTTTGGGCAATATGAGAGAGATTTGGTTAACAATAATTATGTTTCATTTACTTTAAGTACAGTTGATGCATCCATAAAGTGCACGTTCAAAATTAGGCCACTTGAATAGGACCACTAGTAAATTTCATTCGACTTGGATACTTATACGGACTAAACATAATTTAGTGAAAATTCATCCAGAACACCTTGAATAGCCTCAATTAGCTGTTTTTCGTCCTCGAACTTCATGCTACCTCTATCCTTTTCTCGAAAAAATCATCCTCAAACATTTTGCTAAATATCTAAGTCTAAGTCGATTCACTTTTTATCAGTCGGACTGTATAAATGGGAGCATGACCTCACCTCACACATGCAATATTTTATTCAACGTATTGAAGAGAAATTTGAAGACCAACTTATTGTTCATAGTAGTCCGGATGGCGAAACGGTTAGCACGTTCGCCATCTACGCACTGGGGCCCGGTTCAATTCTTACTGAATGCGGTAGTTCTCGAGCAACCGGCTCAACACTGACATCTGTCAACTGAAAAAGTTTCGTTTCTCTTACGGCTTCCGTTCGACTATTATCGTGTCTACAACATTTTGCGGATACATATAAATCACACTAACAAAATTTAATGATGCTAATCGATTTCTGGCGTCACGAAACGTAAAGAAAATCAATTCCGAGGTCGAAACTCGTTATCGAGGGAGGGTCGAATAGCTGATTTTTTCTTCAAAAATCAGTTAAAAATATATAAACAATTTGTAAATTTGTAATCTTTGAGCAGAAGTAAGTTCAATTAAATCTTCATAACTTGCAAAAAAAAAATTAAATTTCCAGTATTTTACGAATAAAAAAATGAATGAATGAAAAATAGCCCTTTTTGCATACAAATGAGACAACTTCGAAACGCAAGATGCATTTTCCCACATTCATGTGCCTATATCCCATCCCACCTGTTCTTTCTTAATATTAGAGAATCAGACAAAAAATATTTTGGGCACTTAATGCTGATTCATCCTATGAAGCTGAAAATGTAGCACTTGCATCTTACCTGTGAAGTCAAAATTACATTTTAAAGAAAAACAAGAAAATTAAACTGACCGATTCTAGCAGTCCAGACCGATTATGAGAAGTTTTGTTTTTCAACAAACAGCTTTACTCCCCAATCAACCGGTTGGCTTTAATATACTGTAGCGAGTGAATTCAAGCAACTCGCAAACAGATAGGGGTCAAAATGGGGGGGAATTGCGTTAAAGAAGAGCAATGCGTTTTGTATTTAGATTGTATTGTATTGAATGTTGATGTTATGTCTTGTATAAAAAGAGAGTACTGTGTAAATGTACTATATAATTGAATGTACAATTTAAATGAAATGTTGAGATACATTTTTGCATTTGTTAAGTCAAGCGGGACTTGACTTGCTTGTATGAAGTGCACGTCACTGGTAAATATAAACGATGATTATGTCAGAGGACACAGTGTGCCATCCTTAAATTGAACTAGCCGTCACTTAGGTCACTGTGCTGACTCTTAACCTTATTTTGTTGAGTCGTTCATAGAGAATCTAGTGTGTGGTGTGCTTATCGAATTTACAGTACATTGGAATTGGTTTGTGGCTTTGTCGTTTTGAGAATCGTCGTTAAAAGATCAGTGCTTCAACGAAAAGAGTGTCGCCAATCTTCATAGTTAAAGACTGAAGTGATCAAAATTATCGGAAATTAAATTAAAATAGTTTACGTGAACTATAAAATTGTCACTACAAAAGTTATGATTTATCCCAAAGGCAACCCAGTTGTAAAAATTCCCCGCCAAAAAAAAAAACATCTCAGCTACAAAAACCATTGGTATGTTTATAATCTCACCAAAAAGGTATGCTCGGCGCTTGACGCCTCAGTTCTATGTATATGTGCATATTGTCTGCTTAAAATCGTTAATTCCATTAAACTCTGTTTGGCGGGGAATTTCGGGGGCTGTTGCCAAGTGATTTTGCCTCTTCGCCCCGAATGCAGTTTCAAAAGCAACACGCTAAACAGAGTTTAATAAGATTAACGATTTTAAGCACGAAGCGCATTGAGTAGAGCAGAGGCCACTATTTTGGTTGTGCTCCTTATTCACTTTGTCACTCATTGGCGAGGCAACACAACCAATTAGTTCAGCCACAGTCTGATCATTTGACTACCGGGTATAATGTTTCGCTCTATATAGGCCATGTTATACGTCACGGGTACGAGTTTTATCGTATTGAAAATATTCACCTTAACAGGCATAATACTGATGTTTATGGTATTATTTTAATTGTTTGTTTTCCTTCTCATTTCCACCGTTCTATGAAATTAATGGTTCGATGGAAGTTCGGAAGTGGTTCTGCTCGATCATGTGTGGCGACCTTAATTTCAGCTTTAGTGTTGTGAAGACAACTCAATTTGTTGTTTTCCCGGAATCAATTAATTCTAGTGCTAGTGGGTTTCTTGTTATTATCGTCAGCAAGCTGGGCATTTTTTCTAATGATTTGTTGGTAGAAACCGGTTCACAATGGAAAAGTGCACTGCATTCACTTAAGTCCAATTTTATAATATTTAAACATTTACGAAAATGAAACATGAAGCTGCCAAAATTGTTCTTTCCATTTCCCGATTCTACTTTCAACACATTGTTATTAGCACCCACGTTATCAAATCAACTCGACACGTCTCATTATTACCTCAATAATTTAACCAACCCACAAAAACCATCATCCGCCCTAATAAAAAATGGTTAATATATCTTCAGAAGCAACATTAGCTTACAAAGTGACTCTGAATAAAAAAAAGAAAGATCTCTCGGCAACCTTCTGGGCTTAAGTCAATCATGACATGTTATCAATACAGGACGATGACGAAGTGGAATAACCTACAAAAAACACCCCTCGAGTAACAAGTCAAGATTCATAGATACGACATCGAATATGGCAAATTCATCATTTTGATAGAGTTCATAAGAAAAATTTATGACTTTCCATAAATAATGTTCGTGCACGCATCAAAAAATATTTTCGCATCACGGTGTGGATCTGTCAGGATCGTTGAAGAAGAGCAATTTCTCCAATTCTCGGCAAAGAAAATTCAAGACGTCAAGCCAGGAATGTACTCGTATATGTACGTTCGTACATACGTTTACTGCAAAAGCGTCACAACTTTGCAATTTTAGCGGAAATGTCGTGGACTGGGGGAAAAACGACATAGACCAAGACACGATGTAAGACGGTGGACCCGACGAAAACTGTAACGTAAGACACTCACTTATCAAGAAGTCCTTGGACTACTCCCAGGAATGATGAACCAACCAATGAAAGGAAAAAGTGGCCTAAAAACCAGAAGCAATTGTGTCATGGGATACAAGAGAACGTAGAGAGAGAACCTCGGAAAAGGTCCAAGTCTGAAATAATGAAAAAGTGGAAAATTCAGGAATTAAGTGCCAAGTCACGATTTCGCAATTATTTACGTTTGCCGGAGTGCGCACAAAGGAGCTATATCACTAATTTCCACGTTTACTCATTCATCTCGGTTCGAAACTTTTTTTCCGTAGGCTAGTCGCATCTTCTTATCCCTTATTTTTCTTTGCTCCTATAGCCCGAAGGATATAGTTGTCCGTAAAGAATCGATAAAGATACCTCGTAGGCCTCGAAATGCGGTAAATTCATTTGGGGATTCTGTACATGTGATGATTGAGTTGCAATGGGTAGGCGACGTGTGGGAGTCTTTTAATATAGCGGAGGCTAGTAAATTCTGCTCGGATAGATTTCATTTACAAATGCATCTGTACTTACATATCAACTATAAGTAGTTGGAGGATCAATGCGGATTTACAGGTGGAGTCCATTTTTGGATGCCTGGCTAAAAGCAAGCGCTTAAGATTTAAATTTTCAACATCGAATAAGACTTACCAAGGATAGAGAAATTATTTCTTATCGAAAAAGAAACCTTGGAAAAAGGCTCTGCTCTGTGTTCTCTTTCCATTTTCATTTTTCCCATTATTTCCCCAATTCATAGTCGAAAAATATATTAGAATAGTGGAAGGTGCAGCCTACCGACCCTAGATGGGAACTGCAACAAAATCAGATTTATTTCCTTTAATGCCACGTTGACCTGGCAACCAATGCAAAAAGTTTTGGGTGTCGATTGCCAGACTTTAGTGAAGTTGACGACACATTTCACTACCCTTGGAGAGACTTTTTGTAAAGAGAGATCCTTTACGGTTGATCTGAGCAGATAGCATTGTGTGCGTCGCGAACTTTCCTCTGCAGAATATCCCTGTCATAGACCAATAGCATGCATCGGCTTGATAAACGCCAGGCTACGTGCTCCTGGTATCCTGGTGTTGAGCTTAAGGATGTTAGCATTAATTTTCTGTTCAGTCTTAGACCCTTCATCGATGATGCACATGATACCCCTGGGATCTGGGCAGGGATTGCTATTTCCGATCGATCTGGGATGAAGGCTTAAAATTTATTGCCGATCTGAATGCCAGGAATTTGTTTCGGAAAGCTCATATGAGGAATATCACTACCGCATACATCAGAGCTTAGATGTATCCTTAGAACATTAAGAGCCGCGGTTTCATTAATGAAGTAGGATCAGTCCCATTATCGCCTATAGAGGAGACGTGGGGCAAGTACGTATAGTCATAACTAGACAAGCAAGGTACCGTAACTTATTTAACTTCAGTACAGCTTTCTGGTTCCTTGTGCTAACTCCCAACTTAGTATGTGACCAGAAGTCGCAAGTCATGGCGAATATTCCAGTTTAGTCACCAACTCATATGACACTGATGCATTCAACGTGGAATACTCAAAGACCCTCTTACCTAGTGAAACTGACCCGGAGGTTAGGTTTTGCCTACAAATAAATGGCATTATGGCGGTTTTCTGGGATTTATATTTAACCCCAGTTCAGCACGCCGCCAGAGCAAGATCACGTCGAAGGCAGCTCCTATTTATTCAGAAAGATTGGCATAATAACCACGCACATGAAACCTGGACAACCGTTTCTCAATAACCATAGACCACAGTAGCTACTTTAGGACCCCTTCTGGAGGAAAAGTTAGCTTTCACGTTTATCAAAGTGCTACACATCAATAGGAGTAGATCTACCCCACCTTCTATCCATGGATAGTAGCAGATCTTATTCTCTTAGCTCCAGTGCTCGGGATATACAGTTATAACCTGTATTATCAAAAGCACTCTCAACGTTAATAAAGGCACATGAAGTAAATTCCTTATCATTGTGTAGGGCGAGCACCGTATATTTTTCCTTTAAATAGGCAAATTGTGTTCCATTCAGAGAAGTCGAAAATTCAATAAAGTATATCAGATGATTGATTTGAACGTCAGGCAACCTCTCGATAATTTCAAGGAGAAATTAAGTTATACTAATAGGGCAGTAGGATTGAAGTAGTTAGATCCTCAATATCCGTGGTATGTAACCTAAGGCATAGCTAGCCTTGAAAAGGCCAGTTAGCAGAGTGATGTTGGTATCAATAATATTCTACAAAAAAATCCAAGGAAGATACCATCCACACCAGGAGCCATAAAAGGTTCAAAGAACGCTACTGCCCATTTAACTTAATGTCAAAGATTTATCCGCTCATCCAAGACCCGGCGATTTTCGTGTGTGTGTACTTTGAAAAGGCACAAGTGAGTATGTAGTAGAGGCTCAACAATTTCATCTGGACGTTCAGTGAATGGTCCGTCTGGTCTTTCGCAGATTCCATTATCGGAGTCCTTGGACAGAACTTTTTGAAGGCATGCCGCATCCGACAGGGACTGAAAGCTTTCACAGTATCTCTTCCAGTATTGACAATATGAGTGTCAATCAAGTTTATTAGAATGCTTGGGAGCGGTCCTCGCCCCACAGATTTAGGCACGTGACTTTTTTAACTTCTTCCTAACTTGAACACGTTTGCCAGAAAGATATCTCAATTATTAATTATTATTATTTATTATCTCTTACTTGGCATATGCTGGGCTCTTTTATTGGCCGTTCCCCTACCCGCAACAGATGCAGTCATACAGTTGGAGGGTATGGATGCCTTGTGCAGGTGTTAGGCCGCCATTCTGACCCATAACACATGTTAGCGAAGGTCGCCGAGCACCTTCCGCACCATATCACATGTATAGCATACTTTTGCATAATGTCAATAAGATTGCGTGGCAGGCTCAATTTGCTGAGAGAAGTGAGAAGGGCACCGGTAGCCGACAATATTACAGGCATTATTTGTAGAGCTTCTGAACCTACCACCTAACATCCCCTCACAAGAAGCTCTTGACGTTATTGTTGATCTAGGCCCACCCATACAACCCCTGACAGTAGAGGAAGTTGATCTCGCGTTGCGGTCACTAAAACGAAATAAAGGGCCGGGTGCTGACTAGATTCAGCTTAAGTGCTAAATTTTAGTGGAACGGGTCTAGTTAATGCCATACATCAATTAGCCCTACGAGTATGGGAGGACGAGATGATCTCAGACGATTGGCGCAGAAGCATAAACTGTCCAATTCACAAAACGGGAGGTAAACTGCGATGTGAGAATTACAGGGGCATATCACTAATCTGTACGTCCTATAAAATTTTGGCGAAAATTCTGGAAAATAGAATAAAACCGTACGCAGAACGAATCATTGGCGAATATCAAGGCGGTTTCAGACCTGATCGCTCCACAACCGATCAGCTCTTTACGGTTAAACTGATACTCCAGAAGTGTTGGGAATACAACGGGCTATGAATATGGACAACAGCAATACGCTACTCATCAAGTCGACACAATTAGCAGCGTACGCCGACGACATCAACATCATGTCCCGAAGATTGGCCGACGCAGAAGAACTTCTGCATACGCTCGATACCGCTGCAAAAAAGTTAGACTACGTATCAACTAGGCTAAAACTAAAATAATGATGCAATCGACGACAAGGACACCTGCACAACGAAGCATCAATGTGGGGACCTCAACATCGAGTTCGTGAACAACTTCATATACCTGGGTTGCAACTTGTCGAGGGACGCCAACGAAACTGACGAAATCAAGGGACGGATACAGTTAGCTAATAAGGCTTTTTGCTCGGTTCTTCCCATAATGAAATCGAAGCATGTGCACTAAAACACGAAGCTCCACGTGTACAAAACCATTATACGGCCAGTGCTACGGCTGCGAAGCATGGACCCTAACTGAAGCCTCCGGAAATATGCAAGACACATTTGAACGTGAAGTTTTGCAGTGAATTTTCAGGGTTGTTTGCGATGGAACCATGAGTTGTATTAACTGTATGATGAGTTGGAAGTTTCTAGTCACATTACCCCGAAAGCTCAAAGTTGATAATGAATCCATGCAGACGGACTTCCTCCCGTGAGTAGATCCTTGATATCTCATTGGATGCACGTTTCCACGAAAGCTCCGCTAGCACAATAAGTCGTGATGAGCAAGATACGTTCACGGGCTCTTATGACTCCGCTAATATACTAACCGTGGAGAAGGTTCTCTGGGCTGTGTCTAGTTTTGAGGCCTTCAAATCTGCGGGGCCAGATGGCATCATTCCGGCTGATCTCCAACACTCTACGTGTTTAATCATCCCTTGGATTGTACTCATTTTCAAGGCCTACTTAGATCTGATCTATGTTCCCCACGCGTGGAGAGAAGTAAAAGTAGTTTTCATCCCTAAAACGGAAAGTATCTCGCACGTGACGTCTAAGGACCGGAGACCGATCAGTCTCTCCTCTATTCTGCTGAAGATATTGGAAAGATTAATTGATCTTCATCTACGAAACAGCATTCCACCGCATCTGCTGTGAGCCTCTCAACATGCTTTATTGAGAGCGCTGATACTATTGTTTTTCTGGATATAGAGGGCGCATTCAATAATGTTAAACCGGAGGCAATCGTGGAAGCTCTGCTTGCCTTGGGGTGGATTTACCGCTCATCACTCTTATTAATATAATACTGACAAATAGAGTCGTCTCTTCTAAACTGGGCGCGTGCACTGTTCGTAGGAAGGTTTCCAGAGGTACACCACAGGGTGGTGTGCTCTCACTTCTCTTATGGATCATCGTTATCAATAGCTTGCTTATTGGAGAGGATAGGTTTTAAGGTCACTGCTTACGCAGATGATGTGAGCGTGGCAGTGTCTGGTAAGTTCCCTGCCACTCTTAGTGAACTCCTGCATAGTGCCCTTTCAGTGATCACCAGATGGGCTAATATGTGCGGTGTTGGCGTGAATCGGACCAAGGACAAGGAAACTAAGGATCCCTCCAGTGGAACCTCGATCTATTGGAGGCGCAATACTCACTTTCTCCGATAAGGCTAAATTTCTGGGAATAATTTTTGATAAGAAGCTTTACTCAATTGCCCTAACCCCTTGTGGGGCATAGCGCGTCAACTGTACCATATAGCCCAGTTGACGTTTCGTTGGCATAAATTGGTTTCAGAGAATGCAGTTGCCAGCATGCACCTCCTGCACATTCATGGCCACGAACGTTGTCGTGGACGGGATTCAAACCCGAAACGCCGGTAGTTAAACATGAGACTGATGCCTCAACACACTGCGCTACCGGTCGCTCCATAAGAAGCTTTGCTGGAGGCTTAACATCCAGGAACGCGTCAATAAAGCGGCTGTCGCACTGTACTGCTGCAAAAAGCCTGTGGGGAAGAGATGGGGCTTACAACCTGAAATGATGCACTGGCTGTACGTTGCTGTGATAAGACCGATACTGATGTACGGAGTGATCGTTTGGTGGGAAGCCCTTAGTATCGGGATAAATCAAACTCTGGAGGGGAAGGTTCAGAGAGCGGCTGCTGTGGCTATTAGCGGTGCCCTACGGACAACTCCTTCTGCTGCCTTGCACGTGTTATTCAACTTGCTAGCTGTCGATATTCTAGGAGAGCAAATACCTACTTATACGGCCATACGTCTACGGGAGGTTTGTCAATGGACTGCATCAAGGACGGGGCACTCATCTGTCCTCTACGCAGTGGCGTCGTACACCTTTGGTAAAAACTTCAAAGTCAAAATCCCTTCACGTAGTCTTTGGATGAATGAAGGGTTTGTACTGACAAACACGTTTTGTTTCTACACGGACGGCTCCAAAAATGATAGTGGCTTTGGCATAGCTGTGTACTCTACCGGGCTGGACGTTTGTTTATCAGGGCGTCTCCCAGATCACTGCAATGTTTTCCAGGTGGAGGTTTCCGCAATTATGGAAGTCGTGACGTGGCTGGGTCGCAACGTTCTGTCCACTATGGACGTCACCATCTTTACGGATAGCCAAGCCGCGGTTAGAGCATTGGAATCTGTGGCAACTATCTCTAAAACAGTTGCCGAATGCTGCTCGGCTCTTATGATGATGGGGGATTATTTCAACATCACACTGTCCGGGATCCCGGGTCACAGCGGCTTCGTTGGTAACTATAGGGCGGACGAACTCGCGCGTATTGGGTCCACTGGAGAGTTCTACGACTCTTATAGGCATTTAAGTATATCGATGTCCTCCTGCAAGCACGCGATGGCTTCGGCAGCACTCCTGAAAGCAAACCTTAGGTGGGAATATGGCAGGGTATGTCAAAAAGCCAGAAGCCTGTGGCCTAAGTTGGACCCCGCTAAATCTAAGAGACTGCTGACGCTGAACAGAAGCCAGTTAAGCATTAACGTGGGGGTTGTCACTGGACACTGCCTGCTGGGGGAACATACGAGGAGGCTTGGAGCTCCGCACTATGACTTCTGTAGAAGCTGCGGTGATGTGGAGGAGGAGGAAAGCGTTTTCCATCTGCTCTGTACCTGTCCGGCGCTTTCATGGAGAAGGAGGTTAATCTTGGGATCTAGCTTCTTTACACTCCTGGAGGACTTGGCTGGGGTAAACATTCACCTGCTAAGTCGATTCATAGTCAGCTCTGGATGGCTCAAATGATTCGCGGAGGTCTAGTGTTACGAATCAAGGGTATCGCCATTACCTAGTTATGGTCTAAGTGTGCCGTGGAATTCATGGCAACCCCAGTAACCTAACCTAACCTACTGTATGTAAAAACATTAGGCAGTAGCTAACCATCCTACTTTCATCTTCGGCTTCCCAAATATACTCGTGTCCAGTTTCGTTATCCGAAAGGATGCCGCGCCGCCGTCTTGGTTCGGTAAGTCGAGGCTCTACTGTGTATTGTAACATTCTGGAGTCGCGCACCACTTTATTTTCCTCCCCGGTCTTTTGAAAGTACTTGTGAAATATTTCGTTTTGTGAAATGCCGCCGCCCTCTTTGGTTCGGTTAATCGGGGTTTTATGTAGTATCATTTTGGAGTCGCGAACCACCTTATTTTCCTCCTCGGCCCCCCGGAAGTACTTATGAAAATTTTTGTTATCTGAAAGGACGTCACGCTCTTGGGTTCGATTGAACATACATACTTACATACAGTAAGTATGTGGTCGCGAACCAACTTGCTAACTATTCCAGCTCGCCAAATATACTCCTGACAAATTTTGCCACAAAAAAAATTTGTTGAAGAACAAATAACAGGTGTTTCATTAATACAGAAAGGTATGTTGTTGGAACTCAGGCGTTCAATATTGTAATCTCAAAATTTTGGTTCTCCATAGTATTTTGGAACAGAGAATGTGTTTGTTTTTCGCACTGTTGATGGGTACTTTTCAGCAGCGTTCGTGTAACAGTTCAGACGTTACTACTACAGGAGCAAAAAAAAACTCCATTAATATGCAACAACTTTATATCAAATTGCAGGCTATTTTGATTTAAAAGTTTACCCTTTAAAGGAGAATTATTTCAATATTCATTAGATTTACTTTTGAAATTATATTGTTTTTTTGATTTTAAATCCAACCATGCTTAATTTAAAATTTGTCCACATTGATTCAATAGGAGGCGCATTTAAATATAAAATTAAACAACTACATTACTCGTGATTGAATTAAAAATGGGTATATTTAAAATAACATTGTCCGTTTACAACGCCGTACTTGCCAATTTTGATTTAAACAATTTCGTTTTTGCGGCGCTTTCACATAAAAAACTTTTTGATTTAATGTGTCTTTTTTTAGATTTACAATGATTTTTCTCTGAATGTGAACTACTATTGAAGAAATTCCGAGCGCTTTGGTGTGGATAAAAGGACATTCTTGCAAAAAAGGACATTCTTGCTAAAAAAAGGACATTCTTGGCAATGAAGTGGTGACTAGGCATAGGCAAGATGGGTATCATATAAATGCTGGTCATAAGGCGAATATTTTCTAGACAACTGTTGATTGTACTCGTATTATGAGTCCTTTGGTGTGGAAAAAAAGAACATTCTTGGCAATGAAGTGATATCTAGGCAAGATGGGTATCATATGACTGCGGGTGTTGATGCGAATGCACCTGACTTCTCTTGATGGTATCTGAGTCCATGGGTCAGAAAATGAGGACAGTCTTGCATTCGCCTGGTAAAATGGGGATCTCCTGAATCGAGGCAAAAAGACAAAATGTTACAAAGGAAATCTAAGACAACTTTAAAGTAAATACTACTACTACTACTTTGCCTTAACCCCTAGCGGGGCATAGCGCGTCAACTACTCCTGCACGCCATCGTACTCTGTTCTGGGCAATGGGGCGCAACTCCCCAAAAGACTTACCCAGTAGATGACACTCCTTTGCCACAGATCGACGCCATGTGATTCGAGGACCCCCTCTTGGTCGGCCTTGGTTGGAAATGGGGTTCCATTTCATGGCATGCATAGCAATGCAGTTATCACTCTTCCGCAATGTGTGACCTATCCACTGCCATTTTCGCCTGCGTATCAATTCGTCGATTGGCATCTGACCCGTACGCCGACTTAGCTCTTCATTTGATATTGTTTCGGGCCAGAAAATTCTTAAAATTCGACGAAGACATGAGTTGACGAAAACTTGCAGCTTTCTGGTAACTCCTACGGAAACTTTCCATGTACTGCTCCCATACAAAAGCACTTATAGTACCAGGGAGCGAAACAGGCCCAGCTTGGTTTTAATGCTGAGATAACTGCCCTGCCAGATTTTGGACAGCATGCCGTATGCGCGTTTAGCCTGGTTGATACGACGAGCGATGTCCTGCTCCGTACCACCATTTTCGGCAACAATGCTACCCAGGTAGACGAAGTTGTCCACCTTCTCCACAGGCTGCTCATTAATATTGATGGCAACAGGTGTCGGATTTCTTTTTCGCAACGGCGGGCTAAGAACCTTGGTCTTGTTGGTATTAATCTTTAGCCCAACCTTGCTTGCCTCCCTCTCGAGATCTAACGCCATTGCGGACAGATCCATGATTTTGTGGGAGAGTAGGCATATGTCGTCAGCGTAGTCAAGATGTTGTAGATAAGATGTCAAAGTCCATTGAATTCCTCTGTCGAGTCCGGATAGGGCTGCATGCAACACATCGCCGATCACAATGAGGAATAGGATCGGTGAGAGGATGCACCCCTGCCGAACTCCACTGCGAATCTCAAAGTCCCCCGACACCTTACCTTTATGCAGAACGCGACATTTCGCGCCGTCATAGGTTGCCTTAATAATAGCCACAAGCTTCTCAGGGATGCCTCTCCTGCGCAAGGCCGCCCATATAGAATCCCGGTTCACACTATCGAAAGCCTTTTCGAAATCGATGAAAAGCAAGTGAAGCGGAGAATCGTATTCAGCGCATTGCTCGATGATGATTCGCAAGGTGTTAATGTGATCGACACAGGAGAATCCGGATCGAAAGCCAGCCTGCTCTTCATCAATTGTGCTTTCTAAGTGGGCCTTTAGTCTTTCCAGGACGATTTTAGCTATTATCTTGGCAACGGCAGGAACCACACAAATGCTTCTCCAATTATTACAGTCTGTGAGGCTACCCTTCTTTGGAAGTTTGATGATCAAACCTTCCTTCCACTCAGTGGGAAAGGTCTCTGTATTCCACGCTTTATCAACAAGTCGGTGCAGCAAATCGGCAGTTACGCTTGGCGCTGCTTGATAAAGTTCGGCAGGGATGCCGTCAAGTCCGGCGGCCTTTCCTCGTTTTAGTGCAATAATTGCAGTGACTATTTCCTCTTTAGTCGGGGCAGTGGACCGTATACGCACATTTGGATGGTTAGCTAAATTATCTATATGAGGGGGAACTTCACCAGAGGTTACACGGTTCAAGACCGCGGCGAAGTGTTCTTTCCACCGCCTCATTTGATCTTCTTCCAAGATAAGTAGCTTTCCATCACTATCTTTCACCGGATGTTGGCAGGAGTTACGACCACCTGTAAACTCCTTGATGACACCGTATACGGCGTTTAAGTTGTTACTTCTAGCGGCTTCTTCTGCTGATGCTAAAAGAGAATTGGCATAAACTCTTTTATCGCGTCGCACACTACGCTGAACTTCTCGAGCTTTCTGACGGTAAAGGAGTTCGATGCTGCTTCGATTGTCGTCTGATGCTGCAGCCAAACGAACTTTCAACTCCTTTCTTTCAAGAATCCGCTGCCATGAAGCGTCGGACATCCAGGGCTTATTCCGGCAATCCGGGTTTGGGCCAAGGATGGTATTTGCGCTATCAATGTACGCATTTTTTATGGCATCCCAGTTTTCGTTTATGTCACTATCTGGGTGACTAGTTATCTCAGCCGCTTTTTGCGCAAGATGGTCATTATATTGTTGTAAGACAGCTGGATTTTTTAGTCGAGCGGTGTTGAATTTGCGGGGCCTGGATCTTTCGTCGCTGGGGCGGCGCACGGCTGCAATCCGCAATCGAACATTAGCGATCATAAGATAATGGTCTCTTCCCATCCCAATATCGGCACCCTTCTTGTTTCGCACGTCCAGGAGGCAACTCTTGAATCTTTTACTAATGGCAAAATGGTCGATCTGATTTTGTGTTCTGCGCCGATCAACAGAGGACCAACTGATTTTGTGGTGGTCCTTATGCTCAAACATAGTACCACCGATGAAGAGACTGTGAAAGTAAATCGATTTATATTAAAATGTACTTGCATGGGATGAACATCATCGCTCTTTTTGTGTAATTACACACAAGGCCAATCAGCCGTAAAGCGTACTGCGAGGCATGCTGTGAGATATGCCGTCAGGCATAGTGTGATGCATGCCGCCTGGTAGATTTTCGAAAATGACCCGTTTTCAAATTTTTGATAGACATTACGTATCACAGCATGTCTGGCGGCAGGTATCACCACCGACTGACCTGGTGTGTAAAAACCACGTAAGATATATCCAATGAAGATAAATGGTTTATTGGTGAAAATAGTTATCCCTTGATATTTCCACTGTGGATATCTCACGAATATATAATAGTACGACATGCATACCGAATAGTACATAAGCTCTTCAGAATGCCGTGGGGATATACCAGAATAGCAGCGACTATATATCATGGGATGCCCACTGTACCTATTAATGTGCGCAATCATTCTTGTCGCCAGTAAATCAACTTTTTTGACATTTTGACATGTATCTTTCCCTCTCACTGTCAAAGCCTTCATTACTTTTCTTTCTGAAATTTCGATATTCAAATGACCATTCGTCATCGATTCATTTCCCGGACGCGTAAAGGCACGCATCAAAAATTATTGCATGACTCCGGAATACTAACGAGCCGCACGTTCCCATATGGGTCCCAAAGTTCCAAGTTCTAAATATATGTACGAGTATGTTATATACACACTGGACACGTAAACTTTTATTCCAAAGTTATGCGAACGGGACAAAAAGGACACAGAATCCGAGAGTATAGGCCAGAGGGCGTAGTCAGCCTCACGTACGCGGTGATGATAAATTTGTGCCACATATTCTCTCAACAATTCCCTTCAGCTGGGCAAGGATGTGGGAGGAGGATGTAGGGCTAAATGGCAAGATGAGTCCCGACCAGGAAGCAATACTTGAATGCGTAGTAGGGACCATGACAAGAAGTCTTCAAGGATAATTCAATTCAGATGGGACAATCGATAATCTTTTTTAGCAACACGCTGCGTAGACTTGTCTGCAACAAGTAAATTATTCAAAAGTGACACGCCACGGTGAACAGAATATTCACTCTAGCAGCTTCAATTAGAGGATTAAAGTACGAAGTCGAATTCGATTTGAACCATTTGTTGGTGTTATTGGGCGATTGTTTGACCTCGGTTCCGCCAAGCAAAATCTCTCCACCATCCAATTCCGTTTATCAGCCTTTTTGGCATGCAGAAATCTTTACGTTTCGCCCACCGGGGAGCACTTGAAGAAAATCCGAAAAGATTTGAATTTTTTGTAAGGCCATAAAATTATTCATTTCACTTGGAAACTTTTTCATTTCACGTGATCTGAATAAAACGCTCCCGTGGTGAAATTTCGCATTCTCCCATTTGCTTTTATTTCAAGTGGGAAACATTATGGTCGTATTTGGTGTTGCTCCAACGATTGGTGGAAAATGATGAAAGACCCAAGTTGTGCGGGCTGAAATGCGAATAGTGGGATTTTTGGTTATTAAGCGTTAAACCAAACAGCCACGGGAAAACAAACAGATTTGGCCACATTAAATAGCATGAATGAATTGTCGGTTTTGTTATTTTGAAATTTGCGCTGGTAGCGGATGTGAAGGGCGCAGCCAACACTTAGATGAATGGATTATGAATAAATACATACGAGTAATCAGCACTTTCATATGGTGTTTTCCGAATATTGAGTGCAAGGTACTGAAATTGTCCATAGATTTACGGCATGGAGCTGAGGGGTTCCAATCAGCGAGATAAGATGGTCTATTGCACTAAATCCTAATTGGCACGACTAACGCCGTGCACATGTAATTGGATAGGAGGAACAGTGAAGTTGCTCTCTAAACGTTTTTTTGCGGCGGCCGATATGCCAATGCGTCACATTCACACAGGATTTGAAGCAACGCTTCATTATCTTCACACCAAAGCGACAGTTCGCGTCCGTTGCTATTCCCAGGGATTTTGGGTCACCTCTCTGGTCTAAGGTATACCAGTTCACCTTAAGCAGATCGAGCATTCTACTGCAAGAGTAGCTTGAGATGAACAGTTTGGCTTGCCGTATACCTGGAAGATTTTCCAAATTGGCCTTTGCTTCACTGTACTCCCAGTATCAGACGTAATAGACGAAAAAATTCGCAGCGGAAGTTCACGTTGGTTTTTAGACTATTCACACTGGCGTACAGTGGGACGACTCGAAAATATTCTTGGACATGGACAAAAAAAATGCGTGCTAAGATTACCATGCGTCAAAAGTGTAACTTTTAACAATCTTGTTAAGGCTGCCAGCATACTGGGCAACCTTTAAGTTTCTGGGGCCCGGCTGGGGAAATCACTTTTCGCTCAGATTTTTTTTTTAATTTTTGTTTTAAGTTTTTTTATTATTTAAATTTTTTTTTTTCATAGTTTATACTGAATTTTTGGTATCTTGGAGGCATGGAAAATTGAAATATTCGCAAATCCTCTTGCGTGGGCTCCGCTCGCTACGCTCGCTCCGCGCTTAAGGGATCGCAACCCTCAGTATCCCACAAACACGAACGCTCGCTTCGCTCGCTCTGCGTGCAACAGCATTTTGATCAAACACACCAAACACTCAATATAAATCATTAGAACAAAAAAATAGGAAAAAAAATTAAAAAAAATTAAGATTAAAAATAAAAAAAAAAATTAAAAATTAACTTTTTTTTTTTGCAAGTTAAAATTAGGATAACGCGAGTGTAAGTGACGAAAAATCCGAGTGAAAAATGATTTTTTCACCCCGGGCCCCGGAAACTAAAAATACCCTTACTCTTCGAATCTTTCTTTTACAAGCCTTTTCGTCTGACCGATGTATAATGTGCTGTAGTCGGGGCACTTGATCTCGTAAATTCCGCTTTTTGTGCGTTCATTATTGTGCGTTAAAATGGGTAATTAGGTAAGAATTGAGTGGCAAAACAAACGACTGGGAAGTATTAGGATGTGCCTAAAAACACACATTTCATACTAAATTATTGGCTGTAACACACAATAATGAACTTAATTTGGTGATACAACAACAGCCGAGCATTTGTCAATTTGACAGATTCGCATCTTTGGTTGTAAACCATAGACTCAAACCGTTTGACATAAAACACGTGAACGCGACACGCGAACGTGTTCCAACGTGCGCGCAGCCTAAAGACTATGGAAAAACGCAAATTACCAAAGCGACTATTGCATTAATAAAATACCTAGTTTCTCTTACTACAAAATGATTTATTTCAGTACAGTGCGTACTCGATAGTCCGTAGTAGACTCGAAACCTTGGATTTCCAGTAATATGGATCACCTAAAATTGTGTATTGCTGACTCTGTAGTCTAGATTTTGAGAGCTCCTCTAATCCGGATCCAACTTTTCCTCATAATATTCGCAATAATATTGTCCAAGGAAGAAGCAATTCAGTGCATCGTTCTAGGAAAGAACATGAAACAATAGCGAAACGAAATGCGTACATATGTGCATATAAAACCGTTTGTTTACACAGCTGCATTTTGATTTCGCCATTCTTGCAAAATCCGCTAAAGTTACCGGTAGGTTTTTGAATTCATTATTCAATGACAGCTTTCGTTCCGACGCGCGCTCATAAAACGTTACATTTTAAGAATAAATGTGAAATATTAGACAAACTTGAGAAAGGTGTATCCGGAAAGCAATTAGCCCTCGAATATGATGTTGGATCATCCACCATATGAGATATTAAGAGACGGAAGAATAAAATTCGAAGGTGAGTTGACAAATATTTGTTAAAAACCAAAAGAAGTGACGCAATCAAAGTTTATTTTTTCGCGGCAGAGTCAGGCACTGAAAAATGGAAAGCATTGCGGCTTGGCAAGTATCCGGAAATGGAGAGCATGCTTTTTTCTTGGTTTCTGCATCAAAGAAATAGGCATGCTACAATTTCGAAAGTTATGCTTTGTAATAAGGCAGATTTACATCAACAAATATTTTCATGCCAGAAACGGTTGGAACGAAAAATTTAAAAGGCGATCCGGCATCAGGATGTTGAAAATCACAGGTGAAAAGCTTGTTAATTCAGTGGAGCCCTTTCTCCAATCGTTTTAGGCAAAGATCCAAGAGTTGATTTTTACCCAGGACCAAATCTAGAACGCCGATGAATCCAGTTTGTTCTGGAGAATGTTGCCAGAGAAAACCCTGGTACACTCAAAAGAAGCCACTGCACCAGGGCCAAAAATAAGCAAAGAGCGAGTAACATTTTTGGTTTGCGCAAATGTATCAGGGAGTCATTGCTTGTCATGGGAAAGTTGCGAAACCCAAGAGCACTTTAAAACATATCCTTCCCTGTGGAATATACATAAGTCGACTGCAAAGGCGTGGATGACGCCATAGCTATTCAAGGAGTGGTTCAATGAGTCTTTCGTTCCTCAAGTGCAATCTTTTCTGGGCAAGAATCACTTACCACCGAAGGCAGTTCTTCTCATTGATAATGCTCCATGCCATCCAAGTCAGGAGGAATTAAGGACTCCAGATAATCAAATCATGGTTATGTTCATTCCATCGAATTGTACTCCCTTAACCCAACCAACGGACCAGAATGCGATACGAATCACGAAAATCTACTAGCTCAAGTGATCTTGAATTCAGAAGAGCAAGATATAAACCAAAATCTGAAAATTGTCAACTTAAAGCATGCCATCAATTTTCTGTCAAATGTTTGGTCAAAAGTCAACAACATGACATTACAAAAATGTTGGAGCGCCTTCAAATTTGGAAATCAGTTCGACGAGTATGACCTTCTACCTCTGGCGGAATATGCTCGGTTGCAGATATCAAGTCAACACCAACGAAGCGATTCCGAGGACTTAGTTGATATTAGGAAAATGCAGTACTGAAGAAAGGAGTAAATAGCTCTCGAAATGCATATATACTGAAATAAATAATTAAGTACCTATAGTATTAGAAACTACGTATCTGATTATTAGATCAAAACTACAAGCATACCAACTTCTTTTAACTCACTAACTATTAAAAGACTATTGGAGTGTTAAGTGATAGTTAAGGGCCACATTTAAACATTTCGTCCTCGCCAATTAAAAAAAATAACACTTCAAACCTATACCCTAGACTTGTACAGACCTAGTGGTGATACCAAAAGTACCAATTGGCAACGACCATATGCACTAAAAGTGGGTCTCCTATATGGCCAGTTCATAGGGGTCTTGACCATTCTCAAAATCAATTAACTAACCAACCCATTCTACAAATATTTGACGAATTTTTCAAGTTGCTAGCTTCATTCTATCGAAAGTTATTGCTTATTTAAAATTTCACTTGTAGGGGAGGTAGGGGTTCCTTGAGCCGGATCTTGCCCATCATTGCCTCTAACCAATAAGATCACCCTAAAAACATTTAAACAAAAACATTTATCGCTTATTTGAATTTTCATTTGTAGGGGAAGTAGGGGTTTCGTTGGTCGGATTTTACGTATTTTCAATATTAGCCAACTGGATCCTACTACACACATTTGACCAAAATATCAAGTCGCTAGCTTTATTTTGTCGCTTATTTTAAGTTTCATTTCTAGGGAAGGTAGGGGTTCCTTAGGTCGGATCTTACCCATCTTTAATGCCAACTAACTCAATCTCACTTTAAACAGTTGACCAAAATTTCCAGTCGCTGCTTTCATTCTATCAAAAGTTATCGCTTATTTGAAGTTTCATTTGTAGCGGAGGTGGGAGTTCCTTGCGTCGGTTCATGCCCATTTTCAATACCAACCAAGTAGGTCTTACTAGCAACATTCCACCAATTTCAACTTGCTCGTATCAATCTATCGAAAGTTATCGTAATTAAAGTAATATTTAATTTTTTGAAATTTGTAGGGGAGGTAGGCGTTCCTTTGATCTGATTATGCCCAATGTACTACAACTCAAGCAGATTCTTACCTCAAGGTGACATGCCAAAAATCAGGTGTCTACGTCAATTGGTTCAAGAGTTATAGACAAAAAACCTGAAAAGTAGGGTAGTACGGGGATCTTTGTAAGAAAATTACCGTTAGTTTTCAACTGATCGATTTCATTTTCCCAGCGGTGTATAACATTACCCTCACGAACAATTTACCAAAGCTGGAGCTTTTCATATTTATTTAGTCGGAAGTTATAGATACATTTAAGTATTTTACATATGTAGGGGAGGTAGGCGTTCTCTTGGCTCGAATATGCCCATTTTCAATACCATCCAACTAGATCATACTTCCAACATTTGACCAAAATTTCAAGGCTCTAGCTTCATTCTATCGAAAGTTATAGTGCGAACGGACAGACAGACAGACAGACATGGCTAAATCGAATCAGGAGGTGACCCTGATCATTTATATATATACATTGCTATACCCCCGGAGCCTCCTTTAAGGTGTTACATATTTTCGTCGTGACAAAAACAATATACCCTATACTATAAGTCTAGGGTATAAAAATAATGAAAATATCTTATTCAAACCCGCCCCAGAGTTGTGTGCTAGTTATGTGTCGCACTTAAAAATTTCGTGCTCGTCAATTAATTCAAAAATAATTAACGGTTCAAAATGAGCGGGTATAGATGACCGCTACACCCATCGCCGTTTTACTGCGCCCACAGACTATCGAGCTCAAACTCCAACTCAAACACGAATATGACAAAAGTGACAAGTTTTGTTTTTCAGATTTATCTAAAGTGTGTGTGTATATCTTGAGCTATTCATAGGATATTTCTACCAGGTTCGTGTTGGAAATTCGTGCTCGCTAGTCTGTGGCCAGACTTATGCGAATTAATTGGTTAACACGAATTGTGACCTCAGTTGTATAACGACAATCTGAAAATGTCGGTTAGCTTAGGTTATGTAGGATCGTTATCGCTAGGGCAGCCGCCATTTTACCTCTGATTGGATCCGTTGGGCACCCTCCGCAGGATAGAAAGACGTGCGAAGCGACCACCTTCCTAAATTAATCAACTATGTCACTGAAACGCCACTGGCGACCTCAGCTAACTTTTGAAAGCAATGAACAATTAAGATGTTAAGGCCTTTTTAATTTAGAGCAAGGCACTGACACTGCCAGAATTACGACCCTACTGTCGACGCAAATTGTCATCTTCCTCATTGAAGTTCCTTGAATGGACTCTGCTGCCATGCGTATACCATGTAATTCCAACTGTAACACGGTCGAATGTTTCGGCAATCTATACAATTGGATAGGCCCAGATCCGCCTAGTAGACGCCTAAGCCTACTCCAGTGTCACTTCGAAGTTCCCAACAAGGTAAATTTATTGGGTCATATGATCCGTATCCGCTTCCGCAGAACGTTCTTCTTCACCACCCATTTTGAAGTGTTAATATTTTTTCAACTGTCCATTTTTTTTTGACTAAGGCCTCGAAATGAGTTAGCATCATCTCATTTACTAGATCCTGATGGTGTGTTTTGTGTATAGGTGTGTGATCACTGAGCAAGTTGCTTGGCCCAAATAGGCACTCATTTAACAGCTGAGTGGACTCATAGTCCGACACGTAAATCCCCTTTTTGATCGAAGACTACCGCACTGAGTAGGAATCGAACCGGGGTCCAGAACATAGAAAGCGAACGTACTCAGCGCCATCCGGACTACTACAACTTTTCTCTCTCACCTTCCTAGCAAATAATTCTCAAAAATACTGAATTATTAGCCACGAAATCATTTTGAAAATTTCCAAAACACCTCTAGGGACCCCTTTTCAACAATTTATGAGAATTATTCGATCCGCTATACCAACATCTACCAAACATTTGCCAATAAATAATATTCAAGTCATACCGGAGATAACAGATACATTACAGTTTCAAATGGGAGGCTCTGTATTCCTGTAGCCAGGTACGAAATTCGATACGACATGAATTCCAGCTCTAGATGCCGCCTCCAATCTGGCTGGATTTTCAAGGATATGATAGAAATACTTTATAGGATCGTTCAGCAAAACGTCCTTGAAACAACACTAAAGAAAAAATCCCAGAACCAGACTAATAGCAAATAGCTAACAAGACAGGATGATGCCCGTTATGGTGCCCCCACCTTCGTATTTGGAAGACCGAGTTGACAAAACGGAAGTCGTAAATCAGACAAATTGAAGCCAATGCCCAAGATTTATTGGAGACGAGTAACGCAGAAAAAGGGAGAAGATGCTCTCATGCTCACCATGTAGACCTTCATCCTTAATTAGGAAAAAGGATATGAATCTTCCGCCACGCTACAGTTTCGTTGTATTCTGCTTATACTAAAGACGAGCAATTTTCCCGAAGGTTCCGGTTATATTTTTTTGTCGTCTAATGTTTGTCGTCTTTTCGGCCAACAAAGTCTTAAAAAAAAGTCCCCTTGAATTTCTTTTGATGGTTTGTTTTAGATCTCGTAAAATCTTTTACGTGCCGAATGAGTATGTCCAAATAGTGCTTAACCAATCTAGTCGTAGAAAAACGCAATAAAATCAAATAGTGTTCAGTCAGTCGAAAGAAGTGGATTGGTAAGGAAGCACAAGAAGGGTCCAATTAATTGAAATAGAACAAATTTCTGAAGAAGGTTGATAGCATTTATTAATGTGTGGATTTTTTATCCGTTGTATACATAGGAGTACATTAGGGTGTCCCTTATATGAATGAAAAAAATTTTTTTTGAAATTTATAACGCATACCCATTTTTTTAGTAATACTAGTACAAACTCAAATATAAAATTATAGCATCCTGTGATGATGGGAACCCGTGCCGACTTGAGCTCAAAGTTTAGCATTTAAGTTTCCATACGAATAATTTCTAAATTCTGCTATAAATGAGCGAGTAGTGATTCTTGTAAGTTATAAATAAATAATTAACATTAGCGTTTGATATAGAAACTTTACACAATTATCAAAATCAACAAAACAATCAAATTATTCTGGATAATTCCTTTTTAAAGTTGATTTTTTGCAGTCAGGAAACATTTTTTTGTGGTCTTGCACGCACCGCAATAGAAATTGCTTCTGCTCTTCATCTGCAGTGATTAAGCCATGGAAATCCTGCATTAGTTTTACGGCTCTTTCTGCTGTATCATTCACAGCCCTCAAAAAATAGACTTTTCTCTTAGTTTCTAAGTAGGATTTATTGTTTTTCCAGGTAGAAACTGCCTTCTTTAAAAAACTGTCATTTATTTTCAATCGCGAAAACAGGCTCGTACTCTTTTTTGACACGAAGTCATCCAATGATTTTTCTGCAACAAAAAAAAATAATAGTTTTAAATCATATTTTAAATATACAATTGAACCGCTCATTTTGTCATCTCTATCTCCTTTTTAAAATGAGCGATGCTATTGGGATCCTAACACTTACCATACAAAGCGTCAGACATTTCTTCTTTCGTTGGAATAAATCTCTTTCCATGATCAAATGATTTTTCACATTGTAACTTGGAAACTATTTTGATTTTTGTTTGGTCGTCAACATCATCGTCAAAAAGCGCGAGGACAGCAATTTCATCAGACAAATACCACAAGTGTTGACAGAACTTATTCAAAGCTGAGCTTGAAATTAACGTATCGATTTGCTCGTATTTTTTTAGTTCTTTCAAAAAACACAAATCTTGATTCGGCGCTTTTACTGCTAAACTGCATTCAAGCCAGGGTTTAACATAGCATGTCGCAATGAAAAAGGAAACATCTTGCAATGCTCGCTTATCCTTAGCGCTTAATTTAAGCTGTGATTGTAGCAAGTATATTTTTAAAGAGTAAATTGCCCTCGCCATCCACCTCGCTTGGTGCATTGCACCTGGAGGTCTAATTTTTAATTCCTTTTTTCGATCACCGCCCAAAAATATCAACGATAGTTCGATGAGTTCCCGGTAGTCATCTCTAACGATGGACTTATTTAGTTGGGACCAATAGTAGCCGATTAGTTCTTTTATTCCAGTGATAGTTGAATGTTTTCTCAAAAAATCAGTACACGGCTCTATGTTCTCTGGATTGATATTTATCCAATTATCCTTAAATTTTTTAAAAAGTGGAATATCCGGGCTGCTAGTTATTTGAGGAATTTTTGCATCAAATACGCTCTTCAAAACGAGTTCATAACAGTGATGTCGACAGGCAAACAGTAATAGGTCTCTCTCTAGCCGTTGCTCCAAAAGGGCACAGGCTCCACTAAACCGACCTGTATTGGAAGCAGTTGTATCACAGCACATAATTTGTACCTTATCAATGAGGTCCCAATCTTGAAGGGCTTTTGAAACGGCTAAAGCCTGCTCTTTCCCAGATGAACTGTCTAATTTTGCCACAGCGAGAAGTTGTTCCTTGTCTTCGTACGTTACAACTATTGGAAGTCGTTCTTCTTTGGAGCTTTTGACGTTTAAGGCTGGTAACAATTTGCCATCCCAGTGTATGGTCGCAATTTCGGGAATATTATTTTTGAAGTCTTTTTTTATAGCTACTGCTCTCTTCTTACGGTTTTCAATACGAACTCTTTGAATTGACGATTTATTGACTGGAAATTCGTCAATATTGAGACCTACTGCTTCCAATGTAGCTTCCAGTACAAAAACAGAGTCTCTCACACTCAACTGACATCTATCTAAGGCAGCAACTAACTTAGGTGTAATAAAATTTTTCCGACCTCTTTTCACGAGTTGAGGCGGTGCCGTTATTGGTTCAGGCAAAATCTGAAGGCTTTCGGACGTACTGGTCGACGCAAAACTATCCGAATCAACTTGGAATGGAAAATTAGAGGTTGATTGACCAACTGATGACATATATTTTAGTCTCTTTTCCTCTTCTTCAGTCTTTCTTTGGTGTGATCGCTTTTCTCTTTCCGCTAACTTTTTATCTACTCCTGCTAAGTAACCCGGACGTCCTGGTTCTCTCTGCCGCTGTAAAAATATTTTGTCCTCTTCGATTTTAGTTCTCTTCAAAGCATCGGTATGTGCGACATCAAATAAATTATCTAAGTTATTTTTAAAATCCTTTTCACGGCGCTTGTAAACATTTTGTGTTCTCTTACAATTCTTTTGAAGGTCCCGCCAGACTTGATAAAGATCAACAAGCTTTTTCACACAGTTTGGTAGTGTTCTTGTGGGTATTCTTGCCTTTTCCCAAAAAATTAAACATTCACGAATAGCAAGATTTGCACTTTCCTTCAGAGTCAGCTTAACTTCATGCATATTAAAAAACAAAACTGCCAACACTTGTCGATTTGAAGGCAATTTCGCACCTGATATCTGATGATTTACGTCTCCCACCAAGAATATAACTGTTTTTCCACTTCGTAACTGTACACTGGCTTCGGCCATTTTCAATAAGGCAATTAATACTTGTTAATTTCACAACAATTGTCTTGGATATTCAACAACTAATCTCACTTTAACCTTTAAACAAATTGAGAAGAACAACTTCAAGAGGATCCAAGGAACGATCGATTGTGCCAGCTTCAAGCACTTAGTTGTTCACGGAAATTTTCAACTCTTCTCCCATACGCGTGCGCAATTATAAGTAAAAGGATTACGTCTTCACGACTGACTTTATTCAACTAACTCAATTTCTTACTATCTACACAAAATATCCTTAACGACTAAATCCTATTTCTAAGTGCATGCGTACGCACATGTTGATCGCATGCATGTTCGGTAAAACACAAATGTGTTTACACTTATAAAATATGTCCTTTTTCCATTTCTAAAAAATGGGAATTATGTTTTATTATACAATATATGTATATCTGTTTCTTTGGAAATATGTACAACAGAAAAGAGGTATGAGATGTGTGTGGAATTTTATGACGAGGTGTCGGATGTCACTGCGTGGTACTTTCTCGTCCACTCTAAAAAACGATTTCCCCGAAATAGTCACTTGTTTCACTAATCAAAACAAACAACTGATTGTTAAACCACTATGCAGTATTTGCCCTAAATCAGTTAACAGCGACATGACTGAGAGGAAAATATGCATATTTTAGCCCTAAGCGCCACAAGTTTAAGTGCAAGTCGGCACGGGTTCCCCTTAACCGATCGAGCTGAAATTTTTTTTGAGTACAAGCTATGCAATAATAAAACTTTTGGGAGGGTATGCGTTTCAAAAAAAAAAAATTCGAAAAATAAGGGACACCCTAGAGTACATATTAGGAGCATTTTTTACGCATTCTTCCGATGTGGTGGAGGTTAAGATAAGTCATAGTACTAGAAAAAAAACGTTTCAGTTTAGCTAAAATTATTTACAATACTTGTTGGAAATGAAAAGTTATTCGATTTTAAAGGTATGTATCTAGTTTTTAAAGAAATGAATTTAATTGGGTAGGTAGGTAGAGTAGGAGTATGAATTTGATACACATTGACTGAGGCTCGATATAATTTCGATAATAGGAGATACTACTCTGTCTACTTTAAATTTTGGAGCAAAATACCATTTGATTAAAAACACCAATTATTATCATCGTGGCGCTACAACCCGACATCGGGCCTTCGCAGTCTAGATGAAGCAGTACTTTCTATCTAGGCAAATGCAGGTAACAGAGATAATTGGAGGACAATGTCCAATTATCTCTGTTACCTGTATTCGCCTTGATAAAAAGTACTTCTTTATCCCTATCGAAAGTGGGTGAGTCATAAGCGAGAGTCAGAATTACCATACATAAATTAACCGGAGCAGCAAAACGCAAGTGAAGTGAGTTCATCGCGTTAAGCTGCACGAGATAGTTGCACAAAAAATGTAATATTATTGCTCTTTCTATCGCATTTCGAATTTATGTTAGTAATCAAAAAGAACATCTTGTATTTAGCATCAGCTCTCTTAACAATAACTCATCCTCTGGCCCTGATGGAATCCCAAATTCTTTTTTAAAGCAAACTCACAGCTCCCCTTTCTTTCCCCTTCCCGCTGGAAATCATCCTTTACTGTTCCCATACCCAAACAAAAGTGACCAGAACCTTGCCTTGAATTACCGTCCTATTCCGCTTCTTTCTTACTGCTCTAAATTACTTGAGCCTATTTTCAATGACCAAATTTACGATTACTTTGGTCTCCTTATTATTCCTAACCAACATGCATTCTGTAAAAGGAAATCTTCTGTCACCAACTTAGCGGAGTTTACCGACTTTGTCGCGAATTCTTTTAATAAGCACCTTGATGTGCATGTTATCTATACAGACTTCTGCATGTAAGAACACATTGTAAAAGAGCACTCCATCCGAAACACGTGTCTGCAATCGTGAAAAATAAAACACCGACAGTATAATGGAAAAAAGTATTGTATTGTATTTTATTTTATAAATCTTCTAGTGTTGTTTTTAAAAATATAATCTCGTTTTATTTTGGCCAATTGTCTGGTGCTCCTCAGGGGTCAATTACTATTCATAGTTTTCATAAATGACCTTCCTCCTCTAATTAGTTTTCTGTCCTTACTTTACGCTGACGACTGTAAGCTCTTTACTGCGGTTTCCAGTTTCGTTTTGCCTTGCAATCCAATATTAATATTTTTGCTTCCTGGCGTATTACCATCGACTTGCTCCTTAACGTCCCAAAATGTACTGTTGTGACATACTCCTTAAAAACTGCTACCTTATCCTTTTCTTATTATATCAATTCCATCCCACTTATAGTCGTCCACTTGTTCAATGATCTTGGAGTCGTTTTCGACTCAAAGCTTCGATTCAGTGATCATTTCTTCCTCGCTATCAACAAGGCTTACAAGTTAGCTAGATTCGTCTTGCGATGCTCCTAAAAACTCATTTTACCAGTATCGCCGTTAACTGGTTTAACTCACCTGTTCGTAGCATCTTGGAATACCTCAGTCGTCTGATCACCTTCTACCATTGCTTCTTCCGAGGCACTGGAATTCGTCCTAAGAAAATCCACACGAGATTTAATGTACAGGTTTAAACTCCCCTGTCACACTTATCTCGAACGTCTTAATTTTCTTAATTTAGTGTCCATACAGAAAAGGCGGATTTACCTAAATGCGCGCTTTCTTTACAAATTATGCTGCGGATTTTTGCTTTCATCTTTTCCGAGCCACATAACTTTCCTGTTTTTGTCTCACAATACTCGCACTTATGCCATTTTTGACTCTCCACTTCTCAGAATTATGCACAGTTATGACAGACTTGAGCTTGGTCCTTTGCCCACCTCTTTTGCTGCCTTTAAGCGTTTACTTGTAAATAAGTTATCCATAGCTAACATTTAATTTCTGCTCGTACCTTCATCTTTTTTGTTATGTTTTTTCGAATTCTCTTGATTATTAATTTTAATTTACATCAATTTTCACTAACATTTTATTTCTTGTTTCTCCTACTTTTATTTTAATTCTTTTTTTCTGTTAACTTCAATTTTCTTGTCATATTACTGTATTTTTGGATTTAAATCCTGTTCAGTATTTCTTACTAAATAAATAAGCAAATGATTTGCAAACTGAGTTTACAAACAATGGACTAAGGCGCAACCAAAGTGTCCCTAGATAACGCGATTGATATTTACAAAGCTGGAGCCTTTAACCTTACAAGTAAAGACTCCAGTTTTTTTTTCTGGTTTTATTACGGTAGCCAGTTCTACGCACCGACCCATTATTCAACGGCCAAGAGCTGCCATATCCCTTCGATGCAAGAAGAAAAATGTGTGTGTGTATCTTGTACATTACAAACCTGTTTTTAATACGTTCAGTGATCAACGCATATTGGCGCACACCTCTTTCGCGCCGGAGTTGAATCAAACCCAGGTCCGTGGGTTTGTTGCGTTTATAATAACTATTTTGCCTTAACCCCTAGCGATGAATAGCGCGTCAACTACTTCTGCACTCCATCGTACTCTGTTCTGGGCAATAAGGCGGAACTCCCCAAAAGATTTACCCAGTGCCTGACACTCCTTTGCCAAAGATCGACGCCATGTGATTCGAGGACCCCCTCTTGGTCGGCCTTGGTTGGAAATGGGGTTCCCTTTCATGGCATGCAAAGCAATGCAGTTATCATCATCATCATCATCATCGTGGCGCGACAGCCCGACGTCGGGCCTTGGCCGCCTGGATACAATGCAGTTATCACTCTTCCGCAATGTGTGACCTATCCACTGCCATTTTCGCCTGCGTATCAATTCGTCGATTGGCATCTGACCCGTACGCCGACATAGTTCTTCATTTGATCTTATTTCGGGCCAGAAAATTCTTAAAATTCGACGAAGACATGAGTTGACGAAAACTTGCAGCTTTCTGGTAACTCCTACAGAAACTTTCCATGTACTGCTCCCATACAAAAGCACTGACAGTACCAGGGAGCGAAACAGGCCCAGCTTGGTCCTGATGCTGAGATAACTGCTCTTCCAGATTTTGGACAGCATGCCGTATGCGCGTTTAGCCTGGTTGATACGACGAGCGATGTCCTGCTCCGTACCACCATTTTCGACAACAATGCTACCTAGGTAGACGAAGCTTTCCACCTTCTCCACAGGCTGCCCATTAATATTGATGGCAATAGGTGTCGGATTTCTTTTTCGCAACGGCGGCGGGCTAAGAACCTTGGTCTTGTTGGTATTAATCTTTAGCCCAACCTTGCTTGGCTCCCTCTCGAGATCTAACGCCATTGCGGACAGATCCATGATTTTGTGGGAGAGTAGGCATATGTCGTCAGCGTAGTCAAGATGTTGTAGATAAGATGTCAAAGTCCATTGAATTCCTCTGTCGAGTCCGGATAGGGCTGCATGCAACACATCGCCGATCACAATAAGGAATAGGATCGGTGAGAGGATGCACCCCTGCCGAACTCCACTGCGAATCTCAAAGTCCCCCGACACCTTACCTTTATGCAGAACGCGACATTTCGCGCCGTCATAAGTTGCCTTAATAATAGCCACAAGCTTCTCAGGGATGCCTCTCCTGCGCAAGGCCGCCCATATAGAATCCCGGTTCACACTATCGAAAGCCTTTTCGAAATCGATGAAAAGCAAGTGAAGCGGAGAATCGTATTCAGCGCATTGCTCGATGATGATTCGCAAGGTGTTAATGTGATCGACACAGGAGAATCCGGATCGAAAACCAGCCTGCTCTTCATCAATTGTGCTTTCTAAGTGGGCCTTTAGTTTTTCCAGGACCGTTTTTGCTATTATCTTGGCAACGGCAGGAAGCACACAAATGCCTCTCCAATTATTACAATCTGTGAGGCTACCCTTCTTTGGAAGTTTGATGATAAAACCTTCCTTCCACTTAGTATTCCACGCTTTATCAACAAGTGGGTGCAGCAAATCGGCAGTTATGCTTGGCGCTGCTTGATAAAGTTCGGCAGGGATACCGTCGAGTCCGGCGGCCTTTCCTCGTTTTAGTGCAATAATTGCAGTGACTATTTCCTCTTTAGTCGGGGCAGTGGACCGTATACGCACATTTTGATGGTTAGCTAAATTATCTACTATATGAGGGGGGACTTCACCAGAGGTTACACGGTTTAAGACCGCGGCAAAGTGTTCTTTCCATCGCCTCATTTAATCTTCTTCCAAGATAAGTAGCTTTCCATCACTATCTTTCACCGGATGTTGGCAGGAGTTACGACCACCTGTAAACTCCTTGATGACACCGTATACGGCGTTTAAGTTGTTACTTCTTGCGGCTTCTTCTGCTGAGGCTAAAAGATAATTCGCATAAACTCTTTTATCGCGTCGCACACTACGCTGAACTTCTCGAGCTTTCTGACGGTAAAGGAGTTCGATGCTGCTTCGATTGTCGTCTGCTGCTGCAGCCAAACGAACTTTCAGCTCCTTTCTTTCAACAATCCGCTGCCATGAAGCGTCGGACATCCAGGGCTTATTCCGGCAATCCGGGTTTCTGCCAAGGATGGTATCTGCTCTATCAATGTACGCATTTTTTATGGCATCCCAGTTTTCGTTTATGTCACTATCTGGGTGACTAGTTATCTCAGCTGCTTTTTGCGCAAGATGGTCATTATATTGTTGTAAGACAGCTGGATTTTTTAATCGAGCGGTGTTGAATTTGCGGGGCCTGGATCTTTCGTCGCTGGGGCGGCGCACGGCTGCAATACACAATCGAACATTAGCGATCATAAGATAATGGTCTCTTCCCATCCCAATATCGGCACCCTTCTTGTTTCGCACGTCCAGGAGGCAACTCTTGAATCTTTTACTAATGGCAAAATGGTCGATCTGATTTTGTGTTCTGCGCCGATCAACAGAGGACCAACTGATTTTGTGGTGGTCCTTATGCTCAAACATAGTACCACCGATGAAGAGACTGTGAAAGTTGCAGAACTCTACAAATCTTTCACCGTTGTCATTACGATCACCAAGACCGTGTCTCCCCATCACATGTCTGAGCCCATAGTTATCGGCGCCAACTTTCGCATTCAAATCACCCATAACCATTATAATGTCACCTTTGGGTGTTCTGCTCTGAACGGCGTTTAGTTCTTCGTAGAAGGAGTCTTTTGCCAAGACATTGTCGGGTTCAGTAGGGGCATAACATTGTATTATTGAGATGTTCCTCATTTTGGTCCGGAACCTGGCGGACAAGATTCTGTCAGAGACCGGCTCCCAGGATAAGAGACAGTTTCGCGCGGCTCTGGTTAAAAGGAGCCCCACACCTGACTCACGACGACTACCGGTAGCTTTACCGGAGTACAACATTACAGTGCTATCCGTTGGAGAGATAAATTCTCCGGTGTTCCACCATCTTATCTCACTAACTCCTAAGATATTTAATTTGTATTTTACCTCAGAAATTCACTCTCTAATTGAAGAAATCGTGCGTTCTGGGGACCTTCTGATCCATTGTCCAGGAGAGTACGCACATTCCAGAATCCAATCTTTGTCATTGTACGATAGCCAAAAGTCGTAACCGTTGAGTCAGTCCTAATCCGAGGCATAGTTGACATTTCGTTAGCATATAAAGATTTCGGATAGTGCAAGTTGCTGGCATACACATCCTGTCCTTTGATTGTCGGTTTTAACGACAGGCCCTCAAAGGGAAAGACCGTGGTATTTGTTTTACACCCCACACCACAGGAGTACCTCAACCAAATCATCGCACTGCCATCGCTGGCGGCTTGACGTTGGTTGTCAATGGTCAGTGACCACCGCCGTTCCAGGGGGCGCCCACGCGGAGGAGTATGGAAGAGGAGTTTTTACTCCCCACCGCTAACAGGTTACCCCCCGGAAGTTAGCACCCCAGGTTTGGAAAAGTTGAAATTTGTTGAGAGTTCCCTGCTTATTAGCAATAGTTCTAGAGTTCTCGAGGGGGTGCGTCGATGGTTCTAGGGTTTTAATGGCTTTTTTAATAATTAAATTTGGGGGTGTCAAATTCACGCTAAAAATTTTATCGTGCAAAAATAGTTCCAGTATTTAAAATCAATGGATAATAAAAATTTCTAGAGCTCCTGACTAATTTTAGAAAAAATGTTGCTAAAATAAAAATTTTATAAAAGAAATAAAATTTAGGGGCTGCAATCTGACGATATGTAAAATACTTTAACCAATGCAGGCTTGTTCTCATTCATCAAATCAAGATCCAAACTGTTTCCTAAATGAAAAAACCTCCCGCAGGTCAAGAATTCCCAGGTTATGGTAACCTACATACTTGTGACTTCATAGGGATGAAAATCTCCAAAAATAACATATACCTGTTCGGCACTATCGAACTCATCGGGATTTCCAAAATCTTCATAAAATTCTACAGCACTCTATAAACGACCCAAGGACAAGCCCAGAACTCCGGGGTGCTTGTGTCCTGCATCCTCCACTCGCCCCTTAAGTGACGTCACAATTATGAAAATTAAAAAAAAATATCCCATACTCGCTTTGATACCGCGAAACTCACCGGAATTTCCAAAATCTTCATAAATTTCTACAGCACTCTTTAAAGAACCTAAGGACAAGCCCAGAACTCCAAAGTGCTGATGTTTTGCATCCCCCACTCACCCCTAAAATGACGTCAGAAGTATGAAAATTTGAAAAAAGTACTCCACACTCGCTTCGAAACCCCAAACTCACCAGAATTTCCAAAATTTTCATACATAAGTTTCTACAGCACTCTTTAAAGCACCTAAGGACAGAACTCCGTGGTGCTGATTGCCTCCATCCCCCACTTCAATTTGCGCGTCTTGCTGATCACACACCTGTGCATAGAACACACTGCCACGATCTAATAAATTAGATGATTCCAACTCACCTCGAGGCCGTGGTCCAAAAATTTGACTATTGCGCCAGTTATTTCTTTTTAATCTCTGGTGCCACAACTAAATTTGTGAGTTGGTCGCTCAATGCGGTTTGCTGCATACAGTGCCCGGTTTGCATTGCGGCTGAAACAGCATTTTTTTCAGGCTTCTAATATAATCAGATTAGAAAAACGTTAGAAAAAAGAAAATTGTCAATTGGGCTTGCAAAATAATGTATTTGATTCGATGTTATTTTTATGAAATACAAATAAAATTTCATTGATCTTTCTAGGCCCGTTATGCATTTTTTTACGTATGTATATAACAAAAATTTATTTACTTAAAATTATCATACAGTTCGAATTATTATGAATATGGTTAGCCGCATGATCTTGAAACCCCTATTGAAAAAAAAAATATTTAAAAAAAAGTTACATAGACGTTATGTTAAATAGGTAATATGTGTAGAATCACATATTCTGCAAAAGATATTCACTGGCTATAAAAAGCAAATATGTACGTTATTTAATACGAAACTAGGGCTATGGCTAAAAGTCGAATGTTCGCGGCAAGATTTTGCGGCACACAATAGGATACAATAAGCGTCGAATATATTGTAGAACTAATTAGCACTGTATACCCGTTATCTACAGACCACAATGAGTACGCAAATGTCATTGATTTTTTTTTACAGTAAGTTAAGTTTCATTGCGCGTATCAATTCGTACGCATACCTACAGCGCCGCAAAATTTTTCCGCTATCATTCGTCTTCCGGCCTAACTGAACATACTAAGTAAAAATAAACATTTCTTTCGATCTTCACTATATCTCCTTTCCTTTTTTTTTTGAGTTTTCCTCCACAAGTTCAGCAGCCGATCGGATAGCTGAATTAAAGGAACGATACTGATTAAGCAGCATAACCTTACGCCTTATCAAATTCGTCAAAATGAAGTGCTCCAAATCAATCGTGGCGGCTGCAATGCGAGCCTTCAATCTCTGATTGAGAACCTTGTCCGTTATATCGGCCGTACGAGGACGTGAATCTTCTTTGAATTTGCGCACCATGTGCTCGTTGTGGACAAAAATTGAATCGAATTTGCTTCTGCTAATTCGAATAACGGTATGCGGAACCGACCAATCCTCAACCGTTAAGTCTGCAAGAAATCTTCCGTCCAAAATAAAGCGGAAATTCTGTACACGTTGCTGACATCCGAATTGAAACGACGACGCAGGGCTTCAGCAGTTGATTGATCTTCGTGACTGAAGTAACCACTTTCCTCCGTTCGAGGACTTGGATGGCGTAGTGTCTATGGCAGAAGTAGGGCTGAATTTAGTATCCTTGGGAGCTACTGCATCGATTGAGGTGGATGGAGTCGTATCTGCGGTAGCAGTCGGGATATATTTGGAAGCCCTGGGAGCCATTGTATCGATGATTTCTGTAAAAATATTAAAGAAGAAAAAGAATCAGGCTTATAAAACTCAAAGTACTATGATTTGTCTTACCTATTTGCAATTAATACACTAAAAAATCTTTAACTGGCACGCGTGCTGTAGAAATGTTTGAAAATTTTGGAAATCACCGTGAGTCTGGGGGTTTTAAAGCGAGTGTGGAATACTTTTTTCAAATTTTCATAATTCTTACGTCATTTTAGGCGTGAGTGGGGAATGAAGGCAGGGCCGTCGAGAGGGGGGGGGGCTGAACGGGCGAAACGCCCCGGGCCCGTGTTTTTCTCGGGGGCCCGAAAATTAGAAAAATTGAAAAAAAAACCTATCTACGCACTGAGCTTTTTTTTTGCTCCTTGCCCTTTCATACCACTCTGACGCACTGAGCTACCTGGCCATATATCGGCCCTAAAAAAAAAACCTACGCTTCGACCTTTTTTTTTTGTTCATTAAGCTACCGGCCGCCATATATGGGCCCCTACAAAAGTTGAGTACCGGGCCCGGATTTTCTCTCGACGGCCCTGGATGAAGGACATCAGCACCCAGGAGTTCCTGGCAGGTCTTTAGGTTCTTTAAAGAGTGTTGTAGAAATTTATGAAGATTTTGGAAATTCCGGTGAGTTTGGGGGTTTCAAAACGAGTGTGGAGTACTTTTTTCAAATTTTCATAGTTCTGACGTTATTTTATTGGTTAGTGGGGGCTGGAGGACATCAGGAGTTCTGAGCTTGCTTTTAAGTCCTTTAAAGAGTGCTGTAGAAATGTTTGAAGATTTTAGAAATTCCGGTGAATTTGGGGGTTTCAAAACGAATTTGGAATACTTTTTTCTAATTTTCATATTTCTGACATCATTTTAGGGTTGAGAGGGGGATGCAGGACATCAGCACCCCGGAGTTTTCCGCTTCTTTTTATGTCCTTTAAAGAGTGTTGTAGAAATTTATGAAGATTTTGGAAATTCCGGTGAGTTTGGGGGTTTCAAAACGAGTGTGGAGTACTTTTTTGTCAAATTTTCACAATTCTAACGTCATTTTAGGGATAAGTGGGAGATGGAGGACATCAGCACCCCGGAGTTTTGGGCTTGTCCTTAGATTCTCTAAAGAGTGTTGTAGAAATTTATGAAGATTTTGCAAATTTCGGTGAGTTTCGCGATATCAAAGCGAGAATGGGTTATTTTCTTTTTTTAATTTTCATAATTGTGACGTCACTTAAGGAGCGATTGGGGGATGCAGAACACCAGCACCCCAGAGTTCTCAGCTCGTCTGGAGATCCTTTAAAGAGTGCTGTAGAATTTTATGAATAAATAAATAACTGGCGCAACAGTCCAATTTGAACCACGGCCTCGAGATGAGTTAGCATCATCTCATTTTCTAGATCGTGACGGTTTTTTTGTGCAGAGGTATGTGATCAGCAACACGCTCAACCGAGTTATTTACCCCATAATGGGTACTCATTTAACAGCTGAGTGGGCTCATAGTCCGACACGTAAATCCCCGGAATCGAACCGGGGCCCAGTGCGTTGAAGGCGAACGTGCTAACCGTTGCGCCATTTGGACTACAGAATTTTATGAAGATTTTGAAAATTCCGATGAGTTCGATAGTGCCAACAGGTATATGTTATTTTTGGAGATTTTCATCCTATGAAGTCACTTATGGAGTGAGCGGGGGTGTGTAGGTTACCATAACCTAAGAATTCTTGACTTCGGGAGGTTTTTTCATTTATGAAACAGTTTGGATCTTGATTCGATGAATGGGAACTAACCTGCATTGCTTAAAGTACATATCGTCAGGTTGCAACCCCTAAATTTTATTTTGCTTATAAAATTTTTGTTTTAGCAACATTTTTTCGAAAATGAGTCCGGAACTCTAGAACTCTTTATTATTCATCGATTTTAAGCATTGGAACTGTTTTTCCGTCTAAATTTCAGACACGGCTCTGTGTCGAGCCGTGTCTGAAATTAAGAAACCGTGTTATCCATAGTACAAAAATAACTATCACACTTATTACAAACGGTTCTCATTTCAGTATAATCTACATTCAGGTACTGATTGTACCGACAACTTCAAAATTAAATGTACCGCAACGAACAAAATTAACGATAACTCGTTACAGTATGTAATTTATTTCAACTTTTTTGTAGGATATAAGAAGTATATTTAAGGAATATATCTCAGGGGAAATTTAATAGGAAATCTTTTTTTCAGAAAATATCCGAAGAAATGTAGGTATGGGGTGCAGCTGCACCCCGCTCGGGCTTATGAAGGTTAATATTAATTTCAAAAATTCCCCGAACACAAGAACTGAATTAGATAACACTATGAATAAATATTACCCAATATTCAGACACACATAAAAAAGCGGGAAAATATAACAAGTAAATGACAACCAATAGTTGTGTCATTAGTTGACAATTAGATTGATAAAATTTTGTAAACAGAATTATTTTTATAATAACTTCAAAGGATAGATAGTTTCTAGTAAGTAAATAATTTAATGTATTTAAAATTATAAGTTGAATTATAATATAAATACTCATATGCCAATATAAATTAACATTCCAGTGTACAATTTAACCTGAAGATGCCATACGAATAAATGCGAAACGTCGTGTAGAAAAAACAACCATTTGTTTTAATATCTGGAAGTTGAGAAATTGACATCACAAATAATTAGGAACGATAACCAGTGAGAAATTCATCAAAATAAACCTTCTAAAAGAATATTCCACCAAGGACATATTGGTCTTTAATAGGGTGATGGAAGGTTTTCTGGTGTAATAAAGGCTGTACCACAATATATACTATCACATACTGATGCAATGGTTACCATATGAGTAATTAATAATAATAATTAATAATAATTATTCAGTTCAAAATATATTTTATATACATACATATATATACAAATATTTGATTGAATTTTATTTAATATAGAACGAAGTCCTGTTTAATAAGCCAACAACATCGATTTACAGTACATTTTCCTTACGTATTGTAATTTTTCCCTGTAATCCACAAAACAGAAAGCTGACAACATTCCTGTCGCCTTTTCGTATTTTTAGCTATTCCAATGGCTGATCGCCTTTGGACTTTATCCTCAAGAGTTCCGAGTACGTGCTTGAACTTTCAACCAAGTTCCTGATGAACCAGTGTGCCGGTTACAGTTCTGTTTTCAAATTCACCATTCATCATACAACCAACGAATCTATTCCAATGAATTGTGAATTTTTTGGTGGTGCCAAGCATGTCCTCTCTATTCGATAACGAGACATGTCTTCTTCGAATATGTATTCAATACATTGGCTTACTCAATGGAATGCTTTGTGGACAATAGTTAGGAGCATTTGCAGAACTTCTTTATTTTTCTTTGTTTGCCTCGTCTCAGAAGGCGCAATTTACTGACACAGTGGTTTGATTAACTTGATGAGTATGTACAAAAATAAATTGTCTGGTCTACGCGATATTGCAAAAGCAATTCGTCATTTACATATTTCTGTTATCCTCGACTGGTTTAAAAAAGCTTTACTAAGTTTTTGTCAGACTAATTTAAAGAACATTTTGAATAAAAACAACGAGACAAGCCTTTGATTACACGCCGCCTACTTCGCTCCACCAAAATTTCACAAAAACACTAGTTTTACTTATTTAAATAGTGCTTTTGTAATTGATTATTTTGCGCCTTAGACCGCGTATGCTGTGTGAGTTTCAGTGGAGTTCATTGTTTCTGCATACATTCTGTGAAATAATCATTTTCGATATTTCCAAATAATTACAAAACTTTTGACATTTGTTTACATTGCGAAGCTGAATAACTTTTATAGGGCCGGTTGCTTAATGTCCGATTAAAATTTATCTTAAGAATAAACTGCTATTTAGCACAATTTGATTTTCTCAATATTTGTTTAGCGTTATTAATCGGATAAACGCTAACCGTCCCCTAGCCTTCGATTAATCTTTTATCCCAAACAAAACCCAACTCCTGGTTTCCGGTTGAAAATTTATCCTAAACAAAAACCCACCACCTGATACCGAGTGCTGACATTTTGACAGCTACAAATTCAAATGAAAACAATGAAAATGGCCATAAAGAGCAGAATTCCTGGAAATTTGTTCGAAAGAAGAGAATTTGCAACAAACTCAGCTGCAAATGAATATGCTTAGAGACCGTAATAATACGAAATAGATTTGTAGACGGTAGAATTCTGCCAAGAAAATCAGCAGATTTCGCCAGAATTGTGGTCTGAGATAAATGCCGCACTTTATGGCTTCGTAATTTGTATAAGACGTATGAGAAAACGAAAATGCTTATCAGGCTGCTTATAGTTTCGATTTATTTGTGTCCCTGTTAGTTAACAAAGAGTTTAATCAGACATTGAGAAAATGAGCATTAACCTTAACATTCACTGCATGTGATAGTCAAAGGCTGTGTAATAAATACCTTAACCTTCACTACATGTGATAGTCGAAGGCTGTGTAATAAATTTAAATCGACGAAGGCCATTATTATGAAGTGCCCAATCAATTGAAACGATAAAAATATTCCATCAATTCGTTGCTTGGGGAACTGTCTGCGTCGCTTCCACCCTAAATATACGGGCTTGTCAAGCCTTTTCACCGAGGCTCTTGGAGGAAAGTATGGTATCGTTTGGTTTTGCGTTGATTGTCGGACCCAAATTGACCGCAGCAAAAAAGACATGAGTGGTATCTGCGATCCACTTAGATTTCGAATCTGACCTTGACTCTTTTCGAGATGAATTCGTAAATCTTTTGCTCTGTTGGCGCCAATATTTGTGAGGAAGCTGATCATGTATTCAATCCCACGTCGGAAGGGGTCATGTCCTGTTCGAAGTCGAAGGTCATCAATATGGATTCTAACGAGGCATCTGTACCTCGCTTGTCTTCCTCACTTGCAGGCCATGATAATTACGTTAATCTAGTGTCAATAACACCTCAATCTGGGCCACGTCTTCCGCTCTAATGTCTGCAATCACATATTTTCAGCCATCGAACAGTCGCTCCTCTGTGAGTGCCCGCGGCCTAGGCAAATATCCTTATGGAGGTTGGCTTATAAAACGTCAGCTTCACAAGTCAAACAATTATCCAAAAACTGGGCTGCAGAAAACTTACAAAAGAAAACATTCCAAACCACGTTGTTTCATCGTTTAAGATAACAATCTCTAATGATCTTCAGTCACCCTGTGAACAATCCTTCTGGGCGTCGGGTACTCTTTTAAAAGGATTCACTAATCGAAATTCGTCAATGCATCGTGCGAGTTCCAAAGTGATAAATGCAAATTCCTTATTTTATCAAAATGTGCGCGGGCTAAGGAACAAACTTCAACGCCTGAACATGTCTGCTCTAACTTCTCTTTATGATACTCGTATAATATGTTTAACGGAAACTGAGATTCTTGTGAGTTTTTCGGTGCATTCTTAACTATGAGCTATCTGGGAGATGTACTTGTCGCCACGCTCTTGTTGATATACGAGATAATTTTAGGTACTCACTATTTTCAAAAACTGATTCTGAACTTTATGATGGAGTCATATTCGCACTTCATAGTACTATACTTCTTGTTCCTCAACACTTTTAATTTCATGCGCCTATGTCCCGTGTAACTCTGCTTTTCCAGTCTACGAAAATCTTGTTTCCTACTTTTCTATAATAACATTTGTAATATCTCGCAACGTAATTCTTCCATCATAATTTGCGGCATCTTCAATCTACCTAATGTTTGTTGGACAAACTCACCTGGTCTGCCAATTTCTTCCTCCTCACCCTCACTTCTGTTGTCGCACGTCTCTTTTGTGGAGTTCCACAACTTCACCATCATCATCATCGTGCCGCAATAGCCCGACCTGGGGCCCTGATTGCCTGGATCATCGTCCTTCAATTATCTCAATTATATTAATCTCTCCAACGAGCCCTCGGTCTTCCTCGCTGCCTTGCTCCGTCGACGCGTGTTTCATTGAATATTTTCTTGAACATACGGTTATCCTCCATTCGTTGTATATGTCCTGCACATTGTAGACATCGTAGTCTTACGATCCTCGAAACTTCTAGCTCATCGTACAGTTCGTACAGCTCATGGTTGCACCCGATGCGCCATCCATTTCGGTTGCAAACTGCTTCGAAAATTCGCCAAAAGACCTGATGTTCAAATGTGTTTATCATATTTTATCGCGCTCGGTGGCCTTGGTCGTCCGGTCACCGCTCTACGATACTAAACTAGAGCTCGGAATTGCATGCTAGCAACTGCACTTCCGAAAAGAAGTTATGGTATCGAAACGTCAAGAAAGCATATAAATGCTAGATATATTAACGCGCCCATGCCCCTGGAAGGGTCAAGGTAATTAACATCATGTTTTCGGAGACTTGAGTAAGGGTTTCGCAGCCATAGCATAGCACAGGTCCAATGAAGGTTTTGTATATGCGGGGCTTAGTATTTCTGAGCACAACCTCCGATTTCATTATTGGGATTCCCGAGAAGAAAGTCTTATTTGCTAGTTGTATCCGTCGCTTGATTTCATCAGTTTCATTGGCGTTATTTGAGTGGTAACTACCCATGTACATGGTAAATGAAGTTGTCTACGAATTCGATACTGAGTTCCCCGCTAGTTGCTAGTTGTATCCGTCGCTTGATTTTATCAGTTTCATTGGCGTTATTTGAGTGGTAACTACCCATGTACATGGTAAATGAAGTTGTCTACGAATTCGATACTGAGTTCCCCGACGTTGATGCTCGGTTCTTCTAGTGTCCTCGTTCTTGATTGCATCATTACTTTTGTTTTGTCCTGGCTTTATATCCCACGACCTTCTCTCCGGCCTCCTTGATAGAACTTTTTAGTTCTTCCCAGAACATGTGTACACCTATCTTGCCGATATTGTTTAGCATAGGCGTCAGTTTTTCTTCAAGGGCGACTGTATATGCCTGCGCGTACGCCGTAGCATCATTCAAGAGTTTGTCAACCGCAGAGATTTTGAGAGGAGTGATTCTTGATTGGTGCACTGAGGAGATCTTACACCGATAGGTTGTCATTACCAGCTGATGGTCAAAATCGCAATTTGCTCCTCGGCATGATCGGACATCTATCACACTTGAAGCCCTTCTTTTGCATATGAGGACGTGGTCAATCTGGTTGACGGTACGTGTACCCGGAGATTTTCAGGTTTCTTTATGAATGCGTCGGTGCGGAAAGCATGTTGAGCTTACAACAGGGTTCCTGCTGCACGCGAAGTCGATTAGTCGATGACCGTCGCCATTGCATTCCCCGTGGAGGCACTGTCATCCCGTGGTACCCCGATGCCAACTTTCGTCACCAACTTTCGCATTGGAATCTCCCGACAGTATTTTGACGTCATTTGTTGGAGGTGAGTCAAACAATGCTTCCAGGCGGTTGAAAAACTCGTCTTCCACTGCTTCTTCCTATCTGCGTCGTCTTTACACTGACAAGCTCGGAGCGCGGTGGGAGTTCTATTGATACCCACATGTAGTTTCTGTTTGTGCTCCGGATCTAACCTCCATTTCTCTAGATGTAGCGCCGTAAAGCGGTGGCCGAGAACATAAGACCACAGAGCGCGTCAACTATTATGATCAGTATGGAAATTTTGATCAAGATCCGTCAAGCATTCTGAAAGGAGTGCCATAACAAAGAATGCAAAACGGGACGTAAAAGTAACAATAAAAATTATTCGCATAACTTCAACTCTTCAATTTGTCCACGTGCTTTCATACGAATCCAACAACCATAATATTGGGCTTCTTTATTAATGACATTTACTACCTCGTTTACTCAACAATGGCAAGAATCAGTTGCACTATCATTGCACGAATTGGCAACATTCATTACAGGACATTCATGGCTAGTATTTTGAAATTTGTGCAAATGCTTATAATGAAATGAGACACGAACAGCTAAGCTCACAAGCAAACTTGGCTAACGTAGGTATTGCGAGGGGAGGGCTGGTCTAGATCGAAAAGCTGCAGGGATACTATTGTCTGGCTATCGTAGCTTCTGACCAGGAAACTACATTCGGTTGCTGCTCATACATAGACAACTGACCGAACTAACCGATGCCCAGACAATGCTCTAATGACCTGCGATAAAATTAATTTGATCCATAAATTGTCGCATTACATACACAGAACCCAGAACGCAGTCTGGTAAGCCATTGTTTCAATTGTCCTGGTGAGTTTCATGATTGTCTCAGATGGAGAAGTACACTTGTTTCTGGTTGTTGATGGCACCTTATCATCATCATTGCAGTAACAAAGGGTATATCTGAATTGAACATGCGGAGTTGCCGATGTAACTGTCAGCATTTCCAGAGTTTATTAGAAAATGATTTGCAATGCCTGCGGTTAGTTGATACACATTGTTACGTAGGACGTGACGGAGGAAAATAATTTATTCTGACTAACACTCGTATTACATTTATTTCTGACTGCAAACGTATACTGGAATAAGGGAAATGATTGAAATTGCACTATAAGTTCATCACAGCCCTTTGGTGATAGGACGTCTACTACTCCATTTGCCGTATTTGGTAATAGGTTTTAGGTGATTGGTAATATAGGATTTGCTTCATTTTTCCGTACCTGCAATTAAGCAGTATTTTTCCACTACCGATAACACTACAATGGACACACGCACACTTTTGAATGCACACAACAACAACTCATCTCGAATACAGGCATACCCCGGCATAAGTCGTTTCGGTCAAAGTCACGCACTTAGCGTACGTTTATACTATGGCGGTCGGACGCGACGTCCAGAAAACGTCGACGTTCGATGTTAAAAAAAAAACGTCGTTGGCTTGTGATTATATTACGACGTTTTTTAACGACGTTTTCTGGACGTTGCGTCCGAACGCCATAGTATAAACGTACGATAATATTTCACATGTAGAAACAAATATATCCCCATCCTCACCCTTATCCGTATCCTCATCTTTTCATTATCAAATATCCTTATATCCTCCGCATTCTCGAGCTCGAAAATTTTTTTATCCACACCCTCATCCTCATCCGCAAAACAATATCTCTACTAAACCACCACAACAAAGACTAATTGCATGTAATTATAAAAAAGAGTCAAGACAAAACGCTGCCGTTAACGTCGAAATATAAACTCTGCCATATAGTTGCACGTGTTTATAGTGTGCCACTTGGACGTCGACGTTCGACGTTCAAACGCCAGTCCGCCAACATGCTTAGTCGCCAAATAATTCGCAGCCCTCTTCGATTAGCGACTACTTTGCTTCACGTTTATCCTCGAAAATCGAAAAATTGCATAGGTTATTGAATAAATAAAATGAAATTTATCGTATATGTGCTGCGTGTTTTTTTTTTGGCAGTCCAGATCAAGAGCAGAACAACAATCGCACGCATTACACTAAGAACCTGCTCTAAATAGAGCAATTTGGTTAGTGTACCGCGAGCAATTTTTGTTCTGCTCTGATCGGGACTCATGAAAAAAACACAGCTATTAGGGGGATTCACGCTTCCTGTCGTATATGTCGTAAACGTCGTATTCGTCGTAAACTTCTGCCATCTCCATAGTAAAATGACAGAAGTTTACAACTTTACGACAAATACGACGTTTACGACGTGAGCATGAATCCCCCTATAATGTTCTTACAGATTCTTACAATTTTACAAGATAGTGACACATGTCAAATACGAGGGAGAATTAAAATTATTTACTATCCTAACAAGCAACTTTGACTTTCCTGGACCTAACATTTTCTTGTACATAAGAAAGTTTTCTCCTTTTCGAAATATATTCGGAATACGAATCCAACCATTATCCCTTTATCCGTGGGGACGCATATTTAATTTGCGAAAGACAGTTATTTACTTTTTTTGAGAAAAAAGTGGAGTGTACCATGTATTTACTTTATTTTGCAATAAAGAAAGAATATCTGTAATCTAAAGTAATCTTAAGCTTGAATTGCTAACTAACTGCGCATATGATAATGTAATTAATTTTTTTAGCGCCATGGGCACTTAAACTTAAGAAATTTAAATTGACGCGCTCGGTAGCCATGGGGTGTCGGTCGCCACTTTACAGTGCTTGCATGTAGATATCAGGGGTGCATTTCCCCGGCGTGTTAATAACACATAAACTAGCTATGGGTACTATTGGAACTCCCACGCCGTTCCAAGCTTGTCGGCAAAATACGGAGGTGGAGGGACAATTACCTTCAATTGAAGAGATAGAGCCATTTTGGAGCCCGCGGCGGAGTAGGCCAAAATGCGAGAAATTTGAACCATTTTCTCAACATTTCCCTTATAACTTCTACAACCAGATTGAAAAATGTAAAAGGGATGTAAACTAAACAGTGTTTAATTTTGCGTTCAATGCACCACTTGAAGTCAAAATCCGGTTCACTAGCATAGTCAAGATCGATAGTAAAAAATAGTACATTTTTAAGACTTAGGGGAAAAATCACACTTTATCTCAAGCTCAAAGGTTTTTGAAACGGATGCTTCAACTGAAAAAAAACTCGTTAAATGAAAGTTGAAGATAACTCAATTTCAAATCTAACGTGCTTAATATTTTTCAAATCATTCTATTTTTAGTGTGGTTCTGAGCGAAAATGCAGTAATGCTTTACGATATTCACTTCTTTTCTCAATTTTTTAAATAATTACAGCAATCCCCTTTTTGCTGATGATTTTCGGAAATAATTTTTGGCCATTTCGAGTTCAGTGGGCTTCCTACTTTAAAAAAGAATCAATTTGTTGTTTGGTGAAAAATGAAGTTGCCTTATTAATTATTTGCCCTATTTGACAACAAATGTAACTGACCCCATCACCACATTGGGGCCAAAATAAGGTAGCTCCTGGAACTGACTCATTGTTGCTGAGGAAACAGAAAGAAAAGATTTCGATTTAAAAAAAAAAAGAAACGAAATTCTGAAGACGAACGTGCTAACCATTGCGCCATCCGGACTACAATGGTTGAAAATACAAATTATGATCTATGTTCGGTTCGGTATTGAGCAACAATCGTTAGTCTCCACGAGCACTAATTTGCTAACGGTTTCTTTAGGAATGCATATAATATATTATATATTATATAATATACTAAAAATAATATAATATATATAAACGAAATCAAGCGACGGATACAGTTAGCTCATAAGACTTTTTTCTCGGTTCTCCCCATAATGAAATCGAAGCATGTGCACTGAAACACGAAGCTCCGCGTGTACAAAACCATTATACGACCAGTGCTATGCTATGGCTACGAAGCATGGACCCTAACTCAAGCCTCCGAAAACATGCTAGACACTTTTGAACGTAAGGTTCTACGGCGAATTTTCGGGGATGTTTGCAATCGAGATGGATGGCGCATGCGGTACAACCATGAGTTGTATGAAATGTACGATGAGCTGCAAGTCTCGAAAATCGTCAAACTACAACGACTTCAATGGGCAGGGCATATACAAAGAATGGACGATGATCGCATGCCTAAGAGAGTAATGAATGCAGAACGAGTCGACGGGGCGAGACTGCGAGGACGACCGAGATCTCGTTGGGAGAGCTCAGTAGGTGTGGACGCCGCGCAGCTGCTGGGCTCCCAAAATTGGAGGACGCAGTCACGTGACCGAGATAATTGGAGGACAATGATCCAGGCGGCCAAGGCCCGACGTCGGGCTGTCGCACCACCAAGATGATGATATATAAATTTGGGGGGCAAAAGACCTTTCCCATAGTCCTCCACGTGGGCGCCCTCCTGGTAACGGCAGTGTTTCAAACCGCTGACGGCCAAGTCTTAGCGATAAGACATTTGTAAAAAGGCAGATAGCTGCAGCCTGAATGGCTGACCAACACCTAAGCGTCTCAGGTTTAGTAGGATGGAATGACTTGCGTAGTTAGACCAGCAACATAGTTGTGTGAACTCCAGCACGTTTATTAAACCATCTGAAGCAGCTATCTTCCGAGGCCATCCCCTGAAGGGGGTTAAGCGATCCGCTGACAATTCATCCTTGTAAAAATCACTCCACGTCAAGAAACCTGGAACAAATGCGTCGGATTGGATGGATCAACAGCGACGACCACGCAAACGACTAAAAGACTATTCTTTCGAATCCAGGAATGTTTGCTCCCTGAACAAACCGGTGGGCCGAGAAGGCCCTCCTTCAACAGGTCGAAAAGTACAAACTGAGCATTACTGCTGTCCAGGAAACAAATTGGTTTGGCAGCGTGGTCAATGACAAGAAATCGCAGACTATTTTTACAAGTGGCAAACCATCGGGCCATAAGGAGTTTGGAGTAGCATTTATAGTAAACAATCAACTCAAGCCGCACATTACTGACTTCAAACCCATAAATGAGTGGCTATGTGCGACTCGCATGAAGACTCGATTCTTCAATCTCCGGGGCATCAATACGGACGCCCCCAACTGAAGTTAAAGAAGACGCAGTAAAAGACGAGTTCTACGCCCGCCTTGAGACTCTCTTCGACGCACTTCCAACAAACGACGTAAAATTTCTGCTGGGAGACTTTAAAGTCGGAAATGAAAGTTGGCACCGGGGGACCACAGGAGGCCACAGTCTATATAAAAAATGTAATGACAACGGTCAGAGACTTATCGACTTTGCCGCCAGCAGGAATCTAATCGTAAGGTCTACGTGTTTCCCGCATAGACGCATTCACGAGCAGACCTGCAAATCTCCAGACGCACATATCGTCAACCAAATTGATCACGTCCTCATTTGCAGGAGATGTCCGGTGGATGTCCGCTCCTATCGAGGAGCAAACTGCGACTCAGATCATCACTTGGTGAAGACGACCTACAGATGTAGAATTTCCTCAGTGCACCAATCGAGAATTAGCCCTCCCAAAATCTTTGCAGTTGATAAGCTTCTGAGCGATGCTACGGCGGCGGCGTATACTACCGCCCTTGAGGAAAGACCATCACCTATGCTACACAACATCAGCAACACAGGCGTCCATGGGTTCTCGGAAGAACTCGAGGGAACCATCAGGGATGTCGCAGAGAAAGTCGTGGGATATAAAGTCCAGCAAGCGCTAAATGACTGGTTCGACGAAGAATGCAAAACTTCACTTGACGCGAAAAACGATGCTTACAGATAATGGATTCAACGAGGAAGCAGAGCCAGGAGAGAAAGATATTACGAGCTACGACGAATATCGAATAGAATAATTAGACGTAAGAAACGTAAATACTTTGACGAGCAATTGCTGAATATAAACAAAAACTTAGCTAACAGGAACACCAGACAAGCGTAGAACCTAGTAAATACAATTAAGAACGGCTACCAACCCAGGACTAGCCTTTGTAAGGACAAGGATGGAAACATCATCAGCGACACCGATGGTATTAACAAACGATGGGCCTCTTATTTTGAAGAGCTTCTGAACCTACCATCTAACATCCCCACACAAGAAGCTCTCGAAGATATTGTTGATCTAGGCCCACCCATTCAACCCCCGACAGTAGAGGAAGTTGATCTCGCGTTGCGGTCACTAAAAAGAAATAAAGCGCCGGGCGCTGACGAGATTCTAGCTGAACTGCTAAAATTCGGTGGAACGAATCTAGTTGATGCCATACATCAATTACTCCTGCGAGTATGGGAGATCCCAGACGACTGGCGCAGAAGCATCATCTGTCCAATTCACAAAAAGGGAGATGAACTGCGGTGTGAGAATTACAGGGGCATTTCACTAGTTTGTACGTCTTGTAAAATTTTGACGAAAATTCTGAAAAATAGAATAAAACCTTACGCAGAACGAATCACTGGCGAATGTCAAAGCGGTTTCAGACCTGGTCGCTCGACAACCGATCAGATCTTTACGGTCAAACTGATACTCCAGAAGCGCTGGGAATACAACGTAAACGTATACCAAATCTTTCTCGACTTCAAGCAGGCATACGACAGTATCGATCGTGGAGTACTGTACAACATCATGCTGCAATTTGGTATACCGGCCAAATTAGTGCGACTGACAAAGATGACGATGACCAACTCCGTCTCACAAGTCAGGATCCAGAATAGATTTACTGATCAATTTGAAACACGCACTGGTTTGAAACAGAGCGATAGACTGGCACCGACGCTCTTCAACCTAGTACTGGAATACGTTATTCGGGCTATGCACATTGACAACAGCAAGACGCTACTCAACTCATCAAGTTGACACAATTAGCAGCGTACGCTGACGACATCAATATCATGTCCCGAAGATTGGTCGACGCAAAAGAACTTCTGCATACGCTCGATACCGCTGCAAAAGAAATTGGACTACGTATTAACGAGGGTGAAACTAAAATAATGATACAATCGACGACAAGGACATCTGCACAACCGAGCATCAATGTGGGGGACCTCAACATCGAGTTCGTGAACAACTTCATATACCTGGGCTGCAACTTGTCAAGGGACGCCAACGAAACTGATGAAATCAAGCGACGGATACAGTTAGCTAATAAGATTTTTTTCTCGGTTCTCCCCATAATGAAATCGAAGCATGTGCACAGAAAAACGAAGCTCCGCGTGTACAAAACCATTATACGACCAGTGCTATGCTATGGCTGCAAAGCATGGACCCTAACTCAAGCCTTCGAAAACATGCTAGATTCATTTGAACGTAAGGTTCTACGACGAATTTTCGGGGCTATTTGCGATCGAGATGGATGGCGCTTCTGGTACAACCATGAGTTGTATGAACTATACGATGAGCCGGAAGTTTCGAAAATCGTCAAATTATAACGACTTCAATGGGCAGGGCATGTACAAAGAATGGACGATAATCGCATGCCAAAGAGAGTAATGAATGCAGGACGAGTCAACGGAGCGAGACTGCGAGGACGACCGAGATCTCGTTGGGAGAGCTCAGTAGGTGTGGACGCCGCGCAACTACTGGGCTTCCAAAAAATTGGAGGACGCGGTCACGTGATCGAGATAATTGGAGGACAACGATCCAGGCGGCCAAAACCCGACGTGCGTCTGGCTGTCGCGCCACGATGATGATGATGATTACCAGATTATATCCATCGCTGTCGGTTGCTATCGTGAATCTTGACAGATAGCCACTTGTGGCGATATCTGCCAGCAATTGGCTCATAATGACTTTCAACGCCATTTTCTACGAAACGACGTCATCACTAACTACTATATGCATAGATACACGGCTTCCAATAGCCAATCGTGGCCCATTGTCTGTAGCGGGCATTAAAAATTGCACTAGGCTCTCCGCAAACCATAAATACATATACAGATTATTCATACGAACGAAATGGCAAAGCAACGGTTTCACCTTGACAACTCCAACGCTCCAAATAAGAACCCGGAAAACCTCATGACATATGTATGTATTCCAATTTGCATATGATGTGTCGTAAACTTGTCGGATTATAAGGACGATGACATAGCAATATGGACTAGTATAGACACCCACGACTTTTACGTTATCCTTGCGACTATATGTTGAAATGGCATTGTACGTACTCGTATGTCAAGTAGGTGCAAAATGATGGTAAGTGATGTAGTACTCGTATTGAAAATGTGTCAGAACGACGACCGAGAAATAGTAGCTGATTTATTGTGACGGTTGACTCCGACAGCTGGGTAACATATGAAATGGCTATGACATGTGTGAAAATTGATTTACATGTTGGAGTTCTAGAACGAAAAGCTCCCATAGGCTCTCAAGTGACTTTCAATGTGATAATGAAGATTCGAGGATTTAATTCCCGACGGATTACAGTCGTGCACGGCGGGAGAATTAGGGCCGACACTCAGCATGTTATTAATGTTACATTGGCTTTTAGCACATTGATGCGTGATCGGTATTGGTAGTAAATCTAAAGGAATTTAGGGAGTAAGTGCGACTCAGGTTTATAGAACAGTTGTCGTTTGCATTTTGCTATGTTCATTGAATAAAGTAGTTAATCTTACAGTTCTTGTATTTTCACATGGCACATTAATACAAACTCAGTTATCAATATCGTAAGAGTAAGAGTTTATTATTATTAAGCATATAAATATAAAATTTAAAAAAAAATCGTACACGAGATATTCCAGATAAGAGTAGGTACTTATAATTCCATTGTTTTGAAAAGATCATTATTCGCATAGTATTCGTATACAGTATTTGATCCTTGATCCGAGAGGTCCAATTTATACGACTCTCTTGTAAAAGTTCATTAGTTTGTCTCATTTTAGGTCAATTGTTGATAAGTTGATTCCGTGAACAAGCGAGTCCTTAAATAGGATTTAAACCAACTGTTATCAGTTTCAACTGTTCTCAATCCATTTCACTATCAGTTTTGCTATAAATTCTTCTATCTGTTTCCTGTCAGCTTTGTAATCAGTTTTGTAAAAAAACGGATAAAAGTGGATAGCAAAACGGGTAAGAAAACTAGTAGACGGACATCAAAACTGATAGTGTATTATGTATTTATTATGTGAATACAATTAATAAAATGGGAACAACTAATATGTACAATCATTTCTAAGTTATGTGTATTATTCAGGGTGTACTATTCCTGATGGTCAATACTTTAATGGTAGATAGTACTGTTGATTTGAGCAAAATTAACGTCGGACGTGGACAGTCTCTCTTCAACCTTTACAGAGTTTTAGCAGTTTTTGAAAATTGTGTGAAAAAGCTTCAAATCAAAATTTTGCACTGCCCCGATTCGAGATTGGATCTCACTTCCTAAAACTACATAAATTTTTATTTAAATTTCATAACGGTTACAAAGATCACCGTTACTTCAAATATACAACTGTGCAGACTTTAAAAAAAATTCGGAATCGATTTATGATATTATTGAAAATATAAAAGATAAAATTACAACGGTATTTTAAACTGACAAATCTGCAAAGTTGACAAAAGTTGCCTTATTATGTTAGCTTTCGAATGACATGTAAAGATCAAGGACTTAGATTTGAAAATTTGCGAATGACCCATGTTAAAGGGAAAAAACGTGGTATTGACGCAGAACAAATCGATTTAAAACTCGAATCTAAAGGAATACAAAATAAACGTTTCCTCAATTTTTCGACGAATTTTGTTCAGTAAACAGGAACAAAATTATCAACAACAGCTACTTCAAAAATCCTTAAATCTAAAAACGAAGCACATAAACTTTTTTTTTTTTATGTTTATACCAAAGCTTAGGGGGTAACCCTGTGATGCGAGAGCACAGCGTTGGCGGTAAGGGATTAAGGTAGTGGGGAGATGGGTTGAGTTTGAATAAGGTGACGGTGTACATTCCGTTTAAATTTTTTTAGGTCATAGTTGCGGGGGAAAAACAAAAGATGGTAGATCGTTCCACATACGTGTTGTCCTAGATACAAACGAGTCATGGAATTTGGCGGTGTGACTATAGCTGAGTTCTAGAAGATGAGGATGGGCACGACTGGCTAGTCGGGTGTTACGTAAAGGAAAAGTACGCTCAGGAATGAGGTTGGCTATTTCATCAGAGCAACAGCGGTTGTAGTACCAATAGAAGAGTGAGAGACAGCCGACACTTCGCCGGTGTTCAAGCGGTTTGATTTTAGATGTTATGGATTCCTCGCCAATAAGCTTGAAGGCTTTCCGTTGGACTTTGTCTGGCGCGGATAATGCGATTATACCTGCGCCTGCCCATATGTGGGAATTAAATTTAAGTCTCGGTCTTATTTGAGCCTTGTAAATTTGAAAAGTATCTTTTACAGCGATTCAGAAAGCCCAGACACTTCATTGCGTTTTTGCAACGCAAAAAATGTGGTCGGACCAATTTAGTTTACTGGAGATGTTAATACCTAGTATGTTCAGTATGGGCGAATTAGGAATGCTGACCCCATCGACAAGAATGGGTTGGGCGGTAGGTGGAGCACATCGCTTCTTGGAAAGTAGACAACATTGAGTTTTTGAGGCGTTAAACTCTACTCGATTTGCTTCCCCATGCAATAATTTTTGAAATGTCTTCATTTAGTGAGTCAAACATGCGATCTCTGTTGATAGATGTTGAGTTTCGGCGAGAGTCAGCTACAGAGTTGAAAGAGTAAGTGTAGTCAAGGGTGCTATCGTCTGCAAAGCTATGGATTGAGTTGGAAGTCACGCTGAGAAGATCGTTGATGAAGAGAAGGAAGAGTGTTGGTGAAAGGACAGTACCTTGGGGGACCCCTGCGTTGGTGGTATGGCAATTTGATTTAACTCCATCAAGGACGACCTGGAGCGAACGGTCGTGAAGGAAACTTTCGATCCATTTAACTAATTTTGGGTCCAAACCAAAAGCCTGGAGCTTAGCTAGAAGAGCCGGATGCCAGACTCTATCAAAAGCTTTCGAAATGTCGAGGGCAATGACTTTAGCTTCGCCAAATTGGTGGATACAGCGATTCCATCTTTCGGTGAGGTATGTCATTAGGTCGCCGGTAGAGCGCGAAGAACGGAAACCATATTGCCGATCATTGATGAGATGGTGTGAGTCAAGGTAGCTCATTAGTTGGTTGTTAACCAGGATTTCGAAAACTTTTGATAGGGTCGAAGTTAGTGCTATTGGTCGGTAGTTAGATGGATCACATGCTTCTCCTTTCTTGGGGATTGGTTGGACATGAGCTAGTTTCCACGATGATGGGAACACTCCTGTTGCGTAGGACAGGTAAAAGAGTTTTCGCAAAAGTTTGGCTAGCGAGGAAGCGCAGTGTCTGAGAACTAGGGGGGAGATGCCATCAGGTCCAGTCGATTTTGATACATCGAGCTTTGAGAGTACTTTAAATACTTCCCTAGTGCGGAAATGCAAGGGTCTCTGGTGTGAATCACATAAGGGTATGGCTGGTGGACTCTGAGTATCAACTTCCCAGAAAAAAATCGTACTCCTCCCCCCGGCCTGTACATTCATTTTCACATTTGGTGTATTAATGGGCACGGTATTTCGAATTTGTTAAAACAACTTGTTATAAAATTTTCTAGAAATTATTCAATTTTGTATAAAAACATTCCGTTGATCTGGAGTTTAGCATATTAAACACACAATAGCTCACTGTATAAAACGCCGCAAAAAGGGACATTAATTCTTCTTTAATGTATCCCCTTGATAATAGAGGTTCGGCCCTTTCGACAATAACAATAACGACAATAAAATCTTCAATTCTTAATAAATATTGAGAGCACAAATATTGAGAAAAAGTCGGGTATAGTTCGGATTAAATTGCCTTAAAGACAAGATTTTTTTAGAAATGCCCCTAAATACAAGCGTAAATATACGTTTACTTAGGTTAGGTTAGGTTAAAGGAATGCCATAATTATCCACAGCACACATAGACCACATATGGGTCCGTTGTGTTACCACTCGGTATACAGAATCCCCGACCATCCACAAAGACGATGGAAGGTACTCTTCTCTTCCTCGTCATCACCACAACTTCTACAAATGTGGTTATACGGCAGCCTAAGCCTACTGGCGTGTTCTCCAATTGGACAATGCCCTGCGATGACACCAACGACAGCACCGATGTATTGTCTCGTCAACGACAGCAACTTAGCAGAGCGACTCAACTCCAACCTTGGCCACATCTGTTTAGTTAAATTACATGTGCCGCCGCTCACCCATCTCGAGTTAGTCCTGCTGACCGCAGCCTGCATAATGGCGAGTTTGCATGAGTCGACAGGCATTTCAACCGCGCAGAGAGTACTTTCAGCTTCAGCCGTTGTATCCAGAGGAGTCAGTTCGTACACTCTAGAATTGCCAACGAATTCATTGTGACCTGGAATCCAGCACACCACAATGTCGAAGAAGCTATACAGCTCCCTTAGCGATATAGGGCACTCCAACACAATCCACGAAGTAGCAAGTACGGATTCCAGCGATCTAATTGCAGCTTAGCTGTCTGTCATAATAACAATGTTTCCCACAGATAGAATATGACACCCCAGCCAGGCCGTAGCTTTCCGCCTGAAGAGCACTACAGTATTCCGGCAGTCGTACCGATAGATTTCAATTCAGTGTGTCGGAATGAACGCCAGCGCCGTCCCACGATCTTAGAGAGATTGGTGCGGATGTTTATCGTGTCTGATGTTGTAAGCCAGTCCGCATCACATTGAGTTCGTGATGGAATAAGGCATTTGAAGTTATTGCCAAACAACGGCTTTGCCAAAGCATAGTTCATAATTGCAGGAATATCACGATTTCTTAAAATTATTGAGTGTCCACTATTTAAACGCTGACCTGTTTCACGAATCCGGACGGCCGTGCAAGCGGCCATTTGTCCACCTAGAATATGCAAGGAGAGCAAGCTGAGCATCATGCTCATAGCATCAGAAGGAGTCGTTCTGAGAGCCCCACTGTCACTAGCTGTCCTTTGCACCTTCCGCACTTGATGACAAATAATCGTTTTACCAAGTGCATTTCACCAGACACGTATACCGTGCAGTAGGATAGGTCGTATAATCGCCATATAGAGCCAATGTAGCACTTTCAGTTGCAGGCCCCACTTTTTGCCGATGGCCTTCCTACAAGCACAGAGTGCAATATTATCCTTATTAACGCATACCTGAATATTTGGCTTCCATTTTATAGTAACTTCTTATCTAAAATTAGACCAAGGAAATTCGCCCTGTCAGTGAACGTCAATCTCGCCCCCTCCAGGACAGGAGACTCAACAGCTGGAATCGTATGCTTTCTTGTAAGCATGACAAGCTCCGTCTTGCTGGGATTTACTTGAAGTCCACAGTTCGTAGCCCAGTCCACTAATCGGGAGAGGGCATTTTGCAGTACTTCACTTAGAGTTATAAGAAACTTACCCGGGATAGCGATAGCAACGTCATCCGCGTAAGCTATCACTTTTCAACCAAGCGCCTCCAATTTAAGTAGAAGGCCGTTGATAGCGGTGTTCCATAAGAGAGAGAAGAGGACCACACCCAGCGGAGTACGCCTATTCACACGTTCAGTTGAAGCGCCTAATTCTGTACAAATAATCCTGCATGCTAATCCAGTTGATTAGTTTACAGAGCGCATCGTGAACACCCAAACCCGATAGCGCATCGGTAATTGCCTCAGGTCTAACGTTATCAAAGGTACCTTCAATGTTCAAAACTCAGAGCCTTATCAGTATAGTGCACTAAAGAGTAAGCAGTAAGCATGCTGTGAATTTGAAAGAAGTTCAGCAGGTATACTGCTTCGCAAGTGTATATCTATCAGCCTTTCCAGAGTCTTTAACAGAATTGAGGACAGACTGATGGATCTCAGGTTATTTGGACGCGAATGAGAACTTTTACCCTTTTGGTAATAAAGATCACTTACGAGGAATATATATAGATTAAGCTTAAACAAGCCGTGAAAATGGTTTCCATCCAGGGATAAATAAGGTCGGATATGTGATGTAGATCTGCCAGAAACATACCGTCAGGCTCGGCAGATTTAAAAAGCTCAAAACTAGAGAGAGAGAATTTTATCTCTTGGCAAAATAGATGAGGAACCATGGAGATCTGAGACGTCTTACTATACATTACCAAGCTGCCCGAACTCCAGTGAGCTGTCTGGGAAATATGCCGCTAGCAGAGCGTCAATAACCTCCTTACTAGAGGACGTTCACATTCCCCTGGGCTTTATAAGGTAGCTAAGAGTTGATGGACTAGAGGCTAATACTTTACGAAGTCTGGAGTTATCGCTTGATTTGACGATGCGTTCGCAAAATAATTTCCACGATCATCGTTTAGCGTTCCTGACTTCCTTCTTAAACCTTCTAATATGTTTTCTGTAAATACACCAATCCGATTCGTTCCCCGATGATTTCCCCCTGTTAAAAGCCTTCTAGCATAAGGTTCTACATTCAGTTATCATCGAACTCCACCATTCTGTTTTTTTTGTTACCATTGGGTCTGCGAGCGGTGCACGCTTTAGTAATAGCTTTATTTAAAGCATCAGTCCAACTCCTGCTTATTACTCGGTTGTCCCGGAAGAAGTGGCCTTTTTAAAATAACTGGACAATTCGTTACGTGTTCATCAATCCTGAATTGGAGATAGCTGTGATCAGAGAAGGAATGGTCCGAAAACATTCTGCAGCCCCGCACAAAATGTTTAATCTCCTCCGACACGCGAGAGATGTCAAGGACCTCCTTCCTATTTTTAGTAATGAATGGGGGTTTACCGCTAACATTACAAATAAGCAGAGGTTACCCATTACCGTCTTTCCTTAGTTTCTAGATTAACAACCGCCGTATCTCTATACTATAAGCTGCGACAAAGAAGATATGTAACCCTTTTTTCGCAAGTATACTCGCTCGGGGTTTTTCAGTATTTTTAACTTAGAAAATAGTATAGTTCCGAGACTTTACGCCACAAACAAAACCATTGACGGCCCAAGGTTCCTGAATTAAGACAAAATATTCAAGACTTCGTGCCAAGCGTAGTAGAAGAGCAGGCGAGGCTGCTTTAGAGTGCTGGAGATTGATCTATAGAAATGTTAACATTCACGATCACCTGATAAATTAGCTTGCTCCGCCACAGTGACGTAGGTTCATTATCCAGGCCGGACTCTAGCATCTTATCGGAAGGCGCCTTCAAATCCAGCGGCCTAAAAACTGAAGAGAGAGGTACCGTGTCCTCATCATCGTTACGATCTCAAAAACACTAACAGTCTCGCCAACCCCGAGAACTGCCGTATGAGCATCTTCCACATCCATCGCAGTCGATGCCGATTTTAATTTACGGCCTTCCCTTGGGTCTTTTTTATATACGCTGAGCGTAATCGTGTTAAAGCTGAAGTTAATAACTCCATTTGTTCAAGCAAAAGGACCATGAGACTCCGTATTTATCACGATCACCACACTATGGGTCCTCTTCTTGCACTCCTCCAGCTATAAAATGCGCGAGTCCTGAGTTGAGAGATGCGGATAGCAATACCTTGATAACTCCCAAAATGGCATTCGCATCAGCTGGCCGTTCTGGTAGCCAGGTACGAGCTCCCGGTCGGATAGGAATTTCCTCCCTGGCTATGACCTCCAGCTTAGCACCCGGTCACGGTTCCCTCTTAACAGTTATTTTAAAGAGGTTGATGGGTGAATTGCATCACCTTTATGCGCCCTTGATGCCATCTGCCATCTCTGCATTGAGGGTCAGGTCCCGGATGCGCCGCTAATAAATCCAGAAAATTTTAGGCGAGACAGCACTCAACCTGTTTCCAGTTATAAATGGAGAATAGCCAACTCATGCCAATCATTTAGCGCATTCGCGTAAGATATAGTAGACCCGCTTGTCGCGACAGTCCGCTGCTTTTTAGCAACTTTTGAGAAGTTCGCAGCGGACGTACTTCTCTTCGAATTGTAAGTCTCGTTCGGACAACCGTCAGTCACATTGATAACTCACGCAAGGGACTCTTTCTGCTTATCCGTCAGGCTTTCAGCGGGGATCTGTTCCAGAAAGCTGCGGAGTCGAACAGCAGTTCGCCTCTCCCTGTAGCGGGCTTAAGGTTGAGGCGAGAACATGTCTCCATACCCTGCACCACCTCATTATGATGTCACATCACAGCTCGGGCCAGGTTTTTCCACGACTGCGGATGATCCTTTCGAAACAGTACCGTATTGTTGTATTCTGGTGGTGCCTGGTTCGCTGAGACCTTTAACTTCCGTCGGACAGCCAGAGTCCGTTGAGCAGGCCAACTAGCACACTTTAACCCCGATGGACCCGGTTTATCCAAAGTCCACCAGGGTTCGCCACCAAATGTGACAGCACCTTTGTCCTCCGCAGGACTCGGCTTAGCCCAAGTCCTGGTAGCTGGTTTGCCGTCAGCTAGAACACCATCCTTCAGTAAAACTCGGTACACTACTCTCCTGACGTTTCAACTCGCAACGGGGCTTTAGACACGTCGCATTTAATACGAACAATAATGGCTGAATTATAGTATGCGCGAATAACGCGGCTTCTGCTGTCAAATAAAGTTGAACCAATGTATTTCAGATGGCTATAAGTATACTGTGCGCGAACAACACGTCGCTCACGTCGCAAAAGTTGAGACGAGTTCAACTTTGTCGCAATCATCGAGCCGCAAAGTATCAATTCACAATATGCATGTGTTTTAAAACTGTAGGTGATCATTTGTTTTGTTGTAAGTTACTGTTATGCGCTTGGAAGTGCATGTTTCTATTCTTAATTCAAGATTGTTAGGAAGCCAGTTTTTCAGAGTTCAAATCTGTCAAAAGAACGCGAACAAGAGATTTGACTATAACAGGCTGAACAGCTGATTTTCGTTGACTGCGACTTGTGGACGTAATTCGCGCACAGTATAACTCCGAGGTAAGGGTGGTAGATGAAAGCAGTCATCTCTGCCACAGACACTGCCATTATTGCTCACACACTATATGACGTGCGCACTGTTACCACTACCGGTTTAGTTGCGCTATCGTTCCCGTCAACTGAAAAGCACAAGGAGAAACCCAAAAAATATTGAAATTCGAATTAACGCGTCGCAGACGCTAATTGGGACGTGAAGATCGGCACAAAAAGCTACCCACACGTTTCCCGATCCGACGGCAGATGTTAAACAATACATATGCATAATCCACAGCTATACACAGAAAACCTGTAAATTAGCACACGCAGCGATTCATGCATGGTGTCGACAGTTCAATAGTTCTAGGCACCATTATATTATTACATTTACTTACGTTATACGTTTACTTAAAACACATATTTTGCTCAGCTCTTCCAATTGCAAGAAAAGCAAAAAATGCATAATATACTCGTACATAACTAATGTCAGATATTAATTTGTTTCATAATAAAATTAAAGGGGTCAATTGAACAGGGCGCCAAAATAGCTAGGCGGACACCGCAAAACCATTATTAAAACTAGTTAAAAATAAGCTTGATACTGCAATTCGTGAATTATTGGGGTATTTGAGTTCATTTAACAGTATAAAGCAACAAAATATCGAAATCCCAGGAGATCTAATGTTCTGGGAGCACGCAATTCCACATACTCATGATTGGTATTCCTCGACTGGATATTACGGAATGGTAATTTCATTTTTCTACGTAGGTATGCCAATCTAAAATAGTGGAAATGAGTTAGAGTGCAAACGACCATCTAAATAACACCTAAAGTGCAAAACCAAGAGGACATCGTCCGTCAACCAATTCTGCTTCTGACAGTTAAAAGGTGAGGCAACGCGCTACGTGTTCCAACTGACGTTGGTATATGGACTATTTCACAATAGTGAAGTCTAAGTGAAGTTGAGTTAGGAAATCTTCTGGCCCTGATTTTCTCTCTATACACACGTCGAAAGCAAAAGGTTTCACTTCACAAACCAAATATCATCCTATCTTAGGTTGATACCTGATCGGAATTTAGAATCATCTCCACATCGAACCTGAATTCTTCGACTAGCGATGTGTCTAGTTCTGGGATTTCAAGTAGGATAGGTGACAAGTGGTACACCACGTTCTTTCTTTTGTAAACCATATTCCTCGAGTTAGTACAATGTGCAGCCTCGAAAAATTTAAAGAATTTATCCCCAAGCTCCTCTGAGTTCGTTTTTGCATTGTCATTCTAGGGCAATTACGACGACCACGTATCCGGAGTCAAAGTCGAAAAATTAAACGTTTTTGTCGACCATCCATCCATGTTCTCTACTCGGTTCCATCCATTCCTTGTTACCATTTCAAACCGCTTCTTTCATATAATGATTTTATGTTTTTCGTCGAAGCCAACGTACATAAATCAGTTGGGAAAAATCCAGGATCAGAAAATCAGGGAGAGACAGAAAAACTGCACTTTTGTTGTTCTGAGAAATGGCGAAAGTCGGTCAATCCGGAGGACAAATATCCTATCGCACTTTAGGATATAAATTGCGAACCGAATAGCACAGACAATTCGGACGAGCGGTTTTGCAAAATGTCGGGGAAACGTAAAAAACGCGCGTGTGATCCAATCCCCACATCACATTTTCGTAAACTTCAAGTCCTACGAACAGCAAAATCCAAACAAATCCCAAAGTCATAAGATTAGAACATAAAAGCAAACTTTTTAGGGATAAATTTATGGCTAGCGACGGTATCCTCTAGTCCGTGTTGCTGTTTGCCTATTATCCAACTTCCATTTTATTTTTGGCTCGTTTTTATGCGTTCGTTCCATTTCTCGTTTTCGATTTTTATCCATTCCGAAGAAAACCAAGGCTTGTTTCAGACAGCAGCACGGTGTAATATTCAGTTTTGACAGTTTAAGATATATGGAATTTGATTTTATGGTTAGGCACGAATAAACCATCTTTTCATACGGAGCCCCTTTTTCGTGTGCTGTTGTTCTTCAACAGAAATCAGATGAATAAGTTGTAGGAGAAATGCTTCTATTAAACTTTTTACTTTGCTGATCGAAGGCATTTTTTTTAGAATGACTTGTTTATGGCTTATAGGAAAATGACTCTTCTCGATTGAAATGAATTAGATTTTTTTTTGTAAAAAAGAGACATGCGTGGTGATTTTTTTAATTATAAGAATTTCTATTTTGCTAATAGAACTTCAAATCCGAGATAGTCTCTCGGAACTCGAAGTCTATGTGTAAACGTCTCACCGCTTTATGAAACGTCGATAAATTGAGGGAAATCATGTGCCCATTTGTAGAAGCGAAATTAAGGTCAAATTTTTTTTCTGCGACTGGTATAGGCAAGTGAGGTGTCGTGAGAAAGGTGATGTTGAGTATCATACATTCCATTTTTTTTGCATTTTCTTGAAATTTTGAGAAAGGGAAATAGTGGGGGAGGAGAAATTATTAGTTCGTAATTTGTCCCACCCTCCTTGCATTTCGGGACCGTTATACTTTGAATTATGAAAACTTACAGGAAGGTAATGGAATCTATATATCTCCTCAGAATAGGTTAATAATAGCTTATTTGTATAGTTACAGTTAGCACACCTCTGCATACCTTAAACACGTTCGAGGTCAAAAGCACTGATGGCCAACGATAACTAACACCTTAGGCAAAAATATGTTCTAAGTTTCGTTAAAATCACGTAACATGAATTGGCATGTAAGATGTGAGTGGGTAAGACATTTTAATTATGTTTTATTTTTATCCATCTGAGTGGTATCAAGAAGAGCAAGGAGCCGATATATACATACCAAAATAAGCGCTTGCTACAAAGCCCTCGGATTGCGGGTGTAGTCCTCTATATTCCGGTCTCATTTTATCTCACATACTGAATGAAGCTCCTGACTGAAAAATGGCCAAAAATTTCTTGAAATGGTAATTGCAAATTTACCGAGGATTTGCTTATATAGATTCTAGCCATATTGTATCTGCGCTAAAAATAGAGTGCAAATACATATACCCCCTCCCAATTACCTTAACCCCTTGGAGCATAGCGCGTCAACTGCTCTATGTGGCTCAGTTGACGTTTCGTTGGCAGAAACTAATTTCGGAGAATGCAGTTGCCAGCATGCACCTCAAACACGTACACATAAACGATATTATCAATGATTCTGCATTTTACATATCATCATCATCGTGGCGCAACAGCCTGACGTCTAGCTCTGGCCGCCTGGATCGTTGTCCTCCAATTATCTCGGTCAAGTGACCGCGTCCTCCAATCTCGGCATAAGCATATGCTGGGCTCTCTCAATGGGCTTTCGATCTTCCTGGCGGTCTCGCTCCGTCGACTCGTCGTCCGTTCATTACTTGTTTAGGCATGGAATCATCGTCCATTCGTTGTACATGCCCTGCCCATTGAAGACGTAGTAGTATAACGATTTACTCAACTTCCAGCTCATCGTACAGTTCAAACAACTCATGGTTGTACCGGATGCGCCGGAATGGCTGAAAACTAGAATATGCAATTAATTAGAGAAAACCAGACCGAAGTTTCGCTTCGGCCTGGAGTCCGAAGCGTGTATACCCTAGACTTGTACAGACCTAGTAGTGATACCAAAAGCACCAATTAGCAGCGACCATATGCATTTAAAGTGAGTTTCCTATATGCCCAGTTTATACGGGAGCTTGGCGATCATTCAGAAGGATCTTCACCATTCTCAAAATCGACTAACTAACACACATCACAAACATTTGTCGAATTTTTCAAGTCACTAGTTTCATTTTATCGAAAGTTATCGCTTATTTGAAGTCTCGCATGTAGGGGAGGTAGAGGTTTCCTTTGTTGGATCTTGTGCATTTTCAACAACTACATCCTAGCACAAGCATTTGACCAAAATTTCAAGCTTCATTTTATGGAAAGTTCTCGCTTATTTGAAGCTTCATTTGTAGGGAAAGTAGGGGTTTCGTTCGTCGGATTAAATGTATTTTCAACATTAGCCAACTGGGATCCAGTTGGCTAATGAAACATTTGGCCAGAATTCCAGGTCACTAGCTTCATTTTATCGAAAGTTACCTCTTATTTTAAGTTGCATTTGTAGGGGAGGTAGGGGTTCCTTGGGTCAAATCTAGCTCATCTTTTTAACCGACTAACTAAATCTCTAACTCTAACAAAATCACTTCAAACATTTCACCAAAATTTCAAGTTGCTGGCTTCATTCTATCAAAATTTATCGCTTATTTGAAGTTTTATTTGTAGGGGAGGTACGAGTTCCTTAGGTCGGATCTTGTCCGTTTTCAATACTGACTAACTAGATCCTACTATGTACCATCATTCCGTCAAATTTTCAATTCGCTAGTGTCATTTTATCGAAAGTTATCGTAATTAGATGAATATTTATTTTTTTTTATTTGTAGGGGAGGTAGGCGTTCCTTTAATCCGATTATGCCCAAGTTACCAAAACTCAAGCAGCTTCTCACCTCAAGGTTAATTGCGAAAATCAGGTGTCTTGGTCAATTGGCTCAAGAGTTATAGACAAAAAACCAGAAAAGTAGAGTAGTACGGGGCTCTTTGTAAGAAAATTACCATTAGTTTTCGACTGATCGATTTTGTTTTTCCAGGAGAGTATAAGATTGCCCTCACGAGCACGACATGGCTAAATCGAATCAGGAGGTGACCCTGATCATCTATATATATACATTGTCATACCTCCGGAGCCTCTTTTAAGGTGTTACATATTTCCGTCGTGACAAAAACAACATACCCTAGTCTAGGGTATACAAAAACAAGATTGCTTTTATATAAATGTGAGTGAATTAGTGTTTACTTTCATTTACCGACAGCTTTTGCGTATTTTCAAACTACTTCAATTCAAATTGTTTAACCACAACGATCTTGTGGTACTATCTTATGGAAAACTGTAAATATATAATACAATTTACATTAAAAATTTAATTTCAATATCAAATTTACCAGCCCCTCAACAAAAATATTCTAAACTACGCCAATGGCACATAACATAAGAGAAAAGTGGTTTGGATCACAAAAGTCAAGTCGGCGTTTTGGGTTGATTTTAAGGAAACTTCACCACAAATCATATAGATATACTATATACCAGTGACGTGCAGTGGAAATTTTTCATAGTCAAGCAGTTGGGCGCCCTAAAGCCAATTTAGCATAAACAAAAATGGACTGTATAATAGAATATGGACAGTCACAAAAACATTTATACCAAGCGGCTTTAAGCCTTAAAGAAGAAATCAGGAAAGATATAAATAAAATATTGGCACATATATTCGGAATACAAAAAAAAAAAAAAAAATAAAATATTACTAATAAAAAAAATGATAAATAAATATTATGTTAATTAAGACTAAGAAAAATTCAGGGGTATTTGAAATAAATATTTTAAATATTCTTTCGCCATTGCCATTTATTTGTATTCCAAATCTATGCGCCGTTCTTTAAGTAAAAACTCTTTAATCACATTATCAAAAAAATCGTTTTCTCTTCGCATTTGTATAAGAAGATCCTTTTCAACCGCAATTAAAGCAAGATCCGAAAGTCGTTCTTGGGATTGGCGATTTCTCAAAAATGTGTGAACGCGCTTTAGTGTTGAAAATGACCTTTCCGCAGTTGCCACTGTGACTGGAATTGACGTTAATAATTTTGCTAAAATATGAACTTGCTTAAAACCGTTTGCGACATAAGGCCGTTTTTGAAAATAATCGAGAATTTTACTAGGATTCGCGTTTTTAAACTCATCTGAAGAATAAATAACTTTTAGCTCATTTTTCAACTTTATTCTGTCGAAAAATTGACCATGATATTCAATAAGTGAGTCAAAATTTTTATCGGGAAAATTTGACTTGAATTTAGAAAAATAATTCGGTTCAAGCAACTCTAAAAATGAAAGATCTTTAAACGAATGGAATCGATCTCGAATTTGCCCGAGAATAACATTTATAATCTCCCGAAATATCCGCCGTAAATTTTGTAAAGGATCTATCGCATTTCTACATTTCTTACGTGGTGGCTGATATTCTGCTGTAACTGTCGAATAGAAATTATCAAACTTTTTAGAAAAGTCATTTTCAAGCCAATTTTCAAATTCAATAATTTTTTGGCTTGCATATGAAATGTTTACCACTTTGCTCTGAATAATATTAAATAATATATCAGTTTTCGAAAAAATTTCAGAAAAAATTAACAGAAATAATTGAAAATCTGACTCTGCGAATTTTTGTAAGTATATATCGGAAAAGGTCAAGGAATGGCCATCCCAATGTTGAGAACCATTCGAAATTGTCTCAAAAACTGTTCAAATTTCATGCTTATGTTCAAATATAACGTTAATAATACACGAATGATAATGCCAACGCGTTTTGGAAACCGATGGTAAACGACGATTTACTATATTTGCAAAAAGGTCCGACCTTTTAGTGGATGTATTAAAAAATGATGCGATTTTATTGATGTGCGCGAAAAATAATTTAATTTCTGGAATAAACTCAACTGCTTTAGACAATACTAGATTTAGTGAATGAGCGTAACATGGAACGAAAATTGCCGATTTATGTTTTTCCCGAATTAAAGTCTGAACTCCACGAATTTGAGAACTCATTACTGCTGCGCCATCGTAACATTGTGCAATTAATTTCTTATCGATATTAAAATTTTGCAATTGTTTTAAAATGTGAGAGCTTATTGCTGTAGCTGTACGATTAGAGCTTACATCCAAAAATCCGATAAATCTTTCTTCAATCTCATTTGATATTGTATATCTAAAAATAATCGATAATTGTTCCCGACCGCTAACATCTGGCGTTTCGTCGACCATTACAGCTACAAATGGAGCCTCCTTTATTTCCAAATTGATTTTATTTCGAACCACATTAGCTATAGCGGAAACAAGATCGTTTTGGATTCTATTAGACAAACCCGAAAACGCTGCATTTGCTTTTATAGAATCTATGTGGGACTCAATTATCGGATCGTACAAACTCAAGAAATTTACGGTTTCGATAAAATTACCACGATTATTTGAAGAAGAGTCTTCATTAAATCCGCGAAAAGGAAGCTCCTGTTTTGCCAAAAAAATTACAGTATCGATTAAACGTTTCAAAATATTACGATTACGCTCAACTTTTTCATTATGCAAACTAACAGATATTGCCACCTGGTTACTAAGCATAAACTCTATACGCTGAGAACCAAAATTATCTAATTTAATTAACGACTGAAGATGTTTTTCGGAACTTGAATGCTTTGCTGCTGAGCCCGTAAAATTATTCAAATCACTAAATCCAGCTTTATTCCAAACAGATTTTTCATTCGTGAACAAAAGACACGGCCAGCAAAATAACTTATTTAATTTACAGCTTCCCGTTAACCAAATGTACTTTTCATACGTTTCGATATGGAATTTTCGCGTAATATTTTTTAATTTAAACTCTAAACTAAGATCTGGCTTCAGTCTATCCGATTCTATAATTTCTCTTTTCTTGGCAAAGGAAAGAGTTGAAAATCCCGCTTTTAGTACGAAATCCGTCGCGCAGCAATACTCCGACATAATGCGAAAAGAAAACTTACCACTTTTATCACAAATCAAATCAATTAAATCACTACAAACGGTCAAAAAAACTTCAAATCACAATTTAATCAAAATCACCCGATTGCACTGATTTCCTCTTTTAAATTGCAACGGAAAATCCATTACATAGCAAAAACAAAAGCTCTACTGGAAAAATCAAATTCCCATAAACATTCCCTGCATTGGCAACATTTCATTAACAAGCATCATTGGGCTTTATCCCACACACAAAAGCAGTCGCGCCAGTGCTTGACTTGTCTCATATAAATTTGCGAACAAAACAAAAAAAAATCGTTGCCCGATGTACTACCGAAATCCAAGATTCCCATTTTCTGGAATCAACATGTCTCTAGTATTTGGATGCACACATGGTACATGCATCTAAAGATCTAGGCACATTTTCCTATTCTAAGTTTGGTGTCTATGGTGTGCAAAATGTGGGAGGTTTGAATATTATCTAAAGTAATTGAACGAATGTTTTTTAACCAAAAGAAGGCGCGGATCAGAATTTGAATGTGTAAAGGAATATTTGAATGATAATATGTATTCTTCAGCTTAAAGAAAAACATTGACTGAAATGATGATATGTGTATTGGTGTAAGCAAAGTTTATTATTGAATTGCTTATTTCGGTAAGTCAAGCAGTTTGGAATTGCTTACTACGAGTGCACGTCACTGCTATATACTATACTTACATGTGGAAGGATACCATTGCCATCTTAAAATACAGGCCTCCGCTCAGCTGATTTTAATGGCCAAATAATGACATTATTTAATTCTGCGATTTCACCATAGAGTCTGTGGAAAAGAATCCAGTGGTCCGCGACTGATGGCGGCGAGCCCCCGGGTTTTGTGCGTTTCGTGTTTAGTTTTCGTTTCCGCGATAAGTGTTTATTTGTTGGTTAATTTCCGTCTAGTGATCTGAGAAAACAAACACGTGCGCAATGAAAATGTGTCGTGCAGTTAACCTTCATAAGCCCGAGCGGAGTGCAGCTGCACCCCAGACTTACATTTCTTAGGATATATTCTGTAAAAAAAATCATAGTAAATTTCCTCTGAGATATGTTTCTTAAACATACATACTTCTTACATCGTACAAAAAAAAGTTGAAATAAATTGCTACATACGGTAAAGAGTTATCGTTACTTTTGTTCGTTGCGGGACAAGTAATCTTGAACTTTTCGGTACAATCAGTATCTGAACTTAAATTATACCAAAATCAGAACCGTTTGTAATAAGTGTAAAAGTTATTTTTGTTCTACGGATATCACGGTTTCTTAATTTCAGTTTTATCTCTAGATTAATTTTTCCAAATATTGAATTGAAATGACTTGTCCAAAATATTTGGTGTCCTTTATATAATATAAAAAAGTTGGGGTGCATTTATACCCCACTTGGTCTTTAACGTAACTTTTCGAGGTAGGTCCTAGGATGGTTAAGAGACGTATTTTCTCAGCTGTGGGAACTGTTCGGCGATACTCTCGGAAATCCCCTGGCCTGCGGCTTCGACCAAATTGATGAAAGTGTCCAGAAAGTGTGTTTTTAGAGGACAAAAATGCCGTCTGACGAAATCCCAATTGTAAACATGCCGGGGACATTGTCGTGTGCAGTCACTGCCTTGACAAGGAATTAATGACGTAACATTGACGTCAAAATAGAAGTCAAATTCTCCACGATCCGCTGAGCGGAGGCCTTTGCAATTAAGGTGGAAATGACGATACACCATTTGGGCGTAACGAGGTGTTTTCGCAACCCGGAACAACGCACTTAATTATTAATTTTTTAAAAGTTCACGGCAATGATACGCGCTAATTATCGGCACAATCGAGTAATTAATGCAAAACCTGCAAAACACAAGGCGAGAGCACTGGCATTTAGTCGTGTAACTGACGAAACGACAAAAACTTTCGATCAGATGGCTTTAGACTAACGTTTGTATCCAAATTCGTCGCATGACGTTTGTGTCCAAACTGACACAATCGTTGTACAAACTAAAAGAGAGAGAGAGAGAGTGAAGGGTTTACAATTATGTTTCAAACACGTATGGGCTCCGTGTGGAAACCCCCATTCCATCTTATCTTCTAGTTCTTTGAGTACATCACAATTAAATCGATAATGCAGTTTTTTTGGTGTGCCGACCCTGACAGTTCATCGTGTCAGTTGTACAGATAGCGTTTGTTTATATTTTGTTCCAACTAATGCAACTACCATCCAGGAGAAATCCCCCGTAAATAGACCCAAACTGCCACATAGCATTGTAGATATTCGGATGCAACTCAGATAAGTATTCCTATTACTGCAATTAACCGATTGATACTTTGTGATATGTTCCCATTCACTTCACAGGCTCATGTTACAACTCAGGACTCATTGTTTGTTCTCGTTCTCATTCTCTTCTTGAATGATCAACTTACGCTCGTCATTAAAATGCGTAGAGGTGAGTATTTCCGCCACCGCCTACCGACCGCCAAAACTACTATACTTTTATTTTCTATCTTGCAGGCTACATCATCTACCCGCGGATTTGGATCTACAGCAGCAAAGGCAAACGTTACAAAGTTTATTTCTATTGTGCGTTGTACCTACGCTGGAACCAACCGAATCGGACCACTACGTCATATAGCTGCCGTAGGAACGACCGGTCTAAAAGTCTGTTTTTGTTAGTAAAACTTTTTTGTTTTTAAATGTAGCTTTACCAAATTTCAAATTGTTCAATTTCATCTATTACCACTCTACGTTCCCGGATATCGTTGAAATAGGAGTACTTTACCATATAGCTTTCATTAGAAAGACCGGTCCAATAGTAAGTTTCGTTAGAAAAGATACAAAGTATCTACACTGCATGCAGATACATCGGAACATGGATATGTCTATGACTACCGACTGCGTGGAACCTGTTGTGTTGAAGATATCGACGTAAGTTTTATAAAGATCCCAGTATAGTTATACTGGATGAAATCATTCGAAAAAACACGTCCCACGCTTTCGGTAGGCATAAAACATATCCATGTACCCATGTATCTGGTGGCAGTGTAGATACTCGTCATAAATTCTGCTTTGCTTTGTCCTGTCCGCTTGGGCTCCTTTCTCTCGCGGGATCGTTTCGTTTTCGTTTGCATCGAGTGTGTGCAATATTCACCTCCTCTCGTGCACCCAGTTCCATCTACCTGTTCCATCTACCCGTTCGGTACAGTTTGCAGACTGCAGCCTATCGACATTTCTCTGAGTACGTTTCTGCTAATCGCAATCACGCTTCCCACCATCTTTTCCCAATCGGACGGGTATTGTGTTTGTGTATCTATTGCAAAATCGCTCCCACACTATCCGAATCATCCCGCCCCTTTAATCAACAGTCCGGCTCCGGCACACACAATCCGTTTCTCAAGTAACGCGTGCGACTCTATGCGATTGTGTCCGGCAAACAGAAAGGGAAACTAACAAAAGTAAACAAAACATTCCAACACACGCAAAAAGAGAATGCACAAGAAAAATTTTGGAATTTTTGCAGAAGGGGGGGGGGGCATTTGATCTTCTGCAGACCTCTGAATGTATAAATACATCATGTCACGATGAGCTGCCCGGAACTACATCCTGCGACGAATATTTCTCTATTTCGGGGCTTGGGAGATTTTAACTCGCGCAGTACGAATCCGCCATTTTGTTTTATGATATGTTTATTGCATGTGTGGTGGGCGCCCACATTGTGGGCCAGTCAGACCTCAAATCGCCGCCATTGCAAATGCACAACCATTTGGATAGAATGAACTTCATCCACGATGGCTCTCGCTCTCTATCTTCGGGGGCGGGAACTATGTAATGTACACACTCTCAAATTGCGTCTGCGCATGTCCAAATGTTAGTCGAACTGACTACTTGCTACTTTTTCTGGGACCCTATTGATTCAGATATGTAGTACAACGCGCGCTATTTTATTTGTTTGGATTCCAGCCATTTTGAACATTTTGGAATTTTTGCGGAAGGGGGGCATTTGATCTTTTGCAGACCTCTGAATGTACATCATAACATATAACATCCTGCGACGAATATTTCTTTATTTCGGGACTTGAGAGATTCTAACTCGCCTAGTATAAATCCGCCATTTTGTTCTATTTGTTTATTGCACGTGTGGTGGGGGCCCACATTGTGGACCAGTCAGACCTCAAATCGCCGCCATTGCAAATGCACAAACGCAGTCGCTGGATCACACGATTTGGCTCGAATGAACCTCATCCGCTCTCGCTCATCTTCGGGGCGGGAACTATGTACACTCTCTCAAATTGCGTCTGCGCATGTTCAAATGTTAGTCGAACTGACTACTTGCTACCTTTTCTGGGACCCTAGTGATTCAGATAGTACAACACGGGCTATTTTATTAAATGATGAATGGGAATTGGCGGAAATTGAAGGTCATTGAAAGTCCGCCCGTTCACCCGTACACTATGTTATTTCTTGCCGTCCACAACTTCAACCTTTATCGCTATCAAATCAACATCCCATCATGTACACACAGGATCCCCGCAAGCGCGCCGCACGCGCGGATCTACAAGCAACAGCCATGCACAATGACCACTTCACTCAAACGACATGCACAGCCAGAAAAGAAAAATGTTCAATGGGCTTGTTTCCTCTTCTGACCCCCGAGTAGAAAAACAGACATTTCGTGTGACGGACAAATTTTTAGGATGACCCCCAGCTATAAGACATATCCATGTCAAAACTTTTTTATTTCTAAATACAGATACTGTTTTTCAAAGTAATCAAACTCATCTGTCTCCAAACCATATACCCCAATCTCTTTGAAATCGACTTACTACTTTATACACCTCCAATAGGAATAGTGGAATCGGAAAAAGCGTGACTTGCATTTCAAAGCGGGGCGATCAGTAACTCAGTGCATAGAGGCATCAGTCTCATGTCTGACTGCGGTCGTTACGGGTTGAAGTTCCGTGGACGGCGTTAGTGGCCATGGATATTTGAGTTGTCTCTCCCTGTGGTGTGGGGCGTAATAATAAGCCAGAACATCTCCTGACTTGTCGCCGATAGGCGTCTGAACAGGAGCAGGAAAAGCATACTAGCAAAGTGCATCATCCGAAACGGGTTTATGCCAACGAAACGTGAGCTAAGCCATATGGAATAGTTGACGCGCTATGTCCCACTAGGGGTTAGGTTAGCGGCAAATGCAGAATGGATGAAAATTATGGCACACGTTTTTTTATTTATATGAAAAGTTAACAATTTAGTAAATAATAAAGGTATGAAGGGTATCATGTCTTCGACAAGTTAGTCGAACGCTAGCTTCTTCATATTCAGCCATTGGGGATCCTATAGAGCTCCCTTACTGCCCTTGCTGGTCATTAAATTTGAAACATGAAGCACACTTGAAGGATCTGTCTGAATGGGATATGTAGTCAAACACAAAGCTAACATTCGAATTGTAATCAAGTGGGTTCAATAAAAAATCGGTCACCGCAAAAACTTTCACAAAACGCCTACGCTACACAGAAAATTAATTGAGGAGTATCTCATGAACTGAATTTCTGATCAAATCATTAATCCTTTCGTTACACTACGATTTTTAAATCGAATGGCTCTCACCATGATAATTCTAAGGTCCAGTGGCCTGAAAATAATGACCTCATGATTGATACGGATACCTCTTTCTTGTTTCATCCATGACTGTCAATCGGTCGAAAACTGCTTATGGAAGCGTCATAAGCACAAACTGCTAAGTGAGTTACTGTTCCCAAGGGCTTCATAACTTTCCAGAAATTGCTTCCTACACACAAAGCGTGTATGTACAAATCATCTGGACTTTGGTGCTTCATTGAGACAAGTGGCATCCCATAAGTATCTCTCGATAAAATCGATAATCTCATATAGCTTCGTTACCGTATCTTACGCCAACTCTTCGTAGTTTGATGGTATCTTGGTTTATGACCAAGCTCTGAAACACATGTACTCGAATTACTCGGCACTATACTTATCCACTTTTATTAGTAGGTATGCTCTAAATTTTACGATTATTCGCCGATAGTGGAAAAACGGAGGAGAAAGTGTTGAAACTGTTGCCGGGGCTGCCGGATAATTGTTGAACCTTTCCACTGCAGATGAAAGTATGTTCCAATCATAATCTGCACAACGTCTGGGATGCGGGAGGCCATAAAAAAAATTCTGGACTTCGGACAATTAGTTCGAGATGTGGTAAATGGAGCTTGGTAATGTACAGCGCGGATGCTGAAAGGATGAGAAAGTTGGGTGAGTTCGGAATTGAGTAACAAAGCCAGCAGGTAATATCGTTTTATGAACATCAGGTTAAGGGAGTAAACATTACTAACATACGTAGGAAGCACACAGTAGTAGACGAGGCACAAAGATTTAGAAAGTATCGTCTGAAAACTTTTCATGTGCACAGTGTACTTATAAGCTTAACGGTTTTTTGCCCTAATTGAATTCAACCGTTTCGAGAATCGAACGCGTCCTTAAATGTTTTTCGACCATGTGGATAATGTGATGTATTAAACGCCATATATCAACTACTTCTGCGAATCCCGGAGGACGAGGTGATCTCAAAAGATTGGTGCAGGACCATCATCTGTCCCGTACACAAAAAGAGAGATGTTTGATGCGTGATTGCGATGTTAGAATTACAGAGGCATCTAACAAGTCTGTACGTCCTACAAAATACTGACGAAAATTCTGGAGAATAGAATAAAATCGTATGCCTAACGAATCATTGACGAGTGTCAAGGTGGTTTCAGACATGGCGGATTCGATCAACTTTTCACGGTTAAACAAATCCTGGAAAAGTGCTGGGAATACATATAAAGAACCATATCGATCGATGGCAGCACCTGATGAGTAATGATCTGTCGGTGGTGCGAAACCAGAGACCGAAGGTTCCATTAAACTTGGACCCCAATGCGGGCGCGAGGGCAACTGAGCCGTTCGAAAACCATTCCATCCTTATCGCCCCATTTTTGTCCCCAAGTTTGTGTTGTCTTCCCCAGGCCTATGAGTTATTGTTAACACGTAAAGGACAGGGGCAACGAGCGGCGCAAACCCCGCACACATTTCCCGAACTGAGTTACAGCAAGCATAGGCCGCTGATAAGCTCGTTGAGGGGCCTTTTTCTTCGTCAGATGGCACGACACGACCTTCATGATCACTATGCCACCTTAGGCTCCGTCCCCACGGGCATCTTTGGATGCCCACCAAACCGCCCAGTACATACAATGCCGACGAGTACCAAATGTTTGTTGACTTAAAGCAGGCATACGACAGTATCGATCGTGGTGTACAGAATATCCATTTTCTCTTTCGGAAAGTAAACTTAAATTAAACACAGTAAATATTTGAATTTCGATGGAATTTTTATTTCATGATAAAGTTTGGATTATGCCATTAACATTAACGTGGAATACAATATCTGTCAAATGTCCCCCACGGGACCGCTTGCAGGACTCGATCCTTTTGAGGTAATTTTCGATTACCTTTTCACACATTTCGGGCAATAACTCGGCTATAACTCGACGGATTTCGTCCTTCAATTGACCAATCGTCGTGAGATTGTTCGCATAAACACGGTCCTTCGCATAGTCCTACAAAAAGAAATCTAACGGCGTTAAATCGCAAGACCTTGCTGGCCAAGCCACATCGCCGAATCTCGAAATTTCGCGTCCTGGGAATTTCTCGCGCAATAAAGCCAAATTTTGTCGCGTGGTGTGGCATGTGGCCCCGTCTTGTTGAAACCACATATTGTCAAGATCCATATCTTCAATTTCCGACCAAAAAAAGTCATGAATCATGGAGCCATAGCGCTGGCCATTGACTGTAACGGCGGCTCCTTCATCGTTTTCTAAGAAAAATGGCCCAATGACGTCGCCGGCCCACAATGCACACCAAACAGTCACTTTTTGCGGGTACAACGGTTTCTCAACGGCCACTTGCAGTTGCTCACTGCCCCAGATGCGACAATTTTGTTTGTTTACATAGCCGCCGAGCGCAAAATGGGCCTTATCGCTAAAGAAGATTTTCTTCGAAAAATCGGCATCGGTGGCCTGCTGTTCGAGAACCCAATCTGAGTACTCACGACGCAATCTGTGATCAGTCGGCTTTAATTCTTGCGTAAGCTGGACTTTATAAGGATGGAGATGAAGGTCCAAATGCAAAATGCGCCACAATGTGCCGTAAGATAGGCCTAAATGCTGGGACCGGCGCAGAATCGACAAATTCGGGTCTTCGGCCACACTTTCACTCACAGCGGCGATGTTTTCGGTCGAACGAGCAAAACGATGATGCACAGGTGTAGAAATGTCTGTCACCGATCCAGTTTCTTCAAATTTTTTCACTCTGTAGGCAATTGTGCGCTCATTGGGACGATTATGTCGACCATAATCTGCGCGTAATGCACGAAACGTGGCCACCGCAGATTCACCATTTTGGTAGAATAATTTAATAATTTTAACGCGTTGTTCAGTCGTAAAACGTTCCATCTTGTAAAATGGCAAACCTTCAACTAAACCAATACCAGTTTGGAATACACTGACATTTGACAGATGTCGAATAGCAGGGCTTTACTTTCCGAAACACGAAATGGATAACCCTTTATCATGCAAAAATTTGGTATACCAGTAAAACTAGTAATACTTGCAAAGATGACGATGGCCAACTCCGTCCCACAGGTCGGAAGCCAAAAGAGACTGACTGTTCTTTTTGAAAGACGTACTGGATTGAACCAGGGCGATGGACTGGCGCCGACACTCTTCAACCTGACTTGAACACGCCATCCGGGTAATGAATGCGAGCACGCTGCACTTTAAGTCGACCCAACTGATAGCGTACGCAGACGACATCAACATTATGTCCCGAAATCTAATCGTCCCAGAAGAACTTCTACACAATCTTGATATGGCTGCAAACAAAGTTGAACAAGGGATTAACTAATAATACAAAAAAAAATTAAAAAAATTATGATGCAATCAAGAATAACGACCCCAGAACAACCCCGAACATCAACATCGGCGACCTCAGCATCGAATTCGTAACATGAATACTCGTAAAACTGACGAAATCAAGCGACGAATACAGTTATCAAATAAGACTCTTTTCTAGGTTCTCCCAATAATGAAATCAAAGCATGTGCACAGAAACACGAAACTCCGCTTATACAAAACCATCATACGACCTGTGCTATGCCATGGCCACGAAACCTGGACCCTAACTCAACCTTCCGTAGACATGCTAAATACATTGGAACGAAAGGTCCTTCGGCGAATTTTTGGAACAGCTTACGATGGAAATGGATGGGGCATCCGATACAACCCTGAGCTGTACGAACTGTACGATGAGCTGGAAATTTCGAAAATCTTCAAATTGCAACGCCTACAATGGGCAGGACATGTAGAACGACTGGATGATGACCGCAGGCTACGGAAATACTCGTATTAAACGGACGACGCGACGAAGCAAGGCTGCGAAGAAGAGCGAGAGCTCGTTTTAAAAACTCAGTAGATAAGGACGCCGAACAACTGCTGGGCTTCAAAAATTGGAGGACGCGGTTACTTGACCGAAATAATTGAAGGACGATAATTCGGGCGGCCAAAGTCCGACGTTGAGGTGTAATGCCACGATGATGATGAAAAATGTAAATATACTTCATTGAATTGTAGTTTTAACATGAAACGTTTTCTTAGGCTCCATAAGATGAGTGACGCACTGGGTAGGTGTGTTCGTTCGGTCACCGCTCTTACTTACTCATTCGCCCTAACCCCCCCGAGGGGCATAGCGCGTCAACTATTCCATGTGGCTTAGCTGACGTTTCGTTGGTATAAATTAATTTCGGGTGATGAACGTTACAAGCTATCACCTCCTGCTCGCATTTAACCGCCTAGCTGCGATAAGTCGGAAGATGTTGTGGCTTATTATTACGCCCGCTCCACAGAGGGAAGACAACACAAACACCCATTTCCACGACCGCCGTGGACGGGACTTGATCTCGTAACGACCGTAGTCAGACATGAGACTGAAGCCTTTACGCACTGAGCTACCGGCCCCCCTTGGCGCGAACAAAACTGCTCGTGGGTACTAATAGAACTCTCACTCCGCATCGGGAAGTATAAAGACGGCGCGGATAAGATGTACATGTTAGCAGCTGCACGTCCGAAAAGTAGATTTGCTATTAAAACGTAAACAAGGCATAGAAATGGAAGAAATGTTGACGCGCCAATACACCTGTAGGAGTCAAGGCAATTAACTTACCATGAGTACTATTCTGTAATATCTACAGACAATTTAGGAAATAAGTTTATGATATATGGTATGAGTTTAATGTGCGCACTATAAAACCTCTTCTCCGACCACTTCCTTAAAAGCAAGATGAACAATCCTATCGGGCGTGTGTATTTAATTTGACGGTATCTTAATTTTTGTATTTTTGTGATGCCGGAAAATGAAAAAATCGACAGAGTTTCAATTGGCTTTGTACTGGACAACTTGTGAAAGCGAAATCAATTACCCAGGTAGAGTAGGTCAGTGAATCTATGAGTCGCGTGCAGTGTATTTTGTGGCAATTATTAAGGCAACCTATGACGGCGCGAAAAGTCGCGTTCTGCATAAAGGTAAGGTGTCGGGGGACTTTGAGATTCGCAGTGGTGTTAGGCAGGGGTGCATCCTCTCACCGATCCTATTCCTCATAGTGATCGGCGATGTGTTGCATGCAGCCCTATCCGGACTAAACAGAGGAATCCAATGGACTTTGACATCTTATCTACAACATCTTGACTACGCTGACGACATATGTCTACTCTCCCACAAAATCATGGATCTGTCCGCAATGGTGTTAGATTTCGAGAGGGAGGCAAGCAAGGTTGGGCTAAAAATTAATACCAACAAGACCAAGGTTCTCAGCCCGCTACTGCGAAAAAGAAATCCGACACCTATTGCCACCAATATTAATGGGCAGCTTGTGGAGAAGGTGGACAACTTCGTCTACCTGGGTAGTATTGTTGCTCAAAATGGTGGTACGGAACAGGATATCGCTCGTCCTATCAACCAGGCTAAAGGCGCATACGGCATGCTGTTCAAAATCTGGCAGAGCAGTTATCTCAGCATCAAGACCAAGCTGGGCCTGTTTCGCTCCCTGGTACTGTCAGTGCTTTTGTGTGGGACCAGTACATGGAAAGTTTCCGTTAGAGTTACCAGAAACCTGCAAGTTTTCGTTTACTCAAGTCTTCGTTGAATTCTAAGGATTTTGTGGCCAGAAACAATATCAAATGAAGAGCAAAGTCGGCGTACGGGGCAGATGCCAGTGGATAGGTCACACATTGCAGAAGAGTGCTAACTGCATTTCTTTGCATGCCATGAAAGGTAAACCCCATTTTCAACCAAGGCCGACCAAGAGGGGGTTCTCGAATCACATGGCGTCGATCTGCGGCAAAGGAGTGTCAGGCACCGGGTAAGTCGTTTGGGGAGTTGCGGCCCATGGTCCAGAACAGAGTACGATGGCGCGCAGGAGTAGTTGACGCGCTATGCCCCATTAGGGGTTAAGGCAAAGTAGAAGTAGTGCAGTGTAGACAATGGTTCCGCCAAATTTGGGTCAATTACACTATTACACACTAACTAGCGCGACAGTCCAATTTTGGACGAAGGCCCCAAGATGAGTTAGCATCATATCATTTACTTGATCGTTACCGTGTGTTTTGTGCAGAGGTGTAATAGAAAGAATTTATCCCAAACTGGTGCTCATTTAACAGCTGAGTAGGCTCATAGACCGACACATAGATCTCCTTTTTATCGAAGAATACTGCATTCAGTAGGAATCGAACCGGGACCCAGTGCATACAGTGCGAACGTGCTAACCGGTCTACTTTAATGGAATGAACATTTTAAAATCTAAACACTTCATGGGCTTCGTTTGTCAATTCATCAACCCACTGAAATTTGCGTTTCAAAATCAGAAGATCTATTTTCAAATACATGGATCGCGATTAAATGTTGCTGATACTTACCATACGTCAACATATCGCTATTTCTAATTTGCTTCCTTCAACCTTCTCGCAATTTATTTCAATTTCATGCTCTACTTGCAAGTTGCACTTGTTGCAATTTGTGCTTCCGCCTCTTCAGCTTACATGCACTTTCCCCATTAGCGTCGAATGTCAATACAACCTTTAAGCAGATTTAGCACGGATGACGAAGGTAAGTGAAGATATGAGAGGCGCTTCACGTGCTACGTTGGTTTCTAGGATTTATTTAAAATTTATGTAAGAACATAGCCAATGTGCATATACGAGTATGCACGTTCAAGTATATGTACTCTCTCGTACATGTAACCTAGAGTGGGACGTCATGAAAAATAATTGTTGTACGTGTACGCAATTTGATTTCAAAAAGGAGGTTCTCAGGTGATTTTTCATTGCTTGGCTAGAAGGACGAAGGTCCTCTTTCTGTTGACACTTGGTAGCATAAATACTTTCAAGTGGTAGGTATTCCAAGTACTTTGGCGCGTGAAGTAGTTTTAATGGATGATGAGGAAAAAGCCAAAGTGAAAAACTTTTTGAAAAATCTACGGATGTAAGCGAATGTGATTAAAGACTCAATAGTGCATTGGTGCATAGGCTTTTGAAAATGAGTAGCTATTTTTGTTGATTAAAAAATGTTGCTTATTAGATGGAACGCTAAGCGATTTAACCTTGCAAAATTTGACAGAGAAATGCAGTTTACGACAAATGTTGGTTGGTCCACTTTAAGAAATGGAGGCATTTTGGACACCACGGCGGAGCTGCTGTACAGGTGAAAAACCGAGAAATATGAACCTTTTTTTTCAATATTTTCCTTATAACTTCTAAATGGTTAATAAATGATAATGGGGGGCAAAGACCTTTTCCATAGTCCTCCGCGTGGGCGCCCCCTGGTAACGGCAGTGTATCAATTCGCTGATGGCCAATGTCTTAACGATAAGACAGTTTGGAAAAAGCAGATAGCTGTAGCCTGAATGGCTGACGAACACCTAAGCGTCTCAGGTTTAGTAGGATGGAATGACTTGCATAGTTGGACCTGCTACATAGTTGTGTGGGCTCCAGCACGTTTATTAAACCATCTGAAGCAGCTATCTTCGAGGCCATCCCCTGAATGGGGTTAAGCGACGTGCTGACAACTCGTCCTTGTAAAAACCACTCCATGTCAAGAAACCTGGAACAAAAGCCTCGGATTGGACGGATCAACAACGACGACCACGCAAACGACTAAAGGCTTATTCTTTCGGATCCTGGAATGTACGCTCCCTGAACAAACCGGGGGCCGCGAAGTCCCTCCTTCAACAGGTCGAAAAGTACAAACTGAGCATTACTGCAGTCCAGGAAACAAATTGGCTTGGCAGCGAGATTAATGACAAGAAATCACACACAATTTTTACAAGTGGCAAACCATCGGGCCGCAAGGAGTTTGGAGGAAGTCTCCAGACGCACATACCGTCAACCAAATTGATCACGTCCTCATTTGCAGGAGATGGGCGTCTAGTATCATGGATGTCCGCTCCTATCGAGGAGCAAACTGCGACTCAGATCATCACTTGGTGAAGACGACCTACAGATGTAGAATTTCCTCAGTGCACCAATCAAGAATCAGCCCTCCCAAAATCTTTGCGGTTGATAAGCTTTTGAGTGATGCTACAGCGGTGGCGTATACTACCGCCCTTGAGGAAAAACTATCACCTATGCTACACAACATCAGCAACACAGGCGTCCATGGGTTCTGGGAAGAGCTCAAGGGTACCATCAAGGATGTCGCAGAGAAGGTCGTGGGATACAAAGCCCGGCGAGCGCGAAATAACTGGTTCGACGAAGAATGCAAAGACTCACTTGACGCGAAAAACGAGGCCTACAGACAATGGATTCAACGAGGAACCAGAGCCAGAAAAGAAAAATATGACGAGCTACGGTGAATATCGAATATAATAATTAGACGTAAGAAACGTAAATACTTTGACGAGCAGTTGCTGAACATAAACGAAAACTTAGCTAATAGGAACACCAGACAAGCGTACAAACTAGTAAATACAATCAAGAACGGCTACCAACCCAGGACTAGCCTTTGTAGGGACAAGGATGGAAACATCATCAGCGACACCGATGGTATTAACAAGCGATGGGCCTCTTATTATCCTCTTACACAGGAAGCTCTCGACGATATTGTTGATCTGGGCCCGCCCATTCGGCCCCCGACAGTAGAGGAAGTTGATCTCGCCTTGCGGTCATTTAAACGAAATAAAGCGCCGGGCGCTGACGAGATTCCAGCTGAACTGCTAAAATTCGGTGGAACGAGTCTAGTTGATGCCATACATCAATTACTCCTGCGAGTATGGGAGAACGAGGAGATTCCAGACGATTGGCGCAGAAGCATCATCTGTCCAATTCATAAAAAGGGAGATAAACTGCGGTGTGAGAACTACAGGGGCATCTCACTAGTTTGTACGTCCTATAAAATTTTGACGAAAATTCTGGAAAATAGAATAAAACCGTACGCAGAACGAGTCATTGGCGAATATCAAAGCGGTTTCAGACCTGGGCGCTCCACAACCGATCAGCTCTTCTCAGTCAAACTGATACTCCAGAGGTGCTGGGAATACAACGTAAACGTATACCAAATCTTTGTCGACTTCAAGCAGGCATACGACAGTATCGATCGTGGAGTACTGTACAACATCATGCTGCAATTTGGTATACCGGCAAAATTAGTGCGACTGACAAAGATAACGATGACCAACTCCGTCTCACAAGTCAGGATCCAGAATAGACTTACTGATCTATTTGAAACACGCACTGGTTTGAAACAGGGCGATGGACTGGCACCGACGCTCTTCAACCTAGCACTGGAATACGTTATTCGGGCCATGAATATGGACAACAGCAAGACGCTACTCATCAAGTCGACACAATTAGCAGCGTACGCCGACGACATCAACATCATGTCCCGAAGATTGGCTGACGCAGAAGAACTTCTGCATACGCTCGATACCGCTGCAAAGGAAGTTGGATTACGTATTAACGAGGGTAAAACTAAAATAATGATGCAATCGGTGACAAGGACACCTGCACAACCAAGCATCAACGTGGGGGACCTCAACATCGAGTTCGTGAACAACTTCATCTACCTGGGTTGCAACTTGTCAACGGACGCCAACGAAACTGACGAAATCAAGCGACGGATACATTTAGCTAATAAGACTTTTTTCTCGGTTCTCCCCATAATGAAATCGAAGCATGTGCACAGAAACACGAAGCTCCGCGTGTACAAAACCATTATACGACCAGTGCTATGCTATGGCTGCGAAGCATGGACCCTAACTCAAGCCTCCGAAAACATGCTAGTCACTTTTGAACGAAAGGTTCTACGGCGAATTTTCGGGGCTGTTTGCGATCGAGATGGAAGGCGCATCCGGTACAACCATGAGTTGTATGAAATGTACGATGAGCTGCAAGTCTCGAAAATCGTCAAACTACAACTACTTCAATGGGCAGGGCATGTACAAAGAATGGACGATGATCGCATGCCTAAGAGAGTAATGAATGCAGAACGAGTCGACGGAGCGAGGCTGCCAGGACGACCGAGATCTCGTTGGGAGAGCTCAGTAGGCGTGGACGCCGCGCAGCTGCTGGGCTCCCAAAATTGGAGGACGCGGTCACGTGACCGAGATAATTGGAGGACAATGATCCAGGCGGCCAAGGCCCGACGTCGGGCTGTCGCGCCACGATGATGATGAATAAATGATAATAATATATAAATATTAATAAACAATAATAAATGAAATAATGAGTATCGAATTCTGCATGCATGCACCGCCCAAAGTCGCAATTCGGCTCAGTAGTAAAGTCAAAACCGATAGTCGAAAAATTTCAATTGTTGAGGCTTTGAAGAAAAATCACACTATATGACTTTTCAAGCACACATATCTTTGAAACACATGCTCCAAATGAAAAAAAAACTCATCAAATAAAAAGTTAAGATAATTTGATTTACACGAGTCGCCTTTAAGCGTTCGCGTAATTTTTGCCCGTTGAGCGCAAACGCGACTAGTGTTTACACAAGGGCCAGGCCTACGCGTTCGAAGCGAACCGAACAGCTATGGAAGCCTAAAAGCCTGACGCGGACATAATGAACGCCACGTGCGCCGTGTTTACACCAGTCGTGGTTACGAGTCGACAGCAAATGTACTATCAGAAATATTACATGCTCGGTATCGTTCGGTTGTTGGTCGTTAGGTTAGGTAGATGGGCTGCTGTGACAAAACACAGCTCACTTAGACCTTAAATAGGTCCGTTGTGATACCACTAACACACATCCTCTCTCAATATTTCTGATAGTTAGAACCATCCAGAGCCAACAATAAAACTCTGGAGTTTTCCAACATCCGCGCTTTCTAGCTCTTCCAAGTCAGTGAAGAAGTAGGATCCAAGTAACGACCTCCTTCTCACTGCAAAAGCTGGACAGGAGCAGAGAAGGTGGAAACTACTTTCCTTCTCGTTCACGTCCCCACAGCTCCTGCAAAAGTCATTGTAGGGAAACCGAAGTCTCCTAGCATGTTCCCCGATGAGACAATGCCCAGTGATAACACTCACCACCGAGCTAATATGCCTTCTGTTTAGCGACAGTAAATTTTCAGATCGGGTGGCGTCCAGTATGGGCCACAGCGATCGAGTTGTGCGGCTGGTATTGCCATAAATCCATCTTGCATTGGCTTTGTTAATCGCCTCAGATTTGACAATCAGTTTGTAAGAAGCAATGGGAGGATAGATATCACCATATAGTTGGGGTTCCCCATTCAAACAGCCCAGTCTGGCAAGCTCATCAGCCTGACAGTTACCTTCCAGGCCACTGTGGCCAGGGATCCAGCACAGGACAATGTTAAAACAGCTCCCCAATTCAGAGAGGTATGATCGACAAAAATCCACAGTCTTAGATGTACACAAGACTGAATCCAGCGATCTGATTGCAGCCTGGCTGTCCGTATAGATGACAATGTCGCTACCAGCTATAACATGTCGTCCTAAAAAGATAAGAGCTTCCGAAATCGCCGTGATCTCCGCCTGCAAAACACTACAGTGAGATGGTAGACGGAAAGTCAGGCTTAGATTTAGCCTGTCGCAATAGACACCCGCTCCTACCCCTCCGTCTGCTTTGGATCCGTCCGTATATATGCCGATAGAGTCAGCAGTTGGAAACTCACATTCCTTCCACTGATCTGGACTTGGGATGACGGATGTGAAGTTCTTGCTGAACAGATGTTTAGGAGCGGAATAGTCAGTTGCTGTAGGAATATCCAAAACATTTAAAATCGATGAGTGGCCGAAGGTAGACGAGATCCACAGTCCCGTTTCACGAAGGCGTATGGCAGTGATTGCAGCAGTTTGTTCGCCCATGATATCCAGAGGAAGCAGGTTGAGCAGCACGTCCAAGGCTGCAGACGGAGTTGACCTCAGTGCTCCGCTAATGAGGACGCAGGCTAGTCTTTGGACCTTGCTAAGCAGGCTGCAATTGGGTGCAATATAAAGGGCTTTCCACCAAACCACAATACCATAAATAAGTATGGGGCGTACACCAGAAACGTAAAGCCAGTGTACAACATTTGGTTGCAGACCCCGGCTTGTTGGTCGTTAATTTCTTTAAAAATTTTAAATTGCAAATTTGTGGGCCTCGCTCCATATATAAAAATAAACGTTGTTGTTGGGTGCAATTAGCACACATTTGCTAATTGAAGAAGAGGAGGCAAGGAAAACAAAAAGGACAATTTGGGTGAGAGAAATATATATCTAACGCGACAGGGAAAACATTTGCGAAATATCCTATGTACAACCTTACTAGTGCAAATCTGAAATTCCCCCGAAGGAAGTTCATACAATATGTTTGTTGTTTGACTCATCGACTCATCAACAGAAAATGAACTTAATACGGGATCAGATTAGTGGTTTTATATAAAATACAGATCTGCTGGTACATATATAATACGTTCGATATATCGCGCACACCACTGAAATGCTGCGATTTTGGGTAGCGGTCTGAAACATAGTTTCCAGCGGCCATAAGAAAAAGAAGAACTAAATCTAATATGATCTAGTTAATACTCCTTTCAGTTCCACGCGGCCATTGATGAACAGTTCTGTCCAAATCCACGAAAAGACTGTAGTTGTAAATCCTGACACGCTTTTCCACCTAATCGCCATTGCAAAGCAATCAGATATTGAGTTGACAGAGTTCCTGACATACGAACTATATCCCTACCCTCAATCTGTGGAACTCACGTAAGGTGTGTGAGGTCCAACAATATATCAACCGCAGTTGTAGTTTTTGACGGCTATCCACAGCGGCCTAACACACTTTCTTGATCAACTCTTCCAACAAAACGAGCCTGATCTCAATGCTCATGGAGAGTTGCACAGAGTTCCACATGGAGTGCTAGCCGTGGTGGGGAAAGACGTTGATCTTTTGGTCATTCTGATTGGTCTTTGTGCGTAAAGCATCACCATCATCATCGTGGCGCGACAGCCTGACGTCGGGCCTTGGCCGCTTGGATCGCTGTCCTCCAATTATCTCGGTCACGTGATAGCGTCCTCCAATCTTGGAAGCCCAGTAGTTGCACGACATCCACAGAAACTGAACTTTCCCAACGAGATCTCGGTCCTCCTCGCAGTATCGCTCCGTCGACTCGTTTTCCGTTCATTACTCTCTTTGGCATGCGATCATCGTTCATTCGTTGTACATGCCCTGCCCATTGAAGTCGTTGTAGTTTGACGATTTCCGAAACTTCCAGCTCGTCGTACAGTTCATACAACTCATGGTTGTACCGGATGCGCCATCCATCTCGATCGCAAATAGTCCCGAAAATTCGCCGCAGAACCTTACGTTCAAATGTGTCTTGTCTAGCATAGGCTTGAGTTAGGGTACACGCTTCGCAGCATTAGCATAGCACTAGTCGTATAATAGTTTTGTACGCGCGGAGCTGCGTGTTTCTGTGCACATGCTTCGATTTCATTATGAGGAGAACCGCAAAGTATACAAAACGTTTTATTCCACAAACCATCAAGAGGGGATGTGCCGCAAACCCTGTACGCTCCTTATTTAGCAATTGAGAAAACAATATCTCAAAACATATTTTTACATGCGACTCCACCAGTGCGCTGTTCAATCAGGGGAAGAAGAAATTTCTCAACATCCTCCGGAGAAATTCACATTTGCCAGCCGTCATAAAAGTTTTCAAGATCCCCAGGAAGCTCGTTCAAGTATAGCTACGGCAGGAGAGGCCTTCTTGAAGGCGCTGTTCGGCAAAAAGACGCCACCTCATTGAATCTGCTGAGAAACAAAAGCTATGTAACGTCCTCCTTCAAGGCGCGATTCAACATCGCCTACCTTCCATCAACTGAGGATGCAGTTCAGCAGCATTCAATGAGGGTATACTACGAAGTGCAGAAATGGCTTTGCTTTGACAAAAGGCCCGAAGAATTTGGGTGGAAAATCAGCAAAAGTGGACAACTGCCTGTAACAATCAAGAGGAATTCCACAACATTTGCCCTACTGCGCATCATTTCTTCTAAACGCGAGAAGGCATGTGTAGGACGCTGTGGCTGCAAAAAGGCAGGTATATATTGCACCCGCTTTGTGCCAACTGTGAGGACAAGTGTGAGAATGTGGCCCTCTCTGCAGCCATGGACGACGACGAGAACCTCGAAGAGATGTAAAAAGAGTCAGTCGACGAGTCAAATCCACCGAAAGCCAGACCACCATTCGCACAAACCGATCCTTCAAAAAAACTAAGGCTGTAAACCTGTAGTGTATGTTTTATTCAACTTCTTGTAATATATATTGTACATGTAAATACAACCTTCAATTTTCAAAATGTGCAAGAATTACCAGCATCTACTAAAAAAAGAACGAAAATGTGTTATTATAGGTTTAAGGGTACACTCGTTAAAAACCTTATTTTAGTTATTTCGAATTTCTGAATTTTCTTCAGACCAAATTAAAAAGATTAGGTACTGAACGGAGAATTTCATGCTCTTTAACTCTCACTCTGGGGGGCAAAAACTCCTCTACCATAGTCCTCCGCGTGGGCGCCCCCTGGAACGGCGGTGGTCACTGACCATTGCCAACCAACGTCAAGCCACCCGTGATGGCAGTGCGATGATTTGGTTGAGGTACTCCTGTGGTGTGGGGTGTAAAAAAAAATACCACGGTCTTTCCCTTTGAGGGCCTGTCGTTAAAACCGACAATCAAAGGACAGGATGTGTATGCCAGCAACTTGCACTATCCGAAATCTTTATATGCTAACGAAACGTCAACTATGCCTCGGATAAGGACTGACTCAACGATTACGACTTTTGGCTATCGTACAATGACAAAGATTGGATTCTGGAATGTGCGTACTCTCCTGGACAATGGATCAGAAGGTCCCCAGAACGCACGATTTCTTCAATTAGAGAGTGAATTTCTGAGGTACAAATTAAATATCTTAGGAGTTAGTGAGATAAGATGGTGGCACAGCGGAGAATTTATCTCTCCAACGGGCAGCACTGTAATGTTGTACTCCGGTAAAGCTACCGGTAGTCGTCGTGAGTCAGGTGTGGGGCTCCTTTTAACCAGAGCCGCGCGAAACTGTCTCTTATCCTGGGAGTCGGTCTCTGACAGAATCTTGACCGCCAGGTTTCGGACCAAAATGAGGAACATCTCAATAGTATAACATTGTACTATTGAGATGTTCCTCATTTTCCCCTACTGAACCCGACAATGTCTTGGCAAAAGACTCCTTCTACGAAGAACTAAACGCCGTTCAGAGCAGAACACCTAAAGGTGACATTATAATGGTTATGGGTGATTTGAATGCGAAAGTTGGCGCTGATAACTATGGGCTCAGACATGTGATGGGGAGACACGGTCTTGGTGATCGCAATGACAACGGTGAAAGATTTGTAGAGTTCTGCAACTTTCACAGTCTCTTCATCGGTGGTACTATGTTTGAGCATAAGGACCACCACAAAATCAGTTGGTCCTCTGTTGATCGGCGCAGAACACAAAATCAGATCGACCATATTGCCACTAGTACAAGATTTAAGAGTTGCCTCCTGGACGTGCGAAACAAGAAGGGTGCCGATATTGGGATGGGAAGAGACCATTATCTTATGATCGCTAATGTTCGATTGCGTATTGCGGCCGTGCGCCGCCCCAGCGACGAAAGATCCAGGCGCCGCAAATTCAACACCGCTCGATTAAAAAATCCAGCTGTCCTACAACAATATAATGACCATCTTGCGCAAAAAGCAGCTGAGATAACTAGTCACCCAGATAGTGACATAAATAAAAACTGGGATGCCATAAAAAATGCGTACATTGATAGCGCAGATACCATCCTTGGCACAAACCCGGATTGCCGGAATAAGCCCTGGATGACCGACGCTTCATGGCAGCGGATTGTTGAAAGAAAGGAGCTGACAGTTCGTTTGGCTGCAGCATCAGACGACAATCGAAGCAGCATCGAACTCCTTTACCGTCAGAAAGCTCGAGAAGATCAGCGTAGTGTGCGACGCGATAAAAGAGTTTATGCGAATTCTCTTTTAGCCTCAGCAGAAGAAGCCGCAAGAAGTAACAACTTAAACGCCGTATACGGTGTCATCAAGGAGTTTACAGGTGGTCGTAACTCGTGCCAACATCCGGTGAAGGATAGTGATGGAAAGCTACTCATCTTGGAAGAGGCTCAAATGAGGCGGTGGAAAGAACACTTCACCGCGGTTTTGAACCGTGTAACCTCTGGTGAAGTCCCCGCTCATATAGATAATTTAGCTAACCATCAAAATGTGCGTATACGGTCCACTGCCCCGACTAAAGAGGAAATAGTCACTGCAATTATTGCACTAAAACGAGGAAAGGCCGCCGGACTCGACGGTATCCCTGCCGAACTTTATCAAGCAGCGCCAAGCATAACTGCCGATTTGCTGCACCCACTTGTTGATAAAGCGTGGAATACAGAGAACTTTCCTACTAAGTGGAACGAAGGTTTTATCATCAAACTTCCAAAGAAGGGTAGCCTCACAGATTGTAATAATTGGAGAGGCATTTGTGTGCTCCCTGCCATAGCCAAGATAATAGCTAAAATCGTCCTGGAAAGACTAAAGGCCCACTTAGAAAGCACAATTGATGAAGAGCAGGCTGGTTTTCGAACCGGATTCTCCTGTGTCGATCACATTAACACCTTGCGAATCATCATCGAGCAATGCGCTGAATACGATTCTCCGCTTCACTTGCTTTTCATCGATTTCGAAAAGGCTTTCGATAGTGTGAACCGGGATTCTATATGGGCGGCCTTGCGCAAGAGAGGCATCCCTGAGAAGCTTGTGGCTATTATTAAGGCAACCTTTGACGGCGCGAAATGTCGCGTTCTGCATAAAGGTAAGGTGTCGGGGGACTTTGAGATTCGCAGTGGAGTTCGGCAGGGGTGCATCCTCTCACCGATCCTATTCCTCATTGTGATCGGCGATGTGTTGCATGCAGCCTTATCCGAACTCGACAGAGGAATTCAATGGACTTTGACATCTTATCTACAACATCTTGACTACGCTGACGACATATGCCTACTCTCCCATAAAATCATGGATCTGTCCGCAATGGCGTTAGATCTCGAGAGGGAGGCAAGCAAGGTTGGGCTAAAGATTAATACCAACAAGACCAAGGTTCTTAGCCCGCCGTTGCGAAAAAGAAATCCGACACCTATTGCCATCAATATTAATGGGCAGCCTGTGGAGAAGGTGGACAGCTTCGTCTACCTGGGTAGTATTGTTGCCGAAAATGGTGGTACGGAGCAGGACATCGCTCGTCGTATCATCCAGGCCAAACGCGCATACGGCATGCTCTCCAAAATCTGGCAGAGCAGTTATCTCAGCATCAAGGCCAAGCTGGGCCTGTTTCGCTCCCTGGTACTATCAGTGCTTTTGTATGGGAGCAGTACATGGAAAGTTTCCGTAGGAGTTACCAGAAAGCTGCAAGTTTTCGTCAACTCATGTCTTCGTCGAATTTTAAGAATTTTCTGGCCCGTAACAATATCAAATGAAGAGCTAAGTCGGCGTAGGGGTCAGATGCCAATCGACAAATTGAGACGCAGGCGAAAATGGCAGTGGATAGGTCACACATTGCGGAAGAGTGATAACTGCATTGCTTTGCATGCCATGAAATGGAACCCCATTTCCAACCAAGGCCGACCAAGAGGGGGTCTCGAATCACATGGCGTCGAGCTGTGGCAAAGGAGTGTCAGGCACTAGGTAAGTCTTTTGGGGAGTTGCGCCCTATTGCCCAGAACAGAGTACGATGGCGCGCAGGAGTAGTTGACGCGCTATGCCCTGTTAGGGGTTAAGGCAAAGTAGTAGTAACTCTCACTTGAAGCATTTTTACGTGTTAGTAGCCGTTTTCAAGTTGCAGACGTTCAAATGTAACCATAACAGGGTTTTTCGCAAGGTTGAGAAAAATTGACCGTTTCGGCTATCGATTGCAGCTACACACTCTACACAGCTACGCACTGGACCGAATTCGACGTTTAAGTAGCCCATTCCACGCAATTTTATGCTTTTTAATTTTTCCGTAAACTTTTTCTAGCCAAGATCCACGGTTTAAAAGTTATAATCGAAAAACCAAAAATAAAGTACCATGTTCCGCAAAAAAATTTGGTGGGAAGCTCCGGATTCGCGCTCAACACCCCAAAAAACATCAACAATGAAAGAAAAAAATTCTCCACCACAATTTGTTTCCGAAATCACCCAATGGCTGAACTACTAGTCACTCGCGATAATTTGTATGAAGTAGGGTATCTTTCTAATGTTTAATCTTTGGCGTTAATTCCGACAAAGTTGAACTCGTCTCAACTTTCGCCATCTGAAATACACTGGTTCAATATTATTTGACAGCACAAGCCCTGTTCGTTACGTATACAGTTATCCAGCTTTTAAAGAAAACTACGCAACGGACTGGTAAAGACTTATCGAAATAACGACAAAAAGGCATGTAACTCCTTCGTGTTTAGTTCTACTATGTAGCCAAATATACCGTTATCGCGTGTGACATCATGTCTGAACGATAATCTGTGTGAACTGCACAGTTTTGGCAGATTTTTACGCAGATCTGAGATCTGTGCATTCGGACCCTGTTTTGCAACGATAATCTGCGCAGATTACACAGTTTATCGTTCAGTTTTATCAGTTTTCTACTAAATTTCACAATGACCATGAAACCACTAGTTTGTACAGAGATTTCGCTCTCGTACTGATATGTGAATGTTTCGTTTTGGGTGAGAGGATGATTGAGGACGGCCAATTGTGTAGAAATGTATCTTTTCATTGGCAATTTATCTTTTTTTTTGCAATGTATCTTTTTTTCGGGTTTGCGATTTGTGTGGCTGTGAAATGCGGAGTTTATGTAGGCGAATGTATGAAAGAGGGGAATGTACTAGAGAACAGGGTGGTCATTCTGGGTTGGGCAACCTCAAATTTTTCTTTTCTTTTTTGACTTCAGATTCGGAATCAGCGACCCGAAATTACCTTAGAGTTCGAACCAGCCCGATCGGACGAATATTTCCCCACGAAAACAGGGTGTCTATTCTGGGGTGGGCAACCCCAAATTTTTTTTTTTTCTTTTTTACTTCAGATTCGGAATTAGCGACTGAAAATTACCTTGTAGTTCGAACCATGGCGATCGGCCATTGTCTGTAGCAGACTTGATACGTGCTTTTACGCGAGTGGCACTCGCGGTCATGTTCGTATATGTGTAGTTTCACTATAATGTGAACGTTGTGAACGTTGTGCGAGTATGTTTCAAGTGAAGATAATTTTGATTCCGAATCCGAAGTCAAAAAAGAAGAAAAAAATTTGGGGTTGCCTACCCCAAAATGGATACCCTGTTTTCATCGGGAAATACTTGTCCGATCGGGCTGGTTCGAACTATAAGGTAATTTTGGGTAGCTGATTCCGAATCTGAAGTCAAAAAAGAAAAAAAAAATTTGGGTTGCCCACCTGAGAATAATCACCCTGTTTTCATGGAGAAATACTCGTCCGATCGGGCTGGCTCGAACTACAAAGTAATTTTGGGTCGCTGATTCCGAATCTGATGTGAAAAAATAAAAATAAAATTTTGGGTTGCCCACCCCAGAATGACCACCCTGTTTTCATGGGGAAATAGGGCGTTGCGAGCCCCCGCATGTAGCCCTAGGTTGCCCGTTTCACTCTTTGTACATGTACCTGCAGCCGTTTCGTGCTAGCATATCTGCATCCAGCATTTTTTTTTCTGGCTATGCACCCTGACCACCCTGTTTTTGGGTCGCTGATTCCGAATCTGAAGTCTAAAAAGAAAATTTTTTTTTTTTTGGTTGCCCACTTCAGAATGACCACCCTGTTTTTATCGGGAAATACTTGTCCGATCGCGCTGGTTCGAACTAAAATATAAGTTGATTTTGGGTCGCTGATTCCGAATCTGAAGTCAAAAAAGAAAAAAAAATGGGGTTGCCCATCTCAGAATGGCCACCCTGTTCTCTAGTACATTCCCCTCTTTCATACAATCATCCACATCCACCAAAACCCAGCGCATCGTTCATCAGTAAGTCCAGCACAGAAAGATACCATAAAAGATACGATAGATCGCAGCAAAACACCAACAACGCAGGAAATATAGAATAGTCGGGAACACTAAAAAGATACTTGCTCAGCCACGTACGATGTGAACACTTCGACAAAACTGATAGAACTGTACAAAATATCGGAACTAATTTAGCGAAAATCGAATGTAGCCTACACACCTTCAGTTCAGATAACTGCGCAGATTTCTCCACAGATATTAGCACAGATATCTGCACAGTTAAACTGAAGGTCTGTAGTCCCCTTTACGTTCCGCTTTGTCTGAAGTAATTCCATCCACTATAGCTTCGACTGCCTTATTCGTATTATCTGGAAGAATTCGGCACTTTATAAAGTGGCCCTTTAATTGTGTTTCTGTGTGTCTTTAACGCCAATATACGGGTGACAAAGATACATAACTGGAGGTGCGTGCTAACAATTATACGATCCGACATCAATACAAAATCGAAACGTCAACAAGCAATAGATGTGCAAAAGTTGACGAGCCCATGCCCCTAGAAGGATCAGGGTGTTTAATATAAAAATATACAAGTATGAATTTAAAATCGAGAATTTCTGTTATTCATGGATTTGTTTACAATTTCAATCTTACCCATGTTTCTAGACGAAATTCAGTTATATGTATTCCAGAAAATAAACTTTCGCTGAACACCACAGAAAAGTCGTCATAAAATGTCTTCCACGTCATGTATCAACATCGTACCAGGTCATCTTTACTGGAACGGAGGAGTTTATGTATAACAATAAATATGTCCACATATTCCATTGAAAGCCAGTTGAATTTACTTGAAGTAAGATATATGTTTCAACAATCTCACAAATATGCTCTAACAAAAATACATCTCCATTTAATTTCACTCATTCATTTAAATAAGTCCAATAAATTGCCAGGAACCCATATCCCACTCTCTGCAGGGATTCTCATCACTTGAGTCCAGAATGGGACGACCTACTGATGGTATGCATGCAGTGTAATAAGAGGCCAAGTGGAAAGTGTAATGCCTTTCCACTTTGTTTGTTAACTCCTAAGCCCTTAAAGTCCGGTTAATTAAATGAACTGAAAGTTGTCTTACTCCCTTAACTGTACATATACATTGAACGGAGACCTTACCAGATGGTCGGACTTTTAACATCAATAATAACATTCCCTTCACCTTTCTACATTACGATGCGATGCTCCCAGACACACTGGATCCTTGACATTACTACCCAGAGTTGGGCGGCCTTCTGTCATGCGGAATTAAGTCCCGGGTATTCATTGTGTAATGTTTGGTGACATTTTAGTATAATTTATCCCTAGAGTCAATATGGTATTTCATGTGGATTTGCACAACACAGGGACCAGAAAAACACGACCTCGAACCTTGGTGACAAAAAGCCAAACCACACAAATGTCTTCGCCCTAACTTATTAAATTTTGTAGTGAATGCATCTGGTATAAGCACCACCTACCCTGTATTTCAGAGATTGGAAAGAATTATATAGGCGATAAGGCCATTGGGCATCTCGAAATTAGCATTTTTTAAAGAATATCAAAATGGATCAAAAAAAACAAGTCCACAGCATATATACCCTAGACCTGTACAGACCTAGTGGTGAAACCAAAAGTACCAACTGTTAACGACCATATTCATTAAAAATGAGTTTAATATATAGTCAGTTTGAACTGTGTGTGTGGATCCAATGAGAAGTTTTATCGTTCATCCATTCGGATGTTATCTATTGTAATATAAAGTACAAAAGTGAAGATTGTTTTTGTATGTTTGTCGTGCAAAAACTTTGAAACCACTAGGGCGATTTTCGCCAAATTTTGCAGGAGTATATTTGGCGGGCTGGAATAGATAGTAAGGTGTTTCGCGACACACATACAGTAAAATCGAATCCAAGGTTGTGGCGCCATTTCATACTATGTATATACTATAACTAAATTTTCCATAAGTACTTTCGAAAGACCGGGGAGGAAAATAAGATGGTTCGCAACTTCAAAATGATACTATGTCCAGTGAAAGCCCGGTTAACCGAACAAAGTGAGCGGCGTCGTTTTACAAAACGAAATTGTTCACCAATACAATGTTGTACCCAGAGCAAGAAAAGCGAGCGTCCATGTATGTGCGATACTGAGGGTTATGATCCGTTAAGCGCGGAGCGAACGTAGCGAGCGGAGCCCACACAAGGTGCTTTTGTACCCAGAGCGAGCGAAGCGAGCGTTCATGTTTGTACGATACTGAGGGTTGTGATTCCTTAAGCGCGGAGCGAGCGTAGCGAGCGAAACCCACACAAGCGACTGTTAATTCACAACCCGCAGTATCGCACAAGTGTACATGGATAATTTCGGTTTGGAACGAGCTGGGCCAGCTCCGCTCCTAGGGCGTTGCGAACCCCCACATGTAGCCCGTTTCACTCTTTGTAAATGTACCTGTATCCGTTTCGTCCTAGCATATCTGCAACCAGCATTTTTTTTTGGCCATGCACAATTTCAAGCCGAAATAAGGAATGTAAAGGAAAGAGAAAATAGCCATGTACATACTCACCTTCGTTTTAAACGAAATTAAGCACTGAGTGTGAAACCGAAAGAATCTATGGATGGCTACTTTCAGTTTCAACCGAAATTATCCATTAATGCCTTATTTCCAAATGGCTTATTTCATGGTGCCGTTACAACATACAGCTGAACCCCGATTAACCGAACCAAAAGGGCGTCGCGGCGGCATTTCGGATAACGAAACTAAACAGAGATAGAGCTATCAAGACTCAAATCGCTAAAAAAAACCATTTCTGCATTTTCGCTCACAACTACACTAAAAATGGGCCAATTTGAAAAGTTTTGGGCTAGTTAAACTTGAAATAGAAATATCTTCAACTTTTGCGCAAAAGGTTTTTCCATTTGTGGCATTGGTTTCAGAGATGTGTGAGCTTAAAAAGCGATATATATTGTGATTTTTCTCCAAAACCTCAAAAGGTGACGTTTTTCGACTATCGCATTTGACTATACTACTAAACTGAATTTCAACTTTGAGCAATGCATTGGATGTAGAATTTGACGCTCTTTAATTTAAATCCTATTAAGTTTTTCAATCCGAGGCAGCGCTTAAAAGTTATGAGGAAAATATTAAAAATAAATAAAAAATAAATAGTCCAATTTGAACCACGGCCTCGAGATGAGTTAGCATCATCTCATTTTCTAGATCGTGACGGTTTTTGTGCAGAGGTATGTGATCAGCAACACGCTCAACCGAGTTATTTACCCCATAATGGGTACTCATTTAACAGCTGAGTGGGCTCATAGTCCGACACGTAAATCCCCGGAATCGAACCGGGGCCCAGTGCGTTGAAGGCGAACGTGCTAACCGTTGCGCCATCCGGACTACTAAAAATATTAAAAAAAGGGCTCAAATTTTCCGGTTTTTGGCCCGCACAGCCGCTCTGCCGCGGGGTCTAAGATGGCTCCATCTCTTAAAATGAATGTATGGACCCCACTAATATTCGTACTAAACGGCATCTCCCTATCATATTTTGCAAGGTAGCGTCAATTTATACCGATTACCGTCTCAACTAATAATGGGGTTTTCCCTTTTTCTATGTACGAGTAACTATCATACCTCGAGGCATGCGACTTATCTCAAATTAAAGCTTATAAAAATCGATCCGCATAATTTTCCTCCTGGGATGAGTATTTAACCCGTTATTTGATTAAATATTGTACATAAAAAAACGATGATTTTCTCTACTTCGTGAGAATAAATGATCAATTCATAAGGTATTTTTTTTTATTTTTTTTTTTTTCAAATGAGATTATCTCGAAAACTGTTCAAAAACTTGTAGCAGGTCAATGCATAGAAAGTTGATTTCGACTCAAGGGGTGAGGGGTCCGAATCTTTCCCCAAGCAGAAAAAATGAAGTTCCGATGGCATATCCCCTCCCTCCGCTAAAAGCTGTCTATGCCACGGCATAGCAGGACATATAAATTGTAAACGTCTTACAATGGATCAACATTTCTAGTGCCAGGTGAAGTACTACAAAATTTGGCAATGCAGCTATCTCAGCATTAAGACCAAACTGGGCCTGTTTTGCTCCCTGGTACTGTTTGCGCTTTTATATTGGAGCAGTACATGGAAAGTTTCCGTAAGAGTAACCATGAAGCTGCACATTTTCGTCAACTCATGCCTTCGTCGTATTTTGAGAATTTTCTGACCAGAAACAATATCAAATTAAGAACTAAGTCGGCGTACGGGTCAGATGCCAATCGATGAATTAATTCGCAGGCGAAAATGGCAGTGGTTAGGTCACACATTGCGTAAGGATGATACGGATAACTGCATTACTTTAAATGCCATGAAATTGAAACCCATTTCCAATAAACCCCGACCAAGGGGGTATTTTACAATAAAACTTCATGCCGCTGTTCTGTGCTAAAAGAGTGTGAGTCGCTGGATAAGACATGGGGGGAGTTGCGTCCGATTGCCGAGAACAGAGTATAATGGCGCGCAGGAATAGTTGACGCTCTATGCCCCACTAGGGGTTAAGGCAAAGTAGTATTGTTGCCAAAACGTTCTGCGTTATTTTCTAAAATCTCCTAAACTTTCTTTCACTCATTTACCCTTAGTTCTAGTGAGGCATAGCGCGTCAACTATTCCATGTAGCTTAGCTAATGTTTCGTTGACACAGACCAGTTTCTGGCGATGCACATTGCCAGCATGCACCTCCTGCTCCAATTTAGCCACCTACCTGCGACAAATCGGGAGATGTTGTGGTAATATTACACCCCGCACCACAGAGGGAAGGCAACACAAACATCCATGGCCGCGAACGCCGTGGATGAGACTTGAGCCCGTAACGACCGTAGTCAGGCATGAGACTGGCGCCTCTACGCACTGACCTACCGGTCGCCCCCTACACCTTCTTTTCTTTAATAAGTCTTATAGCGAAACTTATAATAGGCGCCATATCCTTCAATAATATAAATATTTAATTTATGACAATACATTCGGTTCATTCAAATGGATCACAAGGACTCTCTCCCAAAAAATATAGAGGCTAAACAGTATTGCATGCTCTTCATGAAACATCCATAATGACATTTCTTTTAAATAGTCACTATAATGTCTGCATTATTGGAACTTTCCAAAAACCTAAGTCTGCCGTATATTTGAAATTTCCATTAAAATTCCAACTTTGCCATGTCTTCGCGTACAATATATTGTTGAAGTTCCTTACGACCATAACAACCCAACGTACTTGTAAAGTAATTGCATTAACATGTGACTACATTAGACCTTTTAAATCATTTCCGCTAGAAACAGCTTATCCCCAAAAATATTTATGTGGGATTTGTGCCTGTATACGTACTGAAAAGGCCAACATTGTCGTGGAAATGTGTTTGCCACTTGAGTCCGTGCCACTTCGACGAAGTCGAGACGAACCTTTAACAGGAGGACCTTTAGTGCAGACATGGCAAGGGAATTCAACTAGGGCATCGCATCTTTTCAGGCTCTCACATACTTCACTTTCTTATGGAAATAATGTCAACCTCAAACGAGTCGAGACCGGCCACAAATAGTTGTCAGGGTAATCTCATTTCTCAAGTTGCGCAGCTCTAGTCATTTATATGCAAATATGCTTTCCAGTACGGTAGGGAAACTACACTAGTTGCCACCGAGTGAGAGAGAACAGCAATTTCTATTCAGCATACCATCCCTGGATGATTCCACACTATCTTTTGTTGGAATATTTCAACTTGTACTTGCAGTTCGTATTTACCCAAAGTTTTTAGCCTCCGTTCTGTCCTTTTGCAGCTTACATCAAAAGCACAACGCCACGGTTCCTGCTATCTTTCCTTTATGCTTCCTATGATATAATTTCCAGCCATAGTTGAAAAAAATGTGTACAATGCTTTCACCATGTATCCATTGATCGGAGGACCAAGTTAAGGGATGCATATCGTCAAGGCGACGAGTTGTGCCTGTAGCCAACGCAGTCAAAAAATTCCACGCTACTTGGCTACTCTCCATCCAATGTCATTGCGCTCGTATGCCTGAAATTGCATAATACATATAAGGAGGATCCTCATCCAAAGGATACGGGAATATAAAAATTCGCTAAATGGCATCATATATGAAGCATATTTGCATAACGTTCGCGCAACCATGTTGCACATAAATAGCATTCTGAGCAGCAGCGCATTGATCCCCGGAGCTACTACTGTGCAAGATTGGCCATGCGGAAGAACGGCGACCAAGTTTAATCCATATTTACAGTAGAACAGCTTCACAAAGTATGCAATTTGCGAAAGAGCGTATACTCAAAGCGAACTACAATAATATGCGATATTCGTTGATTCATTGATAGAGGAAGCAATTTCCACCTCGTAAGGAAACTTTGCTCTGAAGTGTTTTCCGACGAGCTGGAAAAAATCAAAATGTACACATATGAGCATATAGAGGGAGAAGCTCAACAATTTTCTGAAGGTAAACAAAAAAACCGTGCCAGTATTATTTTAAATTAAATTATTTTAGCAGATCCTCGTTGAATCATTGTTCATTCAATACAGTGAATTGTTTGGAACTCCTTCCTTAAATCCTTCTTCTGTTCGTTGGACTCCTCTTCGGTGCTAACATAAAGCGACGCGACGTATCCGCACTTTTTTTCGTGTTTTCGTTTTATTTGATATTCCACATCCTTACAATTGTTCCTATCTATTACTTGAAAGAATAGACCCGTATCTGTGCTATTTACCATATCAATATAACGTATCTCCTGCGTAGGGGCGTATTTTGAAGAAATTTGCCGCATGTATGTATATTAGGGTGGGTCAAATTGTAGGGGGCCGAAAAATTGTACAAAGGCACATCGCGATTTTGGTTCTATGGGTCATTCCAAGAAACTTTGCCAAAGAAACCATTGATCTAAAATCAATTTCAAGCCGCCCAAAATTTCAAAATAGGTTTTTTTTCCAAAATATTTAAAAATAGAGTTAGATGTTGCATAAGATAAATCTAAAAAAAAAAGAAAAGTCAAATAAGGAAAAATAAGGAAAAATCATGGTTTGTTCATTCAGAGAGTAAATAAAAAAAATCGATTTTTTTTTTATTGAATGAAGTCGATATAGGTGGTGAATAGGTAGATATTCCACCTAATTTTCAACGTTGAACCATTTGAGCTATTTAAAATTTGCGCTTGTATTATGAGAAAGACAAATACTCGTCGATTTCCGCAACAATTTCGTCAATTGTAACGGACGGTTTGGTGGGCATCCGAAGATGCCCGTGGGAACGAAACCCAGGTAGCATTATACCGTGAAGGTCGAGCCGTGCCATCTGGCGAAGAAATAGGAAATAGCGAGCTAAGCAACGGCCTATGCTTGCTGTAGCTCAGTTCAGGAGATGTGGGCGGGGTTTTCGCCGTTCATTGTCCCTGTCCTTTACGTATTAACAAAAATTCATAGGCCTGGGGAAGACAACACAAACAGGGGAGGTAAAAATGGGAAATAAAAAAAATAGTCGATAAGGATGAAATGGTCGACGGACGGATCAGACGCCCACACGGTCGCACCTGGGTGCGGGTGTAATGGGGCCCTCGGCCTCTGGTTTCGTACCACCAACAGATCACTACTCTTCAGGTGCTGCTTCGATCTGCTGGTATGAGCAGCACTACCAGACCATAATATGGTTCGTTACAGGTGGTTCTTTACAGGGCAGCTTCTACTTCGAGGCCTGCCAAGAAGAAGAAACTGAGGACAAAGTGTGCTGCTAGAAATAGAAAAACAAAAACAAAAGCGAGTTGGGTACCGGAGTTAGCCGACAACCATTGTAGAGGGGAAAAATTAGCAAACCAAAAAAAAATACTACATTTCTCAATTATTCAGACGATCAACAGGTTACAAAGAATTCTGAGGCCAGCAGAGGCGCAACACTGCATTCCTTGCCGTAATTCACTCATAAACTCTGTAAGCTGCGGAGCACATGAACAATAGAAAAATGCAATACTATGTAAAGAAATTTTTTTAAGTTACTTAGAAGGACAATCCTGGCAAACAAAAAGGTATCCATGGCTCCTCCGTGCTTCGTCCGGTCATCGAAGATGCTCCAAATGCCGGCAATTCAAAGCATTTATGGAGCCCTTAAATACGTGGATAAACCACAAAAAACGAACACAAAGCCAGGACTGCCTTGTTAAACTGAATCTAAAAGGAAAAACTACTCTATAGGAAGGATGGGGGTGCTATAGAGGAAAGCACAGCTACTTGAAGGGAAAATACGTGAAGTAAAGTAACTAAGTCCTAAGACTTAGAGCAAGTAGCCTTAATGTGCTTGTGAGGATACAAATCGGTGGAAGGACCGAAAAGGAACTCGATGAGGTCCTTCTTAGTCCTGTTCTTTACCAGAAATGGGCCCCACGTTGGGCGCCAAATATGTAACGAACGGTTTGGTGGGCATCCGGAGCCTAAGGTAGCATAATGACCGTGAAGGCCGGACCGTGCCATCTAGCAAAGAAAAAGGCCCCTCAACGAGCTAAGCAGCGGCCTATGCTTGCTGTAGCTCAGTTCGGGAGATGTGGGCGGGGTTTTCGCCGCTCGTTGCCCCTGTCCTTTACGTATTAACAAAAATTCATAGGCCTGGGGAAGACAACACAAACAGGGGAGGTAAAAATGGGGAATGAAAAAAATAGTCGATAAGGATGGAATGGTTGACGGACGGATCAGACGCCCTGGGTCCGGGTGTAATGGGACCCTCGGCCTCTGGTTTTGTACCACCAACAGATCACTACTAGATGCTCCAAATGCCGGCAATTCAAAGCATTTATGGAGCCCTTAAATACGTGGATAAACCACAAAAGACGAACACAGAGCCAGGACTGCCTTGCTTAACTGAATCTAAAAGGAAAAACTACTCTATAGGAAGGATGGGGGTGCTACAGAGGAAAGCACAGCTACTTGAAGGGAAAATACGTGAAGTAAAGTAACTAAGTCCTAAGACTTAGAGCAAGTAGCTTTAATGTGCTTGTGAGGATACAAATCGGTGGAAGGATCGAAAAGGAACTCGATGAGGTCTTTCTTAGTCCTGTTCTTTACCAGAAATGGGCCCCACGTTGGGCGCCAAATATGTAACGAACGGTTTGGTGGGCATCCGAAGATGCCCGTGGCGGCGGAGCCTAAGGTAGCATAATGACCGTGAAGGCCGGGCCGTGCCATCTAGCGAAGAAAAAGGCCCCTCAACGAGCTAAGCAGCGGCCTATACCTGCTGTAGCTCAGTTCGGGAGATGTGGGCGGGGTTTTCGCCACTCGTTGCCCCTGTCCTTTACGTATTAACAAAAATTCATAGGCCTGGGGAAGACAACACAAACAGGGGAGGTAAAAATGGGGTATGAAAAAAAATAGTCGATAAGGATGGAATGGTTGACGGACGGATCAGACGCCCTGGATCCGGGTGTAATGGGACCCTCGGCCTCTGGTTTTGTACCACCAACAGATCACTACTTATCAGGTGCTGCCATAGGTCTGCTGGCGGAAGCAGCACTACCAGGATTTGGTCCATTGCAGGTGGTTCGTTACAACATATACGTGATCGCGACCACGATCACGATTATGACCCCGACCGCGATCAGACGCGTTCATCGTAAGCAAGTTACTTGTCGCGACCTGCTTACGATCAACGCGTCTGATCCCGTTGTGATCGTGGTCGCCATCGTGTATATCTCCGCTTTATGGTATCTTATCCATTTGTCTTGTTTTCAGTTGCGGATTTGCCTCTTTAAGAGTTGTAAAAGTAGTTAACGAAGATTTTTACGGTTTTATACTCACTTGCGGATTTGCCTTGTCCATCCTACATCTTCTAAAGTATTGGTCCTCCGACAAAAATTGATAGGACCTACTTTTAGGAAATTTTTGTCTACTATATTTTAGTCCTGCAACATTTATCGCTAGGAGTGGTAGTTATGGCGACATAGACAAAAAGGAAAACAAATGCGAAATGAAATAACATAGCAAGCAGAGCCCACACAAGAGACCGTTGCACCCTCAACATGCGAAGCGATACTGTCGTGAGGGTTGCAATACTGAGTCTGAGTGTCATAAGCCAGCAGTCTCTTAAATAGCAACGCGCTTATGAAATGATGCTCAGAACGAGGCAAAAATGAGACGCAGGAAGGCATTATCTTGTCTTCCTTGTATCATGGGGCTACACCAAGACAAGATATTGCCTTGCGCATGTCGGCTCACTGAATACCTACGTCACAAGCTCATAAAATTGTATGAATAGATAGATTTAGATTTATTTCTAGAGCCTATAGTAGGTTAAGTTTTCTCCTTTTCGGACAGATGTCTAGCACTTGAGGTTGAAAATTATTGCTCACATTATGACGGCTTTCTTTTAAATACTCTGAAAAATTTGAAAAGTTTGAACCGTTCATGTGTAAATTGTATATCTCTCTTCTCCACTATGGGGGTATATCAATTGTCGAAATAGCCAAGATTAGTGTCGGATCCTTGGTTTTCAGGGTCACCCAGATACTTTTTAAGTTCAAGTTTAGCCACATCATCATAGGTTTGAGTAGGCGGGGAACAAATTACGTACGGCACAAAAGCAACTTATGAACAAAGAAGTGCTATATGTTGTATGAAAGCCCGCAATTGTTCCCTTGAGTTTAGTAGCGGGTGGTTAATACCGGAACTCACAACAGCTTAACCTTTTACCGACGTAGGGTCTCACAGACCCAGCGACCCTCCAAAACATTAATTTTTCTATATTACCGAGCTCCCTTAATTCTACGATTTTCTCTACTCCTAGTGCAGTTGTAAAACAGTGTTCGTAGTGGATGGTGGTGTTGTGACAAGTGTTTTCGGTAAGTTATGGCAATTGAAAGATGGCGATGGGTCTGTGAGATCGTCGTCGTCGTCGGTATTTGTGTTACGTTTTAGGATTTCAATTTTTATGTACTGATATGGTTTTTTACTATTTTACGAATGACATCTCTTCTTAAAAATGTCGTTCCCCACATGCCATGCCGCTTGCAGAACTTTTGTCTACCACGAAAATAGCGCTTTTCCATAAAAAATGTCCTTGGAACAGATCCTCCGGAAGACGAAATTCTAGATTCATGTCATTCAATCAGAAAACGGTGCCACATTTGTCCCAATGAAACTGATCGTAAGACGGTGCACAGATATTTTGAGTGTGTGAAGCTTGTTTGTCTGCAGTGCAGCAAAGTTGTATGTAGTGACTTAATATGGATGCTAAATATTATTTATCTTCGTACATTGCTGCTTTCAAGAAAAGCACTGAAAATTTATATTTCATTTTTTTTACACTTTACACTTGCGAGCAAAAATACTGAATCAAACCGAAAGCACGTGTATTTGCATTCATATTTTGAAAAGTACATTATGTATCCCTACAAATCGTATATCATTTGAAAACTTGAAATCTTAGCTTTACATTAATACCATTTTTAACAATATTTGAAGATAGATTTTAAAAGAGTGGGGCTTGAAATCAAAAAGTAGGAAAAATGAGGATGTTAGAAAATGGAGTGTGATCAGGTTTTTGTTAAATAAAAAAAAATTAAAAAAAAAACATAAAAGAACTACGATTGGGGTAAACCCCAATCATGCAATACTCTAGATGAATTTGAACCTGGTTAAAGCCAATAAATAATTTTGGTTGCAATCTCGGATGCATCGTTAAGACTTTGTTGATCCCATCACCTCTCAGATTTCATCTAGAGTATAATCACAAGAGATGAAATCTGACAGCATTATAGGTTTCTCACAAAGTTTGCAACGCTAAGAAATAATGCACCGGCATCAGCACTATTCCGATGGATGTGATATTGTATAGGAGGGGGTAGACGGAGTAAGGGTAATCGACTATTTTTTTTTTGAATCTAACTGATATTGTTAATTAAGTGTTAAGTACAAAATTTCAGCCCGATAAATTGTATACGTACTGAGTAAATAGGCTTAACGTATTTCATGAAATAGTGCAGTTTGTATGGGAGGGGGTAGAAGGAGGGTGAGGATTACAATAAATTTTATAATGTTGGTTACAATTATCATAAAAGTGATATATTCAAAATTTCAAAGCAAGATGTTTTATAGTTTCTGAGAAAATCTGATTATTGTAAATTATCAAAAATGTGTCATTTTGTATGGGAGGGGGTAGACGGAGTAAGGGTAATCGATTACTTTTTTTGAGTCTAACTGATATTGTTAATTAAGTGTTAAGTACAAAATTTCAGCCCGATAAATTGTATAGGTAATGAGTAAATTGGCTTAACGTATTTCATGAAATAGTGCAGTTTGTATGGGAGGGGGTAGAAGGAGGGTGAGGATTACAATAAATTTTATAATGTTGGTTACAATTATCATAAAAGTGATTTATTCAAAATTTCAAAGCAAGATGTTTTATAGTTTCTGAGAAAATCTGATTATTGTAAATTATCAAAAATGTGTCATTTTGTATGGGAGGAGGTAGACGGAGTAAGGGTAATCAATTAATTTTTTTGAATCTAACTGATATTGTTAATTAAGTGTTAAGTACAAAATTTCAGCCCGATAAATTGCATACGTACTGAGTAAATTGGCTTAACGTATTTCATGAAATAGTGCAGTTTGTATGGGAGGGGGTAGAAGGAGGGTGAGGATTACAATAAGTTTTATAACATAGGTTTCAATTATCATAAAAGTGATATATTAAAAATTTCAAAGCAATATGTTTTATAGTTTCTGAGAAAATCTGATTATTGTAAATTTTCAAAAATGTGTCATTTTGTATGGGAGGGGGTAGAAGGGGTGGAGCGATTTAGCCCGTTCACGAACTTAGCCTTCATTTTTTGTCAAAAATAACGTGTGCAAAATTTGAACTTCATAGCTCAACGCGTTCTCGAGCTAGAGAGGTCACGGACGGACGGACGGACAGACGGACATCCGGTTTTGAGATATTCGAGTGATAATATGAACTTCTGTATCATTCATTTTTTTCTGCTAGCCTTGTTTCTTAGCGTTACAAACTTTGTGGCAAACTTATAATACTCTAAGATTTCATCTAGAGTATAAATATCAAAATTATTTATTTGTTAATATCTGGTATTACCACCTCTTGCTCTAATCACAGCTTGTAATCGATTTTTAATTGACATATTAATTTTTAAATAGTATCTTGAGGAATCTCGCTCCATTCCTCTATTAACGCCTCTTTTAATTCGTCGATAGTCGAAGGCGCTTGATCTCTGTGTCCGACTCTTTTTTTGAGCTTGTCCCACAAGTGCTCAATGGGATTTAAGTCTGGACTGCGTGCAGGCCAGTCAATTGTCGCAATATTAGCTTAGTTCAGGAACTGCTGTGCTTGACGCGATGTGTGACTTCGTGCATTGTCGTACATTGTCGGCTGTCAGTCCTCCTCCTCGGCCTCCAGAGGGCACGAATACAATTTCCGTTTTTGAATCCACAGAGATACCGGCCCACACCATACACGAACCGCCCCCGTATGCTACCGTTTCTGTGATACAGCATTGCGCAAATCGCTCACCTGGACGCCTGTATACCCGACCTCTTCTGTCACTGCCATGTAGACACACTCTGGTCTCGTCGGTGAACAATACGGACCGCCATTGCTCGAGGGTCCAATTTAAGTGATTCCTGGAAAACGTGACTCGCGTTTGTCGATGATGTGGGGTCAATTTTGGGCCTGTCGCGGGCCATTTTGGAGTCAAATTCGCTTCCTTTCGCCGTCTCCTCACTGTCCACTTGCTTACACCTACTTCATGAACGTCCCTCAGATTCTGCTGCACGTCAACTCCCGTGAGATGCTGATTTCGTAACATACTCGTCACGATAAAACGATCGTCTCTATCGGAAGTGCACCTAGAGCGGCCGGGTCGGGGTCTCTGATAGTAGCTACGTTCCTCTCGAAACCTGTTATACACTCTTGATACAGTAGACTCATTCCGAGCTGACGAGCGATTGTTCTCTGAGTAAGCCCTTCCGATAGTAGGACGACATCTTGAGCCGCTTGCTGAGGCGTGGTACTCATGAATGACAAAATTGTGACTTTTATTACGTAAAACTTGTTCAATCAACCTTACAGATTCAACTGACCATTGAAAATTCTTTGCAGATGCATTTATAGGGTGAGTTTGCCTTGTAATAAATAACCCATTCATAAATATTCAATTTTTCGCCTTTTTAGCTCCAGGTTGCGTTCATTCATAAAACACTCATTAAATGGTGATAAAACAAGCTAGTCTTCGGCTAGCTTGCCGAAGGTATGCGTAGTAGTGGTCCGATTTCGTTAGTTCCGATATATTTACTGCCTGCAATAAAAAGAAGGCTTTGTGCAAAATTTCAGTTCGATAGCTTTAAAACTGAGGGACTAGTTTACATAAAACCGGACGGACAGACGGACAAAGCTTAATCGACTTGTCTCGCCATACCGACCAAGTTTAGTTTTGGTTTATATGGTCGGAGATGCTTCCTTCTGTGCGTTGCAAACTTCATGACAAAGTTAATATACCCTAAGAGAGAGAGAGAGAGACATCCGTGAAGGGTATAAAAAGGTATCATGGTATCATTGTAAAGCTAAGATCTCAAACTTTCAAATGACATACGACTTGTAGGGATACATAACGTACTTTTAAAAATATACATACAAATACACGTGGTTTCGGTTTGATTCAGTACTTTTTCTTGCAAGTTTAGTTCATTTTCCTCCAAAACTTGAGTATAAATATGATTTTTTTCAAGTTTTTGGAATTCGAATCATTTAGTTTAGTTGTTATTGCTCATAATGTTACCTATTCTCCATTTTGTATTCTTTTTTATACAATTCACGGATGTGATAGGGTATATTAACTTCGTCATGAAGTTTGCAACGCACAGAAGGAAGCATCTCCGACCATATAAACTACTATATATATTCTTGGTCAGTATGATGAGACGAGTCGATTAAGCTTTGTCCGTCTGTCTGTCTGGTTCTATGCAAACTAGTCCCTCAGTTTTAAAGCTATCAAGCTGAAATTTTGTACAAAGCCTTCTTTCTATTGCACGCTGAAAATATGTCGGAACCAACGGAATCGAACCACTACGTCATATAGCTGCCATAGGAACGACCGGTCCAAAAATTCGTCTTTGTGAGAAAAACTTTTTTATTTCTAAATATATCTTTTTCGAATTTCACATTAATCGATAATATCTTTAGCTTAATCATATTCCGAAATTGGTTGAAATCGGAATACTCTATCATCTAGCTGTCAAAGGAACGACCGTTCCAAAAGCAAGTTTTTGTTAGAAAAACTTTTTTATTTCTGAAGATATCTTTACCAAATTTCACATTATACAATCATAATGACAGCGAAACCAAGTTTCTAAAATTTGGTTGAAATCCGTCTACTATTTCATATACCCCTCATAGGAACAGTGAAATCGGAACAAGATTTACTGCTAATTTCAAAGTGGCAAATGCATTATTAGTTCAAAACGAAGGCTAGCTTGTTATACCCTAGACTTTTAGTATAGGGTATATTGTTTTTGTCACGACGGAAATATGTAACACCTTAAAGGAGGCTCCGGAGGTATAGCAATGTATATATATAAATGATCAGGATCACCTCCTGATTCGATTAAGCCATGTCTGTCTGTCTGTCTGTCTGTCTGTCCGTCTGTCCGTCTGTCCGTCTGTCCGTCTGTCTGTCTGTCTGTCCGTTCGCACGATAACTTTCGACAAAATGAAGCTAGAGACTTGAAATTTTGGTCAAATGTTGGAAGTATAATCTACTTGGTTGGTATTGAAAATGGGCATGATCAGGTTAAGAGAACGCCTACCTCCCCTACATATGTAAAATAATTAAATGTATCTATAACTCCCGATTAAATAAACATAAAAAGCTCTAGCTTTGGCAGATTGCTCGTGAGGATAATCTTCTACTCCCCTAAAAAAATAAAATTGGTCAGCTGAAAACTAACAGTAATTTTCTTACAAAGAGCCCCGTACTACCCTACTTTTCGGGTTTTTTGTCTATAACTCTTGAACCAATTGACGTAGACACCTGATTTTTGGCATGTAACCCTGGAGTAAGAAGATGCTTAAGTTCTAGTAAGTTGGGCATAATCAGATCAAAGGTACGCCTACCTCCCCTACAAATTTCAAAAAATTAGATATTCTTTTAATTACGATAACTTTCGATAAAATGACACTAGCGAGTTGAAAATTGGACAAAATGTTGTTAATAGGATCTACTTGGTTGGTATTGAAAATGGGTAAGATCCGACCCAAGCAACCCCTACCTCCCCTACAAATGCAACTTCAATAAGCGATAACTTTTGACAGAATCAAGCCAGCGACTTGAAGTCAAATGTTTGAAGTGAGATCGGGTTAGTTGGTATTTAAGATGGGTTAGATCAAACCTAAGGAACCCCCACCTCCCCTACAAATGAAACATCAAATAAGCGATAACTTTCGATGGAGTGAAGCTAGAGACTTTAAATTTTGTATAAATGTTTGTAGCATGATTTTATTTGTTGGTAGCAATGATGAGCAAGATCCGACCCAAGGAACCCCTACCTACCCTACAAGTGAAACTTCAAATAAGCGATAACTTTCGATAGAGTGAAGCTAGAGGATTGAAATTTTGTTTAAATGTTTGAAGCATGATCTTATTTGTTGGTGGCAATAATGAGCAAGATCCGACCCAAGGAACCCCTACCTCCTCTACAAGTGAGACTTCAAATAAGCAATAACTTTCGATAGAATGAAGCTAGCGACTTGAAAAATTCGACAAATATTTGTAGAATGAGTTAGTTAATTGATTTTGATAATGGTCAAGATCCTACTGAATCATTGCCAACCTCCCCTATAAACTGGCCGTATAGGAAACTCACTTTTAATGCATATGGTCGTTACCAATTGGTACTTTTGGCATCACCACTAGGTCTGTACAAGTCTAGGGTATATACGCTTCGGACTCCGGGCCGAAGCGAAGCTTCGGCCTGGTTTTTATTAAAAAATACTCCGTAATATATAATTTAGTTTCATTTTATAAATGACAATAACAAATCCATAAACATTCAGAAAAAAAAATAATTATTTTTACAAAAATGTATCACAATAGTTATCGTTTCTGATGCTTGTAGTTTAGATCTAATAATAAAATACGTAGCTTCTCCTACTACGAAATTATTTATTTAAATATATTATTAAGAGAATTAAGAGGCTTCGCAACGAGACAAAAGAAGAAATTCGAAGTGGGATATCGAAAATTATTCGCAAGACAGACGAACGAAAATCAACAGCCGATCCGGAAATTGCAACAACAGTCCGCCAGCTAAGAGACAAGCCCGTTCATTACCTCAAAGCGGACAAAGGTAACAATGTAGTTATAATGGACAAAACCGACTACGACAACGCAGTAGCTACAAAACTTAGTAATGGTAACTTTTTTGAACTACGCAACGACCCACTACCGGATTCCATAAAACGAGTAGACCGAGCCCTAAAAGAAGCCAGCACTATCTTCAAGGAAGCCACAAAATTAAGAATGCCGAACCCATCGCTAACGAGGATTAGATGTCAGCCGAAAATACATAAGGAGGGGAATGAAATGAGAGAGATAATCGCTGATTCCAATTCCCCAACCTTTAACCTATAACATCGCGAAATGGTTAATCCAGGAATTTATGGCTCTTGGAGACACGTACAGAACAGTGGAAACAGCAACGAAAACGAAGTATTGATATCCTTTGACGTTAAGGCGTTATTCCCCAATATACCTGTCAAAGAAGCCATTTATCAACTCGAAGTTTGGCTCAACAAATTTGAAAACACGCCAGAATGGAAGAAGAAAGTTAAAACCTATATAAAACTATCGTCACTTTGTATGAGTGAAGGTTACTTCACGTCCCGCAGGAAATATTATAAAACAACAAAAGGAGTTTCGATGGGCAACCCAATGTCACCACTCGTGACCGAAATGTTCATGGCCTATATTGAAACGATCATCGAGGAAAAGGGAATAATGCCGAGAGTATGGCTAAGGTACGTCGACGATGTTTTCGCCATAGTTCAAAAGGATAAGGTCGAGAACATCCTGAATGAGATTAATAACATTCACCCGAACATCCAGTTTACAATGGAAATGGAAAAAGAGCGATCACTACCATTCTTAGATCTGCGGATAATAAACAACAGCAGGAAGCTCGAATATGAGATATACCGAAAACCAACTGCGACTCAGAGGACGATAGTTAAAATTTCATCACATACCACAACACAAAAAATGGCGGCATACAACTCAATGGTACATCGGTTATTCACGTATCCCTTAACGAAGGCAGGTTTTCAAAAAGAAAGGGCATACATCCTCGATACAGCAGCAAAGAACGGGTACTGCATCGAAGCAATAAAAAAACTAACGACTAACGACGACGACCAAATATGGAAAAACCAACATACAACATTATTCGGGCAAGCCAGCGCCAGAGAAGAAACAAGATGGATTAGTATACCGATGTCCAGTAATTTCTATAAAATTAAATCATTTATGGAAAAGTTTAACATCAAAGTTGACGGATCCAGCAGAGACGCTACGCTGAAAAGACGATTAGGAAGCGAGAAAGACCCACTAACTGAAGGAGAAAAAAGCGGTATATACCAAATCAGTTGCGTCGATTGCGATAAACATTAGTGGATGTTCACACTGCGTACGATGCCGAGCCGAGCCGGGTCGAGCGATGCAATGCGATTACAAGGTTTTAAAGCAAGAAAGTGGAAAGTCTTCAATTTTAAATGGAATCACGCTTTGAGTGTTCACATTGCGCGCGATGCGATGACGAGCCGAGCGATGGCCCGATGTTTTCACAAACAATTTTGCTTTTTCGTGCGAGTACCGGCTGCTGATTTTTTGCGATGGAATTTAATGGGCTTTGCGATGGAGTTTATGGGCTTTGCGATGCTTTGCGATGTGAAGCTCCATGGAGCCAGTATGGTGCAAGTACGAGCTGTAAAGTAATATTTGATGTATCAGATCACACTGAAAAAAGTGCAATGCAAGTATGTCTGCTTTTATACCCTAGACTTTTAGGCGCGGCGGTGTAGCAGTGTATACATGGAAATTATGAGGGTCATCTCCTGATTCGATTTAGCCATATCTGTCTGTCTGTCCGTTTGCACGATAACTTTGGATAGAATGAAGTTAGAAACTTGAAATTTTGGTCAAATGTTTGTAGCATGATCTAGTTGGTTGGTTTTGAAAATGGGCAAGATCCGACCGAAGGAACCCCTACAGATGAAATTTCAAATGAGCGATAACTTTATATAAAATGAAGCTAGCGACTTGAAATTTGGTTCAAATATTTGAATTTAGATTTAGTTGGTTGGTATTGGAAATGGCCAAGCTCCGTCCCAAGCAACCCCTATGTCCCCTCCAAATGAAACTTCAAATGAGCTATAACTTTCGATACAATGATGCTAGCGACTTGCAAAATGCGACAAATATTTATAGTGTGGGTTGGTTAGTTGACTTTGAGAATTGGCAAGATCCTATTGAATGAACGGCAACCTTCCCTATAAACGTTAGTTCAAATGTAAATATCCAAAATTCGAATGGATGAACGATGAACCTTTTCATTGGATCCACGCCCACAGCTCAAACTGACTATATGGGAAATTCACTTTTAATGCATATGGCCGTTGCCAGTTGGAAGTTTTGGTATCACAACTAGGTCTCTACAAGTCTAGGGTATATACGCTTTGGACTCCGGTTTTGATTCAGTATGGCTCAAATGAAAGGTTATTACCACCGTAATAAGGTCGCGTTTAGAAGGTGTGGTTTCACAAGCGGTTTGAGCAGCGGACACCGCTGCGTATAAAGGCATAGAGCAGAAGCGACGGTTTACATATTTAGTGCCGGTGCACATGGACGTCCAAATGACGCCTGACGCTGCGTCACTTTCAATCGGTTAGGAAGAAATACATTACGGGCAATGAAGCGATGCACTTGGCCGCAGATAGCTATCCGATAGCTATCGGCAGCATTTTTCCGCCGCGATAGCTATCTGGGATGACGCTGGTTTCTGCTCCTATCTGCATCATTTCACGCGTCCGCATATCAATTTTTAATAAGCCGGCCCACATACATTCGAACCCGGAACACGGACACGGTCAAAAAAGTCTGATTTGTATGATCTTTCTTAAACCATTCGCTTAAGGATCACTTTTAAGTGCCAATTAATTAATTGTTAATCGTTGATCGTGACTACTACAATTGACAATTAATTTTGAAAAAAAAATGGTGGCGAGGGAGCCCTCAGCTCGGACGGGGGTTGTAAGGGGGGTGAAAATGGTGTTAAAAATGCGATATTCCTTATATTTTAGAAGTTATGGCCAAAAAACAGTTTATTTAAAACTAAAAATAACATAAATTGTAAATTCAGGTTCACTATTATGTGGCCCGGCTTATATAATACAGAGTGACGCTGTGTCCTATCGCATCATGTGAATTGAAATGCAGATAGGTATCAAAGAGGGGGGAGCTTAAGTGACGAGGCGTCCGGCGTCATTTGGACGTCCATGTGTACCGGCTCTTACACTGAATTCAAATGCAGTCTCGCCGCTCCACAAATGATGAAATTCACCAACACTGGGCCTTTCTTCATTACTGGGATGAAGAACCGGGTTTTACACTAATTACTGTTTAATGTTTCTTTATTATTTTATATATTATATTTACCTGAGTTACGTATCTTTGTATCATTTAAGATTTAATTGTATAACTGTAGCATCTAACTTTTATATTTTTTACCTGTATCTGTATCTTTCAATTTTGTACCGATTTTGTATTTAAGCACATGTAACTTTGCCAATGGCTTAGTAGCTATAACTGAAGAAGGGAGTAAATAGTTCCCGAAATACCTAAATAAATAATTTTGTAGTAGGAGAAGCTACGTATTTTATTATTAATGTATCACAAGTTATTTATTTTAATGATTATTGTGATTGTTCCAGGCGGCCAAGGCCCGACGCACAGTGGGGCAAAAGGGCCAAAAAGCGGAAAAAATTATATTTCTCGAGAACAATTAGTCCAATCAAATTGCGGATAGTTTCATTCGATTCAGGATGGAAAAATACATTAGGTTTGGAATTTAAAAAATTAAAGTTCATTATAAATTCATTTTATACCATAATAATATTGATTGAAGTAGGTGCTGATTTTTTTTTAATTTCATTTAATTTAAATTCACAACAACCTAATTTCATTTAATTATTTTTTTTAATAATATAAACAACAGCAGAGAAAATTTAAAAATTGAAATGGACAAATACATTTTTCTGGATAAAAAAATGTAAAAAAATAAAAATAAAAAAACCGTCGTATTCCATTTTTTTTTATTTTTACAAATACATATATGTATAAATTTTTAGGCTTACTTTATTATTTGCAGTGCTTCATCACTGATGGGTAGGTGTTTTTTTTAGATTCAGGCCTCAAAAATGTTTTTCAATGAATCCAATTCCTCGTCTTGTTTGGTTTTGAAAATTCTTTTTACTGTGTGGTCAAGCAAACTCTGTAGAGGGATTTCGGCAGAAGATTCTGTAACGTTTGCATCGTTTGGGGAACATTCTTTCTTTGCTTCTTGGATTTTCTTATAACTAGGAAATATATTATGACCAACCTTCTTTGTAGCTGTTCTTATGACTTCATATTGAAATCTAGACAATTTAGCCTGAGTAAAAATTGCGAGTGCAAAATCAGGGCTGAAACTTTCGGCTTGGCTGATTGGCTGGTGAGAGGAAGCAGCAGCATCGATCAGGTCCTGAGAATGAGAAGCTTGAAGGGAGCGAACTTTGCTCCTTTTACTTCTTTCACAGCACTCATCAAAATCCTTTGTAGGTCGTCCAATTTTTCGCAACCGGGATTCACAATCAGTCGGATTATCGGGTAAAGTAAAAGTTAATTCACCCTTCATCCACTCAAACAACTTATTCTTAAATCTATCTCTATTGAAATTAACAGTTTTTAATTTTTGTTTGTAATGAGGCAAAAAACGCTTATTAATCGGACTGCAAATAGAATTAACTAGATCGTCACTTTCTGGACAAAACTTCTCCCTTACGAAAGTTTCCACTGACCCGTTACTAAATAACAAACCACACAGGTCGGCATATTTTATAATAATAGTCGCCATAATACGAATATTGATGTTCACTATCTTCAAGAACAAAGCAGACTGACAATATTCATTTAAACAAACATAAAAACCTCAAACTGACTAATACCTAATGTGTGAATAACTGTTGTTCCTAGGGCATTATTTGATCAGTTGTCTGCAGCTGTCAATGGAATTTATAGGAAAGTTAGGTATTAGTATAAGCTTTAAGAAAATGTGAAGTAATGATCGGAGCTCGACGGAGCTTTTTTTATGGGACTAGACAAACTGATATGGTCCGTTATCTTTCCCTCTCGTTATACTATGCTTTTTTTATGTGATATTTTTTTAAAATTAGAGCTGTCTTTATTTTTTTCCTTTTCTTTAGTACATGAAATGAAAATCTGGTGAGTTTCATGGTATTAACTTTAAAAATAAAAATACAGGAAACAACCAACTTTCGTGAATAAAAATGGACAATTTTTTGGTGAGATATTAACGTCATACTTCCTAGTCTCCCCGCGTCACAGACAACAAAAATAATGAAAAAACGAACCAGAACTATATTCTCCAACTAATAATGAATACAATAGCCCACCAAACACGTTAAAAATTAAAATTAAATTCGGGGAGTTTTTTGCGCGCTTGCCCCACTGTGCGACGTCGCGCCACGTTGTTGATGATTGTGATTGGGTCTGTCAGACCCTACGTCGGCACCCAGCATACCAAGCGGACCGCCAGTGAACTACCAGCGAGTCACTTTGGCGAGCAAAACCTTCGCTAGCGAATTCACTAACGACTCGCCGGTAATACCTTTGTCGTTCGAAATTGATATTCGAGGCGAATGTTCTTTCTCGAACCACCAGCGAGTCACCCTGAGCGAATATATAACCAGTCTATATAATCGCTGAAGCGAAGGTTTTTTCGACTCGTCAGTGATCCGGGAAAAAAGGGTCGCCGCGAAAGTAAATTTCGAACGATAGAGTTATTACCTGCGAATCTTTGGTGAAGGTTTTAGCGAAGGTTTTCCTCGCCAAAGTGACTCGCTGGATATTTACTGGAAATTCGGTTGGCAGAATATCGGCTCATTTGGAAATTAATGGGGAAAATCTTGTGGGGGAAATACAATGTATTGCGGGAATCTATATCTATGCTATAATATAATTAATATATAATATTGTACTTATACCTACGATAAACTGTAATTTTATTATGAATTCTTCCACACTTAATCACTTCACTGCTTTTTATTTCACCGTTTAATTTAAACTCTTTGAATGCAGAATTGCAAGTGTTTCCTTAGCTAGCGCGGAACCGAAACATTTCCCGCTATGAGCGAATAAAACATTCACTTTCAGCGAAGGTTTTCGATACATAGTGTCGTTTGTTTTGCCGTTTCAAAAAATCCTCGCGTACCTTCGCTCTTAGTGAGATCCAAGCGAAGAATTTTTATTAAAAAGAACATAAAATATACGCATATTGAAAACCTTCGCTTATATTCACTTTGATGGCTCTATGTATAGCGAGTCGCATACCCTCGCTTTAATGAAAATCCTGCGTTGGTTCGCTTTTCTTCGCAATGAGTGAATAAAAAAGATTCGCTTTTTGGTGAAGGTTCGCTTGGTGGTATGCTGGGTATGTACGTAACTGAAATGGCACGTCGGTACGAAGTTGAAGATTAAGTTGTTTTGGCATTTTCCGTAGTCATGTGAAGATTTGTTAATATGGTGATGGTAATGACAACTAGCGATAACAGCTGAGTTTAAGCAATCACTTGCCGCTGAGTAGCTCGTTCAACGATGCCGCCTTTGACAGCCAACATGAAAACGACGACTGCGTTCCACTCCATTATAACTTCTATATATTTATACAAATTACGGTGGGCAGGTGACACTTCCGACTTTAATTGAGCTGGGAGTCGCAACTTTTTTTTCGATAGTTATTTTCGGCTAGTCAATAAATCGCCCTACAACTCTCTTCTTTCATTCCGATTCCAAGTTACATTCCTATCTGATAGGAATTCGGTAATTAGAGAAGTTTAATTTGCATTTCATTACACTGTTCGTGAGCCAAGAGCACGAAAATATCCCCTGCTATTCTTTGGTAATTATGTAACAGTTTTTTTTTCATTAACCCGAATTAGGTCGCGGCTATACCTATAGAGGGATACCTTTGCATGAGAGAGAATTTCATTTATTATGAAACAAAAGACTCGATAAAAAGAATTTCGTTAAATTCGAATAATTAAAAGACCTAAAATCCAAACAGGTATATTTGTATTATATAGCGCTGATGGAATGAAATCCACTCTTCTGTCTCTGTGCAAAACAGGAAGCCATTTTAAAGAATTCATGGAAACAATTAAACTTTAATGAGATATATATCAGGACAAACACCAGGCAGCATGCATGTATCTCGGGGAACCAGCAGACTTAGGACAATGGTTGAACGTATTCGCCCATTGTGCATGTCTTCACCGAAGTATGTACGAGTATGAGTACATTCCCGATTCGCCAATGTGAATGCGAATGTCTACTGTGTCCTGGATCCCTGGATTTTAATGGCTAAGCATTGGAATTTCGTTGTCTTTAAACTGTTCTTGTTCTATAGGAGGACCACTTTTCAATATTCTTCTGCTTTTTTTTTGCTCTTTCTCCCTTTTCACGATAATATGAATTTCAATTTTATGACTGTGAATGTTTTATGAGCTAGCAGGATTCTCGGTGACTTGTTCGTTTAAATTTTATTCATTTTGTTTGACTCTGGCAGCTATTTATTACCCCGACGACTTTTGATTTTATATCGCTTTTATTTAATTTCAACACTTTGATTTTTATGTGGTCATCTACTTTGTGGTTGAGTATTTGCATTTAGATTTGTGGGTGTCTCATTTTATTATACTTGAACATTTCCATAAACTAGTTAATAAAGGATCCTTGGATTACTGCATTTTCTGAATTTGTTAGGGATACGTATCTGAAAATGAAATGGTATGTCTTTACGTTACCGATAGTTTTCATGTCACAAGTGTATTACTCAGATAAGTAGAAAGCAGCTCAAAGTTGAATGATGTGGTTTAATAAAGAGTTTCAAGGTGACTATGTTCAATAAACAAAAAGACTACTAAAGCCAGGGAAACTGATTTTCGATGTGCGTTTCTTCAGAGTAAATTTCAAATTTATGTGCTCAATTTAACATAGCGACTGCTGACTCTGCTGCAATATTTCTACAAAAAGTTACCTCCAAGGTGTCGGATTTCGAACTCCGGGCTACTTAAATATGGTAAGCTGCTACGAAACTTGTTTTACTCCAAATCCCCAGTGCTTTAGTTTAGAAAGCAAAACGTATGTCGTTGTCAATTGGTACGCAATTTTCTTTAATTCCGTGCAAAATCACTGGAAATCTGTCCTAAATCCAAATCATAATTGTCTTATGTGTGTATTAGCGCCCAATCTTATGCCTGCTACAGACAATGGCCCATCGCGATGGTGAGTTTGATGGCCGCTATCACACACCAAATGTCAATTCGAATATTTTCAAATGTTGTTCGTCCACACAATGGTCTTTGATGGGTCATTGAAATTGAAAGCTGTCGCTCTGTGCGTCACGGCAGCTATAATCAAACGAATCGCGTACAACAGAAGGTCCATGATAGTAGCATTGCGATAATTGTGTAGTGGTCTGTCAACTTATATCAGCTGCGATGGGCCATCGCGTGGAGGAAAATGGCTCTCGAAGCCATTTGTGGCCATCCGATGGCCCATCGCTCTTGACAGAAATGACGGTTACGCGGCATTGGCCACTGAACGCCATCCACCCGTCCACACAATGGTGATCGCTCAAATGGCCGGAGATGGGCCATTGTCTGTAGCAGGCTTTACAAAACAAAGCTGGTGTCATGACAACAAATAAATTCATGATCATTCCCAGCAAACAATTTCTTGTCATTTGGAAGATAAATTGCCCAGATGATACGATGGCGATTCTTCCATCCGATAAATTTGTAGATTATTTGTCGCCTTTTCAATAATTTGGGGATATACCTCAGGCGAAAGAGTCGCGATACGATGGTGATTCTTCCTTACGATAAATTCATAGATTATTTGTCGCTTTTCCAATAATTAGGGGATATCCCTCAGGCGAAAGAATTTCAATTCGCCAATCTATCTGCAAGATCATATTTCGCCAATTCACAATAAATACGAAACGACGACTGTGTCATTCTCATTGTTTGTAGTCTAGATAGCGCAACGGTTAGCACTATGGACTTGCAAATATGGGAACATGGTTTGAATCCTCAAATATCAATTGTAAAAAAGGATGAAATATGAATTATGACCGTCAAAGAATATGTAAGATAAAAAAACATGAAGATTAATCTAATAAAAAAAGCGAAAATAATTTTTGTTTTAGTTAACTCTCATCGCGTCATTTTGTCAATTCGTAAATTTATCCCCGCCGCGATTCTAACGCGTTGTTGTTGCTTCTTCGTCTGATCGATCCACGTGTATATGCGTCTGCCTCGGGGTTTGGGTCCAGAAAATGGAACATTCATTGATAGCGCCTTCATTACTGGGTTCTCAGGCGGACGCCTTAGAACATGCCAATACCAATCCATACGACGGTCTTCGAGCTTTTCAGTGATCGGTTCCTCAACAAGCAAGCTGCATCTGATGTATGTACGTACTTTTAATACAATCCTTTTTGGTCACACCGGCTGACATCCGAAGCATTTTCATCTGAGTCGCAGTCATGTTACTTTCGTATGTCTTGTACATAGTCCAGCATTCAGACGCATAAATGAGTGCGGGACGTGCGACCGTTTTGTACAACTTGCTGTTAAGCTTTCGTGGCATCCTCTTGCCGTAAAAAACTTCAAAGTTTTTTCTTCACTTCATCCGACCGACACTGATGCGATGTTTGACGTCATCATCGCAGGTGGCTTCCTTGTTGACCATCGAGTCCAGGTAGTTGATAGTTAGTTAATGTATTGTAGATACCTGGTAGCGGTCTCTCTGGATCTGAGAAAGGACAGCAAAGATACTCTGTCTTTGCTATGATAATCCTCAGTCCATGATCCTCCAATGTCATCGGCGAAGAGAAGGGGTATTTCCAGGCAGTCAAAAATGAGTGTTAATAAGTAGAGCATGATGATGCCGAAGAGCAAGGAACTTAATACACTGCCTTGGTGAACTCCGACTTTAACCGCAAATCCTTCAGACTCACTAGCTGTGCTGTAGTTGCACCATCATACATGTCTTGTATCATTTTGACATATGCCTCGGGGACCTTAAGTGCTCTTAGGGTCATCCATATCAGAACACGAGGAACTCTGTCGAAGGCTTTTTCCAAATCGATGAACACAAAGTCCATGTCCGTCCGTGAATTACGATAATTTTAAAACGTAACACGTATGCACTGAATAGCATCGACTGTGGACCGAGCCTCCACAAAGTCGCATTGATTGTCATCCATCCGTACAATCTCTTTTAATCGATAGCAGACAACTCACTCATAAGCCTTCAATATGTGAGATATTAACTTGATTGCCTTATAGTTTTTGAGCTTGCGTGAGTCACCCTTGTTTTTACAAAACGTGAGAAGGAAGCTTTTTCTGAAAGCGTCAGGCATCGGTTGCACTCTTTTAATTTTGTTGAAAAGAGCAGTGAGCCATCTGAGCCCTGACACGATTCACCTTCAACCAAAATTCAAAGGGTATTTTGTCCGGTCCGATTACCTTTCCGCGCTTCATCTGCATCATTGCCTTCATCACCTCCTTCACTGAAAAATCGGCGATATCAGTGGTGTTTGGCTCCACAACTTGAAAAGCTTCTGACGAAAATTCTTCGTTCAAAAGTTCGCCAAAGTACTCATGCATTCTGCTACAGATTGCAGTATCTTAAACCTGTAGCACTCCTTATGAGTCTTCAACGTACTTAGGCACCTGAATCTCTCAAGCGTTTCATCTACTTTGGTCTGCGACCTTATAAATCCTAGCATTGTCTTTGGGTTTCTCTTGCAATGACGATCTCTTATCCGCAGTCAGATTTTCTAGTTCCTAGAGCCACCTTTCGCTTTACTTCCCTTTTATGACATTTAGATTAAATTGGTATAAAATATATATTTACATAAAAATGCATATTGATAACTAAACAGTCCGAAGTTTTAATTTTAATTAATTTTTTACGTGTCATTAAAAGCAATGAATATTTGATTGATTACAAAAACATCAAGTGAATTTTGAAAAAGCCTTAAGTCCACGACATTACCCCCTTCTTAAAAAAAAAATTAAAAGATTAAATTTTCGTCATTGATTAAAAATAAACATATTTGAACGAAACGGATAGCGAGGTATATGGTAGACCCCACCGAGGCACGTTGAAGTGTGTACTCGAGAATTACTATATCGCGATAACGCACATTTCGTATGCTGTGCTACCTGCCGACGAGGGCTTTCTGTTCAATTACTTGTGGGATGCTGAGACCGTGTGCAAAGTAGGGCAAGCCAAGGGCAAGTGTCATCATGAGACTTCCTGGAGCTCTATGTCGTCGTAAGAAACGCAATAGCAGTACTGTTAATTGCCTTGACCCCTCCAGGGGCATATGCGCGTCAACATCTGTAGCATTTCTATGCTTTGTTGACTTTTCGAGGATCTCCTATCCGCGCCGTCTTTATACTGACTAGTTCGGAGCAGTGTGAGAGTTCTATTAGTACCCTTAGGCAGTTTTTGACTGCGCTGAGATTTGAACTCAGAGCTCTAGATTAGTATCGGAGAACGGTGACCGAACAACTACGGCCACTGAGCGCGCTAGTCGTACTGAGGCCCTATGTCATTATACGAAACGCTATAGCTGCGTTGCGGCTCTATGTCACCGTAAGAAACGCAACAGCTCTACTGAGGCTATTTGTCGTCATAAGAAACGCTATGTCGTCTAAGTTTCGTATATACCTGCCTTTTTCTCGACGCACGTATTCGCGTCACGTCATTAGACGACGTCCATTTTTTTAGACATTGTCTAGAATCAAATCGGTTCAATAATTTTTTCTGGAGATTCGAAAATCTGAAGATAAATTCTGACGTAGCGACGTCCGTACTTTACGTAGCCAAATCCAACGGCGTTGACGGCGTCAGTTAGTGAACTCGTTAGTGAAGATTTATTCACCAAAGCAATTCGTTAGTGACTCGCCTACGGTTCACTTGGTATGCTAAGTACTGCGAAGAACGAATTGTGTGGTGGTTTTGATGAGCTCAAACATGTGTGTTGTGCCAATTAAATACGCTCGGGTGTAATGTTGCCTCATCCGTCCATAGCGCTTTCCTCTGGAAATGATGATCTGGTGCAATTCTTTCTAAAAGCCAGCTACAGAAAGTCATCATTCTTTTGAAGTCTGTTGGCAATGGATCCTGAACTTCCGTTAAATTATATGGATACTGACTGTCGGCGTGGAGTGATCGATGAATTGCCATAAGAATTTAGTTGAATTGCAGCTCTGCTCGTGCCTGAACTGGAGTTAGCATCAAAGTGATAAGGAAGGACTTTGATCGCTGGTGTTGTGATTTCGTGTTCTCCCCGTTTCTTTCAAAATCCGGAAAGTTCTTGCAAACGTTTGACTGCCTGGAAGTTGGCTTTGGGGGAAGTGCCGACTGTGCTCTCCTGCCTCGCATGCGTTACCTCTAGCAACACCATATACGAACACCATATCGACGTACTCGCTATCCGTAAATTCACTTCGCATCAAAATCGCTGTCAAAGAAGTTGTAATGAACCACCTGCCTGGTAGTGCTGCTCCCACCGGCAGATCGAAGCAGCACATGATGAGAAGTGATCTGTTGGTGGTATGAAACCAGAGCCCGAGGGTCCCATTACACCTGGACCCAGGTGCGACCGTGTGGGCGTCCGATCCCTCCGCCAACCATTCCATCCTTATTGACTATTTTTTTTTATTCCCTATTTTTACCTCCCCTGTTTGTGTAGTCTTCCCCGGGCCTATGAATTTTTGTTAATACGTAAAGGACAGGGGCAACGAGCGGCGAAAACCCCACCCACATCTCCCGAACTGAGCTACAGTAGGCATAGGCCGCTGCTTAGCTCGTTGAGGGGCCTTTTTGCTTCGCCAGATGGCACGGCCCCACCTTCCGGTCATTATGCTACCTAAGCCTCCGTCCCCACAGGGGCATCTGCGGATGCCCACCAGACCGTCCGTTACAAACTATACCAAAGGGCATGGTTATAGTGTCAAGTCACTAACACCAATTTTAAAAATAATAATACCGTAATATTAAAATTCTGTTGAATGTTTATTAGTCACTGGTGATGATGTTTATATGTATGTCTATATGTCCAATTCCGTCACTAGTACCAGCAATATAGTAAAACTCATTTGTTATAAATATTGATAATGCTGACGTTTAGCCAATTTATTGGCATCTTCAGAGTTATTGATCTATAATTATTTTACATAAATTTTATTGTGAACATGTGCCAGAATTCTTATCTTTATAAATTTCTAACTTACTTGATTTATACTTTTCTTACTATACATATTAATTTATATTGTCCGTGTTTAATGTCAAAACTTGTTATTTGTTGGTTATGCTAGTCATTGTATTGTATAATTTATGGGTAGGTTATGTATCTATTAAGGTTATTTGTGTTGTTAGGTGGGTTGAGTTTTTTGTGAATATTTATGGTTGTTTTATCTGCTAAAATTATCTATTATTGATTTATATTTGTTAACCTTATGTTCAAGCTCTGACTTAGAATTTAGTGAGTTATCAATATGTTGATTGATATAAATTGCCTCTTTTATTAATATTTTGTCCCTATTATTGTCTCGATTTATAATTTTTATGTTATCAAAGTCCATCTCATGTTTGTCAATAATCTGGTGACGTGCTAACTTATTGTTTATATTATTTAGAGTGATAATGTATGTCCTTTCATATATTCTTAAATTAATTGTATTCCTTCAAATTGACTTACAGATGACAAGCGTCCCATTTCCCCGTCATAAAAAAAAATTATTAATTCGCAATTCATACACTACATACAAAGACAAGTGCTACGAATTATCTGAACAACAAGCATCATCAAGTCAGAACAAATCGTCATTTATTATCCTATCCACAAGGGGAAAAGGAATCCCTGCAGAATCTTTACACGCTTCGCTATTTTCATTAGCATTCAATAGATTTATCCATAATTAATGCTTCAACACATAACTCGAATACAGAATGACTATAATGAATTGAGCTCTTACCAAATGTATTATCATACAAAGCTCCATACTTTATGACACCTCCGTGTACAGTGCCGAGTGACCAGCATCCATGCGAATTCCGGGGCCAAGTGGCGCTGGCAGACCCCAAATGCCATGCAGCAGGCACTAGACGCCTGGCACATAAAATTCGAATCCTTGGATAAAGGTACCTAACAATTAATATACGTATTTTGAGAATAATGCAGGACTAGACATGAGGACATTATGTCCGTATATCTTCCGACGTATAACAGCTATACTGAAGAGCACGCTTTACCTGTTTGAAATGCACGAAGCGTTCACTTCTCATTCGCATTCCTGCCAGCCACCCACGTATAGGGAACTCTCTCCCTCTCGTCAGAGTGATACGATCTTTTATGTCGCGTATAGAAAAATGTCTGCACACTGAGGGGGGTTGAACAGGAGTTGGCTTACTATTATATCAGGAGTACGAGAAAAACGGGCATAGTTTTACATTACATTACAGGATGAAGGTTCATGTCACGATGTGAAAAGCATCAAAATGCTCCTCCAAACTTACCTCCTTACGAAATCTTTGAAAGCAGTTAAGCAACTGGCTCATCCTTAATGGGACCACGCATTGGGATGTCCGCAGATGCCAACAACGGTTTCCATTCCTGCAATACGAGTATTATAGAGTCTGACAGTGTCGTCATGAGGACAGCGTATCTGTTCCATCTCCATTGAAAAAGCAAACACGACGCTTTGTCTGTTTTGCTGACATAATCTGCGACCATAATTCTAAACACTTGCCACTTACTCTTGCCAACTGAGACAGGAAATAAAGTAAGACTGCTCCGTTTCCAAGACAAAACGTCTCCGATTTGCTATCTTATCGCATTCAGTCTCGGTAATCTTGCGTCCTAAATGGTTACAATACGAGTATAAGAAGAAAAGCGCGGAAAACACCATGAATGCATGGACAAAGAAAGGAAATAGAAACAGAAAACTTAATAGGGTTCAGGGGAAAATGCAGTCACAACTCGTTAAAATTCAATGATTGCGGAAAAGGATGCGCATATATCGTTTTGCAGTCTTGACCTGCATCTCTAGCATATATGCACACTGTACCTTGTGCCGTCATATCTGCACTTTTCTTAGCCGGTGATTCTGCTCCTACACAATCCAGAAATACCACGCAAGAAGCAAAGCCATTATTCATTGTCGGGGGTGAGGAAGGACGTGCTGATACGGAAATAGAAACAAAGCACTTTAAAATTCTAGCGACTGAATTCATTTCCTGTGAAATGAACATAATGGATCCGCCCTGCATTTCAAAGAAGGAAATTATGGTGAATGAATAAGAATTTAAAATGATCCTCTCAAAGTTTACTCAAGAGATGTATGGTGGTATGATGAAGTTTCATTGAGGAGAACAGAGGTGACTTTTAACGATAATACAATTCACATTTCGATAGTAAAGTACAAAATTCAGCGTTGCTTCGCTTGCAGAAAAGCGAGTGATCAATGCATCCTACATGGAGGAGTAGGTTAGGCCATAGCCGCGCTATTAGTAGGGGACCCCGAGAGCTACATAGATTGGCTATTAGTCCAGTAATATATTGTAGTACCTAACATTAGAGAAAAATTGCAAACATGGCTATTTCTTTTGTGGACATTTCGTAACCAACGCAGTGCTACGTTATCATGATCACTAGGACAAAGACCTTTTCCATAGTCCTCCGCGTGGGTGCCCCCTGGTAACGGCAGTGTATCAATTCGCTGACGGCTAATGTCTTAGCGATAAGACAGTTTGGAAAAGGCAGATAGCTGTAGCCTGAATGGCTGACAAACACCTAAGCGTCTCAGGTCTAGTAGGATGGAATGACTTGCGTAGTTGAACCTGCTACATAGTTGTGTGGGCTCCAGCACGTTTATTAAACCATCTGAAGCAGCTATCTCCGAGGCCATCCCCTGAATGGGGTTAAGCGACGTGCTGACAACTCGTCCTTGTAAAAACCACTCCATGTCAAGAAACCTGGAACAAAAGCCTCGGACTGGACGGATCAACAACGACGACCACGCAAACGAATAAAGGATTATTCTTTCGGATCCTGGAATGTACGCTCCCTGAACAAACCGGGGGCCGAGAAGGCCCTCCTTCAACAGGTCGAAAAGTACAAACTGAGCATTACTGCAGTCCAGGAAACAAATTGGCTTGGCAGCGAGATTAGTGACAAGAAATCGCACACAATTTTTACAAGTGGCAAACCATCGGGCCGCAAGGAGTTTGGAGTATTTTAGCATTTATAGTGGACAATCACCTCAAACCGCATATTACTGACTTCAAACCCATAAATGAACGGCTGTGTGCGATTCGCATCAAGACTCGATTCTTCAATCTCTGGCTCATCAATGTGCATGCCCCCACTGAAGTTAAAGAAGACGCAGTAAAAGACGAGTTCTACGCCCGCCTTGAAACTCTCTTCGACTCACTTCCAACAAACGACGTCAAATTGCTGCTGGGAGACTTTAACGCGAAAGTCGGGAATGAAAGTTGGCATCGGGGGACCTCTGGAGGCCACAGCCTCCATGAAGAATGTAACGATAACGGCCAGCGACTTATCGACTCCGCCTGCAGCAGGAATCTAGTCGTAAGCTCTACGTGTTTCCCGCATCGACGCATTCACAAGCAGACCTGGAAGTCTCCAGACGCACATACCGTCAACCAAAACCAAACTGCGACTCAGATCATCACTTGGTGAAGACGACCTACAGATGTAGAATCTCCTCAGTGCACCAGTCAAGAATCAGCCCTCCCAAAATCTTTGCGGTTGATAAGCTCTTGAGTGATGCTACAGCGGTGGCGTATACTACCGCCCTTGAGGAAAAACTATCACCTATGCTACACAACATCAGCAACACAGGCGTCCATGGGTTCTGGGAAGAACTCAAGGGTACCATCACGGATGTCGCAGAGAAGGTCGTGGGATATAAAGCCCGGCGAGCGCGAAATGACTGGTTCGACGAAGAATGCAAAAATTCACTTGACGCGAAAAACGAGGCCTACAGACAATGGATTCAACGAGGAACCAGAGCCAGAAGAGAAAAATATGACGAGCTACGGCGAATATCGAATAGAATAATTAGACGTAAGAAACGTAAATACTTTGACGAGCAGTTGCTGAACATAAACGAAAACTTAGCTAATAGGAACACCAGACAAGCGTACAAACTAGTAAATACAATTAAGAACGGCTACCAACCCAGGACTAGCCTTTGTAAGGACAAGGATGGAAACATCATCAGCGACACCGATGGTATTAACAAACGATGGGCCTCTTATTTTGAAGAGCTTCTAAACCGACCATCTAACATCCCCACACAGGAAGCTCTCGATGATATTGTTGATCTAGGCCCACCCATTCAACCCCCGACAGTAGAGGAAGTTGATCTCGCGTTGCGGTCACTAAAACGAAATAAAGCGCCGGGCGCTGACGATATCTCAGCTGAACTGCTAAGATTCGGTGGAACGAGTCTAGTTGATGCCATACATCAATTACTCCTGCGAGTATGGGAGAACGAGGAGATCCCAGACGATTGGCGCAGAAGCATCATCTGTCCAATTCATAAAAAGGGAGATAAACTGCGGTGTGAGAATTACAGGGGCATCTCACTAGTTTGTACGTCTTATAAAATTTTGACGAAAATTCTGGAAAATAGAATAAAACCGTACGCAGAACGAGTCATTGGCGAATATCAAAGCGGTTTCAGACCTGGTAGCTCCACAACCGATCAGCTCTTCTCAGTCAAACTGATACTCCAGAGGTGCTGGGAATACAACGTAAACGTATACCAAATCTTTGTCGACTTCAAGCAGGCATACGACAGTATCGATCGTGGAGTACTGTACAACATCATGCTGCAATTTGGTATACCGGCAAATTAGTGCGACTGACTAAGATGACGATGACCAACTCCGTCTCACAAGTCAGGATACATAATAGACAAACACGCACTGGTTTGAAACAGGGCGATGGACTGGCACCGACGCTCTTCAACCTAGCACTGGAATACGTTATTCGGGCCATGAATATAGACAACAGCAAGACGCTACTCATCAAGTCGACACAATTAGCAGCGTACGCCGACGACATCAACATCATGTCCCGAAGATTGGCTGACGCAGAAGAGCTTCTGCATACGCTCGATACAGCTGCAAAGGAAGTTGGATTACGTATTAACGAGGTTAAAACTAAAATAATGATGCAATCGGTGACAAGGACACCTGCACAACCGAGCATCAACGTGGGGGACCTCAACATCGAGTTCGTGAACAACTTCATCTACCTGGGTTGCAACCTGTCAAGGGACGCCAACGAAACTGACGAAATCAAGCGACGGATACAGTTAGCTAATAAGACTTTTTTCTCGGTTCTCCCCATAATGAAATCGAAACATGTGCACAGAAACACGAAGCTCCGCGTGTACAAAACCATTATACGACCAGTGCTATGCTATAGCTGCGAAGCATGGACCCTAACTCAAGCCTCCGAAAACATGCTAGACACTTTCGAACGTAAGGTTCTACGGCGAATTTTCGGGGCTGTTTGCGATCGAGATGGATGGCGCATCCGGTACAACCATGAGTTGTATGAAATGTACAATGAGCTGCAAGTCTCGAAAATCGTCAAACTACAACGACTTCAATGGGCAGGGCATGTACAAAGAATGGACGACGATCGCATGCCTAAGAGAGTAATGAATGCAGAACGAGTCGACGGAGCGAGACTGCGAGGACGACCGAGATCTCGTTGGGAGAGCTCAGTAGGTGTGGACGCCGCGCAGCTGCTGGGCCCCCAAAATTGGAGGACGCGGTCACGTGACCGAGATAATTGGAGGACAATGATCCAGGCGGCCAAGGCCCGACGTCGGGCTGTCGCGCCACGATGATGAGGTTCAGGACTGGTGGTTTAAATGAAAGACGCGTTCTCGAAGACTGCTAAGCTGTAGGAGTATATGGGAAGGTAGTTATTGATATTTGTTCTACTGCACCGGGGTTAAATGATGTAATCACCCGTCAAGCCTTTGTTAACGATAAATATGTATAGTTTTACAAAAAATCCCATTGAAAAAAACGGGTTCAGTTATTATCAATGTTTCACAGATACATGCTGGCAATCGGGCGGGGACCTAGATGAAAGAAGGTCTCCGCTCCTATATACAATTCAATCGACCCTTCATGAAAGCGTGCGACTGAACGATTAGCTTCACTCCGTAACAAATATTACATTCAGCGCGTTCTTTTGCGTACCTTTTCAGTATAGAGTAACGAACAAGCTTGTTGCTTGTGTAATGCGTGTTTGTTACCCTACACTACATCCGATAGATACGCAAAAGAACCTGCCTACTGAGCGACTATCTACACGATATTTTTCGCCCAAAATACAGAAGGGTCAGGACACCTGAAAACACCTCGTGACTTACCTTTAATACTTCAATATTTGTGATTCCATTGTGATGGACGGTTTGAATATGGTTCATTACACCATATCCAATTATACAATAACATGTACTAACCTAAATTTATCTGTATTAGCATATTAAGGGCCGGTTGCTCAATGTCCGATTAAAATGTATATTAAGAATAAACTGCCATAATTTAATTATTTCAATGTCTGTTTACCGTTATTAATCGAATAAAAGCTAACCGTCCCCTCGCCTTCGATTAATCTCTTATCCAAAACAAATCCCAAGTCCTGGTTTCCGGTTGAAAATTTATCCTAAACAAAAAACAACGAAAGTGGCCATAAAGAAAACAGTTCCTGGAAATTCTCTCGATTGAAGAGAATTTGGAACAAACGCAGCCGCAAACGAATATGCTGACAGACCATACTGCTACAAAATAGATTTCTGGACCGTAGAATTCCGCCAAGAAAATCAGCTGATTTTGCCATAATTGTGGTCTGAGATAAGTTCCATATTTTATGGCTTGGTAATTTGTATGAGACGTATGCGAAAACGATAATGCTAATCGGTCTGTTTATAGCGTCGATTAATTAATTTGTATCCTTGTTATTTAACAATAAGAGTTTAAAAAAACGGGCCTAGGTATCTAAATACAATATTTACGAAATTCGACATAAAGCAGATTTATACCAGGCTTTTACTTATATTCCATTGCTTGCTGTTTTATACATGATAAAATACCCTACCCAACTTTGTGGGCACAGATATATTATAGCTGGGAAACGGGACGTTGAAGTGTATATATTATCGTTAAACATAGCTATAAATGTGAATTTCTTTTGGTAGAAATGGGTGGAATAAAGAGCATAAACTGATACAAACGAAACTTATGGCACATACTCTTAAACAAAATACAGAGATTTACAGTTTTTCGATCTGTTGTAGTTACTGTAATATATACATATATATATTGTGTATATATATTTTGATACAAATACTTGTTTGAAGTTTCTTTTATTGTTGTGTGAATTCACTTCCGTTTTCTTTTTTGTTTTCTTTCAGTCCCAATATTCCTCTAATCGTTCAAATAAAAATTATACAAAGTATCTACACTGCATGCAGATACATCGGAACATGGATATGGCTTATGTCTACCGAAAGCGTGGGACGTGTTTTGTCGAATGATTTCATTCAGTATAACTATACTGAGATCTTTATAAAACTTACGTCGATATCTTCAACACAACAGGTTCCACGCAGTCGGTAGCCAAAGACATATCCATGTTCCGATGTATCTGCATGAAGTGTAGATACTTTGTATCATTTCCCACCAAAAGCCAATAACCTGTCTTCCAAGAACCGATTCCCGATAAACCCGCCTCAAATGAAACTTAACACCACCTTCATGAGACACAGAGACATACCCCATTGAAAGCTAACGCCCCCATATGAACCGGATACGTTCTAATGAGATTGAACACCCAACCATATGAGACAGATAGACACGCCCTATTGAAAGTCAACATTTATGCTGCTAATGCATCGTACCGCATGTGGAGCTTTTGTTGTATATGTTTATTGCACGTGTGGTGGGGGCCCACATTGTGGGCCAGTCAGACCTTAAATCGCCGCCATTGCAAAATCGCTGGATCACCCGATTTGGCTCGAATGAACTTCATCCGCTCTCGCTCATCTTCGGGGGGCGGGAACTATGTACACTCTCTCAAATTGCGTCTGCGCATGTCCAAATATTATTCGAACTGACTACTTGCTACTTTTTCTGGGACCCTAGTGATTCAGATAGTACAACGCGCGCTTTTTTATTAAATTAATGAATGGGAATTGGCGGAAATTGAAGGTCATTGAAAGTCCTTGGACGTCCTTGACCTAAATAATGAGTAAACATAAAAGAACTACGATTGGGGTAAACCCCAATCATGCAATACTCTAGATGAATTTGAACCTGGTTTTGAATCTAACTGATATTGTTAATTAAGTGTTAAGTACAAAATTTCAGCCCGATAAATTGTATACGTACTGAGTAAATTGGCTTAACGTATTTCATGAAATAGTGCAGTTTGTATGGGAGGGGGTAGAAGGAGGGTGAGGATTACAATAAGTTTTATAACATAGGTTACAATTATCATAAAAGTGATATATTAAAAATTTCAAAGCAATATGTTTTATAGTTTCTGAGAAAATCTGATTATTGTAAATTTTCAAAAATGTGTCATTTTGTATGGGAGGGGGTAGAAGGGGTGGAGCGATTTAGCCCGTTCACGAACTTAGCCTTCATTTTTTGTCAAAAATAACGTGTGCAAAATTTGAACTTCATAGCTCAACGCGTTCTCGAGCTAGAGAGGTCACGGACGGACGGACGGACGGACGGACAGACGGACAGACGGACAGACGGACAGACGGACATCCGGTTTTGAGATATTCGAGTGATAATATGAACTTCTGTATCATTCATTTTTTTCTGCGAGCCTCATTTCTTAGCGTTACAAACTTTGTGGCAAACTTATAATACTCTCAGATTTCATCTAGAGTATAAAAATGGAATTCCATTCATTGTGACCTCAGATTGGGTCTATGCATGTCCATGTCGGGAGTGCACAATTTGTTTAATGAAATGGTGAGATTGAGAATGATATGAATGAATGAAAGGAGGTCCGCTGGCCTGAGCGAAATTTCGCAAACATTCGCGGAGACCATAAATTGCGTGTGAGCATGTCGAGCGAGGAGAGCAGACGACTTCTTGCGACGTGTTCTGGGGGCCTAGTCAAGTTAGGGAGTACGGAGCGTACTCTATATTTTTGAGGATTTTGAATGTATGGTATGGTATGTATGCAGGAGTTTTGGTTATGACGTCGCGTTGACTGAGAGCGTGGGACAGAGAGCACAAGTAAAAATTCTGAGAGCCTGGTTGGAAACACTCTGTAAGCCAATCGGCCACTACATTCATAGAACTCGGAAACATTTTCAATGAGCTTGTTTCCTCTTCTGAGTTCTGACCCCCGAGTAGCACAGCAGACATTTCGTGTTACGGACAGATTTTTAGGATGACCCCCAGCTATAAGACATATCCATGTCAAAATCAATTTTTAGTGTCATTTGCATATACCCGCAAAATGTTGTGGACACGATAACAGCCGAACGGGAGTCGTGAGCGAAGTGAAACTTTTCCAGTTGATAGATGTCAGTGGAAGCTGGCTGCTAATGAAATTCAGCAGTATCGATGAAGCAGTTAAGAGTTATAGATATATACGTATCTAAGCCTAATAACTCCATAACGGAAAAAAACGATAGAATCAGCTCTATAATAGTGTTCATTATAATAATTATAATGAACACTATTGATGGTTGTAATATTGGTGGACATTATTGAGGGTGGGTGTTTGCTGCCATTCCAATCAGTTCTACGCACCGGAGTGACCCGTTCATCAACCACAGCCAAAGGCTGCTAACTTCCTGCAACGGTAGTCGGCGTTGCTACAACAACGACATGATGGGTGTCAACCGATCGTGCAATAAAACGCAGAGAATATGACTTCGACATCTTTCAGCTATTTGTCGGCTTCCGACGAGTACGCGGCAAGATTGAACGAGTAAGATATTGCTAGAGTTGGAAGTTCTGCATAAACTGATTCAGCTAAATAAACCTGCTGAGAAAAATGCCAGGCAAAGATACAAAACTATCTTGCACATAACTCTCGAATGAAGCAGTGCCTGAAACAGCGAGATGGAGTCGGATCCATGTTCTTCACGTCGATTGCAACGTATAAGCCCAGTTTCAATTCCAATTGCATTCGATGACATGTTGCACAACTTGCACTTGCTTTCCGACATGAATTTAGCAAAGCAGTCTGGTGTACGCGATTTACGGCCGACTAGCGAATTTTCACTTGTATTTCACTAAATGTATTTAGTATCAAGTTTGTATTTAGTATCAAGTTATTCGACCATTGCACTATCTCAGCAATGATTTCTTTATCTATGAGTAAATCCGACAATTGCTTTGCTGTCGGTTTGTCCCCAAGAGAACGTGCAGGACTTGTCACACCCAAAACACCGGACATAATGTTCCCTCTGGTTGTTCTTACTTGATTATTTCAAGGTTCTGAGGCTCCCAAATAGGTTTCGGGTACAACCAGGAAAATGTTTTGCTGGGTCCTTCTTCCAATACGGTAAAATCTGGTTGTTCAGGACGCCTGTTAATGCGTTCATTCTCGCTATCGCTATCATCGTAATCCTCCGAAGATCATAATCGACATCATATCGCGATCATCGGAGTCGAGAAGGAGGTTTTCTTCTTCGCAGTCAGGACCACCTTCTTCTTTGTCTGATGGGACTCTCATCTTCGTCTTCTTATTGGCACAAGAGCCGATAAATTTTTTACGATATCATCAAATCGAAGGATATCTGACGTACTGGATCCACTAGAAAAAGGTCGTTTTGTCACTTATATCGCAGTAACCTACCAAAGAAATACAAAATAGGTAAAATAATAAACACTTTGTAAAGATAGGTATAGGTAAAGCGACAATATTAGATTGATAATCGGAAGATTACCTTTTGGCCCTACGAGCTCGCTAATCATATTTACTCAATGACCAATCTGAGCGGGTACGAAAACCAATTGCGTACACGGGTTCTTTTAAACAGGGCTGGGAAAACAGCATACACCCCGATATTTTGGACCGTGGCTGAGACTAGATATTGCTAGTTACCAGACTACTGAATATAGTAGAATGAAAAAACACTAACCTCAGCTTCGTCGTCGACCACCGGGAAGCTGCTGAGTACCTTGGCCCTCAGAAGCTGGTGGTGGTGAAGGGGAGGAGTTAAGGGGGAGGGGGGGGGGTCTAGGTTATCGGTCTACGGACAGCAAGTTAAGGGACGTTAGGCCACTTTCATGTTATTTCAACTCAATTTTATGATTTGGATTTGATTTTGCAAAATCCAAAGTTTTTGCTGCACGATTTCGTACTTTCTCAAGATTTTATTGCACGTATTAGAAATTTTACTGCACGGAAAGCCGGTCTTCACCTGTAAACCTCCATTCTCTAGAACCAGATCGTAGAGCGGTGACCGAACGAACACGGCCACCGAGCGCGTCAACCTACGCTCTATTTGCCTTATATCCAGAGAATTGGTCTCATCACCCCGATTCATAAAATACCCATATTTGTAAGGTTTCGTTTCTGTTTCATTTCACCGCCCCTGTAGGAGTAGCACTGATTAAGCAACAATCACTCAATGAAGCGTACTTAGACCATATAGTACATGGACCGTGCTTCTTCTATATCTCTCCATAGAAACGATGCCTCCAATATCTGGGTACTACTTTTGACAGTTGGCCGACAGTCAGCTGACTCAGTAGACCATTTAATAAGAATTAAATTTAAATATAAATAAATTGTCGACTTATTCCCTAGATGTTGGAGCACTTTCAAATGGTCGAAGCTCTGTCCATTACTAAATGGTCTAAAAAGCACACCAAATTTGGTTGAAATCGGACCGCGGGAAACTCCCAAATGAAATCAACCAAATTTATTATTAGGCGATGAACTCTCTGATTTGAACTCGACCCAATAGCCGTGTTTCTTCGTCACTAGAAAGTGTGGAAGTGAAAAAACAATACGGAACAGAACAGCAAAAGAGGATTTCATTCGTTTAGGGTGTTTCTAGGGTTAGTTAGAATTGAAACCTCAACTCAAATATCTAGAGAAATTTAAGATAGTTTGATTATCCCACAGTTAACATAAAATCCAGGAAATTTTATTTGGGCAGCAATTTTTTTTCTTGTTCTATGTTCTATGCAATTACAAAAAAAAATCCTCTTCCATAGTCCTTTCCGTGGGCGCCCCTGGAACGGTAGTGGTCTCGTTCACCATTGCTAACTAACTATAAGTCAAGCCGTCATTCATGGCGGTACTAGATACATAATTGGGTTGAAGTCCGTCAACGTCAACTATACCTCGAATTAGGACTAACTCACCGGGTACGACATTTGGCTTTTATTCAATTTAAAATAATGGCTCATAAGAAAACGAATCTATTCGTGATTTCACCAAGTAAGAATAAATCGCCAGTATAAGTTGCAGTCGCACACTCAATTGAAACTGTATCGCGTGAAAAGTTATCTTCATTTAATTATTTACAAAAAAACCGTAAGCGTTATCAAGGAATGTTTAATAATTTTTCGTTTCGATTAGTCCTTTTATTATACCCCCCTTTTATTTAATTTAACAGACCTTAACCATCATGAAGCATATCATAAATAACCTTCCTTTACCCAATTTCCGTTTAAAATTAACCGAATTGACTTTCATTCCCAAATGTACAATATCCTCCGAATTCGCTAATTTTCTATGCGGTTGCTCCTGAATTTATATCAGTCGACTCTAGCTGAACTTTTTGTCTATGAATTATCATTCTCGCTTCCATTCATATTCGAATTTTCCTTTTTCTTAATTCCACACTCCATTAGACTTCATAATCAGAATACAGAAAGCTCCGATCCGCCACCCACCGGCCATTGATTCATGATCAACTTTTCCCCACACCCACCATAATATTCTTGTTTTCATTAAATACAATATAATATTGGACAAGAAATTGCAATAGGGTGTGGCTGGCAGAATGAAAAAAGTTGAACAAAACACGCTCGAAAGGAAAAGGGACCAAAGAAAATATTTTACTACCACGTAAATTAGTTTTCATTTGGTTTCACCTGGGTGATTCCCTATTTAGGTCTTCCCATTTTCTGAATACTATTTTTGTTTTTTTTTTTAGCAGTGTTTTTTTTTTTTTGTTCAGGTTCGCCTTTTGTTTCTATTATCGACCACCGCCGTCGATCAAAGATCTTGTATGTACTCATACATATTTATAACAGATTCCCATTTAAGACAGAAAACTGGAAAATAGGCAATGAAAGCAATACATACGAGTACATCTAATCTGATACACCTAGGGCCGATTTTTCAATGTGCGGTTAGAATTTATCCTATCAATAATACTAATCGCCACTTCTCTCTGTGTAATATTTATCGGAACAATCAACCCAATCAGACGTATTTTGGAAGCTACTTTTCCATATTAAAACAAGAACAACAAAACTATAAAGAATAGATTTCTGCAAACTCATTCGCTGGAATAGGATTCTGATCAAAATAAGCCCTAAATGGATGCCGAGAGACGGTACAGACATAAATGGAATGATACAGCGTTCGCTCAACCCAAAGTGGGGTGGGAAGTGTATGTATACCCTTCACGGATGTGAATTAGGGTTGGGGTATATCAACTTTGTCATGAAGTCTGCAACGCACAGAAGGAAGCATCTCCGACCATATAAAGTATATATGTATATGTATATGTATATCGTCGGGTTACTTCAAAAACATGCTAACTTGCATTTTGATAGTTTTGAGATAATAGAGCTTGAAGATTTGGAATGGAATTAAAATCTCCCAAAAACAACCCTGTTGTAAAAAAAATTCCCGCCAAGAAAAACTCCTCAGCCGTAAAAAGGATTGATATGAACACAATACCGCCAAAGTACTCGTAGCTTCGCGCCTCGCTCTAGAGTATGCATATTGAACGCTGATTGCATTAGTTAATTTCTTTCAAAGCTGATTGGCGGGGAGCTTCGTAGCCTAAAGACTCACCGCCGAACGGATTTAATGACAAAATGACAGTGATAATGACAACGATGTCGCTCTGACAAAATTATGGATAAGTACTTGCGTGCGGATCATGCTGTAAGCTCTCATGCCAAGTATTATTGGCTTCTCGCCCGGATCTCGTTATAAAGCTCCCGCCTTAAAAAAAGACTAAAAATGCACTTCAGGCCAGAAGTGATTAATAGACTATTTTCTACTGCGTTCTTCTTCAGATTGTTCAACTTATTTTGTTTAATGGAAGCTCCCCGCTAAACCGCGTTGAAAGAAATTAACTAATGCAATCAGCGTTCAATATGCATACCTTAGAGCGAGGCGCGAAGCTACGAGTACTTTGGCGGTATTGTGTTCATATCAATCCTTTTTACGGCTGAGGAGTTTTTCTTGGCGGGGAATTTTTTTACAACAGGGTTGTTTTTGGGAGATATGTATCACATCTTTTTGTATAGTAGTAGTAGTAATCCAGATGGCGCAACGGTAAGCACGTTCGTCTTCTCTACATTGGGCTCCGGTTTGATTCCTACTGAATGCGGTAGTCTTCGATAAAAAAGGGGATTTACGTGCCGGACTATAAGTCCAATCAGGTTACCCATTTGGGGCAAATAGTTTTCTTGCCAAGAATATCATTTTTCACGTCAACTATGCCTCGGATAAGGACTGACTCAACGGTTACGACTTTTAGCTATCGTACAATGACAAAGATTGGATTCTGGAATGTGCGTACTCTCCTGGACAATGGATCAGAAGGTCCCCAGAACGCACGATTTCTTCAATTAGAGAGTGAATTTCTGAGGTACAAATTAAATATCTTAGGAGTTAGTGAGATAAGATGGTGGAACAGCGGAGAATTCATCTCTCCAACGGGCAGCACTGTAATGTTGTATTCCGGTAAAGCTACCGGTAGTCGTCGTGAGTCAGGTGTGGGGCTCCTTTTAATCAGAGCCGCGCGAAACTGTCTCTTATCCTGGGAACCGGTCTCTGACAGGGTCTTGACCGCCAGGTTCCGGACCAAAATGAGGAACATCTCAATAATACAATGTTATGCCCCTACTGAACCCGACAATGTCTTGGCAAAAGACTCCTTCTACGAAGAACTAAACGCCGTTCAGAGCAGAACACCTAAAGGTGACATTATAATGGTTATGGGTGATTTGAATGCGAAAGTTGGCGCTGATAACTATGGGCTCAGACATGTGATGGGGAGACACGGTCTTGGTGATCGTAATGACAACGGTGAAAGATTTGTGGAGTTCTGCAACTTTCACAGTCTCTTCATCGGTGGTACTATGTTTGAGCATAAGGACCACCACAAAATCAGTTGGTCCTCTGTTGATCGGCGCAGAACACAAAATCAAATCGACCATTTTGCCATTAGTAAAAGATTCAAGAGTTGCCTCCTGGACGTGCGAAACAAGAAGGGTGCCGATATTGGGATGGGAAGAGACCATTATCTTATGATCGCTAATGTTCGATTGCGTATTGCAGCCGTGCGCCGCCCCAGCGACGAAAGATCCAGGCCCCGCAAATTCAACACCGCTCGACTAAAAAATCCAGCTGTCTTACAACAATATAATGACCATCTTGCGCAAAAAGCGGCTGAGATAACTAGTCACCCAGATAGTGACATAAACGAAAACTGGGATGCCATAAAAAATGCGTACATTGATAGCGCAAATACCATCCTTGGCCCAAACCCGGATTGCCGGAATAAGCCCTGGATGTCCGACGCTTCATGGCAGCGGATTGTTGAAAGAAAGGAGCTGAAAGTTCGTTTGGCTGCAGCATCAGATGACAATCGAAGCAGCATCGAACTCCTTTACCGTCAGAAAGCTCGAGAAGTTCAGCGTAGTGTGCGACGCGATAAAAGAGTTTATGCCAATTCTCTTTTAGCGTCAGCAGAAGAAGCCGCTAGAAGTAACAACTTAAACGCCGTATACGGTGTCATCAAGGAGTTTACAGGTGGTCGTAACTCCTGCCAACATCCGGTGAAAGATAGTGATGGAAAGCTACTTATCTTGGAAGAAGATCAAATGAGGCGGTGGAAAGAACACTTCGCCGCGGTCTTGAACCGTGTAACCTCTGGTGAAGTTCCCCCTCATATAGATAATTTAGCTAACCATCAAAATGTGCGTATACGGTCCACTGCCCCGACTAAAGAGGAAATAGTCACTGCAATTATTGCACTAAAACGAGGAAAGGCCGCCGGACTTGACGGCATCCCTGCCGAACTTTATCAAGCAGCGCCAAGCGTAACTGCCGATTTGCTGCACCCACTTGTTTATAAAGCGTGGAATACAGAGACCTTTCCCACTGAGTGGAAGGAAGGTTTGATCATCAAACTTCCAAAGAAGGGTAGCCTCACAGACTGTAATAATTGGAGAGGCATTTGTGTGCTTCCTGCCGTTGCCAAGATAATAGCTAAAATCGTCCTGGAAAGACTAAAGGCCCACTTAGAAAGCACAATTGATGATGAGCAGGCTGGCTTTCGATCCGGATTCTCCTGTGTCGATCACATTAACACCTTGCGAATCATCATCGAGCAATGCGCTGAATACGATTCTCCGCTTCACTTGCTTTTCATCGATTTCGAAAAGGCTTTCGATAGTGTGAGCCGGGATTCTATATGGGCGGCCTTGCGCAGGAGAGGCATCCCTGAGAAGCTTGTGGCTATTATTAAGGCGACCTATGACGGCGCGGAATGTCGCGTTCTGCATAAAGGTAAGGTGTCGGGGGACTTTGAGATTCGCAGTGGAGTTCGGCAGGGGTGCATCCTCTCACCGATCCTATTCCTCATTGTGATCGGCGATGTGTTACATGCAGCCCTATCCGGACTCGACAGAGGAATTCAATGGACTTTGACATCTTATCTACAACATCTTGACTACGCTGACGACATATGCCTACTCTCCCACAAAATCATGGATCTGTCCGCAATGGCGTTAGATCTCGAGAGGGAGGCAAGCAAGGTTGGGCTAAAGATTAATACCAACAAGACCAAGGTGCTTAGCCCGCCGTTGCGAAAAAGAAATCCGACACCTATTGCCATCAATATTAATGGGCAGCCTGTGGAGAAGGTGGACAACTTCGTCTACCTGGGTAGCATCGTTGCCGAAAATGGTGGTACGGAGCAGGACATCGCTCGTCGTATCAACCAGGCTAAACGCGCATACGGCATGCTGTCCAAAATCTGGCAGAGCAGTTATCTCAGCATCAAGACCAAGCTGGGCCTGTTTCGCTCCCTGGTACTATCAGTGCTTTTGTATGGGAGCAGTACATGGAAAGTTTCCGTAGGAGTTACCAGAAAGCTGCAAGTTTTCGTCAACTCATGTCTTCGTCGAATTTTAAGAATTTTCTGGCCCGAAACAATATCAAATGAAGAGCTAAGTCGGCGTACGGGTCAGATGCCAATCGACGACTTGATACGCAGGCGAAAATGGCAGTGGATAGGTCACACATTGCGGAAGAGTGATAACTGCATTGCTATGCATGCCATGAAATGGAACCCCATTTCCAACCAAGGCCGACCAAGAGGGGGTCCTCGAATCACATGGCGTCGATCTGTGGCAAAGGAGTGTCAGGTACTGGGTAAGTCTTTTGGGGAGTTGCGCCCCATTGCCCAGAACAGAGTACGATGGCGCGCAGGAGTAGTTGACGCGCTATGCCCCGCTAGGGGTTAAGGCAAAGTAGTAGTATTCGCCTCATCACCTCCAGTCATGTGATACCCATCTTGCCTAGACATCGCTTCCCATCTTCCACACATTGGCAAAAATCATCTTACATCATAATTCACATCTCATATGCCATAAATGAAACTACCTAAATCATATACCACACAGCATGTTTTTTTCTTTCCGGACATCCTAAGAACCGGTACACATGGACGTCCAAATGACGCCGGACGCCGCGTCACTTAAGCTCCTCCCTCTTTGATATCTATGTGCATTTCAATTCACATGATGCGATAGGACGTAGCGTCACTCTGTATTATATAAGCCGGGCCACATAATAGCGAACCTGAATTTACAATTTATGTTATTTTTAGTTTTAAATAAACTGTTTTTTGGCCATAACTTCTAAAATATAAGGAATTTCGCATTAGTGACACCATTTTCACCCCCCTTAGAAAGCCCCATCCGGGCCGAGGAGCATCCATCCCCACTATTTTTTTTTTAATTAATTGTCAATTGTAGTAGTCACGATTCACAATTAATTAATTGGCACTTAAAAGTGATCCTCAAGCGAATGGTTTAAGAAACATCATACAAATCAGACATTGTGACCGTGTCCGTGTTCCGGGTTCGAATGTATGTGGGCCGGCTTATTAAAAATTGATATGCGGACGCGTGAAGTGACGCAGATAGGAGCGGAAACCAGCGTCATCCCAGAGAGCTACCGCGGCGGCAAAATGCTGCCGATAGCTATCGGATAGCCCTCTGCGACCATGGCATCGCTTCATTGCCCGCAATGTATTTCTTCCTAACCGATTGAAAGTGACGCAGCGTCAGGCGTCATTTGGACGTCCATGTGCACCAGCACTAAGATGCAGCCATAAACATTCAGTTTCAATTTTTTCATGACACACTTTTCATTCATGCACTTGCCACAAACCACCCCCACAACCATGAACTTGTATGGTTCTCCGCACCCGACGAGCGCACGGACTTTTGCATCCGTCGTCGTCACTATACTCACATAATCAAGTGTTTGCGTGTCTCCCCGTCGGCATGCGATCTCTGCGAGTGATTTTCTGTGTCGCATTCAAAATATCAAAAAGACTTAAGCGAGAAACTCTACTATAAAATTTCACATTTTTGGATGTATCTTTTCATCTACTGCACGGATCAGAGCAAATGATAGCCTATGCACACCCTTGGGACACAGTCAATCCGTGAGAAAAGAAAGCAGACCTCGATACGCTCCCTACGAGGCTGTAGACCGGTCAAAGAACAACGAGAACAAGAAAAATTTGAAAAATAGCCATTTAAAAATTATCATATCTCGGGTGTTTTTCCTTGTATCGATATCAAATTTGCAGCACTTCATAAGATGAGTAGAGACAATGACCACACCAAATTTGAGCTCGAACAAGCATCCGGGCCGGAGCTACAGAGGTCCGAAAACCCGTACTTGTTGTGTCGCGTAAACATAGTCTTGGTCACTTTTCCATTTTTTTTTTTTTATTTTTTTTTTCGTTGGCGGGGCGGGACGCTCCCGCGTCCCTAGATTAAGTTTTTAAAGAAAACCATGTAAATATGCCAAAACATGATTGGAACATCACATAACTATCTATATCCAGCATTACAGAACGGAAAAGCTTTGAGAAAAAAAATTATTGCAAAAAAACCTGAGTTTTTCCGCACATAGCATTTTTATGCAGTACAATTGGCCAAGATACTAGTACTTATCTTGGCACCACTACATTACTTTAGCCCTAATGGCAGACATAAATTCTGGTGCTTGAATATCTTCAAGCTGCAAACATTTTCTCTGTAATGCAAGGAAAAACACAGTTTCCAATAAACGATTTGGAAATTAAAAAATTAAATGTCAATCCAATAACAATTCATTTTTATTCAATAACAATTCATAAATGAAACCGGAATATAGAGGGCTACGCCCTTACATTTTACCATCAAATTTAAAAAAGGGGAAAAGAGTTAGAGGGGAAAATATGTGATCCGAGTTTGTCCCCCCCTTGCATTTCGAGACCGTTACACTTAGAAATATGAAAATTTGCAGGAATGCGGCATTTCACTAGCATAGAAAACCGAAAATCATAGAATTTTGATATCTCATCAAAAAAGGTTATTAATAGTACATTTCTATAGTTGCAGTTAGCACACCCCTGCACCCCTTAAACGCATCACAGGTCAAAAATATTGATGGCCAATGATAACCAACACTATAGGCAATAATGTCTCGAAGTTTTATTACAATCACGTTATATTTAATAATAGTACATTCATTTAAAGTTTGGCGCTTTGACACTATCCACACAAAAATACACCTACCGGCTTCATAGGTGTGAGTACTACTTTCATATTGTTTTTCGTAGTGCGAATTGCAGTTATTTAAATTATCATTTTTGAAAGGATAAAGATTTGTGGAGGGAAGGGGGGGATAACAACTTTAGCGGGTGGGTGGAGGGAGCGGTGTCCACATAGAGGCGAAATTAAGGTCAATTTTTTTTATCGACTGGTATAGGCAAGTGAGGTGTCGTGAGAAAGGTCATGTTTTTTCGCATTTTTTTTAAATTTGTAGAAAGGGAAACAGTGGGGGGGGGGGAGAGAGAAAATATTAGTTCGTAATTTGTCCCCTTTCCCTTGCAGTTCGAGACCGTTATATTTAGAATTATGAAAACTTACAGGAAGGTGGGTTCCGAAAAAAATGGAAAATAATGGAATCTGTATATCTTCTCAAAATAGGTCGATAATAGTTTATTTCTATAGTTACAGTTAGCACACCCCTGAATACCTTAAGCACGTTTGAGGTCAAAAGTACTGATGGCCAACGATAACCAATACCTTCAGCAATAATATGTTCTAAGTTTCGTTACAATCACGTTATATGAATTGGCATGTAAAATGTAAGCGAGGAAGACATTTTAATTACGTTTTTTTATCCATCTGAGTGGTATCAAGAAGAGCAAGGAGCCGATATTTACATACCAACATAAACGCTTGCTACAAAACCCTCGGAGTGCGGGCGTAGCCCCCTATATTCCGGTTTCATTTCTAATGCTTATAGGCAATGGTTTCTTGTATGCCTTTTCGATTTGGATATCTCTAGCACTTATGGGTCTGCCTACTCCCCCGACATTTACGAGTATTGCCTTGTAATCAAATTGGTGGTCATACCTGTACTCCAGAATCCATGTCTTTTCCTTCCTGTATGTGAAGCATTTAACCTTTAGCCAATTAACCTTCTCTCCTTTGGTATGTATTTTTTACCCTCTTTTTCACTATTTGACTAATCAACAATTCTAAGTTCAGAAAATCTGAATACTTCAACTCCGTGTCATTGTACGGCGCCTTACCTGATCGGCTAGTTCTTGCCATTCGGAATATTGTTAGTCAGTCCTGGATAGTGTAAACAAGCACATACTTTTGGGCCTTTTTAATGGCACTATGCATACTGTCCACTTCCCTATAGATAAAGCAGCATTGCAGTTATATTTTTATTCCTGTTTTGGCCGCTACAAGTATTCGAATATAAAACATATAAAACGTTGTGACTTATGGCGCATTTGCCACTTTGAAATTAGTAGTAAAACGTGTTCCGATTTCACTGTTCCTATGAAAGGTATATGAAATAGTGAGCCGATTTTAACTAAATTTAGGAATCTAATTTGGCAGTTAATATGATTAAATAATATGAAATTTCGTAAAGATATCTTCAGAAATTAAAAGTTTTTCTAACAAAAACTTGCTTTTGGAACGGTCGTTCCTATGACAGCTATATGATAGAGTAGTCTGATTTCAACCAAATTCGGGATTATGATTTTGCTGAAAATATTATTGATTAATGTAAAATTTAAAAAAGATATCTTTAGAAATAAAGAGGTTTTTCTCACAAAGACGCATTTTTGGACCGGTCGTTCCTATGGCAGCTATATGACGTAGTGGTCCGATTCCATTGGTTCCGACATATTCGCAGCGTGCAATAGAAAGAAGGCTTTGTACAAAATTTCAGTTCGATAGCTTTAAAACTGAGGGACTAGTTTACATAGAACCGGACAGACAGACGGACAGACTGACAAAGCTTAATCGACTCGTCTCATCATATCGACCAAGAATCTATATAGTTTATATGGTCGGAGATGCTTCCTTCTGTGCGTTGCAAACCTCACGACAAAGTTAATATACCCTATCACAATATGGTCACTACTATCTGATAGTTGGGTGATCAGTGCTGCCAGATGCGCGGTTTTCCCGCGAAAAGCTGCGGTTTTTGAACATGCCGCGCGGGATAAAGCCATCTATCGCGGGAGCGGGAATTTGAGCGGTTTTCTGGCATTTCGAGCGATTTTAGTGCGGTTTTTTGAAGTCAGCCGAAATTTTACAAAAATTTTGTCAACGTAATGCGAAATTGTCCGCAAATTACTTTTTCGCTTTACTGTATCCTTCTACGAACTCTTATGAGAATTATCATTAGAATATGATCAATTCCAATAAGAATGCACATTCTCCAGTCTTCTCTTCACACAGACTTGCATATATTCCACCGCCACCACTCCACTCCACCAGCGAGCGAACCGGCGGGTCCCGCCATCATTTCATTCGTATACGTGCATTCACATTGGACAGATAGCGGGAAAATTGGAAAGTCAGGCTCTCAGGCAGAATGCAATCGTTTTCGATTTTTTCCAAGCCATTCGTGATCGTGATCATGAAGTGGTGGAAGTGGTATCTATTGGTTATGGTTCATACAAGTACGGCGTTGCGGTAGCATTTTACAGCAGATTTTGATTTGTATGCCGTAGAATTAAAAGATTGTATCGTAAGTATCTGATGCATACATTGTAAAACTATTAATTTTCAACAAATGAACGTATAACCGTTCATTTGTTGAAACTAATTGAAAGTTTTACTAATTCAGGATTCCGGACGAGAACGAGAATGGGTCAACAAAACCGTTACGGATAAATTGAAGCAGCAGCGATTCGTATTCATATGTGTGCATTGGATTTGGATGGATAACTTGAAAATTGGAAAGCCTGGCGCAATACGCGGAATGCAATCGTTTTCGAATCCCTTGCAGAAATTCGTGAGGTGGCTATTTGCTCATACATACATACATACATTTCTTTATTTGGTTCAACTTCGCTAATTAAAAAGCAGAACTAACATTTTTGAAATTTCGAATTTCTGAGAAGCCTTCGTCTATTTAATATGACACCATTTGTGTTTACAGGATCTCACTTTACTAATTCGAACGATTGCATCGAAGATTATATTACCATCGAGCAGAATCGACGTCTTGACTTTACCAATCGACGACCATTTAGATCCAAATCCCTATTTGGGATTTGAAGTCGAACAAAAGTTGCGTGAACTTCGGAACAATAAAAAACTAATAGAGGAAGATGAACGTATTTCTCGTTCAACGTGCAAAAGGTTTTTACTTTCTTTATTCAAACAACTGCAACAAAGGTTGCCAGTGAACATTTCAGCCCTCAAAAAAATTTCCCTTTTATCTGTTTCAAATGTTCTTTCGGCTTCAAAAGAAAACTTGCATCAACTATTAGAGAACTTTAATTTTTCTGCTGGCAAAATTACTGAAATTGAGCAGCAATATTTTAAAATTCATTTGGTTAAATGGAATGAAAAGAATAACACGGTCGCATTTTGGAATGAAGTATACAAATATGTTGATTCATCAGGGTTAAATCCTTTCAAACTATTAGCCGATTTCGCGGTAGGAATGCTTACTTTACCGCATTCAAACGCAGAAATCGAAAGGCTTTTTAGCCAAATGAACATCGTCAAAACGAAATTGAGAAACACTCTCAAAATCGATATGATGAATGCAATTTTGTCGATTCGCTATGGTCTCAAACGCCACGGAAAATGTTGTAAAAATTATGAATACCCAACAGAAGTGCTAAGATTGGTTGGCTCTTCCCAGAAATACAACAAAGAAATAGATTCGGGAAATGCGGGAGTTTCTTCAGAGGATTATAATGTCACTGCAGCGATCGAGGAATTTGTATTAGTTTTAAATGCAGATGACCACGCAAACAGCGAATCTTGTTTTCAAAACTAGATGTCTTTTTGTAACAGCCGAGCAGGGTAGAGCAGAACAACACCACACAATTACGCTAACAAATTTATTGGTTGCTAGTTTAACTTTATGGTGTCCCGTTCCGCTCTGCTCGGCTGTTAAAAAAAACACAACTGATATGTATTTTGTTCTGTGAACTAAGCAATAGACATGTATTAAGCTAAAAATGTATTCATTTGTATGATTAAAAAAATAAAAATAAAATAAAAAACATTATGGTAATACTCTTATTCTTTGTATTATATACCGTAAGCAATCTTTCCAGTGCTTTTGAAATTTTGTTGCGGAAAATCAGAGTTTTATTCATTTTCTACTGAAAAAAAGATATTTTTCACTATTAGGAACATTTTTAAATTTTCGCGGTTTTTTTGCGCGGGAATTGGGCGTTCTTTCGCGGTTTTTTTCGCGGGAAATGGGCCTTCTCTCGCGGGATTTGCTATGACAGATCTGGCAGCACTGTGGGTGATGCACTTGTATAGACAGGTGCCGATTTCCAAGCTTCACTGCTTTCCATTTAATTCCGTCCAAGCGAAACAAAAAGCATTGTTCGGAAGAGCCATTTCGTAAATTGTTAAGTTATGCACGCAAATCTTTCGGCTGTAATACATCGCACTAACATTACTGCTAGGGATTTGTAGTATGCACTCCAAGTCAAATGAGCAGCAAATAAAATTCTTTTGTTTTGACGCCCTTATCTTTTGTTTTTGCTAGAGCGCAATTTTCTTTGCGGGCTATGTGAGCGCTATATCCATTTTCAAGTTCTGTTTTTTTATCGGCCGACACAACGACGTACTGCATGCAAATTTGACACTGGTCTTCTTTCGGCTTATAAAAAGAATAATCATAGTTGTTGGAATATATTCTTCGGTATGTGATCATAGACACCGGGGTTGCACCATCTTTTATGCACTCTTCCTTATAAAAAGCATGCATTTTATTGATGCTCAGCTTGGGATCTAAATATTTACTTACGGTGGACTTTCTGGTGTAATGTGATTCGGTCACTGGAAAACTTTCAATAGGTTTTTTAACTCTTTCCGCAGCATCACTACTGGTTTTATTGTGAGATTCCTTTCTTCCTCGTTGATCATTTTTCCTTCTCCCGCATGTTTAGAAACGTGAACTATTACTTGTTGCTTGTATTACTTGTTTGACCCCATTTGATTCTAGGAAGTAAAATTTGGAATCCCAACGACTTTTCCGATTAGGACTTGATTTTTTTCTAATTGGAGCGTGACATTCGACATTCTGCAAAATGAAATCCTTCCTCCGGGTGAAGTCGCAGCTCCAGAAATTTGTGCACAAAATCGAGCTACTTCGATTTCCTCCATCGCGTCCTTTTTCCGTTTTCACTAAGATCTTCTATAAAATGCAAAATCATCATCATATAATTTCACCTAGAAAGTTTTACCTTCATCTAGTCTAGAGACTCAGATTCCTGATCGGGGTCGTAATTTCTGTCCTGAACCGAACAATCGGAGTCGAAGTCATCTTGTGAATTTTTATCTTGAGACGAACCATCTTCAATGGGTTTTGTAGTAAGCGCTTATTTCGGTATGTAAATATGGGCTCCCTGCTCTTCTTGGTACCACTCAGATGTATAAAAAAAACCATAATTACAATGTCTCCCATGATAAAGTATTTTATATTACATGTCAATTCTTAAAAAAAGGCTAGAGTACTAGTTTTAATACGACAAGCTGTACTATAGATAGGTATGTATGTACACGGGATAAACTGTCCTACTCTTCGGGATGCTTAACCATTCATGTTTAGTCGACATTGCAAATTGCAAACTTGCATTACCCATACAGAAATGGTTAACTACAATTCGCTCTACGAAAAACAATATGCAAGTATGTAGTACTGGCACGTATACACGGGGCCGATACGTGCATGTTTTGTATGGATAGCCCATACAAAAAATGCATAATGCCCAAATTGAAATGAATGTATTATTATTAAATATTACGTGATCGTAACGAAACTTAGACATATTATTGCCGATGGTGACGGTTATCGTTGGCCATCAGTACTTTTGACCTCGGACGTGTTTTAAGGGATGCAAGGGTGTGCTAACTGTAACTATAGAAATAAACTATTATTAACCCATTTTGTAAAGATATACAAAATCCATTATTTTCCATTTTCTATGTGTTTGGAATCCACCTTCCTCTAAAACAAATTTGACCTTAATTTCGCTTCTATGTTGACCCCACCTTAAAGCTTTCTCCAGCGAATTATAGCATTTCTACACATTCTACACACTCTCACCGAATGATGATGAATGGTGTGTGTAGCTTCAGCCGTTCGTGAGATATTTTATGGACAGACGGACAGACCGATTTTGTAAGATTTAATACACAAAATCCTTAAAAAGAAATTGTATGAATAGTGGAATGCCGCCTTTCTGTAAATTTTCATATTTCTAAGTATAACAGTCTTGAAATGCAAGAGGGGGACAAACTCGGAACACGTATTTTCCCCCTCTTCCTCTTTTCTCCTTTCTCCAAATTTGAAGAAAATTTCAAAAATGGGATGTACTCGGCGGTACTTTCTTACCATACCCCACTTGCTTATACGAAACGAAAAAAAAATTTCGACCCTCATTTCCCCTCTATGAGTACCCCCACCTAATGTTGACCTATTACAACGCATCGCATTTCTCCAGAAAATTATAGTACTTGTACATATTTCCTCTAAATTTCATGCACGTAGCTTGGACGGTTAGTGAAATATTTCATGAAAAGACAGACAGACGGACGGACAGACAGACGGACAGACAGAAAGACAGATGGGCAGACAAACAGACAGACGGACGTATGAACGATTTCATAAGGGTTTTATTTTTACTACAAACACCTAAAAACGATATTGCTTTTACACTTACACATTAATTTCCAATAAATATTACACATTTTTGTACTCTGTCATTAATACTGCAGTGTATTACTTAATTGGCGCCAAGAAACACAATTCCTCCTCCTTACTGTTTTCATTGCAATCAGTCATTCTCTACAATTAACAATCAGGCTTGAGGTTTCAAAACCTCGATAATTCGAATTTGTTTTTCGATAGCCCTCTATTTCGTACCAACTTACTTTCATATACCTTACAGTGTATTCAGCAACAAACACACTGGCGCATCGCATCGTGTCCTTAGTACTTGTATAACAAGCAAAATAACAATTTTACTTCGTTGAACTAATTCTCTAATGACAGCAATATTTTCTAATTGAGAGTTCCATTTACGTAACTACTTTTGCCGATGCGTCGACAATCCGCCCGGAGTTCATTTCATTTGGAAGAAACTTTCCAAAATATCCTTATCACCAAGTGGCAATAATTTCGGAATATATTCCATTTAACTTTAGAAACTTTTAACCTTCGGCAGTCGTTGCGACACAGATACGAACAAAATGTCAAAAGCAAATATCACTTAGCAGCATTTTACAATTAAAGAAATTCGTTTGACTCGAGTTCGCCATTTAATAAATCACTTGCAAGTAATTACCCCCGAGTGGCGGTACGACTTTAAACGGATCTATCTTTTTCACATGCTGGAATAGTACCATAACGTGAAACACAAACTTCTCCAACCAGTTTTTTCCATCCCAATCAACCTCAGAAAGTTTTTCTTTAGTCCTTTATACTAACTATCGGCAGGGTGGAAAAATCTGAAGCGCCTTCCGCGTAAAAGTCAGTAAAGAAGGAAAACTCGGAAAAGATTCTGATTAAAAAGGCCGAGGGGTACGCGAACATTTCGCAATTAGTCGACAGTAATGAAATCGGCCTTTTTACAAAATTAAATTTTGTCCTGACACTGAGCTCGGTCACAATCAGGGACTTGCTGGGCAAATGAATGAAAAAGTGGATAAGGGAAAATCTTCCCAACAGCGGATACGATCAAGTTTTTCTTTTCTATTTTACAGTTCTACTTCATAATCTTTTCTCATCGCGGTTTTTTTCTGACACGAAGATGAAAGATATGAAAACAAGTTTAAAGTCGCGCCTGAGAATGAAAGGAAGAAGAGGTACTTTATGCTACAAGTTGTATCCAAGATTTTGAAGGGTGCGTGGGAAACACGTAATGGCAAAACAAAGTTCATGCGACAATACGGTATCAACAACAATAAATAACAACTCAATGAGTTATAAAAATGGGTTCCAGCCATTGAAGATTATCCCTGAAATACTTTGCACGTAACCAGGATAACAGGTAAGCTTCATGACTTGGCCCAAACTTGTCAGGATTCTGGGCTCGCATCAAGTGATACCAGGCAAGGTAAAAGAAAAGTGTCCGAGCGTACGAGAAAGGATTACCTAACTTTTCCATTTCATCAGGTCTGTCCAATAATATACGTCCAGCTTGAATTGCCAGATTAAAATTTTGCTTTAGTAGTTAAAACAAACGTAGGAGAAACTTTGTCTCAGGGCACTAAGGGCGCTGACACCGATTCGGAACAAATTCAATTGGTAACACTATACCCTTTCACGACTCTCAATAATTCCTTGTAGAGTTTACGAGCGAAATTTTAAACAGAGGGGCGGATTCACTTCCCGAGAAAATTTCTTATTCTGTTGTTGGTTGAACTTGTCCTGTTCTTAATCGTTTTAATATCTGACACGTTGCTTGAATTTCAACAGGATCAGCATCATATCCTGAAGTTTACAGTCAGCTATTTAAGCGGATTAATTGCGCCACGGTGAATACACCGTAGTTGGCAGTTTTGCTTGACTGCGGATTTTGTCCTTTAAATGGAAACACGAAGGATATTTAGGAAGATGTAAAAGAATGGTTCTATTGGAATAAGTATGGAATTTGAAAGATGTTGTGCACCGGCAAACCAGGCAATGGTCGTTACGACGATAAAGGTGTTAACGAACTTCAGGGATGAGGTGCAATTCCATTACAAGTATACTAACTTTATAGTACTTTTTCAATTGAATTTGAGTTGGCAGTTATTGTCAGTTTTATTTCCGATCATTAAATTCATAGGATGCATTTTTAGTTAAGTTTTTATTTCTTGGAAGATGCATTCATCATTGGACTTATGTTACTCCATCCCCCTTTGCAGTAATGGTTCTGCTGATAGGTAACATACTATCGTATTGTATTATTATACCAGCTGCCGAGTTAACTTATCTTCGTCAGTTTAACTTATTTCTAACTTAACTTCTTAGATAGTATTTTAAATCTAACTACTCTATAATTTGGTGTAAGTTATTAAGAGTTCTTTCGTTCTCCTTTGTTTTGTTGCAATACAATATTTGTGACACTCGATGTAAAGACTGTCTTTGTCATCCTACTTGTTAGGCACTACTCACACGGGGATACTCAAATCCGCGAACGACTGGGCAAACTGGTCGCTAAGAGATCTGACATGTGTAATCACACGGTGGCACTCGCACGGAGATATTCCAGTCTCGGATATTCGCCACCTGCGCGACCGGTAGAAAGGAGATTCGACATGCTAGTCTCCAAGCCACGTAGTAGCCCAGTCATCTGGTTGTGCATGTCGTTTGAGTGAAGTGGCCATTGAGCATGGCTGTTGCTTGAGGATCCGCGCGGGCGGTGCGCTTGCGGGGATCTTGTGTGTACATGGTGAGATGTTGATTTGATAGCGATAAAGGTTCACGTTGTGGACGGCAAGAAAAATATGGTTTTCGGATTACTTATGGATGTGCGGTGTCAGTTTGTTTGGGGTATTACCATTGTACATGTCGCTGCCGTATATTAGTCCAGGCTATGAACGTAAAATATGAAAAATAAATAAATAACTACTAGAATTTTATTTTAATTTTCGAAACGTTTATTAAAAATGCACATCTGTATCTTTCGATACCTTCAATATAACTCCGCTCTTAACTCAAATGCATTACATTTTATAGTATCTTCTTATCATGTTGCATTTCAGTCGGATTTGTACTTTGACCGATGTTTGATCATTAATACATGTTTTGAACATTTGTTTGTTGTTTGAGAGTCATGGATATTCTTATGTGTATGTATGCATATGTGACTCCCCCCTCCTTAAGCTTTTTCGTCCTCGAAAAATTTAAAATTGTCAATTTTTATTAATGGAATTTTCAACGGGTGGAAACACAACTCGTTTAAATGATTCTGGGATAGGAGTTCTCTTAAAAATTGAGGGTTGGTATTCAATATTTGGTTCTGCTGTAATATTAATTTCAGTTTTGTTACTCTTTCCACATTTTGTATACATGTAACAAAAGCATATTATATACATATTCCAATAATTGTCATAATTATAGAAAAATCTATCCATGAATTTACTTTATTTTGCAATTTAATTTCTTTAATTTCGTTGAAATGTTCGATTATTTGTTTTTTCAAATCTACTTCTTCAAATTGGATTTCTGTCGTCATATTATTATTTTGAGTGTGTATAATGAAATTCTTGTATTGTGGTATTCCATTGAATTTATAGTGATTAATTTCTATTGTACAATTATAAAATTTAATTACATTACTACCAAATATTCTTTCCTTATGTCTAGTGTTACAATCGTGGTATATTTTTGTATTCGCTAAATTTTGGGTAATCACCATATTCTCATTAATTGATTCTACTAATCCGTTATGGTCTTTTACAAAACTGCATTTACCATTCACATTTAGAATTATACCTAGTATACAATACATTCGTCACTGACACTCTTCAAATTTTTCTCATTATCAGTAATGTGGAATACTTCCTTATTTCTAACCAAATATTGTGTGGAAGTTACGTTAAGTTTGATGTTTTCTTTGTTACTTATAGGTATAATATTCTGAACATAGTAACTTTTTTCGAAGTATATGGGGATTCTTACAATATAATGAATAATATTTGGCTTTACAAATGTGCCTACTTTGATATTGACAAATTGTTTTAAAGTTATATTTGATTCTGAGATTATTCTACTATCGTTTTCCTTTGAAGTTTTACCTATTCTACGATATTTGTTTCCGAGTTTTTTATTTTTATCTTTAATGTACCTTTCGTCAATTTCGTCGTCTTTTCTATTTTCTTTATTATTTCGGTACTCTGTCCATTTGTCCTTGTTTGCCTTGTTCTCTGTTCCTGTTTCATTTTGTAAGTGTAAGTCAATTGGTCTTTGTTTTGTTGTACTGTGAAGAGTGTAATTATAGGTATAATGTTTAAGTGCTTCGACCACTTCATCGATGTTTTCTTTACCTTCTTTTATTCTCAGAATTTTAATATGTTCGTTTAATGTCCCATGGAATCGTTCGACGTCTGCTAAACCTGCCTTTGAGCTAACAATGGGCGTGTTTTTTTGTACTGCGGTGCAGGTTAATTGGGGGCTATCCAGGTTAACTTACACACATTACACAAACAACTAGGGTATGTTGTTTGTGTAATATGTGTAAGTTAACCCGGATAGCCCCCAATTAACCTGCACCGCAGTACAAACAAAACACGCCTAATGTGTAATTTTATGTTTTCTCTAGTTAGAAAATTCTTAAAACATTCGGCCGTAAGACTTGGGTCTTGATCGACAATAAGCTTTTTTGGTTTTCCCATAATGTTCATTACATGATACATTGCTTCTTTTACAGAGAGCCATGATTTGTCTTTAATTTTAACAAGGGTAGCATATTTACTAAATCTATCTATACATGATATATAATTTGTTCCCATTGTAGGCATCCAAATGTCCATGCTAAAAATTTCCCTTGGTCCATTACATGTTTCTGTCTCTTTAAATGGTAATTTAACTGGATTCCTCTCATATTTAGCTAGTTTACAGATTTCGCATTGGTTTATAGTTTCTGCAATTAGATGTTCTAATTTTGTCATGTAATATTTTTTCTTTATCGTCTGGTAGACGCAAGTGATTCCACGGTGGTTATTCTCTAAGTGCTCCTTTAAAATTAGCTCTTGCATTTCAGCCTTTAATCTTATATCTTCTAACAAAGTATTTCATTTGAGTAATTTGACATTTAAGTCTTGGTTAATAAAGGTTAAATACGTATTTTGAAATGTGTTCCAATCCTCTATGTTATCGAATTTAACTCCGATGATTCCTTCACTATATTATTGTATATTCTTGAGTATATCTTTGTATTTTTCTTCCGATAATTTAAGTTTGACTACCCACATATGGCGTTTTTTGGTATTAAATATTTTTTCGAATATGTGAGTTCCTATTCTTCCCCTTTTAATAATCCATTGTGTCCCATATATATTAATAGGTTTCTCTGAGATTTCAATGTAGTTTCTATTATCTTCTTCAGCACTGTGTTGAGTGGCTAAACTTTCGTTTTCATCCTGTTGTTCCTGTTCTTCCAGATGCATATTAGTTTCCTTAATTCTAGATAAAGCATCTGCGACATAATTTTCCTTTGGTTCTGATAATTCCTTTCCAGGTATTATCAAGTTATGGATTTTACCATTAAAGGTGATTTCTTGTGTTTCGTAATTAATATTTGTTTTTAATTTTCCCAATATGTCTGTTCCTAATAACATATCAAATGTATCCGAAAAGCTATGTACAAAAAATGAGAATTTTTCTTTTGAATTGAATTCTTCGAATGCATCTCTAGTAATAATTGTGTCTAATACAGTCCCACCGTTTATTGTGTTAACTTTTCTTTTATTAACTTTGATGTACCCTTCGGGGTCTGTTATTTTAGTATTAGTAAAAGATATTCCTAGGATCGTCTACATTCGGTGCCTTAAGGAGTACCTAAGCTCGAAGCTCTTACCTCCCCCCCTTACGGGAATGGCGTTTTCTCTGACCGAAGTCAGAAGGATGACTACTTTGGAACATGCACTTTCCTCAGAACCTTACCATTATAGGCTGCGACCTAGCTTAGCCGACTTAACAATAACTCACAGCCACCACGAGTCCAACACCTTGATGGGCCAGTACCTTGGTACTGTGGGCACACCCATCCCCGTGGTTCATTATTTGCTACTGACTTCTCAAAAGCCGGAATGATCTCACCGTTCGATATCCTTACGGAATATCTTACTGATTAAGTTGTGCATCACGGGCTCAGTTAAACCCACTATCCCCAAAAGAGTTGAATGTGCTTCCGTTCCTCACGTACTAGTAAGCATTCCCCTCAGTCGGGGATAGTGCTTCCTTTCGCATCACAGGTCGGCACCATGTTCAGGTACTAGGAAGCCAATTGACTAGGTACGTGGGATTGTCAAGCCCCAAAGCAGTATAGGAATCAGTATCTCTTACTTTCCACCAATCCACACCTATGTTAGAATCAGAGCTTGGGAAAAACCCCAAGCCGTGTCGTCATCAAGTCTAGGAATCGGAATACTGGGAGGACCCCAGCAACCTTTCCGCTTCATGGCACCTATAGGATTGCTCCAATAGGAATCATAAAAGATACTTTTCAGCCTATATAGCCCCTTTTCGTAGTTCGTTATGCGGGGGCACCACTCCCCAGGTGTCGTATAACGACGGACCCAAAAGACCATCACACAACACCGGTGGCATCATAACGACGGACACCACTAGCGAGACCGTCAATCAGCCACCTTAACTTCATAACTAAGGTACATGGGGTCGTCAGTCCCCAAAGGCATGCATAGGGATCAGCGCCAAGGCCCCTTTACCCTATACACCACCTCCTTGCGTAGCTCAGGTCCGTGGGTTCGCTAAACCCAAAACACCATAAGTCTTTCGACCCAGTGGGTGTCCCCTGCGGGGAGTAAAAGATATTGTAGAACCTGTGTCTATCATAGCTTTTATATTTCTGAATGGGTGATGAAGCTCTATGTAAGGTAATTTAATCTCGAGGCAGTTAGCCGAAAATTTTGCTCAGTGATCATGTTAAAATAGTATCCATGGGCGCATGTTCTCGTTTAGTTTGAGTGCTCCCATTGTTATTCTTGACTGAATTTTGGTATACAGTATTATTTCCCCAATTTTGTCTGTTTTGTCCAGAATTTTGTCCCCAATACTGATTTTGTTTTGAATAATTTGGTTCAGTTTGTCCTGAGTTTTGTCCCCAGTTTTGATTTTGTTGTGTGAAATTTCGATTTTGTTGTGAAGGATTAGGTCCTGAATTTTGATATTGATTTTGATTGTAATATTGATTTCTATGTGGTCTAAAATTGTCGCTCTTGTGTTTATTATGGGAATTGTTTATACGTTCGGCTGTGTAGTTTTGACTCGTTTTTTCGTCATTATCCCAATAGTTTTCTTCTTTAATTTCCTGTATTAAATCTTCTAAGGTTTTAAGTTTGGCTGACTTTAATATTCCTATAATACTCCTATCCTGATTTTGTATTGCTATTTTAATTACTTTCTCTTCAAAGTGCTTTTTTGTTTCCTCTTGTCTAGTAGTTTCCCTAATGTCTATCATAAGTTTTATTTCATCTAATTTATCTTGAAGAATACCAAAGTATGCTGACGTCTTTCCAACTTTTATTAATTTAATATCATCCAACATCGTATCGTAAGATTTGCCATTATCTAGTTCTTTTTCTGTTTTTTCTTTAATTATATCCCACGTTAATGAAGAATCGTATCGAATTCTCAAAATACTAATTTTGTGTGTCATTGTCAATAAAACTGGAGTTTGTCCGTCGGAAGTTGGTCAATTAATCCCCGTATTGCTGATCGTACAGATGGTAGGTCGACACTGTTTTCTGAATTTGTAGCTATCTCGTTGCTCTGTTTGTTTTTTCCGCTTGTTTCTTCCTCTAATATATTGCTGGCGTATCCCCCTTTCTTTAGCTTAGCCTCTCCGATGATTGCCGATGTCCACATTTATTTTGCAGTTCTTCTTTTCAATCTAACCATTTAACAAACAGTGGCTTACTGTTTCGAATTTCTACTTCAAATTTTCAAGTAGATCGCGGTGACTATTTGACAAACAGTAGTCTACTGTTTCACAAAATGTTGAAGTTCACAAAATTTTAGTTAATAATTAAAATTGAGTTAATTTACGTTTTGTGGCGGAGTTTATATTTGAGTTAATTGCAATTTTATTAAACTTTCAAATGTCCACTTATTACTGGATAAATTTTCTTATTCGCGAAATATAGGTATATATCCATCAGTAAAAGCTATTTTACTAAGTTGCAGTCAAAGTGATATACACTCACTTTGCTTAGTAATTAAGGACGAATCGCTGCCCTTTTATTCGAAATAAAAAGAAAAGTCTTAATAGCGCGCTTTCTACGATGACCTATGATAGGTTTGTATATTGCACTGCACAGTGATTTACACTCGTTTTCACTTTTAACTTTTTTCGAAACTCGTGAAATTTAAATTTTACTAATATTCACTTTTGGACAGCAATCCTACCGACTGAGCCAATTTTATTTTAATTTTAGAAACGTTTATTAAAAATGCACATCTGTATCTTTCGATACCTTCAATATAACTCCGCTCCTGACTCAAATGCATTACATTTTATAGTATCTTCTTATCATGTTGCATTTCAGTCGGATTTGTACAATACTTTGACCGATGTTTGATCATTAATACATGTTTTGAACATTTGTTTGTTGTTTGTGAGTCATGGATATTCTTATCCGTTTGTACATTAATTCCTATAGATAATTACATACATCTTATTCTTATCTTATGACAATATATGCGTGTGTGTATGTATGCATATGTGACTCTAGTTCAGCGTTCATCTCACAATAAAGGCGTTCGCTTCGCAGTTAATTTCCCACCCGTTTACTTTTGATTCCAAAGCTATGAGTGATCAGAAGTTTAATGTAAAATTAGTGGCGCAAGTAGAAAAATTCCCTGAATTATATAATTTAAAAAATACACCTGGCGCAGTGAAGCCAGAGGAACTGATTTTTGATATGGGATAATTCGGGATAATTTATGAGTTTATGTATAATTATGACATGGGTGGGATACTTACCTGCAGTTGTTAGTACAAGGTGCGGCTGCAGAATTTCGTATTTCGATATTTGCGGAGATATTTTTACATGATGAAACTTTTTAACTGTTCGATTGATATTACTATATGAATTTACCTCCAGTTTAATTCTAGGTTTCATCAACTAAATGCCTTTCGTGTAGGAAAATCTTTGCTTATTACCTTTTCCTGTTGTGTTACTGTAACCTTTCGACTGTACTGTGGATTTTCCTGAAACTGCACCGGAAGCTATTCCTCACTAATTTTCATCAATTACACAAGTTTTGCTTAACTAGCTTTTCCCGTTATGAATTAATTGAGTTCCAAAAATGTTGCGGTTATATAGCTGTAATTCTGGAACTAACTCATTAATATTGCTGAAATTAAATAAGAACCCAGTCTTGACAATTGTCCACAAATTAGAATAGTTTCACTCAACTAGCTTCTTACGTTATAGAGTTATATCGCTTAAAAATTTTGCGGTTATATGGCTGTACTTTTTGAACCGTCTGATGCATTTTTCTGAAATCAGATAGAACTTGAGTCCTCCTTAACATCCACCAACTGGGTAGTTCTCGCCGAGCTAGCTTCTTCCGTTATGTAGTTATTTTGTTTATAAAATTATGCCGTTATATAGCTGTAACTTTTTAACCGCTTGATGGATTTTTGCTGAAACTCAAAAATAGGCTAGTCCTTATCGACGTCTACTTACTGGGCAAGTTTAGTTTAGCTAGCCTCTTCCGTCATGAAGTTATTAGGCTCAGATACTTTTGCCATTATATAGCAGTAACTTTTTAACCGCTTTATCGATAGTGCTGGATTTCAATAGCAGCCGGCTCCCCACTGACATCTATCAACTGGAAAAGTTTCACTTCGCTTACGACTTCTGTTCGACTGTTATCGTGTCCACAACATTTTGCGGATATATCCTATATATGTATATAAATGACACTAAAAAAATCTAATGATGCCAATCCAATTCCTGGGTTCATGAAACGTAAAGAAAACCAACTCCGGGGTCAAAACTCATTATTGAAGGAGGGTCGGAGAACTGATTTTTTCTTCAAAAATCAGTTAAAAAATGAACACACACCCCGTTTCGTTCATAGCCTGGACTAACATACGACAACGACATGCACAACGATAGTACCCCAAGCAAGTCGACCCCGCACATCCGTAAGAAATCCAAAAACCATATTTTTCTTGCCGTCCACAACGTCAACCTTTATCGCTATCAACATTTCAACATGTACACACAAGGCGCCGCCCCCGCGGATCCCAAGCAGCAGCCGTGTACACTGACCACTTCAGCCAGCCGACATGCACAACTCGCGACTTAGTAGCGGCTATGTGAGTATGACGGACGGCTACAGTCTCAAGACTCCCAAGTCTCCGTCTGTCATCCGCCGAGTATTGACGACTTGAGTATCCCCATGTGAGCAGTGCCTTAGGCTGCGCGCACGTTGGCACACGTTCGCGTGTCGCGTTCACGTGTTTCATGTCGAACGGTTTGAGTCTATGGTTTGCAACCAAAGATGCGAATCTGTCAATATGACAAATGCTCGACTATTGTCGTATCAACAAATTGGGTTCATTATTGCGTGGTTTAAAACGGATAATTAGGTAAGAATTGAGTGGCAAAACAAACGACTGGAGAGTAGTAGGATGTACATAAGCACATATTTCGTACTAAATTATTGGTGTTAACACACAATAATGAATTCAATTTGGTGATACGACAATAGTCGAGCATTTGTCATATTGACAGATTCGCATCTTTGGTTGCAAATCATAGACCCAAACCGTTTGACAGCAAACACGTGAACGCGACACGCGAACGTGAGCCAACATGCGCGCAGCCTTAGTGTTACTATTTCAGATTTATTGTATTATATTCAGCATTTTGTAAGCTATAATATTAATATAATAACAACTACAATAAATCTGAAATAGTGGCATGGTTTGACCACAAGAAAATAGAGATTAGATCCTTAAAACAAAATTTCTACATTATGTAAGCCAAAATTCGGGAAAAAATTACAAAAAGGCAAGATTTTGAAAAATCAAAACAAACACTTTTTAATTCATTGAGGTACAACCAACAAACTTTTACTCTGAATTTTATGAAGTTAATTTTAGACGTAAGGGTAAAGTATTAGCTGGGACTTGGTGTTTATTTGAAAATTCTAGCTTGCGTACTTCTCGAGCTGTTGTGTTTTCAGCTATGTCAAATCGGCGTAGTATTCGACTTTGCAACGCACAGAAAGACTGTTTCCCTGCATCCAAGTAGCTATTAATTCCAGAAATTAGAATATAGGATCAGATGATGTTAACACAAGTTGATTACTATAAAATAAGGAATTTATTTTCAGAACCGGACAAATACATTATGCTTGGTAAAATTTAAGCAAAAGGTGGTAGAAAAAAAATTTTTTTTTTGAGCAAAACAAAAATATTGACTTTTTCAATAATTAAACCGATGATGTCCGATTTTTACCAAGTAAATTGAGTATTCTGGTTAAAGTAGTTTCCGAGATATTGAATTTTTAGTCGTATGAGGCGGTGAATTTTCAAAAAAAAAAATTTTAAATGCCTGTGGCAGCTAAAGGGTTAAGAATTCGGAAAAGTGTTCCTTAATATTTTTTGCTGGAAATTACTTGGGGAATCACGTGGCAGTGTGTTTATCCGGTAGTTTCCGGACACCCTCTATAGCACTGGAGAACTCTGAGCCACCGGAGTCACAGAAAGGCGGACAACTAATTATTAAATGATTTCCAAGATATTCATGTTTATACCCTTCACGCATGTGATAGGGTATATCAACTTTGTCATGAAGTTTGCAACGCACAGAAGGAAGCATCTCCGACCATTAAAAACTATATACATATATTCTTGGTCAGTATGATGAGAAGAGTCGATTAAGCTTTGTCCGTCTGTCGGTCTGCCTGTCTGTCCTATTAGATTAACCTGCTTCTCGCTCCAATATTTCTTTCAAATATTGTTCGCCCTATATTCGAGTCAAGTTATAAGTTTTATAACGTTTTATTAATAAAATAATACAAATAAATACAAAACGAAATAAGGTATTTAGCTTATACAATGCCATTGACTTATTGACTTCTTTAACCCCTTGTAAGCTATTACCCCTAAACAAAATGAAACGATCTCACCTCAACCAAACAGAATTCTCACATTGCACCTGATAACATCTTTATGACAACCCATTCAAAAACCTACGAATTCAAAACATAATTGGATATTAAGGACGAGTGCAGCGATTATGGTTTTCGACGACCTGCATTATGGCATTCCAGCTACCGACACAAAGGTGTCATAAAGTTTAATAACAGATTTTCTACAGGTGCACAATTGTCACATAAAACATTTTAATTTGCTCCAAGGACCTCAAGAATGTTTCATCTACTTGAGAACGTGTGCAACCTTCATACAATTTTCAGAGCTTCCAAACTTATTTCGAAAATCCTCGTTAAACGCCTGAATTTATTTTGAAATGTGGAAGTTTTGTACATGAGGCAGCAATGGGATTTGCTCTGGTGTTAATGGGCGACTGTGAGCACCACTAGGAACATATATTTCGGATTGTTTATTACTCAGGAAGAGGATTTCTGGTTTTTCGAGTGAATCAGTGAATAGAAAATATTTTTTTTTTTATAAAAAAAAAGCTGAATAACGGAAGAACTATAAAAAAAATATGTGGACAGAAGTCCAACTACCTCATTAAAATTTTTCATATTTTTTCAATTCATTTCGCTATTATGTGTCCTATTATATCTTATTTCCCCTTTATTGTTAATTGCATCTAGAGCTGCTGTAACATGCAGTTGGTCTGCCCAACTGTTGTTGTTTATTATCATCTTTGGGTGAATCTCGTCCTTACAATGGGACACATAATAGCACGACGAAAATCACCCTGGGATTACAAGAGAGGACACGTGAGGATGATTAAAACACAAGAGGAACAAATTACATTGCTTCGGTGACTTTATGATAGTACTGGCCATGTACACCTGATAAGAAGTCCACCGTAAAGGATACATGGCTCACGTATGCCCTTCTTGCCATCCATTTTCGCATACATACAACCCTGTCGTAGTTTTACTGACAATCGTCGACCTACGAAAGATATCCAGGATTCACCTAGGAGCGTATGGGGTCTGTGTGTGAAATGTGAAATTACAAGAAATTTATTTAACGAGATTACGCGAAAAAGAGAGACGTTAGCCAGGACCCTTATTCTCTCCCATCTGTCTACGGTTGGAGTAGATGAAAGTATCTAAGGTATGGCACACATGCGGGAAGAGATATACACCCGGGCTAAGGATAAAGTTTAGGGAAATTTATATATGTAAGTGCACCTTGGAGTGGAGATGACGAGGACGTAGAGCGAGGTGAAGGCTGAAGAATAGTTAAAATGAGGACGAGCTACGAGTACCATTATGCAGGAAATTTAACCTAATGAAATTTTATGAAAACGTAATTGGATGGTAGTGAAGCAGCTGATAAGGAAAAAGTGATGACTGTGCTGGAAACGTATCTATGCCCCTTCCCCAAGTTTTCATGGTGTCTACAGTGCTCAAACTTCGCTTGCTCTCATTAAGCATCTTCAGGACCTTAATGAATGGAAGCAATTGCAGAAATGATGTTTTTCGGCATTTTCTACGACTATTGTTTACGATGCTGGTTCCGTCTCTGTATCGTTATGTGAGCACATGGTAGCAAAATATTTCATTAATTTTCCTGTTTCGGATTTTTATGGCAAAATATTGCAGGTCATCAAATTGACTCGGAGAAATTATGTGAGTTTGATGGACATAGAATTTGATTTCATAATGCACAGATATGTGTATATATTGTATGTTAAATAGATGGTCATACAGTCATTATTTATTTTCGTCCCAGGACAACATTTTTTGAAACACCTTGTAGTCTTCGCACATAGAATATTATCATAAATGGTGATCAGAAAGGTTTAAACACTCTTGTTACCTGAATTAGGTAGTGTTAAACGAATCCTTCAAGTTGGGCGAAGTTTGTACATTAATGTATTTCAACCTTCTTTCCGACAGATGTAAGTAGGCCAAGGAGACTAGTAACAAGATGAGGAAGGTCTGTGTTCTTAGATAATCGACGCGGCCTATTGTAGAGTGGAGTTAAGGCTCCATATCAACAACCTGCAGGCTGCAGCTGAAATTTTAACTGACATTCAGGTGTCCATGCCTACAGATACGCGTAGAAAATGAAGTGTGTCACAGATCCAAAGTGTGGTATTTCTGTAAGAAATAGATTTTAGGTTTCAGCGGAACTAGGAATTGGTGATTGGGGAAATTTAGCTTGTAATACTTACCTTAATCTCAATTTAATTAATTACCATGTTGTCGTCGATCTTCGGTATTGTCAATCTCAGCCCAGTCTATCGTCGTATCTGGAAATATGAATACACTCAAAGGAACTATAGTTCAATGGGAAATATATACGCTATCTCATTAGATAAGTAATGAGCTGCTGCTGGAGCAAGATACTGTTGATTCTGTCCAATGGATGTATTGATGATCGACTGACGTTTCCATGATGGGTACTGGAGACTGAAATAGCACTTCGTTGCTCAGGACCTAAAAGTATTGACCTTGCGTGAGGAAATTTATTAGATTTGATAATACCTAGAATGCAAAGTTATTGCATATGCGGATGCCGTTGCCATAGCTGTTACAGGTAAGTTTTCGGACGTCCTCAGCGGGTTGCTGCAAGATGCCCTATCCATTCTAAGAGAGTGGGCAAATCTCTATGGCGTTGGAATTTACCCGGTTAAAACGGAGCTTGTGCTCTTCACTAGAAGACACATGATCCCTCCTATCGAACCTCCCACAGTGGAGGGTATTAAATTGGTCTTCACCGACAAAGCCAAATGCCTCGTTCTCATTTTAGACAGGAAGCTTAGTTGTAGGCCCAATATTGAAGAATGGGTGAACAAAGCTACTGGTGCACTCTACTCGTGCAGGAAGGCCATATATATACTCCGGGGAATAGAGTCTGAAAAGGTAACCTTACCTTGCAAAAGGTTCAGTAGTTCTAATTTTTTGATATGTTATATAGACCAGTCCCGTAGTCAAGAATCCAAGTTTCTGACCTCCCACTCCCTGTGCGTTCCCTGTGGCACCCCTAAAACCGACAAATTTCCGGTCATTTTTAACTTTATTGCACATATCTTTTTAATTGTGAATCCTAGCGGAAAAGTTCCTACCAGAAAGTTATAGAGTATCAAATTTCCAATAAGTTTGGTGGACAAAGTTTTTCCGTGAAGCTACTATCTTAAGAGATACGAGCTGTCAAAATTGCACATTTTTTACAAAAACTATACGTTTTTGATTGTTTTGTCGGTATGCGTAAGGGTACAAAATCGTCCCTGTATACAGCATTTTCACCATTACCACAACCAACCGAACTTCTACCCAATCGAACTGCAGTCGTAGAAGGTGGATTCCTTCTCCACAAGGTCATATGGAATAGGATTGACAGTTTCAATGAAATTTGCAAAAGGTATGTGAAATTCATTCGTGATCATTACGGAGCAAACGTTATGGTAATTTTTGGTGGTTATCCCCTGGATCCTGAGATGAGAGGTACAAGGTTCAGAAGGTGGAATGTGAACGCATCAATTGATGTAATTTTTGATGGAACAACAATCAATCAAGTGCCAAAGGAAAAGTTCCTAGCGAACGAAAACAACAAACTTCGCTTTATTTCACTCCTGAAGGAGACACTCAATCAAAACAATATAAATGTGAAGCAAGCAATTAAAGATGCTGATGTACTTATTGTAACATCTGCAATAAGCCTTGCTGCAGAGTATGATGCTGTGAAGACCATCGGGGAGGACGTTGATTTGCTTGTTCTCATGACTTCTTTGGCTCAAGATTTCCCCATTTAATTCCGAAAGCCTGGAAGATGTGGTTCCCCTGACATTTTATTTATCACAGCATCCTATAAGTACGCAGCATCGCAAAATCTGCTTGTTCTTCACGCTTTGAGTGGGTGCGACACCACGTCCTCCCTGTTTAGAATTGGTAAAACCAAGTTTTGTACTTTGTTTGAAAACAAACCAACCCTGCATGAATTTGCAAATATCTTCTTCATCCTAACGCCAGTGTTTCGGCCATTTTTGAAGCAGGAGAGCGTATATTTCTTGCTCTATATGGGGGTGACACAACAAAAACATTAGAAGCTTTGCGATATCAACTATTCTCGAAGTCTGCTAAAGGTAACAAGTTGAATCTTTCAGAGATACCACCGACTCAGGATGCAGCTATGTACCACATCTTTCGGACTTATCACCAAGTTCAGACATGGCAGAGCCAAATTAAAAACCCTCTGGACTGGGGATGGAGAAGGGGCAGCCAAAGACTTGCTCCTATCAAAACCACCAGAGATCCAGCTCCACAATCTATCCTGAATGAAATGCATTTCATCTAAGTGCAAAAAAGGCTGCACTAAGGCCTGTAGTTGCAGAAAGAGCGGTCTAAGTTGCTCCGTAATTTGCAAAAACTGTTGTGGACAAAGCTGTAGCAACAAAGCGGACATAATAATTAATGATTATGAAGATGATCCGACTGAACTACTTGTTGAAGAAGTCAACGAGGAACAAGCTGAGACTTCAAAACCCCACAGAAATAAGCGGATGAAAATATAAGTTTCCCTAATTATTGCTTAATTGAAACTATACAATAATAATACAGATATTATTAAATACTATTCAAGATAACTTTCTCTATGAAAACGTGCCGTTTTCGGTATAATAGAACAGAAAAAAACAACAAAACCATCGAAAACGTATAGTTTTTACAAAAAAATGTGCAACTTTGACAGCTCGTAATTCTTAAGATAACAGCTTGACAGAAATTTGGTGCTCTATAACTTTCTGGTAGAAAGTTTTTTGCTAGGATTCAAAATTAAAAAGATATGTGCAATAAAGTGAAAAATAGTCGGAAATTTGTCGGTTTTAGGGGTGCCACAGGGAACGCACAGGGGGTGGAAGGTCAGAAACTTGGATTCTTAACTACGGGACCGGCTTATATAACATATCAAAAAATTAGAACTACTGAACCTTTTGCAAGGCAGTATGCCTTTATTCCCCGGGCTAATAAGAACTGGGGCAACCGAAAGTTGTATATTGGTTATATACAGCTATCGTACGTCCTATACTACTCTACGGTATAGGCGTGTGGTGGACGGCATTTAGAGTAGCGGCTTATTATAATCTGCTGGGAAAGGTACAAAGGCTAGCTTGCCACAACGGGGGCTTTTAGAACTACTCCGTCAGCCGGACTAGATGAGATGCTCGGGTTGCTGCCATTTTCGTCGAAAAGCAGGCGGCAAACACGGCTTTACGCCTTCATGAAACTGGTCAGTGGCGTACGCTGAAAAGTGGACACTCAGCTGTACTAGGCAACTTGGATCTCCACATAGAGACTGACTACACTACTCCAAAACACGCTTTTGGTAGGAACCACACCAGTCTGATTCCGCCAAGGAGTCCATGGGATGACAATACGCCCCTGATCACAGAATCCATGGTCATCTACACGGATGGGTCTAAGACCGAAATAGGGATCGGCGTTGGTGTTTACTCGGAGAGACTGGTAATTAACTTGTCTTTTCGGTTTCCAGATTTCTCTAGTGTCCTGCAGGCGGAGATTACAGCGATCTTAGAGGCTCTGACCTGGCTGGGGAATCATGTTGTTGCTGCGAGATACATTACTATTTAACATGCAGTCAGGCTGCAATTCGATCACTTGAATCTGTCCTGATGACTACATCGAAAACTGTTGAGAACTGTCGCTCAGTTCTCAAGGAGATGGTTGGCTTTTCTATATTACCCTCTGTTGGATACCGAACCATAGTGGCTTTGTGGGCACCTGCAGGGCGGATGAGATGGCTCGTGAAGGAACAATGTGTGTTGTTGAAGTGGATCGCGAAGACATTAAAATGCCAATCGCAATGTAGAAATTGGCAATTAAAGCCGCTACGGTGAACCGAGCAAACACAAGATGGCTAAAGGGAAACACAAATCAAACGACAAGGATGATTTGGCTGAAGCTTGACCCTAGACGCTCTGCCACGATCCTGTCATTAAACAGGAAAAACATTGGCTGGGTTATGGGGGTTATTACATGGCTTTGTCTTATCGGTGAGTTCGCCTGGAGGCTTCTGTATTCTTCACAATGACTATTAGTTGTGAGGATGTGGATGAGGAGGAGAACGTTTTTCACCTTCGGTGCCACTGTCCGGTTTTGACTGTGAGGCGGAGGAAATTTCAGTGTTCTTGTTTTTTCCAGGATCTGGACGACCTTAATGATATAAGTATAATACAGCTCAATCGCTGTATCGCCAGTACAGGCTGCTTTTGATATCTACGTTAATAAGGCGTTCTTGGTGGTATCACAACGGACCCAATTGTGGTCTATGTGTGCTGTGAGATTTTAAGGCAGCCCCTTTGCCTAACCTGACCATACCAAGAGTGTGGCTTCGGCGCACGGCGTCTTCATGTATCGCCTTCGATTCCAAACTGACATCTTGGGTGTGGACCCTCGGTTTGACTAATGGGTCTGGTCAGACCTTTTTCACTTTAAAAGAAAAAAAAAATAACTGGCGCAACAGTCCAATTTAAACCACGGCCTCGAGATGAGTTAGCATCACCCCATTTTCTAGATCGTGACGGTTTTTGTCCAGAGGTATGTGATCAGCAACACGCTCAACCGAGTTATTTACCCCATAATGGGTACTCATTTAACAGCTGAGTGGGCTCATAGTCCGACACGTAAATCCCCGGAATCGAACCGGGGCCCAGTGCGTTGAAGGCGAACGTGCTAACCGTTGCGCCATCCGGACTACCGGACTACTTTAAACTTGCTGTAAAAAGACAACCAATTTAAGTTAGCGCCACACCCTTTCGTGACTTTGCCCAAAAATTTGTTAGCAACCGATTCCCACAGAAAGAGCTTGAAAAGGGATCCTGCCAAAGTAGTTATAAGGATATTCTGCTTTACACATCACATGGTTCTGGCCAGACCTTTATGTATTTTATATGGAAAAACTACATTTTCTACATTTCAACCTACTCTTTTGGAATGAGATAGTTGAGCACTTATGGTGCATTTGGAACTTTGAAATTAGTAGTAAAACTTGTTCCGATTTCACTGTTCCTATGAGAGGTATATGAAATAGTGAGCCAATTCCAACCAAATTTAGGTACATGATTTAGCAGTCAATAGAATGTAATAATATAAAATTTCGTAAAGATATCTTCAGAAATAGAAAGGTTTTCCTAACAAAAACCTGCTTTTAAAACGGTCGTTCCTATGACAGCTATATGACGTAGTGGTCCGATTCCATTGGTTCCGACATATTTACAGCGTACAATAGCATAGAATAGATACGTCATACATTGCGGAAGAGTGATAACTGTATTGCTTTGCATGCCATGAAATGGAACACCATTTCCAACCAAGGCCGACCAAGAGGGGGTCCTCGAATCTCATGGCGTCGATCTGTGGCAAAGGAGTGTCAGGCACTGGGTATTTTTTTTTTTGGAGAGTTGCGCCCCATTGCCCAGAACAGAGTACAATGGCGCGCAGGAATAGTTGACGCGCTATGCCCCACTAGGGGTTAAGGCAAAGTAGTATCATACTGACCAAGAATATATGTATACAGTTTATATGGTCAGAGATGCTTCCTTCTGTGCGTTGCAAACTTCATGACAAAGTTAATATACCCTATCATATCCGTGAAGGGTATAACCGGCTGCAACTGGTAGACTACGTCAACATAATGTAATGCGTTACCAACCTGGGCCAGTCGAAAGAAACTCTGTTCCCATCGCAGTCGACAAATTTTTTTCCCAAACATAGCGACTATCATTATAACGGAAAGAAACCGATATGGCAGGCAATCAGTACAAAATTGGAATACAAATAATGCCAACAAGAACCCTAAAACGTGGACAAACTTCACCGAACATGAGTTAGAAGAATTTATCGGCATATTGTTGGCTGCAGGGGTAACCCATAATGTATGCAAAAGGCTAGCTTTTTATGGAAAACATAATTTTCCCATCTTCAGAGCCGCCATGACGTTTCGTCGATTTCTTTAACTTAGTCGGTTTATCAGATTCGACAACGGACAAACTCGTGCTGAGCGACAGAAATTTTACATCTGAAGGTCGACTTCACCAAGTGATGATCTGAGTCGCAGTCATCTATCACACTAGACGCCCATCTCTTGCAAATGAGGACCTGATCAATTTGGTTGACGGTATGTGCATCTGGAGATTTCCAGGTCTGCATCTGAATGCGCCGATGCTGGGAACACGTAAAGTTTATGACTAGATTCCTACCGCAGGCGAAGCCGATAAGTCGCTGACCGCTGTCGTTACATTTTCAAGGGGACTGTGGCCTCCATTAGACCGCCGGTGACAACTTTCATTTCCGACTTTCGCATTAAAGTCTTTCAGCAGTTTGACGTCGTTAGTTGGAAGTGAGTCGAAGAGAGTCTCAAGGCGAGCGTAGAACTCGTCTTTTACTGCGTCTTCTTTAACTTCAGTGGAGCGTGCACATTGATGAGAGATTGAAGAATCGAATCTTAATGCGAATCGCCCACAGCCATTAATTTATGGGTTTGAAGTCAGTAATGTGCGGCTTGAGGTGATTGTTTACTATAAATTCTAGTCCAAACTCCAGTCAGTTGTAAAAATAGTGTGCGATTTCTTGTCATTGATTTGTCAAAACACGGCACGTTTCATACACCTGAGACACGCCACAAGAACTGTTATATCAACACAGACCGTGCGTAATCGTTACAGGTAAAGTGGCCCGCTTTTTCGAAATCCAGTAAAATTGCCGCGAGTAAGAAGAAAGCACAAAATCGCCCGACATCGGTTTGCCAGGAACCACTGCAATTGGAGTATGCAGCATTGGGGGAGATATTTCTTCTCCGATGAATCAAGATTTTGTCTATGCGGAAACGATGGTCTAACCAGAGTCTGGAGAAGACGAAACGAACGTTTCCTAACCTGTGCCCTTCAACCCACATCACCTTTTGGCTGCGAATCAATTATGATGTGGGGCGCTATTTCCTTAAACGACAAAAGCGATTTAGTTGTCATCGCTAACGGCAATTTGACAACTAAGCGATACATCGACAAAGTGCTAAGACTTCACATACTGGTAGAGTACATGTTGGTGTACGTACAGGACTTCATTTTTATGCTAGATGGAGCCCACCCCCATACTTCAAACGTTTGAGTTTCTCACGGCCAATATAGTCGACCTTCTTAACTGGCCAGCGTGCAGCACAGACTTAAATCCCATTGAGTATTTATTGGACTAGCTGGGGCAACGCGTCAGCGCCCGTACAAGCCCACAGAGCTGGAACAATCCCTAAAGGACGAATGGGCGAAAATTACCCTGGATGATATCAGGCGTCAGAAAACTGTTTGCTGGAAATAGATCTTGCTGATTGTTGTTGTAGTTGCGATCTCTTTAAAACCCTACTCTCAAGCGAAGATCCTGGTTCACCGACGAATAAATTTAAAATCGCTTGTCCATGTCGACTACGGCTTGAATGACGACACTGTATTTTCGATTCCGATCAAAATAGTCCGCTTTCGGGGAAATTGGTATCCTGATTGTCCCATGTGTGCAATCAATCGCGCCTATCACTCCCGGCATTCGACATTGGAATAAAAATTTTGTTTGACATCCTCTCACAGGTTCATCATTAATCGATAGAATATATCGCGTTACTCGTCGGGCAACCATCCAAGCTAGCGGCTCCGAACAGGTTGCCCAATTGTCGGAACGTGATTGTACTAGGAACGTCCCATGTCCCAAAGGCACGTATAAATCTCCTTTTCAGGACCCACTCATTCTCACCTTCAGTGATAGGCCGACGGAATAAACTGTGATGATTGATTATTGATTTGTAAATAGTCTAATGAATACGACGTGTTACTTAGTTTAAAACGTATATTTACCAATTAGCCACTGTGCATTAATCATGTACAAACGAAAGTAAATCGCTAATTGGCTCGTGTATGTCAATAATTTCTTGCAACTTACACATTCGCGGAATAATTTGATGTTAACGAACACAGACTCATATGCAACTGTCACTTTCCCAAAGTAATTTGACATCAAGGTAGCCAACATGGACTTCTCAAATTTAACCTGAAAAATTGACCTGAACAGTTATTTTTCTATACCGAATCAGCCCATACTGTTGTACAAAAAATCTATTTAAAAGACGCACTGGTGTGAAGCAGGGCGATGAACTGGCGCCGCCGTCCTTCTTCCTAACACTGGAATACGCTATTCGGGCAATGAATATAGACAACACCGCCGCACATCAAGTTGACATAATTAGCAGCGTAGGCCGACGATATCAACATCATGTCCCGAAGATTAGCCGACGCAGAAGAACTTTTGCATACGCTCGACAATGCTGCAAAAGAAGTTTGACTACGTATCAACGAAGGTAAAACTAAAATAATGATGCAATTGTGAACAAGGACGCTAGCGCAATCGAGCATCAGTGGGGGAACCTCAGCATCGAGCTCGTAAACAACTTCATATACCTGTGTTGCAACTTGCCAAAGGGCGTCAACGAAACTGATGAAATCAAGCGACAGATACAGTTAGCTAATCAGACTTTTTTTTTCGGTTCTCCCCATAATAAAATCGAAGCATGTGCATAGAAATACGAAGCTCCGCGTATACAAAACCATCATACGGCCAATGCTAGACTATGGCTACGAAACCTGGACCCTAACTCAAGCCTCCGGAAAAATGCTAGACATATTGGAATGCAAGGCTCTGCGGTGAATTTTCGAGGCCGTTCGCTATCTAGATGGATGGCGCATCCGGTATAACCATGAGTTATATGAACTGTAGGATGAGCTGGAAGTTTCGGAAAATCGTCAAACTACAACGACTTCAATGGGCAGTAATGGACGATGATCGCATGCCAAGAGAATAGTGAACGGACGACGAGTCAACGGAGCGAGACTGCGAGGACGACCAAGAGCTCGTTGGGAGAGCTCAGTTAATGTGGACGCCGCGCAACTACTGGGCTTCCGAGATTGGAGTGTGACCGTGATAATTGGAGGACAACGATCCAGGAAGCAAAGGCCCGATGTCGGGTTGTCGCGCCACTATGATGATGATGTTGTACAAAACAAACAAGCCTAGTGAAAACTACATCTTTCTTGAGATCTTCTAGGGAAACTGAACTATAGTAGGAGGAACTACCTTGACGAGCCAGCAAAACTGGGTAAGTAATTTTTAAAAATAGTGGTGACAAATATATCTCTGATCGAAATTCACTAATTGCTGATGGTTGTTAGGCCCACCCAATAGTTCGTAGTCTCTATGATTACATAATAAAATCGTTTCCATAACTGCTCTCAGAAGAAGGAAAAATATCAAACATTTTATCGTACAGTGTCACCATCAGATTTATTTGGCTTGTTGTACACTAAACAAAATTGAGGAAACAGATCAAGTATAAAGTAGATAGGTAGATGGGCTGCTGTGACAAAACACGCTCACCTAGCTCAAATAGGTCCGTTGTGATACCACTAACACACATCCTCTCTCAATATTTCTGATAGTTTAGAACCATCCAGAGCGAACAGAGTTTTCCAACATCCGCGCTTTCTAGCTCTTCCAAGTCAGTGAAGAAGTAGGATCCAAGTAACGACCTCCTTCTAACTGCAAAAGCTGGACAGGAGCAGAGAAGGTGGAAACTACTTTCCTCCTCGTTCACGTCCCCACAGCTCCTGCAAAAGTCATTGTAGGGAAACCGAAGTCTCCTGGCATGTTCCCCAATGAGACAATGCCCAGTGATAACACCCACCACCGAGCTAATATGCCTTCTGTTTAGCGACAGTAAATTTTCAGATCGGGTGGCGTCCAGTATGGGCCACAGCGATCGAGTTGTGCGGCAGGTATTGCCATCAATCCATCTTGCATTGGCTTTGTTAATCGCCTCAGATTTGACAATCAGTTTGCAGGAAGCAAGGGGAGGATAGATATCACCATATAGTTGGGGTTCCCCATTCAAACAGCCCAGTCTGGCAAGCTCATCAGCCTGACAGTTACCTTCCAGGCCACTGTGGCCAGGGACCCAGCACAGGACAATGTTAAAATAGCTCCCCAATTCAGAGAGGAATGATCGACAATAATCCACAGTCTTAGATGTACACAAGACTGAATCCAGCGATCTGATTGCAGCCTGGCTGTCCGTATAGATGACAATGTCTCTACCAGCTATAACATGTCGTCCTAAAAAGATAAGAGCTTCCGAAATCGCCGTGATCTCCGCCTGCAAGACACTACAGTGAGATGGTAGGCTTAGATTTAACCTGTCGCAATAGACACCCGCTCCTAACCCTCTGTCTGTTTTGGATAGAGTCGATAGAGTCAGCAATTGGAAACTCGCTTTCCTTCCACTGATCCCGACTTGGGATGACGGATGTGAAGTTCTCCCTGAACAGATGTTTAGGAGCGGAATAGTCAGTTGCTGTAGGAATATCCAAACTATTTAAAATCGATGAGTGGCCGAAGGCAGACGAGATCCACAGTCCCGTTTCAGGAAGGCGTATGGCAGTGATTTCAGCAGTTTGTTCGCCCATGATATCCAGAGGAAGCAGGTTGAGCAGCACGTCCAAGGCTGCAGACGGAGTTGACCTCAGTGCTCCGCTAATAAGGACGCAGGCTAGTCTTTGGACCTTGCTAAGCAGGCTGCAATTGGCTGCAATATGAAGGGCTTTCCACCAAACCACAATACCATAAATAAGTATGGGGCGTACAACAGAAATGTAAAGCCAGTGTACAACATTTGGTTGCAGACCCCAGCTTCTACCTATGGCTCTCCCGCAGGAGTACATAGCAATAGTAGCCTTTTCCACTAGTTTCTGATTATTTGGTTTCCAACCCAACCTTTTGTCGAGAATGAGCCCGAGAAATTTTGCCGTTTCCGAAAAAAACTAATCTAGTCCCTCCCAACTGTGGGGGCACAATAGAAGGTACCTTGTACCTCTTAGTAAAAAGAACAAGTTCATTCTTACTCGGATTAACCTTAAAGCCACAGGAATTGGCCCAATTTGTAAGTAGAGAGAGGGCATTCTGAAGCACCTCACTGAGAACGCTTGGGAACTTAACCGAAATAGCAATGGCAACATCATCCGCATAGGCTATCACCCTGCAACCCAGTCTTTCTAAGCCAAGAAGCAGCGAGTTAACCACTAAGTTCCAAAGAAGTGGGGATAAGACGCCACCTTGCGGAGTGCCCCGAATTACTCGTCTATGTTCCGACGATGAGCCCAGGCTAGTGTGAACAACCCTCGATGTCAATAGAAGGTTGACAAGTTCGCAGAGTGACTTGCTCACATGCAACCCAGAAAGCGCGTTGATCATACGGATAGCTTCGGGTTTGACGTAGTTAAATGCGCCCTCAATGTCCAGGAACACGACCATGGTATATTCCTTGTAGTTAAGAGATTTCTCGATGTAGCCTACTAAAGAGTGCAAAGCTGAATCCACCGATCTACCTTTGCAGTAGGCATGTTGGGATGTAGATAAGAGCCGCGATGGAATACTACTCCGTAGATAAAAATTAATCAGCCTCTCAAACATCTTCAGCAGATTAGATGACAGGCTAATAGGTCTAAAGTCATTGGGGCGTGCGTGCGAGCTTTTACCCGCTTTCGGGAAAAAAGTCACGTTCACTTCAGTCCATATACGTGGGATATAGACCAGCTCCAAACATGCCCTGAAAATGGCTTCGATCCACAGGGATATAATATCAGATGTGTGTTGCAAATCGGCCGGAATAATGCCACCACGTCCAGGCGAGTTGAATGCATCAAAGTTCGAATAGCCGATAAAAATTTTTCACTGGAAATAATAGAGGCACAATCACAAGGAGCAGTCACTTCTGAAGTAGTGCCAGTGAATGGAAAATTAGCTGAGCTATCTGGGAAGTGGGTATCCAATAAAAGACGAATAGTCTCCGAACTAGTGATGGTCCATGAACCATCATGTATAATCAAGTATAAAGTAAGTAAATATAAACTTCTTATCTTTCTAACTTCTTTACTTTCATCATTTAAACAGTGTGTAACTATTAAAACTCAAGTTTCGCTCTGGCCACTTAATTCTAATGTTATACCATAACTTTTTACACCCATCCTCAAGTCTAAATTTCAATTAACTCAATTGAAGAGACGAGGAAAATAAAAATAATAGCATTATCATCGTCTCATATCATCACCTGTTCTAGCCTCATCTTTTCAATGGAGGCGAGCAGCTATTAAGGAAACTCATCGTATGGATTAACAATGAAAAACGCCTCTCCATTGTCGACATAACAGCCGACCATCCCCAAACATTTTAAAGTAGGATCAGTTTCATTGAATAATAGTCCTGTTATTTTTGTCTTATTTTTTTTATCGTCCTTAAATTGGGAAGTAGAAGGAACTTAATCCGGCTAAAGCTGCCATTATAAGCTTTAAAATTATTCCCAAATGATATAGGTTGAGAGCCGACAGCGAATGGGATGCCGGAATACCACGATACCATCTCTTCCTGGTCATGCGGTGATATATTGCCTTGTTATGAGATAACTTTCATATATTGTGTTTATAATGCTGCCGCACTGTACGGCCTGGCACTGTGATCCACCTACACCAGGCCTTCTCACGCCTTCCGAGCGCTCCTACTGTTGTACGTATCTCCTGAAAGTCATTGAAACCATTATATATAGTACAATAGACCTCAAAAAGCCTAAAGTGTAAAGGTCTCGGCCATTTATTATCGCATTTACAAACGTAAATCAAGGATATAAATGGATTGGAATTAATTAATGGTAATGTGCTGAAAGCTTCATTGTCGTTGCACAGTATAGTAGTCGCGTTTTCCATTAGATGAGGACTCTCTATCTGTGGCACGATATCCAGATGAGTTCTCACAGTACCTTGAAGGGATCTGCATCGTACTCCTTGGCTGGAGAGAATCAAGTAATGTGTCACTAAGTGGTTTGGAAATTGAACACACTAACTTAGTTTTAGATTGCAATGAGGGGACGGATGTGATAGTGCGGTCATTAACAGATGCCTTCTTACTTCCATTAGACGAACGTAGTCTTCACCTGTTTGTAATCAATTTTAAAACTCACATGAATTGGCAGACACTTCAATACAAATTGTACATACTCGTATATAAATAAACCTTATCTTCAGTAACCTTTATTGGGTATAGCTAAAATTTTAATAACGGTCAATTCGACTTTTATCAATAATTTCTAAAACGAACGAAGTACAGTGCACAGTTTTCAGATTTTAACGAATCACAACCCTAGCCATCCCATTGAAGCATTTGAAATTCACCCTTCCATTCCCAGAGTCACCCCATGGCCTTTAGTTTCAACAACAACAGGACACCAAGGCGTAGCTGGATTTTAATTTTATAGATAAGCGCGTCGGTTCATCTTCCGTGAAATTGCCTTCATAGCCGTCCACAAATATTTAGATTCTTTGCTCGTGGATGGAATTTCGTCTGAAAAGTAGTCAATGGTGGACGGACTACTATATAAATTTCCCCGGGACAGGGGTGTTTTGCTATTTTCTTGAATACTCTACAACTTGTGGCATTTTAGTGATATTTAAATGGATAATGAGTAGCGCAACAGTGTAGCCAGAACGGAAGCTCAGCCGACCTCTTAAGTCGATAGCCAGGATGTAGGAACTGGAACGTATAAAATTAAGAACGAAAAGCAGCATTCCTAAGCAATGCTGCCGGCGGTATGGGGAAACTTCACCCACTCCTACGACGATAATCTGCATAATTTATGTTAATGTATTTAAGTTCTATATTTCTTTTGCCTCGAATGCCCGACATGACGGTGGCCGGAGGGCCAGGGATGAAAAGCCGAGTACGCATCTTATCGCGACTAAGGATCGGTTTGCATTCCGAATGATGTAGTTGCAAGCCCCAAGGATCCGAAAAGACGCTATAGTAAGTCACATCCCATCCTGGGAACATTATAAGAATTTCGTGAAGAGAATACTAATTGCAGTGGAACGGAGCAAATTAGTAAAAAGGCTTAACTAACTGTCAACAGCGCGGCAGCATTTTAAACGTTGAAATCTGCGACATTTGAAAGATTAAATTGATATTATTATGAGGCATCATTTAATTTTCCAAGCTCGTTTTCATCCTCTAATGTCATGCCATCCATTTCCCGGATTTGCTTGATTTCATTAACTTCCTTCGAGCTAACTGTAGCCTTTTCGCAGACCTATTTAAAATGATAAATGTTGTATAGTGATAGCTTTGCTTCTGAAAAGTAAGAATCCAGTTCATTTCAGTTTTAATTATTTATTTTGTGTCTATCATACTCGTATAATTGAACTTGTACTTAATGTTTCAGTAATAATATTATACAGGGTTACTGGTAATTGGACGTTATCCTAGCAACACGTTATGGTAGAGTTAAAATGCAACAAATCAAACCTACAAATTTTACACTTAAATTCGGTTATCGTTGGGATATTTATATTTTCAGGAATTTGTAAAAAAAACTGCACCTCATATTACTAAAAACACAGTGTCTGAAAAACTACGCTAGCTCACTCAAATGCTAATCACAGCTAAAGCTCTGCTCTAACACTTAAAATTTATTAGGTGAAAATTAGACAAACGGTTTAATTGTTATAGCTCTGTTAAATTAAAATTTTTATTTTGCTAAAAAAAAATATTTTTTTTTGTCACCTTTTTCATCAATTTTTGCATGCACGTGCATGTTTAAAAAATTAATTCCCTATTTTATTATGATCAAATCGTGTCAACATAATTTTTCCCAATTTTTAATTTCTAGCGTTTACAGCCCTGGGGAGCGAAAGACCTTTTCCATAGTCCCCCGCATGGGCGCCTCCTGGTAACGGCAGTGTATCGAATCGCTGACGGCCAATGTCTTAGCGATAAGACAGTTTGGAAAAAGGCAGATAGCTGTAGCCTGAATGGCTGACGAACACCTAAGCGTCTCAGGTCTATTAGGATGGAATGACTTGCGTAGTTGGACCTGCACCATAGTTGTGTGAACTCCAGCACGTTTATTAAACCATCTGAAGCAGCTATCTTCATGCTTCGCCAAATGCCAGATACTTTCAAATGAATTCAAATTTCAGGCTAACTCGATACATAATTGAAAACATTTGAATTTGTCCAGCTTCGGAGGCAAACCGATGAATGGAACCGCTATAGGATCGAAGACTTTTCGATTCCACTGGAATCGGAGACAAATGTTTTGCTGGGATTCTATGAAGTTTTTTATTTGCTTGTATGTGGTGGTGCTTGATCTGGTAGGACATAGCCGGTGTCAGTTGTCAGTTCGTTCTCAATAAATAAATTTTTCTGATTTTAGGGTTTTGTAATATAGTAAAAACCAAAACCTTATGAAATCGGTCAAATGTCTGTCTGTTCGTCTGTCTGTCTGTCTGTCCGTCTGTCCATGGAATATCTAACGAACAGCTGAAGCTACATACATGAAATTTTGTGGGAATGTGTAGAATTACTATAATTCGCCGGAGAAAGCGAATCGTCGTAATAGGCCAACCTTAAGGGGAGGTCCCATAGAGGGGAATCGGAGGTCGAAATTTTTTTTTCGTTTGGTACAGGCAAGTGGGGTACCGTACCGGTACCGTCGGGTAGATTCCATTTTTGGATTTTTTTTTTAAATTTGAAGAAACGGGAAAAGAGGGAGAGGGGAAAATATGTGATTTAAGTTTCATTGCAATCACATAATATTTAATAATAGTACATTCATTCAAATTTTGACATTTTGACACCATCCATACAAAAAATGCACATAACCGGCCTCTGCTACGTACTATGAGTACTGCATACCGGAATATTGTTTGTTGCTTTTCATTAAGTGAATTGAAGTTAACCATTTTTGAAAGGGTAAAGATTGGTGGGATAGGAGTGGGAGGGGAGAGAAGTGGAGGGGGCGGGTAGGAGGTAGGAAATGAAGATCAATATTTATTTTTTCATCTGGTATAGGCAAGTGGGGTATCATGAGAAAGGTACTACCAAGTGCATTCCATTTTTTGCGTCTTCATAAAATTTAAAGAAAGGGGAAAAGAGGTAGAGGCGAAAATATGAGATCATAATTTCTGCCAACCCCCCCTTACCATTTCGAGACCGTTAATATTTCCAAATTTCGTAATAATTACGTAATATTTAATAGTAGTACATTCACTTAAATTTGGTCATTTCGATATCATCCATACAAAAAATGCACATAACAGGTCTGTTGTACTACATACTAGTGCTATGAGTACAACATACTTGCATATTGTTTTTCGTAGAGCGAATTGGAGATTGGAGAGACCATTTTCAAAAGAGTAAAGATTGGTGGGAGAGGAGGGGAAAAGGGAAAGGGGGAAAGGAAAAAGAGGGGGGAGTATGCTGGTCGCTGACTCTGTTTACTATAATAATTCAAGCAATTTATTTTCAATATTTTTTACGCAAGCTTGCAATTTGCAATATCATCTTAACATGAATGGTTAAGCATCTCCAAGAGTAGGACAGTTCATCTCCTATTGGCAAGGGACACTACAAAACCCTCGGATTGCGGACGTAGCCCTCTATTTTCCGGTTTCATTTATTGTTGCCATAGCACCATCTATGTTCTGTCAGATCAAATAAATATGTGTGAGTGACAGCTGCTCGAAGCAATCTCGGTGTCAATCGAAAACGGCATTAATCTTAGCTAATATTTTGCACTTGTATTTGGAATGTGCGAACACTATATCGAATATCGCACCAGTGCACTGCGAGAGCTACTTCAAGGAGCATCTCGATATAACATCAACATCCCAGCAAGACATTTGTCTCCGATTCCAGTAGGATCGAAAGTCTTCGATTCCTTACCGGTTGCATTCATCGGTTTTGTAATGGACGGTTTGGTGGGCATCCGAAGATGCCCGTGGGGACGGAGCCTTAGGTAGCTTAACGACCGTGAAGGTCGGGCTGTGCCATCTGGCGAAGAAAAAGGCCCCTCAACGAGCTAAGCAGCGGCATATGCTTGCTGTAGCTCAGTTAGCGACGAGATGTGGGCGGGGTTTTCGCCGCTCGTTGCCCCTGACCTTTACGTATTAACAAAAATTCATAGGCCTGAGGAAGACAAAACAAATAGAGGAGGTAAAAATGGGGAATAAAAAAAAATAGTCGATAAGGATGGAATGGTTGGCGGACGGACCTGGGTCCGGATGTAATGGGACCCTCGGCCTCTGGTTTCGTACCACCAACAGATCACTACTCATCAGGTGCTGCTTCGATCTGTCGGTGGAAGCAGCACTACCACACCATAATATGGTTCGTTACAGGTGGTTCATTACAGTTTGTCTCCGATCCCAGTGGAATCGAAAAGTCTTCGATCCTATAGCGGTTCCATTCATCGGTTTGTCTCCTTCTTTTCTTCTTCTTCCTTGCCATTTCATACCACTCTGCGGTTTCGCGTTGCTCTGCCCGTGGTGTTGGCACTTCGCCCGTTCTGGCGGTATAATCTCAGCTTCCTTCTGCAGGCAGCTCGGTCTTGGATCGTTTCATCGCCGAGATTTATGCGTTGTTGTTGCTTCTTCATTTGATCGATCCACGTGTGTTTCCGTTTGCCTCGGGGTTTGGGTCCAGCAAATGGAACGTTCATTGATATTGCCTTCATAACTGGGTTCTCAGGTGGACGCCTTAGAACATGACAATACCAATCCATACGACGATCTTCGAGCTTTTCAGTGATCGGTTGCTCGACAAACAAGCTGCCTCGGATGTAGGTACTTTTGATGCGATCCTTTTTGGTCACACCGGCTGACATCCGTAGCATTTTCATTTCGGTCGCAGTCAGTTTACTCTCGTATGTCTTATACATAGTCCAGCATTCAGACCCATACATGAGTGCGGGACGTACGACCGTTTTGTACATCTTGCCTTTAAGCTTTCGTGGCATCTTCTTGTCGCAGAAGACTCCAGAGTTTTCTTGCCACTTCATCCAACCGACACTGGTGCGATGTTTGATGTCGTCATCGCAGTTAGCTTCTTTGTTGATCATCGAACCCAGGTATTTGAACCTTGTACAGGACTTCAGCTGCTCTCCTTTAATGTATAGGTAGATATCTGGTATCGGTCTCTCTGGATCTGGGAAAGGACAGCAAAGGTACTCAGTCTTTGCTATGCTGATCCTCAGTCCATGATCCTCCAGTATCTTACACCACTTGGTCAGTGCAGCCTGCAAAGCAGCGATGTCTTTGCTACCCAGAACAACGTCATCGGCGAAAAGAAGGGATATTTCCAGGCCATCAGAGATGAGTGTTAATAAATAGAACATGATGATGTTGAAGAGCAAGGGACTCAATACACTGCCTTGGTGAACTCCGACTGTAACCGGAAATTCTTCAGACTCCCCAGCTGTACATCTAACTTTAGTAGTTGCCCCATCATACATGTCTTGTATCATCTTTACATATGCCTCAGGGACCTCAAGTGCTCTTAGGGCCACCCATATCAGATCACGAGGAACTCTGTCGAAGGCTTTTTCCAAATCGATGAACACAAAGTGCAAGTCCGTCCGTGCATCACGGTGCTTTACCATCGTAACACGCATGCACTGGATAGCATCGACTGTGGACCGACCCTCCACAAAGCCGCATTGATTGTCATCCAACCGTACAATCTCTTTCAGTCGATTGCAGACAATTTGCTGGTAAGTCTTCAATGTGTGAGATGTTAACTTCATTGCCCTATAGTTGTTGAGCTTGCGTGAGTCACCCTTGTTCTTATAAAACGGGAGAAGAAAGCTCTTCCTGAAAGCGTCTGGCATCGGTTGCCCCCTTTTAATTTTGTTGAAAAGAATAGTGAGCCATCTAAGCCCGACATGATTCATCTTCAACCAAAATTCCAAGGGTATTTTGTCCGGTCCGGCTACCTTTCCACGTTTCATCTGCATCATTGCCTTCATCGCCTCCTCCACTGAAAAATCAGCGATATCAGTGGCGTTTGGCTCCGCAGTTTGAAAAGCTTCTGCGGAAATTCTTCGTTCAAAAGTTCTTCGAAGTACTCACGCATTCTGCTACAGATTGCTGAGTCTTCAACTAGTAGCACTCCTTGTGAGTCTTCAACGTACTTTGGCGCCTGAATCTCTCGAGCGTTTCTTCTCCTTTGGGCTGCGTCCTTATATATCCTGGCATTGTCTTTAGGTTTCTCTTGCAATGACGGTCTCTTATCTCCGAAGCTGGAAAAATTCAAATGTTATCGATTCTGGTAATCAATTAGCCTGAAATTTGAATTCATTTGAAAGTACATATCTGGCATTTGGCGACGCATGTTGTCATATATGAAATACGCAATATGTTGTTTTTTTTCTGTAAGCCTTTAATACAATCCGCTGTTAAATTAAAAGTGCCGTGAAATCAATACAAAAAGAGATTTCACGACACTTTTAGTTTCTGGACGAATTGAATATCAGACTTAAATAAATTCAACCCATTTATACAGACATCGATCCGAATTCGATCTCAATGTCGATTCCTCGTTGGCTACAGTCATCGGTCCTGAATCGATTCCAGTCATCGATCCTGATTCGATTCCACGTTGACTACAGTCATCGATCACAAGTCGATCCCAATATCGATTCTACGTTGACTCCGGTCATCGATTCTCCATCGACTACCGTCATCGATTTCGGATCGATTCCTGTCCTCATTTTCGGTATCGCAAAAGCGGCCATGCTCATACAGATGTCTCCGACGTGTCTTCGATAAAGTCATCGATTCCTTGGTAGACAGTCTTCGTTCCAGGATCGGTCAAGTGTCGATTCTTGTCTGACTGGGATACCGCACACTTCAAGAAACGAAATGGCTCGGTAGCGAGATACATGACTACAGATCGCACAACATCTTTAGCAGTGACCAGTGTCCAAACAGAATGGTATCGTAAATCGTAGTCGACGTCAAATTTAAACAGCTGGCAACGGATTTCAAACCCTTCAATAAGAGAATCTGTACGATTAGATCGAAATTTTTCAATGTTTGGCTAATTAATTGCCATTCCCCAACGGAGGAGAAAGAAATGCCATTAAGGGGGGAAACCACAGAAAAATCTTTTTTATTTCTGAAGAAGTCTTTACCAAATTTTATATTATTCAATCATATTCATTGCCATGGTTCCTAAATTTGGTTGAAATTGGCCCACTATTTCATATACCTCTCATAGGAATAGTGAAATCGGAACAAGTTTTACTACTAATTAATTTCAAAGTGGCAAATGCACCATAGTAGTGTGTAGTCCGGATGGCGCAACGGTTAGCACGTTCGCCTTCTACGCACTGGGCCCCGGTTCGATTCCTACTGAATGCGGTAGTTTTCGATGAAAAAAGGGGATTTACGTGTCGGACTATGAGCCCACTCAGCTGTTTAATGAGTACCCATTTATGGGGTAAATAGCTCGGTTGAGCGTGTTGCTGATCACACACCTCTGCACAAGACATACCGTTACGATCTAGAAAATGAGATGATACTAACTGATCCTCGAGGCCATGGTTCAAATTGGACTGTTGCGCCAGTTATTTATTTTTTTTATTTAAATGCACCATAAGTCACAGCCAAGGTATGCCATCTTTCTGGAAACTTCATAATTCCACGTTCGTAGAACTCCTGGTCTTTATCGGCAAAAACTAAACCAAGTGCAATTTCACAAAGTGAAAGTTTTACCATCCAAGGAGTTTTGCAAAGATAGCAGTAAATGGTAATCTGATGGAGCAAGGTCAGGGCTATATGGTGGATGTAACATAAATTCCCAACCAAGCTCCAATAATTGTTGGCGAGTAACCAAAGATATGTGGCCTAGCGTTGTCCTGATGAAAAATGCTACCTTTTCGGTCGGCCAAGCTTTTTTCATATGTTTTAAATGTTTCTCAATCGCTGTGTGTGACACATTCAACTTCTCTTCTCTCACGTACAGTTATGGTATCTATCAAATATAACGATCCGACTCGATTATTGCTTTGATAATTTGATCATCGTCAAGCTCATCTGATCGACCTGATTGTAATTCATCTTTAAGTGAAAAATTTCCGGAACGAAATTTTGACAAACCAATTCCGGCATTACCTTAAAGGCTTCTTCACCATCACACACATCACGTAACTTTTTAGCAGCTTGCGCTGCGTGCTTTCCTTTACGGAAATAAAAAGTAAAATCTGACGAATATGCTCCTTTTTGCACTCTTTATTAAACCTGGCCTCGTTTATGCCACGGAACTATCTTCCAGTATTCACTAATTTGAGCTAACTCACGACGATATAAACATGCCGTACTAGCAAGTTTTAGTACTAATTTTAGCTCCATTCGCCATGCAGAACTGGACTGAAAAAGTGGAACTAGATGGGGTTGCTGTCTTCGCTAATGGTGTTGTTGGCGAAAAGTCTATTTTATATGTTATTAAGGCCAGTACTCAGATCGCGTGGAAAGAAAAATGCCGTGAAATTCCATACAAAATCGCACAATTTTTCGCCGATGAAAACATACATGAAATTGTGTGGAAGGTAAAATTTCATTTCACGCGATCCGTGTACTATCTTGAGTGAAATGTCAAGTTTGTGGATTTCACGAGGATGAAATTTTTTCTCGTACCAAATGTAGGAGACAAATTTTCACTGACAGCTCAGCTGTCTCTGTCGGTGTCATTCAGGTTGTGTTGTGTTTTCCCGGTGTTATTTATAGTTGGGCGAGAGATTAGTAGACAAATTAATCGATGTTAGTGTTACTTGCGGTGCTAATATTTCGTTTCACCGCTACACAGATCGGGTGAAAAGTGAAAAAAAAATTATATATTCCACACAATCTTTTCCACGAAGGCCGGTACTTAGATCGCGTGGAATGAAAAGTGCCGTGAAATCGCATACAAAATCGCAAAATTTTTCCCTGATGAAAAGAGATGCGAAATTGTGTGGAAGCTAAATTTTAGTTCACGCGATCTATGTACTACCTTCAGTGAAATGTCAAGTTTGTGGATTTCCCGAGGATTAAATTTTTTCTCGTACAAAATGTACGAGAAAAATTTCCACTGAGAGCTCAGCTATCTTTGTCGGTGTCATTCAGGTTGTGTTGTGTTTTTCCGGAGTAGTTTATAGTTGGGCGATAGATCATCATCATCATCATCGTGGCGCGACAGCCCGACGTCGGGCCTTGGCCGCCTGGATCATTGTCCTCCAATTATCTCGGTCACGTGACCGCGTCCTCCAATTTTGGGAGCCCAGCAGCTGCGCGGCGTCCACACCTACTGAGCTCTCCCAACGAGATCTCGGTCGTCCTCGCAGTCTCGCTCCGTCGACTCGTTCTGCATTCATTACTCTCTTGGGCATGCGATCATCGTCCATTCTTTGTACATGCCCTGCCCATTGAAGTCGTTGTAGTTTGACGATTTTCGAGACTTGCAGCTCATCGTACATTTCATACAACTCATGGTTGTACCGGATGCGCCATCCATCTCGATCGCAAACAGCCCCGAAAATTCGCCGTAGAACCTTACGTTCGAAAGTGTCTAGCATGTTTTCGGAGGCTTGAGTTAGGGTCCATGCTTCGCAGCCATAGCATAGCACTGGTCGTATAATCGTTTTGTACACGCGGAGCTTCGTGTTTCTGTGCACATGCTTCGATTTCATTATGGGGAGAACCGAGAAAAAAAGGTCTTATTGGCTAACTGTATCCGTCGCTTGATTTCGTGAGTTTCGTTGGCGTCCCTTGACAAGTTGCAACCCAGGTAAATGAAGTTGTTCACGAACTCGATGTTGAGGTCCCCCACATTGATGCTTGGTTGTGCAGGTGTCCTTGTCACCGATTGCATCATTATTTTAGTTTTACCCTCGTTAATACGTAATCCGATTTCCTTTGCAGCGGTATCGAGCGTATGCAGAAGTTCTTCTGCGTCAGCCAATCTTCGGGACATGATGTTGATGGGCGATAGATAAGTAAACAAATTAGTCGTTTTAATGTTTGGCATGTTTCATTTCACAGGTACACAGATCGGGTGAAAAGTAAAAAAATGACATGTTCCACACGCTCTTTTCCTCGAGTTGTTGTCAGCCTAATATTTTGTTTACATACATATGTACATTCCGTAGGAACTATGTACCAAACTCACCTATAGCAAGATTAAAAGCTATTGGAAATCTGGAAATCTCAATCATACCACTGTCCATTGGTTTCGTCCACACGATGGATTTTACTCGTCAGGAGGTACCTTAATCCATCGGGGAGTTATCTTGACCAGGTCGGTGGGTGATATTCCGGCTTACATCAGAATACGCCACTGAGTATAACGACGACACTATATATAGCGCACATTATACGACACGGCGCGGCGTTATGGCGTATTCTGATGTAAGTCGGAATACCACGCACTGACCTGACCTGGTCGAGCTACCTCTCCGATGGATTACGGTAGCTCCTGACGAGTAAAATCCATCGTGTGGACGAATCCAGTAGACAGTGATCTGATTGGCCTAGTGCTGATAAATTTTTGGTGGTTGTGGATAGCCGAACCAACGAGGATTGATATTCTACAAGAGCGACAACTCCATAGAACTTTCCCCTCTACCAGTAGATTTGTATGTATTGACAAATATGTAGTACGGATATAAACTACACAGTATAGATACGCAAGAGAATCAGTGAATACAAATCTACCGGCGGAGGTTAAAGTTGTATGGAGTGAGCTTTCTTGTGCAGTCTATACAATTTCTCAATACATACAAATCTTCTGGCAGAGGCTAAAATTCTGTGTAGTGATCGCTCTTGTAAAATATCAATCCCCTTTGGCCGAACTAAATCATCATGGCTTAGTTTGGCAATGACCCACTCCACTTTAATTATTCTTAATAGGTGTAATACATATACTATTAGCATATGTCCCATACAAAACACGACCTTGCTACATCCGTATCGCGCAGTATCGTTTGGAAACGAAAGTATTCATCGGAAAATAAACGAAATAAGCTATGCATGGACAATATCGGTTTCAAATCGAAATAAGGCATGCGATAAAAACGAAAATAGCCATGCAGTGTCCAGAGCGAGCGAAGCGAGCGTTCATGTCTGTACGATACTGAGGGTTGTGACCCCCTAAGTGCGGAGTGAGCGTAGCGAGCGGAGCCCACACATGGGATTGTTGTACCCAGAGCGAGCGAAGGGAGCGTCCAAGTTTGTGCGAAACTGGAGGTTATTATCCCTTAAGCGCAGAGCGAGCGTAGCGAGCGGAGGCCATACAAGGGACTGTTGTAACCAGAGCGAGCAAAGCGAGCGTTCATGTTTGTGCGATACTGACGGTTGCGATCCCTTAAGCGCGGAGCGAACGAAGCCCACACAATTCACTATTAATTCACAACCCGCAGTATCGTACAAGTGTGCATGGATAATTTCGGTTTGGATCGAGCTGGGCTAGCTCCGATCCTAGGGCGTTGCGAACCCCCGCATGTAGCCCTAGGTCGCCCGTTTCACTCTTTTTGTACATGTAGCTGCAGCCGTTTCGTCCTAGCATATCTGCATCCAGCATTTTTTTTTTAGGCTATGCAAAATTTCAAACCGGAATAAGGTATGCGAAGGAAAGCAAAAATAGCCATGTACCTATACATACGAGTACTTACCTTCGTTTTAAACAAAATTAAGCATTGAAAGTGAAACCGAAAGAATCCATGCATAGCTACTTTCGGTTCCAACCGAAATTATCCATTAATGCCTTATTTCCAAATGGCTTATTTCATGGTGCCCGATATGAGAATCTGCGAATCTATTGATTCTGCACAAGACCAGACGTAATCTGACCTTTCTTTCTATCTACATATTTCACTTGCCCATATGCTGGAAGACGTGTATGGATGATCAGACAATTTGTTGCAATGATGGAAATATGTAATAGTAAATTCTTGACAACAATTCAAGTCCACCTAGTTCCCATACTATCAAAAAAGCAAGGATGAGCAGTTTACCCAGTTCCTACATTTTGTGAATTACTAGGCTAAGCTATTTGAAATTAAGTAACTTTTGCATATATAATTTAAGCATTTTTATAAACACAATCAGTCCTAAGTCAAAACTAGATTAGTAGCAATTGCCGTTGTTTTTATTTTTGACGATTTTATGCATGCAGACACCAGCTGCTAAGTGAAAACTTGAAATAATGGTAGGCAAATCTGCAGGACAATCTGCATAGATACATGCTAAAGTGCATGCTTTTCCTGTACCTTTTACTCACTGCGAATTACTACATGGCGAATCCACTGCCATGTCTCCATGGCAAAATACTCACAATACTTGGCGAGCCTACCAACAACGATGGTCTAACATTGGTAACATCCCTTACAAAGGCATTGGTTCAGTAGAGCCGAGCACACTCTTCATAACTTACTATGAGTACATAAGTTCCTATCCTTAACTATTCCAGGATGTTGAAGTAAATATGAATGTATGCATATAAAATAACAAACCAGTCTCCAATGTACCCATAAAATTCAGCAGACTATTGTATACCATATCAGCAACCACATAAATATTTGCATTTATTACCAATCATACACCATGGAATCAAATTATTTTCTAATTGCGTCATCAGTTTAGACTCACACCAGAAAAAAAATATTTAATTATTTCACTCATCCTTCTAAGAATCTTATCAAATGGTCAATAAATTGTTGACCCAAATTGAATTAAATATCACCACCCCCACATTTGCTCATGTGAGTACGAATACTGAAGATTCATATAAGTGTAACTGGGAACCAAACAAGTAGGAATTTAATTATAAGAAGTTCTTCAACACAAGTACAACACAAATTCATGGTTACACTTCACATTACTCCAGAACAGTTTGTACTAAAACGGGTCTTGATTAAGTTCTAGTATATCAGAGGTGTACAAACATCTTGACATTAAGAAGATGAACCGGTGGAAATTCAAGCATGACCTCCAATTCCACCGTCAGCAAATATACCCTGGCCAGCACAATAGAGCCAACCATCAGTTGACAACACATTTAATTAGATACCGGGATGAAGATTGCCGGGTTGGCTTCAGAGTACAGAAGCCGTCAACTTCCAAGTAACATTCATCGGCTCGATTATCTTAACGACACAGAGCATCTTGACACTGCGGAGAATGGGAAAAAGGTCAAACTACGTTGGTGCTCAAGGGATGTTGTAGCGATTAATATGCTCATGCATGGTTAATTGATATGTTAATTCTGTCTATTGTGATTCCTTCTAATCCCTTAAGAGAAACCGGGAAACCAATGAAATGTTCTGCAATAATAGCAGCACTTTCCAGACAGTGACAAAATAAATTTAATTGGGTGGTCCCTAAAGGATTTGGATTTCTAGTGCGGACTCTGATTAAATCGGGGGTATTGGTTGTGAACTGAATCAGCTCAGAAGTATTCGCCTTCAAATAATGCCTTCCCATACTTTCAGCTCGCCTATTCATGCATTGGAAAAGTGATTTGTCTTTGTCTTGGGCTCTATTTGATTCTAGGCATTATTCCGTTCCGGTTATTTTTCATCCTATTCGAGATTAAGAGGATACGATTATAGCTAGAAGTAGGTTTAAAGTATTAGGGTCGAAAAGCAACAAATAATAAATCAGGGTGACTAACGAAAAGGAGTTGTTTGGTGATTATCTTGGTACATATTTGGAAAGGAAAGTCCGAAATTTCCATTGACTTAAATCTTGACACATCTAAATGACTTCCCTCTTCCTAGACTAAAAGAAACAACCATGGTAAAAAGTTTACATACGAGTAATACAATATTATGTAATGAATCAAATTTGACGCGTGGCCGTATTTATCGCAAATATAATTGTTTTGATCTTTTCAAAATAAGTGTATTGGTGAAGAATTATTCAAAATTTTGAAAGTGACGGTTATGCGTACAATATAAAAACAGGAATGGAACGGCTTCATGCTGGCAGTCATTCAGTTTTACGAATGTCATTTTGACAAGAAGAACAAGAAGAAAAAGTGACTACCGTTTTTGAACGACTGACCGAAGTGGTTGTTTTTGAGTGAATCGAAAAGCGGCCCCTATTTTTGTGTCCTGGAGTACCCGCCCAAGGCCCTTAGAAATGTTGCGACAGTTTCGGAGGAGGTTTAGTGTTTGTGTCAAGGAAGCGCTTCGGGAGTTCAGTTTGGAGCCGACCGCCGAGAAGGAGATTATTGGTAGAATTTTTGTGTTCCGTGTCTTGCATTTACATACATACTACATACTTCATACTCTTCATAGATATGGACAAATAAACATGCATACACACCGGCGTTTCCCACTGCAGTCGTGTGAACGTTCATTTCCGATCGACACATAATATACCTGGTGGGTTGTGGTGATTAGCCAGCCATTTTGTTTCGAGATAGTGCGCCAGTGTTTGCCATACAAAATCATAAAATCGTAAAGTAACTATTGTACAATAGATATGGAACTTTATCCGATTTAAACTAAAGAGCGATGCCGATTGAGACACAAATAATCAAAGAAACGTCGCCTTTAGAGGAAAACGACAAAGCTTCGAAAAGCTCTTCAAATGATAACAGCCTATTACGTTTCTGTATGAGTAGAATGCTCGTTATTGGGTATTACCCCTTCGTGTACTCATGGAATTCAACATATATGGAACTAATGGGCAGGTACTCTTAATTCCAGTGGAGTCCTACTACTTGCTAACAATCTCTATTCTTTGATAAAACCGTACTGCAAATAATAAAAACCAGTCCGAAGCGTATATACCCTAGACTTGTACAGACCTAGTGGTGATATCAAAAGTACTAATTGGCAAAGTCCATATGCATTAAAAGTGAGTTTCCCTTATGGCCAGTTTATAGGGGAGGTTGATACACATTCAAGAGGATCTTGGCCATTCTAAAAATCAATTAACTAACCCATTCTACAAATATTGTATTTGTCGAATTTTTCAAGTCGCTAGCTTCATTCTTTCGAAAGTTATTGCTTATTTGAAGTCTCACTTGTAGGGGTTTCGTTTGGTGAATCTTGCGTATTTTTAATAACAACCAACTAGATCCCAGTACAAATATTTTACCAAAATTTCAAGTCACTAGCTTGATTTTATCCAAAGTTATCGCTCATTTGAAGTTTCACTTCTTGGGGTAGTAGAGGTTCCTTGGATCGGATCTTGCCCATCATTGCCACCAACCAATTAGATCACCCTACAAATATTTAAAAAAAAATGCCAGGTCTCTAGCTTCACTCTGTTGAAAGTTATCGCTTATTTGATGTTTCATTTGTAGGGGAAGCAGGGGTTTCATTGGTCGGATTTTACGTATTTTCAGTATTAGCCAACTGGATCCTACTACAAACAAAATTTGACCAAAATTTCAAGTCGCTAGCTTTGTTTTGTCGTAAGTTATCGCTTACTTGAAGTTTCATTTGCAGGGGAGGTAGAAGTTCCTTGGGTCGAATGCCCATTTTCAATGCCAACTAACAAGATTATACTACCATCGTTCTGCCAAATTTTCAACTCACTAGTGTTATTCTATCGAAAGTTATCGCAATTAAAGTAATATTTAATTTTTTCAATTTTGTAGGGGAGGTAGGCGTTCCTTTGATTTGATTATGCCCAACTCACTAAAACCCAAGCAGCTTCTCACTTCAGGCTTAAATGCCAAAAATCAGCTGTCTACGTCAATTGGTTCAAGAGTTATGGACAAAAAACCTGAAAAGTAGGGTAGTACGGGGCTCTTTGTAAAAAAAGTACCGTTAGTTTTCAACTGATCAACTTTATTTTTCCAGGAGAGTAGAAGATTACCCTCACGAGCAATCTACCAAGGCTAGAGCTTTTCATATTTATTTAATCGGGAGTTATAAGTACATTTAATTATTTTACATATGTAGGGAAGGTAGGCGTTCTCTTGGCCTGATCATGCCCATTAACAACAACCATAACATAACATAACAACCAAGTAGTTCATACTTCCAACATCTGATCAAAATTTCAAGGCTCTAGCTTCATTCTATCGAAAGTTATCGTGCGAACGGACAGACAGACAGACGGACAGACAGACAGACAGACGGACATGGCTAAATCGAATCAGGAGGTGACCCTGATCATTTATATGTATACATTGCTATACCTCCGGAGCCTCCTTTAAGGTGTTACATATTTGACAAAAACAATATACCCTATACTAAAAGTCTAGGGTATAAAAACGGAGGGGCGTATTTGTCCGGCCATTGGACGTTGCCGCTATGAGACCTTTTGGTAGGGTGAGTGTAGACGGCCTAGGTTCCGATGAGATTAGTATCTCAGACGCTTGTGCGAGGACACCTAAGCCGCTCGACACTCATTCTATCAATATCGTCCCATTTTGTGAATTCTCCATCCGCCTTTCTCTGTGTTGTCTTACCTTAGGCTTTTGAATTCTTTTGTCACACTCAAGAGCAGGGGCAATGAGCGGTGAAAGTTTATTATTATATATTATATTTAAGCACCCTTGCCAACATCAGTAGTAAGTCATAAGTCAGTGAAATAATATTTTGAAGTAGGGACACAAGAAATTACTTATTTTATATTTATCATAGTTGTCCTGGATTTTAAATAAATTGTTATTCGGAAAATATATCGCAGTCGATAAGAGCCATATTCATCGATTGCTTGTAGTTTCTCAAATAAGATACCAATCTGTTTAAGCTCATCTCTGACTGACCTATAATTAAAAAAAATTGAGCCTGCCAACTTTGATTTCTTCAGATAGATATTTTTTTTCAGAACCAATTCACTGATAGCTCTAGGCTCGAATCAAATGTATTGTTTCTTATTTCTACGATTGAGTAAGATTGACTTTAAGAGTCCTTTCACACCAAATAGTTTAGTCAGAAAAATATAACACACGGTGTTTTATCAGACCGCACACACAGCGATTACTAAATAGTTTAGGTTGCTGTATGGGCGGAGCGCGAAATGATTGGTTCAACGAAGAGTGCAAAAATTCACTTAACGCAAAAAACCAGGCCTGTAGACAATGGATTAAAAGAGCAACCAGAGCCAAAAGAGAAAAATATGACGAACTACGGCGAATATCGAGCCTTTGTACAAGGATGGAAATATCATCAGCGACACCGATGGCCTTTAACAAACGATGGATCTCTTATTTTGAAGTGCTCGCGTTGCGGTCAGTTAAACGAAATAAAGCACCGGGTGCTGACGAGATTCCAGCTGAACTGATAAAATTCGGTGGAACGGGCCTAATTAATGCCATACATCAATTACTCATGGGAGTATGGGTGGACGAGATTATCCCAGCCGATTGGCGCAGAAGCATCATCTGTCCATTTCACAAAAAAGGGAGATAAACTGCGGTGTGAGAATTACAGGGGCATGTCACTAGTCTGTATGTCCTATAAAATTTTGACGAAAATTCTGGAAAATAGAATAAAACCGTACGCAGAACGAATCATTGACGAATATTAAACCGTTTTCTGACCTGGTCGCTTCACAACCGATCAGCTCTTTACGGTCAAACTGATACTTCAGAAGTGCTGAGAATACATCGTAAACATATACTAAGTCCTTGTCGACTTTAAGCACGTGGTATAGTACAGCATCGTGCTACAATTTGGTATACCAGCAGAATTAGTGCGACTGACAAAGATGACGATGACCAACTTCGCCTCACAGGCCAGGATCCATAATAGGCTTACTGATCTATTTGAAATACGCACAGGTATGAAGCAGGACGATGGACTGGCACCGACGCTCTTCAACCTTGCACTGGAATGCGCTATGAATATGGGCAACAGTGAAACGCTAGTCATCAAGTCGACACAACTAGCAGCGTACGCCGCTATCCAGGTCAGAATCCGCCGTCGATAAATTACTGGGCTAAGCGCTAACCTGTATAGGGTAGCATTATTGTTGTATTGCGTGTTATTTCACTAACCTTTACAGGTTAAAAAAGCAAAAAAACGCGCCTTTTATTTACTTGGATTGCAACCTGTCAAAGGACACAAATGATATTGACGAAATCAAGCGACAGATACAGCTAGCTATTAAGACTTTTTTTTCGGTTCTCTCCATAGTGAAATCGAAGCATGTGCACAGAAACACGAAGCTCCGCGTGTACAAAACCATCATATGACGAGCGCTATGGTACGGCTGCGAAACATAGATCAGAGCCCAAGCCTCTGGAGACATGCTAGACACATTCAAAGTTAAAGTCCTGCGGCGAATTTCCGAGGCTGTTTGCAGTCGAATTGGATGGCGCATACGGTGCAAGCATGAAATGTATGAACCGAACGATGAGCTGGAAGTTTCGAAAATTGTCAAACTACAACGACTTCAATGGACAGGGCATGTACAACGAATGGATGATGATCGCATGCCAAAGACAGTAATGAACGGAAGACGAGTTGACGAAGCGAGACTGCGAGGACGACCAAGAGCTCGTTTGGAGCGCTCAGTATCTACGGACGACGAGCAATTACTGGTTTCAAGATTTTAGGACGCGGTCACGTGACCAAAATAATTGGAGGACAACGATCCAGGCGTCCAAGGTCCGACGTCGGGCTGTCGCGCCACAATTATGATGTTGATGAGGGTTCTGAGGCGAATGCACTTGAATACTGATGAAGGTCTTTTGAGTCTTAGTCAGGAAACCAAGGATACTGTTGGCAATACAGTGATATATAGGGGGGTCATGTGGTGAATAGACAAGTCTGCTGACTTTCTTTCAGAAAGACAGCACATTCTTCCACATGAATGGAAACAGATGCTAATCCTAGCAAATATCAGTAATTTCTGGTTCAGGGTGATGATGCCAATCCTCTGGACGTACTGGACTCAGATGATATAAATGACTTAACGAACATAAATGACCGAAAGGACATAATTGCCTCGAAGGAAACTCAAAGTCATGTCGAAGCCACATTTAGACTAGTATCCGTATGCACAAAAAGAGTAACTTCTGGAGACAACATTTTTCAAAACAAATGATAGACAACGTGAAAGCAAATGTACGTAAATGTATTTACATGAACCGTACCGACGAGTATGGCTCTTTTCTTTTTAGTATGTAGGAAGTATCTGCCGGCTTCATTCATTGGGCGAGTTCTTAAAAATAACCAGAATCATGGAATGTTAAACAACCAAAATCATGGCATGTTAAGCGCCATATACGTGGTATGGTGCTCGATGATCGTTGTCCGGAAAACTGGTTCCGTATCATATTAAAAATATTCCATTCGATCCCGCATTGTACAATGCAATGATCGATCTTCACCGAATTTGCCGCCTTGTCGACAGTCGCAGTCGGCACCCGCTGTGTTTCAAGTACACAGCGGGTGCCGACTGCCGCCGCAAGGCTGATATAGAAAAAAAAATAAAAATACATCGGCAGTCGAGCCCGTGACCAACTACTCACAAGTCGGACTCGCTAACCACTAAGCCAAGAAGTACCTGTCAAACTCTTTTCGCTTTGTGTAACATTATGTATAGGTACAATACAAATCTATGAGATTGTATAACAGTGACGCGAGCGCTTCTTCCTTCTGCGTGGCAGTACTGGTAAATTAAATTTTTTCGATTCACTACCCATCGATGTGTCGTCGCTATAAAAGGTACACTTTAAAATTAGCTTTTAGCATTTGTGACAATTGGTGTAGTTTTTTTTTTACATAAGGAAATCGATGGCAGGAGTAGATTGTCCCACCGTACGTGGAAGGAAGTGATTTTTGCTCCTACTGAAATGTCAATAAACAATAGGTAAAGTTACAGCTTTTAGCATTTTTAATATTTACCGTTGTTTTTTAACATAATTAACAATGTGATGATAAGCATTAACCCGCTGGAATGGACTCTGTCAGAAGCTAAATAGTCGTCATGCCGGTCAGGAATCTACAGCACCTGGATCGAATTCCCGTCGGGTCAAAGTTCTCTTTTTTTTTAACAAATACAATTTTGTTGCTTTTGCGTAAATTCATATCTAATGTAGTTTTTTTTTTTAATTATGGCCAAGTTTTAAATATTCATCATGTAATATTATATTTAATATTCGGTTATGACTTTTGCCTACAATGACAAAAATTTGTTTCTTGAATATGCCTACTTTCCTAGACAATGCATCAGATGGTCTCTGGGGTCAGCTGCGTAATATGGCCGGAAAGAGAAAACGATACCGCGGTGGAGTAGTTCACGCCAAATGGGAGCTTAGTCAAAATAATAATATTCATGCACAGTATTTTGAATTTGGCGTCGATTCCCAACGCGATGAGAATTTTACACAAATACTTCGAGTTCAGAATCACTAGCTCGTTTGTTTTTTATGTACATATTAAATGACTAAATAAAATATCAGAGACAAGACTAACTGAAAATATACTTATGTACGTTTTGGGTAAAATAAACGTTACCTACCTATATGCTTTTATCTTAATCATCAAAATTCAGTTGCTTCACTCCGTTCTTAAGACCAGGCCTCATTCTCTTTTCCTTGTTTAAACGGAAAAGAAAGTGGAACAGTAACATTTCAATTTAGAAGCACCCCCATCGTCCCTATCGCATTAATTTTATCAAAACCGACAGCCCCACCTAATTAAAGGTTCACTCGCAAAAGTGCTTTTATCCCATTGATGATATCAATACGATGGAATGTACCAAAGCTAAGAGGGTTGCGGACTCACTGTTTCACCTCCACCTAGATATCCAGCTATACGATTACCTAATCTGGATACAGTGGTTGCTCGCTTTTAACTAGGGGATCTACTTCGTAATTCAGTTTATTTGGTGGATTATAGAGAGCAACCGGATGGGTAGCAGACGATGGTTAGAATAAGAGTAGGTGGTCTGGTCCAGACAAACTTGATGGACGATTGAAACTAGGGAGCTTGGAAACGCCACGCATATTCCTAGCATTTGCAGTATTTACTTAAACGGGGCCGAGCAAGGCGATAGAATCTTTGGAATTTTCCAATTTAGATTACAAAAGACAAACACTAAACTCAAGTCTGAAGTGAATTCTATACTTGTCTTAAGCCACGCCGAAGCCAAAGAAGTGTTTGAGAAGTTTGTGATGTTATTGAAGATTCTTGTTTTTGTTGTAGAAAATGCTTTAGGAGGGGTTGCCAATCCGGTTCAGCTACGAACACACCCAAAGGAAAATATTGTAATTATAGAAGTCCCATTTGCGGGTCTCGATTGTTAGAAAAGGACAAGTAAGTTGCATTGATTCGTGTTCCATGTCACCAAAATGTACGTAATAAATATCACTGTTTATTCACGCATAACCGCATACCCTAGTTGTTAATAGGGTTGCCACCTGCACGGGCCTCGCCCGGCAACGACGGGCCTGGGAGGTGATTGCCGGGCCAATGGGAATTCTGCCGGGCGGCCGCTTGATCGGTGTTTGAAAATATCAAATCACTCCATTACCGTCCTACTGACAAGCCAGAAAATTTTTTTTGCATTCGCGGAATAAATTTTAATTGCCCACGTCCGGAGTTACGACGTTCAGTTTACAGTTTATGTGTAAGTGAAACACACTTGCTCATACTTTACTTGTCAGTTTCATCAGAAGCAGCAAATTCGAAACTCGTAAGTCTATAATTTGTTTTTTAGATAGATCCCCACTTTTTTCATGCATGACGATGAATCCAATTCTTTTTATGCACAAAAATAGTTTTTCCCCGAATAATGATCGCAGAAGCTCGTACGGTAAATCAAGTTGTTTTTTTTTTTGCTTCTCCAGCTAAATAAATAAAGATGTCAGAGTTGCCAGAGAAAAGAAAAAGAGTTCATAACACCAAGTTTCAAAGAGGATGGCTAGAAAATGCAGAATATAAGGAATGGCTCCTTGAAACAGACGATCATACAGGTTTATGCCGAAATTGCAATTTAAAATTCACTGTCAAATACGATGGAGAAAAAGCTGTGAAAAAGCACCTGAATAGTGATAGCCACAAAAAAGTTATGAAGTCGATCGCTTCGAATAAACTTGTAACAGCTTTCATGCCTGTAAAAGGTACAATATAATTATCTTTACTTTCGCAACAGTTTAGTTTTTAAATAGTTCCTTATATTATGAAAAATATCTAGCAATAACATATTTTAAAAATCAGATATAACATAATATGAATACAATAGATTTCCATTTATACGATTAACTAATTCAGAATAATATTTACATAAGGGTAAATTCACACAGAAAATTACACTGAATAAATTTTTCATATGTAAATTTTAGATTGATTAATCTCGAAAGGGTAAACAAAATGAAACACTAAAATCGCGATCCGAAGTGAAAAACTACTGAATGCCTAATATTATTTTCTTATTTAAACAGGTTCACCGGAGGAGTTAAAGCTCTCTAGAGCTGAATTAACTAATGTTTACCATGGGGTCAATCATCATCACAGCACATACTCATGTGTATGGATTGCGGTATGAAACTAACTCCAAAATTATATCCGGATAGCAGTATAGCTAAAAAAATACAGTGTGGACGAACAAAAGCAGAGGCGTTGGTGGAAAATATTTTAGCTCCGAAATCGATCGAAATGGTATTGCAAGATATGAAGGTTTATACTGATTCTCCAGTATTCTTTTAAATTGCAACTGACGCTTCCAATAAAGGGAACAAGAAACTTTATCCGATCGCAGTCAGATATTTCGATATAAAATGTAGGGTTAAAGACAGAATGATCAATTTTTACGAAGATAGTAAAGAATCATCACAAGCGATATTCGATCAGATAATGAAATGCGTGGACAGTCACGACCTTAACATTAAAAACTGTTGTTCTTACTCAGCAGATAACGCAAACGTTAATTATGGTCAATATAACTCCGTTCATCAGAAGCTCATCTTCCAAAATCCGGATACACGTAATCCACAATGCAAGTAGAAATGTCTGTAAAGCCCTATCATTTGACGTTGAAACCCTGGTATTGAAAGTTTACGCCGAATTTTCGGTCAGTGCCAAATCCATTGAAGTTTTGAAGCAATGTTTCGACGATCTTGATATGGAGTACGAAGACATTTTGCGGCATGTATTGTAGTAACAAGGTGGTTGTCCCTTTTCCCAGCAGTAGAGCGAATCATCCAAAAATGGCCCGATTTAAAGCGATATTTTATCAGTGAGGGAGAAGATGAAGTTGATAAAACAATTTGGAACTTTGTGAAAGACCAAGAAAATGAAATGAACGACGATTTGAACGAAACTTTGACATTCCCTCAATGTTATTTATACTTCGTTCATCATTTCATGCACCACATGACTAAAAGCATTAAACCTTTAGAAAAAGAAACAGTGATGAGTACACATATCCACAGTATAATGAGCACATTGAGGGACGGGTTGCAAACCAGAATCAATGACAAATACTTTGGATCCAAAGTGAATAAAAGTTTACCCTATTTGACACAACATCAACGATTAAAATTCGAAAAAGAGGCTATTGCATTTTACCATCGAGCTGTGACATATTTGCAAAAATGGTATGATTTTGAAAAGTCTCCATTCCAACATTTTTCGGTGTTGAATCTGGAAGACGAAGTATTAGACCGAGGACAATTTCTTCGAGCGGCTGAAGCTGTTAATTTAACTGTTGACGAAGACGCTCTTTACGACGAAATACTTCCGTTGTTGAAGATTATCCAAAAAGTCAATCAAATGGACCTACCTGTAGATATGAAATGGCTACAAATTTTCGAAAGTTCCCACCAATTTGTCCAATTGCCCTTACTTGTTGGCAAAATTTTGTCAATCCCCATTAGTAACGCATACGTGGAGAAAGTTTTTTCAGTGATGAAGAATGTCTGGACAGACTTGAGGAATCGAATGAGAGTAGAACTGGCGAAGGCAGAACTTCTAACAAAATTCAATTTTAACATGAGTTGCGAAGAATTTGCTAATTATTTAACTCACGCCGAGCAAGAGCCACTCTTGCGAAAAGCTATGACGGATGCAAAATACACTTGGGAAAAAAGGTAAAAAAAAAATCGGCAGTTTTACTCAATTTGTAATGTATTTTTTTTATAGGTGTAGGAAGGGGTCTAAACATGATGTAGAAGTTTATGCTTGTGTAGAATTCGATTCAAGTTTTGATGGATATTTCTGTATTATTGACGCTGAAGCGTCTGATCAATTTGATATTATTTGACGATGTGACTAAGATGAATAAGATGAAATACATTAAGTTTAAAAAAAAATTTAACATTTTTTGCATTTGCGGGTATTACCCCCCCCCCCCCCCCTCCCCGACAACTTGCCGGGCGAGAGACGCGACCGAGGTGGTAACCCTAGTTGTTAAGAATGAAGTAGAGTGGGTCATTGCGATTCTAAGCCTGGCATCACACTTTGCGTTTTTCTGCAGGAAGAGTAATCCCGCAAAAAACGCATTGTCGTAGAAGAAGAGGAACGCGTACATTTAAATGGAACGCTTTACACTTATGCGTTACGAAAACACTGCAGTTTCCTGCCACAATCGGGAATCGTTTTGCTGCAACAAGTTCAACGACAGCGGGAAGTCTCCCGCAAAAAAAGAACGCAGTGAGAAGATGTATGTATCTCAAATTGCGTCTGCGCATGTTCAAATGTTAGTCGAACTGACTACTTGCTACTTTTTCTGGGACCCTAGTGATTCAGATAGTACAACACAGGCTATTTTATTAAATGATGAATGGGAATTGGCGGAAATTGAAGGTCATTGAAAGTCCTTGGACGTCCTTGACCTAAATAATGAGTAAAAATAGAATTTCACTCATTGTGACCTCAGATTGGGTCTATGCATGTGCATGTCGGGAGTGCACAATTTGTTTAATGAAATAGTGAGAATAAGAATGATATGAATGAATGAGAGGAGGAGGTCCGCTGCCCTGAGCGAAATTTCGTACATTCAGAGACCATAAATTGCGTGTGAGCATGTCGAGCGAGGAGAGCAGAGGACTTCTTGCGACGTGTTCTGGGGGCCTAGTCAAGTTGGGTAGTACGGAGCGTACTCTATATTTTTGAGGATTTTGAATGTATGGTATGGTGTGTATGCAGGAGTTTTGATTATGGCGTCGCGTTGACTGAGAGCATGGGACAGAGAGCACAGAGAGCGCCTGTTCACCCTACACTATGTTATTTCTTGCCGTCCACAACGTCAACCTTTATCGCTATCAAATCAACATCCCAACATGTACACACAGGATCACCGCAAGCGCGCCGCCAGCACGGATCTACAAGCAACAGCCATGCACAATGACCACTTCACTCAAACGACATGCACAACCAGAAAAGAAAAATTTTCAATGGGCTTGTTTCCTTTTCTGACCCCCGAGTAGAAAAACAGACATTTCGTGTGCCGGACAGATTTTTAGCATGACCCCCAGCTACAAGACATATCCATGTCAAAAGAACGGGAATGTGATTCCTGCAACGCATGCAATATTTCCCACTGCGAGATATATTTTCAGAAGTTGGCCGAGTAGCTTGCCATGAGTCTGATCTGAATGCGTCTCGGTTCGATTGACCGGCAATTGCTGTGCAAAATTTTAAAACTAAATCCGTCACATAATAATTTGGTAGCATCAGTCGAAGTTATGTTATAGTAGAAACAGCTCTCTATTATCTTCGCCTATTTTCTTCTGGAAATTTTCAGCAAAAAGTGCCCTCACAGAATATTTAATGTTGCTTGCTCGGCAGGATTTAGTGCGAGCACTTAGTAGATATATTTGCCGAAAAGTGATGGTTTCCCCAGAAAATTGGTTTCTATGATACAATACGAATTAATGTGATTTGACAAACTTTCGATAAAAAAGATTATTGCTATTACACTGGGACTCTTTACACTTCATCGTGAACGTGAAAATCAAAAACATGGATATGTCTTATAGCTGGGGGTCATCCTAAAAATCTGTCCGTCACACGAAATGTCTGTTTTTCTACTCGGGGGTCAGAAGAGGAAACAAGCCCACTGAAAAATTTTCCGAGTTCTATGAATGTAGTGGCCGATCCTCAGTCAATCCGAGTCAGTCATCAAAGGGAACTCACGAAAATCGAAAAACTTCGCATCATGAACTGACTAAACAACCAGGCACCCATAAAACAAGTCAACATCATTCAACTGCCATCCCCTCGTGATTCAAATCTGCTCACAACACCAGCCACATCCATACAATCTGTCTCCCTCACTCGTGCACAGCGCTATGGCTCCTCCTTCACAGCAATCTTTTTGTTTTCATCAATTAGTCACTAACCTGACTCAGTAAGAAAATCGTTGGGGTAGGTCGGGAAATAGCTTCAACTTCGCACACACACACACATACACACACACTCGTATGCAGGCAATGGAGAGATGGTTGAGTCGAAGAAGTTCAATGGATGGGCGTTGCTTCGTCATCGGCGACAGTGCGAAAGAGATGCTTGCTCCACGGACTTTGGACTACACTTCCGCGGCGGATCCACCCCTTTCTTGTGATGGCCAATCCCATCCAGCCGACTGAAATCAGTGTCACCAAGGTCACCAACGTGTTTTTCCCGTGGATGTAAGGAACTTACGACCGTACTTGTATCGCGCATACCGCGTACTATCACGATCGATGATATATCAACTAACAGTGCACAATTCTGATTTAGTGAGGAGAATAGTGCAGATGATGCAGTTTGTGCAGCGCGGATAACGTAAACGTTAATGCAATAAAATTGTGTTGTCGCGCTTACCGTCTTTAGACTTAGACGAGTACTATCTAAGTATCTAATAGTAAGTGTGTTTAGCTAGACCGCGGTTTGACGCGATCGATCGCGGATTGACGTACTAACGAAGCACAGGCGCATATAAATATGTAGAGTGTATGATCGCTTAATCCACACACGGGGCAACGGTTGGGTTAATTTGTATTCTCCTGTACACTATGCGGGACGGTATGTCTTGAAAATGATACAAAGTATCTACACTGCATGCAGATACATCGGTACATCTTATGCCTACCGAAAGCGTGGGACGTGTTTTGTCGAATGAATTCATCCAGTATAACTATACTGGGATCTTTATAAAACTTACGTCGATATCTTCAACACAACAGGTTCCACGCAGTCGGTAGCCAAAGACATATCCATGTTCCGATGTATCTGCATGCAGTGTAGATACTTTGTATCATTGTTTTTTTTACTGAAATTGAAGACATAGATTTGTACGACCTCTGGTTCATGCAGGATGGCGCGCCATGCCACACATCCCATGCCACAATCGATCTTTTACGCACCAAATTCCCAGATCGTGTTATCAGCCGTCTTGGCGATGTCAATTGGCCGCCTCGGAGCTGCGATTCGACCCCTTTGGACTTTTTTTCTGGGGAACCGTGAAGGACCGATGTTATGCCAACAATTCAGAAACGATTCAAGTACTTAAGGCCAATTTCATCCAAGCAATCCGTGAGCTACAGCCCGAAACCATCGACATGGTCTTGGAAAATTGGAATGACAGAATGCGCTACTGCGAAGCCAGTCGAGGCAGCCACTTGAACGAAGTTGTGTTTCATCATTAATGGGAATGTTTGCTCTTACTAATGAAGCCATAATATATGGAAAAAATTTAATTTTGTTCATTTTATTGCATTTTTAAAAAGAAACTTGTATTTGGGCCACCCTGTATAGTGTGCATTACACGATACGAGTGCAAATTTTCATCCAATCACGCATAAGCGCATATCCGAGTTGCTAAAAATAAAGTGAAGTGGGTCATTGGTCGGTTTTAACGACAAAGAGAAAGGCCGTGGTATTATTTTTACGCCCCACACCACAGAGGAAAGGTTTACCTCAACGAAATCATCGCACCGCCATCACTGGTGGCTTGACAATGGTTAGCAATGGTCAGTGACCACTGCCATTCCAGGGGGCGCCCACGCGAAATACTATTCAACCAGTCCTCAATGGATGCACTGCATAAATTTCGTCTCTGGATGCATGCGTTTCTAGTTTAGTTATGAACCAAAAAACGGAAGGTGTACAGTGGCGTAGATAGGTTTTCGTAGAGGGGGGATCAGTGGTCAAGACTCATTTTTTTTAAGGATTGGAAAATGTATGGAAAATCATTCGGGAATCATTCTAGAAACTCATTCGATGACCAGGAAGAATCGATGTCCAAAAGAACATTTCTCTAACATTAATACATTGCTAAGAATATCAGCTCCGTTAGCGGTATTAGAACGTATTACTGTCTTTTTATTCCGATTGACAACGTGGCCATTGCTTTCCTTACCAATATATACCAATCATTGTACAATGTACATTGTACAAATCAATGTACATTTATTAAGACAGAAACAAAAAATTAAATAGTAACGCATATTATAGAAAACGGAAATTTTATGAAAGAAAAAACGACAAAACGACAAAACTTAATTTAAAGTAAGAAGTCTAGCTTTAGAGGCTTTTTCGTTAGTTCGTTGATGACTTCGTCGGTTGTGATGCCAATGTCTCGATGCATTACCAGAGCTGCCAAGCCATTTAAGCGATCCTAGTAAGATAAAAATGCACGACAAACATTATTATATTTATATTTCTACAATTATATTCAGGTAATAAAAAAAAGACTTTAATTATAGTTACCTTATTAATCATGTTCCTCTGGATCGTTTTAATGCGTTTCAGGCCGGAAAATGTGCGCTCTGCAGTGGCTGTTGATACTGGCAACGTAGCTAATATCCTTAATAATATATTAATATTTGGAAAATTATCTTCTGGGCAATTGTCCAGAGCATCGAATGAATTTTGAGGGTGTATACCACTCTTTCGAATCAAATATTTTTTCCACATTCTTAGCTCGACGAGAACGGCAGATGGTCCAGCAACAAGAAATGGTTCATAAAATTCGACAGTTTTTTTGAAATCATCAGCTGATTTGTCAATTTGCGTTGAATCATGCATAAAGATGACTGCGAATACGTTGAGAACATTTTCATGCCTGGTAAACCTTTCCTGAACAGCCATGATGTAGTAGTCTAGGAATGGATTGAAAACCGTGGCACGAAAATATTCTTCTGTTGTTAGAACACTTGCACGATGTTGCTGTTGCCCAGTTATTCTCTTGTGCTTCGCTTCTATGTTAACAATTTCAGCCATATTTTTTGATGTTTGGAAAATTTTTTTTAAAGGAATCATTTTCTAGGCGAATTTTCTTCAGTTCTTTGCATAAGTCTTTGGCAAGATCCACGAGTTGTTTTAAGTCTAAATTAACTTTTTGAAATTCGCGACTCAACGGTAATGACAGTTGATAGATTAAATTTACAATATTTAAACTTATCACATATTCAAAATCCATGGCGTTTCTCAACGATTTAACGTCTTTTTCCGACGTTTTCAAACTATCCAAAGTCAAACAAACAAACTGGAATAACTCAGAGAAATCGTTGACAGCTTCGTACTTTGCAACCCATCGGGTAAGATTTAGCCTCTTCAAAGTTTTTGCACTTGGAGTTTCATTTGAATCGTCGATAGTTTTTGTAATATTGCTGATCTTGAAAAAAAATTGTATATAGTTTCTATGGTGCTAAGGCAATCTCTTACGGCAGGAACCTCGCTGGTGACAGATATGGCCAAATTTAACGAACGCACCGCGCAATGAACGTAGAGCGCGTGGGGTGCATAATTGTTACGTATAGTTGCCTGTACACTATTGATTTCCCAGACATGTTGCTTGCCCCATCATACCCCTGACCTACTAAAAAGGAAATATCCAGACCACACTCTTTAAGATTGTCCACAATGAGCTTAGCAAGAGTGTCACCTGTTAAATTATGAATAATATAATTTGTTATATCAATGTTTTTAATAAGTTGGCTATAATCAAATCTTCACCTGTGGTGGAAGCTGTTGGGACAAAATTCAAAAAATCTTCGCGTACTATATATTTCCCAGCTTCATTCTTGCATACGAACCGAATGCAATTTGTCACCTGTTCTAATAATGCAGTATCTCGCGTCTCATCAGCCAAAATAGTGAAAAATTCCGCAGCCTTAATCATGGCAATCACTTTGGAAGTTAAGATCTCCTAGCAAGCATCGATAATTTCATTTTGAACTGTTGGACTTATACATTTATCTCGCTTGCCGGGGCCTTCTAAGTGGCTACGCAGAACTGGATCACCATTCGCCCTGAACTTCAACAAAACCCGGAAGTTCCCTTCATTTGGTCCCGTGAAGTCCTTTTGAATCATTATCCTACCACTATCGCGATGGACCCTTGAACCCAGGTCTTGTCGCCCAAGAACAATAATTGTTTCTATGACCGGCGCAATATTGATCCAATTCTTTGATATATGTTGGACGCGAGACTCATCAACCAGATTTTCTACGGAAATGCTTTTATTTTTCTGAACACGCAAAAAATTATCCTTATCGGCGACTGCATTGATGTGATATGTCTTCTTCTGATGTTCTTGATATGTCTGTTGAATTAATTTAAAATAAAACATAACACGACTCATAAACAAGCCAACAGTTGTTGCAAATATCTCAGTTAATACAGTTTCAGTCACAGAATAATTGTTGGACAAATTTTACAATAATTACATCATATAAAATATAATTATTTATGTAACTTGGCTTACTTGTTTCGCCTTTTTCCAATTGTCAAATTTGGTTTTGACTAGATGCCCCAAAGGCTGCGATCCTGTATTAAATACACTGCTTTGAGCGAACGCTACACACGGAACACAAAATGCTCCTCGATGTGACTCTGAGTACGCCAGCCAAGGGAACTCTTCTAACCATTTATGGCAAAATTTCCTTTCTCCGAACTTTTCCAGCAACGGAAATGGATAGGTTTCTTAACAAATTATCACGTTCAGTTTCGTTGAGTCGTTTATTAACAAAATTCCCGATGTCTTGTTTGTTAATAACTTCTTTGACATCCTGGCTAGGCGTACTTTGGCTGCTTTCAGCAAGAGAGTACCCTGGCTAGCCGTTGTTTTACTGCTTCCAGCAATAGAGCGAGACTGGTCATCCTGACTAGGCGTATTTTCGCTGCTTTCAGCAATCGAGCGGGCTCTTTTCTCATCTGTTTCAGATGAGAACGATTTCACAGGCACTAAAAATCTCTTCATATTAAGAAACAAAACAAAACTAGAGTAATGAAATTCCGCGATGAAAGAAACTCCAGGAAAATGAAGTTCCTACGTGAGCCGTCGCGACGTGTCCACGGTTGTAAAAAAGAATGATACAAAGTATCTACACTGCATGCAGATACATCGGAACATGGATATGTCTTTGGCTACCGACTGCGTGGAACCTGTTGTGTTGAAGATATCGACGTAAGTTTTATAAAGATCCCAGTATAGTTATACTGGATGAATTCATTCGACAAAACACGTCCCACGCTTTCGGTAGGCATAAGATGTACCGATGTATCTGCATGCAGTGTAGATACTTTGTATCATTTTCAAGACATACCGTCCCGCATAGTGTACAGGAGAATACAAATTAACCCAACCGTTGCCCCGTGTGTGGATCAAGCGATCATACACTCTACATATTGTATATGCGCCTGTGCTTCGTTAGTACGTCAATCCGCGATCGATCGCGTCAAACCGCGGTCTAGCTAAACACACTTACTATTAGATACTTAGATAGTACTCGTCTAAGTCTAAAGACGGTAAGCGCGACAACACAATTTTATTGCATTAACGTTTACGTTATCCGCGCTGCACAAACTGCATCATCTGCACTATTCTCCTCACTAAATCAGAATTGTGCACTGTTAGTTGATATATCATCGATCGTGATAGTACGCGGTATGCGCGATACAAGTACGGTCGTAAGTTCCTTACATCCACGGGAAAAACACGTTGGTGACCTTGGTGACACTGATTTCAGTCGGCTGGATGGGATTGGCCATCACAAGAAAGGGGTGGATCCGCCGCGGAAGTGTAGTCCAAAGTCCGTGGAGCAAGCATCTCTTTCGCACTGTCGCCGATGACGAAGCAACGCCCATCCATTGAACTTCTTCGACTCAACCATCTCTCCATTGCCTGCATACGAGTGTGTGTGTATGTGTGTGTGTGTGCGAAGTTGAAGCTATTTCCCGACCTACCCCAACGATTTTCTTACTGAGTCAGGTTAGTGACTAATTGATGAAAACAAAAAGATTGCTGTGAAGGAGGAGCCATAGCGCTGTGCACGAGTGAGGGAGACAGATTGTATGGATGTGGCTGGTGTTGTGAGCAGATCTGAATCACGAGGGGATGGCAGTTGAATGATGTTGACTTGTTTTATGGGTGCCTGGTTGTTTAGTCAGTTCATGATGCGAAGTTTTTCGATTTTCGTGAGTTCCCTTTGATGACTGACTCGGATTGACTGAGGATCGGCCACTACATTCATAGAACTCGGAAAATTTTTCAGTGGGCTTGTTTCCTCTTCTGACCCCCGAGTAGAAAAACAGACATTTCGTGTGACGGACAGATTTTTAGGATGACCCCCAGCTATAAGACATATCCATGTCAAAAAAGTCGGATAACACGGCTCTGTAACGTTCACCGTTGGCCGAAACGTTGTTCCCAGCCTCATTTTCGAAGAAAAATGGTCCAATGATGCCATCACTCCACAATCCGCACCAAACTGTCACTCTCTGTGGATGCATTAGCTTCTCGACAATAACGTGCGGGTTTTCCGAGCCCCAGTTGCGGCAACTTTGCTTGTTAACGTAGCCTCCGAGATGAAAATGCGCCTCGTCAGAAAAGATGATTTTTCGCCCAAAATCGTTGTCCAGTTCAAGCTGCTCTAAGGCCCAAACTGTGAAGCGATAACGAAGCGAATGGTCGTGCGCCTTCAATTGCTGAGTGAATTGGACCTTGTAAGCGAATAATCCGAGAATTTTTGTGCAGAATTCTCCTCAGGCTAGTGCGTGAAATGCTGAGCAGTTGAGATCGATGGCGAGTTGATGTTCGTGGAGTGAGTCTCACACTCTCGGCTACAGCAGCCACATTCTCGTCTGTGCGTACCGTACGACGATGGGGACCATTAGTGTTGTCCTCTAGGTTGCCAGTCTCACGAACTTTTTGCACAAACTTGCGTACAGCAGGCGCGGTGGGTGCTTCATTTCGGCCAAAACTTCTTTTCGAAAAACGCACTGTTCGGGCTACACAGCACTCACTTTGGAAATAAAATTCCAAGTGCTTGCATAGGTTACAGAAAAAGTAAAAAAAGCTAGTTTTGTGTTGTTGTGTTTCATTGTTTTTGTTCAGTATGAACACGTGGTCTAATGGCTGGTCTAATGGGCGGTCTAATGCGTGGTCTAATGGGTGTTCTGAAGCGTGGTCTAATGGGTGGTCTAATGCGTAATCTAATGGGCGGTCTAATGCGAGGTCTAGGGGCTGGTCTGACGTGTTGTCTAATAGGTGGTTAAATACGTGGTGTAATGGGCGGTCTAATGCGTGGTCTAATGGCTGGTCTAATGCATGTCCTAATTAGTGGTCTGACGGCTGGTCGGTCTAATATCTAAAAACCCCTTCAGTAATGCTCAAATCAAACATGGCAACACACAAATCAGAAGGAGTAAATACGTCGTCTCCTTACCGAAATCTCTTTTGAAACTGTAACCGTCGCACCCTTTTCATATGTTGCAACTTGAAAATCCTCTTTATCTTTGAAATCCTCCAGTGCAAACAATAGTTTGTCGAAAACACCTCGCAACAATGTTAGCTGAAGACCAAGCGAAGAACCAACGAGGCAATGAATAGCTCCTTTCCTTCCTTTCATTGATTTCATTCCGTTTCGTTTCCTTCAAAGATTGCTGAGTTTTAATTTTAAATTTTATCTCACTGTTTCTATAAAAGTTAGGAAGAGGTTTATGCGTGCAACTGTGCAAGTAGGAGAAAACGTTTGTATATGTTTGTATCTTTAGCTTTACCGGCTTTTGTGCTCGTTAAGAGTATTTGTTGGATAATCTGGATGGATTCGAAGATGGTTTCTTATTGATACTGTCTTTGTTTACTTGGATTTCTTTGCCTTAAATTGCAATTCTCCTTTATTTGTGGTCCAGTCTGGTAATGGTACAGTAACTTTTGCAATTTGAGATGGTTTGACTTCCATTAAACGATAGGGTGATACGGCTCGTAGGTGGAGAGCTTCTCATAGATAGGAGTATGGACGCTATCTACTTATAGAATACGATAAAGTAGAGGACCTATACTTTTTTTTTTCTTTTAGTAGGTGTATTCATACAAATAAATTCAAACAAGTCGGAATGTTCAGAACTTATCCAGCAAACAATTTCGAACAATTTGCGAAATAATCGCTTTTATATTTTAAGGCTCACCGGACCGGGTAGCAAAGTTTTAATACAACTGCTTACTGATGTCATCTACCTATTGCTATGAAACTTTTCAATTTTAGAGTCAAATAAATTTCGAAATATGAAACTATTTTTTTTTTCAGCGCAGCAATATTTTTGGGAATTGCGTTTTCGTTAGTATTTAGTTGTAAGTTTTTTTTTTCAGCAAAGCAAATGGTCAAATATATTTTATATTCTTAGTGTTTTAAATCCAAGTTTTCGGCGATAAGTTTGACGTTTCAAAGCGGTTAATGTGATGTGTATATGAATGACGGAATTTCTCGTGTAATTTTTTAAAAATTCACTTATGCTCATTTTCACGGCCATTCATTTTTGAATATGTCTGTAACTTCATTTCATATAGCGTTGTAGTTTTAGCAAATTTCCTGCTAAATACAACAGGGGTGATCTAGCATGAATATTTTCTACTTAATTCGTTAGCAGAAGACCTCCCTGGTATTTGCCGATTATTCTTCCAGCGAATGGGTTTATACTTGCCTCTTGACTTTTTGTATGACTTTGTAGGATGTACATCATGTATGAAATGTGGAATGCTCCTGTAGTTAGGTTAAGTAGGTTTATCGGCTACCGCGATAACTCGCACCAGATTTAGACCACGTGATACCACACAGGAATGAAAGCCTGTCCGTTAAAAGCCAGCCCGAGCCAACAATAAACCGATTCAGTTTGCCAGCCTCCCCCGTCGCCAGGTCATCAAGTCGATATAAATGGCCCCAAGCATTTTCATCCTTAAGTATGCCAGAGCCGGACACTCACAAATTAAATGAGCGGTATTTTTCTCCTCCTCCTCCTCATCGTCACAGCTCCTACAGAAGTCGTTAAAAGGAAGCGCGAGTTCTCTTGCATGTTTCCCAACTAGCAGTGTAAAGTTATGACTCTTACGACCGCACTTAAGCGCTTCCTAATCAGCGACCACAACCTCATGGATCGACATAAATGAAGACTAGGCCACATCATCACTAATAGTGTAATTAAATATTTTTATTTATTTATTTTTTTTTTTTTTTCTTTTAATTCGCACACTGTTGAAACTATTATTCTTCAGCACATTAGGTACTCTGTTCGCTCGAATACAACATGAAATAAATGCATCCATCCTCACCTCATAATACCGCTAAGTTTAAAGTACTTCCTAAAACTTCTACAAATCTGCCAATAAGAAAATTATACACGAAATCCAATGAAAAGGAAACAATTTCCTCTTGGACAATTTTCCTTTGGTTTCTTATAGGATCATCATTGTCGTTATTCTGCTTTTTGTCGAGTTGACCAGAGTAATTTCAGTTTATTCGCCTATAGACGAAAAACCTTTAAACTTCTCTTGAAACCAAATTAATTGGCCAGAAGGGTTTTCTTTGGAGAACAACCACAAAGTCTTAATGTGCTTTGCTAAACCATCCCATTTTGAACTCGTTCGGATTGGTTTCAGGACCATTTCCTTCCTGACTTATATTTCTTGTTCGTTGTGCGGTGTCCTGATTCTAGTAAAAGATTTGGTTTTTGTTCTTGTTTTTGCTATCAGTTTTGTACGAATTTCGCAGATATTCGTACATGTATACTCGTGCATATCATATAAGGGTGAATTGAACACTGAGTGCCAGAATGGAATTTTCACATTGACAAAATTGTGAAGATGTTTCATATTTCGAAATTCTCATTTTTATTTATTCATCATCATCATAGTGGCGCTACAATCCTACGTCGAGCTTTGGCCGCCTAGTCCTCCAATTATCTCGGTCAAGTAACCGCGTCCTCCAATTTCGAAGGCTCAGGAGTTGTTTAGCGGCACCATCCACTGAATCTTCCCAACGCGCTTTCGATCTTCCTCGTAGAATTGCTACCTTTCAATATTTTCTTAGGCATGCGGTTATCGTCCGTTGTACATGCCCTGTCCATTGAAGACGTTGTAGTTTGACGATTCTTGAAACTTCCAGCTCATCGTACAGTTCGTACAGCTCATGGGTGTACTGGATTCGCCATACACTTCGGTCGCAAGGTGCTTCGAAAATTTGCCAAAGGGTGTTCCGTTCAAGGACATAAGATAGGTCATATGATGGTTTTGTTTTTTATATACTCGTACATCTAGCTTCGTATATCTGTGGAAACGCTTCGATTTCATTATTGGGAGTTGTATCCGTCGCAAGTGGAGTATTTGAACCAAAAACCTAGCTAAAATTATTATATTTAAGGCAATTTATCATGTGGAAATACATTAATAAAGAATTTGAGGTATTTTTAAAATGAATTTTATTAATAATTTATAAAATTAAAAAAAAACAACAGATAAGTATAATATAAATAAATAAAAATAAAAAATAAATAAAATTAATAAATATGATTAAAAATTATAATACAAAATCAATCATCGAAATGCACAACAGTGAATCTCATCAACCCTATACCTGTAAGTGCTAGATTTTATTTCTTGCGCACGAAGGTCCTGTCCAAACGGCTCAATATGCCTTCAACAATATTCCATGGTATTGGCCTCCTTATCCCCATTCATAAAATGCCCATATTGGGTGGGTTTCACTTCATGTCCAAGAAGGTCCTTTTGTCCCGACCAAAGGACATAAATTGCCTTCAACAGTACTTCAATGCATTGGTTTCATTACTCTTATTCATGTTGGCTAGGTTTGGTGTTCATTTGACTTCATGCTCAAGAAGGTCCTGTTGTCCTCATGCCACAGCAGCACCAAAAAGTCATCGGGTGACGCTTAGAATCACGCAAGTGATGTACCAAATTTGATCGAAGGCTGACCACGGCAAATGCTCAGAAAAGACGAACAAACTTTCTCAGAAAAGACTTAGGTGAGAAACCTACTGATTTAAACCACAAAAGGTACCGTTAGATAAATTGGAAATCCAAAAGGCCGTCAGCGGGCTGTGCTAAGCCTCCCAAGGAATCTACATACTAAATTTGGTAGAGATCGGTCAACAGGAAGTGCCCGGATCAATTATATGATGAGACGGGTCAAAAATATGAAAATACCTAAAAGATCAAACACGTGGTACGCGTTTTACAGTCATTTCAAAGAAACATTTAACTGAATTTTCAGCAAGGAATGAATGCTCGGGACGCTCCGAAATATTTGCAAAAACAGTTTCGTTTATTTTTTCCTAAAAAAAAATACATATTTTTATCTTCCATATCAACAATTTTTATTTTTTAAATGTACTGAATACCAACTGAAAAAAATTATGAAATTTGCACAAAAAAAAAGCCAGTAAAAATTAATGCGATTGAAACTTCGCCTAAGTTACGTTACGTTGATTTCAGCAGTTCCGCTGGCATCTTTTGACAGGTTGCTACGCAGGAATGTGAAGTCGTCTACGAATTCAATGCTAAGCCTTGATATTTGGTTGTGCTGGCGTCCTTCTTCTTGGTTATTACCATTTTTGTTTTGTCCTCGTTAATGCGTAGTCCAATTTCTTTTGAAGCCGTGTCAAGATAATGTAGAAATTCTTCTGCGACGGACAAGTTTTAGGAAATGATATTTTCGTCTGCGTTGCTATCACGAATTTTTAAACAAATTCGAATTATCGTGATTATTTTTTTCAAGCATAGAATACAATTCGAAAATATATAATGAAATCAAATGCGTATTACAGAGCGTCTGTACTGATTGCCAGGCTTCCTTGAATATCACAGTGGATATGAACTCGTCATCTTCGTGTTCACATTGCCCATAATTTCAACATCAGAGATTGATCCGAAACGCAAAAGATAAAAGACAAATTCCAGTATACACTCCTTTTTATGGCCCAGAACCCTTCTACGGAATTTCACTTTGCTTTAGCCATGCAAAGCTTAAAAGATTGGGAGTGTATTGAAGACGCCACCATCTGGGCCCGTTTCACGGACCTCAGGCAGGCCAATTTGTTCTTTAGATTAAGCAAGTCTTCTGATCTGCTTCACTTCAACTGTTAAGTTTGGAATCATATGTCGTGTCCTCACCGGTCACTAGCGTCTGAGATACCATTTTAAAACCATGGGCATATTCGAGGACAGTAGCTGCCGATTATGGGTGAGTGATGACGAAACAACAGGCGCGTTCTTTTGCAGCTATCCCGGTCAAGGGTAGTTAACCCGAGCTTTTGTGCAAAAAAAAAGATGTATTTGACCTATTTTATATAGGGCAAAACCATGTATTTGACATGAAATGGATTTCGTCTCAGATAGAGTTCGGAGTGATGTGGCATAATCTCACTCTTTGAAAAATATTAAACACAAACTTCATTCTATTACATCAAGAGCAAGCATTGAACACATCAAATGCAACTGTGCTAGAAGAAACTAATTGATTACGAGTAGTTTCCTATTATTTGGGGCGACCGGTAGCGCAGTGTTTTGAGGCATCAGTCTCATGTTTGACTACCGGTGTTTCGGGTTTAAATCCCGTCCACGACGACGTTCGTGGCCATGGATGTGCATGCCGGCAACCGCATTCTCCGAAACCAGTTTATGCCGGCGAAACGTCAACTGGGCTGGGCCACATGGAACAGTTGACGCGCTATGCTCCACAAGGGTTTAGGGCAATTGAGAGAGAGAGAAAATCCCAGGAATGTAAAGAACTCACTATCCCCTTTGATATGACACTCAACATATGCCCCCCCCCCCATAGTAGAAAGTTTCCTAATATTTCAACAAAAATCACTTTTCCGATTGGAAAAAATGTAGAATTCCATTGAATCTATTGTAATTGAGGTGAAAATACGAACTTCTTCTAGCAACCGCTAGATGCGTCCTAAATAAACGCTTTACTTGGGCGCCACTTGCCCCCCCCCCCCCCCACCCAAAGAAAATTACTAGGTTAAGCGCTAACCTATATTGTTGTTACATCGCGTGTTATTTCACTAACCCATACAGGTAAAGACCAGCAAAAGAACTCGCCTAAAAATTCACATGTTCTATGATTCTCCGGCGTTACCCTGTTGTCGCAGGGATAATATTGGGGTCGCGTTCCTCAAACCAGATGATATAGTCTCGTCCACGGTTAGTCTTTTGAGTAATTTCATAAGTGCGATTAATCTTGATCGGCAGGCTTAGTCCTAATTGCAGATTGCAGACCATTTCAAAAAATACTTCTCGATCTCAGTGCTTATGAACCTCTCTGGCTATCTTATCTCTATGATTCGAAAAGAGCCAAGTTCTCATAATGTACAAACTTCAGTCGTAAGAAAGATGATTCTGATGGTTTTCAATGTTCGCTTTTATTTATATTGGCGTAGGTAGGTACCAAATTATTAAACCAACCTGAGCTGGCAATAAAACGAAAATCCTCCAGTTTCCGAGGAAAAATACGAGCCGAGAGCTGATCTCGTCTTCTTTGGCAAGGCTGGAGAAGAACAGAGGAGATTAAAACAACTTACATACTCATCAGCTTCTGCGGAAATCATAAAAAGGAAGGTGGAACCTCGTAACATGCCCCCTATAAAGCAGTCATCAGTAATTATCTCCACAACAGATCTGATATGTTAATTGCCTTGATCTCTCCAGGAGCATGGGTGCGTCAACATCTATTGCATTACTATGCCTTGTTGACGTTGCGACAACATATATACTTTTCGGATGGTCTAGTTGCTAGCCTACACCTCCTATCCGCGCCGTCTTTATACTATCAAGCTCAGAGCGCCGTGGGAGTTCTAGTGGTACTCACAGGCAGTTTTTATTAACGCGCCGAGGACTAACCCTTAAACCTAATTCCTGTGGTTTAAGGGTTAACCCGAAGAAAACGGAACTATATTTATTCATTAGAAGGTACAAGAAACCTCCCATCTCACACCCATTACTAGGGTAAGAAATAGACTTTTGCAGAAAAAGCTAAATTCATAGGAGTTACTTTTGATTGGAAATTAAGTTGAAGACCTAGTATATAGGAGAGTGTGAGTGTGTTAAAATGCGATTGGTAAAAGTTGGGATCTTCAACCTAAGATTGTTTACTGGCTTTACGTGTCAGTCGTGCCCCAGCGAGTTAGTAGAGAGAGATAGAGAGGAAGAGAGCATTCTGAAGCACCTCACTGAGGACACTAGGGAACTTGCCCGAGTGGCATCATCCGCATAAACAATGACCCTACATCCCAGTCCTTCCAGATCCAAAACTAGTCAATTTACTACAAGGTTCCAAAGAAGTGAAGAACACCATCGTGCGGAGTGCTCTTCTTGACAGATCGACGTTCCGAAAATGAACCCAGACATACAACAAATACGAACAGTAAGATACTCAAACAAATCCAAGATAAACGCTTTGAATTTTTGGTAGTTAGTATTGAACAAGTCAAGGTGATTTGAATGGAAACTAGATTCCCAACGGTTTTTATACGTTTGGGGGGCGTTTGAAATAAAATAATTCCTAAAAGTTCATGATGCCTAGTAACTCTGGAGGTGACAATTCCAATGATATTAAATTAAAGTTTACATCAACACAAACGAATAGTGCTCCATTATGATATGATAGTTTTTTTGTCACAGTCGCCAACGATATTCCTTTAGTAGCGTTTAGCATAGCAAATTTTAAGAACCGACATTCTGAGATGTGAAAATTACATACATGAATTCGATGAATGTTAATTTCATTGAAACATGTTTCTTCCTCAGAAGAACACTACCACACTTCGTATCTCATATTCCGAATTATTTTCATGGTTTATTGGATTTTATGAGGTGGGTAATGCCAGTAGCACAACTGGCTCCACCTTTAGTTTTACTGTTCATTAATGATGTCCATGAAAAGCATCAATTGGAACATAATCTTGATAGGTCAACTTTTTATCCCTCGACGTATAACAACACCGGTTAATTATGTTATTTAATAATAATTATTATTTCGTTTAACAGGTTTCATAATATTTATTTTAAGTGTTAAATTATTATTCTCTTAGGCTGTACCCAACATTGGATAAGATGGCTTTCCTATAGTGAATAGTGGTGAATGAATGGGATTTTGGCTTGAATCAGAGGAGCTCTTCGAAACTAAAGAAATAAGTGTCCCAAGTTGGTATGATGACCAGATACGAGGATGTTCTCAATCCGAAATTATTAATCCCCCGAGCAAGTTCTTATGGGGCTCCTATGGATGAGAAACTCCTAAATTTCTTGCGGCAATCCCTCCCTTAAAATGGTGGTCGTGGTTGGAAGGTGTGTATTGTAAGGACATTGCAGCCAATGCCATGCATTAAAACTAAAACCCGCAAAAGCAATTACGACCAGGATTACTCTCATCAAATTTTCTTTAATTATCGATTAAAGTGGCCGTAATGAGCCATTTAATTTTCCATCTTTTGCTGGACATGATCCGTTCCTTAGACGCCTCCAGAACTTCATTTCTTGAAGGGTTCGTTCCGTAGACGGCAAGCAAGGCTGTATAATTGCCTTATTGCTAACGGCGACGGTAAGTTGAGACAACCACAACGTTCGCCACAGGCCGCACTATCTCCACTTGAATCAGGCTCTGTGAATTTTAATCGCAATTATGAATTGCACAAGTGTGTTTATAATGGTGTTTCAGTCGGACGGCGCGGCGCGGCGAAGGATTAAAAACATGAACCGCATGGACAAAAAATGAGAATGAAGACAGTGATGAAGACGATAAAATGATTTTGAAAAGTTGATTATGATTTTTTCCGTAGTACACAATCTACTTTGTCTTTTTTGCTTTTGGTATACTTCCTACATGTGCTGGAACTGGTTTCCACTATCGAGGGGTGGGAGGGAATAGTCTGACAAGATGACTGGGGTTTAAGAAGTCCCCGTGCTTAATCCAAATTTTATTTTATACAATGACTTTTGCAGCAAATACATGAATTTCGAAAAGGAGGTATCTTTAAATCGCAAAATTGCATATCTTCAGCAAGAAAGTGTTTTATTTCCATGGAATATTAATCACATCGGTATGATTTTTCTTAATTCAGAAAGGACGAAATCTCATGAAATAATAGAAATTTAGTTTTTTTCTCTAGCATTTTTTTATATTGTGAGTATAATGAATGAACAAAAAATCTTTGTCAACATTTCGAAAAAGAAATACAGTCGAGAATGGGTGCAATCTCCTCTGGCAATGAATTTTATTGCTCTTATCCGTTTTTTTTTTCACTTATCCGTTGCAAAGGTAGGGTATCAAAACTCGTCAATTCGGTCTTAAAGGAAATTATCGGGAAATATCTGGAATTAATGTTAATCCCTTCTATAGATTCTAGAATACACGAAAACTGGTTTTACAGCCGCATGAGGTGAGCTTAATCTGTGACAGGTGAAAATCCAAGAAATTTGAACCTTTTTTTTAAATATTTTTCTTATAACTTCTAAACGGTGCCTCGGATCGAAAAATTTAACAGGATGTAAACTAAAGAGGATTGAATTCTTTCAATGCACTGCTCAAAGAAGAATTACGAATTAGCAGTATGTATGTATAGGTATAGTCAAAATCGATAATCATAAAACCATCATTTTTGAGGCTTGGAAAAAACACATTTTATCAATATTCGAGCCCACAGATCCTTGAAATGGATGCTCCAAATGAAAAGCTGATAAAATGAAAGTTGAAGACTTCAAGTCTAACGTGGCCAATATACGAGTATTTCAGTATAACAGTAACGAGTATAACATTTAGTGTTTGTGAAACAAAGGCGCGAAAAATGTCGATTTAGCGATTTCATCCTTAATAGCTCTATCTCGGTAATAACGAGTATAACAGTTAGGAGTTTTGTTCTAATCTGAAATTACTCTGGTTTAAAAAACTTGTGTACAACTTTGCTTACGCCGTTTTTTTCTGGAATTAAAAGCTTAATTGTTAAAAAGTACTTACAGATGTATTATTCAAAGTACTGTCCATCGCTAGCGACAACTTTCGCCCATCTCTCCGGCAATTTTCGGACTCCATCTCGGAAAAAGGAGACGTCTTCGACGCGATCCATGATTGGATCCATTGCTCGACGGAACCCAATTTCTTTGTTTCTGAATCATGCCCATGGCCTTGAGGCGTTTCGAGATGGCTTGCTGAGTCACTCCTAGTTATTCAGCTAATTCTCTTTGCGTTTGGCACGAATCTTCAGCCCTCACCGATGCAGTCGTCTGTCGGAAAACGACGTAGGCAAAGTTGTACACCTTTTCAGATTGAAAAGGGATAACATTTTCGAAAATGCATTGGGCTTAAGCATACAGTATAAAATAGAAATTGTCAAAGAAGAATTACTTAATATGGTCCAATCAATTCAGTTAGCTAAATCAAATACCATTAACTAAAATATATGTATGGTATATTTAAAACAGAAATCTCAACCATAATAGAAAATTTCGATAAAAATCATATCCCTATGCTAATATTGAAGAAGCCCTAGAATTCGCCGATGTAAAGATAGTTAAAAACCAAAGCCTGCTGCTTTAAGAACCGATAAAAATACCAACTTTAAAAAATTTCTCATTACACCTGTAAAAAAACAAAATCACCATCAAAATTAAGTATAATTATATTCTAAAAAAAGAAGAAAAATTATTTGGTGTCATTAAGAATTGTGAAACATTTAATGAACTCTCAATATGTAAAAATACGGAAATTGAAGATATTAGTAACACCACATTCCACGTATTCCAAATTTGTTAAAAAGTAAACCCATATATTTTAAGAAATCTAACGGCTACCACATACCATCTCCGGAAAAAATAGCACCCGGAATTATCCTTTGGAACGACTACGATGGCAACCTGAATATCAACGGAACCAACCAACGCATACAAGGAACTTATCTAATAAAATTTACGAACCCCAGCATTATCACTGGCACCGAAAAATCAATCTACAACCACTACCTCCCCTATTCCAACGAGAAACAGAGACAGGAGAATTGGAGGAGATACTATCCTTGGAAATGCTGCGAGAACTTCAAGTTAAAACTACCAAACAGATCCACCTTATCCAATCTGGAAAGGAGTTCAACCCGTGGGTCAATTACGAGTTTTCCCTAGCACTATTTACCATCGTGGTTCTGACTCAAATGACGAGATGCCGAAAGGAACGAGTAAATGCAAAAATAACCGTGGAAACAAGTCAGGCATTACCATACGATGAGGTCCTTGGTGAAAACCCCCAAAAGATCCAGCCGAGAGCGCAAGGTCAAGGAAGCCTTCACAACCTGCCATTTTTATACCCTAGACTTTTAGTATAGGGTATATTGTTTTTGTCACGACGGAAATATGTAACACCTTAAAGGAGGCTCCGGAGGTATAGCAATGCATATACATAAATGATCAGGGTCAAATCCCGATTCGATTTAGCCACGTCTGCCTTTCGCACGATAACTTTCGATAGAATGAAGCTGGAGCCTTGAAATCTTGGTTAGATGTTGGAAGTATGATCTAGTTGGTTGGTATTGAAAATGGGCGTGATCAAACCAAGAGAACGCCTAACTCCTTTACATATGTAAAATAATTAAATGTATCTATAGCTCTCTATTAAATAAACAGGAAAAGCTCTAGCTTTGGTAGATTGCTCGTGAGGGTAATCTTATACTCATCTGGAAAAATAAAATCGATCATTGAAAACCAACGGTAATTTTTTTTACAAAGAGCCCCGCACTACCCTGTTTTTCAGGCTTTTTGTGTATAACTCTTGAACCAATTGACGTAGACATCTGATTTTTGGCATGTAACCCTGAAGTGAGAAGCTGCTTGGGTTTTAGAAAGTTGGGCATAATCAGATCAAAGGAACGCCTACCTCCTCTACAAAATTAAAAAATTAAATATTACTTTAATTACGATAACTTTCGATAGAATAACACTAACGAATTGAAAATTTGGCAGAACGTTGGTAGTGAAATCTAGTTTGTTGGCATTGAAAATGGGCAAGATCCGACCTAAGGAACCCCTACCTAGCCTAGAAATTACATATAAAATAAGCGATAACTTACGACAAAATAAAGTTAGCGACTTGAAATTTTGGTCAAATGTTCGTAGTAGGATCCAGTTGACTAATATTGAAAATACGTAAAATCCGACCAATGAAATCCCTGCTTCCCCTACAAATGAAACTTCAAATAAGCGATAACTTTCGGTAGAGTGAAGCTAGAGACCGGAAATTTTTTTTTTCAAATGGTTGTAGGGTGATCTAATTGGTTGGTGGCAATGATGGGCAAGATCCGATCCAAAAAACCTCTACCACCCCTGCAAGTGAAACTCCAAATAAGCGACAACTTTCGATCAAATTAAGCTAGTAACTTGAAATTTTTGTAAAATATTTGTACTAGGATCTAGTTGGTTGTTATTAAAAATGCGCAAGATTCACTAAACGAAACCCCTACCTCCCCTACAAGTGAGACTTCAAATAAGCAATGACTTTCGATAGAATGAAGCTGGCGACTTGAAAAATTCGACAAATATTTGTAGAATGGGTTAGTTGATTGATTTTTAGAATGACCAAGATCCTCCTGAATGTGTCCCAACCTCCCCTATAAACTGTCCATATAGGAAACTCACTTTTAATGCATATGGTCGTTGCCAATTGGTAATTTTGGGATCACCGCTCGGTCTGTACAACTCTAGGGTATATACGCTTCGGACTGGTTTTAGTTGACCGAGGACGTTCAATTTAAGAGGGGAAAACTTAACGCAGTATAGACAAAACATCTAGAACAACAAGCAACATCGAAACAACACCCTGCGAAACTTGATCTTCCCGCTGACCGTTCCCACGAGCGCATCATCAGCACGTCATCATTTTCCATAGAAGTCACGTTTTGCTGTCGCCGCATCTAAATCAAATCCAAGGTGTTATGGTTGCACAAGTAGATGATAAGTTGAGTTAATAATTACCTATCTGTCTCGCTGAATTGTCTTCTGAATTGTTGAATAAATCTTTTTTTTTTTAATTCAAATCAACAATTTCAAGTTAATACATATAATTTTGAACGTCTTATGCCGGCACCACATTATGCGGGATTCGCCGAATCACGAGCAAAAGTTCGCCAATTGGCGAGCATCTTGTACGATCATTTTCATGGGATTCGCCGAGTTGCAAGTAGTGTGGTTAGGTACAAGATGCTCGCCAATTGGCGAACTTTTGCTCGCGACTCAGCGAATCCCGCACAATATGGTCATGCGGGACTCGCCGAGTCACGAGCAAAAGCTCGCCAAGTGGCGAGCATCTTGTACCTAACCACACTACTTGCGAACTACTTGCGACTTGGCAGATCCCGAGCAGATGCTCGTAATGACAAGCACCCTGCGGCGCTCCCGTCCAGCTATTCATCAAGCGGACAAATTTTCATGAGCCAGAATTTGAAATTGACGATTATAGAGCCAATATAGAAATGGCGGGAATCACCGTCCGACTTTTGCAATGTACGATGCATTGGAAAGGGCGCTTTTGTTGCAAGGTGCTCGCCGAATACCGGGTAGTGTGGTTTGATTACTTTGTACTTGTAAACCTTGAAACGGATGCACGCATTTTCCAGTTTTCGTTTTACTCTGTGACTGAAATAAGAACTAAGGAAATCTGTAATGGATAGTGATTCGGAAGTCGTTACTAATCCCGCTGCTTTTGTAGTACTGTCTTGTGCTAGTATGTTATTAAAAACAAAAGAAAAGAAGAAACCAAGAAAGAGAAGAAGAGAAGATATTTAAAAGGAAGATTTGCTTTTAATTACCTTTGTCCTGCATTAATACAATATTCACTTTGCTTTGCTTTTTTTAGATATAGTGGCACAGCATTACTGAAAGAACCTTCCGGTTGCTTTGAAAACTTCTGCAGAATATCAAGCAAACATTTTAACTACCTGTTGTCTATGGTCGCACCAATGATCGCCAAGAAATATACAACGTTCTGAAAAGCCATCCCACCAAATGAACGTCTGGCAATAACCCTCCTATTCCTTGCAACAGGCGATAGTTTTGAAAGCCTTCACTACTTGTTTAAAGTTTCAGAAGAAGTTATTTCTACTATAGTTCTAGAGGTTTGCAGCGCTATAATACAAGTTCTACTGGACTATATCAAGGTAAAATTCTGAAAACGAGCAACAATGAAAAACGTTTATGTATTTGGAATTGGAATTCAAGTCGTTTTATTAAAAAATTTCTCAAGAAGAAAATTGATGTTAACCACAAACCACTAGCGTTCCAAGGAACACAAATTACAAACCACTGACACTAGACTCGCAATGAATGCCCAGCAAATACTCGTGGTATCCACATGCTGCGGATACTGCGAATTGCCAAACAACGAGCCATTCGTTACCGGGTTGTGATTCCCGCCATTATCGCGGTGTTCGATAACCACGTATTTTCAGTTCTAGCTAATGAAAATTTGTCCCAGAAGATGCATCGCGCAACGGGAGAGAAGCAAGGTGCATGCTATTTTATGATCATTTGCTCGGAATTCGCCGAGTTGCAAGTAGTGTGGTTGGCCATATTTAAGGCGCTCGCCACTCGGCGAGCTTTTGCTCGTGACTCGGCGAGTCCCGCATAATGTGGTGCCAGCATTACCAAACAGGATTGATATTCTACAAGAGCGATTACTCCATAGAACTTTCCCGTCTGCCAGTAGATTTGTATGTATTGATAAATAGTATAGACTACTCAGTATAAATCCGCAAGAGAATCAATACATACAAATCTACCGGCGGAGGCTAAAGTTGTATGGAGTGAGCTTTCTTGTGTAGTCTATACAATTGACAAATTGTATAGACATACAAATCTTCTGGCACAGGCGAAAGTTCTATCAAAGAGGATTGATAATTCTACAAGAGTTATCACTCCACATAACTTCCCCTCTGCCAGGAGATTTGTATGTAATGACAAATTGTTTAGACTTTACAAGGAAGCTGACTCCGCCTCCGGCGGTAGATTTGTACGTATTGATTCTCTTGTGTATCTACACTGTGTAGTTTATATTATGTTTATACAATTTGTCAATACATACAAATCTCCTGGGAGAGGAGAAATTTATATGGAGTGATAACTCTTGTGGAATCTATACTATTTGGTTCTATGGAGTGATCGCTCCTGTAGAATATCAATCGTCTTTGGTCTTACTTTCCTGTTATTTTGGATTCTGAAATCCATTGTATTTTTTGAAAACATACGACCTATCTTAACACGTACTACACATTTCGTGTACATATCAAAAGCAAGGAAACATTTATTTGATTTTCTCTCATCAAACGGAAATATTTGTAGTGCATAACTGAAATGAATCTTTCTATTTGAAGCTTTGAGTGCTTTTAAGTCAAAACATTCCCGCTACATCCTATTACTACAGGATAAATAGATTCGTGCTTCCTGGCATGGAAAAAGAAGAATTTCTCGTTCCCTCTATAAGTACGCAACAAAGAGTATGTATTACCAAGAGGGAGACTAAAATGCCACTGGCATTGTTTGGGATATTATTCTACATCAACCGAATAGCCGCAACCTTCCATCTCGCGTTCCTTTACATTGAGTGTCTTTAGAGGGGAGCGGGATATATTTTTGTTTTTCACATCTTTTTGAGTAAGTCACATTATAGCCTGGAGGTAGATTCAATTTTTTTGTTTTGTATCGCCCCCTAATTTGTTGTTACAGCTTTTTGTGAATGGTGTTTCGACAGTGTTCTTGTGATTACGAAATTCTTACCGTCGTTATGTGTATGAAACAATTCTGATTATCAGACGAAGCAAATAAAAATGAATACGGAAAAGTTGTTATATGTACGAGTATGTACATGGCACGAGAGTAACCGAAACCAGCGAATTCAGTGACTACGGCAAATTGGAGTCAATTATCATAGAAGGAAAGTCCAAGATTTGACAGGGTGACGAGCTGCGTTGCGCTACGTTCCTCTTCGATTTTTGTTCATGGTTTCCACGTTCATCTATTGAATGCCTCTCTTTAAAAGGGAATGCGTCCGATCTTTCAAAAAGAGGCATCCAATAGTTACTAATTGCCTTAAGGTTCAGCCACACAGAACGCGTTATAACGTGACGTTCGGCGCTCCTGTACCGTCGCGTTACGGCGGTACGGTTGTATTGCACTGCATTGCATCATCCCTGCCACACACGTGGCGTTATCACTCAGCGTTACCTTTCGGAACGCGACGTTAACGCGACGTTAACTTTTCGGGTTGTACAAAATTACAAAAGTAACGCGCGTTACCGGCGTTCTCCTAATCAGAACTACACATGATTGCTGTACAAACTCAACCACAGTACTGGATCGCCCGCCCAGCTAACGCTGCGTGTGTGACGTAGCCAATATCGCCGAACGCCGCGTTGAGGGGCGTTCCATGAACGTCGCGTTATAATGCGTTCTGTCTGTTTGAGCCTTTAACCCCTCTAATTATTATATTAACACGCCGGGGAAATGAACTCCTAAACTGTAGATTCAAGCATGATAGTGTGTGTAACGGACTGGTTGGTGGGCATCCGAAGATGCCCGTGGGTACAGGAGCCTAAGGTAGCATATCGACCATGAAGGTCGGGCCGTGTAATCTAGCGAAGAAAAAGGCCCCCCCCCCCCCCCGCCAAAAAAAGCTAATAGCCCTAATATTTTTTATATTGTTGTCGACTTAGGGCCTCTCTTTATACCCTTCACGGATGTGATCGGGTATATTAACTTTGTCATGAAGTTTGCAACGCACAGAAGGAAGCATCTCCGACGATATAAACTACCTATATATATATTCTTGGTCAGTATGATGAGACGAGTCAATTAAGCTTTGGCCGTCTGTCTGTCTGTTTCTAAGCAAACTAGTCCTTCAGTTTTAAAGCTATCGAGCTGAAATTTTGTACAGAACCTTCTTTTTTTTTGCACGCTGTATATATGTCGGAACCAACGGAATCGGACCACTACGTCATATAGGTGCCACAGGAACGACCGGTCCAAAAATTCGTCTTTGTGAGAAAAACTTTTTTATTTCTAAAAATATATTTTTTTTTAAATTTCACACAAAAATCAATAGTATCTATATTCAAACCACATTCCCGAATTTAGTTGAAATTTGACTACTTTATCATATAGCTGTCATAGGAACGATCGTTCCAAAAGCAAGTTTTTATTGCAAAAACTTTTTTATTTCTGAAGATATCTTTACCAAATTTCATATTATTAAATCATATTTACTACCAAACCATGTTCCAAAATTTCGTTGAAATCGGCCCACTATTTCGTATACCTCTCACAGGAACAATGAAATCGGAACAAGTTTTACTGCTAATTTCAAAGTGGTAAATGCACCATAACTCATAACGAAGTTATGATACCCTTCACGCCGAAGGCTAGATTGTTCGGGTGTACCATGTTTTCATTTAGGGGGCAAAAGACCTTTCCATAGTCCTCCACGTGGGCGCCCCCTGGTAACGGCAGTGTTTCAAACCGCTGACGGCCAAGTCTTAGCGATAAGACATTTGGAAAAAAGCAGATAGCTGTAGCCTGAATGGCTGACCAACAACTAAGCGTCTCACGTTTAGTAGGATGGAATGACTTGCGTAGTTGGACCTGCAACATAGTTGTGTGAACTCCAGCATGTCTATTAAACCATCTGAAGCAGCTATCTTCCGAGGCCATGACCCGAATGGGGTTAAGTGACGTGCTGACAACTCATCCTTGCAAAAACCACTCCATGTCAAGAAACCTGTAACAAAAGCCTCGGATTGGACGGATCAACAACGACGACTCCAGGCGGTCAGGGCCCGACGTCGGGCTGTCGCGCCACGATGATGATGAGTATGATGTTTTCATTTTATGCCCTTATATAAAACCCAAGCATTGAGCATCGCCTCCCACCGATTGATTCTTGGTAGCTTGACGGTGGCACAAACTTATATTGTAGTGGAGCACCGTTCGGACCTCTTAATCCGGCTTGCACTAAGATTTGCGCTAGAAAGGAAGCACTTTCATTCGAATGCGGGCAAAATGAGGGGAAGCTGGCAGTTGCGCGTTCACCGCACTTACTCCAAATGAGAATGTACGGACAATGAACAAACTGTCAAAATACGGCACTGTCCCAAAGTTTTTTTTTTAATCTTCATGACAGATACTAGCACGCAGTATTAACCTAGTCAATCCGCGCCCCCATCAAGACCGTTTATGCGAACCAATTTCAATTCAACTTTGACGGAACCGCGCAAACAACTTATTTTCTTGAAGCACCTGATGAGTAGTAATCTGCCGATAGTACGAAACCAGAGGTCGAGGGTGCCATTACACCCGGACCAGGATGCGAGCGCGAAGGGTTCTGATCCGTTCGCCAACCAATCTATCCTTTTTTTGATTCTTCTTTTTTACCTCCCCTTTTGGTGTTGTCTTCCCTAGGCCTATGCATTTTTACAAATACGTAAAGGACAGGGGCAACGAGCGGCGAATCCCCCTCCCCCCCCCCCATGTATCCCAAACTGAGCTGCAGCAAGCATAGGCTTAGCTCGTTGAGGAGCCTTTTCCTTTCGCCAGCTGGTACGGTCCGACCTTCACGGTCATTATGCTACATTATGCTCCATCCTCACGGGCACCAGGCACGGAGGTCCACCAACCCATCTATTACATATTTGGCGCCCAACGTGGGGCCCCATATTTAAGAGTTTTTGTCCTAGGACGAAGAGGACCCAACTCCATCTAGGTTACTCGAATTTTTTAGTTTTGTCACCGCACCGGTTCTTAAATTTTCGGCACTCCCTATCTTTCAAATTTCGGCTTCACGCTTATTTTGCCTAGGCAGGCCTTAGGACTGGTGTTCCTTTCCCCTCCACGTATTTTTGAAGTAGCATTTTCCCTCTCCAAACAGGCACTGATTTGTCTTGTTTCACATTTCCGGAGCACTTAAAGGACTCTGTGATGTATGCCCGGAATTTTTCTACGTTGGTTGTCGATAATCGGACCGGGAAGTCAGGAGTATACATCGTCACCTTTCAGTGACAGATCAGTGATCCTTCGAGCTATTTTATTGCATATCTTTGCGCGAATCTCCATCTTATCCCTCTTTGAAGTACGACCAATGAAGATACCGAATGGGTGTAAGGTCCAATGTTGCCGGCTATACGACGTATCTTCTGCGATCGTTGCGCATAAGTTGAATGAGGGAAATGATTCGACTAATCGTTATTAGTTTGAATCCCCCTTTAATGCCCGAACCGGATTGAACGCAGAATGCAGCAGCAGCGGCAGCAACACCAGGTAGATCTCCTTTCGCTCCTGTCGCTGCCGCTGCGTTCAATCTAGGTCGCTTCAGGGAAATGCATGCTTTCTAACTGGACATTGCGTAGTTGCTGCATTCTGTGTTCAATGGACTTTTTCTTTCTTTTTGCAGGTCATTGATGATTTCATAAGAACCTAATCACGTTTATTTTGAAAGAGAGAGAGGAGAAGAATTTAGTCACCTATGGTGGTGGTGGTGGTGGTCGCCTTCGTTCTCCGTTCCCAATTTCTACACATTACATTCATACATCTACATTCCAAAAATGGCTGAAGTGAATGAGTGCGTTTAGTGACTTTTTTTTTCATTTGCGCGTTTAAATACGCGTAACCGTCTGTTTTTAAAATTTAAAACAATTCTTCACGAATACATTAGGTTTATATCGTAAGTTTCAAAACAAAATATAATTACAAAAAATATTTCAAATCTAAAACAATGGCGCGCGTCAGATTTGATTCATTGCAAGTGGCGACCGAGACCTCACACCTAAAGAGCGCGTCATCGTCGACGATGAACGCATAGCGCAAATAAACCCGTATTATTCGCTCTCAACATACAAATTAAAACGAATGTTGAAATGGATTTTGAGACTACAGGGTTTCCAAAAATCTACAAAAATCTATTGAACAAGCCAAGCAGAGGTAACGTTTCTTCTTCTTCTGTAAATCAACAAAAATATGACAAAACAAACTAACCTTTGGCGACCTTGCCGAAGGTATGATACGCGAAAAGCGAAGAGTATCATACCTTCGTTGTGATTCATGGTGCATTTGCCACTTTGAAATAAGTAGTAAAACTTGTTCCGATTTCACTGTTCCTATGAGAGATATATGAAATAGTTCGCCGATTTCAACCAAATTTAGGAACGTGGTTTGGCATAATATGAAATTTGGTAAAGATATCTTCAGAAATTAAAAAAATGTTCCTAACAAAAACTTGCTTTTGGAACGGTCGTTCCTATGGCAGCTATTTGATAGAGTAGTCCAATTTCAACCAATTTCGGGAAGGTGATTTGACTAAAGATACTATTGATTAGTGTGAAATTTGAAAAAGATATCTTCAGAAATAAAAAAGTTTTTACCACAAAGCCGAACCGATCGTTCCTATGGCAGCTATATGACGTAGTAGTCCGATTCCGTTGGTTCCGGCAAATATACAGCGTGCAATAGAAAGAAGGCTTTGTACCTAATTTCAGCTTGATAGCTTTAAAACTGAAGGACAAGTTTGCATTGAACCAGACAGACAAACGGACAGACGGACAAAGCTTAATCGGCTCGTCTCATCATACTGACCAAGAATATATTATATATAGTTTATATCTCTCCCAATTGCCCTAACCCCTTGTGGGGCATACCGCGTCAACTGTTCCATGTGGCCCAGTTGACGTTTCGACGGCATAAACTGGTTTCGGAGAATGCGGTTGCCAGGATACACCTCCTACACACCCATGGCCACGAACGTTGTCGTGGACGGGATTTGAACTCGAAACGTCGGTCAAAAGCACAATGTTGCACCCTGGATAGTGCTGGGCATTTGCAAAGGAGGTGAGTCAGGGGCCCCATCCTCCCCTATCCTTACAGCTACAGCAGAATTCATTGAAAGGGATGCCAAGTCTGGCCGCGTGCTCCCCCACTGGCTAGTGTCCCGTCGGGACCGCATGACCTCTGGTCACATCTGTACATATCCTATCCAAAAGGGGATTGGTCTTTAGTGTATTGTCAAATGGCCATATGTTCCTAGATGTTGTTCACATCGTTAGCGCGCTCCATCTGTCGTTTGCTAGTTTTATGTAATAATTGCAAAAACTCTTCAAGCGGCACGTAGACTTCCACCGCGTAATATACGGCCCCCGCTCGTTCCCTGCAATATACCTGTGACCCGGAACACAAAGCATGATGATTCTGTGGATACTGGCCATGTCGATCAACTCTAGATGGCATTGCTTTACTATTTCAGATGACATTGTCGCCCCTTCTAGAATCCTTTATACCAGCTTCACTGTTCGTGAAAATGGCGATATTCCCTGAGTCTGACCGCGCTACAAGCTGCCTTGAAGATAATTTGTAGGTCAAGGGGGAGTAAGTGTAAGATAGCATTCAGTACTTCTGTCGGACATGATCAAATAGCACCCGTTACTCTAATGCATGCAGTCCTTTGCATCTTGCTCAGCATGTCAATGAAATATTTCATACGCAGCTTTGGCCACCAGAGAGCTATATAGGCTGTTTTGATGTGTTCGACATTCAGTTTCCATAAGAGCTTCGAGCCGAGAATGACTCCCAGTCATTTCACATTAGTCGATCATCCTTTGATTGTAGCGGTATAAACGCGTTTTTATTATGAGGCTACTTGACATTTTCCAAACCAAAGTCACAATATTTATTCTTCTTCGTATGGTCGGTATAAGCACACGACGAACAAGTACTAGCACTGAAACAATTCAGTTAAATCGCCATTTAGTTCCACGGTATAAACGGGGCGATTGATGAGCACCCACACAACATGCACAGCGCCATTCAGTAGGCAGCGGGGTCACCATATAAGATCGTACATGATCCTGGAATGGTTGGAGAGCTTAGAGCGCCTGGAGTAACTGATACGAAAGCTCGTATTAGTTTTTCGACGATCACACCTGAACTATTCCTAACATTTTAATAAAATATAGTCAACAGTCGTGTGAAAATCACTATAATCTGTTCAGTTTGGGAGGAGTTTCGGTGACAAAATTCCCATGCAAATTTTTGTAGAATATTAATAGGCGCGTTTTTATTTAACAGCCATGCAGAGCAGAGCAAGTTAACACCATACAATTTCACTAACAACTTGTTTATATAATATGGAGAAATGCACTTGTTATGAATATATGTACATATCATAACAAGTACATTTTTGGGGAAAGATGATAGCCCAAGTACCCAGCATCGATGTATTAAATGTAAAAACCAGCCGGTTACTGTGGCAAGTCAACATAGATATGATATGGTATGGTGCGAACTTAGACCAAAAATAGGTCCCTTGTGATACCCTAGTAAAAACACACCCCCAATCGTCATCTAATGATTGAACCAACCACAGCTTCTAGAAAAATCGTGGTATAGAAGTCGGAGTCTTCTGGCGTGTTCGCCGATGGCGCAGTGACCACTGATGACTCCCACAACAAAGTTGGTGTGAAGTTTCTTCATAGAAAGCAGTTTAATGGATCGTTTAACATCCAGCTTAGGTCATATCAGTTTTGCTTTATGGCACGTATCTCCATTCAGCCATCTCGAATTGGCCTTGTTGATAGAGGTTACCTTTGTGCCATACTTACATGTATGGAGAGGTATAGCAATGTCTCGACATACTTGCAGGTTTCCATCGGCAGGTCCCCTTCTAGCAAGCTCGTCTGCTCTACAGTTGCCAATGAAGCCACTATGGCCTGGTATCCAACACAGGGTTATGTTGAAGAAATTTCCCATTTCCATAAGGCATGTACGACAGTCTGCCACACACTTTGACGACACCAGGACGGATTCCAAGGATCGCACAGCGGCCTGACTGTCCGTGTAAATCGTAATATCTCTTGCAGATATGATATTTTGTCCGAGCCATATCATTGCCTCTTTTATTGCACGGATCTCCGCCTGGAAAACACTACTGTAGTTTGGGAGGCGTAAAGACGTAGCAAGTCGAAGACACTCAGATAAGACACCGGCGCCCACCCCATCATCGGTTTTGGAGCCATCTGTGTAAATAAACAGAGGATTTAGGGCCGTCGGGTCGACCATTTCCCATTGACTACGGGATCGAATAACGCATGTGCAGTTTGCACTGAACCAGTGTTTTGGAATACAGTAGTCCGTGGAAGAGGGGATGTCAATATTGCTTAGGATTGCAGCATGACCGAAGTAAGTGTCGGTCCATTAACTTGTTTCCCTTATGCGAATCGCCGTGTTGGTAGCGATCTCTTCACTTGCTATGTCCACAGGAAGGAAGTTTAGCATCATCTCCAAAGCCGCGGATGGGGTTGAGCAAAAATCCCCAGTTATGGCCATGCTCGCCGCTCTCTGTGCCTTTACTAGGATGCTGCGGGTTGTTTCTGTACGTAGGGCAGTCCACCAGACAACCACCCCGTACAGCAATATAGGACGCAGTACCGAAACAAAAAAAGTATCTACACTGCATGCAGATACATCGGAACATGGATATGTCTATGACTACCGACTGCGTGGAACCTGTTGTGTTGAAGATATCGACGTAAGATTTATAGTATAGTTCTACTGGATGAAATCATTCGAAAAAACACGTCCCACGCTTTCGGTAGGCATAAGACATATCCATGTACCGATGTATGTATCTGGTGGCAGTGTAGATACTCGTCATAAATTCTGCTTTGCTTTGTCCTGTCCGCTCGGGCTCCTTTCTCTCGCGGGATCGTTTCGTTTTCGTTTGCGTCGCGTGTGTGCAATATTCACCTCCTCTCGTGCACCCTGTTCCATCTACCCGTTCGGTACAGTTGGCAGACTGCAGCCTATCGACATTTCTCTGAGTAAGTTTCTGCTAATCACAATCACGCTTCCCACCATCTTTTCCCAATCGGACGTGTATTGTGTTTGTGTATCTATTGCAAAATCGCTCCCACACTATCCGCCTCATCCCGCCCCTTTAATCAACAGTCCGGCTCCGGCACACACAATCCGTTTCTCAAGTAACGCGTGCGACTCTATGCGATTGTGTCCGGCAAACAGAAAGGGAAACTAACAAAAGTAAACAAAACATTCCAACACACGCACAAAGAGAATGCACAAGAAAAATTTTGGAATTTTTGCAGAAGGGGGAGGGGGGGGGCATTTGATCTTCTGCAGACCTCTGAATGTACATCATGTCACGATGAGCTGCCCGGAACTATAACATCCTGCGACGAATATTTCTCTATTTCGGGGCTTGGGAGATTTTAACTCGCGCAGTACGAATCCGCCATTTTGTTTTATGATATGTTTATTGCACGTGTGGTGGGAACCCCCATTGTGGGCCAGTTAGACCTCAAATCGCCGCCATTGCAAATGCACAAACACAGCCGCTGGATCACCAGATTTGGCGCGAATGAACTTCATCCGCGATGGCTCTCGCTGTCTATCTTCGGGGGGGGGGGGGGGGGGGGGGGCGTCTGCGCATGTTCAAATGTTAGCCGAACTGACTACCTGCTACTTTTTCTGGGACCCTAGTGATTCAGATAGTACAACACAGGCTATTTTATTAAATGATGAATGGGAATTGGCGGAAATTGAAGGTCATTGAAAGTCCTTGGACGTCCTTGACCTAAATAATGAGTAAAAATGGAATTTCATTCATTGTGACCTCAGATTGGGTCTATGCATGTGCATGTCGGGAGTGCACAATTTGTTTAATGAAATGGTGAGAATGAGAATGATATGAATGAATGAGAGGAGGAGGTCCGCTGCCCTGAGCGAAATTTCGTACATTCAGAGACCATAAATTGCGTGTGAGCATGTCGAGCGAGGAGAGCAGACGACTCCTTGCGACGTGTTCTGGGGGCCTAGTCAAGTTGGGTAGTACGGAGCATACTCTATATTTTTGAGGATTTTGAATGTATGGTATGGTGTGTATGCAGGAGTTTTGATTATGGCGTCGCGTTGACTGAGAGCGTGGGACAGAGAGCACAGAGAGCGCCTGTTCACCCTACAGTATGTTATTTCTTGCCGTCCACAACGTCAACCTTTATCGCTATCAAATCAACATCCCAACATGTACACACAGGATCCCCGCAAGCGCGCCGCCAGCACGGATCTGCAAGCAACAGCCATGCACAATGACCACTTCACTCAAACGACATGCACAACCAGAAAAGAAAAATTTTCAATGGGCTTGTTTCCTTTTCTGACCCTCGAGTAGAAAAACAGACATTTCGTGTGACGGACAGATTTTTAGGATGACCCCCAGCTATAAGACATATCCATGTCAAAAGCCAATAGAGCATTTTTGGTTGCAGACTCCACTTCCTACCAATGGCCCTCCTGCAACAATAGAGTGCTATAGTTGCTTTTTTGGCCCGTTCTAGAATATTATGCCTCCAGTTTAGCTTTCTATTAAGTATAAGGCCTAGGAAACCCGCCTTATCCACGAAGGATAGTCTCACTCCCTCCAGTACAGGTGGTTCAACAGGAGGTACCTGATGTTTCCTAGTAAAAAGAACAAGCTCAGTTTTGCTCGGATTAACACTGAGACCGCAGTTTTTGGTCCAGTTCGCCAAAATAGTGACGGCATATTGTGTTACCTCACTCAGAGTATTTGGGAACTTTCCTGAGATGGCAATAGAGATGTCATCCGCTTATGCCGCCACTTTGCAACCCGTCTGCTCTAGGTCCAACAGCAGCTTATTGACCACAATGTCCCAAAGCAGCCGGGAAAGCACATCCCCTTGCGGAGTACCTCTACATACAGTTCTGCGTTCAGAGGATGTCCCTAGATTGGAAGAGATTACCCTGGTCGTTAACATCAGGTGAATTAATCCAACCAGGTCAGGGTCTACGCCAAGCTCTAAGAGAGCGCCCGTAATTGCCTCCGGATATACATTATTAAAGGCACCCTCGATATCCAAGAAGGTCACCATTGTGTACTCCTTGAAAACAAGGATTTTTCGATGTGTCCAATGAGAGAGTGTAATGCTGTATCCACAGATTTACCCTTACAATAGGCATGCTGTGATGCCGAGAATGATTCTGCTGGAATAGCATTTCGTAAGTGAAGATCAATAAGTCTCTCCAGCATCTTCAGAAGAACCGCCGATAAGCTAATGGGTCTAAAGTCCTTTGGACGAACGTGGGAGCTCTTCCCCGTCTTGGGAATAAAGACCACAGTCACCTAGATATACATACATCTACGTTTCCTTTTCGAAAATTTACCTACACCAAATCATTAATATTTCCTTGTCACCCTATATACCAACTGCTAACACCATTGTCTTCTATCTGTTCCATTAAAAAACACATCTACACTCACTGTTGTGAAGTTTGCCATTTGCCAAATTGCCGGGACATTCTAATTATTCGTTCGAGAAACAGTAGCCATGGGGCAAATAATTAGGATGAATATTGAGGAAATATTAAAGCAAGTGGAAAATGAAGCCAAGAAACTATACCAACAATACAGCGCAGTGGGTGACTGAAGACAAACAATTCACCAGGCGTTCACCATGAGTCCTGCTAAATTAAGCGCTCACAATTCTGTCATTTGTTTCGTTATCTTAATGACTCGTGCTTCGTGTGGGAGGAAAAACCTGATTCTCCACGCGGAAGCACCGCAAAAATTTACGGAGAATATTTAACAGAGTCAGGGCATGGGCTTCGGGGACACTATGAACGTACGCGATACAATATACCTTGCAGGTGTCAGTCAACTTCCTCTGACCCGACCTAGATGAGATAGCGAAAATGTGACAATGAATATCCATTTGATTACAGACATTCATCCTATAGACGGTGGAAGCACAATGGAATAGGATATGACTACACAGGTACGAAAAGTTTAAACCATAGCCGGAGGATTTATGTGCAGTAAATTTGTATGTCACGTGTCCTCAGTGTTTTTGCTCGACAGTAAACGCGGCAGACAAGTAGGTAAAAGGATCGCTAACTACAGGGAAAAAGGCAGTCCGTATCAAAGCCCCTCGGGCAACTTGTACGTATGGTGGCACGTTAGCTTTTCCGTATGCTCCGATTTATACTTTTTATATAGAGTGGATAGAAATTTCCCCTTTCTAGGTCTATTTGCTCTATCGTCCTTTTTTTACGTGCTCGAGATGAAGCAAATGGGTTCAAGTATTTGCACCTTAATGGGACGTGGTGACGTATGCGTCGGTACATGGCATCGATTCTACTGGGATTCAACTAATACTGTCAAAAGGATAGTTTCAAATGGATATAGAATAGGTTTTGTGTTGTAAAATTCGAAGCGATTTTACTCTAGAGCAATTAAAAACAAGCTAGCTTTCGGCTAGCTTGCCGAAGGTATAATATTCGTCACGTTTCATTTTGATTTACGATGCATTTGCCACTTTAAAATTAGTAGTAAAACTTCTTCCGATTTCACTGTTCCTATGAGAGGTATATGAAATAGTGGGCCGATTTTAATCAAATGTTGGAATGTGATTGTACGGTGAATACGATTGAATAATATAAAAATTTGGTAAAGATATATTTAGAAAGAAAACGCTTTTTCTAAGAAAAACTTGTTTTTGTAACGGTCGTTCCTATGAAAGCTATACGATAGAGTAGTCAATTTCAACCAAATTTGGAAATTTGGCGGTAAATATTAATGAACAGTGTGAAATTTGAAAAATCTAGCTTCAGAAATAAAAAAGTTTTTCTTACAAAGACTTACTTTTGGACCGGTCGTTCATATGGCAGCTATATGACGTAGTGGTCCGATTCCGTTAGTTCCAGATATGCAACGTGCAATAGAAAGAAGGCTTCGTACAAAATTTCAGCTCGATAGCTTCAAAACTGAAAGACTAGTTTGCATAAAACAAGACAGACAGACGGACAATGCTTAATCGACTCACCTCATCATACTGACCAAGAATATACGTATATATAGTTTGTTGAATTCTATTATTTTTTAAGAAATAGTTCTAAGTCCACAAGATATTGTTATAGTGGTCGTGTCAACGATTCATACGTTTAGACAATTATGTTTATCTTTTGGTCCATAGTTCAAAGATCATGAATGTTTTTGTTATCAATCTACATTAATGCTCGGGTCTGTAATGGATAGAGTGTTGTGTATGTTGTAGATAATTCGTAATAATAAAATGTTCTGCATATTGTGTGCATTGCAGACAGGAAATGTAACGTAGATAATAAGCCGTTTTTGTTTAGTACATAAGATGCAATAATTTAGAAATAAAGACACTTCGAATCTAATCGTGGTCAGAACAGTTTTACTCAAAAAACTACAAAGTGTTTCTTTTGAAACAAACAACTACACATTGATACAGTACAAGAACTGTCATCAATATCCATCATTGGTATCGGTTTTGTACCCTAACCTGATACTTTGAACCTTCAATACAAAGTAGTATTGAACATAGTTTATATATCGGTCGGAGATGGTTTCTTCTATGCGTTACAAACTTAATGACAAAATTAATATACCCTATCACATACGTAAAGGGTATAATGAAGTCGGACAGTAGAGGGCTACACTCGCCATACAAGGATATTATAGTGCCAGATGCCAATAAGAGATGATTACCCAACTCTTAGGCCGGCCGCATCTTGGACGTAGGCAGGGCAGCGAAGCGCAGCACGCATATGGGATTGTTGTTGCAAAATCAGATTTTGACAATTGTTACAACAACAATGCCATGTGCGCACTGCGCTGCGCTGCCCTGGCTACGTCCAAGATGCGGCCGGCCTTAGAGAAGCTTAACTATTCATGTTTAGACGCAAATCCAACTTGCATGGTTGCATCTCCAAACGAAAAAAAATACATATGAATAATTATAGCGAGATGCTATAATAATGCTAAACCATCTTTATCCTCTCAAAAATGGCTAGCAATCTGTATAAATAATTGCAGTTCAAATTCGTCCGAAGTTTGCACTATTCCTTAATCTTAACTTTAATCGATACTGACTAAAAACAATAAAAAACTTTCTGTGAAAAACAACACGTAATTTTAGTAACAATAGTCCGGACGGCGCAACGGTTAGCACGTTCGCCTTCTACGCAATGGGCCCCGGTTCGGTTCCTACTGAATGCGGTAGTTTTCGATAAAAAAGGGGATTTACGTGTCGGACTATGAGCCCACTCAGCTGTTAAATGAGTACCCATTTATGGGGTAAATAACTCTGTTGAGCGTTTTGATGATCACACTCCTCTGCACAAGACATACCGTATCACGATCTAGAAAATGAGATGATGCTAACTCATCTCGAGACCATGGTTCAAATTGGACTGTTGCACCGGTTATTCATTTTATATACGAGTATGTCGGCCCCGTAGTTAAAAATCTAAGTGTTCGACCTCCCCCTAATACATTCCCTGTGACACTTCAAAAACTGACGAATTTCTGGTCATTTTTCAGCTTATTGCACAAATCTTTTTACTAATGCATCTTTAAGAAAAATATTCTCATTTTCTGTAAAAATTTCCTATCACTCATTACTAAAAACACAATACCTGAAAAACTACGCTAGCTACTCGTAGAACACTCAAATAAAATGTTAATAAGCTAATACTCTAATAATTCTGCTCTAACTTTTTCTAAATTATCCCGTCAAAATCAAACGAACGGTTTAGTTGTTATAAATAACTCTATATAGTCAAATGTATACAATATTTTGAACGAACAAAAAAAAATTTTTCATCACCTTTTCCTCAAATTTTTGCATGCCTGGGCCTGTTTTCTCAATGTCTGGTTAAACTTCCAGTTAGCTTTAAACCTTAACGTATGCAACGGTCAAAATATGATAATGCAGTAAAAAGCTCAACTAATGCAGTAGAAAATCACTTTCAGTTGTCAAAATCTCAGCAGCCCTGTTTGGAATTATCGGCCGATAAATTTTTAAATGGAGGATGGACGGCGTTTAGCGTTTATCTATAGGATATAGTCCGGTTAGCACATTCGCCTTCTACGCACTGGGCCTCGGTTCGATTCCTACTGAATGCGGTAGATTTCGATAAAAAGGGGATTTTCGTTTCGGACTATGAACCCACTCAGCTGTCAAATGAGTACCCATTTATGGGGTAAATAACTCTGTTGAGCGTGTTGCTGATCACACACCTCTGCACAAGACATACCGTCACGATCTAGAAAATGAAATGATGCTAACTCATCTCGATGCCATGGCTCAAATTGGACTGTTGCGCCAGTTTTGTATTTTTTATAGGATATACTTTTAGCAGACATTGTGAAAACGGCCCTAAATGTACTTGTCCTGTTTCAGAAATGAATTCTCTATTTTATTATGATCAAATCGCGTTATCATAATTTTATCCTAATTTCCTACTTTGTAGCAGTTACAACCCTTTGAATGTAAGAAAACATGCTTTTTTATTCGTTTCTACGTCGAGTACCTGCTACGCCAACCTTACACTACTTAAAACGAAATAACTGGAAAACTACACAAGCTAGAACTCTTAAATAAACCCAATCTCCGCTAATATTTTGCCCTTATATTATTATATTTATAATTTATATATCTATGGTCAGTATCAGCCAAGACATCCGGTTACTATTGAGCATAAACTAGGGTATAAATAAAGTCACACCAAAATCTTACCGAATATGGATGCAGCGTCCCCTTCCGGGATCTCTGAGGCTAAAAGCGAGTATGGAGAAAGCACCGATTAAAAATGCGATTGATCATTTACAAGGAAAACTCAATGGCGTCATACTAGCCACTTGGAATATGAAACCAAATGCATGTTACCAAAGGTGACCTTTGGAAATCATGGAAAAGATTCAAAATAGACACATATGGGAAAGATCCAGAAAATATCATATATATAAAGAAATTCCAAAAATTGCGGGAAGTTTCGACGAGAGAAAACGACCAAGCCGCTTGAGTAGAACAGCAGATCGTAACCGAATTTTATGAAGGAACAGGAGGAATTGCTGAAGATTGAGTTGAACTTCGCTCTTTAAGAACACCGACTACCCAAGGAAGAGAACATTGTGAAAAATCGAGGCAGGGATCTAATTTGAGGACCAAAATACCAAGGAAGCGGTACGGAAGAGTGTGGAGGCTGCAGTCACAAGCTTAAATTCGCAATGCTAGCTAGTTTCGACGAGAGAAAACGACCAAGCCGCTTGAGTAGAACAGCAGATCGTAATCGAATTTTATGAAGGAACAGGAGGAATTGCTGAAGATGGGGTTGAACTTCGCTCTTCAAGAACACCGACTACCCAAGGAAAAGAGCATTGTGAAAAATCGAGGCAGGGATCTAATTTGAGGACCAAAATTAGGGATGGGTATCGATTAATCGATTAATCGAAATAATCGATTATTTTGTCGAATAATCGATTTTTATTTAATCGATTACATTAGGGTCGATTTAATCGATTATTTTATAACGATTATTGAACTTTTTTCTTCGCTGAGACTTCAGATTTCAAGAGCAATATATTTTTCTTTCATTGCCAAAAATCATTTACAAGAGTCGTGTATAGTATTTCCCTACTACTTTTCTCATTCAACTTTTACCTATCTACCCCAATTTTTCTCTGAAGCTGGTCAAATTCTGAGGGAACAGAGAAGCCGGCTAACCGACGACATGGCCAATACACTTATGTATATTCCTTAAGGACGTTCATGATAAGTACGGATATTGGGATTAAAAAATAAACTCAATACTTCTCACAACTCAATAATTACTACCTATTATTTCTGCAGCTACTGGGAACGTTTCAGGCAACTGCTTCCAGTAGGTGTAATTATTATTTCTCTGTTTGATGATCTTTCTTCTGTTTTCATGTGAATAAATAAGGACTATTTTTACTTGGAGTTCGTTGTTTTCATTGTACCCAAACTTTTAATTTTTTCCCAACCTTTTTTGAAATTGTCTATTAATCGATTTTTCAAGTCACAAATAATCGGTGTATCGATTAATTCGTAAAAAAATTTAATCGATCTCAAACCAAAATATCAAGGAAGTGGTACGGAAGAGTGTGGAGTCACAGGCTTAAATTCGCAATGCTAGCTAGCTTTTTCCGTTGCAGAAATATTTTACTTATAAAATTCTGTCGTTAAATAGCTCTTACTTTTGAACAAATTGGTGGATTTGCTTGAAATTAAGGATGAGTCTCGTGCTTACTAATGCCCATCAATTTGACAAATTTTACCCTTATAGTCTCTTCCGTTACCGATTTATAATTAAATTATAAACCTTTTTTAGGGTTTTGTAGTAAAAACAAAACCCTTATGAAATCGGTCATGCGTCCGTCTGTCCGTCTCTCTGTCCGTCTGTCCATGAAATATCTCACGGACCGCTGAAGCTACATATATGAAATTTTGTGGGAATATGTAGAATTATCATAATTCGTCAGAGAAAGCGATTCGTTGTAATAGGCTGACTTTAAGCAGAGGTCCTCACAGAGGGGAAATGAAGGTCAAATTTTTTTTCATCTGGTACAGGCAAGTGAGGTATCATGAGAAAGGTAACACCGAGTACATTCCATTTTTGGTATTTTCACCAAAATTTGAAAAAAGGGGAGATGAAGTAGAGGGGAAAATATGTGATCCGAGTTTGTCTCCCCCCCTTGCATTGCGAGACCGTTATACTTAGAAATATGAAAATTTGCATGAGAGTGGCGTTTCACTAGCATAGAAAACCAAAAATCGTGGAATTTTGATATCTCATCCAAAAAGGTTAATAATAGTACATTTCTCTAGTTACAGTTAGCACACCCCTGCACCCCTTAAACGCATCACAGGTCAAAAATATTGATGGCCACTGATAACCAACACTATAGGTAATAATGTCTCGAAGTTTCATTACAATCACATAATATTTAATAATAGTACATTCATTTAAAGTTAGGCATTTTGACACTATCCACACAAAAATTACATCTACCGGCTTCATAGGTGTGAGTACTACTTTCATGTTGTTTTTCGTAGTGTGAATTGCAGTTATTTAATTAATTATTTTTGAAAGGGTAAAGATTGGTTGGGGGCGCTGACTAATACAACTATAGCGGGCGGTGGGGGGGGGGGGGGGGGGTCGGAGGCGAAATTAAAGTCATTTTTTTTATCGACTGGTATAGGCAAGTGAGGTGTCGTGAGCAAGGTAATGTTGAGTACGTTCCATTTTTTCTAATTTTCTTGAAATTTGTAGAAAGGGGAACATTGGGGAGGAGAAAATATTAGTTCGTAATTTGTCCCCTTCCCCTTGCATTTCGAGACCGTTATACTTAGAATTATGAAAACTTACAGGAAGGTGGGTTCCGAAAAAAATGGAAAATAATGGAATCTGTATATCTTCTCAGAATAGGTCAATAATAGTTTATTTCTATAGTTGCAGTTAGCACAACCTCTGCATGCCTTAAACACGTTCGAGGCCAAAAATACTGATGGCCAACGATAACCAACACCTTAGGCAATAATATCTTCTAAGTTTCGTTACAATCACGTAATATGAATTGGCATGTAAAATGTACATAAGTGGGTAAGACATTTTAATTATGTTTTTTAGGGTTTTGTAGTAAAACAAAACCCTTATGAAATCGGTCAAATGTCTGTCTGTCCGTCTGTCCGTCTGTCCGTCTGTCCGTCTGTCCGTCTGTCCGTCTGTCCATGGAATATCTCACGAACGGCTGAAGCTACATACATGAAATTTTGTAGGAATATGTAGAATTACTATAATTCGCCGGAGAAAGCGAATCGTCGTAATAGGTCAACTTTAAGGGGAGGTCCCCATAGAGGGGAAATGAAGGTCGAAATTTTTTTTTCGTTTGGTACAGGCAAGTGGGGTATCATAAGAAAGGTACCGTCGAGTACATTCCATTTTTGAATTTTTTTTCGAATTTGAAGAAACGGGAAAAGAGGGAGAGGGGAAAATATGTCATCCGGGTTTGTCCCCCCCCCCTTGCATTTCGAGACCGTTATACTTAGAAATATGAAAATTTACAGAAAAGTGCCATTTTACTAGTGTAGAAAACCTAGATTTCTAGAATTTTGAAATTTCATCAGAAAAGGTTAATAATAGTACATTTCTATAGTTTCAGTTAGCACAGCCCTGCACCCCTTACGCGTACCCGAGGTCAAAAATATTGATGGCCAATGATAACCAACATCATAGGCAATAATATCTCTAAGTTTCATTATAATCACATAATATTTAATAATAGTACATTCATTTAAAGGTCGGCATTTTGACACTATCCACACAAAAAATACACCTACCGGCCTCATAGGTGTGAGTACTACTATACTTTCATGTTGTTTTTCGTAGTGCGAATTGCAGTTATTTAATTAATCATTTTTTAAAGGGTAAAGACTGGTTGGGGGCGCTGTGTCTTAATTGGTCAACTTTACCGGGTGGAAGGAAGGGGGTGAAGGGGGGGGGGGGGGTCCACATAGAGGCTAAATTAAGGTCAAATTTTTTTATCGACTGATATAAGCAAATGAGGTGTCGTGAGAAAAGTAATGATGAGTACATTCCATTTTTTCGCATTTTCTCGAAATTTATAGAAAGGGGAACTGTGGGGGAGGAGAAAATATTAGTTCGTAATTTGACCTCCCCTTGCCTGCATTTTGAGACCGTTATACTTAGAATTATGAAAACTTACAGGAAGTGGGTTTCGAAAAACATATAAAATGGAAAATAGTGGAATTTGTATATCTTCTCAGAATAGGTCAATAATAGTTTATTTGTATAGTTACAGTTAGCACACCCTTGCACGCTTTAAACACGTTCGAGGTCAAAAGTACTGATGGCCAACGATAACCAACACCTTAAGCAATAATATGTTCTAAGTTTCGTTACAATCACGTAATATGAATTAGCATGTAAAATGTAAGTGGGTAAGACATTTTAATTACGTTTTTTCTATCCATCTGAGTGATATCAATAAGAGCAAGGAGCCGATATTTATATACCAAAATAAGCGCTTGCTACAAAACCCTCGGATTGCGGGCGTAGCCCTCTATATTCCGGTTTCATTTTTTAGAAGAGCAAGGAGCCGATATTTATATACCAAAATAAGCACTTGCTACAAAACCCTCGGATTGCGGGCGTAGCCTTCTATATTCCAGTTTTATTTTATAATACTTTACCGTAAAATATCTTCAGATGCGTACATGTGATTTTATGTGACTTTTTAGAAGAGTCAAGTATACAAAAATTCAACTTATACTGGCTCCAACATTTGGCGAATAAGTCGACAGCCAGCCTACTCGGTTGTTGTTTGATACTGACATATGTTGACTTTTCTGTCGAATTGTGCATGAATAAAGGTCAATTCTTGTCAGATTATCGACAGTCAGCCTACTCAGTTGGCGTTTCGGTATTGACATAATGTTGACCGCACTGCTTTGAATATACCTAGATAGCCATGGAATGAGCTTGTCCTGTATGTCTCCATAGAAACAGTGGCTCCAAAATCTGGGTACTAAGTCGACATGTGGTCGACAGTCAGCTAACTCAGTAGACCCTTTAGTAATTATGAAATTTAAATATTGACAAGAATGATTCCATTAAGGTGATTTTTTTGCCTCCTAATACGACCGCGATTCTTCAACCAAAGGATCAAGGTGTTAATGCATCCTTTAAGGCCTATTATTTGCGGCGTACATTTTACCAATTAATTGAAGCTATTGAGTTGGGGGACAACAGTGAAATGTCAATTAAAAAACCAGGCCGAAGCTTCGTTTCGGCCCGGAGTCCGAAGCGTATATACCCTAGACTTGTACAGACCCAGTGGTAATACCAAAAGTATCAATTGGCAACGACCATATGCATTAAAAGTGAGTTTCCTATATGGTCAGTTTATAGGGGAGGTTGGCACACATTCAGGAGGGCCTTGGTCATTCTAAAAATCAATTAGCTAACCCATTCTACAAATACTTGTCGAATTTTTCAAGTCGCTAGCTTCATTCTATCGAAAGTTATTGCATATTTGAAGTCTCACTTAAAGGGGAGGTAAAGGTTTCGTTTGGTGAACCTTGCGCATTTTTAATAACAACCAACTAGATTCCAGTACAAATATTTTACCAAAATTTCAAGTCACTAGCTTAATTTTTTCGAAAGTTATCGCTTATTTGCCACCAACCAATTAGATCACCCTACAAACATTTAAAAAAAAATGTCAGCTCTAGCTTCACTCTATCGAAAGTTATCACTTATTGGAAGTTTCATTTGTAGGAGAAGCAGGGGTTTCATTGGTCGGATTTAACGTATTTTCAGTATTAGCCAACTGGATCCTACTACAAATATTTGACCAAAATTTCAAGTCGCTAGCTTTATTTTGTCGGAGTTATCGCTTATTTAAAATTTTATTTCTAGGGGAGGAAGGGGTGCCTTAGGTCGGATGGAACCCATCTTTAATGCCAACTAACTTAATCTCACTTCAAACATTTGACCAAAATTTCAAGTCGCTGGCTTCATTCTATCAACAGTTATCGCTTATTTGAATTTTCATTTGTAGGGGAGGTAGGGGTTCCTTGGGTCGGATCTTGCCCATTTTCAATGCCAACAAACTTAATTTTACTACCAACGTTCTGCCAAATTTTCAACTCACTAGTGTTATTTCTATCGAAAGCTATCGTAATTAAAGTAATATTTAATTTTTTTAATTTTGTAGGGGAGGTAGGCGTTCCTTTGATCTGATTATGCCCAACTTACTGTAAGAAAATTACCGTTAGTTTTTAACTGATCGATTTTATTTTTCCAGGGGAGTATAGGATTACCCTCACGAGCAATCTACCAAAGCTAGAACTTTTCATGTTTATTTAATCGGGAGTTATAAATACATTTATTTATTTTACATATGTAGAGGAGGTAGGCGTTCTCTTGGCCTGATCATGCCCATTTTCAATACCAACCAATCATCAGATCATACTTCCAATATTTGACCAAAATTTCAAGGCTCTAGCTTCATTCTATCGAAAGTTATCGTGCGAACGGACAGACAGACAGACAGACATGGCTAAATCGAATCAGGAAGTGACCCTAATCATTTATAAATATACATTGCTATACCTCCGGAGCCTCCTTTAAGGTGTTACATATTTCCGTCGTGACAAAACAATATGCCCTATGCCTATACTTAAAGTCTAGGGTATAATAAATACATTCATATTCAAAAAATGAAAGCTTATACATTTATCGCCTGAAGTTGTTTCTACCCTCGAGTTACGTCGTTTTCGACTTACGTCGCAAATTCTCGGAACCTAACTCCGACGTAAGTCGAGGGACTACTGTACCCAGATTTTGGAGCCACTGTTTCTATGCAGACATACAGTACAAGCTCATTCCATGCCTCTATGTTCTAAGATTATCATACAATACATTCCGAGGTTAAATCATTTCAATAGAAGCGGTGAATAGGAAAACACAAACGGTGGAATCCATGGCAACCACAAATTTCGAAAATCTATAATGAAGTTTGTTTCCTTGCCTACTTCCTTGTTAACAAATATCCAACTTATATCAAACATAATTCAGTGGTTCTGGCGATTTGACAGTTATTAAATTCAGCAGTTTCTATAGTAGTATTACAGTTTCTTCTGCGATATTCACTCTACAAATAAAAACTTTAAATAGGAAAAATGGCGTACACTTACGTCAAAAGAAAACCTATACGAAATTTAACGTGTGTCCCTGATCTGAGTGAAGAAGGAACGTTCTTCAAACCATTGCCGAAACCACCCGAATATAAGACAAGTGAAAACTGGTGGGAAAATATGACTCCTTATAACAGAATGTTCTACCATCAAACATTAAATTCAGCTAGACGCTTTGCCTATTATTCGCCATCTCATCAGATACCAGCAGACAGTCTTGATTTTGCAATGGCATCAAGATACAACCACAGTTTGGATTTATTTGGAGACAAAGTTGATGCGTTCCTGCAGAACGAATCTATGGGTGAGTCTACATTTAGACGGCTGCGAAATACATTGGACCAGGAACCATTGAGAATTGAACAGCTGGGTCACCCATTGCGTATAGGTATGTATTTTTTTTTCGTCAAGCGTATATAATGCTACATCGTTTGTATGCATTTTGCAGGAGGTCTAAAAGCAAAAATTTCTCCGCATAGTATCAAGTTAATAAACAGCGGCCACCACTCACAAATGACGAATCCCGGATATTCCAGACAGCCAGCCGACGGCAACAAATTTAATTATTGATCAAATTGATGAAAACATTTATAAAATAACAAATATTTTTAAAAAGAGCCAACACTAAATTACAAATGGAACAATTTCAAGTGAAGAATAACTCAACAGCTATTACACTTTTTGATCTGGTGAAAATGTCTCTCTTCACTAGATTTTAATATTAAAATAAATAAACCTTCTTCCATTATACATAAAAAGAATTAATTTTATTTATATGCACATGATTCCCCTCTTAAACGTTCAACCACTCGTTCACAATTTAAATTATCGTCAGTATCATGAAAAGAAAATTTACACTTCAAATACGCTTTCGCTATGTAAATTAGTTTGCCAACTAAATCTCTTATTCCGGATCTCCAACTTAAGAGTTCGAGTGTGTAATAGAAAAGTTTCGATGGGAACCGCGTTCAAAGACTACACCATAGTCGTTCCGTCCAACATCGGGTTTCACGACATTCAGGACGGAGAATCTTGACGCGGACGACGGTACTGCAAAAAAAGGTTGCGCCCAAACTTTAAAGTTATTCATGCCAACTGGCAGTGCATTTTAATTAAAAATGTTTTTCTATGCACACTTCGCCCACAAGTGGGAAACGTCACCACTACCACTTTAACCGACATTGTCACTAGAGTATTTTACTCCAGGTTACCATAAAGTAGTCAGCTCCGAAGAGAGGGTTGCAGATTTTGGATGACTGAAAAATGTGTTCGTTCGAGAATAACCCATAACGGTGGCCACACACTTACGTCCAAAACCCAAATTTTTCCCAGTCAAATCCAAAATTTCCCCGTCGAATCCACACGTCGACTGGGGAAATTTCGGATTTCACTGGTGAATATTTGGATTTTGGACGCAAATGTGTGTCAACCTTAAGATTTTAAAAAGCTCAAGGAAGGATCTGAGGCGGAAATAATCATAAAACTTGCAAGCAATTGCTACAGGCTAGTCTAAAAAGTAATTTACTATTTTATTTACCACATTTGCAGCTTGTTTGTTATGGAAATTCTGGAAAATCAACGCGACAACTCAGTCGCCCCTTATCTCATAGAATCCTCTAAAGTTTGTCGCCTATCCTATCCTCAGAACCAAATTCGCTTGCCCTCTTGCGAATGCTTGTCCTCGCTTTCAATTACTGGGGTAGCATTCATGGTAGTGCAATTGTCTCATGTGGCCTGGGTGAAACCTCAATTCAACCGCTTTCCGGCCAGGAAAGCTCAAGGAAGCACACTCTCTGACTGTCACGGTCATATTTCAAATGATTTTAATTAAATGTCAACCGAAATTCGCAATTGTAAAATGCAACGACTTAACACCTGGAACATTATAATGCAGTACTCGTAAGCGCTTTCTGGTTGATGGGAACCAAGAGGGTGAGTTTTGCTAACGAAAAATTTGAATTTTCCTTTTTAACTCGCCTTCATTCCACCATCTTATCCAGGGGGACCATAAAGCGTCGGTGGAAAGCGAACAACAAAAAAATAATAAAATGTTAATTTTTTTCTCTCTCAAGTTGAGATAGATGAATGGAATTGGGGATAGGTTCCAAGCCTTCAGGTGGGATTTTTATTGTGGTACTGACTTTGATCATGTTTTTCACGTGCAGAAAGTTCATTAAAGTTCCGTTTCTGGACGTTTGCTTTAGCCGATAATTACCCTACCCGAAAAAAGCCGCAGGACCGTAAGTCATTTTTCCAGTTTTTACCAAAATCTGATTTATGGCATTATCAAAGTTTAGGATTGTTTTCCTCCCATTGTAGTCGACTGTACTTTGATAAGACTCTCCATTTATCTACAGCAATTTAATTTGTTTTATTCTGTTTGCCCTAGGCCAGAGTTTTATTTAGAGAATCTGCATTGGAAATTATTTACTGGTACGAAAAAAGATAATTAAAAAAACCTTTTCCAGCATGCCTGCGGAATCAGAAATCGACTTTTTTTTATCATTTTGGAATGGGTATACCCATGTGGATATGGTAGGAGGCCAGGGCCGGCGAAACGCATCTAAGTGGTGTGAAGACTTCTAAAACGAGCACAAATGCAATTGAAAAAAATTTACAATCTAAAAATGGACTGTATGATTGTTGGGTTTTTTTTCGCGGCCAAGCGATTCGATCGGCTCCTATGAAAATTAACATACTAGTATATAACAACATAGATATACGTATATCCCTTATTATCCAGAATAAGTTCTAGCGTTTTGATTTTTCGATTTGGCCGCAGCCACCGATCCACGACCAAGTGACTGTCCCAAATTCCCAAAATGACCAAGATTAGTGTCAAATTAACAGTTTCTGTGTGGCTAAGATGTAGGGTGACGCTCCCAGAAACATACACAAGTTAAAAACCAGGCCGAAGCTTCGCTTCGGCCCGGAGTCCGAAGCGTATATACCCTAGACTTGTACAGACCTAGTGGTGATACCAAAAGTACTAATTGGTAAAGACCATATGCATGAAAAGTGAGTTTTCTATATGGCCAGTTTATAGGGGAGGTTGGCAATCATTCAGGAGGATCTTGACCATTATTAAAATCAATAAACTAACCCATTCTACAAATATTTGTCGAATTTTTCAAGTCGCTAGCTTCATTCTATCGAAAGCTATTGCTTATTTGAAGTTTTACGTATTTTCAATGTTAGCCAACTGGATTTTATTACAAACTTTTGACCAAAATTTTAAGCCGCTAGCATTATTTTATCATAAGTTATCGCTTATTTTAAGTTTCATTTCTAGGAGAAGTAGGGGTTCCTTAGGTAGGATCTAACCCATCTTGAATACCAACTAACCCAATCTCATTTCAAACATTTGACCAAAACTTCAAGTCACTGGCTTCATTCTGTCAAAAGTTATCGCTTATTTGAAATTGCATTTGTAGGGGAGGTAGGGGTTGCTTGTGTCGGATCTTGCCCATTTTCAATACCAACTAAGTAGATCTTACTAACAACATTCCACCAAATTTTCAACTCGCTAGTGTCATTCTATCGAAAGTTATCGTAAATAAAGGAATATTTAATTTTTTGAAATTTTGCAGGGGAGGTAGGCGTTCCTTTGATCTGATTACGCCCAACTTACTAGAACTCAAGCAGCTTCCCACCCCAGGGTTACATGCCAAAAATCAGGTGTCTACGTCAATTGGTTCAAGAGTTATAGACAAAAAACCCGAAAAGTAGGGTAGTACGGGGCTCTTTGCAAGAAAATTACCGTTTGTTTTCAACTGATCGACTTGATTTTTTCAGGAGAGTAAAAGATTATCCTCGCAAGCAATCTGTCGAAGTAAGAGCTTTCCATGCTTGTTTAATCGGGAGTTATTAATACATTTAACTATTGTACATATGTAGGGGAGGTAGGCGTTCTCTTGGCCTGATCATGCCCATTTTCAATACCAACCAACTAGATCATACTTCCAACATCTGACCAAAATTTCAAGGCTCTAGCTTCATTCTATCGAAAGTTATCGTGCGAACGGACAGACAGACAGACAGACGGACAGACGGACAGACGGACAGACGGACAGACGGACAGACGGACAGACGGACAGACAGACAGACAGACAGACAGACATGGCTAAATCGAATCAGGAAGTGACCCTGATCATTTATATATATACATTGCTATACCTCCGGAGGCTCCTTTAAGGTGTTACATATTTCCGTCGTGACAAAAACAATATACCCTATACTAAAAGTCTAGGGTATAATAATGGTACGGTCACAGGGACGAATTAGCACCCATGCGAAAAGGATGAGGGCTCCAGACGGGCAGAATCGGCAGCAGAACATCAGCGGCGTATTGGAAGTTTTCGCTGTAGATTTTCTGAAACGGAATGACTGCTACGAGAAATGCTGAATCAATTGCGAGAACAAATCAACGGAGAGATTTCGTGGATGCATTCCAATATGGAAAAAAATTATATTGCAGCGTCCATCCAAGCGTCCTCAATGAATACGGAGAAAGTGGGTATACGAGTACACTGTCACGCTATGTGCTGTGCTGTTCAAACAGAAGTTGTTTTTGTTGAACTGCCCCCAAATATAGAGCCATCAGAAGCTCTTTCAAAATATTTTGGACGATATCCCCTCTCAAAACATTTCCTCCGAAAAATAAGGAAGTACAAAATTTGCTTCCAAATAGATGTTGGGAGCAAAAAGAGAAAGAAGAAGAACAGAAAGTGAATCAGCGTTTGCGAAACATTTCAGGAGCAAATCATGAATTGTGACTGATCTCCAAAGAAACTTACAACCAGGAAATGCATTGGTACACCAATTCCGAACCACATTGAATCGCGTGGCAATGAAAATTTGAAGAATTCCGATATTAAAGAAATCAACCGGGGTTAATAAGAGTGAAAATAATTACGTAAGTTACCCAGATTAGTGTTAAACCAATGGTTTTTGGAGTCACTGAGACGACGAGTGACGTTCTAAAACCTACCCTCCTCCCGGGGAGAATGACCGAATGAAAAATTGTCCGAAACAACCGAAGTTAGTGTAAAATTGTGAGCGAAGCGAAACCTACATAGGTAAGTTAGTATGTCATATACACTATGGGCCACTTGAATAGAGCAACCACAACGAGCATTGCTCACTATTCGTCAAAACCGTAGTTCCTAGATATGGGCCCGTTTTCTCAATGTATGGTTAAACTGCCAGTTAGCTATCCACTAAATTAAACTTTAGCGTATGCAACACTCAAAATATGTTAAGGCAGCACAAAGCTCAGCTAATACAGTAAATAATCAGGTGATTTTCTTGGCGGAATTCTGCCACCGATTCCATTCTATTCTACGTCTGTACCGTCCTTCAGCATTAATTTTCCGCTGAGTTGGTTTCAACTGGCAAGAGCTGTCAAAACCCCTGCAATGCATAAGGAAGTATATGTGTGTGTCATATTTTCATCATGTCCGTTTTTTACGGAATATGGGAGCTTCACATCTCGGTGCAGCTGCTCTCAATCCTCCTCCACCCCGCCAGCATCGAGCTCAACCCTGGTCCATGGATTTTCTGCGGCTGCAACAGAACGCTGCATGCAAAAGCTACCTCAGTTAGATGTAACTGTTGCGATAAGTTGTGTTCCGGTCTAACAATAAGTCACCCTAGACTGCAGAAATAGAATAGAGGACAACAAACATCCGCCTCAAATGATTCACCCTCAGTTACAGTGAATGCACAACCAAGCTCCCAGCTGTCTCCGGTTACACCTGCGAACAATCCCGCACGACCTCTTCCGAGTCAACACAATCTGACTCTTGCCCCACCCGTCGCTAATTTCAACAGCCTATCGATCGTCCAGCTGAATATCAATGGGCTGCGCGTTGGGTACAAAGAGTATACGAGCGCGACTTTTTTAGCCTTACCTACACTCTCTGCTGTTCGGTAGCTAAAGCCAACCTAAAGCATATCATTGTGAAGGCAGCAGCTAGATTTATCTCGTCCGATCGTACTCCAATAGTACGGCCTAATTTTCCCACCTCAGATTGGCGGATGAATGCGATAGAATTCGCAGCACTAACCCCGACGACCTCAGGATCAGAGCCCTCACTGACCCAACAAAGCAGAGAGGACTGGTTTTAATTCAATTTGGTGGCACCACCACAACTAATAATTCTGCACAGTGCGCCAGCCTATTTAACAGACCATTTGTTGAACATCCGTCACCCGACAGGCTAAAACGTAAAATATGCACAACTATTCGCAACCATTCTAACGACCTTACACTACAAATTTCGACGAACGAAGTTGTTTCAGCCATAAAAAACGCCAAAAACTCCAAAGCCCTAGGACCAGATGGCATATCGACGGCCATGCTGAAGCACATGACATGCCTGCAATTGACTACAATACGGAAGCCTTCAACCTCTCCATTTCATCTTCAATCGTTCCCGAAATTTGGAAGAAGGGTACGGTGATTCCAATATTAAAACCCGGAAAAAAGCACACGCAACGCGACTCCTACCCTCATCACCCTATTGTCTCCAATTGCGAAAACTCTTGAAGCTGTCTTACTTCCTGCTTTTGCGACTCATATTCAGCTGGCAGATCACCAATATGGTTTTCGGAAAATGCGCAGCACGACTACGGCCTTGGATGTTATAACATCAAGTATCCACAACGGTCTCAACGAGGCCCGTCCATGTCACAGAACTAATATGGTAGCATTCGACCTATCGAAAGCATTCGATACGGTTAACCACTTCCTACTTCTGTCTGACATTAACAACACGTCGCTTTCGATACCAGTCGTCAAGTGGATCGCAAACTACCTTGCTGGTCGGCAATCTTACACTGAATTTAGAGGTACCAAGTCAAAGCGTAGAAGGGTTAAACAAGGTGTCCCCCAGGGAGGAGTCTTGTCACCAACTTTGTTTAATCTCTACCTCGCTGGAATTCCCTTACCTCCTGCAGGAATCCAGATTGTGAGCTACGCCGACGATTGTGCTATCCTAGCAACATGAAACGACATCACCCAAATGTGTGCTAGGATAAACGATTACCTACGCGAACTTAACACCTTCTTCGTCAACAAAAACCTGAAGCTATCAGCTCAAAAGTCCACCGCAACACTATTCTCATCCTGGACCAAAGAAGTAAAGATGCAGCTGAACATCTCAGTAGACGGTCACTTAATGCCCACCACTAACCACCCGAAAATCCTCGGCGTTACTCTGGACAGCATGACAACATCATCAGCCCACGCGTCAATAGTAACTAATAAAATGAAGAGCAGAAACAAGGTCCTCAAGGCTCTAACTGGTCTCTCTCTCTCTCTAATTGCCTTGACCCCTCCAGGGGCATGGGCGCGTCAACTACTCTAGCATTTCTATGCCTTGTTGACATTTCAATAGCATATCTACTTTTCGGAAGTGCAGTTGCTAGCATGCACCTCCTATCCGCGCCGTCTTTATTCTGACAAGCTCGGAGCACTGTGAGAGTTCTATTAGTACTCACAGGCAGTTTTTTCATCGCGCCGAGATTTGATCTCCGAGCTCTGGATTAGTCTCGTAGAACCGTGACTGAACGATCACGGCCACCGAGCTGGTAGTTCCTGGGGTAAAGACAAAGAGACCCTACTAACCACCTACAAAACGATCGGCAGATCTGTAGCTAATTATGCGGCACCAGTGTGGACACTAAATCTAAGTTACACTAACTGGAAACACATTCAGTCCTGTCAAAATGCAGCCCTACGCATCATCACAGGCTGTCTGTTGATATCTCATCAAAACCACTTCCACCAAAAAGCCGAAAAAACGGCCCATAAGGAACCACAACATTCTGTTGCCAAAGCAGTATCTAGTCGGATGCTATCGAAGTGATCACCCTAATTTTGATGAAATGGAAAGAAACCCCACCGCCACGACACATCAGGCGAAATCTAAGAGACCTCGAAAGGGAAGTTCAACGATTTAAGAGGGTTCCCTTCGATAACGCTAGCTATAAATCAGTCATCGCTATGCTGCACAGAGAAGAAGTACATACGTCGATTGTGGACCTCAATAACAACAGAGTACTCGACGCTCAACCACCAGACATCTCCCTGGAAAAACGAAACCTGTCCAGAGCGACTAGGACCACGCTCGCTCAGCTCCGTTCAGGCTGGTGTTCGCGCCTCAACTCCTATTGGTCCCGAAACAACCACAGCATCCAAAACACTTGTCAGGCATGCAACAGCTCTTCCCACGATGGTGAGCACATCTTCGACTGCCCTGCAGCACCAACGCACTTAACAACTATAGCGCCCTGGGAGAACCCCATCGAAGTGGCTGCGTTTCTGCAACTTCCTACATAGGAAACCGAGTCTGACGCACTGATTTTATGACACACTCACACTTAATTCTGCATAGCTATAACAACAACTTGCTTAAAATTATCGTCCAATAAATTTTTAATTGGAGGATGGGTGCCATTTATCGTTTATCTATAGGATAAATAATAAAACAAATGAATAGCTTGGGTTCCAGCTACAAATATATTTATTTGGTGTAGATACTAGTATTTCGGGAGCAACTTGCTCCCTTCTTCAGTAGAAAGCTAGTCGTTGATTTTGCAAAGGTTAAATTACTCAATCACTCAAATTGTGATAACACTGGTTGCTGTAATTAGGGTAGTTTCGATTTTTGATATATTGTTTGAGTTGATACGTTGTTTAAAAATTCGAGTTTTCTATTTCCACCCCACCACCACTAACCCCGCCACCATATTGAAAATGTGCCTAACTGTTTGGCTTGTCCAGTTTCTTTTCAGTATCTCCTAAATTGGTCTTACAAAAAACCTTGCAAAGCTTTAGTAAACAAGATTAATTTATCTAAAATACAATTTGAGACTAAAATAAAACTTCTAGCTGTTATATTCACCGAGATAGAGCTTTCAAGGCATAAATCGATGAACAGGCATTTTTAAATTTCTTTTCATAACTACTCGAAAAATGGGCCGAATTGAAAAATATTGGCCACGTTAGGCTAACAATCAAATTATCCTCAACCTTTACAAACAAACTTTCCCATTCGGAGCATCCGTTGCAAAGATCTGTGAGCTTGAAAAGTGATAAAGTGTGATTTTTCTCCGAAGGCTCAAAAACTGTTGTTTTGTTTTGTTTTGACTATTGATTTTGACTACGCTATTGAATTGAATTTCAGCTTTGAGTAGTGCATTGAACGCAGAATTTAACGCTCTTTAATTTACTCGTGCAAGTTTTCTTTCGATCCGAGGTACTGTTTAGGAGTTATAAGGATAATATTAAAAAAGGGCTCAAATTTCTCGAATTTTCGCCCACCAAAAGTTAACCTCACCTTCTACGACCGTACATTTCAGTTTCCATGTATTCAGCATCTATCGAAGGGATTAAATTTATTTCCAGATCTTTCCCTAATTTTTACTAATAAAATTTAATTTTACTGTCCTACTAGGAAATGTTTTTTCAAAATTCCCATTTCGTTATTCTGTTCAGTTGGTCTTTTTATACCCTTCACGGATGTGATAGGGTATATTAACTTTGTCATGAAGTTTGCAACGCACAGAAGGAAGCATCTCCGGCCATATAAACTATATATTGTATATTCTTGGTCGGTGTGATGAGACGAGTCGATTAAGCTTTGTCCGTCTGTCCGTCTGTCCGTCTGTCTGTCCGGTTCTATGTAAACTAGTCCCTCAGTTTTAAAGCTATCGAGCTGAAATTTTGTACGAAGCCTTCTTTTTATTGCACGCTGAAAATATGTCGGAACCAACGGAATCGGACCACTACGTCATATAGCTGCCATAGGAACGACAGGTCCAAAAATTAGTCTTTGTGAGAAAAACTTTTTTATTTCTACAGCTATCTTTTTCAAATTTCGCAACAATCAATAAAATTTATAGTTAAACCACACTTCCACACTTCTGAATTTGGTTGAAATTGGACTACTCTATCATATAGCTGTCATAGGAACGACCATTCTAAAAGCAGGTTTTTGTTAGGAAAACTTTTTTATTTCTGAAGATATCTTCACCAAACTTCATATTATTCTATCGCATTGACTACTAAATCAGGTCCCTAAATTTGGTTGAAATTGGCTCACTATTTCATATACCTCTTATAGGAACAGTGAAATCGGGACCAAGTTTTGCTACTAATTTCAAAGTGGCAAATGCACCATAAAGTCTCTCTCAATTGCCCTAACCCCTTGTGGGGCATAGCGCGTCAACTGTTCCATGTGGCCCAGTTGACGGACGTTTCACGGCATAAACTGGTTTCGGAGAATGCAGTTGCCAGCATGCACCTCCTGCACATCCATGGCCACGAACGTCGTCGTGGACGGGATTCGAACCCGAAACGCCGGTAGTCAAACATGAGACTGATGCCTCAACACACTGCGCTACCGGTCGCCCCAAATGCGCCATAAGTCATAACGCGTGAAGGGTATCATACCTGTTTTGTTTTGTTTTGTTATGGACCAAAGAAACGCGGCTACTATTGTAATTTTGCTCTTGAGAAGTACAATGAAAGCGTTATGAGAACTAAACGGCGCACTTTATTAGAGTTACACAAGTGTCAGTGTACAGTGTTGTTAGAAACAGAATGATTTATTTCCGAGGCACATTGCAAACATTGTGCAGTTCGGATGGTGCAACAGTTTGCACGTTCGCTTTGTATGCACTGGGCCCCGGTTCTATTCCTACTGAATGCGGCAGTCTTTCATAAAAAAGGGAATTTACATGCCGGACTATGAGCCCAATCAGCTGTTAAATGAGTACCCATTTGGGGTAAATAACTCGGTTGAGCGTGTTGCTGATCACAGACCTCAACACAAAACAAACCGTCACGATCTAGTAAATGAGATGATGTTAACTCAACTAGAGGCCTTAGTCCCAAAAATGGGACTGTTGCGCCAGTTATTTATTTAATTTTTATAAAAACAACAACGTATGCATTTTTATACTAGGTGCGTCTTTTGATCTCTGTTTTGGAACTATTGCCCGTATTACACTAACAGGATTGTTCTCCACGAAGAGCTGGTGTAAGGAACTTGCATTTGAGATGAATTATTGTACTTATTTGAAATATTCGGAATTCGCTGCGGAGAATACAGTTTAGGTCGATCATACAGTTTATTTCCCACTAACTGAAAGAGGGTTCGTTTTGCTCACAACGTTAACACTAATTTCGGTCGTTTTCGACATTTTTTCACGGTCCCTCACTCCGGTGGAAGGAGAATGCCCCCCCCCCCATTCATCACAGCGACTATTAATTACTTCCATTATGCATTCAATTTTTATTAGATATGTACCAGTGGGGAGAATTCAGGTCCAAATGTGGTGTGTTCCCCATATAGATATAAGCTGAAATCCAGGCAAATCAGGAGCAATAAATTCGGGAATATGGGAACAAGTTAGCAATTAATCGTCACTTTTACTGTGCATTGAATTTGAGTCCAAGAAATACCCCATTTGGAAGCGATACGATACTAAGAACGTTATGCCCGGTTCACATTATTCCAGTAACCAATCCAGTCCAGCACTGGACTGCTACTGGAATAATGTGAACCGGCACTGGACAGCAATTCAATCCAGCAATCCAGTCCAGCAATCCAGTCCAGCAATCCAGTCCAGTGACTGGATTGTCAGTCTACTTTTTGATTCCAGCTCGCCCAGAAATCATTGTTACTATAGTTCCCGAATCAACAACACACTCGCCAGACTACTGGACTGGAATCATGTAGACGATATGATCCAGTCCAGCACTGGACTGGATCGCTGGACTGGATTACTGGACTGGAATAATGTGAACCGGGCATTATCCTTGTAAGTCTGGTGTCTTTTACACCAGGTAAAGGTATTATTTTCTAAACACCTACCGTCTGGTGTATTCTAGGAATATTATTATTATATATTACCAAATGCGTGGAAAGAGTTCATTATCCAGCAACTGGTGTTAAAAGGAGCTAAATGTATACTAACAATTGAAATTCGAAAATCGAAATATTTTATTAATGTACTAATTTGAACGATATTCACTCAATATTTTAGAATTCATTGTTGCTTTTAAAGTTTGTCCTTATTCAAGTGGGGTACTTGAAGTGCATATTTTCTGTTAGAGTTTTATTAATGAAAGTGTAAAAAAAGTAATTAATTTTTATTTTCTTTTGTTAATAAGATATTTCTTAATATTGGATAAATAAAGAAATAATTGAATATTATTACATTGATACAAAATGTAAGATGTATATAAAATCTTATCCCTATTTATGTGCATGGCAGTGTTCTTAAACATTTCATTTCCCATTAAATTTACGATTAAAACAGAACATGTAATGAATGATTCTCATAATTAGAGAATCTACCGAAGTACGTTACTCATTGATAAGAGTGAAAACGCAAAATTATATTTCCGCAAGAAATTGGTACAACTCTCAACATACTCTGTTACACGAAAAATTAAGTCCCAACAGGGTCCATGAATAGTCTCGAACAAAATATAAAATATCCATGAAATAAATCCATTAAATTTTAATTAAAATATTCATGAGCTTTACCTAATCTACATAACTTCTCATAACACATTGAATTATGAATACTCCGCCAGGTTTCCTGGCTGCAGACACACTTACCTCCACATTATATGTACATACGATTACATACAGATATCAATCCAGCCGATCTCTTTTTATAGAACTTCTGCGTGATCATACTCTCATCAAAGAATCTCTCATTTTTAGACCAACGATGCTGGCAAATACATCAAGTGTGCTATCAAATTCCACACCGGGTGGAAAATTATGCTGGGAGCTTTTCCTGAACCCATCAAGGATTGTAATTTGATCCACGGCTAAATTCATGTTTCACACGCCATATTTTTCCACCTAGATGAATTCTCTGAATCGTCTTTGACTCGCTTATCCTCGACTCTTTATTTTCGGCGCTGACTAGATGAGGTGTTTCTATTTATGGCACATCCGAAACACACCTAAAAGATAAAATACACCAGTAGCTGTATTCGTCATACTTCGCGGAGACAAATTTAAAAATAAATTAAGGGATCTAGTAAAACATATTATGTATAATATATTTATATAAATATACTTTTTACCATATGGAGGAGGGTTCTTAAAATAAATCGGGTCTCGTACTAGTCGTGGTCTTGCTGATTAACTCGTATTGTTGATTGAATGATGATTGATCACTGATGACTTTGAGCCCGGACTTGCTCCATACTTCTTTACATTCCATATGCTTATATAATAACTATTGAATGCAAGGAAGCATGGAACTTTCAAAGGCTTGGTGAAGGTCGCAACTGCTACCATGAAACTTCCGAAAAAAATAATATGTTTTAAACATTTCAATATGACTAAATGATGCACAAAACTCTGATTTCAAAAAATGTAAATTTTATCTAGATTTCGACGTAACTCGCACTATATCCAATGAACGAATGGTTAAGATGACTCAATCAGAAGACGGCGCACAATTTTCACAACACACATGGCCAATCTTTGAGTTGGCGCACTAGCAACCCATACTCAGAATAAAGAATAATTCTGCTCGTGCTCACCACTTGAATCGCGTATCCCGTATCAGCAATCACTTGAAAGAAGGTACCTCCTCCTCGGACACAATGATCGTTGAACTGTCGACAAAAAGGATCTGTTTTCTGTACATTCTCATCCGAATCCCAGTTTTACAATTTTTTCCACCACATGAATCACAAACCTTCTTCCTTGCTTTTATTATAATGATCTTATGCGGATCATATGGAAGCAACATGTTTACAGCCGTTGCTGAAACCGAAGTGGGAACAAAAAAAGCAATGCAGTTTTTAATGTTTTCATTAGAACATTGAATTATACTGAGAGTCAGTAGAAGATACAATTGTTTCAGACCCCATGCAACTTTGTATCTTGTAGGATATGGATATTAAGGAGAAGCGACGTCGCGTCGTAGTCACGCGAAATGAGTATCTTCTTGACTTCAGCGTAGGTATTTCCTCGTGTGAAACATGTGGTAGCATATGGCCTTTTTAAATGATATTCCACCAAGGAATGCGCTAGGTCCAATAGGGTTTATTGGAGGAAATGGTTGTGTGTCGAATTATACACATATAAACATGTGTCTGCAATTCGTAACATTGCATATTGGGAGATTTGCTATAGCAAAGGATTGTTGGCTATACGAGTATAGGCACAAAATGTATGATGGAAAGTTATGCCAAGTATTCCATACGCAGCTTATAATCATCACATCACAGTGTCACTGTAGATATTGTGATCAAAGATAGATTCCGAGTTAGTTACTAATTTCATTCATCAGGAGAGTTCAAAAGAATCATTGGGTCGGCAATTCAAATGACACCTTTTATGTCCAACGTATTGGATTTCATCTGGGAATATTTTTGATCACTGTTTCCGGATATATTTTTAGTACTGAAGCAAAAGTTACGCAACAAGACAATATTGTCCACAAAGTTCACACTATTTGGAATAAGATATTCGTGATTTTTTGTCACTGTCAAAATCTTTCTCGAAATTACACACAAACTTTAGTTGACTGGCTTTACTTTAGACCACAATATACGCTCAATATTAAATACTGGAAATAAATCGAATAACTGCCGAATAGACGTAATAGTTGAAATTTATACTTTCCGAAATTCACAAACAATTAAAGCAATTAGTAATAACTTGTCTCTCAAAACTTTCGTTCTTGGGAAAGAAATATTTACATATCAAAAAAAAAGGAAAATGGTTTTATCGAAAGTCCAAATTTTAGATCTTTACTGATCGACTACTAAATAAGAAATGCACTAAAGGATGCAAACGACTCAAGTTAGTAGCGATCAAAAAGGCGCTCTTTGCTGGACGAACGCGGGTGTATTTTTGCTGTTCTTATGTGTCTCGCGAACGAGGAAAGTCAAGACGAAAACTATAAGTGTGAGATGAGATCGTATCTAGAAGGAGAAACAGATCGGACCAACCGGGACTCTCGGGATTTTTTCATCTCACATAGGAATCCCGGCTGCAAGCGACCACAAACTGCTACTGTATAAGGGGGATCTAAAAATGGACAGGAAAATACGATCACATCAGCCATGCTCCGAGCAGTATTTGTCGGTTGTTTTCAAAATCGGGAAAGTATTGGCGAACAGTCGTATTATATTCGCCTGCATAGAGAATATTACCACCACATTTAAAGTTGTATCAGCAAACTGGCAATGTATTGTGAAGTTTGCGTATTTTTGCGCTGAAAACTATTTCAATTTCTCCGCCTCTTTCTTTTATGCTTGGGTATATTTTCTGCCAACAGCCCAAAATGGTACCACAACGCAGACACATGTATCTCAAATAAAAAATTCATTTCAATATGCATTTTGTGAATTTTTAAATACGAGTAATTGGCTTGTAAGTTGCATTCGCATGCACAAGACTACATACATAAATATTGAATACTTGTACAGCTCAAAATCAAGAACTTACCTTGAAATTGAATTTATATTCATTGTGTGCACACTTTGCAATTAATATCAATTTACGTGAATCTCTAAAAAGGCAAGGATTTGTCCTGAATAGTACTCGTATGTACTGTACAAACATTTGTAGAGAAATTAAAAAGATACGTTACTCCACACAGACGAGACTTCAGAAAAAATGATAAGTTTCTTTTTGTAGGTCGATGAATCAGAAAGATTTTTTCAAATACCCCTATGTGAGATAGACGGCAGGAGGCATGCTGTTGGTCTCTAAAAAAATATAACTTCAGTGATAGCATGTGCATGATATTGAACCCCAAGGGGTTAACAGGGGTTGTAATAGTGTGCAACATTCAAATGTGATCTGCATACATGAAATATAGGTGTGACAGGAGCAAAATATATTTTAAATTAAGTAATTCTACCTTATAATCTCAGATACATATGTATCTTGTGTTTAGATGCTGTTCGATTAGCATTCGATGATGAGTGCTTTAAAAAACTGGTGGTCAATGGGTTTTGAAAGTACAATTCACTATAATTAGCCGTGTTTTTTTTTTGTACTACGGTGCAGGTTAATTGGGGGTTATCCGGGTTAACTTACACACATAACACAAACAACACACCCTTGTTGTTTGTGTAATGTGTGTAAGTTAACCCGTATAGCCCCAATTAACCTGCACCGCAGTTAAAAAAACACGCCTATTGGCTTGCTAAAATCAACAATCATTTTTTTCAAATAGAGGGGATAGAAAGGAAAAAAATTAAGACGCAGAGAAATTTTGTTAAAATGGGAGTTCGATCAACCAACTTCATCATACAATATATACAGAAGAAAAAAGCTTAAAGGTTCTAATACACGTGACGCGTAAACTCGTGAGAAGCGTAAAATCTACGATACCCGTCCCGTGGAAACAGCAAACGGGTTTACGACAACGCGTAAAGGTCTAGACACACAGCGCCCGTACCAGGGCAGCGCCGTAGTCGCCCGTATATCGGGCACATGACCGTACATTGCAAGCGAAACCACACAGTACCCGTACCGAGACCAACCGTGTGTTTCCCATGTGTCCCCGATTCCCGCGATTCTTCCTAGCGACTTTAATTGCATGCAATGCAAATGTGTGTACAATACATTTTCTTCACCGTATGATGGCTACACAACAACCCACCCGGCGGCGGCTGCTCCGTGTTCGGCTAAGCGTGTATCCAATTTCTTTCCGTAGCGCACCGTGAGCGAGAAAAAGTAAACCAAACTAAACGGGCACGGTCCGCCCCGTGACGTGCAGGTGACGGTCTGTTGTCCGTGTGGGTAGTGTGGACCAGCAGACTGTTTTATATGGTACAAGTCGCTTACCGTAGATCGCCAGTATACGGGCGACTACGGCGCTGCCCTGGTACGGACACTGTGTGTCTAGACCTTAACTCGTTAGCTAACGACACGGGTACTCATCCGCATTTGATGAGTCGATGAATCCAACAACAAACGCATGAAAAGAGATTATTTCAGTACTCACACATATGCTGCCGAATCGCAAATGTACCTCATGTAAATAGAACCTGTACATTATTTCCGCATCAATAGCTCCGATACCCGTTTCTGGCGTTTCGTCCGCGTAAACCTGACATAAATGTAAACATGTCAACGCGTAAACGCGACTCGGGTAAAAATTACGCGATCGCAAATTGGCGTCCGTGTATCAAAACCTTTAAGTTACTACTCAATTTGTTATTCCAGCGGCCTATACCTACATTTACGCGTTCGGTAGCCTTGATGTCTTGGTCGCCACTCTACGATGCTTGCATCTAGAGATTTAATTTCACTTCCCCAGCGCCATAATAAACTAAAAAAAAACTAGTTGTGGTTACTATTAGAACTCCCATTGCGTTCCAAAATTGGGAGTAGTTCGTCGATAGAAAACATCACGTTCGCGGTCTCCTGCCAGGATGTAGCTGCAAGTTTGGATGCAGCGGGATAGCATATTCGGATGCTCTGTCCAGTCCTCTACACTGTTATGCATTTTTTATTACAAAGCGACCCGATAGAATAGTGTGATTCATTTTTAACTTTTTTATAATTTGTTAAAAGGCATTTCCTGGCAGGAGCTGTTTAGCCAGGATTGATATTCCGTCATTGCACATACCAGCTAAGGCTATGTTGAAGCAGGTGCTCTGACTTATAGAGCGCAGACAAATAGTATAGATTCCGAAAGAGTTATCACTCCATAGAAGTTTCGCCTCTGCCAGGAGATTTGTATGTATTGACAAATTGTATAAACATAGTATAAATTACACAGTATAGATACACAAGAGAAGCAATACTTACATACAAATCTACCGCCAGAGGCGGAGTCAGCTTTCTTGTGAAGTCTATACAATTTGTCAATACATACAAATCTCCTGGCAGAGGGCAAAGTTATATGGAGTGATAACTTTTGTAGAGCTATCAATCCTTTTTGGCGCAGATAAGTCCGTTGTGATACCGCCATGGACTAATCGTGCACCGACCAAAACCTACTTCGCAAACCAACCGGGGCTGACAATGAAGCGATGTGCTCGTAGCTAAGTGTAGGACTTATCTCCTTCAGATTATGTTCTCCCAATACTCCATCTGGTGTTTGCTCTGTAGCAGCCTTTACGGTCAATTTACAAGCTTCCAGAGACATCCCTATGCTACGGAAGCTTTCGCTGATAGTTTTGCCCTCACAAGTCAGCCTATCTGCCCTGATATTTTCGACAAAGCCGCTATGACCGGGAATCCAATACAAGGTAATATTGAAAAAATTCCACTCATCTCGAATTGAGTTACGACAGCCCACCACTGATCTCGAATTGGTCGCCGTGGCGTCAAGCGATTTAATCACCAATTGACTATCTATATACAGGGTGTCCCAAACCCCAACGTCAACCCGGAAACCGGTGATAGGCCAAGTGGTGGCAGTTATCAGAAAAGTATTAAAAAAAGTCTCCGTCAATTATTTTTTGACTTATAGACATTCAAAAAAGAATTGGAAAAATGCATGCCCTGTGATGATTTTTTAAGTACTGTTATTACAAATTTTCATTTTTTTTATACCCTAGACTTTTAGTATAGGGTATATTGTTTTTGTCACGACGGAAATATGTAACACCTTAAAGGAGGCTCCGGAGGTATAGCAATGTATATATATATAAATGATCAGGGTCACCTCCTGATTCGATTAAGCCATGTCTGTCTGTCTGTCTGTCTGTCTGTCTGTCTGTCTGTCTGTCTGTCTGTCTGTCTGTCTGTCTGTCTGTCTGTCTGTCCGTTCGCACGATAACTTTCGATAGAATGAAGCTAGAGCCTTAAAATTTTGGTCAAATATTGGTAGTATAATCTAGTTGGATGGTATTGAAAATGGGCATGATCAAGCCAAGAGAACGCCTACCTCCCCTACATATGTAAAATACTTAAATGTATCTGTAACTCCCGACTAAATAAATATGAAAAGCTCTAGCTTTGGTAGATTACTCGTGAGGGTAATCTTATAAACTCCTGGGAAAATAAAATCGATCAGTTGAAAACTAACGGTAATTTTCTTACAAAGAGCCCCGTACTACCCTACTTTTCGGGTTTTCTGTCTATAACTCTTGAACCAATTGACGTAGACGCCTGATTTTTGGCATGTAACCCTGGGGTGAGAAGATGCTTGAGTTATAGTAAGTTGGGCATAATCGGATCAAAGGAACGCCTACCTCCCCTACAAATTTAAAAAAATTCAATATTCCTTTAATTACGATAACTTTCGATAGAATGACACTAGCGAGTTGAAAATTTGACAAAATGTTGTTAGTAGGATTTACTTGGTTGGTATTGAAAATGGGTAAGATCCGACTCAAGCAACCCCTACCTCCCCTACAAATGAAACTTCAAATAAGCGATAACTTTTGATAGAATGATACTACCGAGCTAAAAATTTGGTGGAATGTTGCTAGTAAGACCTACGTAGTTGGTGTTGAATATGGGCAAGATCCAACCCAAGGAACCCCCAACTCCCCTACATATGAAACTTCAAATAAGCGATAACTTTTGATGGAATGAATCCAGTGACTTGAAATTTTGGTCAAATGTTCGAAGTGAGATTGAGTTAGTTGGCATTAAAGCTGGGTAACATCCGACCAACGAAACCCCTACTTCCCCTACAAACGAAACTTTAAATAAGCGATAGCTTTCTATAGAGTGAAGTTAGAGACTTGAAATTTTGTTTAAATGTTTGTATTGTAGGGTGATCTAATTAGTTGGTGGCAATGATGGGCATGCTCCGACCCAAGGAACCCCTACCTCCTCTACAAGTGAAACTTCAAATAAACAATACCTTCCGATAGAATGAAGCTAGCGACTTGAAAAATTCGACAAATATTGTAGAATGGGTTAGTTAGTTAATTGATTTTGAGAATGGTCAAGATCCTAATGAATGAGTGCCAACCTCTCCTATGAACTGGCCATATAAGAGACCCATTCTTAGTGCATATGGTCGTTGCCAATTGGTACTTTTAGTATCTCCACTAGGTCTGTAGAAGTCTAGGGTATATACGCTTCGGCTTCGGCTTCGCTTCGGCCTGGTTTTATTTTTTTTTTATAAAGCAACCCTGACTAACTGTTCTATAAATCACAATCTAAAAGTAAAAAATTACTGTATTGGTTTTAAATAAAATATGACTTTCTTCCCCAATTTTGTACTCAAAATTATCACTTATCCCAACTTCAACTGACTGCACTGTAAAAAATATATACCACGCGGTTTTGGCAAGTAAGTGTAAAAGATGGCGCATTTTGTCCAGATTCCAAAATGGTACGACATATGTAGCACATGTAACCTTATGAATGATTTAGTGATTCAGTAACAATTTGATTATAGGACGCATTTAACTGCCATTATGCCATACAGGTACAGTGCGCGGGAATATGCTATCATGCATCTTATTTATGGGGAATGCAAATGCAATGCTAGTGCTGCAGCCAGACTTTATCGTGAGAGATATCCAAATGCTGAACGTTATCCGGATCACCGAACATTTATAAACGTACACCAGTCATTCTCAGAGGGTCGAATTCCACACCACATGACAGGAGAGCCAAATTCCATCATGCCCTACGAGGAGAAAGTCTTACAAGCAGTCGAACAAGACCCCAGTGCCTCAGTACGTGCAATCGAATGTAGCACAGGAGTACCCAAAAGTACAGTACAACGAATTCTACGGAGAAACAAGATGCACCCGTACCATGTTCAACGAGTCCAAAGTCTGCTACCTCGAGATTATCCGCAGAGAGTACAATTTTGTCAAACGATGTTGCGTGAGTACAGAGAAGATCCCCGATTCTTTGACAAAAGTCTATGGACCGATGAATCCACATTTTCTAAAAATGGTTACATTAACCTCCACAATTTACACGAGTGACACATTGAAAATCCACATTTAATGCGGCAAAATAGAGCGCAGCATCGCTTTAAAGTGAACATGTGGACTGGAATTTTAAATGGCCAAATTATTGGACCATTCTATTCGGAGAACTTAAGTGCCGAGACATATTTAGATTTTTTAATGAATCATTTACCCAATTTATTGGAAGACGTGCCACTCAGTACTTTTGCAAATATGTGGTATCAGCACGATGGCTGCCCAGCGCATTATGCCCGTACAGTAAGAGAGTTCCTCGATCGAGAAATCCCGAGAGGTGGATAGGGCGGTCTGGTACAATTTCGTGGCCGGCACGTTCACCTGACCTAAATCCCCTCGATTTTTTTTTACTGGGGAGCGGTAAAAGAAAAGGTTTACACGAAAGAAATAGAAAATTTGGACGAAAAATTGCAGAAGCCGCTGAAGCCATTAGTTCCGGAAGATTCGCCCGGCTTATAACTCGGCCCTTTTAAGAAGATGCCGTGCTTGCATTGCAGCTGAAGGCAAACATTTTGAAATTTTTTTTTAAATTGAAGTTCTAATGTTTAATTGTAAATTGATTTTTTTGTTCAATAAATTACACTTTTGCCTAAATGAGATTATTACTTCTTTTCACCTCAATTAAGAGATAATATAGGATGTGTCGTTCCATTTTGGAATCTGGACAAAATGCGCCATCTTTTACAGTTAGGTACTTGCCAAAACCGCGTGGTATATTTTTTTTACAGTGCAGTCAGTTGAAGTTGGGATAAGTGATAATTTTGAGTACAAAATTGTGGAAAAAAGTCATATTTTATTTAAAACCAATATAGTAATTTTTTACTTTTAGATTGTGATTTATAGAACAGTTAGTCCGGGATGCTTTATAAAAAAAAAAAAAATAAAAAAAAAAATTTGTAATAACAGTACTTAAAAAATCCTCACAGGGTCTGAATTTTTCCAATTCTTTTCTGAATGTCTATAAGTCAAAAAATTATTGACGGAGCCTTTTTTTAATACTTTTCTGATAACTGCCACCACTTGGCCTATCACCGGTTTCCGGGTTGACGTTGGGGTTTGGGACACCCTGTATATACTACAATATCACAGCTAAAATAGGGCTTCATAAATCGCCGTGAGCTCCGCCTGAAAAACAGTGCAGTAATCTAGGAAACGGAGGGACAGGCTAATATCCACCATCTCCGAGTAAAAACCTATCCAATTCATCCGTCTTAGAGCCGTCAATAAATTATACTTCTGGTACCCGAGTGCATATATGTATACATTACAGTCCGGAAAGAAAACATGATCGGGTACTAAAACGGCATCGGTCTCTCGGACTATTAACATTTCATCGCTTATTAAATCTCCCAATTGTTAATTTCCGTGACCCCTCCAGGGGGCATGGGCGTGTCAACATTATAATGAAGTGTTTAAATAATAGTCCTAACCTTTAAGGCGACACATTTTACTCCCAACCGACTCACTACCCACAACCGACTCAGAACGGCCCCACGCCCACATGTGTTTCTGTCACCACAAATTTAACCCAATATAATCCAGTCATTTCCGTATCCGTACGTTAAATTAATATACTCAATTGCCCTAACCCCTAGTGGGGCATAGCGCGTCAACTGTTCCATGTGGCCCAGTTGACGTTTCGTCGGCATAAACTTGTTTCGGAGAACGCAGTTGCCAGCATGCACCTCCTGCACATCCATGGTCACGAACGTCGTCGTGGATGGGATTCGAACCCGAAACGCCGGTAGTCAAATATGAGACTGATGGTTCAACACACTGCGCTACCGTCGTTTCCTTGATGGCTGAGAATATGAAGACTATAGTACATATAAACAACGGAAATCAGCTTAAATTTTTGTTACCCGTTTACACACTGTGATATACTACGCACACCACAAAAATCCCCCCCCCCCCCCTGCTGTCAAATAATGTGTGTTGATTTTCAATCAAACCGCACCAGGAAGCACCAGCTGATAGGAGAAAGTAGGCGATGAAAAAAAAATATTATAAAAAGCCAACACAAATTGTAACTTTCAGTCGGATAATTTGACAAACGAGAGATAGAAGAAGGTAGGCGATGAAAAAAAATGTGCTCGAAACACGTATGGATTATATGTGGTAATAGCCTCTCTTCAATACATGTTCCATACTCTCAGGTTGATCTTGATTTTGAATCTGAGGGGGACGATGTAGTTGCTGCTAATTTACCAATTTCCCTCGTTGTCAAGTAACATGAGCAAAAAAAAATTATTTCAAAGATTCAAATCAAAACAAACGACTGACTCACGCACACGAAACTATCCGACCAGGATAAACATTCCCAAGCATGGCTGACGACTTAGTGGGCTAGGTCCAATATGCGGTGGTATATGGGCAACAGTGAAACACAGAATGACTCAGGCATGACTCAGTTCTGCATTATGCGTGTGTTGGATCCAATATGCGGCGCGACTAAATGGGTTCCACAAAAACATGTTGGGATGGAGATGGCCGGGATCTCAGATGAACTAATTTCGAACTCGCAACACTCTCTTTCTCCATCACGAACGTCCAACATTTTATATATTTGCCATTCGCGGGATCAGGATCAGTTCTTCTAAGAACTCGGCTAATTTCTACATCCTTTCTTTTTGTTGTTTCTTTACTTTAGGAATTTACTATTGTCAAGATAATTGCTAATTGGTTTTGTTACCATTTCATCGTACAATATTGCATTTCAAATTTTCTCCTAGAAAATCAACACAATCAATGTTTTGTAATTGTCACTAAAACTATGTGTACCCGTCAAATGTAAATATAATATACAAGCATCACAATTTGCATCTAATTACAATCGCTAGAAAACAAACAAAATTAACAATTCTAAATATGCATAAATTACGTGTCCGATATATAATACGAAACGACAATATCTCAATTCTACTAATTACAATCAACAAAATTATTTCGATTTTAGCTATAGGTGGGGTCGTCCCTTCACTGGGTATATTCTGCCTGGATCTTTATATCATTATTACAGACATAGAATAATTTACACAGGAAAAATACATTAGTACTATATGTAATTATTTTCCGATCCAAATCATTTGCTCGATGATATCCGCGATGATAACACGAGCGTTCTGAGTGCAATTATGAGGATATCGCCATAATTACAAATGCCAACGTTATCATTTAATGGAAATTTACAATGTATCCCGAGATATGAATATTTCGACCACGAACAAAATCATTGCAAAACAAAAGGCACATTGTATCCAGATTTCTGAATATGCATGTTTTATTCATTTGCACCCGCAAAATCTGATGTGCTCCTTAACACTTTTCTCGTACTAGCAATGAAAGGATTGATATAAATACGTGCTGTAGTACATAATGTTAAAATGTTTTGTATCACTGAATGGATTGTACAGAGTAGGGGAAAAGACCGCGTGTTTACTATGTACCCCCATCGTGATTTTCTTCGGGACTATACATAAATAGATAATAGAGTTGAAATGTGTAATCGCGGAATACCAATTCTGCCTGAGCAGATCCCGACGGAAAGGTCTTTGCGCTAAATACCGTGTCAAATCAAAGCTCTTTGCGTCCTCTTTCCAAAATAGCAATCCTTCCTAGCCAAAGCTTGTCGGAGTGAGTGGCAGGAGCTCACAAAGGTGATGATTAGTTCGAGCTGAACTTAGCGTTAAATCAGAGGTCGTAAGTTTTCCTAAAAAAAAACAATACTGCCTCGAGAAAGCTTGCCGGAAGTGAGCGGCAGGAGAGCTAATTCGCTCGAACAAACTTATTTTTCCAGGTTGGTTTTGGTTGGTTTTTCCGAAAGAGGACACCAAGGCATTTATCATAATTTGACACCTAATTCAACGCAACCTCGATGAGGGTAGCTTGTCCACGTCAAGCATTTACGTGCTCCTGCCACCCACTTCAGGCAAGCAAATTATTCGACCACTGCGCTACAATTTGTGGCTTAAGGCCTCCACAGAGGGAAAATGGGAGATTTGTTCCTTTTTGGTGCACAATATAGACCTCCGGGTCGCAGTGCTTGTTGGCCCTTTGGGCCAACTGCCCTCCATCTAATCCTTTTCGGTGGGTGTAAAAGCATGTGTGGTGTCATATCAAAGGGTCCAATGTGCACATTCCATTTTTGGTATTTTCTTCTAATTTGAGGTAGCGGAGTGAAGAGGTACAAAAAGAGAAGTTTTTTTTTGTAATTCAATCAGGGTTCAATATGCACACCCTAGAGCGAAGCGCGAAGCTACGGTATTGTGTTCATATCAATCCTTTTTGCCGCTGAGAACTTTTCCTTGGCGGGGAATTTTTTACAACAGGGTTATTTTTGAGAGATATCGTATCTTTTTGCATAGTAGTAGTCGCTCAGACCCGGTTCGATTCCTGCGGTAGACTTCGATAAAAAAGGGGATTTACGTGTCGGACTAATATGCTGTACAGGGGTGGTGTGTGGTAGGTAATAGGCGGTTTTGACAAATTTTATATCAGGTGTGATTTCGATATTAGATAATAGGAATAGTATGATGCATGATATTAATAATAGCTACGGGGATGTGAATTGTGTTTGAAAAAGATCCGTACAATAGATTTGGGGCAGATATGATTTTGCTGAATGTTCGCTAACAGACCTCATTTAATCATTTTTCGATTAGATTTGCTATGCAACAGTTGCAAGAATCACATTTCATACGCTGTATATTTTATTTTCTCATATAAATCATCATACATCATAAAATATTCAGATGGCTTAAAATTGTCGTTTCAAACAATTAGCACACAATTCTTTCAAATTTCCTTTTCCGCCTTACAAAAATCTTAACACGATCCTTCATTTTTCGATTATCTTTCAACCATTTATAATCAATCATTATAAATACCCGTATTAACATTTCAATAAACTCTATCTTTAAAAATGATATCATGCATTAAACAACCCACCTCCTGAAAATACTTGAAATATGTACGCATATACCACTCCCACTATCAGTGTATTCAGTCAAGTCAAAAAAGTTGGTAAAACGCTTTCTAGCTTAGAATATCATTTTCTAGCTCAAAGGACTCAAAGTGCTTTCAGTAGTAGTCTATTGCATTCGCCTCATCACCCCCCATCATATGATACTCATCTTGTCTAGATATCACTGCCTTGCCAAGAACATCCTTTTTCCCGCCCAAAGAACTCAAAATGCCTTAAACAGTTTACTGCATTCGCCGCATCTCCGCCAGTCATGTGATACCCAACCCATCATCCCTTGATATCACTTCTTTTACAAGAATGTCTAAATACGCAAAATGCCATTAATTCTGATCGAAGGACTCAAAATGCCATTAATAGAACTCCAGTGTATTGGTCTCATTACCCGTGGGGACGGAGCCTAGCTAGCATAGTGACCGCGAAGGTCAAGCCGTGCCATCTGGCGAAGAAAAAGGCCCCTCAATTAGCTAAGCAGCGGCCTATGTTTGCTGTAGCTCAGTTCGGGAGATGTGGGCGGGGTTTTCGGCGCTCGTTGACCTTTACCTATTAACAAAAATTCATAGGCCTTGGGAAGACAACACAAACAGGGGAGGTAAAAATGGGGAATAAAAAAAATAGTCGATAAGGATGGAATAGTTGGCGGACGGATCAGACGCCCACGCGGTCGCACCTGGGTCTGGGTGTAATGTGACCCTCGGCCTCTGGTTTCGTACCACCAACAGATCACTACTGATCAGGAGCTGCTTCGATCTGCCGGTGGGAGTAGCACTACCAGACCATAATATGGTTAATTACAGGTGGTTCATTACAAGCTTTATTTCTACTGCACGCTGTTAATATGTCGGAACCAATGGAATCGGACTACTGGCCCAAAATTTCGTCTATGTGGGAAAAACTTTTTTATTCCTAAAGATATCTTTTTCAAATTTCAAACTAATCAATGGTACTTTCAGTCAAATTATTTTATATTCCTGAATTTAGTTGAAATTGGACTACCCTATCATATAGCTGTCATAGGAACAACTGTTACAAAAGCAAGTTTTTGTTAGACAAATTTTTTAATAATATTTCTGAAGGAACCTTTACTAAATTTCATATTATTCGATTATATTGACTACGAAACCACGTTCGTTTGGTTGAAATCGCCTCACTATTTTATATACCTCTCATAGGAACAGTGAAATCGGAACAAGTTTTACTACTAATTTCAAAGTGGCACATGCACCATAGCGTGAAGGGTATCATACCTTTGGCAAGCTAGCCAAAGCCTAGCTTGTTATACCCTTCACGGATATGATAGGGTATATTAACTTTGTATTGAAGCTTGCAACGTCAGAAGGAAGCATCTGCGACCACATAAACTATTTACATATATTCTTGGTCAGTATGATGAGACGAGAGTCGATTAAGCTTTGTCCGTTTGTCTGTCTACTGCTATGCAAACTAGCTCCTCAGTTTTAAGGCTATCGAGCTGAAATTATGTACAAAACCTTGTTTCTATTGCACGCTGTAAATATGTTGGAGCCAACGGAATTGGACTACTACGTTATATAGCTGCCATAGGAACGACAGGTCCAAAAATTCGTTTTTGTGAGAAAAATTTTTCATTTCCAAAGATAGCTTTTTCAAATTTCACATTGATCAATAGTATCTTTAGTCAAATCACATAGCTGTCGTAGGAACGACCGTTCCAAAAGCAAGTTGTTGTTAGAAAAACTTTTTATTTCTGAAGATATCTTTCCTAAATTTCATATTATTCATTCATATTGACTGCCAAACAACGTTCCTAAATTTCGTTGAAATCGACCCACTATTTCATATACCTCTCATAGGAACAGTGAAATCGGAACAAGTTTTACTACTAATTTCAAAGTGGCAAATGCACCATAAGTCACAACGAAAGTACGGATACCCTTCACGCGAAATAATTTAAAAGACTTAAGCGAGAAACTCTATAAAATTTCACATTTTTGAATGTATCTTTTTAGCTACTCCACGGATCAGAGAAGATAATAACCTATGCACACCCTTGAGACACAGTCAATCCGTGAGAAGGGAAAGCAGATCTCGATACTCTGCCTACGAGACCTGTAGCCCTGTCAAAGAACAGCGAGAACTAGGAAAATTTGAAAATATCGATTTTCAAACTGTCATATCTCGGGTGTTTTTCATCGCATCGAAATCAAATTTGCAACACTTCGACCCGAGATAATGACCATAGCCCCTACAATCACCCGGGGCCGGAGCTACAGAGGTCCGAAAACCCGTACCTGATGTGTCGCGGAAACATAGTCTTGGTCACTTTCCCAAATTTTTCTTTTTTTTTTGGATTTTTTTTGTTTTTTGTTTTTTTTGCGGGCGGGACGGACTGCATGAGAAAGGGTCGTGAGGCGAATGCACTAGGGTACTGTTGATGGCATTGTATTGTACGTTCTTTGGCCAGGAAACAGCACCTTCTTAGGTATTAATTAAAACAAAAACCCAGCAAAATTTCGGTAATTTCAAGATCGGAGTGATGATACAAATCCTCTGGACGTAAGCTATTCTATTCTTCTATCATGTAATTCGATTCGAATCGAATTGCTTTCCAAAGGATGAAAATGGTGGTATACTCGATGATTTTAGAAATTGAGAAATTGATTTACGAGTTACGTGGTACCATTTTAATCCTTTCGAAAGCAATTCGACTCGAATCGAATTACATGATAAGGCCCCTGTACCTGTATGAACCTTACGTCAATCAAAAGAATCAGTTCTTTTGGGGGGGAGGGGTCAATGCAGCCTCTCTTAGGAGTAATTGATGCGCTATGCCCCACTAATGCCTATTGAAAGGAGTATACTCTTGGTACCAATGAGTAACTTGACTTTCAAAACTCCTTATTTTTTCCTTCCAGAAATTAGATTAATGATTTCCTCGCCAACTTTGCATTTTCACGCAGATGGTGTGACTCGCAAAAATCATTCGTCTTGGCTCCATTACACTGAAGACATACCCGGAAAATGAGAAATCGTCACGATGATGAATACTTGCAACGTTAGTTCATTACAAACATGAAAAATGTGACAAACTTTTCAGCATTTTTTCCATCCCCATTTATATGAATTCTCCCTCCGGTTGGCATTAAACGAAGTATACTACACATACGATCATTGTAATTGAACGAAACAATGACAAGGAGCAAGCGAAAGGGAAATAGGACTCGTGAACGTGTTGATTTCTTCATTTATCCTGAAATTTAATGTCATCAATTTTGCTTGGTGTCAACTCGTTAATAAAACGAGTCTACATCATTCAATTCAATGCGACACATTACAATTCGAAAAAAAAAATAATCGAGTTTTCGGATGACTTTTTTCAGAAAATTGCAAAGTTCCATGATTGCAGGGAACTTCACTGAACGTACTTTGGAATGAGGAGCAATCATAAATGGGCGAAATTATCAGGTCGGAAATACGAATGAAGAATGGGCACGAGAGTAACGTTGGGAAAGCTATATCGAACATTATGGCAAAAGTTGGATGGCGGAAAAAGTTAACATTATAGGAGTACATATCAAAGTTGGTCAAAAGGGAACGGAAAATTCGGAAATTTCCTATTGTTTGTGGGCTATTTGTTTTTCCTTCCGTTTCGAGTGATTTATACACGGGTCAACTTAGAACTGTCGCGTTGTCCGTCATTTATGAAACACAAAACAATCTGTGTACACGAGTCAGGAATTTTTTATTCCCGAATTGACTTTTCATGTTATACACGTATTTCTCGTCGAATCGTCATGGTGTAAATATATTAGAGCTTATTTGTAAGCCTCAATGAACTTCATGTCATGTTTGATTTCCTTTTATTGCAATTCACGGAGAGAGTCACGGATATTCTAGTGGTCAATTTATATGATATATTAACTAGGAAGCATAACGAAAAATGAAGTCGAGTGTATTATTTCGGACATCCCTAGTGTTATTCACTACATTGTCGTCAAAATGGTGCATTTTGATTCAAAAACTGAAATTCAAACTCACTTCAATTCAAAGTCTGCCACTTTGACATTTACAAATTAATAAAATGTTAAAGCCATTCTTCACAAGGATCTTAATATACTGTAGATACTAGATATACTGTTGCTGATCATTTCCCGTTTTACGCCAATTAGTATTGAAGCTATTATAAATAAAAGCGAAATTCGGGACCGACATTTTCGGTAGATTAATCAACTACTGGTAACCTGTTAAAACTCTAGAGGAGGGGTTGGCAACCTTTCTGGGAGGGTAGGCCACTTTCAAAAGAAATATGTTTAGGCACAGTCGAAAAAAAAAATTAAAAATAAATTAAAATGACAGGATACCGACCGAAAATATCGTCGATGTCTCTCCTCTCTTGGTCTCAAACTGTCCAGTTTGTAGTCCTCTATAATTTTACTCGTAAAGGTGTCCATTCACAATCAACTTAACTGACAATATTCCCACTGGAAAAACGGATGATACCTAGGCTAACAGCTAATTCACTATCCGTTTCCTACGGACGAGAATTTTGTAAGATACGACGTAGGACGTAGGAATAACTAACGATAATACGAAGCGCTGTCGAGAAACTGTAGAAATAATTGACGACAATTTGAAGCGCTGACGAGAATCTGTAGAAACCACTGACGACAGTGCTGGCGATTTCCTTCAGTTTTCCTACAGGTTCTCATCAGCGGTTGAAATTGTTGTCAGGTATTCCTACTAGATTCTCGTCCATTTATTTCCTTCAGGAATATCGTCAGTTGGATAGCACAAAAGGGGCTCTTAAAACATTTTTACAAAAAAAGTAATTCTTTCTCAGAAAACTCGATTAAAGTTGATAGCTAAAACCCTTCATAAAAGGTTCAAACCCAAAGGCATGCCGCATATCTACCAAGCGACCCTTAGTTTACATTTTGTTAGATTTTCGTTAAAAAATTGATCTAATTTCTCTTTTTCTTCTTTCGCATCACTGATACTACCACAAATTTCATTCCAAAAAGACAGACCAATTCCTTTGAAGAACACAGCGAAATTTGACTCGTTTCTGTTGAATCAACACAGGTCAACAATTCTGGTCTGTCTTTTCGCCTTTTCTTTTCAAATATCCCAAATTTTGGTGGAACGTCCTGAACCGAATGGCGTTCGAATCAAGTGCACCACTGCCTTGATGATACTTCGATGACGTTTGCTACCGCTTTCGAAATACCCAAGAGCCTACTACCATGCAAAGGACGAACATTAAGCAAATGACCTTTTTTTAACAACAGGCACCGGTAGACAGACTAGCTATTCCTTGTGTGACGAATCAAGTCCTGTTTGGGGTTATGTATTTTATTAGAACTATGAGCAAATGCTTCGGCTTTTTCCTCTAGGTCTGTTATGTACTTCACATATCTGTAAAACCTACAACTGCAGAGTTGAGTGCGTTTACAGAATACTCACGTTTTGCAGATCCTTTAACTTAAAGCCCATAATTCATTATTGCCTGGCAGGCCACACGAAAACGTATAGAGGGCCGCTGGTTGCCGACCCCTGCTCTAGACCAATGCTATGGCGCAGGACTATACAGCCGACCGTGAGTAAAAACTAACGCCTGTACTGTATAAGATCAGTAACATAGGTGTACACGGGTTATGGGAAGAACTTAAAAATACTATCAAGCAAATCGCAGAGAAGGAGAGACAATGTATCCAGCGTTCAACTAGAGAAAAATAGGCCGAGTCACGGCGACTATCAAAAAGAATTATTAAACGTAAGAAATATTTTTTTCGAGAACGAAGTGATCCCAGAAGATTGATGCAACAGCATCATTTGCCCATTCACAAAAACGGAGAGAAATTGCGGGGCAAAAATTACAGAGCCGTGTCACTAGTCTGTACGTCAAACAAAATGCGGACCAAAATTCTGCAAAATAGAATAAAACATGAAGCTGAGCGGCTAACTGGCAAATATCAAGGCGGCCTTAGACCTGACCGATCAGCTTTTCACGGTCAAGCAAATCCTGGAAGTATACGGGGAAAACAAAGCCGATGTGTATCAAATATTTGTTGACTTTAAGCAAGCATACAACATTACCGCTCGTGGTGTATTGTATAATGTAATGCAGTATTTCGGTATACCAGTAAAATTAGTACGACTAACAAAGATGACGATGATCAACTTCGTCTAACAGGTCAGGATCCAAAACAAGTTGACTGATCTCTCAGAAGCACGTACTATGTTGAAACAAGGTGATGGACTGGTTCCGACGTTCGTCAAACCGGCACTTGAATACGCCATCCACCAGAAACACGCTACTCTTCCAGTCGACGCAATTGATAGCGTACGCAGACGACATTAACATATCTCGAAACATGCCTGTCGCCGAAGAACTTCTACATAATGTTGACATGGCTACAAAAGAAATTGGACTGAAAATAACGCTGCAATCAAGAAGGACGCAACCACAATCGAATATCAACACCGGGGATCGTAGTCTCGAATTTGTAGACGACTTAACACACCTAAGTAGCAACCTGTCAAAGGACAGGCCAGGGAAACCAAGCGAAACAGTTAGCAAATAAGACTTTTTTTCTCGGCCCTTTCAATAAGGAAATCGAATCATGTGCACAGAAATATAAAGCTCTGTATATACCTATACAGAAAATAAAACCATAATACGATCTGTGCTATGCTATGGCTGCGAAACCTAGACTTGAGTTAGGCCTCGAAAAACATGTTAAATATATGTATCTGAACGGAAGGCCCTTCAGCGAATTTTTAAGGCAGTTTGCGACCGAAATGAACAACGCATCCAGTAGAACCATGAGCTGTAAGAAGAGTACGATGTGCTCGAAATTTCGAGAATCATCAAATTACAACGACTTCAATGGGCAGAGCATGTTCGGCGAATAGATGATAACCACATTCCTAAACGAATATTGAAAGGACGCATCAGCAAAGTAAGGCTGCGGGGGAGACCTAGAGCTTTTTGGGAAGACTCAGTACATCCTGACGCCCAACGACTGCTGGGGTTCTGAAATTGGAGGATGCGGTCACTTGACCAAGATAATTGAAGGACAATGATCCAGACGGCCAAGCCCCAACGTCATCCTGTAGCGCCACGCTGGTGGTAATTGTGTTCTCCACTGGTTTACCACTTTCTCAAAATGCTTTTAGTAAGCTGAATTATTAAGGACTAAAACCGAATAATCTGAAACAAAGTTTAGCTTTCTTTGGTAATTGGTTTTCGACTCCCTAGGGGATCGATTCATTAAAGACTAAAAAACACTTTTTGCACTCTTGTGTAACAAGTAATGAGGTCTCAAAAGCCAAAAGCGAAACATTTCTGATTCTTTCTCCCAGATCATGATCTAAACAAGTTAATCTCAATACAAATGACACAAAAAGAGCGATGATGTTCATCGGCACTTCAGGCTCCTGCAAGCACATTTTAATTTTAATCCATTTGCTTTCAAGCTGTCTATGAGCTGCTTTGAAAATGATTGTCCTTATCGCCCCAATTCAGGAGATACATATATATTCATTCTCTGACCCAAGGACTCAGAATACCATCAAGAATACCCTAGAGCATTCGCATCAACACCCCTGTCATATGATACCCATCTTGCCAAGATATCACTTCATTGCAAAAATGTCCTTTTTCCTCACCAAAGGACTCAAAATGCTATCAACAGTAGTCTACCGCATTCGCCTCGTCACCAACATTCATTTGATATCCACCTTGACTTGTAATTGCTTCACTGCCCTTGTCCTTGTCCTTTTCTATACAAACAAAGGACTCCATATAGCTTTCACGGCAGTCAAGTGCATTCGCTACAACATCCTGAGTCGTATGATACCCATCCTCCCTAAATATCACTTCATTACATAAATATCCTTTCCTCCACACCAAAGGACTCAAAATGTCTTCAATAGTAATCCAGTGCATCCGCCTCAACATTCCCAGTCATATGATACCCATCTTGCCTAGTCATCGCTTCATTGCCAAGATATCCTTTTTCTACCAAGAATTCCCTTTTCTCAACAATAAAGGAGTCAAAATGGTATCTGTCCTGACCAAAGGACTCAAAATGCCTTCAACAGTACTCGAATGCATTAGTCTCATCACCCGAATCAAGAGATACCCATTTCTACCGGGTTTGCTTTTCGTTTAATTTCATAATAAAGAGAGTCCTTTTTTCTTACGCACACATGCAGAAAGATCAAAATATGACCTTGTGGTATTTATAATAACCCAAGAAAGCTACGTACAAAATTTGATTGAGATATGACCACAGGAAAGCCTGAAGGAAAGACTTAGGCGAGTAACTCTATTTTAAACAAAACATAATCTACCGTTGGTCCAGTCGACGGTCAAAATAATGGTCCCCGATTTGTGCTCAGAGGACACCAGGAACCGACATACCAAATTTGGTTAAGATCAAAATACGAGAAGTGCCCGGACAAACGTATAAACCAACAAACGAACAAATGGACAACATGCATCGGACTATATGCACGTCCATTACATTTTTATAAGGGAGGGGCCAAAAACCGGCCCTTCTGCCTGTTTATCATCATCATCGTGGCGCAACACCCCGACGTCAAACCCTGGCCGTCAAGTGACCATGTCCTCCAATTTTGGAAGCCCAGTAGCTGAGTTTTCCCACTGAATATTTTCTTAGACATACTCGTATAGTACAGTGATCGTCCATTCGTTGTATATGTCCTCCCCATTGTAGACGTTGTAGCTTGACGTTTCTCGAAACTTCCAGCTCATCGTACAGTTCGTGCAACTCATGATTGAACCGGATGCGCCATCCATTTCGATCGCAAACTGCTTCGAATGAAAATTTTCGTTCGCAACTTTCGCATTGAAATCTCCCAACAGTATTTTAACGTCGTTTGTTGGAAGTGAGTCGAACAACGTCTCCAGACGGTCATAAAACTCGTCTTTCATTGCTTCTTCTTTCACTGGGCGTGAACTTTAGAAAATCGAATCTTAATGGCAATTGCACACAACGTTTCATTGATGGGCTTGAAGTCAATAACGTGCGGTTTGAGGTGATTGTTCACAATGAACGCGACTCCAAACTCCTAGTGTCCAGATGTTTTACCGCTTTCGAAAATTCTGTTCGATTTCTTGTCGTTGATATCGCTGCCAAGACAATTTGTTTCCTGGATTGCAGTGATGATCAGTTTGCATTTCTCCACCTCCTGCCGTAGGAGGACCTATCCGGCCCCCAGTTTGTTCAGGGAGAGTCGCCGTTGTTGATCCGTCCAATCCGAGGCTTTTTCTTTCCAGGTTTCTTGACATGGAAGTAGTTTATACAAGGAAGGGTTGTAGGGCCATTCAGGGTTGGCCTCTGTGATAGCAGCTTCAGGTGGTTCATAACGTGCCAGAGTTCACATAACTATGTTGAAGGTCTGATTCGTGATTCATGCCACCTGAATGACCTGAGACGCTTAGGTGTAACTCAGTCAGTCAGGCCACACCTATCATTTCCTCCTCCTTTCACAACCATAGCTTGAAACAAACTTCGGCAGAGTTTCTGTCTGTTTAAGTTTGGTACAATTAGTAAAGCCGGTTGTCATTTTGCTGTCGAGGTTCATGCGTAGATACTTCGGCATGATATTCGTATTCAGATAATGCAACTCTCTTTCACTTACGAATACAAAATAGTTTACATTTCAAATCAGACACATGTTCGATGTTCTAGGAAGCCGGGAAATGTTTTCATCGAAGTATCGGAAAATTCAATGAATTCGCCGCACACACTTCCTCTAGAACCTGAACGACATGTTGTTGCTATTGTGTTTTCATATAAAGAAAGCATTCGACTAGAAATGTATAACCACCTACTGACTGATACCAAGGCCATCACGTTAAACCAATCACGTCGAAAATCCAAAAAACCGCAGATTTCATACCAACTTAAAGTTCTTATTAAATAAAAACTCGTTAGGATTTCATTCCCCTATTTTCGTCATAAGAGGAAGGAGGCTGGTCATTGAAAACCGCAGGTAGTCATAACTCCATATGTAGAAGTGATGAATTCATCCTGAAATATTCAAGGATTAAGCCCATTGAATGCATGCATGCATGCCTTTTACGAGTATATGTATGTTCACCTAGAAAAGTTTAATATATACGTTCGCTGAGCATACGATGTGTGGCTGTCTATGCATTCATTCGGGTAGACTTACGTAATATTTACATCCTCATCCGTATGCATGGAGAACCGCAACCTTAGTAGAGCAATACGGCTTGCTTCAACTCTTATCTCCGGCCTAAGCTAAATCCTTGATATGTACATGGAAAGTGGGTTTTTCATATCTACGTGCGGAGTTTTCAGACCCACTCGCAAACGCCTCTCTACGAATGTACGAAACTTTGCATCACATTTTGAGATAAATGCTTTTAACTTGAACAATTTAAACTTTCTATAAGGAGACGGATGTGTTTTTTGTGCCATTTCCCATTTAATATGCCAACGCATAAGTCCTACGTAAAAGTTACGGTTAAAGGTGGACTGAAAAAAGTTTTATATTTACACACTAATGCTTAAAATCGCGCAACTTTATTTTTCTGGGATAGTTGTCGACGTCAAACAGTCTGCTGCGGGACAAGTTCAAACTTTTTCTTTACTATTTTCTCTGTTTAACTATTTCAAGGAACATTTTGTTTGTTTCACGTACACACTATACTATATATATATGCGTAGACGTGTATATGTATAGTAAAAGTATATTATTTGAAAAGTTTTCCTAACTTTCAGAACTAACCGTTTAGTTAAAACCGTTTAAAGGGTTATTTAAAATATTACTACTTAAACTGGTCCATTTGTCCATATTCAAGCGTTTTATAAAAACTATCGCCAGTTGCGCTCTATGTGATTATTTCCCTCAACATAACCAGTCATCTTACTCAACACAAAATATTCGCTAGACAAATGTGGAGACATTTGATCGATTTGACAAGGTTTCCTTTTCCTAAAAAAAAAACGTAAAATGACAGTAAATGTTTCGTCGCATGTTTTAACCAGTAACGAATACGAACTAAAAGCCTAGGAGTCGATTTCTCGAAGTTCGGTTAAAGTTTAACGCAACGATAAACACTACCCGCTATCTATCCTCCGGTTAAAAATTCAAAGAACACGATAAACCCATATAGTTGACACCGGTTGGTAAAATTTGGCAGCAAGAGCAGTTAATGTTTAAACATTCAAATGAGAGCAATTAAACTGACCATAAAGAACACAGTTCCGGATGGAAGAGGATTTAGAACACAAAAAAAAACAATCTTTGGCAATTCCTCGTTTGTTCGCACGATGTGGAAAACTCATAGTTTTTGTGACGTGTTTCTTCAGTTAGCAGGTAAAATACTAGTCCCATGAGGAAAGTGATACGAAGCGATTTTTGGTATAACTAAATAAGCTTTAATTTGAGATAAGCCAGATGCCCATGGAAATGATAGTTTCTTAGGAAAACGGAAAAAAAACTTCAATTCTCACAAAAATGATGGCTTTCCTTTTTCTAGGTAACATTCATACCTACGGGTATCTGACTTGCGTCAAATTAAAGCTTATTTAGTTATACAAAAAATCGATAATTATCATTTTCCTCATGGGACTAATATTTTACCAGCTATTTGATGAAATACATCACATCGTACGAACAAATGAACCATTGGCAAAGAGTGTTTTTCAAATGAGATTATTTCAAAAACTAGTTAAGGAAAAATTGTTAAAGCATTTTTCATGTCTTTTTTTTGTATTCTTTAACTTTGTTTTCGAAACTTCATCATCATCATCGTGGCGCGACAGCCCGACGTCGGGCCTTGGCCGCCTGAAATTTAATTTAATTAAATTTAAAGATTAATAGTTAGGGAGATAAAAGCAAGATAAGAAAAAAAACTCCCCTTTAAGCCCCACTCTTCACGGGCGGGAACTTTTAGTATAATATACTCCTAGCACCAACCAGCAAATCACGCCAAGTTTCGAAACTCATTGAATTTTTCCCTGGCTCCCAAATATTAGCACCCGTTACGCGGGGTACCAATCGATACGTCGTGAAAAGTGGCATCAGAGTACATGCCAGATACTGTCTGATTTTTTCTATAAATCGGTAGAAGCTCAGCCAGAAAGCTTAAATTCAAATTTGCACAACCTGAATAATAATAAGGAATTTCGTCTTTTTTAAGTTTTTTTGCTTTTATCTCAGACCACATCAGGCGCACAATTTAAAATGAAATATCCAATTATCCGTTATAAAGTTATCTTCGACTTTTGCACGAATACAGTTTAGTTTTAGCAAATATGTTAACTGTAAACAACGCGTTAAATTCGAAAAAATTGATTTTCGAATCAGTTTTTCGCAAATAAGTCGATAACGTTGCATTTCTGGGTAAAACATTAAAAGAGTGATTTTGCAGTTCATTCGATTCCCTGTAATTGAAGAAAATGAATTCAACTCGATAAACCACGACCGATTTATCTCCAAGAGAACGCGTAACAAATCAAGAATTCTGTGAACATATCGCTGGTAAAAGTGTGCAACTACCTAACTGCTTCTTTTTTCAAAAATAAGTTTTTGGTGTAAAATGGTTCGTTAATATACGAGTATTATAATTTACATTATATCCCTTTCCCACGTCAATATAGCAACTTAACTCATATTTTGTAACGTGTAATAACTATGTAAGTAACGTGTTCTTCTTATGCTTCGTTTACATGTGAACATTGGGCAAAACACTGAACAATGAAAAATTATATCGAAAGCACCAGCAGCAAAAAGAAACCTTTCTGTTCTTACCTGGCGAACATGAATTCACACGCATTTGCGTCGTTCCCACCGATTTAACTCAAAATGTTCATAAATTTCATTGCCATCAGTACTTATTCTGCTCAGAAAATGGGCCACTTTACTTTTATTTTTAATAATTACTCATTTAATTTAATTTCCATCTTTGAATTTTTACATTTGGTTCGTTTAAATCAGCTAACCGAATAAGGGGTCAGTTCTGAGTGTGAATTTCACACCTAACAGATATGGTCGAAAGTATTGGGTAGTCCAGACTATAGCAAGTACATAGTTTCTTCTAGTTAATATACTCGTATGGTCGGCGAAAGGTGTGTTGGATCTATTGAAACCTCAACACACGAGAAACCTGGTGTGTTGGATTCAACAAATCCAACATACAATCACCGTTCCTTATTTAAATATTAAAAAAAAAACTTTTTTTTTACACATTTTTTAAAAAACAAAAATATTCAAACACTTTTCCAGCAATAAGTACGGGAAATCGAAAGTGTTTCTAGTAGTGGCAGTCTTATTTCGGACCAGTGGAGCTGCCGGATAGCAAACAGCCGGGCTGAACCATTGAAATTGAGCTGTATAGATGGGTAGGTTCGAAAATTTCTCGTGAAGTCTATAATGCATGTGCTAGATTGTCGAATCCAACACACGAAAATAATCAAATGATTTTCCATGTTTTCAGAGTAAATTGTATTATAAATGTGAAATTATTCTATTCTTCTTCTATTCTTCTTCTTGCCGAAGGTATAACTAATTGCCTTGACCCCTCCAGGGGCATGGGCGCGTCAGCATCACTAGCATTTGTATGCCTTGTTGACGTTTCAATAGCATATCCTCTTTTCAGAAGTGCAGTTGCTAGCATGCACCTCCTATCCGCGCCGTCTTTATACTGACAAGCTCGGAGCACTGTGAGAGTTCTATTAGTACTCACAGGCAGTTTATGATCGCGCCGAGATTTTATCTCCGAGCTCTAGATTAGTATCGTAGAGCGGTGACCGAACGATCACGGCCACCGAGCGCGATAAATGATGGTATCGTACCTTCGTTGTGACTTATGGTGCATTTGCCATTTTGAAATTAGTAGTAAAACTTGTTCCGATTCCACTGTTCCTATTAGAGGTATATGAAATAGTGCGCCGATTTCCACCAAATTTAGGAACGTCGTTTGCCAATCATAATGATTGAACAATATGAAATTTGGTGAAGATATCTCTAGAAATAAAAAAAAATTCTACCAAAAACTTGCTTTTGGAACGGTCGTTCCTAGGACAGCTATGTGATAGAGTAGTCCAATTCCAACCAAATTCGGGAATGTGATTTGACTACAGATACTTTTGACTAGTGTGAAATTTAAAAAAGATATCTTTAGAAATAAAGACAAAGACAAATTTTTGGACCGGTCGTTCCTATGGCAGCTATATGACGTAGAGGTCTGATTTCGTTGGTTTCGACATATTTACAGCGTGCAATAAAAAGAAGGCTTTGTACAAATTTTCAGCTCAATAGCTTTAAAACTAGGGATTAGTTTAAATAGAACCATTATTAAGGCAACCTATGACGGCGCGAAATGTCGCGTTCTGCATAAAGGTAAGGTGTCGGGGGACTTTGAGATTCGCAGTGGAGTTCGGCAGGGGTGCATCCTCTCACCGATCCTATTCCTCGTTGTGATCGGCGATGTGTTGCATGCAGCCCTATCCGAACTCGACAGAGGAATTCAATGGACTTTGACATCTTATCTACAACATCTTGACTACGCTGACGACATATGCCTACTCTCCCACAAAATCATGGATCTGTCCGCAATGGCGTTAGATCTCGAGAGGGAGGCAAGCAAGGTTGGGCTAAAGATTAATACCAACAAGACCAAGGTTCTTAGCCCGCCGTTGCGAAAAAGAAATCCGACACCTATTGCCATCAATATTAATGGGCAGCCTGTGGAGAAGGTGGACAACTTCGTCTACCTGGGTAGCATTGTTGCCGAAAATGGTGGTACGGAGCAGGACATCGCTCGTCGTATCAACCAGGCTAAACGCGCATACGGCATGCTGTCCAAAATCTGGCAGGGCAGTTATCTCAGCATTAAGACCAAGCTGGGCCTGTTTCGCTCCCTGGTACTATCAGTGCTTTTGTATGGGAGCAGTACATGGAAAGTTTCCGTAGGAGTTACCAGAAAGCTGCAAGTTTTCGTCAACTCATGTCTTCGTCGAATTTTAAGAATTTTCTGGCCCGAAACAATATCAAATGAAGAGCTAAGTCGGCGTACGGGTCAGATGCCAATCGACGAATTGATACGCAGGCGAAAATGGCAGTGGATAGGTCACACATTGCGGAAGAGTGATAACTGCATTGCTATGCATGCCATGAAATGGAACCCCATTTCCAGCCAAGGCCGACCAAGAGGGGGTCCTCGAATCACATGGCGTCGATCTGTGGCAAAGGAGTGTCAGGTACTGGGTAAGTCTTTTGGGGAGTTGCGCCCCATTGCCCAGAACAGAGTACGATGGCGCGCAGGAGTAGTTGACGCGCTATGCCCCGCTAGGGGTTAAGGCAAAGTAGTAAATAGAACCAGATAGACGGACAAACGGACAGTTATAAAAAGCATAATCGACTCGTCTCATCATACTGACCAAGAATATATATAGTTTATAAGGTCGGACATGCTTCCTTCTGTGCGTTGCAAACTTCATGACAAAGTTAATACACCCCATCACATCCGTGAAGGGTATAAAGATAACATTAACTTAATTTATAGAGGACGAGGAGATTCCAGACGATTGGCGCAGAAGCATCATCTGTCCAATTCACAAAAAGGGAGATAAACTGCGGTGTGAGAATTACAGGGGCATATCACTAGTTTGTACGTCCTATAAAATTTTGACGAAAATTCTGGAAAATAGAATAAAACCGTACGCAGAACGAATCATTGGCGAATATCAAAGTGGTTTCAGACCTGGTCGCTCCACAACCGATCAGCTCTTCGCAGTCAAACTGATACTCCAGAAGTGCTGGGAATACAACGTAAACGTATACCAAATCTTTGTCGACTTCAAGCAGGCATACGACAGTATCGATCGTGGAGTACTGTACAACATCATGCTGCAATTTGGTATACCGACCAAATTAGTGCGAATGACTAAGATGACGATGACCACCTCCGTCTCACAAGTCAGGATCCAGAATAGACTTACTGATCTATTTGAAACACGCACTGGTCTGAAACAGGGTGATGGACTGGCACCGACGCTCTTCAACCTAGCATTGGAATACGTTATTCGGGCTATGAATATGGGCAACAGCAAGACGCTACTTATCAAGTCGACACAATTAGCAGCGTACGCCGACGATATCAACATCATGTCCCGAAGATTGGCTGACGCAGAAGAACTTCTGCATACGCTCGATACCGCTGCAAAGGAAGTTGGATTACGTATTAACGAGGGTAAAACTAAAATAATGATGCAATCGGTGACAAGGACACCTGCACAACCGAGCATCAATGTGGGCGACCTCAACATCGAGTTCGTGAACAACTTCATTTACCTGGGTTGCAACTTGTCAAGGAACGCCAACGAAACTGACGAAATCAAGCGACAGATACAGTTAATAAGACTTTTTTCTCGGTTCTCCCCATAATTAAATCAAAGCATGTGCACAGAAACACGAAGCTCCGCGTGTACAAAACCATTATGCGACCAGTGCTATGCTAGGGCTGCGAAGCATGGACCCTAACTCAAGCCTCCGAAAACATGCTAGACACATTTGAACGTAAGGTGCTACGGCGAATTTTCGGGGCTGTTTGCGATCGAGATGGATGGCGCATCCGGTACAACCATGAGTTGTATGAACTGTACGATGAGCTGCAAGTCTCGAAAATCGTCAAACTACAACGACTTCAATGGGCAGGGCATGTACAAAGAATGGACGATGATCGCATGCCTAAGAGAGTAATGAACGGAAAACGAGTCGACGGAGTGAGACTGCCTAGAAGACCGAGATCTCGTTAGGAGAGCTCAGTAGGTGTGGACGCCGCGCAGCTACTGGGCTTCCAAAATTGGAGGACGCGGTCACGTGACCGAGATAATTGGAGGACAATGATCCAGGCGGCCAAGGCCCGACGTCGGGCTGTCGCGCCACTATGATGATGATGATAATTTATTGATAAATTTCGCTCGGTTAACCCTCCGTATACAAAGTGGCATATGAAAGACCTATATACGACCAGTAGTTTTTTTTTACTCAGTAGCTGGAATTTCAACGTTTCGCTTCCAAACGAAACTGTTTAATCCTTTGATACCAGATACTAGGTTGATTACACGCCTTTAAAGTGCAAAAGGTATGACAACCTCCAAATAAATCAGACAAAAAAATCATGTTTGATGTCTAAATGGCATAATGAAAAAAGTTGCACTTTCATTTATTGTCAAATAAAACCTATATAAAGGAGGAATCACGTCTAATTTTTAGTGAATTCCATGTGTTATATATGCTTAAATGATAGTTTCCTGTCAAATTATGAAAAAGTTAATAAAATATATAAAGATATTGTGTAAAATATCTTTGGGGGTATTGTAATGAATGGTAGTGCTACTCCTACCGGCAGATCGAAGCAACTGATGAGTAGTGATCTCTTGGTGGTACGAAACCAGAGGCCGAGGGTCCCATTACACCTGGACCCAGGTGCGACCGCGTAGGCGTCTGATCCGTCCGCCAACCGTTCCATCCTTATCGACTATTTTTTTTATTCCCCATTTTTACCCCCCATGTTTGTGTTGTCTTTCCGAAGCCTATGCATTTTTGTTAATACGTAAAGGACAGGGGCAAAACCCCGCTCACAGCACCCGAACTGAGTTACAGCAAGCATAGGCCGCTGCTTAGCTCGTTGAAGGACCTTTTTGCTTCGCCAGATGGCACGGCCCGACCTTCACGTTCATTATTCTACCTAAGGCTCCGTCCCCACAGGGGCATCTCCAACAAAAAACCAGAGTAGTAGGGTGTGCTAATAACTGAATTAAACCAGAGTGGTAGGGTGTGCTAATAACTGAATTAGCACACCCTACCACTCTGGTTTTTTGTTACCATTACCGAGTGAGCCGGGCACACCTTACGCCTGCTACAGACAATGGTTTTCCCGTTTATTACGCAGAAAAAGACCTAAGGACACTCACAAACTCCATGACCCGTGAAAACAACGTTTATATAACTCTTTAAACAGCCATGGAAAATAAATACCAAAAATACAGAAAATAACATTACATCCGAGTGCTAAGGGACGACCCGTAGCGCAGTGTGTTGAGTTGACGTTTCGTCGGCATAAGCTGGTTTCGAAGAATGCCGTTGCCAGCATGCACCTCCTGCACATCCATGGCCACGAACGTCATTGTCAACGGTATTCGAACCCGAAACGCCGGTAATCAAACATGAGACATTCTCATGTTTGACGAAACGTCAACTGGGCCACCTGGAACAAGGGGTTAGGGCAATTGAGAGAAAAAGAGAGAGTGCTAAATGATCGAAGAAGAAGCAGAATGCTTGTGATATCAAATTCAGTCAAATTTTAAGTGACTTTTTCGAAAAAAAACGTCTTCGTTAATGGTAATGATGTTGGTTTGCTCAATCGAAGCATATCATTCAGTACATTAATCCATCTGAAAAATATAAAAAAAAATCACGAATAAAAGAGAAAAGATGGTTCAAATCAAAATTATTCAGAAGAAAATAATTTCAGACAAAACAAAACAAAAACACTTTTATAATTTCGTCCTGACAATAGGAGCAACAATAACAATAGCCCACGGCAACCCAAATGAACATTGTTTACTAAACCGGTTGACGGAAAACACATCCATAAATCAGATATATGCCTTCTGATATATTGGTTACATCAGAGGTTGGGTGGAAAAGGAAAGTTACATCCTGAATTCATGATATCGTAGTTCTTACATCATGTAAAGAAATTTTTAGGAAAAACGAATTGGACGGCTAGTATGAACATATTTAAAGCTGAGCAGAGATGTCACCTCGATGAAGCCATATTTATTTATGATCATACATGTCTCATCCTAGTTGTTTTCATTTTGGTAGAAAAATGTTGGCTGTTGTAGGAAGATGACCTCTTTTTCAACTTGGCAACATGTTTCAAAGTAGTTTTGCTGAATCAATCCGAAACAACATAAGAACAACAGTTTTTTCCGAGTTGCATAAAGGCATGCACATTAATATGTACATTAATGAAATGGATCCGATTCTGGCAGTTGTTCTTGATCTAAGAAGTTCACCTTCAGCCAAGATGTCCTTCGGAACTCTATTACAGCGATAGAAATTAGAAAAAGTTCTCACTCATGGGCCCTCAATAATGATGTTTAATACCGTGACTTAGTGAAGATATTTATCACGAAATAAAGTTAAAAGAGAGAAGCAACCAACAACAATTTTGTAACGATATAAAGATTTTGTATTTTATTTGTCCTTTCCGATCATTTTCGTTGGAAGTCGAGCGATAGAGTGCATTCCATAAGCGAAAATTAAAATATCATCATCATCGTGGCGCGACAGCCTGACGTCGGGCCTTGGCCGCCTGGATCATTGTCCTCCAATTATCTCGGTCACGTGACCGCGTCCTCCAATTTTGGGAGCCCAGCAGCTACGCGGCGTTCACACCTACTGAGCTCTCCCAACGAGATCTCGGTCGTCCTCGCAGTCTCGCTCCGTCGACTCGTTCTGCATTCATTACTCTCTTAGGCATGCGATCATCGTCCATTCTTTGTACATGCCCTGCCCATTGAAGTCGTTGTAGTTTGACGATTTTCGAGACTTGCAGCTCATCGTACATTCCATACAACTCATGGTTGTACCGGATGCGCCATCCATCTCGATCGCAAACAGCCCCGAAAATTCGCCGTAGAACCTTACGTTCAAAAGTGTCTAGCATGTTTTCGGAGGCTTGAGTTAGGGTCCATGCTTCGCAGCCATAGCATAGCACTGGTCGTATAATGGTTTTGTACACGCGGAGCTTCGTGTTTCTGTGCACATGCTTCGATTTCATTATGGGGAGAACCGAGAAAAAAGTCTTATTAGCTAACTGTATCCGTCGCTTGATTTCGTCAGTTTCGTTGGCGTCCCTTGACAGGTTGCAACCCAGGTAAATGAAGTTGTTCACGAACTCGATGTTGAGGTCCCCCACATTGATGCTCGGTTGTGCAGGTGTCCTTGTCACCGATTGCATCATTATTTTAGTTTTACCCTCGTTAATACGTAATCCAACTTCCTTTGCAGCGGTATCGAGCGTATGCAGAAGTTCTTCTGTGTCAGCCAATCAAAATTAAAATATGTTCACCCCGATTTTGATAAGTTTTATTGCTGACAAAATAAAAAATTTGAGAAAATGTGTACGAAATGGAAAGAAATGAATCAGCAAGTTTTATGTTAAAAACGACCAAAATATTTAACACCAAAGTTTGTTTTATAATTCTAAATTAAAACACCTTATTGATTTTGCTTATCATTTAAATTTATTTACAATAAATTTATTTCTCGGGTCATTTCGACTTTTGTCATCCTCAGCGAGTACATTTAAACTAGATTCAAGTAACTAATATGATTGTATTTACATAAAAAGTGAAGAAATTGTATTATATTATACACCCAACCACAGCCGCGGACAGCAATTTTGATGATTTCCAGGTGTTACATCAAGCCAGAGAAATTTCGAAATTTTACCTTGGAAATCCCTGGAAATGCAACAGTTGTGTAAGAGTTGTACCTTCAACCGTGACGGCTAATTAGTCTTAAAGGGAAATTTCCTTCAAGACTACATATAAAAACGTTGGTGCATATTTTTTATTACTCTTGAACCACTAAAGCTATCCACCTCATATTCGCGGCATACGAGTATGTTCGTTTGGTCCTCCGATGTGCAGAGCTTTTTTTGTACCCGGTAGGTGGCACTGGAGTGCCGTTATTTAAAAAAAAATTTATTGATGGTTCACTGTGACTCAAAATCACAACATATATGTAATGGTTTGGAGGGCATCATAAAATGCCCGTGACGGCGGAGCCTAAGGTAGCATAATGACCGTGAAAGTCAGGCCGTGTGATATAGCGAAGAAAAGGCCCTTGAACGAGCAAAGCATCGACCTATGCTAGCTGTAGCTCAGTTCGAGAGACGTGGGTGGGGTTTTCACCGCTCGTTGCCCCTGTCCTTTACGTATTAACAAAAATTCATATGATTTTTTTTGTATTAACGAGTATTTTTTAACTTTTCCTTGCTTGAATGAACAATTTTAAAATCATTAATTTTTTTTTTTTAATTTTTTTAAGTTAATAATTTCTTTTTTTTCATGATTTATACTGAATGTTAGGTATATTGGAGGCATGGAAAATTGAGATATTCCCAAATCCCCTTGCGTGGGCACCGCTCGCTACGCTCGCTCCGCGCTGAAGGGATCGCAACCCTCAGTATCGCACAAACATGAACGCTCGCTCTGCGTGCAACAGCGTTTTGATCAGTTTTAAACATACCAAACATTCAGTATAAATCATTAAAACAAAAAAAAAACAAGGAAAAAAATTAGAAATTAAAATTAAAAATTAAAAAAAAATTAAAAAAAAATTTAAATAAAAAAATTTTTTTTTTTTACAAATTTGAAAGTCTTAGGGTGACGCGAGCGATAAACGACAAAAAAAAACGAGTGTCATTTTTCACCCGGGCCCCGGAAACTAAAAATATCCCAACGTTTCTGCTAGATCAAGTGATTTGACGGGAAGTGTGAACCTATGTTAAATCGTTTTGAAAGCATAATGTTATGTCGTTCTTCATAATAAACAAAAATTTTTGATACACATTTGATTCTTGTCGATCTTATTTAAAAGAAATGTTTTATCGCTTTTCAAAAACACTCTTTATATGGCTTGGTTTTTCAACTAACAGTATAGCATCGCACGAGTTAAAAACCCACTTGACTCTGCTTTTATATATCCACTAAGTCAGATTAAACTTGACTTTATTTATTTATTGTTATTATTATTATCATAAACTATCAATCGAACCATATTGTGATTCATATATTTTGAGGGAAGCAAATTAAATGATATGTATCTAATGAATAATGACACAAAAGAGCGATGTTCGTCGGTCCGTCCCATGCAAACGTATTTTCATTTTGATCCTTTTGAGGCAAGTTGTCTTTGATATGCTTTGAAATCTTGTCCCCAACGAACTACAGCAGACGCGCGACAACGTGAACTATTAAGAACAACCCCCGTTCACCTTTACGGGGGTTCCATGTTATGCGATTATCAAAATATTCATCATATTCATATTTTTTGAGCTGTTTGTTTAATGTTATGCTATGATATGATAATTCCTAAACTTAAGTGAAGTATTCCGTAATTCGTTTCAATTTTTCTGCTGTTTTCTATTTCTTGAAACACGGCTTTTTCTCTAGGTTTCTGTAGGTTAGATCGCCCGTCATATCAACCAAGCTAAATGCACATACGGCATGCTGTCCAAATTTGACAGAGCAGTTAACTTAGCATCAAGACCAAGCTGGGCCTGTTTCGCTTCCTGGCACTGTCTGTGCTTTTGTATGGGAGCAGTACATGGAAAGTTTCCGTCAGAGTTACCAGAAAGCTGCAAGTTTTCGTCAACTCATTTCTTCGTCGAATTCTAAGAATTTTCTGGTCTGAAACAATATCAAATGAAGAGCTTAGTTGAGTTGATACGCAGGCAAAAATGACAGTGATGATAACTGCATTGCTCTACATGCCATGAAATGGAACCCCATTTCCAACCAAGGCCGACTAAGAGGGGGTCCTTAAATCACTAGGCGTCGATCTATGGTAAAAGGCTGTAAGGCGCTGTGGGAGTCGTTTGGGCAGTTGCGTCCCCTTGGCCAGAACAAAGTACGATGGCGTTCAGGAGTGGTTGACGCGCTGTGCTCCACAAGAAGTTATGGTAAAGTAGTACTAGTAGGTGTACTAACGGGGCACTGCTAGTTATGGGAACACGCATACAGATTAAAACTGATTACTGGTAGTGGATGCAGGAATTACGATCTACCAAAAACAGAGGAAATCTTAAGGCACCGTCTGTGTGACTGTCCAGCGCTCGCTATGAAAAGATCAAATGTCTGGAGGCTCACTTTTCCAGAGACCTAGAAGGAGTTACTGGTCTCAGCTTGAGAAATCTTTCGAGCTTCGCTAATGAGCCAGCATCCTTCGAGCTTAACAAAGATCTTTTGGTAACGGCTAACACCGGAACGTAATGGGTATCGGAATCACGTGGTATCGCTATGGACCCAAGCGGCCTATGCGGAGCCGTTAGGCTGCCACCCAACCTATCCTAACATCCAATGTAATATTTATTTATTTATTTCTTCCATTAGTTCGAATTGCACGTTAATCTAAGCATCGTCACATTATCACATTTGCCAAGACACTTTTTCCCGCCTCTACCGATCAATATCCGAATTCTAAGTGGATTGTAAACACATGTTATCATGACAAAATTGAAGTCATCTAATGCACCTAATATACCTGTATATTGACACATATCGTGCTGTGTTTGTTGTGCATACATGTCGCCCCCACCCGCATGCATATTTCAGACTGCAAATTGCATCTCTAATTCGCAATCTCTCACAAACTGCGAATGTTGCTTCAACCATGCATATCTGGCAAGTTGAAATTTTCGTCTTCGTCACACTCTATAGCTAAGACGTTGAATTTTTCTAGCCATGTTAAGGATGCAGGATATGAAATTCGAAGGATTTGTGCGGATGACGAAGGCTGAGTGATTGAAAGATTAAGTCAGCACGATGACATTCTAGCTGTGTGTCAAATGAGGAAATTTTGTAGAGAAGTGTAATGGTGACAATTTCTGTCCTTCAAATGTAAGATTAATTTTGGGTGGAGGTTTTGTCATAAATACGAATAGATTGAAGAAAGCTCCAGGTTTCAGCCTAATTCTTATAATATGATAGTATGGAAGCTAAGACATTTCGTGAAAGTGTTTTCGTGTGGATTTTATATATATATATATTTTTTTTAAATAAAATTACAACATAAAACTTTCATCACTTGTTGTTCTGGTATAAAAATGAACTTCGTACCAAAACTGGAAAATATCGTCAAAGAATTTAATACTCGTATATATTTCCAGCTTTGACGGAAGGTCATTGACACCTCCGCTCTTATTAGCGGGTTGCATCTTTTTCTTGTCTTCCATCATTCAAGTAACTCATTCTCATTCATAAAACCCTCCTCGAAAAAACATCAAGTTTATGCACGCGTACTTTTAAACTTTATCTAGCGCCAAGCAAAATGGAGTTAAGTTGAAAAGTCCTTGTGACATTTTATTGCCGACAAGTGTGAGATGTGAGTACGTGATTTGAAATATTCATCGTGTTCGTTTGTTGCCACTTCAATTCCCCACTCCTAAAAAAATATATTTCAACTACGTTCAACGTTGTGTTTTTACATTGAAAATAATTCCAAGCAAATGTTAAGAAGAATAAGACAGGACTCCACCACCGTGGTGGATCTACAAAGGTGAGTTGTCTTGAACTCGATTTAAGTGATTGTTACGTGATAAAGTGTGCGAAATAAGTAACTGGGACAATGAATTTTTAATGAAAAGTGTTAATAGAAGGTGAAACCAAAAATCAAAATTTTGTTTGACAATATTGACAATAATAAATAAATAGGACAAATAAAAAAAACTTAGTTTATGAATTCTTAAAATAAACCTTTTGAAAATTATATTTTATACATGGGCTCCTTTTTATGTAAGACTTTCAGGACTCGCTCATGCATTGATCAAATAAAATTCTGAAGCAAAAAAGATATGTCAATCTTTGACCACTCTCAGATAATTAATTCCTTTAAAGTGCCGTACTAACATAAACCCTTTGCGAAAGTATGGCCCAACAATTTTCGATTGGATTAACTTCAGGACAACGAGCTGGCCGCTTCAAGACGTCAATATTCCTTCTAGTGAAAACTCTTTGGTTTTCGTGTGATGCGAATTGAGGCATTGTCCCGCTGAAAGGTCCACGCATCACCCCAGCACTGTTCTCCGAAGTTAAACAAAACGTTGTCCAACAGATCTACATAATATTCCGCATTCATCCGATGACATACAAAGCAGATTGGGGTCTTTCCATTAAAACCAAAAGCGCCTCAAAACATTAACGAGCCACCGTGAAAATTTCTCGACCCATGAACTTGCCTCGTGCTCCTTGTGTCGCCGTAATATGTAGTACTGAACTGACAGCCATCGGGTCCATCCAAATTAAATTTCTTTTCGTCGCTGAAGATAATATTACGCTATTCTTCCTGCCAAAATTAAGATGCTTCTGCAAAGCATATTTGGGCTGTCTTATGTCTAAGATAAAGCTCAGGTATGGCGAGTCTTCTCTCATATGAAATGTAATCACATGAGCTTAGAACTTGTTGTTTGCGCCTCTTATCATTGCTAGTGATAACTCATGGTGAATCTGGGATACGATGTTGTTATTTTTGGTCGCTAAATTCTTGATTCTTCGGACATCACCAGCATTAATCAGTGACAGGTGACCTGAACGCGGCACTCTTCCAAAGTTTTCCGGATTTCTTAAGAAGCCGAATATCATATTCTTATTTCTGTTAAGCTTTTCCGCGATTTTTCTTATTGATAAGCCCATTTCTCAAAATGCTACGATTTTACCACACACCCGTCCGTTAGATGGATAAAATTAGGCATATTTATAATATTTCACACATGTCACAGTCAAAATGAACCGACTTATGTTAGCGAAAGATTGACTTAAAAATGACTGAAAAACTATTCAGATTCAAACTATTTTTATATAAATTTATTGTCTCAATACGTATGTGTGTTTTATAATTACTTTATCTCCTTAGTAACACAAAAAATTATATATATGATTTATAAACTTCAAAAGTTAAAAAATCCACCTCACAGTCAAAAGTCAAGTTAAATAAGAGTAGAAAGCAGTACTGAAACTACTTAAATTCCATACAAAACTTAGAAAATGTGCCGGTTTCGAAATTCACCGTTAGTTCAGAAGTATAACCAAATAGTATAGACTGCACAAGTGTGCTCACACCACACAACTTTAGCCTCCGCCGGTAGATTTGTTTGTATTGCTTCTCTTGTGTATCTCTCTTGTATAGTCTATAATATTCGTCAATACATACAAATCTATTGGCGGAGGCGAAAGTTCTATGGAATGATCACTCTTGTGCAGTCTATACTATTTTGTATAACTTTTCAAATTGTCAAAATCGACTTTTCAAAATTCAAATGATACTTTTACAACGATACTTTGAACTGATAAATCTGCGAATTTGAAAAAACTTCCCCAATATGTTGGCTTTCCAACGGTATATTTCTTTGATACGTTTGGATTTGAAAATTTTCGAATAATACGCATTGGTAGGTGCGGAAAAAATGTATTTTAAGCATTAACGCCACCCGCATATTGAGTCACGTTCACGCATTATCTGACAACGGATTTACTCAACAAAGACGCAACTCTGTCAGTCTGACAAATACTTGACAAGTTATGTTAACTGTTGTATATAAAACGAATATGAACGTACGAGGTATGTGCAAAAACAAACGACGAAACAGTAATAAGACGTATATCAACACATATTTTTTTATTTATATCTTTTAATATAAAACAACACAATTTTTTGATAACACTCTTTGTCAAACTAACGGTGACATTTTTGCTAAACATCGCAAACCTCTTTAGAGAACAAAACAAAGAGCCACCCCGTTAACAGACAACATGCAAACGCGATCCAATTGCGGACAGCCAAAGTGTAGAACGGAAGCTTTGTCGTGTAGTAAAAAATTATAAGATTTTTTCTACGGTCACAACAAATCAATTTTTGGCAAAAAAGATGAAAATTTACAAATTACGTTGAAGGTATACTTTCTATGAAGTTAACAAAGTGTGCTTGAAGTATTATTACTGTGAACGCCTCTGCAAACGGCATCTAGGCGCAATTTTTTGCAGATTAAGTCGCACACCGCCGTGCAAAAAAGTCAGCTCCTGGCGTCATTTTTATTTTTACCATTTCTGATTGTGTTCTTGAGTTTAGAAATTAAGAACATATCCGGAAAAAAAAATATAAGACTATGTTCATCAATAAACTATTGTAGATATCAAGAGTCAGATTAGATTACGAAATTTCCGCTTAACTATATTGGTTTTTATAGATCTGTAGGATGCATACTTTAGAAAATATTGAAATAAATATATCTAAATATTTTTTCTCAGTAGGGTAAATTTAAGCTAATTGGTTTTCTCCATTTTCTATTTTATATATTTTAACTGCTAATCCTAAAAGCAGGGGCGGTTCCTCATTGGAAGCAAAGGAAGCAGTGCTTCCCTTGTTAATTTCACCAAATAGTTCATTCAAATCCACGTAGCCAGCACCAAACATACCATATATGTATGTATATAGATTCCCTAAAATACACTTCATTATTTCATCCATATGATTTTGATCATTACTTACTCATCAATTACATTCTTCATACATTATTTTCATACGTATTTCCTGTGCGATTCGACTTCCTATTTCCTATATGTACAAATAATACGTTTCTCTTCATTTTATTTTATCCCATACTCTTTTCCTTCTATTCGTGATAACAAAGCGAAGAGAATATGGGAGACACATTTTCGTCCGCCTAGAATCAATGGAAGCAACAGAAATCACAGCTTCTATGGTGCCTATTGAGGATCGCGCATTTCGACGCAGCCCGACGCGACGACATTGAGTAAAATCTTCTACATTTGTCGTGCCGCTATGATGCGCTCGTATATCTTGAGAAGAAGCTGCCAAAATCGCAGCTTCTTAAGCACTTTGTATGAAGACTTTTTAAGGTGATACGAAGAGCATGTAGATGTTATAAGTTTTTGTTTCTCTTGCAATTTTTTCTATATACATACTCGTAGAAGTGGACTTGCTTTTTGAGTTGGGGTGTGGTGCTGGTGGGTGGTTAAATTAATTAAATAAATAAAATATTTGAGCTTTGAGGTGCCAAAATTTGATGATGGCATTTAATGAAATTCCAGCTTAAAACGAACGAATTGGAACTCTTTTTTATGAATTTTCTTGAAAGTTGAAGTTTTGTATGGAAACATAGAAACATAGTGCGATAAGCTTCTTTGATAAACATATATGGGTTTGGGTTGAATTCTCGCTTTAGGTAGTACAAACCTACTGGGGTACATCATAACAATTATTTTAAAACTTTTAGGATCCGATATTATGTAAAAAGTAACAATGAACGATTTAATTTTTCGAATATTGAACCATTGAATGATTAGGCGAGAATAACTCGAAAACGGTTACGAGCTTTGCAAAAAGGATAACATCTAGTTCGAGGCTAAAGTATAAACATACATCGTAAAACCTGAGTATCGGAAGCCATTTTGAGTTACATTAATATTGTTTAAGTTCATAACACACAACGGTTAGCATACTGTTGCCAATTTGCTTTATGCATTCTCTCCACTGAGTTTTTGATGGACACAACATGTTGCGAAAAATGTCATCTCCATCACAAAAATTTTTCCGCTGCATACGACTAGCATATGATGACAATTAAGAAATGATAAAAGTAACACGGAATCGCAACATGCCATGGCAACAGTATCGAAGCCGCTTTGCAGCAGTTTGTTGTGTTCTGAACTACACTCGCATCTAGTCATCCATCAAATTTCCAATTCAAAACTGACTACTGACGAAAAATCGTATGAATACGACAGCGCAAGTGTCATTTCTGAATTGTTATCATATGCTGGTCCTAGCCAGCGGAGAAATTTTTGTGATGGCGAAAATGAAATTTTTCACAGAATGTGGCGTCCATCAGAAACTCTGTCGAGAGAATTCAAAAAACAAATTTGTAACAGTATGCCAACCGTTGTGTGTTATGATTTTAGCCATTGATACAATTTTTTTTTCAGTAGTCAGTTTTGAAGTGGAAATTTGACAATTGACGGATGACTAGATGCGAGTACAGTTCAAAACACAAGTGGCTTCAAAGCTGCTTCGATACTGCAGCCACAGCATGTCGTGATTCCGCTGTGTATTATGAACTTAGCCATTGGTGTTTCCAACACCAAAATTTCAGAAACGATTGCTAATTTTCGAAAAAGGATTTCAAATTCGTTCTTTTTAGCCTGAAATTTTTTGAAAACCATCATCAAATTTTGGCCCATCAGATATTGGAGTCGCTCCATTTTCCACAAATCAAATCAATGCGTCTTATTCAAAAGTTTCCTAGTCTGCTTCCCTTGCTCTGGAACCCACGAACCGCCACTGCCTAAAAGACGTTAGGTTAGGTACAGGGGCTGCCGTGATGTGTCACAGCACACTTAGACCAACATTGGGTTCATTGCGATACCAACGCTATCACCTTCACTTGAAACTACGTATCAAACCAGCCTGTGCTAGCGATGTAACGATTTAGCCGTGTGACGATCATATTCTTAAGGTCATCCAGATCGTAAAAGACCCGTGAGCCCAGAAACATTCTTCCCCTAGCAGCGAAGGCCAGGCAATGACAGAGAAGATCCTCCTCCTCCACATCGCCACAACTCCTACAGAATTCGTGGTGAGGAAGATGTAGTCTCCTGGCATGCTCCCCTATTGGGCAGTGCCCTGTGATAACTCCTACTACCCTGCCAATGTGGTTCCTGTTTAACGACAGCAGTGTGACAGAACGGCGGGGATCAATTTTCGACCAAATCAGTCCTAAAAACGTTGCTTGTATCTGAAATTAAGAATAGTTGAATGGCCTAATAAATTCCGGAAGGATAAGTACTTTTTAGGGTTTTGTAGTAAAAACAAAAGCCTTATAAAATCAGTCAAATGTCTATCCGTCTGTCCGTCTGTCCGTCTGTCCATAGAATATCTCACGAACGGCTGAAGCTATATACATGAAATTTTGTTGGAATGTGTAGAATTACTATAATTCGCCGGAGAAAGCGATGCGTTGTAATTGGTCAACTTTAAGGGGAGGTCCCCATAGAGGGGAAATGAAGGTCGAAATTTTTTTTTCTTTTGGGGCAGGCAAGTGGGGTATCGTAAGAAAGGTACTGTCGAGTACATTCCATTTCTGAAATTTTTTTCAAATTTGAAGAAAGGGGAAAATAGGGAGAGGGAAAAATATGTGATCCGAGTTTGTCTCCCCCCCTTGCATTTTGAGACCGTTATGCTTAGAAATATGAAAATTCACAGAAAAGCGGCATTTTTACTAGATATGGTACATACGCAAGTGAGATACTATGGGCAACCTTTGCTTAATTTATACTGAGTTCCAACTCTGGTATATCTCTGCTCTGTGCTAGTACTATGAGTACTGCATACTTTAAATTATGTTTATACCCTAGACTTTTAGTATAGGGTATATTGTTTTTGTCACGACGGAAATATGTAACACCTTAAAGGAGGCTCCGGAGGTATAGCAATGTATATATATAAATGATCAGGGTCACCTCCTGATTCGATTAAGCCATGTCTGTCTGTCTGTCTGTCTGTCTGTCTGTCTGTCTGTCTGTCCGTTCGCACGATAACTTTCGATAGAATGAAGCTAGAGCCTTGAAATTCTGGTCAAATGTTGGTAGTGTAATCTAGTTGAATGGTATTGAAAATGGGCATGATCAAGCCAAGAGAACGCCTACCTCCCCTACATATGTAAAATACTTAAATGTATCTGTAACTCCCGACTAAATAAATACGAAAAGCTCTAGCTTTGGTAGATTACTCGTGAGGGTAATCTTATAAACTCCTGGGAAAATAAAATCGATCAGTTGAAAACTAACGGTAATTTTCTTACAAAGAGCCCCGTACTACCTTACTTTTCGGGTTTTTTGTCTATAACTCTTGAACCAATTGACGTAGACGCCTGATTTTTGGCATGTAACCCTGGGGTGAGAAGATGCTTGAGTTCTAGTAAGTTGGGCATAATCGGATCAAAGGAACGCCTACCTCCCCTACAAATTTAAAAAATTCAATATTCCTTTAATTACGATAACTTTCGATAGAATGACACTAGCAAGTTGGAAATTTGACAAAATGTTGTTAGTAGGATCTACTTGGTTGGTATTAAAAATGGGTAAGATCCGACTCAAGCAACCCCTACCTCCCCTACAAATGAAACTTCAAATAAGCGATAACTTTTGATAGAATGATACTACCGAGTTAAAAATTTGGTGGAATGTTGCTAGTAAGACCTACGTAGTTGGTGTTGAATATGGGCAAGATCCAACCCAAGGAACCCCCACCTCCCCTACATATGAAACTTCAAATAAGCGATAACTTTTTATGGAATGAAGCCAGTGACTTGAAATTTTGGTCAAATGTTGGAAGTGACATTGAGTTAGTTGGCATTAAAGCTGGGTAACATCCGACCAACGAAACCCCTATTTCCCCTACAAACGAAACTTTAAATAAGCGATAGCTTTCGATAGAGTGAAGTTAGAGACTTGAAATTTTGTTTAAATGGTTGTAGGGTGATCTAATTGGTTTGTGGCAATGATGAGCAAGATCCGACCTAAGGAACCCTTACCTCCTCTACAAGTGAAACTTCAAATAAGCAATACCTTCCGATAGAATGAAGCTAGCGACTTGAAAAATTCGACAAATATTGTAGAATGGGTTAGTTAGTTAATTGATTTTGAGAAAGGTCAAGATCCTAATGAATGAGTGCCAACCTCTCCTATGAACTGGCCATATAGGAGACCCATTCTTAATGCATATGGTCGTTGCCAATTGGTACTTTTGTTATCTCCACTAGGTCTGTAGAAGTCTAGGGTATATACGCTTCGGACTCCGGGCCGAAGCGAAGCTTCGGCCTGGTTTTTTTTTGTTTTTCGTAATTGGAGTTAACCATTTCTGAAAGGGTAAAGATTGGTGGGATAGGAGTGGGAGAGGAGAGAAGTGGGGGGGAGGTAGGCGGCTTGCTGAATTATGGGGAGGTCCCCATAGAGGGGAAATGAAGGTCAGAATTTTTTTTCATCTGATATAGGCAAGTGGGGTATCATGAGAAAGGTACTACCGAGTACATTCCATTTTTTGCGTTTTCATCAAATTTGAAGAAAAAGGAAAAGAGCTAGAGGGGAAAATATGAGATCATAATTTGTTTCACCCCCCCTTACCATTTCGAGACCGTTACACTTAGAAATATAAAAATATAGAGGAAGGTGGCTTTTAACTAGCACAGAAAAAAAAATAGGTTAATAATAGTATATTTATATAGTTACAGTTAGCACACCCCTGCATTTCTCAAACTCATCCGAGGTCGAAAATATTATAATCAACACCATGTGCAATAATATCTTCAAGTTTCGTAATAATCACGTAATATTTAATTGTAGTACATTCATTTAGATTTGGTCATTTTGATATCATAAACACAAAAAATGCACATAACAGGTCTCTTGTACTACGAGTACAACATACTTGCATATTGTTTTCCATAGAGCGAATTGGAGTTAACCATTTTCAAAAGGGTAAAGATTGGTGGGAGAGGAGGGAAGGGGGGGGGGGAAGATCCTGGTCGCTGACTCTACTTTCTATAATTATTCAAACAATTTATTTTCAATATTTTGTACGCAAGCTTGCCATTTGCAATATCGTCTTAACATGAATGGTTAAGCGTCTCCAAGAGTAGGACGGACAGTTTATCTCCTATTGGCATGGGACACAAAAAACCCTCGGATTGCGGACGTAGCCCTCTATTCTCCGGTTTCATTTTAATGTTTCATAATAGGCGTGTTTTTTTCACTGCGGTAACTAACTTACACATTACACAAACAACATACCCTTGTTGCTTGTGCAATGTGTGTTAACACGGATAACCCCCCAACAAACCTGCACCGCAGTACAAAATAACACGCCTAATGTGCATCACCAAAACAGACAAATTATCGCTATTCGGAAAGTATTTTCAAGGTTCAAAAAGCATTTCTTCAGAAAAGCTTACACAAGCTTTATACTCGTATATTATAATTTTAGAAAATTCAATACTCTTTTAAAAAATAGTAGGCGACTTTTCAGCAGGACACAAGCCTTAGGAGTTATTAAGCGATATTTACATTTAAAGACCCGGGGGGAAAAACCATACATGTCAATTTTTTATTGAATTGGACTAATGATTAGCTTTCCATTTATGAATCGCCATAGAGCAAAAATAAGCTATGCTCGGAATCATTTGTAATGATTTTACAACAATATTATCTTGATCCCAGAAGTTTCAGAACCTAAAGATCCATTTTTCTCTAAATTCATGTCAATGGATATGTATGATTTTTCCCTCCGGATCTCCATTTGTGTAAAGTTCATTTTTTAAACAATTGGCTTTCTCCTTTCTCTGAGTAACTATCATATCTGCGGTCATCTAACTTTTCTCAAACTAAAGCTTGTTTAGTTATGAAAAAATTTGATCGTCCTTATTTTCCTCGTGCGACTAGTATTTTACCCCTTTTTTGATGAAATAGAATCCAAAAACAATGATTTTTTTAAGGAACAAATAAGCACTTGATAAAAACTGTTTTTCAAGCGAGATTATCTTAAAAACTATTCAAGATACGGAAATGTGACTTGAACGTTTTCTGTACTGTATTTTTTTGTGCTCTTCAATTTTGCCTAAGCAAGTTTTTTGTTGGGATTAATAGTTACAAAGATAAAAACGATAAACTAAGAAAAACCCCTTTTAAACCCTAAAGTTTCAAAATTTCTTGAATTTTTCCACGCGATTTTCAATTGTCACCTGGGGTATAACTGGACATGGCAAGACGGAATCTGAAGAAAATTTTATGAATGGTTATAACTTGCCACCTTTTCAGAATACAACAATGAATTTATACTAATTTCTTGCAAATTATATCATCTACAGTTTTTGTCTTCGACAACTTTTTTGTCCAATAAATGATAAAAAAGTTAACGGGAGAAAAGCTTAAAAAACGCAAAAAAAGGATTTTTTTTTTAAATGACCGACTCTAAAAAGTATATATCTCTTAAAACTATAAAAGATATAAAATGATGATGTAGAATAATTTTATAGGGAATTTAGTACTCTTTAATTTTACTAATACCTAATGTTTTTTTCCACGGTGAACGACTTCCGAAATATATGAAAAACTGAAAAAATTGCACAAATTTCTGTACAATTTGGGATCTCCTGTTATTACCTTATTAAGATTTATTTCAAGTAAGAATCACCTTTATCATTTTAATTATTTCCATCACAAACCATGCTCATTATTCCCTGCCAATAAAATGTTAAGTACATACTTGCCTGAGTACTAGACCCTAACGTACCACATTTGAATTTCAAGTGAACCTTAGAAATTGGAGATGATCCATGAATGCCCCATACCTATAAAATTTCGCTCAATAGTTCTCCAGCTGAGATAACCCAATAATTTAGATACAATCATCCACTTGTACATCAATCCAACAATATGAATGCATGCCATCAACTGCCATCCTGTTCAGCATAAATCAATTAAATTGGCTAAGGAATTCTATTTTAATCCGCTTGACAGGCGGCTGGATGATAGTTGAGAACTATCTTCAGAACACTTTCCTGGTTGTCTTCAAGGCTTCTTGAAAGTGGTAAAGTATTGGAGCAGTATGGTATTGAGCATGGACTAGCGAAGCCTGTCGCCGTCCGGACTGAAATAGAATACTATCCGTAACGATCCGTTGAGTCTCTTGCATGGTCCGTCTCTAGGCGGCCACTCTAAAAATATCATCAACTTTGAGGCTATTGCACTCCAACTCTGTGAAAATGTCCTAAAATTAGATTGCGAGATGTTTAAGGAATTCTCCAACGTGGCGACTGAACGCGACGTGGCGGCTGAACGCAGATACGCGACTAGCATTCGTCCAGAGATTTCTATTTTTGCTGACCAAATCTAAGCATGCCAACTATTAAGCTTAGTATGTATTGTAAGCATTTATTACAAGACTGGGATGATTATCTCGCTCTTGAGCACAACTACATACTTTACTAGGTAGTGATTACAAGGGCGAGGTGTGGCTAAATTGTATGTCGATCTTTTAACACATTGTATGCAAAGATAATATAAAGGTATAGATAGACATTTTCATGAGAACGGTACCATGAGACTGATTTCGTTCTCGAGAATCATCTAAATAGCAATGAAAATTAATTCTCATGAAAATTTTTCATTCTCATAGGAATTATTCTCATCATCGTGTAAATAAATAGCGTTGGATTGGAATGTTCTCATGATCGTAAATATTCTCATAACTGAAGTTTATTCTCGCGAGCCGTTCATGAGAACAATCATTCTCACGGACGGTCTTTTATAGAAGTTTATGTTATTTTGCAGGAAAAAAATTATTATAAGTAGGGTACTTTTTTTGTTTTTTTTAATCTGTAGCGATCAAAACTGATTTTGCAAAAAAAAAAATATTCAAAAGGGTCCAAAAAGGATTAAAAAAGGAGGTCAAACTTTATTTCATCGACTATAGACAAGTTGGGTGTTATATTAAAAGGGATAATCAGCACTTTCCATTTGTGGCATTTTTTCCCGACTCGAAGTAGCTACGACGGATTGAGGAGCGAAATAGGAAAAAGAAATTAAAAAAAAAACCTGCAAGGAATATCGGTAAATATTCAACGTCTGATACTATATTATGAAAAAATGAAAATGAAGAAAATTGGGAACACAGAATGATAACACTTCTTTTTCAAAATCACGGCCAATCTTGCCGCAAGAAACTTTGTTGTTGTTGTTGCAATAACAACGCCTACAGGAGTTGAGGAGTTTGGCAGCTCTTGGCCGTTGATAATGAACGGGTCACTTCGGTGCATAGAACCAGCTGCCGTGGGAGCGACTATTAAATGGTCGTTTGGGTCGCTGATCGCCAATCTTAAGCCACAATTGCAAAAATAAATCCCCATGAAAACAAGGATGCCATTCTGGAATGGGTAGTCCCAATTTTTCTTTTTTTCTTTTTATACCCTAGACTTATAGTATAGGGTATATTGTTTTTGTCACGACGAAAATATGTAACACCTTAAAGGAGGCTCCGGAGGTATAGCATTGTATAATATATAAATGATCAGGACCACCTCCTGATTCGATTTAGCTATGTCTGCCCGTTCGCACGATAACTTTCGATAGAATGAAGCTAGAAACTTGAAATTTTGATCAAATGTTGGCAGTATGATCTAGTTGGATGGTACTGAAAATGAGCATGATCAGACCAAGAGAACACCTACCTCCCCAATATATGTAAAATAATTAAATGTATCTATAACTCCCGATTAAATAAACATGTAAAGCTCTAGCTTTGGCAGACAGCTCATCAGGATAATCTTCTACGCTCCTGGAAAAATTAAATCGATCAGTTGAAAAATAACGGTAATTTTTTTACAAAGAGCCCCGTACTACCCTACTTTTCGTGTTTTTTTTTTACTATAACTCTTGAACCAATTGACGTAAACACCTGATTTTTGGCATGTAACCCTGGGGTCCAAAAGCTGCTTGAGCTCTAGTAGTAAGGGCATAATCGGATCAAAGGAACGCCTACCTCCCCTACAAATTTCAAAAAATTAAATATTCTTTTAATTACGATAACTTTTGATAGAATGATACTAGCGAATTGAAAATTTGTTAGAATGTTGTTAGTAAGATCTACTTGGTTGGTATTGAAAATGGGCAAGATCCTACCCAAGCAACCCCTACCTCCCCTACAAATGAAACTTCAAATAAGCGATGACTTTTGACAGAATCAAGCCAGCGACTTGAAGTTTTGGTCAAATGTTTGAAGTGGGATTGGGTTAGTTGGTATTCAAGATGGGTTAGATCCGACCTAAGGAACCCCTACCTCCCCTAGAAATGAATCTTAAAATAAGCGATAACTTACGACAAAATAACGCTAGCGGCTTAAAATTTTGGTCAAATGTTTATAATAGGATCCAGTTGGCTAATATTGAAAATACGTAAAATCCGACCAGCGAAACCAACCCACTTCCCCTACAAATGAAACTTCAAATAAGCGATAACTTCCGATAGAGTGAAGCTAGAGACTTGAAATTTTGTGTAAATGTTTGTAGCATGATCTTATTTGTTGGTGACAATGATGAGCAAGATCCGACCCAAGGAACCCCTACCTCCCCTACAAGTGAAACTTCAAATAAGCAATAACTTTCGATAGAATGAAGCTAGCGACTTGAAAAATTCGACAAATATTTGTAGAATGGGTTAGTTAATTGATTTTGATAATGGTCAAGATCCTCCTGAATGATTGCCAACCTCCCCTATAAACTGGCCATATAGGAAACTCACTTTTAGTGCATATGGTCGTTACCAATTGGTACTTTTGGTATCACCACTAGGTCTGTACAAGTCTAGGGTATATACGCTTCGGTTTGACTTCAGATTCGGAATCAGTGATCCAAAATTACCTTATAGTTCGAACCAGCCCGATCGAACACGTATTTGCCGATGAAAACAGGGTTGCCATTCTGAGGTGGGCAACCAAAAAAATTTTTGTTTTTTTTTGGCTTCAGGTTGTGCCGAGAGAACTCTGTTTGGACCTAGTCCTGCAATTGATAATTGCACCTCATGATGTATTGCTGCGATGGCTGATCTATATGCGTCGTTGTCAAAGTGAACCCTTTTGTGTCGTGTTTCATTTCTATCTAGGTCCCTTAAATTACACCTGACATGTCTTGGTGGCGGCGTCTTGTCTATGAGGTCGGTGTTGGGGTTTTCCCTCCGGTAACAACATACCAGATATTGTTTCGCTAGAAGCTTGTTGTGGTCTCTTAGGGGCATCATCTTAGTTTCCTAAAGCAGATGGTCCTGGGATGATATCAGGAGACAGCCAGTCACAGTACGGAGAGTTGTATGTCACAGAAATTGTGTGACCACACAGGAGCCGCATAGTTGGCTACTGATCTTCCGACTGCTTTGTATGTGACCATCTGTGGCCCAGATGCTACCGGCCAAGGCTTTAAGTATTTCATTCCTACCGCGCATCCTGTCGCACAAAGTTGAAGCAAGGGGGGATGACGTATCCTAGGGTTACTCCTGGAGGATGGTTCTCGGTTGGAATACGCTGATTGCCAATTGAGATCCCAAATTGCATCTTGACTTCCTTCGTCCAGGTGGTAAATAAGGTTGCCGAAGATTTAGGCGCTGAAACGGATAAATGCTTGCCTTCTAGGTAACCGTTTATTCGTTGGCACAATTCCGTGTATGTTGTTTTCTGTTACCAGAATGGAGCAATCATCGGCATAGGAGATAATTTCGATTCTTTCAGGTGGAGTTGGGATGACAGATAAATAAAGGTTGAACAAGGAGGGAGACAGGACTCCTCCAAGTGGCACACCTTGTTTGATCTCCCTTAGTCTCGATTCCTTGCTCTGAAATTCGGTGTAGGACTGTCTGCCCTCAAGATGATTGGCAATCCATTTCGTTATTTGCGTTGGAAGCGATGCACAATATAAGTCAGACAGAAGTGCTGTCGTGCTGTGTCGAAGGGTTTCGACAGGTCAAGTGCCACCAGAATTGTTCTGTGACATGGACAAAGTTGATTGAGGCCATTGTGGATACGAGTTGTAATGGCATCCAGAGCCGTTGTCGTACTGTGCATCCTTCTGAAGCCGTGCTGGTGGTTCGTAAGCTGGATGTGGGTCGCAAGAGCAGGGTGGATTAGTGCTTCGAGCGTTTTGGCAACTGGTGATAGAAGTGTGATGGGACGATAAGACTCGCGGAGTGTCGCTTTTCTCCCAGGTTTCAGGTGACGGATAGGTTGAATTTAGCCGTGAGATATTCGATGGCTGGTGAATCGTAGTGTTTAAGCATTGCCATTGAGACATCGGGTCCCAAGCCACTTCGTCCGTGGTGAAGACAGGTATGTTGTCTACGGTTCGGTTATGGATCCTCCTGCGGATTATGCGCTTTTGTCTGTGTGAAGGACGAAGTTAAATTGCTTACTGAAGTGACCTGAGCGGTGAGTAGGGTCGCTGATTGAATTGTCTCCAAATTATGAAGCTAGCACTGGCAATGGTGACGTCTGGTGAGCTGGAACAGGTACCGGCAATACGGGTGGGCGAGTTGTCATTCAGTGTACAGAAATCTGAAGCATCAAGTTGTTCTGCGATGCAAATAACTCTGCCGTCGTTGGTAAGATGTGAGTGCAACATTGTCTGATATTATGGCGATGGCTTGCACTTTGTAATGAACCATATTATGGTCTGGTAGTGCTGCTTCCACCGGCAGATCTATGGCAGCACCTGATGAGTAAGGATCTGTCGGTGGTACGAAACCAGAGGCCGAGGGACCCATTACACCCGGACCCAGATTCGACTGCGTGGGCGTCTAAGCCGTCCGCAACCATTCCATCCTTATCGACTATTTTTTTTAATTCTCCATTTTTACCTCCCCTGTTTGTGTTGTCTTCCCCAGGCCTATGAATTTTTGTTAATACGTAAAGGACAGGGGCAACGAGCGGCGAAAACCCCGCCCACATCTCCCGAACTGAGCTACAGCAAGCATAGGCCACTGCTTAGCTCGTTGAGGGGCCTTTTTCTTCGCCATATGACACGGCCCGACCTTCACGGTCATTATGCTACCTTAGGCCCCGTCCCCACGGGCATCTTCGGATGCCCGCCAAACCGTCCGTTACAACTTCCATGGTGATACCGTTGTTGGTGACATCTATTGCATGGAATGGTCAACCTGTCTTTCCTGATGATGAAGTAATCTCCATGAGCGTTGAGGGACGAATTAGGATAGTTTCGTCTACTGAATGGCTCCAACTTGAATGCGGTATCTCTCCATGGATGATGCGAGTTCGGCGATTTTATTTTGCAGCCCGTTGTCATTTAGTTGGACGAGTGAGAGCGTAACAAAAATGGCGCTCGGTAGTGCAGGCGTAAGGTTGTTTTGTTGGGGAATTCTACTGGATCTATTCGCAGGGGTCCTTGGGGTTGACTTGAAGCCCTGTGGTTGCTCACTGGTGTAGGAAGGTGAGGCATGTTTGACGAGGTCGATGCTTGTGGACCTCTGTTCCAGCACTGACTGGCAGTAAATAAAGGATTTCAGTGCCTGTGGTGGTTTAGTCTGGAGCAGTTCCTCCGGTGACACCACTCATCGCAGCAGTCGCATCTCACTGACTTCAAATGGGGGTGCAGCTCTCCTTTGCATACGAAACAGATCCATGGACCTGGGCCGACGCGGAGAAGTAGTATTTAGAGCAGTTGCGCCGAGATGTGTTGTTCCCAACAAAAATAAAAATCGAATTCAAGCATGTAACATATTGACCTTCTTACATTGGAGGAGTTCGGCAGCTCCTGGCCGTTGTAAAAACGGGTCACTCCGATACGTAGAACCAGCTGGAACGAGAAGACGAACATGCTAACCGTTGCTTCATCCAGACTACCAGCAATAATTGAATAAATTAAGTCACCCCAATGGAAATGATGCCAACTGGAAGGGTATTCGGCGATGCTCGATGGCGTTAATGGCAGAAAAGTACACCAGATGATGGCTGCTTTCTCATCAAAGGTAAATATGTAGATTCTTCAAATCTCAAAGAAGAAGACAGAAGAACTGATTTTTAATATGGGCTGATTCGGGATCATTTATGAGTTCATGTATAATTATGATATGGGTGAGATACTTAACTACAGTTGCTAGTCCCAGGTACAGCTACTACTACTCAATTGCCCTAACCCCTTGTGGGCCATAGCGAGTTACGTTATCAATGTTCCTTGGACGATTTTGTGTCTACTCAATCAGCAAATTAGTGTAAAAAACTTGTTTTGCAACTTCAGAAATTATTGCAATGTATTTTCTATATTGAACACTACAATTGATAACGTAACTGAAACCAGTTTAGTTTTAAGATCACTCTCTTGTTAAATGGATCAACACTTTGAATAAAGTATTATGTTGAGTCGAACGAAAGTGTTTCATCAAATTAAGTATTGTTCAAAGACCATTTAAATAACTAGCGCGTCAACTGTTCCATGTGGCCCAGTTGACGTTTCGTTGGCATAAACTGGTTTCGGAGAATGCAGTTGCCGGCATGCACCTCCTGCACATCCATGGCCACGAACGTCGTCGTGGACGGGATTCGAACCCGAAACGCCGGTAGTCAAACATGAGACTGATGCCTCAACACACTACGCTACCGATCGCCCCCAGGTACTGCTGCAGAATTATGTACAATATTTCGATATGCGGGCGATATATTCAGATGATGAAACTTTTTAAAGGTTCAACTGATTTTTCTATATGAATTTATCTCCGGTTTCAATTTAAGCTTCATCAACTACATGCCTTTCGTGTAGGTAAATTTCTGCTTATTGCTTCTTGCTGTTACATTACTGTAACCTTTCGACTGTACCGTGTTTCCAGAAACTCCACCGGAAGCTATTCCTAACTAACTTTCACCAATTGGGCAAGTTTCGCTCAACCAGCTTTTTCCATTATAAATTAATTATGTTCTCAAAATTTTGCTGTTATATAGCTGTAACTCTGGAACTGACTCATTGATATTGCTGAAATTAAATAGAAGCCCAGTGCTGACGATCGCCCACCAATTAGAAAAGTTTGACTCAGCCAGCTTCTTGCGCTAAAGAGTTATTTTGCTTAGAAAATTTTGCCGTTCGAAAGTTACAGCTATATAACTTTTGAACCGCTTTATCGATACTGCTGGATTTCAATAGCAGCAGGCTCCCCATTGACATATATCAACTGAAGAAGTTTCACTTCGGTTACGAAATTCATTCGGCTTTTATCGTGTCCACAACATTTTGCGGATATATATACATATAAATGGTATACCCTAGCTGGCTCAATGCGTAGAACGCTGGACTCTCGCCCGACAGGTACCAGGTTTAAATATCACCGCTTTTTTATTAACAAAATGTTTGTCAATTCAGCTAGGGTAGATTGTCCATAGGATTGTCAATAGGAAGATGATATTTCCTATGGACCCCCCAGCCCCCACCCGTATCCTATTACTAATACCCTTAACCCCACTAACCCTTGCCCCTTACCAACCCGCAACGAGGCAGCGTGTCAAATCCCCCAACATGAAAGGTCAGAAAAACCACCAGCCCTCATTCTACGTAGGCCGGAGTGGACCTAGGATAGGTAGCTCCCAGGAACTATTCACGAAGGCAGAGTGTGTTAAAAATCCGCGGAGGTTAAACTGCTACCAACAACACCTGTCAACGCTACACAAAGCGACATATGTATAACTGCCGAACACTATCATTCCAGGCAAGATTAATCGAACTAGAAGAGGAAACAACCAAAATTAAATCGGACATCATTGGCCTTAGCGAAACAAAACGCAAAGAGGAGAACATGCTGATACTTGAATCGTGTAACATCTTACCTATATACCACCACGAGACCCAATCAGGTAGGAGAAGAGGACTAGGTTTCCTAATTAACAAAAAATGGACGGACAAGATAGTTAACGTCACAGGTATCTCAGTTGGCCAGCCTAACTCTCAGGTTCTCTCAGAGATACGCAATGCAAATTATCCAGGTCTATGCACCAAAAACTAGCCACACGGACGATGAGATTGAAGAGTTCTATCGTGAAATAGATCAGGCCTGGGATAACAACAACAGCCACTTTAATTAAATACTTAATAGGCGACTTAATGCCATAGTAGGAGGAAGAAAGAATCACGAAGCACTGATAGAAAAAGCGCTGAGGAAAAACAAGATAAATGTTCATTTATACTCGTAAACCATTGCATTCTTTAACGTCACGGAAGACTGACGTGGTCTGGGCAAAACGCACACACACCTGATGATGTGAGTTCCAAGGCCGCGACTGAGCGACTTGCGTTTGCGACTGTGAAAAAAAAAACTGCCTGTGCGCTATTCGTGTGTATTTTAAAGTTTAGAGGATCGTCGAATGCAGGCTGTAGTTTTACGACTGTACTATCACGTAAAATACACACGAATAGTGTTCCGTTATGATAGTTTTTTTTTCACAGTCGCAAACCGCAAGTCGCTCAGTCGCGGCCTTGGAACTCACAACTTGAGGAGCTGCCTTTCGTAGTAACTTTATTTTCCGGAGTTCCTGTTGTATCTAACACACTGGGAACTGGGACGCCCGGCCGATTTCAGCAAAAGTACCACTCTTTTGGGCTAATGGCGCTAACTAGCGTATCTTCCAATAATACGCTCTTTCCGGCAAATCGCGAACAGTAGTAAAGCTATTGAAACAAAAATCGTGCTTATTGAAACAGAGAGAAAATTCTATACTTTAAACAAATTTGAATAAAGCTACGAGTGCACATCCTTCTGGCGCTGAATGTGTTAACAAATTCTCATCAATGCGCCACGTTGGGCCAATGGATCAAATTATTCCTCGAAACATATCTCTTGGAAGTTGGAACTTCACCCCAAGAAACCCGATTCGTTTAAGACATATGCACTTGCCGCCTTATTAGGCAAGAATCAACACTGCCGACTAAGGAACGAATCAACGTTTGTCGTAAACTTTTGAATCTTATGACTCCTAAGGGCTCTAACAGCTATGTATGTGTGTGTGAGGACACGCGAGATTCTCGGAGCCAACTCAGTATGCTGGAATTAGACATTATACATTTGCCCGACACTGCACGGCCGCCAGGAACACTTCTTATGGCCGAAAAGAGACCGCCAACCCCCACCTCCTTTCTACGGAGATCCCTTAAGAGCTTTTTCATTGTGAAAAATGTTCTCGACACATGTCTTAGCACGAAGTTTCGCCAGCTAAATGAACACAGCACACTTTCGATTCAATTAGGACGATGGCCAGATGTTTACTCGTACGTTTCGTGTCGACGTAATTGTTCTACTACGGAGATTTCCACGCCATCCAGAAGCACTTTATGTGGCCAACTTACGGATGCGGATGCTGGGGGCAAAATTTATGATTGTTGAAGTAGAAGATTAATCGATGAGAAATTGATGATGGTCCCCTTAGCCAGCAATGCACTAACAGTCTCAAATTAGTTCCGAATTAAGAAGTGATTTGAGAGAACCATAAATTCTGTGAAAAATCACCAATTTATTACACTTTAATACGTTATGCCTTATCCGAATGCAACATGACAAAATTAAGGATATTGGGGATTACAGTTAAAGAATGGGTGATATTTTGGCTGCTCTAGTTTATTCGGCTCGAAATGACGATCCTCTACGTATTTGTCAAAGTGATAGCTTTTTCCGCTGACGTAGCCCGCATTAGGCCTCCAGGTTGGGCCCATTTGCCGCCCTCCGCTGGCTTATTTAAATTGCCAGGTTATCACTCCAGCACTCCTCTAAATTAAATCAGGTGACTTAACCTAGAGTCTTGAGGCGTTTGTAATTTATGTACATTCACACAGTGCGTGTTCAATGGTATCCTCTTCCATTTCACATCTTCTGCATAGGTTACTGAAAGTCAGTACCGATCTTTTCGAGATGCAGTACGGCAATGTCATGTAAACAAGCCGGCCATCGCTCCCAGTTTATTTCGACACCATGAAATTAGCCATTTGGAAATTAGCCACTTATGGACAATTTCAGTTGAAATCGAGGAGGGCCATGGATGGACACTCTGGTTTCACACATTAATTTCGCTTCCATGCAATCCGTTCTGTGCGTCGATTCGGATTGTAGTTTAGTCCATATGGTCGCATCTATTTGATTCGCGATGTTCGCAAGTGGCCGTGGTATACCTCTCCTCGCTAGCTTTTCAGCCTTCTCGTTACCTGCGACACCGCTGTAGCACCCAACTAATAAATGCATGCGTTAACTGGTCTCTAAGAGCACCTGTACACAGTGAAAAATTACCTAGGGAAAATTCACCGATTCAATGCGCCATTACGACGGGTTTTTGTTTCGATGTAAATAAAATAGCTCTGGTGCGGATAGATGTATGTACGTATATATAAAGAGATGGACATATCATAGGAAAGATTCTAAAAGCCCAATGGTTTATATCTGTCCTACCTAGAAAACTTTCGATATTCTCGATATTTTTTCGATATTTTTAATTAATTGGGGTTTTAAAAAGCCTGGAACTAAGCGACGTAAATAATTCTTACTTGGCGCGTTCGTTACGACGAGCAATTTCAAACGACCACCATACAGATTGAGGGAAAAATGGAGGCGAATTCATCGAATCCATCTGTATCCGACACTGAACGATATGGCACACCGAACGATATGGGAATTTCGTTTCGATTGATCGAAAGTTGAGCTTGAGATGATATATACGACGATGACTTTTTATGTATTTTAGAATGCTGCTTGCTTCTCTGGGTTGTTTTATGTATCTAGAGAATCTTGGGTATGTGGTGCGATGTAAGTAAATTATTTTTGATTTGCTTGAAGTCAGCACGTGTTGTTGTATATATTTAATGTATGAGGTAGGGCTGTGTATGCGTTGCGTAGTATTTATGAGATTTCGGAGTAAATACAAACGATATGTATGTCGGCGAACATAATTTGCCATTCTTAAATTGAACGGGACGACACCTATGTCAAAGAGCCGACTCTTTTCATTATTTTGTTGAGTCGTTCATAAATAATGTAGTGCATGTGCATGCTTGCATTGGATTTGGTTTGTGGCTTTGTCGTTTTGGGAATCGTCGTCAAAAAATCAGTGTTTCGACGGAAAGAGTGTCGATAATGTTTACTGTTGACAGTGATTTAAAATAATAGAAATTAAGTTAAGATAGTTTGTGTAATCTATAAAATTATCAATACAAAAAGTTATGGTATCTCCCAAAAACAATCGTGTTCTAAAAATTCCCCGCCAATAAAAACTTCTTAGCCGCAAAAAAGGGTATGCTCAGTTGGATGTGCATATTGAACCCTGCTTAAAACCGTTAATTTCATTAAACTCTGTTTGACGGGGAGCATCGTGTGTTGAAGCCAGGTAATTTTGCCATTTCGCCCCGAATCCAATTTCAAAAGTAATCCGCTAAAAAGAATTTAATGAAAATAATGATTTTAAGCAGGGTTCAATATTCGCATTAAAAACTGAGGCACGAAGCGCCGAGCATACACTTTGGCGGGACTACATATCAATCTTTTTTGAGGCTTAGAATTTTTTCTTTCTGGGGATTTTTAAAACATAAATATTTAAACCGGGTAGCTTTTTTCGATGCTGGTTATGAATTTTTGGAAAGACAATATGGTTAATGGTTGTAGTCCGGATGGCGCAACGGTTAGCACGTTCGCCTTCAACGCACTGGGCCCCGGTTCGATTCCGGGGATTTACGTGTCGAACTATGAGCCCACTCAGCTGTTAAATGAGTACCCATTATGGGGTAAATAACTCGGTTGAGCGTGTTGCTGATCACATACCTCTGCACAAAAACCGTCACGATCTAGAAAATGAGATGATGCTAACTCATCTCGAGGCCGTGGTTCAAATTGGGCTGTTGCGCCAGTTATTTATTTATTTATTTTATAATATGGTTAATACTGGCTTTTACACCATCTGTGAATTAAATACACATTTTAAACACCAATCGTGTAGTGTATTCAAACAGTATTAATTCACCAAATTGATAGAATAAGTTAATTAGCCAGATATTGGTCTTAAAAGGAGCCAAATATTTTTTACTTTGTATGACGCTAGAGTTGGAATGGTCACCCTAATTTATACGCGAATTGACATTATCTACGTTGATGTCCTTTTAATGGACACTACTGCGTATTGCATGTAATTCTAACTGGAATACAGTCGCATGGTCCCACAGTCTCTACCACTGAGTAGCTCCCTCCTATACCCGTCTTTGATCCATCCGTATAGATCGTCGCGCTCGGTGGCCGTGGTCGTTCGGTCACCGCTCTACGATACTAATATAAAGCTCGGAGTTCAAATCTCGGCACGATCAAAAACTGCCTGTGGGTACGACCGAGCTCCTCAGTATAAAGACGGCGCGGATAGGAGGTACATGGTAGCAACTGAACTTACGAAAAGTAGATATGCTATCTAGACGTCAACAAGGCATAGAAATGCTAGAGATGTTGACGCGCCCATGCCCCTGGAGGGGTCAAGGCAAGGCGCCGCACCGTCGCTTGATTTCCCAGTCTGCCCTTTTGGGATATTGGACCTCGAAGTTCATTTCGAAATATGTATATTTGTTTGGTCATGCATTCCGTACCGTCAAGATTTAAATCGTAGTGTGTCTTACATATTATCTGAATATGAATCGTGGCACATGCCTGAGCTTTTAGCGCATATTGCCGCTAGGCACGAGCTTCTGAAGATGAACCGATCCAAGGACATAAGTCCTAGAACCATTCCAATTCTGCCGTTGGAGTGGTTCTTACGGCACCCGTAATGCTTAGGAAAACCGATCTTTTCAATCTTATTAGGTCCTTGATATTGGTCTTGCTCTCACTGGCCTCACTACTTGTGTAAATAAGTAATAGACCACCGGGGGTTTGAGACACTCTGTGCTGGAGTAGGCCGATCGACATGGAAAAAGGGGTACGCGGATCTTACCAATTCTGTACTTTACATTGACCTCCAAAGCGGGCAACTGTCTAGTTTTCGGCCCAAATATTTTACACTATCAGCAAGGTGAAATGTTATTCCGTTAAGAGTGGTTATGGTAATTTCCGGTACCTTACGTTTTCATGTGAAAAGCGTTAGCTCGATTTTTGTCGGGTTTACCTTAAAACCTGTATTACCGGCCAGAGAATGGAAATAATAATTTTTCAACTAAATAATAAATATTTATTACCAAAATTTCGTTGAATATTTATAATTATTATCATCTTATCAAACATCAAATAATAATAGTAATAATAATTACAAATGAATAATGCAGATAGCGGATTCTTCAATAATTATTATTTCTTCTGAAATAAGAATTATTTCTTCCTAGACACAGACGTAACGTGTGTTGCCCAGATTACGCTCAGTGAAACGAACGAAAGGAATTTCATTTCATCGACACTGCGCGTGGGCATGTGTTTTGGCTAGCCACTGTACTCGCGTTCTTACTCAAATACATATCGCAAACGCAGCCGGATACTCCTAAAAATGGATTTTGTTCATTAGCCGGTCCGTGATATTGTGCAAAGCAGTGGGAATTTCAGGCTTCTTTAATAATTCTTTTTTCTTCACTGTGTGTAGTCGCTCTTCTTGTACACCCCCTTCATGTTTTTTCCGTAGCTGAACTGATTTTATTTTAAAAAAATACACTATCGCCTTACTTTTTCCAATTTTTTGGGCAGTATCCCAATAAGTTAGTCCGAACTCTTTACAAAACCTTTCCTCGACTCGTTGTTTGCAAGATCCTTTATAATGCACCACTAATGATAAAAATCAGTGCAGAGATTGCACTTTTTTATAAAAATCGTATATATGTATAATAATCGTATAGTCGCAGGATGAACAGTCTTGACTTCGTGAAAAATAAGTTATTAAAAAAAAAAATATTTATTACAAATTTGAACAAATAATTGGAATTGTAATAATTATTTTTCCTCTGGCAAATGATTAAGTCGAACAATAATTATTATTTTGAAATTTAAAAAACGAATAATAGTAATATAATAATTATTGATTTGAATAATTTTGTCCAACCTCTGTTACCGGCACCGATTCAGATAAAGTTTGGAGGAACTTACCTTTCACAAGCACCAAAATGTCATCAGCATATGCTACCACATCAAAGCCGCTGGCTCTTAAAAAAAACTACTGGCGCAACAGTCCAATTTGAACCGAGATTTGGTCTCGAGATGAGCTAGCACGGCATGTCTTGTGCAGGTGTGTGTGATCAGTAACACGCTCAACCGAGCTATTTACCCCATAAATGGGTACTCATTTAACAGTTGAGCGGGTTCAAAGTCCGATACGTAAATCCCCCTTTTTTATCGAAAACTACTGCATTCAGTAAGAATCGAACCGGGTCCAATGCATAGAAGGCGAACATGCTAACCGTTGCGCCATCCGGACTACCGCTGGCTCTTAAACTCTCTTGTATTTCGTTGACCGCCCGAATCTAGAGAAAAGGAGATCTGATTCCTCCTTGCGGCGTTTCCGCACCAAATGTCTTCTCTTTTTTGTCAAAGAGTATAGGCAAGCGCTATAAATACGCTGCAGTATGGTAATAATCGCCCTGTCCGTTCTAATATTTGTGAAAGACACTTTACTAGATATAAGAAATTGGCCAAAACATCATCTTACAATGTGGTAATATAACTTAAAGGGACCCAGAGAGAAGAAGCAAATACATCTTCTTCATGTTCAGTCTAAGTAGGCGCTTTATTTGGAAAATTTGGAACATTCCCTAATTGACCGGGCGACGGAAAGTGGTTCGCGTCTTTGACCAATTAATAGTGGGTTTTGATATGATTCGCATCACGCTTGAACGCTCACTTCGCTCGCTTTATACGCTACAGTGGTAAAATCGGTTTAGCCAAGACGCAAACCATGATAGGTACATATATACACGATTTTGATGTCATTTTGTACGAAGAACCAAAGACGAAGCCGCCAAAGCATGATGCAAATCTTTCCTTTGTAAGCACTCTTAAAAAAACGGAATTCGCAACATTACAGTTTTACGATTTTGAGGAGAATTCTCTCTATTTGTTTAGGAAAATTTTCACAAAACTCAGGAAATATCCGATTTAGGACCTACACACCCCACGCGTGGGGTCAAGGTTCTGACCAAATAAAGCGGAAATGCAGTTAAGGACTCTCTCTAAATGCAATAAAGAGAATCCTCCTCACAATCGTAAGCCCGTAATGTACCCGGAATTATTTTTTCTGATTTCGGAAACAAGTAAACAGATAGATAGGAATACGTTTTTAGAAAGCTTGTAGTTACTTACAAGTACGAGTCGGTAAATAAACTGATCATATATTTTTAGCTGGAATTGAATGAAGAATAGTGTGGTGAACTCCGTGTCTGACGGAGTCTGCAGACACTACATCTACTTGCTCTGTATACATAGCATCATCATCATCAAAATATGTTTATCGCGTGTATATATATTGCGTTTCTCCTACACTTTCGTATTATCAGAAGTGAGCAGGACTCATATAAATAATCCTGGGACTCTAGAACTATAAGCACAAAATTAATTTAACTTAGCAACGAAACGAATTGTTTTAAATGAGAAAAAAACAAAATAGCCTTCGGCTAGCTTGCCGAAGGTATAATACCCTTCACGGTTCGCGTGAAGGGTATTATACCATACCTGTGACTTATGGTGCATTTGCCACTTTGAAATTAGTAGTAACACTTGTTCCAATTTCACTGTTCCTATGAGAGGTATATTAAATAGTGGGCCGATTTCAACCAAATTTGGAAACATGATTTGGCAGTTAATATGATTGAATAATAAGAATTTTGGGAAAGATATCTACGGAAATAAAAAAGGTTTTTTAACAAAAACTTGGTTTTGGAACGGACGTTCCTATGACAGCTATATGATAAACTAGTCCAATTTTAGCCAATGTCGGAAATGTAATTTAGCTAAAGATATTATTGATTTATGTGAAATTTAAAAAATATATTTTTGGAAATAAAAAAGTTTTTCTCACAAAAACGAACCGGTCATTCCTATGGCAGCTATATGACGTAGTGGTCCGATTTCATTGGTTCCGACATATTTACAGCGTGCAATAGAAAGAAGGCTTTGTACAAAATTTCAGTTCGATAGCTTTAAAACTGAGGGACTAGTTTACATAGAACCGGACAGACAGACGGACAGACGGACAAAGCTTAATCGACTCGTCTCGTCATACGGATCATGAATATATATAGTTTATATGGTCGGAGATGCTTCCTTCTGTGCGTTGCAAACTTCATGACAAAGTTAATATACCCTATCACATCCGTGAAGGGTATAAAAAACATTTGACTAGCACAGGATCAATTGCTCACCCTATTCACATATAAACCCTACCATTGTATGTGTACACAAAGTAACAGCTGCTCATGGTCTCAACACAAACGCAAACTTATTATCGCAAATTGTCGGTAATTTCAATAATTCGCTATGAAGGTCTAAATAACCCATCGAGACGAACCAAGCGAAAATAATACGTACAAGAATCCTTAGACCTAGTTTTGGTCCATATCGTGCCGACTTTATCAGAATTACAAATAGCATTTATCCATTGTGCGGACTATACCCTCTATTGTGTTTACCGCGGAAAAACTAAAAGGAGAATGAATAGAAAAAAGCTGATCCATTTTCTTTGGCTCGCCTAGGTCATGAAATACAACAATAGCTTCGAGCTTACCCGCAAACGATAGCGACGTCGAGAAGGAATCCAGGAATCCCTTAAAGGCTTAGATGAAATCCGAGCATTCATAGGAATTGGTACAGTTGCCGGAAATAGCCATATAATCACCTATTTAGTTACTTTATTCCCAATGGTTGGATAAACAAGCCACAAAATATAAGTCCTTACGCTCTTTAAAAGCACGAATAAGGATGCTGCTAAGGGAGTATTACGGACGACTAGGACTATTGAAAGTTCGCCCGAAAATCGTAAGAAAAATCCTTTAACACTAGAATGTTACATTCATTGGGCAATAACTTGAAGTGAATTTGCAGTTTTCTAACGCTTCCTAGCGAAAACAGATTTACTTATCTGAAACTCCAATCCAGCATTTGGTAGTTGAGAAATTCACAGGAAGTCATTATTATTGGTGTTTCTAATACAAAAGGGTAATATGTGCATACGTTTGCCTTTAAACTGAATATTGAAGATTATACTGATTATACTATAAGGCATTGTAATATACCGCCATAGTAATGCAACATATGCATAACAATACGGACAACTATGGAATAAAATAAAAAAGGTTGGTTCATCATTCTACAAGAATTCTAGGATTAAACTTTATCGTTACCAACAATACGCACCTTTTCATACCACCTTTAGAATCGTAACAAGATGTAGCTGGGCTGGGAAATGATTTTGCTATTCATATGAAACTTTATAACTCCTTTGGGAGTAATCTTTACCTTCTTAGATTCATATCTTTTCTTATCTAATGCAAACAACACAATACAGAAGTGTTCTTTGCAGTATGTATATGTTTCCTAAACTTGGCCATTTCACTTTTTGCCGTTTTATTAAGCAACAAATGTCTAGATAGGTTGGACGTGGCACCAATTTAGAATCCCACCCCAAATATGAACAACTAATAAGCGACTAGAAATATTATGAAATAAAAACACAAGTTTAAGGTAATATGATAAGAGAGGGGGACTGCCCACTCCTCCATGTGTGGCCTAGTGAGAGGGTTCACACTCACAGTATAAACTTGTCGATAACACTGTTTAGTTTAGGGCGTAATGCTTAATGCGTATCCTAATGCTTAAGTAAGTAGTGGTGGCCCGTTAGAAAGTAGGTATCCCTAGCTTATTAACTTATGTTCACCGTAGACTGTTTGACTGTTTGTACTAATCTATTTTCCGATGTTAATTCGCTTTATATGTCTTAAACTCTCAATGGTATTCTATCGGATTTGGAGCTGTTTAACCCATCGTTCTCTTCACGATTAAAAAGAAATAAACCCGAAGACTTACTGACATATTTTGCATCTGACTCTTTTCTAGCTACTTCGAACCAGAAAACAAAAACAGAAATGCTATACACCCAATGTCCCCTTTAATATGACACCCCACATGCCTATCTAGGAGATATATCCTTTTTCGCATCATTCCCATGAATATTTTTTGACGCAAATTTGGACTCTCCGACCAGCTTGCCGAATGTGTTACACTCTTCCTTCAGTAGTAGACAGGCATGTAGGGTGTCATATCATATCAGAAGCTACAAATAAATTCACCATGTTTTAATTCGGTTGGGAAATGGTTTAATTGTATTGGGAAAAAGTTTAATTCATTTGGGAAGGGGATTTTTCATTTGCGATAGGAATTTTTTCAAAGGGATTTTTTTTTCATTTTATCCCAAATGATTAACTCAATCGGGAAATACTATATGCTTTAAAAAAGATTCTTTAAGGGGATGTCTGTGACGATTCCGTTTGTAAATTTGGCCTCCTGATTCCGCAGTATTTACAAATAGGAATTCAAAAAGTAGACAGCGAGATATCCAAAGGAAGGAGCGTTGCAATCTGCGTCAAAATTGGCAATCCAAAATAAATTTCGCACGGAATCAGGATTGATAGTGGATCTAGTAAAACAGAGCAAGGGTACATCAAATGATAGAAATTCTCCCCGCAGATTTTTTTTCAAACCCCAAAATATCATCTGAAATCACTGGGATCGACGAATATTTGATTTATAGATTTGCAGTGATACTTGGGGCGACCGGTAGCGCAGTGTGTTGAGGCATTAGTCTCATGTTTGACTACCGGCGTTTCGGGTTCGAATCCCGTCCACGACGACGTTCGTGGCCATGTATGTGCCGGAACTGCATGCTGGCAACTGCATTCTCCGAAACCAGTATTTATGCTGTGAAACGTCAACTGGACCACATAGAACAGTTCACGCGCTATGCCCCACAAGGGGTTTGGGCAATTGAGAGAGAGAGAGTGATACTTCAAGTTGTTTCATCGGTAAGTTAGTTTTATATATTGTAATTATATCGGAAGCTGCAATCGGGAAATAGTTTAATTATATTGGGAAAAAGTTGAATTCATTTGGGAAGGAGTTTTTCCAATTGGGAGAGGGATTTTTTCATTTGGGATAAGGATTAATTCAATCGGGAAATACTATAAAATCTCTATTGACTAGACTAATATTAGTAAACTTGTTAAAATGAAGGATTTTTTTTTTGTTATACCAATTCAAGCTAAGTTAGTTTTATATAATTATATCCGAAGCTACAAATAAATTCCCTTCTGTTTTACTTCAGTTGGGAAATGGTTTAATTGTATTGGGAAAAAGTTTAATTCAATTGGGAAGGCGATTTTTCATTTGGGATAGGGATTTTTTCACTTGGAATAAGATTTAACTCAATCGGGGAAACACTACGTATATACTCGTATATAGATAATACGCACAAGTACGATTATGCTGCTTCTTTGTTATCATGTATTTATCACAGTCTCTCTTCCTCTTTCTGTGAAATCTGAATTGACTATGATTATCGCAAAACAAAAGAAGCTGCCATCTACATACATATAAAATTCGAATCAACACTTCACCTCATTATATGATATGAGGTCATAAAATGAGCTAATTTTGCGCGCGACCCCTACTAATTTACCCCATGCAAACAAATGAGCATATAGAATTTCATGCATAAGATATCCACTCAAAATAGGTTTTCTAATTTTAATGCAAAATATGCATAAAATGATTTCAAAAGTCAATTACCAGCGCAGGTGGAATTTTTGAAAATAACACCAAAAATATGTGTATGTCCTTGGCATAGCACTGACTTTAATCGTCGGCGCGAAAAAGTAAATACACATGAATAATAAAGATCTATAAATAAATTACGTCATTGGGGGAAAAGTTTATTTTTTGAAAAAGATGAAGTAATGCTTCATCGACTTAAATCACACCATACCAAATGATAGGTTGCCTTGCCGACCAGACTAAATATGAGACACGTCCTCATACAACGAGAGCAAAATAGTTTGAGACCACCTTAGCAGGAGAGCTGTCAGTGGATTCATACGTTGATACGTACTCAGTATTAGTTGGGTGTCTATTCTATTCCTACATGACATGCTTTCAAAATGATCATATCCGAAATCTACGATTTGTATCTGTTCACCGGGATACTTACTTTTAACGTATTAGTGTTAGCTACGAGTATACAGTTTGGATTGGTTATTTCTTAAATGTACCAACACACGTACAACTGGATCCTCTCTTCTATATACTTCATGATCGGATCCATATACAAATGCGTTGAAAAGCCAAAAAAAAAAATAGGATAAGTTTCTCATTTCACGGTACATCGTAATCAATGAAGCGGAAGCTACATTTAGTCTGCCAGAGGATGATGCATCAAAAATCTAAACAGACCTCAAAAAATCTTGCATACACGCATACGAACTAACACGACACATACCTATGCATTGTGTTACTTTGTAAATGTAAGACAATAAGGTAATTATCTTGTTCAAAGTAAAAAAAAAAAACCAATGAAAATATTCCGAAAAAAATACTCAGACTTGTCTAAATTTAACACGAACGTGTATTGTACCTATATATACGAGTATGTATACTCGTACAATACGAGGAAAATAAATTTTCAATATAATAAACTCTGTATATCTCGTGTTTTCAGATGACTAAAAGCTTAAGAAGAGAAATGTTGAACAGAGAAAACGATATTGAATCGTAAAAGTAGTAGAAAATAAAAAGATTTTTTTCTAGGTCTAAATTTAGCGCTATTTTAGTATATAAATAAGAATAATTGATTTAAGATTGTAATGTCACGACGAATATGCTACGACAACAATACATAGTCGAAGCAAATATTCTATTATAGTGTGGAATGTGGATTAGGGATTGACAGTTGAACATCCTTCATTGTATTGTTCTTTTGTTATCTTATCATGCAGATTCTATCCAGTTCCATTCGACGAGGCCTACAACAATTACAATAACTGCGTTCCTGCGAACGAATCAGATTTTGACATTTCTCGAATTCTCGTCCATATGCTTTCCCCGCCGGTAAAATTTGTACGGACAACTGTCGTGAAAATGTTCCCCTCCGGATCTGAGAAGTATTCTGATCCAGAGGGGAACATTGGAGGAACATTGGAGGAGAATTCGAGAAATGTCAACACCTGATTCGTTCGCAGAAACGCACCCAATGAGATCTCTGTTTCCAATATTCTATAACATAGATATACAGTGGTCGAAATTTGAATAGGTTCATCCTCAAAAACTGTCAGTTCACGGAAAGGATAATCACGAATAAAAATTCTTCCGTTGTGAACTATTACTTTGAGTAAGACTAATTGTTATTCAAAATAGCAAATTTTAATAGATTCACAACATGTTTTATAATATATCAAACAACGCAGAATCGTATTTTTAATATTTTATTGCATCACCCTGTTTCTCAATCACTTAAAAAATACCGCTTCAAATTGATCCCGTAAGATTCCGGAAGAGCCTGATCAATTCTTTGCAATAATTCTTTTATGACCGATTTCAGTTCGGAAACATCAGAAAACATTTCCCTATTTGCGGAAACTTGTCGAAATAACAAATCCCAGAGCTTCTCAAAGGTGATTGCAGCCGAGAAGTTCTATCAGGAACTAGAAGATCTGACGGCGGATGGGAGATCGTCATTGCAAGAGAAACCTAAAGACAATGCCAGGATTTATAATGTCGCAGCCCAAAGGAGAAGAAACGCTCGAGTGATTCAGGCGCCAAAGTACGTTGAAGACTCACAAGGAGTACTACTGGTTGAAGATACAGCAATCTGTAGCAGAATGCGTGAGTACTTTGACAAACTTTTGAACGAAGAATTTCCGCGAGAAGCTTTTCAAGCTGTGGAGCCAAACACCATTGATATCGCTGATTTTTCAGTGGAGGAGGTGATGAAGACAAAGATGCAGATGAAACGCGGAAAGGCAGTCGGACCGGACAAAATACCCTTGGAATTTTGGTTGAAGATGAATCATGTCGGGCTTGGATAGCTCACTGTTCTTTTCAACAAAATTAAAAGAGGGCAACCGATGCCTGACGCTTCCAGAAAAAGCTTCCTTCTCCCGTTTTATAAGAACAAGGGTGACTCACGCAAGCTCGACAACTATAGGGCAATCAAGTTAACATCTCACACATTGAAGACTACGAGTACGGTTGGATGACAATCAATGCGGCTTTGTGGAGGGTCGGTCCACAGTCGATGCTATTCAGTGCATACGTGTTACGATGGAAAAGCATCGCGATGCACGTACGGACTTGCACTTTGTGTTCATCGATTTGGAAAAAGCCTTCGACAGAGTACCTCGTGATCTGATATGGGTGGCCCTAATAGCACTTAAGGTCCCCGAGGCATATGTCAAGATGATACAAGACATGTATGATGGGGCAAATACTAAAGTTAGATGCACAGCTGGTGAGTCTGAAGAATTTCCGGTTAGAGTCGGAGTTCACCAAGGCAGTGTATTGAGTCCTTTGCTCTTCAACATCATCATGTTCAATTTACTAACACTCATCTCTGACGGCCTGGAAATATCCCTTCTCTTCGCCGATGACATTGTCCTGGGTAGCAAAGACCTCGTTGCTTTGCAGGCTGCACTGAATAAGTGGTGTAAGATACTGGAGGATCATGGACTGAGGATTAGCATATCAAAGACTGAGTATCTTTGCTGTCCTTTCTCAGATCCAGAGAGACCGATACCAGATATCTACATTAAAGGAGAGCAGTTGAACTCCTGTACAAGGTTCAAATACCTGGGCTCGATGGTCAACAAAGAAGCTACCTACGATGACGACATCAAACATCGCATCAGTGTCGGTTGGATGAAGTGGCGAGAAAACTCTGGAGTTTTCTGCGACATGAAAATGCCACGAAAGCTTAAGGGCAAGTTGTACAAAACGGTCGTACGTCCCGCACTCATGTATGCGTCTCAATTATGGACTATGTACAAGACATATGGAAGCAAAATGACTGCGACTGAGATGAAAATGCTACGGATGTCAGCCGGTGTGACCAAAAAGGATCATATCAAAAGTGCCTACATCCGAGGCAGCTTGTTCGTTGAGCAACCGATCACTGAAAAGCTCGAAGATCGTCGTATGGATTGGTATTGCCACGTTCTAAGGCATCCGCCTGAGAACCCTGTCATGAAGGCACTATCAACGAATGTTCCATTTGCTGGACCCAAACGCCGAGGCAGACGGAAACACACATCGATCGATCAGATGAAAAACCAACAACAACGCGTTAATCTTGGCGATGATACGATCCAAGACCGTGCTGCCTGCAGTAGGAAGCTGAGATTATACCGCCAGAATGAGCGAAGTGCCAACACCACAGGCAGAGCAACGCGAAGCCGCAGAGTGGTATGGAAGGGCAAGGACTGCGACTGCGTTATTTTTCTGGAAATATCAGCTTTGATCATTAAAATTTTCAGCTACTATATTCTCCAGAAGCTCAATGAACCCTACAGCATTAATTCGACCATTTAGAAAAGCATTGGTGTCAAATTAGGTGAAAAGAAACCTCCCAAAACCACCACACTTTCACCCCAGAATGACGCTTCATTGTAACTGGCTTCTCTTTTCAAATATCATGTCAATAATACTGACAGTAGCAGCCCTCTCGACCATCTAGATTAAACTTCTTTTCGTCACTGAATAAAACAGTACCTACTATCTGCGCAGATTTTACCAGTAGTCAGTTTTTCATGTCTACCGCGCTCACTGACTGACTCCGTTCTAGAGCTTTACTTACTTTAGTAAAAATTTACATCAAACATGATTTTAGAAAGGTTGAAGATGATTGACAAGTGAAATTAGTATTCGATATAATCTATTGTCACTGAAAAGGAAACGCATCATTTCGTCATTCCATCATAGGCAAGCATTGCTAATATTTTTTGTGGGTTTCTTAAAATTTTGTTCCAACAGCCATGCTCGACTACACTATATTGTAGCCATGTACGAGTATATGCAAGGAAGTGTGTAACAATATTAGGCGTTATCTTTTCCTATTTCTTAAAAATAATTCTTCTCAGACTTGGAAATGATCACTGCGGTTTTAATAAAGAGATGCTTTATTCGGCTTTATGGCACAAAAAATGCTATAAATCCACTCGTGATTTGGCGTAGTTTAAAGCGTCACAGCACCATAAGAAATGCAATACTTCGGAACGAAAATGTGTTTATTTTAGCAGTTCTTAGGTATTAAGCCATTTGGATAGTTTTAGATATGAAGCTATTTATAGAGTATATAAATTCGTACTGCCTAAAGCGCAAACGTCAATAGACTGCCGTTTTGAATTGTACGTGAAAACATGTGAAAGCAGTTATCTATTCTGTGAGCTCATACTCAAAATTTCCTGTTTTTACAGTTATAGTCTGGCTGCTTCAGAATTACTAATAAAAAACAGGTTAACCTTCAGCTAGCTTGCAGGTCAGTAGACCATGTGCAATAATTTGGTCCATTCTGCATTTTGAAATTAGCAGTAAGGCTTGTTCCTATTCCACTGTTCCGTTACGCGGCAGATACATGTGCATGAAGATACAAGCGTATCTTCAGTTTTATTCCGATCTTGATGAAACTTTGTATATTAGACATTCAAGGCTAGGGGAAGGTTACTGTCTATAAAGGTTTTCAAAAAACTACCCCAATCCTCCTTTTCACTCCTAAAAGAAAATTTGCAGTTTCATTTTCTGGTGACAAGGAGGATGGGGGTGTTTTTTTTTTATATTTTGGAAACATCCTTGAAGGTCTAATATAAAAAAAAATTCGGAATAAATGTAGATACATTTACAAATTTCCTTTTTGGGGGTGAGAAGTGAGTTGCGGGTGCTTTTCCGAAATCCGATGTGAACAGTCACCTTCTCTTCGCGTTGAAGGTAAAATACACACAGTTTCATCAAGATCGGAATAAAACAGTAGATATACCTACATTTGCCGATTTACTTTTAGAGGTGAGAAGAGATTTGGGGGTGCCTAGAAGGTCTCATATACAAAATTTCATCAAGATCGGAATAAAATTGTAGTCAAGTGCTTTCTCCCTCATTCGGTGGCTGAATAACGGATCTGGGCATTGGGTAACCTTCTGTTCTTGAATCATGCCCACAGGCAGTTTTTGATCGCGCCGAGATTGGAACTCCGAGCTCTAGATTAGTATCGTAGAGCGGTGACCGAGCGACGACGGCCACCGATCGCAACTCTGAGTCCGGAATTCGCCCCCACGACGACGAAGTATCTATATGGTGGCTGTTTAAGTTCGCATGAAGTTCATTGCATGGAAAGCTAGCACTTAACCCTAAAATCTGAAACGGAATTCGCAAAAATATATTATTTAAATCGTTTAGAAGATATAGCAAAGTAAAATAGTAAAATTTGTATGAAAATGTTTGTATTTCGTCTCATTTTTCTCGAGTTTTCATATAAGTAATATGATAATTTTCACATGTGCTCTACTCCACTTCGTATCCCATATTCCGACTTGCAACGAAAATATGGGCATATTTTCGTTACCACTTCTCTGTAACGTTTTCGGTAGTTTTTTAATAACTACTCCATCTTAACTACCCGCTACTCGAAAATCATTGAATGCATTCGGAGCACCGTAGCATCTCGTAGCGCTCCATAGCGCTACTTTCCCGCCTTGTGATTGCAATCCCTCTTGAGCAGCTATTTCCCCTTCGTAGCAAAAACTTTCACACGCTTTGGGCAAGCTTGCTACATTTGACAATTCACAGCTGGTATGTGCGTTATCACATGAGTGACACTTGTTTGTGTACTAAAGCGCAAATAAATTCCGCATCTAGATTCGTGTCATGCAAAAGTAAGTAAAGTGTGATGTTAAAAAATAATTGCAGCCGTGCCATCATACTTTAGCGACGACTGTCAATATACGAGTAGTGTGTTAGTTTCTTCTTCTTCCTTGCCCTTCATACCACTCTGCGGCTTCACGTTGCTCTGCCTGAAGTGTTGGCACTTCGCCCATTCTGGCGGTATAATCTCAGCTTCCTTCTGCAAGCAGCTCGGTCTTACTACTCAATTGCCCTAACCCCTTGTGGGGCATAGCGCGTCAACTGGTCCATGTAGCCCAGTTGAATATGGGTACTTTTGATACGACCCTTTTTGGTCACACCCGCTGACACCCGTAGCATTTCATCTCAGTCGCAGTCATTTTACTTTCGTATGTCTTATATGATATATAGTCCAGCATTCAGACGCATACATGAGTGCGGGACGTACGACTGTTTTGTAGAACTTGCCCTTAAGCTTTCGTGGCATCTTGTTGTCACAGAAAACTCCAGAGTTTTCTCGCCACTTCTTCCAACTGACACTGATGAATCTTGTACAGGACTTCGGCCGCTTTCCTTTAATGAACATATCTGGTATCGGTCTCTCTCGATCTGAGAAAGGACAGCCCAGATACTCAGTCTCTGACCAAGTGGAGTAAGATACTAGAGGATCATGGACTGAGGATTAGCATACCCTCAGTCCATGATCCAAGCTGCAAGGCAACGATGTCTTTGCTACCCAGGACAATATCATCGGCGAAGAGAAGAGATATTTCCAGATCGTCAGAAATGAGTGTTAATAAATAGAGCATGATGATGTTGAAGAGCAAGGGGCTCAATACACTACCTTGGTGAGCTCCGACTTTAACTGGTAATTCTTCAGACTCACCAGCTGTGCATCTAACTTTAGTGGTTGCCCCATCATATATGTCTTGTATCATCTTGACATATGCCTCGGAGACTTCAAGTGCGCTAAGGTCCACCCATATCAGATCACGAGGAACTCTGTCGAAGGCTTTTTCCAAATCAATGAACACAAAGTGCAAGTTCGTCCGTGCATCACGATGCTTTTCCATCGTAACACGTCTGCACTGAATAGCATCGACATGAGTAGTGTGTTAGCTATTTGTCGGATATTTGATATGTAGCTGTTCAATCACGAAACAAGTCTTGTGACAGGTAGTGGCTCCTCAAATGTGTAGTGTAGGGGATATTTTGATACGTAGCGCTACTTGCTGCTACCTGCTGCTTGAATGCAGCCAATGTTGGATTTTCCTTTATTAATATACATATAATTCTCGTTTATCACTGCGCGCTCCTTAGTCCTTAACTCACCTGACTCAAAAAAACAGCGCTGTCATCCATAATTCATAACTAAAAACACAATTTTGCTGAAAATGTATGAATCCAACCATTCTTTATAAATTTGCACTTCAAAAAAAATTATGAATCCTCCAAAATTTTGGGGAATATCTCATATGATTTGTTCCCACAAAATTCATTGTGAAAAATTCGTTCACCACTATTGACATATTACTAGAGCACTAAATAGGAAGGTACGCTCGACGCCAATTTGTTGACGACGAATGGAGAGTGAAAGGCATGTACACATGACAGTTCCCAGCTGGCAACATTAGTGCTGTCTGCTGTAGTCAATGCAGGCGAAGTCTCCATTCGATGTCAACAAAATGGCCGCGAGCGTACTCTCCTTTTTAGAGCCTTAATATTACTTAGTGGGGAAAAATACAAATTTACTAGAGGGTTAAGTAGATAAAGTATGCAGAAATATGACTACTATAGTATACTGTGATATTTTCCCATTAGCCAGAGAAAGGAGCTCCATCTGAAGAGTTTCACTCAAAACGGATGAAGTTGCAATGCATGCATTTGGCTACGAAAGTCAAACAGACGGCTGCACATATAATGTAGCGTAATTTTGTGAACAATGCACAGATACAATGAAAACAGATGCAAGATCGGTAACAATTCGCCAGTTCACTCATTCCCGGAAGGATCCACTGAGGGCTCGAACTCTTTGCCGCATAAACGGTATGAAACAGTACGAACAAACACAAAAGTATTATCCTCATTCAAATGCCAACAGTCGGAATTCATATGTCAGTTTCAGAGTTTTCATGTTTATGTTCGCGCCATATATGAGTATCTCACCTTCAGCATCCTTGGTCTGAATAGAATTCAGAGAAGATAGCATAATAAAATTTATAGAGAAAGGTGGCAGGCAGTAGCGTAAGGAAAACAACAAGGGGAAGCTATGATGAATTGTAAGCTCCACGCTTCAACTGCATCCTAGTGAATTCATGATATAAAAATGAACCCACATTTTTATAGACATAACAACTGTTCAAGGCGTTCACAATCAAATTAAACTGGTTGTGAGTACACTTCATATAGTAAATTTACTAAAGGTTTAAAATGTTGGAGTTGCTTCCCTACGCACTTGAATTTGATAAATTCATGGGTGCGGCACAGATGTTATTGAAGCCATATGTTTTATGTTCAAATTCCATTTTTATTTTTGGCAAATTTCATTTGAAATCATGTAAAAACAGACTAGCTTGCCGAAGGTATGATACCCTTCACGCGAAGTATCTTATAGTACGTTTGCCACTTTGAAATTAGTAGTAAAACTTGTTCTGATTTCACTGTTCCTATGAGAGGTATATGAAATAGTGGGCCGATTTCAACTAAATTTAGAAACGTGGCTTATATAATATGATTAAATAATATGCAATTTCGTAAAAATATCTTTAGAAATAAAAAAGTGTTTCTATTGTAACAGAAACTTGCTTTTAGAACGGTCGTTCGTATGACAGCCTTATGATAGAGTAGTCTGATTTCAACCAAATCTGGGAATGTGATTTGGCTAAAGATGCTATTGTTTAGTGTGAAATTTGAAAACGATATCTTTAGAAATAAAAAAAAATTTCTCACACAGACGAATTTTTGGACCGGTCGTTCCTATGGCAACTATGTATATGACGTAGTGGTCCGATTCTGCTGGTTCCGACATATTTACAACGTGCAATAGAAAGAAGGCTTTGTACAGCTTGACAGCTTTAAAACTGAGGGACTAGTTTGCATAGAAACAGACAGTCAGACATACAAACGGACAAAGCTTAATCGACTCGTCTCATCATACTGACCAAGAATATATACAGTTTATGGTCGGAGATGCTTCCTTCTGTGCATTGCAAACTTCATGACAAAGTTAATATACCCTATCACATCCGTGAAGGATATAAATATACTATATGTCAGTTAAGAGATACAAGTATATACGAGCATGATCATTAGCGCCCTGGGCAAGAGATGAAAATGGCGGCTCCTTATTTGTTAACAATATTTTAAATACGAGGGCGGTTCAAATATGATCGAGACAAACGCTGTAGATGGCGCGCCTGTATGTTCTGAAGTTCGCGGCTTGAGTATGTGATAGCTGGGTCCATTACGAATAGTGTGGCATAGTTTTCGTCGCGAACGCACGTTTCACGCGCGTGCTAAGACCATGAGTGGACATCAAGTACCGACCGCCGTTGCGCAACGTATTTTCATTCGTTTTTTGGTGTGGGAAGGCGTTAAAAACACGGAAATTCTTCGGCGTTTGCGAAATCAGTTCGGTAGTGAGTGCCTGAGTAGGTCTGCTGTGTTTAAATGGGCCAAAGCGTTCAAAGAAGGCCGCGAAACTGTCGAGAATGAGCTGCATGATCGTCGACCGCGAACCAGCATCACACCAGACAACCTTCGCCGCGTAGAACAACTCATTTTGGAGGACCGCAGGATGAATGTTCGAAATATTTCGGCTGAAGTGGGCATTAGTATTGGTAGTGTAGAGTCTATCATCCAGGAACACCTTCAATATCGCAAAATAACGGCGCGATGGGTTCCCAAACTGTTGAACTTCGCGCGCCCTCATACCGCGCGTCTCACGCTCGATACAATATCAGAATTGGGGTGGGAGGTACTAGAACACCCGCCCGCCCCCCCCCCCCCCCCCTACAGTCCGGATTTATCACCCTACGACTACCACATGTTTAGACCACTGAACCACCCTCGGAGGTCAAAGATTCAACACCGACGACAATATATTGCGCAACGGCGGTCGGCACTTGATGTTCACTCATGCTCGTAGCACGCGCGTGAAACGTGCGTTCGCGACGAAAACTATGCTACACTATTCGTAAGGGACCCAGCTATCACATACTCAAGCCGCGACCTTCAAAACATACAGGCGCACCACCTACAGCGTTTGTCTCGATCATATTTGAACCGCCCTCGTACTCCAAGGACTTACAAATATTTCATGTTTAAGAAAAAATAGAATAATAAATTAGACTGGATTTTATTATTAAGTAAATCGAAACAAATTAAAAACACAGTATGGTCGACCAGTAGCGCAGTGTGTTGACACATCAGTCTCATGTTTGACTACTGGCGTTTCGGGTTCGAGTCCCGTCCACGACGACGTCCGTGGCCATGGATGTGCAGGAGGCGTATGCTGACAACTGCAATCTCCGAAACCAGTTTATGCCAACGACACGTCAACTGGGCCACATGGGACAGTTGACGCACTATGCCCCACAAGGGGTTAAGGTAACCGAAGACGGGGAGAAGCTCTCACCCTCGTCCGAAGGACCTCCGTCCCATAAGTTTATCGTCAACTCTACAGAAGATACTGGAGCATCTGATCGACATACACTTGCGTGCCAGTATTAAATCGGACCTTCTCACCCTTTCTCAGCATGCCAATTCGAAGTGTAGATCGGTGGACACTGCTCTGCACTCATTGGTGACCTATGTATATTGAGGGGTCTATGAGTTGCAAGGAGTATATGTACATACGCTGGTTGCCTTTCTTCAACATTAAGGGTGCCTTTAACAACGTCAATCCGGCGGCTTTTTCAAATGCTCTATCTAGTATGGGTGTGGCCCACTCTGTCAGCTTATTAGTCTGATGCTTACATCTAGATTTATTTTTAGCAGTTTGGAATCACCACAAGTACGCAGACAGGTGTATAGGGGAACCCCTCAAGGAGGTGTCCTGTCCCCCCTTCTTTGGAACTTGGTGGTTAACAGGTGGCGCCTGGACTTGACGGGGCTGGGCTGCAAGGTCGTTGCTTATGCGGACGATATCGCAACTGCTATCTCTGGAAAGTTTCCCGAGGTTCTTAGTGATATTATGCAAAATGCCCTAAATATTATATCTCAGTGAGGTAGCCAAGTTGGTGTTGGAATCAAAACGAAACTTGTACTCTTCACCAGGAGGAACACTCCACCTTCGCTGTTGCCACCATTTCTATCCTGAAAGGTAAATATTCAGGAGCGCGTCACTAAGTCAACGGTTGCGCTGTACTCTTGCAGGCAGGAAATTGGCCTGAAATGGGGCATGCGACTGAAGGTGGTTTTCTGGTTGTACGTATCAGTCATATGCCCCATATTAATGTATGGGGTAGTTGTTTGGTGGACGGCACTCAATAAAGCATCATACAGCAATCTATTGGATAAAGTTCAAAGATTATCTTGTATTGCTATCACTGGTACTCTGAAGACCACACCGACCGCTGCTCTTGATGTACTGCTGAATTTGCTCCCCTTGGACATCCTGGCTGAGCAGGTGGCTGCATTTTTTTTCAGCGATTTAAGATGAGGCAGGCACCTGGAAAGTACAGTACAGTACAGTACAGTGGTCGAGTAGTCGAAAGTTATTCAGAGTAAACCACCGTTCCCGCCGTCCGTTCTGGAACCATCCAATAAAGAATTGCAGAGTGCCAGTGGCTGACGAGAACCAGTAACCTGATTCTAGAAAGCGGATGGCAGCATTTGCATCAATCTTTTCTCCAAAAATATCGAGAGGAAGCAGGTTGAGTATGTTGCCAAGGCAACCGATAGAGTTATTCTCAGTGCTCCGGTAATAAGCACACTGGCTAGTCTTTGGGCTTTGCTCAGCAAGCCGCAGTAGGTCCCTAACCTAAAGGCCTTCCAACGAAAAAAAGTTCCATGCGTAAGTATTGGGCGCACAACAGATACGCAAAGCCAATAAAGGACTTTAGGTTGCAAGCTTTAGCTTCTGCCTATTGCTTTCATATAGGATAACAGTGCATTTGTAGCCCGAAATCTAACACCGTGGCACGTAGGAACAATTTACGCGCAATGCCAAACTAGGTGTCATGCAAACTAGTACAGTCTATTTAACTGCATAATTAAGGTGCTTCCGTCAAACCTTCAATTAGCAGGAGAAAGTAGGTTGACCACACCGGTGAACAGGTATAATTTGGGTCTCCTACCCGGCTCGCTGAACCCAAAAATTCTAACGATCTGACCCTTTTCAGAAAAAGTTTGCCGACCCCTGATCTAGAGAATGGAGATTTGATCCTCAGCGCGGACAAAAAAAAGTAAAGTTGCCTGTGGGTACTAATATTACTCCCACTGCGCTCCGAGCTTGTCAATATAATGACAGCGCGGATAGGAGGTGAATGCGAGCAACTGCACGTCTGAAAATAAAGTAGATATGCTATCGAAACGTCAACAAGCAATAGAAATACAAGTGATGTTGACGCGCCGATGCCCTGGAGGAGTCAAGGCAATTAACAACAATACTCACGCTTTATATTACGTTTACACTATACCCAGATTACTTCATCTGCGCGCAGATTAAAACGTGGTGAGTTTAGGTGTTTACACTACCCCGGCTTAATCTAGCCATTTAACGTATCTTTTCTTTGCCATGAACATTAAAACATTGCTATTTTTCTTGCTCTGTTAGGCATATGCATATTATTAAATAAGATATTTTCAATAGGATTACTAAATATATCGACATAAAAAAGAAGAGGAAAAAAAGATTGGGATTATGCTGGGGATCGAACCCGCAACCCATTTGGATAGTAATCTAGAGCTACAACAAGTTCTTTCTCAGTAACAGTGACAAGGTGTCACTGAGAAAGAACTTGTTTTTAATGCTGTTTGTTAAATTGAAGCGGCAAGTCAAATTTATAAACGTCCCCCGTCGCATTAAATAAACGATCCGACAAATCAAACTGATATTTTCACCCGAATTTGTAATTTATTTTCACCACATGTGTGGTGAGTTTAAATCGAGATAATCAAGGTGCGTAATCTGCTGCAGATGAAGCTACGCCAGATGAAGCAATCTGCTGTTTAATCTGGCCCAGATTAAATGATCTGCCCGCAGATGAAGTAATCAGGGTATAGTGTAAACGTAATATTAATTCTAATTCTACTAAATTTGACCAGAGTGCCAACGATTAGTTGCCTTTAGTTCAAATCCATTTCGAAAAACGCATCCATTTTCACCTAAATTATCTTCCATAAAGAATTTCCTACGATGCGCTAACAGTTGCCGTTGTGGACACAGTCCTAGACAACTAGCCCGATAATTTTCAGCCAAATTGGCCTGCCGCATAGTGAAAATTATTGCGGTTCACGTTGCATTTGACTTTTCCGTGTGATTTAGGATGCACTCGCACTATGCAATGCCATTGTTCACTCGAAGGATACAATGTCGATTCATTCAAGGATACATGCTTTTCGGATGATTGCACCCAGTCCCGTCTATGCTACATCCAATATGAATGTGTCGAATTGTGTAAATGTTTTCCGCCCAATATGCATTCCATCGTACGTACGTATAGAGGTGCTAGAGCTACTTGTGTCCACGATATTCGCAGCCAGGATTGGAAAATCGCGAGAAAACGATTTACAACGTCATTCCGTGAAATTTTTCATTGATAAGTTTGCTGCTGGCATACACTGCCTTCTACGACCAGTGCAGTCTGCTGTGCTCACTCTAACAAAAACAATCCTGCTATGCTGTGTATCTCAGTTCTGCTGCTGAAAAATGAATCGCAAGATATTTTGATAACAGATACTGCAGAATTTTATATTCCCTAGATCAAGTTGGGTGGTGTGAATTGCTAAAAGATGCAAACGACGATAGCTGCGAATCGAAGCGGATCTGATAGGATATTTCAAAGGAAACCGAACTGGCAACTGCATGCACTTAAAGGAAAATGTAATTTTCGACAGAAATGAATATTATCCGTGGCATGTCGATACTTTTTTCCGACTGCATATCGGATGAGCTCCATCCGAAGGAGAAGCCGACATGACATAGTCGTAGGATGCATTGCACGTTGCACGAGGAAAATCTATCCAAAAATTTGATTCAATGTTTATTGAAGTATTAAAACGACATTTTAATTGAAATTTATTACATAGAATCCATTGAACTATAAAGAATTGCAGTGCTTAAGCGTGTTGAAAATTGAATGTACATATGTATATAATTCATTGCTGGATAAAATTCATAGCTAGATGCAAAGTATTAAAGTGTATGTGTTCGAAATTTATAAGTTTTGAATTTTAGTTTTGGTTATTGATTGAAATTATGCACATTCACGGCATTGAATCAGGACTGTAAAAATGCATGGGTTTATCTGTTATATTTCGTTCTTAATGGGCCGGGCCAATTGGTCATTATTTTCTAGATGAAAATGAGACTAATCCAATAAGATTTGTCATGTCATGAGGTAGAAGTTTTGTTGGGACGCTAAGCGACAAATTTTGATGCAACCTAGCAAAATGTGATAAAACAAACCTTCGGCTAGCTTGCCAAAGATATGATATCTTCTCGATATGACTTATGATGCATTTGCCACTTTGAAATTACATATGTAGTAGTAAAACTTGTTCCGATTTCACCGTGCCTATATGTGAAGTATATGAAATAGTGGGCCGATTTCAACAAAATTTAGGAACTTGGCTTTGCAGTCAATATGATTGAATAATATGAAATTGGTAAAGATATATTCAGAAATAAAAAAGTTTTTCTAGCAAAAACTTGCTTTTGGAACGGTCGTTCCTATGACAGCTATACGATAGAGTAGTCCAATTTCAACCAAATTCAAAAATGTGATTTGACTGGAGATACTATTGATCAGTGTGAAATTTGAAAAAAAATATCTTTAGAAATGAAAAAGTTTGTCTCACAAAGACGAATTTGTGGACCGGTCGTTCCTATGGCAGCTATATTGCGAAGTGGTCCGATTCCATTGGTTCCGACATACATATTTAGAGCGTGCAATAGAAAGAAGGCTTTGTACAAAATTTCAGCTCGATACCTTTAAAACTGAGGGACTAGTTTGCATAGAACCAGGCGGACAAACGGATAAAGCTTAATCGACTCGCCTCATCATACATACTAACCAAAACTATATATAGTTTGTAGGTCGGAGATGCTTCATTCTGTGCGTTGCAAACTTCATAATAAAGTTAATATACCCTATCCCATCCGTGAAGGGTATAAAGGTGCCGTTTGGTACGAATGTTGGCGGGCTCCATACATTCACTTGAAGAGATGGAGACATTTTGCACCCTGCGGCTGTGCAAGCGAAAAACCCGAGATTTTTGAGTGCGCGTACTCTCCTGGACAATGGATCAGAAGGTTCCCACAACGCACGATTTCTTCAATTAGAAACTGAATTTCTGAGATATAAATTTAACATCTTAGGAGTTTGTGAGATAAGATGGTGGAACAGTGGAGAATTTATCTTTCCAATAGGTAACACTGTAATGTTGTACTCCAGTAGAGCTACCGGTAGTGGTCGTGAGTCAGGTGTGGGGCTCCTTTTAACCAGAGCCGACAAACTATCTCTTTTGCTGGGATCCGGTCCCCCGACGGAATCAAGACCACCAGATTCCGAACCAAAATGAGGAACATCACATAATACAATGCTATGCTCCAACTGAACCCGACAATGTCTTGGCGAAAGACTCCTTCTACGAACAACTAAGCGCCGTCCAGAGCGGAACACCTAAAGGTGATATTACAATATAATGGTTATGGGTGATTTGAATGCAAAAGTTGGTGCTGATAGCTATGTTAATTGCCTTGACACCTCTAGGGGCGCGTCAACATCTCTAGCATTTCTATGCCTTATTGACGTTTCGATAACATATCTACTTTGCGGAAGTGCAGTTGCAAGCATGCATTTTATTATCCCCCATTTTAACCTTCTATGTTTGTCTTGTCTTCCCCAGACCTATGAATTTCTATTAATACGTAAAAGAGAGGGGCAACGAGCCCCGAAAGCCCCTCCCACGTTTCCCGAGCTGAGCTCCAGCAAGCATGGGCCGCTGCTTAGCTCGTTGAGGAGCCTTTTCCTCCTCCAGACGGCTCGACTTTCACGGTCATTATGCTACCTTAGGCTCCGTCCCCACCGGCATTTTCAGATGCCTACTCCATACAAACGCCCATTACATTACATTAAGAATTTATAGTTAGGAGGGAGATAAAACCAAAAACTCAAAAAAAAACTTCATCCAAGAAAGTAATGATTCATATGAGCCCCGGTGCTCATGCGCGTCCAAATGACGCTGGACGCCACGTTATTTAAGCTCCTTCCTCTTTGATACCTATCTGCGTTTCAATTCACATGATGTGATAGGACGCGGCGTTACTCTGTACATATTACAATATATAACCCAGGCCAGATAATCGAACACGAGCTTGAAATTTATGTGTAGCATCTTGAATTATTCGGAGGAAATTTCAAAGCGTCGCTTGAGTAAAAGTGATCCTCAAACGAATGGTTTAAGAAACACAAATCGTACATCGTGACTGAGTTCGTGTTCCGAGTTCGAATGTATGTGTACCGGGTTTAATAAAAAATTGATATGCGAACGTGTAAACTGACGCAAATAGGAGCAGAAATTTGCGGCTTCCCAGATAGCTATCGCGACGGCCAAGTGACACCGATCGCTTTCGGTTTCATTTTGACGGTCATGCACACCGGTTCTATATCAGATAAGAAGAAATACATAGGGAGTAAGCCCCGGTACTCATGCACGTCCAGATGACGCTGGACGCCGCGTCACTTAAGCTCCTCCGTCTTTGATAGCTATCTGCGTTTCAATTTACATGATCTGATAGGACGCGGCGTCACTCTGTAAACTTCACACAAATCACACGTTGTGACCGTGTTCTTTTTCCGAGTTCGAGTGTATGTGGCCCGGCTTAATAAAAAAGTATATGCGGACGCGTCAACTGAGGCAGATAGGAGCAGAAACCAGCGGCATCCCAGATAGCTATCGCGACGTCACCAGTGACCAGTTGACAGTACACAGAGATCCAACATGCGCACCGCGTAATCTTTTGTAGTTGAGTCATGACTCAAGTCAGACAGCACACAGTAAGATAGTTTTTCTCTCTCTGGTTCCTGTTAACCCCTTGTGGAGCATAGGGCACCACGCCTACTTTCCACCTCGTCTTGTTCATCGCCATCGCTTTCAGCTCACTCTACGACTAGCATATTGAGGCACCCTCACTCTCAGCTGATCTTCTGCAGGTGTTACTAGGTCGACCAACACGGCGACTTGCGTTGGTTCCCTGCGGGTTCCAATCGAGGGCCTACTACTTTGCCTTAACCCCTAGCGGGGCATAGCGCGTCAACTACTCCTGCGCGCCATCGTACTCTGTTCTGGGCAATGGGGCGCAACTCCCCAAAAGACTTACCCAGTACCTGACACTCCTTTGCCACAGATCGACGCCATGTGATTTGAGGACCCCCTCTTGGTCGGCCTTGGTTGGAAATGGGGTTCCATTTCATGGCATACATAGCAATGCAGTTATCACTCTTCCGCAATGTGTGACCTATCCACTGCCATTTTCGCCTGCGTATCAATTCGTCGATTGGCATCTGACCCGTACGCCGACTTAGCTCTTCATTTGATATTGTTTCGGGCCAGAAAATTCTTAAAATTCGACGAAGACATGAGTTGACGAAAACTTGCAGCTTTCTGGTAACTCCTACGGAAACTTTCCATGTACTGCTCCCATACAAAAGCACTGATAGTACCAGGGAGCGAAACAGGCCCAGCTTGGTCTTGATGCTGAGATAACTGCTCTGCCAGATTTTGGACAGCATGCCGTATGCGCGTTTAGCCTGGTTGATACGACGAGCGATGTCCTGCTCCGTACCACCATTTTCGGCAACAATGCTACCCAGGTAGACGAAGTTGTCCACCTTCTCCACAGGCTGCCCATTAATATTGATGGCAATAGGTGTCGGATTTCTTTTTCGCAACGGCGGGCTAAGAACCTTGGTCTTGTTGGTATTAATCTTTAGCCCAACCTTGCTTGCCTCCCTCTCGACATCTAACGCCATTGCGGACAGATCCATGATTTTGTGGGAGAGTAGGCATATGTCGTCAGTGTAGTCAAGATGTTGTAGATAAGATGTCAAAGTCCATTGAATTCCTCTGTCGAGTCCGGATAGGGCTGCATGCAACACATCGCCGATCACAATGAGGAATAGGATCGGTGAGAGGATGCACCCCTGCCGAACTCCACTGCGAATCTCAAAGTCCCCCGACACCTTACCTTTATGCAGAACGCGACATTTCGCGCCGTCATAGGTTGCCTTAATAATAGCCACAAGCTTCTCAGGGATGCCTCTCCTGCGCAAGGCCGCCCATATAGAATCCCGGTTCACACTATCGAAAGCCTTTTCGAAATCGATGAAAAGCAAGTGAAGCGGAGAATCGTATTCAGCGCATTGCTCGATGATGATTCGCAAGGTGTTAATGTGATCGACACAGGAGAATCCGGATCGAAACCCAGCCTGCTCTTCATCAATTGTGCTTTCTAAGTGGGCCTTTAGTCTTTCCAGGACGATTTTAGCTATTATCTTGGCAACGGCAGGAAGCACACAAATGCCTCTCCAATTATTACAGTCTGTGAGGCTACCCTTCTTTGGAAGTTTGATGATCAAACCTTCCTTCCACTCAGTGGGAAAGGTCTCTGTATTCCACGCTTTATCAACAAGTGGGTGCAGCAAATCGGCAGTTACGCTTGGCGCTGCTTGATAAAGTTCGGCAGGGATGCCGTCAAGTCCGGCGGCCTTTCCTCGTTTTAGTGCAATAATTGCAGTGACTATTTCCTCTTTAGTCGGGGCAGTGGACCGTATACGCACATTTTGATGGTTAGCTAAATTATCTATATGAGGGGGAACTTCACCAGAGGTTACACGGTTCAAGACCGCGGCGAAGTGTTCTTTCCACCGCCTCATTTGATCTTCTTCCAAGATAAGTAGCTTTCCATCACTATCTTTCACCGGATGTTGGCAGGAGTTACGACCACCTGTAAACTCCTTGATGACACCGTATACGGCGTTTAAGTTGTTACTTCTAGCGGCTTCTTCTGCTGACGCTAAAAGAGAATTGGCATAAACTCTTTTATCGCGTCGCACACTACGCTGAACTTCTCGAGCTTTCTGACGGTAAAGGAGTTCGATGCTACTTCGATTGTCGTCTGATGCTGCAGCCAAACGAACTTTCAGCTCCTTTCTTTCAACAATCCGCTGCCATGAAGCGTCGGACATCCAGGGCTTATTCCGGCAATCCGGGTTTGGGCCAAGGATGGTATTTGCGCTATCAATGTACGCATTTTTTATGGCATCCCAGTTTTCGTTTATGTCACTATCTGGGTGACTAGTTATCTCAGCCGCTTTTTGCGCAAGATGGTCATTATATTGTTGTAAGACAGCTGGATTTTTTAGTCGAGCGGTGTTGAATTTGCGGGGCCTGGATCTTTCGTCGCTGGGGCGGCGCACGGCTGCAATACGCAATCGAACATTAGCGATCATAAGGTAATGGTCTCTTCCCATCCCAATATCGGCACCCTTCTTGTTTCGCACGTCCAGGAGGCAACTCTTGAATCTTTTACTAATGGCAAAATGGTCGATCTGATTTTGTGTTCTGCGCCGATCAACAGAGGACCAACTGATTTTGTGGTGGTCCTTATGCTCAAACATAGTACCACCGATGAAGAGACTGTGAAAGTTGCAGAACTCTACAAATCTTTCACCGTTGTCATTACGATCACCAAGACCGTGTCTCCCCACCACATGTCTGAGCCCATAGTTATCAGCGCCAACTTTCGCATTCAAATCACCCATAACCATTATAATGTCACCTTTAGGTGTTCTGCTCTGAACGGCGTTTAGTTCTTCGTAGAAGGAGTCTTTTGCCAAGACATTGTCGGGTTCAGTAGGGGCATAACATTGTATTACTGAGATGTTCCTCATTTTGGTCCGGAACCTGGCGGTCAAGACCCTGTCAGAGACCGGTTCCCAGGATAAGAGACAGTTTCGCGCGGCTCTGGTTAAAAGGAGCCCCACACCTGACTCACGACGACTACCGGTAGCTTTACCGGAGTACAACATTACAGTGCTGCCCGTTGGAGAGATGAATTCTCCGCTGTTCCACCATCTTATCTCACTAACTCCTAAGATATTTAATTTGTACCTCAGAAATTCACTCTCTAATTGAAGAAATCGTGCGTTCTGGGGACCTTCTGATCCATTGTCCAGGAGAGTACGCACATTCCAGAATCCAATCTTTGTCATTGTACGATAGCTAAAAGTCGTAACCGTTGAGTCAGTCCTTATCCGAGGCATAGTTGACGTTTCGTTAGCATATAAAGATTTCGGATAGTGCAAGTTGCTGGCATACACATCCTGTCCTTTGATTGTCGGTTTTAACGACAGGCCCTCAAAGGGAAAGGCCGTGGTATTTTTTTCACACCCCACACCACAGGGGTACCTCAACCAAATCATCGCACCGCCATCACTGGCGGATTGACGTTGGTTGGCAATGGTCAGTGACCACTGCCGTTCCAGGGGGCGCCCACGCGGAGGACTATGGAAGAGGAGTTTTTGACTAATGTTGTTCGGCCCTTTTCGGAGAGTGTGACCTATCCTTTGCCACTTTCGCCTTTTAATGGAAGTGTCTACCCTGTCCTGACCAGTAATAATAAAGAGGTCGTCGTTAGAAATGACCTACAGCCACCGTATGTGCAGGATGCGCCGTAGACACAAAAGTTCGCAACTAGTTGTTATCTCATTGGTCACCCTCCAAGTTGAACAGCCATATAAAAGCACTGATTTTACGTTGGTTTCGATGATCCGGAGTTTGGTGCGTCTTGAAATGTTGTTGTTTTGCCAGAAAGGAGTCAAACTGAAAAAAGCTGCTAGAGCTGTTGATGCCAGACTGTACATCAGCATCCGCTCCACCATCTGCTGTAACTACACTTCCGAGATAGCAGAAATTGTCAACTTTCTCGACTGCCTGCCCGAAACACAAATTCCGCTTTGCCTACCTGGATCCAAGCTCAAGTACTTAGTCTTGGCAGCATTGATTTTAAGCCCCGCATTACGGCTTTCGCAATGCAGAGCATCAGACATTTGAGCTACTTGATCCGATTTATATGATATTGTAGAAAACAAATATCGTCAGCATAGTCTAGGTGTTGAAGGTAGTTGAACAAATTCCATCTTATTATACCTTTGTTCTGGTGTTCTTGAAGCGCACCGCTTAGTACATCATTAATGGTAATTAAAACAGTAAAGGTGACAAAATGCAGCCTTGTCTCACCCCGCTATGCACCTCGAAAGGATCTGATAGCTTACCCTTGTGTAAGACGTGACATTGGGCTCCCTGGTAGGACTCCTTGATGATGGAAATTATTTTATCTGGTATGCCTCGCCTACGTAAAGCCCTGCAGATGTATTTCCGGTCAACGCTGTCAAAGGCCTTCTCGAAATCGGTGAACATGAGATGTAATGGGGACCTCCACTCTGCGGATTACTCAATAATGATTCGAAGGGTGTTGATGTGGTCGCTACATGAGAAGCCCTCACGAAAGCCGACCTGTTCGTCATTCAATGTGCGGTCAACTGTTTGTTTGATCCCGTTCAAGATTATTTTTGTCATCAGTCTGGAGACTGCTGGGAGAAGACAGATCCCACGCCAATTATTGCAATCCTTCAGTAAAATACTCATAGTCGTTTTCACTTCCTGTACAGTACTTGAGCAAACAGAGTCTCCAGTCCATATACAGAAGTATAGGAAATTTTTAATGTTTCCTCACCACTCTTATTTCCAATATACGGAATTACAGGGCAGCGGATCTGGCAACCCGGTAGTACGTACGTTTTTGAAGGCCACATGTATATTTCCTTTAGAAATATACCAACTCCAAAGATAGAGTCTACGTCCGTCTTGTAAAAACTGATACAATTATTATGACTCGACTTTTCCAAACTACTCGTATGTACATACTTACATATGTACTGTATACAGTCTAACAAATCCATACGTACTTGACCGATTTCAGATAATGACATCCGTTCGGATGGATGCTCTACATACTATACATCACACTTTTCATATTACAATCGTTCCCGAATGTCCCGATTTCTTTTTCACAATTCAATGAACCTCACTAGTGAATAGACGAAATTCGGATTCGTATTGTAACCGACCAGCTGTTTTAACCGCGGGCTTTGAACGATGTTCGTACACTAGACCGAAAAATGTAGCACGGACATGGGTCACATGCCAATTTAAATAACACTCCTGTTTTACATTTATTTTACATTAGGCCAGAATACGCGTCCACACATCACTCCACATTCTCATGAATAACGCGAGGTTATGCTTTTCCAAGTGATTTTATTTTCTCATCGCGGGGTTAACACTTTTTTTTTCTAAACAATTCGCTTGACTTTTTGGACCTTTTTCCATTCCATTGGACTTAAGTGCGACCAGCCGCGAAGCGATCATGGATGAATAAGAATTTAATAGTATGTAAGCTACTATTAAATTAAGAACGATGAAGTCGCGTATTGTTTGGGTGGTTTTCTTCCCTTCATATTTTGATTATGGACTGTATTTGATATGGCTCCGAAAATGCAGATATGGAAATAGGGCTTATGGCCACATCCACACAAGTCTTTCGCCGTTGCGAAATAGACGCGTTTCTTGGCGTTATAGAACTATGCAGAACAATCAAGTACATAATGCAAAAAAGATACAAAGTATCTACACTGCATGCAGATACATCGGAACATGGATATGTCTATGACTACCGACTGCGTGAAACCTGTTGTGTTGAAGATATCGACGTAAGTTTTATAAAGATCCCAGTATGTATAGTTATACTGGATGAAATCATTCGAAAAAACACGTCCCACGCTTTCGGTAGGCATAAGACATATCCATGTACCCATGTATCTGGTGGCAGTGTAGATACTCGTCATAAATTCTGCTTTGCTTTGTCCTGTCCGCTTGGGCTCCTTTCTCTCGCGTTCGGTACAGTTTGCAGACTGCAGCCTATCGACATTTCTCTGAGTACGTTTCTGCTAATCGCAATCACGCTTCCCACCATCTTTTCCCAATCGGACGTGTATTGTGTTTGTGTATCTATTGCAAAATCGCTCCCACACTATCCGCCTCATCCCGCCCCTTTCATCAACAGTCCGGCTCCGGCACACACAATCCGTTTCTCCAGTAACGCGTGCGACTCTATGCGATTGTGTCCGGCAAACAGAAAGGGAAACTAACAAAAGTAAACAAAACATTCCAACACACGCACAAAGAGAATGCACAAGAAAAATTTTGGAATTTTTGCAGAGGGGGGGGGGGGGGCATTTGATCTTCTGCAGACCTCTGAATGTACATCATAACATATAACATCCTGCGACGAATATTTCTTTATTTCGGGACTTAAGAGATTCTAACTCGCCTAGTATAAATCCGCCATTTTGTTCTATTTGTTTATTGCACGTGTGGTGGGGGCCCACATTGTGGACCAGTCAGACCTCAAATCGCCGCCATTGCAAATGCACAAACGCAGTCGCTGGATCACACGATTTGGCTCGAATGAACTTCATCCGCTCTCGCTCATCTTCGGGGGGCGGGAACTATGTACACTCTCTCAAATTGCGTCTGCGCATGTCCAAATGTTAGTCGAACTGAGTACTTGCTACCTTTTCTGGGACCCTAGTGATTCAGATATAACAACACGGGCTATTTTATTAAATGAGGAATGGGAATTGGCGAAAATTGAAGGTCATTGAAAGTCCGCCCGTTCACCCCTACACTATGTTATTTCTTGCCGTCCACAACGTCAACCTTTATCGCTATCAAATCAACATCCCAACATGTACACACAGGATCCCCGCAAGCGCGCCGCCCGCGCGGATCTACAAGCAACAGCCATGCACAATGACCACTTCACTCAAACGACATGCACAGCCAGAAAAGAAAATTTTTCAATGGGCTTGTTTCCTCTTCTGACCCCCGAGTAGAAAAACAGACATTTCGTGTGACGGACAAATTTTTAAGATGACCCCCAGCTATAAGACATATCCATGTCAAAACTCAAAGCCCGATACACTCTGGATGAAAAATATTTTGATAAATATGATATAACTGGGGCGCCCGGCAGCTCAATGCGTAGAGGCGTCAGTCTATGTCTGAGTACGGTTGTGACGGGTTTAAGTCCTGTCCACGGCGTTCGTGGCCATAATGGATGTTTGTGTTGTCTTCCCCCTGTGGTGCGGGGCGTAATAATAATCCAAGACATCTCCCGACTTGTCGCAGGTAGGCGGCTAAATGGGGACAGGAGGTGCATACTAGCAACGTGCTTCGCCCGAAAACAGTTTTATACCAACGAAACGACATCATCGAATTACAGTGATAACTTCACGATTTTATGCTGAATTCTTGCGTCAGAGAACGCTGCCGCTTGCAATTGCTAATGAACACGGCAGCGGCATTAAGTGGAGCGCTGGCGTACACTGTCACTACGCTGTGCCAAAATCCCCGATCGAGCTCGGTGGCCGTGATCGTGCGGTCATCGCTCTACGATACTAATCTAGAGCTCGGAGTTCAAATCCCGGCGCAATCAAAAACTGCCTGTGGGTACTAATAGAACTCTCACAGTGGTCCGTGCTTGGGAGTATAATGATGGATAGAGTACGTGAGTACTTTAAAGTTTAGAGGATCGTCGAATGCAGGCTGTAGTTGTACTGCTGTATTTTCACGTAAAATACACTCGAAAGCAGTGGCGGATCTAGAAATCGAGCTCAGAGCCAGACTGTGTTACCTGGAAAGGTAAGGATATGTCAACACTTATTCAAATTTAGGACCTCAAGAGGGAGATATAAGGACTGCTATGCTTACTACAGAATACATGGACTGAAATAGAGTCCGTCCCTTTACCACCACAGACTCATCATCCGACAATCCTAAACATTGAATCAGACGGAACATCCCAATTAAACAATGGAGTTTGCCACCATCAGCTAACTAATGCTGCGTCATCCAGTTCAGTGAAGAAGTGGGATCCAGGATATGTTTTCCTCCTTTTCCTCGTCACCGTAGCTTCAACAGCAGTAATTACATGAGATGCGCAGCCTCATGGCGTGCTCCGCAACTATGGTCCAGTTATGACTTTCATAGCAGCTCTGATGTGTTGCTTTTACGACTACAATAAAATCTGGACTACAGCGGCTTTGTTGAAAGGCATATGTTATCATTTATCCATCCAGAGCTGGGACCTGCTAATGCTAATCGTTTCGAAATAGCGATAGGTGTATAGATGTTCCGATGAATTTTATCAGCATCACTTGTTTTTACTCCGCAAGGAGAGCTCGTCTGCTCTACTGCTACTAGTGAAAACATTGTGATTTAGAATTCAATATAAACGAAGCTCATGGCTCGATCAACGACATCATCCGATTGTTCCGCTAATGGGATTCCATCGCATGATGTTTTCGTCAAGTCACAGATGGCGCTTATTTGCTCAGCGAGGACACACACCATTTAAGCTTTTATGGACTAATCACATTGCCGGCCGAAGCAGTGGCAGCAGTTTTTACGCAAATGTGCATAAGGACCGCAAGTGCTTCTGTCGGCAATATAATCAGCCCATTTCAGGAGGTAGGGTTCTTCGTCCGGATCTTGCGCATTTTCAACAGTAGCTAACTGGATCCAAGTTCAAACATTTGACCAAAATTGCAAGTCGCTAGCTTTATTCTATTGAAAGTTATCGCTTATTTGAAGTATAATTTGTAGCGGAGGTAACGGTTTCTTTGGTCGGATCTTGCTTATTTTCAGTACTAACTAATTAAATCTTACTATCAACATGCGACCAAATTTTCAACTCGCTAGCTTTATCCTGTCGAAAGTTGTCGTAGTTAAAGTAATATTTAAATTGTTGTCATTTGTAGGAGAGGTACGCTTAATTATGCTTATTTTACTAAAATTCAAGCAGCTTCTCATCCGAATTTCGCATACTAAAAATCAGCTTCCCATTTCAATTGGTTCAAGAGTTATAATCAAAAACCCTTAAAAAAGAAGGGTAATGCGGGCTCTTTGTAAGAAAAGTACCGTTATTTTCCAACTATCAATCTCATTTTTACAGGAGAGTACAAAATGATCCTTTCGAGTCATCTGCCAAAGATAGAGCTTGTCACAGTACAGGCAAATTGTACCGAAATTCGGCAAATGTTCAAAAATTGCGAAGCCTCTGTAACTTTGTATACTCATGCAAAAATATATTCTTTTTAAGAATTCGACGAGTCCCGAGCATTACATAGTGTACCCGACTCTATATACAGGTCTAAGGATCCTTGTGCTCCCCACCTTGCGTGTAGTATCGTGTGTTTTAAATTTATTCATTACACTGTGAAGAGTATGCATTAAAAAATTTAAAATCAACTATCATTTTGTGTGATTAATCCTTCTTTTCAATATACACTGGACAGCAAATAAACCGGGCCACCTTGGAACTCTCTCTAATCCAATTTTCTCAAAAAGTATAAAACTTACAACTATCGAAGTTATATCTACAGAAAGTGGCAGGCGAAAATCCAAGAAAGCTGAGCACCTTTTTAACACTCTTCTTATAACTTATAAATGGTGCCTCATAAACATGCTAGCAACTGCATTTCCGAAAAGTGCAATCGCAACGTCAACAAGACATAGAAACGCTAGAGACGTTGACGCGCCCATGCCCCTGGAGGGTCAAGGCAATTAACATCCAACGGTTAAAAGGTTACATCCAAATAACAGCAAAATTATGTATGCAAAATATGTCTATAACATCGAAACTTCTGTAATTGGTGATGATAACTAGCCTAGTATTCAGTTTCAACAAAATCCTTCAATTACTTCAAAAGTTACCGCTACATGATGGCAAAACCGTGCGCAAAATAACTTTATAGTGTAAGAAGCTAACTGGGCAAAACTTGCCTAACTGGTGGGCATTAGTAAAGACTGGGTTCTTATTTAATTTAAGCAAAATGTATCAAACGGTTCAAAAGTTGCAGCTATATAACAGAAAAAAGTTGTAAGTAAAATATCTCTTGGGACTCTTGGAAGCAAAGATGTCTCTAAGTGAAATTAATCTAGTTGATGGAACTTAAAATGAAGCTTCAAATAGGCAAATCTGAATATCGCCCAAAAATCGATATACCCTGCAGCTTTTGCACCTGGTACTAACAACTAATGTTAAGTATCCCACCCCATAACTTAATTTTACATAAACTCTGAAAAGATCCCGAATTAACGCACATAAAAAGTCAGTTTTTCTGGCTTCACTGCGCCAGGTGTTTTTTATACCCTTCACGGATGTGATAGGGTATATTAACTTTGTCATAAAGTTTGCAACGCACAGAAGGAAGCATCTCCGACCATATAAACTATACATATATATTCTTGGTCAGTATGATAAGACGAGTCGATTAAGCTTTGCCCGTCTGTCCGTCTGGTTCTATGCAAACTAGTCCCTGAGTTTTGAAGCTATCGTGCTAAAATTTTGTACACAGTCTTCTTTTTGTTGCACGCTGTAAATATATCGGAACCAATGGAATCGGTACACTACGTCCTATAGCTACCATAGGAACGACCGGTCCAAAAATTCGTCTTAGTGAGAAAATTTTTTTATTTCAAAAGATATCTTATTCAAATTTCTCACAATCAAAAGTATTTTTATTCAAATCACATTCCTGAATTTGGTTGAAATTGGACTATTCTATCATACAGCTGTCATAGGAACGGCCGTTCCAAAAGCCAGTTTTTGTTAGAAGAACTTTTCTGTTTCTGAAGATATTTTTACGGAATTTCATATTATTCAATCTTATTGACTGCCAAATCACGTTCGTAAATTTGGTTAAAATCGGCCCACTATTTCATATACCCCTTATAGGAACAGTGAAATCGGAACAATTTCACAATAATGAACTTAATTTGGTGATACGACAACAGCCGAGCATTTGTCAATTTTACAGCTTCGCATCTTTGGTTTCAAATCATAGACTCAAACCGTTTGACATAAAACACGTGAACGCGCCACGCGAACGTGTCCCAACGTGCGCGCAGCCTTATACTGGGGTTTGATAGGTTTTCTCTCATATTTGGTTTCTAAACACATTTTACAATTATTAATAACTTTGGTGATTTCTTTAATTAAATTAGGGTAATAGGTTATATTTTTAAGGCTATGGTGCGTTTCGACAATTCCACTATGGAGGCTTTCCTTAATATGGTACAATGATATTTGTTTATGAGCTTCTTCTTAAGTCTCAATCTCCTTAATCTCCAGGCGGCCAAGGCCCGACGTCGGGTTGTCGCGCCACGATGATGACTTATCATCATTTTCTAATACGTAATTGAATAAGTAATTGTTGAATTATATTATACTGTGAGTAAGAAAGTTCTGTGTAAATACCAGTTTTTCCTGGTTTGATATATCTTCGAAGAAGATATGTCCAGTATTCTCGATTTCTAGTCATGTCGATGTTTATTATTTTGCGGTTATGAAGGATTTCCATTTCAACATCTACATCAAGGCTGTCCAACCCGCGGCCCGCGGGCCGCATGCGGCCCCAAGCAGCTGTAAATGCGGCCCAGGAAGAGACTGTTGCGAAAAAAAAATCATTTAACTGTTGGGATTAAGCGACAATAGCAAGAAAAAAAAACAGTTGAACCTACGAGTTGCATTGACTGAATATGACTGTGCACGTGCAGTTCTGATTCTGATGAATTTCTATCTCAGTGGATCAATAATATGCATATATGAACATTTGTATAATAATGCGAAACGACGTGCGTTTGGGCACAAACCTAACGAGAGCAGTCGCGTTGTACATTTCGGTATTTTGTGCTCGCCAAGTAATACGAGATTTGAAATTTTGTGTTTCTGTTTATTGTGAGTGAAGAAATCAAAGTGGTTATTGGTACATATGTACATACATCAATTCAATTGTTTTTTGTAACGCAAGTTTTCATGGCGCTAATTAATTATGCTTTCTAGTTAACTCTGGTCTGAATAAGACAGTAAGTTTCCGTGCGGCTGATTAATGATGCTTTCTAATTAATTCCGGTCCGAAATGAACAAATCTGAAATCAATTTTCCCAAATTCGAGGGCTTTCTCGAGAAATTTGCATTTCAACATCCCGTTTCACTGCAAGTAGCGTTCCGTATTACCAAGGTTTTACCGCTCGAACGAATCTGTTATCATTTTCACCTAGGGGTCGAGTCTCTTTGTTGGAGTTCTATAAAACACATCTTCCAAGAGACAAATATCCCTCGCTGCATAGTCATGCGTTGTTCATGTCATCATTGTTGCCCATACACTGTGAACAATTATTTTCAAGATTAAAGCACACTAAGCGTAAAAACAGAACTAGTATTTCGGATGAACTCCTTGAGAACACACTTAGAATTGCTACATCTTCAATCGAACCAGATATTGAAACATTGGTTTCCCGAATTCAATGCCCATCTTCAAATTAATTTTATGATTTATTTATATTTATAAATATTAAAATTACAAAATCAGAACATATAAAATAAAGTCTTTGAAAAAAAAAAACGGTTTCTAATTCTAATTTCATGTTATTTTTTTCTTATATTTTACTCATAAACTATCATAAGATCTAGGTTTTTTTTTTTTTTTTGCGGCCCGGAGCAACTCGTCTTCTGTCAATGTGGCCCCAGGAAGCTAAAAGGTTGGACACCTATGATCTACATCATATGTCAATATAAGTTGTGTTTTAAATTTATTAACAATGGTTTCGAGTATGGGTATATGGTCAAGTTGCTGGTCATCTTGTGAATGTATTGTTGCGTTATCTGAAATGGCTTCTACCGAATGATTTGTCACTATGTTTTTCAGTATGATCGTTTTCAGGAATCCTACTCAAAAAGTCCGCAACTTTATTTTGTTTACCTTCTAAGTATTCAATATCAGATTGGTATTCTTGCAGTTTAAGTATCCAACGTTGATTTCGTTGGTTAAACTCCTTACCAGCATATTTTTTATTAGGATATTTAATTGGTAGATTGTCGGTTACGATTTTAAATCGGTTAACCCAGAGATAGGGTCTGAAATAGCCTACAGCCCAGACAATGGCGAGGAATTCTTTATCAGTGACAGTGTATTTTTGTTCATGTTCATTCAGGGATCTAGAAGCGTAACATACGGGTTGGTCGGCTTGTGTTAACACTGCACTTATCACATAGTTGCTTGCATCCGTATATGAACGGTTTCTTGAAATCTGGAAACTCTTGGATAGGGTGTTTAATTATACTTGTTTTTAAGGTCTCGAATGCCTGAATATATTCAGGTTCATTCAAGTTTATCGTTTTCCCCTTTTTTAAATATTTCAACATAGGCCCAGCTATCTTAGCATAATCCTTAACGAATTTCCCTCCGAGGTTAAAACGTGTCCTAAAAATTCAGTATCCTTCTTCAAAAACGAACACTTGTCAAATTGGATTTTGAGGTTATGTTCTGCTAGTTTTTCGAAAACTGAATTTAGTGATTGAATATGCTCTGAAAGACTTGTCGAGAGCACAAGTATGTCGCCCAAATAAACGACGCATATTTTATTTATGTAATCGCGGAGAATATTATTCTTGAGGCGTTGAAAAGTTACCGGGGCGTTTTTTAACCCAAAAGGCATTCTCAAATATTCATACAATCCGCAAGGAGTCACAAAAGCTGTCTTCGAAATACCACTGGGATGGACTTTGATTTGGTGGTACCCTTTTGCCAGATTCTATAAGCGTAAAGTACTGGGCTCTTCCAAGCTTATCCAGGATACTCTCTATATTCGGCAAAGGGAATCTATCGTCTATTGTTATATCATTGAGCCTTTGAAGAGAGAGTATATGAGGAAGTGAAAAAGAGCGAGAGAAACGAAGTAATTCGGCACAAGTGAGGAAGTAGGAAGGGGGATGGAAATTTGACATCTCTTTTGCTCTATATGGACCGGGCGGGTGTTCCGCGGCAGAGAGACAGACTGGAATGTTATTGTTCCAACTGGAAAAGTAGGAGAGGGGATGACATCTTGCGTGCTTCCTGTGCTTTTATATAGACTGCGCGGGTGTTGCGCAGTGGAGGGCGTGTGTCTCTCTCTTTACTTTTTACGACTGGAATTGCTTCAAATAGTTTAGTGTTGAGTATATGCGGATTGCTCCTCCATAGGTATTCTCTATGCATTGAGCTTTCTGTAGTCAATGCAAAGACGATATTTCGGTTTCCCCTAATTGTCAAGTTTTTTGGCGACTAAGATACATGGAAATGCATATTTACTGTTTGACTTTCTTATAATTCCGTGATCTTCCATTTGGCGAACTTGTCTTCGAATCTCCTCTTCCTGTGGAGGGGGAAGTCTATAAAGTTTACCATGGATGGCTTGATCGGTGGTGGTTTTAATTTCATGGCAAATTGAATTCGTATTAGTTAATTCGTCGCCCTCTTTATAGATTAAATTTTTTAACTTATTTACAATAGAAGATGCCTTACCTCTCTTTCTTCTTCTGAATTCAAATGGCTTAAATCGATTTCTTTGTCATTAGAGGTAAGTTCAAGACATTCGATATCAATTGGAGCTTTAGGAGAATATATGGGGATTTGACTTCCATTGTTCAATATAATTTTTTTATTATCGAAGTCAATGGTTTTACAAATTTTGCTTAGCAAATCCATACCGAGAAGTATATCGTATGGTCTATTTCCTAGATTACGAGCGTACCAACGAGTAGCTCCTTTACAATCATAATTAAATTCTGCGGGTATATTAGTAATCACACGGTCAACTATTTCTACAGTAGTATGATTTATCGTCTGAAGATGTAATTTAACTTTTTCGAATATTTTGAATTTAGTGCAATTTACACTTGAGGAATTAATGATGCTCATGGTCGAGCCAGTGTCGATTAGACATTTATACATTTGGTTGTCTATTGTTACGTTGACAAATATGTGTGAACTTCTTCATTGCTCGAAGATTCAGTATTTATTTGGCCAATTTCCATTGGTTCAGGTTTTGATTGGAAGTTCCTGGGTTGACCAGATGGATTGGGAAAATAACTGTTTACCCTATGTTGGCTAGAATTTCGAACATTACTCTTAAGTTGTCCGGAATTATTATTATTAGTGTTAGAGTTGTTGAATTGGGGAGAATTTTGGCGGAAGTTAGGTCGATTATGAATGTCAGCAGGAGGGAAATTCGAGTTTCGACTAATACTATTCAAGAAGTTTATTTATTTTTGAAGAGATACCTTTGTAGCTAGTGCAGGGACGAAAATGTTGGATCAAGAGGGTTTTAGCTTCATTCCAATCAGCGGGTTTGTTGTTCAAAAGGAACTCTTTCGCTGGTCCAATAATTTTTGCGTTACGGATCACTTCCCAGAGATGAATCCTTAAAGGCGCGTCAACATCTCCCATTTGAATGTCGACAACTGATAAAAACTGGGTAAGTTCCTGACTTTTGCCATCGAACTCCTTTATACGTTGCACCTCCTTCAAAAAGCGAAATCCGATACTGGCTGGCGGATTAGAAGGTCTGACTAACCCTTCAAGGGCGTTGATGAGCCTTTCGACAATATCGAGATCCATTCTAGCTTAATTAAATATCTGTTGAGAAGATAACTCTACAATTTGGTTAAGGAAATGCAGTAAATGCGATTAATTCAATTAATCCACTAATTTTATAGCACGTGTTGTTCACAGTTATACTCCGGTAAATTTAAAAGCTGATAATCTTACTGATTTGCAGTAGTTATCACCCGAAACGAACGCTCGAAATTCGATATGTGATAATCTTACTGATTTATAGTAGTTATCAGATAGTTGTAGATTCGTTTCTTAAATTTCTTCAATTTGAAGAAATCTGCACGACTGCGCCACTAAAATAAAATGCTTCTTTATATTTTTACATTATCAATACATTTTATTAATAAAGACCACTTCATATTCACAGGTGCCAGGTTACAAAGCCACTGCTATTGCACTTACTGTTTTATCATTCAACACTAAAACTAGTTTCTTGGGGCGACCGGTAGCGCAGTGTGTTGAGGCATCAGTCTCATGTTTGACTACCGGCGTTTCGGGTTCGAATCCCGTCCACGACGACGTTCGTGGCCATGGATGTGCAGGAGGTGTATGCCGGCAACTGCATTCTCCGAAACCAGATTATGCCAACGAAACGTCAACCGGGCCACATGGAACAGTTGACGCGCTATGCCCCACAAGGGGTTAGGGCAATTGAGTAGTAAAACTAGTTTCTTGCTACCTGTATGTGCAATAGAAGTAGTAAGAGTGATGAGATATGTAACCTGTACATTTGCCAGAGAGATGCAAACAGCTTTTCGTGGGCCGCAGTTGGCATGCGATCTCATTGATAATGCTTCCAATACGAAATGGGTTGATCATAACACGAGCTCTTTGTTATGAGATTTCAGATACTTTCTCAATGTTTATTATGTATCTAATCATAAGCCACTTTAGCTATTCATTTAATATGCACCTTGTCCTAACCCACATTTCGTTAACCAGCTTTTATATACGAAACTTCATCAATAGAATTTTACAAATTTTCGTGGTAGTATCAACCAATTTCTTACTGGATTAGGGGATAGTATTATAAATTGCCATCTGTTGGCATGCGACGTTCACTCCGATTTTAGAGGCCCCGCCAGGCACAATGGACGTGGATATAAGACCCCCATAGACAATGCAATATATCGTTAGAAGTCAACGCTATTCATCGTCGGATTAATGTAACGATGGATCGCCACAAAATATTTCGCGGCTAAAATTATATGGAACCGTAGAAACAAGATCTGACGATTACAATATCGTCAGATAGGTGTCGACTGATCGCAAGGTATATGGGGGCTTTAGTTTTCACTTTTTGCACATCCATTGTGTACGGATTAGTGAACACAACACATACGCAAGTGAGAAACTATGGGCAACCTTTGCTTAATTTATACTGAGTCCCAACTCTGTCTATTTTTCCTCTATGATACTACATCACATACCAAAACCAAATCACACTCATGTCAAATGCTAAAATCTTTTCTTGAATAATTCCGTGCTGTACTGTACCAAAAACACTCGAAGATTTTCTCACCGGTTTTTGATGTATCAGTCTTTTAATAAGTCGGCTTTTAACCTGGTTTTTTTTAACCATGAGCCGGTTAGTTTTCAACAAGTCGGTTTTCGAGTACTCAAGTACTCGGTGGGTTTGGTAGATCGTTTTTTTATTGAGTCGGCTTTTAACTCGTCGGATTCAGTCGGTTTTTAACAAGTCGGTTTTCAGCACTTGAGTACTCGGCCGGTTGACCGCTAGGAAACCGGTTTTCATAAAAACCAATTCCAATAGTTGGCGCTAAAATTTCTACCCTTACCTTTGGGTGAGAAAGCACCAATTGCCTATCGGTTTCGCTACTATGTGGGTGGCCTCCCGAACTAACATTTATGTGCGGACAGGGCGAGGGCACTACTCAAAAATTTTGCGCGATATTGTTTCGAAACAGATTCAAGCAGTCCCGCAACAATGCGGCGCAACAAAATATCTCGTACCAGGGCTTCGAAACACATTTTGGTTGCTCGGGTACCAATACAAAACCGTGTATTCCTTTCCTGTACAATCTGATTAGGCGAGCACGTAAAGATGCAGGGCCGATATGCGTCTTGTACGGATATTCAGACATAAATTAGCGGTGCCGCAACTTAAAAAAACGCATGTGGGCATTGGGTCTTATGATACTCAAATCTGTCAATCTATCTATCCAAACAAAGTAATTGTGCGGTAGTTTCTCAATAGAAGCAAAGGGCGACACCCGCAGCCCAACTTCTTGTTGGTTTCGCTTGAATGAACTGAAGGCACACAATTCCTTTTGGGACCTACTACATACATAGTACACAGAGCTGCCTTATGAATTTATAAAGCGCGGTTTCACAAGCGGTTTGAGCAGCGGCGCATCGCTGTCTATGTATAAAGGCAAATCGCGCCTTCTAAATGCAGCCATACAGCGATGTGCCGCTGCTCAAACCGCGTGTATAATCGCTCTATATGTATAAACACAGACGAAAAGTGCGTTCACAAGTATGTGATATGTTTTAAAATATCAACATGCAGCTATGATAACAATTCATTCATGAATGCCAAAAGAGTAGTGGATAGACGCGACCAAATGTCGTTGTTGCAGAAATCGTCCCATTATCAACAAACATCAAATCATAGGACGGTATAAGATTCATATTCGTACGTTAACATAGCCCGTTTGTCCACATATAGTTATAGTACATATACTATACGAGTGAATAAATGGCCTATGTAAAATATGTCAACGAGGAGTTCCACTCTGATGAATCTCAACGTGAATGTATTCCATGAAACAATTAGTTTGACTGAATGACAGCAGGCAGGCAGTTTGAAAAATGTGAATGGATGGATGGTACGTACATTTATATATTAATTACTAACGATTTCCGAATTTCAGAAATGAAGAACTCACGTTTAAAATAATAATATCTTTATTTCAAGACGGATTTTAAATACAGATGTTTTCCTTAACAGCGAAATGCAACCGGCAAACACGATGGTTAGAGTTCAACTAGTTACTTAAAATTAATATTCTTACAGAACTAGCTGATTTTGCTCTACTGCAAGAATCAGATATTGTATCTTAATATGCCACCAAGAAAAAGCCAGATAAGCAAGTTAACAAGAACGAACTATTGTTTATGAGAAAAATGCAATAAGTTTATAATGGATCTAATTTAGTTTAAGAGAAATCTCGTCCTCGTGATTTTTGTCCATATTAATGGTTAGATTCGAATTTTAACAGATTTATTTCTTCTAAATTACTTTCTTCTTGGTAGCTTACATTTCTAATCACATCAGGATATATATTGTAATATTATTTTCGATGTATCTTATTCTATTTTTGAACATTTGATTATTTATAGTAATTTTACAATTTATGAATTTTATGAGATTATGTTGATTTAATGTGATGTCTTCATCGTTACAATTGTGTATAATTTTGGTTGGTTTTAGGTTTTTGGTAATAATATTTTCGGTTATTTATTCAATCGATTCTGTGAATTTTTTTATCATTATACAGTTTTCTGGGTTGGACAACAATTAAAAACATTTTGTCTCTTATTGGAATCAGTTTTGTTCTTATGTTTTCATTTAGGTTTTTGGGAATTTCAGATTTGTAAAAAGGAACTTTGGGTGGATTTCGATCATATTTTGCGAGATTACAAATGGTACATTTATTAATTAGGAAAGTAATTTCATCCTTTAATCTCGGGTAATAATACTTTTTTCGAATATTAGAGTACACTTCTTCTATTCCCCTATGATTAGCTTTCAAATGTTCTCTAAGGATTTCTTCACGAAGTGTTGATTTTTCATCGCAATCGAACAATAGGTATGGAACTTTGACTACTTTGATTGGGTTATGAGGGGATTTCCATTTTAGGTACTGATTTTGAAATTCAATGAACATTGTTTCGTCTGGAATGTATACAGCTAGTATGCCTTTACTCGGAATATGGTTATTTAGAATATATGAGAAGAATTTTGAGTCAGGATTTGAGGATATAAAGATTTTTCTGATACGGTTAAAATGTTTTTCAGTCTTAGCTTCGCTAGTTCTACCTTGTTTTATGATCATTTGGTTTTTGAAAAGATTTAGAGGTTTTTCACTGATTTCAATATAGTGAGAGTTATCCTCATCCGCACTATGACAGGTTGCCTGTACTGAATCAGATTCTTCAAAATTATTGACATTGATAATAGGTCTAGAAAGATGATCGGCTACAACATTATCTCTCCCTTGAATGTATTCGATGTCATAATTGAATTCTTCTAATTGGATTTTCCATCTCTGCAATTTGAGGTTAGGTTCTTTCAGATTTGCAATCCAAGTCAATGGTTTATGGTCAGTTCTGATTGTAAATTTGTACCCATAAATATAAGGTCTGAAATATTTTAGAGACCAAATTATAGCCAGTAATTCTTTTTCAATTGTAGAAAGCTTGATCTCGTGTTCGTTAAGCGTTCTACTCGCATAGCAAATGGGATGTCCTTCTTGAGATAATACGGCACCAATGGCGTAATTTGAAGCGTCCGCTGTTACCGTAAATTTTTTATTAAAGTCGGGGTATTTAAGGACAGGATCTGACATGATTAGCACTTTCAGTTTTTCAAAACTTTCCTGATACTCATGGTTTTTTATATCAATTTTAGCACCCTTTTTCAACATTAATGTCATTGGTTTCGCAATTTTAGAAAAGTCTTTTATAAATTTGCGATAGTACCCTACTAGTCCAAGAAATTGTTTAATTTGTTTAGGTGTTTTGGGAATTAAGCAGTTCTTAATGGCTTCTATCTTTTTTGGATTTGGTTTGATTCCATCTGGTGTTATGATATGTCCTAAAAATTCAGTTTCGCGACGCATAAACTCACTTTTGTCCACTTGAAGTTTTAAATTGGCATCCCTGAGCCGTTTGAAAATTTTCTCAATAGATATTAGATGTTCTGAAAGATTTGTACTGAATATAATTACATCATCCATGTAGACAAAACAGATTTTTCCAATGTAATCTGCAAGTACCCTATTCATTAACCGCTGGAACGTGGCGGGGGCGTTTTTGAGGCCAAATGGCATTCGAACAAATTCGTAATGCCCGAAATTGGTAGAGAAAGCCGTTTTGGGAATATCTTCCTTCATAATCTCAATTTGGTGGAAGCCCTTGGCTAAGTCTAGGGTTGTGAAGTACATTGACCTACCCACTTTTTCTAATATTTCATCCATGTTTGGGATTGGAAATTTGTCATCCACGGTTATTTCGTTTAGTTTTCTATAATCAACGACGATCCTCCATTTCTTTTTTCCGGATGCGTCGAGTTTCTTTGGAACAATCCAAATTGGTGAGGAATAAGGTGAATTACTGCACCGAATTATTCCTTGGGATAGCATTTCACGAATTTGATTTTCGACTTCTACTTTGTGGATTTCAGGGTACCTATATGTTTTTTTATAAATGGGTTCATTGTGTTTTGTTTTGATTTCGTGTTTAATTTCATTAGTGAATGAGAGATCTGTTCCCTCTCTATAAAAGATATCCGAAAATTTATTAACAATGTTCAAGAGTAATGATTTTTCCTCTTGATTCAGATGATTAGTCCGAATTTCTTCTAATATACTTTTAGAAGGAATTCGTTCATGATTAAAACATACGAATTCTTCTTCCTTGTTATACGGATAGTTATAAGTTGCATTTTCTTCGTTTTCGTCGAAGAAAATGGGAAGCACTTCGTTATTCAGTATTAATTGTTTGGATCCCAGATCGATTTTAACGTTATACATCGATAAGATACTATTACCAATTAAACCGTTGAAGAAATTGGAGAATTTTTGTTCTACGAACTCGAATTTGAGACCATCACTCGGTCCGAATTCTTTAAATGGCTTAATTTTTACAACATGGTTAAATTCTAACTCTGAATTCAATCCCAATATACGAAATAGCTTTTTAGAAACTCTTAAATTCGAATGACACAAACCTGGATCAATTAAGCTGACAGTTGCACCTGTATCAATTAAAAATCGGAAGGGTTTTCCGTACGAATCTATTCTAATATAGGGGCATTTGAATTGTTGTCCGAGGCTCGTATAGGAAAATTTTTATTTGTTTGCACAATTTGTTGAGAGTTATCTACTACATCCATGGGCTGTGGTTGCCCAAATTTATTAATACGAGATTGCATGGAATTGTTATTAAAATTATTGTTACGTTGGTTAAACGGTCTGTTTGTTTGTTGAGATTTTTTGAAGAATTCACTTTGTCGATTGAATTGATTACTTTGAAAATTATGGTTTTGTTGAAAATTTTGATTAGGGTGAAAATAATCATTTTGTTGAAAATTCTGATTAGGATGAAAATTACGATTTTGTTGAAAATTTTGATTACGTTGGGAATTCTGATTTTGAAAAGATTGTCCACGATGATTACGACTCTCATTGTTATTCAAATTATTTCTAGGAATATTAGGATTCCTTCGATCTCTATACTCTAAATAATTGCCTTCAGCTAAAATTGCCAAAGCTTCCTCTAAACTTTGAGGATTTCGGCTGAACAAAACACATCTAACTGGCTCTATCATTTTGTTCTTCAAGACGTCTAACGCAATTCGTTTATTGGTATCAATATCTTGTGAGCGACCTTCCATCTCACTTTTCATATTCACTTTCTGGAGACTATCTTGAATACTGTTATAAAAATCTATAACTGTGCTACGAAAACTAACACTTCTTAACTCGTCTAGTAACTGGAATGAATTTTTCCGTTCACTAAAATTTGATATTAGAACAGCCCTGATTTCCGTCCAAGTATAGGCGTTACTATTAATATTAAGAATAATTTGCGCCTTACCAATAATTTTGGTTTTTATGATGTTAGCAATTACCCGCTGGGATGGTACATCAAACTGGATTAATGTTGGAATCAATGCGTCGACAGCATCCAAAAAGGTTTTCAGTCCATCTGTTGAGCCATCAAATGTTGGTAACTTGTTGGAATATGTAACAGGATCAAAAATAAGGCTTCTCAATGCGGGGGGTTGTTCTCCATTTGCTTGTGGTTGTTGTTGTTGCATTTGTCCAAGCACTGCTGGTCGAATCATCTTTTCGGTTCGGAATCTTCCTTTTTAGGATCTTTCTTCTTGGCACTTTCACTTTTTGTTAAAATTTAACGATTAATCGGTTAAATACTTTTAACGATTATTTACGCGAAAAGTGTACGTTGAGACACAGATCCTACCGACTGCGCCACTAACAATTTCCGAATTTCAGAAATGAAGAACTCACGTTTAAAATAATAATATCTTTATTTCAAGACGGATTTTAAATACAGATGTTTTCCTTAACAGCGAAATGCAACCGGCAAACACGATGGTTAGAGTTCAACTAGTTACTTAAAATTAATATTCTTACAGAACTAGCTGATTTTGCTCTACTGCAAGAATCAGATATTGTATCTTAATATGCCACCAAGAAAAAGCCAGATAAGCAAGTTAACAAGAACGAACTATTGTTTATGAGAAAAATGCAATAAGTTTATAATGGATCTAATTTAGTGTATGCTGATGCTGACGATGTATGAAATAAGTGAAGTATATGTTCGCGGTTGGAGATTTTATTTGTGATTTATGATTAAGATAAGAAATCAAGTAAGTGATTTTGTCGGAGTCAGAAAATGCTGCGATTATCATAATCGAATAATTTGCTGACGTAACTAATTATTGGTAACGAATGTGTCGTTTGTCCGATGACGTCATCATATTGCTTACTATTTGCCCTAAACCCTAGTGGGGCAAAAAGTGCCAACTACTAAGAGGCTTAGTTGGCGTTTTGTTAGCGTGGAATGTGTATAAATTGCAATTTGCTTTAAACACCAGTGGATTATACATTCATCATACATATACCTATACAGGGTGTCCGGAAATTGGCGTATAAACGCAGCACCAAGTGATTCCCGGTGCAATTTCCTGCGCAAAAACCTTTAGCTACCACAGGCATTTAATTTTTTTTTTAAATTGGCTACCTCACTTTACTTAAAACACAATATCTGGAAAGCTACGCTAACTAGAAAACTCAAATAAAAAATTAGTAACAACCAAAAAATTAAATTAACCTTTTTTATTAAAAATTTCGTATTGAATAAGGTTCTTTATTTTCCAATGCGGGTATTAAAAATTAATTATTTTGAATGGGAAATGAAAACAGTTTACATAATTGTTTATGTTTCTTGTTTTATTTTCGTTTATAAATAAGTATCCGAAATGACTTTCCATTCTTAGACTAAGGCCGGTTTTCTCAATTTAATTAAAAAAATTAAGTTAAAATTTAAACTCCAGTTAGTTAAACAGACATTGAACGTACCCATCTTTCAAATTTTACAGGGGAAAACAACAACAACAAATTTTATCTCGAGTTTAAATTTTAACTGAACATTGAGAAAACGGGCCTATATCGTGCTTTCTTTGGAAAACCACGTATAGTTCTACCCAACAATCCTCCTCTATTAATGTTTACAGATACATCGTAAATTTTCTAACACTAAAACGAAAAAAAATTGTCTTTTATTTCTTATTCAAAATAATTCATTCAATAATAAATGCTGATGTAAGTTAGGAAATTAAGTATAATACTTTATGGGAATAAATGAAATTATGAACTGTCTCACTCCTGGAAATTCTTAACCATTTACGTTAAGACGAAATCGGCATGTAAACAATCTTTACCCTTTCATAAATGGTCAATTCAATTACTGCAATTCGTCCGAATTCAAATTTCATCGATACTCAGTGAGTGAAAAATGATACTGAAAAAAACCCCGTACATACACATTAAATCGGCATTGGTGTGCTAACTGCAACTGAAGAGATGTACTATTATTAACCTATTTTGATGTGATGTTACAATATTATTTTCATTTCACTAGCATAGAAAGAAATGCCACTTTCCTGTAAATTTTCACATTTCTATAAGACCAAGGTTAGTTTTCACTTAAATTGTATTGCGTAGAAGCATTAGTCTGGCATTACACTTTGCGTTTTTCTGCAGGAAGAGCAATCCCGCAAAAAAAACGCATTGTCGTACAAGAAGAGGACCCTATAATTACACATTGCATTGCGTTTTTCTGCGGGAGAAGCTTGTGACAGAAATAAATATATCCCAGTGAGGATATTGATGGTTTTATTTTTGTGGCAATATAGTAGGTAAAAGTCGGGAGGCCGATACAATTTCAGCCAGTCCTCAATGGATGCACTGCATGAATTTCGTCGCTGGGTGCATGAGTTTTTAGTTTGTCGTTGAACCAAAAAACGGAAGATGTAATGCTTTTCATATATCACCGTGTGTTCATCTTCTCACTGCGTTTTTCTGCGGGAGAAGTCTTCCCGCTGTCGTTCGACTTGCTGCTGCAAAACGATTCCTGCAAACTGCAGCATTGTCGTTACGCATCAGTGTAAAGCGTTCCATTTAAATGTTCACGTTCCCCTTCTTGGACGACAATGCGTTTTTTTTTCGGGATTGCTCTTCCTGCAGAAAAACGCAAAGTGTAATGCCAGACTTAATGAGAAGCCCGACCAAGGGTATCGTTCCATCTTTGGGAAGAAAATGCGCTATGTGGTCTCCTCATATTTCATATAAATTAGTTATGCCTTTGTTTATATAACGCATATGTAGTGCAGACGTACCCTTTTTCTTACTCTTTCTAAAGTAAGAAGGATACATCGAGTCGCGAGTAGTTTAAGTTGACTTGGGTCAGTCTTGTTTCCAAGTCAGTGTTGTGTGGTGTAATCAAATTGTTAACTAAAAAAAAAAAAACTAAAAGATATAGTGAATTGTGGTTCGAGTAGATTGAGAATTTGGTAAGTAGTCTTACTGAGTGCTAGGTGACAATTAGAATAGATAGTATGAGCCTATTGCATGGAGTTTTAAATTGACTAACTACTCGTTATTTACAAAGTTATGTGAATTTCATTAAATTGTGCTCGTGAGAATGCTCCCCAGAGGGTGTGATCGCGTTTTTATTTTTGTCATGGCATGCCGATATGTCATCTCCTGAGGAAGTGCAGTTAATCATATACTGGCAAGAATTGCCGTTTAATGTGTTTGACTGATTGGTGGTGGTTCGTCAAGTCGTCTCGTGAGAATGTGTCCTTGACGACGAGCCAGGCAGTGTGATTGGCGGGATCCCAGATCATTTTGCAAGAGCCGGGCCCGTAGCGATTTACCGGTTAGGCTGGGCGAGTCAATGGTTTGATTGGCGGGATCCCAGATCGCTGCATGAGGCCGAGCCTTGAGTGATTTACCGGTTAGGCTGGGTGAAGTCAGTCATGAAGTTAGGTTAGGTTAGGTTAGATGGGCTGCTTCAACCAAACAATAATCAAAGCACACTTAGACCCCACTGGGCCCGTTGTGATACCCCTTAGTACAGCAACCCGAGCCTACCTCAGTCATTACACCAGCCAGAGCTGACAATGAAGCGATGAAGCCGATCGACGTTAACATCCTTTAATTCATCCAACTCAGTAAAGAAGTAGGACCCAAGGATATCCTTCCTGCGCCTCGCCAGGGAAGGACAAGCACACATAAGGTGGAAAGGACTCTCCTCCTCCTCCTCGTCCCCACAGCTCCTGCAGTAATCATTGTGTGGAAGCCGAAGTCTCCTAGCATGCTCCCCAATAAGACAGTGCCCAGTGATAAGCCCCACCACGTTTCTCAAATGGTTTTTGCTCAACAGCAATAGCCTGCGAGAGCGGCCGGGGTTCATTTTCGGCCATATTTGCCTAGTTGCATGACACGTACTGCCATTACACCATCTGTTGTTAGCGTTATCGTATGCCAACGCCTTATTGACCAGTTTGCAGGCTGCTAAAGGCATCCCAGTGCTACGAAAGCATTCTCTTGTCATATTGGTAGTTCCAGCACGGGCCAGTTCATCAGCTTTGCAGTTACCAGAAAAACCACTATGACCTGGTAACCAGCACAGGGTAATGTTGAAAAATCTCGCCATCTCACTGAGAGAGCTGCGACAATTTAACACTGTCTTTGACATGACATGACATTCATGAAGTTAGTAATTTTAAATACGTAACTACGAGAATTGTTAAATATATCAATAAATCCAAGCTCATTGGTTATTTTTAATATATTTGCAGGCTCGCTCCACCAACGGTACACACCCGATCCAGCCTTTTGACTACGTATCGTAAATACATATATGCTGATATATGCCTTTATTTAGTTTAATATAATATAAATAATATATACATACATATATTGTAAAATAAATGGGCATCATCGAAAAAGAAAAAAATCTTGTTTTTTCCTGGCCATATTTTATTATGGTCTTGAAGTGGAAGGGGGTGTGCGACAAATTAAGATCTCATATTTTTCCTCATGTCTTGAAATTTGAAGAAAATTGGAAAAATGGAATGTACTCGATGGTACTTTTCTCACTATACCCCACTTGCCTATACCGGACGATAAATTTTTCGACCTTCGACCCCTCTATGAGAACTAGGGCGAACTGGGGCGACCGGTAGCGTAGTGTGTTGAGGCATCAGTCTCATGTTTAACTACCGGCGTTTCGGGTTCGAATCCCGTCCACGACGACGTTCGTGGCCATGGGTGTGCAGGAGGTGTATGCTGGCAACTGCATTCTCCCAAAACAGATTATGCCAACGAAACGTCAACTGAGCCACATGGAACAGTTGACGCGCTATGCCCCACAAGGGGTTAGGGCAATTGAGTAGTAGTAGATAGGAGGAGGAGGGTCGTCGGCACATGTTTGTGCGATAATGAGAGTTGTGATCCCTTAAGCGCGGAGCGAGCGGAGCCCACACACGAAACTATTGATTCACAATAGTTTCTTGTGTATGCATTTGCTTGCATGATTTTGTTGAATAATTACAGTCTCTTTTGCGAAAAATTATAGTGCGAAGTAGTCTCTTTTGGGATCACAACACTCGGTATAGCAGCAAAAATATGAACGCTTGCTTCGTATAGGCTCCGATCGCTCCGCGCTTGAGGCTTCACATCCCTCAGTAACGCAAAATTATGAATGCTCACTTTGCTTGATCGGCGTGCTACGGCGGCAATTCAGTTTGGAATTTGTTTGTTAGACACATTCCGCTAGATGGCAGGACACACAATGTAGAGTCGGTAAAGTCTTCTTATTGTTGCGAAGCAGGAATGTTCCAAAAATATTGAACAAAATAAAACATTTCTGTTTCGCGAATATTAGGGGAAATCTCTCTATTGCATTTAGAGAGAATTCTTAAAATTCGTTAATTGCGGCATTTCTAATTTAGGTAGTCCATTTCCGCTTTAGGTGGTAAGGACCTAGAACCCACGCGGGGTCCTTACCACCTAAAGCGGAAATGAACTACCTAAATTAGAAATGCCGCAATTAACGAATTTTAAGAATTCTCTCTAAATGCAATAGAGAGAATTTTCCTAATATTTGCGAAATAGGAATGTTCCAAAATTTATAACAGTTAAACAATTTGTCTGATTTTTACTACAATAAATAAATTTTATATTTTAGAGCAACGTATTGGCTGCGATTATCTTTTTACTTAAGTTTTCAAGCTAGAGTAGTTTTCCAGATATTGTGTTTTTAGTAATGTGAGGTAGTCAACTTCAAGGAAGTGTACTATAAATGTATTAGTAGCTAAAGTCTCAAGAATTTGAAAAAATGTTCCTGAATATTTTTTACTGAAAATTGCCTAAGGAATTGTAACAAAGGATGTTTTGTATGTAGTAGTTGGGTACGACAGAGGACGAAGGTCGAAGGTTTGGTCGTGCAGACCGTCCCGAACACCTAAGTGTCAAAACCTCTTCAGCAGTGACCAGAGGCGACGCTTGCTGGATAGGTAGCTCGGCTATCGGTAATGTGGGTGGGCTATTCGGAGGTCACTAGCTGCCTCTTTCATCGTTACAATCTATGACTCTCACGCGTCGGTCGAGTGGCGAAACAAAACAGGGAGTCCGCAAACCTTGGGCTAGACTGCACACTATGCCGAGCCCCTTGGCGAAAGGATTAAAAGTTACTTGTGCTGAAAGCAAAGACTGGAGGGTCTTGGGCAAATCAGCAACAAAATATTCAAGTTAATATAAGACATCGTAGTCCGGATGGCGCAACGGTTAGCACGTTCGCCTTCAACGCACTGGGCCCCGGTTCGATTCCGGGGATTTACGTGTCGGACTATGAGCCCACTCAGCTGTTAAATGAGTACCCATTATGGGGTAAATAACTCGGTTGAGCGTGTTGCTGATCACATACCTCTGCACAAAAAACCGTCACGATCTAGAAAATGAGATGATGCTAACTCATCTCGAGGCCGTGGTTCAGATTGGACTGTTGCGCCAGTTATTTATTTAATATAAGACATCATCATTGTCCTGTTTATCGATTATTCCATATTTTTCTGTCTATTTTTCTTTTCTTTTCTTTGCCTGTATGTATATTTGTTAGGATTATAATTGCGTTTTTTGACATGTATATGTCTTATAGCTGGGGGTCATCTTAAAAACAAGCCCATTGAAAAATTTTCTTTTCTGGCTGTGCATGTCGTTTGAGTGAAGTGGTCATTGTGCATGGCTGTTGCTTGTAGATCCGCGCGGGCGGCGCGCTTGCGGGGATCCTGTGTGTACATGTTGGGATGTTGATTTGATAGCGATAAAGGTTGACGTTGTGGACGGCAAGAAATAACATAGTGTACGGGTGAACGGGCGGACTTTCAATGACCTTCAATTTTCGCCAATTCCCATTCCTCATTTAATAAAATAGCCCATGTTGTTATATCTGAATCACTAGGGTCCCAGAAAAGGTAGCAAGTAGTCAGTTCGACTAACATTTGGACATGCGCAGACGCAATTTGAGAGAGTGTACATAGTTCCCGCCCCCCGAAGATGAGCGAGAGCGGATGAAGTTCATTCGAGCCAAATCGTGTGATCCAGCGACTGCGTTTGTGCATTTGCAATGGCGGCGATTTGAGGTCTGACTGGTCCACAATGTGGGCCCCCACCACACGTGCAATAAACAAATAGAACAAAATGGCGGATTTATACTAGGCGAGTTAGAATCTCTCAAGTCCCGAAATAAAGAAATATTCGTCGCAGGATGTTATATGTTATGATGTACATTCAGAGGTCTGCAGAAGATCAAATGCCCCCCCCCCCCCCTCTGCAAAAATTCCAAAATTTTTCTTGTCCATTCTCTTTGTGCGTGTGTTGGAATGTTTTGTTTACTTTTGTTAGTTTCCCTTTCTGTTTGCCGGACACAATCGCATAGAGTCGCACGCGTTACTGGAGAAACGGATTGTGTGTGCCGGAGCCGGACTGTTGATGAAAGGGGCGGGATGAGGCGGATAGTGTGGGAGCGATTTTGCAATAGATACACAAACACAATACACGTCCGATTGGGAAAAGATGGTGGGAAGCGTGATTGCGATTAGCAGAAACGTACTCAGAGAAATGTCGATAGGCTGCAGTCTGCAAACTGTACCGAACGGGTAGATGGAACAGGGTGCACGAGAGGAGGTGAATATTGCACACACGCGATGCAAACGAAAACGAAACGATCCCGCGAGAGAAAGGAGCCCAAGCGGACATTACAAAGCAAAGCAGAATTTATGACGAGTATCTACACTGCCACCAGATACATGGGTACATGGATATGTCTTATGCCTACCGAAAGCGTGGGACGTGTTTTTTCGAATGATTTCATCCAGTATAACTATACATACTGGGATCTTTATAAAACTTACGTCGATATCTTCAACACAACAGGTTTCTCGCAGTCGGTAGTCATAGGCATATCCATGTTCCGATGTATCTGCATGCAGTGTAGATACTTTGTATCTTTTTTTTTTGTTTAGAGCAAAGGAGGATAAGCGGCAAAAAAAGGCTATAGAGCAGATTAGTGTATCAAAATGAAAACGGGGTATGTCGTTGCTGGGAGTGCATGCATTTCAAAATGCAGACTACTTAATAGAGTAAAATTCTTGCATTAACCTGCTATCCAGAGCAGCTCAGATCAATTGTTCTGCATAACTGTTGAAAAACGCGCCTAATGATGTAGTCCTACTAACAATAAGGAGAATTAATAAAAGGGTCAACCTCCCTCTTGTACCCATATCTTCTAAGTGTCTCCGCTCTTTAAGCTATAAGGATAACTCCCATTTAACATAAAAAAGATCGAACCTGTATGGTATTTTAGGTTAAGAGCTAGTTAGATAGTTAAGCGCTTAAGAGCTGTTATTTTACTAAAAGAAATCGAATATTACCTTTACAATCTTCTGTTATCTTTAATGTCAACGTGAGGAATTTGACTTCAAAACATTGCAAGTCAGCAAAGAAAAACAAACTGCATGAGGCTTTTGATGCTATATTCGACACGTAAAATGACTGCACTTGTTAAGATAAAATTCTTACGTCTTTACTAAACAACACGAAGTGTCCGCAATTGGGTCTTAGTTCACAACTGCCGCGCTCTTCCCCCCCAAGAACTTCTCGTCTTTTTTCAATGACACCATTGAACGAAAATTCGTGACAATTTATCAGACGGGATTTTCTCTTTTTCTTTTGTTTCTCTATTTTTTGCCCCGTGTACTCAAAACCTTCCTGCGTCAGAACGACTTTCTATCGTCCAAGTCGCCACGGAACCTTGCTCACTCCCTCTCAAGATTCAACGACATTGCGGACAGATCCATGATTTTGTGGGAGAATAGGCATACGAGTATGTCGTCAGCGTTGTCAAGATGTTGTAAATAAGATGTTAAAGTCCATTGAATTTCTCTGTCTAGTCCGGATAGAGCTGCTGTTGCATGCAGCATCGCTGATCACTATGAGGAATAGGATCGGTAAGAGGATGCACCCCTGCCGAACTCCATTGCGAATCTCAAAGTCCTCCGACTCCTTACCTTTATGCAGAACGCAACATTTTCCACCGTCATAGGTTGCCTTAATAATAGCCACAAGCTTCTCAAGGGTGCCTCTTCTACGGAAGGCCGCCTAAATAGAACCTCGGTTCACACTATCGAAAGCCTTCTCGAAGCGAAGAATCGTACTCAGCGCATTGTTCGCTGATAATTCGGAAAGTGTTCATGTGATCGACACAGGAGAATCCGGATCGAAAGCCAGCCTGCTCTTTATCAATTGTGCTTTCTAAATGAGCCTTTAGAAACCAGGTATATGAAGTCGTTCACGAGCTCGATGTTGAGGTCCCCCACATTGACGCTCGATTGCGCTGGCGTCCTCGTCCTCGATTGCATCATTATTTTACTTTTACCCTCGTTTATACGTAGTCCAACTTCTTTTGCAGTGGTGTCTAGCGTATGCAGAAGTTCTTCTGTGTCAGCCAATCTTCGGGACATGATGTTGATGCTAATTGCTAATTGCTAATTGTGTCGACTTGATGAGTCGCGTCTCACTGTTGTCCATATTCATAGCCCGAATAGCGAATTCCAGTGCTAGGTTGAAGAGCTTCGGTACCAGTCCATCGCCCTGCTTCAGACCAGTGCGTGTTTCAAATAGATCAGTAACTCTATTATGGATCCTGACCTGTGAGACGGAGTTAGGTTAGGTTAGGTTAAAAAGGGTTGCTTAAGAAGCACACTTAGACCGCTATTGGGTCCGTTGTGATACCCCTGGACTCAGCAACTGAGACCAAACTCACTCGTTAAACCAGCCTGAGCTCACAATGAAGCGATGTAGCCGACCAACATTTACCTTTTTCAGGTCATCCAGATCGGTGAAGAAGTAGGAACCAAGGTGGTCTTTCCTAAAACTCGCCAGGGCCGGACAGGTACACAGAAAATGAGACGTACTTTCCTCCTCTTCCTCGTCCCCACAGCTCCTGCAAAAATCATTATATGGAAGACGAAGTCTCCTGGCGTGCTCCCCAATTAGGCAGTGTCCAGTTAGCACTCCTACGACAGTTCTTAGATTGTCTCTGTTTAGCATTAGCAATCCAGAAGAACGTTTGGGATCCAGTTTGGGCCATATCTGTCTAGCCACATGACCTGTACTGCCATTGCTCCATCTGATACAGGCCCTATCATACGCCGCATCTTTGATGGCCAGTTTACACGCAGCCAACGGCATCCTGGTGCAGCGTAACGGCCCGCTGATCCCATTGATCGTACCTGCTCGAGCCAGTTCGTCAGCCTTGCAGTTACCAACATAACCACTATGTCCTGGCACCCAGCACAGAGAAATATTGCAGAGCCTTCCCATCTCTATAAGGGAGTTGCGACAATCCAGTACTGTCTTCGAATTTACCAAGACAGAGCTAAGCGATTTAATCGCCGGTTGGCTATCCGTGTAGATTACAATGTCCCTACCAGATATATCGTTTTGCGACAACCAGGCTAGAGCTTCAGATATTGCTGTAACTTCCGCCTGAAAAACACTACTAAAGTTCGGGAGTCGGAACGACAAGCTAATATCTAACTCTTCCGAGTATATGCCAGCCCCCACTCCTTCGTCAGTCTTAGAACCATCAGTGAAAATCGTAATGGCATCTGATTCCTGAAAAGCAATTACAGGCCAATCATTCCTAGAGGGAATAAGGCCTGTAAAGCCCATTTCGAACAAGTATTTCGGGGGGGTATAGTCCGTCTCCTCGGGAATATCAAGGTTGATCAATATGGCCGAGTGACCTGTGGTTGACGCCGCCCAAAAACCGGTTTCACGGAGGCGAACAGCCGTGATCGCCGCCATCTACTCTGCAAAAATGTCCAAGGGAAGCAGATTCAACAGGGCGTTCAAGGCAGCGGTTGGTGTAGTCCTTAGAGCCCCCGTAATGGCAATGCATGCCAATCTTTGGACCTTCTCCAGCAGGGTTCTATAGGATACAACCCTAAGCACCGTCCACCAGACGACGATCCCATGTAGCAGAATAGGGCGCAAAACCGATAAATAAAGCCAGTACACTACCCTCGGTTGTAAGCCCCATTTCTTACCTATGGCCTTCTTGCACGAGTAAAGTGCAACAGTAGCCTTTTCAACACGTTCCTGAATGTTCAACTTCCAGCAAAGTTTCCTATCCAGTATGAGACCAAGGAACTTGGCTTTATCGGTAAGCACAAGTCTTGTGCTCTCCATCAAAGGTGATTCGAATGAAGGTAGGTTGTGTCTCCTAGTAAAGAGAACAAGTTCCGTTTTAAGCGGATTTACTTTAACCCCAACCTTACTAGCCCAGTTCGTCAGGATAGAGAGGGCGTTCTGCATTACACCACTAAGGACACAGGGAAACTTTCCCGAGATGGCAATAGCAATGTCGTCCGCTTAAGCAGTGACCTTGCATCCCAGCCCTTCCAGTTCTAAAAGGAGTCCGTTGACCGCCAAATTCCAAAGAAGGGGGGAGAGAACACCACCCTGGGGAGTACCCCTGTTCACATGTCTGCGTACAGATGATGTTCCGAGACTAGTGGAGATAACGCGAGATGTAAGCATCATGTGTATTAGTCTACAAAGCGAGTCATCTCCACGAAGACCTGAGAGGGCATCCAAGATAGCTGCAGGTTTCACATTATTGAAGGCACCCTCGATATCAAGGAAGGCCACCATCGTGTATTCCTTGCAGGCAAGAGACTTTTCGATTTGACCCACCAGAGAGTGTAAGGCAGTATCCACGGATCTGCCCTTCCAGTAGGCGTGCTGGGAGGCAGATAGAAGATCCGCTGGGATAGTGCTCCGCAGGTGTATGTCAATCAGACGCTCTAAAACCTTCAGCAGAGTCGACGATAGGCTGATGGGTCTAAGGTCTTTCGGACTCGTGTGTGAGCTTTTACCCGCTTTCGGTATGAAGATCACTTTAACCTCCCGCCATATCCGAGGAATGTGAATTAATTCAAGGCAGGCCTTGAAAATAGATTCAATCCAGGGGTACACCACGTCTATCATATGTTGTACATCCGCTGGAATTATACCATCCGGACCAGCAGACTTGAAAGAGTCAAATCTAGCTATGGCCCATTCGATTTTTTCTTTCGAAAGAAGTGACGCAGAATCGCATGGCATGGTGAGACGGAGTTAGTCATCGTCATCTTTGTCAGTCGCACTAATTTTGCTGGTATCCCATGATGTTGTACAGAGCTCCACGATCGATACTGTCGTATGTCTGCTTGTAGTCGACAAAGATTTGGTATACGTCTACGTTGAATACCCAGCACTTCGGAAGTATCAGTTTGATCGTAAAGAGCTGATCGGTTATGGGGCGACTTGGCCAGAAACCGCCTTGATATTTGCCAGTGATTCGTTCTGCGTACGGTTTTATTCTATTTTCCAGAATTTTCGTTGATATTACATATATAGGACGTACAGACTAGTGATATCCCCTATAATTCTCACACCGCAGTTTATGGTCAACTACCACCGTTCCAGGGAGCGTCCATGAGGAGGACTATGGAAGAGGATTTTTCCCCAATGTTCGTGCCAAGTTTCATACCGGGATCATAAAATACTATTTGTGCCCCTTAACCTCCGGACTGCATAGGCTTGGAAAGAAGGTGCATGCTGAAAACTGCACCAACTGAAGTTTATATGCTATCGAGACGTCAACAAAGTATAGCAACAGATGTGGACGCGACCATGCCCCTAGAGGGTCAAGGCAATTAACAACAACAACCAACAGCAACATTGTATTCCCGTGCATCAACCGTATTCTGTGTATTACCGCTTTTCTATGCAATCAAATTATTTCAATTCAATAACACATCACCATCCAAAGTAATCAATCTAGTCCCGTGTGGTGTATCTTGCTTGTACTACAGTATACATTAGCTTGTGAATTAGGTATCTTATTTGATAAAATATTTTTTTCGCAACTGCATAAGACAATAATAATATGAACAGAGTATTAATGAAAATTAATATACTCGTACATACATTCATTTCACATTTTAAAGAAAATTCTTTCTATGACCCCGTCAAACACGGGCAGATCTTTGAAAAATTCATAAATTCCTATCCAGGCATACTTCACATTGGCCATCATCTTTCAGCTTTTCTTCATTCTAGAGCTCTGTCAGACTTCATCAATGTAAACTTCAGAAGACAATTTTCAATCCGGATCTCTGCATTCTTTACACCCCTATAAACCCACTATTCCCTTTAATACTGTGTGCGGAAAAATCGTCCTTTCGCAACTTCAATCTTCCTTCCTTTGTACCTGATTACTTTGGCAAACAAGAATCATCGCTACAAAAAAAAGCAATTGGTATCTCCTATTGAAAGCTTCTTTGACTGCCTTCCTTTCACTGAGCGTATCTATCGGCACTTGCCGCCAAAGCAGCTCTCAGTCTCACTTCTCATTTACATGCTTCAATATTTTGCCTTGAGTTGATTGATAAGGCTGCTTATTCATAGTGAACATGGGCAAGGAAACACAGCGGAAGAAAAGGTAGCGCCCAATAAGAGCATGACGTAACTTTTTTAAAGAAAAAGACGTAAAGTTTTGTTATTTGTTATCATATTAGGGCAGGTGTGGAGCTGTGGAGACATAAGACTACAGTAGATGACGTTTTCTGTAAATTGGGAAACATGTATTCCTATGTTACTCGTATATTCCCCTCTGTACAACTTTAAACTGAAATTATCTTCTTTCCACCAGAGCCGTCCAAAAATCATGCAACTTACGAATTCTCCTTCGCCAGAGAAAAAAAATGGCAGAGAAAAGTTAGGGAAAATAGTCATCATCGTCCTGTAAAAGACATATCGCCACGTCGCGCCGCCCGCCGCGATATTGTTTGATTGCAACCTGTCGGAACCATATGTGCGTTAAAATTTATGATCAGGAAAATTATGCACACATGTGGCCTCCACTTGAACTCACCGTCATCCATTATAGCTTCAAAACGCCGTAGTGTACATATTACAGTCTCGTACGCGCTCTCCGCTTCGAGAACTTCTGTTGCTCTTTGTGTACATACTTTATTCCTTTCAGGCAAAGTTGTCAGGTCCATTTTTCGTTTTCAACTCATATCAACAGGATCTATGCGGCAAAGTGTGTTCTTCGCCCCTGTTTCTTTTCTTCTTTAGATAGATGTCAGGTTTCAGCAACAGGAGTCGCACGGTTGCCACTGTAGTGATGAGGATAGCGTTGACGATGAAAATGATGCCCATGACGAGTCCCGGTTGTCCTTAAATTCCCGAAGAGTTTCGGGTCATGCACTACTTTAACGAAACCACAAAACTCCATTGAGCATTACAGCGAACTTTAGATTCGTTCCCCGGCGCGGCGCGGCAGACGAAGACGTTATTCCTTTCCGTATCCCTTCGGAATTCAATGTAAAGTGGACAGAAGGAACAAGCATTTCCACAGATAGTTTCAGAGGACCTATTTAAGATAAACACTGCAATGTGCATGTTGCCAATGGTGTATGTTTGTTATCCGAACGCGTTGCCTCGAGTGCCTCTCGTCAGGATATTTTAGTGCATATTTTTAGTTACAAATGTTCCGAATAGTTGAAATATTTTTGCATAAAATGTATGAACACATTTACGACGAAGGACATGTGAAGCACATTGGGATGACCACTTTTTTATTTACTGTGTTGTTTACATGTTAAGTACGTGTGGAAGGATATGTTTTTGGATCAAATGTACAATTCAGTTAGAGATGGTTGTCTGGTAACGAAGTTTTTGTTTTATTTCGAAAATAAGACTAGGGATAAATTAGTCAATTCATTAATCGTCAAAATGCGACGTCTACAATGGGCAGGACATATACAACGCAAGGAAGATGACCGCATGCCTAAGAAAATATTCAATGCAAGACGCGTTGACGGAGCAAAGCTGCGAGGAACACCGAGAGCTCGTTGGAAAGGCTGAGTAGATAAGGCTTCTGGGCGTCCGAAATTGGAAGACGCGGTCATTTGACCGAGATAATTGGAGGACGATGATCCAGGCGGCCAGGGCCTGACATGGAGCTGTTGCGCCATGATGATGATGATGATAAATAAGTATGTTTTTAATATGTAAATCTGGACTGACAATCAGGAGATCATTGTAGCTAGTGCGTGCGTAACTCCTTATTCGTTCTTCGGAGATTATGTTCCCTGAACAAGGTTTCCTTAGGCGGCTATTAAACTGCAAAAGTTCTTTTACAAATATCTTTTATAAAAGAGCTGAATCTGAAAGACATGAATTCCAGTTTCGAAACTGGCTCGCCCGATCTCGTGAAATGCGTGTTCCCAAGGGAGCTGACGTTCGGCCTTTCGCCTGACGGCTATTTCAACATAATACGGCGCGAATACAATACGACCAATCTGCTGCACAGCCCACGGTGCTGCGAGACACCTCTCCATCCCAGTATCTCCTGTACGAACGGCTAAAACCCATTCCCCTCCATAATCGCGCCTTGATGGACGCCGCCAACATGAACCTCTTCTCGTCGAATCGTAAAGAAAAGAATGAACTTGCCAGGTCCGATTGACCTTCTAGCCGTTTCAGGTCTTTTGATGCAAACGAAGAAACGATCGAAGACACAGTTGGACCGAGAGAATCTCCACAACAACTCCCTGCCACAAACGCGTTCAGCATGCGACAGGAGGAATTCGTGAAATGCTCGGACGATGAAGATTTGTCGAAGGTACACCAGGGGCCAAAACGCCTGGCGTTGTAGGACTCCAATATCAACAGATACGCCAAGTTTAGTCCAGGCTACGAGCGAAAAATAGTAAAAAAAACATCGTGTAGTTTTGAAATTTGGCACAATTGTTGCGGACAGTCTCCTGAATATATGCTCAAAAGTCGACAATGATAGGGGGTCCGGTCCGGGGGCAAAACGAAATTTTCTTTTCTGTCCCGCCATAGCGCGTTATAGCATGTCGCTTCTTGGGGAGGCTACTATCAGCTCTGCCAATTTCAGGTTGATTCCTGCAAAAGCCAAACTTCCCTTTTTATAAGGGTGCACGGTCCTTTGACAAATTAATGAGCTACGGCACAATAGATTTCTCTATATTCGCAGCGCCCAACCGGTGGGTCAGTAGCCCGCTTCTCCTATCCTATTTTTTACTACATAACAACTCAAATCTTTATGGAATACGTAATGAACCATATTCTGGTCTGGTAGTGCTTGCTGCTTCCACTGGCAGATCGATGGCAGCACCTGATGAGTAAAGATCTGTCGGTGGTACGAAACCAAAGGCCGCGGTTTCCATTACATTTGAACTCCGATGCGAGCGCGAGGGCAAGTGAACCGTCCTCCAACCATTCCATCCTTATCGCCTCATTTTTTATACCCCATTTCTACCTCCCCTGTTTGTGTTGTCTTCCCCGGGCCTATGAATTTCTATTAATACGAAAAGAACAGGGGCAACGAGCGGCGAAAACCCCGCCCACGTCTCCCGAACTGAACTACAGCAGGCATAGGCCGCTGCTTAGCTCGTTGAGAGACCTTTTTCTTCGTCAGATGGCACGGCCTGACCTTCTAACCGAAAAAAATCCAATAACTCATAATTAAAACCATTAAATAAATAAAAAAAGAGAGATATAAATTGTTATGTCGATGGCTATCGAAGAAACTCAGGTAACTGCAACTAATAAAATTTAAGCACAAAACAAAAACTAAGAAATTTAATTATTGGAAAAAAGAGAAAACCCGTTGTTTTTTTTTTGTTAGAGATAATGTAGAATTTTAACATTAAATACTGTCACTCCATGGGCAATACGATGCACATTTGAATTTATGTGCACTACTGTTAAAGTTGTTGTTGCTGCCGTTGTACACACATTATTGACACTTAGTGAAATCATACAGGTTGCTATTAGACGTTACATTAATCCGTAACACGACAATCAAAGTTTTTATTGTACGAGAGAACTCTCTTTAAGCATCCCTCAAACCAACGCGAATAAATAGCAGCGGATTATTTGCTGCGAATTCGCAATTATGTTCACACCAACGCGATTTATTCGGTAGTGAAATTCAAGCAAAACTACAATGAAATCCTAATCAGTAACCAAAGTGACGCAAATGTTTCATGGAAAAATCAAAATCGCTGCAAATTCGTAACAGCCGCGAAGTCGCGTCGCATCGATGTTAATGGCTGCGATCCTATTTTGGACCGTGTCGGAACCGCGTCGTCACGGTTTCATAGATACTTAGCGAAAACGGTACGATTTCAGATACCGACACCAGAATCTTTTTGAAGGGCAAAAGTATCACGAATTTTATCCGATCCGATTACCCCTTCAACGATTCCTAGAGTTTTGACAGTTCGCTCTTGACAAGTTCTGTCACTCTATTTGTAAATAACTGTTTGTTGTCCTCAAAGTGCGTATAGTGACCGCAAAGTCTGTCCTCGCTCGTAATTTTATTTGAAAATTGTGTTTGAAAGTGGAAATATCCCTTATTAAGTGGCGTATGTTTGTGTGAAATATATTCATGGCGGCAAGGGAATCGTGTCGTTCCCCGGAAAAATCACGTATCGGAGAAGGGACAATGGATAAGTAGCGGATTTACGATACTTTTAGGAACGCACCCATTAACTTCATAAGATGCAAACAAATGTAAACAAATTTACGATTCCTCCGCGAATAAATCGCATTGGTTTGAGGGATGCTTTATTCCTATTTCGGAACACGATCCGGCGCCGCGAAAAATGAATTTTTTCCTTTTATCGGATCGAATTTCCCTATATGTCGGTCCAAGATGACATTTGCAGCAGCACGGCGTCGATGTGGTTATCAAAGCGGGTGAAATTATTTTCCTTCTCCGAGGCAATCGCACCGATGTTCTTATGGTATTCGAACCCAGTCGTCACAGAGCAGAGCTGGTTTGCACGGTAGATGAAAATGAACTTCACCAAGTAGATCCCGGCGCGGGAGGACGAAAAAAATTTCAATTTACAATCCTGTCGCGGTAATAATTGCACCGATGTGGCTCGGGTGGTGGATAAAACGGCCATCAAACGAAAATCATCCGTCCCTGGGCGGTAAAAAAAATAGCACGTCCCGGCGATGACGTTGTCAACGTGACGACTATTGCGGGAGATAGTGGACGATCTACTGTCGATGTGCCGGCGTTAATGGATAAAAGTCGGTCACTCTCTCGACCAGTCGCGACCCCCGATGCAGCATAAGCATCGGCTAAAATCTTCTCACGAATGAATGAAACGGAATTCTCCGTTCGCATAGAACTTGACATGGGTGTTGAACTGACGAGTGAGCAGGTATCGCTAAGTCCGCCTGTCGTTTCTATCACTAGGCTAGGTCAATGACATCCGATCAAGCCACATATTTTTCCAGGACACATAAGTGTTCCATCAGAATATACCATTTACAGATGTCAACGGCCCGCGGTGATTGACAGGATTGTCATTCGTGAAAATTCCTGATGGAGAGTTCGAATTGTCATGTGACAAATATTTTAAGAAAAACATTTGACAATTGACAATCCGAATAAGCCATTAGCATTCATTACAACACAGCCTGGCATAGCCGTGCCTTCTGGTGAAGAAAAAGGCCCCTCAACGAGCTAAACAGCGCCCTATGCTTTCTGCAGCTCAGTTCGGGAGACGTAGGGGGTTTTTGCCGCTTGTTGTCCCTGTCCTTACGCATTAATAAAAATGCATAGGCCTGGGGATTTAAAAAATGGGACGATAAGGATGGAATGGTTGGCGGACGGCTCAGATGCGCTCGCGCTCGTATCGGGTCCAGGTGTAATGAAGTGAGACACTTGGCCTCTGGCTTCGTACCCTACCTTTCTGACGACCTGGAGTGATGTGCGGTCGAGTTTCGCGTTATAATGAGCCGCGGTTTTACTCTAACCGAAATTTTTCACTATTTCTCGAGGCATAAATTCTACGGGATGAGATCTCAAGCTGTACATCGCAGCATCAGTCTTATAAAATACATGCGCTCAAGGTTCATTTAAACCTACTTGCGTAATAATTCAAGCTTTTCGTCGTTGATTACATCAGCTCCGGGCTCTTCGAGCGTAAGTGACAAGTGCCACCATCCACTGTCGAACTCGAACGCGAACCTGGTACAAATGTTTTTTGAATAGCTACAACATATATAGCTATTATAACATACACACACACTTCACATAAACGTGAAGAAAACCGGCTCACTTGTACTATGTTCGAGTTCGCCAGTGAATGGTGACACTAACAGGACATATATGAAGAACCATGAGAAAGAGCTGCGAAGTTATGCTTCACTCCATAAAAACCGATTAAGTTCTTGAAGGCTCAGGCTATGAACTTGAATTGAAAATCATTGTCCGTAGTAATGGATTCCGGGACGCCAAACAAATGTAAGATTCTTTCCTCTAATTACTCAACTAGAGCGTTCACCATCATTTTGCGTATGGGCTCGGCGAACGAGAATTTTAAGAGGTGGCCGAGAAGAACGATTAGTCCTACATTGCCTTATTTAAATCGGATAACGCAAAAGAAAGGCTATGTATAGACGCTGAAATATGCGATTAGGAAGAATGAGTTTCCCCATAAGAAATCTTAGAACCTGGTTTGGAGCTTTGGTTTCCTTACACGTCATGCAGGAGGCGACGAAGTCTTTGACTTGCCTCGCCAATAGTAAAACGCTTTTAAACGCTTGAGCGTTTTGGCCGTGTTCGCACAAAGGGTTCAAGTCAGCTCATCCGGAATCCAAAGTTACCAAAAGCACTCCTCCTGGGTCTCATCCCCGGTCGCGTATTCAGATCGACGATATACATAACCGTCAATAACCTTAAGATCCGGGAGCTGATGGGATTTCTCCTCTATCTTGCGAATCAAAGCAATGGCGCTGCTGGACCTTCACGATCACTTCGGCAAATTTTCACTTGGAATTTTGTCTTATAATGTCAATGAAGTGTCTTATAGTGTAAAGTTTGTGCCAGTATCTATGTTCCATGTGGGCCAGTATCGCTGTCGGATACACAAAGCTGCGTCTTGGCGAGCACCCTTAAATCTGCTTTTGCTTTCAGATGATCAGCCCGTCAGCCCTCCCATGCTTTTTTGAGTTCTGTGAAACAGAGGAACCCTCGATTCAAGGTGAATACAAATGCCGTGAATTCGATACAAAATTTATTACTAGGATGTTAAAGCAATCCGTAACGTGTTACAATCTAGAGGCAACTAACTGCAAAGTAAGCAAAAAGTAATTGTGCTAAATGAATTCAACAAGTACATGTGAAATAGAGAATTATACTTAGATTATATTACGTTTACACTATCCCCAGATTACTTCATCTGCGCCGGCTGATTTAATCTGGAACTGTCAAATTCATACAATTTTAAACTCACCACACCCAGATTAAGCAGCAGATGAAGTAATCAGGGGATAGTGTAAACGTAATATTAGTTGTATTAGCTTTCACATGATCAGCCAGTCAGTCGCATACCGACTGATGGGCTGACCGACGCTTGGTTTTACATTACACCTAGATGCGAGAGCGAGAGTAATATTACGTTTACATTATCCCCAGATTACTTCATCTGCAGCGTAATCTGGGTGTGGTGAGTTCAAAATTGTATGTATTTGACAGTCGCAGATTATCTCAGCCGGCGCAGATGAAGTAATCTGCGGATAGTGTAAACGTAATATAACTAATCCGTCCGCCAATCATCATTGCCATCTTAAAATACAGGCCTGCGCTCAGCTGATTTTGACGGCTAAATTACGCAATTATTTACTTCGTTGATTTCGTCGTATCCACAATCCAGTGGTCGGCGACTGATGGCGGCAAGTCACCGGTTTTTGTGCGTTCCGTGTTTAGTTTTCGTTTTCCGCGTTGAGTGTTTCTTTGTTAAATTTAATCGAGTGATCCGAGAAAACAAACACGTGCGCGATGAAAGTGTGTCGTGCGGTCAAAAGATGTATTTTTTCAAGTGTGAACTGTTCCACGATACTCTGCGAGTGATCCCCGGGGCTGCGGCTTCGACCAAATTGCTGCAAGTGTCCAGAAAGTGTGTTTTTAGATGACAAAAATGCCGTCTGACGCAATTCCAATTGTAGACATATGTCGTGCCGGGGACATCTTGGTGTGCAGTCACTGCCTTGGCAAGGAATTCATGACGTAAAATTGACGTCACAAACGAAGTCAAGTTCACCACGATCAGCTGAGCGCAGGCCTGTATTTTTAGATGGCAATGCAATCATTCCATCCTTATCGCCTCATTTTTTTATTCCCCCTTTTTACCTCCCCTGTTTATGTTGTCTTCCCCAGGCTTATGAATTTTCATTAGTACGTAAAGGACAGGGGCAACGAGCGGCGAAAACCCCGCCCACGTCTCCCGTACTGAGCTACAGCAAGCTCGTTGAGGGGTCTTTTTCTTCGCCAAATGGCACGACCCGACCTTCACGGCCACTATGCTATCTTAGGCTCCGTCACCACGGGCATCTTCAAATGCCCACCAAACCGTCCATTACATATTTGGCACCCAACTGTAATGAACCATATTATGGTCTGGTAGTGCTGCTTCCACCGGCAGATCTATGGCAGCACCTGATGAGTAAGGATCTGTCGGTGGTACGAAACCAGAGGCCGAGGGTCCCATTACACCTGGACCTCAAAACGAGCGCGAGCCCAACCATTTCATCCTTATCGCCTCGTTTTTTTTATTCCCCATTTTTACCTCCCTTGTTTGTGTTGTCTTCCCCAGGCCTATGAATTTTTGTTAATACGTAAAGGACAGGGGCAACGAGCGGCGAAAACCCCGCCCACGTCTCCCGAACTGAGCTACAGCAAGCATAGGCCGCTGCTTAGCTCGTTGAGGGGTCTTTTTCTTCGCCAGATGGCACGGCCCGACCTTCACGGTCATTATGCTACCTTAGGCTCCGTCCCCATGGGCATGTTCGGATGCCCGCCAAACCGTCCGTTACATATTTGGCGCCCAACGTGGGGCCCATTTCTGGTCAAGAACAGGACTAAGAAGGACCTCTTTGGGTTCCTTTTTAGTCCTTCCACCGATTTGTATTCCCACAAGCACATTAAGGCTACTTGCTCTAAGTCTTAGGACTTAGCCATTTTTACTTCACGTATTTTCCCTTCAAGTAGCTGTGCTTTCCTCTGTAGCACCCCAATCCTTCCTATAGAGTAGATTATCCTTTTAGAATCAGTTTAACAAGGCAATCCTGGTGTTGTGTTTGTCTTTTGTGGTTTAGCCACGTATTTAAGGCCTCCATAAATGCTTTGAATTGCCGGCATTTGGAGCATCTTCGGTGACCGGACGAAGCGCGGAGGAGCCCTGGATACCTTTTTGTTTGCCAGGATTGTCCTTCCAAGTAACTTTAAAAAATTTATTTACACAGTATTGCATTTTTCTATTATTCATGTGGTCAGCCGCTTACAGAGTTTATGAGTGAATTACGGCAAGGAATGCAGTGTTGCGCCTCTGCTGGCCTTAGAATTCTTTGTAACCTGTTGATCACCTGAATGATTGGGAAATGTAGTATTTTTTTTTTCTTTGCTAATTTTTCTCCTCTACAATGGTTGTCGGCTGACTCCGGTACCCAGCTTGCGTTTGTTTCTGTTTTTAGCAGCACACTTTGTCCTCAGCTTCTCCTTCTTGGCAGGCCTCGAAGTAGAAGCTGCCCTGTAATGAACCATATTATGGTCTGGTAGTGCTGCTTCCACCGGCAGATCTATGGCAGCACCTGATGAGTAAGGATCTGTCGGTGGTACGAAACCAGAGGCCGAGGGTCCCATTACACCTGGACCTCAAAACGAGCGCGAGCCCAACCATTTCATCCTTATCGCCTCGTTTTTTTTATTCCCCATTTTTACCTCCCTTGTTTGTGTTGTCTTCCCCAGGCCTATGAATTTTTGTTAATACGTAAAGGACAGGGGCAACGAGCGGCGAAAACCCCGCCCACGTCTCCCGAACTGAGCTACAGCAAGCATAGGCCGCTGCTTAGCTCGTTGAGGGGTCTTTTTCTTCGCCAGATGGCACGGCCCGACCTTCACGGTCATTATGCTACCTTAGGCTCCGTCCCCATGGGCATGTTCGGATGCCCGCCAAACCGTCCGTTACACAACGTGGGGCCCATTTCTGGTACAGAACAGGGGCAACCTTTTAGTTTCCGGGGCCCGGGCTGGGGAAACCACTTTTCGCTCGGATTTTTATCACTTTTCACTCACGTCACTCTAAAAGCGTAGAATTTTCAAAAAAAAAAATAAATATTTTTTTTTAATTTTTGTTTTAAGTTTTTAATTTTTTTTCGTGATTTATACTGAATATTTGGTATATTGGAGGCATGGAAAAATGAAATATTCGCAAATCCCCTGCGTGGGCTCCGCTCGCTCCGCGCTTAAGGGATCGCAACCCTCAGTATCGCACAAATATGAGCGCTCGGTTCGCTCGCTCTGCGTGCAACAGGGTTTTGATCAGTTTTAAACATACCAAACATTCAGTATAAATCATTAAAAAAAAATAAGGAAACAAATTAAACATTAAAATTAAAAAAAATAAATAAATAAAAAAAAATAAAAATTAAAAAAAAAGTTTTTTTTTGCATATTTGAGAGTCTTAGGGTGACGCGAGCGATAAATGACAAAAAATTCGAGTGAAAAGTGATTTTTTTCACCCGGGGCACCGGAAACTAATATCCCCAAATACAATTCAATGAATCTCATCCAATATCGTCTTTGGAAAAGCAAAGAAAGGAGCGCTGTCCCTTATTATTTCGATAAGTGACGGGGGTGGGAATAGTTCAGCGTCGCCTGGTCCAATTGTTTGGTGAGTTGCGGAAGCCCTATGTAACAACATAACAAATGAAATTTAATAAAATCGGGGCATTGATTGCCATGCCTGCTACATACAATGACCCATCGCGATGGTGACTTTGATGGCCGCCATCACACGCTAAATGTCAGTTTAAATATCGTCCGTCCACACAATGGTTTCGATGGGCCATCAGGGAATTGCACATATTGGGCCATTGAAATTGAAAGCGGTCGCTCTGTGCGTCACGGCAGTTATAATTAAACGGATCGCGTACGACTGAAGGTCGGTGATAGTAACATTGCGATAATTGTGTAGTAGCCTGTCAACTTAAATCAGCTGTTCAAAATTCTATACGCGAAGGGCCATTCCGGGGAGGAAAATGGCTCTCGAAGTCATTTGTGGCCATCACACGGCCCACCGCTATTGACAATAATGACGCTTAATCGCCATTGGCCACTGAACGCCGGGGCGACCGGTAGCGCAGTGTGTTGAGGCGTCAACCTCATGTTTGACTACCGACGTTTCGGGTTCGAATCCCTTTCCCAACAACGTTCGTGGCCATGGATGTGCAGGAAGGAGGTGCATGCTGGCAACTGCATTCTCTGAAACCAATTTATGCCAACGAAACGTCAACTGGGCGACATGGAACAGTTGACGCGCTAAGGGGTTAAGGCAATTGAGTATCCGCCCGTCCACACAATGGTGATGACTTCAAATGGCCGGGGATGGGGCCATTGTCTGCGGCAGGCTTCAGAGTTATGCTACACTGCGCGACAATAATCTGCATGCGGTTGTTTATTTGTAGCGAAGAAGAATTTGCTTTCTGTTCTGAAACGAGACGACGATAAGCAGAAGATCGACGGGATCAATAAAATTAGTTTTCCATTGTTTAATTATTATATTTCTATAATTCATTAGTGATTTGTTTGTTCATTTTTTGGTTTCGAGTTGAAGTGGTGTGGTATATTAGTTTCATTTTGTTTATAATTACATATTTCCCTTTCTCCGGACGGCCGTACGGATCCTCGGATGAATTTTTCCTTTTATGTGTGTTTATTTCGATTGATGATTTTATTATTTTTTCTCGGAATGCTATTCTCTTTGTTCAATTTTGGTTCTTTATTTAACACCACACGCTACCACATACATTTTAATTTTAAGCGAATAAACATGATTGTGTCAACTTAATTTGAAAACGTGGTTTTCCTTTGATGGAAACCCCTATTATCCCTTTCAGGTTGGTGAACTGACGTAAACGACCGCTCTGATTCCGCTAAGGGCATCCCATATTTTTCTATTGTGGGCCATGGGGGCCTCAAGGTCAGGGTTATATACCCTATCACGAATTAAGGTATGTGCATTTTGCGATGAAGTTTTCAACGCCCAGGAGGAAGCATCTCTAACCTTGTAGTGTATATATTGTTGGTCAGTATGACGAGATGAGTCGATTTAAGCTTTGTCCGTCAGTTCGTCTGTCTGTCAGTTTCTATGGAAACAAGTTTCTCAATTTTAAAGCTATCAAGCTTCAATTTTGTTCAAAGCCTTCTTACTATTGTACTACACGCTTTATAGCCGCCATACATTATGCGATCCGTCGCATCGATCAGTCGGCCGATGGATCGTCACAAAAATATCAGCTGATCAAAATTATATGGAACTGTCAAAAAATAATCAACGATAAGCGCATACACAGGCCGATCCATCGGCCGATATCGATATCGGGCGACGGATCGGCCGATCGATCGGTGTGTGTATGGCGGGTTTGGTATATGTCGGAGCCAACGGAATCGGGCCACTACTTTAAACATCTGCCATAGGAACGACCAGTCAAAAAGTGTGTGTTGTAGAGTAGACAATGGATGGGTTCAGAAGTTACCGATCAAAAAATATTTCTGCTCACCGCTCACGCTCTTCTCCTTCTTTCTCCTTGACTTTCAGCATTGTGTGATTTTGGGTAACTTCTGAACCCACCCAGCTTTCTCATTTGATACATCAGTTAATTACCCTACTACCTCTATTAATTTAAAGTTATGTTTCGTTTTCGCAACTGTGGGGTAGCGATTCCACCTTTTTTTATTTTTATCACCACTGAACCTGATGGGAATTTAATTGTTCAATTTGTTTCTTTTAAAGTGTCGGTCTTACGTATTTGCACAACGGTCACCGACGACATTTTATCGTCAAACTTACACGTAACGGTTACTTCATTCAGTTGAAAGGTGAAAATTTGTGATCCGTGTTTGGTACGAAGATAGACCGACCGGGGATCTGTTTCAAGTATATCGATGATACCGCGCTTATCGATTTGTAACTCTGCAATTTGCGATATGGCTCGCTCGTTAAAAAGAACGGCGAGGGGATGATTTGCTGCAATCCAATTCGGAATTTTAACGCCGGCGTGTGGTGAGAGTTTATTGGATCGGTTTGACTGTACAATACTAGAGGCACCGTTAACAGGTTCCAGGTCGGATTCTTCACCGTCCGGCTCTTGACGGGAATTATAGAAGTCGGCTAACTGGTCGGTGGATGCTGAGAGCGCTTGGGAAGAAGAGAGCCGAGAAATGATTATCAAATCCTCGTATGCATGAAAGGATACATACCTGTAGCCCCTAATGAAGGAGAGTCATAAAATGGAATATAGGGTTTAATATCGAGAACAGGGGTCTCATCGACCTGAAATCGAAACTAGCATTACACTCTGCATGTATAGTACGTAATTAATGCATGAAGCTTACCATATCCGTTCCATTGAAATATATTTTTGCATCTTCAATTTTCACGATTTCCACCAGCGACAAGCCAATTGGACAAGGACGATGAGGCGATCGAGTACTGAACACGCCCACTCGTTCTCCGCCGAGTCGCGGCGGTGCAACTTTCGCTTTAGGATGGGACATATTTCGGTGAAAGTGATAGATGATCCACATATGTGAAAATTCTTCGAGACCTTGCAAAGAATGCTCTGGATTTGTAAAACAATCGGAATTCAATTCGATGGTCCCTTGTAGCGTGGCACCCACAGATGGTTGACGGGGTACCGCCCGTTTTTCCGGAAATGCTGTCCGTATGATTCCGATCGGGCGAAATGAGGAACTAGATAAATACTTTTGTCCGGAGTCCTAGAGGGAACAAAAAAAGGGGGAATGCATAGATAAAAGCCATGAAACATTCACAATTCAATATTCTTCAAGCTGGGGAAATAGAGAAGTACTATGTTCAAGCAACAAGATTATTAATTCGTTTCCACTAAGGTATCTTCACAAACGAAACGAAATTGTCTACTGATATTTCTTCCCGACCAATCCACATGTTGTAAAGCTGCCAAATGCGATGCAGGCCCCACTTTCACTACTTTCAGATGTTTCCCCCATGTTAACTTACCACTGCTTTTGCATCGTTGCTATTCCTCTCATTCTCTTCGTTTTGTTTGCATCCTTCGCAACTGAAATCCTTAAGTAGTTTCTGCAGATGTTCGACATCCTTGCGTTGAACGTAAGTGAGATTTTTCACTTGCAGCCTACATACACGCAAAATACAATGAATTTACCAGCTAGTGCCTTTGATGAAAAGGAAAACATTGCCACGTTTTACTCTACCTAAGTTTGTTGATTTCATTACGAGCGATGGAGAGTTGATTTTTCAATGATTCGACGTCATTTTCACTCATAATTTTGTCTGAAATGGACTAGAATCCAATAATAAAGCGTTTACGTGCTGCCGCTGTCACTGTCAAACATGAATCCTCGGTGTTTTCGGATTTTCATCTGACAGAAAACATGACCTTCAGGATGGCAATGCCTTCAGGTTAGGGGCACCGAAATAATCCATACCGCAAGTGTTCATACACTGCCATCTTTACTCTCAGGCCGGAGTGTCAGCTGATTGTCAAAGCACTAACGACATGACAAGCAGTCAACGAAGTGTGAAACCGTGCGGTCGCCCGGTGAAATATCGCGATAATTGTGTGTAAAAGTGAGTTTAGTGCCGGAATTTTAAGTGTAACTAAAAGAAGTGGCTATCAGTGCCGTGTGAAAGTGAAAAAAACGCAAAGTGCCGGGAAATATCGAGTAAAATAGTGTATTGAAAAGTGCGAGGTTAGGAAAGTGCGACACGGGAAATTTCGCATTTTTCGTTTATTTTCCGGCAATTCGGCAAGTGTGAATGGTACAGCACTACCCTGGGACGAATCCTCGGGCCGGTGAGTTTAGCGGAAACTCCCGGAAGTGCCCCAAAAAGTGAATTCAAAGTGGTTGTCAAATGACAACATTACAGGTAATTTCCGGCCTTTTCATCGGAATTCAAAGGGTAAGTATGCGTTTTTTGTTGTGGTAGAATTTAAGTGGATTGATGCGCCCCAAAGTGTGGATTTTGACCACGATGTTGACGAACCGGACGAAAGTTTCACTGCTAGGCATCTAGTCCTGTCAGGGTCAGCTACAGTGAAACTTTCGTCTGGCTCGTCAACAACGCGTTTAAGACCCGTATTTTGGGGCGCATCAATTCACTAAAATTTTTACACAACAAAAAACGTATAATTACCCTATGAATTCCGATGAAAAGGCCGGAAATCACCTGTAATGTTGTCATTTGACAACCACTTTGAATTCACTTTTTGGGGCACTTCCGGGAGTTTCCGCTGAGCTCACCGGCCCAAGGATTCGTCCCAGGGTAGTGCTGCACCATTCACACTAGCCAAATTGCCGGAAAATTAACGAAAAATGCGAAATTTTTCGTGTCGCACTTTCATAACCACACTCATGTCTCGCGCACTTTCGAGCAGTTCATTTTGGTCGGAAGTTCGCGGCACCTTGCTTTTTTTTCACTTCCAAATATCAGTGACAAGCAGTACTTTCAACTGCACTTAAAATCGCGACACTAAAATCACTTTTACGCACGAAAATCGCCAAATTTCAAGAGGTCGACTGCACGCGTTCTTCACTTTGTTTACATATGGTTCACTGCTTGTCATGACGTCATTGCTTTGACACTCCGGCCTGAGAGTTAAGATGGCGGTGGTTCATACGAAATTGTCACTACGTTTATATCGTGGGACTATCTTCGAGGTTTAACCATAGAGTGCGTTCAGAAGGTGGCAGAAGAGCAGAAACCGCTCGCGAGCAGCTCTGCAACTGCTCGCGAGAAGCTCCGGAGCTGCTCGGTTTGGAGTCTGCACCTGCTGAACGCTACTTCACCAGCTGACAAATCGACCAGCTGAAAGCTGACGATGACAATTTTAGACGTCAAGTGCCGAAAAGTGGAAAATACATGAATCCCACGCTGTCCATGATGAAAATCCCAAAAAAACGAGAAAACAACACAGAAACGGCGAAAACACCAAGAAAACACAACCTAAACACAACAAACCCAATTTGACAACTGTCAAAAGTCGAAACTCGCAACATGAGCGTGAGGTTGAAAAGAAGAAGAAGAACCTGAGCACTGAGCACTGATCAGTGAGCAGAAATATTTCTTGCTCGGTGAAATTTGATCATGCTCACCCGAGCAGAAGTTGCTCGGTCACTTCTGAGCCCTCTCGTTCTGAACATGTTCGCTGAGCGGAAGTTGCTCAGTTCCTTCTGAACGCACACGATGATAGTTATGCGATAGTAGCTGTCATGACAGCATCTATCACAGATACTATCGCCGTGTAGATTACTTGATAGTCACTATCGCACTATCACGACTGTACTGATAGCTAGATAGTGTGATAGTACTATCGCGACAGTCGCAGGAAATATCACGCACTGTCACGTGAAAACTCAAGTGTGATTGTGATAGTGACACTACTGCCAGTTCTGTCATGAACATATGATCCCATGTTTGAAACGTATGGTTCGTTTACATTTGCTGAGATGGAGAGGTTGATCGTTGTCGTTAAATAGTTAACTGCTGGCGTGTCAAAGTGTTTAAGCATGACCATCGAGATACCATCCGGTTCAAGGGCTTGCATCTTCTTACCAGAGTAAAACAGGTGTAGCCATTTTCAATATCGCTACTGTCAATATACTATCGCGATATCCACTTGTAGCGTGTAGACTGTGCACTATCACAACACACTATCGAGGTGAACTATCACGATAGTACTCTCGTGATAGCACTATCATCGTGTAACTGAGGCTTAAACTATTTGAAGCAATTCCAGTCGTAAAAAGTAAACAGAGAGACACACGCCCTCCACTGCGCAACACCCGCGCAGTCTATATAAAAGCACAGGAAGCACGTAAGATGTCATCCCCTCTCCTACTTTTCCAATTGGAACTATAACATTCCAGTCTGTCTCTCTGCCGCGGAACACCCGCCCGGTCCATATAGAGAGCAAAAGAGATGTCAAATTTCCATCCCCCTTCCTACTTCCTCACTTGTGCCGAATTGCTTCGTTTCTCTCGCTCTTTTTCATTTCCTCATATACTCTCTCTTCAAAGGGTTTAACTAAATCGATCTAGCTCATGACGATGTAAACGTAGCGGTTTAGTTAGTTTTGGTACATTTTAGCTCCACTTGCGATGCAGAACAGGCCTAAAAAATTGGGACTAGGTGGTGTTGCTGTGTTCGCTTGTTGGTGATAATTTAATTTTATATGTTATATAAATACCTCATCTCTTTCTGAAATTCCGGTATAAATGCGCTTTTTTAGGAGGTTACAGCCTCTTGACATTTTCCAAACCAAAGTCGCAGACCAAACAACTGACGTCTTTCATAATTAGTACCTCTCACAGAAGAGAGAATTAGAAGGAAATGAAGAAGAGCGAGAATAAGGGTCGCCACCCATGAACGCGCACAACCTCATATAGTGATCCGGGAAAACAAACACGTGCGCGATGAAAGTGTGTCGTTCGGTCAAAAGATGTATTTTGTCAAGTTTGAACTGTTCCTGTGACTGATCCCCGGGGCTGCGGCTTCGACCAAATTGCTGCAAGTGTCCAGAAAGTGTGCTTTTAGAGGACTAAAATGCCACCCGACGCAATTCCAATTGTAAACATATGTCGTACCGGGGACATCGTCGTGTGCAGTCACTGCTTTGGCAGTGAATTAACGACGTGGAATTGGCGTCACAAACCAAGTCAAATTCACCACGATCAGCTGAGCGGAGCCCTGTATATCTAGATGGCGTTCCCAAGGCCATCTTTAGTCTCAGGCCGGAGTGTCAAAGCAATGACGTCATGACAAGCAGTGAACCATATGTAAGCAAAGTGAAGAACACGTGCGGTCGATTTTGTGAAATTTCACGATTTTCGTGCGTAAACGTGATTTTAGTGTCGTGATTTTAAGTGCAATTGAAAGTGGTGCTTGTCACTGATATTTGAAAGTGAAAAAAACGCAAGGTGCCGCGAACTTCCGACCAAAATGAACTGCTCGAAAGTGCGCGAGACATGAGTGTGGTTATGAAAGTGCGACACGGAAAATTTCCCATTTTTCGTTAATTTTCCGCCAATCCGATGAAAAGGCCGGAAATCACCTGTAATGTTGTCATTTGACAACCACTTTGAATTCACTTTTTGGAGCACTTCCGGGAGTTTCCGCTGAACTCACCGGCCCAAGGATTCGACCCAAGGTAGTGCTGCACCATTCACACTAGCCGAATTGCCGGAAAATTAACGAAAAATGGAAATTTCCCGTGTCGCACTTTTCAATATACTATTTTACTCGATATTTCCCGGCACTTCACGTTTTTTTTTTTCACTTTCACACGGCACTGATAGCCACTTCTTTTATTTTCACTTAAAATCCCGACACTAAACTCACTTTTACGCACAAATATCGCGAAATTTTACCGGGCGACCGCGCGAGTTCACACTTGGTTGACTGCTTGTCATGTCGTTAGTGCTTTGACAATCAGCTGACACTCCGGCCTGAGAGTAAAGATGGCAGTGGCGTTGCTCTTACCGGTTCCATTACCATCTTAATATACAGGCCTCCGCTCGGCTGATCGTGGTGAATGTCTGCCTTCGTCGTTGACGTCAATGGGACGTCATTCATGCCTTGACGTAACATTGGCGTCAACGGTGAAGGCCGAAATTCGCCACGATGAGACATGTCGAAACCGGCGAACACGATTTGGGCTCCCTTCGGGGAGTTAATTATTCTTAACAAAAATATGAAGCGTGTAGTCCCACACTGCACAGATAAGGGCGACGGCATGCTAAGTGCCATGCACGTTGCATGGTGACGATGGCTGTAGCCAGGCAAAAAACTTGCTTTGTTCGTTTTATTGTTAGAAATTATGGAACACTTTCGATATTCACAACAACTCAGTTTTTTTTAAACAACGAAGAAAATCGTAATTAACATACTGGCGAAAGAAATAGCCGTGTTTTATTCAACAGCTCAGGTCAGAGCAGAACAAAAATTGCACGCGTTTCACTAACAAAATTGTTCTATACAGAGCAGGTTGTCAGTGTGCACGCGAATGTTGTTCTGCTCTTGATCTGAACCGTTGAAGAAAAATACGCCTAATAGCCCACATATACGATGCAATCCGTCGTCAGATCGATCTGACGACATTGTGATCGTCAGATCGATCGCACAGTGTATGTGACTATCGTTGACGATTTTTTAAACAGTTCCATATATTTTCGATCGTCAGATATGTTGTGGAGATCCATCGTCAGATCGATCTGACGATGGATCGCACCGTCTATGGCGGGTCTTATACCACCGCCATCTTTATTCTCAGGCCGGAGTGTCAAAGTAATGACGTCATGACAAGCAGTGAACCATATGTAAACAAAGTGAAGAACGCATGCAGTCGACCTCTTGAAATCTGGCGATTTTCGTGCATAAAAGTGATTTAAGTGCAATTGAAAGTAGTGCCTATCACTGATATTTAAAAGTGAAAAAAAACCCAAGGTGCCGCGAACTTCCGACCAAATGAACTGCTCGAAAGTGCGCGAGACATGAGTGTGGTTATGAAAGTGCGACACGGAAAATTTCCCATTTTTCGTTAATTTTCCGCCAATTTGGCTAGTGTGAATGGTGCAGCACTACTACTACTCAATTGCCCTAACCCCTTGTGGGGCATAGCGCGTCAACTGTTCCATCTGGCCCAGTTGACGTTTCGTTGGCATAAATTGGTTTCAGAGAATGCAGTTGCCAGCATGCACCTCCTGCACATCCATGGCCACGAACGTTGTCGTGGACGGGATTCGAACCCGAAACGCCGGTAGTCAAACATGAGACTGATGCCTCAACACACTGCGCTACCGGTCGCCCCATGGTGCAGCACTACCATGGGACGAATCCTTGGGCCGGTGAGTTCAGCGGAAACTCCCGGAAGTGCTCCAAAAAGTGAATTCAAAGTGGTTGTCAAATGACAACATTACAGGTGATTTCCGGCCTTTTCATCGGAATTCATAGGGTAAGTATGCGTTTTTTGTTGTGGTAGAATTTAAGTGGATTGATGCGCCCCAAAATACGGGTTTTGCACGCATTGTTGACGAGCCAGACGAAAGTTTCACTGCAGCTGACAGGACTAGATGCTTGGCGGTGAAACTTTCGTCCGGTTCGTCATTATCAACATTATTTTCACTTAAAATCCCGACACTAAACTCAATTTTACGCACAAATATCGCGAAATTTTACCGGGCGACTGCGCGAGTTCACACTTGGTTGACTGCTTGCCATGTCGTTAGTGCTTTGACAATCAGCTGACACTCCGGCCTGAGAGTAAAGATGGCAGTGCAAATACCCCACATGCACGGAGCGATCCGTCGCCCGATCGATCGGCCGATGGATCGCCACAAAATATCAGCTGATCAAAATGAAATGGAACTGCCAAAAAAATCGTCAACGATAAGCCCATACACAGGACGATCCGATATTAATTTCGGACAACGGATCGGCCGACCGATCGCAGCGTGTATGGCATTTCGTTCTGCCATAGTCGCTGCTTTCAGCCAAGACACAGCCGATGCCGCTGCAGCAACTGCTTCCGCTACGATTGCTGTCGGCAATGAAATTCACATTATTTGTTCAAAACGCGCGGTATCTCCCGGGAAAACACCTCATCAGGCAGCACTGGCATATTTTAGAACTAAGTTGTCCCAATATTTGTCTCAGCTAGATTATGGTGAAAGTACATACTAGCGTCATAGACTCAAACCACCCATCATGACACAAGTCGTAAACACCAACCTTGGGACTTGGCATTTTTTAGCGCCCCCTGGAGAAATTTTCATATTCACTCAATTCTGGAACCTCTTGTCTCGTCAACTTCGCTAACTAGCGCCAAAAAGTGGAACTAGAGGTTTCTTGCCTTTTCGTATAAAAGCAACAGCCGAGTCGTCAGATTATTTATTCTCAAACGTCAACCAGCGAGCCAAATAGGTGTACGTGCGCCTGGTAGTCGCGTAACAAGCAGTGCGTTCGGAGTTTACTATTTTTCAAGTTAATCGGAAAGCTAAGAAGTTTCTGTGCAATTAGTTTCTGTGCCAATCAAAATGAGTTCAATTGTTGCAAGCAAAGTGAAGCCGCAAATCGTGACCCGAGTGGCAAGCCAAAGTACGTCCTACCAGCGTTTATTATTTCGTTTATTTTCCACAAGAAATTGTTCTGTGTTTATCATAACGTAGCGATTTTGGATTCTTAAATTTTTCCGAGACTTAACCTTCTCTTGGATGTCAAGTGTTGTGCCGGATCGTATTAACATTTTGTTTCGATGTCTTTTTGTTGTGTCCTTCAGGTGCCGCCTACTTCTCCACAACCCATGGAGTGAATGCTGACGGCAAAACCATGTCACAGAGAATGGTCGAATTTCAGAAGAAATTGCGTTCAAAGACGCCCATTGGCCGATTGGATCAAGCCGGTGCCCATCCGTACCAGGAGAAGGAACCACTCAAGCCATGGCCCAACGGTGTGAATCCCTACACTGGCGAGATCGGAGGTCCTGCTGGTCCGGAACCCACACGATACGGCGATTGGGAGCGGAAGGGACGAGTGTCCGATTTTTGATGACCCGTGATAATTGAATCTAGTCCTTACTTAGTTGTTAGTTTTGTAATTTCTCTAGGGATAATGTATATTTTCATACATGTAGCTGTAATCTATTTAAAAAATAATAGTAATGTAAATTGAAACAAGTATAGAATAGGGAAAAGAAAAAAAATGTATTGATAAACAATATCGTCGTCAATAAAACAATACAATGCACTGAAATCTTAAAAATCTCTTTTCTATTTACAATAATTATTGGTAATTTCACCTTGAACCGGGCTCTTCGGGTTTAGCCGCTTTGTTCGGCCGGCCTGGAGCAAGAGATGACGCTCTGGTATACACTACGTCGATGATGATGCTTGACCGCCCATTCTAGCCGCAATCATTTCCTCGCTGATCTTCCACAGACTTTCAGCCATCTCGTCATTTTGTGCCAATTTACTTGGTTCACAGAAGAAGCAATTATTGAAGTAGAGCCCGGTCAAGCCCTGCAGCTCGTCAGCCGTTGCACAATAAACCGTCGTACTTGAGCCTTGTTGCTATTCATTACCCAGTCCAGAGAGTAATTGCGCCAATGAAGTTCAGTGTAGGCATGCAGTAAATTAAAAAAAAATCACACGTATTCCAATTAATGCAGATTAAATTTTTCAAATGCAATGCAACCAATTTACATACCAGTGACTTGGTAAACGGTCGTACCAAGGCGAATAAGCAGCGATAGAACCAGTAATTGCGACTCAAGCTCGTGGAAATCATATTCCCAGGATGAAGGGCAAACACAGATATGCCGCGTTGTTGCCAATTCTGCATTAAAAAAATATAGAAATACACTAAATTCAGATTCAAATTTCAGATAACCTTGAAAAATAAACTGAAACTATTATAACCGAATGAGGTCAATTTGGCGAAATAGGGCGCATAAACCAAAACAGTCGAAAACGCGACTATCTGTCACGATCACGTAGTATTCGTATAACATAAGAATCTTCCAAAAAATTAGGGCGAAATTATGTCACAAGCTCAGTCGATAAGAGCATGATGTGTTCACGTGCCTAAAGGGTGGCGCACGCTGTCACGTATATATACACCCACCTGAAAACAGTCACGTGCACGCGCTCACGTAGTACATGAAGCGTAGCCATACCCATCATCGGAGATATAAACAGTCTTTGTTGGGTTCGAACTGTTTTGGTTCCATGGGCACCTGCACGTAGAGAATGACTGAATGAATAATGATCCACAACCAGTCCGGAGGAATAACCGCATGTCGACTGTTGTTTAAACATGCACATGCATCTTTTCTTCAAACTTTAAACAGAAAAAAGATCTCAAGTCCAATGTGTGTACTACTTTTATTGAGAATTACTAAATAAGAAATAAATTACATTCAGTTTCAAAGCGGTGTAAGTTTAATTTTAGAAGAAAATTTGTTAATCGGATACTAAATAGAATTTCGATTCGAGTATGTTGTGGAGTGCGTGGAATCAGTTCAAGGTAGAAATTAGTAGTGTATTCACATCATCTACCCAAATACGAGTATATACATACATATTGTACGTATATGCAGATTTGCGAATCTCGAAACCCTTCATACTATACCATTTTGACGAGGAAATTTGATGTGTCAAACTATTGCCTGGTCAATCAGTTGTGCCCAATTGGTCCATACCGCAATTTAAATCTGAATATCAAATGTATGGATAGTCTAGTAGGTTTACACGACACGATAAAGCGACAATTGTCGCAGACGTACCCCTGATATTCTGTTCTTTACTACCTTGCCTTAACCCCTAGTGGGGGGAGGGGGGCATAGCGCGTCAACCCCTCCTGCGCGAGATTTTAGGACCTCCTCTTGGTCGGTCCTGGTTGGAAATGGGGTTCCACTCCATGGCATGTAAATCAATGCAGTTCTCATCCTTCTGCCATGTGTGACCTATACATTGTCATTTTCGACGCGTCCATTTGGCATCTGACCCGTACGCCGACTTAGCTCCTCATTTGATATTGTTTCGGGCCAGAAAATTCTTAGAATTCGACGAAGACATGAGTTGACGAAAGTTTGCAGCCTTCTGGTAACTCTTACGGAAACTTTCCATGTACTGGTCCCATACAAAAGCACAGACAGTATCAGGGAGCGGAACAGGCCCAGCTTGGTCTTGATGCTGAGATAACTGCTCTGCCAGATTTTAGACAGCATGTCGCATGCATGCATGCGCATTTAGCCTGGTTGATACGACGAGCGATATCCTGGTCTGTACTACTATTTTCTGCAACAATGCTACCCAGGTAGACGAAGTTGTCCACCTTGTCCACAGGCTACCCATTAACATTGAAGGCAATGGGTGTTGGATTTCTTTTTTCACAATGGCGGGCTAGGAACTGTAATGAACCACCTGTAACGAACAATATTATGGTCTGGTAGTGCTGCTCCCACCAGCAGATCGAAGCAGCACCTGATGAGTAGTGATCTGTTGGTGGTACGAAACCAGAGGCTGAGGGTCCCATTACATCCGGACCCAGGTGCGACCGTGTGGGCGTCTGATCCGTCCGTCAACCATTCCATCCTTATCGACTATTTTTTTTTATACCCCATTTTTACCTCCCCTGTTTGTGTTGTCTTGCCCAAGCCTATGAATTTTTGTTAATACGTAAAGGACAGGGGCAACGAGCGGCGAAAACCCAGCCCACATCTCCCGAACTGAGCTACAGCAAGCATAGGCCGTTGCTTAGCTCGTTGTGGGGCCTTTTTTCTCGCCAGATGGCACGGCCCGACCTTCACGGTAATATGCTCCGTCCCCACGGGCATCTTCGGATGCCCACTAAACCGTCCGTTACAGAACCTTGGTCTTGTTAGCATTAATCTTTAGCCCAACCTTGTTTGCCTCCCTCTCAAGATCTAACGCCATTGCAAACAGATCCATGGTTTTGTGGGAGAGTAGACATATGCTGTCAGCGTAGTCAAGATGTTGTAGATAAAAAGCTAAACTCTATTGAATTCCTCTGTCTAGTCCACATAGGGCTGCATGCAAAACATCGCCGATCACTATGAGGGGTACGATCGGTGAGAGGATGCACCCCTGCCTAACTCCACTATGAATCTCAAAATCCCCCGACACACTACCTTTATGCAGAACGCGACATTTCGCGCCGTCATAGGCTGCCTTCATAATAGCCACATGCTTCTCAGAGATGCCTCTCCTTCGCAAGGCCGCCCATATAGAATCCCGATTTACACTATCGAAAGCCTTCTCGAAATCGATGAAAAGTAAGTGAAGCGGAGAATCGTACTCAGTGCATTGCTCGATGATGAGTCGCAAGGTGTTAATGTGGTCGACACAGAAGAATCCGGATCGAAAGTCAGCCTGCTCATCATCAATTGTGCTTTCTAAGTGAGACTTACGTCTATCCAGGACGATTTTAGCTATTATCTTGGCAACGGCAGGAAGCACACAAATGCCTCTCCAATTATTGCAGTCCGTAAAGGTACACTTCTTCCGAAGTTTGCTGATCAATCCTTCCTTCCTACTCAGTGGAAAAGGTCTCTGTACTCCACGCTTTATCAAGAAGTGGGTGCAACAGCTCGACAGTTACGCCTTGGCGCTGCTTGATAAAGTTCGGCAGGGATACCGTCGAGTCTGGCGGCCTAATTCCTCTTTAGTCGGAGCAGTGGACCGTATACGCCCATTTTGATGGTTCGCTAAATTATCTATATGAGGGGGAACTTCACCAGAGGTTACACGTTTTAAGACCGCGGCGAAGTGTTCTTTTCACCGACTAATTTGATCTTCCTCCAAGATAAGTAGCTTTCCATCACTATCCTTCCCTGATGACACCATATAGGGCGTTTAAGTTGTTACTTCTTGCGGCTTCTCCTGCTGAGGCTAGAAGAGAATTCGCATAATCTCTTTTATCGCGTCGCACACTACTCTGAACTTCTCGAGCTTTCTGATGCTAAAGGAGCTCGATGCTGATTCAATTGTCGTCTGAGACTGCAGTCAAACGAATCTTCAGCTCTTTTCTTTCAACAAACCGCTGCCATGAAGCGTCGTCGTCAATGTACGCATTTTTCATGACATCCCAGTTTTCATTTAAGTCCTTATCTGGGTGACTAATTGTTTCGGCTGCTTTAAGCGCATGATGGTCGTTATATTGTTGTAAGCCAGCTGGATTTTTTAGTCGAGCGGTGTTGAATTCGCGACGCCTTAATCGGCGCACGCCTGCAATACGCAATCAAACATTAGCTAATGGTCTCTTCTAATTCTAATATTGGCGCCCTTCTTATTTCGCATGTCCAGCAACTCTTAATTACAATATTTTACTAATAGCAAAGTTGTCGATCTGATTTTGTGTTCTCCGCCGATCAACAGAGGACCCACTGATTTTGTGGTGGTCTTTATGCTCAAACATAGTACCACCGATGAAGAGACTGAAAGTTGCAGAACTCATCAAATCTTTCACCGTTGTCGTTACGATCCCCAAGACCATGTCTCCCCATCACATGCCTAAGCCCATAGTGCCAGAAGGTAGAAGACAGTTTCGTGCGGCTCTAGTTAATAGGAGCCCGGCACCTGACTCACGACCACTACCGATAGCTCTATCGGAGTACAACATTACAGTGCTACCCGTTGGAGGAATAAATTCTTCGCTGTTCGAATATCTTATCTCATCAACTCCTATCATGTGCCGCCCACCAGGGGGACTATGGAAAAGGTTTTTTTTTGCGAGTTCTACGCCCGCCGTGAGACTCTCTTCGACTCACTTCCAACAAACGAGGTCAATATGCTGCTGGGAGATTTTACCGCGAAAGTCGGAAATGAAAGTTGGCACCGGGGGACCACTGGAGGCCACAGTCTCCATGAAAAACGTAACCACAACGGCCAGCGACTTATCGACTTCGCCTGCAGCAGGAATCTAATCGTAAGCTCTACGTGTTTCCCGCATCGACGCATTCACAAGCAGACCTGCAAATCTCCAGACGCACATACCGTCAACCAAATTGGTCAGGTCCTCATTTGCAGGAGATGGGCGTCTAGTGTGATAGATGTCCGTTCCTATCGAGGAGCAAACTGCGACTCAGATCATCACTTGGTGAAGACGACCTACAGATGTAGAATTTCCTCAGTGCACCAATCGAGAATCATCCCTCCCAAAATCTTTGACAAGCTTCTGAGCGATGCTACGGCGGTGGCGTATACTACCGCCCTTGAGGAAAGACTAGGTACCATCAAAGATGTCGCAGAGAAGGTCGTGGGATATAAAGCCAGGCGAGCGCGAAATGACTGTTTCGACGAAGAATGCAAAAATTCACTTGACGCGAAAAACGAGGCCTACAGACAATGGATTCACCGAGTAACCAGAGCCAAAAGAGAAAAATATGATGAGCTACGGCGAATATCGAATAGAATAATTAGACGTAAAAAACGTAAATACATTAATGAGCAGTTGCTGAATATTAACGAAAACTCAGCTAATAGGAACACCAGACAAGCGTATAAATTAGTAAATAGAATTAAGAACGGATATCAACCCAGGACTAGCTTTTGTAAGGACAAGGAGGGAAATATCATCAGCAACACCGATGGCATTAACAAACGATGGGTCTCTTATTTTGAAGAGCTTCTGAGCCTACCATCTAACATCCCCACACAAGAAGCTCTCGACGATATACATATGTTGTACAACCCCCGACAGTAGAGGAAGTTGATCTCGTGTTGCGGTTGCTAAAATAAAATAAAGCGTCGGGCGCTGACGAAATTCCAGCTGAACTGCAAAAATTTGATGGAACGGGTCTAGTTAATGCCACGAGATGATCCCAGACGATTGGCGCATTAGCATCATCTGTCGAATTCACAAAAAGGCAGACAAACTGCGGTGTGACAATTACAGGGGCATATCACTAGTCTGTACGTCCTATAAAATTTGGACGAAAATTCTGGAAAATAGAGTAAAACCGTAAGCAGAACGAATCATTGGCGAATATCAAAGCGGTTCCAGACCTGGTCGCTCCACAACCGACCAGCACTTTATGGTCAAACTGAACCTCCAGAAGTGCTGGGAATACAACGTATACGTATACCAAATCTTTGTCTTCTTCAAGCAGGCATACGACAGTATCGATAGTGGAGTTCTGTACAACATCATGCTGCAATTTGGTATACCGGCCAAATTAGTGCGACTGACAAAGATGACGATGACCAACTCCGTCCCACAGGTCAGGATCCATAATAGACTTACTGATCTATTTGAAACACGCACTGGTTTGAAACAGAGCGATGGACTGGCACCGATGCTCTTTAACCTAGCACTGGAATACGCTATTCGGGCTATGAATATAGACAACAGCAAGACGCTACTCATCAAGTCGACACAATTAGCAGCGTACGCCGACGACATCAACATCATGTCCGAAGATTGGCCGACGCAGAAGAACTTCTGCATACGCTCGATACCGCTGCAAAAGAAGTTGGACTACGTATCAACGAGGGTAAAACTAAAATAATGATGCGATCGACGACAAGGACACAATCGAGCATCAATGTGGGGGACCTCAACATCGAGTTTGTGAACGACTTCATATACTTGGGTGGCAACTTATCAAGGGACGCCAACGAAACTAACGAAATCAAGCGACGGATACAGTAAGCTAATAAGACTTTTTTCTCGGTTCGCCCCATAATGAAATCGATGCATGTGCACAGAAACACGAAGCTCCGCGTGTACAAAACCATTATACGACCAGTGCGAAGCTATGGCTACGAAGCCTGGACCCTAACTCAAGCCTCCGGAAACATGCTAGACACTTTTGAACGTAAGGTTCTGCGGCGAATTTTCGGGGCTGTTTGCGATCGAGATGGATGGTGCATCTGGTACAACTATGAGTTGTATGAACTGTGCAATGAGCTGGAAGTTTCGAAAATCGACAAACTACACAAACGCAGAACGATTCGACCCTGCTGCTCGATTTTGGCAGCCGGCAACGATATCACTTAAATGTGCGAACAGATAAATAGGTATCTTGACGAACTGAACACCAAAGAAGTAAGGCAACAACTTAATATCGCAGTAGATGGTCAAACTATTCCCACCACCAACCACTCTAAAATTCCCGCTGTCACCCTTGACTATATGGCTACCTCCTCAACCCATGCAGCAAACATTTGTGACAACATGAAAAGCAGGAACAAAGTCCTCGAAGCTCTAGCTAGCAGATCCTAGGGGAAAGACAAGGAAACCCTTCTAGCGACATACAAGTCTATCGGGAGATCTGTGGCCAACTATGCGGCTCCCATCTGGTTGGAAAACTTATGCGACACTCAGTGGAAAAACATCGAGGCCTGCCAAAATGCAGCTCTTAGAACTATCACAGGCTGCCTCCTAATGTCGTCGCAGGACCACCTCCACCAAGAGACCAGAATGATGCTCTTAAAAAGCCACAGTACACTTCTAACGAAGCAGTATCTGGTTGACTGTTATCGAAGTGACCATCCCATTTCTAACCTTATGGACAAAGCCCCACCGCCATGTTATATACATAAGTCTGGCATTACACTTTGCGTTTTTCTGCAGGAAGAGCAATCCCGCAAAAAAACGCAATGTCGTTCAAGAAGAGAACCCTATAATTACACATTGCGTTTTTCTGCGGGAAAAGTTTGTGAAAGAAATAAATATATCCCAGTGAGGATATTGATGGTTTTATTTTTGTGGCTACTATAGGTAGAAGTCGGGAGGCCGATACAATTTCAGCCAGTCCTCAATGGATGCACTGTATGAATTTCGCCACTGGGTGCATTCGTTTCTAGTATGTCGTTGAAGCAAAAAACAGAAGGTGTAATGCATAGAGAATACCTATGGAGGAGCAATCCGTATATACTCAACACTAAACTATTTGAAGCAATTCCAGTCGTAAAAAGTGAACAGAGAGACACACGCCCTCCACTGCGCAACTGAAACAATAACATTCCAGTCTGTCTCTCTGCCGCGGAACACCCGCCCGGTCCATATAGAGCAAAAGAGATGTCAAATTTCCATCCTACTTCCTACTTCCTCACTTGTGCCGAATTGCTTCGTTTCTCTCGCTCTTTTTCATTTCCTCATATACTCTCTCTTCAAAGGTGTAATGCGTTTCATATACCCCCGTATGTTCATCTTCTCACTGCGTTTTTTTGCGGGAGAAGTCTTCCCGCTGTCGTTGGACTTGCTGCTGCAAAACGATTCCTGCAAACTGCAGTATTGTCGTTACGCATAAGTGTAAAGCGTTCCATTTAAATGTACAGTTCCTCTTCTTGGACGACAATGCGTTTTTTTGCGGGATTGCTCTTCCTGCAGAAAAACGCAAAGTGTAATGCCAGACTAAGACGTCACATGAGGGACCGCGAGCGGGAGATCTAAAGGTTTAAAAGAGTTCCCTTTGATAACGCTAGCTACAAGTCGGCCATCACAACACAACACTGCATAGTGAAGAAGTGCTTTCCTCAACTGCGGACATGAAACCAAACACGGTACCGAATCCAGAGCCATGCATTGACAACGACATACAGAACTCCTGTCCAGCTTGTCGCCTCACTCCACATGATGTTAAATACAGTGGCGTAACTATAGGGTGGCAGGGCTGGCAAAATGCCACGGGCCCCGACCCGATGGGGGCCCCGGTCCGAGAGGCCGCGAGCTCAGAAGTTACCCAACATTTTTAACAAAACTTAGTAAAAATTATAAATTTTACATAAGTACTTAAAATTAATTAAAGATAGACACACTAAAGACCATATACAAATTCAAATAAATTATTAAGATTTAAACGGATTCATAAGAAAAGGATTTCGGGCAATTTTAGAACGCATCCATTGGTTGTTTCCTTTGGTGGCGCGAGCTAGTGATGCTCGGAAAATTTCCGCATTTTGTTAACCAAGGAAGTACTTTTTTTCGTGGTGCTGGCGGGCTAGCAACGCACGATGTTAGCGGAATCCCGGGTTTCTATTTATTATGTACGGAGCATTGATATACGAGAGAAGGATAGAGTGAAGTACCATCGGCTGTCTCGGCTTTTACGCCATTGGCGAAAATGACGAACTTTGCGAAGATGAGCGTCTCCAAGATCCGGAAAGTTTGTTCAAAATGAACATATTTTATCGAGTATTGGACATCATTATTAATCAACTGAAATTGCGTTTCCTTTCAATGAATGAAGTTGTTTCCAATTTCTGTGTTTTGCAACCTGGAACTTTGCAAAATTTAAATGACACTGAACTATTAAAAAAAGCTCTAGAATTTGTTGATATATATAAAAAAGACATATTTGAATCTTTTGCCAGGGAAATTCTCAGTTTTCGGTCCACCTTTAGAGACGAAATAGAAAAGTTTACGTGTATTAGAGAACTTGCTGATTCATTAATAATAAAGAATTATTTTATATCGTGCAGCTTTCCTGAAGTATGTACTGCACTAATGTTGTTTGTTACAATTCCTGTGACTAAAGCTAGTGCTGAAAGATCATTTTCGAAACTAAAATTAATAAAAACCTATTTAAGAAACTCTATGGGACAAGACAGGCTACGTAACTTGGCTATTCTGTCTATTGAAAATTCTATGGCCCGATCTTTAAACTTTGATGATGTTACTGATACTTTTGCGGAACAGAAAGCTCGGAGAAAAGAATTTTATTAATAAATACCTTGTTAATATTGAATTGTTATTTCATTAAAATGATGTAAATTATGTAATACCTATGTTTTGAAAGTAAAATTTACTAGAAATTTAACTAAAATGCACACAATATTATTGTAGTAATACTGTTGGGTAACTACTTAAGTGATTTATTAAAATTAAATTACAACGTGACGATTTTTACTGGGAGGGCCCCATCCATTGAATTTGCCACGGGCCCCAGATGGTATAGTTACGCCACTGGTTAAATACATCTTTAATTGTCCTGCTGCTCTCACGCGCCTAACTCCTACTGCACAATGGGATAATCCCATTGAGGCAGCTGCATTTCTACACCAGGACAATGAGGAAAACACACAACAAAACTTGGTGAGACATACACTCATCGGATATCAACGCGTCGCTGCAACAACGGGTCACTCCGGTGCATAGAACCGGCTGCCGTGGGAGAAAAGAAGCACATGTCGCTTCTCTTGGCCGGCTGCGACAGCTTGGAGTATAGTAGCACAGATGTAAACAAGATATATAGGTAGATAGTAGGATGACTCGGCGAGCCACGAGCAAAAGCTGGCCAATGCAAAGTACCCAGCAATCCAACAACACTACTCGCCATTCGGTGAGCACCTTAAAACAGATTAGCGCCTTTTCCAGTGCTTCAATCGCAACGAATTCGGATGCGCATATTGCGAATAATCGCCAAACAACCAGCATTTGCTGGGTTGTGATTCGCGCCATTTCCGTAGTGCTCAATGCACATCAATTTTCGATTCAAGTTGTTGATTTTTTTCAGTTGAAGAATCGCTTTATGAGCATTTGGCATTGGCATGACGACACCGTTTCTATGGAAAACCCCAGCTTTACAGAGGTATAAATTGTCTGGTATCCGTAAGCGGAAGAGAGAGTAGCGGTGTATCCGGAAAAAATCTGCTTTCTTTCCCTAGAATACGATTTCTAAAAAAGTGATGAAACATATGATGAAAGGGAGAATTGAGAGAACCGGCCTACAATTAGTAAGGGACATCAACAACGAAAACAGGCTGAGGTTCTTATGCGGATGTTTAGGATTCAGATAATGCGACCCTGTTTGACTCTGGGAGTCAGTCAAACAGGATCGCATGACAGAAAAGAACTGTGTATCCGGGATCCATGTTGGTCCGGCCAATAAAAACTGATTTTTAAAGAGGTATAGCTAGAATTATCACAAAAGACACTTGTTTCAGTTTTCAGGATTCCGAGGATAGAATACACAGAATGAATGATAATATACAATACATACAACAAAATAAGAATTAATAAATAAAATAGTAATGTAGAGCGTAGTGCGTAGTGCGTAGAGGGACCAGCCCCATTTTATAAAATGCGCAATTAACACCTAACATACATCTAATTGTTATTATGTGTCCGCAAAGGTCATTTCAAGTTTCTCTGTTACTATAGCCTTATTTAAAAATTCAAACAAAACAAATTCCAGAATTCTGTAATCTATATAAATAAATTTGCAACAAAAACAACAAAAAGGGTTTCTAACAATAATTTGCATCAGCAAATATCTTCAACCACACAACCTAACATTCTTCATTCAATAAATTTATGCATAGTGTTAGATTGAAAACAGAACCAACGCGAGACTTTCTCATAAATATTAAAATACTTCACCACATAACGAACGAATACAGTTCGCGATTATATTTAATCAGAAACTTGATTTGATATGGTGGAAGAGCAATTGAGGGGGCTTATGTACACAATTGGCCGTATCGCGGGAACGGGAACATCAATGGAGTTTGCATTTTTAGGACAAACTAAGATCCGAAAATATAAGAGACAGCTATAACTCGCGATTCTTGTATCGCTTGGCGTTGCAAACACAAACACATTGGCTTTTGTTTGGGTACAAAGTACAATAATTGGACTTTGAACATTTATCAGACAGAATTTGAATTTATGATACCACGTGCGCGGTTCGGATACCAAGCGAGCGCCCACTCGATATGCAAGTAGGCACCTCTTATGTCGCAAAAGATGCATTAAAACTCGAACAGATTTCAATCGTGTATGTATGACCATTGAACAAGATATGTATAAGCTGGGGTACTATAAGATTAAGACATCCGTTAAAAAATCGTAAACACTCGTATTCGAACAATGCACATACTTACGTACATTTGTCATATTGAAATATTATACAAAGAATGGAAGATGGGTTGTGTGTATAAAAGATTATTTTACTACCTTTTTTAGTACAATATTTTTACTATTTAATGAAATGACTGTAAAAACATTACTTCTTTGTAAAGTATGTTGATTGAATAAAAATACTGCAATAAGGAAATTGCCTTATAACTTCCTCAACATGCAGCCCTAGGCTTTTGCATAAAGGCCTGTGTATTGCGTTTGGAATTCCCTGATTTAAATAAAACTGATATCACTGGCTGCATTCACGTGAGGGGTAGTAGCGCTACGGAGCGCTCCGGATGAAACGAGTGTCGTGAATGTACTCACTATGAAATATGGGCGTTTTCTTTTGCACACTCGTGTGTGAAGTTTAAGCCGCTGTGCAGAGAATGTTGCTGCACGGTTGGAAATTTAATTGAATGAAGAATAATTACGGATTAAAAGGACAGATTTAAAACCCGATAATGGATCAAAGAAGATTTTCGGGAAATTTTTTTTGGGTTGGCCGGAAAGTCATTTCGTTTTTTTTTTTCATGATTTTCAAACTTCTTTTATTAAGGGGAAAAACCCATTAGGAGGTTGATTTTCACTGATTTTTACGATTTTTTCGTTTTTTCAAGATCCATATAGAGCAGAGCAGGTTAAGACCACACAATTACACTAACAATTTGATCTGAGTTGCTCTCGATATAACGTTAGTGCTGGATTTCTACTCTGTTATATAGTTCCACATTTGAAATGTAGGCGGCGCAGGAGGTGGAAGTTTTTGGACAGTATATAGTTTGGGAAGCACAAAAAGTTCATTTCCTCTCAATAAAATGTCCGTTGTATGTTATTATTTGGAATAGTAAACATACAAAATAATTTTGCTACCTAAAGGAAATTTGTCCGATTGTATATGTACTAAGGATTTAAGTTTTCTCTTGAAATTCTAGTTGACATTTGAATTCTCACTAAACCAAGACACACTCCCAGCAAAGACAAAAACTTACTCCGTTAAATTGCTCTGGATCGTTTTTTTCGTCGCTTAACCTGCTCGTACGAAAAAAAACGCGCCTAAAGATGCAAAGGTGGGGTTCCCCTACAAAGCTACGAAAGTAAAGCTACTACCTGAGGTAGTGCTCAGCCCTGTAGACTATATCCGATGAGCGCTCGGTTTATGCTCATAAAATCTAAACGAATGCGAATTTTGCTTATTCGTTCTTGGATTGTTAAGCTAACAATTTATGCAATCAAAAAAATTGGATTTTAAAAACTTCCTAATGTGGTTCGCCCCTTAATACAAGCAACAAACATTAATCAATTGGCCATTTCGTTCGACGACCTTTTGCCATCTTTGAGTCAGCTGCATAATGCCGCGCTCGAAGATCTTTAGAAGCAAAAAACTGAATCAACTGATTTTTGACAGCCTCATCCGAGACGAATGTTTTTCCCATTTAAATGGTTCTGCAGTGAACGGAATAAGTGATAATCTGATGGTGCAAGGTCAGAGCTATACGGTGGATGAGGCATCACTTCCCAGCCTAAGCCCGCTATCTCCCGTGTTGTACTGCGCCGATTAGCTTCGATCATTGCCTTTATTTTGGCGTCGTCGGCAGCTGTTGGACGACCAGAGCGTGGTGCATCACTGACATCAAAATTTCCGGAACGAAAACGACCGAACCAATTCTGGCACTGGCGTTCTGTTAATGAGTCTTCCCCATAAACATCACACAACTTTTTCCGCGCTTGCACTGCGTTTTTGCCTTTTCTGCAGTAAAAAAGCAAAATATGTCGAAAATGCTCACTTTTATTTTCCATTTTCAAGTCGATACCAAATAAAGATTTGTAAACAGAGGACCACCAATTTGTGACTGATTATAGCTTGAAATGTCAGCTGTCAAATGGCAAAAAAAAATCTTGGCTAACGCCACCATAATTTTGTTTTCAATAACAGCGCCATCCCTTGAAATGAAATTGAAATATGAAATTTATAAAAAAAATTTACAAACACAATTCCCAAAAGAATAGTAAAATTAATAAAGAGAAAAATACAGTCGATCAACTATGATAAATAAATAGAGCCAAAATAACTCCATAGATGCATAACATAAAATATTGTTTAGGTGGCATGCGCATTTGTATAAAATTTGTAGATACAATGGATAAATACTTGAGAAGTTATACATTACAAGCGTTCAATCAATAAACGGAATATGTAAGCGCTAATGCGAATTTCGCAACCGGTCGTTCCTATGGCAGCTGTATTCCGATTTCATTGCTTCCGCCATATTTACAGCGTGTAATAAAAAGAAGGCTTTGTACAAAATTTGAGAAAGATATCTTTAGAAATAAAAAAAGTTTTTCTCACAAAGATGAATTTTTGGACCAGTCGTTCCTATGGCAGCTATATGACGTAGTGGTCCGATTCTGTTGGTTCCGACATATTTACTGCGTGCAATAGAAAGAAGGCTTTGTACAAAATTTCAGGTCGATAGCTTTAAAACTGAGGGACTAGTTTGCATAGAACCAGACGGACAGACGGACAAAGCTTAATCGACTCGTCTCATCATACTGACCAAGAATATATATAGTTTACATGGTCGGAGATGCTTCCTTCTGTGCGTTGCAAACTTCATGACAAAGTTAATATACCCTATCACATCCGTGAAGGGTATAAAAATCTTCACGAACACAAATGCAAACATCGCTTGATAACTTCTAAAGTATGTAAAATGCTAAAAGGTTACGTATGGCTTTTCAAAAGAGTATTAAATTTCATAAAATTTTATTTATAAAAGTGCTCCGTGCGTGGGAATTTCACCAAAAAAAAGCTGTTCAGACGTTGAAAATACTTTCCGAGAAGCGAAAAATGTCCGTTTTTTATGCATATTGTCAAATATCGAGAAAACTACTAATCCTACAAGGAAATATGCCATAAAAGAACTTGTAGATAATTAAATTATCTTTAATTTGATATGCACACCGTCCATAGTATCAGTAGTTAAATAGAAAATGAAAAAAAAAATTGTTCAAATTCAGCTTTCCAGGCAAAGATATTTAAAGATAACTCAATACCTCCTAAAGTATGTATTCCACAGAAAAGCGATGTTCACAGATTTCAAAGAACGTTAAATTTTCTAAAATTTAGTACAAAAAAGATACAAAGTATCTACACTGCATGCAGATACATCGGAACATGGATATGTCTATGACTACCGACTGCGTGGAACCTGTTGTGTTGACGTAGGTTTTATAAAGATCCCAGTATAGTTATACTGGATGAAATCATTCGAAAAAACACGTCCCACGCTTTCGGTAGGCATAAGACATATCCATGTACCGATGTATCTGGTGTCAGTGTAGATACTCGTCATAAATTCTGCTTTGCTTTGTCCTGTCCGCTCGGGCTCCTTTCTCTCGCGGGATCGTTTCGTTTTCGTTTGCATCGCGTGTTTGCAATATTCACCTCCTCTCGTGCACCCTGTTTTATCTAACCGTTCGGTACAGTTTGCAGACTGCAGCCTATCGGCATTTCTCTGAGTAAGTTTCTGCTAATCGCAATCACGCTTCCCACCATCTTTTCCCAATCGGACGTGTATTGTGTTTGTGTATCCATTGCAAAATCGCTCCCACACTATCCGCCTCATCCCGCCCCTTTAACCAACAGTCCGGGTCCGGCACACACAATCCGTTTCTCAAGTAACGCGTGCGACTCTCAGAAAGGGAAACTAACAAAAGTAAACAAAACATTCCAACACACGCACAAAGAGAATGCACAAGAAAAATTTTGGAATTTTTGCAGAAGGGAGGCATTTGATCTTCTGCAGAGCAGACCTCTGAATGTACATCATGTCACGATGAGCTGCCCGGAACTATAACATCCTGCGACGAAAATTTCTCTATTTCGGGGCTTCGGAGATTTTAACTCGAGCAGTACGTATCCGCCATTTTGTTTTATGATATGTTTATTGCACGTGTGGTGGGGCCCACATTGTGGGCCAGTCAGACCCCAAGTCGCCGCCATTGCAAATGCACAATCACAGTTTCTGGATCACCCGATTTGGATAGAATGAACTTCATCCGCGATGGCTCTCGCTCTCTATCTTCGGGGGCGGGAACTATGTAATGTACACACTCTCAAATTGCGTCTGCGCATGTCCAAATGTTAGTCGAACTGACTACTTGCTACTTTTTCTGGGACCCTAGTGATTCAGATAGTACAACACGGGCTATTTTATCAAATGATGAATGGGAATTGGCGGAAATTGAAAGTCCTTGGACGTCCTTGACCTAAATAATGAGTAAAAATGGAATTTCATTCATTGTGACCTCATATTGGGTCTATGCATGCGCATGTCGGGAGTGCACAATTTGTTTAATGAAATGGTGAGAATGAGAATGAGAATGATATGAATGAATGAGAGGAGGAGGTCCGCTGCCCTGAGCGAAATTTCGCATACATTCAGAGACCATAAATTGCGTGTGAGCATGTCGAGCGAGGAGAGCACTTCTTGCGACGTGTTCTGGGGGCCTAGACAAGTTAGGTAGTACGGAGCGTACTCTATATTTTTGAGGATTTTGAATGTATGGTATGGTGTGTATGCAGGAGTTTTGATTATGGCGTCGCGTTGACTGAGAGCGTGGGACAGAGAGCATAGAGAGCGCCTGTTCACCCGTACACTATGTTATTTCTTGCCGTCCACAACGTCAACCTTTATCGCTATCAAATCAACATCCCAACATGTACACATAGGATCCCCGCAAGCGCGTCGCCCGCGCGGATCTACAAGCAACAGCCATGCACAATGACCACTTCACTCAAACGACATGCTCAACCAGAAAAGAAAAATGTTCAATGGGCTTGTTTCCTCTTCTGACCCCCGAGTAGAAAAACAGACATTTCGTGTGACGGACAGATTTTTAGGATGACCCCCAGCTATAAGACATATCCATGTCAAAACCATCTCGATACGTGCAAAATTTTCCGATAAGCAGCTCTTTAAAAATGGGAAAAATTTTCCGCTGTTGCATATTCGACAAAGTATTTGTTTCACGAGATAAGTCATCCAGATTTTTTCTAGGTAATTTAATTATAGAAAACGACAAAACTCAGTTTCAAAACAAGTTGGCATAAGTGCAGTCAATAAATACTGAAATAACCCCGATTAAAAAATGATATCAATGGGTGTGTTTTGGCCAGCTCTGGATAAATTTCATGGATCTGACTTTTCTCGATTTCTCCTCCATATGCTTGCCCCTCCAGTAAAATATGTACGGACAACTGTCAATTTTGACATTGGAAATGTTCCCCTCCAGATCAGAATACTTTTCAGATGCAGAGGGGAACATTTTCACATCCAAAAATTGCTCCCATAGGAACGACAGGTCCGAAAGTGCGTCTTTTTTAGAAAAACTTTTTTATTTCTGAAGACATATTTACCAAATTTCATATTATTAATCATATCTACCGCCAAACCACATTCCTAAATTTGGTTGATATCGGCCTACTATTTCATATACATACCTCTCATAGGAACAATGAAATCGGAACAAATTTTACTACTAGCCGAATGCTTGTTTTCATATGAGAACTTAGTACAATATAGTATAGTATACGGGAACCGTGGAGGGTATCATATCTTCGGTAAGCTACCCGAAGGCTAGATCGGTTTTTTGAGTAATTGCATAGAATAGTAAGACAAAGTGACTCTGCTCCTCAAATAAAATTCGTAAAATTGACCTTTCACGGAGGATGTATACAAATTTTATTTTATTCGTGAAATTTCAGTTCAGATTTGAAAGCCAACTAGCCCAAGGCAATACTCCATTTTCCTCTAAATTACCCTGCGGCGGCTATTACACTATAAAAGTTCTTTTACAAATATTTTTGACGCACGATATTTTAAAAGAACTTTTATGAATGATATTAGCCGCCTAAAGGGGGAGTTGTGCAAGCTTGTAATAAAAGTACTTGAAACAAGCAACGTTCATGTCGCAAATCTTTTCTTGGGCAGCTATTACACTATAAAAGTTTTTTCAAAATATCTTTTATAAAAGATATTTGTAAAAGAACTTTTATAGTGTAATAGCAGCCTTTCACTGTTCTGTATGGTTTCTTTGCTTACTCCGTTCTGGTTACAATGAAACGCAGCTATTGAATTCATAACACCTGGCGATCGTACCGGCACACTATCATGCACAATATCAATAACATTATCCGATTTTCATTAAGGTGCGTTTTTTTGTACAGAGCAGAGTGGAGCAGGATAAGCGGCAGAAGAGCAGATCAGAGTAGCGAAGACGAAAATGGGGCACGTCTTTGCTGGAAGTGTGTCTTGGTTTAGTTTAGCATTCAAACGTTAATTCAAATTTCAAGATGAAACTTAAATCCTTAGCACATATACAAGCGGACAAATTTCCTTTAGGCAACAAACTTTGTATGTTTACTATTCCATATAATTACACAAAACGAACATTTTAATAACAGGAAATAAATTTTTGTGCTTCTCAAACTGTAAACTGCCCGAAAATTTCGACACTTGTGTCGCCTGCATTTCAAAACGTGAAAATGCTAACGGAGCAGCATTCTTCCACTAACCTTCTATCCAGAGCAGCTCAGATGAAATTCTTAGTGTAATTGTGTGGTGTTAACCTGCTCTACTCTGCATGGCTATTAAAAAACGCGCCTAATATAAATTATTACTTCTGATAACCGACCCAGTTTCCAGACATCTAACTCTATTAGCTTCTCAAATATCTCAAGATATTTAATATGTATTAATTACCTTCGCTAATTGTCGCGCAAATAGAACATTGCACAGTTTCGCATTATTATAGGCCATCATGCTCCAAAATTTGCGCGCTGGTGGCGATAAATTCGCCTCAGTCAAGTGATCAGCCGGAAGATTTGCAAATCTATAAAAAGAAAATAGACATAAATAGAAACTATTAGTCATCACATCATAGATCATGAAATTCGGTTAACCACAGAAGAAAAAGTATATTTTCCCTAACAGACAGTCAGCAGCTACCACTCAATCACCCAATTCCATCATAAATCGCACGAGTTCACACACCTTCAAGGCACGTAGCCACGACCAAAGCGGGCGCCGTGCATCGAATCATGCTTTTGGTTTTTGGAGGAAGTATCGGTTTAAAAATTGTGAGATAACTCACGTAGGCAAAATTTTAACTCTGAATCAACAGATGCAATCCCTATATGAATTTTTGACCATGATAATGGACTTACTTGGGGAACGTTGATTTAGTACGTACATTGCACACAGATGCACAAATGCAGTACTACTTGTCTGGTATACGCAGATGTGGTCACGTTTTCACAAATTGCTCTCACGGTCTGGCATAGGATAGCATCAACATGTGCTAAAAGTTTACATTGCGTATGGGTGCAAAAGTTACCGAGCAACTTCTACTCAGGTGATCATGATCATAACCAAATGATCATCGAGAAAGAAATATTTCAGCTAACCGCTCACGCTCTTGGGTGTGTTTTTAGGGTTTTGTAGTAAAAACAAACCCCTTATGAAATCGGTCATGCGTCCGTCTGTCTGTCCATGAAATTTCTCACGAACTGCCGATGCTACGTGCATGAAATTTAGTGGAAATATGTAGAAGTACATATATATATCAGGCGGCCAAGGCCCGACGTTGGGCTGTCGCGCCACGATGATGATGATGTAGAAGTATGTAGTATGGGGGGGGGGGGGGCCCATAGAGGGGAAAAGAAGGTCGAAATTATTTTCGTTTGGTATAGGCACGTTGGATATCGTAAGAAAGGTACCGTCGAGTACATTCCATTTTTGAAATTTTCTTCAAATTTGAAGAAGGAGAGGGGGGAAATATGTAATCCGAGTTTGCCCCCCCCCCCTAGCATTTCGAGACCGTTATACTTAGGAATATGAAAATTTACAGGAAAGCGGAATTTTACTAGCATAGAAAACTAAAAATAATAGAATTTTGAAAACTTATCAGAAAAGGTTAATAATAGCACATTTATATAGTTGCAGCTAGCACACCCCTGTAGCTTACCCGAGGTCAAAAATATTGATGGCCAATAATAACCAACATCATAGGCAATAATATCTCCAAGTTTCATTACAATCACATAATATTTAATAATAGTACTTTCATTTAAAGTTAGGCATTTTGTCACTATCCATACAAAGTATACACCTACCGGTCTCATGCATAGGTGCGAGTACTACTTGCATGTTGTTGTCGTTGTGCAAATTGCAGTTATTTAATGAGGAGAAACCATTAAATCGTAATTTACACTTAAAAATATGAAAACTTACAGGAAGGTAGATTCCAAACAGCATTGAAAATGGAAAATAATGGGTTTGTATATCCTCCCAAAATAGCTTAATAATAGTTTATTTCTATAGTTACAGTTAGCACACCCCTGCATCCCTTAAAACACGTCCGAGGTCAAAAGTACTGACGGCCAACGATAACGTTACGATCACGTTATATTTAATAAAATACATTCATTTTAATTTTTGCATTATTGTTCATTTTTTGTAGCTGTAACGAATTTGTCGCTTGAGCTGTGCTCGGAATAAGGACGGAGGCCGAGGCATGGTCGTTCAGACCAGTTGTGACATCGCAGTGTCAAGACCTCCTCTGAAATGACCAGAGGTGACGCGTGCTCGATAACTAGCTCAGCAATCGGTAGTATGGGCGGGGTTTTACTAGGTCACTCTGCCTCGTTACCGCTACAAAAGAAAACCATTATCACGCGTCGGCCCGAATGCCGAAACAAACGAGTAAGTCCCTCACAAGATACAAAAAAACCGAACTAGCCGACGAAATCCTCAACCATCCCTAGAACTAGCACGTGAGCCTTCTGATGGCAATGGGGCTCCGCGCTCCTTACCCGACCTTGGGTTGAGCCGCGCAACATTGCTCAACCCCCTTAACGCTGCTTGATTAAACTGACCGCGACGAGAACGGAAGAGTGAAGGGCCTTCAGGGATTCAGGAAGCAGTAATTGCGCGCTTATTCACAATTCATTTTTACATTTATTTTTTTCTCGATAATGTATTTTATAAGAAAATGTTTCAAATGTCTAATTAAAAAAACGCATGGAGACAACGATAGTACATATGTATGCATTACGGTTTCAACTTTGAGCAAGCAGAAGAAACGTATACAAAAAAACTAATAATCTCAAGAAAAAAACACGGTTGTGAGTAACCTAGATCGTTTCACAATTCATCATATTTTATATTAAATCTAAACTACTTAACTATCTGTTCGTTCCTAATTTTTGCCTTTTTTATTTTCTTTCATTAATCAAATTAATTGTGAATTTATTTCCCTTTTTTCACCGTAGCGTTTGTGTTTGATTAGAGAAATACTCTACTCTCATTCTCATTTGCAATTTATTTAGATTTAGTTTCAACTTTTCTTTTCATTTTAAATATTCATTAAGAAATTTTAAATAGTTCTCTCAATATCTTCGTTTGTATTTACTATCCACTGTTAATAAGATAAACCGTTTACTTGATCGCGATGATAATTTCGAAAAGAACTAACACGTATTGTTGCACCACCAGTATCGGGATGCGACCGAGTCTTTTGCGAATTTTGCGGAGGAGCTCGCATCACCCCTATGTCGCCACCTAATCTCCTATATTTCGTACACCGCGTAAGCGCCACTGATCCGTTTCCGGATCATATACTTCGATTGTCTTCGGATATGCCGAAACATCGAACCCGACCAATATCTATTTCTAATCAAAATCACATACCTGCGTAAAGCAGGGGATCGGGGTAGGTTGGTTTTTGGGACAGTGGTCCGTACTGTGGCCAATGTTAACCGCCGCTGGGGCCCGGGCGCTAGCCGACGTAGCCGCCGTTGGGGCCCTTACTGTGGCCGACGGATGCTTGTGTTATTGGTGTTTTCCCAGTGCTCGTCCCGCTTCCCGAGTTCCGGCCGACAGACACTTGTGCTATTTTTGTTTTCCCAGTGCTCGTCCCGCTTCCTGAGTTCCGGCCGACAGACACGCCGCCCGCCTTGGAGGTTATGTCTTCTCTCTTCTCGATGTAGCGGACGGCGTTCCTGCCGGCCGAAATTGTGTTTGTGAAACGAGTCCATTAGGACCGATCACGCGAACATACTTGAAAAAAGCACATACCTTTGGTGCCCTTCAACCGAATTTTGGTGCTGTAATTTCGCTGGTGCGCCCCAGAGTGACTCGCTCCTCCACGTTGGAATCCTGACTCTCGACTGTCAATTGACAATTCGACCTTCCCAATTTTCATTGGAATTCCGAAGGTCAAATTGTCAAATGTCATGGTGATGCGTTTTATGAACGCCGCCATTGGTCGGGTTGCACTGGTACAGTCAGTTGCAAGTGTGCCGGCGAGTATTCCAGGCACACTTGCAACTGTGTGTACTCACGGCGCGGCCGGCACCAATTTTTGTGGCGCCCGTTACAGAACAGGTCACTTTTTCGACTCCTGCTGAGGAAAAGGAGCTGGGGTCAAAGTGTTGAGTATCCGGTATCGGATATTCTTAAGAGGGTCTGTGCGTACAAGGGACTAATGAGGAGCGAGGCTACCTGCAAATCGGTGAACCCAAACTAGCGACGAATATCTCTGGCGAGGTATATACCGACAGTTTTCCCCGTCGGATCAGACAACAGGTAGCGGCTATTGCCCACTTTTTTAACAATGCGACTTTTAACGAATTTGAAGTCCAACTTGGAGTTGTACTGAGCAGCGGCATTGCCTTGTGCAAAGTTCCGTCTGAACACTTCATCCCCAGGCTGGAACTCAATTTGTTTCGAGCGCAAGTTTTAGGTGACGCGAGTATTTTTGAAAAGCCGCTTGTAGGTTTTCTTGTACCTGCTGTCTCAGAATTGCCAACTTGTCGCTTTTGATCAAGGGTATGTCCTGCTCGCCGATTAGGTACAGGTTACGGAGGAGAGCGTAAGTGTTCCCATGGGTGACCATATGTTGTCCGAACACTACGGAGTACGGCGAAGTCTTTATTGACGCATGATAAGAGGACCGGAGCGCACAATTGGGATACGCGCGTATCCCAGTCCTTTTGCGTCGGGTGTACGTATGTCCGGATCGCAGCCACAATAGAGCGGTTGACTCGCTCAAAAGCGTTGGCTTGAGGCGAATAGACAGCCGTGTGAAGGTGTTGTACTCCGTAGCGTTCCAGCATATTATTGAAGACGTGGGCATTGAATTGCTGTCCATTGTCTGTTTCAATGGACTCAGGCACCCCGAAAACGTGAAAGACTCTACTCTCGAGCCAACTGGTCAAAATTTCTGAGGAAAATTTCCTGGTTGGCTCCACGAAGGTGAACTTTGCTAGATGATCGATGAGCACTATGGCTCCAATGTTGCCTGCTTTGGATCGGGGGAACGGTCCCAATAGATCCATGTACAGACGTTGGAAGACGCGATCGGAGACGAAATGATTTTCGATGGGTGGTCGAAGGCACTGATTAGGAGCTTTCGACTGCTTACATATCCCACAGGAGGAGACGAAGTCGCTAACTTGTTTTGCCATTTTTGGCCAAAGGAACAAGACCCTCAGGCGTTGCAACGTCTTACCGACTCCTCCGTGCGCGCTTAGCGGATGTTCATGCGCGCGCTTTATTAAGTCAGTCGAGAGCCCAGATGGAACCCATAGCTTTCAGGCCTGTTGCTCCTGTATTTCGTCACCGCTGGCGTACTCACTGCGTCTGTACACGAATCCATCGAGCGTTTTCAAATCCGGAATTAGGTCTTGGTGTTGGTGGACACGATCTATCAAAGCTTTATATTCGGGAGAGAGGAAATGTGGAGAGTTCAAGTCGACCTCGACTGAACTCTCGAACGGGTCTTGTATCATCAGAGACTCTGTGCAATGGACTCGAGATAGACCATTCGGCACGATATTCTGGATGCCCTTCCGATAAGTGATGGTGAATCGGAAGCCCTGCAGCTTCAAGGCCCACCGAGCCAACTTGCCGTGTAAATCTGACTGACTCATCAGCCACTTCAACGAAGCATGGTCAGTTATGATACAGAATTCTTGGCCTTCCACGTAGGCCCGGAACTTTTTGACCACTGCTAGACATTCTTGTTCGGTCACCGTATAGTTTCGTTGGGACGAGTTAAGCTTCCTGGACATATAAGCAATGGGCACTTCGGAACTGTATTCGGTTGTATGTGTTAGCACAGCGCCGGTGCCATGTTGACTTGCGTCACATTAGATGGCAAACGGGCGCGAAAAGTTAGGGCTGTGCAACACCTGTGCCTTCAACTCAATCATTGGTCGGGATCCTAGAAAAGGCTATTCATGTTATGTCCTTGGACTGGAATTGGTTAGATAATGACTTCAAAAACAAGGAACAAGAAACCAGAAAACTACTGCTACCACATTCACAGATCTTTGCGGAAAGTTTTAATGAGACCAACATATCATTCTTAAGCCCGTTTTCTCAATGTCCTGTTAACCTGCCTGTTAGCTAACAGGGACTTATTTATCAAAAGCCTAAACCTAAGAAGAGCCATTCGAGGTATTTTTTTGAATATAGCGTAGAACTTCAAAAAACATAGTTGGCTGAGCGAACGAGGCATATTCGCAGCGAAAAATAAAGATCTAAGGACGCGGGAGCGTCCCGCCCCGCCAAAGAAAAACAAAAAAAATCGAAAAAAAAAAATGGAAAAGCGACCAAGACTATGTTTACGCGACACAACAAGTACGGGTTTTCGGACCTCTGTAGCTGCGGCCCCGGATGCTTGTTCGAGCTCAAATTTGATATGGTCATTGTCCCTGGTCATCTTACGAAGTGCTGCAAATTTGATTCCGATACAAGGAAAAACACCCGAGATATGATAATTTGAAAATGGCTATTTTTCAAATTTTTCTGGTTCTCGTTGTTCTTTGACCGGTCTACAGCCTCGTAGGGAGCGTATCGAGGTCTGCTTTCTTTTCTCACGAATTGACTGTGTCCCAAGGGTGTGCATAGGCTATCATTTGCTCTGATCCGTGCAGTAGATCAAAAGATACATCCAAAAATGTGAAATTTTATAGTAGAGTTTCTCGCTTAAGTCTTTTTGATAATTTGAATGTGACACAGCAAATCACTCGCAGAGATCGCATGCCGACGTGGAGAGACGCAAACTCTTGATTATGTGAGTACGTGACGACGACGGATGCAAAAGTCCGTGCGCTCGTCGGGTGAGGGGAACCATACGAGTTCATGGTTGCGGGCGTGGTTTGTGGCAAGTGCATGAATGAAAAGTGTGTCATGAAAAAATTGAAACTCAATGTTTATGGATGCATCTTAAGCTGTGTTTTGCTAGACAGCGGCTTGAATGGGCGCTTTGCGACTGCGACTCGAGAGCAATTCATTCATTATTCAATGCCGGGGTTTTGTATGAAAATAGTACTAGTATGTTGGGCAGGTTGTCTATGGAATCAAGGATTTTTATATGTACGTGAGGAGAATGGATGGAAAGAGACGAATGTACTGTAGATGTAGAGTCCTTCGGAGGCAGCAAGGACATTCGAAAAAGGATATTTTTAGCAGTGAAGCGAAATGTGGGGGTCTCATATGAACCGGGATGAAGAGGCGAGTGTCCAGGAGTAGTGTAGATGTCATTTCGAGTCATTCGGTGGTGAAAAGGACATTCACGAAAGTCAAGTGGGCAATATGGGTGTCATGCGAACCGGGGTAAAGAGGCGAATGTCCAGGACTACTGTAGATGGCATTCCGGATCCTTCGGTGGCGACAAGGATATTCGAAAAGGATACTTTTGGCAGTGAAGCGAAATACGGTCAATATGGGTGTCATATGAATCGGGGTGGATACCCGAATATCCAGGAGTAGTGCAGATGGCATTTCGAGTCCTTCGGAGCGAAAAGGACATTCTTGGAAGTAAAGTGAAAAATGGGCAATATGGGTGTCATGAATTGTGGTGAAGAGGCGAATGCCTAGGAGTACTATGGATGGCATTTCGAGTTTTTCGGTGGCAACAAGGACATTCGAAAAAGGATATTTTTGGCAGTGAAGCGAAATACGGTCAATATGGGTGTCATATGAATCGGGGTGGACACCCCAATATCCAGGAGTAGTGCGGATGGCATTTCGAGTCCTTCGGAGTGAAAAGGACATTCTTGGAAGTCAAGTGAAAAATGGGCAATATGGGTGTCATATGAATTGTGGTGAAGAGGCGAATGCCTAGGAGTACTATGGATGGCATTTCGAGTTTTCGGTGGCAACAAGGACATTCGAAAAAGGATATTTTTGGCAGTAAAGCGAAATACGGTCAATATGGGTGTCATATGAATCGGGGTGGACACCCCAATATCCAGGAGTAGTGCGGATGGCATTTTGAGTTCTTTGGTGGCGAAAAGGACATTCATGAAAGTCAATTGAAATATGGGCAATATGGGTGTCAAGCGAACCGGGGTGAAGAGGCAAATTTCCAGGACTACTGTAGATGGCATTCCGGATCCTTCGGTGGCGACAAGGATATTCGAAAAGGATACTTTTGGCAGTGAAGCGAAATACGGTCAATATGGGTGTCAAATGAATCGGGGTGGACCCGAATATCTAGGAGTAGTGCAGATGGCATTTTGAGTCCTTCGGAGCGAAAAGGACATTCTTGGAAGTCAATTGAAAAATGGGCAATATGGGTGTCATATGAATTGTGGTGAAGAGGCGAATGCCTAGAAGTTTTATGGATGGCATTTCAAGTTTTTCGGTGGCAACAAGGACATTCGAAAAAGGATATTTTTGGCAGTGAAGCGAAATACGGTCAATATGGGTGTCATATGAATCGGGGTGGATACCCGAATATCCAGGAGTAGTGCAGATGGAATTTCGAGTCCTTCGGAGCGAAAAGGACATTCTTGGAAGTCAAGTGAAAAATGGGCAATATGGGTGTCATATGAATTGTGGTGAAGAGGCGAATGCCTAGGAGTACTATGGATGGCATTTCGAGTCCTTGGGTGCCGACAAGGATATTCGAAAAAATAATACTTTTGGCAGTGAAGCGATATGAATTATGATGTAAGATGATTTTTTCCAATGTGTGGAAGATGGGAAGCGATGTCTAGGCAAGATGGGTATCACATGACTGGAAGTGATGAGGCGAATGCAGTAGACTGTTAAAGGTATTTTTAGTCCTTTGGGCAGGAAAAAATATGTTCTTGGCAAGGAAGCGATATCTAGGCAAGATGAGTATTATATTATCGGGGGTGATGAGGCGAATGCAGTAAACTACTGTTAAAGGCACTTTGAGTCCTTTGAACTAGAAAAATGATATTCTTGGCAAGAAAACTATTTACCCCAAATGGGTAACCTGAGTGGACTCATAGTCCGGCACGTAAATCCCCTTTTTTTATCGAAGACTACCGCATTCAGTAGGAATCAAACCGGAGCCCAATGTATAGAAGGCGAACGTGTTTACCGTTGCGCCATCTGTATTACCACTACTACTTTGCAAAAAGATGTGATATCTCACAAAAACAACTCTGTTGTAAAAAAAATCCCCGCCAAGAAAAACTCCTCAGCCTTAAAAAGGATTGATATGAACACAATACCGCCAAAGTACTCGTAGCTTCGCGCCTCGCTCTAGGGTATGCATATTGAACGCTGATTGCATTAGTTAATTTCTTTCAACGCGGTTTGGCGGGGAGCTTCCATTAAACAAAATAAGTTGAACAATCTGAATAAGAACGCAGTAGAAAATAGTCTATTATTCACTTCTGGCCTGAAGTGCATTTTTAGTCTTTTGTAAGGCGGGGGCTTTATAACGAGATCCGGGCGAGAAGCCAATAATACTTGGCATAAGAGCTTACAGTATGATCCGCACGCAACTACTTATTCATAATTTTATCAGAGCGACATCGTTGCCATTATCACTGTCATTTTATCAATAAATCCGTTCGGCGGTGAGTCTTTAGGCTACAAAGCTCCCCGCCAATCAGCTTTGAAAGAAATTAACTAATGCAATCAGCGTTCAATATGCATACCCTAGAGCGAGGCGCGAAGCTACGAGTACTTTGGCCGTATTGTGTTCATATCAATCCTTTTTACGGCTGAGGAGTTTTTCTTGGCGGGGATTTTTTTACAACAGAGTTGTTTTTGTGAGATATCGATTATCTTAACGCGACCATTCAAAATTTCATTCCGGGACAGTGGTTTTCCTTCAAATCGGTTCACACAGTTATCAACCAGGATGAAGTAGTCTACAGATTTTTTGAATTCGCTGAAATTGAGGGGGCAGTCCAACGACGCCCATGTCCACGTCCACTCTACCCTCAATGGGTGAGAGGAAAACATGGGAAAATGGCAAAAATAGTGGCAATTTATTGTGAAGCGAACAACACGAGCTCTTTCAGCTAGTATAACATATAAAATGAATTATCACCAACAACACCATAAGCGAAGACATCACCACCATCCGCATCGCAAGTTAAAGTTAAAGTTAGTACCCAAACTAACTAGACCGATACATCTCCATGAGTTAGATCCATTTAGTTAAACTTCGAAGATAGTCCGGCGATATAAATATGTACGTAAATCAAAGAAATAAGATCAGTCTATTTCTTAAAATTTTTACAGCTGTCACGCATCAGATCAATTATTATTTATGTGATTCTCTCTTCAAAATTCCTGTGTACACACACGACATTTAATTTGCACTGGGTAGCTATTATTGCATAGCTTACCATCGTTGTAATATAAATACAATGATGACCACGCGAAAGAAACGTGGACTGCAATAGGCTTAATCAATACATTAATATTCTACACATCAACAATTAGTATGCATTTTTTTTCTTAAAAATAAGAAGGCTAATAGGAAGTTCACTACTCTTTGCCTTTCAATAACACAATACATTCATGAAAGAGAATTTTTTGTATACGCCAGTCATTATCCGTACTATCACCCGTTTGCGTAATAAATAGAGCATCTGCGTCTGCGGTTGGGCTGTTATACATTGTAAGTCAACTTTTTTATGCATTGGCCAGAGATTAATATTTAACGTCACGTTTTCCAGTGCACACTACATTTATAATAACAACAGCTCATATCTCAATCTATAAAATAATATTCGCGAGGTCAAATTCCAAAGAGCTTCAGCTCCATTCAATTGATGTCAAAGTAACGTTTTTTTTAATATTGTACCATAATACGGCATACAGTTTCCGTTATCAACGCAGGGCATAAGAATAGGAAGCAAAAACACTCATACATATGTGCATATTTTGATGATAAGGACAATCGATGCAAATTGAATGCGTAGTTTATTATTAGAAAATGTGTACATCTGGTGAAGTTGAAATAAGAAGGCATTTTATGATCCTGTAAAACAGTAAGTAGATTAGCTCTGTTTGTGTTATCGCCGTATTATTGAAAGCATGTATTTAACAAATATTATAAACATCTTAAGTAAGCAAACATGTACAGCGATGTCTAAAGAGGTTATTTTAAAATAGCTAATATAGCATTTGCAAGTCAAAATAATGCTTTTTCAAAGAAATTTAACGTTTGTTCAAATCAAATTAACTATTTTTTTTTTAAATTTGATTGTATTCGAAATCAAATTTACGATACACATTATTATTCACATTAAGTGAAACGATTTTCCAAAAACATTCAACGCGTTTTCAAATCAAAACAACGAATCTTTTCGATACATTACATCAGTCGAAAAAAATGATAATTTTTTTTAGCATAAAAAATTCTCCATTCATTCTGGTCATATTGGTAAAAAATGGTGAAGATATCTCAATTATAAATGGATAAAAAAAAAGTATTTTCTTGAACAACTCAGTAACTACAAACAACGAATGGCCTTCTAACAGAGGCATTGTAGTGTAGGCAAAAGCAGCAACAAATTTACACAACACAGTAGGTTCGAATTCGACAAAGCACTAGTAGTTTTAAAAGATCGCACCGATCAATTAGATATCATTCCTAGTCTCCACGATAACCGAAGTATCGATTTTAGACTGAAATACGTCAGGAAAAGTGCTCTCCTGAAAAACCACGTTTTTTCCTCTTCAATGTACCTTTTCTTGACATCTATCAATCCTACGGGGCTCAAATTTTTATGAACCGTTCTTGAATAGTATCTGAAGTTTTGAACGTTTTATATTTAGAAAATTCCTATTAAAAAAATAGAGAAAAAAATTTAAAAGGGTTGCGAAAACGGATTAAATTTCCCCACACTAATAATTTCACGCCAAACATTAAATAAATAAAACGACAAAATGTTCGTTATTCTTTCCTTTATACATAGAAAAAGGAAAAATTTAAAAAGCTTTAGTAGCTTTTGTATAAAGGTACATTAACTAGATGAATCTTGGTTAGGAAAAAATGAGGCATTCTTCTCCTTCCTTGCCCTTTCATACCACTCTGCGGCTTCGCGTTGCCCTTTCTGTGGTGTTGGCACTTCGCCCATTCTGGCGGTATAATCTCAGCTTTCTTCTGCAGGCAGCTCGGTCTTGGATCGTATCATCGCCAAGATTAACGCGTTGTTGTTCCTTCTTCATCTGATCGATCCACGTGTGTTTCCGTCTGCCTTTTGGTTTGGGTCCAGCAAATGGAACATTCATTGATAGCAGTGACGTGCACTCGTAGTAAGCAATTCCAAACTGCTTGACTTACCGAAATAAGCAATTCAATAATAAACTTTGCTTACACCAATACACATATCATCATTTCAGTCAATGTTTTTCTTTAAGCTGAAGAATACATATTATCATTCAAATATTCCTTTATACATTCAAATTCTGATCCGCGCCTTCTTTTCGTTAAAAAACATTCGTTCAATTACTTTAGATAATATTCAAACCTCCCACATTTTGCACACCATAGACACCAAACTTAGAATAGGAAAATGTGCCTAGATCTTTAGATGCATGTACCATGTGTGCATCCAAATACTAGAGACATGTTGATTCCAGAAAATGGGAATCTTGGATTTCGGTAGTACATTGGGCAACGATTTTTTTTTGTTTTGTTCGCAAATTTATATGAGACAAGTCAAGCACTGGCGCGACTGCTTTTGTGTGTGGGATAAAGCCCAATGATGCTTGTTAATGAAATGTTGCCAATGCAGGGAATGTTTATGGGAATTTGATTTTTCCAGTAGAGCTTTTGTTTTTGTTATGTAATGGATTTTCCGTTGCAATTTAAAAGAGGAAATCAGTGCAATCGGGTGATTTTGATTAAATTGTGATTTGAAGTTTTTTTGACCGTTTGTAGTGATTTAATTGATTTGATTTGTGATAAAAGTGGTAAGTTTTCTTTTCGCATTATGTCGGAGTATTGCTGCGCGACGGATTTCGTACTAAAAGCGGGATTTTCAACTCTTTCCTTTGCCAAGAAAAGAGAAATTATAGAATCGGATAGACCGAAGCCAGATCTTAGTTTAGAGTTTAAATTAAAAAATATTACGCGAAAATTCCATATCGAAACGTATGAAAAGTACATTTGGTTAACGGGAAGCTGTAAATTAAATAAGTTATTTTGCTGGCCGTGTCTTTTGTTCACGAATGAAAAATCTGTTTGGAATAAAGCTGGATTTAGTGATTTGAATAATTTTACGGGCTCAGCAGCAAAGCATTCAAGTTCCGAAAAACATCTTCAGTCGTTAATTAAATTAGATAATTTTGGTTCTCAGCGTATAGAGTTTATGCTTAGTAACCAGGTGGCAATATCTGTTAGTTTGCATAATGAAAAAGTTGAGCGTAATCGTAATATTTTGAAACGTTTAATCGATACTGTAATTTTTTTGGCAAAACAGGAGCTTCCTTTTCGCGGAAATAATGAAGACTCTTCTTCAAATAATCGTGGTAATTTTATCGAAACCGTAAATTTCTTGAGTTTGTACGATCCGATAATTGAGACACACATAGATTCTATAAAAGCAAATGCAGCGTTTTCGGGTTTGTCTAATAGAATCCAAAACGATCTTGTTTCCGCTATAGCTAATGTGGTTCGAAATAAAATCAATTTGGAAATAAAGGAGGCTCCATTTGTAGCTGTAATGGTCGACGAAACGCCAGATGTTAGCGGTCGGGAACAATTAACGATGATTTTTAGATATACAATATCAAATGAGATTGAAGAAAGATTTATCGGATTTTTGGATGTAAGCGCTAATCGTACAGCTACAGCAATAAGCTCTCACATTTTAAAACAATTGCAAAATTTTAATATCGATAAGAAATTAATTGCACAATGTTACGATGGCGCAGCAGTAATGAGTTCTCAAATTCGTGGAGTTCAGACTTTAATTCGGGAAAAACATAAATCGGCAATTTTCGTTCCATGTTACGCTCATTCACTAAATCTAGTATTGTCTAAAGCAGTTGAGTTTATTCCGGAAATTAAATTATTTTTCGCGCACATCAATAAAATCGCATCATTTTTTAATACATCCACTAAAAGGTCGGACCTTTTTGCAAATATAGTAAATCGTCGTTTACCATCGGTTTCCAAAACGCGTTGGCATTATCATTCGCGTATTATTAACGTTATATTTGAACATAAGCATGAAATTTGTACAGTTTTTGAGACAATTTCGAATGGTTCTCAACACTGGGATGGCGATTCCTTGACTTTTTCCGATATATACTTACAAAAATTCGCAGAGTCAGATTTTCAATTATATCTGTTAATTTTTTCTGAAATTTTTTCGAAAACTGATATATTATTTAATATTATTCAGAGCAAAGTGGTAAACATTTCATATGCAAGCCAAAAAATTATTGAATTTGAAAATTGGCTTGAAAATGACTTTTCTAAAAAGTTTGATAATTTCTATTCGACAGTTACAGCAGAATATCAGCCACCACGTAAGAAATGTAGAAATGCGATAGATCGTTTACAAAATTTACGGCGGATATTTCGGGAGATTATAGATGTTATTCTCGGGCAAATTCGAGATCGATTCCATTCGTTTAAAGATCTTTCATTTTTAGAGTTGCTTGAACCGAATTATTTTTCTAAATTCAAGTCAAATTTTCCCGATAAAAATTTTGACTCACTTATTGAATATCACGGTCAATTTTTCGACAGAATAAAGTTGAAAAATGAGCTAAAAGTTATTTATTCTTCAGATGAGTTTAAAAACGCGAATCCTAGTAAAATTCTCGATTATTTTCAAAAACGGCCTTATGTCGCAAACGGTTTTAAGCAAGTTCATATTTTAGCAAAATTATTAACGTCAATTCCAGTCACAGTGGCAACTGCGGAAAGGTCATTTTCAACACTAAAGCGCGTTCACACATTTTTGAGAAATCGCCAATCCCAAGAACGACTTTCGGATCTTGCTTTAATTGCGGTTGAAAAGGATCTTCTTATACAAATGCGAAGAGAAAACGATTTTTTTGATAATGTGATTAAAGAGTTTTTACTTAAAGAACGGCGCATAGATTTGGAATACAAATAAATGGCAATGGCGAAAGAATATTTATTTATTTCAAATACCTCTGAATTTTTCTTAGTCTTAATTAACATAATATTTATTTATCATTTTTTTTATTAGTAATATTTTATTTATTTATTTTTTTTTGTATTCCGAATATATGTGCCAATATTTTATTTATATCTTTCCTGATTTCTTCTTTAAGGCTTAAAGCCGCTTGGTATAAATGTTTTTGTGACTGTCCATATTCTATTATACAGTCCATTTTTGTTTATGCTAAATTGGCTTTAGGGCGCCCAACTGCTTGACTATGAAAAATTTCCACTGCACGTCACTGATTGATAGTGCCTTCATAACTGGGTTCTCAGGTCTCAGGACGCCTTAGAACATGACAATACCAATCCATACGACGATCTTCGCGCTTTTCAGTGATCGGTTGCTCAACAAACAAACTGCCTCGGATGTGGGTAATTTTGATGGGATCATTTTTGGTCACACCAGCTGATATCCGTAGCATTTTCATCTCAGTCGCAGTCATTTTACTTTCGTATGTCTTATACATAGTCCCATTCAGACACATACATGAGCGCGGGACATACGACCGATTTGTACAACTTGCTCTTAAGCTTTCGTGGCATCTTCTTGTCGCAGAAAACTCCAGAGTTTTCTCACCACTTCATCCAACCGACAATGATGCAATGTTTGATGTCGTCATCGCATTTAGCTTCCTTGTTGACCCATCGAGCCCAGCTATTTGAACTTTGTACAGGACTTCAGCTGCTCTCCTTTTATATAGACATCTGGTATTGGTCTTTCTGGATTTGAGAAAGGACAGCACAGATACTAAGTCTTTGGTATGCTAATCCTCAGTCCATGATCCTCCAGTATCTTACACCACTGGGTCAGTGCAGCCTGCAAAGCAACGATGTCTTTGCTAACCAGGACAATGTCATCTGCGAAGAAAAGGGATATTTCCAGGTTGTCAGAGATGAGTGTTAATCAATAGAGCATGATGATGTTGAAGAGCAAGGAACTCCGACTTTAACTGGAAATTCTTCAGACTCACCAGCTGTGCATCTGACTTTAGTGGTTGCCCCATCATACATGTCTTGTATCCTCTTGACATATGCCTCGGGTACCATAAGTGCTCTTAGGGCCACCCATATCAGATCACAAGGAACTCTGTCGAAGGCTTTTTCCAAATCAATGAACACAAAGTGCAAGTCGGTCCGTGCATTGCGATGCTTTTCCATCATGACACGTATGCACTGAATAGCATCGACTCTTAATATATGTATATAAAAACGTTTGTGCATATGTTGCTGCTTTTATAACTCACGAAAAACGATCTACATATATTCTTTCATCGTAGCTCACGAACCAATAAAGCTATCCAACTCATATTCACACCATATGTTCGTTTGGTCCTCCGATGTGCATAACTTTTTTTTTTGTACTCAGTAGGTGGCACTGGAGTGGAGTTATTTACAAAATTCTTATTTATGGTCCAATTTGGCTCAAATTCACAACATATATTAATTAAATAATAATAAAGTTGTTGCCAAAATTGGTAGGTAGGTGGCGGTGGAGTCGAGATATTCATGAAAATGTGTATTTTAGGTCTTATTTCGTTCAGTGTACTCGTATATAGATTCGACATTGCAGTATTTATTATTTTAATTTAATGACTACAAATTGTTGCGTATACATTTAACCAGCGAACTGTGGATAATCCAAACGCCCAAGAGTTTTCAGATTTGTGACGGTGCATGTCCGGAAGAAGAAGAGATAAATACATACATAATACATAATAAATTATGTCGTGTAGTTTAATCACGAAAAACCCTAATTTATTCGGTGTATGGCGACCCTACGAAATTAACTGATAATGAAAACTCTAGGCTTTGCAGGAAAGCTATTTTGACTCCCCGAACGACCAGGCGATAAACGCTGAAATATTAAAATGCGTTTCTGGGGAATGTGTGAACCGATCGAGAATATGCAACACATTTATCAAGTTGAATTTTTAAATTCCTTAAGCACACCTGGACTTCCGTCTCACAAAAAAATACGTCAACAAAAGTAGTGATCAAGCAACATTTGACTTAAGAAATAATGAATACGACGAAGTCAGTAGGTTCCAATCTGGCCGCTATATAAGTTCTTCTGAGGCGGTTTGAAGCGTTTTGAACTTTTCTATTCATGAAAGATCTCCACCAGTTATGCATCTTGATGTTGGGCAGCGGGTGTACTTTAACTCTGAAAATGTGACAGAGCAAATTGAAAGCCCGCGATGAGCTACTTTGTTGGCATTCTTTCTAATTTTTCAAGTTGACGATTTCGCAAAAACACTGTTAAGGGGACTACAGACCTTCAGTTTAACTGCGCAGATATCTGAGCTAAATATCTGTGGAAAAATCTGTGCAGTTATCTGAACTGAAGGTGTGTAGCCTACATTCGATTTTCGCTAAATTATTGTAGTTCCGATATATTGTTCAGTTTTATTAGTTTTGACGAAGTGTGTACATCGTACGTGGCTGGTTAACAATGGACGATAGAAAAAAGACAGCCGCAGTTTGTTGTATAATTGCAAGTTTGTTGCTAGAAGGAGAAGAAGAAAGAAAGAGGAGAAAACGCCGTGGGAAGTAGTGCAAAGATTGGTATCCAGCCCGATCGGACGAGTATTTCCCCACGAAAACAGGGTGGCCATTCTGAGGTGGGCAACCCCAAATTTTTATACCCTTCACGGATGTGATAGGGTATATTAACTTTGTCATGCATGAAGTTTGCAACGCACATAAGGAAGCATCCCCGACCATATAAACTAAATATGTATATTCTTGGTCAGTATGATGAGACGAGTCGATTAAGCTTTGTCCGTCTGTTTCTATGCAAACTAGTCCCTCAGTTTTAAAGCTATCGAACTGAAATTTTGCACAAAGCCTTCTTTCTATTGCACGCTGTATATATGTCGGAACCAACGGAATCGGACCACTACGTCATATAGCTGCCATAGGAACGACCGGTTCAAAAATTCGTCTTTGTGAGAAAAACTTTTTTATTTCTTAAGATATCTTTTTCAAATTTCACACTAATTAATAATAGCTTTAATCAAAGCATACTTGTGAGTCTCGTTGGAATTGGACTACTCTATCGTATAGCTGTCATAGGAACGACCGTTCCAAAAGCAAGTTTTTTGTTAGAAAAACTTTTTTATTTCTGAAGATATCTTTTTCAAATTTCACACTGATCAATAATATCTATAAATAAATAACTGGCGCAACAGTCCAATTTGAACCACGGCCTCGAGATGAGTTAGCATCATCTCATTTTCTAGATCGTGACGGTTTTTGTGCAGAGGTATATGATAAGCAACACGCTCAATCGAGTTATTTACCCCATAATGGGTACTCATTTAACAGCTGAGTGGGCTCATAGTCCGACACGTAAATCCCCGGAATCGCGTTGAAGGCGAACGTGCTAACCGTTGCGCCATCCGGACTACCTCCAATAATTTCTATAGTCAAATAAAATTCCCGAATTTGGTTGAAATTGGACTACTCTATCGTATAGCTGTCATTGGAACGACCGTTCCAAAACCAAGTTTTTGTTAGAAAAACTTTTTTATTTCTGAAGATATCTTGACCAAATTTCATATTATTCAATCACATTGACTGCCGAACCACGTTCCTAAATTTGGTTGAATACGGCCTACTGTTTCATATACCTCCCATAGGAACAGTGAAATTGGAACAAGTTTTACTACTAATTTCAAAGTGGCAAATGCACCATAAGTCATAACGAAGGTATAATACCCTTCACACCTCAGATGCGGAATCAGCGACCCAAAATTAACTTATAGTTCGAACCAGCCCGATCGGACGAGTATTTCCCCACGAAAACAGGGTGGCCATTTGAGGTGGGCAACCCCAAAATTTCTTTATCTTTCTTGACTTCACATTCGGAATCAGCGACCCAAAATTACCGCTTCGCTCCCTCTCTCATCTAGTGCTCGCTACGCTCGCGTTGTTCGCTTCGCTCACAACTTCACACTAACCTTGACGATAAAGCTAAACTTAAGCTAAATTAAAAGCAACTTCACTTTCAGTCGGGTACTTTTACATAGTTTCGGCTACTCAAATTTCTAAGCAGAATTACAGAGACGCCGAGTTTTAATATTAATTTGTGAGACGGAAGCCCAAGTGGGAATTTAAAATTTCAACCGGATAATGGGTAGCATCTTCTTGATCCATTACTCGGTTGATTGAGCAATATTCAACACCTTCCCCAGGAACGCTTTTTAATATTTCTGCGTTTATCGCAGATACCTGGTCGTTTTTGAAATACACAACATCAATTATTTTACTCAATTGCCCTAACCCTTGTGGGCCATAGCGCGTCAACTGTTCCATGTGGCCCAGTTGACGTTTCGTTGGCATAAACTGGTTTCGGAGAATGCAGTTGCCAGCATGCACCTCCTGCACATCCATGGCCACGAACGTCGTCGTGGACGGGATTCGAACCCGAAACGCCGGTAGTCAAACATGAGACTGATGCCTCAACACACTGCGCTACCGATCACCCCACTCTTTGGCATTTTTATTACTCCCAATTCGCGCCCGCATTTTGGTTGACAAATGCATGGGTATGACAATGCGCCATAGTTGTGAGCTTTTTAGACATGCCCTAATTTCAGCAACCCTGAAATTATGTATTACTGGTAAAGTTTGCCTAAAGCCGCCACAGAAAAGTAATATAATACCGGCCATGGGCCGGTCGTTTTGTTTGATGTCATCTATCTACTGATTCAACCGCTTTCCGATTCGCCATAGTGCACGCGTCCCATGTTATTAAGAAACAACGACGCAGAACCCTGGCTTCGTTACTGTTCCTGGAAACGCTTATTGCAACTCCACAGACACATTATTCACTAGAGTCCTAATTTCAATCCAATTTAAAACCCGGTCCGCTCAAATTTGCGTATGGAAAGAAAAAATATTGCTACTCACCTATGTGATTCAGACGAAAGCACTAATACTCTTGACTCATGATCCAATAAAGATTCAACTTGAAGAGTCAAATAGAAATGCGAAAGGTGGCAAATTTGAAAGATGGTTTCCAAGCCATCAACAGTAAGTGTATGTGGCAATGCAAATACTCCAGCGTTTAAGATGAGATAGTCAATATGTCTGTGAAAGAAAGTAATGCAAAATTTTTATAATTATTTAGGAGTGTCAACGAAATGAGTATATACGTAAATTCAGAATACGAAAATTGATAAACGTTAATAAACCGACATTACCTGACTCTCTGCTTCAACTCATCAGCAAAACGTTTCGTTGCTTCCAAAGACGACAGATCGAGCCTTATAAAACTGCATTTTTTCCCGGCCGATGGTTTTTCTTTCGTAATCATTTCGATTGCGTTCATGGTAGACTGTTCATTTCTATAATTTCAAATTGTTTAACCAATACGTTCAAAGAGGATAAATATTGTTTTACTAACCGAGAGGCCATTATAACTTCACAACCATGGAATGCCAGTGATTTTGCGGTCTCCAGACCAATCCCTGCATTAGCTCCGGTAATGACAGCTAACTTTCCCGACAAATCTTTTCCATGCAAAACCTGCAATGCAGTCGTACTTGCATCAAATCGTTGTCGCACATCTCGCACTGATTGTGCTTGTTCTTCGACCGCGAACGCCAGACGTGGATCCGTGTAAGTGCTTTGATTTGTCGTTTTGTTGTAGAAAATGATTTTATCGGTCCCTTCCTCGGTACGTTTTTCCCAACCAATTGGCAATTCTCCTGATACTCGCTTCATTTTACCGGTACGTGGGTGCGTCCATTGAGTTGACTTCAATTGATGACTGAAAAATAATGTATGATAAAAATAGTATACAAGTCCTCGTATAAGCCTGATTGTTAGTTAACCTTAGACCCTCACAAACAAAAGCAATGAAGAAGGGAGAAATGATGAGTAATGAAATAATACGGAAATAAAATAATATAAATAAATTTGTAGCAAGGAACCAATGTTTCTCTTTCATTAACAACATTATCCTTTGTAGATACTTCCGGTCACAGCACACTTAGACCACTTCTGGGTCCGTTGTGATATCCCGGATATTCACCAACCTTATACATACTAATCAACTTTAATCAATGAACCAGCCGGAACTGGCAATGAAACGACATGTTTTTTAGGCCATTCAAGTCGGCAAAAGAAAAAAATGCACTCCTTCTTATAGCCTAGGCAGGCTGGCACAAAGAAGATGGAATGTACATTCCTCTTCGTCCTCGCCATCACAGCTGCTACAAGAATCCCTGGACTCTTCTGGCGTGTTCGCCAGTCAGGCAGTGCCCAGTGATAACTCCCACCAAAACGCTATTGTGCTTTCTTTCTAATGGTACAAGTTCCGAGGAGCGACCAGGATCAATTCAAGGCCACATCAGTCTGGTGAAGTGCTGCTAATCGCAGCAACCATTACTGTCAGGGCCGGTGAAACGTGGTTAGTCCGAGTGGCCCATGGAAGATCGACACCAACGGAGGAGCTGGGAAGCTTGTAACATTCACCACATCCAGGAAGACTAACCTTTTGGTGCGGTGCGATGCCAAATCACACATGTGGGGGAGCACCATGATAGAGGTGAGTCCCTGGTGGACTTTATCGTGAATTCTATCCTCTAATTCTAATTTTAATTTCGGAAAACAATGTAGGGAAGAAGTCCTAAATGTAGCACTACTTAGAGACAACCATATATTTAAAGTTGAATATTGGAGAGTATCCGATCTGAAATCTTTTTCGGATCACAACTGGATATTTTTCAATGTTAATGTCTCCAGGGACACTCTGAAGCCTTATAGAAACCCCAAAATTAAGGAAGAAGCTCAGACAGATCTTCAAAGCGAAACTTTTTAGTATACTCAACCCCTCAATAAACTCCGTGGAGGAACTGGACAAGGAGATTGAGTCTTTCGAGGAAGGCATGGAAGCAGCATTCAAAGCTTCGTGTCCCGTGAAAAGAAGTAAGAAAATTCTTCCCCCGGAACGAGGATCTCTACATGCTAAAAAAAACTGACTACGGAGATCTTCAATATCTGCGGCAAACAAAGGTTCTACTACTAGTTTGCCATAACCCCTAGTGGAGCACAGCGCGTCCACCACTTCCGCGCGCCATCGTAGTCTGTTCTGGGCAATGGGGCGCAACTACGCAAACGACTTACCCCGCGCCTTACACTCCTTTGCCACAGATCGACGCCATGTGATTCGGGGACCCCCTCTTGGTCGGCCTTGGTTGGAAATGGGGTTCCACTTCATGGCATGCAATGCAATGCAGTTGTCATTCTTCCGCAATGTGTGACCTATCCACTGCCATTTTCGCCTGCGTATCAATTCGTCGATTGGCATCTGACCCGTACGCCGACTTAGCTCTTCATTTGATATTGTTTCGGGCCAGAAAATTCTTAAAATTCGACGAAGACATGAGTTGACGAACACTTGCAGCTTTCTGGTAACTCTTACGGAAACTTTCCATATACTGCTCCCATACAAAAGTACATATAAGCCATATAAAGACTGCCTAAAAATATACAAAATAGTCATTAGGGCGGCAAAAGTCCAAGCGTGAGAGGACTTCTGCCAATCTTTGGATAATATCAAGGACACAGCAAGAATTAGCAGGATCCTGTCCAAAGAGCATTCCAATCCGTCCTTAGTGAAGAGAACGGATGGCACTTGCGACGGAATCCACTGTCGAATCCCTGGAGCTTCTTTGGAACACACACTTTCCTGGATGCAAGGAAACCTTCACGGAAAGCCCGGAACCGCGTAACGGGGAGAACGCACAATGTGAATTTGTGCTTTCCGTCACCACAGAGGAAAGGATATCCTGGGCAATCAACAGCTTCTCTCCCTGCACACCCGGGCCAGACAGCATACTGTCCATTATGCTTCAGGAATTGTAAAGTTCCCAGGCTGCTGGTGTTTTTCAGAAGCTGTCTCCTACTCAACCACGTCCCACAGTCGTGGCGAAGGGTTCGAGTCGTGTTCATACCGAAGGCAAACGAGCGAGACCATGAAATAGCGGAGGATTTCAGTGATCAGCTTAACCTCCTTCGTACTAAAGACGCTAGAACGTATCATAGACTTCCACATCCGACAAACCCTGGAGGGGTCACCACTTTCGAAAGTGCAGCACGCCTGCCTCAAGGATAGACCTACAGAAACTCCACGAGGTGGTACGCACCATCGAACAGAGCCTTCAGTATAAGCAATATACATTAGTTGCATTTTTTTGTACAGAGCAGAGTAGAGCAGGATAAGCGTCTTTGCTGGGAGTGTGTCTTTGTTTAGTTAGCATTCAAACGTCAACTCAAATTTCAAGTGGAAACTTAAATCCTTAGTACAGATACAATCGGACAAATTTTCTCTAGGCGGTAGAATCGTTTGTATGTTCCATATAATTACACTAAACGAACATTTTATTAACAGGAAATTAATTTTGTGTGCTTCCCAAACTGTAAACTGCCCAAAAGCTTCGACAACTGCGCCGCCGGCATTTCAAAACTAACGGATCAGCATTCTTGCAATTATCCAGAGCAGCTCAGATCAAATTGTTAGTGTAATTGTATGGTGTTAACCTGCTCTATTCTGCATGGCCGTTAAAAAAAAACGCGCCTATTATCTGCTTTCCTTGACATAGAGGGTGCATTCAACAATGTTCACATCGAATCTATTCACGCCGTCTTATAAGACTTGGAATTCGAGGCAGGGATCGGCAGCTGCTAAGATCTAGAATAATTCATGTGGACCTAGGAAACAGCCACCTAACCAGATTTGTATGCAGAGGGACACCTCCGGGAGGCGCCATCTCCTCACTACTCTGGCTAGCTGTCATCAATTAAATCCTAGCCAGGCTTGACAGAGAAGGGGTTAAAGTGGTCGCGTACGCGCATTATGTGGCGACCGTAGTGTCAGGGATGTGCCTCTCATGCTTCCACAGGTACCACACGAACATGCCCAAGGGAAGCGCTAAACGTGATCCTGCATCTTCCACCTATCGACCTTTTTACCAAACAGCTGACGGCGGGCAGTGCAGTCAAGCTCAAAAAGTCAGGAGGCTGGACTGCCAAACCGTACGGCCATAGCGATATTCTAAACCAGTTGCCACAAGATGTAGCCAAAGTAAAAACCGACTTCACCGTGCAAAAACTCAGGTTTGAGAAAAACTTCTTTGCCAAATTCTTCACCAGAGCTGAATGGAGACGGTGAAGGATTTTGAAATCACGATTTTCACCAACGGGTCCAAAATGGACCGCGGCGTTGATGCAAGGATCTTTTCTGACGCACTAAATATCTCGGAGTATTACCGCCTCCCAGACTATGCCAGCATTTTTCAGACGGAAACGCTCGCAATCATGAAAGCTTGTCACACTCTCAGAGACATACCAGATAACCTCAGCATCGCCGTTTGCTCAGACACCCAGACCGCTTTTAAGCGACTGAACAAGTGACGTGCAATTCATACAAGCGAGTCAAGCGCCGCTTGACTTAACAATTGTAAAAATGAATCTCTACATTTCATTAAAACTATACATTCATTTATACATTTACACAGTACTCTTCTTTTTCTATAGTTGGAGAGACGTGACGCATACAGCAGGATTGAGGTGATGACTCTAGGCAGTAACAACCTCCTGGTCGGTCTAGGGCCCCCTATGTTTGGCGTCATTTTTGCCAGCACAACCATGACATTCCCTGCCTTTTCACATATTTATTATTATTATTATTTATTATCGCCATTTTCTTTTTACATTCAATTACAATATACAATTTAACCATCATATTCAAGATTAAAATAGATATAAATCATCTGACGTACTATTGGCCGCCTCACTAAGAACAAAACGCTCGAGTTGTGAGACGGATCGACTAACAAATTTAACGTAGTATTCAATTATTCCAATTTTATCATTATTATGAGTGTACGACATAGAGTTTGCATATAATGAAGTAATAACTTTTTAAATTTTAATTGCCTAATATAATACAAGAAGATTGACTTAGAAATTGCAGTAGGAGTACAGTAAGTTTAAAAGCTACAAGCCTAAATCGTTCTCCAAATAATGTATTCTCAGCGCATTTTTAAAAGAGTGCAAATTTGGTGATTTACATATATTTAAAGGTAGCTCATTAAACAATCTTGGTGCATGATAGAAAGCATGTCCTGCTGCGGTTGCTGTATAGTATCTTGGCTCATGTATTGTTCCACGATATTGCCTACGCGTCGTATAGCCGATATCAGTTGCAGTTGCTTGAAGTGCTCCCCAAAGATCAGTTCCGTGTTGTTGGGTGGGGGTGCTTGAGGTGCTCCCCAAAGATCAGTTTCTTGTTGTTCGGTGGGGGTGCCAAGTACATAATGGCTCGCTCGGAAACGATGATACTGCTTCCGAGTCTGATCTCAGTGTTCCTCTCTCTTCGGTTGCTAATGAGGACGACTTGTTTTCTGCCCCATCAACTCTAGGCCTACCTTTTCCAACCACAAATAACCGGTTGCAATTGCCTCCCCGACATATGTACATTTCAGCGTATTCCGGATCTTTTCTTCGAACAACTTAACGCCACCCAGAGCTATTATAACTTTTATGTAAGATTTGAATGCTAAAGTGGGTGCTGATAACGATGGACTCAGGCATGTGATGGGGAGACACAGTCTTGGTGATCGTGATGACAACGGTGAGAGATTTGTAGAGTTCTGCAATTTCTATCGTTTCTTCATCGGTGGACTCTATTGATCGGCACAAAACAAAATCAGATCGCCCAACTTGCCATTAGCAAAAGATTCAAAAGTTGCCTTCGTGCGGAATAAGAGGGACGATGATATTGGAATAGAAAGAGATCATTTTCTTATTATCGCTAATGTTCGATTGAGTATAACAGCTGTGAGCCGTCCTAGTGACGAAAGATCCAGGGGCCGAGAATTCGACACCGCCCGACTCAAAAATCCAGCTTCGTACAGTAGTACAACGACCATCTTGCGCAAAAAAAAAGCAGCTTAGATAAGTAGTCACCCAGGTACTGACATAGACGAACACTGGGATACCATCAAAAGTGCATACATTGGGTGCGTTCCCGAAAATATCGTGATTCCGATACATATCAATTGCCCCTTCTCCGATTCGTGATTTCTCCGGTGAACGACACGATTCCCGTGCCGCCATGAATATATTTCACACAAACATACGCCAATTAATAAGGGATATTTACACTTTTAAACACAATTTCCAAACAAATGCCGAGCGAGAACAGACTTTCCGATCACTATACGCACTTTGACGCCAACAAAAGTGGAGTGACAGAACTTGTCAAGAGCAAACTGTAAAAATTCTAGGAATCGTTGAAGAGGTGATCGGAAAAAACTCGTGATACTTTTCTCCTTCTCAAAGATTCTTGTATCGGTGTCCGAAATCGAAGCGTTTTCTCAAAGTATCTATGAAACAGTTTCGACACGGTGTCGACACGGTCCAAAACAGAAACACCCTCATAGCCATCAAAATGCACGCATACGGTCAATTGCCCCGACTAAAGAGAAAATAGTCACTAGGCGCGTTCTTTTGCTTTTATTAACCTGTATAGGTTAGTGAAATAACACGCAATACAACAACAATGCTACCCTATATGGATTAGCGCTTAACCCAGTAATTTATCGAAGGCCGATTCTTACCTGGATAGCGCACAAGTAAAGCTTTTATTTAGGACGCATCTAGCGGTTTCTAGAAGAAGTTCGTTATATCTACTCTGTTTTCACCTCGTTTCAGCTCAATTAGATTCAATGGAATTCCACATTTTTTCCAATTGGAAAAGTGATTTTTGTCGAAATATTAGGAAACTACTCGAAATCAATTAGTTTTCACAGTTGCATTTGATAGGTTCAATGCTTGCTCTTGATGTGATAGAATGAAGTTTGCTTTTAATATTTTTAGAGTGGAATTATGCCACCACTTAAAATCCAAACTTTATCTGATACAAAATTCATTTCGTGTCAAATACACGCTTTTACTCTGTATGGGTCAGATACATCCGTTTTTCTGTACAAAAGCTCGGGTTAACTACCCTTGACCAGGAAATGATGCCCCTACTATGAAATGAGATAAGGCCGCTGGACTCGACGGCAAGCATAAGTGCCGCGTTTGCGCGCCCATTTGCTAATAAAGAGTGGAACACAGAGACCTCTACCACTGAGTGGAAGGAAGGATTGACCATCAAACCTGCCATACAAACTGCAATTATTGTAGATAGAGGCATGTGCGTGCTTCCTACAGTTACCAAAATAATAGCTAAAATCTTAAATGACAACTTAGAAAGCACAATTTATGAAGAGTATTCCGTCTTTCGATCCAGATTCTCCCATGTCGATCACATTTAACACCTTTCGAATCATCAACAAGCAATGCATTGGGTGCGTTTTGAAAACAAAACAGTGTCGACATACTGTTACATGTATGACAGAGATGTTAAATGTTGTGCACCCGTGAGTGAGTAAGAGAGTCGCGCAACAGCGTCGACACTGAAAACACCCAAATTGTGTACGATTCTCCGCTTCTCTTGCTTGTCATTTATTTCGAGAAGGCTTTTGACAGTATGGCCCGGGAATCAATATGGAGGAATCCCTGAGAACATTTGTGGCTATTATTAAGGCGACCTACGAAGGCGCGCAATGTCGCGTTCTGGATGAAGGCAAGGTGTGAATGAGATTAGGAGTAGAGTTCGGCACGGAGGCATCCTCTCACCGATCTAATTCCTATTAGATTGGCGTGATGTGATGTAGCCCTATCCGGGGGACCCAAGTAAATTCGATGGACCTAATCATGGAACTGAGCCGAACGGCTCTAGATATTTAGAGGGAGGCGAGCACGGTTGGTCTAAAGATTAACACCAACTAGACCAATGTTAAGAACATTGCAAAGTAGAAGAAGAAATCCTACTCGACCTATTGTCATTAGTATCACTGCACAGATTGCAGAGAAGGTGGACTAATTCGCTTATCTAGATAGCATTGTTTCTGTAGATGACAGTTATAGAGCAGGACATCGCTTATTGCATCAACCAAGCTAAATGTGCTTTCGGTATGCTGCCCAAAATCCGTTAAAGAAGTTATCTGAGTACAAAGACCAAGCTGTGCCTGTTTTGCTCCCGGTATTGTATGCGAACAGCACATGGAAAGTTTCCGTAAGTATTACAAGGAAACTGCAAGTTTTCGTCATCTCTTGTCTTGTACGGGTCAGATGCCCATCGACGAACTGATGCGGAGGCGAAAATGGCAGTGGATAGACCCCACATTGCAGAACGATGATAACTGCGTGCTGGGCATGCCGTGAAATAGGACTTCATTCCCAACCAAGGCCGACCAGGGGAGCGTCATAGAAACCCATGACGCCGATCTGAGCGTTCCTGCAGCAGCCGGTTTTTCGTACCGGAACGACCCGTTTTTCAACGGCCAAGAGCTGCCAAACCCCCTCGATGCAAGAACTGCAGTATTTGAAGCATCGCTACCACAACAATCCATCAATTCATCCCATTGCCCAAAACCCGCTATGTCGCACTAAGGATTAAGTTAAGGGCGCGTCAATGCAGCATCTATTATAGGATTTTTCGTTAAAACCCTAAATGGATCCTTTTTTTTTTTGTTTTCTCCTTTGACTATGCGGGCTTTGTTCTCGATGTCACCGCTGATGAAATCAGAAGAAATGGATCCTTTGCAAACAATAGTAAAATATTAAACAAAAAAGGAAACTTACTGCACATAGAAGACATTACCGTCCGTGGTAGCCTTCTCTTCCCAGCCTGGCGGAAGTTCGTCTTCACTGTCGGAATCAGGTATGAAGCCAGGCATTTTGATTCTTTTATATTACCACCTCCAACAGTACCAATTTCACAAAAAATACGAAAAAGGTAGCGATAACATGCAAATCACTCCCTGGTCAAACTCCGGCTGTGCTGTCCATTTCACGCAGTGTTAATGCCGCTTCCTAATAATATAAACAATCAATTTATGACTACGTTTGACAGTCGACTCACCAGCAATCGTTTCTCGAAGATCGAATCTGCGTATTCAATTTTGGTTCAGCCAAGAATACTCAACTGTCGCCAGCCGCCCGCATGTTTTGTAACGTCTTGTCAGTGTGCTTTAAACGTCAGATTCTCATGCGCTGTAAATTTCCACTTTCAAAATGGGTAAACGTATCCGTGATTACGTTAAATACTCCTTGAGTGAACTCGAAAATTACGCACAATCATCAGCATCATGTGTGCAAAAGGTCAACGCTCCAATTCATCTGAATTTTCCACCATACGGCTTAGCCAACTTTCGCAAAACACTCCAGGCGATAATCGCGCAACGAAAAATCGGAGTTTACGATCCGCCCTTGAAAGGAATCATCCTTGACATACGCAAGATTAAAGTCATGAGCGATCTGGGGGCGCTACGATTCGACGATCCGTCTATTCACTTGAATTTACGTGCCGACTGCTACGTGTTTCAACCGGCGGTTGGTGCCTTCATTCGGGGGTTAGTGAAGCACATTTCGGATCGACAAATCGGTGTGATAATCTACCGGGTGTTCAGTGTCTCGATACGATTGAATGGACGAGTGCCCAAGGAAATAGAATTGAACTCGGAGATTGAGTTTCGTATCAAACAATTCGATTTGGAGAATGTTATGCCGTTCATCGAGGGCGAACTCGTGAGCGAGGCCAGTGGTGCAGTGAACCAGGAGGAAAGCCTTGTAAGTAAAATACAGGTATAGATAACTCCTTCAAATTTTCAGATTTATTTTTATAATTTCACCACAATTAAGTTTCCCTGAATTTAATATCACTTGCCCAACAAGGGAAACTGGTAGCACACAGTCTGACGTCTCTTCATTCCGGTATTTCGCGAGTTCGAATCTCGCCGTAGTCATAGGTGTTTGTGTTGCTATCCTCTATAATGTGGGACGTAACAATAAGCCACAGCCATTCCCGATTTGCGCAAGAAGCGGCTAAATGGTAAGGAGGTGTATGCTAGCAACATGCATCGTCCGAAACCAATTACATACACTCCCGGCCAGTTGCATAGGGAACACCGCTTCAAGAATTGTTTCATTCAAAATCTCCAGTACCGTCAGAGAGCGAAACTTAGTTTCCGCTATGAAAGCTTATTTTGTTGCCCATTGTTTTTAGGAAAATTTGGGAGCTTTGATTAACAACAGTTAGATTTCGTTAACATAGTCTTAATGCACTAATAAATTTTACTTAATTAGACAACTTGAATGGAAACACTAGTAAAATTCTGCTTTTGCACCAAAAAGGACACTAAAAATATACAGCAGTTTATTTCTTAATAATGGATACTTCCTCCTTTTTTAAAAACTGCGTTAACCATTTTATTTGACTTGGATACGCACAAGGATTTTACGTAATTTACCAAAGATCACCCAGAGCGACATAGATGGCCTCAATTAGCTGTTTTTTGTCCTCGAACTGCATGCTTCCTTCATCCTTTTTTCCCTAAACATTTTTCATAGTATTTAAGTATGGGGGCACGGGGGTTATATCATACAATCCATATTTTGGGCTTGGATACACATTCAGTCATCAGTCAGTCATGCTGTATGAATGGGAGCATAATCCTGCTGCTAAATCCATCTAAGTAGCCCAAACATATTTTGGAATTATGGAAAAAGTATTTTCCGAATCTTATGGTATGATTTTGTCGTCATTTTGTACGCAGGACCTAGCACGAAGCTGCCCAAAGTATGACTCAACGTTCTCTTCTGTGGGGACTCGTCAAAAACCACATTTCCTTAGACAGATCCTGGATATAGTAGTTAAGTCCTCTCTGGCCATTGAAGTTAACTTGGTTTTCATCCGGAAAAACTACCATTTGCGAAATAATCGAAAGAAATTGTGCTTTTTGATAAGTCCTCACAAAAAAAAAAGTTGCATCATGCTTTTGGGGATTACGTCCTAGATCCTGCGTACAAAATGACGAAAAAATCGTCATTCCTGCGGCAGCCGGTTCTACGCACCTGAGCGACCCGGCGGCTAAAAGCTGTCAAACCCCTTCAATGCAAAAAGGAAAATGTGCCTGTGTGTTACATGCTTGTGTCAGTTTTTATGTTTATTGGGAGTTACACATCTCGGCGCAGCTGCTCTCGATACTACTTCTTCGCGCTGGCACTGAAAGTAACCCTGGTCCATGAACCTGTTGTGTATGGAACAGAGAGCTGCTCCCCAATGCGACGTCAGTGAGATACAACTGCTGCCACGAATGATGTCACCTCAGCAACTACTCCGGATTAAACAATCACAGGCATTGGGATTCTTCCTTTACTGCCACTCAGTGCAGCAACAAACGACTACAAGCAGCGAGCTCGTCTAACACGCCTCACCATCCTACACCAGTGAGCACCCAAACGATTCGATTTCTGTACATTGAATGACGACACGCCCACTCGTACTGCCGGTACCTGTTCCAGTTCTCCAGATATCACGATTGCCAGTGCAAGCCTCCTAAACGAGCTCAATGGGAGCCGGTCCTTACACTATCTTCGGACCATTTACCTATCGTGATAAGGCTTGAACAACCTACAAATGTCGAATCTGCCGAACATTGCACTTTTGTTAACCCCAATAAGGCTGACTGGAATGGCTTCACCGAATATACCAATGCTAAATTCCTCGCCCTGCCAACTACCGACGTACGTGTGGCCGAATCTAACATCAGGAAAGTTTTAAGTAAAGCGACAGAAATTCATTCCTGCAGGACGTATTCCTACCTTACAACTTCAGGAGCGTAAACCCAGACGATCCCAGAATTCACGAAATGAATTGCGAAATTCATAGACAAGTAGCCGAGCACAGAAGGTTAAAATGAAGTACTCATCTGAATAACTGCAACCTAACCACGGGTCTGCTCTCTAAACTACCAAAAAAGGGAATGTCGCCATCCAGTTCGGAGACAGTTCAATTAGCAACCCTAAACACTGCGCAAGTCGTTTCAATAAACAATTTATTGAACATCCTCCACCAGATCGACTTAATCGTATAATCTGCAGGACGATGCGCGGTAGGAAATCCTCAAAGCCTTGACCGGTAGCACCTGGGGGAAAAACAAAGAAAATCTCCTGGTCAGTTGAAAAATCAGTGGCCAACTATGCGGCTCATGTGTGGTCACAGAATCTCTGTGTCACACAATGGAAAAATATTCAGGCTTACCGAAATGCCTCTCTCCGTGCTGTAACTAGCTGTCATCCCAGGACACCTGCATCAGGAAACCAAGATGATACCTCTAAGAGACCACAACAAGCTTCTTGCCATACAATATGTGGTGGGTTGTTACTGGAGGGAACACCTCAACACAAACCTCATGGACAACACGCCGCCACCAAGACATGTATGTACATATGTTAGGCGTGTTTTGAGGTACCTCGAAAGAGATGTCCAGAGGTACAAAAGGGTTCCTTCTGACAACGGCGCATACAGATCAGCCATTGCCAGAATACATCACGAGGAGGTACAATCATCAATTGCAGGGCTAGGTGCACCACCAGCCATTTCTCCTGAAGAGAGAAGACTTCTGAGAGTAGCAACGACACTCGGCCGACTTCGGTCAGGTTGGTGTTCGCGTTTTAACTCCTACCTGTCTCGCATTGACCGGGACGTCTTGAAGAAAGTATCGCCTGCAATGGTAAGCCTCATGATGTGGACTACATCTTCAATTGCTCAGCTGCACCCACATACCTGACTCTCACCCAAGTCGCTGGGAGAACACCGTAGAAGCAGCCATTTTTCTATCCCTTAACAACGAGGAAGATGACGAACCGTAGCATGTAACACACACACACCGAACCTCCGACCATTGCTATCACAACAGCAACAACAAAATCGTACCATACTTGATGCAAAACACAATTCCAGAATATTTTTGGCCTACGTAGATGGATACAGCAGCAGGATTATGCTTCCATTAATACAGCAAGACTGATAAAAATGTGTATCCAAGCTTACAATATGAATTTTATGACTCGAGTCCAATTATTATGCAAAATGTTTGGGGATGGCATACTCGAAAAACGAACGAAGGAAGTATGCAGTTCGAGGGCAAAAGACAGCTAATTGAGGCCATCCATGTCGCCCTCGGTAACCTTTTGCTGAATTACGTAAAATCCTTATGCGTATCCAAGTCAAATAAAATGTTTGACGCAGTCTTCAAAAAAGAAAGAAGTACTCATTATTAAGAAAGAAACTGCATATTTTAAGTCTCTTTTTGGTATAAAAGCAGAATTTTACTAGTGTCACTATTCAAGTGGCCCAATTTTAAACGTAAAATTTATTAGTGCAACACAATGTTAACGAAATATAACTGTTATTAATCAAAGCTCCCCAATTTTTATCAAAAATTATGAGCATATAATAACCTTTCATAACGGATACTAAGTTTCGCTCTCTGACCTTAGGTACTAGAAATTTTGAATAAAACAATTCTTGAAGCTGTTGTCCCTATTTAAGTGGCCGGGAGTGTACATACGTAATGAAACATCAACTAAGCCGCTTAGGTGTAGTTGACGCGCTTATGCTCGACTAGGGGTTAGGGCAAATACTATACCCAACAACGCACAGCTACCGTCCACTGATCAGAACCACGAGATTTCGGCTTTCCCGGGGAAAAGGGTTTTCATTGTATAGCGCATCTAGCAATTCAGTTATCACGCACTGTGTGGCCTAACCACTGTCAATTTCACCTGCGTATAAATACTTTGATTGACATCTGACCCGTACGCCGACTAAGCTCTTTATTTGTGTTTGTTGTTACAACAACACAAAAAGTACCAAGAACGGAACACGCCAAAATTGATCTTAAAACTGAGAGATGACAGCCTTCTTATATGTTAAATCACATACGCATTTAGCAAAGTGTTGATACGTCGAGCGATGGTAGACAAATTCGTCCACCTTTTATACTGGCTATCCATTAATTCTAATGGGATGAGTGGGAGTTTTAGACACTACTACACAGTCGCTGCAGTTATTGCACTAAAACGAGGAAATGCTAAGCTGGGCCTGTTTTACTCCCTATTACTGTCTGTGCTTTTGAATGGAAGCAGCAACTGAAAAGTTTCCGTAAGAGTTACCGGGAAGCTACAAGTTTTCGTCAACTCATGTCTTTGACGAATTTTAAGAATTTTGTGGCCCGTTTCAATTTCAAATGAAGAGCTAAGTCGTTGTATGGGTCAGATACCAATCGACGGATTGATACGCAGGCAAAAATGGCAGTGGATAGGTCACACATTTCGGAACGATGATAACTGTATTGCTTTACATGCCACGAAATGGAACCTCATTTCCAAATCAATGTCGACCAAGGGGATATCCGAAAATTTCAGATCCGTGATTTCGTGAGAGAGTGGGCTTATGTCATCAGCATAGTCAAGATGTTCCAGATAAAATGTTTAGATCCATCGGATTCTTCTGTGTTCTCCAGAATCCGGATAGGGCGGCATGCAACACATCGGCAATCACGATCGGATCGGTGAGGGGATGCATCTCTGCCAAACTTCACTCCGATTACCAATGGTCCCCGACATTTGACCTTTATGCAATACGCGACATCTCGCAACATCGTAGGTTGCCTTATTATTAGCCGTCTAAATATGTTTCCGATCCACACCGATCGAAAATGTTTTCCATATTAATGAAAAGCAAGTGAAGCGATGACAATTCGCAAGGTGTTAATGATCGACGCAGGAGAAATCTAAATCTAATCTCATGATCGACGCAGGAGAATCGATCGAAACCCGGCAGCGTATTTAGAAAACCGTGTTCAGTACATCTCCAAGCAGCGACCAAATCTAGATGTAGTGACTAAATCGCCAAAATTCTGTATCGACCTCGTCTCTTTGAGGGGACGAGACCGGAACGTTTTTTTGAGTGCAGTTGTCGTCTGGGGAACTAGCTCATTCTGTACAAATCCATTCTAATGATGTACACACATGAGGTGCATGCTGGCAACGTGCATCGTCCAAAACTGTTTTATGCCAACGAAACGTCAGCTAAGTCATATACTCATGTCATGTGCTATGCCCCACTAGGGGTTAGGGCAAATAAGTAGTAGTAGTAGTAGTACACACGGTAGTTTTATAAATCCTAGGTTAGGTTAGGTTAAGGGGCTGCCATGATACAACACAGCACACTTAGACCTCTCATGGGTCCATTGTGATACCACCAGTAACAAAAACACCTCTCTAAGAAACCTAGGTTCCGAACCAGCCTGTGCTGGCAATGTAGCGATTGAGCTGTATCACACTCATATCCTTGAGGTCCTCCATGTCAAAGTAGAACCAGGAGCCCAGGAATTTCTTCCTCCTGATGGCCAGTGCCGGACAGCGGCATAGAAGGTGCAAGACACTCTCCTCCTCATCCTCACAACTCCTGCAGTAGTCATGATGAGGAAGACGGAGCCTCCATGCGAGCTTACCAATGGGGCAGTGCCCTGTGATAGCCCCCACCACTCTACCAATGTGCTTTCTATTCAGTGCCAGCAAAGAGGCAGAGCGGCTAGAGTCGAATTTCTGCCAAATCATTCTCGTCGTTTGGCAAGTGCGACTATTGAGCCATCTGGTATTTGCCCTATCCACTGCCACAGACTTAATTGCCACTTTGCATGATGCAATTGGCATTCTAATGTCATTGCGGTGCCCATCGACGACACCGGTTGTCCCCTCGTGCGCAAGATCGTCCGCCCTGCAGTTGCTCGCAAAGCCACTGTGACTCGGTATCCAGCAGAGGGTAATGTTAAAATAATTACTCTCCATGAGGGCCGAGCGGCACTTCAGAATAGTTTTCGATGTAGTGAGAACAGAGTCAAGCGAGCGAATCGCAGCCTGACTGTCCGTATAGATAGTAATGTCTCTTGCAGTCACGACATGATTCCTTAACCAGGTCAGTGCTTCCGAGATCGCCGAAACCTCGGCCTGCAGGACACTACAAAAGTCGGGAAGACGGTAGGATAAGTTAATTCCCAGTTCCTCCGAGTGTATACCAATCCCAACTCCATTCTCGGTCTTAGAGCCATCCGTGTAGATAGTCAAGGAGTTGGAGGTAAGGGGTACATTGTCAGCCCATAGGCTTCTCGACGGAATCAGGCTGGTATAATTCCTACCGAAAACGTGTTTAGGAGACGTGTAATCAGTCTCCGGAGGGAGATCCAGGTTGCACAGGATAGCCGTGTGGCCAGTGCTCGAAGTACGCCATTGGCCTGTTTCTCGAAGACGCAGGGCCGTATTCCCCGCCAGCTGTTCGCCAAATATGTCCAGCGGGAGCAAGTGTAGCAGCGTGTCCAAGCTGGCTGACGGAGTTGTTCTAAAGGCCCCCATCGTGGCAATCGCTGCTAGTCTTTGCACTTTACTTAACAGGCGACAATAGGACGCCACTCTTAGTGCCGCCCACCAAACACAAATGCCGTGAAGTAGAATGGCCGCACAACCGCTGTGTATAGCCAGTATACCACCTTCGGTTGCAGGCCCCAGTTCTTACCAACCGCCCTCCTGCACGAATAGAGCGCAGTAGTGGCTTTATTCACCCGCTCAAGGATTTTGGGCTTCCACTTCAATTACCTATCAAAGATAAGACCCAGGAACTTAGCTCTATCACTGAAGGCCAATTTCTTACCATCCAATGATGGAGGCTCAACAGGAGGCAGCTCCTGTCTTCTGGTAAAGAGCACAAGTTCGGTCTTGTGAGGGTTGACACCAAGGCCACAGTGGCCTGCCCATTCGGTGAGTATGCATAGAGCATTCTGCATCAACTCACTAAAGACTCCCGGGAATCTTCCGGAAACAGCAATGGCAACATCGTCAGCGTAAGCCGTCACACTGAAACCAAGCTCTTCCAATCTCAAAAGCAGTCCATTGACCGCCAGGTTCCAAAGAAGAGGGGACTATATGCCCCCTTGTGGGGTACCCCTGCATACATATCTAATGACGGATGCAGTACCCATAGTGGTACTTATAATCCTAGATATTAACAGGTTTAATATTATTAAACGCTCCCTCGATGTCTAAAAACGCAACCATGGTGTATTCCTTGTATTCAAGGGATTTCTCAATACAACTCACTAGAGAGTGCAGAGCACTGTCCACTGATCTACCTTTCCAGTAGGCATGTTGCGATGAAGATAGTAACAGAGGCGGAATGGTATTTCGAAGATGGACATCGATTAGCCGCTCCAATAGTTTCAGCAAGGTTGAAGAAAGGCTGGTAGGACGAAGGTCATTAGCTCGCGCATGTGAGCTACACCCAGCCTTCGGGATGAATACAATTAGAACTTTCGTCCAGATGCGCGGAACATATTCCATTTTGAGACATGCGGTTAGGATGATCTCCACCCAAGGATAAATAATATCCAATGAGTACTGTAAGTCCGCAGGAATAATGCCATCGGGTCCGGCGGATTTAAACGGTTCGAAACTGTCGATCGCCCACAGAATCTTTTCTTTCGACAGAATGGACGCAACATCACATGCTGTCGGATGGCAAGAATGTGGGGCTTCAGCAGAGCTAGCCACCGTGCTGCCAGGAAAGTGCGTGTCAAGCAAAAGTTCAATGGATTCTTTACTTGACGATGTCCATGAGCCATCCTGCCTCTGCAGAAAAGTAGACAGAGGTGGGTTCGTCGACAGAGTTTTACGGAGTCTGGAGGCCTCGCTACAACCTTCCACGCGTTCACAGAAACTCTTCCACGAGTTACGTTTAGCTCCCCTCAACTCTTTCTTGAAAAGGCTAAGTTGCCTTTTATTGGATTGCCAGTCAGACTCCAGCCTAGAGGCTTTTGCCTTATTAAAGGCCTTCCTACATGTAGTCCTAAGCTCGGATAACTTACCGTTCCACCATAGTGGCTTCTTCTTTCCTGTATGTGAACTGGCAGGACACGATGAGGATACCGCCGCATTAATTACACCGGTTAGCGTGTTAACCATGCAATTCAGTTCATGTTGGTTAGAGGGTTGAACTGGTAACGGAGGCAGCAATTCCAAAAGAGTCTCACGATGCTTCGCCCAGTTTGTACGTCTGCGATTCAAGGTGCGTGGAGTGAGCGCAGGTCGTTCAGATAGGCTAAATTGTAGGTACCGATGATCCGAGAAAGAGTGTTCCTCGGATACTCTCCAGCCGCTGATCAAGTGGTGAATATCCTCCGAGGCAAGAGTGATGTCGAGGACTTCCGGCCTATTCTTGGTAATAAAAGTGGGCTCCCTACCGACATTACAAAGCAGTAGGTTCGTTCCCATAAAGTACTCGAGAAGCGCTTCGCCTCTCTCGTTAGTGTTGGAACTACCCCAGACGTCATGATGGGCATTAGCATCGCAGCCAAGAATGAGACTGGTGTTAGTTTTGCTAGCCACTCCGATGGCTTCCCTAAGGTTACTTGAAGGGAAGATTCCAACTTGGTCGTAGGGCAAGTAAGCCGAGACAATAAATCCTAATCGATACGGATTTACGAGCATTTAGCGACTACGCCAGCGTCTCTTGTTTAAATACGGGCTTTTAACCATTTAAGCACTAGAACACTGTCTTGATATGATCACTGGCTTAGGAACGTACTGAATACAGTCGTCGAAATACGTAACCCGACATGATGCCGCCGCGTCAGTATGTATCTTAATGCATCGTTTAAGGAAAGTGATCCTCACGCGAAAGGCTCAAGGAACTTCACACAAATCTGAAGGAAATTGTCCACTGTGACCAATTTCATGTCCCAGTTCGAGTTTGTGTTCGACAGTGTGTTACCGGGCTTAATCAAAACTTCCCTTAGGACGTGGCACATTTACACTGGCGTATTCCCAACTGTGTACTAGTGAAACGCTGGAGATAGAAAATAAATCATTATGAATAATAAATAATTTATTAAGGTATGAACATAAAGTTGCCGGAGAATAACTGTTATTAGCCGCAGCTCTTTCATTTTGCCCGAAAGGTACAAGTAATGAAGTAACGTTTCATTGTGGATACTAAGATTTGCTCTCTGTACTAAGGCACTGAAGATTTTTAGTAAAAAAAATGCCTCAAAGCGGTTGTCCCTATCCAAGTGGCATGCATAGGTAATATCTAAACTATGTTGTGCATTGTTTTTTTCCGATATCGATATTCACTCAGTTTTTTTTTTGTATATTTAGTAAATATCTCAATCCGTCTATTTTCTTCTTTTTTTTTCAGAGTCAAGACCTAAACCCGAACGTCAAGAAGAGAAAATTGAAATTTGAAGTTAGCGAGAATGCCAGCAGTGGCTATAACTCCGACCACTCACCTGAAGCGAAACCTCTAAAGAAAACATTTAAAACGGATCCGGATTCTGATGCAGACTCAAATTATATTGAGCCCTCACAAAGGGCTCGGAGTCCCGATCTATTTAGTGAATTGAGCACTGCCGACTATGAAGAGGAACATGTACAAAATGAAATCAAACAAGAGAAATTAACACAAGATGCCGAAATGTCTGATATAGAACCGTTTCAACGGTTGAAGGAAGAAAAACTATCCCATGAAATATCACAAGCTCTAAGATCTGAGCGAAATTCTGATGCAGAATCGCCAACAAAGCGTTCGAAACGAAATTATGGCGAGGATTCAGTTTCCTACAGTCAAATCAAAAATGAGAAAATCTCCCAAGATAATTGCGGATTGCAGAACGTAGAAATTGTCAAGCAGGAAACGGACACTGGTCGTCGAAAAAAATCGTCTAAAAAAATTAAAAGTGAGGAAAACATGCCGGATCATGGAAATGACATCTCACATCTAAATGATATTTCGTTTGGCTATCCACTTGATGTACCGTCATGCTCAAAAACTAGTGATAGCAAAGTGGACACGTCCACCTCATCGAATAGCATAAAGAAGGAAAAACGTAAACGAAAAAAGGAGAACACTATTACCGAAATCCATTTAGACAGTGATTTTGAAATGACTGTTACGACACCGGCTTCCAAACACAGAAAGAAAAAGAAGAGATCAAAAGAAGCCCCTGATTCGAATTTTGATACGACGAACAATTCTACTTTCTTAGATCCAAATGAGGTTATTGACGTGGAAAATTTATCGTTCGCGAAAAACAAAAAGAAGAAAAAAAAATCAAAAGATAAGGATAAAGAATTAAGCATCGATAATTTGTTAAAAAACAAATCCGAAGAGTCCTCGTAATCGTCAGTTGCGTTAATTTGTTAAATTTTATAATAAAGTTATGTTTTGAATAATAAGTTTTTTTTTCTTCTTTAAATTCATTGTCGTATAAAAAAAGAAAATGTCATATTACTTAAATATTGGCTTATCTCTTCAGTTCACCCTAAAAAGAATCGAATTTTGATTATTCCCCAGTCACCTGTACAGGTCTGGGTGCCTGCCTGTACAGGTAGGGTTACCAGGCGTCTTCTTTTAAGAGGACTATACTCTTTTTGAGTGAATAAATCATATCCTTTCTTTTTTTCAAAGTACATACGATTTGTAATCTTATGATATTTACTAAGGTCCGTTTTCTCAATGTCTGGTTAAACTGTCAGTTAGCTATCCGGGACACTAAATTTAACCTTGGCGCATGCTAAGCTCAAAATATGATAATGCAGTCCACAGCGCAGCTGCAGTAGAAAGTCAGCGTATTTCTTGGCGGGATTCTGCCACCTGTTCTGTTCTACGTTTTCTTAATGCCTGCGTTCACGTTTTTGAGCGTTGCGGTTATTCAGCAATTGAAATGCATGTAAACGGAAAAAATCACTGATTTTTCCATTTACATGCATTTCAATTGCTGAATAACCGCGACGCTCAAGAACGTGAACGCAGGCAATGTTCTGTTAAACTGCCTGTTAGCTAACTTACACATCAAAAGCTTAAACCATATACAACACCCAAAGTACGACAAAATATGGAGGATTTTCTCCCCTTATTTTTAACTGCATTATTGTATTTTGGGTGGTGTATATGGTTTAGGCTTTTGATAGATAAGTCCCTGTTTTAACAGACAGTTTAACAGGACATTGAGAAAACGGACCATAGGGCGAAAACAAACAGCTGATACGGGCTGCTGAGATTTTGGCAGCAATAACTGTTTACGTTTGCGCATTCAAATGGAAAAATTAAACTGGTAGCAAAGAACAGATTCCTGGAAATGAATCCAATGGATTATGATTTGAAACCAATTCAGCGGCATATTAATGCTGAGAGACGTAAAATAGGATAGAACAGGCGACAGAATTCCGCCAAGAAAATCAGCTGACTTGCTAATGCTTTAGCTGAGCTTTGTACTGCATTATCATATTTTGAGGGTTGCATACGCTAAGGTTTAATTTAGTGTGCCGGATAGCTAACTGTCCTTTTAGCCGGCCGTATGACCCGTTTTCTCAAAGTCCTCCTAAATTGCCTGTTAGCTAACGGGGACTTAATTATCAAAAACCTAGGGCCGTTTTCTCAATGTCTAGTTAAATCTTATCCTGTAGATAAACGCTAAACGGCACTTATCTTCCGGTTAAGAATTTATCGGACAATAATTCCAAACAGCTGAAACGGGCTGCTGAGATTTTGACAGCTAGAACTGTTTACGTTTGCACATTCAAATGAGGCAATTAAAGTTTGGGCACAATGAATAGAGTTCTGGATATTCATTCGAAGGAAACGGATTTGAAACCAACTCAGCTGCAAAATAATACTGAGAGATGTCACAGACGTAGAATAGAATCACAGAGAATAACTATGGAGGAGCAATCAGCATATACTCAACACTAAACTACTTGAAGCAATTCCAGTCGTAAAAAGTAGAGAGAGAGAGACACGCCCTCCACTGCGCAACACCCGCGCAGTCTATATAAAAGCACAGGAAGCACGCAAGATGTCATCCCCTCTCCTACTTTTCCAGTTGGAACAATAACATTCCAGTCTGTCTCTCTGCCGCGGAACACCCGCCCTGTCCATATAGAGCAAAAGAGATGTCAAATTTCCATCCCCCTTCCTACTTCCTCACTTGTGCCGAATTGCGTCGTTTCTCTCGCTCTTTTTCACTTCCTCATATACTCTCTCTTCAAAGAATAGAATTGAACAGGTGGCAGAATTCCGCCAAGAAAATCAGCTGACTTTCTAATGCATTAGCTGCGCTATGGACTGCATTATCATATTTTGAGCGTTGCATGCGCTAAGGTTAAATCCAGTGTCCCGGATAGCTAACTAGCAGCTTAACTAGACATTCAGAAAACGGGCCTGAAAGTCCCTGGGCCTACGGGGTGTAGCAAAAGGGATGGAAGGACGAAGATTGTGTCATTTCTCGCATATATCTCAAAACCCATTCGCCGTTACAAAAAAAAACGTTACGTGATAAAATTGAATAGCACTAAATTCTCTCATCATTTTGCCGTATCTTTTATAGTTTGATACCTGCTACAGATAATTGCCCATCCCCGGCCATTGGAAGCCATTGGCATCGTATAAGCCATTGGTTAGTCGCGATGGTGGATGGCAGAAAATGGCTTTGAAAGCCATTGTGAGGAATTTGCTGGCAACCGTCATCGCCACAAACCGCTATCTGCCCAGATTCATGATAGCGACTGACAGCGATAGACCATTGTCTGTAGCAGCCATAAGAATAGATGCTTATCAAAGTCGCACATTTTTAATGAACCATATTCTGGTCTGGTTGTGCTGCTTCCACTAGCAAATCGATGGCAGCACCTGATGAGTAATGATCTGCCGGTGGTATGAAACCAGAGGCCAAGGGGCCCATTATACCCGGACCTCGATGCGAGCGCGAGGGTATCTACTATACTATAGAACATTACAGTACTACGCATTGGAGAGATAAATTCTCCGCTCTTCCACCATCCAACTGCATTCTCCGAAACCAGTTTATGCCGTCGAAACTTCAACTGAGCCACATGGAACAGTTGACACGCTATGCCCCATACGGGGTTAGGGCAATTGAGAGTTATCCGTCATCCGAAATACTTAGAGAAAAAGCAAATAGTACACGCATTTATTACATAATTTTATTTCTGTGTTTTTGTAACCGCCAATATTAAGCAATAGTCCTTAAAAACTGCTTTACACGAAAACGGCGGAATTCTGGCAATCAAACCTTAGCTTCACAACTTTGTGCTAATGCTTGTTCAATATTGTTATCCATTGATTAGGTTCTTACATGTTTAATAAACGTCAATTTTCTGGTGACCACAATTTGAATGTACGATCAAACGATGTCGTTGCAATGTATTGAGAATTGGGCGATATATCTACGCTGGTTATTTTTCCGTCGTGACCATGCAATGTTTTCAATGGTTGCCACGTTTTATTCGACCAAATCTACAGGATAGAGGAAAAGGGATGCCATTTGTTAAGAACAGATAAGTACAAATGATGGTGCATACCTTTGTAGTGCAATCATAGCTTCCAGTCACTAAAAAGTTGCCGCCTTCTTTTTGATATTTTACATCCGCTATAAGATTTGTGTGTGCTGGTATTGTATATACAGTTTGACGTCGTCTCAAGTCCCACACCTAATAAACACATTTGTTTTGTTATGTTGTTATGAAGCCATTATTATTAATTCTGTTCAATACTGACCTTGCAAGAATTATCCTGACTTCCAGTGACAATGTGGAATCCATTAGGAGAAAAATCAATTCCAAATATTGATCCCAAATGTCCTTCCAAGAACATTATACATCGACCCGTTCGTAAGTCCCAGATTCTTCCAAATGCATCCAAACCACTACGATATAAATATATTAGAAAAATATTCAACTAATGTTGTGCACAAATTTACTCACCCAGTGGCAATGACACTGCCATCGATTTGGAAGGACAAACAATGTACGGCTTTCGCATGACCTTCTTGATGTAGAACTTCTTGTTTTTGCTCTAAATCCCACAGTCGCCAGGAGGAATCATAACACGCGGTTGCCAAAAACCTCCCGGATGGATGGAAACCTACTTTTGCCACTCTATGCGGTATATGACCAGTAATATCTGCAATTGCTTCTTCGCTTCCAAACGCCCACAGCTTCACAGAACCGTCGTGCCCTCCCGACGCCATCGCCACTTCGTTCTTCGAATCGTAATCAACACCCGGCCGAAATGCAACTCCTCCTACGTAACTTGTGTGCCCCCGTAAAGTTTGTTTCAATGCACAGTCTGGAACACTCCACAACTTACACAATCCTGACCAGCTTGATGTCATAAGTAATGAAGACGTATCGTTGAATGCACAATAACTGACGGGCCGGGTGTCACCGACTTGACTACAAAGCGGAACAAGCGACTGAATACGCTTCTGTAACTCAACCATTCGACCGGCTTTAACGGAACTGGGCAGTTCAACGAGTTGGCGAGCATTATCCAGCCTAGTTTTTGATCGCGGCAGAGAATAGTCAGCAATCCAAAATCGTGCAACGCGTAATGATTCAGGACCTTCGTGATACCATGTTGTTTCCTGTTCCTTTTGAAGCTGTTTACGTTCCTCTTCTTCGGTTTGTTTTTGCTTAATTGCATTTTCACCTAGATTGGCGAGTAGCTCTTTCAAGCGTCTACGACGTTCGGCAGGTCCTTCACCAAAGTAACAAATTGGTTCGTTAAGCTGGCGCAAATTTCGTTTAACTTCAGTATCGTCTGTACTAACGTTGATTTGACGTGCACGTCGCTTTCGTTCGAATTCTTCTAGCAGTGCTTGTTTGTCCTTTGATCTGAAATAATGATAATAGAAAAACGGATAAGTAAACACGAATGTCAATGTGCAGGTGATGTGTAAGCTTCAATTTCAAATTATTTATACCAGAAAAGGAGAAGGAATATACATCGATCGTCGAAAGGACGAAAGATACTTTGATGGCAAATTGAAGAAAAGCAAAACAAAGTAAAGCGACTCTACTTTTTGATCATGCGAGTGCAACGAAACTCTTTCAAACTAACAAGCTTATTTCGAAAGCTCCATTCAGCCATGGTGAAAGCGGTAAATGTCCGTTGTTGTTTTGTTTCTTGCACTGAAATTTTGCTGTTATTTTAAGAGTAGAAATAGCTCAATTCGAAACAAGTCACTTGATCAATTAGCTGATTTTGATGAAAATTTCGCCAATCAAGTGTTTAGCCGCGTAGAAAAAAAAATATTTTGCTGAAAATCAATAGATTCAGATAAAAAAAAAATAGGGTGCTCATTATCGACATCGAAGGAGCCTTTGACAATACATCCTTCTCTTTCTTCGACTCTGCGCTTAGAGCATGCATGACGGGTCATCACTGAGATTGAGGACTGTACTTTAACAGCAAATGTTACAGGAGGCTGTCCACAAAGAGGCGTACTTTCTCCTAATCTATGGTGCATCGTAGTAAACAGCTTGATGTGGAAGCCTACCGCTAGGGGATACTCAACACAAGGATGTGCTGATGACCTAATGATAACTGCTAGGGGAAAGTTTGAATAAGTCCTAACAGATATCCTCCGATCAGCCCTCAACGTAGTTCAATGGTCAAAGGTGTAATGACAATGGCCTTCGAGTCAATCCCGACAAGGCAGCTGTCGTTCCCTTCGCAAGGAAACGAAATGTAAGATTGATGAGATGTTCTTCCATATATTATAATCCTGGACCCGGGGAACCAGCCCTCGAATAGTTCTTTGGATCTACAAGGCGATCGTCAAACCCATAATTGATTATGGAGGTGTGATTTGGTGGAAGGGAGGGTAAAGTTACACTTAAACCGACTCCTCTCTACCGAAATTTGGAATAGAGATTAATTGAATCTGAGGCACTCGTCACTCCCTCCGAATACTGTTGTTGTTGTTGCTGTAGCAATGGTCAGAATTCGGTGTGCTTGTTGGTTACATGCCTACAGATTCGTCTTCATCAGTGGCGTAGCTAAAGTATTTCGCGCCCGAGGCAAAACTTCAGTCTGTAGCATTGATGGAACGTTGTGTGCGCAGGAAGTCAACGTACAGCACTCCCCGTCGGTCCCAAAATACAGTACACATAACCTTACCCGCGGATCTGGTTGTATTCGCTTTGACTGGTGCCCCTTCCTCCTTCTCCCTCCACTCTTTAGACGACACCTTGCTTTCGGGAGTGTAATAGTGTACCCATGTCACGTCTGTAGTGAAGATTCGCGTCAAAAAACCGTCCCCCTCCGCCCCGTATCGCGTCAGCAAGCGGCGACGAACTTCCAACCGCATGAATTTTTGCTCGAAGTTCAACAGTTTGGGAACCCATCGCCCGCTATTTTACGATATTGAAGGTGTTCGTGGATGATAGACTCTACACTACCAATACTAATGCCGACTTCAGCCGAAATGTTTCGAACATTCATCCTACAGTCCTTCAAAATAAGTTGTTCTACGCGGCGAATGTTGTCTGGTATGATACTGGTTCGCGGTCGACGATCATACGGCTCATTCTCGACGGTTTCGCGGCCATCTTTGAACGCTTTGGCCCATTTAAACACAGCAGACCTAATCACGCACTCACTACCGAACTGATTTCGCAAACGCCGAAGAATTTCCGTGTTTTTACCGCCTTCCCACGCCAAAAAACGAATGACGATACGTTGCGCAATGGCGGTCGTCACTTGATGTTCACTCATGGTCGTAGCACGCGCGTGAAACGAGCGTTCGCGACGAAAACTATGCCACACTATTTGTAAGAGACCCAGCTATCACATACTCAAGCCGCGACCTTCAAAACATACACGTGCGCCATCTACAGCGTTTGTCTCGATCATATTTGAACCGCCCTCGTACTACTAATCTATTAGATACTACTTTTCTTACGGAAAAGTGAAAAAGAATGTCCAATGAAGTCCTTTAGTGTAGAATAGTTTCCAAATCATGCTTAATGAAGCATTTATTGTAGTTACACTAACAACCACTCAAGTTGTTAGTGTAACTCTGTGGATTTATCCTGCTGTGTCCAAAAAAAAGAAAATCTTTTTAATATTCAAACAGAGGGAAGAAAACATTTAGTCCGAGGATAGCGTTTTGGCGCCCCCCAGCCGTTGCGTCCGGGGCAACGGCTCACTCCCCCCCCCCCCCCCCCCCCCTAGCTACGCCATTGGTCTTCATCCCCGGTGTTGAGGGATAGAAAGTTGGCTGCCTCTATTGGGTTCTCTCACAGCGATCTAGGAGTCAGGTACGTGGATGCAGCTGGGCAGTGAAAGATATGATTTACGTCGTGAGGGGTTCCGTTACATGCAGGACAGATGTTTGAGACGTCCTGGTCGATGCGGGATAGGTAGGAGTTCAGTCGTGAGCACCAGCCTGACCGAAGTTGGGCGAGTGTTGTTCTCGTAGCTCTCGAAAGTCTTTCCTCTTCCGGAGATATCATTGGTGGTATGGACGAGAGAGCTGGATTCGAGCCTAAGCCTGCGGTTGATTGATTAACCTCCTCCCGATGTATCTCTGCGATGGCCAACCTGTGTGCGCCACTATCAAAGTATCTCTGGACATCTCTTTCTAGGTCCCTAAGGTCGCGCCTGACATGTCTGGGTGGCGGCGTCTTATCATGAGGTTGGAGTTTGGGTGATCACTTCGGTAGCAGCCCACCAGGTATGGCTTGGCAAAAAGCTGGTTGTGGTCCCTTAAAGGCATCATCCTGGTTTCCTGATGCAGATGGTCCTGGGATGATATCAGGAGACAACCAGTGACAGGACGGAGAGCGGCATTTTGGCACGTTTGAATCTTTTTCCACTGTGTGTCACAGAGATGCTGCGACCACACAGGAGCCGCATAGTTGGCCACTGATCTTCCGACTGCTTTATACGTGGCCAGTAGAGTTTCTTTGTCCTTGCCCCAGGTACTACTGGCCAGGGCTTTGAGGATCTTATTCCTACTACGCATCCTGTCGCACACGGTTGAGGCATGGGATGATGATGTGGCCATGCTATCCAGTGTGACTCCTAGGATTTTAGGATGGTTTATAGTAGGAATAGGATAATTCCCGATCGAGATTTCAAGCTGCATCTTGACCTCCTTCGCCCAGGTGGTAAATAGGGTTGCCGAGGATTTAGGCGCTGAGACGGTAAGGTTCTTTATTATGAAGAACGAGTTTAGTTCTTCAAGATAACCGTTGATGTTTCCGGACATATCCGCTATATCGTTCCCTGTTGCCAGAATGGTCAGCGTAGGAGATGATGTCGATCCCTTCAGGGTGTTGGGAGTCCTGATAGGTATAGATTAAACAAGGTGGGAGATAGAACTCCTCCTTGAGGTACACCTTGTTTAATCTTCCTAAGCTTTGATTTGCTGTTCCTGAATTCTGTATAGGATTGCCTGCCAGCGAGATAATTGGCAATCCATTTGACTACTTGCGTCGGAAGCAATGAACAGTTGATGTCAGACAAAAGCGCTGAATGACTGACAGTGGGTGGGTTCAGATCCCGCAACGTTTTAAACGCAATTGCAAACAGTTCGACTGATTTTGCTCGTGGGCGGTCCGTTTCAGTTTACGTTTAATCAACCACACATCGGGGAAATTAACCAGAAATTTTTCCTGGTTGATTTCCGGTCAGGTCAGCCTGGTTGAGACCATTATGGATGCGGGATGTAATGGCATCCAAGGCCGTTGTCGTACTGTGCATGCTGGTGATCCTCAAGCTGGATGTGGGCCGTAAGAACAGGGTGGATTAGTGCTTCAAGCGTTTTGGCAATTGGTGACAGTAGAGTTATTGGACGATAGGATTCGCCGAGTGTCGCTTTCTTCCCAGGTTTCAATATTGGGATGACTCTCCTTTTTTACCATATTTCCGGAACGATCAGCAAGGAGATGGATAGATTATAGGTAGCCGTGAGATGATTCATGGCTGGCAGATCGAGGTGTTTGAGCAGTCATTGAAATGCCATCTGGTCCCAATGCTTTCGAGTTGTTCGCCTTCCTTATAGCTGCAACTATGATACTTCGTCCGTGGTGAAAACAGGTATGCTATCCGTTGTTTGGTTGTGAATCTTCCTACGAATTTTGCGCTTAAGTCCGTCTGGTGCGGGGTGTTCCATAAATTGTTTACTGAAACGACTTGCGCAGTGAATAGGGTCACTTGTTGAATTTTCACCGAACTGAATGGCGACGTTCCCTTTCTGTTTTGGTGGATTGGAAAGGGCACGGACAGTCGACCATAACTTGCTCAACCATGTGGTTAGATTGCAGTTATTCAGATGGGTGCTCCATTTTGACCTTCTGTGTTCGGCTACTTGTCTGTGGATCTCTCAGTTCATCTCGTGAATTCTGGGGTCGTCGGGATTTACGCTCCTGATGTCGTCTGCCAATCTGGCGGCAGTGGTTGGAAAGTTGGGCCGAATTTTCGGAATCCGTCCTGCAGGAATGAACTTCAGGACTTTCCTTATGTTGGATTCGGCTGTACGAACGTCGTTGGCGTTGGCAGATCGAGGAATTTAGCGTTGGTATGGGAGGTGAAACCGTTCCAGTCAGCCTTATTGTGGTTGACAAACGTGCGGTGTTCTGCAGATATGATGTTTGTCGGTTTGTCAAGCCTTATCACGATTGGTAAGTGGTCTGAAGATAGTGTTAAGATCGGCTTCCATTGTGTTTCGTTTATGAGGCTAGCACTGGCAATCGTGATGTCTGGAGAACTGGCACATGTACCGTCGTCATGTCGTCATTTAGGGTACAGAAATCGGAGGCATCAAGTTGTTCAGCTATTGAGATTCCTCTGGCGTCGTTGTTAAGGTTGGAGTGCCAGAGTTCATGGTGAGCATTAAAGTCACCGAGCAGGAGGCGATGTTGACCGGTAAGGAAATGGTGGATATTTACATGGTATCCTGAGGGACAGCTGGATACCGGTGGAATGTAACTACAATATCAACATTACCCGATTTTATGGCGATGGCCTGCACTTCCATGATGTTATCATTACTAATGAAATCGATTTCCGTATTGCACGGAATGGTGAATAATGAAGGCAAGCCCTCCTCCAGCGTTGGTCAACCTGTCTTTCCTGACAAAAGCGTAGTTACCATGTGTGTTGAGGGACGAGTTGGAGTGCAGTTTCGTCTTCTGTATGGCTCCAAATTGGATGCGATGTCTGTCCATAAATGAAACGAGTTCGGCGATCTTGTTTTGCAACCTATTACAATTGAGTTGGACGAGTGAGAGCGTATTGAAGATGGCAGTCGGTGGTGCAGGCGTAAGATTGTGTTGAGAAATCCTATGGGAACTGTTAGCAGCAGTCATCGGAGTTGGCTGTAAACCTGTCTGAGCGCTCGATGGTGTTGGATGTTGGGGCGTGTTAGACGAAGTTGCTACTAGTTGTCCTCTGTTCCGACACTGACTGGCAGTAAAGGTGGAATTCCAGTGCCTGTGATGGTTGAGTCCGGAGCAGTATCTTAGGTGGCACCACTGATTGCATCTCACCGTTGTCGCGTTTGGGTGCAGCACTCTGTCGCATACGCAGCAGTTCCATGGTCCAGGGTTACTTTTAATGCCGGCGCGGAGAAGTAGCACTGAGAGCAGTTGCGAGTTACGTAAGTAGCTGTTACGAATTATCACATCCATTTTAGAATAAAACAATTCGTTTATAAAAGTGTGATACCGCATATCTGAATTTTTTCCAAAAATGTACTTTTTGTTTAAGATGATTTATTAATTAAACTACAATATACGTGAAAAATAAGCATTCACACCTCGTCGATTTACAGTGAAGTATTAAGGAACTCTTTTCTCGATCAAGAAATTGTGGTAATTAGTAGGCCTTTGTACAAGTCATAACAGTAAATTATGAATAGAACAAGTGCATGTGAATTTACCAGTTCATTAAAATTCATGCGTGAAGTAGTAAACGCCCCTTTGTATCCCATGCTATGACGATATTGTGATCGTCAGATCGATTGCATCGTGTATGCGCCTATCGTTTGTAATGAACCATATTCTGGTCTGGTCGTGCTGCTTCCACCGGCATATCGAAGGCAGGACCTAACGAGTAGTGATCTGTCGGTGGTACGAAACCAGAGGCCGAGGGTCCCATTACACCCGGAACCCGATGCAAGCGCGAGGGCATCTCGGCCGTCCGTCAACCATTCCATCCTTATCGCCCCATTTTTGTCTCCCATCTTTCTGTTGTCTTCCTCATGCCTATGAATTTTTATTATTACGTAAAAGGGCAACGAGTGGCGAAAACCCCGCCGACGTCTCCCGAAGCAAGCATAGGTCGCTGCTTAGCTCGTTGAGGAGTATTTTTCTTCGTCAGATGGCGCGGCCTGATCTTCACGGTCATTATCCTACCTTAGGCTCCGTCCCCACGGGCATCTTCGGATGCTCACCAAACCGTCCATTACACGTTGGCGATTTTTTTGTAGTTCTATTGTATATAATTTTGATCGTCAGATATTTGTGGCGATCTATCGTCAGATCGATCTGACGACGGATCGCCTAGCCTATGGCGGGTCCTAGCCACGATGGAATCGACGCGGGACCGGCCAACGTAACTCTTATGCATATGATATACTGCCGGAGGCGGTTCCGGTGACGGTATAAGCCGTTATAGGAAATTACTACACTTGCAACAATTGTTATACTGCCCGATTATCATGCGTGTTTTGATAATCTCCCTGATTATTTGCCGTAGTTTAATAACTACAGCATACTTTTTGTTTCGACTTTGCCTGCAGCAGGAATCTAGTCGTAAGCTCTACGTGCTTCCCGCATCGACGCATTCACAAGCAGACCTGGAAGTCTCCAGACGCACATACCGTCAACCAAATTGACCACGTCCTCATTTGCAGGAGATGGGCGTCTAGTGTCATGGATGTCCGCTCCTATCGAGGAGCAAACTGCGACTCAGATCATCACTTGGTGAAGACGACCTACAGAAGTAGAATTTCCTCAGTGCACCAATCAAGAATCAGCCCTCCCAAAATCTTTGCGGTTGATAAGCTTTTGAGTGATGCTACAGCGGTGGCGTATACTACCGCCGAGGAAAAACTATCACCTATGCTACACAACATCAGCAACACAGGCGTCCATGGGTTCTGGGAAGAACTCAAGGGTACCATCAAGGATGTCGCAGAGAAGGTCGTGGGATATAAAGCCCGGCGAGCGCGAAATGACTGGTTCGACGAAGAATGCAAAGACTCACTTGACGCGAAAAACGAGGCCTACAGACAATGGATTCAACGAGGAACCAGAGCCAGAAGAGAAAAATATGACGAGCTACGGCGAATATCGAATAGAATAATTAGACGTAAGAAACGTAAATACTTTGACGAGCAGTTGCTGAACATAAACGAAAACTTAGCTAATAGGAACACCAGACAAGCGTACAAACTAGTAAATACAATTAAGAACGGCTACCAACCCAGGACTAGCCTTTGTAAGGACAAGGATGGAAACATCATCAGCGACACCGATGGTATTAACAAGCGATGGGCCTCTTATTTTGAAGAGCTTCTAAACCGACCATCTAACATCCCCACACAGGAAGCTCTGGACGATATTGTTGATCTAGGCCCACCCATTCAACCCCCGACAGTAGAGGAAGTTGATCTCGCGTTGCGGTCACTAAAACGAAATAAAGCGCCGGGCGCTGACGAGATTCCAGCTGAACTGCTAAAATTCGGTGGAACGAGTCTAGTTGATGCCATACATCAATTACTCCTGCGAGTATGGGAGAACGAGGAGATTCCAGACGATTGGCGCAGAAGCATCATCTGTCCAATTCATAAAAAGGGAGATAAACTGCGGTGTGAGAACTACAGGGGCATCTCACTAGTTTGTACGTCCTATAAAATTTTGACGAAAATTCTGGAAAATAGAATAAAACCGTACGCAGAACGAGTCATTGGCGAATATCAAAGCGGTTTCAGACCTGGGCGCTCCACAACCGATCAGCTCTTCTCAGTCAAACTGATACTCCAGAGGTGCTGGGAATACAACGTAAACGTATACCAAATCTTTGTCGACTTCAAGCAGGCATACGACAGTATCGATCGTGGAGTACTGTACAACATCATGCTGCAATTTAGTATACCGGCAAAATTAGTGCGACTTACAAAGATGACGATGACCAACTCCGTCTCACAAGTCAGGATCCAGAATAGACTTACTGATCTATTTGAAACATGCACTGGTTTGAAACAGGGCGATGGACTGGCACCAACGCTCTTCAGCCTAGCACTGGAATACGTTATTCGGGCCATGAATATGGACAACAGCAAGACGCTACTCATCAAGTCGACACAATTAGCAGCGTACGCCGACGACATCAACATCATGTCCCGAAGATTGGCTGACGCAGAAGAACTTCTGCATACGCTCGATACCGGTGCAAAGGAAGTTGGATTACGTATTAACGAGGGTAAAACTAAAATAATGATGCAATCGGTGACAAGGACACCTGCACAACCAAGCATCAATGTGGGGGACCTCAACATCGAGTTCGTGAACAACTTCATTTACCTGGGTTGCAACTTGTCAAGGGACGCCAACGAAACTGACGAAATCAAGCGACGGATACAGTTAGCTAATAAGACTTTTTTCTCGGTTCTCCCCATAATGAAATCGAAGCATGTGCACAGAAACACGAAGCTCCGCGTGTACAAAACCATTATACGACCAGTGCTATGCTATGGCTGCGAAGCATGGACCCTAACTCAAGCCTCCGAAAACATGCTAGACACTTTTGAACGTAAGGTTCTACGGCGAATTTTCGGGGCTGTTCGCGATCGAGATGGATGGCGCATCCGGTACAACCATGAGTTGTATGAAATGTACGATGAGCTGCAAGTCTCGAAAATCGTCAAACTACAACGACTTCAATGGGCAGGGCATGTACAAATAATGGACGATGATCTCATGCCTAAGAGAGTAATGAATGCAGAACGAGTCGACGGAGCGAGACTGCGAGGACGACCGAGATCTCGTTGGGAGAGCTCAGTAGGTGTGGACGCCGCGCAGCTGCTGGGCTCCCAAAATTGGAGGACGCGGTCACGTGACCGAGATAATTGGAGGACAATGATCCAGGCGGCCAAGGCCCGACGTCGGACTGTCGCGCCACGATGATGATGATACTTTTTGTTTTACTTTCTTTTTTAATATTTTGAATTTAAATGTATTTTTAAATGCGTTACTGTTTATGTACGTACAATGTACAATGCAAGTTGTTTCAATCGAGTTGAATCAAAACTGATTGGGTTGTGATACCTCCGAAGTGCAGTAATTTATTATCTGCTTGTTTTTTTCTCGCCAAGTATATTTTATTTTGAGTTCTAAGCAATATGTAAATATTACCAGACTATTATAATGCATAAAACGTTGAACGTTAAAATAGTTTTTCATCAGATTTTTTTGTCCCTCCTGTAAAATTTGCTCTCATGCACTTACGAGTTATCACACTTTTGCCACCGATATGCTGCCGCCCAGCAACTACTGGGCTTCCAAGATTGGAGGATGGAGATAAATGGAGGATAATGATCTAGGCAAACAAAGCCCGTCGTCGGGCTGTTGCGCCACGATGATTATGATGACATGTTTCGTAAATGAATCTAACAATTCTTCAATTTTCCACCTTTTCGAATATTTTGCCGAAAACGCTGATAAGCGCGATGGGCCTATAGTTGGATGCAATTCAGTTACCGAGTTCAGAACAGAAAGGAGTCTACTTTAAGGTTTATCTAATCAGGGCCGGTCAAAGTCTAGCTTAAGCCGCAGGCAAAGAAATTTTGGCGCTCCTCTCACAGTTCTTTCAAAACAGTTTATGGGGGGGGGGGGGGGGGAGTGCAGACATGAGCAGTTGTGAGAGCTACTTTTATCTGGGCAATTTTGCTGGGTTTTCATTATAGTCGATAGGTCCCTGTCACTGACGAATGAAGCCCAAAATTCGAAATTAAATTGTTACCGCGCGCAAATTTGAGCTACGAGAACCACATTCGATCGGACAAATCATGAAATATTTATAACTAAATGGAATTAATTTAAGTTCAGCTCTAAGGCAAAAATTACTCGTAAACTTGGCTTTCTTGTTGGTGCCTTCTTCGACGACATTTCAGAGTCCAGAGCCCCAGGCAATCGCCTGCTGTATCTCGTTCCTGCGGCAGCCGGTTCTTCGTACCGGAGCGACCCGTTTTTCAATGGCCAAGTGCTACCAAACCCCCTCCATGCAAGAAGAACTGCAGGATTCGAAGCATCGCTACCACAACAACAACCGGCCCTGTATCTAATTCATTTCACTTAGTACTTACACCTCCGTCTCCAGATCAAAATAATCACTAGGTACTTGAATATTTCCTAAAGTAGTTGTCGAAAGTCCACCCGTATTTGTCAACGTCGATATTGGAATTTTCTTATCTGGCTCGTAGTCGTCTTCATCCGACTCAATAGTTTCCAAAGCGTGTTGTCGTTGCCTTTCCGATTCCTCCAGCGACCCATAATGAATAGTACGTGGTCTCTTTATGTAGGCGATTTCTTCGTCATCAGACATATTCGAAACTTACTTATTAATCCTATTCTAGTAACTAAAAATTTCCGACAAGGATACGCACCAGTATCAAACGTATAAACAACAATAACATAACCTAGAAGCGGCATCTGTCATTTAGCGGCGAACAAAGTCAATTTCGAGTATTGAAAGCGTTGGTGAAATTATGTCTCGAGTCTCGCATACTATTGACAGAAAACATATGACTTTATGTTTTGTAGTTCCCCTCAGGAAGTTTTTTACCGACAGCAGTTCCCGGTTTTCCTGTCCTTTCCATCCATTTCCATCACATCCGTCTTTCAGATACAATTTAGTAAGAATATTTTTTACTGTGTTTTATTTACTTTAACATTCTTACTTGTTTTTCAGGGACAGAAAAATGTCTAGAGGAGCGCGTACGTTACTGCTACTTGTCGGAACTATCGCCACATTGCATTTTGGGTCTATGGTGTTAAAACCGATATTAGTCGAAGAAAATGATGCAAAAAATGATAAATTCAGGGAACTGGTTAAACAACTGGAAAAGAAATAGTATTACAAAAAAAAAGTATTTTTTTTATAAATGTAGTACTGCTTCGTAGGCTAATTGTACATAGACAATTCTTTTATTATTTATGGCCATCATGTAGCCCTTGTAAATAGTAAAGTACGAAATTGAACGGCTTTCCTTTTTTCTTTGTAATTCCCCTACTGTTGTGGGCGGAGTCGAAGTTTCCTAAGACGCTTATAGCATGCTGCATCAGGTACTTTCTTGCTAATATGATTATGGATGGATTGGGTGCAAGCTGGATATTCCTTAAAAATCCTTATTATTTGTAATTGAGAAATTCGTTAACAAAATGTGCGTATTGTAGGTGGGTAGGTGAGTAAAATAGGCTGTCACGACTCGCACCGCACACATAAACCGAAAGACTGATCCATTGCGATACACTGGGGATTCCAACCACCAAAACCATACTAATTCTTAAACCAGCCTGAGGTAGTAATAAAGAGAAGAAGACAACTAATACTGATTTTTTTCAGTTAGTCCAGTTCCAAGAAGAAATAGGGACCAAGAATGGATCTCTTTCCTGTCGAAGCCGAACAAGCGCAGCGAAGGGGGTAGCAACTTCTGCAGAAGTCATTGAAAGGAACTCGAAGTCTCCTAGCGTGCTCATCAATAAGGCAGTGATCACATCCACTACAGAGCTGATGTGCTGTCTTTTCAGCGATAGTAGATAGGAGGAGCGGATGGGGTTCAATTTAGGCCATAGAGACCTTGTCGTATGGCATGTATTACTGCTCAACCACCTATCGCTACTGATAGCCTCGGATTTTAAAAACAATTTTCATGCATTAATTGACATAAAAAATGCTATTAGGTAGTCCAAGAGCCTGCCTCAAGGTCCCCTACCAAGCAAGCTCATCTGCGTGGCAGTTACCGCGAAAGTCGATTTGCCAGTATTCCAGATACAGCGGAAGATAATATTCCGGAATATTCCGGCAGCTAAGAATTGAATAGCGCTCAGCACTTGTCGAGAACCACTGACCCGATTCACGAAGGCGTATGGCAGTACTGGCAGCAAGTTGTTCGCCAAACACATCCAGAGGAAGCAAGTAAAGCAGAATGTCCAAGGCAGCAGATGAAATAGTGCTCCACTAATGAGCATGCTGCCCAAACAGCATGCAACAAGACAAAACTCATTTTTCCAAACGCACTAAAAAACAGATACAAACTTAGCACACTATATTTAATACCTTGCCTTAACCCCTAGCGGGCATAGCGCGTCAACCACTCCTGCGCGCCATAGTAATCTGTTCTGGGCAATGGGGCGCAACTCCCCAAACAACTTACCCAGCGCCTTACATTTTTTTGCCACAGATCGACGCCATGTGATTTTTGGACTCTTGGTTGGCCTTGATTGGGAATGGGGCTCCATTTCATGGCATGTAGTTATCGTCCTTCCGCAATGTGTTAATTTTCGCCTGCGTATCAATTCGTCGATTGGCATCTGACCCGTATGCCGACTTAGCTCTTCATTTGATATTTTTTCGGGCCAGGAAATTCTTAGAATCCCGCGAAGACATGAGTTGACGAAAAGTTGCAGCTTTCTGAAACTCTTACGGAAATTATACACGTATTGCTCCCATACAAAAGCACAGACGGTACCATGGAGAGGAACAGGCTCAGCTTGGTCTTGATGCTGAGATAACTGCTTTGCCAGATTTTGGACAGCATGCCGTATGCGCATTTACGACGAGCAATGTCCTACTCCGTACCACCATTTTCGGCAACAATGCTACCCAGGTAGACGTTGTCCACCTTCCCCACAGACTGCCCATTAATTGGGCCCTGTCATGTAATTCGATTCGAATGGATATAGATGTGAATGAATATCATGTAACTCCTTCTTTACGAATTGCTCCATTCGAAGCGAATACGCGAATAATTTTTAAAATTGGAAAATTCGTTTTCGAGTTACATGGTACCATTTTTATCCTTTCAAAACCAATTCGATTCGAATCCAATTACATGATAGTGCCCCTTGCTTGCCCCCTCTCAATATCTAATGCCATTGCGGACAGATCCATGATTTTGTGGGAGAGTAAACATATGTCGTCAGCGTAGTCGAGATGTTAAAGTCAATTGAATTCCTGTCTAGTCCGGATAGGGCTGCATGCAACACATCACCAATCACTATGAGGAGTAGTATCGGTAAACGGATGCACTCCTACCGAACTCCACTGCGAATCTCAAAGTCCCTCGACATCTTACCTTTATGCAGAACGCGATACTTCGCACCATCAAAGGTTGCCTTAAAAATAGCCACAAGCTTCGCAGGGATGCCTCTTCAGTGCAATATCGCCCATATAGAATCCCGGTTCACACTATCGAAAGCCTTCTCGAAATCGATGAAAAGCAGGTGAAGCGGAGAATCGTACTCAGCGCATTGCTCGATGATGATTCGCAAGGTGTTAATGTGATCGACACAGGAGAATCCGGGTCAAAAGCCTACCCGCTCTTCGTCAATTGTACTTTCTGAGTGAGCCTTTAGTCTTTCCAGGACGATTTTAGCTATTATCTTGGCAACGGCAGGAATCACACAAATGCCTCTCCAATTATTACACTCTGTAAAGCTCTTCGGAAGTTTGATGAACAAACCTTACTTCCACCCATCGGCAATTACGCTTGGCGCTGCTTGATAAAGTTCGACAGGGATACAGTCGTATTTTGAAGTTTGTGGTAAATAGTACCAGCTCGGTTTTACTCGGATTAACACTTCGTCCGCATTCTGCATTTCAAGCATTGACCGTGTCCAGGGCTCATAGGCTCATAATGTCGCTCATCACCGATAGGAACTTTTTCGAAACCAGGATCACTACGTCGTCTGCATATGCTACTACCTTGGCCCCTGACGCTTCCAGCTTTCTCAGGAGTCCGTTCATCGCTAGTATCCAAAGCAAAGGAAAATCACCCCGCCTTGGGGTGCTGTTCTGCGTACACATTTGGTCACCTGGCTCTATCCAAGCTGTGCTGTGATCACTGTGCTCCTCAGTACCGCTTTTATCCCGCTGCTAATATGGGATTCCATCCCCACTTCTGTGAGAGCCGCGTGAATGGTCTCAGTTCGGACGTTGTTAAAAGCAACTTCTATATCTATAAAAGCTTCTGTAAGTAGTTTAACTTGCTTGAGCGTGTTGCTCATCACACTCGTCCAAGTACCCCGTCGTAATGATCCTAGTAAATGAGAATGATGTTAACTCATCCCGAGGCCTTTGTCCATTAATTGGACTGTTGCACCAATTATTTATTTAATAGCTTAAACCCCTCTTAGCTTAAACTTGCTGCCTGGTTTTTATTGGTTTCAAGTTTTTTTTCGATTCTACCGTACACCGTATTTAATTGACGAATTTTCTTTTGTGAAGATACCACTACATCCAAAAGGGCGGAACGTAACACCAAGAGAAATCAGACTATGATCCAAACTTTAAATACGCGGATACTTTTTTATGCATTGAGAACTCTAGTGAAGTCTCTAAATGTTCTTTCGAAAAATGTGTATATTGCAACTTTGGGGCGACCAGTAGCTCAGTGCGTAGAGACGTCAGTCTCATGTCTGACTACAGTCGTTATCGGTTCAAGTCCCGTCCACGGCGTTCGTGGCCGTGATCTTTGTGTTGTCTTGCCCCTGTGATGCGAGGCGTAAAATAAGCCACCTTGGATAGGTAGGCGGCTAAATGGGAGCAGAAGATTGCATGCTGGCAACGTGCATCGTCCGAAACGTCCGTTTATGCCAACGAAACGTTACCTAAGCTACATAAAATAGTTGACGCGGTATGCCCCACTAGGTGTTATGACAAATGAGTAACTTTCCGTAGACGAAGTTGCGTGGGTATCATTTTATAGAACTTCCGTCAGAAATTGCTAACCTCCTGAGCTTGTCCGATTAAAGGCAACCGCCGAAATTCTTCAGAACAGTTGTTATATTATTTTCGTCTATTTAAGAGAACAAATCGCGAGTCCGAAGCGTATATACCCCCCTAGACTTGTACAGAACTAGTGGTGATACCAAAAGTATCAATTGGCAACGACCATATGCATTAAAAGTGAGTTTCCCATATAGCCAGTTTATAGGGGAGGTTGGCACTCATTCAGGAGAATCTTGATCATTCTCAAAATCAATTAACTAACCTATTCTACAAATATTCGTCGAATTTTTCAAGTCACTAGCTTCATTCTATCGAAAGTTATTGCTTATTCGAAGTCTCACTTGTAGGGGAGCTGAGGTAGAGGCTTCTTTTGTCGAATCTTGCGCATTTTTAATAACAACCAACTAGATTCCAGTGCAAACATTTGACCAAAATTTCAAGTAACTAGCTTCATTTTATGGAAAGTTATCGCTTATTTGAAGTTTCATTTGTAGGGGAGGTAGAGGGGGGGGGGCAAAAACTCCTCTTCCATAGTCCTCCGCGTGGGCGCCCCCTGGAACGGCAGTGGTCACTGACCATTGCCAACCAACGTCAAGCCGCCAGTGATGGCGGTGCGATGATTTGGTTGAGGTACCCCTGTGGTGTGGGGTGTGAAAAAAATACCACGGCCTTTCCCTTTGAGGGCCTGTCGTTAAAACCGACAATCAAAGGACAGGATGTGTATGCCAGCAACTTGCACTATCCGAAATCTTTATATGCTAACGAAACGTCAACTATGCCTCGGATAAGGACTGACTCAACGGTTACGACTTTTAGCTATCGTACAATGACAAAGATTGGATTCTGGAATGTGCGTACTCTCCTGGACAATGGATCAGAAGGTCCCCAGAACGCACGATTTCTTCAATTAGAGAGTGAATTTCTGAGGTACAAATTAAATATCTTAGGAGTTAGTGAGATAAGATGGTGGAACAGCGGAGAATTCATCTCTCCAACGGGCAGCACTGTAATGTTGTACTCCGGTAAAGCTGCCGGTAGTCGTCGTGAGTCAGGTGTGGGGCTCCTTTTAACCAGAGCCGCGCGAAACTGTCTCTTATCCTGGGAACCGGTCTCTGACAGGGTCTTGACCGCCAGGTTCCGGACCAAAATGAGGAACATCTCAATAATACAATGTTATGCCCCTACTGAACCCGACAATGTCTTGGCAAAAGACTCCATCTACGAAGAACTAAACGCCGTTCAGAGCAGAACACCTAAAGGTGACATTGTAATGGTTATGGGTGATTTGAATGCGAAAGTTGGCGCTTATAACTATGGGCTCAGACATGTGATGGGGAGACACGGTCTTGGTGATCGTAATGACAACGGTGAAAGATTTGTAGAGTTCTGCAACTTTCACAGTCTCTTCATCGGTGGTACTATGTTTGAGCATAAGGACCACCACAAAATCAGTTGGTCCTCTGTTGATCGGCGCAGAACACAAAATCAGATCGACCATTTTGCCATTAGTAAAAGATTCAAGAGTTGCCTCCTGGACGTGCGAAACAAGAAGGGTGCCGATATTGGGATGGGAAGAGACCATTATCTTATGATCGCTAATGTTCGATTGCGTATTGCAGCCGTGCGCCGCCCCAGCGACGAAAGATCCAGGCCCCGCAAATTCAACACCGCTCGACAAAAAAATCCAGCTGTCTTACAACAGTATAATGACCATCTTGCGCAAAAAGCGGCTGAGATAACTAGTCACCCAGATAGTGACATAAACGAAAACTGGGATGCCATAAAAAATGCGTACATTGATAGCGCAAATACCATCCTTGGCCCAAACCCGGATTGCCGGAATAAGCCCTGGATGTCCGACGCTTCATGGCAGCGGATTGTTGAAAGAAAGAAGCTGAAAGTTCATTTGGCTGCAGCATCAGACGACAATCGAAGCAGCATCGAACTCCTTTACCGTCAGAAAGCTCGAGAAGTTCAGCGTAGTGTGCGACGCGATAAAAGAGTTTATGCCAATTCTCTTTTAGCGTCAGCAGAAGAAGCCGCTAGAAGTAACAACTTAAACGCCGTATACGGTGTCATAAAGGAGTTTACAGGTGGTCGTAACTCCTGTCAACATCCGGTGAAGGATAGTGATGGAAAGCTACTTATCTTGGAAGAAAATCAAATGAGGCGGTGGAAAGAACACTTCGCCGCGGTCTTGAACCGTGTAACCTCTGGTGAAGTTCCCCCTCATATGGATAATTTGGCTAACCATCAAAATGTGCGTATACGGTCCACTGCCCCGACTAAAGAGGAAATAGTCACTGCAATTATTGCACTAAAACGAGGAAAGGCCGCCGGACTTGACGGCATCCCTGCCGAACTTTATCAAGCAGCGCCAAGCGTAACTGCCGATTTGCTGCACCCACTTGTTGATAAAGCGTGGAATACAGAGACCTTTCCCACTGAGTGGAAGGAAGGTTTGATCATCAAACTTCCAAAGAAGGGTAGCCTCACAGACTGTAATAATTGGAGAGGCATTTGTGTGCTTCCTGCCGTTGCCAAGATAATAGCTAAAATCGTCCTGGAAAGACTAAAGGCCCACTTAGAAAGCACAATTGATGAAGAGCAGGCTGGCTTTCGATCCGGATTCTCCTGTGTCGATCACATTAACACCTTGCGAATCATCATCGAGCAATGCGCTGAATACGATTCTCCGCTTCACTTGCTTTTCATCGATTTCGAAAAGGCTTTCGATAGTGTGAACCGGGATTCTATATGGGCGGCCTTGCGCAGGAGAGGCATCCCTGAGAAGCTTGTGGCTATTATTAAGGCAACCTATGACGGCGCGAAATGTCGCGTTTTGCATAAAGGTAAGGTGGCGGGGGACTTTGAGATTCGCAGTGGAGTTCGGCAGGGGTGCATCCTCTCACCGATCCTATTCCTCATTGTGATCGGCGATGTGTTGCATGCAGCCCTATCCGGACTCGACAGAGGAATTCAATGGACTTTGACATCTTATCTACAACATCTTGACTACGCTGACGACATATGCCTACTCTCCCACAAAATCATGGATCTGTCCGCAATGGCGTTAGATCTCGAGAGGGAGGCAAGCGAGGTTGGGCTAAAGATTAATACCAACAAGACCAAGGTTCTTAGCCCGCCGTTGCGAAAAAGAAACCCGACACCTATTACCATCAATATTAATGGGCAGCCTGTGGAGAAGGTGGACAACTTCGTCTACCTGGGTAGCATTGTTGCCGAAAATGGTGGTACGGAGCAGGACATCGCTCGTCGTATCAACCAGGCTAAACGCACATACGGCATGCTGTCCAAAATCTGGAAGAGCAGTTTTCTAAGCATCAAGACCAAGCTGGGCCTGTTTCGCTCCCTGGTACTATCAGTGCTTTTGTATGGGAGCAGTACATGGAAAGTTTCCGTAGGAGTTACCAGAAAGCTGCAAGTTTTCGTCAACTCATGTCTTTGTCGAATTTTAAGAATTTTCTGGCCCGAAACAATATCAAATGAAGAGCTAAGTCGGCGTACGGGTCAGATGCCAATCGACGAATTGATACACAGGCGAAAATGGCAGTGGATAGGTCACACATTGCGGAAGAGTGATAACTGTATTGCTATGCATGCCATGAAATGGAACCCCATTTCCAACCAAGGCCGACCAAGAGGGGGTCCTCGAATCACATGGCGTCGATCTGTGGCAAAGGAGTGTCAGGTACTGGGTAAGTCTTTTGGGGAGTTGCGCCCCATTGCCCAGAACAGAGTACGATGGCGCGCAGGAGTAGTTGACGCGCTATGCCCCGCTAGGGGTTAAGGCAAAGTAGTATCTTGCGCATTTTCAATACCAACCAACTAGATCCTACTACAAACATTTGACGAAAATTTCAAGTCTCTAGCTTCATCCTATCGAAAGTTATCGTGCGAACGGATAGACAGACATGACTAAATCGAATCAGGAGGTGACCCTGATCATTTAGATATATACATTGATATACCTCGGAGCCTCCCTTAAGGTGTTACATATTTTCGTCGTGACAAAAACAATATGTTACCCTATACTATAAGTCTATCGCATTCGGTGGCTGTGGTCGTTCGATCACCGCTCTACGATACTAATCAAAAACTGCCTGTGAGTACTAATAGAACTCTCACAGTGCTCCGTAGTGATGTGCGGTTCCGGGTTTTTGAAGAACCGGTTCTACCGAGTCCGGTTCTCACAAGAAGCGGGTATTTGAACCGGTTCCGGTTGGACGTTGAATAATACGAAATTTTATTTCTTATTCATTAGCCTATATACTTTCTCTTATCGTTTTTGGAAGGAAGAGAAATTTTATAACCGCATTTTGTGAAGCAGTAGAAACATTATGATAATTTCGAAAAGAACTGTTTAATACAATAGATTGCAAAATGTTGATAATAAAATTGAAATATAATGCAATTTAGCAAAGTTTTGGAGAAAAAAACTACACATAAGAATAAAATAAAATAATTTATTTCATGTTTAACAAAAAAAAAATGAGATCGATTTCTAATCGCTGATAACGATTTCAGTGACAGAGATTTGTATTAGATAACCAAAATAAATATAGTCTTCCGGTCCGAGTTAAAGCTATGCTCTGCATGTGCTAGCGTGTCCAAAGAACCGTAAATTCTCCGGTCCGGTCCGATCTAGTCGGTTTAAAAGGGTTTTTTTTTTAAATCAATTTTCGGCTATAGTGAAATCGATTGTCGGTTCTACTAGAACCGATTTTCGGTTCTTCCGGAATCGATTGCCGGTTCTTCTGGAATCGATTCTCGGTTCTTCTCGAACCGATTCCCGGTTCTTTCTTGGGCCGGTCGAGTCGGTGTTAGGAACCGGTTCCGCGGATCTGGTTCCACGGTTCTGTGCAACACTAGCTGCTCCGATCTTGTCAATATAAAGACGGCGCAGATAGGAGGTGCATGCTAGCAACTGCTTCCGAAAAGTGGATATGCTATCGAAACATCAATAAGGCATACAAATGCTACAGATGTTGACGCGCCCATGCCCCTGGAGGGGTCAAGGCGATTAACATAAAATAAGTCTCCTTTTCTCCTTTGGTAATACAGGCACTGTTTATAGGCAAAAAATAAAACAATAGCTTTCAAACATCAATAAATTTATTAAAAATTCATCAAAACAAACGCTTTTTACTATACAACTTCGACTAAGGTTATTTTTTCTTGTTAGAACACTCCCAAAAACATGTCTATCATTAATGTACAGTTGTTTCCTCTCTAATCGTCCACTGTCATTTAAATTAATGATTAAATAGCGGTTCGCAGGGGGAACCTCATCACGTAGATGACACTGATAACGGTGGTGACCATTCGTTGAATTTCCATCTTTCGATTCATCTAAGCTACTGACAGCATGGGATAAAACTGAAATGTTTCCTTCATTCGATACAACATTGAAAACGCCATGATGATGAATACAAAACAATTCAAGTCTAATTCTTCTTATACTTTTTACATAACAAGAATTTAACACAAGTCGTAAGTATTGTGTTTTGTAATCAGAATGATAAGCTAATGAGAAAACAACAGTCCGTGAAATATTTTGAATGTTAACACTTTTTACAACGCTGTCGAAGCGCTTGTTGGTTTTTATTGAATCCAAATAATCAATTCGACCCATTTTGCATTTTTAAGTTTTTTTTTTCATTCAAAATGAAACTAATGATTTTTTAATGTTTTATATAAAAAAATATGAAAATGTTTTATGTGAGGGGTTTCCTTATAAGGGCGTGTTTACATTTCTGCGCAAACTGTATGCTTTCTTCGCTTCCTACATTTATATTTCAGTCGAAATGTCGTTTGGATTACTTCCAAGCTGACAAACATGCAACTATAGAGGCAATAACAGTGTTAAATATACATATTCTTCGTACATATAAAATTAGTTTTTGTCAGATAACCTTTTTTTTTCAGTTTAACCGATAATCTATATGCGCTTCTTTTATTATTCGGGTTAGTGGTATCCAGGGCTCAATCAGGTTGTTATTTATTCAAACATTCCACGTAGTTGGAGGCACTTTTGTAACTCAGAAGATCATCACGTAACAGCATCATATCGTGAATGGCTGAACGATGCTTCTTACTTTTACTGCAGCGATAACGAGCGCCGCTTATCATTTTATCGATGGTATAGTGCAGCCACAAAATGTTTGTGAATGGTTCAAATGTCTCCCATTGATTTCTGAAAGAAAATTCATATTAGTTCAATTGTTTTCCATACCCGCGTATAGAGGCAAAGTACAATATGTGTACTTACTTTACATGTTGCTTCATCAAACGATAGATGTCAAATTGATAATCGCCGCCGGCCAAGAAGAGTTCTACATCAGTTGATAGGTCGTTGTACAAACAACAACCATCATATACCATTCGCGATAGAGTATAATCGATAATAGTCACTTTTACGCCATGCGAGGCCACTTTAATCTCTTCGCCTTTCAAACGAAATACGATCTCTTCATCGTCGGTGGGCGCCAGCAAAATGTTACCCCAATGCAAGTCGCGATGTTCAAATTGAAATTTCTGTTCAGCAATAGCCAGTGTGAGAGCAGTCTGTAAGAAAATAAATTAACAAATCAGTTCTCGTGTTTACTTGTAATACGAATTGTATTTTAGATGCAATTGAATTAGATGTATACATAAGATTAAATTGGCAAAAAGTAAAAATTGCTCAAGTTCTCACGTTTTTTGTTTCTAGAAAGCAACTTTTTTGATTGTAACGATAGTGTTAAAATTACCCAAAAGCAGAATGGTTTATTTTTCAAATCTAAATGTGCCGTCGGGTGCACATGTGGTGTAACGCAATCAAAATCTGGATAGTATGCGTCAGTAACTTAGCTTGGCAAGATACATACCATACATATTTGTCGCTACTCGAAACACTGTCGATTGAGGTTCGGGTCCCTCACGGCACAAATACTTTTCTTTCCTCAAATTCCCTCTCTTCATACAAGTTGGCATGCAGAATGAAACTAAGTCAACCAAAAACTTTCAATTTTCAATGAAACATAATGCGCACCTGTACTTTGTAGGAAACTTGAATATATAAAAATCAGGAAAGTTTCAGGTTTTACGGAAAATGCTGTAAATTTTTAGTTATTTAATCCATCAAAACCTGCCCATAGATCCCGTCGAGCGATTTTTTTTAAATTTTGTGAGAAAATTAATATTAGTTACAATAGTATATTTGCAAAATTTCAGATCGATATATGCAGGATGAACGTACAATAGATATGAGATAGGAACTTAAATACCCAACGGGCTTTAACGAGTTCTAAAAAATCCAGAAATTTCTTAATTTTTGACTGGGGAAACCTCTAACTAATCCTGATCATTCTGAATTCCTGCTAAGGATGTAAGTAAAGGGGGGGGGGGGGGGGGGGAGTCAGGAGATGTGGCTAATCATTACGCCCTGCACCACAGGAGGATGACAACACAAATATCCATGGCAATGAAACGCCGTGGATGAGACTTGGACCCGTAACGACCGTAGTCAGACAGGTGACTGACCACTAAACTACCGGTCGCCACAACCAACCAAGGTTCATGCATTCAGATAAGAGATCCTAACTATCAGAAATAGACCTAGAACGCTTGTTCTTCCGCAAAAATTTCGAATTAGTCCAGATTACTAAGGCGGAAATTTACCTCAATGGGACCTCTCTACTAAAGCGGCAGCGACATAATGTCAGTTGGCCTTATTTCTTTTTCAAAACGAAAATAAAAGGCGTGTTTTTTTGTACTGCGGTACAGGTTAATTGGGGGCTATCCGGGTTAACTTACACACATTACACAAACAACATACCCTAGTTGTTTGTGTAATGTGCGTAAGTTAACCCGGAAAGCCCCCAATTAACCTTCACCGCAGTACAAAAAAAAAACACGCCTAAAGTCAATTGACGCTAAGCGCGTTTTTTTTCGACAGTTCAGACCAAGAGCAGAACAACAATCGCACGCATCACACCAACAACCAGCACTATATAGAACAATTTTGTTAGTGTAACGCGTTCTGCTCTGATCTGAACTGTTGAAGAAAACGCGCCTATTGTCGCTATTAGTATTAAGATGGGTTATTTATTACACGATTGAATTCATCTTAAATTAGTCGAGAGTATCGAGATCTTTTTCTGTCAATATTATAATCAGTCGAGATATTTTGTAAGTCGGGATTTTGAAATATTTCTCAATAAAAAAAAATCTCGACCTTGGTAATCGATTTTTTAAAAGTCGACGTTTCATACCGCTCCCATTTAATAATAGTACATATATTCATTTAAAGTTAGGCATTTTGACAATATCCATACAAAAAATACACCTACCGGCCTCATTCTTAGGTGCGAGTACTACTTGCATGTTATTTTTCATAGTGCGAATTGCAGTTATTTAATTAACAATTTTTGAAAGGGTAAAGATTGGTTAAGGGCGATATTTCTAGCAATAATTGAGGGGTACTAAACTATACGCTTAACTATACGTAACTATAAACGTCGAACATCGCATCAAGAAGGCCACTATAGCTCTCTGTGCTTGCAGGAGAACCTGTGCCAAAAACTCGGGACTCCAACCAAAGATATTCTTGTGGCTGTACACAGCGGTAGTGCGACCGATACTCACATACGGGTCGCTGGTCTGGTGGCCAGCGGTGCGTTGGAAATATATTGATCTGCTGTGAAAGGTGCAGAGGACTGCATCCATCGGAGTCACTTGAGCTCTAAGGTCTTAATGTTATTTTACACTTACTCCCCCTCGACCTACAAATAAGGTTCAACGCAGCGTGTAGCGCAGTAAGACTTAAGGAGTCTGCGTACTGAACAGCGAAACCATTAGGGCATACCAACATTCTGTCCTCCCTGGAGGGTGCGGTGCACAATATGCTACCAACGGACTACATCGTACCCGAAACAGACTTCGAGAAACACTTCACTACTGGACATCCAACTAGAGCGGAATGGTGTGACGAAGATGTGATGTCGGGATATGACCTGAGGATTTTTACCGATGGCTTGAAAATGCCTTGTGGAGTCGGTGCAGTGTTTTTCGCTGAAGACCTCGCAGTTCCTAAGTCGCTCCGCCTCCCTGATTTTGCTAGTGTATTTCAGGCGGAAGTGCTAGCAATTAGGGAGGCTTGCCGGATATTGAGGCGCATCACGGTTACCACATAAGATATCGCAATTTTCACGGATAGCCAAAGCTGCCATTATGACCCTCGAGGCGGCGACAGTGTCATCAAAAATAGTAAAACAATGCCGTCAAGAGCTGAACTCTCTGGCCACCCTTAGCATCACCCTCCTCTGGGTTCCGGGTTATATGTAGGAGTATCGCGAATAATGAGCAGGCCGATCACCTGGCGCGGTTGGACTCCGCCCTTGACAGATCATATGCAGTGGCTGTCAGTGCGCCACTTAGTGCCACTAAGAGGGAAGTACATAAATCCTACATTAACTTAGCAAACAATAGATGGGACGCATTAAAGACGGGCATCACCTCTAGGAAAATATGGCCATCCTATAATACACAAAGAACAAATGGCCTTCTGATAAGGACCCGTCCAGAGGTGGCCAGGATTGTCGCCGTTACAATGGGTCACTGGCCTGGGCGAAAAGGATTGATATTCTACAAGAGCGATTCCTCCATATAACTTTCCCCTCTGCCAGTAGATTTGTATGTATTGACAAATAGTATAGACTACATAGTATAGATACACAAGAGAATCAATACATACAAATCTACCGGCGGAGGATAAAGTTTGTATGGAGTGAGCTTAATCGACTCATCTCATCATATTGACCAAGAATATACACTGCGTAGCATAACTATGGCCGCATCAAATATTCCGGTAATTTTAGTATTTTGTGAGATATTTTGATGAAACTAATTACAGTATATTAAAGCGATATAAGTTAACTTCTATTTTACCAAATCGGAGCTATCTATTCTTTAAATTGGTTTAATTACGTCATGTATCTTATTTTGTTAGTGTCATAACTATAGCCGCACTACATTTGCACACTGAGTATAGCCATATTTTTTGTCTTCTTTGAAGAAAATGCAAACACATTGAACTTCATTCACAGTCTCGTTATACTTTTTTGTTTTGACATTCATTATTGAACAAAATGCCACGTGGCGCGTATCTGAGCGAAGTCGAAAATTTTGAGCCTTTTTGGATCAAAAATTGAGTTACCGGGAAATTGGGCGTTCGGACAGAGTCATCCGAAATTTCGTCAATAACCAAGACGAATACGGGAAGAAGAAAATTAAAGCTATCTGAAAGAGACAAGCACCGCATTTCGAATCCCGCAAGTAACTCTATGAAAAGTCTATCGAGCTATCAAGAGTAGGGTGGAAGTATCTTCATCTACAATAAGTAGAGTTTTAAGACAATAAAACGCATTAAACGGAAAAAACTCCTTACTATGCCGAAATTACATCTTCGGCATAAACATGCCCGTATGGCGTTTGCAAGGAAAAATTTGCAGACAAACTGGAAAAAGTTGATTCACCACTGTTGTGCTTCTGTTTTGTTCTATTTTCTTAATTTTCCTTTTTCGGGTAATTTTTTCGGAAAAAAAAACTTCAGTCTTCACTGTCCAGACGAATTTAATAACTATTAGAGGGCTCTGCGGAAGGAACCTCAATACTTCTCTAAGAGAAATTTCGGAGAAGGCTCCTTAATGGTGTGGGAAGCATTTTACCGTGACGGAACAGTTAATTTCGCGTTTCCCAGTGCACAAATGACATCGCAGGATTATGTCAACGTTCTGAAAGATAAATTGCTTCCTTTTTTGGAAAGAAGAGACGACACAGAACTGATTTTTCAACAGGATAACGTGCCTGTTCATACCAGTCGTCTTACTAAAAGTTGGTTACAATCAAATGGTATCAAATCAATTTTATGGAATGTCCCGCTTGTTCCACATACTGACAATCCCGGAGCACTGTGAGAGTTCTATTAGTACTCACAGGCAGTATTTGATCGCACCGAGATTTGATCTCCGAGCTCTAGATTAGTATCGTAGAGCGGTGACCGAACGATCACGGCCACCGAGCGCGACGTCGTAATTGCTAAACAACAAACGACTTGTTTGTGTAATGTGTTCGTTACCCTACCCTACATTCGATAGGTACGCATATAGGTATTATTATTTATAATAATTCGCATACGTACATTCCTTAATAATTGATTTTAACACAAATATTGCCGAATCGTTTCTTTTTCGCAAACTTGTAAACTGGAGACCTAGGCAAATAAGAAACTGACTAGGAAGGGATCATAAAGTCATTAGTGGAAGATATACAATATATGCAAACTACACCTAAATATTTATTTGAACTTGTGCCTTTTCCACGTTTTTGTTATTTGCTAATATATGTCGTACGGAAGTGGTTCATATATTAAAATAAAGACAAAGTTATCTTCAAATTCGTTTTTAGCAAGTTTCTTCGTAGAATGAGTACTTTTCTTTCACGAGATTTGAAAAAAAAAAATACATCAGCATGACGAACATTTTTGACTTTTAAAAAATTTTGAAGACTACTTCCCGGGCGTTCTGTTGTGAACGCGTTTGAGCTAATTAATTTATTTTAATTTTAACTATCTACAAAGGACACCGGACAAGCGTACAAGCACTATAAGAATAGTTATCAACCCAGGACTAGGACTACGACAAGGATGGAAACATCATCAGCTACATCGATAGCATCAACAAACGATGGCGTCCTATTTTGAAGAGCTTTCTAATTCTACATCTAACGTCGTCTCCATACAAGACGCCCCCAATCGATGACGACATGATCGATGATGGTCCCAATAACAACCCCCACAACAGAAGAAGTTAATTTCGCCCTGAGAGAAGGGCAGAAGAATTTCTGCATAATCATGACACGTCTACAAAAGAAGTCGGACTACGCATTAACGAGGACAAACGAAAATAATATGAAGAAGGATGCCAGAACAATCGACCATTAACATCGGGGCATCGAATTCGTAGACGACTTCATATACCTGAGTAGCAGCCTGTCAAAGGACGCCAATGAAACATACAGCTAGCAAATAAAACTTATTTCTCTCGGTCCTCCCAATAATGAATTCGAAGCATGTGCACAGAAATAAGAATCTCTGCATGTACAAAACCATCATATGACCTGTGCTATGTTAGTGCTGCGAAACTTGAACCTTAACTCAAGCTTGCGAAAACTGGTAAATACATTTGAACGAAAGGTTTTTCGGCGAATTTCCGGAGCAGTTTGCGACCGAAATGAATGGCGCATCCGATACAACCATGAACTGTACGAGCTATACGATAAAGTGGAATTTTTGAGAATCGTCAAACTACGACTTCAATGGGCAGGGCATGTACATCGGATGGGCGATAACCACATGCCTAAGCTAATATTAAAAGGACATAACAGCGGAGCAAGGCTGGCTGCGAGGAAGACGGAAAACTCGTTGGGAAGCGTCAGTAGATGGTGACGCCGAACTGATGGTCTTCTAGAATTTGAGAATGCGGTCACTTGACCGAAATAATTGGATGACAATAATCCAAACGGCCAAGGCTTGACGTGGGGCCGTAGCGCCGCGATGATAATTATGATCAATAAATTTTTGAAGGTCACACGTGATTCTCTAAGGCGCCGTTTAGAAACTGCGGTTTAACAAGCGGTTTGAGCAACGACACTCGCCGTCTATAAAGGCAAACAAGCGGTAGCCGCCGCGATTTCCAAATTACATTTAAATGTAATCTCGCCGCTCAACAAACCGCGGCGGGTGCCACTTGTTTACCTTTATAAACAGCGGGTGCCGCTGCTCAAACTGCTTGTTAAACCACAACTTCTAAACGGAAAACGCCTAAAAAACATAGACAGAAAATAGCTTCCCCTGAAAAGTCGTACTTTTATTCATTTATATCCCGTATTCTCAGCAACTACATATTAAACGAATTGAAATGATTGTTTTTGTTACATAAAAACAGAGCAAATAGAGATTCTCCTGGGAGCTTTTTCTTATTTGGAAAAGTCACCTGGAGAATACGGTACCTATAAACGATATGGAAAGTAATTGGCAAAAAGAAGTGGTGCACGTCGAAACAAATATATAAATCGTCGACTCCTCTTAAGTCCATATTCATTATGGAGAAACATAAATAGATATGAATAATTGAAAATAGCGTATCTAAATAACATCAAATAACATTACAAATCTAAATTAGTTCAACATATATTGTACATACATCCAGGTTGTTCAATTTTATCGTAAAAAAATAAGTTAACAATACGAGTAATTTCAATCAAACAAACCAAAAAAAACAACGAATAATAATTCCATCGAAAGATGAGTGAAAATCTAGTCATGAATTGATAATATAAGCATGCACCAGACTTTCCACTACACCCTCCGACAAAATCAGCCAAACAAAACGCTTCAAATCCAATGAAATGATAACTCCAATTCCGTAGAATTGACGGAAAGCAATTAAACGCACAGCTCACATCCTACAAAAAATATTAAGCAATTGAAAATTATGTATATTAAGGAAAACAATGGCATATTAAACAAAGAAAAAGCGAGAACACAAAAACTCTGCACGGCGGATGAGTGCAAATCTAGTCATAGGTATCAAACAACATACGCACTAGAAATCCACCCATCCGTCGGACAGAGGAAAAATAAAATCACTTTTAAACAAATATTCAAAAACTGAAATATGTTAATATGTTAAATCATGATAGTATTAAAAATGAGGGTGGTACTGACTTAGCAAAGAACGGGAGCGAACCACAACGCAAATAGTAATTATTTAAAAACAAAATAGGAAGGACGGACAATTCTTACCTGTATAAATGCTGAATAAGATTGTAGAGCGTTTTGAAATGTAAATGCTTCCAAATCTTGTCCACCGTTTGCCAATTCGAACACCATGTATAATTGATCGTCTGGAAATATTTCTGGATGATCGTTCTCTGTACCGTAATTCTCACGATATAATTCCCAACAATCAATCAAATGATCGGGATAACGTCCTTGAACACAACAGACCTAGAAGAGAAATAATCAATTATTAGAAAAACTGTAGTAGAATGTTATACGAGGATGTACATAATAAAGGTTAGAGAAGTTGGTTTGGGAAGAGATTTAACATTAACCGAATATAGCACTTTGGTATATCGGATGACAGAAGCTGTACTTCCTCTCGATCAAAGACAAGAGCAAAGCCAGCCAGGAGGTCTACAAATGGATAGAAAAAACATGCGGATACAAAAAGCGAGAGGCATGCTGAAGGATGAACTGGTGATACAGCTCGATTACAAGAGCGCGGCAGGAAGTTCATTAAGATCAGATGTGCGCCCACTTATATTTTTTGCCTGAGGAGGAGTTGTGCGTTGATGTAATTTTTATGCTTCAAAGTATCCTTAAGTTAACTATGATGTCAGTTTTAGGTTTCCATGTAACTTTCAAATCGTTTTTTCTTGTCATTTTGTATGCTTCAAAGACGAAAGTATTCACATTACCGACCGGTAGCGTAGTGTATTGAGGCAGTCTCAAATTTGACTACCGGCATTTCGGGTTCGAATCCCGTCCACGACGACGTTCGTGGTCATGGATGTGCAGGAGGTGCATGCTGGCAACTGCATTCTCCGAAATCAGTTTATGCCGACGAAACGTCAATTGGACCACATGGAACAGTTGACGCGCTATGCCCCACAAGGAGTTAGGGCAATTGAGAGACATTAAGTTTGCATTATCGGTACACTATAACTTTTTACAAACTTCCTTATTTTTCCTTTGAATTCGTTTTGCGAATGTTCTGAACCCTTGAAGAAACGAATGTGATTTTCATTTATTCGGTTTCTATTAAATCTTGAAATAGCTTAATGCAATGAATCAAGGGCAAAACAAGTACGTACTTAATTTGGACCCCGAACTCATTGAGTAGTAATTTGTTCCGATGCGAACATCGCTTAATTTCACCCATTTAGAGTGTGAACTAGAACTAAATTGATTGGAAAAATAGCTAAAAGCTTAAAAAGCAAGGGATAATAGAATGCGTTTCATTAAATTTCTGTTTTCATCCGAAACATAATGTTTGCATACATACCTTCTTCACTTCGACAAAGCCACCAGTTTTGAAGTTTTTTCCATCACGCAATGCACTCAATTCAATAGCAATTACAATCTCCGACAAAATTTCACCAAACTTCTTCTGCTGTTCGCCATTAACTTCAACTGTTCCTTCGATTGGTATGATTTTCAATACGACAGCTTCACCGCTAGTTGTTTTGTTCATATATACTTCGCCGTATACACCTTCGCCAATCTTACGACAATGTTGCAAAACATTTTCCGAATAGACAACGGAGAAATCTAGCGGCTCCGATTGATTGCAACGGCGCAAGACACGATCGCGAGCACTTAATGATGGCGATCTAATGCCACCTTCATACGGGACATACAGGAAATTGAAATTGGTGCAGTCAAGATTGGCGTCATCAACTTGATCTCCGGTACCGTTGCAAATTCGTTGTTGTTGCTTTTGTCGACCACCGCTCGTTGGTATCGGGATAACTGAATGTTCCGAGCAACGTTCAATGTGACTGGTACTTCGTCGTGGTAATGATGGTTGCCGAAATACAGGCACTGAGAGTTGATGTTGATAGATTTGTCGACGGCATTCAGTCGGTTCTTCAAACTCATTAAAGATACGTCTTGTGTAGTTGGAATCGACAACAGTGGTCGTCGGTTCTGTTGTTGCTTGTTCAGCGCTTTTTTGCGAAGAACGAGACGAGGAGATGTGCAGATTTTTTTCGACTGCTGATTCGAGTATCGAAATCGATCGCAGATTAGACGTTCCGTCATCGGTTGGCTCCAATAACAGTACTGAAATAAATGAAAAAAAAAATTAGTTTGCTGCACGAAATTTAATTATGTAGTGCAAGTGATTATAAAGAAAATAAAAACTCATAAATTCCTCGCTCAGTGATTTAACGGATTCAATTCTTCTATTAGAAATGATAGGGCTCCATTTATAACGGGCTATTTTATAGATTATTATTACGCAGTAAGTCAAATATAATTGACAATTCTACTTGGTAAATATATTGGTAAAATCAGCACAACTAGTGGGTGATGTAGCGCATAATACTACTGTGTATAAATATAGGTAACCCGGAATTTTTAATTTAAACTGCGCGGACATTTCGTTGGGCACAAATCTTTTCATTTTTAAGTTGGTAGGACTGTTACTGTCATCTGTGTCAAATTTTAGGTTAATATCTTGGGGGTATTTTTAGTTTCCGGGGCCCGGGGTGAAAAAATCGTTTTTCACTCGAATTTTTTGTCACTTATCACTCGCGTCACCCTAAGACTCTCAAATTTGCAAAAAAAAAAAAATTTTTTTTTAATTTTTATATTTTTTTTAATTTTTTTTTTATTTTTAATCTTAATTTTTTAATTTTTTTTCCTTAATTTCTTGTTCTAATGATTTATACTGAGTGTTTGGTGTGTTTAAAACTGATCAAAACGCTGTCGCACGCAGAGCGAGCGAAGCGAGCGTTCATGTTTGTGCGATATTGAGGGTTGCGATCCCTTAAGCGCGGAGCGAGCGTAGCGAGCGGAGCCCACGCAAGGGGATTTGCGAATATTTCAATTTTCCATGCCTCCAATATTCCAAACACTCAGTATAAATTATGAAAAAAAAATTAAAAATAAAAAAAAAAAATTAAAACTTAAAACAAAAATTAAAAATAAAAATTAAAAAAAAAAATTTTTTTTTGCAAATTCTCGACTTTTAGAGTGACGCGAGTGAAAAGTGACAAAAATCCGAGTGAAAAGTGATTCCCCCAGCCGGGGCCCCGGAAACTAAAAGGTTGCCATATCTTGATTAGTTGAAGAGTGACGCTCGTTTTCGTAAACAACCAAAATAACTTTTTCGATTTTTACCATGTCAGAAAATATTCAACAAAGAAGTTCGATTAAATTTTGTTTTAGAAATGATATTTCTGCTGCGGAAACGCTCAGAATGTTACAAAAAGCCTTCGGTGAACAGGCTGTGTCCAAAACACAAGTATACGAATGGCATAAAATGTTCAAAGAGGGTCGTGAAGACGTTGAAGACGAACCACATCAAAGACGACCAAGAACATCAACTGACGAACAGCACGTCGCGAAAATTAAGGAATTGGTGCTCTAAAATCGTCGATTGACAACTAGAGGGCTTGATGATATCATTGGCATTTCAAATGGTTGACACGACAGAAGAGATTCAAGCCGAATCGAAGAAGGTGCTAAAGGCCATACCGAAACAGGACTTTTCAAAGTGTTTTGATGAGTGGAAAATTCGCTGGCATAAGTGCATTGCAGCCGAGGTGGATTACTTCGAAGGCGATGAAATAGATTTTTAAGAATAAATAAGGATTTCAAAAATTATAACCAAATTCCGGAGTTTATTTGTACACAGTAGTATTAGTCGTGTACGAGACAATCGTACAAAGATCCAGAATGAATCGAACGGCCTGGATCAGTGGCGAGTGAACTCAAACAGCCACCATACAGCTAACGCCGCGTGGGGCTCTGTTTACAATAGAAAGGTATAGGATCGAATTGCCGAGAAAGGTCTCGTTCAACCAATTCATTTTCAATTCTGATCCCGATGTGATCCAATACGAGACCTGCATCATAGACCGTTCAGTTGTTTTGTATGGTAGCGCACCTTTGTCCGGGTGAAAAGAACACGGCTATTATTATTATGACCTACTACCGAACGTCAGTATTTTTGGAATCATCTACAAATGATGAATAATTCTATAAAAGGGTCATAATGATCCAAACTTTTAATCTTGTGGCGACCGGTAGCGCTGTATGTTGAGGCATCAGTCTCATGTTTGACTACCGGCGTTTCGGGTTAGAATCCCGTCCACGACGACGTTCGTGGCCATGGATGTGCAAGAGGTGCATGCTGGCAACTGCATTCTCCCAAACCAGTTTATACCGTCGAAACTTCAACTGGGCCACATGGAACAGTTGACGCGCTATTCCCCCACAAGGGATTAGGGCAATTGACAGAGATCTAAAAATCGAAACAATCGGCGTATTCTTTTGTGCTGCCGCGTAGGTAAATTTAACAACAATGCGTAAATCTGGAGAATTTAACGGGTTAGTATTTCTTCAGATTGGTGTGAAATTTCTTAAGCCATTCGCTTGAGGATCACTTTTCCTCAATCAATGCTTGGAGATTTCCTGCTTATGGCTCAAGATACTTTACACAAAGTTCGTGTTCGGCAATGTGCGGCAGGGCTCATATAATATATTGTAATATACTGTGCAATGAAACATCGATAGGTATCAAAAGTGGGAGGAGCAAAAGTGACGCGGCGTCCGGCGTCATTTGGACGTTCATGTGATCCGTCTCTAAAGACAGCGCGGATAAGAGGTGCATGCTAGCAACTTCACCATTCGAAAAAATATATGCTATCGAAACGTCAACAATGTATAGTCATGGTTAGGCCTGTTCGGTACTGAGATTTCAGTACCGGTACTTGATATTTTCAAGTACCGGTACCACAAGCGGTATCCCGGTACTCACAGGTATTCGTTCAGTACCGGTACTAGTACCGGTTTTTTTTAGTACCGGTATTTTAAACCATGAGCCGGTTTTTTTCAGTACCGGTACTGAGTACCTGTTCTTTTCAGTATCGAGTCTTTTCAGTACCGGGATTTCGGGATCCCGGTACTCAGTACCGAGTCTTTTCAGTACCTGTTCTTTTCAGTACCGAGTCTTTTCAGTACCGAGTCTTTTCACTACCTGTTCTTTTCAGTACCGAGTCTTTTCAGTACCTGTTCTTTTCAGTACCGGGATCCCGGGATTCGAGTACCTGTTCTTTTCAGTACCGAGTCTTTTCAATACCTGTTCTTTTCAGTACCGGGATCCCGGGAGTCTAGTATCTGTTCTTTTCTATAAAAAAGACTCGTTCATTGCTGGACCAATTCTTCAGGTTTTTGGAAATTGTTATTGGAAATGTTCATAGAGTCGTGTCGTGCATTGAAAGATTTTTCAGATACACATCGTAGTATAGTATGTTAGTTAGTACGCACATAGATATACGAGTATGTACATTGTTCATACATAATTGATTTTGAGTTTTGTTAGGATTGAGACTGAGATGAGAGTATTTATTGTATTGGGAATAGGATATGTAATTGGGTATGATATAAATATGAAATACATATGAACGAATATGTATACGAGTCTTCTTTTATGAAATCCCGGGTATTTGAATATCAGGTTCTGAAAAGAACAGGTACTCAGATCCCGGGATCCCGGTGCTGAAAAGAACAGGTACTGAAAAGACTCGGTACTGAAAAGAACAGGTACTGAGTACCGGGATTCCGGTACTGAAAAGACTCGTTACTGAAAAGACTCGGTACTCAAAAGACTCGGTACTGAAAAGACTCGGTACTACTGAAAAGACTCGGTACTGAAAAGACTCGTTGCTGAAAAGACTCGGTACTGAAAAGACTCGGTACTGAGTACCGGGATACCGAATAAAACCGGCTCATGCTTGAAAAGACTCGGTACTGAAAAGACTCGGTACTGAAAAGACTCGGTACTGAAAAGACTCGGTACTGAAAAGACTCGGTACTGAAAAGACTCGGTAGATCCCGGGATCCCGAATAAAACCGGCGCATGGTTGAGGAAAAACTATCACCTATGCTACACAACATCAGCAACACAGGCGTCCATGGGTTCTGGGAAGAACTCAAGGGTACCATCAAGGATGTCGCAGAGAAGGTCGTGGGATATAAAGCCCGGCGAGCGCGAAATGACTGGTTCGACGAAGAATGCAAAAATTCACTTGACGCGAAAAACGAGGCCTACAGACAATGGATTCAACGAGGAACCAGAGCCAGAAGAGAAAAATATGACGAGCTACGGCGAATATCGAATAGAATAATTAGACGTAAGAAACGTAAATACCTTGACGAGCAGTTGCTGAACATAAACGAAAATTTAGCTAATAGGAACACCAGACAAGCGTACAAACTAGTAAATACAATTAAGAACGGCTACCAACCCAGGACTAGCCTTTGTAAGGACAAGAATGGAAACATCATCAGCGACACCGATGGTATTAACAAACGATGGGCCTCTTATTTTGAAGAGCTTCTAAACCGACCATCTAACATCCCCACACGGGAGGCTCTCGACGATATTGTTGATCTAGGCCCACCCATTCAACCCCCGACAGTAGAGGAAGTTGATCTCGCGTTGCGGTCACTAAAACGAAATAAAGCGCCGGGCGCTGACGAGATTCCAGCTGAACTGCTAAGATTCGGTGGAACGAGTCTAGTTGATGCCATACATCAATTACTCCTGCGAGTATGGGAGAACGAGGAGATCCCAGACGATTGGCGCAGAAGCATCGTCTGTCCAGAGGTGCTGGGAATACAACGTAAACGTATACCAAATCTTTGTCGACTTCAAGCAGGCATACGACAGTATCGATCGTGGAGTACTGTACAACATCATGCTGCAATTTGGTATACCAGCAAAATTAGTGCGACTGACAAAGATGACGATGACCAACTCCGTCTCACAAGTCAGGATCCAGAATAGACTTACTGATCTATTTGAAACACGCACTGGTTTGAAACAGGGCGATGGACTGGCTCCGACGCTCTTCAACCTAGCACTGGAATACGTTATTCGGGCCATGAATTTGGACAACAGCAAGACGCTACTCATCAAGTCGACACAATTAGCAGCGTACGCCGACGACATCAACATCATGTCCCGAAGATTGGCTGACGCAGAAGAACTTCTGCATACGCTTGATACCGCTGCAAAGGAAGTTGGATTACGTATTAACGAGGGTAAAACTCAAATAATGATGCAATCGGTGACAAGGACACCTGCACAACCAAGCATCAATGTGGGGGACCTCAACATCGAGTTCGTGAACAACTTCATTTACCTGGGTTGCAACCTGTCAAGAGACGCCAACGAAACTGACGAAATCAAGCGACGGATACAGTTAGCTAATAAGACTTTTTTCTCGGTTCTCCCCATAATGAAATCGAAACATGTGCACAGAAACACGAAGCTCCGCGTGTACAAAACCATTATACGACCAGTGCTATGCTATGGCTGCGAAGCATGGACCCTAGCTCAAGCCTCCGAAAACATGCTAGACACTTTCGAACGTAAGGTTCTACGGCGAATTTTCGGGGCTGTTTGCGATCGAGATGGATGGCGCATTCGGTACAACCATGAGTTGTATGAAATGTACGATGAGCTGCAAGTCTCGAAAATCGTCAAACTACAACGACTTCAATGGGCAGGGCATGTACAAAGAATGGACGATGATCGCATGCCTAAGAGAGTAATGAATGCAGAACGAGTCGACGGAGCGAGACTGCGAGGACGACCGAGATCTCGTTGGGAGAGCTCAGTAGGTGTGGACGCCGCGCAGCTGCTGGGCTCCCAAAATTGGAGGACGCGGTCACGTGACCGAGATAATTGGAGGACAATGATCCAGGCGGTCAAGGCCCGACGTCGGGCTGTCGCGCCACGATGATGATGGTTGAAAAAACCGGTACTCAAATCCCGGGATCCCGGTACTCAATACCGGTACTAAAAAAACCGGGATACCGGTACTCTTAGTTTTTGGTACCGGTACTGAAAAAAAAACCGTACCAAACCGGGATCCCGGTATTAGGAACAGGCCTAGTCATAGTTGCAGTTCTGAAAGCCAAAACGCAGCCAATGCAAGAAATGTTGAGCGCTTATCCAGAGCAGAACATCTAAAGGTGACATTATAATTGTTATGGGGGATGTAAGCCTGCAATTACACTTTGCGTTTTTCTGCGAGAAAAGCATGAGAAAGGAATAAAATGTTCACAATATATCCCAGTGAGGGTATCGATGGTATTATTTTTGTCTCAATATAGTAGGTAGAAGTTTGGACGTCGATACAACTTCAGCCAGTGCTCAATGGAGGAAGCACTGTATTAAAATTTTGTCACTGGGTGCACGCGTTTCTAGTATACAGTTGGACCGAAAGCTGTGTTTTTTTATGGGATAAGTTTTCCGCTGTCGTTGAATTTGCAGTAAAACGATCCCATTTAAATGTACGCGATAATATTCTGTCTTTTGTATTAACAAGTAGTCGATAAAAATGTCAAAACGTAAGCAGTTAACTATGGAGCAAAAATTGCGAATCTGCTGTTTATTCGAGCAAAACAAATCGAAATCCGAAATCGCTCGTGAACTTGGATGCCATGGGTGGACAGTGCAAAGTATAATAAAAACACAGAAGGAAAGAGGCACTGTTGAGAGGAAAGCAAGCAGCGGAAGGTGGCGGGTTACTACGCCAAGAGAGGAGAGCCATTTGAAGCTCTTGTCACTTTAGGATCGCTTCAAATCGGCTGCAAAATTAAGAGCTGATCTGGAACCTTCGATGAAGAAGCCTTGTAGTACGCGAATTATCCAAAGAAGGCAAAATGAGATGGGTCTGCGCTTCCGTCGACCTGCCAACAAGCTCCCTTTTGCTAAAACGAATGAGGAAAGCTCGACTACAATGATGCAAGCAGCGGGAAAATTGGATTTGGAGGATTGGAAACATGTTATTTTTTCCGATGAATCCAAATTCAATTTGATTGGGCCCGATGGATCAGCCAGAGTACGCCGTAGAGCAGGATAGCGTTATTCTGGTGATTACGTTCAATCAACTGTGAAGCATTCCCCCTACGTTATGATTTGGGAATGCATCATGTACAACCGCGTGGAGCCTCTAATCCTTCTAGAAGGATCTGTGAATGCAGCAGCATACGAGAAAATAATAAATGAAGGTGTTGTTCTAGCAATTGGGGACCTAACAGAAAACATTCAAAATTCGATATTTCAGGATGACTCTGCTCCAACACATCGAGCTCACTCTGTAAGTTTCTTTGACAGTGAATCAAAATCAGCTGTTATCGTAACATTGATCAATAACAGATCACGCAATATAAGGCGCACTTCGGGATTGAAACCCTACCCTGGTCCGGAAATACCCCCGAATTGAGCCCCATTGAAAATCTATGGCAGATAATGGGATCGAGAATCAAGAAAAAAGAGCCAAGAACAATAAAACACGTCATCCAAGAAGTATGGGAAAACGAAATAAATGCAGATACGTTGACCACGCTATATGATAGTACAAACAGGCGAATAAAAGCTGTCATTAAAGCAAAAGGCGGTCACATTAATTATTAACAGCTTTTACATGTATTAATTTTAATATGCTTTCATTAATTTTTGTTTAAGAAAATTAACATTTATACGCATTCACTAAATTCTCCTAAAATAAAGCAATATCTCCCAAATACGTGTTTAGATAAAATTATTTATAGAGAAGTACTATTGTCCAAAAAGTCACTCTCTCTAGTATTTTCAGCCCAGTCTTAACACTGGATTTTTTTAATCGTCAAAACATCAATTCAGTATAGCAAACACAACAAGAAATACATATTTCCACAATTTGAAAATAATTTTTGACATTCGGATGAAAAAAAAAAAAACAAATTTCGATAAATTTGTTATTCCGGGTTTTTTTTGTCACTGAGTGTACATATACATTCAAATGTTTTCAATATCAAATCAACATCTTGGGAAGAATCATTCATTCCTAAGTCCCATCTAGATTTTCAAAGTTTGTATTGCATTTCCTGGACACAATAAATTGACCCTAATATACATTCGTCTAAAATTGAATATTCTACTAGGTCGCTTCATGTTTACTTGGCGATAAATCTATTGAAATAAACAAAGCCGTGTATAAAAGAAATAACTATTAAAACGAAGTAGCCTTTTTAAACGTCCAACGACCGATCGCGACCCATGCTGATGTCCGTCGCTCGTTTTAGAGTGAACAGGTACGAAAAGCATTTAAATTGAGAATGCCGAAACAGGTTCTTGGAAAGATGTCTGACCAGTTACAAATGGCAATAACAACAACTACGAAAACCGTGAATACAACGGAAACAACGAGTAACTGGAGAGAAAATTGAACTTTGTACGGCTTGTACTATACACACTTGGAGAATTCCCGCGCTGCGCAAAAGAGACACAGGTAAATAAAATCTTGCAGACTCAAATTGTAACATGTCTATGGCAAAGCAATAGTTTGGGAAAGATTGTTATCTATATTTACATGTATTTCTATTTCATAGGACAAGGAGGTCATTAAGATAACCCGATCTGGTGGTTTACGACGTAGAAAGTCACTCTTAATCAGGAACAATTTACGAAAAGCGAACAAATGTATAATCTTTCAATCCTTTTTCTTTAGGATAATTCTTTCATAATAATACATATTTGCACCGTAATTAGTTTCTTCAAGATTGTACTTCTTAAAAAAAAAAAGTTTGAATACACCAAAGTCTGCAAAAAGCCGAAGACTTCTAGAATTCTGTACACTTATAGGTCGATGACATGCACTGATTGGATTGGAAAAATAAAACTACATATGCCCGTATTTACATAATTTGTCCTTTGAGATTTTCTTAATTTTTCTTTGTCGGAACTACGAGTATCTGCCCAGTAAAATAGCCTTTATCATCCGTTTCAATTCAATAACATATTTTTTTTTTTTATTTATTGATACCAGGAAGCGATTCCACTCTGCGAATACCCTAAGCGAAAATTATTGAAATAAGTTCCACGTATTTAAATTTTATACTTGACGGCCTCATGAGTAAATGCATTTTCTATGTTGTTAGTTTTCCATTTAAATGAGCTCGTTTCATTTGAAATAAAGCAATAAGCTATCTATTGCAACTGTTGCATTTTATCTAATCCAACACGCTCGGCCGATCATCAGACAGAAGTACGAGTATGAGAAGAAGAGCAGTACGAGAAAAATAAAAGGCTGTTTTCAATTCAGCAATAGAAAAAAGATATACAAAATGAAAGTCCGTAATGACCGTGATAACATTACCAATTTTATTGATTTTCATTGTTGGGATATAAATTTTATGATCCTCCCATAGTTTAGATTAAAGCCATTCTGGCAGATGGTATCCCGGAAGATACATTTTACGGGTTGTGCGTAACAGTAAAGATGAACAATTCAAAATGAAAATATCTACACTGTATGCAGATACATCGGTACATGGACATGTCTTAAAGCTACCGAATGCGTGGAACATGTTTTGTCGAATGATTTCGCCCAGTATAATTAACGATACTGGGATCTTGATAAAACCTACGTGGATATCTTCGACAAAACATGTTCCGGCAGACATAAGGCATATCCATGTACCGATGTATCTGCATGTACTATAGATACTCGTCATCAGTTGATGATGAATGATGATGAATTACAAGGTAAGAGGATACGAGGACTAACCTGCAGACTACTTTCATCCTGAAAGCAGGATTATAGCGTGCGCAACGAGCACGGCTTCTGCTGTCAAATAAAGTTAAACCAAAGAGGATTGATATTCTACAAGAGTGATCACTCCATAGAATTTTCGCCTCTGCCAGTAGATTTGTATGTATTGACCAATAATATGGACTACACAAGAAAGGTCACTCCATACAACTTTAGCTTCCGCCGGTAGATTTGTATGTATTGATTCTCTTGTGTATCTATACTGTGTAGTTTATACTATTTGTCAATACATACAAATATACTGGCAGAGGCGAAAGTTCTATGGAGTGATCACTCTTGTAGAATATCAATCGCCTTTGGCTAAACCAAAGTATTTCAGATGGCGAAAAGTATACTCAGCACGAACAAGATGTCGCTTACGTCATCAAGTTAAGACGAGTTCAACTTCGTCGGAATTAACACGCCGCTGAGTTTTAGCAGCGCCATCTAGATATAAAGGCCTCCGCTCAGCTGGTTTTGACGGCTAAATTACGCAATTATTTCCTTTAATGACGCCATCGTATCCACAATTCAGTGGTCGGCGACTAGTGCTGGCGAGTCCCCGGTATTTGTGCGTTCCGTGTTTAGTTTTCGTTTTCCGCGTTCAGTGTTTATTTGTTAGTAAAATGTCATCTAGTGTTCCGGGAAAACAAACACGTGCGCGATGAAAGTGTGTCGTCCGGTCAAAAGATGTATTTTGTCACGTGTGTACTGTTCCACGATGCTCTGCGACTGATCCCCGGGGCTGCGGCTTCGACCAAATTGCTGCAGGTATGCAGAAAGTGTGTTTTTAGAGGACTAAAATGCCGCCTGACGCAATTCCAATTGTAAACATATGTCGTGCCGGCTGCCGGGGACATCGTCGTGTGCAGTCGCTGCTTTGGCAGTGAATTAATGACGTAAAATTGACGTCACAAATGAAGTCTAATTCACCACGATCAGCTGAGCGGAGGCCTGTCTATCTAGATGGCGTTGGTTTTAGCACTCTGGGCGATTATTTGTTTTGTTCTTAGTTACTTTTATGCATAGGACGGGAGGAGGAATAGGAGGAGAGAAGGAATAGGAGTGGAGGAATAGGAGGAGAGAAGGAATAGGAGTGGAGGAATAGGAGGGGAGGAGGAATAGGAGGGGAGGAGGAATAGAAGGAGAGGAGGAATAGGAGGAAAGAAGGAATAGGAGGAGGGGATAAACTAGCCATATTTTTTTGTACAATGCGGATCATAGAAGAGCACCCACTGCACGCGTTACAGAAAAAAAATGTTCTGGATAGAGCTGGCAGCTGGTTGTTAGTGTAACGCGTGCAACAGTGGTTCTATGAGCTGCATTGTAATGCCCGTAGCACATTATGCGGGACTCGTTGAATCACGAGCCAAGCGGATAACATGTTGTGCACATCCAAGCACCTACGAATGAACGAATTTCATCCAATGCAACGAATTCCGAGCATTTTGTTCGATTCATCGCTGGACGGGAGAGACGCACGGTGCTTGGGTGTGCATAATGATGTGTTATCCACTTGGTTGGTGACTCGGCGCGTCACGCATATTGTGGTGCCGGCATAAGAAAAAAAAAAACCACTGCTGATATGAACAGAATAAATCCTATCCGAGTTTGATACTTTTTCTTTAAGCACACTTGGCCTTTGAATTAAGAGGATGGTCGTAGTCTATTAGCTGTTTCGAAAACCACCAATGCGTTCCATAGAAAAATACGACAATTCAATGTGAGCGAAGCAAATACCCGGCTAATTGCAGAAAAAGAATCCGAACGTGCTTGACACTTTTTTTTCATACAGCTAAACATAATGTTGGCTTCTTTTATCCTCAAAAAAATGTATCCTAATTGTATCGTGTATACATTCTAAACCACATGGTGAACAATCATCACATTTAATAAAATGTGCAACGTGGAGAAGAAACAATTTAAACGTGACACAAAAAGTTCAATACTCGAAATCTATAGAATTCTGACATCAAATTAATATATTTTCTGCACAGCAGTTGTCTTCACGTGACATTTGTGTATGTGCTAAATTGAACTTTCTCTGGGAATGAACGTGAATAGCGGCTTAATTTCTCACTATGTACATGGAATCGACCGCTTCTACGAAAGTATGTTACCTTTTCGGTTATTATTGTGTATTGTTTCACGTTTGAGATTGATTAATTTTCAATATACCATCGATTTTTTCCAATAACTGAAATTATGTACTAATTTCAATATTACAGAAATGAAAATAAACTACAGTGAGTCACAGTCAAAATGAACCAGCTTATGTTAGAGAAAGAATTACTTAAAAAATGACTGAAAAACCATTCAAATTAAAAGTATTTTTATATAAATTTAATGTCTCAACACGTAAGTAAACTTAAACTTATATTTATAGCTTTGAAGGCTATTAGTTTAGTTAACTTAAAGCCTTAAAGTATAAAGCACTTTAGTGGTAGATAGTCCCGATTGCTTGTGGAAAATTGAAACCAAAGTGGACACTCTGTTTTTAACGGTTAAAGAGTTAGAGCAATTTTTGTAAATTGTGTCAAGAGCCTTGACTTTCCGAACAAAATAAAAATTTACCACTCTCCCAATCATGTAATCCAAGGTTTGACGTCACTTTCTGAAACTACATAAAATTTCGTATAAAACATATAGAATTTCCCACTTTCGAAATTCACCGTTACAAAGATACAACTCTTCAAACCATTAAAATCGGTTTCTCATCGAAAATTCAAATGATATTTTTACAACGGTACTTTGAACTAACAAATCTTCAAATTTGGCAAAGGTTGTCCCAGCGTATTGGCTTTTCAACGGTATATTTCTTTGATACATTTGGATTTGAAAATTTTCGATTAATACGCATTAATCGAAAAAAACATGGCCTGGAGATACCGACCCGAAATATTCGAGAAAAACTGTAAAAAAGGACTTTTGACCCTCTTTCACCTAGACTTTCGGACCCCCTAGCAACAGACTTTGGAGCAAATATCCTGAAGACTATTCATATTGATTGTGCCGAATTTCAAAAGTATACGATCTTTTTTTTTCCTATTTTTCGTTAGTAGCATGGACTACCTGTTGTCAAGGTTGAAGTAAATTTGTTTCATCTCCACATTTCTCTCCTTTAATGCGTATATTCGAAAATTTTCAAAAATACACCGTTGGAAAGTCAACACATTGGGGCAACTTGTCAGATTTGTCAGTTGGAAGTACCGTTGTAAAATTATCATTTGAATTTTCGATCAAAAATCGATTTTGATAGTTTGAACAGTTGTATCTTTAAAGTAACGGTAAATTACGAGCCCGGAAAATTTTTTTGGGAGAGTGGTAAATTTTGATTTTGTTCTGAAAGTCAAGGTTTTTGACATAATTTACAAAAAAATGCTCTAACTCTGTAACGGTTAAAAACAGAGTGTCCACTTAGGTATCACTTTTCCACAAATGAACGGTACTACCTACCACTAGAGTGTTTACCATCTGAAGTGGCGCACCATGTATACGCTTTTTACTTTTATTTAAGTGGTTCATTTTGACTACGATGTGTATTTTTGAACTTTTGAAGTTTATATCATTTTTTGTGTACTAAGAAAAAAAAATATATAAAACACACTGAAATAAGAGACTTACATGTACAATGAATCTAAAATACATAAAAATAATTTTAGTCTGAGTGGTTTTTCAGTCATTTTTAAGTAATTCTTTCTCTAACATAAGGTGGTTCATTTAGACTGTGACTTACTGTACATACAGATAGATATACATATGTAATACAGAGCTATAATAGACAAATGATACAATGCCAACCTTTTCAAGTGTCATTGCAAGATTCCTGGTTGATTTGTTACATGTAGGGAGAAGGAAAAAGCTGTCTCAACTATCAACCTGTTTTGTAAAATTGAAACGTTTTAATGTAATTAGATGATTTCCTATCGATTATTATGTTCATTTTTAACGTCTCAGTAATCGTAGAACAAGAATCAGTGGATGTTCACACTGCGTGCGATGCTGAGCCGAGCCGAGCCGGGTCGAGCGATGCGATGTGGTGGGTGTTCACATTGCACGCCGTGTGATGCCGAGCCGAACGATGGCTTGCGATGCAAAGATGATCCGAGCGATGGCTTGCGATGCAAAGATGATCCGGGATGTTCACTCCACGCAATGATGGAGAGTAGAGACCAATTTAGTTCAAGGAATAGAATCTGTTCGACATCATGTCGTTTGTGCTTGACCCGGTAAATTTATTTCTGTTCGAAAACAGTGCTCTAAAAATGGAAGGGCGTCGCCATTAGGTGCATCCCATTAATGAAGAAAGGCCCAGTGTTGGTGAATTTCATCATCTCTTCCGCGACCTCAGACGAGAGATTTCACAAGCGGATTGAGCAGCGGCGCACCGCTGTGTATAAACGCTAAAAGCGGCAGCCGCGGCGGCTTTAGGACGATGAATGTATAAGCCACTCGACTTGCCGTTGCGGCCACCGCCGCGGTTTGTGGAGCGGCGAGATTGCATTTGAATTCAGTGTAAGAGCCGGTACACATGGACGTCCAAATGACGTCGGACGCCTCGTCACTTAAGCTCCTCCCTCTTTGATACCTATCTGCATTTCAATTCACATGATGCGATAGGACACAGCGTCACTCTGTATTATATAAGCCGGGCCACATAATAGCGAACCTGAATTTACAATTTATGTTATTTTTAGTTTTAAATAAACTGTTTTTTGGCCATAACTTCTAAAATATAAGGAATATCGCATTTTTAACACCATTTTCAGCCCCCTTACCCCCGTCCGAGCTGAGAGCTCCCTACCCACCATTTTTTTTTTCAAAATTAATTGTCAATTGTAGTAGTCACGATCAACGATTAACAATGAATTAATTAGCACTTAAAAGTGATCCTCAAGCGAATGGCTTAAGAAACATCATACAAATCAGACATTGTGACCGTGTCCGTGTTCCGGGTTCGAATGTATGTGGGCCGGCTTATTAAAAATTGATATGCGGACGCGTGAAATGTCGCAGATAGGAGCAGAAACCAGCGTCAGGCGTCATTTGGACGTCCATGTGCACCGGCACTAAATATGTAAGCCGCCGGTTCTGATCTATGCCTTTATACGCAGCCGTGTCCGCTGCTCAAACCGCTTGTGAAACCACGCCTTCTAAATGGACCTCATTACGGTGGTAATAACCTTTCATTTGAGCCATACTGAATAAAAAACCGGAGTCCAAAGCGTATATACCCTAGACTTGTACAGACCTAGTTGTGATACCAAAACTTCCAACTGGCAACGGCCATTGCATTAAAAGTGAATTTTCCATATAGTCAGTTTGAGCTGTGGGCGTGGATCCAATAAAAAGTTTCATCGTTCATCCATTCAAATTTTGGATATTTACATTTGAACTAACGTTTATAGCGAAGGTTGTCGTTCATTCAATAGGGTCATGCCCATTCTCAAAATCAACTAACCCACCCACACTATAAATATTTGTCGCATTTTGCAAGTCGCTAGCATCATTGTATCGAAAGTTGTCGCTCGTTTGAAGTTTCATTTGTAGGGGACGTAGGGGTTGCTTGAGACGGAGCTTGGCCATTTCCAATACCAACCAACTAAATCTAAATCCAAATATTTGAACCAAATTTCAAGTCGCTAGCTTCATTCTATCGAAAGTTATCGCTCATTTGAAATTTCATCTGTAGGGGTTCCTTCGGTCGGATCTTGCCCATATTCAATACCAACCAACTAGATTATGCTACAAACATTTGGCCAAAATTTCAAGTTTCTAACTTCATTCTATCGAAAGTTATCGTGCAAACGGACAGACAGACAGACAGATATGGCTAAATCGAATCAGGAGATGACCCTCATAATTTCCATGTATACACTGCCACACCGCCGCGCCTAAAAGTCTAGGGTATAAAAGCAGACATACATGCATTTTTTTCAGTGTGATCTTACATCAAATATTACTTTACAGCTCGTACTTGCACCATACTGGCTCCAAAAAGCTTCACATCGCAAAGCATCGCAAAGCCCATAAACTCCATCGCAAAGCCCATTAAATTCCATCGCAAAAAATCAGCAGCCGGTACTCGCACGAAAAAGCAAAGAAGTTTGTGAAAACATCGGGCCATCGCTCGGCTCATCATTGCATCGCGCGCAGTGTGTACACTCAAAGCGTGATTCCATTTAAAATTGAAGACTTTCCATTTTCTTGCTTTAAAAGCTTGCAATCGCATTGCATCGCTCGACCCGGCTCGGCTCGGCATCGCACGCAGTGTGAACATCCACTCAATCTGATTTTGCCAACAGTTTTACGATGAGCTAAATGCTTATTCTAGCACTATCCATTAAGCGCGGGTATATATTTTGAAATGCGATGAAACTAATATGTATAGGGTTTTCAATTAAGGGTGCCTGTACTCCCATCTAAATATACAGGCCAGCTGATCAAAATGGTCAATGTCGTCATTCATGGAGTCAGACTTGCTTTGTGTGCGTTTCGTGTTTACTTTTAGTTTACCGCGTTTAGTGTTAATTCAGTGTTAACTATTAGATCAATTGAATCTAATGCTTCGTGACGTGAACGCTGAGCCAAGCACCGAAATATTGAAAAATTGAATTGAAAAGCACCAACAACAAAAACATACCTTTTCTGCTCTTACATGGCCAACATGAATTCATGAGCATTCGGGAGCATTTGAATCGTTCTCATCTCTTGTGGGAACGACTCAAATGCTCATGAATTCATGTTGGTCATGTAAGAGCAGAAAAGGTATCTTTTTGTTTTTGGTTCTTTTCAATAACATTTTTTAATAATCGGTGCTTGGCTCAGCGTTCACGTCTAAACGAAGTATAATGATCCGAGAGAACAATATGTGCGCGAAGAAAATGTATTGTATGCGTTTGTACGCAAGGTGTGTGCAGATGAAGTACCAGTGCCTTCTTTATACAAAAATTGCCAATGATGTCATTCGCGATGAGTCCACACCAAACAGGGGCTTTTTGAGAAAGTATTTGCAACTGATAGGTCTCATGAGGATTGTTATCTCCCCAAATGCTTGCTTATCCAAAAATGGTCCTTGTCGCTGAAAATAATTTCCCGTTCGTGGTCGGGGTGCACTTTAACTGCTCCAGCGTCTAGTTAGCAAATGCTTGACACTGCCTGTGATGATTTTCCCAATATTAATTATATAGTTAACATCCAAATTTGACAGCTGCAACCACACGGCCGCCCATACACTGTTAAATTTCGAGCGTTTCTATTGGAAAACCCTATATTTGCCCATACATAAAAATAAAAACTATGTCAAGGTGAATTTATTAGATATGTAATGAGATTGGTATTTCAATTTTAATTGAAGTAAGTTCGCGACTGACCTCGAATTAAACTTTGCAATGCGATCTATTTTAAATGCTTTTAAGGACAACTGGAATATACGAATTAAAATTATTTTCATTGGTTCGTAAACATTTACAAATCACCACTATACAACAAAACATGCACTATCCTTCCTCTATACTAATAATAATAAATTTTTTGATTGATACCGTGAAACGAAATGTCTTCCGTATAACGTTACAATACAAATGGATAGTTGTGTAGCAACATATTGTTTGATTTACCCATATTTATAAAGGAAATTGCTAATGATTATCATCTGCTTGTAGTAAGTAGCCCTGAAAATATTGTTTCGTTTGATAACAAACAAAAATAAACAATTTTAACAAATCGGCCAGTAACTTTAACTACATTAAACCTCACTAATTTGGGTCGGTTTGTCTAATAATAACGTAATATTTTTTGACGATCATAAGAGCGACACACTTCCCCCAAGTGTTGATATGAAATATTATATGGGGCAACTAAATAACGAAGAGTGAATAAACTAATTTTGAACACATTAGCCGTATTCGATCCATGCTGCGTTTTATTCAACAGTCCTGATCAGAGCAGAACAACTATTGCACGCATTACACTAAAAACATTGTTCTCGATAACTCTGGATAACTCTCGATCAGCAGCTGGTGCAAGATTTTTGTTCTGAAGGTGAATTTGTAAGGTTAAAATATTTGAATTCACTGCGGGCAATACAGTTCTCTTATAGTTTGGGAACCATATGAAATTCATTTCCTGACAATAAAATGTAGATTTTGTGTAATTATATGCAACAGTAAATATACAAAATGATTTTGCTGCCTGAAGGAAATTTGTGAGATTGTATCTGTACTCAGGGTTAAAGTTTCCTCTGCAAATTTGAGTTGACATTTGAATAGTAACTAAACCAAGACACATTTCAAGCAAAGACACACTTCATTTTCCTCTTTGCTACTCTGATATGTTTCATATCGTTTTTTTTTCGAACTAGTTGTTCTGCTCTGATCTGGACTGTTGAATAAAACACGCCTAAAGATCCATTTCCACACAATAACGACTGACCTTGGTTATGATTTATGAATCAACGAACTGGCCCTATTTTTCCCTAATCTGTATGGTGGTTGTTTTGTAGCTCAGCTCAGACGCGTAGCTTTCGATTCACTCCGAATCACTGTGACCCGTAGATAAAAGCCGTGTTCGACTCTAGCGGACAAAGATTCAGAGTGAATCGAGAGCTACGGGTCTGAGCTGATTGGGGGAAAAAAATGGGATCAGTTTATTCAAATACATATCGATGGTGAAGGTACCCAAAATCCTATGTCAAAAACAGTATTTTTGCAGTCAATTTACAAAGGAGGTTGTGTAAAAGTTATAAAACACAACATTGACATACAGCGTTTAGATGTTGCGGCTTCTATCGGTTTTTCATTGAAAATGGCAACATTGGCGGTTGAACAATTGATTAATAAATACTTTAACAACACATTATAAAATGAAAAAAAAAATCAGATAAATTGACATAGGAGGTTGTGAATCTTCACCATCGATATAGTCTACCGGAAAGTTCTGTCAATGATGTAATTTCAAGGATGATAACTGGTGAAGAAGAATGGATTACCTACGAAAACATCGCTATACAAATAGCATTTTGCAAGCCGGCACAACTTCCTTTTCCACGCCTAAACAAAGTTTAACCCTTAATTGGAGAATGCTGTGTATATGGAGGGACATCCAAGGACCATACATAAAGAACTTTTAAAATCTAAAGAAAATCTACTTGATTCGGAGGAATACTCTTAGCAAATGGATGATTTAAACAAAGCATTCAAAGAAAAGAGGCCAGCAGTGTTCTATAGGAAGTGCATCACACTGCATCATCATGAAATTGGAAGACCACATGCTGCTAAGGAAATCGCAGAGCTTAATAATTTTGTCGTATTCACAATATTTCCCCTCCTTCACTTCCTCTCCTTGCAATTAAAAACAAAAAACCAGCAAATTTTAACTAAGCACTACATATGTTCTTCGCCTCAAAATACAAAGCGTTTAAAAAATGATATTTGCAAGTTATCCTATCGCTGCAGATAAAAATAACGACGGAAATTATATTGTAAATATTATTATACGCAAAATGAATTCATTTTTTTTTCACTTCACAAACGGACAGAACTTTCCGGTACACCTTGTACAAAATATAGCGCAAACTCGTATATTATTAAGTGTTTGTCCATTTTATCTTTTCATTCGTCACGTTGTTAACAAAAGTGGCGAGGCATATGGCGTATGCAATCCAAGGCGATTAAAGTGGACGTTTGGAGTTTTCTTATCAAAATTAAGATATCATTTTAATATGAAAAGTTGCGAAAAGGGAATTTATCACAAGGACAATATACGAGTACTATAGTTATGTTAATATTATCTGAATGAAAAGTGGCTCAGTAGAATTCTGACCTTGCTCTGTAAATTTAGCGGCAATTTGTAATGTCATAAAGAGAGAACCCAATATTAACTGCCTTACTATTGCTCTAACCCCTAGCGGACATGAGCGGCTTAGTTGACGTTTCGTTAGCATATAACTACTAGTTTCGGACGATGCATGTTACACAATCTGTGGTATATGTGGGCGGAAGAATAATGCCATGACCATTCCCGGCATGTCGTAGAAGGCGACCAAAAAGGGCAGAATGTGTATGCCAGCAACTTGCATCATCCGAAAACCTTTATAAGTTAACGAACCGTCAACTATGCTTCGGATAAGGAGTAACTTACCGGTTACTTTAATCTACTGATCAATGACGAAAATTGGTTTCTGGAATGTGCGTACATTCGTAATTTCCACGTTTTATAGATTCTCGTCACAACTATCTAATTAGGCGGACATATTCATAATTGCTTGTCGCTACGTAGTGATCGTAACGCCACGTCCAGCGTAAATACGGTGCGTGCGTTGCGGGGCCCGCACGTATCACATTTATTTGCGGGTAATGCGGAGAGTGTCCATCGACAACACGACAATGCGAGTTGCGTTGACAATTGTCATTCTGTGTAAAAATGGCTCCAGTTTCAGCGCGAAAGATTTTCTTGACGGAAAATAGTTCTTTAAAAATAAAAATATTCAGAAATCGAAAAACAATCGACTTAAAACAAGTAAAATAGACTATTTTATGGCGAGTTTAATCATCTATATCCGCAATTGCGAGCGGATGAAAGTAAATTCTGCAAATATACGCGAATGGCGATTAAAACATTCGACTATATTTTAAAAAATATATTGTAAATTATTCTTGTTATCATATCACAATCGTTGTTGACAATGTTCACAATCGTCGTTTTTTCCGCACGATAATGCGTGCAAAATCAAACTTGTTTGACGTCCTCGCATCGCACGCATTTCGTGCGTACTTTGGACATGCACATTTGCCAACATAGGTTTGATTTTGAAATTTGCCCGTATTCATCGCATCGCAACGCATGCACCGCATTGCCCGTATTTACGCTGGACGTGGTGTAACGAAGAGATTTATAGAGTTCTGCAAATTTTACTGCCTCTTCATCGATTTACCATGTTTGAGCTTTAAGTTTGGGGCTACCGGTAGCGCAGTGTGTTGAGGCATCAGTCTCATGTTTGACTACCGGCATTTCGGGTTCGAATCCCGTCCACGACGACGCTCGTGGCCATGGATGTGCAGGAGGTGCATGCTGGACACTGCATTCTCCGACACCAGTTTATGCCAACGAAACGTCAACTGAGCCACATGGAACATGACGCGTTATGGGGCGGCTATGAGGCGGCCGGACAGGACTTTCAGGCGGCCGGATGCACAATTGAAAATCGAACTTATCGCCAGAGATTCCAGGTATCATTCTATCTACTGAATTGAATTTTACGGCACTTTACTTTCCATGGCCACGTTTCAGATACATTGGTCTATTGAAATAAACTCCTGCGAAAATTCATTCTGGTCACGCGGCCGGACAGTTGGCCTTGAGGCGGCCGGATGCACAACAGCACAACTGAATATGCCTTTCAGGCGGCCGAATAGGCCTTTCAGAGTTTCGAGGTATCTTTCTATCTATTGAATTGTACGGCATTTCTTTCCATGACCAAGTTTCAGATATATTGGTACATTCAAATAAACTCCTGAAAAAATTCATTCTGGTCATGGAAAGGTGTATCTAAAATTTGGTACGAGTACGATGGCGTGCAGGAGTAGTTGATGCGCTATACCTTAGTAGAGGTTAAGGCAAACTTATATTGTGTCCCGCCATCTAGTGGGCTTGTGTCTAACAAATGCCAAACTGGGCTGCCGCTGTTCCACCCAGAGCGAGCGAACGGTTATTTCTTATGTCTGTGCTATACTGAGGGTCGTAATATTTTAAGCGCAGAGCGAGCAAAGCCCACAAAAGAAACTAATCAGCATCTACACTATAATTTTTCACAAAAGAGACTATTCCGGACTATAATTATTCATAGTAAATCTTCTGGGGTTTCCATCGGTTATAGGCACGCGGATGTCATACCCCCTGATCCCCCTAACTTTAGCCTAAAAATATTAATCAGAACGGTTATGGTTAACAACATCATAGGCAATATACCATTTTTCACAAGTGCTCATGCTTAGCTTATTAAGCGGAGAAAGGTTAAAGGGTCTTGACATTTTTCAAAAACATACTACTACAAAACCTTTGTATAGCCGGCTTCATTGTTTGTGTAAAGCGTGCTCGTTACTAATTTGAATGGAAACTGCGAGAGTCAATATCGAAAATGTTTTAAATGACGACAGTTGTTGATCATAACAGAATCTGAACGCAACGCATAAATAAATAATAAAAGAATTTTGCACACGTCATGATTAAGTCATTGGCTTCAAAAAAATATATTCATTCCGTAAAAAACTGGAATACTGAATATTTTAAAATTGGTTTTAGTGCCAAAACTGGACGGTTTGTTTTGTTTATAAATTGGGGATTTTATAAAAGAGCGTTGATATTATTCGTCTCAAATGACTAATCAAAGCTGTTGTCTTATGACTCCCACAGACAGTGCGATCCGTCGTCAGATCGATCGCCACAAAATATTTGGCGATTTCAGCTGCATACACACTACGATTTTCGTGCGATGCGATAACGAATGACAATTAAAAAAATAATAAGTTATAATTCACTCCCACATGCAACGACGCGTCGACATAGCAAGGCTGAAGACCGAGAGCTCGTTGGGAAGACTCAGTAGATGATGACGCCGAACGATCGCTATAGGCTTCCGACGTGGAGGACGTGGTCACTTGACCGAGATAACTGGAGGACGATGACCCAGGCGGGCAGGGGCCTGACGTCGGGCTGTTGCGTCACTATCATGATGATTCACCCCCAATACAACCTCGATTAATTTTTGTTAACTATTTGCATTTGTGTTATATTTCCGTATACAATATATTTGATATTTCCATTGCAAAACCGTTTAAATCATAAGAATCCGTCAAATTTGATAATTAAATAATTTGACATTCACTTACAATAATTACATACACCATACAATTGGTCGTCAAACCAACGGATCGAACGAAAATTGCACTAAAATATCGGCATGAGCAAAATTGGTGCGATTTTCACATACACCAGCCGATATCGGGCGACGGATATGCCGATCGATCGCTTCGTCTATGGTGGGTGAAACGCAGCGTAATACCATTGATTCAAATAAACAGGGTGCGCAGCAACCGTGCTTGTCTATGAATATTATTTCTATTCTCGACGAGTTAGACCGTTTCCGATATTTAAGACGCATTCAGACTCATGCCAGCTAGTTGGCCAAGCGCCCATTGGGGAATACTATGTGCACTTGGAAACGGACGAAATCAATTGAAATTGACACTGCGAATACACAGTATAAAATAAATGTATAGATCGTTGTGCTTGTGAATGGATGTCGAGGTGGCCGCGGTTGCGTCTATTGCTTTGGCAAATGCATACAGTTATTATCTAGCTGTACATAATAGAAGAAAGTGTGATAAAGCGTGGCAAAAAAGGAAATGGTGGATGCTAACTATTCACCGTAATATAACAAGGTTAGTAGCATTGCACTGTGAACATGATTATTATAATAAAACCTGCTTTCACAATACACGTGCAACACCCTTGAAAACTTTTAAGACCTGAGGAAACTCTCTCAACACCCCATAGTATACTTCACTAAATTTATATGCATATCTAAATTAGAATCATAAAATCATAATTTTCATGTTCAGTCTAATTTTCTTCGCAAATAGTTTGCGCGCGCTTATTAAACAAAACAAGTGCATTTTATTGATGTCTCCTTAGATGAACCCCAAACTCAAGGCGCAAAGAAAATTGTCTATAAAAGGACGGTTCGCGTACCTTTTCCTTAAACCGAATGATACTCTTTAAATCTCATGTCTTATTCACATCGGCGCAAATGAGGTGATTTCGTCGGTTGACTTCGAATATCACCAAAGAATGTTCACGCTACGCTGCACTGTGACAAAACCATCCTTCACTAACCTCATAATTTGTACCTGTTTTTGCCATAGAGAGAATCAATGGAGGAGCAATCCGCATATAGTCAACACTAAACTAAATTTTTTATCTTTGAACTAACGGTGAATTTCGCAACAGGGCAAACCGATATTATATGAAATTTTATGTAGTTACAGAAAGGGAAATTAGAAAACGAATTTCAGCGGTATAAATTAAACATTTTAGGAGTTAGTGCGATATGGTGGAACAGAAGTGAGAATTGATGTCTCCAACGCAAAGCACTGTAATGTTGTACACCGATAAAGCTACAGCACTGTAATGTTGTACACCGATAAAGCTACCAACAGTGGTTGTGAGTCAGGTGTAGGGCTCCTTTTAACCAGAGCTGTTATGGACGGTTTGGTGGACACCCGGAGATGGGGGGGCCTAAGGTAGCATAAGACCGTGAAGGTCGGGCCGTGCCATCTGGTGAAAAAAAGGCCCCTCAACGAGCTAAGCAGCGGCAAAGATGTGGAATAACAAAAAAAAATGGGGCGATAAGGATGGAATGGTCGGCGGATGGCTCGCTTGCCCTCACGTTCGAATTGGGGTCAAGTGTAATGGGACCCTCGGCCTCTGGTTTCGTACCACCGACAGATCCTTACCCATCAGGTGCTGCCATAGATCTGCCGGTGGAAGCAGCACTACCAGACCATAATATGGTTCATTATACTGTAAGTACAAAATTATTTATTTTCCTGGGATCCGGTCTCCGGTAGAATCATGACCGCCAGGTTCCGGACCAAAATGAAAAATATCACAATTATACAATTCTACGCTTCAACTGAACCCGGCAATGTTGTGGCGAAAGACTTCTTCTAAGACAACTTAACGCCACCCAAAACAGAACACCCAAAGGTAATATTGTAATGGTTATGGGAGATCTGAATGTAAAAGTGAGTGCTGATAACAATCTCAGGCATGTGATGGGGATACACGGTCTTGGTGAAACGACAACGGTGAAAGATTTGTAGAGTTCCGAAGCTCCCACCGTCTCTTCATCGGTGGTACCATGTTTGAGTATAAGGACTGCCACAAAATCAGTTCGTTGTCTGTTGAGTGGCACATAACACAATCAAATCGCCTACTTTTCCATTCGCAAAATATTAAAAAGTGGCATTCTGGACGTTCTTACAACGAAATAAGAGGGGTACCGATATTGGAATGGGAAGAGATAATTATCTTATGATCGCTAATATTAGCTTGCGAATAGCAGCTGTGTGCCGTCCTAGGCGCCGCAAATTTAACACCACCCGACTCAAAAATCCCGCTGTCGTACAACAGTATAACGAACATCTTGCGCAGAAAGCAGCTGAAATAAGTAGTAACCCAGGTAGTGATTTGAACGAACACTGGGATGCTATCAAAAATGCGTACATTGACAGCGCAGATACTCTCCTTGGCACTAACCGGGATTGCCGACATAAGCCTGGAATGTCCGACGCATCATGACAGCGGGTTTTTTGAAAGGACACAGCTGAAAGCACAATTAGCTACAGCGACAGACAACAATCGAAGTAGCATAGAGCTCCTTTACTGTCAGAAAACTCGCCAAGTTCAGCGTAGTGTGCGACGCAATAAAAGAGAGTATGCAAACTCTCTACTGGCCTCCACAAAAGAAGCCGCAACTTAAACGCAAGCAACAACTTAAACGCCGTATACTATATAACTGCAATCAACATCCGGTGAATGACAGTGATGGAAAGCTACTTACGTCAGATGAAGAACAGATGAGGCGATGGAAAGAGCAATCAGCCACGGTTTTCAACTGTGTAATTTCTGTCGAAGTTCCGCCTCATGTATATTAGACAATTTAGCTGGCCATAAAAATGCATGTATACGGTCAGGTCAACTGCCCGACTAAAGAGGAAATAGTCGCTGCAATTACTGTACAGAAACGAGGTAATGCCGCCGGATTCGACGGTATTCCTACCGAACTTTATCAAGAGCGTCAAGCATAACTGCCGAGTTGCTGCACCGACTTGTTAATAAAGCGTGGAACACAGACACCTTTCCCACTGAGGGGAAGGAAGGCTTGATAGTCAAACTTCCAAAAAAAACGACAGCCTTACAGTTTGCAATAATTGGAGAGGCTTTACATGTTTCCTGCCGTTGCAAAAATAATAGTAAAAACTGCAAAAACTAAAGCAGCACTTGGAAAGCACGATTGATGGGTTTGATCCAGATTCTCCTGTGCAAATCATCATTGAACAATGCGTTGAGTTCGATTCTCCGCTTCACTTGCTTTTCATTGACTTCGAGAAAGCTTTCGATAGTGTGAACTGGGATTTTATATGGGCGGCTTTGCGCAGGAGAGGCATTACTGAGAAGATTGTGGGTATATTAAGGCAATCTACGATGGCGCGAAATATCGCGTTTGCATAAAGGTAAGGTGTCGGGGAGCTTACAGATCCGAAGTGAAGTTCGGGAGGGAGAATCCTCTCACCGATCCTATTGCCCACAGTGATTGGCAACGTGTTGCATGCAGTCCTATCCGGACCACACATAGGAATTCGATGTTGTTAATTGCCTTGATCCCTCCAAGGACATGGGCGCGTCAACATCTCTAGCATTTCTATGCCTTGTTGACGTTTCAATAGCATATCTACTTTTCGGAGGTGCAGTTGCTAGCATGTACCTCCTAATGGAATTCGATGGACCTTAACATCTTATCTGCAACATATGCCTACTCTCCCACAAAATCATGGATCTAAACGCAATGTCTTTAGATATCGAGAGGAAGGCAAGTACGGTTGAGCTAAAGATTAACACGAACAAGACAAAGGTTCGCCGTTGCGAAAAAGAAGAACTCCACTCGTCCGGCCTGTGGAAAAGGTGCACCAATTCATCTACCAAGGTAGCATTGTTGCCGTAAATGGTGGTACGGTGCAGAACATCGGTTGTCGTATTAAACAGGCTAAATGCGCATTCGACGTGCTGTCTAAAATCTGGCAATGCAGATATCTCAGTATTAAGACCAAGCTGGGGCTGTTTTGCTCCCTGGTACTGTCTATGCTGTTGTATGGGACCAGCACATGGAAAATCTCCGTTAAGGTTACCAGAAAGCTGCAATTTTCATTAACCCGTGTCTTCGTCGAAAATTTAAAAATTGTCTGGCCCACAACAATATTAAATGAAGAGCTGAGTCGGCGTATAGGTCAGATGCCAATCCACAGGTGAAAATGGCAGGGTGATAACTGCATTGCTGGACATGAAATGAAATGGGACACCATTCCCAAAGAAGGCAGACCAAGATGTTAAAGAAAGTCATGGCGCCTATCTGTGGCGAAAGTGAGTTCCTGGGTAAGTCGTAGAGGCAAATGCGTCCCACTGTCCAGAACCGAGTACGATGGCGCTCAGGAGTAGTTGATGCGTGGAGCATACCGCATCAAGGGTTAAGACAAAGTAGTAGAAAATGAGGTCAAATCTCGGATTAAATGATTGCGAGAGTGGCAAATTTCGTTCGGCAAGTGAAGCATTTTGACACAATTTACATAAAAAGAGTATAACTCCGTAGCGGTTGAAGACAGGATGTCCATTTTGGTGTCAGTTTTCCACAGTTACCATTAAAATATTTACCATCTGAAGCGAGACAGCCTGTTTATATTTCAATAGCGACTCCCCCCCCTTCTTCAGTACAAAAGCTAAGAGTAGCTATTATATATGTCGCTTCCGAAATATAATACATCCTTACATATATTCCTAACCTGTTCGTCCGCGCACTTTTCGTGATACGATCTCCACCAAATTGGTACAAATTTACTTGATTGATTCTTTGGGTGAGCAAGAACAACAGAGCCCCTTCTTGGGCATGAAGTGAAATGGAAACCAAACCCAGCAAATATGCCTACTATTTTCGAAGTTGCAATGATAAGACCAATGCTCCTGATATGACGGATATACTTATAGTGGCAAATTTGATCAAAGTAAAACAGTGTCATTAACAGAAAAATTGTGTCAACCTATGCAATTTTCCTGGGACAGATCGTTCACGTAAAAGCAAATTTCGCCTAAATAACACTGAATTTTGAATACAAACTCCTGATCCTTCAATTTTATCATTCTCATCGAGGCTCGACAGTCTGACATTGATTAAGTGACCGCATCCTCCAATTTCGGAAGCCAAGTACATACCGTCAGCATACACTAAGTCTTCTCAACGAGCTTCGGTCTTCCTCCCAGACTTGCACCCCGCTGATGCGTCCTTTCAATACTCGTTCAGGCATGCGACTGTTGTCTATTCGTTGTCCTGCCCATTGAAGCCGTAAGTTGACGATTTTCGAAACTTCCAGCTCATCGTACAGATCGTATACAGCTCATGGTTGATACGAATGCGCCATCCTTTCCTCCACACCCAACGATTCCGCTGGATAAAATAAGTGCCTCACCGTTATTGCCTTCTAGAGCAACGACATAAAAGATTTTGATTAAAGAGATCTACGGTCCTAATTCGCAATATTATTTGGAATTTTTGTTATTTTTTTTTAATCGAAATATTTTTCAATGCATACAGATTTTTGGGTGAATCCGCTGTCCTGCTAGTGATTGAGTGGCAATTCCAATAACTTTATATATAATTGAAACTACCTTGACGATTGAATAGACAACCTTTGACTAAAAAGGTAAAATTTTAGGTATATATTTTTTTAATTGACCCCCCTAGACAGCAACAAAACCATCAATGGTTTAGAGGTAACCAGCCACGTCTATGCCTACTAAACACATTTTCTGCATTATTAGCGTAAACAGTCAAAACTGCGAACTGTTCATTGACAATGAAAGTCTGAAATGCAGAGTAGATAGATATTCAATGCCAAATTAAAACCAAAGTGTTACTGTCACCATGTACAAGTGCAGCGACAAGAAAAAAAGAAAAATATGTACTTTGAGAAAATTGCTAATTCCACAAGGGCGCGACCAGAGAAACCAACGGACGGATGAGCAGTTTGAGGCTTGTCCGTCCGAGCGAATACACTCGACCCTGGTTACTTTTCTCTAGCGGTCGTTACAAAAGAGCCCGCGAAATATGCATATAGGACGGCACTGAACTCGAACCCTATTATTCTTATTCCGAAATTTACATACAGGAAATGAATCGTACCGGCTCAAATGGGAGCATGCATGCATGCAAAATTGTTGCCAGCAGCACAGCTGAGCACAGGAGACATACGAAGTTTACGGTCGGCCCCGCTCAACGACCTAATTCATGGCTATAATTTACGGCAAATTTAGTGTGTGTTGCTGATACTGCACTGACGAAAATATTAAAACGAAAAAATGAGATTAATACAAAACAATCGATGAAACACGTGAATTAAAATAACACGAGGGAGTAGTGTGGCAAGGCGGGTTGATTTTCGATGTTTTCATTTCGACATCACACGCTCTACGAGTGCAGCATTATACAGAATTCAACGCAAGCATGCACAGGCGTCAAGACAAATTAGCCAAGGCCACCACAGTAGAGTATCGATTCGAAGCTCCCCGCACATGCGTACGTACGCACGCACCACTGGCATGCGGTAGCACACGCTCTCAATTTTCGGCAATCGACAGTAAAATTGATGTTTGCGGGTGCAGAGTACAAGGTCAAAGAATGCCGACTAGAAATCGTAGTCGGATCTGAAACCGATCTGCTATCGGCATAGTTGGGAAACAGCCCCAGTGAGTCATTTGGGAATCACTCCTACGAACTTCCCGAAGTCAGTGTTTTGTTGTATTGGCCCCCACAGTTGTCTCAAGGTTTCAGTCGCTAGAAACAGTTGTCTCAAGGTTTCAGCCGCTAGAAACGAACGTAGAATCTTCAAGAAAACACGAGCTCAATGTGTAAGCAGATAATTGCCCCAAGGTATACGCTCGAAGATAGGAAAATAAAAATTATCGATCGTTTGCTGATTGGCTGTCGATTGTTTTTCGGAATTTCGGATGAATCACTATATTGGGCGGAATGTGGTTGTATGATGGAGCCAGTGGAATTCAGAGTCTTGCAACCGGAACGGGTTTCGGATCTGCAACAATAAAACTCTTCTGTCGCAATGCGAATATTTACGTACCTTTCTCTTGAAGAAGATGCATACAACAGACGTTTGTTGACTGACTAGTGCGATATGTCACTTCCCGTGCAGAGAATTCTTAAAAGTCCTTTTTCTGTTTTCTCGGAATTCACTCGTCACACGAAGAGTTTGCGCTCTGGCAAAATTTGTTCACGTGAAACTCACGAAGAAAATTTCACGAAATAATAAAGAAAAAAAAAACAAAAATGGGGGAAAACGAAAACAGGCGTAGCGCGCGCGTATATTTTCGTCGCACTACTTCCAACTGAAAAGTTTCGAGACTCCCCTTTTCCACTTACTTTCGACACTTTTCACCGAAATTTCACAACCTTATCGTACAATTAATCTTTTTCCTATTGGTCGCAATGTGGAAACTTCTTTTTTGCGATGTTGACTTTTTCCCACACGACAAAGAGGCGGAAAACTTTCACCACACTTTGTAGATCCAAAAGCAAAAACAACGGAGAGAGTGTCACGACGAGTTCCTCCTTTTCGATTATTCGTCGAAAAACGATTGAACACGAAAAACTAAACTACACGGAAAATTCTACGTGTGCTTATTCCCAGTCTTTTGTAAATTTTCCGTGAAAATATTGGAAAATGTCGCTTAAAACACAAAGCACTCAGAGCAGACTTCCCGTTTGATGTGAACCCGTTGCGAAAAGTTGACGTTTTGTCTGATGATCTCGAAATTCGAGGAAGCGAGCGCACGAGCGAGACGAAACACCACCAACACACACTCACACTGCCAGCCGAGGAGGTAGGTGATGTAGAGATGCGCGTTTGTTTTTTTTTCACGTTGCAATTATCTTGTGACGTATTCCCCGCGATTCGATACTCGCAACAATCTATCGAAACTTTCTTTGTACACGTCACAACGGGTGATTCTTCGACGGAGAAACTTGACAAAATGGTTGGATCCGGTGGCGATTGTTCCGAGTTTAAAACAGTTACCAAATTTTAACTTTTCCGGACACCGATAAGAAAGCAGAAAATAAAGGGAAGAGAAATGAAACACTGCGCAAACGTAAAATGAGGAAAAACGGACGCCGTCTGCGACCGAACTACACTTCCCGCAACAACAACTTAATTGACCGGAGCGAAGCGTCTGTTAGAAAATGTCGGAATACGCGAAGGCAATAGTGGAACTTGAATGGAGTTAGAAAGGGCGAGCACAATATATTCAACACAATCTCAGCATTACACACTATGAAATTTGTATAGGTCCAAGATTTTTCGTATATGAATGCATTATCCGTGTGGGTACTGCCAGAAGTGTGTGTTGGAATTGTACACCTATTATGAGCCGACGTTACGTTGGTTACGTGTTGGAGAGAGCGGAGCAGTTGCGAAGAGCGTTACATAAAAACGAAGAAGATGGCAATAGTTTGCTTATGCACCAGCCATAGTTATTTTCGCAAATGACTCTTTTCGATGTGAACGACAATGGTCATTGTGAATTGACCATGTCCAGTTTATTAAAAGCCGGTTTACATGTTCAAAGCAAACTAAAGAATAGCATGTTGAGTTTACTTTGAACGTGTCAACTGCCTTTCAAAGCACTTTGAAGTCAGCATCCCATCAAAGTGAAGTAGTACGTGTAATAAACGACCTATAAGGCCTGTTGGACGTAGGCAGGGCAGCGCAGCGTGCACATGGCATTGTTGTTTTAAAATCAAATTTTGACAACTGTTACAACAACAATGCCATGTGCGCGCTGCCCTGCCCTGCCTACGTCCAAGATGCGGCCGGCCTAGTGCTGCTTCCACCGGCAGATCGAAAGCAGCACCTGATGAGTAGGGATCTGTCGGTGGTACGAAACCAGAGGCCGAGGGTCGCATTACACCCAGACCCCGATGCGAGTGTGAGGGCATCTGAGCCGTCCGCCAATTATTCCATCCTTATCGCTCCACTTTTTGTATTCCCCATTTCTGCCTCCCATGTTTGTGTTGTCTATCCCAGGCCCATGCATTTTTGTTAATACGTAAAGGACAGAGGCAACGAGCTCAAAAATGTTCTTTTTTTTTTTTTGTATAAAATATTGCACCGTCTGAGGGTCCTATTACATTACAATTCATGGTAAATCGATAAGAGCGCAGAAAAAAGTTGTTGGTATAATGCCATGTTCAGTTTGGCATTTGACAGAAAAATTCGAAATTTCATGCTTCGATGAGTCACAAGTACATCAGATAATGGCTGCGTTCCTGCGAGCGGATCAGGGTTTGACATTTCTCAAATTCTCCTCCATTTGCTTTCCCCTCCGGTAAATTTAGTACAGACAACTGTCACTTTTGGATCTGACAATTTCCTCTCTGGATCTGAATATTTTTCCGGTCAATTTCTAAAATCAGCAAATTTTGACAGTTCTCAGATGTCACCGGCGCCTCTGTCACCAAAGCAACATAGCCAGTCATCCTTTAACCAGCGTGCAGGACGTGTTGCGCAGTGTTTAGTTGTAGTTTGCTGCGCCTTTAGCCTACAAACCTATTTGAACAAACTAGTTAACAATTCCCTGAGAAATTTATTAGTAAATTGCGTTATAGTGGAGTGATTGTGCTGCGAATTAGTGGATTTTGGTAGATGGCTCACGTGGTTCAGAATCGTCTAGAAGGGCAGGAGTAGGTGGTCAAAAACGATTTACATACAAACCCTGGCAGTACAATCCCTTTTGTGGATTAGCTAACCGACTGTGTTTGGAGCCTCATTCGTGGATTTCTGATTTTATCAGCGGTGACATCGAGAATAAAGCCCGCATAGTCACAGGAGAAGAGAAAAAAAAGTAACATCTTTTTTTTGACAAGACGGCCGTGTATGCCGTCTGTGGGAATATTTCTCAGATCCGAAAATTGACAGTTGTCTGTACTAAATTTACTGGAGGGGAAAGCACATAGAGGAGAAAACAGAAAAGTCAGATCTATATCAGAAGGCTTCCAGGACCGCGCCCATTATAACAACTTTCTTTCCCACAAAGGTTAACAATGGGCGCGGTCCTGGAAGCCTTCTGATATGGATCTGACTTTTCTGTTTTCTCCTCTATATGCTTCCCCCTCCAGTAAATTTAGTACAGACAACTGTCAATTTTTGGATCTGAGAAATATTCCCACAGACGGCATACACGGCAGTCTTGTCAAAAAAAGATATGTCAAGTTTTTAGTTTCAAAATGGAAAATTTAATTATTGCGGAATTATTGGATGATTTCGGTGATATCCAAATTGTAAATAGTGTGCAAAGCATACTAAATATAGTGCGCGTTGTCATGGATAACAGCATGACAAACGATTGGAGTTTGTTGGACGGGATTGAGCGCGAAAACCGACCCAGAAATGCAAATTATTTCGAACAAACAGTTACCCGATACGACGACTTCCTATTCAAGGAGCAGGTTTGTAGGCTAAAGGCGCAGCAAACTACCACTAAACACTTCGCAACACGTCCTGCACGCTGACTAACGGATGACTGGCTATGTTGCTTTGGTGACAGAGGCGCCGGTGACATCTGAGAACTGTCGAAATTGCTGATTTTAGAAATTGACCGGAAAAATATTCAGATCCAGAGGGGGAATTGTCAGATCCAAAAGTGACAGTTGTCTGTACTAAATTTACCGGAGGGGAAAGCAAATGGAGGAGAATTTGAGAAATGTCAAACCCTGATTCGCTCGCAGGAACGCAGCCATTTACGTTAAAAACACGACCATCGACCATACACAACACAACCGAGGTTAGAGTCGAAGTTTGACAATTGACGCAAATGTCAAATATTGCACTGAGCCAGAAAAGCGAGAAAATTTTATGCTGACAAAAAGCGAAAGCGCTTAGTGTCAGTGCTTAGCTCAGCGCAAGAGTTTTTGGAGGAATTACCATGCAGCACTAATCGCTTTTTAATGCTGACTCAGCGATTGCTTTTTATGAACGCAGTCATTAATTCGTAGCGTGGGCTACCTGTTATGCCTGCTACAGATAATGGCCCATCGCGATGGTGACTTTGATGGCCGCCATCGCATACCAAATGTCAATTCAAATATTTCCAAATATGTCCGTCCACACAATGGTCTGCGATGGGTCATCAGGAAATTGCGCATGCCCACTATTGAAATTGAAAGCTGTCGCTCTGTGCATCACGGCAGCTATAATCAAACGGATCGCGTATGACAGAAGGTCGGTGGTAGTAGCACTGTGATAATTGTGTAGTGGCCTGTCAGCTGTTCAAAGTTGTGGACACGATGGGCCATCGCGTGGAGGAAAATGGCTCTCGAAGCCATTTGTAGCCATCCGATGGCCCATCGCTGTTGACAGAAATGACGGTTACGCGGCATTGGCCACTGAACGCCATCCGCCCGTCCACACAGTGGCCATGGCCCCGAATGGCCGGGGCTGGGCCATTGTCTGTAGCAGCCATTAGGCTGCGCGCAAGTTGGCACACGTTCGCGTGTCGCGTTCACGTGTTTTATGGCAAACGGTTTGAGTTTATGGTTTGCAACCAAAGATGCGAATCTGTCAATTTGACAAAAGCTCGGCTGTTGTCGTATCACCAAATTGGACTCGTTATTGTGTGTTAACGCCAATAATTTAGTATGAAATATGTGCTTATGTACATCCTACTACCCTCCAGTCGTTTGTTTTGCCACTCAATTCTTACCTAATTATCCGTTTTAAAGCACAATAATGAACCCAATTTGTTGATGCGACAATAGTCGAGCATTTGTCATATTGACAGATTCGCATCTTTAGTTGCAAACCATAGACTCAAACCATTTGGCATGAAACACGTGAACACGACTCGCGAACGTGTGCCAACGTGCGCGCAGCCTTAAGGTTGTAATAAGTTTGTTTCATCTCCAGACCACGTTTTTCCTTTAAGGCGGCTATTACACTATAAAAGTTATTTTACCAATATCGTTTATAAAAGATATTTTCAAAGAACTTTTGTAGTGTAATAGCAGTCTCAGAAAAGATTTACGACTTGAACATTGCTTGTTTCAAGTACTTTTCTTAGAAGCTTCCGCACGTTCCCCCTTATGCGGCTAATATCATTCATAAAAGTTCTTTTAAAATATCGTTCATATAAGATATTTGTAAAAGAACTTTTATAGTGTAATAGCCGCCTAAGGCGTATTATTCGCAAATTTTCAAATCCAAATGTATCAAAGAAATATGCCGTTGGAAAGCTAACACATTGGGGCGACTTTTGTCGAATTTGGAGACTTGATTTAAAGTACCGTTGTAAAATTATCATTTGAATTTTCGACGAAATAAAAATCTAAAATCGATTTAAAGATTGAACAATTGTATCTTTGAATTAACGGTGAATTTATATGAAATTTGATGTAATTTCAGAAAGTGAGATAAAATCTCGGATTAAACGATTGGGAGGGGAGAGTGGTAAATTTTGATTTTGTTTGACAAGTCAAGCTTTTTGATGACAATCAAAAAAGGAGCGATAACTTAGTAACGGTTAAAGATATACCAATTATTTTGGTTTCACAAGCAAACTGTACTATCCATCCTATCAGAGTGTCTCACATTGGGTGGAAAACACCCTGTACAGGGTGTCCGGAAATTGGCGCATCAATGCACGTGATTTCCCATACAATTTCCGGCAAAAAAAATATTAAGGATTTTTTTTTTAATTCTTAACCCTTTGAAGTCTTAGAACATATAGACAAGGAATGAGCTGTCCTGTATACCTCCATAGAAACAGAGGCTCCAATATCTGGGTACTAAGTCGACAGTCAGCTAACTCAGTAGACCGTTTAGTAATTTCAAAATTTAAATATTGACAAGAATTGACGTTTATTTATGCACAATTCGACAGTGCGGTCAACATTGTGTCAATACAGAAACGCCAAATGAGTAGGCTGTCTGTCGATAATCTGACAAGAATTGACGTTTGCTTATGCACAATTCGACAGAACAGTCAACATTTAACAATATTAAACAACAGCTGAGTAGGCTGGCTGTCGACTTATTCGCCAAATATTGGAGCCAGGGACATACAGGAGAAGCTCATTCCATGACCTGTATGTTCTAAGTTTGAAGTATAGTTCAACTAATATATCTACTAAAATCTCTTGAATCGAAAAGCATACTACTCAATTGCCCTAACCCCTTGTGGGGCATAGCGCGTCAACTCTTCCATATGGCCCAGTTGACGTTTCGTTGGCAAAGACGACGTAGTAATACTGGTATCAGGGAAAGTCACCAGGGTACTGTTGGATTTTACAATAATGGCTCTCAGTGAGCAATATACTAAAATATATAATTGAACACTTAAGGCTCAGCAATGATCGCTTCTAGGTATATGCACCTTTATGGGTCCGTCAAACGCGATTAACGAAGCTAAATCAAAGCTATAACAGAAAAATCTGTTCGATTTAGATGAATCACCCATAATCTCAGCATCAACAAATACAATTTATGCTTATAAATCTTTTCTATAAAACAGACGTTTGTTCATTTCACCGTAAATGGAATGCAAATAAGACTCAAAAACACCGTGGTCCGTGGCCGTATTTCTTTGTAACTGCAACAGAACATAAAGCAGCAAAGAGACGATACAGCGAAAACAGAATTCAAAGGAAAATGGAGTATCTCCTTGGTTCAGGGTGTGGGTTGGCGTTGGGTCAGCTAGCCTTCAAAGCTCAACTCAAATGTCAAGAGAAATGTTTTTACAAATGCTGCTATCAAACCCATAATATTATTAGCTGAAGTTTCTTTCAATTACATATGTTTAATAAACATACTCAAAAAAAAAAAAAACATTTATACACCTTTTGCGATTTTGGCAAGTACGAGAGGGAGTTTTATTCTAAAGTCTAGAAATCACTCTGACGAAAATCTCATTGCAATGTCCAAGCGCATTCAATTCAAAATAACTCACAAAGAACAAAAATCGCCTAACCTGATACAATTCAACCGCAAGAAAAAAATACAAGATTCAGTACAATGACTTGTACATCTATAAAATGTGTAGGTAATTTTTCCCATACCTGTGCAAGGAGGAAACGGAGAGGCAACGATGGTACGTACATTAGATACAGTAGAAAATGGTTAAGATACCTAGTCATTGTACTCGTTTGAATTCGAGTTCATGAACAGAGAGCCTGGACGATTCAATGGCATCGTGGAGGGATGACTTTAATAAAAAAAAATTGAAAGAACGACTCTCAGGTATATAGTTCATGGCTGGTTCTTGTACTCGCCTATTGAAGTAAAATGGATTTGGATGCAAAGTGAATGTGAAACACTTGTGGTTGTTGCTTTTCAATTCACCGGCTAACTTCAAGATGAACATGCAAGGGTTCAATGATATTCGTAGTCCGTACGACGAAAGACAAATCATCGCACAACGGAAATCCATTACCAATCATAATTCAAGATTTCTGAATGATTTGTTCTCATTTCCACCATGCAACACATAATTTTACCGAAACGAAAGGAATAGGAATGAAAAAAACACTGCTAAGACGTCCAAGATAAGCCATGAAATAAAAAAGCAGTGCAATCAAAGATAGGTCTATGGAACATCTTAATGAAGAAGATGATGATAATAGTGAAGATAATCAGAAGAAAAATTACGATGGTGAGATGAGATACGTGATTAATAAGGTGAGTTAGGAACCCATAAGCGAAGCATCCCATATTTATTATTTTTAAAGGTGGCGGATGGATGAAGGCAAGCAACGGTATGCTGTCCTCAACTAAACATAGTCGGTGCCAAGGAATTATTTAATTAACCAAGAAGCCGGACTTCATACAAAATAACGCACACAAAATAAAACTCGCCGTGCCAACAGTGACGCATATACTAAAATTCGAAGGATAGTCTCCTTTAGAGGGATAGGGACGACAACACTTTAAATGAGAAGTGCCTATTACGATTAATTGCCCCAGTAAACATTTCTGGAGATAATCTGATTGAAAATATCCTATATCACAAATTATCGCCAACTCTATCTCATAAAAGATAAAATAAAAATATAATTTTAAAGCCTTCCAAACGAAATCTTTCTGAAAACTATAATCTGATATCTTCCATGCAATATAATTGCGAGATAAATGAGAAAAAAAAATTATCTTTTTTCAGAATAGAATCAAGATAAATTTGTTTAGGACTACGCGATCAAATAAATTGGCAATTATTTTATTCGTGTAGTTATAGTGTGGATAGCGCAACTGTTTGTATGTTGACCCTCTAAGCATTGAGACCCTGGTTCGAAACCTACTGATGGCGGTCGGTTTATAATAAAAAAAGAGGATTTAGATGGCAGACTAAGAAAGGGAGAGGAAGTGCGCCCAGTTGAAACAAATACCAATTAAAAATTGGAGTACAATTTTTTTAGTTTATTATTTGGTGTTAATATTAGCTTTGAAAAGATATCTTACCTTTTGGATGCCTTTTTAAAGAATACATTAGGATAATTTCCCCTTTTCTTATTTTTGTCGCATGTAAGATATCATTGTGACTGGACATTTAATACGGAGTTCTTATCTTTTGCGATCATAATAAGATATAATTTGCGATACATGTATGATATCTAGAGGAAGATAATATTTAAAATATCATTCGGAATCTTATTGTTTATTGGGGTGTGATAAACATGATTGCTAGTTGTTAGTACCCCTTTGTGCACTGTGTTGTGTACCATGGAAAACATATCAAACTAATGAACACTAGAAATTTCTATGGGGTCCGACTTCTTGGTTTACTCAATATCCTTTGGTTGGTTGACACCAACCATATGTCATTTCATTTTTACTGACTTTGTTGATCAGAAATTGTATTGATAATGAGATGTACAAGTGATAATGAGAAGTACAATAATGCTAATATTAAAAAACAAAAACAATTTGGCGAGTCAACAGCCGCGTTCTTATCACTGGATCAAAAGTTCATTCCCATACAAACCAATGGCCCTTGATGATCCAGATTTCGTATGGGATCGCATCTGGATCAGAGTTGAAAGTGAATTGGTTGAACGTTAACTTGTTTCTCGGTAATTCGCTCTGTACATTTACCTATATATACAAAGTCCGCAATTCGCCCCAAGCGGCGAATCATCTGTATGGTGGCTGTGGCCGTTCTTTTCAGAGATCAACCTTGTCAGTTTGCCCCGAACCAGCTAATGATAACTGGTATGCACGTAGCAGGAGCTTTTAAATTCTGCCATTGTCTTTGCTTCTGCCTACTAGCTACTGGCATGGCAAATCCGCATGGGATTTGCTAATACTAATTTTATTCATAATGATACTAGATTTGAGCTACGAAGTTAGGTTTAAAAATCTCAGATCGTCCAGGATAGAGCTTTCGGCAATTGCTGCTTGATTACTAGTGGTCGCTGTAGCATACCACTACGTATTAAGTCATTCCAGCGGCAGCCGGTTCTTCGTACCGGATTGACGCGTTTTTCGACGGCCAAGAGCTGCCAAACCCCCTCGATGCAAGAAGAACTGCAGTATTTGAAGCATCGCTACAACAACAACAACTACGTATTAAGTGAGAGTTTAAGCCGGTAAGGTAAATTTCCAGAAATGGATAAGGCAACTGAGGAAAACATTCGAGCAATGGACTACCTGCTCAGAATTCATTTATCTACGAGTATATTTATTTTGGCCAAGATCAAGCTCCGCATATATAAGAGCTGCTTAAAAATGCACGCAAGCCAGAACCCATTCTCATCGAGGAGGATGCGAATCTAGCCGAATCCACTCCCTTCGAAGTGTCGATTTCCACCGAGGAGGGCGCGGATGATGATTCCGTGTCACTCGACTCCGATCTGGCTGCGCTGGATGATCCTCCCACATGTTTTGTGCATGACTCCCTTGAATCCGACACGGAGGAGAGGCGCATGCTATGGTATTTGAAGGGCAGACGTAATGGCAAGGTTTCTTCAAATGAACCTTCACCATTCAAAAGCAGCCTCGGCTGCCATTCTTCTTCGTCAGGCGCGCGGTGAAGAAGTGAAGATATCGCAATGATTCAGGAACCTTGGGTTGTTGATGATCCTGATTATACCATCTTCTATATTAAAGGCCAGTGTAGACTACGGTCCTGCATTCTCATTAGGAAAACCGTCAAGGCCTTCCTACTGTCAACTCACAGCAATAAAGACTCTATGTTACAATAGTCCACCTGAAGCTCAAAGATAAGGTGTACTGGGCCAAGGCTCGACACGTCGGGCTGTAGCGCCACAATGATGATGAAGAACTTACAGGATAAATGGATTTTCTGGTTGACAACAAATGGATTAAAGACCATTTTTTGTATCGAAACAGATAACGGATAAATATTCAAAGTTAATGAGAAAGTATTAAAGTAGCCTCCCCTCCTCTTTTTGTTCAATCGGAATATGGGATACTAGTGAAGTAGTAGTAGTAGTTTGGGGAGGGCGTTGAGGCATCAGCCTGATGTCTCATGCTACCGGTTAGCCACGGGTTTTAATCTCGTAGTTGCCATGGATTTTTGTGTTGTCTTCCCCATATGGCGTGGGGCGTACAAATAAGCCAGAACCTTTCCCGACTTGTCGCAGATAGGCGGCTTAATGGGCAGGAGGTGCATGCTAGCAAGCAACTTGCATCGTCCGAAACCAGTTTATGCTTACGATTACGAACCGTCAACATAGCCACATGGGAGTAGTTGACGCGCTATGCTCAGTAGGGGTTAGGGCAAATAGTAAGTGTAGTAGAGCACTTCAATTTCGAGACCGTTTTACGAGATGTTGATTTTCACAAAAAGTTGGTCTTACTGCGACCTCAATTTAGCGAATTTTGTAGAAATTCGGATAAGATCCTACTTAGACAAGAACATACTCCACAATGAAGACTTTTGTCATATTTAACACAAAACTTTAATACTGTTTTAAGACAAGTATAAGCATCGGGAACGATACCAATGGCCGCGGTCCTGTGATTCTAACTCTGATCCAGTAAATGACAGTCAATAACAGAGATATTAGCCGGTTTTCTTTGGTCAAAAACATTACAGAACAGAACAGCATAGAAACGATAATTTAGAGGAAAATGAAGTAACCCTCCTATAAAACGGTAGATACATTCCTACAAAATGCCGTGCTGTGTGAAACCGTGTTATAGAAGACTAGAAGCTATTACAAAATTGGGGGATACGTTCCAAACTTTTTTGAAATGAATTTCATTAAAAATTCATTTGGATATAATTATACTCAATTGCCCTAGCCCCTAACTAATCTCATTAATTCAAATTCATTTTTGTAAGTTTCTTCTTTACTGCTAAATACGAGGATTTTTCGGTGGGTCATCCCATCACTTTCTGAACACATTGCTTCGACAAGTTGATTTGCATCTTCTGCCCTCCTTAAAATACCACAAGGTCATTATAAATCACACTGTATGGAGATAATCAATTCTGTAGATCACGTTTAAATTTAAGACAGCTTTAGAGGTATGGATCTTCGGTCAAAAGAAGTGATTCCAAATTCTTGGATAATATTAATCCTTCCTGTAACATTTGGTATTGTTCGCTTGGCAATATTGGATGCCTTTTTCACTAAAGGCGTTTACCCAACTACTACCTCCACTAAAAAGTCCTGAATATCCTTGGTATTCACAAAGCATTCACCTCAAATCGATCTATGAAATTCTTAAATTCCCCGAACATTTTCCGGCGATTCAGCAGTATTTTCTACTGATGATGGCCATACATTTTTAAGTTTTTTTAAGCATTTTTTTTTTGTGGAGAAAGAAGGTTGAAGGTTTTACTGGGTTAGTAGTCACACACTGACGATGAAAGTTCCATGTCGCTGCCGTACAATTGACACTAATTGCTGGCAGTGTCTCCTGAACAATGAGATTTCCCCCTCTATAATAAAAAAGGTCTGCTATCGCTCGTCAACATACTGGCAAGGTGTTTTTTCTTTTTAATTTTATTTACTCCTTTAAATGCACAGAGATTTAAAGATTTTTTTCATTAGATTCCCCGTTGCGTTACTGTACAAAAGAGAAGAAATGCGATCTTTAGACTTCAGCACCGGTTGCTCTTGACAGAATTTATTTTGAAAGGAGGAACAAGACCACAAGCAATCCCCAATCGAGAAAATCAAGTGGCATAATCTCAACAACGAAAGCTTTGAATCTGTTGTAACTCCACTCATTGATAAAATGGAGGAGTGGCTTCAAAATACCAACTGCCACGAGCAAAGTCCAACACAAATGAGGAATGCTTTGGATGAAATTTTAGTAGGTGAGTTGGGAGTTTCGAAAGCCCCACTCAACACGAACAACGAGAGCTGGTGGTGGAATAATGAAACTAAAGAATCAGTGCAGGCCAAATCGAACGCATTCAAGGCCTGGACAACATGCAAGATAAGCAGTGAAGCCGAGAAGGTTCAACTTAAAAAAGTAAAGCGAAAGGTGGCTCAAACAAAAGCGATTGCAGCCGAGAAGTTCTATCAAGAATTAGAAGATCTGACTGCGGATAAGAGATCGTCATTGCAAGAGAAACCTAAAGAAAATGTCAGAATTTATAAGGTCGCAGCCCAAAGGAGAAGCAACGCTCGAGAGATTTAGGCACCAAAGTACGTTGAAGACTCACAAGGAGTGCTACTGGTTGAAGACACAGCAATCTGTAGTACTCGTAAAATGCGTAACTACTTTGACGAACTTTTGAACGAAGAATTTCCACTACTGATATCGCTGATTTTTCAGTGGAGGAGGTGATGAAAGCAATAATGCAGATGAAACGCGGAAAGGCAGTTGGACCGGACAAAATACCCTTGGAATTTCGGTTGAAGATGAATCATGTCGGGCTTAGATGGCTCACTGTTCTTTTTAACAAAATTAAAAGAGGGCAACCGATGCCTGACGCTTTCAGGAAAAGCTTCCTTCTCCCGTTTTATAAGAACAAGGGTGACTCACGCAAGCTCAACAACTATAGGGCAATCAAGTTAACATCTCACACATTGAAGACTTACGAACGAATTGTCTGCAATCGATTGAAAGAGATTGTACGGATGGATGACAATCAATGCGACTTTGTGGAGGGTCGATCCACAGTCGATGCTATTCAGTGCTTGCGTGTTACGACGGAAAAACATCATGATGCACAGACGGACTTGCACTTTGTGTTCATCGATTTGGAAAAAGCCTTCGACAGAGTTCCTCGTGATCTGATATGGGTGGCCCTAAGAGCAGTTAAGATCCCCGAGGCATATGTTAAGATGATACAAGACATGTATGATGGAGCAACTACTAAAGTTAGATGCACAGCTGGTGAGTCTGAAGAGTTTCCGGTTAAAGTCGGAGTTCACCAAGGCAGTGTATTGAGTCCCTTGCTCTTCAACATCATCATGCTCTATTTATTTACACTCATCTCTCACGACCTGGAAATATCCCTTTTCTTCGCAGATGACGTTGTCCTGGGTAGCAAAAACATCGTTGCTTTGCAGGCTGCACTGACCAAGTGGTGTAAGATACTGGAGGATCATGGACTGAAGATTAGCATACCAAAGACTGAGTATCTTTGCTGTCCTTTCTCAGATCCAGAGAGACCGATACCAGATATCTACATTAAAGGAGAGCAGTTGAAGTCCTGTACAAAGTTCAAATACCTGGGCTCGATGGTCAACAAGGAAGCTACCTGCGATGACGATATCAAACATCGCATCAGTGTCGGTTGGATGAAGTGGCGACATAACTCTGGAGTTTTCTGCGACAATAAGCTGCCACGAGAGCTTAGGGCAAATTGTACAAAACGGTCGGTCGTCCCGTACTCATGCATGCGTCTGAGTGCTGGACTATGTATAAAATATACGAAAGTAAAATGACTGCGACCGAGATGAAAATGCTACGGATGTCAGCCGGTGTGACCAAAAAGGATCGCATCAAAAGTACCTACATCCGAGGCAGCTTGTTTATTGAGCAACCGATCACTGAAAAGTTCGAAGATCGTCGTATGGATTGGTATTGCCACGTTCTAAGGCGTCCACCTGAGAACCCAGTCATGAAGGCACTATCAATGAATGTTTCCATTTGCTGGACCTAAAACCCGAGGCAGACGGAAACACACATGGATCGATCAGACGAAGAAGCAACAACAACGCATTAATTTCGGCAATGATACGATCCAAGACCGAGCTGCCTGCTGAAGGAAGCTGAGATTATACCGCCAAAATGGGCGAAGTGCGAACACCACAGGCAGAGCAACGCGAAGCCGCAGAGTGGTATGAAAGGGCAAGGAAGAAGAAGATTCCTTCAACCTGGACACACTTTCCTTCTTTTTTGAGTCAAAGGTTCTTCTGGACATTTTTCCACCAAAACCCAGTTTTATCGGCATTAAAAACATGATATGATGTACACCCCACCTCACTAATTATGTTTTCATTTTGTCAGGAAACGCCCTGGCAGCTTCATGATCAGTCTGCTCCGCTTAAATCCGTAGGCCATGAATTCAAAAACGTTTTAAAAGTTTCTCAAAGAAACATTTTCAACCCAGTTTGTCTCGGTTTACTTATCCGTCTTCGAGATATTTGTAAATTTTTAGAACCTTTTCCTTTATATTATTTCCACACAATGCAATTCTTTTTTGAATCCATATTCTCACTGCTTTTCCATTTTTAATTGGCGCCCCATAATTGGCAAGCGAAGACGAGCAGTATATTTTGCTGATATCGAAGATCCTGCGGTAACTGCACTTTTAACCTCCTTTTAATTTGTTTTGATGGTTAATACTGTTACCTCATTTAGGCTGAGCAAACCTTGATCGCGTTCGGGTGTTTTATGTCAAACGGATTGAATCTTTGCGAGAATGACACTCCGTCAGTTTCAAAAATGCTCGGACATAATCGTGCAAAAAAATGGGTTGATGGTTGTCTTTTACAACAGATAATTAGCCAAGAAATGAGCGACGAAACAAACGACCAGACAGTATAAGACATATATCAGCACACATTTCTTACCTAATTGCTCGTTACACAAGAGTTAATACAATTGGTGAAATAAAAACCGTCGAATCTATGTCAAACTGACGGAGTGTCATTCTAGCAGAGATTCAACCTGTTTAACAGAAAACACGCAAATGCGAACAACGTGCGCTCAGCCTTAAATTCAAACTTAGCAACGTAAACGCCACTTCTCCTTTTGATAAACGATCCAAAATTTAAATTTATACTTTTTTTAAGTTCCATAAGTTAGGACCGGTTTTTCAATTTGGGGGTAAAGTTTATCCCAACGATAAACGCTAACTGTCACCTATCCTCCGGTTTATCGGAACGACAATTCAAAACAGCTGATACGAGCTGCTAAGATTTTCATAACTAGAATTGTTTACGTTTACGCATTCCAATGGAACAATTAAACTGGCCATAAAGAAAAGAGTTCTGGAAATTCATTGGATGGAAGAGGATTTGAAACCAACTAAGCAGCAAATAAATGCTGAGAGACGCTAACAGACGTAGAAAAGAATAGTACAGACGGCAGAGCCAAGAAAATCAGCTGATTTTGCTGGAGCGTTGAGCGGTGGATATCCTTACTGAAGCCACACACGATCGAGCACAACCACGACTGAACTTCCATCCAACCATCAAATTTCATAGGACACTGGAAATGGGGAGAATTTTTTTCCATCCATCCTAGGTAATTTGATGGTTCAAGAGAAGTTCGGTCGTAGTTGTGCTAGATCGTGTGTGCCGCCCATTAGGCTAAGGCTTTTGATATACGGGAACGTTCAATGTCCCAGTTAGTTAATCGTCAGTTTAACCAGATATTGAGAAAACGGCGTTCAGGCATGATTCGGGACTGCAATGGAATGGAATAAAATCATTTCTATGATCAAAAAGTTTTTTTTTCAACATGTTTCTTCTAAAAATGTATCTTAACCACTTTTATTGATAACCTCATTTAGGTCCTCCGTTTAGAATATTTAAAAGACCACTTCACACCATAATTCCTTTTCATTAAGAAGACCTATTATAAATTCGAACGAATCTCGATGTAAAATTACAAATTGCTATTTCGTTACGGTGTTAGAATGAAACAGTGTTGTAGGTCTTCCGTAATTTTCTAATCGTGTAAGAGCGAAACATTGTTGTGGGATACCGTGTTGTAGGAGGGGATACTTGTACATATTTCCCTGGTTCAGGGTGTGTCTTGTGTTAGTTAGCCTTCAAGACTCAACTCGTATTCCAAGAGAAAACAAAAAGCGACTTGTTGTTTGTGTAATGCGTGGTCGTTGCCCTACCCTACACTGGATAGATACGCAAAAGGATAAAAAACAATCTAAAATTTTTGTTTTTTGTCTTTTTTGTTTGTTTACTATTTCATGTAACTACACAAAATCAACATTTTATTCACAGGAAATACACTGTATGATCGACCGAAACTGTATAAGTAAACCCAGTTAAAGTTTCCACGGCATAAACTGGTTTCGGAGAATACAGTTGCCAGCATGCACCTCCTGCACATCCATGGCCATGAACGTCGTCGTGAACGGGATTCGAACCCGAAACGCCGGTAGTCAAACATGAGACTGATGCCTCAACACATTGTGCTACCGGTCGCCCCCAATAATAATTGGTTTAAGAACGAGTTTCTTGTACCAGCTGCTTATCGAGAATTATCAAGAACAATGTTGGGAACATTCCTAGTTGATCGGGCGACACGACGCATAGAGGTTCACGTTTTTGGCCAATACTGAGATGATTTCGCACTTCTCCTGCGTGGGCTCCGTTCCCTACGCGAGCTCCGCAGCTGAAGGTGTTGCTGCCCTTAGTATATTGAACGATCACTTCATTCGCTCTATACGCTAATGCGGTAAAACCACTACTAGCCGGTGAAATCGGAATATGTATAAATAATAGGCGCGTTCTTTTGCGTATACATTGCGTGTTTGTTACCTTATTCTACACTCGATAGATACCCAAAAGAACTTGCCTAATGTTGTTAATGAAATGGGGGCAATTGTTTCGGAGCAGCGTGCAAAAAAATAAAATATAAAAATTGAGAAAAATGCCTGCGCAGATAAGTCAATAAATGTACATTTTAAAATAAGCCGAAAAGTAGTAATAGTCATCACTCGTACACATGAGAAGATTTGAGCGAGAAGCTTACTTAGTTCAGCACAAAAAACACAAGGTTCCGTTAAGTTAATGATGAAAAAAACCTCAAATTGCTTGGGGGCCACACAAGGAAGCTACGAGTACGCACCAAATTTTGTTGAGATCGAACCACGCAAAATACCCGAACGGATCGGTATTCATAAATAAAGTATGTATAAGGAACCCGTTTAAAATCAAAGAAATTTGGCGACTTGGTCGTGGTTGTGCTTCGCGTGAAGGGTATCATATCTTCATTTTGATTTATGGTGCATTTGCCACTTTGCCACAGGGAAACTTGTTACAATTTCACTGTTCCTCTATGATAAGCTTTTTCAATATAATACCAAAATATTTTTTTAAAGATTGAAAACTTGGTCATCTATTCCAATATTTAATAACAAGTTAAGGTGGAAGTACTTACCGTTGGCTTCGTCTTGTTCGCTAATAGCTTCTTCAGAAATACTATATTCATTAAGTAGTTCCGGTAACTGAAATTTTAAATATAGTTATTAGATTGGATCTTGAAAAAAATAGGTATTGCAAATAAAAATAAAATTCTTCTTACCGTAGGCACTAATTCCGATATTTTGTTTCTGGATTTATGCGAGGAGTTTAATCTTCTGCTCGCGTTTAAAACATTTAGAGAATTGGAATCGTTTGCCCGTATACTCCGATGGGAGGATATCTGCATGTATGATGACCTTGACGAGTTTTTAGGACTCGTATTTGCTTTTGATTCAATCGACGAGCTCACAATCGTTAGTTGACTACTATTATTCTGAGTAGTATTTGGATCAATCACGGATATTATGCTTTTGCCTAATAAAGTTAAAACACGGATTAATACATAGGGTCTTGACGTTGTCTTTTCTATTATAGACTATAAGTAATTCATTGAATACGAAATTACCGAACACAAAAGAAGAGATTCACAACAGGATTTTATAAAGCACAAAAAATAAACTCTAAAATGTTTATGTGTACATTAGTTTCAATTTTGACAACAATTCAAAATGATAGTTCGTAGTTGACAGCGACGACTGTCGCGGCAATATGTCAAGAATCGATTTAATATTCTACGATTGCTGGAGTTTAACAATAATTATTGAAAAACAGGATGAAAACCATGTACAGAGAGACATGTTGTCTGATTGAAAATGTGAAATTACATCACCTCGCCAACATTTTATCTGTTGACAAAATGTCACTGCTAGGTTCGATGAGATTTATGTCGAACAATTTGAAAAAGCTTCGAAAATATATTGAGACAGTAATTTGGGATTTGTGAACACTGGGGAACGATAAATAAATGAGCGCTCCTACGGCAGCCGGTTCTACGCACCGGAGCGACCCGTTCATCAGCAACGGCCAAGGGCTGCCAAACCCCTTCAACGTCAGCAGGCGTTGCTACAACAATATCATAGGTAAATGAGATACCCGTATAAATAATACCCACGCATTTGGCGACGCATGTTGTCATACATGAAATATGGAATACGGAATGTTTTTTTTTCTGTAAGCCTTGAATATAATCCGACGTTAAATTAAAAGTGCCGTGAAATCAATCATGACACTTTTAGTTTCTGGACGAATTGTATATCAGGCTTAAATAGATTCAACCCATTTATACAGTCATCGATCCGAATTCGATCTCAGTGTCGATTCCTCGTTGGCTACAGTCATCGGTCCGGAATCGATTCCAGTCATCGATCCGGAATCGATTCCAGTCATCGATCCGGATTCGATTCCACGTTGACTACAGTCATCGATCCCAATTCGACCCCAGTATCGATTCTACGTTGACTCCAATTTGTCCTCAATTTTGGTATCGCAAAAGCGGCCATGCCCATACAAATGTCTCCGACGTGTCTCCGATAAAGTCATCGATTCCTTAGTAGACAGTCATCGATCCAGGACCGATCAAGTGTCGATTCTTGTCCGACTGGGTAGTTACTGTGAAAATAATTCCCCCGTGATGTGGGGTTTGAGAATAAAGCACAGTGTTACACTTGACTCAGTTTGAGCTGGACCCAAAGAAGGACAGAGGTCGAGGCAAGTCAAGTCATGTGGCGAGATATCATTTCCGATGACTCTAATAATTAATATGGCAGCGCGTTTCCTTCGTCGAGTCGACCCACTCTAAACCTCGACCAGCCTGAGCCCACAACGAAACCTTGGATCTGGCCAACATCGACGTGTTGCAAGTCCCCTAATACTTTCCAGGCCCGAGAATTAACAGAAAAGGTAGTACTCTCCTCTTCCTTCTCATCCCCACAGCTTCTAAAGAAGACGTTATACAGAAACCGAAGCCGCCTGACGTGCTCAATAAGCATGGTTTTAATGAGACCCAACAGCGGAATTAATTGTTCTAACAGCTTTGACCATGATTGACAAAGCCTGGCAAACGGCACTCCTATCACAGTTTACAGCTGCTTCAGAAAATGTAGATTCGTTAAGGATTTATAGAATGAACCGGCACTAGTCGTCAAGCCATTGATCGTACTGCACAGGCGCAGGATGGAGTCTTCATCCTAAACAAAGTGGCTTGAGGAGTTCGTTCATTTTGATGATAGCGTGGAGGTTTATGGCGCTCTTTCGGATGCTCTTTCAGCCTCAGCAGAAAAAGCCGCAAGAAGTAACAACTTAAAAACCGTATACGGTTTCATCAAGGAGTTTACAGGTGGTCGTAACTCCTGCCAACATCCGATGAAGGATAGTGATGGAAAACTACTTATCTTGGAAGAAAATCAAATGAGGCGGTGGAAAGAATGCTTCGCCGCGGTCTTGAACCGTGTAACCTCTGGTGAAGTTCCCCATCATAAAGATAATTTAGCTAACCATCAAAATGTGCGTATACGGTCCACTGTCCCGACTAAAGAGAAAATAGTCACTGCAATTATTGCACTAAAGCGAGGAAAGACCGTCGGACTCGACGGTATCCCTGCCGAACTTTATCAAGCAGCGCCAAGCGTAACTGCCGAGTTGCTCCACCCACTTGATGATAAAGCGTGGAAATCAGAGAACTTTCCCACTGAGTGGAAGGATGGATTGATCATCAAACTTCCGATTCTCCGCTTCATTTACTTTTCATCAATTTCGAAAGGGCTTTCGATAGTGTAAACCGGTCTTGCGCAGGAGAGGCATCCCTGATAAGGTTGTGGCTATTATTAAGGCAACCTATGATGGCGCGAAATGTCGCGTTCTGCATAAAGGTAAGGTGTCGGGGGACTTTGAGCTTCGCAGTGGAGTTCGGCAGGGGTGCATCCTCTCACCGATTCTATTCCTCATAGTGATCGGCGATGTGTTGCATGCAGCCCTATCCGGAGGACAGACAGAGAAATCCAATGGACTTCGACATATTATCTACAACGTCTTGACTACGTTGACGACATATGCCTACTCTACCACAAAATCATGGATCTGTCCGCAACGGCGTTAGATCTCGAGAGGGAGGCAAGGAAGGTTGGGCTAAAAATTAATAGCAACAAGACCAAGGTTCTTAGCCCTCCAATGCGAAAAAGAAATCCCACACCTACTGCTATCAATATCAATGGGCAGCCTGTGGTGAAGGTGGACAACTTCGTCTACCTGGGTAGCACTGTTGCCGAAAATGGTGGTACGGAGCCGAACATCGCTCGTCGTATCAATCAAGCTAAATGCGCCTACGGCATGTTGTTAAAAATCTGGCAAAGCAGTTATCTCAGCATCAAGACCAAGCTGGGCATGTTTCGCTCCCTGGTACTGTCTGTGCTTTTGTATGAGAGCAGTACATGGAAAGTTTCCGTTAGTGTTACCAGAAAGCTGCAAGTTTTCGCCAACTTATGTCTTCGTCGAATTTTAAGAATTTTCTGGCCCGAAACAATATCAAATGAAGAGCTAAGTCGGCGTACGGGTCAGATGCCAATCGACCAATTGTTACGCAGGCGAAATGGCAGTGGATAGGTCACACATTGCGGAAGAGTGATAACTGCATTCCTTTGCATGCCATGAAATGGAACCCCATTTCGAACCAAGGCCGACCAAGAGGGGCTCCTAGAATCACATGACGTCGATCTGTGGCAAAGGAGTGTGAGGCGCTGGGTAAGTCTTTTGGGGAGTTGCGCCGCATTGCCCAGAACAGAGTACGATGGCGCACAGGAGTAGTTGACGCGCTATGCCCCGCTAGGGGTTAAGACAAAGCAGTATTATGCCGTGCTTACATGCGTCAGTAGGCATCTCAACTTTGCAGAGAATACGTTCGACTTCTTCCGTTGTCCCTCTTCCAGAATCCAGCATAAACGAATATCAAAGAAATTACTCTACTCCATGAAAGATTGGCGGCACAACGGATACAAACTCATAGTTGACATCATCGGGAAAAAAATAGAGCTGACAAAAAGAATATCTAATCTGCAGAGCAGGAATTAATTTCTCCAATTTTTTATAGTACATATCAGGAAGTCTCTCCGAAAATAAAATATCGATATCGTAGGTACGAGAAGGAAAGTGTATACCTATACTTTGCATATGGAGGCAAGTGTTGGAGGGAATTAGCGCAACTATATCAATATTTGAATGGATTCTGGTGTAGAAGAATGTCAATGCTGAGGAAAACTTCCTTTCAATCGATTTCATCTTCTGTCGGATTAGCTGTCGGTCTTCGAGAGCAAACGCTTAAAGACAGCTACTAACCTTTTCGTGCGAAAATCTTGCATTTATCTCTCCCACGAAACGGACAGTGGAAACTTGCACACAGCACATATCCGCGGCAATCTAAACAACACTTGAACTTCCACTTCTCACTCAAAAGAGAGCGATCATCCCTGTGACAACCGGTTTTCACGCGAAATAAACTACAACGGAATTGTTTCCGCATCAAAACTGCCCACAATGGTGTGGAGAATTTTTTTTATGTATGCGGTTCCGCGAGAAATATGTTAGTACCGATGTTGGGAAAATTCTTCGTGAGATTGACATTTTTGACATTTTTATATGGGATTTCGGACGAAAAGGCGACCTTAGTACTATACTTAGTAGTAGTAGTTCGGATGGTGCAACGGTTAGCACGTTCGCCTTCTACGCACTGAGCCCCGGTTCGATTCCTACTGAATCCGGTAGTTTTCGATAAAAAAGGGGATTTACGTGTCGGACTATGAGCCCACTTAGCTGTTAAATGAGTACCCATTTATGGGGTAAATAACTCGGTTGATCGTGTTGCTGATCACACACCTTTGCACAAGACCGTCAAGATCTAGAAAATGAGATGATGCTAACTCATCTCGAAGTCATGGTTCAAAATTGGACTGTTGCGCCAGTTATTTATTTTAGTACTATTCTTAAACGATAAAACATCGATGGAAAGGTGCATCCGGAGAGATAATTGACACTATCATAGCTAAGCTAGAGGCCCTTCGAACCTACAGTTCTAATTATTACGTGTCCCTTGAACTTTCCATTCCAATGTTTCGAAGCCAAACTGAACATGTTTTAAATCAACAAGTTAAACCTCCAGTTCTCGAAAATTTTCTGCAAACTTACAGCCCTCTTTGTCGCGATATCTAACAAGAACACTGCATAAAAATATTTGTAAAATACTTACTACTTAAACTTGATGTTGCCACCTTCCATTTACGCAAGGACCTTCTCCACTTTCCCGTTGAAAGGATTACACTTCTCGAAGCCAGTGAGTCTGTCGTAAAATTCATTGAGTTATCATTTGATGAAATTATCGTTTCCTCGTCGAGTTCTTGCACTAATGAAACCTTTTCCGAAACAATGGATTTCGATGACGTTCTTATTGGCGGCCCCAAAGTTCCCGACGGGTTCCTGTTAACATCTTGAATGCTACTGTTGATTCTTACAGACAGCGACGTCGACGAATTCATTGCATTAGATTGTTCAAACCGTGCGAGAGATTTATTGAAAAATTTCGTGGCATTTTGATTGATGGCGTTTATAAAATTATTTCTATCAATCGAAACGTCCAGAATACTTGGCATTGTAGTTTGGTTTGGTGTAATATCGGTTGTATTGTATGAAATGTTAGTAACGCCTGAAATATTCAAGGATCGAGCCGATGATGGCGTGGTGGAAGTAGAAGACGGTTGCCGCACATCAAGCGATGAAGCTTCGTCTGCATTTATTCTGATTTCAGGAATGTCTGCAGTATGCATTGGACCTGTTCTGCTCATTTGCAGCGGACCGTCCGTCATATTTACACTGTAAAGCATCGAGTCAGGAGCATCCACACAAATGTCCTCGGAGCTAGCGTTTTCACTCGCATCCTCTACGGTGGATGATGAAGTGATGTCAGGATGATTGACACTAGATATATCATTTTCAAGTTCCGATTCGTTGATGGTTTCGGTGATCTCAATAGTATCTCTTGCCTTTTTCGTGTCCATCGTAGTCTCGTGAGTTAGCGATGGTGTTCTTCTTTTCCGTAAAGATCTTGAATGCGATTTGTCTTCGTCTGAATGATTTAACAAATCATGTAGGTCGTCCATGGTGGCATCATTTTCAAGGAAGCTTCTCAGCGACCGATGCCGTGTATTTCTTTTTTCAAGATTAATGCTATGCCGTAGAACACTTTCTACACATGTGCCAAGTATGGAGTCAATCGAATCAATACTACTTGTGTCGCTTACGGATATGGTTCTAGTAGGTGTCCCTTGCACTGTATTTGCTTCATTGGCAGTTGAATAATTGAAACAATCACCCAAATCTTGTGTTGGTATAACAATTATAACTTCGGAATTGTCGGGAGCCAAATTATTTTCAATATGTTGGTGATCGTTAGGTTCAGGATAATTTAGCGTCACTTCGTGGACAGAAAGTCCTTCTGTTTGTCCTCTATCCGCGTTCTCGTCCTGACTTCCAGTAGGCATATGGAGATTCTCAACGGAGTGTTGTTCCATGCAGTTTTCATTTTTAGCAATGTCTGAAGTCCAACTATTTTGTTCTAGTGAATCTGGACAATTGGTTTTTGACGTCGATTGAATGGATCCAATATAAATACGCTGTTCTTCATTCCCTGTGTCCTGCTCAGTGCGTTTCGAACGTAAATTGTATCTCCTGCGTCTAGAAATCAATGGACTGGCTACCAATACCGTTTTATCCATTGATTTCCTGGCCACGCCAAATGTTTCTTTCAATTTTCTCGTTTGTCTACTTTTTTCGGCTAACACAGATAGACGATCAGAGCGAGAAACCTTTTGGCGTATTTCAGGAGGCCTATTGATGGACAATTCCTCGTTTATTGTCGAAGGATTTTCTCCAGTGTCCTGTAAATTATGTTCAAAATTCTGACGCGATGTTTTTTTGCGGTTATCTCTCACCTTCCTCTGATTATTCGCAGTGGTCAGTTTGTCGTTTGTTTTAGTTAAGTACAATTCAGGGTTACGATTACGAATCTCCCCGATACTTGCCGGATTCTGTTTTGATATTTTTTTATGTTTCGATTTGAAGTAGGGAGAGTCTGTGGGGTTTCTTTTTGGCCGCAGATTATACTTCCTAGGTTGTACTACGGATTTTTCGCTTTGCAATTCACTACTAAAATCAGCACCGGTATTATTAGAGGCCTGGGCAATCGGGTCCGAATTGTAAGGTACTCGGGCTACCACAGTCTGCTTCAATGGCATTTGATGGTGTTTTAAACGCTTAAGTTTCAATTCCATATGCCGAATTCTGCCTGTTTCATCGGGTTTTAAACGTTTAAGTTCGACTTTTAGCCTCCTGAGGGATATTGCACCAACCAGACTTCTTTCAGTTGCATTACTGGAATTCTTTAGTAGCGCACTTTCCTCAACTCCAACGTTTTTGTTATCTAATGTTGAAATACCTCGGAGATGCCTTTCGCCGTGTATTGAATCCGTGGCGAAATCATTATCCACCGCCTCAACTTCAGAACTCACCCTATTCTCGTCTATTCCACTATCAGTTTGTGTGGAGTTGCTACTGCTCTGCAGTGAATCGGAGCTCGAGCTTCTTGTCTGATTTTTGGCACCGAGAAGATTGTGTCGCGAACGTAAAGAATATTTTTTGGTCTGAGCTTGCACTTGAGACCTGGACCCTTGGTTAACACTGCTCCTTTGTTTGTCAATTGATTCAGCACTTTCTGTTGCTACTTTTGACGAATTGCTCGCTACGCCCTTAATTTGGCCAAGCCTAATTCCATTGCTACCTTCAGTTGTAGTTTGCAAGTCCCGGCTGGCCGTACCAGACTGACTGCAAAGAGAATTTGAACTGTCCTTCGATGAAGTACTGGAACTGGACATTGCATTCCAGTTAATAGAACTTTCTTCGTCACTTTGATTTTTCCGATTACGCAATTTTCGGCTCGCGATTTGTGAAACTGGATTTTTCGACAACCTATTTGCTCCGCTTTGAACACAATTTCTGCTTCGTAAAAGCCTAGTGATGCCGGCGCTTGGAAACGTCAGCTTATCTGTACTTTGGTCATCATTCAAGCTTGAGGCCTCGTCGTTTGTTTGGTAATTTTCGGAAGTTCTAGAAGAGCTGTTCGCTTTATTTGTTTTCAAAGAAGTCTTCCTTTTGGATTTTGTTTGGCCAATGACTGACTTTTGCTTTGGAGGCCTATCGGCATAGCTTTGTCCGCTTTTATCCGAACTTTCAACTGATGTAGCATCATTGTCTTTTGTATCGTTTTTATCGTCATCAACTGATTGCGCTTTAGACGTTGTAGTTGTTCTTGATCGAAAAGAGCGTGCCGTGACTTCACTTGAATTATCTTTTCCCACACTTTCCTGGCTCAGGATTGAAGGCCGATCATTGGCCTCTTGAAATTCAGATGCAGAGGTCAAGTTCAGACTTTTTAAAGTCCTTGTAGTCACAATGGCCCCCTCTGCTAAATTAGGTCTATCATCTGATTGGTCTGTTTCCTCCGGCAACGACTTATAACTCGAACCTTCACTGACTTCTTCAACACAATCCAAAAAGTTACAGCTTGCTGGCACATTCTGGTTATTTAGGAAGTCTTGCGTAGCCGAAATAACAGCCGCAAAAATATCGTGCCTGGAACTATCATCACTGCTGATTGAAGTGTAATTCAACATTCTCCCTTGAACGTTTCTTGGACGTTCCGAATCGCCAGGATCGTTTTCCTTATCGCTTTGAGAAGTTACCGGCGTTCCATGTCTATGGAAAAACTGTGATCCATTCTCTGAGATTAAAGGCAACCCCCTGTGGAAGTTCATTTCTTTTTCAACGCTCAGTTGTGTCGGCGGCATTCCATCAAGAAAACTTGTGTAGGACGTTTCCGCGTTCTCTCCACTGCAACCAAAGAGCCGTTGGGTTTTTTTCAGCAAAAGTGGTGCTCGACTGCCCGCATTAAGAGCAACTTTGTTCGCTTCGCAACTGGAATCCATTTCGCTTGATCCCGGAAGGCTGAATGAACCAGGGACGCCGGTAAATAATTTGCGCGCAACAATCGAATGCAACAATGTAGATCGGGTTGAACTGTCTTCGACGACCGCTGGCGTTGATGCCAATTCCTTTTGTTCACTTTGGTCAGAACTGCTTCTCCCGCGCATGCTGTTGTGGCCTTTAGTATTTGAATCAGCTGCCACTAGTGACGAAACGGGCATTGGAGAGTCGATCCGAGAGTACGTGGTAGTTATCAAAGGCGACAGGGGAGCTGGAGAACAATCGATGCTACTGTCTCTATTGTAGTCAGCACATACACTTTTGTGAAGGATCTTTTGCTGACGCAGAGGCCTGCAATAAATAAGATAGGGCAATATAAAATAGCACTCGCGAAAAAAGCCTTACGTCTTGCCACTTGCTATGTGATCGAAGGGATCCATCCAGTAGCCATCCTTTAGGCTGTCTTCTGAATCGAAAATCGAATCGTCCATTTCGAGCTGAAATTTATTTTGCCGGCTCAGCCATGACGCTCGAGCTATTGGTTTCCTCCGACTCTTCCTCGGCACTTTGTTCTTATTTGCCGCGTATGTTTTCGCCATTTTTCGGTCTTCAATCGCGTTGCACAGGCAAAAATGTACGAAAAGCAAGTCTTTACTACATGAACAATAAATAAAGTGTAAGTTAAATAATCTACGAACTAAACATTCTTCAGAAAAATCCGCGATGCGAAAACAAAACGACTTGTTGACGTTCGCGGTTGAAATTTGAAAGATGTGTAAAGGGAAATTTCAAGTGTCGAACTGCATTGCCAACGAATTATATGTTTTGGGAACAAATATTTCCCGAAAATAACAGATCTATTTTAAAAATGAGGGGGATGCTTCCTGTCGTAAATGTCGTATACTTCTTATTTGTCGGAAACTTCTGTCATCCCCACACTAAAATGACAGAAGTTTACAACTTTACGACAAATACGATCTTTACGACGTGAGCATGAATCCCCCTATGGCGTTAAGTGCGTTGACATGATCAAACTACGGTTTGACAAACCAGCATTTGCTGAACAGTTGAGCACCGTCCATCTACGGTTTGACAAGGTCACAAGACTTCTAAGCAGTTTGACAAGGGAGTTCACACGTTCAGTAGGCTGTCAAACGTGGTTTGTCAAACCGTAGTTTGATCATGTCAACGCGCCTTTAGTAGTCGGATTTCATCCCTTAAAAGCGCGTTGACATGATCAAACTACGGTTTGACAAACTAGCATTTGATGAAAAGTTGAGCACCGTCCAACTACGGTTTGAAAGAAGCACAAGACATCAAACCAGTTTGACAACGGGTTCACACGTTCAAATAGGTGGTTTGTCAAACCGTAATTTGATCATGTCAACGCGCTTTTAAGGCCCGTTGACACGTTAAAAGTACACTTTGGCCATAGATATATATTGAACAGATAGGAAATAAGTACAGAGTGGGGGTAAAAATTTTAATATCGAGTTATGGTTGATATATTCGCGTCTGCGCAGTGAAACACGCACAACACGTATTAACATTTGGCCCAGGGGCCCGAGGAGCGAGGAGCCAAATGCCTCGTAAATGTCAAAATTGTGGCTGAGTGGCCGAAGGCGTCACGACATTTACCGAATGTATAACGACCGCGAGCAAATGGGTAGCAGTGCGCATGCGCGAGTTGGTTCGAAAAAAACCTGAAGCACAGAGTGGGGATAGTACTATTACCGATCTGTTTATATATCTATGACTTTGGCAAAATACGTTGACAACCTACTTTGAGGTTACTTTGAATGTGTCAACCCCCTTTCAAAGTGCCTTAAAGTCTCTAGCATCCCATCAAAGCAAAGTAAGATGGTGCTCAACTTCCCATCAGAAAATTCATTGTAAATCGATAAGTTCACAGAAAGAAATTGTTGGAACGGGAAATAGTAAGGTCTTGGTGGTTTTTATTCAATTTATGGTGGTCTGAAGAATGTGTTTTCGTGTGAATTCTCTAGAAACACTAAATCCAGCGCGTTTTGCAAGTGGTAAAATGGTAATTCACAATGGTGGATATGTTGTCCAAGTCATACTTTGGCAAAGTACGTTGACAACCTACTTTGAGGTTACTTTGAACGTGTCAACTCCCTAAGGTTTTTTGAAGTCTCTAGCGTCCCATCAAAGCAAAGTAAGATGGTGCTCAACTTTCCATCAGAAAATTCATTGTAAATCGATAAGTTCACGGAAAAAAGTTGTTGGAGCGGGAAATAGTGAGGTGGACGGACACCTGTCCATTACGACAATTAAATGAAAAATGTCAAATACCGTTTCAAAATTGTTGTTGTTTTTGGAACTGTCAAATACATACAATTTTAAACTCACCACACCTAGATTACGCCGCAGATGAAGTAATCTGGAGATAGTGTAAACGTAATTTTAAATATCATTATTGAGGCCCCATAAAGGTGAAGCCATTCTAATTTCCACCACTGTATATTTTGAGCCAAAATTTGAATTAATTCTTCACAAATTGTTTTGGGTAGGTGGAAGGAACTTACACTACCATATATGAGGGGTCTAAAGGTCGCCACACATGAAGGAGCACAACCACGACCAAACTTCCATCGAACCATCAAATATCATAGAACGGTGGAAATAGGGGGAATTTTTTTTCCACACGTTCTATGAAATTGATGGTTCGATGGAAGTTCGGTCGTGGTTGTGCTCTTCAATGGGTGGCGACCTTTACAAGTTACCGCTTGACCAGTTTTCAAGGGAATAGCAGCTACAATTTTAGCGCTGGTGAAGTAAATAGACATCATTTCTTTTGTTGCTGACTTTTCCTGCCTTACTTGAATAGATAAATTGGCACCTTCTGGGCTCCATACCGTAGACTTCTGTTTGGTTTTCCGGGTCGTACTTATAAAACCAAGATTTTATGGAAGGTGCAACACCTCCCCTTTTCAATTTTTTTAAGTAAATACTATATGTGCAAATGTGCAAAATGCACACAGGCTTCTTTTTGGGTGTCAGTAAAAATTCGTGGTACGCACCGGGCAGATTTATTGGTGTATTCCAAGTTGTCATGTAAGATTCGTGATAAAGTCATGGCATGCTTAACGAGAGCAACATTTCTCTCGTCGGTGCCATATTTTGGGCGACCCTCACTAAACTCATCTTCCACAAAAAAAAAAAAAAAATGCCCTGCTTGGAATCGCTTGTACCACTTGATGATGCATCCACTTCATTTGAAATTTAGCATTCGTCGAATATTTGTATTGGCAACAAATGCCGTCGGAATCTACAATATTTAATTGGGACGGTAAGCGACATAAATGGACGACACCTTATAAAATATAATAGAGAGATGCCGTTTAGTACGAATGTTGGTGGGATCCATACTTTAATTTAAAGAGATAGATCCACCTTGGACCCCGTGGCAAAGCAGCTGTGCAGGCGAAAAACCGGGAAATTTGAGCTACCATAATTTCAAAGTTCAAGCAGTTTGTATAACACTTAAAGTGGTTCTATTAGTTCAAAAGAAACGCACTTAACAGCCTGGACCTCTCCGGATGGCAGTACAGAAAACCAGATTGATCATATAGCCGTTTCCAAGACATGGCGGAAGTGTCTTTTGGACGTCAGGTCGAAGCAAGGTGCTGATGTTGGCAGTAACCACCAATCGCAAAAATACGCTTACGAACGGCAGCGATCCAGCGCCCTCAAAATGCGCGAATCTTGCCACGTTTTATTGTGCAAAAGCTTAAAGACCCATCAATGAGTGCGTTCAGAAGGTGGCAAAAGAGCGGAAACCGCTCGCGAGCTGCTCCGCAACTGCTCGGTTTGGAGTCTGCACCTGCTGAACGCTACTTCACCAGCTGAAAAATCGACCAGCTGAGAGCTGACGATGACAATTTCAGACGTCAAGTGCCGAAAAGTGGAACATACATGAATCCCACGCTGTCCTTTACAAAAATCACGAACAACGAGAAAACAAAATCAAAAGCACCCGAAAACCAAAGAACTAGAAGCCGAAAGCGGCGAAAACACAACAACCAACTTGATAACTGTCAAAATTCGAAAGTCGCAACTTGAGCGTGAGGTTGAAAAAGAAGAAGAAGAACCTGAGCACTGAGCACTGATCAGTGAGCAGAAATATTTCTTGCTCGGTGAAATTTGATCATGATCACCCGAGCGGAAGTTGCTCAGTCACTTCTGAACCCGCTCGTTCTGAACATGTTCGCTGAGCGGAAGTTGCTCAGTTCCTTCTGAACGCACAAAATAAGACGTGCATACTGCACGGCCTTGCACGAAAGAGCTATTGCACCACCATTTTGTAAGAATCCTACAATTGATGATAGATGGATAGTCGCTATTATTTCGTGTGGCGTAACATTTGCGGGTCGATTGGAGCGCGGTAGGAGACCATTCATCAGCGCCTTTACATGGTCTCTAAGCTCAGCACGCATACCAGTGTGAACGCTGAAAATTTTGGTGATTTTCGGGAATTTTTTGGAAGAAAAATACTCAATTAAATGTTTCGGAAAATTAAGAACATATTTGGCTATATTTGACCTATATTACATAATTTTTTCATAGAAAAGTATTGCGATCCAATCGGCTTATGCGCTGCCTTCGGAAGCCCAGAAAAAAGTTCCTCCACTGCTGACATGACTCCGGCCGATTAAGTAGCTGAAACCGAAAAAAATGCCGTTAAACTGGTATTTCTTATACAATGACATAGGATTTTCGAAAAATAGCAAAATCTAACAAAAAATAGTAGTTTTGAAAAAAAAAGTATTTTTTCTTGCCTATCAAATGGTCGTTTTTTCAATGCCAAATCGTCAATTTTCATCTAATCAAAAATATCCTATTCACTAGTACTCAGTACGAGTTTCAAGTCAATCGAATAATTGCTCTTTGAGTTACAATGTCAGAAAATTTAAAAAACTCATTTAGAGAAAACGCATTAAAGATTTAACTAATGAACTGCGTTGAACGACTCTAGAATAGCTTTTAAATGGCAACGCTATTTTCAAATGGCTCTATAGGTATATTTCTAGTTTAAATAGTGTCCCTCTTAATTATATACCGTTAATGATGCCGAAAGATTCAGGTAACAACACGTCAGAGCTCCGCCTCCAGACAGATGGAGCATTTTATACCTGCGAGCGGTTGCTCTTTAGAAGGCTGCCATTCGGGGAGTATTAGAGATACGGCCTTGACATTTTTACAGGATATTCTTGAAAGTATAAACTATTGAAAAAGATGAAAAACAAAAAAATCGATTTTTTGTAAGTATCAGACAGGTATAGCTCCTTAAGGAAAATATTGGGTGGTATGCATAAAGTGAGTCGAGTGGAGTAAAGCTGAGTTGACAGAATTCCACTCAATTTTCACTATGGAGCGGAGAGTAGTTTTATGCATACAACTTTTTCACTCGATTCACCGAACATAGCAGACTCAGGAATGTCCTCAATAGACTTCACTCTTGAGTATATCCTCATTATTATGCATACCACCCAATAACTCAGCTGCTGATGGCTAAGCCAAAGACTAACTCAGAGCTCAATATCGTTCACTACAGAAAGTCGTGCAGAGAAGCGTAAGACGGGACAAGCGAATGTAATGATTCGTGGATATTGGTGACGTTCCTCATTCGGTAGGTTGCAACATTGGAAATTTGTTGACCGAATTATAGTCACAGCCAAATAAATTCCAACGCCGGCATACCAAATGGGGCGGCGAGTTTCCACTCTGCTTGCTGACGTATAATATGTGGAGTATTCGAAACAATTTGCAGGAAGGGCTTTTCAAAACTTAACAACTAATCGACAAATAGTAAATCATTACCTCTTACCATCAGCGTCACAAGTCCGCAAATCCTCCTGCAAAAGCACTCGGTATGTATGTGTAGAGTATAGCTGATAAATACCACGCATATTCCAATTGTGTTCGATGAGAAACAGTCTGCTACCAATCACTGGTCTTCTCGAATTTCTCCAAACCCGACCGCGGCACAATTATCGAGATAAAAACACGGCGACTAAACATAAACACGGCCACTAGAACCACTTAACACACTCGTGACATTTCACATGTCAAATTGAACGCCAATTGTCAAAGAGTTGGGGAATGGAAAAATTTCCCATCTTTATTTTGATAGTGTTCAATGCCATTATGCGGTTTTACACGACAGAGTCAGGCTGGGGAACTTGATGAATCGTCAAGGGCGTTTCCGGCTAGGGGTTCAAGTGAACTCAGAAGGCAGTGACCGTGTGGAAGCAGTGGAAAATTGCTGAAAGAGGTATCGGCAAAAATCCGTGCACTCCAATTCCCTGGTGAGAATTAGAATTTCAATTGTGTTAGCAGAAATAGTTATTCGTGTCTTCCTTTAGTGATTTGCGCTCCACGGCCGAGCCAAAATCAAACAGAAGAAAGAGTGTTGACAAAAATCCTCTTAATTAAATTCCTCGAGGAGGATTATCCCAAGGCGTATGGAATAAGTGAACCGTCGAAGAAAAAAACGTATCGGCGAAAATCTGTGTATTCCAATTTCCTGGTGAGGATTATCATTTTAATTTGATTAATAAAAATAGTAATACGTGCTTTGCTCCAGTTATTTTGCGCGCCATAGTTGAAAAATAAAATTATAACAAAAGAGCAAAGACGTAGTGACGAAGATCATCGTAATTAAATTTCCTGGTGAGGATTATAAGCTTAATTGTTTAAACAAAAGTAGTGATACGTGCTTCTTTTTTGTAATTGGCGCTTTTTAGTACTCTGCGCTGGTAGCGTAGGTGAAAGAGGAGGAGAGGCGGGCGTAACCATAACCCAAAAACCAGTGTACTGAGGGGTAATACGTCGCTGGACGCCCTCTTCTCTCTCTGACCCTGCCGTATTGCGTGGGCCCCATCCAACACGTATGAGCTCGATCCACCGCAATTCCTCGGTCACTAGCAATCGAACTCACCGGCCACTTTGTGTCTTCAAAGCGTGACAGCCAGCGCCGCTTCCAACCGAAAAGGACAACCAAAGCAAAAAACGGAAAGACAAAAAAAAAAAAAAATATTGCCGCGCTCTATATGTGTATGTTAATGTATAATCGTGAAAGTGCGTATTACACTGAGAGAAAATGTGTCAAAATTTCTACGCCACTTAGGCGATAACATGTTATTTTAAGTATATATATTTTGTTAGGTTAAGTTAAGTTACGTAGTTGTTTAAAGATACTACTATATTCTGAGCGTACCATTAAATTGTCAACGTCGTGGGGTCTCCAGTAGCGGCCGCCACCGGACTCCTCCCAGCGTCAATCGAGCAACCGTGAGTAAAAACAAAAGAGAAAAAATTTAAACTAAAATATAACAAAAACTCTAAATATATTGAATACATATGTACTATAAAATTCGCCAGTATTTATTCCCACAAGTAATGCCATCATAAATTTTTCCGTAAGATGTCGTGCCTGTGTCTGCCCGAATCGCCCCAATAGCACCTTTTGTCTTTTGTGACTTGACGGTGAGGTGATGACGTAAACATCTCCCCCAACTGCCGCGTTCATCGCCATGACTCCCTAAGGGGATAGGTTATAACAGGTATCTGCGTCGGAACGAGCCTTGTTAATGAATGACGTACTCCGTACTCATCGGCGGATGTCACCTCCGCATTGTGCCATACTCGACGAGACCACCGAGTATCGGTCTTCGGATCGTTCCCTACGTCACACGTTTTCTCCGATAGGGGAAAATTCCCAGTTTTTTGGCACCTGATTTCTTAGTAATGTAGTAGGGAAAAAGTCAGCGAAGATCCGACCCATTGCCGAAATTCCTCCCGAACTGAGCAGCCCACCAGCAGGTGCCACTGTCGGTCTGACGTGATCCCGGATTCCTCCCTTAACAAGGGGGTTGCTACACGAAATTATATGAACGCATTAGCGGAGAAGGCAGAGGAAGCGGCTTACCCCATTAAATGGCAAATCTTTCGTAACAGAACATCCTGTGAAAGATAAAGATGGGTCTCTGCTGGTAACCGAAGAACACCAACTGCACAGATATGGACCTTCGAATGCATCTTCATCAGTAGCAGAAGATATTCCGCAAATAGCCAGAGTTTTTACCAGCCCACCATCTAACCTGGAAGTAATTGCGGCTATTAAATCGATGGAAGCGGGTAAAGCCCCGGGAATAGATGGAATTCCGGTGGAACTTTTTAAAGCGGATGCCAATGCTACTGTGCATATTCTTCTCCCCCTTATCCAAGAGTGTTGGGAAACCGAAACTCTCCCTAAAGAGTGGAAGAAAGGCGTCATTATTAAGATACCGAATATGTTAGGTGTCGTCCGACGTTTGTAGTTGTCAACTAAATCAAAGAAGACGCAGCTTTCCCAAACTACAAATTTTATTTATGTTGTATATATATTTCGGGAGCGACTTACTCCCTTCTTCAGTACAAAAGCTTTTGTACTGAAGAAGGGGGTAAGTCGCTCCCGAAATATATATATGTATAACATAAATAAAATTTGTAGTTTGGGAAAGCTGCGTCTTCTTTAAGATACCGAAGAAAGGTGACCTGAAGGATTGCAATAATTGGCGTGGGATCTGTCTTCTCCCAGCACTTTCCAAACTGATGGCAAAAATAATTTTGAACGGGATCAAACAAAGAGTTGACCGCACATTAAACGATGAACAAGCCGGCTTTCGCGAGGGCTTCTCATGTAGCGACCACATCAACACCCTTCGAATCATTATTGAATAATCCGCAGAGTGGAGGTCCCCATTACATCTCATTTTCATCGATGTCGAGAAGGCGTTTGACAGCGTTGACCGAGAATATATCTGGAGGGCTTTACGTAGGAGAGACATACCAGATAAAATAATTTCCATCATCAAGGAGTCCTACCAGGGAGCCCAATGTCACGTCTTACACAAAGGTAAGCTATCAAATCTTTTCGAGGTGCAAAACGGAGTGAGACAAGACTGCATTTTGTCAGCTAGACTGTTTTTAATTGCCATTAATGATGTACTAAGCAGCGCGCTTCAAGAACACTAGAACAAAGGTATAAGATGGAAGTTGTTCAAATACCTTCAACACCTAGACTATGCTGACGATATTTGTCTTCTATCAAATAACTCGGATCAAGTAGCTCAAATGTTTGATGCTATGCATTGCGAAAGTCGTAATGCGTGGCTTAAAATCAACGCTGGCAAGACTTAGTACTTAAGCTTGGATCCAGGAAGGCAAAGCGGAAATTGTGTTTCGGGGCAGGCGGTCGAGAAAGTTGACAATTTTTGCTACCTCGGAAGCGTAGTTACAGCAGATGGTGGAGCGGATGCTGATGGACAGTCTCGTATCAACAAGGCTCGAGCAGCTTTTTTCAGGTTGACTCCTTTCTGGCAAAACAGCAACATTTCCAGACGCACCAAACTCTGGATCTTCGAAACCAACATAAAATCAGTGGTTTTATATGGCTGTTCAACTTGGAAGGTGACCAATGAGATAACAAGTAGATTGCAAACATTTGTAAACCAGTGTCTACGGCGCATCTTGCACATACGGTGGCCGGAGGTTATTTCTAACGGCGACCTCCTTACTATTACTGGTCAGGACAGGATAGACACTTCCATTAAAAGGCGAAAGTGGCAATGGATAGGTCACACTCTCCGTAAGGAGCCGAACAATATTATAATATTAACTTGTGTAATACTAATAAAAAATCACCGACTAGGCGAACTTTTGAGTAGCTTGAAATTGATGAAACTCATTTATGAACAACAGCGACAACACTGAGTATTTACGTGGCGGTAATTTTTTCTAAAATTTTTGATATTATCTCCACCCATTTTAGATCCTGAAAATCGCGCTACTTAAATTATGCTAAAGTTTGCGTTCCCATATTGGTCCTGTAGCAGAAATAAAAAAGGAAAAACACCAAAAAATTTCATATCGCTATATAACTTTATTCTTTTCCTTGTTAAATTCAAAACATATCAAGATCACCTTTCATCTTATTTTAAGTTTTAATCAACACAATTCGATTTCCACTCATTTTCCAATGTTGTTACACTTTTGTTATTTTGCAAAACATAAAGTTATCCTTGAGATATTTTTTTCCATACAGTAGTAATAATAATAATGAGATTAGCGTTATAAAGAAAAAACAATGTATTTCTTTTTAATAAGAATATTGTGATGATGTATTAAATAATATAATGAATGTTAATCGCTCCTTTTGGTATTGCTTCGCTTTTATTTCCTGCATTTTATTGTTCAACTGCTACTAATCTTGATTACATACGTATCAAATGGAATAGATAAATTGTTATTTGTAATTATGGTATTGTAGACCAGTATGAATGATGTAGTGTTTGGTTAATGAATGTAAGTTAGGTAAAAATTAATTGTTCACTGCTAATTAATGTTAGTATGAATTGAATGGTTTTGGCAATATAAATTTATTGTTATGTTAAATACAATAATGCCCTGTTAAAGTTGAGTGTGTATTCAGTTATAGTATCTATTATTTGATTGTTGAAATATGTATAAGTATTTACGTAGGTATTTGTTATTTTGTATATTATTAAAATGTTTAATGTTTGTGTCTACTCGAATTTAGTCCTTATAATATTGCCATTTATCTCCTACTGACATAATTTAGCATGAAATGCGTAGCAAGTAGAAGAATTTGAAATTAAACGAAAAAAAAACTATGTTTCTAAGTTGAATATTTAAGTATGTATTGTTCTTTGCTACGAAATGCTTCTTTCGTTTATGTTTCCTAATTACTTTATTTTTGATTTATTAATTTTAATCGCCATATTTATGTGAACTTGTTCAGCTTGTATTTTATTTAAAAAATATATCATGATAATAAATATTTGATTATTCGATGGTACTACAATAATAAAAAAGATGTTTCTAGATAAATTTTAAACAAGTTGTCGAAAATGCTGTTATCAAAGATGGAAGCAATGCTTCAATTACTCTTTTCTCGGAGAGTTCAAAAAGTGACCGTCAATAGATCGTCCACAGTTCGGCATTTGGGTCGAATCTAAAGATTGTCGGAAATTAGTTGATCCTTTTAGGAAAACTATCATAAGGATCGCCTCTGTTTTTAGACATTTTAATAAACATTCATTTTGTCGACATGTTTATAAAAACGCGATATTTATTCTACATGAAAAGGCGTTGCGTGAATCTACTATTGAATGTTCTCACACCAGTCCATTGCGCATGATTCGGCTCAATATTTTCCAATATGATTGAAGCCAGCAAACTTTTGTCGGTGACCCTTATCTCGTCTTTTATTTTAACATAACACTGAGACATTAATTCAACGTTCTCATGAAAGTGCTTTTCGATGTATTTGTAAAATTTGTTAATTTGTGTCTTAGAAAGGGAAAATTTAAAGGAAGAAACCATGAAATTCCTGTTGTCAGTTGGTTGTGATTTGAAACATTGGGCTTAGCTCCTTCATATGGATTTAGGAAGTTAGATTTGTTTATGACATACGCTACTGTTTCTTTTTAAGTTGTAATATTTCAATTAATCAATTTTGATTTTTAAATATATTCTAATCAATTTAAATTTATTTGAAGTTTCATTTTTAATTAATTTGGTATTTAAATTCTATTTTATTTCATTTAATTGAATTATCCTAAATGCAATATTGATTAAATTCATAACAAAAGTGTATCATGCATGCATCTCTAGTAGAATATTCATTATCATTATTATTTCTGAATTTCTAACTTTAAACTGAGTCTGATTAAAAGGTATATATTTATTTTAATATTTAGTTCGAATTCTTATAGTCTATAAAATCGTAAAAATTACCAATATACTAAATGTCTTCTATTATATTTGATGTGAAATTAAAGTTCTTTTGCAGAATCCGATGAATTCATTTCAATGCTAGTTTAAATTGAACTTCCATTATTCGTATTAAGGGAACAATTTCGCTACTGCACATTTGAAATTATATTCGTCTAATTAGTTTTCAAATTAATTTTGCTGTGCAGTGTTTTATTTCTTTTTTGTAATACATTACTGCTACTGAATATTAACTAGATGTTAGACACTATCATTTAGTTTAGTTTCCAGCTATTAATGATATAACTTTTGGTACTTTTAAAGCCCACTTTAGCACATTTTACTCACTTAAACTATGGTTTTATTCTAAAATGATGTTCATGTGACATGGTTGTTTGCAGATTTATCCGAGATCCGTATATTCCCCAATCTCTATTAGTTTATGTTTTACTCGGCTAAATTTCATAAATACCTACGCATGTGGTCTCTAAGATTTTCATAATTTTGAAATATATCAACTGCTAATTTTCTTCTCTACGTTTTCATAAAAAACATGTGGTCAATGTTTGATTAACGCAACTAATTAAAATGAAATTTATAACTCAACATATTTCATTTATTAAAAAAAAATATATTAAATACATTTTTAATAACAATTTTATCATTTTTTTTTAACTACATTTATGTATACTTTTTCATTTCAGTAACTAGTGCCGCATTTTGATTTTATTACATTTCTAGATTACTATTCTTTTGTTACATTTTGCGGTTTCTACGTTTGTAGCGTAAAGTAAAAGTTTACCCTAGGGGTAAGTTTATTACGAATTTGGGAAAAAAAGGTGGAAGAAATGAAAATCTAAATAGTTGATTCATTTCACAGGGGAATTTTCAGCTCTTATTTTATGAGATTTGGAAGATCTAAGAACCTTTTCTAAAGCAGTGTGTTATTTGCCAATATTCATCATCTAGTGATATTGAATTTAAGAGAAAATTTAGATGTGATAGTATTAAGTAGCAGTAAGTTATAGATGTTACTTGACTTCTAATTTGTTTCATCTAAACCATTGTGAAATTGCTATTGGATTACATTTTTTCTGACTTAGCATTTATTGATCAATTTATATCTAAACAGAAACCCTTTCATGTTTCCGTACTTGCTGAAGACGACAAATAAAACAAGAGTTTTTGTTCTATCAATGAAGAAGAGCCAATTTAATGGAGTATTTATTAAACAACGCATATGCAGTAATACAGACGATCCATTGTACGTAGAAAGTCCCGCCATCACCATGCATAATAACCCTCAGCTAACAATTCGCAACTATTGAATTAATTTTTTTAATAAATCGTAATCGTAATTTGGAAAGGAAGATACATTTTATGATTGTTTTCCACTTCACTACGATACGGTTGAGTTCTGTTGAGTTTATGTGAGAATAATTTTAAATGTGAAAATCCATATAAATAATACAACTAACGTTAATTTAATTAATAAAAATTGGTCGATAGATAAGTATCTGTAGTCATAGTAATAGTAGTGGTATTTATTATTTTATAATATTATTCTGGCCTCTGCTGGTATTACATGAGCACACATTTTCCTTTCTCCGCCCAAGGATTGCTTTTCTTATCGGGTGCATGTATAAGTGGATCATTTTTTTCATTTTCTACTACATAGTCTCGCATCCTGAAATGACAAAAAGAGAATAATATAAGATTTCAACCTGAACATTTACATTAAGTAATTTTTCAATTAAAGCTAAGCTGACACAATAAATTATCACCACAATAGATTGTAGCGGAGGGGCATGGCTAATAACTTATTGGGGTGTAAACATTACGACAGTTTCAACCGTTCACATTTTAACAATAATCCAATGTCAATTTTTAATCAAATGACATTTGTAAGAACGTAAATATGGCAAAATAAAAGCAATATTTACTTTTATTTTATTTTACCTTAAAGGAGCCTCCATAGCTCTGGCAGTGTACATATATAAATGATCAGGGTCACCACAGGTCGATTAAGCCATGTCCGTCCATGTCCATGTCCATGTCTGTCCGTTTGCACGATAACTTTTGATATAATTAAGCTAGCGACTTCAAATGCAAATGGTCAAATGTCTGTAGTAGGTTCTAGTTGGTTGGAAAATGGGCAAGATCCTACCAAAGGAGCCTCTACCAAATTATATTTCAAATAGGCGATAACTCTCGATAGAATTAAGCTAGAAAACTGGAACTTTGTTGAAATATTTGTAGTAGACTCTAATTGGTTGGTATTAATAATGGGCTTGATCCGACTAATGAAACGCCTATCTCCACATAAGTAGAATAATTAATGTATGTAATAGAACCGCAGCATGAAGAACGGAAGCTAGACATCTGGTTGATGACTTGGTCAGAACCGGGAGGAAGTAGGGGGGATCATCTGAAAAAGAAGAAAAATAAAGCTTCCTAGCTATAGATTCATCCGTATGTCAGATGCCGGACCCGGACAATGGTAAAGTAACGCAGATCGCTTTAGTACTTCATCTTCTCATCCACGAGCGGACCTAGAGAAAGGGCATTCCTTAAATATTCCAGTTAACAGCGCATTTTAGGTTACGAGGCGATAATTCTTTTTTTTTTTGTTTTCTGAATAGAAGTAACAATATTAAAACACCAACAAACATACCTTTAGAATGTTACAACTAATTTTTTTTCTAAATTTTCTTACAATAATATGTAATAAATAATAATATATAAAAAAAGACAAAAAAAAAAACAAGTATGGGTTGAAAATTTAACTATTAAATTGTTTTTTTTTTCTTTAAATTGAGTTAATATAAAAAGACAAGAAAAAAACGATGTTCAGAATTTAATTACTATTATGTTGTTTTTTTTTCTCTTTATTATAGACAAACAGACAATTATGGAACAACTACTGATCCGGTGGCGGCCGCTACAGGATGAGCACAACATAAAAATGCATTTACGATAGCGAATTCAACAGGCACGGCAAAAATTTAGTCTAATGGTAAGTATCTGACTAAACATCTAATTTTTCTGCATCTTTTGCACAGGAACAAATGAACGAAAAAAATTGCCCCGACAGGCTAAAAGTTCTCCATAAAACAAAATTTAACTGCACCAAATTATAAAAAAAGGAACATCACATGTATTGTGGAGCGGTGTTCCTCACCAGCCGACCTGGAATTTCAAAAATGTCGGCTGATCGCACATTATATTGTTGATACCGGGGAGGGTGGACCCGCCATCAACCCTAGTGAATAGTGCGACCCGGCGTTGAAGTTAGATTTTTATTTGAAGATATTCTTTTTCCTTATTTTTTTTCTCCTTTTTTCCGCCTTCTTTGGATTTTCGCAAATTCTGCACCACCACCACTGTTCACTGAGGAAGAACGTGGTTTCCCTCCGGACCCAAATGCGGAAATGTCTCTCATAAAGAGGCATACAAAAAAAAAACCAATACATTTTTGTATGCCTTATCATGTGAAATCGATAAATCGTTTTTATAACAGCTATGCAGAATAGAGCAGATTAAAACCACACGATTACACTAGCAATTTGATCTGAGCTGATCTGGGTGGAAAAGGTTAGTGCAAGAATTCTACTCGGTTAAGTAGACTGCTTTTTGAAATGCAGGCGGCGCAGGTGTCGATGTTTTCGGGCAGTTTACAGTTTGGGAAGCACATAAAATTAATTTCCTGTCAATAAAATGTTCGTTTTGTGTAATTATATGGAATAGTAAACATACAACATAATTTTGCTGCCTAAAAGAAATTTGTCTGATTGTATCTCTAGTAAGGATTTAAGTTTCCTCTTGAAGTTTGAGGTGACATTTGAATGCTAAACTAAACCAAAGCACACTTCCAGCAAAGACATGCCCCGTTTTCGTCTTCGGTACTCTAATCTGTTCTATATCGTTTTTTGGCGCTTGTCCTACTCTGCTCTGTACAAACAATCTCAAATTAAAGCACATCAATTTATCTACAAAGTAATCTAATGACTTATCTTGATAGATAAATACTTTGTTCGATATACCATACCGAAGTAAAGGTTCTTAATCTTCAATTTTGCCTTAACAAGTTTTTTTTTAAGATGAATAGTTCTCAATCTCAATTGCCCCAACCCCTTGTGGGACATAGCGCGTCAACTGCTCCATGTCGCCCAGTTGACGTTTCGTCGGCATAAATTCATTTCGGAGATTTCTGCACATCCATGGCCACGAACGTCGTTGTGGACGGGACTCGAGCCCGAAACGCTGGTAGTCAAACATGAGACTGATGCCTCAACACACTGCGCTACCGGTCGCCCCAAGATTAATACGTATAGTTGCAAAGATAAAAAAAACCTTTAAACCCCTATTACCTCCCGCGCTACAATCGTCATGGACATGGCAATATGGGATTTAAAGAAAATTGTATAAATGGTTATTTATACATATTTTACCACCTGTTCGGAATATAATACTGAATTTATACTCATTTTGTGGCAAATTTTATTATCTATCACTTTTTCTTTCGCAAATTTTTTGTACAATAAATGATAAAAAATATAAAATGAAAAAAGGTTGAAAAAACGCAGAGGATTTTTTTTTAATCACCGACTTTAAAAAGCATATCTATATATTAATAGGCTAACAATTTTTGTATGGGAATTTTGTGACGGGGGCTCCTCCCAAACTACTGAACCTATTTTATGATTTATATACCATTAGAAAGGTATTTTTTCGAAGGTGTGCAAATTTTATATTTTATTAAAATTTGCGAAATACTTTAACTATAATCCGCGAAAAACATTGCGAGCTTAGAATCCCAGCTTGGCCAGAAGCGGTTCGTGGCTTTGCGGGGATTCGGTAAAACATTGCGAGCTTAGAGTCCAAGCTGTACCAAGCTTGGGCAGATGTATTCGCTACAGCGTTGGGTCAGCAGTTCGTGACCAAGCTTGGGCAGATGTATTCGCTACAGTGTTGGGTCAACAGTTCGTGGCCAAGCTTGGGCAGATGTATTCGCTACAGCGTTGGGTCAGCAGTTCGTGACCAAGCTTGGGCAGATGTATATGCTACAGCGTTGGGTCAGCAGTTCGTGACCAAGCTTGGGCAGATGTATATGCTACAGCGTTGGGTCAGCAGTTCGTGACCAAGCTTGAGCAGATGTATTCGCTACAGCGTTGGATCAGCGGGGATTCGATTCATGTATGTACCTATATATAATGTCGTGGCTTTGCGGGGATTCGATTCATGTATAACCAAGCTTGGGTAGATGTATCCGCTAAGGCTCAACATAAGATTGTGGGTGGAACAGCGTAAACTGTAAAAGATACAAAATAACGATGTATTGTACAACAATTTTATAGGGAATTTAGTGCTCTCTGCCATATATTTATACTCTAGACTTTTTTTGTCTACGGTGAACGACTTCCGAGGTATTTGCGAAAAACCGAAAAATGGCACCTTCTTTGTCTCCCCCTCTCTTTTCCACACCTCGTAGGTCCGGGGACCTTTAGTATGTTTACCTTCTAACTAGTCCAAACAAAACCCTATAGTTTATTAGTTAATTACTGTAGTACCGAAATTTCTATCTATTATAGCGTGGGGTATACTTGCACTCCCACAGCGCTCCGAGTTTGTCAGTATACCCACGGGGCGGATAGGCGGTGCATGCTAGCAACTGTGCCACGAGAAAAATATGCTATTGAAAAGTCACCAAGGCATAGCTATGCAAGAGATGTTGACTTGTTCATGCCCCTGGAGGAGTTAATGCAATTAAGATATGCCCGAAATGCGGCAATTAGGATATTTTTTATCGAACATTTTTTCAAACAGAAACAGTCATACATACATGTTGAAGTCTGCCTTTAAGAGGTCACAGCAAAATATTGTAGAAACAGAATTCAGTACACATATACCAAAAATAAATCAATACAAGAACAGTTATTTAAACATTTAACACAATCAATTCGAACGACATAATAACGGATAGTCATTAATGTGTAAAAATACCCTATCCGGGGGTAGCCCGGCAACCTGACAACACACATGCATATAAACAAGTACAGCATATCCAGTCAATGTACATACGAGTACATATACATTTTCATTGAATATCGAAATCTTTTATTTTATCGGCCGATGTTTTATCAATAAATACAATTGGTCCTATATAAATACGTATAGAGCAGAATGCGTATAAATAATTGAAAGTGCCTCAAGGCCCCGATGAAAAACACCTTTATCAAAGGAATTTCAAATTCAAATTCACTTTAAGTCATAAGTAATATAACATTCCGAAAAAAAAAATTCCGATTTGAAGTAAAAAGGGTCGATGTTAAACCATTTATTTATCGAATTCAATAATCATATTTTGCCTGTGCAACACTTGAGTACAGATTGTATTATAGGTGGATGAAATTTTGAGAATTATTGCGTCAGATAAGATTTGACCAAAATACTGGGAATAGCGATGGGCACTATCGATAGTTTATAAGGTAGTTATTCGATAGTCTTAAACTACAATCTATATATTAATAGGCTAACAATTTGTAATATTTGCTGCCGCCAGGTGTGATGTATGCAAGGTAGGTACGTACATACTATCTAAAGCGATCCTTACACCGGCGCGACAAAAATCGCCCGGCGGATTCGCGACGTAAATTTTCGCCGCGACAAAAATCTGACCACAGCATTGTACGAAGGTACTCACATCGACGCGAAATTTCGCCACTTTGTGCAGCGATTTTGTCACGACGACAAAAAATCGCTGAGTGTGATTTCATTCTCTCTCGTCGATACTGGCGGGTGTTCTTGTTTACTTCTCAAGTAGTCTTTTATTCGATATGGCTGCCGATATCGAAAAACTGATCCGAGATCGTGAAACGTTATCCAATTTTATACGATTATAAAAACATACGAAAAAAAGACAAAATCTGGAAAGATATTGCCGACGAGCTTGGAACAAAATGTGGTAAGTACAAATTCTTATTTTTTATTTCAAATTCCCTCTTCTTCCGAAAAGCAAAAAATAACGGGTGCATTGAACATAATAGCAATGTTTTGCAATACAGTGCGTCAAGAAAAAACCAACCACGGGCCTTACCAGTCGATTCCTCATGCAATTATAAGCAAATACAATATATAAAGACATTTTTGTATACCCTAGATTTTGTAAGGGCCTTGTATATTCTTACAAGGTCTAGGGTGTACAAAAATGTCTTAATAAGTATGCTTATAATTGCAGGGTATTATAAAAAATACAAATACAGTACGAAAGTGTATGCTTTTGCCCCAACATAAATATGCACGCATATCCGCTTCCGCAAGTATAGTAATAACAAGGAAATCATCAAGGTCACCTGAGTCGATTTAGCCATATCTGTTTGTCCATTCTCATATAGCACAAGAGACTTCTCTTGGTCGCGGTGCTTGTGAGCCTCTCGGGACTCACTGCCCTCTTCCCCAAATCTAATATAATTCTCACCATAACTTTGGATAGAATCACGCAAGTTAGCTGAAATTTTGGTTAAATGTTTTCAGAAGGATGGATCTAAATTGTTGGAATTGAAATGAACATGATGATGAGGGTTAGTTAGTTAATTTTGAGAATGGGTGAGGTTCGAACGCTTATACCCCCCCCCCCCCCTGTTCAAATAAATATATGTAACTGGAGAATTATATATATTTTTTTAAATATGGACAAATGAAAAATACCAAAATGCACAACAAACAATTTTTTATTAAGGATTAAAAAGTGAAAAGCAGTTTATGATGATTTAAGAAACAGAATAATTCACATTTTGCACATTTTGTTTAATAAATTTTATTTCCCTTAGAGTAATAACCTGTCGTTCTTCAAGGGTTACCGCTTCACGATAGTTTGTATCTTGCTTTGTGATATAATCTTTTATTAGATCCAAAGTCAAAGCATTGAATGGACATCCTAAAGTATATATAGAACCGCTTTTCATCGCGTCGAAGCTGGGGCATTAAGGTGTGGTATTCTATATGAAGCCTTTGATCTAAATTTATACCATGCACCCATAATCTTTTTTCTCTAAGAAAGCAGAATTTCACCTGACTACTAAATTATTAAATAAATTAAATTTACATTTGCCGTTTTGTATCCTCAGCCAATGCTAAAAGCAAAATAGCTTCTTCCTCTTCGGAATCCATGGTGATGTTTTCTATTGCGAGTTTTCAGTGGCGGTGTGGCGTCAATATTCGCTGCAGACGAAGTTGCACAACAAAATACACAACGAATAATGAATGCGATTTTTTCGAACGAATTTCCGTCGCGAATCCGTCGCGAATACGCCGCGAATTTTGTCGGCCACTTTGTGCAGCGATTTTGTCGCGACAACAAAAAATCGCTGAGTGTGATTTGATTTTCGTCGATACCTTCTTGTTTACTTCACAAGTAGTTGTTTATTCGATATGGCTAGCGATATCGAAAAACTGATTGAGATCATGAGAAAAAAAAATATAAAAAAAAACATACGAAAAAAGATAAAATCTGGAAAGATGATATGCCGACGAGCTTGGAGCAAAATGTACAATAGTAAGTACCAATTATTATTTTTTATTTCAAGCTTCCGCTTTTTCCGAGCAAAGCAGTAAGCAACGGGTGCATTGAAACTTATGCCATGCACCCATAGACTTCTTTCCCTAAGAAGGCAGAATTTTTCCTGACGGCGTTATCCATTGTTAAAGGAATTCAATTTACCTTTGCCTTTCTTCATCCTTAGCCACTGCTACAAGCAAAACAGTTTCTTCCTCTTAGGAGTTCATGCTAATGTTTCCGATTGTGAATTTTGCCGTGACGGTGTGGCGTCAAAATCCGCTGCAGACTCAGTTACACAACAAAATACCTATACACAACGAATACTGAATGCGATTTTTTCCGCGGCGATTTTTTGTCGCCTCGGTGTGAACATCTAAAAATCGCCACGAATTGCCGTCGCGAATTTTGTCGCTGCGATTTTTGTCGCGCCGGTGTGAGGATCACTTTATAGTGTAATGGCAATGTTATTTGCCGGCACTGCAATACCGCCAGCAAATGATGTGTTTAAAGTTCTACAGTATTTGCCGGGCGATTTCACGAAATGACGAGTTTCGCTAGCCTAAGATCCAACTGCAAAAATCTGCACTGTTTTTTTGGTGAGATGTATCTCAAATGTAAGATAATTAAGAACGTAATAAAGTAAAATTGGGCTGCCTACCGAAATCCTGCCGCAATTAATTACAGTATTTTTAACTAAATTTTTATACCAATTGACTTAATTTAACTTTTTAGTTTTCTGATTAATATGTTTTTTAAATAAATGAAACATAATTTGAAAGAGAATTCTGTAAAGAATAATAAAAAAATTGGCTGTTATTGCCGCAACCCTGGTTTAACAAAGTTTCTGTTGAGTTTATGTAGTTTGAAAAAATTATACCAAATTCAAATTTGAATGAAAGTAAAATAATTTTGTATCCAGTAATCTGTGCTTGCCTGAAAAAATTTCCGCAGTAGGGGTTGCTAGCATTCCAATAATTTTATGACATTACAATTTTTCTAATTGTGTTGCTATTAGATGAAAACTTTTTCATTTTATATTCCCTTATTAATGTGAATAGCAAAATACACCTCAAATAAAAATACTTTTATTTTCCATTCTGAGCAAGGAAACTTAAATATCATAAAATTATTTGAATGCTGGCAATTCCTATTTGCGGATACCAAATAATTATACCTTAGTCCAAATTTTATTTTGGTATAATTTTTTCAAAGTGCATAAGGTCAACAGAACCAAGCTGGCAATCAACTTTTATATTATTCTTTACATAATTCTCTTTCAAATTATGTTTCACTTAGCTAAAAAAATATTAATCAAATAATTAAAAAAGTTAAATTAAATCAATTGGTATAAAAACTTAGTTACAATTACAGTAATTAATTGTCGTGCTCGGTGGCCGTGATCGTTCGGTCACCGCTCTACGATACTAATCTAGAGCTCGGAGATCAAATCTCGGCGCGATCAAAAACTGCCTTTGAGTACTAAAATAGAACCATGATTCAAGAATAGAAGGATGCAATGCGCAGGTCCGTTATTCAGCCACCAACGAAAGAGAAAGCTTGTGACGTCACAGTTTCTATTTTTCATATGCGCGCGTGCATTTTGTTGATTTTCGAAAGAAAAATTGCTTTCAAATCTACAGTTTTCTCTCGATTTTCATGAAACTTTGAATGATGGACCACCAGAACAAGGGGAAGGTTGCTGTTTTTACGGCATCCCCTTTTCTAGCCCCCCTTAAAGGAAATTTACATTTTTATTCACGATTTTATTCCAATCTTGGCGAAGTTTTGTACATTGGATCTCCAAGACTCGGGAACGGTTAATGTTCTCTCCCACCCTCTCCCTCTTCCCACCCCTGAAAGGAAATCTGCGACTTTATCAGTTTTATTCCGATCGTGATTAAATTTTGTATATGAGACCTTCAGGGCAAGGGGAAGATGAGTGTCTTCAACCGATTTCGGAAAACCACCCTCATCCCTCTTCTCATCGATAAAAGGAAAGCTGCAAATGTATCAATAGTTTTATTTAGATTTTAATGAAATATTGCATACTGGAACTCCAAAGGGGAAGGTGACTGTCTACATAGGGGTTTCGGGAAACCACTACCAGCCTCCTTCTCACCCCTTAAATTAAATCTGCAAATGTACGAGTATCTACATTTTTATTCCGATTTTGATAATTGGAGTGGTTTCCCGAAATTCTGCGTAGACAGCAACTTTTCCCTAGCCTTGAAGGTCTAGTATACAAAGTTTCATCACGATCGGAATAAAACTGTAGACAAAATCGCCGATTTATTTTAAGTAATGGAATGCATTCGCAGATTTAGTCCTGCTCTCCAGGATCCGGGCATAGCACAATAAACATAATGTCGCAGTGGTTGTGGCTTTTATGGGTCACGATTCATATATTATCTATCTAGTGATGGAAAGGGGGACGACGGTGGCTTTTTGAAATCTTATGTGAACATCAACCTTCGCCTAGTCCAACATACAAAATTTTCTTAAGATAGGAATAAAACCACATAAAAATGTAAATTTATTTTAAGAAGTGCTGGAAACGAAGATGGGGTGGATTTCCAAAATGCCGTATAAACAGTAACCTTTCTCTTGTTCTAGAGGACAAATACTTCAAATTTCATGAAAATCGGATTAAAATTGCAGATTTGTGAGCGAATTCTTTTTCAAACAGTAAGTAAATTCATAAAATGCATTGAAAGCTTTAGAAAGTTTGAAATTGTGACGTTATGAGCAGAGAGAGCGAAAAAGTGGCACACTTCTTTGCGTAACCTTCTATTCTTGAATCATGTAATAGAACTCTCACAAGTGTTCCGGGCTTGTCAGAATAAAGACGGAGCGGATAGGAGGTGCATTCTAGCAACTGCATTCCGAAAAGTAGAAATGCTATTGAAACGTCAACAAGGCATAGAAATGCTAGAGATGTTGACGCGCCCATGCCCCTGGAGGAGTCAAGGTAATTAGAGAATTTTACTTTATTACGTTCTTAATAATCTTTCATTTGAGATACATAGTATCAAAAAACAAGTAGGTGCAGATTTTTGCAGCGACCGGTAGCGCAGTGTGTTGAGGCATCAGTCTCATGTTTGACTACCGGCGTTTCGGGTTCGAATCTGGTCCACGACAACGTTCGTCGCCATGGATGTGCAGGAGGTGCATGCTGGCAACTGCATTCTCTGAAACCAATTTATGCCAATGAAACATCAACTGGGCCACATGGAACAGTTGACGCGCTATGCCCCACAAGGGGTTAGGGCAATTAAGTAGTAGTAGTAGTAGTAGATTTTTGCAGTGGGATCTTGTACTACTACGACATACGAGTATATACAAATATCGGTACAAATTCATGTATTTTCATGATTGTTTACGTCAAATTCATAGTTTTTCAAGTCAAATTCATATATTTTTGGAACACGACGATTTCTAGTGCTTCGAAGAAAAACAAAAACCCTTATGAAATGGGTTAAATGTATGTGTGTCCGTCCGTCTGTGCAGAGAATATTTTGTGAACGATATACGTCTTAAATATTTATGTATAGTTCACGAATATCTAATTTCACAAAGATTTTAAATTTGGCTGATATTCAAACCACGCTCCTTTCCAATTCAATCGCGTCTTACTCTCAACCTTATTAATCTAAAATATTCTGTTTGAAATAATTTTCGTGCCTAAGGTACATATTTATTTCGTAATATTATGTATTATGAAACAATGTCTACTTTTCGAACGAACATTAATTTTATTCTTCGTCAGATGTCCTTGTGGTAAGACGTTATCCTGTTAGGCAAAGCCTCTATATACATTTAAACCACAAGCTGGAATTCGTTTAGGGCGAATTGGATTAGGACGTAAAATGCAGAATCAAGTAACCCTCCCGACAGTTTAACTTTTCGTATTTTGGATTTGCCGTGATGCGGGGGACATTTTGTCTTTAATGGGATTTATGTACCAGTACGTATATTTCCTTGTTAGAGATTTTGCGTATGTTTATTTCAGGATGTGCTCTATTGATATGAAAATAAATTGGCTTTTTGTATATATACGAGTATATTATAAAATCCAAAAAATTATTACATACGCATAATTGAAATGAACATTAAAAACGACACTGGAATAGTCTCCTTAAGAAAGTAAAGACGAACAAACGTTTGATAATATTTTAATTAATTTACTTTTTATCAAGGGTGAATACACCAGTCAGTAAAAGTACCAGTTGGATGATCGCCAGGGGTAAAGTTTACTATCTAATTACACGCTCTAATCTGTTACGAGCATTTTGATGATAAACTGTTGTCTACAGGATGAAATCGGACCCTTTAGTTGCACGGGAAACTGTATTGTAGCTCCGATAAGTGAAAATACATGGTAGAGACACAGGTGAGTCCCATATCAGATGTTTGTAGCAAATTTCCAGCTTAACTATGAGATGCCTATCCCTGGCTCAATGTCGCCCTAGCATACGGGGTATTAGTGAGTTATGGAGGTGTACTACTTTTCGCGCTCGAGTAACTCAGTTCAACAGCTCGGTTGAATAGAGAAGAATTACGGATTTATTGTCATTGTGGGGATGTCGACAGAACGCGGATGTTGGTAATTGTATACGGTATATCAAATAAGTATATAAATGATGTTCATAATAACAGTATTAATGACTTTTTAGTTCGGTGCACTGTGGCTTTCACTAGCTCATGGCAATTAAATTCGTAGTTGGGGGCCTTAGAATGAAAGAAAAGCTGTTTTTATAGAGAGGGCATGATTCAATATTTTTGGTGGCCGTTTATCCACAAACAGATGCGTACAACGGTACCTGACGACGCCCAACGAATGAGTAATGTTTGTTTTCGACTTCCTGCACAGATTTTGTTCTCGGCTATCAAGTGTAATTCATCGGCTGACATGAGTACCTACCTCAACGAGAGTTTCAAAACCAGCAGAAAGAAAGAACCGTCCAATCATTTACTCAGAGCAATTAATTGGTGCAAAACTACAGAGGCATTTCACTAGTCTGTACATCCTACAAAATAATTTCGAAAATTTAAAAAAATAGAATAAAGCCCTATGCTGACCGGATTATTGACGAATATTAAGGCGGCTTTAGACCTGGCCAATCAACAACTGATTACTTTCTTACGGTCAAACAAAGGGAACATAATGACACCCTTTTTCCATTCTTTAGGGAGAGTTTTGATTTCCCAACACTCTTGAATAAGGGGGAGAAGAATATCCACAGTAGCGTTGATATCCGCCTTAAAGAGTTCCACCGGAATTCCATCTATCCCCGGGGCTTTTCCCGCATCCATCGATTTGATAGCCACCGTTACTTCGAGTTTAGATGGTGGGCTGGCTATTTGCGGAATATTTTCTGCTTCTAGTGGAGATGAGTTCAAATGTTCAAAGGCGTTGTTGAGGTCCTCAATGAAGTGCGCTCTCTACCGTCGCAGTTGGTCTTCCCGCCGAACTTATACCATATGAAAAACTCCCTTTGAGCCCATGATAAAATTCATCAGTCGATGAATAAGCAACTTGCAGATTGAGTTTCTTTGCGAGGCAACTTCTCTTCACTGGCTCTTCGAGGGGCTTAGATCCAAACTGGTTAGTTCATCGCCTCCCGGGTAAACATAAACCGAAGTTTATCGTTAGATTAGGGTTACGATTATACCAATTGGTCTTTGGGTTAGCACTCGTATCTCTAAAGCCCTGGCTCCCAGGATCGTGACTGTTCAGCGGTTGCCTGTCGATTGAGCTACGTGCTATGAGGATTATACATCGATTTGATAAAAACTGAAGAAGTAAAGACGGTCCGAATGTGATACCAACCAACATTATACAAAATGGTCTGGAAAATAAAATCCTCTGCCACACCTTGAACCACATACATTCAAATCAAATATGTTGACTGAGTTGTCACGGGGACTAGTTTCGACCAGCTCATACAACACAATGCATTGGAATACAACAATATTCTGGAATGTATAGAAAATCTCTTAACATTTACGGTTCAAGTAGGTAGCATATATTTGTTTATTATGTGAACGTTATTGAATTGGATCCTTGCGCCATAATGCCAAATGATAATTTTATAGGGCTATATCAACCGTAAGCTCCAATTGCATCCCACAACCGACAATTGCGTTAATTAATCCAACAAATACACATCAATTGATTTGTCAGATATTATCTGCCTCATCCTCTCTTTGCAATCAATTCGAATATTATATTAATTTAATGACACTTAATGTGTGTATAGGTTTTATCCTAACCGTGTATTTGCAACCAATTATTGCAAATGGAATATAGCTTTCCATTGGCGTTACTATTCATTTATAATAAATTACTATTCATTTATACTCAGTTCAATTAGTCGCTTTAAAATATTGGGAGGCCCATTTTATTCAAAATATACATTATACATACATACATACATACATATACATAAATGTATGTGAGAGCTGCATGCTAGCAACTGCATTCTTCGAAACTAGTTTTTGCCAACGAAACGTCAATTGGCCACATGGAACGGTTTACCTGCTATACCCCACTGGGAGTTAGAGCAAATGAGTAAAGTACAGGTATCCCTCATACAACACGGTATCCTACTACACTGTTTCGCTCTTACACAAAAAGAAAATTACGGATAACCTCCTATAACACGGCCTCCAGAAACACGGTTTCATTCTATCACCGTAAATTGCGGAAACCCCCGCATAACACTGGTTTAAAATTCTCTTTAAATGCGAAATTTGGGGAGTACCAACGCCATCTATATAGACAGGCCTGCGCTCAGCTGGTTTTGACGCAATTATTTCCTTTGGTGACGCCATCGTATCCACAATCCAGTGGTCGGCGACTGCTGGCGGCGAGTCCCCGGTATTTGTGTGTTCCGTGATTAGTTTTCGTTTTCCGCGTTGAGTGTTTCTTTGTTAGTTGAATTTCATCTAGTGATCCGAGAAAACAAACACGTGCGCGATGAAAGTGTGTCGTGCGATCAAAAGATGTATTTTGTCAAGTGTGAACTGTTCCACGATGCTCTGCGACTGATCCCCGGGGCTGCGGCTTCGACCAAATTGGTGCAAGTGTCCAGAAAGTGTATTTTTAGAGGACTAAAATGCCGTCTGGCGCAATTCCAGTTGTAAACATATGTCGTGTCGGGAACATCGTCGTGTGCAGTCACTGCCTTGGCATGGCCTTGGCGAAGGAAATAATGACGTAACGATCAGCTGAGCGCAGGCCTGTCTATCTAGATGGCGTTGGGAGTACCCGCATTATCTAACATCTGGATCTTCATCAATCATCAATCAATCAATCAGATATATAAACGGAGGATAATAATTGAAGTGTTTGCGATACATAGTTAGATATTGTGAGGAAACATTCTTGAAAAACCTTTGGGTATATGGAAGTGATTACCTCTTTAGTTTACAGAAATGATTTTCTGAAAATTACATTTCAGTCCCGAACTATGTATGTCTGAAACAACTAAGGAAACGACTTTCAAAGGAAAATTTATTTCATTGGAGATTAAAATCAAAATTTTAGATCAACATTAAACAGAGAAAAGGTCGCTCACGTTGCGAGAAGCTGAATTTAAATGAAGCAACTGTACGAACAATTAAACGAAATGAAAAGGATATTCGCCGACGGATCTCCGAAATCGGCAAAATATACTGCTCGTCCTCGACCACCATTGAAAAATGGAAAAAGCATTCAATATATGAATTGAAGATTGTTGTAAAAAAAGAATTCCACTGTGTGGTAATCTTATTAAACAAAAGGCCCTCCATATTTACAAACATCTCAAGGAAAATAGAGAAATTCCTGTGAACACGGATTTTCTGGGAAGTAAAGATAGGTTTGAGAAACAGCGTCGGCTGATCACGGAGCTGCCAGGGCCTATCCTGACAAAAATTAAGAAAAATTATTGAAGAGCAATGGTATACACCACATAAATTTTTAACGCCGACGAAACTGGGCTTTGGTGAAAAAAATGAACCTTCGTGTAAAAAGAAGAAAAGAGTGCATCGGGTTTTAAGGCATCTAAGGATCGTCTTACATTACTTTTGTGCAATAACGACAATAATGCATCGGGGGACCTAATGAAAATTTTTCGATCCGATCTTTAAATCCCAGAGCACTTAAAGGCGTAAACAAAAACACATTGTGGGTACACTGGAGAAATAATTCAAAAGCTCTGAAGGAATTTTCCATGAAAACGTGTATCGAAATCATATCTTCATCGATAAAAGAGATAAAAAAATACAACGCTGAATGGATTTTGGAAAAATATATGGCCATCATCAGTGCAAATACTCGTACGCTAGAATCGCCGGAAAACCCAATTCAGGGAATATTGGAACTTGGTAGATCAATCGCAGGTGAAGGCTTTATGGATATATGGATATAACTGAAACGGGGCGCAAAAGACATTGTCCATAGTCCTCCCCGTGGGCGCCCCCTGGTAACGGCAGTGTGTCAAACCGCTGATGGCCAAGTCTTAGCGATAAGACAGTTTGGAAAAAGGCAGATAGCTGTAGTCTGAATGGCTGCCACCTAAGCATCTCAGGTTACTACTCAATTGCCCTAACCCCTTGTGGGGCATAGCGCATCAACTGTTCCATGTGGCCCAGTTGACGTTCCGTTGGCATAAATTGGTTTCAGAAAATGCAGTTGCCAGCGTGCACCTCCTGCACATCCATGGCCATGAACGTTGTCGGTGATGGGATTCGAACCCGAAACGCCGGTAGTCAAACATGAGACTGATGCCTCAACACACTGCGCTATCGGTCGCCCCCATCTCAGGTTAAGTAGGATGGAATGATCTGTGTAGTGAGACCTGCAACATAGTTGTGTAAACTCCAGCGCGTTTATTAAACCATCTCAAGCAGCTGTCTTCCAGGCCACCCCCTGAATGGGATTAAGCGATGTGCTGCAACTCGTCCTTGTGAAAACTACTCCATGTCAAGAAACCTGGAACAAAAGCCTTGGATTGGACGGATCAACAACGACGACCACGCAAACGACTAGCGGATTATTCTTTCGGATCCTGGAATGTACGCTCCCTAAACAAACCGGGGGCCGAGAGGGCCCTCCTTCAACAGGTCGAAAAGTACAAACTGAGCATTACTGCAGTTCAGAAAAATTTGGCTTGGCAGCGAGATCAATGATAAGAAATCGCAAACAACTTTCAGAAGTGGCAAACCATCGGGCCACAAGGAGTTTGGAGTAGCATTTGTGTGCGATTCCCATTAAGACTCATCAATGTGCACGCCTCCACGGATGTTAAAGAAGAAGCAGTAAGGCACAAGTTCCACGCCCGCCTTGAGACTCTCTTCGATTCACTTCCAACAAACGACGTCAAATTGCGGCTGGGAGACTTTAACGCGAAAGTCGGAAATGAAAGCTGGCTCGGGGGGACCACTGGAGGCCACAGTCTCCATGAAAACGACAACGGCCAGCGACTTATTAACTTCGCCTGCGGTAGGAATCCAGTCGTAAGTTCTACGTGTTTCCCGCACTGACGCATTCACAAGCAGACCTGGAAATCTCCAGACGAACATACCGTCAACCAAATTGATTACGTCTCTATTTGCAAGAGATGGGCGTCTAGTATATTAGACGTCCGCTCCTATAAAGGAGCAAACTGCAACTCAGAACATAACTTGGTAAAGACGACCTCTCTCCCAATTGCCCTAACCCCTTATGGGGCAGAGCGCGTCAACTGTTCCATGTCGCCCAGTTGACGTTTCGTCGGCATAAACTGGTTTCGGAGAATGTAAAATAGTTGCCAGCATGCACCTCCTGCACATTCATGACCACGAACGTCGTCGTGGACGGGATTCGAACCCGAAACGCCGGTAGTCAAACATGAGAAGAGAAACATGAAGACGACCTACAGATGTAGAATTTCCTCAGTGCACCGATCGAGAATCAGCCCTCCCAAAATCTTTGCGGTTGATAAACTTCTGAGCGATGCTACGGCGGTGGCGTATACTACCGCCCTTGAAGAAAGACAATCACCTATGCTACACATCATTAGCAACACAGGCGTTCATGGGTTCTGGGAAGAACTCAAGGAAACCATCAAAAAGTCGAACAGAAGGCCGTGGGATATAAAGCCCATTTGACGCGAAAAACGAGGCCTATAGACAATGGATTCAACGAGCAACCAGACCCAAAAGAGACAGATATGATGAGCTACAAGGAATGTAGAATAGAATAATTAATCGAAAGAAACGTAAATACTTTGACGAGCTGTTGCTGGACATTAACGAAAACTTACCTAATAGGAACACTAGACAAGCGTAGAAACTAGTAAATACAGTTAAGAACGGCTATCAACCCAGGAGTAGCCTCTGTAAGGACAAGGAGCTCTTGACGATATAGTCGATCTAGGCCCACCCATACAACCCCCGACAGTAGAAGAAGTTGATCTCGCGTTGCGGTCATTAAAACGAAATAAAGCGCCGGGCGCTGACGAGATTCCAGCTGAACTGCTAAAATTTGGTGGAACGGGTCTAGTAAACGCCATATAGTACATCAATACTCCTGTGAGTATGGGTGGACGAGGTGATCCTAGACGACTGACTCAGAAGCATCATCTGTCAAATTCACAAAAAGGGAGATAAACTGCGGTGTGAGAATTACAGGGGCATATCACTAGTCTGTACGTCCTATAAAATTTTGACGAAAGTTCTTGAAAATAAATTCTGGAGAATAGAATAAAATCGCACGCAGAATGAATCATTGGCGAATATCAAGGCGATTTCGGATCTGGTCGCTTCACAACCGATCAGCTCTTTACGGTCAAACTAATACTCTAGAAGTGCTGGGAATACAACGTATACCAAATCTTTGTCTACTTCAAGCAGGCATCCGCGCCAGTATCGATCGTGGAGAACTGTACAACATCATGCTGCAGTTTTGTATACCGGCAAAATTAGTGCGACTGACTAAGATGACGATGACCAACTCCGTCTCACAGGTCAAAATCCAGAACAGACTTACTGATCTATTTGAAACATGCATTGGTCTGAAACAGGGCGATGGACTGGCGCCGACGCTCTTCAACCTGGCACTGGAATACGCTATTTGGGCTATGAATATGGACGACAGCAAGGCGCTACTCATCAAGTAGCAGCGTGCGCCAACAACATCATCATCATGTCCCGAAGATTGGCCGACGCAGAAGAACTTTTGAAAAAGAAGTTGGACTACGTATCAACGAAGGTAAAAGTAAAATAATGATGCAATCAACGTCAAGGACACCTGTACAATCGAACATCAATGTGGGAGATCTCTACATCGAGTTCATTAATGACTTCATGTACCTGGGTTGCAACTTGTCAAAGGACACCAACGAAACCAAGCGGCGGATACAGTTAGCTAATAACAATTTTTTCTCCGTCCTCCCCATAATGAAATCGAAGCATGTGCACAGAAGCACGAAGCTCCGCATGTAAAATACAAAACCATTATACGACCAGTGCTATGTTATGGCTGCGAAGTATGAACTCTAACTCAAGCCTCTGGAAACATGCTAGATACATTTGAACGTAAGGTTTTGCGGCGAATTTTCGGGGCTGTTTGCGATCGAGATGGATGGCGCATCCGATACAACCATGAGTTGTATGAACTGTACGATAAGCTAGAAGTTTCGAAAATCGTCAAACTACAACGACTTCAATGCGCAGGGCATGTACAACAAATGAACGATGATCGCATGCCAAAGAAAGTAATGAACGCAGAATGAGTCGACGGAGCGAGACTGCGAAAACGACCGAGAGCTCGTTGGGAGAGCTCAGTATATGCGGACGCCGCGCAACTACTGGGTTTCCAAGATTGGAGGACGCGGTCACGTGACCGAGATAATTGGAGGGCTGTCGCGCCACGATGATGATGATGATAACTGAAGACGTTAGGGAGTTTTTGTGGAGCAAGAAGCCGACGAAGTGGATGTATTGGACTTGGCATCCGGTGTTGACAATTAGGTCGACTTTGAAGACAGCAGCTTTGAGGACATACGCGAAGTTAATAATTTATCCCTAAAAAAAGTTACAGAATGGTTTATCATTGGCCAAAACTTGAATCATTTTTCATGACAGAAAATCCTTGCCCAGCTTGAATCCACAGAATTGCTTATCACCATACAGTGAGATTTAAACGACCTGTTAAAAATCGACCATGTATCCAGTAAGCAGACCAAAATAACCGATTTCTAAAAAAGGTCAGGAGATCAACCTAACGAACAAATGGGGTCAGAAAGTCATGAAGATGATCAAACCATAAAACGCCCTCGTCTTTAGGAGTTACAAAAAATAAACTCACTAAAATCGTTTCCAATTAAATGAAAATTGTTTGTTTTTATTTTTTAATTCACTTTTCTTTTATACTCGTATATCCATTTGAATTCACACAAAAATATTCCGTTTCAAAACGTATTTGGAACGCATCCCCCATCGTGCTGGTTTCTAGTCTCTTATAACACGGTTTCACATAACATGGTATTTTCTAGTAACGTATCTACCGTGTTATAGAAGGGTTACCTGTGTGTGCAAATTTTAATATGAACGGTTTATTTGCTCACAAAACAAAATCTTTTGAATACACAATCGAGCTTGTGAGAAATTGTCAAGCTATAACGACATCAATGGGCTGGCTATATACTCGTACAACGAATGGACGACAGCCGCATGCCTCAACGAATATTGGAAAACGTATCAGCGGAACAATGCCGAGAGAAACACCGAAGCTCGACCGGAAAACCCAGTGGATACTGACGCCAAACATCAGCTGGGCTTCCAGAACTGGAGGGTGCGGTCAATTGACTGAAACAAAGGTAGGAAAAAGATCCAGACGGCTAATATCCGACGTCGGGCAGTCGAGCCAAGATATGATGATTTAATTGACCAATTCAGATTCATAAACCACGAATAGGGAAAATTAACCGAATAAAAAGTTGTAATTCATTTCCCCTATTCATAGTTGATATGAATCTGATCCTAAAATTGAATTGAAAGCAATTTTGAAACATTTTTTTTTGTGAACGCACTCATTGCTCATTTGACCCAGTTGGATTTCTCTTTAAAATTCTCCTAACACTTATAAAAGAAACATCATCCAATTACATACGAGTATATTTGTAATTGAAAAATAACAGGAATATTCGTTTTCAATTTTTAATATACATATGTACAATATAATGAAACCATTTGTTAAGATACGCATTGTGCACTTTATCTGATTCACTAATGTAGTTACAGATATCTTACACTGAAAAACAACCCTTACGTCACATGAGCAAAGAAAACAGGAAAGAGTCCCGAACAAATGGTACGGCAAATTAAAGGTAACAAAAAAAAACATATCCTTTTTTGTCAAACAAGAAGCTATTAACATTTTATTCCTCTTTTGTAAATTCTGTGAGTACTTCTCTGCGTTTGGGAACATTTGTGCACTGCCGCGCCGGAACGGAAAAAACAAGGGATTTTTAAGGTTTCATGATTTATATATTAAAATGATTTTTTTCCGGAAAATCCCTGAAAACTTACTATAGTGTAGGCGGATTCTTAGCTTTTCGTGTCGGGCTGGATCAAATAGGTCTTTGTAAGATTGCATCACATTACTGACTTTAAAATGGATTGGATATAGAGACGGATTTTGTAGCGAGAATTGAAGGAATGCTAAGCCCTTGTGATGAATAATTCAATTTGTGTAGTCTGACAGCAGTAGAGGATTGTAAGAAAAATTGGAAAATGCCGATTCGAATATGTAATGCTGAATAAGAGATCTTTGAACTAGGAACATAAGTTGTATAAAGTGAGTCTGTGGAATTGGATGATTTTTCATGGTAAGTATTGTTATTAAGTATTAGCAGATACGACGGTTTTAGTTCCAGCATTTTATTGTATACAATAATTATAAATAAAATCTCCAACGAAGCATTTAATTAATAATAAAAAAAAAATATTTATTAAATTCCAGTATGTAAAAACGTTTTAATTTTTCTTTCCACACACTCTTCCAGAGAGGCTTCTGTAGAGAGGCTGGCATGTCTCGTATGTGACGTGGTAAAACACTTACCACTCGGATCGGTTAATAACAGAAGTTTTCGTCCAATTCCACTGAGATGAATATATGCTTCCTTCATGTCACGATTGCAGGACCTCTCCCGAAATCACGATGCGGCAGGCCCTGCACAATTGCGATTTTTTAGGGATTTGCGTTCAATTTAGTGTCTCAGAAATTGCCATCAATATTAATGGACAGCCTGGGGAGAAGGTGGACAACTTCGTCAAACCGGGTTGAATTGTTTCCGAAAATGGTGGTACGGAGCAGGACATTGATCGTGTATCAACCAAAATCTAGCAGAGCAGTTATCTCAGCATCGAGACCAAGCTGGACCTGTTTCGCTCCCTGGTACATTCTGCGCTTTTGTATAGGAGCAGTACATGAAAATTTTCCGTAGGTGCATTTTCACACGAAGAGCTGCACGGCTCTCTCTTGCGAGTTGGAGCGAGGCGTGTAAGTGTCACCATACACTGTCGAACTCGAACTCGATCTCGAACATGGTGCAAGTGGACCGGTTTTCTTCACATTTATGTGAAGTGTGTGTCTTGAGTTATTCAGAGGACATTTGTACCAGGTTCGTGCTTGAGTTCGACAGTGTATGGTGACACTAAGACTGAAATGCGAAGAGTACACAGGAGCTTTCACACGGGGAGCACGAGCCGTTACGTCGCGCGAGTGACAGCCGCTACAGCTCGTGCATTTCGAGTCGTCGCGCAGTTTCGCAAAATGGACAAAAATCGGAAAATCCCAAAAATTTTGTTTTTGTTTTAATTAAGTTTGAAAGTATTCTATCCCTTAAAGAAGACATTAGAGCTTCAGAAAAATGTGTTTCTAAGTTGTTAATTGCCTTGACCACTCCAGGGGCATGGGTGCATCAACATCTCTAGCATTTCAGTGCCTTGTTGATGTTTCGATAGCATATCTACTTTCCGGAAGTGCAGTTGCTAGCATGCACCTCCTATCCGCGCCGTCTTTATACTGACAAGCTCGGCGCACTGTGAGAGTTCTATTAGTACTGACAGGCAATTTTTGATCGCATCGGTATTTGAACTCCGAGCTCTAGATTAGTATCATAGGGCGGTGACCGAACGACCACGGCCACCGAGCGCGATAAAGTTGACAAATTGGAAACTTTGGAAATATGTATCATTATGTACGATATTAGTTGCGATTTGCCTGTTGGTCATAGTACAAGTGCTGGGTAATCAAAGTTTCATTTTTCGGTTAGATTGGATTGTAGGCTTTTAGTTTAAGGCAAAAAAAGTATTAAAAAATGTTAAAAATGTTAAACAAATTACATAATTAATCTAATTCGAAAAATAAACTTTAAGTAAGGATTAGAAAAGGTTTTTTTCTGATTAATTCTAAGATGCAATTGAACAAAGCATAAAAAACAATGGAAACGTTCCAGTTAGTCAATAATATTTTTAAGGTAAATACTTATAGTAACATTTACTAGCCCTACAATTCTCTCTTGGGCGAAATTTCACTATTGTGAGGCAAATTCTCGTTAACTACTCCCATAAATGTGAAGGTCTATGGGGAATATTCGCAAACGTTTATGATGGCCTATGTCTTCGAAATGCATGATCATAGCAAGTTGAAAGTAAGTGAAGAGTAGGTTCACCAACTGTTTTATATGCGTACTAAGTTTCACAGAAATCGGATTTGTTCCGCTCCCAAGGTATTTAATTTAGCCCACAGTGTCTCCTAAGTCCATCATCTGTTGAAATTTTTTCGTAGCCAAGACAATCAACTGTTTATTATTTGTACCAAATTTCACTTAAATGGGTTCACCCATTTTCAAGATATAAAATTAAATATCAGTTTCAAGTTTACATATAAATATGATAACAAACTACTTAATACTTGTACCAAATTTCATTAAAATCGGTTCACCCGTTCTCGTGATTTTGATTTTTGACCACTTTTCCATACATTTCGCGACACTGTGAGTCGCTCTTTTGATGAAAATGCAAAGCGAGGAGTGCCGGAATTTACATGGGAAGAGCGATAATGGCTCTTGCTCTGCGTTTAGTCGCAAAATACGCATTGCAGACGTGTTGTTACTACATATTCTTTACCGTCGACGCTGTCTTCGACGACAAAAACGTCAACGTTTCCGAGCGTATAGGATCAGCGCCATCTAGATATACAGGCCTCCGCTCAGCTGTTTTTGACGGCTAAATTACGCAATTATTTCCTTTAATGACGCCATCGTATCCACAATCCAGTGGTCGGCGACTGATGGCGGCGAGTCCCCGGTATTTGTGTGTTCCGTGTTTAGTTTTCATTTTCCGCGTTCAGTGTTTCTTTGTTAGTAAAATTTCATCTAGTGATCCGGGAAAACAAACACGTGCGCGATGAAAGTGTGTCGTGCGGTCAAAAGATGTACTATTTTGTCAAGTGTGAACTGTTCTACGATGCTCTGCGACTGATCCCCGGGGCTACGGCTTTGACCAAATTGCTGCAAGTATCCAGTAAGTGTGTTTTTAGAGGACAAAAATGCCGTCCGACGCGATTCCAATTGTAAACATATGTCGTGCCGGGGACATCGTCGTTTGCAGTCACTGCTTTGGCAGTGAATTAATGACGTGAAATTCACGTCACAAACCAATGCAAATTCACCACGATCAGCTGAGCGGAGGCCTGTATATCTAGATGGCGTTGATAGGATCCATCCTAGGGGGTAGCAGAAACTGAGAAGCGAGAGCCATTAACGCTTTTCCCGTGTGATTGCCGGAACCCCTCGCCTTGCATTTAGATCAAAAGACGCGATTCGACGCCGACGGCTCGAGATGCACAAGCTGTACCCATTAGCTGAACCGGCTCTCACTCGGGTGACGTATACGCTCGTGCTTCCCGTGTGAAAGCTCCAGTATACTCTTTATACCCTAGACTTTTAGTATAGGGTATATTGTTTTTGTCACGACGGAAATATGTAACACCTTAAAGGAGGCTCCGGAGGTATAGCAATGTATATATATAAATTATCAGGGTCACCTCCTGATTCGATTAAGCCATGTCTGTCTGTCTGTCTGTCCGTCTGTCCGTCTGTCTGTCTGTCTGTCCGTTCGCACGATAACTTTCGATAGAATGAAGCTAGAGCCTTGAAATTTTGACTAGATGTTGGAAGTATGATCTAGTTGGTTGGTATTGAAAATGGGCATGATCAGGCCAAGAGAACGCCTACCTCCCCTACATATGTAAAATAATTAAATGTATTTATAACTCCCGATTAAATAAACATGAAAACCTCTAGCTTTGGTAGATTGCTCGTGATGGTAATCTTATACTCCCCTGGAAAAATAAGATCGATCAGTTCAAAACTAACGGTAATTTTCTTACAAAGAGCCCCGTACTACCCAACTTTTCAGGTTTTTTGTCCATAACTCTTCAACCAATTGACGTAGACATCTGATTTTTGGCATGTAATCCTGGGGTGAGAAGCTGCTTAGGTTTTGCGAAGTTGGGCATAATCAGATCAAAGGAACGCCTACCTCCCCTACAAAATTCAAAAAATTAAATATTATTTTAATTACGATAACTTTCGATAGAATGACACTAGCAAGTTGAAAATTTGGCAGAATGTTGGTAGTAAGGTCTTATTAGTTAGCACTGAAAATGGGCAAGATCCGACCTAAGGAACCCCTACCTCCCCTTCAAATGAAACTTAGAATAAGCGATTACTTTTGATACAATGAAGCCAGCAGCTTGAAATTTTTGTCAAATGTTTGAAGTGAGATTGAGTTAGTTGGCATTAAAGACGGGTTAGATCCGACCTAAGGAACCCCTACCTCCCCTAGAGATGACACTTAAAACAAGCGATAACTTACGACAAAATAAAGCTAGCGACTTGAAATTTTGGCCAAATGTTTGTAGTAGTATCCAGTTGGCTAACATTGAAAATGCGTAAAATCCGACCAACGAAACCCCTACTTCCCCTACAAACGAAACTTCAAATAAGCGATATCTTTCGATAGAGTGAAGCGAGAGACTTAAAATTTTGTTTGAATGTTTGTAGGGTGATCTAATTGGTTGGTGGCAATGATGGGCAAGATCCGACCCAAGGAACCCTTACCTCCCCTACAAGTGAGACTTCAAATAAGCAATAACTTTCGATGGAATGAAGCTAGCGACTTGAAAAATTCATGAAATATTTGTAGAATGGGTTAGTTAATTCATTTTGAGAATGGTCAAGATCTCCCTGAATGAGTGCTAACCTCCCCTATAAACTGGCTATATAGGAAACTCACTTTTAATGCATGGTCGTTGCCAATATTACTTTTGGTGTCACCACTAGGTCTGTACAAGTCTAGGGTATATGCGCTTCGGACTTGGTTGCATTTCAGTTTTACGCGCCCCGCACCCGCTTGCTTGCGAAAGCCGTACGGCTCTTCGTGTGAAAGAATGGAAAGTGGGAGTGGAAAAAGCTTTCACTCGCGAGCGGAAGCTCTTTGTGTGAAAAAGCAGTAAGAGTTACCAGACAGCTAAAATTTTTAAAGCTCTTCGTGTGAAAGTGCACCAAGAGTTACCAGAAAGCTAAAAGATTTCGTCAACTAATGTCTTCGACGAATTCTAGGAATTTTCTGGCCGCAATACCAAATGAAGAGCTAAGTCGGCGTACGGGTCAGACGCCAATCAACGAACTGGTACGCAGGCGAAAATGGCAGTGGATTCCGGAAGGATGATAACTGCATTGCTTTACATGCCATGAAAAGGAATCCCATTTCCAACAAAAGTCGAGCAAGATTGGGTCCGAAAACCACATGGCGTCGATATATAACAAAAGAGTGTAGGGCGCTGGGTAAGTCGTTTGGGGAGTTACGCCCCATTGTCCGGAATAGAGCACGATTGTGCGGAGGAATGACGCGCTATGCCCAACTAGGGGTTAAGGTAATACTTCCCCATTGAGGTGTGTGAAGGTTTACCCGGTAGCTCCTTATCTTGGTTTCGCATGGCACGTACGGTAGCAAGCTTTCTATACGAATGTGTAATTTTAATTCAATCGACTCTCGCCACTGGTGCTTTTTGGAAGAAAACTCGAGTATCGTACAACTACACTAAAAACACTAAAAACGGGCCGATTTGAAACGTATTGGGCACGTTAAACCGGAAATAAAAATATCTTTAACTTTTACTTGTACGGTTTTTCATTTGGAGTATTCGTTACAGAGATATGTGAGCTTGAAAGGCGATATAGTGTGATTTTTCTCCAAAGCCTCAAAAAGTGACGTTTTTCGACTATCGGTTTTGATTATACTACTAAACCAAATTTTAACTTTGAGCAATGCGTTGGATGTAGAATTCGACGTTTTTTAATTTACATCCTATTAAGTTTTTTGATCTGAGCCACCGTTTACAAATCATTAGGATAATATTAAAAAAGGGCCCAAATTTCGCGGTTTTTCGCCTGCACAGCCGCTCTGCCGCGGGGTCCAAGATGGCTCCATCTCTTAAAATGAATGTTTAGGGACCACGAACAATCATACCAAATGGCATTTCTCAATCATATTTTGCAAGGTGAAATCGCTTAGCGTCCCAACTATGTCGCGTGATTTGAAGTGAAAAGAGAAGTGTACAACAGGAGGGCTGGTGAAAACATTTGGACCCTTTGCTACGGCGAAAAGGACCTTTTAGGACATGAAACGAGACATGGGCGATATGGGTGTCGCATAATTCGGGATGAAAGCAGGAGGGCTGATGAAAGCAGCAGAGTATTTCGTTTTCAGAACGAAAGTGTGCATATGCTCAATTTTGTATGAACAATTTAGGCATGCACTATATTTCTGTGCCCCGTGATTCAATGTTTAGATTAGCGGTCATTCAATGATTAATTCGTTGTAATCTGAAGATATATTACGGTATATGTTAAGGTGCGTTTAGATCTAGCGAAACCCTCACGCAACTGTTGCGCGAGGAAACTCACTTGAGGGCAGCCTCGCTCTTCCCGTTCATACTACGCACAACAGACACCAGAGAGATCGAGCTGTCATTTTAGGTGAGTTCACATTAATTATGGCTCCGAGTGCTGCTTCCGCATTTGCCATCACTACCTTCCTTTTAATTCGAGCCAGCTAGATCGGACGAGTATTTCTCCACGAAAACAGGGTTGCCATTCTGGGGTGGGCAAATCCAACTTTTTTTTCTTTTTTGAGTTCAGATTCGGAATCTCTCTCTATTGCTCTAACCCCTTGTGGGGCATAGCGCGTCAACTGTTCCATGTAGCCCAGTTGACGTTTCTTGGCATAAACTGGTTTCGGAGAATGCAGTTGCCAGCATGCACCTCCTGCACGTCCATGGCCACGAACTCCGTCGTGGACGGGACTCGAACCCGAAACGCCGGTAGTCAAACATGAGACTGATGCCTCAACACACTGCGCTACCGGTCGCCCGAATCGGAATCAGCGACCCAAAATAATTTTGTAGTTCGAACCAGCCGGGTCGGACAAGTATTTCCACATAAAAACAGAATTACCATGCTTAAAATGCTTTATCAAGTACTCCTCCTTTAACCTCGACTCGCGCGACAACCATATTGTCTATGTTCCGCTTCAAGTACAGAAAGGTCAATTTCGCTACGACAAAGGAATAAAATACGTTCACCGAAACTTCTATGCACTCCTTCTTTCACCTCTACTCAGGCAGCATATTGCCCGAATTCCGCCAACTTCAAAATCATGTTCGTGCTAATAGAATCCAGTGCCTAATACCGGATCGCGTTGCAGACGCGCCGAATTGCAATCGACCCGTGTGCGGTGTAGGGCGTCCCTCGTCGTGTGGGACTGCAGACGAGCAGAATTTGAATCGCAGACGAGCGGAATATCATCTGTAGAGGAACTTACACCTGCTATAAAGAACTCAAATAGAAGGCAACTCATTTTTGTGATAGCAGGCGGAGAGTTGGCTTAGTGCGTTGAGGCGTCAATCTGTTGTCTCATGCTATCGGTCAGTTATGGGTTCGACTCCCGCCCACGTCGCGTCGTGGCTGTGGATGTTTGTATTGTCTTCCCCCTGTGGTGTGGGGCGTATCAATAAGCCACAAACTTCCCCGAGTTGTCGCAGGTATGCGGCTAAATAGACAGGAGGTACATGGTAGCAACATGCATCGTCCAAAACCATAGGTGACGACGAATAGGTGACGCGCTATACCCTTGGGGGTTAGGGTAAATATGTAGTAGTAGCAGGAGAGTCGAACGATGGGTGGACAACTCTACACAAAATTATTGGATAAATTCAAGGCAGTAATCAACGAGAAACGCTTTAAAAAAAAAAATTTTAAAAAACGTTGCTTCATCAAACCAGTGTGATGGGTCACACCTCGGTAGTTACCATCGTTAAAATTCGGGAATCAAATTGATTGATTGACCAGCCCCATTAAACAGAAAACTAGACAATAGTAATTACTAATACCGGGTGTAAAAAAAATATATATATGGCGTAGGCTTTTAGCGAAACCCGTCGTTTCACGAATTGTCCGCCAAACAGTGTATTGATTTCACATACATTTTACATTGTATACCGCCGTCATTTCGTGAAATCCCGGGATATTCTGAAAAAAAAATGCTGCAAGCAGCATCACGTCATTTAGTGTAATATTTAATAATTAATAATAATAATAATTAATTTAAATAAATAAATAAATAACTTCTTCTAAAACCACTTTGATGTTTTGGTATAAGGCGTTTTAATTCAACAAATTTGTTAAGCCTGTCAGCCAGTATGTTTGTCATTACTTAAAGTAGACCGTTTTCAAGCGCTATAGGACGATTATTTGTGTCACTAGCATCACCTTTCTTGCATATCATATTTAAATAAGCATGTACCAAGATATCAGGATTATGATTATTTTTAATTTCATTTATTAGGTTTATTATTGCACACACCACATTTTCTGGCATCTACTAAATCTATTGTAGTTCAATTAGCGCCTTCATGTGATGAGGTGATCGACTCCGCGATCGATGGTCGCGTTAAACCTTAAAGGCCGCCACACATGAACGAGCACAACCATGACTGAACTTTCATCGAACTATCAAATATCATAGAACGGTGGAAATGAGCAGTTTTTTTTTCTATAGAGTTTGACGTGGTTCGATGCATGCTCGCGACCAAAATGCTTGTCGTATATGTCGACCTTAAGTAAAGTCTAATGCACAGAGCTGATTGTACAGAAAGCAAAGCTTTATGTATGTATGAGAGATACCCAACAATTATTTTTCGTAACTGTACATAATCCTTAACATTCATATCATTAGCAAATCGATACGTATTGTATTAAGTTAGTTGACAAGTGGGTATGGCAAGCAGACTTCTGTTTCTCATATTTCCAATATTTCAAGAAAAATAAATCTACATATCTAACCAGGATTAATGACGACCCGTTTATTTATTTTTTTTTTGAAAATATATTTCACGTAAATGCGTCGAGGAAAGATTAATGACTTGATCTGAAAATGCTGCGGATGTTTGTTGTATGTATTCTACAATATTTGAAGAGACGGAGTATAAGAGATAGAACTGCTGGGTATGTGATGTCCTTGTTCTTCCAGAGAAATTACATGCAAACGTTATTTTATATTTAGGTATCAAATCATCTTAGTTGTGTAGAGTAATGGAAAAAATGAATTGTTTCATGCTGTAATGTGACACCCTTCAGTGAATACATTAACTTCGTCTTGAAGTTTGTATCGTATGAAAGGAAGCATATTCGACCATATAAAGATTATATTCTTGGTCAGCATATGAAGAGATAAATTGATTAAGCTATATCCGTCTGTTTCTACGCTAACTACTGCCTCAGCTTTAAAGCTGTCGAGCTGAAACTTTAAACAAATACTTTGTTTCTACACAGTCACGGTATATTTCGGAACCATCGGAATCGGACCACTACATCATATAGCTGTCATAGGAACGATTAGTCCGAAAGAAAAAACTTCTATCTGCCCACTATTTCATATACCTTTTTCCATGAACGATGGAATTGAAAAAAAAAAACTACTAGTTTGGCAATGCACCAGACATGATTAATCATGAGATTCTACAATAAACAAAAAATTTTCTTAACAATTTTTCGATTTCTGCTGCTGTAGGCATTTTAATTGGCTTCGCCGTCGAAATTCAACTGCAGTCTCCAGAAATAAGGTTATTTAAGTGTCTTAAAATCCATATATCCGCCTTGTGTATCTATCTGCACCCGAACTCTTTTGTTTCTTCGCTAAACCATGGCTATACCCATGATTCAACAAGACATGATTACGTCTTCCTGCATCTCATTATACCCTTCACGGATGTGATAGGGTATATTAACTTTGTCATGAAGTTCGCAACGCATAGAAGGAAGCATCTCCGACCATATAAACTACATATGTATGTATATTCCTGGTCAGTATGATGAGACGAGTCGATTAAGCTTTGTCTGTCTGTCCGTCTGGTTCTATGGAAACTAGTCCCTCAGTTTTAAAGCGATCGAGCTGAAATTTTGTACAAAGCCTTCTTTTTATTGCAGGAGGCTGTATATGTGTCGGAACCAATGGAATCGGACCACTTCGTCAGATAGCTGCCATAGGAACGACTGGTCTAAAAATTCGTCTTTGTGAGAAAAACTTTTTTATTTTTAAAGATATGTTTATCAAATTTCACACCAATCAGTAGTATCTTTAGTTAAACCACATTCTTGAAATTGGTTGAAATTGGACTACTTTATCAAATATCTATCGTAGGAATGTTCGCTCCAAAAGCAAGTTTTTGTTAGAAACCCTTTTTTATTTCTGAAGATATCTTTACCAAATTTCATATTCTTCCATCATATTGTTTTTGAATTATTCTGTGCATGTCGTCATACGTGAATTGTTATTTGAGAAGCTAATTCGGTTTCTTGTTTGCACCTCTATAACTATTACTCCTAGCGATAAATGTTATAGGAACAAAATATAGTAGCTAAAATTTAAAAAAAACTTCATGACATACAGCTATGGGCTCTCCTCAAATTTTCCGCCGGACACAAAATCTTCCGCCGCCAACATATTGGTTAAATTTCAACTATCCCGGAATTACTGCAGTGTTCTCCATCTTCCAAATTTATGTGACATGCTCCTCAGCCCATTTCACACGTTTTAGCCAAATGTTTTAACGGAAAGTCTGGCTTACCGACTGGTTTCCACGTACGTAGCTAGCTAGCTTTCGCAAGCGTTCTTCTCATCAAACTTGTTGAGGTTTGCATACTCGTTGGTAAAACTATATCGTTTCTAAGGCCACGTGAAGTTTTCAATCAGTTCGGATGGCTTTGTAACGGTAATAATGGGGTCAACTGGGTAATGCAAAATTAATTGAATTGGTGTTTTTGGGTTCCCCAATGATGGCTCAATCTCGCGATATGTAACATGTCGATTTTCCGTAGTGAGCTTGCGTACATTATCGACATTTTCTTGAGTGACTGCCGTTTTTGGTGCACTTGCCCTTGGATCGTCGCTAAGACTCACCCGTCCACGTTTGAGTTTTGCATACCAACGAGAAAAAGTCGACTGGTGTGGTGCTTCATTGCCGAAAACAGAAACAAACTCGGCGGGGCATTCTTTTTGAGATAATTGTCTTCGAAAGTTGTAAAAAATTACTGCGCGAAAATTTTCTCGGTTCAAACCCATTATTCGGATAACTCAACGACTTTGACAAGTAACTGTAGCTGTAACATTCTACGTATCGCACTAACATTTTGGATTTAGGTTAACTAAGGATGCAGGTTTAATGGCTATTTCACACTCTGAATAATGCCTCATCCTAGTAATTGTCTTACATATTAACGCTAACATAAAGGCATAATACTAGCATAGGATGTCTTACAAATTTGACCAATTACACACATACATATGTCGAAATATGCATCACGTCTATATGTATGGACTCGTATATGTATCATTTTATCCCAGAGCAATATAAAAAGAACAGGGAAACTTAATTCAATATCTAATCTGCTAATGGACCGGAAACGAGCTCCTAATCGATACCATTAGGGGTTTATCCATTTTGGTAATTGATGCAAAAGAAAAAAGCGGAAACAAGAAAAGTATATGTCAGAAAGAAAAAATTGGAATTTTTTAAATTTCTGGTAATGAATAATAGGTCAAAATAATGTAGATCAGTCTTAAACTCTGAACCTTCACTCTTTACTAGAATATGCTAGCGGGTATAGTTTTTGAGTAATTGCGTTTTTATTTAAAAAAAAGTCTGTGATTCTGCAAAGGTTAAAATACTTTGGTCAGTCAAAATGTTATAACACTGGTTGCTTTAATTAGGGTAGTTTCGATTTTTGATATGTTATTTCAGTTGGTACATTGCTTAAAAATTCGAGTTTTTTACTTCCCCCTAACACCACGGACCCCGCCACCATGTTGAAAATGTGCCTAATTGTTTGGCTTGTCCTGTTTCTTTTTAGTATCTCCTAGGTTGGTCTCACAAGAAATCTTCTAAAACTTTATTTGACTAGAGTAATTTATCTAGAATTTGAGACTAAAATAAAACTTCTATCTGTTATACTTACCGAGATAGAGCTTTTAAGGCATAAATCGATGAGCATTCATTTTTGGATTTTTGCTTATAGCTACTCTAAAAATGGCCCGAATTGAAAAATATTGACCACGTTAGGCTCACAATCAAACTATCCCCAACTTTTATGGACAAGTTTTTTTCATTTGGAGCTTCCGTTGCAAAGATCTGTGAGCTTGAAAAGTGAAAAAGTGTGACTTTTCTCCGGAGCCTCGAAAATTTTCATTTTTTGACTATCGACTTTGACTATGCTACTGAACCGAATTTAAACTTTTAGCAATGCATTGAACGCAGAATTCAACGGTCTTTAATTTACCCCTGCTAGTTTTTTCGACCCGAGGCACCGTTTAGGAGTTATAATGATAATATTAAAAAAAGGGCTCAAATTTCTCAGATTTGCACCCTCCAAAAGTTAAGCTCACTTTCTACGACCGTGCAAAGGCAAACCCAGTTTTTATGTACTCAGTATCTATAGAAGGGATTAAAATTATTTCCAGATCTTTCCCAAATTATTGGGCCGTATGCATAAGAACAAGTAAATGCTAGAAACCAATATTTGCTAGCCATTAGTAAAAGGTGCTAGCAAATACTAGTTTTGGTATGCATAAAATTTTTTTGATTATACTATTTTCGAGTCGTTCGAAAATAGTATTTGCTAGTCTTTGACGTTTGTATGGCCAATGCATTTGCATTCACCGCGCGAACAGTCATAACGTGTTTTTGGTTTTTCAAAAGTTAAAAAATGGCGAAATCATCTACCAGGTCATTAAGTGCCGATTTATTTGAAGAAATAATAGAAAAAGATCCATTCGGTGCTACTGATACTGATGAATATCAGCCGAATGATGATGAAATTCGCGGAATTCAATCGGGAAAAAGGATTTTTAGTGAAATTAAAATAAGATTTTTTTTTTAAGAAAAAAAAAACGTTTGGTTTTTTTTTAAAAAAAAAATGTTTTGATAGGCAGTTTTATTGTGGAAACTTTTTCTTTTCTTCAACTACAAATTACCTGCTGAATGAATGTATTCAGCAATGTGATTTCGTCTTGCATCACCTCTGGCTTTAACGGTTGAATTGGTGGTTTGCGTTGAATCAGGAATGGAGGAATGTCAAGTGCAGCTACAGTAACTTGATCTTCATCGAATTCGGGTTCATTAAAATATTTGGCTGCTTATTCGAAGTATCATTTGTAGGGGAAGTAGGGGTTGCTTTTGTCGGATCGTGCCTGTTTTCAATACCAACTAACCAAATCTTACTACCAACATACTACCAATTCCGTATTTGGTGGCAAAAAATGTGACACCAGCCATTCAACGTTTTCGCGAGAAAAACGATACAAATTACGATAATTATGGCCTCCGTTCTTTGTATACTTTAGTTTTTCTTGGACTGGCGACCATAAATAGAGCAATTTAAACTTAATTTTGTTAAAAAATTACAAAAAAAAATCGTCGGCATACAAACTAGCAACCTATTTCGCTCACTAGAAATTTTAATAGTAAATGCTATTAGTTTTCTAGTGAATGCTAGTTTTATGCATACCATTTTTGGCATACTAGTATTTCGAAACTAAAGTAGCACAGACTTCTAGTATTTACTAGCTAGTAAAAGCTTTTTATGCATACGAAACGAAAATAAAATAGTGATTGCTACTAAACTGCCATTTACTATTTTTTTATGTATACGGCCCATTGTTAATAATATTTAATTTTACTGGCCTATATAGTACTTACTTACGATAAAATGTATTCCATTCTAACATTAACGTACCTTAGGGACGGCTAAAATCTAATTTTTTCCTTTTTTTGATTTTTGGGTTTGATTATTTTTTACATAAAATGGGGAAAATAACCTGAAAATTCGTAACAATTTGATGAGGGCTGGACAGGAAATTATTTTCAATACTTTAGTAGCTATAGAAAGCAACACCAGTCACAGCCTTTCGCCATTTAATCATTTATTTTAAATTTCCCAACAACAAGAATGCACTTTAATGCTTTAAAATTATTTTAGTCAAAATTGACCAATTTTATTTTTTAACTTACTTTAGGTGAATTTTTTATGCAGCTATTTAACTCATAGTTTTTTGGTAAAATGCTGCAGAGGCTAACCGTAGCTTCCTGAGAAAGATACAAAGGTTGGCCTGCATTGATTTTTGTGGCGCTCTTAGGACAACTTTTTCTTCCGATTTGAACATGCCGTTTAACCTGCTACGTCTTGACATTTGTGGTGAATGTGTTGTGTTAATTGTCTTGACTCCTCCAAGGGCATGGGCGCGTCAAAATCTCTAACATTTCTATGCCTTGTTGACGTTTCGATAGCATATCTACTTTTCGGAAGTGCAGTTGCTAGTATGCACCTCCTATCAGCGCCATATTTATACTGACAAGCTCGTAACACTTTGAGCGTGCTGTTAGTACTCACAGGCAGTTTTTGATCGCGCCAAGATTTGAACTCCCAACTCTACCTATAGATTAGTTTCGTAGAGCGGTGACCGAACGACCACGGCCACCGAGCACGATGATTTCACTCCATGACACTGATCAGTGGCTTACTTATTCTGAATACGATGCTTTTCTGAACAACCCAAATATTCCGACAACGACTGACCAAATATGCGCTAGATACGCACTTTGTCATTCCGAGTATATCATGCTATCAGTGGGAACACAACGCGCTTCTGTCGACTAACTCATCAGAGATCTATGCAGATGGCTCCAAAACAAATTAAGGATTAGAGGTCGAAGTTTTATGTGATGAAGCTCACTTTAATCTCGTTTTCAATCTCGCTGAATACTGCAATGTTTTCCAGGCCAAGGTTACAGCATTTTTTTGCAATTTTTTATGTGATTCTGGGTCACATTAGTTTCGCTGTTAACTAACGAGTTCGCCAGGCAGGGTGCAAAAAGCGAGCATGTTCTTTTTCTACTCTGCTTCTGTGCGGGGCACCGAAATAAGCCATAGCGAAATAAGGCATATGAAATAATCCATATGGATAGTTTCGTTTGGAAACGAAAGTATTCATCGGAAAATAAACGAAATAAGCTATGCATGGACAATATCGGTTTCAAATCGAAATAAAGCATGCGGTGTAAACGAAAATAGCCATGCTGTGTCCAGAGCAAGCGAAGCGAGCGTTCATGTTTGTGCGATACTGAGGGTTGTGATCCCTCAAGTGCGAAGCGAGCGTAGCCCACACATGGGACTGTTGTACCCAGAGCGAGCGAAGCGAGCGTCCATATATGCGCGATACTGAGGGTTATGGTCCCTTAAGCGCGGAGCGAGCGTAGCGAGCGAAGCCCACACAAGGGACTGTTGTACCCAAAGCGAGCGAAGCGAGCGTTCATGTTTTGCGATACTGAGGGTTATGATCTCTTAAGCGCGGAGCGAGCGAAGCCCACACACGGGACTGTTAATTCACAACCCGCAATATTGCACAAGTGTGCATGGATAATTTCGGTTTGGAACGAGCTGGGCTAGCTCCGCTCCTAGGACGTTGCGAGGCCCCGCATGTAGCCCTTGGTCGCCCGTTTCACTCTTTGTACATGTACCTGCAGCCCTTTCGTTCTAGCATATCTGCATCCAGCATTTTTTTTTCTGGCTATTCACAATTTCAAACCAAAATAAGGTATGCGAAGGAAAGCGAAAATAGCCATGTACATACTTACCTTCGTTTTAAACGAAATTAAGCATTGTGTGTGAAACCGAAAAGATCTATGCATGGCTATTTTCAGTTTCAACCGAAATTATTCATTAATGCCTTATTTCCAAATGGCTTATTTCATGGTGCCCTTCTGTGCTACTCTGACAAAGGCTTCTTGAATCACACTTCCTGACGGAATTGAATGACTGGTGGGAAACTCCATCGTTTTATTGGAAGTTATGTCTAGTTATAAAATATAATTAGGATTGTTGGATGATGAGTCGCTAGTGGTAACTGAACGAACCCTTTTGCAGTCCCTTCATGATTTTGTACGTTCATCATTGCATGTTTCTCTTCAGTAGGGTACGTGTCCGCGCTTTCAGTACACGCATGCCTCTTTGAATGTCGAAAGTTTAATAAATGTGGACATACCCTTAGCTCTCCTGGTAACAATCATAGTCGGGCCCTCTCCGAACTCGATTTCTATATCCTCCACTGAAAGTGGACACGTTAATGGTAATTTATTGTGTTTTGATGTGATGAGTCACATGTGCAGTGGATTTTGTTTCTGAGAAGTTCAATAATTGAAAACTTCTAAGGCCCGCTACAGACAATGGCCCATCCCCGGCCATTTGAAGCGATCACCATTGTGAGGACGGGCGGATAGCGTTCAGTGGCTAATGGCGTGTAACCGTCATTACTGTCAACACCGATGGGCCATGGGATGGCCACAAATGGCTTCGAGTGCGATTTTTCTCCACGCGATGGCCCATCGCGTAAACAACTTTGAACAGCTGATATAAGTTGACAGCCTACTACTGCAATGCTAATATCACCGACCTTCAGTCTTACGCGATTTGATTATAACTGCCGTGACACACAGAGCGACAATTTCAATGGCCCACTAGGCGCAATTTCCTGATGACCCATCGAAGAGCATTGTGTGGACGGACAATTTTTGAACTGACATTTGGTGTGTCATGGCGGCCATCAAAGTCACCATCGCGATGAATCATTGTCTGTAGCAGGCATAACATAAGCTGCGCAGAAATTCCTACGTTTAGGACAAATTTTGTTACTATTCGCAAAAAAAATATTTGCTGATTACTTAGTTGATTTAATCAACCGTCTAAGTTGATAACTTTATCTTAATTACTGAAAAAATTAATTGTATTATTGGAACACTGCGCACAGAAGTACCTAATTGAAAATGTTTTCTGGGTATTACACAGTGACAGGGCGCCCGGTAGCTCAGTGCGTAGAGGCATCAGTCTCATGTTTGATTGATGGTGCTGACTCTGACAGAGAAAGCGGGATGAGAATAGTGATGATATTAATCATTCATTCAGTTACAGCCAAATACTACAGGCCCAATTACAACAAAAGATGATGCATAAATGTATGAAGAGGAAAGGGACTATTAAAAAGATCTCATTTCGCTTTTCGAAACGAGGACGCGTTCATAATTTCCCGTTAACCCAGCAGAGATAAATTGGTCGAAATACAATACATTGATATTCAACCAACATTTCCCGAATTTGTTCATCCTGAGCGAAATTTTGAAAAATCTGACAGTCTGACTTAGTGTTTCGAATTATTTTTCGATAATGGTATGCCATTTTTTATTAACTACCACTCATTTACCCTAACCCCTAGTGGGGCATAGCGTGTCAACAGTTTCGTTGGCATAAACCAGTTTCGAACGATGCACGTTGCCAGCATGAACCTCCTGCTTCCCCATTTAGCCGCCTAGCAGCGATAAGTCGGGAGATACTGTGGCTTACTGTTATGTCCCTCACCACAGGGGGAAACAAACAACACAAACATCTATGTATGGCCACGAAAGCTGTGGACGAGACTTGAACCCATAAATCTGACTGCAGTGACTTAAGACTGAAGCCTCTACGCACTGAGCTACCGGTCGCCCCATTTTCTATTAAGCATGTTCGTGAAATATTCGAAATCTAAAGGAAATCATCTCTTCGATCTAAAATCATACTTGGGAATATTGGCTCTCTCGGGCTACCTCGATATTCCAAGATGGAGGATGTTAGCCCGATTCGGAGGTATGTTTAATGGTTAATTATAATCCTAGTTATCATCCTGTTGCAGGTAGCACGTTTCGAAGAAATAAAAAGATTCGCACTGTGCCAATAACGATTTTTTGACCCCAGATGAGTAACACGCTAAAGTGCGGTCTCTCATTTCTTCGCTGAATGATGGATTTCTCAGGTACTCTAGCTTACCAGAATGAATCTGCTTAGACGAAAGTACGGTTCCGTATTACGGGAGGCATTCAGCAAGACAATTTTAGCGAGATAAGCCCTTTGGAGGATCTTATTCAATTTAGCCAGAGTAGGAGCCCCAAAAAGAGAAATACTGCTTTAGAAGTGAGTGGGTCAACGATTATATACCTTTAATCGAAACTGCCTCAAGATCTTCCGTTCAAAGTATATATGTGTAATTATGTCAATTTATGTAAACATTTTGTTGAATGTGATGAAATAAAAAATGAATTAAAAAACTAGAACTCTTCATTATTATTTTCCGGAAACATGTTTAATGTCATAATCCTATTGTGACTAGTGTTTCAATATTAGGACCCACCAGAAAACTGCCCTAAAAATGCACTAATGTCAAATTTGGGAAGCTTCCCACTGGTTTTTTCTTTGTTACGAGCAATAAAAAAACGCAAAAAAAATAAATCTTGGGCAAAAACGGGTAACAACTATAGCTTTGTATCAATTACACAAGCCTGCAATGAAATTTTTTTCTGGAATCTGATAAGTGATTTCCATAGTATTTTTAGCGCTGATTACGGGAAAAATAAAAAAACAGTTCTATCACGTACAGTTTAATCACAAATTCCAGTTAAAAATATGGCTATTTACGCACTTTTTGTAGGTTAGCATCACAGTTATCAATCTTTTTTAATCTTAAAATCATCTTTTTTCTATTGAATTCACTTAAGGTAGTTAATATGTAAACTGTTAAAGGGGTTTTGAGCAAAGCAGCCATTCTTGCTTTGAACAGACATAAAAAGAACTAGCAAAATCGGGTGCAAACTAGTTTAATTTTCCTAAAACGGGATAGCTCCTTTTTTAATAGTAAATGCATATTCCGGACACCAGTTATTCCTAAGAACACACTAACTAGCTCATCTACAGTGATAACATAATTTTTTTTCCGGAATAACTACGATATTGTTAGTTACTCTATGATGATATTTAAGTTATGTAATAAACATTTTTTTATTTAATAAACATGCAATAAAAAGTAGAAAACTTTGAATGAAAATTTGTTATTGATCAAGAACGAGGCACGATGTCAATGTCATTCGGAAGACCTATTCAAACATACATATTCTACTTAATTTGTATACTTTTTTTATTTTATTGCACGCCTTTAAAGAAAAATAACTCACAAGTTTTGTCCTGTTCCACTTTTGTCCTCTTTCTACTTTAAATCTATGTTTGGTCGGAAAACCGGACGTGATAGGAAAAAATGGGGTTCAGTATTGAATTCAGCACTAAAAAATACATAAAAATACGTGATTTTAATAAAATATAAAAACAAAAAAAAAATGTTTAAGCGAACTATTTCCCTAAAAAGTTTGCCATAAATCTACGTTTTGTGGAAAAACGATACGTGATAAAAAAAATGGGTTTCGATTTTGAATGTAGCACTGGATAATACAAAAAATATGTAGTTTTAATAAAATATAAAAACAATTAAAAATAAAAAAGGCAAATTTATAAGGCTATCTTTTTTCCTTAATTTTTAGCTGTAAATCCCTGTATTGTGGAAAAACCTTATGTGATGAAAAAAAATCGGGTTCCGGTTTTAAATTGAGCACTAAAAATACATAAGAATCATTGATTATGATAAAATTTAAAAACGAATGAAACATTTAAAATAAGATTTAGTTAGCTAACTCTATTTCTAATGCGTAATTTTAAATTCATGTTTTGTGGGAAAACCTTACGTGATAGAGAAAAATGGGGTTTTGAATTAAGCACGAAAAAATACATAAGAATCAATCATCAAAGTAAAAAAAAAATTTTAAAGTTTTTTTTTGCAGACCTGTGTTATTTATAGTAGTAATCTATAATCTTAAATTCAAATTGAGCTATTGAGCCCGACACCATGAAACGCCTTGAGCGCCATTAGTAGTCGCGCATTGGAACTAGCTTACGAGGTGTCGGCGGTTGAGATTTGCAATCGGTCATTCTTATATACTAAGACGAAGGCGGTTGTCACCGCAAATCAAGTGATTTTTAAAGCATACTACAAAAGCGGCTTTTTATAGAAAAAATAATCTTTAAATTGTTAGTTTTTCGTGTATACCGGTATTTCAGTACAAAATTGCTCAGAATTATGGCAGTCATAAAATGTATTTTACAGAGTATCCACTCTTTTATGATGCGACTCCTCGAACTTCCATGATGCATACGTATATTATCATTTATCCTGCAGTAGCAACGGTTTATGGTATTGTTAAACGCTTTCACTAACAGAACTCTCAATTTGCCCTGTTTGCTGTTCTCCATATCTCACTGCGTACAAAAAAGTATATGTGCTGTGCAGTATTAGGAAACAAATTGAAAATTAAATATTGACGCAAAAATCAACTACCGTGCAGCGTGCTGTCCAATATCTACAAAAGCAGCCATTTGTGGCATAAATGGGTTGAGGTTGAGGATGATTGAGATCTTAACTGCATAAAACACGAAGAATATGTGAGACTTCGTTTGTCAGCATATGCTCGGATGCCATCCTGCCGTTATCAGCTATCAAGAAAACCTTGAAACATCATTCATCATTTCAGGTATATATTGTTCCTAGATGAATAAGCAATAGTTTCCTTGTCTTCGTGAACGAGCACTTCTTGTTAATCAAAACGACCACTTAAGTGTCAAATAGCTTTTAAAGCATGATCCCAATGTGCCCTATGCAAACTTGCCTTGTCCTATTCAACAAACTATGTATGTATGTATGTACATATGTTCGAAAATCTAAATGATGCTTACCACAATGTTATACGAGTAGAAACAACAGCTGTCGGATTTTGAACGATGCCCTATAAAATGAAATATTTCAAATAGATGTATAGATAGTGTCATGTTTGATGAGGAGAGTAGCAAGGAATCAGGAAGCAACTATACTTCATTAGATTTCGATACACATTAGTGTCACCATACACTGTCGAACTCGAACTCGACCACGAACCTAGTACAAGTGGACCGCTTTTCTTCACACCTACACAGTTAAAAATCTCGGTATTTTTTTTAAACCTGGTCTTGGACTACCACCATTTTTAATAATTTTAATTCTATAATCTAAACCCTTCCAAAGTTTACTTCTATTTTAAACCAAATTTGTAATAAATTCTAATACAATTCAAAGTTTACTTCCATTTTAAAACAATTTGTAATAAATTCTAATACAATTCAAACCTTTTTGTGTTCTTTTTGTTCTCGCATTAGTTTCTAATCTAAGTTTAATTAAAAGGTAAACCCCACAAAGTATATTTTTTGAGTCTCAAGTCTCACTATAACTACTCGCAGTCAGCTCAAAATATTATGCTGCGTGGCCGAGTGGTCTAGGTCGCAACTCTACAACACGGAGTTCACAGGTTCGATGCTGCGTCATGGCGAAAAAAGTTAAAAATTAGCTGGCTAACCTACGATGGGCTTAATAAAGGATTTGGAAGTTTAGAAAATTGAAAAAAAAAAAAATAATGGAGAAAAAACTTAGAGGAGTTAAAAAAACGCAGTAAAATTAATATTTTTTCATAGATTATAATATCTGTAGATTAAATTTTAAACCAACAATTTGATTAAAAAAATAATGCCAGAAAAGTTTAATATTTAAACCAGTGAAGTTTACGGAAGCAATTGTAATACTTTCATTTTATTAAAATCTAATACAATTTTGGTGTCGTCATATATGTAACCCGAATTAGCATTGATAATAGACCAGGATTTTTAACTGTGTATGTGAAGTCTATGTGTGTGTCAGAGGACATTTGTACTAGGTTCGTGCTCTAGTTCGAGTTCGACAGTGTATGGTGACACTTAGAGTGTCTTGTGTCGTGTGGCTACTTCTAAGTTGCCTCTCCAATTAAAATTGATTTTAATCTATTCCCCAGCACATTGCATTGGACTGGTTCCAAAAATTAAATTTAGGAATGGGTATTGCGGCTCAGGGATTCATTATCGGATGAAAATTGTAGACTGAAACTAGTATGTACCTTGAGTCAAAAAGTATTGGCACGGGAAGCATTTTTGTAAAAACTTTTTTAATAACTATTTGGGCAGATTTTTTTTATGTAGTTACTACCATTAGTTCGTTGCCATCCAAATGCATATAAAAATGTCCCGTTATATCATACCCAACTGGAAAGTAAAAAAAGAAATACTCCGAAAACGTATCAAAAAAAATTTGGCACATATTGTGTTTTTGTCCTGTTTTGCTAACGTAACGGTAAATTTCCATTTTTCCAACTGTTGTTAGAAGCCTCAATTTACAAATGTTGTAAGTTTGTGTTGAATTTTGTTGTTTTGTTGTGTTTGGTGAGAAGTGAGTGTGCAAAATAGCCCGTGGTAGAGAAATTCCGGTAGTCGTCCGTAAAATAATAGTCAATTTTTACGTGCAGCGAAAGTCGTATCGCGAAATTGCCGCTATAGTTAATCATATTCAAATGTACGAAACATTACAAAACACTACACAAATACGGGAAACTTAGAGCCTGAGAGCAGAAAAATACGCCCAAAAAAATTGAGGCCACGCTAGGAGCAATTATTATAATAGTAACTACAGTCGCCCGAAACCAAAAGATTTCGGCAGTCAAAGTCTCTCATGAAATGCAGGAAAGATTCCAGCAAAATTTTAGTCCTCAAACAATCTAGGGACGCGGGAACGTCCCGCCCCGCCAAAGAAAAAATGGAAAAAAAAAATTGAAAAGTGACCAAGACTATGTTTACAAGCCACAACAAGTACGGGTTTTCGGACCTCTGTAGCTCCGGCCCCGGATGCTTGTTCGGGCTCAAATCTGGTATGGTCATTGTCACCGGTCATCTTATGAAGTTTTGCGAATTTGATTCCGATACAAGGAAAAACACCCGAGATATGATAATTTGAAAATGGCTATTTTTCAAATTTTTCTTGTTCTTGTTGTTCTCGTTGTTCTTTGACAGAGCTACAGCCTCGTAGGGAGCGTATCCAGGTCTGCTTTCTTTTCTCACGGATTGCTTGTGTCCCAAGGGTGTGCATAGGCTATCATTTGCTCTGATCCGTGCAGTAGATAAAAAGATACATCCAAAATTGTGAAATTTTATGGTAGAGTTTCTGGCTTAAGTCTTTTTGATAATTTGAATGCGACACAGGAAATCACTCGCAGAGATCGCATGCCGACGGGAAAAGACGCAAACACTTGATTATGTGAGTAGTGACGACGACGGATGCAAAAGTCCGTGCGCTCGTCGGGTGAGGAGAACCATACGAGGTAATGGCTGTGGGCGTGGCTTGTCGCAAGTGCATGAATGAAAAGTGTGTGATGAAAAAATCGAAACTGAATGTTTATGACTGCATCTCAGGATGTCCGGAAAGAAAAAAAAACATGCTGTGTGGTCTTTGAAGAGAGAATCAGAGGAAATGAATAAGAGCGAGAGAAACGAAGCGATTCGGCACAAGTGAGGAAGTAGGAAGGGGGATGGAAATTTGACATCTCTTTTGCTTCTACATATATGATCGGGCGGGTGTTCCGCGGCAGAGAGACAGACTGGAATGTTATTGTTCCAATAGGAGAAGTAGGAGAGGGGATGACATTTCATTTGCTTTATGTGCTTCTATATAGACTGCGCGGGTGTTGTGCAGTTTAGGGCGTGTGTCTCTCTGTTTACTTTTTACTAGTTTGTATGTGGTGGAATTACGTCCAGAAATGTGTGCACAGTAAATGGGGTTTCATCTCCTTCTATATGGCTCTGTGTGTGTGGTATATGATTTAGGTAGTTTCATTTATGGCATATGAGATATGAATTATGATGTAAGATGATTTTTTCCAATGTGTGGAAGATGGGAAGCGATGTTTAGGCAAGATGGGTATCACATGACTGGAGGTGATGAGGCGAATGCAGTAGACTGTTAAAGGTATTTTGAGTCCTTTGGACAGGAGAAAGGATGTTCTTGGCAAGGAAGCGATTTCTAGGCAAGATGAGTATTATACGACTGGGGGTGATGAGACGAATGCACTAAACTACTGTTAATGGCACTTTGAGTCCTTTGAACTAGAAAAATGATATTCTTGGCAAGAAAACTATTTACCCCAAATGGGTAACCTGAGTGGACTCATAGTCCGGCACGTAAATCCCCTTTTTATCGAAGACTACCGCATTCAGTAGGAATCAAACCGGAGCCCAATGTATAGAAGGCGAACGTGCTTACCGTTGCGCCATCTATGTTACTACTACTACTATGCAAAAAGATATGATATCTCCCAAAAACAACTCTGTTGTAAAAAATTCCCCGCCAAGAAAAACCTCTCAACCGCAAAAAGGATTGATATGAATACAATACCGCCAAAGTACTCGCAGCTTCGCGCCCCACTCTAAGGTTGGCATATTGAACGCTGATTGAATTAGTAAATTCCTTTCAAAGCTGATTGGCGGGGAGCTTCATAGCCATAGACAAAATGACAGTGATAATGACAACGATGTCGTTCTGATAAAATGATGGTTATGTAGTTGCGTGCGGATCATGCTGTAGGCTCTTATGCCAGGTATTATTGGCTTCTCGCTCGGATCTCGTTATAAAGCTTCCGCCTTACAAAAGACTAAAAATGCACTTCAGGCCAGAAGTGATTAATAGACCATTTTCTACCCCGTTTTTCTTCAGATTGTTCAACTTATTTTGTTTAATGGAATCTCCCCGCCAATCAGCTTTGAAAGGAATTTACTAATTCAATCGGCGCTCAATATGCCAACCCTAGAGTGGGGCGCGAAGCTACGAGTACTTTGGCGGTATTGGATTCATATCAATCCTTTTTGCGGTTGAGAGGTTTTTCTTGGCGGGGAATTTTTTACAACAGAGTTGTTTTTGGGAGATAAGAAATACGCTACACAAACTTGGCTATTATGGACGCTTGCCTCGACGCAAGCCATTAATTTGGAAGGAAAATAGGAAAAATAAGTTGGAGTTCACCCATTAGTACAAAGAGGCAGTTTTTGTTCGCGCCGAGGATCGAACCTCCATTCTCCAGATCGTAGAGTCACCGAACCAACATGGCCACTGAGCGCGCCAGTATCCAATATGCGGCCAGCCTAATTGTTAGCCAGTACTTTGATATGCATATTTATGATGAGCTGCACAGCATCATGGGCTTATGCAGATTATACTCGTATACGTATTTTCCTACGACTTCCAAAAGACTACTAAGTAGGTATGTACAGAAATTATAATTTTTGTTCATAATAAATCAAAAAAGAAAAACATTCAAGGTCAAATCCCGTACAAAATGAAATTTCATTTCGTCGATTAAAATGTTTTTTTCGCTCTGTGGTATTGTGTTCATAAGCGGAATAGGGTGAAATTTCTAGTATACAATACATGGCACTACTCTGCTCTGCGCTTTACAAGCTACAGTATCCTTCGAACAAGAGCGGAACATTTAATGTTCTAATATTTGGCAAACTATGTGTCTGATTGCGAATCCTGGATGTATTGTGTTGGCGGAAAACGTAAACGATATTTTCATGTAATTTAACTGTCTAATATCGAGTCATTAACTAAATGTCTAGTGTCAACGTCAAAAGAAGTTTGTGACGTCTACCAAATATCTGGCCTATTGACAGTGACGACTGGTGCTGAACAGCGGAATTTATTTCGCTGGAGCGAAATGGATTTCCATTTTGGATTTTTCGTTTCATTTTGATCCGCGCAACACAATAATACCAGGCATTAATCTGTTCTGCTCTCTTCATCAATGCTTTAAAAAGTGGTTTTATGGAATTAAGGCATTCACGGTCGAGTTTTATTGATTATCTCGCTTAAGTTAGGATTGTTTCGAACCTTTTCTTGTTTAAAAATAACATTTGCACCTAGCCAACAAAACAACGCAAACAATATTTCACAACCTTTTAACCTACTTCCCACAATTTGTACTCGTATCTTTCCGGAAATCGACACTGCACACCAAACACTTTAGTAACAGAAATCCAGAATTCGACTAAATTTATTTCATGAGTCGATTGAATTGTTCACGGTAGGCATTGTGTCAGGGAATTCTGGAGACGCTTCTGTTCGATCTCACTTTCCTTTCATCAATGTAAGTTGATTGAACCGTAAATCAAATCAACATGTCGCCACCATTTGGGATTACATCGTATTGCCATGTTTGCCAGTGAAATCGGTACAAAACAAAAATTGTCAGCTTTTTGTTGGAAACAATTCAGACAGACAAACTGCGAATCGATAGGAAGGGAAACGGAATTCCGGTAGAATGTGTTTATGTAAAGTGAAAAGGATTTGTAGAGACCGTATTGAAACATACATATACTCGTAAGATATGTATAATAAATCCCTACAATGAATGGAATCGCAATCCTTCTAGAATAGTAGTAGACAAAACAGAAATTCATGGAAGATGTCATGTCTATTCTGACATTTGAGTGGCGTAAAAAAATCTTTCCATCTCGGTAGTTCTTTCGAGTTCATCTTACTATAATTTGGGTAGATGTATTATGTAAAAAGAGAACAATGAACACAAATAACTTCATGCTACTGTCACTGTTATCGATGGATACGATACGAGGCAAAATCCTGGAAGTATTGGTACTGACTGATGAATTTCTAACTTTCACATTAAACCATAGATAGAAAGTTTAGTTTCGGACTATTAAATTACCGCAGATTGTTCAAACTAGAAATTACAGCTGTTTAATCAATTGTTATTGACATAGTGAATAAGTTTCAGGAAAAAATCTTAAACACTCTTACTTTAAGATTAAACAATAGTATATTAGGGTTAATACCTGTTTCTGGTATGTTTATACCGCCCGGTATTAAACTACAATTGGTCTGCAGTATGTATGTTTCTATGTACTCCTTAACGTCATCAAACAGCTCTCCAAATTTCTCGGGAATCACTTCAGAAATTATAATTATTTTACAGAAGGTATTCATGCGAAAAGGACACCCTCCAAGCAATACCAAAACTTTTGGCTTGGTGAGATCGAACCTAAATATTGAATGATATAAAAGACGTCCAACGATACGTCATTTATACTATTCAGTCTTCATTATGTATGTATGGTATCCTTTCAACTTTGAAAGTCGCTTACGTGCCAATTCATTCTTTATCCACTGTTGAGCTCACAACTCGATTGATGGTAGAAAATTATATTTACCTTTCACTTTGATTTATAATAGTATTAAAGAAAATTTGCCGGGCATCTTTATCTTCAATATAATAGGGAGCTGAAAGCTATTTTCGGTGGACGATACGATAACGGCTTGTGATGGACAATGATAAGATTGATAAGATATTTAACTACAATTTCAAAGTGAAAATGATTGAAAGTTATGTTTGTTGATGTGAAATGGACAGAACACGTAATTGGAAGCAGACAGGTAATATGACGCTTTAGTTGGGGTTTGTTTTATAATAAATCTATTAAAGTGTAGAAGAGAACATAATTAGAGTTCTTCGAGTGTACACTTGAATTAATTTGCCAGAAACGGTCATATCAATAAAAAACAAGCTAGCCTTCGGCTGAAGGGTATCGTACCTTCGTTGTGATTTATGGTGCATTTGCTAATTTGAAATCAGTAGTAAACTTTGTCCCGATTTCACTGTTCCTATGAGAGGTATATGAAATAGTGGGCCGATTTCAACCAAATTTGAAAACAGTCAAATTATTTACAATAATATGAAATTTCGTAAAGATATCTTCAGAAATAAAAAAGTTTTCCTAACAAAAACTTGCTTTTGGAACAGTCATTCCTATGACAGCTATATGATAGAGTAGTCAGATTTCAACCAAATTGGAGAATGTGATTTGACTAAAAAAATTATTGATTACTGTGAAATTTGAAAAACATATCTTCAGAAATAAAAAAAGTTTTTCCCACAAAGACGAATTTTTGGACAGGTCGTTCCTATGACAGCTATTTCTGGAAATTGAGGAATTTTTTTCAAGAAGCACTTTAAGTTAGGATCTGCAAAATGTGAGCATGCTGTGAACGTAAATAAGTGCACTCTTGTCGATTTTAGAAATATGTTAAGTCTATAATGGACATAGGGGAAAAATCCGGAGATATTTGCTCACAATTATAATACATAGCCCCAAACAGTACCTGACGTATTGCACAAGAGAAAGCTAGTCCGTCTGCCGGTGCCTGTTGCACCTGTAACTTGGATTTTACGAAAAGGGTGACAGACGTCTTCCAAATCACCATACTTAAGTCTTGATTCGAGTAATACTCACTTCAGGACACTGCCACAAGTATTAGCGTGAAAAGACAGCGTAACCCTTTCAAATGTTGCGAATTGGCAGTTATCAAGATTGATGAACAAAATAGGTTTCACTGCCGACGCATCAAGTTTAACTGTGTTCTTCAAAAGACTTTCGGTCTGTCTTTTTGGAATGAAACTTGTAGGAGCGTCAGTGATGCTAAAGAAGAAAAAGAAAAATTGTTTACATTTCTTAAGGTAAAATCTGGCAAAATCGACGACTTCATTAGCTAGTAAACTTGATTATACCTATATTAGGCGAGTTTACTGGCAGCTGGTAAATTCGCGATGTCTATGGCCATGGGGTGGAGGGAAGTGAGCAAGTCTAACGTTTTAGTAGTTTTGCTCACTTCCTTCCCCATCTACACAAGATCACCGCAGTCTCACATTATTAGCATTGAGGTTTCAAAAGTTTAACCCTTTCACTTGCATTTATGCGCCATACCATTTTTCCGGCTTTTTTCTATAGCACATACATACTATACATTTACAACTTTAATCGATTTTTCTGAATAAACATTTACTTTTTTCCGCAGAAATTTCTTACAAAGCCCATTTACTATCAGTTTAACTAATGACGATATTCCCATAAGGAAAGTGGGACAAAATCTTATAAGAACAACTGACGATAATTAGAAGCGCCGACAAGAACCTGTAGTAGAAACTGACGATATTTATACAGGAAAAACTAAAGATGATTACAAGCACTTCAGATTATCGTCAGTTGTTCCTACAGATTCTCGTCAGCACTTCCAATTATCGGCGCTTCAGAGTTTTCAACGACGAGGGTTTGTCGAGTTACGATTGAATTTTAAAGCGTATACCCTCTCATACGCAATGTGGACTATTTTTTCGGCTGGCACATTGCCATTCCTTACTCTTCACCACTACTATATAGGCGAGAATCAGAAGAGAAACTGCGGTTCGAAAATTTTGAATTCTCTATTTTATTCAATTTATGTGAAATACATATACATATGTATGTATCTATATATTTTTTGGAACTGAACTTGAAAACCGTATGTCGTATTTTCAATTTTCGAAAATCGTACAATTTTATTCTGGAGCTCTATTAATATTGTATTAGAAGCTGAAGCTACTATTGACACCGTAGGGGAGCATTCAAAATGTCCTGTCCGCGGTAATTTATTCGCGTATTTAATAACGTCTGCTGACGCTTTCGTAACGTCAAAATTTAAAATTTTCAAATTGTGTACAATTGGTCTGCTCTCTTGCAGTGACAGTTAATTTTATGTACTATACGGCCCGCATAAATACATATATGTATTTCTTTTGAAAGTGGCTCTCTGTGCTAAAAAGGTTGCCGACCCCTGATGTAAAGTATCTAAAACTTGCTGTATTTTGTCTTCGGGAATTGCTATTATATGGTCATCCACATATGCTCATTTGCCCTAACCCCTAGTGGGCATAGCGAGTCAACTATTCCATATGACTTAGCTGACGTTTCGTTGGCACAAACCAGTTTCGGACGACACACGTTGCCAGTATGCACCTCCTGCTCCCCCATTTAGCCGCCTACCTGCGATCAATTAATTAATTTTTAGTAGTTATAATTATAATCTTAATACACTGTTATTGGGATTTCGTTAATAATAATAACAGCATACCAGTTTGTCTAACCTATCACCGCCCGCACCCAGAATGTTTTCGTAAATTTCGGGAAAAAAATGGTTCGCTGAGAACCAATGGCCGCAACCCTTATTAAAAATGTTTTTGGGTTATTTTTTCCCTGGTGTAATTTTAATGAAGGGTAGAAATAAAAAAAGTATACATTTTATAATATTATTTTTATAAGTAAGAAACTTTATCTCAAATAATCTACAAGAGGTTTGCAAAGTTTTTTTTTGTTTTGCCCCTTCAATTTGCATCAAAAATCTCTAGCAGTCAAGGTGGAGATTAACAAAACAGGTTTTGCACAAATATAATGCATATGTCTTACATTTATTGCATCTTCGTTCAATATTTTTGCCTTGCCGGACAATGTTGTCTTCTCGAGCCTCGTCTGGCAGAGAATTTCGGCTTGGCCGTCCTAGGTAACTGGGAGGTTATGTTGATGAATGAATTGAATAGAATTTGGAGGCATTTGGATATTTTTTGTGATTTCATTAATTAATTAAACCTGTAATATGGCAGGGTGGCAACAATGCGTAGAGGCATCAGTCTCACATCTGACTACCGGCGTTTTGGGTTCAAATCCCGTCCACAACGACGTTCGTGGCCAAGGATGTTTGTATTTCCCCCCCCCCCCCTGTGGTTCAGGGCGTAATAATAAGCCCCATCATCTCCCGACTTGTCGCAGGTAGGCAGCTAAATAGGGGAGCTGGAGGTGCATGCTGGCAATTGCATTTTCCGAAACTAGTTTATGCCAACGAAACCTCAACTAGGCCAGATGGAACAGTTGATGCGCTTTGCCTCACAAGGGGTTAGGGCAATTGAGTAATATGGCAGCATCGCTATATAATATGGCAGGTAACACCTAAACTTTTGTATTTATCCGAATATAACAAAATACAATTTGTGTCCATCTCTGAAAGAATACAATTAAATTCGGTTCAGTAGTTTGCGAGTAGTTCCCGTCACATAATTCCCATGTGTATCTTTTCTTGATGGCTATACCTATAAATAGAGACGTATAGAAAAATACAAAATATTTCTCTAATGCTATTCGCCATAAAGCGAACTCTACATATGTCATCTGGAAAGGACTTGCTATAACAATGCAGTTTTATCATGTACGTGAACCGAACCGAAGTTAAAAACGTTTTTGTTTCTTCACACAGAGTGATCACCAGAAAATGTAATAATTTTTTAACAGCCGTCCAGAGTAGAGAAGATCAATGCAATTTTGCAATTTTCGTTTTTGCAGGAAAATGCAGTTGTTCCCTAGTTCTTCCGCTGTGTTTTTGTTGTTGAAAGTGCTGTTGGCAAACGAAAACTTCACTGTACAATTGAATATGGAAAAGTTTGCTGAAATTGACCTCCATGTATACTTTTTCACTTCCAGCGAAGGGCCATTGAGTTTGAGTCCATGTTGACTCCAACTTTGTTTTGAACAGATCTTTAATTTAAAACAAGAAAAGGACAAGTGGCAGTGTACGTTTCATTAATTTCGATTTGAGTGTTTCGAACATTGTTAACGGCAATTATGAATTATTAAAGAGCCTATTCAATATCAGTTTAATCGACGAAATTCCAATAGAAAAAGGGACGAGAATCGTATAGGATTAAGAGACGAAAATCTGAATCTCTGACAAGATTCTGTAGAAAAAACTGAGGATAACCGTCAGCACTTTAAATTATCTTTAAGTTATGCAGGCAGTTTCTCGTAAGCGCTTGATATTATCGTCAGTTACTCCTACAATTTGTTATCAGCGCTTCAGATAATCGGCAGTGACACCTACATTTTCGTCAATTTATCCTGTAGCAATAACGTCAGTTAATCTGGTAGTGAATGAGCTCCACGTTGTATCCGTGAAAGAAGTACGTCTTCACTCTTAAATTTGCCATTCAAAATCTTTCATCTAGGATTCACTACGCTCACAATTTTACACTAATTTCGGTCGTTTTGGTAATTTTTCAAGGCCACTAACCCCGGGGGCCTTGGGAGCCATCATCCAACTACCATTCATCACAATGAGTTTAGTATATTGAATTTTGTATAAGTATGTATTATTGTTATCCCAAATGACGCCGTCACTAGTTTGTACGTCCTATAAAATTTTGACGAAAATTCTGGAAAATAGAATAAAACCGTACGCAGAACGAGTCATTGGCGAATATCAAAGCGGTTTCAGACCTGGTCGCTCCACAACCGATCAGCTCTTCTCAGTCAAACTGATACTCCAGAGGTGCTGGGAATACAACGTAAACGTATACCAAATCTTTGTCGACTTCAAGCAGGCATACGACAGTATCGATCGTGGAGTACTGTACAACATCATGCTGCAATTTGGTATACCAGCAAAATTAGTGCGACTGACAAAGATGACGATGACCAACTCCGTCTCACAAGTCAGGATCCAGAATAGACTTACTGATCTATTTGAAACACGCACTGGTTTGAAACAGGGCGATGGACTGACACCGACGCTCTTCAACCTAGCACTGGAATACGTTATTCGGGCCATGAATATGGACAACAGCAAGACGCTACTCATCAAGTCGACACAATTAGCAGCGTACGCCGACGACATCAACATCATGTCCCGAAGATTGGCTGACGCAGAAGAACTTCTGCATACGCTCGATACCGCTGCAAAGGAAGTTGGATTACGTATTAACGAGGGTAAAACTAAAATAATGATGCAATCGGTGACAAGGACACCTGCACAACCGAGCATCAACGTGGGGGACCTCAACATCGAGTTCGTGAACAACTTCATCTACCTGGGTTGCAACCTGTCAAAGGACGCCAACAAAACTGAGGAAATCAAGCGACGGATACAGTTAGCTAATAAGACTTTTTTCTCGGTTCTCCCCATAATGAAATCGAAGCATGTGCACAGAAACACGAAGCTCCGCGTGTACAAAACCATTATACGACCAGTGCTATGCTATGGCTGCGAAGCATGGACCCTAACTCAAGCCTCCGAAAACATGCTAGACACTTTTGAACGTAAGGTTCTACGGCGAATTTTCGGGGCTGTTTGCGATCGAAATGGATGGCGCATCCGGTACAACCATGAGTTGTATGAAATGTACGATGAGCTGCAAGTCTCGAAAATCGTCAAACTACAACGACTTCAATGGGCAGGGCATGTACAAAGAATGGACGATGATCGCATGCCTAAGAGAGTAATGAATGCAGAACGAGTCGACGGAGCGAGACTGCGAGGACGACCGAGATCTCGTTGGGAGAGTTCAGTAGGTGTGGACGCCGCGCAGCTGCTGGGCTCCCAAAATTGGAGGACGCGGTCACGTGACCGAGATAATTGGAGGACAATGATCCAGGCGGCCAAGGCCCGACGTCGGGCTGTCGCGCCACGATGATGATGAAATGACGCCGTAATCTTTGATTTGGTTTGACGGTATCATTTTAAAGTCGCGAACGACCTTATTTTCCGTCCGGGTCTCTCGGAAGTACCTATGAGAAAAAAAACCGTTTTCTGAAATGTCGCCGCCTCTTTGGTTCAGTTAATCGGGGTTTCACTGTATGTGGTATCAGTTCGGAGTCATGCTACCTTTTCGCTCAACGAAAATTTACTATTTTACTATCGAACTGAAATTTAGCTTTATTAGATTTGCAGGAGCGTTTTTTTCGTATGCACGGTATGCCGCTTTTATTCTCCTAATAATGTCTTTGCAATCTCTGTTAAACCAAGAGGGCTTAATTGGTTCGATGTGCCAAGAGCTATGCGGGGTGAAACAATACATTCCGTACGAGATGATGTTTATAAAAGAATCGTTCAATCGACGTTCTTGGTAGAGAAGCAGTCGGCCCAGTTAAGTTCACTAATATAGTGATAGAATGCGGCCTTATTATAATGTCATAATATATTCTTTTGGTGGAAGATAGGCCTTTGGCATTCAGGGAGCAAGTAGTGAATCGGGTCGATATCAGTTTGTGACCGAAACTTCCCAAAGGAAATGAAACCAATACTGAGTATTTATCGAAGTGTGAGGTGATAAACACGTTCAATAGGTTGGTGTTTTGACCTTCAATGGCAGGTGTTCTGGTTGTGGAATCTACTAATTGGTGTAGGTTGCACGATTCATAAAATAGCTCAACCAGTCTTCCTGCTGGGCTTGTGGACTTGAGCCATTCAGTATTATGTTCATTGAAATCGCCTGCCAGGGCGACTTTTGATGAAGGGAATTTTTCTAGCAAATAGGTACCCCTCGTGCAACATGGGTATCCTACAACGCTCTTACACGATTAGAAAATTACGGAAAACCTCATATAACGCGGCCTCCTAGAACACTGATTAATTCTAACACCGCAACGAAATTGCGGAAATCCTCGCATAACACTTACCTAAAGTTATTCCATAAATGTAAAATTTGAGGAATGCCGGCACTATCTTATATCAGGTTCGTTCGGATTTACAAATACATAGGTCTTCTAAGTGTAGAGGTATTGTGGTGTAAAGTGACGTTTTAAGTTTTCAAAATGGTGGTGCGTGCGTAATAATAAGTCACATCATCTCCCGACTTGTCGCAGGTAGGCGGCTAAATAGGAGCAGGAAAAGCATGCTGGCATCGTCCGAAACAAGTTTATGCCAACGAAACGTCAGCTAAGCCACATGGAATAGTTGACACGCTATGCCTCACTAGGGGTTAGGGCAAATGAGTTCTTGGCGGAATTCTGCCGTCTGTACCATTCTATTCTACGCCTGTACCGTCTCTTAGCATTCAATTGCGGCTTAGTTGGTTTCGAATCCGCTTTCATCGAATGAAGTTGTAGAACTCTGTTCTTTATGGTTAGTTTAATTGTCTCATTAGAATGTGCAAACGTAAACAGTTTTAGCTGTGCAAATCTTAGCAGCCCGTATCAGCTGTTTGGAGTTATCGTTCCGATAAATTTTTTGAACCGGGGGATAATTTGCGGCTAGCGTTTATCGTTAGGATCAATTTTAAGCGGGCATTCAAAACATCGGCCCTACCGATATTACAGAAAGGATTAATATTTTCCAACAATTTTTAATCAGTTTCCTTGGCTAAAAATCCATGTCCCTAAAGAAGTCTCAAATTGAAACGCGATCTACAGAAATGATTAGTGAGATTTAGTATATAATGACGTTGTGATCTTTTAAGGAGGGTAGAAGATTCAAATCAACGTGTTGAAGCAATGGGCTCAGGAAGTGATGATTCTGATCGACCGAAAAATCCTCGTATTTAGTGGTTATGAAGAAACTTACTAAAATGAATTTGAATTAAATGAGATTGGTTAAATACTCTTCACAATGTGAAAGGGTATATTAAATTTGTCATGAAGTTTGCAACGCACAGAAATAAGTATCGCCGACCATATGAACTACATGCATATATGTATAATATATTCTTGGTCAGTATAACGAGATGAGTCGATTAAGCATTGTCCGTCTGTTTCTATGCAAACCAGTCTTTCAGTTTTTAAGCAGTCGAAGTGAAATTTCTATTGCACGCTCTATATATGTATGTCGGAACCAACGGAATCGGACCACTGCGTCATATAGCTGCCATAGGAACGCCCGGTGTCAAAATTTGTGTTTGTGAGAATAATTGTTGTTTCTAAAGATATCTTTCTCGAATTTCATATTATTCAATAATATCTTTAGCGAAATCACATTCTAAAATTTCGTTGAAATTGAACTACTCTATCAGATTTGGCTGTCATAGGAACAACCGTTCCAAACAGTTTTTATTCGAAAAAGGTTTTTTTTGCACCAAAACGCTACTCATCCAGTCGACACAACAGATAGCGTACACAGACGACATCAACATCATGCCCCGAAAACTGACCGATGCAGAAGAACCTCTGTATACTCTTTACACCGCTGCAAAATAAGACAAAACAGAAATAATAATGCAATCAATAACCAGAATGCCAGTACAATCGAACGATAACGTAGGGGACCTCAGCTTCTAATTCGTAGACGACTTCACATAGTAGCAACCTGCTAAAGGACGCCAACGAAACTGACGAAATGAAGCGACGGAAACAGCTAGCAAATAAGACTTTATTCTCGGGCTCCCCATAAACAATTCGAAGAATGTGCACAGAAGCTTGAAGCTACGCGTATACAAAACCATTAAACTACCAGTGTTATGCTATGGCTGCGAAACTTGGACCCTAACCCAAGCCTCCGAAAACATGCTAAACACATTCGAACGGGAAGTTCTTAGGCGAATTTTCGGAGCAGTTTAGGACCAAGACGGATGGCGCATCCGGTACAACCATGAGCTGTATGAATTGTACGATGAGTTGAAAGTTTGGAAAATCGTAAAACTACAACGTCTTCAATAGGCAGGGCATGTACAATGAACGAAAGATGTTCGCATGACTAAACAAGTAATGAACGGACAACGAGTCGACGGAGCAAGACTACGAGGACGACCGAGAGCTCGTTGGGAGAGTTCAGTATATGCTGACGCCGACCAACTACTGGGCTTCCAAGATAGGAGGACGCGGTCACGTGACCGAATTAATTGGAGGACAACGATCCAGGCGGCCAAAACCCGACGTCGGGCTGTTGCGCTACGATGATGGTGAAACGCACCATAAATCAAAATGAAGCTTTATGTATTAATGTTCTTGCAAATGTACAAGTGCGAATCATTTTCAATTTAAATTGGAATTGTTTGTGACACTTGGTTTCATTCTGCACACCAACTTAGTGTGTGTCTGTAGCTTAGCTCGGTAACGCACCGGGCATTTTTTGCTACTCGAAACACGGTCTCTGCGGTTCGCGCCCCGCAACGGGACCAACTATTTTTTATTCTCAAATTCCCTCTGAATTAATTTCTCCGAGCTTAGTGGTTTCGTATGGATAGTAGCACTCATCAGGTCTTGCATCTTTGCAGCTATCCATGTGCAAGACGACCACGAAAGTGTGAGAATTCTGTTTGTATAGGCCGTGAAGGCGTGATTTTTACTTGAAAACTCGACCGTGGAGGTCTAGATGGTGTGAAGCACTTATATTAACTCACTAGAGGGGTGGAGAGAGGGTGAGAAGTGGAGATATTTGTTCCCTGGTAATTTTACTTTATGTATTAATGTTCTTGCAAATGTACAAGTGCGAATCATTTTCAATTTAAATTGGAATTGTTTGTGACACTTGGTTTCATTCTGCACACCAACTTAGTGTGCGTCTGTAGCTTAGCTCGGTAACGCACCGGGCATTTTTTGCTACTCGAAACACGGTCTCTGCGGTTCGCGCCCCGCAACGGGACCAACTATTTTTTATTCTCAAATTCCCTCTGAATTAATTTCTCCGAGCTTAGTGGTTTCGTATGGATAGTAGCACTCATCAGGTCTTGCATCTTTGCAGCTATCCATGTGCAAGACGACCACGAAAGTGTGAGAATTCTGTTTGTATAGGCCGTGAAGGCGTGATTTTTACTTGAAAACTCGACCGTGGAGGTCTAGATGGTGTGAAGCACTTATATTAACTCACTAGAGGGGTGGAGAGTGGGTGAGAAGTGGAGATATTTGTTCCCTGGTAATTTTACTTTATGTATTAATGTTCTTGCAAATGTACGACGCACACTAAGTTGGTGTGCAGAATGAAACCAAGTGTCACAAACAATTCCAATTTAAATTGAAAATGATTCGCACTTGTACATTTGCAAGAACATTAATACATAAAGTAAAATTACCAGGGAACAAATATCTCCACTTCTCACCCTCTCTCCACCCCTCTAGTGAGTTAATATAAGTGCTTCACACCATCTAGACCTCCACGGTCGAGTTTTCAAGTAAAAATCACGCCTTCACGGCCTATACAAACAGAATTCTCACACTTTCGTGGTCGTCTTGCACATGGATAGCTGCAAAGATGCAAGACCTGATGAGTGCTACTATCCATACGAAACCACTAAGCTCGGAGAAATTAATTCAGAGGGAATTTGAGAATAAAAAATAGTTGGTCCCGTTGCGGGGCGCGAACCGCAGAGACCGTGTTTCGAGTAGCAAAAAATGCCCGGTGCGTTACCGAGCTAAGCTACAGACGCACACTAAGTTGGTGTGCAGAATGAAACCAAGTGTCACAAACAATTCCAATTTAAATTCAAAATGAAGGTTTGATACCCTTCACGCAAAGCGAAGCTTGTTTTTTTTATTGATTTGCGTTTTTGTTTTATATCCATATGAATTTCTTATGAAATTGTTGAAATAAAACAAAAATATTTCATTTCAAAAAGAGTATGGAACGTATCCCCCAATTTTGTTCTAGCTTCTCGTCGCCGATAACTCACTTTCACACAGCATGGCACTTTGTAGGAACGTATCTACAGTATTATAGGAGGGTTACCTGTGTAGATAATATCGTATAAATTCTGAACAAACCAATTGAGTCGCAAAATATGCAATGACGATTGCTGATCCTGTATACAATATGTGCCAATATGTAAGCATTTTAATAGTGTGTAAGAAGATCATGAGGATTGTCACTCACGACAAATCAAATGTTATCACATCAACGAATCTAATCAACCAACCAGAAAGTACATTTTAAATTTATCATCAGTTCTCCCCATGGGCCATTAAGCATTTTCCGACCCCATTCAGATCGTACCAATACCCGCTTACATTTTCTTTAAATAATTTATTTAACTTTTCTATAGAAGACCCGGGCACATTTCAGCGGAATTCTTACAGACCGACTTTGCAGTCGGAAAATTTATTGCTTGCTTAACAAGTCGGGACTTTATTTTTTTGTCCCAAGTGTATGGGCCTATAGTATCCTTTGCAGCTTTACATAAAATGAAAATGAATTCTGATATGTAGACATGTATTCTAGGCAATTTGCCTTCATCAGTAGCCTCCCATCTGATGCGGGTTGTTGGCTAAAGAAGAAAAGAGTTACGAGTCCTCTCTTATGGTGCGGTTACATACATGCCAACTAGTTTGCCAGCATATAACGTTTTTTTCTCGCAGTGGGAAATGATGCATGTATTGTATTTTATTTTACTATTATTTATTATTATTGCAAATAGTTTGTCGTCGCGCCTGGAGTTTGGGGTTCGTCTATAAAGAGATCAATAACTTGCACTTCTGTTTTGTTCCAGAAGCGACGGAAAAGGATTTTCGAGGAAAATAACATGGAAAATGGCGTGAATGGTAAAGTACACCCATTGGTAATTATTCAAATTAACTACACAGGGTGCGCCTTCTGTTACTCCTTGATTTCAAATCCCTATAGATCAGAGAAGACACATGCTATCTCAGGTGTGTGTTAATTTTTATTAAGGTTGTTCTATGCCATTGCAAATAATTAAGTGTTGAAAATGATATCTGATAATAAATCGCCATTATTTCGCACGCAGTGTGAGTAGTTTTTTCAGCATTTCTCGTCGTATTTTCGAGCATTATTTGTTCTTCGCAAGTGTGCACATTATTTCCAGATGAGAGCCTGGCGAACAAGTTAGCGTATATGTGACCGCCCCATTAGAATTTGTTGAAATCTTTGTAATGTATGAATTTTAAAAATTGTTGGTTGATTAACCTACCCACGTTGTGATGGGGACAAATAAAGTACGGGTTGATGGCAATTTAATCATGTGATAAGCAAAGTGTTTCGGTAAAGTTTATCCTGTGACCGCAACCACGAAACCGAACCCATATTTTATTGAAAATTTAATAAAGCTTGAGGTAACCACATCCCGAACAGAGATAATTACGTAAAAAATATGAGTAGAGAGGGGCATGTACTCAGAAAATGGGCAGGTTCCGAATCATACCGAAGTATCTACATAGGAATCCCTAGAGTTACTGTCTATATCTTTACATATTATCTAACATATGATACATATAGTACAGTTTCACGTTCCTACTCTGAGAGATGGTCTCAATGAAATACAACTGCAGGTATTTTTTGTTAAGGATTGATATGTTGGATACCAAATCAAAGCTAACTACAGGGACATTTTAATTAGTTTTTCATAATTTCAAGTGGTACCAAGAGGGAAGAGAGAATAAAGTTCACATCCTAAGTTGAGCACTTTTAGCGAATGATAATACTACTATATCATATACTATAATATTGTACTATGAGATTTAAACATATTTATTTGCGCACCTCAATTACATGATACCGAAGTTGAGTTGACTGTACCCCATGGCGTTCGGACCTCGACTGCCTCTGAGACCGAAGTGCGAAGTGTTCTTTCCACGGCCTCATTTGATCTTCTTCCAAGATAAGTAGCTTTCCATCACTATCCTTCACCGGATGTTGGCAGGAGTTACGACCACCTGTAAACTCCTTGATGACACCGTATACGGCGTTTAAGTTGCTACTTGTTTCAGCTTCTTCTGCTGAGGCAAAAAGAGAATTCGCATAAACTCTTTTATCGCGTCGCACACTATGCTGACCTTCTCGAGCTTTCTGACGGTAAAGGAGTTCGATGCTGCTTCGATTGTCGTCTGATGCTGCAGCCAAACGAACTTTCAGCTCCTTCCTTTCAACCATCCGCTGCCATGAAGTGTCGGACATGCAGAGCTTATTCCGGCAATCCGGGTTTGTGCCAGGGATGGTATCTGCGCTATCAATGTACGCATTTTTTATGGCAACCCAGTTTTCGTTTATGTCACTAATTGGGTAACTAGTTATCTCAGCTGCTTTTTGCGCAAGATGGTCATTATATTGTTGTAAGACGGCTGGATTTTTTAATCGAGCGGTGTTGAATTTGCGGCGCCTGGATCTTTCGTCGCTGGGGCGGCGCACGGCTGCCATACGCAATCGAACATAAGCGATCATAAGATAATGGTCTCTTCCCATCCCAATATCGGCACCCTTCTTGTTTCGCACGTCCAGGAGGCAACTCTTAAATCTTTTACTAATGGCAAAATGGTCGATCTGATTTTGTGTTCTGCGCCGATCAACAGAGGACCAACTGATTTTGTGGTGGTCCTTATGCTTAATCATAGTACCACCGATCAAGAGACTGTGAAAGTTGCAGAACTCTACAAATATTTCACCGTTATCATTACGATCACCAAGACCGTGTCTCCCCATCACATGTCTGAGCCCATAGTTATCAGCGCCAACTTTCGCATTCAAATCACCTATAACCATTATAATGTCACCTTTAGGTGATCTGCTCTGAACGGCGTTTAGTTCTTCGTAGAAGGAGTCTTTTGCCAAGACGTTGTCGGGTTCAGTAGGGGCATAACATTGTATTATTGAGATGATCCTCATTTTGGTCCGGAACCTGGCGGTCAAGATTCTGTCAGAGAACGGCTCCCAGGATAAAAGACAGTTTCGCGCGGCTCTGGTTAAAAGGAGCCCCACACCTGACCTCAACCAAATCATCGCACCGCCATCACTGGCGGCTTGACGTTGGTTAGCAATGGTCAGTGACCACTGCCGTTCCAGGGGACGCCCACGCGGAGGACTATGGAAGAGGAGTTTTTGCCGCCCGATAATGATAAATCATTATAATCAAGTAGCTGCTCTGATACGTGGTCTAACGGGCGGTCTAATGCGCGGTCTAATTAACGGTCTAATGCGCGGTCCAATAGACGGTCTAATGCGCGTTTTAACGGATGGTCTAATGCGTGCAAAAACAGCAAAATATATATGTATATTATATACGTATATTTTTATATTGCAGAAAATCATCATTCGTACGGCTCGCGGTCGTGTTGAAATTTTGAAGCTGATAGCTACAATATTTGCCCGTTTTTTCGTCGTGTCTGTTAACGGCCAATAACGCACATGACTTCCAAAAGAAAGTGGTTCGAGCCATGATTTACCGAATGAAAGAACACGAGTGTATGCCTAGCTATAGACATATTTACATATCACGGGAGATTTCAGGTGGTTGAATGATATCTATTTTGCGTTGTATATGAGCCGGTCACTTTTAATGCAAAAAAATATTGGATCTATTCAGTGGACCCGAAATACCTCACCCAAGCCTCCGAAAACATCAAGAAAAAAGTGTGGTTAACCACGTACGGTACCTGGGTGGCCAAAAAATCGTAGTCCCCGCATGGGGGTTCCGATATACAATATTAAGGATAGGATATGCTAAACACATCTGAGAGAATTTTCAGAGCAGTTTGTGACCATAATGGATAACGCATCCGGCACAACCATGAGCTGTACGAACTGTACGATGAGCTGGAAGTTTCGAGAATCGTCCAACTACAACGATATCAATGGACATACTAACTACTACTCAATTGCTCTAACCCCTTGTGGGGCAAAGCGCGTCAACTGTTTCATGTGACCCAGTTGATGTTTCGTTGGCATAAACTACACTTGCGAGCAAAAATACTGAATCAAACCGAAAGCACGTGTATGCCACAGGCCCAAAATTGACCCCACATCACCGACAAGTGCGGCTCACGTTTGTCAGGAATCACTTAAATTGGACCCTCGAGTAATGGCGGTCCGTATTGTTCACCGACGAGACCAGAGTGTGTCTACATGGCAGTGACTGGACGCCTGTATACCCGACCTCCAGTCACTGCCATGTAGACACACTCTGGTCCCGTCGGTGAACAATACGGCCCGCCATTACTCGAGGGTACAATTTAAGTGATTCCTGACAAACGTAAGCCGCGCTTGTCGGTGATGTGGGGTCAATTTTGGGCCTGTGGCGGGCCGCCTTGGAGTCAAATTCGCTTTCTTTAGTCGTCTTCTCACTGTCCACTTGCTTACAGCTACTCCGCGAACGTCCCTCGGATTCTGCTGCACGTCAACTCCCGTGAGGTGCCGATTTCGTAGCATACTTGTCACAATAAAACGATCGTCTCCATCAGAAGTGCACCTAGAGCGGCCGGGTCGGGGTCTCTGATTGTAGCTACCTTCCCCCCGAAACACTCTTGACACAGTAGACTGACTCATTCCTAGCTGACGAGCGACTGTTCTCTGAGTAAGCCCTTCCGAAAATAGGGCGACAACTTGAGCCGCCTGCTGAGGCGTGGTACTCATGAATGACAAAATTGTGACTTTTATTGCTTTAAACTTATTCAATCGACCTTCCAGATTCAACTGACCATTGAAAACCCTTTGCGGATGCATTTGTAGGGCTAGTTTGCCTTGTAATAATCCATTCATAAATGTTCAGTTTACCGACTTTTTAGCTCCAGGTAGCGTTCATTCACAAAAAAACTCATTAAATGGTAATAAAAAAGGTATCATTGTAAAGCTAAGATCTCAAACTTTCAAATGACATACGATTTGTAGGGATACATAACGTACTTTTAAAAATATTACAAATACACGTGCTTTCGGTTTGATTCAATATTTTTGCTCGCAAGTGTAGTTTCGGAGAATGCAGCTGCCAGCACGCACCTCCTGCTCCTCCAATTAGGGACGTTCCGATACCATATAAGTATCGACACCCGCTCAAATGAGTAGTATTTAAATCATTTATTCGATACTACTCATATAAGTAGCTTGAAAGTATTGATACTTATAAAGTACTCATATCGATAGTTTTTCTTATGAATTTGAGATCGCGGGTGATTTGGTAACTTAGGAGCACTGTTATTAATAATTATTATCAAAAGATTATTTTAGATTATTAGAAAACGTTTATTCATTTTTAGGTTTAACAACAGAATTGATTTTTTTTTTAAATAAACATAATAATAAAAATAAAAGGAAAAAGGGCTATAAGTATTCCATATGCTTATACTCGTATATGCACATACATCTATACAAAGAGTTTTACTTAATCCAGATTATGTTTCCAAGGCTATTTCCAAGTGGATAGTACCTATATATCATAGAATTTATATATAGAGAACATATATATTCTGATTTAAGAAATAAAAAGTTATAAAAAGGAGAACTTAAACTTTTAGGCTTGGCAAGATGCACGCCGATGTGAAAAAGTGCAAGAAGTAATTATCATTCAAATGCTTAAAATTTAAGTGAAGAACTCTTTATTATCGAGACTGCCCAAGAAGAGCAATTTTTCCAAGTACTTCGGAGACAATCTGTTGACCGTTTCCAGCTGGCAACGTTACTGTCTCTCTTTCTCTTATTTCGATTTTAATGATGGGTACTCGGTAGGTACTTGGATGGAAATGGTATCGATACCCGAGTAAGTATCGCAAGAATTATTCGATGCTAAATGTATTTTACTTGGTATCGAAACAAAAGTATCGATTATTTACTTGTATTTACTTGTATCGGAACGTCCCTACCTCCAATTAGCCGCCTACCTGCGACAATTCGGGAGATACTGTGGCATGTACAATGAAAAGACGATAACCGCATGCCTAAACAAATATTGAAAGGAAGCATCAACGCTGAAAGGCTGTAAGGAAAACCAGGAACTCGCTGGGAAGACTCACGAGATGCTAATGCCGAACAACTGCAGGGAGGACGCAGTCACTTGACCGAAATTATTGGAGGACAATAATTCAGGCGGCATCTCGAATGGTAAATCATAACCTTCGAGCTACTGCGGTCTGTTTTATTTTATATTTCTATTTATACAGAGAATTTAATATTCCAATCAGTTTTGTTCACACATTTTTTCATATCAATTTTCTGTGCTTGTCTACTCATTTTTAATGAAGTTGCAAATGTAAATGTAAAAGACAAATAGCATATTTCAATTTTTTTATACATTACATTCATTCTCATGTAAATCAATTTTAATGAATAATTTTTTCAGTACCAAAAACGTGTGCTCGAATTTTAAATTGAAAATTTCGCAGAAATGTTTTTCATAGCGGTTTAATTTACAACCGAAAATACAATTCACGGAAATAAACAACATGGATATATATTTTCTTTTCAAGAAAAGTATGTACACCTACTATATTTAAGATAATTTTAAGAAATAAATTATTCTGGATATATACATAGGGATATATGTATACGTATTTGTGCAGCGATGCCTGAGATCATTCCAGAGTGGGCGTAATCTCCAATTTCCATTTGTGACATTTACTCAAAAATATAAGATATTCAGTATAGATAAAAGATTCCGTAATGGAATTACTTATTTCCATGTTATTGCTTGAATAATTTACATATTTGATAATATGTAATCTCATATCTGTGAACTTTTTCGAGTTCTATTTTACATTCAATTATGTTTTTTTTAGCTGTTTGATGCACATAAGCTGCTGGTATTTTACATTGGGCATTTGCTATCAAGATATTATAGTCTAGGTTAAGTTAGGTTAGGCTCAGGGGCTGTCCCGCCACACATGGCACACTTAGACCTCCAAAAGGTCCATTGTGGTACCACCAAAAACGAAACCATCTCCATTAGAGACCTACATATTGAACCAGCCTGTGCTGTTAATTTAGCAATTTACCCGAAAGGTGCACATATTCTTAAGGTCATCCAGATCATGGAAGACCCGAGAACTCAGAAATTTGCTTCTCTAACCAGCCAAGGCTGGGCAATGATGCTCGCCTCCACATCTCCACAACTCCTACAGAAGTCATGATGGGGAATGCTGAGCCTCCTGGCATGCTCCCCGGTTGCGCAGTGCCCTGTAATCACTCCAACCACTCTGCCAATGTGCCTCCTATTCAGCGAAAGCCTTGGCCCTGCTAACAGCGGCGGTCTAAATCGCCAATTTGCAAATAGCAAAAGGCATTCTGATGTCCTTCAGTCTTTCGTCAAACACCCCAGTTCTGCCCCCTCGAGTCAGCTCATCCGCCGCGCAGTTTCCCACAAAACCACTTTGGCTCGGTATCCAACAAAGGGTGATATTAAAGAAGCCACCCATCTCTCCCAGAGCTGAGCGTCAGTTCTTAACGGTTGGATCTCAGCTTGAAAAACGCTGGGCGAGATTCCCATTGCCATAAAAATACTGGTGCTCAGTTCAGAGACACGTACACCCACACTCTGTTCTGTTTAAGACCCATCGGTGAACCACTTAAAACACCAAGGGTCTTAGCAGGGAGTGTCATTTCCCCATTCAGTGCGGCCAGGACTCAAAATTTTCTGCCGAAGCGAACCTCCGTGATCATGTAACCCGATCTCAAGCTGATCTGCACGTAAGGAATTTGATTCAGAATACACATGTGACCGCCTTCTCCGTGCGTCAGAGGTTAGACGAATTCTAAGAGCATTTTGAGCTGCTAATTTTTGAATGAATATATGTAGCGGAGTTAGTCTAATAATCGCCTCTAGGGCTGGCGTTGGATATGGGTTGTAGCCGTAGCCGGTGTTATCGAAAGCTCCCTCAATGTCAAGAAAAGCGCACAACACGATTTTCCTGTCACTGATGGACTTGTCGATTGTTCCCACGAGGTTATGTAGGGCGGTCATTGTTGACTTATCGAAGGTTCCATCTTGTGCCTGATATGCAAGTCAAGCAACTTTTCCATGGTTTTAAGGAAAAGAAGCAATAAAGACCACATTAACTTTCCTCCAGGTTTGTGGTACATACCCAGGAGTGTAACTTGCCCTGAAAAGCTCGATTAGTGCAGATATAAGGGGGATTCATGCTCACGTCGTAAACGTCATATTTGTCGTAAAGTTGTAAACTTCTGTCATTTTTCTATGGGAATGACAGAAGTTTACGACGAAAACAACGTTTACGATATTTACGACAGGGAGTGTGAATCCGTCTATTATGATCTCCAAGCTGTTTTGCAAAAGAGTGGGGGAAATACCGTCCACGCCCGAAGCCATGAACGGCTCAAAGGACTCTATCGCCCATTTTACTTTATCCTTGTCAAAAATAACCCCCGATAAACTTAGCGACCGGTTTTCAGGTGGGGTCTTGCAGTTGGGGAGGGGTCGACTTCTGACAGGTGAATCTTGGAAAATGGGTTTGAAGCAACAATTTCAGAATTTCTTGTGGACCTTCAGTGTACGAACCGTCTGGTCTCAGTAGAAGATCGACTCCGCTAGCTGAGTTCTTGGATAGAGCTTTGTGAAGGTGCGCCACTTCCGGAAGCGATTGATGCCAACAAATGCCTTCTCCAGCAAATATAATTCGGTTCACAAGATAAATAGGGAATTCTTTCAAAGAACTGGTCTAGAAGGATTTTGTGGATTTAAAAAAAAAATTCTGAATAGATAGTGAAACTATTCGAAAACATTGACCAACCAACATTAAAGTGATGAAAGAACGGAAGACTGGCCCTGGAAGACACTTTGTGAAACATCTTATGAACAAAAAAAAATATGCACGGAACGGAACGGCTCTCTTGCCGTTTCCCAGCATTATACTACAACAAAAAAATTGACATTCCTGTATAAGACCATTTATGGTTCGATCTTTATGTAAACTTTTTACTAATTATGTGATTTTCGTTTAGAACTTTGAGCTTTTTCTTATTGTTTTCTTTTTTCTCTTGTTATTGTAATAAAACAATTCAAATTTACTTTTCCACCTGTCCGAATGGTTTCATTTTTCCAGTAGTAAAATTCATTTTGCATCCTAAATAATTCAAAACCACCATTTGAAATATTTCGTCTTCCTCCTTGTTATGGTGTCCGATATGCCACCACTCTACGAACAAAATCTTTGCCCTCTACAGAAATTGATCCAAATTTCTTCCTGAATGCAGTCATAACAAGTAAAAAGCTGATTCTGAATAACCAAGAAAACTGTCATAACTCAAAGACCACACCTGCTTGTGCCTGGTAACACCACAAATGGATACCAAGAATGGCGGAGTTACACATTCATAAATTACTATTAAAACAAGCTAGCCGCTTCGCGTGAAGAGTATCATACCTTCGTTATGACTTATGGTGCATTTACCACTTTGAAATCAGTAGTAAAACTTGTTCCGATTTTACTGTTCCTATGAGAGGTACATTGTATGAAATAGTGGGCCGATTTCAACCAAATTTAAAAACAAGGTTTGGCAGTCAATATGATTGAAAATCATGAAATATGGTAAAGATATCTTCAGAAATAAAAAAGTTTTTCTAACAAAAACTTGCTTTTGGAACGGTCGTTCCTCGGACAGCTGTCTGAGAGTAGTCCAATTACAACCAAATTCGGGAATGTGATTTGACTAAAGATGCTATTTATTAGTGTGAAATTTCAAAAGGATATCTCTAGAAATAAAAACAGTTTTCTCACAAAGACGAATTTTTGGGACCGGTCGTTCTTATGGCAGTATATGACGTCGCGCAGTGTGTTGAGGCATCAGTCTCATGTTTGACTACCGGCGTTTCGGGTTCGAATCCCGTCCACGACGACGTTCGTGGCCATGGATGTGCAGGAGGTGTATGCTGGTAACTGCATTCTCCGAAACCAGTTTATGCCAACGAAACGTCAACTGAGCCACATGGAACAGTTGACGCGCTATGCCCCACAAGGGGTTAAGGCAATTTAGTATATGCGTCGTGGTCGGAATCTGTTGGTTCCGACATATATACAGCGTGCAATAGAAAGAAGACTTTGTACAGCTCGATAGCTTCAAAACTCAGGGGCTAGTTTGCATGGAACCAGACAGACAGACGGACAAAGCTTAATCGACTAGTCTCATACTCATACTGACCAAGAATATATATATATATAGTTTATATGGTCGAAGATGCTTCCGTCTGTGCATTGCCAACTTCATGACAAAGTTAATATACCCTATCACATCCGTGAAGGGTATAAATATAATGCAATTCGTGATAAAAATTTATGATTTGTTAAAAGTCTTACTATTATAAATTTGGAATTTTCGTTTTTTCTCAAATAGTAAATTTTTGAGTTATGTCACTGTCGTTGCCGGTGTGGGGTATTGTCAATATTTTAAGAACATTAAGTTAAGAAATCTCAGTCAGTCTTTTTGCGCTGGCTAATGTAGGCATGTTCTGAAACAATTATATGTAATTCAAATCAAGTTAGTGCTTGACTAGGATCTTGGTGTTGATGACGTCATTCATTGGGATGACGAATTTTTAAATTTTTTTGCATTTCACAGACGCCAGCCAGTATGAACTTTTGTGTTGACATTCGTAAGAATATCCTGAACCGAATTGGAGTCACATCAAGACTCTGTACATGAGGTAGATCAATTTAGTAGCACTTTTGATGACTTCTCCTGCTTAATAAATTCGAAAATTTTCACTATTTCAACCACATCGGCGAAGGGGTTCGTCAAGGAATTTTCGCCCACCTTGTATGTATCGCCTTGCCTACTAAGTCTTTAATATTTTGCACACTTTAAGATACTCGATTTTAAAGTAAACCCTTAGAACATATTGTTCAAGCATGGAATGAGCTTGTCCTGTATGTCTCTGGCTCCAACATTTGGCGAATAAGTCGACAGCTAGCCTACTCGGTTGTTGTTTGATACTGACATATGTTGACTGTTCTGTCGAATTGTGCATGAATAAATGTAAATTCTTGTCAATATTTAAATTTTATAATTACTAAACGGTCTACTGAGTTAGCTGACTGTCGACCACATGTCGACTTAGTACCCAGATTTTGGAGCCACTGTTTCTATGGAGACATACAGAACAAGCTCATTCCATGCCTGTATGTTCTAAGAGTAAGCCTCTATATACTCAAACTTGTCAAATATTTCACTTAGTAGCCTCTACGATTTTTGTTGTTCGAAACTGGGGAAGGCATCGATGTATGTTCAAATCTTCCGTTCGATTTCAAGCTTTACTTTATCTACCAAAAAGGCTTGTATTCCCAACAAGGGAAAATCAGTCACTAATTTGTTTCCTTCTCCACAAAAATACCAATAGGACAAAATTTCCCTTAGTCAAAACAACAATTTCAAGGCTAAAAGCTCAGCGAAGCCAGAGACACCCGACAAGTCAACGAATCATGGCAGCTAAGAAAAATTTTTTTTTTTTATTCTGTTATTTTTATTGGATTTTGGCTATTTTCCTTTTGAAGTTTTCCGTTGGCATTTGTCTCCTCTTGCCCAGCCAGCAACTTTGTTTAGCTGGATGGTAAATGGGATTTGAAATGGAGAATAGAATTTTTATCTTGACTACACCATTTATGTACAGTTTTTCTCTGGTAGTATATCTTGAATTTGCACAGATATACCACTTTACATTCACATTTTGCAGCCCACCTAAGAGGAGGAACTCGCTTAAAGTTTGCTGTCAGTACATTCATCACTTTTTTACGCTATTGAGCGTATTTCTTTAGAAACGTTCATATTCTGACGCAGAGGCATGGTGTAGAAATATGAAAAAAAAAAACGTCAGAAAATGCAGATGTGGTTAACATGGAACAGAGATTCAAACCTGGCTTCGAAATAAAATAGAATACATATGTAAATGGCACAATATAATTTTTCAGGCGTCCATTGAAGACTCTTTAAAAATGTAATGCCCTCGCTTTTCTCTTACTCTCTCGGCCTTGTCAACATGCGAAACAATATTATATGGCTTTCCCTATGTATATAAGGACTCACTTATTACTTGGTAGCATTTCTTTTGTTTCTTTTCTCAGCAGTTTCTTAAATTTTTCGGGCTCCATGTTTCTTTGTCCGCGACTTGTGAATAATGTCTAAGCCTCTTGTCGTGAATTTCTTCATGACGGGATTTTATGATATTGAGAAGAGCTCCCAAGGATAACAGAGTGGCACTAATACTTCTGGTTGTCTACACTTCGTGTCAACGGGACGTATAGAGCGCTGGGAACTTGAACTTGACCGAAGACTTTCAGAAGAATTTTCAAGTGATTTCAGACATCCCGTGTCATTTCTGTCAAAGGTCCTCAAGCTCACTATTAAATCTAGTTGGGTCCTTCTTAAGAATTAATGAGCTGACGGGAATACTTGTAAAGCATGTATAATCATGGAAAACGTGAAAAATACTTTCACCTTCGTTTCGAATATACTCCAATATTCAAGATTTTTAGAATACATAATAAGAGTTGCAGGGCATTCGATGTAGGGACAAACATGGCGCTATCATTAGCAGCTGATTAAGCTGGCGTCTTATTTCAGTGAACTACCTAACCTGGGAAATAACACATCAATTTATTAATAGTTGTAGCAGTTAAAGTATTGTAATACCCGTTTATCCTCCGAAGCTTGGAGAAGTGTGGGAAATAGTCATGGTTGCTCAAAACTCTTTTCGACCTAGGTCTGGTAGGTACGATTTGAAAAAAATACCCAGGTCACCAGGTGTAGGTAGGTCTGACTAGGTCTCTAGATCTGGCTAGGTATATGTACAGGTCAAGATAGATTCGCAGGTTTTGAAAGACCAGAAGATCAGGAGTAGGCCTGGGTATGGGTAGATTAGATATGTCTTTCTTCGATTTAATATGCCAAAAAAAATTGTTGATTGACTTTTTTTTAGCAAATTTACGTCCAATATTCCTGGAAAATACTGGTAGGGGGTTGTTCAGGTCGCTGATTACGAATCTGAAGTCAAAATTAGCAAAAATCAAAAACAAAAAAATATTCTGAGCGGCAACCCTTTTTTTTCAAAAAACATGGTCAATGTTGCTGAAAAAACACATTTAGGGTTTTTTGGGTAGCTGATAACGAATCTGAAGTCAAAATCGCAAGGAAAAAACATTGTGGGAGATCCAGATAGCAACACTTCTTTTTATAAACACAGCCAATCTTGCTGAATAAGAAACTACTTGGGTTTTTTTGGATCGCTGATTGCAACATGGCCGATTTTTCTGCAAGTAGGGATTTTTTTCGCTCGCCGATAAAGTAAAAATGTCAAAAAATATGGGATCCAGATTGCTTACGTACCACCATGATAAAAATATTCATAGTGGCCGTGGTCGGTCACCGCTCTACGATACTAATCTAGAGCTCGGAGTTAAAATCTCGGCGCGATCAAAAACTGCCTGTAGGTACTAATAGAACTCTCACAGTGCTTCGAGCTTGTCAGTTTAAAGACGGCGCGGATAGGAGGTGCATGCTAGCAACTGCACTTTCGAGAAGTAAATATGCTATCGAAACGTCAACAAGGCATAGAAATGCTCGAGATGTTGTCGCGCCCATGCCCTTGCAGGGGTGAAGGCAATTAATATATTCCAGACTCGTGGAGAAAAGTGAGAGTGTCCTTCATTCCTAAAATAAGGAACCGCCATAAATATGATCCGAAATCCGACAGGGCAATTAGCCTGACTTGTTTTATGCGGAAAGCGATCGAACAAATTTTGGACTGCCACATTCCGCTTACACTGCTTAGTGACAGTCCACTGCACCAGAAGCAGTTTGTGTACCAACCGGGTTAGTCACCAGAGACTGCCTGCCCCACCGTATTGCTCTAGGTTTCTTCCTTAATATAGAGGGTGCTATTGTCAACAACTCGTTTTCAGCCATCGAAAAAGCTTTAAGGTCTAAGACTGTAGATACTACCACTACAAATTGGGTGAGAAAAATGCTTTCCCCCCAAGTAGTAAAAATTACTATTGGAAACTGTACCCTCATTATTATGAATATGTAGACTTTTTGAAAGTTAAAATGGGGGATCCAGCCCTGCCATTGCAATCTGAATTCATTTAGCTATTGTAAGACCTATCGTAGAGTTAGGGCGGTGGTCTTGTAGAAAAGGACGGCCACCACTGATGATAAGATAGCACTGGGAAAGATACAGAGACTGGCCTGCCTCATTGTGGCCGGTGTTATTCGAACTTGCCCCACTGCGGCTCAGAGGTTTTGATGGATTTGCCCCCATGCACATCCATATCCATCCATCCTGTCCACGACGACGTTCGTGGCCATGGATGTGCAGGAGGTGCATGCTGGCAACTGCATTCTCCGAAATCAGTTTATGCCATCGAAACGTCAACTGGGCCACATGGAACAGTTGAAGCAAGAATTGCATCAGCTAGACTTGGTGCAAGCGGAACATTCCTGTTTCGCGAATTGCATTTAGAGAGAATCCTTAAGTGCGCCATTTCTGCTTTAGGTAGTCCATTTCCGGTTTAGATAGTAAGAACCTAAAACACACTCGGGGGGATTTGAAGGTCCTAAAGCGGAAATTTCTGGAGTTTTGTGAAAACTCTCTCTAATTGAATAGAGAGATTTCTCCCAATTTTTGCGAAACAGGAATGTTTCCTTCGAACAATCCTACTCCGCGTTGATCTGGGGTAGAGAGGATTGGGAAGAGAACTACTCAGAATTACTCTCCGACACCATAAAATTGTTTACGGATGGTTCTAAGACAGAGGAGGGCACTGGGGCAGGTATCGTGGGCACCGACCAGCTACACTTCATCCCTATGGGAGGATTTCCTACAGTCTTTCAAGTGGAAATACACACCATAGAAGCCTGTAATCTACTTTGCAGGGCTGCTGAGTACTGTAATAAGCCCATAGCAATCTTTTTTGATAGTCAGGCAGGTGCTACTCTGGAGCTGCCAGAAAACACTCAAATACTCAAACGCAATGATGCTATACTGGGTCCCGGGGCATGTCGGCATTGCTGGTAATGAACGGGCTGATGAGCAAGCGAGGTTTGCCACACCTTTTCATGGACTAGAACCATCCTGTGAGATTCCCCTGTGCACAGTAAAAAGATCTATTAGAGTATGGGAGAGAACCGAGGTTGCAGCGTATTGGGACGATAATCCGGGTCTGAGACAAGCAAAACTGTTCATTGCTGGATATTTACAAAAAAAAAACGAAGTTTTTGCACTCTCAGTTAAAGATTTAAGTAGCTTCATTAGTACGACTAAGCTTCATCGGCAGGCCTAGTCCTTTAAACAGGCATAGGACTACAGAAGAATAGACCATCGGGTCGCACTGCTAGTGGGCCAGTCCCGCCCCATCTTCAGTCTATCTACCTATCTAGATTCAAGATTTATGATTAGATTTTCGATTCAATTTCCCAGAGACTGGCATATTTTAGTATTTGACCCCAAGTCTAGCTTTTTGACATGATTTACAACAAATACTATAACTCTGTAACGGTTAAAGACGGTTAAAAATGAACGGTACTGTCTACCATTAAACCTGAATACCCTGAATACTTTTTTAAAGTTATATTTCGTTTTCAACACCGAACCGTATCAAATAATTGGTTAACACCATTCCGAAATACCTACATGGAAGTCTGAGCCCACTGTATTTCATACCCACATAAATTAAATTGCAAAGTTTTAGGTTTCAGTTTGACAATTTAAGAAATAAATATCACTTGCAACCACTCCCTAAGCTCCTCAACTTAAAAGGACATTTTTACTTTTATCTTCAGAGAATTTCGGAAAAACAACCTTAGGCTAAATAATATACTTTGTCGTGGCTCAAAGAAGGCGTGTTTCATTGTTGCGTAACTCGACATGGATATAAATGACTCTATATTCCAGCCTTCAAGATTTCCTATTGGACAAGAATAAAGGGACAAAGTTTTCCGTGGAACTTTTTTGCTCGCTCCCGAGTTCGTAGAAGTTTACTTAGACATGTATCTTTATAATAACGAAAACAAATTCACTTCGTTTGTTAATTTATGGGGCGAAATTAACTTTTAAGTAGTTGACAACATTCGTTTAAGGTCGCATTTTCAAATGATTACACTAATTTCCGATTCGTGACCTTTGCTGACTTTAAATATGTACTTGGAAAGGTTTGTTTTGCAATTTATTCAGTCCGACCCATTGGAAATTTAATAATGACTAAAAAAGACCTATAGGATAAAAGTATCAATGATCTACTTATTAAGTGAAACTTTGCCTTTCAGAACTTCCCTTTATTTCATTTTTCATTTCATTTTCATTTGTTCTGTTCTTCAACTGACTAAATAATGTTGGCTTTTATTTAAATAGGCCAAATTGAGGCGTCAAAGTCGACCTTGTAGGCACCCGCAGGAACGGCAGTGGTCGTTGACAATTATCAACTAAGTCATGCCGCCAGTCGTGGCAGTGTGATAACTTGGCTGACGTAAACATTTCTTCCTGTGGTGTGGGGCGTAAAAATAATACCAAGGCCTTTCCATTTGCAAGCATGTCGTAGAAACCGACTAAAAAAGGACAGGATGTGTATGCCAGCAAATATGCATCATCCGAAATCTTCTATATTCTAACGAAACGTCAAGTATGTCTCGGATAAGGACTGACTCACCGATTATGACTTTTGGCTATCGTACAATGAAAAAGATTGAATTCTGGAATGTGCGTACAATGAATCAGAAGGTCCCCCGAACGGATGATTTCTTCAATTAGACAGTGAGTTTCAGCGGTATAAATGAAACATCTTAGGAGTTAGTGAGATAAGATGGTGGAGCACTTTAATGTTGTACTCTAGTAAAACTACCAGTAGTGATCGTGAGTCGGGTGTATGGCTCCTCTTAACCACAGCCGCACGAAACTGTCTCTTATCCTGGGATCCGAGCAAAAGCCGTCGGACTCGACGGCACACCTGCCGAACTTTTTTAAGCAGCGCCAAGCGTAACTGCCGAGTTGCTTCATGCACTTGTTGAGAAAGCGTGGAACACAGAGACTTTCCCTGTCCTGGAAAGACTAAAGACTCACTTAGAAAGCACAATTGATGAAGAGCAGGCCGGCTTTCTATCCGGATTCTCCTGTTTCGATCACATTAACACCATGCGAATCATCATTGCGCAATGCGCTGAGTACAATACTCCGCTTCACTTGCTTTTCATCGATTTCGATAGTGTGAACTGGAATTCTACATGGGCGGCCTTGCGCAGGATAGGCATCCCTGAGAAGCTTGTGGCTATTATTAAAGCAACCTATGACGGCGCGAAATGTCACGTTCTGCATAAAGGTAAGTTGCCGGGGGATTTTGAGATTCGCAGTGGAGTTCGGCAGGGGTGCATCCCCTCACCGATCCTATTCCTCATAGTGATCGCCCATGTGTTGCATGCAGCCCTATCCGAACTCGACAGAGGAATTCAGTGGACTTTAACATCTACATAAGTGTCACCGTCGAACTCGATCTCAACATGGTACAAGTGGACCGATTTTCTTCACGTTTATGTGAGCTGTGTGTGTCTTGAGCTATTCAGAGGACATTTGTACCAGGTTCGTGCTCCAGTTCGAGTTCGACAGTCTATGGTGACGCTTATCTACAACATCTTGACTTGAATGAAGAGCTAAGTCAGCGTACGGGTCAGATGCCAATCGACGAATTGATACATAGGCGAAGAATTGCTTTGCATGCCATGAAATTGAACCCCGTTTCCAACCAAGGCCGACCCCCTAGGTCCTCCTCTAAAATCACATGGCGTCGATCTGTGGCAGAGGAGTGTAAGGCGCTGGGTAAGCCGTTTGGGGAGTTGCGCCTCATTGTCCAGAACAGAGTACAATGGCGTGCAGAGGTAGTTGACGCGCTATGCCCCACTTGGGGTTAAGGCAAAGTAGTATTATATGATACCGATCTTGCCTAGATATCACTTCATTGCCAAGAATGAGGTTGGTAGTTATATTTTTGGTATGCGTAGTGTCAAAATGTCCAACTTTAAATGAATGTGTTATTATTAATTATTGTGTGATTGTCATGAAACTTTCTGAGATTATTGGCTATGGTGTTGGTTATGGTTGGCCATTAATATTTTTGAGCTGAGATCTGTTTAGGGGATGCAAGGGTATGCTAACTGCAACTAAAAAAAACATACTATTTTATTATTAACATATTTTCATCAGATTGCAAAATCCCATTATTTTCCATTTTCTATGCTAGTGAAATGCCACCTTCCTGTCAGTTTTCATATTTCTAAGTGTAACGGTCTCGAGGCAAGAGGGTGGAACAAATTATGATTTCATATTTGTTCCGCTCCCTCTTTTCTCCTTTCTTCAAATTTGAAGAAAATGCCAAAAATGGAATATATAGTAATTGACGGTACCTTTCTCAAAATACCCCACTTGCCTCTACCTGACTTTCTTTTCCTAATTACGACGCATCGCTTTCTTCAGAGAATTATTTTCAACATATTTCCACCAAATTTCATGCATGAAGCTTCAGCGGTTCTTGAGATATTTCATGGAGAGACAGAAAGACGGACATTTGACCAAATTGTTTTTACTACAAACCCTAACAAATTGGATCCTCGTGGGTCTAGTATTTTACCCGTCATTTTTTGATGAAATACATCATAGTCCGGATGGCGCAACGGTTAGCACGTTCGCCTTCAACGCACTGGGCCCCGGTTCGATTCCGGGGATTTACGTGTCGGACTATGAGCCCACTCAGCTGTTAAATGAGTACCCATTATGGGGTAAATAACTCGGTTGAGCGTGTTGCTGATCACATACCTCTGCAAAAAAAACCGTCACGATCTAGAAAATGAGATGATGCTAACTCATCTCGAGGCCGTGGTTCAAATTGGACTGTTGCGCCAGTTATTTATTTACATCACAAAAGCAACGATTTTTCCACTTCATGGGAGCAGACGAGCAATTAATAAATATAACAATTAAGAGAGGAAATAGTGGTTATAACATTTTTATGTATTTTTTATAATTTAATTAATTAAAACGCATTGCGCGTGACAAATACGCGATACATGTCTCGTGTAAACAGCAAACGGGTACACGACATTTTAAACGACGACAAATGCTTCGGTATAAACGCTCTTCCCAGACTTACTTGTAAACAGTAATCGCGTTTACGCGACACGGGTGAAAATTACGCGATCGCATCCCATGTATCAGAAGCTTAAGGCAGCGTATCACAATATTAAAGAAACGTATTCCCTTTTCCGTTGCGAAGCGGAACATGGGGTACGAAGTGTGGTAAAGCACTTAATTTGTCTGGATGATGGTGACTGGAAGGTGAAATAAGTATTTATCGCGGACGAACAGCCATTACTCAATTAATTTTCATCAAACCAATGTTTTCATTCACAACTGAATCGACTGGAGGCTGTCGAAAAAAGCAATTGCTCGAATAATTTCGAGAGAGGAGTTCATCCTATGACCTCTCACTTGTCAACTCGACGCTCTAGGCTCTACCCATCGAGCTATCGTGGTTGCGAGAATCAAAACAGTACATAATGTATATGTTCAAAATCTATGCATATCCTTTAAATCACCCCGCCTATTCATCCTACGAAAAAAAAACAGGTCATTTCGCGAGCATTTTACCAAAAGAGGATCGTATGGAAGCCAGTGAATATTTAATATCCATTTCAGGATAAATATACGGAATCAAGTATGAACACAGGAAAAGCACTTACCCGTCACGTAAAAGGAGCCTACTCGTGTGGAAAACCCGATGGATTTTGTATAGACCACTTTCCGACTTTTGGATTTAGGTGGAGGTGTCTATGGTTCGCCAAGCATATCCGAGCCAAAAAAATTTGGGCAAAGTTTTAGATTTTTAATGGGAAAAACTATTTTTCACTATTCTATTGAAAAATTAAAATACAAAAATATGTATTCAGCTACCGATTTAAGTGAAAATTACGGCAGAGCACTTTCAATGAACTCATCTGCAATATGTATTATGCATCCACATTTTACGTAGTATTTATTGCCTGTTCGTAGCAGAAATGGTACTTATTCAGATATTCTGCTGAATTTCCTAATGAATTATTAATAGGAAGTTCCGACAAATTTGCGAATACATACAAAGATGTGAAAGGATATTCTAATATAGTGTTGAATATATCAGCAAAAGCACTGAACATAAGATTACCATATGTAGGATTGAAATATTCCTCATTGTTTGCATAATATATACCTATACTCTCTTCTCTTGTCCTCAATTCAGTTTAAATTGTTCTCCATTTTTTGATTGTAAATCTGTAGTTCATGTAAATGAAATGAGTAAGTTATAAGGGTGTTCGTAAAATATACACTATACTATTTGCCCTAACCCCTATCGCGGCATAGTGCGTCACTATTCCCATGTGTTGATGTTTTCTTAGCATAAACTGTTTTGGGACGATGTATGTTGCTAGCATGTACCTTCTGCCCATTAGGCGCATACCTGCAACAAGTCGGGTAAGTTTGTGGCTTAATGTTTCGTTTCGCACCACACCCCGGGGGAAGACAACACAAACATCCATGGCTACGACGTGAACGAAACTCGAACCCGTAATTGACCGGTAGCGGGAGACATAAGACTGACGCCTCAACGCATTGAGCTACCGGCCGCAACAATCGTTCGTAAAATAAGCAAGACAAATGATTTTAATCCATTAGCTTTTAAGTTGTCTCTGTATTCCCTTGGAAAAAGGCGGTCCTTATCGCCCCCGATTAATTTACTGAGGAACAGATATAATACCTATTTACCAACACATACAGCATCTACTGAGCAACATATACATAAGTCGCGTTCGAGATAACAAGTTTACAAGTTTACAAGTTTCTTTATTGAGACTTCAAGGCGTTCGAGATAACCGGACAGGCGAATTCAAACAGCCACCATACAGATGATTCGTCGCGTGGAGGCGAATTACGGACTTCGTATACACATGTACGGAGCGACTTGCCGAAAAACAAGTTCACGCTCAACTAACTGACTTTCAACTGTGATCCAGATGTAATCCCATACGAGAATTGGATCATCGAAAGTGAGTCGTTTTGTATAGGAATTGATCTTGATCTGGTGAAAGAAACGTGGCTAATATCTACCGACGAACGGATATAGCATCTATTGAGCAACAGATACATTGCCCTTTGACCCTCACCAAAGGACTCGAAATACATTCAGCAGTGGTCTAGCGCATTCATCTCAAAACCCCCAGTCATATGATTCTATTTTTGCCTAAATATCACTTTATTGCCAAAAACGCCCTTTTTCCTTAGCAAAGGACTCAAAACCACTTCAACAGTAGTCTAGTGCAATCGCCTCAACACCCACAGTCTGGTGATACAAATTGTAATGAACCACCTCTAATGAACCATATTATGGTCTGGTAGTGCTGCTCCCACCGGCAGATCGAAGCAGCACCTGATGAGTAGTGATCTGTTGGTGGTACCAAACCAGAGGCCGAGGGTCCCATTACACCCGGACCGCGTGGGCGTCTGATCCGTCCGCCAACCATTCCATCCTTCTCGACTATACTTTTTTCATTCCCCATTTTTACCTCCCCTGTTTGTGTTGTCTCCCCAGGCCTATGAATTTTTGTTAATACGTAAAGGACAGGGACAACGAGCGGCGAAAACCCCGCCCACATCTCCCGAACTGAGCTACAGCAAGCATAGGCCGCTGCTTAGCTCGTTGAGGGGCCTTTTTCTTCGCCAGATGACACGGCCCGATCTTCACGGTCAATTATGCTACCTTAGGCTCCGTCCCCTGTAGCACTCCCATCCTTCCTATAGAGTAGTTTCTCCTTTTAGAATCAGTTTAACAAGGCAGTCCTAGCTTCGTGTTCGTCTTTTGTGGTTTAGCCACGTATTTGAGGCCTCCATAAATGCTTTGAATTGCCGGCATTTGGAGATTCTTCGGTGACCGGACGAAGCGCGGAGGACCCTGGATACCTTTTTGTTTGCCAGGATTACTACTACTTTGCCTTAACCCCTAGCGGGGCATAGCGCGTCAACTACTCCTGCGCGCCATCGTACTCTGTTCTGGGCAATGGGGCGCAACTCCCCAAAAGACTTACCCAGTACCTGACACTCCTTTGCCACAGATCGACGCCATGTGATTCGAGGACCCCCTCTTGGTCGGCCTTGGTTGGAAATGGGGTTCCATTTCATGGCATGCAAAGCAATGCAGTTATCACTCTTCCGCAATGTGTGACCTATCCACTGCCATTTTCGCCTGCGTATCAATTCGTCGATTGGCATCTGACCCGTACGCCGACTTAGCTCTTCATTTGATATTGTTTCGGGCCAGAAAATTCTTAAAATTCGACGAAGACATGAGTTGACGAAAACTTGCAGTTTTCTGGTAACTCCTACGGAAACTTTCCATGTACTGCTCCCATACAAAAGTACTGATAGTACCAGGGAGCGAAACAGGCCCAGCTTGGTCTTGATGCTGAGATAACTGCCCTGCCAGATTTTGGACAGCATGCCGTATGCACGTTTAGCCTGGTTGATACGACGAGCGATGTCCTGCTCCGTACCACCATTTTCGGCAACAATGCTACCCAGGTAGACGAAGTTGTCCACCTTCTCCACAGGCTGCCCATTAATATTGATGGCAATAGGTGTCGGATTTCTTTTTCGCAACGGCGGGCTAAGAACCTTGGTCTTGTTGGTATTAATCTTTAGCCCAACCTTGCTTGCCTCCCTCTCGAGATCTAACGCCATTGCGGACAGATCCATGATTTTGTGGGAGAGTAGGCATATGTCGTCAGCGTAGTCAAGATGTTGTAGATAAGATGTCAAAGTCCATTGAATTCCTCTGTCGAGTCCGGATAGGGCTGCATGCAACACATCGCCGATCACAATGAGGAATAGGATCGGTGAGAGGATGCACCCCTGCCGAACTCCACTGCGAATCTCAAAGTCCCCCGACACCTTACCTTTATGCAGAACGCGACATTTCGCGCCGTCATAGGTTGCCTTAATAATAGCCACAAGCTTCTCAGGGATGCCTCTCCTGCGCAAGGCCGCCCATATAGAATCCCGGTTCACACTATCGAAAGCCTTTTCGAAATCGATGAAAAGCAAGTGAAGCGGAGAATCGTATTCAGCGCATTGCTCGATGATGATTCGCAAGGTGTTAATGTGATCGACACAGGAGAATCCGGATCGAAAGCCAGCCTGCTCTTCATCAATTGTGCTTTCTAAGTGGGCCTTTAGTCTTTCCAGGACGATTTTAGCTATTATCTTGGCAACGGCAGGAAGCACACAAATGCCTCTCCAATTATTACAGTCTGTGAGGCTACCCTTCTTTGGAAGTTTGATGATCAAACCTTCCTTCCACTCAGTGGGAAAGGTCTCTGTATTCCACGCTTTATCAACAAGTGGGTGCAGCAAATCGGCAGTTACGCTTGGGGCTGCTTGATAAAGTTCGGCAGGGATGCCGTCAAGTCCGGCGGCCTTTCCTCGTTTTAGTGCAATAATTGCAGTGACTATTTCCTCTTTAGTCGGGGCAGTGGACCGTATACGCACATTTTGATGGTTAGCTAAATTATCTATATGAGGGGGAACTTCACCAGAGGTTACACGGTTCAAGACCGCGGCGAAGTGTTCTTTCCACCGCCTCATTTGATCTTCTTCCAAGATAAGTAGCTTTCCATCACTATCTTTCACCGGATGTTGGCAGGAGTTACGACCACCTGTAAACTCCTTGATGACACCGTATACGGCGTTTAAGTTGTTACTTCTAGCGGCTTCTTCTGCTGACGCTAAAAGAGAATTGGCATAAACTCTTTTATCGCGTCGCACACTACGCTGAACTTCTCGAGCTTTCTGACGGTAAAGGAGTTCGATGCTGCTTCGATTGTCGTCTGAGGCTGCAGCCAAACAATTTTTCAGCTCCTTTCTTTCAACAATCCGCTGCCATGAAGCGTCGGACATCCAGGGCTTATTCCGGCAATCCGGGTTTGGGCCAAGGATGGTATTTGCGCTATCAATGTACGCATTTTTTATGGCATCCCAGTTTTCGTTTATGTCACTATCTGGGTGACTAGTTATCTCAGCCGCTTTTTGCGCAAGATGGTCATTATATTGTTGTAAGACAGCTGGATTTTTTAGTCGAGCGGTGTTGAATTTGCGGGGCCTGGATCTTTCGTCGCTGGGGCGGCGCACGGCTGCAATACGCAATCGAACATTAGCGATCATAAGATAATGGTCTCTTCCCATCCCAATATCGGCACCCTTCTTGTTTCGCACGTCCAGGAGGCAACTCTTGAATCTTTTACTAATGGCAAAATGGTCGATTTGATTTTGTGTTCTGCGCCGATCAACAGAGGACCAACTGATTTTGTGGTGGTCCTTATGCTCAAACATAGTACCACCGATGAAGAGACTGTGAAAGTTGCAGAACTCCACAAATCTTTCACCGTTGTCATTACGATCACCAAGACCGTGTCTCCCCATCACATGTCTGAGCCCACAGTTATCAGCGCCAACTTTCGCATTCAAATCACCCATAACCATTATAATGTCACCTTTAGGTGTTCTGCTCTGAACGGCGTTTAGTTCTTCGTAGAAAGGAGTCTTTTGCCAAGACATTGTCTGGTTCAGTAGGGGCATAACATTGTATTATTGAGATGTTCCTCATTTTGGTCAAGACCCTGTCAGAGACCGGTTCCCAGGATAAGAGACAGTTTCGCGCGGCTCTGGTTAAAAGGAGCCCCACACCTGACTCACGGCGACTACCGGTAGCTTTACCGGAGTACAACATTACAGTGCTGCCCGTTGGAGAGATGAATTCTCCGCTGTTCCACCATCTTATCTCACTAACTCCTAAGATATTTAATTTGTACCTCAGAAATTCACTCTCTAATTGAAGAAATCGTGCGTTCTGGGGACCTTCTGATCCATTGTCCAGGAGAGTACGCACATTCCAGAATCCAATATTTGTCATTGTACGATAGCTAAAAGTCGTAACCGTTGAGTCAGTCCTTATCCGAGGCATAGTTGACGTTTCGTTAGCATATAAAGATTTCGGATAGTGCAAGTTGCTGGCATACACATCCTGTCCTTTGATTGTCGGTTTTAACGACAGGCCCTCAAAGGGAAAGGCCGTGGTATTTTTTTCACACCCCACACCACAGGGGTACCTCAACCAAATCATCGCACCGCCATCACTGGCGGCTTGACGTTGGTTGGCAATGGTCAGTGACCACTGCCGTTCCAGGGGGCGCCCACGCGGAGGACTATGGAAGAGGAGTTTTTGCCCCCCTTGATCATCTGAATAATTGGGAAATGTACTATTTTTTTCTCTTTGCTAACTTTTCCCCTCTACAATGTTTATCGGCTGACTCCGGTGCCCAGCTCGTTTTTTTTTTTTTTTTCTATTTCTAGCAGCACACTTTGTCCACAGCTTCTTCTTCTTGACAGGCCTCGAAGTAGAAGCTGCCCTATAATGAACCACCTCTAATGAACCATATTATGGTCTGGTAGTACTGCTCCCACCAGCAGATGAAAGCAGCACTTGATGAGTAGTTATCTGTTGGTGGTACGAAACCAGAGGCCGAGGGTCCCATTACACCCGGACCCAGGTGCGACCACGTGGGCGTCTGATCCGTCCGCCAACCATTCCATCCTTATCGACTATATTTTTTTCATTCCCCATTTTTACCTCCCCTGTTTGTGTTGTCTCCCCAGGCCTATGAATTTTTGTTAATATTTTACGTAAAGGACAGGGGCAACGAGCGGCGAAAACCCCGCTCACGTCCCCCAAACTGAGCTACAGCAAGCATAGGCCGCTGCTTAGCTCGTTGAGGGGCCTTTTTCTTCGCCAGATGGCACGGCCCGACCTTCACGGTCAATTATGCTACCTTAGGCTCCGTCCCCACGGGCATCTTCGGATGCCCACCAAACCGTCCGTTACACAATCTTGCCTAAATATTACTTCATTGCCAAGAACGTCCTCATCAAAGCATTCAAAATGCCAACAGCGCTCACCAGAGTATTATTTTTCTTTACCAAAGGATTCAAAATGACTTCAAGAGTAGTTTAGTGTTTTCACCTCAACAAACCGTGTCATATGATACCCATCTTCTCTAGATATCGGATCACGGGAAGTTCTCGGACTAATGCACAGCATGGATCATGATATGACCCGTCCATAATATGAATATGAATAATGGTCCAAAAACAAAAACTACCTCTTAGCGTGACATTACACTTTGCGTTTTTCTGCAAGAAGAGCAATCCCGCAAAAAAACGCATTGTCGTCCAAGAAGAGGAACGTGTACATTTAAATGGAACGCATTACACTTACGCGTAACGACAATGCTGCAGTTTGCAGGAATCGTTTTGCAGCAGCAAGTCCAACGACAGCGGGAAGACTTCTCCCGCAAAAAAACGCAATGAGAAGATGAACACACGGTGGTATATGGAACGCATTTCACCTTCCGTTTCTTGGTTCAACGAGAAACTAGAAACTCATGCACCCAGTGACGAAATTCATACAGTGCATCTATTGAGGAATGGCTGAAATTGTATCGGCCTCCCGACTTTTACCTACTATATTGCCACAAAAATAAAACCATCAATATCCTCACTGGGATATATTTATTTCTTTCACAAGCTCTTCCCGCAGAAAGACGCAATGTGTAATTATAGGGTTCTCTTCTTGAACGACAATGCGTTTTTTTGCGGGATTGCTCTTCCTGCAGAAAAACGCAAAGTGTAATGTCACGCTTAGAACTCCAGCGGCGTTCAAAGATTGTCAGTAAAAGACGGCTATATGGATACGCTATCAACTGCACTATCCAAAATTTATATACTAACGAAATATCAACAAGGCATTGCTAGAGATTTTGACACGGCAATGCCAAACTGGAGGGGTTAAGGCAATTAGTTTAATCATACTCGTATTTACCACCAACTCATATTCGTAAATTTTCCCCACTATTTCATATACCTCCCTCTCGCAATTTATACAAAAAAAATTTTAACACAAGAATAAGAATTACAATAATGTAATGTTTTCGCAGAAGATCACAGATATGAACTAATGCCAGTGCATGATGGATGAAGTAAGACACATCACGTTCAGAATCAGCCGTAAAACGCCAAAGACGCACGCGCCGCGCCGTGACTGCAACCAAATTATTTTCCAGCCAGAGGATAATCAGACGGCTCATAACTTACATATGGACAAATGGCGTCCAACGTGGGGCCGGATAGCTCAGTCGGGAGGAACTTACACTCCTTATCTCAGGATCGTGAGTTCGAGCCCCTCCCCCCCAGTCGGACAAGAATCGACACTTGATCGTTCCTGGATCGAAGACTGTCTACTAAGGAATCGATGACTTCATCGAGGACACGTCGGGGACATTTGTATAGGCATGGCCGATTTTGCGATACTGAAAATGAGGACAGGAATCGATCCAAAATTGATGACGGTAGTCGATGAAGAATCGATGACTGGAGTCAACGTAGAATCAATACTGGGGTCGAATTGAGATCGATGACTGTAGTCAAGGTGGAATCGATTCAGGACCGATGACTGCAGCCAACGAGGAATCGACATCGGATTCGGATGGATGACTATAAATGTGTAGAATCTATTTAAGCCTGATATACAATTCGTCCAGAAACTAAAAGTGTCGTGAAATCCCTTTTTGTATTGATTTCACGGTACTTTTAATTTAACGGCGGATTGTATTCAAGGCTTACAGAAAAAAAACAACATATTCCGTATTTCATACATGACAACATGCGTCGCCGCAAATGCCAGATACTTTCAAATGAATCCAAATTTCAGGCTAATTGATTACCAGAATCGATATATCATCGAAAACATTTGAATTTTTCCAGCGTCGGAGACAAACCGATGATGAATGGAATCGCTATAGGATCGAAGACTTTTCGATTCCACTGGGATCGGAGACAAATCTCTTGCTGGGCCGTTAGGTGCCCTACGTTGTTAACTATTTAAATCGTGGCTTGAGAGAGGAACAGGAAATTTATCATTACGTCGATACAACTAGACATACGGGAAACACATATATACTGTACTATAATTAAAATAACTTCAAACAGATATTTCAGTATGTGTGCACATCAATGTTACGTAAATGTCAGGTGTGTGTAAGCATCCATTCAGGAGAGTCAAATTTATCTCTTTATGACGGCAACTAGGCTCTCTGCAGCTATTAAAGGGGTGTACATCGCAACGGGGATCGAAATACATTAGTGTCGTGGAATACTGGTCATGTGTCTTAAAAGTAAAACCATTTTACAGTAGTTATTCACTGCTTGAAATTAAAATTAATTTGCATTTTATCCAGATTAAAATGGACTGGAATAGGTTGTCAGAGTGTATTTAAAAACCCACCTTGCCGATTGTGTGACATTGTCAATATTGACAGGCAGTACCATACTTTACCTTGGGCTCATCAGGTCGATCCGTATTTTATGGAAGCCTTATAACTCCAAAGAAGTCCAATCAAAGGACAACAACAACAACCAAATCGATTCATGTAAAGTTTCTAATTAACTTAACGAGTAGGGCAAATTAATATATTTCTCCGTCGTCTTTAACATGAATTCTCGTCCCATTTGTCTGTCTTCTATTTTCTTTCGCCATTTGATTAGATTGCCTGGAGACACGAAGAGTTCATTTTGAAAATGAGTTGGTTATGAACAACAACAAAACCACCATCCACAATATTCAGATGAATGGCAAATGCTTAAAGTTGCGTCCTTTTTCATCTACAAGCCAGACACTTATCCTAGTTGATCTAGCAAATTCATCTAAGGCGTTCATGTTGGTAGAATAATGACTACTGCACGGGTGGGTAGTGTTGGATTACAATCGAAAATAGCTCCATGACAGGTGCTGAAGGCGTCACAAATTTAGGGCTGTGTGCGGGTTAAACTGTGTGCATGAATACAAAAAGTCAGATTAAAGTTGAATCTGCGTTGAAATGGAAAATTTGCTCACGGATGGGAAAATGCTAATGCGAAAACGAATAATTTAAATATGCAAAGCGGAATTAAATGTTGTTTACTTAGGACATCATCAACGAACATACGCATATGATTGGTTAGGTATGTCCTGTCCATGCTTGAAAGTCTCCCGTGGAGTTTGGCTAAGGTAGGTTTAAGAACGAATGACTGACGAGAAAGTAGATTTGGTAAATATTTAAGGGACAAATATTTGAAGGGAAACGTAAGCGTTTACACAGATTCAAATAAGTTACTATGGGCTCATATAACTATACCTATTCACATCTATGCCAGCACGCATATACATACTCATATGATGTTGGTCCAATTTGTTAAGAGGTCCTTGGTCGGGCACATTACTAAATGTGTATGTTTCTCCAAGGAAACTCTACTTGTTATTATTGCCATTTGCAATCTTTTTTATCTGATAACGCTTGTATCCCTTCACAGCTTCCAAAATATTAATATAGTCTTTCTGCGCACACATTGCATAATGATCATCAAGGGTCGTATCGTACCAGCAATAGTTTCCAGTAAATGAGCATGTAATTGAATAAAAACTTCATTCATGGATATGCACAGTAGCGAAGCAAGTACTCGCATGTATACAGGGAGTCCCGCGTTAAGTGGGCAATACTGATAGGGGTTATTCCACAGTTTGTTTGAGGAAAAATGGTACCACTAGAATTGGCATATCTCTAACTGTTACCGAGATATGGCTGTTTTTATGATTGTCATCAAAAACCGTGACCTGCCAAGCAAAATCAGAATTTGCCACTTCCCCACTTTTTTACATAAAATTTCATATAAAATGGTGTTTTACCGATTGCAAAATACACCGTTACTTCAAAGGTACAACTATCTAAACTTTAAAGAAATTTCAAAATCGGTTCTCATCGAAAATTCAAAAGATAATATTGTAACGGTACTTTGAACTGACAATTCTGCATAGTTGACAAAAGTTGCCCCACTATGTTTAGCTTTCGATAGGCATGTAAAGATTAAGGACTTCGTTTTAATTTGCGAACGTTTCATATTTAAGGGGAAAAACGTGGACTTGTTGTAAAATAAATCGACTACTACTATGTCAAAATCGTAAATTTTGGAAATCAAAACAAAAAATTTCCTTTCTCGGAGGTACAGCTATTTATTTATTTCTTTGATTTTTACGCAACAAGTTTTAGATACTAAAATAAAGTATTATTTTATGATCGCTAATGTTCGATTGCGTATTGCAGCTGTTCGCCGTCCTAGCGACGAAAGATCTAGGCGCCGCAAATTCAACACCGCTCGACTAAAAATCCAGCTGTCTTACAATATTAGGCGCGTTCTTTTGCAATTCTTAACCTGTATAGGTTAGTGAAATTACACGCAATACAAGAACAATGCTACCCTATATAGGTTAACGCTTAACCTGATAATTTATCGAGGGCTAATCCTGATCCCGATAGCACACAAGTAAAGCTTTTATTTAGGGCGCATATACCGGTTGCTAGAAGAAGTTGGTGCGTTCGAAGATGTTCCACTGTGTTTTCACCTAATTCACCTCAATTAAATTCAATGAGATTCCACATTTTTTTCCAATTGAAAAAGCGATTTTTGCCGAAATATTAGGAAACTACTCGGAATCAATTACATAGTTTCTTCTATCACAGTTGCATTTCATATGTTCAATGCTTGCTCTTAATGTAATAGAATGAAGTTTGTTTTTAATATTTTTCAAAGAGTGGAATTATCTTACCACTTAAAATCCAAACTTTGTCGCAGACAAAATCCATTTCCAATCAAATACATGCTCTTACCCTGTATGGGTCAGCTACATTGTTTTTTTTTTTGCACAAAAGCTCGGGGTAACTACCCTTGACCTGGATAGCTGCAAAAGAACGCGCCTTTATGATGCCATAAAAGATGCGAACATTAGGTCGCCCCAAGATTATATAGATTATTTAGCTAACCATCAAAATGTACGTATACGGTCCACTGCCCGGACTAAAGAGGAATTAGTCGCTGCAACTACTACACTGAAATGAGTAAAAGTTGCCGGACTCGACGGTATCCCTGCCGAGCTTAATGAAGCAGCACAAAGCCTAACTGCCGAGTTGCTGCACCCACACGTTGATAAAGCGTGGAATACGGAGACGGAAAGGTCACTGAGCGGAAGGAAGTATTTATCGTCAAATTTCCAAAGAACGGTAATCTTACAGACAGTAATAATTGGAAAGACATTTGCGCGATTCCTGCCGTTGCCAAGATAATAGCTAAAATCGTCCTGGAAAGGCTAAGGGCTCACTTAGAAAGCACAATTGATGAAGAGCAGGCTGTCTTTCGATCCAAGTTGCCCTGCGTCGATCAGATTAACCCCCTGTGGATGAGGAAGAGAGTGTTTTGCACCTTTTATGTCACTGTCTAGCATTGGCCATCAGGAGGAAGAAATTTCTGGACTCCTGGTTTTACTGCGACTTGGAGACTCGAGAATAAGACCGTGATACAGCTCAATCCCTACATTGCCAGCACAGGCTCGTTCGCGACCTAGATTTTTTTTTAGCGCGGTGAAATGTAATTGGTGGTATCACAGTGGACCCATAAGTGATCTTAAGGTCGTAACCCATTGACGAGCACAACCACGACGAAAACTCCATCGAACCATCAAATATCATAGAACGGTGGAAATAGGGGGAATTTTTTTTCCACACGTCCCATGAAATTGATGGTTCGATGGAAGTTTGGTCGTGGTTGTGCTCGTCAATGGGTGGCGACCTTAAGTGTGCTGTGTTGTATTATAGCAGCCGCTTAACCTAACCTAACCCCCTGCGAATCATCATCGAGCAATGCGCTGAGTACGATTCTCCGCTTGAATGTAAAAATATATGAAATCAAGATTATAGGTGCAATTTTTTGTAATGTTTTCAGAATTCTATATGGGCGGCCTTGCGCAGGAGAGGCATCCTTGAGAAGCTTGTGGCTATTACTAATCTAATCTAATCCTCTCACCGATCCTACTCCTCATAGTGATCGGCGATGTGTTGCATGCAGTCCTATCCTGACTAAACAGAGTATTTCAATGGACTTTAAAATCGTATCTGCAACAGCTTGATTACGCTGACGGCATATGCCTACTCTCCCACCAAATCATGGATCTGTCCGCAATGGCGTAAGATAATGAGGAGGAGGCGAGTAAGGTTGGGCTTTAGATTAATACCATCAAAACCAAGGTTCTTAGCCCGTCATTGCGAAAAAGAAATTCGACACCTATTGCCATATTAATGGGCATCCTGGGGACAGGGTGGCCAACTTCGTCTACCTGGGTAGCATTGTTGCGGAAATGGTGGTACGGAGCAGGACATCGCTCATCGTATCAACCATGCTAAATGCGCATACGGCATGCTGTCCAAAATTTGGCAGGGCAGTTAGCTCAGCATCAAGACCAATCTGGGTCTGTTTCGCTCCCTGGTACTGTCTGTGGTTTTGTATAGGAGCAGTACATGGAAAGTTTCCGTAATAGTTACAAGAAAGCTGTACGTGTTCGTCAACTCGTGTCTTAATCGAATTTTAAGAATTTTCTAGTCCAAAACAATATCAAATGAAGAGCTAAGTCGGCGTACGGGTCAGATGCCAATTGGCGAATTTATAGGCAAGCGCAAATGGCAGTGGATAGGTCACACATTGCGGAGGCATGATAACTGCATTGCTTTACATGCCATGAAAAAATGGAAAAATGGGGTTCCAATTTTTAACCAAGGCCGACCAAGAGGGGGTTCTAAAATTGGCGCTGGCTAGATCGTTTGGGAAGTTGAGCACTCCATTGCCCAGAAAAAAAGATACAAAGTATTTACACTGCATGCAGATACATCGGAACATGGATATGTCTATGACTACCGACTGCGTGGAACCTGTTGTGTTGAAGATATCGACGTAAGTTTTATAAAGACATATCCATGTACCGATGTATCTGGTGGCAGTGTAGATACTCGTCATAAATTCTGCTTTGCTTTGTCCTGTCCGCTCGGGCTCCTTTCTCTCGCGGGATCGTTTCGTTTACGTTTGCATCGCGTGTGTGCAATATTCACCTCCTCTCGTGCACCCTGTTTCATCTACCTGTTCGATCTACCCGTTCGGTACAGTTTGCAGACTGCAGCCTATCGACATTTCTCTGAGTACGTTTCTGCTAATCGCAATCACGCTTCCCACCATCTTTTCCCAATCGGACGTGTATTGTGTTTGTGTATCTATTGCAAAATCGCTCCCACACTATCCGCCTCATCCCGCCCCTTTAATCAACAGTCCGGATGCGGCACACACAATCCGTTTCTCAAGTAACGCGTCCGACTCTATGCGATTGTGTCTGGCAAACAGAAAGGGAAACTAACAAAAGTAAACAAAACATTCCAACACACACACAAAGAGGATGCACAAGAAAAATTTTGGAATTTTTGCAGAAGGGGGGGGGGGGGGGCATTTGATCTTCTGCAGACCTCTGAATGTACATCATGTCACGATGAGCTGCCCGGAACTATAACATCCTGCGACGAATATTTCTCTATTTCGGGGCTTGGGAGATTTTAACTCGCGCAGTACAAATCCGACATTTTGTTTTATGATATGTTTATTGCACGTGTGGTGGGGGCCCACATTGTGGGCCAGTCAGACCTCAAATCGCCGCCATTGCAAATGCACAACTGTGGTTGGATGGCTGGATCACCCGATTTGGATTGAATGAACTTCATCCGCGAAGGCTCTCGCTCTCTATCTTCGGGGGGCGGCTACACTCTCAAATTGAGTCTGCGCATGTCCAAATGTTAGTCGAACTGACTACTTGCTACTTTTTCTGGGACCCTAGTGATTCAGATAGTACAACAGGGGCTATTTTATTAAATGATGAATGGGAATTGGCGGAAATTGAAGGTCATTGAAAGTCCTTGGACGTCCTTGACCTAAATAATGAGTAAAAATGGAATTTCATTCCTTGTGACCTCAGATTGGGTCTATGCATGTGCATGTCGGGAGTGCACAATTTGTTTAATGAAATGGAGAGAATGATATGAATGAATGAGAGGAGGAGGTCCGCTGCCCTGAGCGAAATTTCGCATACATTCAGAGACCATAAATTGCGTGTGAGCATGTCGACCGAGGAGAGCAGACAACTTCTTGCGACGTGTTCTGGGGGCCTAGTCAAGTTAGGTAGTACGGAGCGTACTTTATATTTTTGATGATTTTGAATGTAGGAGTTTTGATTATGGCGTCGCGTTGACTGAGAGCGTGGGACAGAGAGCACAGAGAGCGCCTGTTCACCCGTACACTATGTTATTTCTTGCTGTCCACAATGTCAACCTTTATCGCTATCAAATCAACATCCCAACATGTACACACAGGATCCCCGCAAGCGCGCCGCCCGCGCGGATCTACAAGCAAAAGCCATGCACAATGACCACTTCACTCAAACGACATGCACAACCAGAAAAGAAAATTTTTCAATGGGCTTCTTTCCTCTTCTGACTCCCGAGTAGAAAAACAGACATTTCGTGTGACGGACAGATTTTTAGGATGACCCCCAGCTATAAGACATATCCATGTCAAAAGTACGACTACGTGCGGAAGTGGTTGAGACGCTTGCCCACTAGGGGTTAAGGCAAGGTATACGTAGTATGCGCCACAGTGTCACATGAAAATTTTCTAATTTCAGCCGTTTTTCGGTATGGGATTGTTTGTATAACTTATACGGTGGGTTACTTCTGCCTTAAGCGTACTCCCACTCTGTTCTAAGCACTCAAGTTTATTTCTGTTTTAGAGTCAAAACAAACTACCTCGTATACATCACGACAACAGCTTTACATAGAAGAAGGATCGTATGTGCTTCCTAAAGCGGTAGTGGAAATAGAAAATCAAAGGGATTTCCGGTTTAGGCAGTACAAACGCATTATATATTATATATTTGATGCCCTAGAACTACGAATACATTAAAGACACTTTGCGCGAAGTTTCATTCGACCATATGATTTTTTAACATTCTTGCAACGTAACACCATACTATTTTATGATATTGTAATGGTTGTCTTTTTGTGATTGTGAATAAAGTTGTCGGATAACAAGAATTCAAAATTTCCTTGAAATATTATTTATTTGTTAACATTTGGAATGTTTGAAATCCCATATTTTCTGTATATCTCGAAGATACGAATATGACAGCCCAGTCATAAAGCATGTCATCATACTACTGCATCTGTAGCAAGATCTTCCAATTTGACTGCTACGGTTATATATTGTGTGCTGTCATTGTTGGCATTGAAGATGAGAGAAATTTTGATATGAGGATGCCGATGTTAGGTGAGTCATGATGGTAGTTGTAGAATTCAGGTGGTTCTCAGCGAAAAACTGCTGGCAGGTGTTAGAAAAAGAAGGGATTTGCATGATTTTTGGATTTATACTGGGAGAATTAAATTTAACAGTGCAAATTATTAGCCTATGCCCTTGAGACTAAAGTTAAATGTTAAAACCGGTATTTCAACTTAGTGGGACGGCCGTTCGAATGGTCTGCACTGATTAAATTATTTGTTTCTTTAAATTCAAGCACACAATTATTATGGTCTAGTTGAATCTGTTATATTTAAAACCAGCGAATGGTGTAAGTTGAAACAATTAGATTTTCGAATACTAAAATTCCGAAGTGAGTAAAGTACAATACAAATATATACAATATATATAATTTTAAAATACCATTGTCTAATGACCAATTCGTGTTCCTTCAATTTTAGTGGTACTTCACTCGTTCCCTTAATACCGAGCTGTACATTTTTGTGATCACCCAAATCTGGAAAAGCAACCGCTCTTCCGGCTAACTCGGTAAGGCCTAGGAAAAGGAAAGAAGGATTCCAGCGTGCATATATGCAGTTTTGGGCCACTTAGCGCAAATTACCCTTTGGCGGACGTATCTGATTTTTCTTTGTCGTCACACCAGATTTTTTTTTTGACGAATTTAGTGGACATATGATTTTTTTTCGCCGTTACACTCCAAATTTTAATTTGGGCCAATGTTGGTGTTACATTTCGACCTTATTTGGATGAATCAAGCGGATCTGATTTTTGTCGTCATCCTGAAGCATTTTTTTTATGTGTTCCTTTAATATACACCGAATACGGGATATTCGCCATTTTGTTGAACTATTCGGAAGGAGTGTAAATAAACTTCGATTAATTAACGCTTTGATATCGATTCCAGTTTCTTTTAATTGGTAATTCTTAATAGTTCAAGCAAGAGAAAAAAAGAAATTGATATTGCTTCGGCCAAGAATTGAGCCTGGGCCTGGCCGAGGATCATATAGTTTTAAGTACGCACATTTACATATGATAGTTTGTATAATACATAGAGTCCGGTTAACTGAAAAGGGGCGAAAATCGACGAAAAGCCTAACCAAGGAAACATAACAATTTTTTTTTGCAACAGAAAAAGTCATCCCCCCGTATGTAACGACCGTTTCGGACGAAACTACGGGTGAGTGAGAAATTATTTGTCCCTTATTCGGTGTTATACTGTATACGCGGCGCGTTTCCTTTGGGGATATACTCGTATTTTTTCCCTTTTTTGTATGAAGATTCCATTTGGGACTGTGTATTTAATATATTTATTAGGTTTTGATTTTTGGCAGATTACTAAATCTTGTAAAGTTTTATGCTGTTCTGGATTCCCCTCTTCTAAGCATGGATAAATAGAGCGCTCTTTGAACATATTAAAAATGGGAGATCCCAAATTTTTACTTTTGAGACGACGGTGGTGGATGATGGTCGGGTAGGGTCAAGACGTCTCGGGATCTTTCACTTGATCCCCTTCGTGGATATAAATATATATAGCAACGGAAAGGATGATTGTTGTGCGTAGGTGTTAAAAATTTGGTTTATTTCTTTTATCGTTATTGGCACGTGTTGTTTGTATTGTGATGGTTGTGGACGTTAAGCAGGCATTAACCCACACCACCTCCGCGAACAGAGCAGTTACAAGCACGTGCTGCCGCAAGATTTGATAAGACATCTACAAATTCTCCCCCAGTAGAACATCATGTCTTTTGACAACAGACGCGCCCAACATATACACTCCCGGCCACTTGAATAGAGACAGCCGCTTCAAGACTTGTTTTATTCAAAATCTGCAGTACCTAAGATCAGCGAGCAAAACTTACTTTTCGTTATGAAAGGTTACTTTGTTGCTGTTATATTTCGTTAACATTGTGTTGATGTAATAATAAATTTTACATTCGAAATTGGGCCACTCTAATAACGACACTAGCAAAATTCTGCTTTTACGTAAAAAAAAGGACACTTATAGTATGAAATTTTTTTTACTAATAATGAGTACTTCCTCTTGCATTGAAAACTACGTAAAAAAAATGTATTCGACTTGGATACATCTAAGGATTTACTGCAATTTATTGAAAGGTTACCCAAAGCGACATGGATGGCCTCAGTTAGCTGTTTTTTGTCTTGCAACTGCACTCTTCCTTCGATTTTTTTCGAATAAGCCATCCCCAAACATGTTTCATAATATTTAGGTGTGGGGCACAGGGGTCGTGTAATAAAATCCACATTTTGAGCTAAGGTACACATTTTTATCAGTCGTGCTGTAAAAACAGGAGCCTAATCCTGCTGCTATATCCATCTAAGTAGACCAAAAACATTGTAGAATTATGGAAATAGTATTTTTCGTATACTATGGATAGTATGGATTTTGTCGCCATTTTGTACACAGGATCTAGGACGAAGCCCATAAAAGCATGACGGAATTTTCTCTTCTATGGGGACTCTTCAAACAGCGAAATGTCTTTCGCTGATTTCGGAAATTTTAGTTTTTTCAGATGAAAAACAACTTAACTTCAATGGTCCGGGCGGATTTAACTACGGATATAGTAAATATATCTGCCGAAGGAATTGTGGTTTCTGAAGAGTCCCCACAGAGGAGGCAGCTACGACATACTTTGGGGAGCTTCATTCTAGGTCCTGTGTAAAAAAATGCCGACAAAATTGCACCATAAGATTTGGAAAATACTTTGTCCATAATTCCAGCATATTTTCGATCTACTTAGATGAATATAGCTGCTTGGTTATGCTCCCATTCATACAGCACGACTTATACTCGTAAAAAGGTGAACCCAAGTTGAAAATGTGAATTTTATGACACGACCCCCGTGCACAATACACTTAAATATTATGAAAAATATTTGGGGATGACTTACCCGAAAAAAGAACGAAAGAAGCATGCAGTTCGAGGACCAAAAACAGCTAATTGAGGTTATCCATGTTACTCTGGGTGACCTTTTGCTAAATTACATAAAATGCTTATGTGTACTTACGTCGAATCAAATTTTTCACGCAGTGTTCAATACATTATTAGGAAAAAGATCCATCCTATACGTGTCCTTTTTTGGTGTAAAAGCAGAATTTAAAATTTATAAGTGCATCAACACAATGTTAACAAAATACTTATTATACTTGTGTTGATGCACTTATAAATTGTATGTTCAAAATTGGGCCACTTGAATAGGGACACTAGCAAAATTCTGCTTTTACACCAAAAAAGGACACGTACATATAGTATGGAATTTTTTTTTTTATTAACCAAGCTCCAAAAATCTTCTCAGAAAATATGTACGAGAAAGTAACCTTTCATAACGGATACTAAGTTTTACTCTCTGACTTTAGGTACTGGAGATCTTGAATAAAATAATTCTTGAAGCGGCTGTCCGTATTCAAGTGGATGGGAGTGTATATGTATTCTTTGTCAGCATCGTCAGAAGAACAACATACTAAAATTTCAGGAAAATAGGAATTGAAGTATAATAGTAATTATGCATAGTTACCATATTTTCTTATTATACCCTAGACTTTTAGTATAGGGTATATTGTTTTTGTCACGACGGAAATATGTAACACCTTAAAGGAGGCTCCGGAGGTATAGCAATGTATATATATAAATGATCAGGATCACCTCCTGATTCGATTAAGCCATGTATGTCTGTCTGTCTGTCTGTCCGTTCGCACGATAACTTTCGATAGAATGAAGCTAGAGACTTGAAATTTTGGTCAAATGTTGGAAGTATAATCTACTTGGTATTGAAAATGGGCATGATCAGGCCAAGAGAACGCCTACCTCCCCAATATATGTAAAATAATTAAATGTATCTATAACTCCCGATTTAATAAAGATGAAAAGCTCTAGCTTTGGTAGATTGCTCGTGAGGATAATCTTATACTCCCCTGGAAAAATAAAATCGATCAGTGGAAAACGAACGGTAATTTTCTTACAAAGAGCCCCGTACTACCCTACTTTTTTGAGTTTTTTGTCTATAACTCTTGAACCAATTGACGTAGACACCTGATTTTTGGCAAGTAACCCTGGGCTAAGAAGATGCTTAAGTTCTAGTAAGTTGGGCATAATCGGATAAAAGGAACGCCTACCTCCCCTACAAATTTCAAAAAATTAAATATTCTTTTAAATACGATAACTTTCGATAGAATGACACTAGCGAATTGAAAATTTGACCAAATGTTGCTAGTAGGATCTACTTGGTTGGTATTGAAAACGGGTAAGATCCGACCCAAGCAACCCCTACCTCCCCTACAAATACAACTTCAAATAAACGATAACTTTTGACATAATTAAGCCAGCGACTTGAAGTTTTGGCCAAATGTTTGAAGTGAGATCGGGTTAGTTGCTATTCAAGATGGGTTAGATCCGACCTAAGAAACCCCTGCCTCCCCTAGAAATGAAACTTAAAATAAGCGATAACTTACGACAAAATAATGCTAGCGACTTAAAATTTTGGTCAAATGTTTGTAATAGAATCCAGTTGGATAATATTGAAAATACGTAAAATCCGACCAACGAAACCCCTACTTACCCTACAAATTAAATTTCAATTAAGCGATAACTTTCGATGGAGTGAAGCTAGAGACTTGAAATTTGGTTTAAATGTTTGTAGCATGATCTTATTTGTTGGCGGCAATGATGAGCAAGATCCGACCCAAGGAACCCCTACCTCCCCTACAAGTGAAACTTCCAATAAGCGATAACTTTCGATAGAGTGGAGCTAGAGACTTGAAATTTTGCTTGAATGTTTGAAGCATGATCTTATTTGCTGGTGGCAATAATGAGCAAGATCCTACCCTACATCCTCCGCTAGAAGTGAAACTTCAAATAAGCAATAACTTTCGATAGAATGAAGCTAGCGACTTGAAAAGTTCGACAAATATTTGTAGAATGGATTAGTTAATTGATTTTTATAATGGTCAAGATCCTCCTGAATGATTGCTGCAACCTCCTCTATAAACTGGCCATATGGGAAACTCACTTTTAATGCATATGGTCGTTACCAATTGGTACTTTTGGTATCACCACTAGGTCTGTACAAGTCTAGGGTATATACGCTTCGGACTCCTGGTTTTTATATTCCAAAATGAACAAAGCTATATTAGCAATGTATATATAAGCTTCTCTTTATACATGTGTCCATTCAGACAAAAATAAATATTGAGTCTATTATCCTGCATCTGAAAGAGTAAGTACATATCTCACATTTTCTTAGAGAAGAAATCAAGTAAATATGTTTATAATAATATATACGAGAACATACAATACATATGTACATATATCATTTTTACTGCCCAACCGTTATTCGCACGCAATACAGAAATTATCACATTACACATGGAAATATACGAGTATACTTCACCCACTCTTTATAAGCACCAAAACGAGCCAATTAACGTTTTACGAAGACAAGTGTGCTCATTCAACTCTACAAAATGATGGACCTGCAGGTAATTATCATCTCAGATCGCAATTATACTTATATCTTCAAATTACATCGTTCATTGTATCAAATGACAATTTAGGGCCAGACGTCTAGTTTGCAGCGGCAAATTTCCAACCGGCAACAGTAGCATAGCTGTGTCCTTCTGTACACGTGCGTTGCTGCGACAAAGGATCTCATCACCCATGCGTCACTCACCCTCTTTAGCACCATTCATTCCCAAGTACACCACCCACAATTCGCCCAAATAACCACTCGAATTCCCCCTGTTTACGAGAGGAACGAAATGTTATTGTAACATCTTGAAGGTGTGTACTGTGACCTAACAACTCGATGTGGTGTGGAAATGGAGAGCCACCACCCCTTAACATTTTCACTAACTAAGGCTAACATGCCTTGTGTAGACTTTGCCGATGAGGGGACGCAACGTTCTATTGCACTTGTACGCGTAGAGGATTTTGACAACTCGTTGTTGATGTAAAATTGGATACAAAACTTTAAATTAAACCTAATTTATAAATAGATACAAATCATAATGCCAACCGAAATTTATTTTAATAATAATCCGACAGTTGGCGATATTCAGGTCAAACTTTTCAGTGACGTTTTGTGATCGAAATTGGCTCTGATTTCTTTACAGACCAACAAACAAAACTGACGACTAGAGAAACGTATACTCATATACGCCAATTCCAACAACACAGCGTCAAGAAGGCTTCAACAGATACATTTTATTAATAAGATAATGATTTATGTGGGGCTGTGCGAATATATTTTTGGTGACGACATAGTTTCTGCGCCCAGACACTATTGTCAGGTGGTCAACAATTGATTTTACACACTACACTCTTACTATTAGGATTCACAGTCCTTTTTCACATGTAACTACCGAGAGTATAATAGATTGTTGAATTAACGGGTCGATAAGAGTAAAGTCTGTCACTAGCTTCAATATTAAACACACTTCTAGAGTCCTTATTCAATCACTTTGTTAATCACAGAGTGTGACACTCACATAAGATTTGCACTTTTCCGGCGATCCTTTCTTAATTTTATCGGTCATTTTGGTTTTTAATTCAAGTGAATGGATGTATCTTTAATGTACTTACGCTGCGATACTCTTAGATAGAGGCCATCGCTCCATTGTTGCTTGATACTTCATATTCTCGATCTGCTTCTTTAATGCGTCCCGGTCCATATTTGCGAGTACACTGGGATCCATGGCGCCTAAACTTCATCCACATACCACCCCAAAAGAAACCTATGGGGAAAAATCAGAAAATACATTGAAAAGTCGGGAGAAATTAGAGGGAAATTTCGTGTCGAGATAAGACTTTCCATGTGCATGTGATTTCCAAAAAAAAACTAACTTCCACTTTTTTCCTAGCACCTTGGACAAGGCGTGTAATATGTATTGTAGTTGGATTTGAAATTGTTCATATTTTTTAATTGTGTCATTTAAGGGTTGGCTAATTTAATAAAATAAAATAAGAAAATGTTAAACATTTCATTTTTGCTTTCTCATATATTCAATTCTCTGTTCGAATTGAATTCGTTTTTTTTTTGTGTCAAATATTTAGTATTATTTTGGCATGAATGCACTAATAATACTACAATACAATAGCAAACGGAAAATTTCGAAATCTTCACAAACTGTTTACCTATGTATATGTTACGGCAGTTACATATACCCAGAGTTGGCTGAAATAAGAACGGTTCCATATGTTTCAAAAATATTACATATTAGCCGTGTTTCTTTGATCCAGAGCAGATCAGATGAGAAATAAAAAATGATACAGAACATATCAAAGTAGAGAAAGAAGAATTCACGTAGAAAATGAAGCATTTTCTTGGTTCGGGGTGTGTTTTGGTCTAGTTAGCCTTCGAACCTCAACCAAAATTTCCAGAGAAAATGTAAATTCTAGTATATCCTCAGCAGTGCCGTATTTACAGGGCAGGCTAAAAGTTTCTTTCTTTTGCAAGATTTCATAGTGACAGTATATGCAATTGATTTACTAACTGACTGCGATGCTAACTTCGACATGTGAAGAACGCTTAACTATTATGAAGATACGGGAATAGAAGTCCTAATTGTTGATATTTGAGTTCCAGGTATTTCCGACGCATCTGCGGTTTAGTGTCAAGATAGGCCATATCGCAAGGACTTCGCGTACAGGCAGGCTTTCTCCCTCGGTAGGTTGTGTGTAGCGTGTGTGCAAGGCCGTCGAGAGAAAATCCGGGCCCGGGCCACAACTTTTATGGGGCCCCATAAGGAATAATGGCAACGCCAAATGAAATCGGTTTGAAAACACTTGTATTATCGCCACGGTCAATTCCATATCGGTCTCTAGAGTGCCAGGGTTACTAATATAAGAAAAATCTATAATACTCGTATGTATTAATTAAGAATAATTCTGATTTCATAAATACCATATTGTAGTTAATATATGAAAAGCGTTTTGGTAAAAATTATTTTTTATATATTTATTTATATTTTTTTATTTTAAATTTTTTGAATTTCTGGGCCTCCTAAAAAACACGGGCCAGATGCGACTCGCCCCTTTCGCACCCCTTCTCGACGGCCCTGCGAGTGTGTTCAGTTGTGACTGTGAGATCTTATCTAATATATTTTCCAAAATAAACGTGGCCTAAACGAAATTTAAGTTATCTTTACTTGAAGTTCGGTAGGATTACCACAACTTCAACACGCACGACTAGAGAAAGTTGTGGTGACAATGAAGTTGTATTTCTAGTTTAGCCACGGTCAGGGAATGGGAAACGTAGTGTACTACAGCTTTCTGTGATTAAACACTTCCTTTCCACAACTCGGTCATATGGATTAGGTAGTTGGGAAAATGTCATCAAATGATTATCATCACGTTTTCTAACATACTAAAAGAATGATGATGAAGAAAAAGAGAGAGGTATTCTCGTTTCGATTCTTCCGATTTGGTGGAAGCCAGATTAAGCCTTGATGGAAATGGTTATCCATTGCTTCTACACGAATCCATCCATCATCATCATCTGTAACCGGCTAGAATCGCCTTGAGTCCAACGTTCCTGCGGCAGCCGGTTCTTCGTACTGGAACGACCCGTTTCCAACGGCCAAGAGCTGCCGAACCCCCTCGATGCAGGAAGAACATTATTCGAAGCATCGTTACTATAACAACAACCTAGAATCCAAACTTTTCTGAGACAAGATCCATTTTAAGTCAAATTCATGTTGGTACCCCATATGGGTCAGTTGCATCGTTTTCTGTGCCTAAACTACACTTGACCCGGATGATTGCAAAAGAACGCGCCTAATGTTTTTGTTGTTATTAATTGCCTTGACCCTGCAGCGACATGGGGGCGTCAACATCTCTTGAATTTATATGCCTTGTTGACGTTTCGATAGCATAACTAACTTTTCGGACGGCAGTTGCTAGGATGTACCTCCTAACCGCGCCGTCTTTATAGTGACAAGCTCGAAGCGAAATGGGATTTCTATTAGTACCCACAGGTCATTTTTGTTCGCGCCGAGGATCGAATCTCCATTCTCTAGAATGGCCACCGAGCACGTCATAGTGTTCCCCTGTGGATTTGTTGATTGTACGTCTCAAAATGAAATGTTCAATTGTAACGCGTTCATGAATGATGCTCAGCATTCAATTGCAATCCGAATGGAACTATGGCGATATAGATGCGTTGGATGTACTTGTTGCATATACGAATCTAAGTCATGCAGCGGCGTTGGTGACCAGGTATGGTTTTTTGAGAGTACCAACCAAGTCTCATTCTGAGTTCATCTGTGAATTGGTTGGTACCTACATGATGAGCTGCTGGCAGTAGTTCCATTCACTTCACTATTTGTAGACTTAGTGCGTAGTTATTTTTATTGTCTCTATGTTGCATTGTACTCCGGATGGCGCAACGGTTAGCACGTTCGCCTACACTGGGCCCCAGTTCAATTCCTAAATGCAGTGGTCTTCGAGATTTACGTGTCGGACTATGGGATCACTCAGCTGTCAAATTAGTACTGGGGTTAAAAACTCGGTTAAACGTGTTGGTGATTATAAGCCTCTGCGCAAAACACACGGTCTTGATCTAATAAATGAGATGATGCTAACTCATTAAGAGGCCTTCATTTTACCAATTTAGGTAGTTTCCTTTCTCCATTTTCTTGATATTTAAGACAAATTTGAAATATCGCGCATTCGATAGCTTCGACGCCCTATTTGTTTTAAAGTTTTCGATACGATTTCCACTTTTAACCGCATTCTCTTCTAACTATATGCGCTGCTTTCTAGCAAACAAAGTATCCTTTTCACCCCTGTTGTAATCTCTAGCTTGTACGGTTGTACATTTTTCTAGAGCTGCATCAGCTGATTTTCTTCGTTGGTCGAAGTTCCTGTAACGCGGTCCTGTTCTATGGAGTGTGCTACCAAGAATTTTTTGTTCTTTTCTTGTTAATTCGCTTTTCAATATTACTTGGATTTCCGCAATTTATATAGTACAAGCTCCACCAAATGGTTTTTGACTTTAAATAGGCATACGACGGGACCGACCGACGATCCTGTTGCCCTTTGATATTGGCTAAGTTCATAGAACACAACAGTTGGCATACTGTTGCCAATTTGTTTTATGAACTCTCTCCACTGAGTTTTTGATGGACACGACATGCTGTGAAAAATGTCATTTTCTCCATCACAATGGCTAAGTTCATAGCACACAACAGTTGGCATACTGTTGCCAATTTGTTTTATGAACTCTCTCCACTGAGTTTTTGATGGACACAACATGCTGTGAAAAATGTCATTTTCTCCATCACAATGGCTAAGTTCATATCACACAACAGTTGGCATACTGTTGCCAATTTGTTTTATGAACTCTCTCCACTGAGTTTTTGATGGACACAAAATGCTGTGAAAAATTTCATTTTCTCCATCACAAAAATTTCTCCGCTGGCTGGGACCAGCATATGATGACAATCCTGAAATGACACTCGCGCTGTTGTATTCATACAATTTTTTGTCAGTAGTCAGTTTTGAACTGAAAATTTGACAATTGATGTATGACTAGATGTGAGTGCTGTTCAGAACACAACAACCTGTTGCAAAGCTGCTTCGATACTGTTGCCGCAGCATTTTGCGATTCCGCTGTGTGTTATAAACTTAGCCAATAATTTCACCGCTGGCTAGGACCAACATATGATGACAATCCTGATATGACAATCGCGCTGTCGTATTCGTACGATTTTTCGTCAGTATTCAGTTTTGAACTGGAATTTTGACAATTGATGGATGACTAGATGCGAGTGCAGTTCAGAACACAACAACGTGTTGCAATGCTGCTTCGATAATGTTGCTACAGCATCTTGCGATTCCGCTGTGTGTTATGAACTTAGCCATTGAATATAGAATAGAAACGCAATGTCAGAATTTTTTTGAAAGCTAAAATTGTAAACAACTTTGTCAAACAATTCAAGATCAATTCGGGGCGGCCGGTAGCGCAGTGTGTTGAGGCATTAGTCTCATGTTTGACTACCAGCGTTTCGGGTTCGAATCCCGTCCACGACGACGTTCGTGGCCATGGATGTGCAGGAGGTGCATGCTGGCAACTGCATTCTCCGAAACCAGTTTATGCCGACGAAACGTCAACTGGGCCACATGAAACAGTTGACCCGCTATGCCCCACAAGGGGTTAGGGCAATTGAGAGAGAGACAGAGAGAGAGATCCAAATTACGCAATCCGACCAGATTACTTAATTTAGCAGGAATAGTGTTTGAATCAATTTTTGATACCATTTGGTTTTAACATGATAGCAGGTTGTGGCTGTTTTTTGCGAAGCGCAACTATTTCGATCATTTAGTAAGGTAGAGCCATTACACCAATAATGTACTGAACATTGATGGGCTTTCAAGATCTGGTTTCGATAGTATCGTATAAATTTATAACCATGTGGAAACGTCAATGTAGCTTGTTCATAAACGTATTCAACCAAAATCGGCCCTATTACCAAGCACGGCTAAATTTTAACAACACAGAAGCGTTATTGCACCGAATCAATATATGTACCTCCTAAACATGTACTGTTTTTTTTGTGTTTAAGAATAGGCTTCTATTAATACTAATACAATAAAAATTGTATATTTTGAGATAACTTGTCATTATAATCACTTTTTCAAACTTATGGCAACACGTTGGATTTCGAACTTACATGTTTCATTGAAACCAAACTTGAATCCTGTTCTTATGTCAAATACATCGGAGAACTATGCGACATGCGCATTCCAATACCGTCGGAGAAATCAAAATCGATAAAATGTACCCCAAGGAACGTGAATCCTTATACGTTCACTGATAATATCCCCAACTCATAAAATACATACATACTGGGAAATTACGAAATGTTCATTCATTTCATGAATGCAAGAACATATTGAATATGTTCATACTGGAACGTGAAAATTGATAATTTTACCCCTGAAATTGTTCCTTCTTTGTTTCTTGAAGCGTGGCTGCACTGGGACTTGTATTTGCATGATACTCAACAGGAGGGAATAAAATGGAGAAATATGGGCCTCTTGTTCCGCCCAATTCATTTAATTGTCCCAGAAGGGAGTAACCACCTACACTAACACCTCACCCCATTTCCGAGAGTTAACATTTTCAGAATATACAGAGAAGAGCCGTTCAGTGACTATATCCATTTGTTAAGTATTCCAAAGAAACTTGTTCATTCCAGATGTAAACATTTGGCAGACGATCACTCCTCACACCTTGCATGATAATAGCATTTGGGTATTTGGATATGGAGTGGATGTGGATATGGATTTCCGGCCCATTCTTCCAAAGGATGTAAAAGAATATATTTTGTTTGATTTTAAGAGTTGGAAAAAGGGGTACGTTGGAAAGGCGTAACCGTTGCGTAACGGTTGGATGAGTATCTATCGAAGACAAAAAAAAGAAAACAATTGAACAAATAGTGATGAGTACAACAATTTTCCCATCAGTATGCTAATCAACTTTATGTATTAATGTTCTTGCAAATGTACAAGTGCGAATCATTTTCAATTTAAATTGGAATTGTTTGTGACACTTGGTTTCATTCTGCACACCAACTTAGTATGCGTCTGTAGCTTAGCTCGGTAACGCGCCGGGCATTTTTTGCTACTACTTAGATAAGTGCTTCACACCATCTAGACCTCCACGGTCGAGTTTTCAAGTAAAATCACGCCTTCACGGCTTATACAAACAGAATTCTCACACTTTCGTGGTCGTCTTGCACATGGATAGCTGCAAAGATGCAAGACCTGATGAGTGCTACTATCCATACGAAACCACTAAGCCCGGAGAAATTAATTCAGAGGGAATTTGAGAATAAAAAATAGTTGGTCCCGTTGCGGGGCGCGAACCGCAGAGACCGTGTTTCGAGTAGCAAAAAATGCCCGGCGCGTTACCGAGCTAAGCTACAGACGCATACTAAGTTGGTGTGCAGAATGAAACCAAGTGTCACAAACAATTCCAATGCTAATCAAATTGTGATGACCGCTTTGGTAGTTCCCAAATAATGTCCGTGCCGTTGGTTTGCAGAGGGAGAATGAGCTTTCTTGAACACATACACGCTAAAAAAAGAAAGAAGGAAACAGTCAAAAATTACACGGCTGATTGTTTAGAAGGTTTAAAATTCACAAAAGAGAAGTTTCGCTACCACTCTACAGCTGATAGTTTAGAAGCCTGGGCGCCGGCAGGGGAGGGCAAACCGGGCACTTGCCCCCTCTTAGATGTTAGATAAAACGTTATGTTAATGTTAATTATTATTTTTATCGCCCCGATTCAGGAAATACCCACATCTACCCGGCGAATGCAAGAACGTCCTCATTTTCTGACCCAAGGACTCAGAATACCATGAAGAGTAGTCCAGTGCATTCGCCACAAAACCCCTCGTCATATGATACCCATCTTGCCTAGATATCAGTTCACTGCCAAGAATGTCCATTTCTCCACTTCAAAGGACTGAAAACGCTTTCAACAGTAGTCTACTGCATTCGCCTCTCCCCAGTCATATGATACCCATCTTGCCTAGATATCACTTCATTGCCAAGAATGTTCTTTTTCCACACCAAAATTTCATCAGCAGTAGTCTAGTGCATTCGCCTCAACATCCCCAGTCATATGATACCCATCTTGCACAGTCAACGCTTTATTGCCAATAATGTCCTTTTTTTTCACCAAAAATGTAATTTTTTCCACACCAAAGGGCTTAAAATTATATCAGTCCTGACGAAAGGACTCAAAATGCCTGCAACAGTACTCGAGTGCATTGGTCTAATCACCCGAACGAACGTCCAGAGGTACTTTTATACTAATTACAATTATACCTAAGTTACATTACGGGTTTTACCTAACATTTTTATTAAGTTCGATGGGCAATTCCCTTCATCTTCGTTTAGGCGTTTAGCACCGACCTCATGGACAAGACACTGCCACCAAGATATGTCAGGCATGATTTGAGGGACCTCGAAAGGGACGTTCATAGGTACAAAAGGGTTCCCTGTGACAACAACGCATGCAGATCAGCCATCGCAGCAATACATCACGAGGAGGTACACACATCAATCGTAGGACTAGGTCCAAATAGAGTTACCCGTATTTCGACACAACCAACAGTCATTTCTCCCGATGAGAGAATACTTCCGAGAGCAGCGAATTGACAATAAATACATAGTTCTTAAAAAAAAAACGCGATCATAAAGTTTCTCTGCTTTCCAAAAACGATAAGAGAAAGTATCCTATATACTTTATAATGAATAAGAAATAAAAAACCTATTACTCAACGTCAAATGTTGGGAACCGGATCCGGTCCAAATACCCGGTTTTTCTAAAAACCGGACTCTATAGAACCGGTTCTTTAAAAACTCGGAACCGCACATCACTAATATTGACTGCCAAACCACGTTCCTAAATTTGGTTGAATTCGGCCCACTATTTCACATACCTCTCATAGGAACAGTGAAATCGGAGTAATTTTACTACTAATTTCAAAGTGGCAAATGCACCATAAGTCACAACGAAGGTATGATATCATATATCGATTGAAAATAATCGATTATCTTCGATTAATCGATTATTTTGTTATTTGCGTGTAAAGCAAGCAATTTCATAAATCGAAAAATGTTTCCATGCGAGGCTGGATTTTCAGCATTTTGTGTTTTGTTGCAGTACCAGAACTTATTGTATTATAATAACACAAAACCGGAAAGTAGAAGGCTTCGCCTGTAATCCGAGGGGTTTGCAATGTACAATGCTAATAGGAGACGAGCTGTCTTACACCAAGTGTAATGAACCACCTGCAATGAACCATATTATGGTCTGGTAGTGCTGCTTCCGCCGGCAGATCTATGGCAGCACCTGATGAGTAAGGATCTGTCGGTGGTACGAAACCAAAGGCCGAGGGTCCCATTACACCTGGACCTCAATACGAGCGCGAGGGCAAGCGAGCCATCGCCCAACCATTTCATCCTTATCGCCTCATTTTTTTTATTCCCCATTTTTACCTCCCTTGTTTGTGTTGTCTTCCCCAGGCCTGAATTTTTGTTAATACGTAAAGGACAGGGGCAACGAACGGCGAAAACCCCGCCCATGTCTCCCGAACTGAGCTACAGCAAGCATAGGCCGCTGCTTAGCTCGTTGAGGGGCCTTTTTCTTCGCCAAATGGCACGGCCCGACCTTCACGGTCATTATGCTACCTTAGGCTCCGTCCCCACGGGCATCTTCGGATGCCCGCCAAACCGTCCATTACACAAGACCCCGCTTTTCCCCAACCAATCTTGTTAAGTACCCATTTAGTACGGTAAACAGCTCGGTTGAGTGTGCTGCTGAAAATTGATAATATAGTACACCTCTGCACACCGTCAAGATCTAGTGAAAGTGATGTTAACTTTGGCTTTTGTTCAAAATTGAACTAAAGCGCCAGTTATTTATTTTATATTTTTAAGCTAAATATATCTTATTATCGCAGGCATTATTTTGCGTTGAAAGTGTCACTACAAGTTCTATTGGTGTTCAGCAAAAACGAAACATGTGTGGCTATTACGGAATTTTCGCAATTTTGACTTTGACACATTTCCAATCAGCGAACCAAACTACCTCCTATTATTTTTTTCAGCAAGATACGCTATGTTTACGAAAAAAGGGGTCACGGTTCAAAATATCCTTTAGTTTTTGAATTTTGGCAGTTTCAACTTTAGACTCGCAGTCAACGCTCCTCCTCCAACCCTGTGTTAGCAATGTCAACCTTTTGTCCCCGTTTCACTTATTCCTTGACTATATTCCACTCCATTGGCAAGAATGTCCTTTTTGTCTCCACCAAATGACTCGAGATGGCATTTATACTACTCGAGAGCATTCGCCTCTTCACTCAGATTCCTATGACACCCATCTTGCTTATATTCCACTCCATTGCTATAAATAATCCTTTTCTCCCCACCAAGGGACTCGAAATGCCATTTACACTACGCCAGAGCATTCGGCTCTTCAGCACTCTTCCTATAACACCCATCACGAATATATTTCACTACATTACCAAGAATATCGTTTTCTCCCCACCAAAGTACTCGAAATGCAATTTACACTACTCCAGAGCATTCGCCTCTTCACTTCGATTTCTATGACATCCATCTTGCCTATATTCCACTCAATTGCCAAGAATATCCTTTTATCTACACGAAAAGACTGAGATAGCATTTATACTACTCCAGAGCATTCGCCTCTTCTACCCGATTCCTATGACGCCCATCTTGCGTATACTCCACTCCATTGACAAGAATGTACTTTTCCTACCACCAAAGGACTCTAAATGCCATTTACACTACTCCAGAGAATTCTCCTCTTCACCACGATTCCTATGACACTTATCTCGCCTATATTCCACTCCATTGCCAAGAATGTCCTTTTCCTTACCAAAGGACTTAAAAGACCATCAACAGTAGTCTAGTACATTCCCATGAAGACGTATATTCGCCTACATTTGAAAGCCGCTCAAATCGCAAACGCAGAAAAGATACATTGCCAAAAAAAGAAAAATTGCCAAAAAAGATACATTTTCTACACCATTGACTGCCGTGCTCAATAATCCTCTCGTCAAAATACTCTATACCTTTATTCAGAAAAATACGATAAATCGTCTTTGCATATGATCATAATCGATTAATCGAAAAAAATACGATTAATCGTATCCGTATATGATCATAATCGATTAAAATGGTATTTTTCCGATTAATCGATTAATCGTATTTTCTCGATTGATCGTATTCTTTCGATTAATCGTATTTTTTTCGATTATTCGTAATAATCGATTAATCGATTATCAGAAATAATCGATTATCATACGATTAATCGATTAATCGCATAGGGCTAGCTTCACTCTTCCATTAATATGACCATTGAAGGTATGCGTAAATATGATGCACACCGCGAGATGGGCAATGGGCTGAAAATTAAGGGATACTTTAATTCAATAATTGTTAATAGATGATCTAATGCATTGTCTAACGCGGCTGGTTGGTCTAAAAAGTGTAAAAAGTCATGTATACACAACGTGAAGGCAACACGATGCCTCCAAAGATAGTAGTTAGTGTATCGGACATGTAAACGGAAGGTTCGCCGATACCCAAACTTTTTTCTTTTTTCTTAACAAAATCAGCCTAATGATTATTGTATTTGTATCGGATATGTGAACAGGAGGTTTCGAATGGTTTGGGAAATTTTACTCCATGTCCACCGGTTGATTACATGTTTCCGTGTGAGTTTAACCAAATTTGTAACACACATATGATAGGCAGTGCAGTCTTAATTTTGTTTTAACATGAAAAAGTAGCCTCAAGTTCATGAAAAGGAATGTAATGTGTATCTAAAAAGTTAGCATTAATTAAATTAACATTAGTAAAGTGCAGCTCCTTCACATTCTTGTCAGCTTCAAAAAGTTAATCTAATTAAGTCCACGACTAGTAGGATAGGAAATCGAAACCCGTACATTATTTTTTCCATTTGTGTACACATATACGAATACACTATTACGTGTTCGTGGTATGTCCGAAGCCTTCACATTGGATTTAATCCAATTGTCGGAAGACGTTTGAGTGTCCCTTTATTCTGGCAGTGAATTGAGTACATTCCCAATAACAAGTAGCACAGAAAGCGTATATACCCTAGACTTGTACAGACCTAGTGGTGATACCAAAAGTACCAATTAGCAACGACCATTTGCATTAAAAGTGAGTTTCCTATATGACCAGTTTATAGGGGAGGCTGGCACTCATTCAGGAGGATGTTGACCATTCTCAAAATCAATTAACTAACCCATTCTACAAATATTTGTCGAGTTTTTCAAGTCGCTAGCTTCATTCTATTTAAAGTTATCGCTTATTTGAAGTTTCATTTATAGGGCAAGTAGGGGTTAAGTTGGTCGAATTTTACGTATTTTCAATATCAGCCAGCTGAATCCTACTACAAACATGTAACCAAAATTTCAAGTCGCTAGCTTTATTTTACCGTAAGTTATCGCTTATTTTAAGTTCCATTTGTAGGGAGGTAGGAGTTCCTTAGGTCGGATCTTGCCCATTTTCAATACCAACCAAGTAGATCTCACTAGCAACATTCTACCAAATTTTCAATAAATGTATTCTGTTGAAAGTTATCGTAATTAAAGGAATATTTAATTTTTGGAAATTTGTAGGGGAGGTAGGCGTTCCTTTGGTTGTTTATGCCCAACTTACTGAAACTCAAGCAGCTTCTTACCTCAGGGTTACATGCCAAAAATCAGGTGTCTACGTCAATTGGTTCAAGAGTTATAGACAAAAAACCTGAGAAGTAGGGTAGTACGGGGCTCTTTGTAAGAAAATTACCGTTAGTTTTCAACTAATTGATTTTGTTTTTCCATGAGAGTATAAGATTATCCTCACGAGCAATCTAACAAAGCTAGAGCTTTTCATGTTTATTTAATCGGGAGTTATAGATACATTTAAGTATTTTAAATATATAGGGAGGCAGGCGTTCTCTTAGCCTGATTATGCCCGTTTTCTATACCAACCAACTAGATCATACTGCCAACATTTGACCAAAATTTCAAGGCTCTAGCTTCATTCTATCGAAAGTTATCGTGCGAACGGACAGACAGACGGACACACAGACATGGCTAAATCGAATCAGGAGGTGACACTGATCATTTATATACAATATATACATTGCTATACTTCCGGAGCCTCCTTTAAGGTACATATTTTCGTCGTGACAAAAACAATATACCCTATACTATAAGTCTAGGGTATAATGATGATAACTTGCTGCCCATGCCACCGAACATATTCGTATGTTGAGTAAACAACGAACCCGAAAAACCATAGGACTGATTGCTATACACTATACATACAATGCTAAATACTACCTATAACATAACTATTAACAAGAGATATACTCTTGATATTACACATTTAGAAGCAGATCAACGACCTTGGGATAAGAAAAGTTCAACGGGCGATGGTCATTATGCTTTGACCCCCATTCTCATGTCATAGTAGCAGTAGTAGTAAAAAGATTGCGGAACTGAATATTACGGACTGTATCAAGGACAATCTATAGAATTATATTATGAATAAATCAAACAGTATTCAAAATAAAAATGACACAAAAAGAGCGATGATGTTCAACGGCACGTCAGGCCCGTCCCATGCAAATACATTTTAATTTTTTTCCCATTTGCTTTCAAGTTGTCTATAACTTGCATTGAGTATGTTGCCCTTAGCGCACCTATTCAGGTGATACCCATATCAACTAGGCGAATGCAAAACTGTTCTTTTCCTGACCAGAGGACTCAAAATACCTTCAACAGTAATTTAGTGCATTCGTCTCAACACTTCCAGTCATACGAGGGTAAGGTGAAAAGTTATCGGCCTGACAATGAAAGACTGCGATTTTCAATTGACAAATGATTTTATTTTTCTACATAATCTCCTTGACTTCAACACACTTGATCCAGCGTTTCTGCAACATCAGTATTCCTTCCCGGAAGAGAGAGTCTGGAAAGCTGTGAAAATATTCATCTACAGCCATCTCAACTTCTTCAATTGATGCGAAGCGCTTCCCAGAAACAAATTTCTTCAAGTTTGGGAACAGATGGAAGTCGGAGGGTGCCAAATCGGGAGAATAAGGGGGGATAGTCGAGCAAATCGCACCCCAAATCCCGCAGTTTTCCCTTCGCCAATGCACACTTGTGTAGAGGTGCGTTGTCCCGGTGAAAGATGATTTTTTTCTTCTTCAAACCAGGCCTCTTCTAGAGATGGGTATCGACCAACAAGTAATCGATTAATGAAATCGATTATAATTTTTTACGAATTAATCGATACACCGATTATTTGTGACTTGAAAAATCGATTAATCGATTAATAGACAATTTCAAAAAAGGTTGGGAAAAAATTCAAAGTTTGGGTACAATGAAAACAACGAACTCCAAGTAAAAAATAGTCCTTATTTATTCACATGAAAACAGAAGAAAGATCATCAAACAGAGAAATAATAATTACACCTACTGGAAGCAGTTGCCTGAAGCGTTCCCAGTAGCTGCAGAAATAATAGTAATTATTGAGTTGTGAGAAGTATTGAGCTTATTTATTAATCCCAATACTTATCATGAACGTCCTTAAGGAATATAAGTGTATTGGCCATGTCGGCGGTCAGCCGGCTTCTCTGTTCCCTCAGAATTTGACCAGCTTCAGAGAAAAATTGTGGTAGATAGGTAAACGTAGAATGAAACCAGGCCGAAGCTTCGCTTCGGCCCGGAGTCCGAAGCGTATATACCCTAGACTTCTACAGACCTAGTGGAGATACCAAAAGTACCAATTGGCAACGGCCATATGCATTAAGAATGGGTCTCCTATATGGCCAGTTCATAGGAGAGGTTGGCACTCATTCATTAGGATCTTGACCATTCTCAAAATCAATTAACTAACTAACCCATTCTACAATATTTGTCGAATTTTTCAAGTCGCTAGCTTCATTCTATCGGAAGGTATTGCTTATTTGAAGTTTCACTTGTAGAGGAGGTAAGGGTTCCTTAGGTCGGATCTTGCTCATCATTGCCACAAACCAATTAGATCACCCTACAACCATTTAAACAAAATTTCAAGTCTCTAACTTCACTCTATCGAAAGCTATCGCTTATTTAAAGTTTCGTTTGTAGGGGAAGTAGGGGTTTCGTTGGTCGGATGTTACCCAGCTTTAATGCCAACTAACTCAATCTCACTTCGAACATTTGACCAAAATTTCAAGTCACTGGCTTCATTCCATCAAAAGTTATCGCTTATTTGAAGTTTCATATGTAGGCGAGGGGGGGGGGGGGGGGGTTCCTTGGGTTGGATCTTGCCCATATTCAACACCAACTACGTAGGTCTTACTAGCAACATTCCACCAAATTTTTAACTCGGTAGTGTCATTCTATCAAAAGTTATCGCTTATTTGAAGTTTCATTTGTAGGGGAGGTAGGGGTTGCTTGAGTCGGATCTTACCCATTTTCAATACCAACCAAGTAGATCCTACTAACAACATTTTGTCAAATTTTCAACTCGCTAGTGTCATTCTATCGAATGTTATCGTAATTAAAGGAATATTGAATTTTTTTAAATTTGTAGGGGAGGTAGGCGTTCCTTTGATCCGATTATGCCCAACTTACTAGAACTCAAGCATCTTCTCACCCCAGGGTTACATGCCAAAAATCAGGCATCTACGTCAATTGGTTCAAGAGTTATAGACAAAAAACCCGAAAAGTAGGGTAGTACGGGGCACTTTGTAAGAAAATTACCTTTAGTTTTCAACTGATCGATTTTATTTTCCCAGGAGTTTATAAGATTACCCTCACGAGTAATCTACCAAAGCTAGAGCTTTTCATATTTATTTAGTCGGGAGTTACAGATACATTTAAGTATTTTACATATGTAGGGGAGGTAGGCGTTCTCTTGGCCTGATCATACCCATTTTCAATACCATCCAACTAGATTACACTACCAACATTTGACCAAAATTTCAAGGCTCTAGCTTCATTCTATCGAAAGTTATCGTGCGAACGGACAGACAGACAGACAGACAGACAGACAGACATGGCTTAATCGAATCAGGAGGTGACCCTGATCATTTATATATATACATTGCTATACCTCCGGAGCCTCCTTTAAGGTGTTACATATTTCCGTCGTGACAAAAACAATATACCCTATACTAAAAGTCTAGGGTATAAAAAGTAGTAGGTAAATACTATACACGACTGTTGTAAGTGATTTTTCCCAATGAAAGAAAAATATATCGCTGTTGAAATCTGAAGTCTCAGCGAAGAAAAAAGTTCAATAATAGTTATGAAATAATCGATTAATCGATTAAATCGACCCTAATATAATCGATTAAATAAAAATCGATTATTCGACAAAATAATCGATTATTTCGATTAATCGATACCCATCCCTAGCTCGTCTCGCGAATTTTTTCATCCAGCTGGCCAAGAAGTTTGGAGTAATATTCGCCTGTTATTGTTTTGCCTTTTTCAAGGCAATTAATTAACAAGATCCCTTTCGCATCCCAGAACACGCGGGCCATGACCTTTCCGGCAGATGCGATCGACTTCGCTTTCTTTGGCGCTGAATCAACGGCTTCCATCCACTGCTTCGACTACTGTTTCGTTTCTGGCGTGTAGTGGTGGACCCAAGTCTCATCCATGGTGACAAATAGCCGCACAAAATCGGTCGGATCCCGATTGAATCGGTGCAAAGATTGCTGCGAAAAGCGTTTGCGCATTTGCTTTTGATCAGCATTCAGCAAATGCGGCACCCATTTTGCGCAGAGCTTTCGCATCTCTAATTCTTTGTGCAAGATGTTTCGCACCCTTTTTTCCGATATCCCCACAGCCTCATCAATATCACCCACTTTCATTCGCCTATCGTCTAACACGATATCATACACTTTTTCGATGGTTTCCGGTGTGGTTGCGGTTTTTGGCCGTCCTTTATGTGGGTCGTCTTGCGAGGGACGTTTTAAAGTTTGATATCGAAAGAGCAGAGTCCCCGTAAACTTTTGTTAGCTTCGGATGAATTTCCTTTGGGGGTTAATCCATCCAAAACAAAGAATTTTATGACCGCACGATATTCAAGTTTCTCCATTTTACCGAAAAACACGTAAGACGTCTACTGAAAAAATTCGTGTAGACAAACTCCTTGAGAACCAGTTGAAACTTGTCATACGAACTAATGACATGTTAACCCAGTCAGGAAACATACATTTTTGCTAATTGTAATGGTATTTCTGTGTCACGCTGAGAACTTTTCACCTTACCCTCGTAGGATACGCATTTTACTTAAATACCACTTCAGTGCCAGTGAAGCATGTCCTTTTTCCTCGCCAAGAGACTCAAAATGCGTTCAGCTGTAGTCTTGTGCATTCGCCTCAACAACTCAAAATATTATGATACCTAGATATCACTGTAATGCCAAGAAGGTCCTTTTATCCTGACGAACACCAGCACCAGGATCAAAACCATGGGGTATTTTTAATAACCCAATGAAGCTACGAACCAAATTGTGTTGAAATTGGACCACTGGAAATGCTGGAGGAGTGATTTTTGAAAACTTAGGCGTGTGTCTCTGGTTTAAATATAGCAGAATATACCATTATAATTCAGCCGATAAGCGAGTTTGTTGCCATCGTGCCGAGATCAGGCTCACCCAAGAAACATACATACCGAATTCGGTTAAAATCGGACCACGGGAAATGCATTATATAAATATATGGGATGGGCCAAAAATGAAGTTATTTCCAGTCATGACTGATTGGATCTTCTGCGAATATTTTACTAAATAATGCTGGGAAACACACTATTGACAAGTGTTATTAGACTGAATACCCTTTGTTTCAGATTCATGCTTCAGTCCAGACTAGTCAACAAAAACCAATTTTCTCATTTTCACGAACATAATAAAGTCAATTACCGAAAAGAACATTCAGGGGCTTTTCTTCATGTCGGTCTTAAGGATAATATGTCTCCTGACATTTACCTGGTTACAAAATGTCGTATTTTTTTGCCTGGTGGCATTTCCTTTTTCTAGAGATGTCATTTATTCCTATCCAGAAGAAGAACATGTGCATTCTATTAGAGGTCCTCTACTATCACCATAATGAGCTTACATATATTATAAATAAATTATACGTATACAATGTACGGACTTAGCATAACGTGTAGGCTTATTATTCGGGGGAATTAAATAAGAATACAAATCGTCAGTCGTAAGATTTTCCTGAGTCAAGGGCAATGTTTACGAAAGAGAGCAAACATTCAGAGTATAAGTTAGTTTATTTTTGGTGGATGGGGTCTTATCATTGTTCAGAAAGCTCAAAGTCTTACTAAACCTGAATGAATGTCGGTAACAACTTCTAGAATCCATTTTACCATATCTCCATTACGAAAATGAGGGTCACAAATAAAACGAAGTTATGAGAATGAATAGTTGTAAACGAAGGTAGTAAGAGACAAGTGACAATGTCATGGTAATTGAAAGAATTATTTGCCCCAACCCGCAATGGGGTACAAGCGCGGCAACTACTCCTAAATGGTTTAGATGTTAAGGTTAGCACATAACTGGTTTCGGGTGATGCATGCTGCTATCAAAAACCTACTGCCCATTTAGGTGCATTTTTTTTGCGACAATTCGGGAATGGTTATGGATTATTATTACAACCCACCCACAGGGGAAGACAGCGCAAACATCAATGACACGGCACGGCGGGATTCGTATCCCGGAAAGCAGCTATGTCAGTGCACGAATATGTATTGATAGACAAACATACCACACTTCTCTCTCTCTCTCTCAATTGCCCTAACCCCTGGTGGGGCATAGCGCGTCAACTGGGCCATATGGAACAGTTGACGCGCTATGCCCCACCAGGGGTTTCGTCGGCATAAACTGGTTTCGGAGAATGCAGTTGCCAGCATGCACTTCCATGGCCACGAACGTCGTCGTGGACGGGATTCGAATCCGAAACGCCGGTAGTCAAACATGAAACTGATGCCTCAACACACTGCGCTACCGGTCGCCCCCACACTTCTAGCGCGTTTAAAATAAGAGACAAAATTATTTAGTTTTCGTAAATTTTTTAATTTTCTCTCACCATGGGCATTTAAATGACTACGTCCCTGTAGATGACACAGCCCAAAAGCATTCGCAATGAGGTCATTTGTAATATGACTGCGGAATTTGAAAAGCTACTGCTCGCTTTTTATATATTAGAACTTAATGCAGAATTACTTAAGTTCGTCATATTCGATATAAAAACCACCGAACACCACACGGAAGCGCACGACCTACTCAGTTGAGAGGCAAAGTATTGTCCAAACACAATACTTCAACTTGTGTTTCAACTCAAATGTCTTTCAACACTGTTGAAAGTCCTGTTCTCACGAAGCGATTTGAGAGCTTTTTGTGTCCCGACTTGTGTCTTTCAACAAAAATCGCTCATGGCGCGACACGGCGCCATGAAAAGTTAAAAACAAAACACTCATAAAACACATCAATTCAGATAAAAATAGTTGTAAGACAATTTTCAGATACTCGTACATTACTTCATTCACTTTTGTTGATAGATCACGGAACACGGGCGCCGCCATATGCGAAATCAAAACGATCGACCGAACACTACACGGAAGCGTACGACCTACTCAGTCGAGAGACAAAGTATTGACCGGGACAATACTTCGTTGTTGGACTGAAGTGTCTTTCAACACTTTTGAAAGTGCACTTCCCACGGGGAGATTTAGTAGCCCGACTTTTGTCGTTTAACAAAAGTCACCTTATGCGACAAAAGTACGTCCACAAAAATTGAATGGGAGATAAACCGGCGGTTGTTCACACGTGTCAAGAAAAGTTTTCTATCTAATTCACGAACCCACACAAAAGAAAACTAGTACAAACATACGCATGTTTGAGACCGACGATACTTCGTCGAAACCATACCAATACACCGCGCGACGCGATGCCACGAAAATTTCAGGAGAAAACACTCATAAAAGGTTGGAAATAATTGGTATAATAATTAAATAATAAATATTTATTAAAAAATGGGCAATAATTATCTAATTATTATAAACTCATTATGAGCAAACATAATAGTTACAATACAAATGAAAAAACAACGAGAATAATTGATCAAAAATTATTATCTCGAAAATATAAGGTTGGCGCAGATGAAATGTCGGATTTTTCAATAACATGAATTTGGTTGCGATTTTGACATGGATATGTCTTATAGCTGGGGGTCATCCTAAAAATCTGTCCGTCACACGAAATGTCTGTTTTTCTACTCGGGGGTCAGAAGAGGAAACAAGCCCATTGAAAATTTTTCTTTTCTGGTTGTGCATGTCGTTTGAGTGAAGTGGTCATTGTGCATGGCTGTTGCTTGTAGATCCGCGCGGGCGGCGCGCTTGCGGGGATCCTGTGTGTACATGTTGGGATGTTGATTTGATAGCGATAAAGGTTGACGTTGTGGACGGCAAGAAATAACATAGTGTACGGGTGAACGGGCGGACTTTCAATGACCTTCAATTTCCGCCAATTCCCATTCATCATTTAATAAAATAGCCCGTGTTGTACTATCTGAACCACTAGGGTCCCAGAAAAGGTAGCAAGTAGTCAGTTCGACTAACATTTGGACATGCGCAGACGCAATTTGAGAGAGTGTACATAGTTCCCGCCCCCCGAAGATGAGCGAGAGCGGATGAAGTTCATTCGAGCCAAATCGTGTGATCCAGCGACTGCGTTTGTGCATTTGCAATGGCGGCGATTTGAGGTCTGACTGGTCCACAATGTGGGCCCCCACCACACGTGTAATAAACAAATAGAACAAAATGGCGGATTTATACTAGGCGAGTTAGAATCTCTCAAGTCCCGAAATAAAGAAATATTCGTCGCAGGATGTTATATGTTATGATGTACATTCAGAGGTCTGCAGAAGATCAAATGCCCCCCTTCCGCAAAAATTCCAAAATGTTCAAAATGGCTGGAATCTGAACAAATAAAATAGCGCGTGTTGTATTACATATCTGAATCAATAGGGTCCCAGAAAAAGTAGCAAGTAGTCAGTTCGACTAACATTTGGACATGCGCAGACGCAATTTGAGAGTGTGTACATTACATAGTTCCCGCCCCCCGAAGATAGAGAGCGAGAGCCATCGCGGATGAAGTTCATTCTATCCAAATGGTTGTGCATTTGCAATGGCGGCGATTTGAGGTCTGACTGGCCCACAATGTGGGCCCCCACCACACATGTAATAAACATATCATAAAACAAAATGGCGGATTCGTACTGCGCGAGTTAAAATCTCCCAAGCCCCGAAATAGAGAAATATTCGTCGCAGGATGTTATAGTTCCGGGCAGCTCATCGTGACATGATGTACATTCAGAGGTCTGCAGAAGATCAAATGCCCCCCCCCCCCCCCCTTCTTCAAAAATTCCAAAATTCTTCTTGTGCATTCTCTTTGTGCGTGTGTTGGAATGTTTTGTTTACTTTTGTTAGTTTCCCTTTCTGTTTGCAAGGACACAATCGCATAGAATCGCACGCGTTACTTGAGAAACGGATTGTGTGTGCCGGACCCGGACTGTTGATTAAAGGGGCGGGATGAGGCGGATAGTGTGGGAGCGATTTTGCAATAGATACACAAACACAATACACGTCCGATTGGGAAAAGATGGTGGGAAGCGTGATTGCGATTAGCAGAAACTTACTCACAGAAATGTCGATAGGCTGCAGTCTGCAAACTGTACCGAACGGGTAGATGGAACAGGGTGCACGAGAGGAGGTGAATATTGCACACACGCGATGCAAACGAAAACGAAACGATCCCGCGAGAGAAAGGAGCCCGAGCGGACAGGACAAAGCAAAGCAGAATTATTGGCGAGTATCTACACTGCCACCAGATACATGGGTACATGGATATGTCTTATGCCTACCGAAAGCGTGGGACGTATTTTTTCGAATGATTTCATCCAGTATAACTATACTGGGATCTTTATAAAACTTACGTCGATATCTTCAACACAACAGGTTCCACGCAGTCGGTAGTCATAGACATATCCATGTTCCGATGTATCTGCATGCAGTGTAGATACTTTGTATCTTTTTATGTATCAAACTGCCACCAAGCGGCCCTAGTGATATGATATATCGAAGTATAACCTTGGCTAATGGAGTCATTTCGGTTTTGCACTTCATGGTGATCGGTAAAAAAAATAGAAAAAGATCATGGAAGCGAGTCAAAAACGGCTACTTTTCCTTTACGAATTTAATCTAGAGCACAACGCAACGGAAGCAACGATGAATATCAACAGGGCATTTTGAGCTGATACGGTTAACAAACGAACCACTCAGCGGTGGTTCGAAAAATTTCGATCCGGAGATCTGAACCTTCGAAATGAGCCACGTTAAAACCCAGGACCATCGATCGATAACGACGAGCTGCGTGCATTAGTGGAGTCTGACACCCGCCAAACTATAAGGAATCTTGCGGAGAAATTGGGCGTGCACTATACGACAGTTTACCGCCACTTGCAACGACTTGGAAAAGTGAAAAAGCTTGACAAGTGGGTTCCGCATGCTCTTACCGAGTAAAGCATGACGTATTGAATGGAGATTTCCAGTTCTCTTCTCTCCCGCAACAGAAACGAGCCGTTCTTGAACCGAATTGTGACCTGCGATGAAAAGTGGATACTATACGATAATCGCCGCCGATCAGCCCAATGGCTAGATGCCGATGAGGCTCCAAGACACATGCCGAAACCAAGCCTTCATCCAAAGAAAATAATGGTGACTGTTTGGTGGCCTGTAGCTGGATTTATCCACTATTCGTTCCTGCAACCTGGCGAAACCATCAATGCTGACAAATACTGCGCTCATCTGGACAAAATGCATCAGAAATTGACAGTTCATCTACCTAGGCTAGTCAACAGGGATGGAGTTACTGTTATACTGCTTTATGACAACGCACGACCTCATGTATCCAGAACAACGATCCAAAAATTGAACGAGTTGCGCTATGAGACTCTACCTCACCCGCCATATTCACAAGATCTCTCGCCAATAGATTACCATTTCTTTAAACATTTGGATCACTTTTTGACAGGAAAACAGTTTAACAATGAAGCAGCAGTAAAAAATGCCTTCGAGGAGTTTCTTCGAACCAGAAACTCAGACATCTACGAAACAGGAATAAATGCGCTTGTATCTCGTTGGGAAAAGTATTTCGCATCACTGGTACCTATTTCGATTAATTAAATTACCTTTATAAAAAGTTACAGCTGTTCAAAAATTTACTACTGAATCCGACATTTCAACTGCACCAACCTAATAATTATTATCTGTATAATTATTATTATCTCGTAATAATTATTATCTTGGAATAATAATTCTTGGTGTATCTGTTTTTTTTTTCATTTTCAACACACGTACTTTTCCATCGACTCGTCGGTCGTCTCATCGCGTTCGCGTGATCGTGAAGGCCGGAGAATTTATGAGAGCGGTACGAAACGTCGACTTTTAAAATCTCGATTACCAAAGTTGAGATTTTTGTTTATGGAAAAACATTTCGAAATCTTGACTTGAGAAAATGTCGACAACAAAATATCTCGACTGATGAAAATATCGATAGAAAAAAAATATCTCGACTAATTCAAAATGAATTCAATGGTTAATAGTTCATCTGAAAAGCGACAATGTCAATTGACTTTATTTCTCCTTTGAAAAAGAAATAAGGTCAATTGACATTGAAAAGGGACACTGGACACATTGCTTTTACACAAAAAACAGGGCACTTATAGTATGGATTTTTTTTTCTTAATAATGAGTACTTCCTACTGTATTGAAAACTGCGTAAAAAAATTGTTCGATTTAGTTACGTCTACGGATATACCGTAATTTAATGAAAGGTTACCCAAAGCAACATGGATGGCCACAATTATCGCAGTTGTTTTTGTCCTCGTACTGCATGCTTTCTTCGTCCTATTTTCGATGAAGTCATCCTTCATAATATTTAAGTGTAGGCGTCATAAAATTCACATTTTGATCTTGGGTTCACATTTCTATCAGACGTGCTGTATGAATGCGAGCGTAATCCTGCAGCTATCATATATCCATCTAGGTGGACAAAAATATTCTAGAATTATGGAAAAGGTATTTTACGAATCTTATGGTACAATTTTGTCGTCATTATGTATGCAGGACCTAGGACGAAGCTCCCCAATCTATGACCAAACTCTGTGAGGACTCCTTGAAAATCGCGATTCCTTGCACAGATTGCTATTGCAATCTCGGGAAAGTTTCCCTGTGTCCTGAGCGACTTAATGCAGAATGCCCTATCTATCCTGGCGAACTGGGCTAGCGAGGTTGGTGTTGGAGTAAATCCGCAAAAAACTGAGCTTGTTCTCTTTACTAAGGGACACGCTGTACCCTCTTTTAAACCACCATTAATGGAGGGCACAAGGCTTGTACTCACTGAGAAAGCCAAATTCCTTGGTCTCATCTTGGATAGAAAACTATGCTGGAAGGCAAACATTCAAGAGCGTGTGACTAAGGCAACTGTTGCACTATATTCGTGCAGGAAGGCTATAAATGGGGCTTACATCCAAAAGCGGTCTACTGGCTATATGTATCAGTACTGCGTCCCATGTTAATGCATGGGATCATCGTTTGGTGGACGGCACTTAGCATCATGTCGTACAGAACTCTGTTGGAGAAGGTTCAAAAACTGGCATGTGTTGCCATCACAGGGGCTCTAAGGACAACACCGACTGCTGCTTTAGGAGTGTTACTAAATTTACTTCTTTTAGACATTTTCGCTGAGCAAATGGCTGCGAATACGGCTGTTCGCCACCGGGAAACCGGTCAGTGGACCGCATCAATCGTAGGTCACTCGGCAGTACTGAGAAACTTTGAGATTCCCAGAATGACGGACTACATCTCTCCAAAACTCCTGTTCGATAAGTCCTTTACAAGCCTGATCCCATCGAGAAATGAGTGGCCTGTAAGCGCTTTTTTGGGGCTGGAGTGTATTCGGAGAAGTTGAACATTGGTTTGTCGCCTTCCGGAATACAGTAGCACTTTTCAGGCGGAGGTTGTAGCAATTTCCGAGGCGCTAGTCTGGCTTGCGCACAATGTTGTATCCACTAGGGATATTGTAATCTTCGCGGACAGTCAACCGGCAATTAAAGCGCTTAGCTCCGTCCTGGTTACATCAAAGACGGTATTTTACTTGCCGTGACTCTCTTAGGGTGATGGGTAGCTTTTTTAACATAACTCTGTTCTGGGTACCGGGCCACAGTGGCATATCTGGGAACTGCAAAGCTGACGAACTGGCTCGGGCGGGAACGACTAACGAGATCAGGGAGTGGTGGCGTAGAACAGGGATGCCTCTAGCAGCTTGCAAAATGATTACCCATAATGTGGCGTACGACAGGGCCAGCGCCAGATGGAGTAGTGGACTCACATGTCATACAACTAGGCAATTATGGCCTAAGCTGGATCCAATCCGATCCTACGGGATGCTGATGCTGAGCAGACGGCATTTGAGAAATGTGGTGGGGCTCATCACGGGACACTGTTTGATCGGCGAGCATGCTAGAAGACTTCGACTCCCGCACAATGACTACTGTAGGGGCTGCGGGGACGTGGAGGAGGAAGAAAGTTGTCATCACCTTCTGTGTACTTGCCCTGCTTTGGCGGAACGTAGGAGAGATATCCTCGGGTCCTACGTTTTTGTCGATCTGGACTAACTAAAGGCAGTTAGTGTATGTCGTCTTCATCGCTTCATTTCCAGCTCTGGCTGGTTTAACGATTGAGATAAGCTCAGGGATGCTGTATCTAGGGGGTATCACAACGGACCCAGTGGTGGTCTATGTTCGCCTTTTTCTTCTAGGCAACCCATCTAACCTAACCTAACCTAAGTCCGACCGGACCATTGAAGTTAACTTGGTTTTTATTCGAAAATAACTACCATTTCCGAAATCAGCAAAAGAAATTTCGCTTTTTGAAGTGTCCTCACAAAAGAGAAAGACCCGTCATACTTTGGTGGGTTTCGTCCTAGGTCCTGTGTATAAAATGGCGACAAATTTGTATCATACTGTCTATAAAATATTTTACTTTTTTCATAATTATATGTATATAGGTATAGCTGCAGGATTGTGCTCCCATTTATACAGCACGACCGATAAAAATGTGTACCCAAAAAAAATCCATGCTATAAGTGTCCTGTTTTTGGTGCAAAATCAGAATTTTGCAAGTGTCCCTATTCAAGTGGCCTAATTTTGAACGTAAAATTCATCAGTGTATCAACACAATGTTAACGAAATACATATAACTGTTATTAATCGAAGCTGCCAAATTTTTTTCAAAAAGTATTAGCAAGAAAGTAACTTTTCATAACGAATAGTAAGTTTTGCACGCTGACCTTAACTACTAGAGATTTTGAATAAAATAATTCTCGAAGCAGCTGTCCCTATTTAAGCGGCCGGGAGTGCATATGAAATAGTAGGCCCATTTCAACCAAATTTAAGAGTATGGCTTGGTAGTAAATATGATCGATTAATATGAAAATTGGTAAAGATATTTTTAGAAACAAATAAGTTTTTTTTACAAAAACTTAATTTTGGACCCATCGTTCCTATGGCAGCTGGATGATGGTCCGATTCTGGTGGATACACAGAATCTCTCTGGTTCCTGTTAACCTCTTCTGGGGCATAGGGCACTAACCACGCCGACTTTCCACCTCGTCCTGTTCATCGCCATCACTTTCAGCTCACTCCACGACTTGCCTATTGAGGCACCCTCTCTCTTAACTGATCTTCTCCAGGTGTTACTAGGTCGTCCAACACGGCGACTTGCGTTGGTTCCCTGCGGTTTCTAATCGAGGGCCTGTTGAGCAACATTGTTCGGCCCTTTTCGGAGAGTGTGAGCTATCCATTGCCACTTTCGCCTTTTAATGGAACTGTCTATCTTGTCTTGACCAGTAATAGTCGTTAAAAATGACCTCCGGCCGCCGTATGTGTAGGATGAGCCGTAGACACTGGTTTACAAAAGTTTTCAATCTAGTTGTTATCTTATTGGTTACCTTCCAAGTTGAACAGCCATATAGAAGCACTGACTTTACGTTGGTTTTGAAGATCCCGAGTTTGTTGCGTCTGGAAATGTGGTTGTTTTGCCAGAAAGGAGTCAAACTGAAAAAGCTGCTCGAGCCTTGTTGATGCGAGACTGTACATCAGCATATGCTCCACCATTTGCTGTAACTACGCTTCCGAGGTCGCAAAAATTGTCTATTTCTCGACTGCCTGCCCAAAACACATATTCCGCTTGCCTTCTTGGATCCAAGCTCAAGTACTTAGTCTTGACAGCGTTGATTTCAAGCCCCACATTACGGTTTTCGCAATGCACAGCATCAGACATTTCAGCTACTTGATCCGAAAAAAAATCGAATTTTTAAACAACCCCCCCCCCCACACACACACACACACACACCGAGAGAATTCTTTCGGAATATGGAACCATTTTCCGTAGATCTGAGTCGAAATCCAAGCCTTAACATCTCGGAATACTGACAGTTCGTCATATGAAAAGTGTCCCAGCATTTCCGAGAGCACTAATACATGACACATACAATGACAAATTTGGTAAATGCAGAGACATTTCCGAGACTTTTCTGCACAGTTATCGTTACAGATTTCGATTTGGTCATTTCGGAATTTTATACGGATTTTGAAGAGAATTCGGATCGGAATCGAGTATCGCTTTTGGAACATAACAAGTGGGAATATGCAGAGCGGTGATCTCAATTCGAGGGTTTTTTATTGTTTTTTTTCTATTTCAAAAAAGGAAAAATTCGGTTGAAATTTAATTTATTGTGGAGGTGTATAGAAATATTGTTTCCTGTGTTTATTGCAGAAAAATCATCATCTTCGGATAATTCACCAATATTTGGAGGAGTTTTAAGGCCAGAAAGAGATTCGGGATCAGGGGATTGGAAATCAGAAGGGGACTTTGGAAATGGACTGTGAATGGGAGGTGCCATGCGGTGAGAACTAGGCTCTTACATTAAATATCCGAGGAACTGCTTTGCAGCTTTTGAAACATCTCTGTTGAATTTTCGCGACATTATCTCTAATACTATAATAGATCCAAATTTGTCACAACTATTACAGAATAGATTGAAAAAATAGAAAATACGAACCAAACTGTTATTGTTTGAAATTTTACTTCGGTTAATGTTATTTTTTTTTTCAAAAATTACAACAGGCACAACACAGAACTCACTTAAGTCTTCCAAATTCAAACTGATTCACTACGATCGAAAAATAACATCAATTAACGGCGAATGCATTTAGTTTGTGTGCTCCCGGACTTTTCTCGGAAAAGTTTGATACTTTTCCGAAACAATTCCGAGACCGTCTCCACGTGGAGAGGGTCTCGGAATTTTATCGGAAAAGTTGATATTTTTTCGGGACAATTCCGAGACCGTCTCCACTTTTTGGGAAAAGTACAAACTCGAACAAAAAATTTTACAACAGTTTGCATGTGTTAGTGCGGTCTCGGAATTGTTCTCGGAAAAGTGTTGTGAAATCCGAAATGAATTCCGTCGTTCGGAAAAAATGTTTTTTGGGAATGTACCAACTCAAACAATATGTACATATATCAAAAATCGAAACAACCCTAATTAAAGCAACCAGTGTTATAACAATTTGACTGACCAAAGTAATTTAACCTTTGCAAAATGACTGACTTTTTTTTAATTAATACGCAATAACTCAAAAACTATACCCGGTAGTATATTCTAGCAAAGAGTAAATCGCAAGTAATAGCCTACCCTAAAAATAGGAAATATCCCGTATAAATCAGATAAACTGTTTACGATTCAGTCCTTACGAGAATATACTACCGCATAGAGTTTTTGAGTTCTTCCATTTTTATTAAAAAAAAGTCGTTGATTTTGCAAAGGTGAAATGATTTTGGTAGTCAAATTGGTATAACACTGGTTGCTTTAATTAGGGTAGTTTGGATTTTTGATTAATTGTTTGAGTTGGTACATTGTTTAAAAATTCAAGTTTTCTATTCGCCCCCCCCCCCCCCCCCCCACAAACACCACGGATCCTACCACCATGTTGAAAATGTGCCTCATTGTTTGGCTTGTCCTGCTTCTTTTTAATATCTCCTAAATTGGTCTTACAAGAAACATTGCAAAACTTTATTAAACTAGAATATTTGAGACTAAAATAAAACTTCTAGCTGTTATACTTACCGAGATAGAGCTTTTAAGGCATAAATCGATGAACAGGCATTTTTAAATTTTTGCTCATAACTACTCTAAAAATATCCCGAATTGAAAAATATTGAGCACGTTAGACTTACATTCAAATTACCCTTAACTTTTACAAAGAAGCTTTTCCATTTGGAGCATTCGTTGCAAAGATCCCTGAGCTTGAATAGTGATAAGATGTAATTTTTCTCCGAAGCCTCCAAAATTGTCGTTTTTTGACTATCAATTTTAACTACGCTACTAGATCGAATTTCAACTTTGAGAAGTGAATTGGACGCAAAATTCAACGGTCTTAAATTTACTCTTGCAAATTTTTTTCGATCCGAGGCACCGTTGATGAGTTATAAGAATAATATTCAAAAAAGGGCTCAAATTTCTCGGATTTTCGCCCACCAAAAGTTAAGCTCGCCTTCTACGACCGTGCAAACTCAGTTTCCATGTATTTAGTAGATATTCAAGGGATTAAAATTATTTTATCATATATATATTATATTATTGTAGTAGTAGTAGTACATATGGTCAACGAAGAATTTTTCATAGTGCTGCCGCCCGTTTCGCCTTAGTTGTTTTATTATTATCTATTTTTTATTAGTTTCAATTATAAGTTCTGTTCATTAAATTTGCGTACTATTGTACTCCGTTCCTTTTTTGCAACTTAGTATTTTTTTATCGATAGTTTCCATCGGTGTGTCAAACAAGTTTCTTTACAGTTGTCCCGTCTTCGGGGTAAGTTTTGTTTTATATTCCTTTAATATCTTTTCTCGCATTAATTGATTCACCGATTTAAATCTATTCGCTTTCCTTGTACATTATCTTTTAGTATTTACTTTTTTTTCTATTTTTGAATTTATTTATAAAGAAAAAAAACGAACCAAATATAACAAACATGTCGTTAATCGTATCTTGACTTTGAAACCACGGCGTTTCCTTTAAGGAATCCTCTCCAATTCCCGTTCAGGTGGCCTTTGGCATAAAATAAAGGCGTCATGTTTGGTTCCGGCTTGAGAGATCCGACATTTTTGGCGGCCACGGGACCTTATTGGAGCATGTTGCATGAGCCGGTCCATGGCCATTGCCATGTTTTTTATTATTTTTTCTGGGTCGGTGGGACCCAGCTTCATCCTTTGTTGTGTTTGTCAATCCCCAATGCACATGAGACATGTTATCTGTGTAACGGCGGGGGCAACGAGCAAACGAAAACCCTGCTGACATCTCCCAAACTGAGCTGGAGCAAGTATGTGCCGCCACTCAGTTATTTGTGGAGCATTCGCTTCTAGCGCCGCCGGATCTTCACAGTCATTCTGGCAAACTTCCTGTTCCTTCTCCAAAACACTTTGAACGTTATATTTTTGGAGCCCGAGGGGCCCATTTCTGGTAAACAACAGGACTAAAAAAGGGCCTAGCTGGGTTCTTTTTAGTCCTTCCACCGATTTACATTCGCACAAGCACATTTAGGCCAGTTTCTCTAAGTCTTAGGACTTAGCCACTGTACTTCACGTATTTTCCCTTCAGGCAGCTGTGGATGAGAGATGGATGATGAGAGATGCAGTAATGTTTTTTTTTTGTCGTTTTTCTGTGCTAATGTTTCCCCTCTACAATGGTTACCGGCTCGGTAGTCCGGATGGCGCAACGGTTAGCACGTTCGCCTTCTACGCACTGGGCCCCGGGTTCGATTCCTACTGAATGCGGTAGTTTTCGATAAAAAAAAGGGGATTTACTTGTCGGACTATGAGCCCACTCAGCTGTTAATGAGTACCCATTTATGGGGTAAATAGCTCGGTTGAGCGTGTTGCTGATCACACACCTCTGCACAAGACATTCCGTCACGATCTAGAAAAGGAGATGATGCTAACTCATCTTGAGGCCATGGTTCAAATTGGACTGCTGCGCCAGTTACTTTTTTTTAATGGTTACCGGCTGGCTCCGGTGCCAAGTTCGTTTTTTTTTAACAGTACACCCAGTCCTCAGCTTCTTTTCCTTGGCAAGCATGGTCGTAGAAGCTGCCCTGTAATGAACCATATTCTGGTCTCGTCGTCCTGCTTCTATCGACAGACCGAAGGCAACGCCTGATGAGTAGTGATCTGTCGGTGGTAAGAAACCAGAGGCCGAGTGTCCTTTTACACCCGGAACCGTGCGAACACGAGAGCATAAGCGCTATCCGCCAACCATTCCATCCTTATCGCCCCATTTTTTTATTATTCCCCATTTTTGCCTCCCATGTTTGTCTTCCCCAAGCCTATGCATTTTTATTAATACGTAAAGGACAGGGGCAACAAGCGGCGAAAACCCAGCCCACATCTCCCGAACTGAGCTACAGCAAGCATAGGCCGTTGCTAAGCTCTTTGAAGGGCCTTTTTTCTCCAGATAGCACGACCCGACTTTCAAGGTCATTATGCTACCTTAGGCTCCGTCCCCACGGCATCTTAGGATGCCCACCAAACCGTTCATTACAATTTGCAAGAACTTGTAATCATGGTCGGGGAGTGGAAAAAATGAGCCCACTTGATGGTATATCCGACCCTGTACTTTAAACGTTGGTATGAATCTACTCTTGTTAACAACTCTTTTTGCTCCGAACGTTGTCATTTGGAAGCAAGCTTTGTAATTCCTGAAATGTTTTGATAGGGGATCTCGTCCAAAATATTTTGAATGCACTTCTGGTGGGTCCACAATTGCACACTAACATGTCTTACGAGCGATTAGGAAGACGAAGATTATTTTTTAATCGGGGGTTATTAAATTTTTGAAACTGAAACGCTTGGATAGACGCTGTAATCTAAATTTTTGCCATATTGGAATGCTCTCCGTTGATATTGTTTCGCAATTGATTCAGCGTTTCTCGCAGCAGTCATTCTTATTCTTGCCCCTTGGTTGCGCGCCTCGCATACCTGTGGAGTTTGAGAAATTCTACAGCGAACCCTATAACACCTAAGCGACTCAGGTCATTAGGGTGGAAAAATTACGGAACTATGAACTACCTAGCAACTATCATCGAGACCACCACTGAATAGGGTTTAGCGATGAGCCGATAAGCCATCCTTGTTAAAAATACTCCAAGCCAAGAAACCTGGAACAAGCCTCGGATTGGACGGATCGTGAACGAAGAACACGCAAATGTTTAACGGATTATTCATTCGGATTCTGGGATGTACGCCTCCTGAACAAATCTGGGGCCGTGAAGGCCCTCCTTCAACAAGTCGAGAATTACAAACTGAGCGCCTCTGCAGTCCAGGAAACAAATTGGATTGGCAGCGAGATAGACAACAATAGTTCGCAAACACAATTGTCAAAACCATCGGTTCACAAGGAGTGTGGAGTTGCATTTATAATGAGCAAGTAGCTCAAGCCGCACTTTACTGACGTCAAGCCTATTAGTGAAAGCTTGTGTGTGATTCGCATTAAGACTCGTTCTTTTTCAACCTCTGGCTCATCAACGTGCACGCCCCGAATGTTATGTCCGCCTGGAAACACTGTTTGACTCACTTCCAACAAAAGACGTCAAAATAGTGCTGCGAGATTTTAATGCGAAAGTTGGAAACGAAAATTGGCATCGGGGAACCACTGGAGAATATAGCCTCCATGAGGAATGCAATGATAACGGTTAACGATTAATCGACTTCGCCTGCAGTAGGAATCTTATCGTAAGCTTCACATGCTTTGCGCATCGTGGCATTCACAAACAGACTTGGAAATCTCCAGACGCACGTACCGTCAACCAAATTTACCACGTTCTCATTTGCAAAAGGTGTACTGGCTGTCCGATCCAATCGAGGAGCAAACTGCGATTCAGACCATCACTTCGTGAACACAACTTATCGGCGTAGATTTTTTTTTCAGTCCACCAATCGAGAATCAGCCCTCCCAAAATATTTGTGGTTGGCAAACTCTGTAGCGATGCTACGGCGCAGGCATATACAATCGCCCTTGAGGAAAAACTATCACCTATGCTACACAACATCAGCAACACAGGTGTCCACGGGTACACAGGTGTAATCGGGTTCTAGGAAGAACTTAAAGGTACCATCAAGGATGTCGCAGAGAAGGTCGTGGGATACAAAGCCCGTCCAGCGCAAAATGGCTGGTTTGACGAAGTATTTATAAAATCACTCAATGCAAAGAACGAAACCTACAGACAATATATCCAACGTGCAACTAGAGCCAAAAAGGAAAATATGATGAGCTACAGCGAATATCGAATGAATAGAAAAATTAGACGTCAGAACACAAATACTTCGAGGAGCAGTTGCTGAACATTAAACCTAGCTAATAGAAACACCAGACAAGCGTATTATCTAGTAAATGCAATTAAGAACGGCTATCAATCCAGGACTAGCCTCTGTAAGGACAAGGAGGGAAACATCATCAGCGACACCGATAGCATCAATAAACGATGGGCGTCCTATTTTGAAAAGCTTCTGAATCCAACATTTAACGTCCCCATACAAGAAGCCCAAATGGATGGCGTTATTCTTGATCATGACCCCACTACACAACCTCCAACAGTAGACGAAGTTGATTTCGCTCTGCAGTCACTCAAACCAAATAAAGTGCCGGGCGCTGACGAGATTCCAGCTAAGCTACTAAAACGCGATGGAACAGGTCTATTAAATGCCATACACCAACTATTGTACTTCTGCGAATCTGGGAGGATTGGCGCTGGAGCATCATCTGTCCCATCCACAAAAAGGGAGATGCATTGCGGTATGAGAATTACAGAGGCATTTCACTAGTCTGTACGTCCCATAAAATATTGACGAAGATTCTGGAGAATATAATAAAACCGTACACCGAACGAACCATTGGCGAGTTTCAAGGCGGTTTCAGAGCTGATCGCTCCACAATCGATCAGCTTTTTACGATTAAGCTAATCTTGCAAAAATGTTGGGAATACAACGTTGACGTGTAACAAATCTTTGTCGACTTTAAGCAAGCATACGACAGTATCGATCTTGGTGTACTGTACAACATCATGTTGCAATTTGGTATTCCACCAAAACTAGTACGACTAACAAAGATGACGATGAATAACTTCGTCTCACAGGTCACGATCCAGAACAGGTTGACTGATCCTTTTGAAACACGTACTCGTTTGTAGCAAGGCGATGGACTGGCGCCGACGCTCTTCAACCTAGCACTTGAATACGCCATTCGGGTAATGGATACGGACACCAGCAAAACACTAGTCATCAAGTCGACACAATTGATAGCGTACGCAGACGACATCAATATCATGTCCCGAAAACTGATCGACGCAGAAGAACTTCTGCACACTCTTGACACCGCTGAAAAAGAAGTCAGACTACGCATCAACGAGGACAAAACAAAAATAATGATGCAATCAAGAACCAGGACACCATCAAATCGAACATCAACGTAGGCGACCTCAGGATCGAGTTCGTAGACGATTTCACATACCTAGGTAGCAACTTGCCAAAGGACGAAACTGACCAAATCAAGCAACGGAAACAGCTAGCAAATAAGACTTTCTTCTCGGTGCTCTCCATAATCAAATCGAAGCATGTGCACAGAAATATGAAGCTCCGCGTATACAAAACCATCATACGGCCAGTGCTAAGCTATCGCTGCGAAACCTGGACGCTAACCCAAATCTCCGAAAACATGTTAAACACATTCGAACGGAAAGTCCTTCGGCGAATTTTCGGAGCAGTTTACGACCGAGGTGGATGGTGATGATGATAGTGAACCCTTCCAACACGCCGCTAACGTCTGTCTGCTGATTCTGCCCGTCTGACTGCCCTCAACATTCTAGAGCTCGGAGTTAAAATCTCGGCGCAAGTACTAAAAGAACTCTCACAGTACTCCGAGCTTGTCAGTATAAAGACGGTGCGGATAGGAGGTGCATGCTAGTAACTGCACTCCCGAAAAGTAGATATGCTATCAAAACGTCAACAAGGCATAGAAATGCTAGAGATATTAACGCGCCCATGTTCCTGGAGGGACCAAGGCAATTAACAACAGATCTGTATCGGTTATATGAAGATACCGAAATTTCCAAACGGAATATGATGTACTCGTATAATACCTAATATGCGTTTTTAAGAACTACATGATAAAATCTTACGATCGGTTGAAACAGGGCCGGTCAAAGGTTAAGGCGAAACAGGCGGTCGCCAGAGGCGCCGACTCTGAAAGGGCGCCGAAGTGGACGAAAGAGGAAAGTTTGAGAGTGAATTTAAATTTAAAATATTTCGCGATTTATTTTATTCATTCCACGCGATCTGAGTACCAGCCTTTAGAGTGAACTAAGCTCAATACACACGTCGAACCAAATACAGTAGAGAACGGATAAATGCAAAACGCTTAAGTGCAAAAACCGCATTAGTGCAAAATATATGAAAGCCCGGTCATTTTTCACCTACTTTTCATATAATATTATCTCTATAAGTGCAAAAAGCATAAGTGCAAAACACGCTTAAGTGACATGCAAATGTATGATAGGCCCATCATAAACACAAGCGAATTGCAACGGATAAGTGCAATAGTTTTTTGCATTCGCATATAGGTCAGTAAAATTAAGTCAATTCTTGGGCCTTAGAGGAAATATATATGAAAGATATAATTTTAATTCCTTTTTTTTACATAGGTAAGCTTAACTTTTGGTTTTGATTTTCCTTATAACTTCAAAACGTTGCCTCAGATAGAAAAATTTAATAGGACGTAAATTAAAGAGTTTCAATTCTGCGTCCAATGCGCTGATCAAAGCAAAATTTCGGTTCAGCAGTATAGTCCAAATCGATAGTCACAAAATGGACAATTTTCGATGCTTAGGGGAAAAATTACACTTTATAAATATTCGAGCTCACAAATCTTTGAAAAGGATGCTCCAAATGAATAACTAATGAAATAAAAGATGAAGATAATTTTATTTTAAGTCTAAAGTGATGAATATTTTTCAATTCGGCCCATTTTTAGAGTGGCTGTGAGTCAAAATGCAAAAATATCTGTTTAGCGATTTCAGCCGTAATGGCTTAATATCTTGGTAAGTATAACAGCTAAATATTTCATTTTAGTCTTAAATAATAAATAATTTACTCTAGTCTAAAAAGCTTTACTAAATTTTTTAACAGACTAGTTAAGGAAATATTTTGAAAAAAAAAAAAGTGATTCTTTCATGATGGCGGCGTCCGCAGCAGCATTTTAATCTTTGCAAAATCGCCGACCTCACTTTAATTAAAACGCATTGACTCAAAAACTATACCAGGTAGAACTTTGCGGTTAACACTGAATCGCAGCTAATTTTCTACTTTAAAACGAAAAATAACCCGTGGAAATAACATAAATTGATTGAATACTATCATAGATAAAGCTCCGAAAATAAAATCAAAATGTGTGCACAATCAAGATCTTGCTGTTTTATCTTACTTTTCTTGAGTTTTCACCTGGATATCATATTAATTTTACTAGAAAGAACGAATCCCTAATTTGTTGTGAATAAATTGTGGTAATTTTATGTAATCTTAATTACAATTTTATTGAAAAAAAAACACACACACACACTTGTGCCCACGTATTTTTTTATTTTCCAAAGCTATATTTAGTAAGAAAGAAACAGCAGCTCTCAATGCTCTTAGGATACATCTAACCTCCGATGTATGCGACAGTGATATTGGTCACTTGACTATTCTGAAACAAATTCCTGGCATGCAGATTTGCCTAAGATCAGATTGGCTGACCACGGAGTTATGCTTCGGTAATAAATTTAAAGCTCTCATACCATATCGCTCGGAATGGGAAATTGGCATTCTCTGTCCAGACCGGTGGGTCTAAAACTGAGCGGGCGTATTTAGACCCAACACATGGTCTAGAGTTTTTCAAGCCGAGATCCATACTATTGAGGTCTGCGCCAGGTTAATTCTGGAAAACTATAGCCAGGCAGCCATTTAGGCTCTCTTTTCAAATAGGCTCTCTTCAAACTAGTGGAAGAGAGTCATGAACTTCTCCGATGTCTGGCGACCGTCAACCAAATATTTTTGTATTGGGTGCCAGGTCAATGTGGTATTGAGGAAAATGAATCACTGGACAAACTTACAGGGCAAGTCTCATCATCAAATTTTATCGGGCAGGAACCCTTTTGTGGTCTGGGCTTAGCTTCAGCCACAGAAATCATAACGGGTTGGTCCAAAAGAATACGACGGCACTACTAGGACCATACTGGACTGCGGCAATCAAAGGTGTTGATGAGACCCTTCAACTACGTAGATACCACCCGCATGAGTAGATCTCACCCTAGACTACTTGTGGGCTACCTATCGAGCCACCACTGGGTGAGATTTAATCTAAACAAGACGGGTTTGTCTAACGAGATGGAGTGTCGTCTTTGTTTGGAGGACGTTGAAACCACATGTTACATTTTATGTGTGCCCGTACAATTGCGCGGGTGAAGTATACGTTCGTCGGTCAGTTCACCACGTGCCCTGCCGTTATCAACAAAACTTCTAGAAAATACATACTAGCCTTCGTACGAGTGTTGGAAGGTATTTTGCTTGACTGCTGAAAAATAGGCTACGGCGCAATAGATCTCCTTTGGTCGCAGTGACCACATTTAGGGTGTGTAGCCAATATCTTCTTATATCTAATGAACAATAATTAATCTCATTTCACCCGGCTATTTTTAATTTTTAGGATGACATATTAGCGGCGATTCAGTATTTACTGGAATGTTCTACCTGCTGATATAGTTTTGTTATTGATTTTTAGTAATGTACATAATATTGGATTCACACAAGGGGTCAGATCAATGCGATCTCGAAAATCAAGGTGTGGTGAGATGAAATTTGCATCTGAAAGTTTCATATCAAGTGAAGTGGCCGGATTGAGCTGAAATCGAGTGCTTTGGCGGCAGTGCGAACATGAACTAAGGTCGGCTATTTTGCAAAGATTAAATTGCCTGTAACCTGTCAAATGGTTACAACACTGGTTGTATTAATTAGGGTAGTTTCTAATGTTTGCTATGTTGTATGAGTTTGCACATTGCTAAAAAATTTAAGTTTTCTAATCCCTCCACCACCGCGGAGGCTGCCATCTTGAAAAAATCGCTTAATTATTTAGCTTGTTCCGTATTTTTTTAATATCTCCTAAATTAGTATGCTTAAGAATTTAGTAAAACTTTTTTAAACTAGGAGAAATTGCTTACAAATTGAGATTAAAACAAAATTTCTAGCTGTTGTACTTACCGAAATACAGCTATTAAAGTTGAAATCGCTTAGCAGACATTTTTACATTTTTGATTACAATCACACTAAAAATGGGACAAATATTGGCCACGATAGAAGTGAAACCTTTAAACTTTATTTAATCAGATTTACACTTGAAGCATCCGTTTCAAAAATCGTTGAGCTTGAAAATTGATAAAATTTGTTTTTTTTTTTTTAAGTCTCAAAAATTATCATTTTCTGACTATCGATTTCGACTATACTGCTGAATCGAAATTTGGCTTTGAGCAGTGCATTGTACGCAGAATTCAACACTCTTTAAATTACTTTCTATACATTTTTCGAAGCGAAGCACCTTTTAGAATTTATAAGAAAAACCATAAAAACAAAGGTTCAAATTTCTCGAATTTTCACTTGCCAAAAGTTAAGCTCAGCTTATGCGACACAGTTTCCATGTATCAGAATCTATAGAAGGGATTACAATTATTTCCAGAAATTTCTCAATTACTTCCTATAAGACCCCCAAGTTGATTACATTTTACTGGCCTATCTTTGCAACGGATAATTGAAAAAAACCGATAAGTGCAATAAATTTCACTGCCAGAGGCGATTGCACTTATCCGTTCTCTACTGTAGTTCGCAACTACCACCGGAGCACGTCGATTTGAATAGAACGGTGGAATGAGGAGATTTTTTCCGCAAGTTCTACGAAGTTGGCGTGGTGGTCGCGAATCGTTTGGTTCGATCGTCTGTCGCGACCATAATTAGTGCCAAGCAGAAAACCCGGATAAAAGTGACGCACTCACAACCACTTTTCTGCAAACACCGTCGATATTAGTATGAAGCAAAACCTCTTGGGTAAAAGTGGCGCTTGAAAAATGCAACAAAATAACAATTCCAAATATGTAAAATATGTACATGAAAAATCTTGAAAACAATGTTTGAAGCGATGCATCATTTTAGTTTATTTGAATAACTGTTTTGAAAAAATGTAAAGGGGAGCGGTGGCCCGAAATTTCTTTGCCTGACGTTAGACGCTAGACGTTGACCGGCGCTGAGTGAAACATCTCTAGTTGACCGGTCGAAGAACAGAGTGGCCCGCGTCTTTGAACGATATTTTTTAATTGAGATGATTTCGCACTCCCCTTGCGTGGGCTACGTTCGCTACGCTCTGCGGCTTAAGGGGTTGCCACCCTCAGTATAAAAAAGTAGAGGGCTCGCTTTGCTCGCTCTAAGTGCTACAGCGGCAAAACCACAATTAACCAAGACGCCAACCACGATGCGTTTGTGTTTCCGGCACGATACCCGAGCGATTTTCTTAGTTATACTCATTTAGGGTTAGGCTCCTAGTGGGGCATAGCGCGTCAATTAATAGCATAGCTGACGTTTTGTTGGCTTAAACAAGTTTCGGACGTTGCCAGCATACACCTCCTTTTCCCATTTAGTCGCCTAGCTGCGACAGTTCGGGAGATGCTGTAGCTTATTATTACGCCCCAAACCACAGGGGGAAGACAACACAAACATACGTCGTAAAGAACGCCGTGGACGGGACTTGAACCCGTAACGGCCGTAGTAAGACATGAGACTGACGCCTTTAGGCACTGAGTTACCAGTTGCGCCATTACAGTTGAACAATGCGTTAATATACTCGTAGTTAAGAACGACACTAGCCGTAATCAAGGCAAAGGTGACATTACAAAATATAAATCGCTCTTAATTCTAATATTTTCTGAAATCGTTACTCTTAATGAAAAATAAAGAAATATGGCTGAGTATTTTGACAAAAAAAAAACTACAAGCCCACAACTCGAAAGTTACAGAATATTTGAAGTGCCCCTAATAATTTGGCCACCTACTGTATATGTACATATGATATGTGTGAAACATTATAAACAGGATATACAAGTAACTTAATTAGCAAACTTGCTTTTCATTGTCCTTTAATCAAATAATATCAATTAACTTGTACAAAGCCTTCATGTCCAACTATTCGGTCGCTATTGCCCATAAAAGCAAAAACATTTAACCATACTCACCAAAAATGATATTTATCCTTATCCAACTAGCGTCCTGAACCACAATATATTGCTGGAATCACCTTCACGATAAACTCGTACAAATGTCACGTGCACAACTCACTATATTGTATGCTCAATATTCCCACGTCCTCGGCCACGGTTTGCCTTGCACTAAAGTAAATACGCTGACGGTGGAGTTGCAAACTCCGCTTGAAAAGAAGCCACCGATCACTAGGAATCTTATTACAGGTGAACGGAAAACACAACAGGAAGCCCTGCGACTCACTTTTAATCTACGGCGCGTTACACGTTCAAATTATAAGTTGTCGTGGGACGATGAAATGGGGGACACAAGAGCACTCGACGTTCGCAATCAACCCCACGAAAAGAAGCGGCCTCTTTTTGCAGGTGAAATACGAGAAATTACGGAGCTCCAAGACAGAGGTGAGCTTCCTTTAAATGCTCCTCATGGAATGAGTAGTTAGCGGGCCTCTGCTCTGACTCCCACCCTCGTCGCTTAAACAAATGATCCTACACGTTGTGTCAATGCCTGTTCAACTGCCCAAAGAGGCCTCCACCACTTGCAGCAAACAACCACCACTTTTTGTTTGCCACCTGAGCGTAAGCCTACTTTGTTCTACAGTCAGTCACCGCTACGGCCAGGTGCACGAGTATGAAGCGTACACAAAACGTACGAGAATTCCATTAGGATAGCGAAGGCCACCCGCGACATCACCAAAGAATGGCAAGAACAGCTTTTCAGCTTGTTATGGTCTAGCCTGGGGGGTTGATAGCCCGAAGCTTTTCCCATCGATACTATTCGTGGATCTATTGGTTGCGGGAATGGTATTGAATAAAATAGTAGAGCAGCCCTTTGCAAAAGTACAATATTAGTCACACTTCAAATCGTGTTGAAACTATCGGCTACATGAGTGAGTACTTGTAGTTTTCTAGCATCAATTTTAGATGAAGAATCAGGCCAGGTGTAAATTGGCTGGCACGTTGGGCACAGTACGGCACGTTTCTGTCAAACGAGCAGAGGCTAGACGTATGTATATGTAAATTGCCACGCACGGCAAGGCACGGCAGCCGGTCTTGCTGCGTTTGGCTGACGCAAATTGACACGCAGCGCAGCGCACCGCACGGCAGCCCACCACCGCACGGTCGTAGCTCCGCATTATTGTATACAACCGCGATGACTGCATTGCGTAGTTATTTTCTGCACTAAGTTTAGAATCAGATTCTGAAGATCTAAACAAAGGCGAAGTAATTCCAACACTTGCCTGTAAAAAGCGTCAGCAATTATTTAAGAAAAGGCAGATGTACGGAAAATTTATTCTTAAGGATAAATTGTCTGATAAACAAGTCAGAGATTATTATCGTGTAACCCAACAGTTTTCTGAAAAACAAGGATTTATCAAGGAGGAAATGTATGCAGTGGGATACAATCTTTCAAAGGCTACCGGAACTAAAGAAAAGTGATGTCTTCATCATGATAACCATATGTCATGATGAAGGGCAAGATAATGGTGACGAGAAGTACTTCATGATATGACAATTGAATTGACAGATATTTCAAAAGGAACATATGATGTATTATAACGGACGGGTAGGTGGGCATTCGAAGATGCCCATGGGGGCGGAGCCTAAGATAGCATAATGACCGTTTAAGGTCGGTAGCTGCACCATCTGGCGAAGATAATGGCCCCTCAACGCGACCTATGCTTGCTGTAGCTCAGTTCGGGAGGCGTGGGTGGGGTGGGCAACAAGCGGCGGCCCCTGTCCTTTATGTATTAACAAAAATTCATAGGCCTGGGGAAGACAACAAAAACATGGGAGACAAAAATGGGGAGTAAAAAAAAGTGAGGCGATAAGGATGGAATGGTTGGCGGACGACTCACTTGCCCTCGCGCTCGCATCGGGGTCCAGGTGTAATGGGGCGACCGGTAGCTCATTGCGTAAAGGCATCAGTTTCATATCTGAGTACCGGCGTTTGGGTTCGAATCCCGTCCACAACGACGTTCGTGGCCATGGAAGTTTGTGCTGCCTCCCCCCTGTGGTGCGGGGCGTAATAATAAGCCACAACAGCTCCCGACTTGTCGCAGATAGTCGGCTAGATGGGGGAGCAGAAGGTGCATGCTGACAACTGCATTCTCCGTAACTAGTTTATGCCAACGAAACATCATCAAGGCCACATGGAACAGTTGACGCGCTATGCCCCACACGGGTTTAGGGAAACTGAGTAGGTGCTGCCACCGATCTGCCGGTGGAAACATCACAACCAGACCAAAATAAGGTTACAGTATGGCATGCACGCATTCTCCGAAACCATTTTATGCCGTCGAAACGTCAACTGGGCCACATTGGAACAGTTGGCGCGCTATGCCCCACAAGGGAATAGGGCAATTGAGAGAGACAGCATGGCAGATGTATCTAATGAAATCAATCTATTCTACCTAAATAATGTTTTCGAAATTGGAAAACAATTTTTTTAGGCCCGTTTTCTCAATATCCTGTTAAACTGCTTAACTAACAGGGACATGAGCTTATCCAAGCCATAAACTGCCCGTTAAACATTTGCATTTCTCATACGACGGTTAAATTACCAATACATAGTGTGTGGAACGCATCTCAAAGCTTAAAATCATGGCAGGATCAGCTAATTTTCTTGGCGCAATTCTACCGTCCACTATTCTATTCTATATCAGTACGGTCTCTCAGCATAATTATTTGAGGCTGAGTTTGATCTAAATTCTCTTCTATCGCAACGTAACGGTTGCAAACATGGGAACCTGGCTCTAATCCCACAAATATCAGTTGTAAACGAGGATGAAATATGAATCGTGAGCGTCAAAGAATATATAGGATAAAAAAAGCTTTAGTTTACTCTCTTGGCCAAAATTTCCTCTACGCGACATTTTGTCAATTCTTCAATTTATTCCCGTCGCAATTCGCTTTCTTGTTGCCGACTCGTTTCGACAAAATTTCTCCGGAAGGTTTACCTTTCGGTAACTATTTATTCCCGAAGGGGGTGATTCTCGCGATAAGATGGCGATATCCCCGGCGATAAATTTATCCTCCAATCTGAATCGCATTCTTATCGCGGAAGATAGAAATTGTTCGCTGGGGACACATCCGCGCCACAACGATATAAAATTTGGATGACAACCATCAAGCGGGTTTCCATCCATTACATGTTTCCCATTCTCCTTCTGAGTACTTTGTTCGATATTTTAGCCATATTTAGATGAAAGTTTGAAATAATCCTATCACAACGAATGACGCGATGCATCGTGGTTCGCGTCTGAGCTAATTGGGTTTTAGCCCTCGCAGGAGGGTTTAAATCATCATCATCATTAAATTTAAAACCTGCTATTGATCAAAGACGCGAACCACTAACCACTATCGCCCGGTCAACTAGGAATATTGTTGGATAATCGATTTATCTTCTCGATAAAATTTAAAGGGTAGATAATGTTCCTTTTAGCGTTTATCCGATTAAAAACGCTAAAGGGAACCTTGGCCCGTTTTCTCGATATCCGTTTAACATTGATCGAAAGGATAAAGTGCCTGTTAGTACAATTTCATTTTCTCGATGTCTGTTTAGCGTTTATCTAATCGAAAACGCTAAAGGGAAAAAGGACCAAAAATTAAACGTTACACCAATTTTCATCAAACAATTTGGTGTCCTCTTCCATCTCACATCTTTTGCATAAGTTGCTGCAGGTTAATTCCAATCTACTCGCACGAGATGCGGTTCGAAGTTCCTTTCGAGGTATGTTCGTTTGCTCAAGTCAACCGTATCCTCGAGATCTAGGCCGTATTGTCTAGGCATTACTAGAGATGTTGACGCACCCACGCCCCATAATTAGTACCTATATGTATTTTAATGTTAATAACAATTATTAATTAGCACAGTGCAGATTATTTATTTATCTATATACATATATCCTATGGGATACCGAAAGTAGCCAGAGCGAGCGAAGTGAAACTGAGGGTTGTGACCCCTTAAGCGGTGAGCGAGCGTAGCGAGCGCAGCCAACACAGAGACTTTTGCACCCAAAGCGAGCAAAGTGAGCATTCATATTTGTGCGATACTCAGGGTTGAGATTCCTTATGCGCGGAGCGGGTGTAGCAAGCGGAGTCCACATAAGGTACTGTTGATCTACAACCCTCAGTACCCCACAAGTTGTGCATTCATGGATTATTTAGTTTCCCCTTCATGGACAATTTCGGTTTAGAACGAGTGGCGCTCGCTCCACACTTAAGGGGCTTAGACCCACAGTATATAGCCCTAAGTCACTCGCTTAATTCGCTCTATATATAATAGCATCCTTTTCGTCCTACCATATCTGCATCCATTTTTTTATGACAATTCCTCTTTAGAACGAAAGTGTGCATATGCCCCTTCACACAAACATTATTGGTGCAACGGCGACAACCCAAACCTACATCTATCCATGCATGGGCGATATCGGTTTCAAATCAAATAACGTATGTGAAGGAAAGCGAAAATAGCCATTCGCTTTCGTCTTTAAACGAAATTGAACATTGTGTATGAGACGAAAGTGTTCATGCAATTTTGGCTGAAAACCGAAATTGTCCATTAATGACTAATTTCCAAATAGCTAATTTCATGGCACCATATCCTATATCCTAGCCTGAATTTAAAAAAAAAAAATATTTTTCGTTGAACCTTTTACGAGTATCATTAATCTCAATATTCTTAATACTCAAAAGCAAATTATGTATACAAATATTATTTTAATAACAAATGTTCCGTGGTTAAAATGAATTTCAACCCTATAATAATTGAAGAATAAAGTAAATGTAATAACTTGACAACGGATTCACAGCGATTTTAAATTACCAGCTCTCCACTACAAACTGCCTGTATTCGTATACTAGTGTTCAGGCAGCAATTGTAGTGCAACCATATTCAGGTAAATGATAGTAGGAAACCACCCCGTGGGAGGAAGCCATATATTTACCACTGACGTTTTATGTTTTGTTTTTGTTTGTTATTGAGCGTGGCTCTTGCCACTTGGAAACATCCCAGTGACATTGCAATTTGACGGTGCATTCATCCGAGGAATGGACGATGGTACATAAATACGAGTATAATGTGTAACGGAGGACTTGGATCACTTTCAGATAGTGTCAACAACTAACTACAAACCTCACAATGGAATACATATGTATATACGAGTATTTACAAATAAAATGAAAAAATAAGTTAAAAGTGAGCTTGGGCTATATTTTCTCGAATTCGACTCTTCAGAATGCTAGGAAGAATGCATTTTCTACGTTTTAATTACTACACTAACTTGGATCATAAATATGTACATACATGTATATACGTTTTTGCATACACGTATGTATGGGTTTTATATCTAGAAGCTTACACGGCAAAACTTGAAAACAAGTTTTTGTGAAAAAAACACATGGGAAACGTCGACCAATTAGACAAAGGCATGAACAGTAGGGTAATACGAGCCCTTTGTATGGAGAGTACCCTTGGCTTCCAACTAATCGATTTAATTTTTACAGAAAAGTTTAACATGACTCTTTACTGTCATTTATCAAAACAAGAGCTTTACACGTTTATTCTATCGGGAGCTACAGATAAATTTGATTATTTTACATATGTATATAAGGGAAGTAAGTTTTCCATTGGTCGGAACATCCCTATTTTGAATACCAACGAACTAGATCTACTACAAACACTTGATAAAGTTTCAAGTCGCTAGCTTCATTCTATCAAGTTAAGTTATCGTGCAAAACGACAGACAGACGGACGAACAAATCCCAGTAAACAATGATATTTTAAAGGTATCTTTCCCTAGATATTATATATCGCAAATGATATCTTATTATGATAGCGAAAGATAAGAATTCCGTATTAAATGTCCAGTCCGAATGATATCTTAATTGCGATAAAAATAAGATTAGGGGGAAATTATCCTAATGTATTTTTTAGAAAGACACCCAAAAGATATCTTTTCAAGGACGATATTTAGGTCAAATAATAAACTAAAACATAAAAGAACTACGATTGGGGTAAACCCCAATCATGCAATACTCTAGATGAATTTGAACCTGGTTAAAGCCAATAAATAATTTTGGTTGCAATCTCGGATGCATCGTATACGTACTGAGTAAATAGGCTTAACGTATTTCATGAAATAGTGCAGTTTGTATGGGAGGGGGTAGAAGGAGGGTGAAGATTACAATAAATTTTATAATGTAGGTTACAATTATCATAAAAGTGATATATTCAAAATTTCAAAGCAATATGTTTTATAGTTTCTGAGAAAATCTGATTATTGTAAATTATCAAAAATGTGTCATTTTGTATGGGAGGGGGTAGACGGAGTAAGGGTAATCGATTACTTTTTTTGAATCTAACTGATATTGTTAATCAAGTGTTAAGTACAAAATTTCAGCCCGATAAATTGTATAGGTAATGAGTAAATTGGCTTAACGTATTTCATGAAATAGTGCAGTTTGTATGGGAGGGGGTAGAAGGAGGGTGAGGATTACAATAAGTTTTATAACATAGGTTACAATTATCATAAAAGTGATATATTAAAAATTTCAAAGCAAGATGTTTTATAGTTTCTGAGAAAATCTGATTATTGTAAATTATCAAAAATGTGTCATTTTGTATGGGAGGGGGTAGACGGAGTAAGGGTAATCGATTAATTTTTTTGAATCTAACTGATATTGTTAATTTAGTGTTAAGTACAAAATTTCAGCCCGATAAATTGTATACGTACTGAGTAAATAGGCTTAACGTATTTCATGAAATAGTGCAGTTTGTATGGGAGGGGGTAGAAGGAGGGTGAGGATTACAATAAGTTTTATAACATAGGTTACAATTATCATAAAAGTGATATATTAAAAATTTCAAAGCAATATGTTTTATAGTTTCTGAGAAAATCTGATTATTGTAAATTTTCAAAAATGTGTCATTTTGTATGGGAGGGGGTAGAAGGGGTGGAGCGATTTAGCCCGTTCACGAACTTAGCCTTCATTTTTTATCAAAAATAACGTGTGCAAAATTTGAACTTCATAGCTCAACGCGTTCTCGAGCTAGAGAGGTCACGGACGGACGGACGGACAGACGGACAGACGGACAGACGGACATCCGGTTTTGAGATATTCGAGTGATAATATGAACTTCTGTATCATTCATTTTTTTCTGCGAGCCTTATTTCTTAGCGTTACAAACTTTGTGGCAAACTTATAATACTCTCAGATTTCATCTAGAGTATAAAAAATGAATGCCAATTTTTAATTGGGTATTATTGTTTCAACTGGGCGCACTCTCTCTCCCTTTCTTAGTCGGCTACACAAATCTTTTTTTTTATTAGGTAAATAAATCGGCCGTCATCAGTAGGTTTCGAACCAGGGTCCCAATGCTAAGAAGGTCAACATACAAACCGTTGCGCTATCCACACTACTTACTATGTGAATGAAATAATTGCCAATTTATATTGATCGCTTAGTCCTATACAAATTTATCTTGTTTCTATCCAGGAAAAAGATATTTTTTAGAGAATGTTTCACATTTATCTCGCAATTCTATTGCAATCAAGACATCTAATTATTGTCTCCAAATATTTTTATTTGATCTTTTATGAGATAGTTGGCGATAATTTGTGATATCTTTAGGATATTTTCATTTAGATTATCTCCAAAAATGTTTGTTTGGATAACTCTCTCTGGATCCTGTGAACCCCTTGTGAGCCATAGGGCATTAACCACGCCGACTTTCCACCTCGTCCTGTTCGCCGCCATCGCCTTCAGCTGTCTCCACGATTTGCCTAATTACTTTCACTCGACCTTAACTGATCTTCTCCAGGTGTTTCTAGGTCGTCCAACGCGGCGACTTGCATCGGTTCCCTGTGGGTTCCAATCGAGGGCCTGTTTAGCAATGTTTTCCGGCCCTTTTCGAAGTGTGTCACCTATCCATTGCCACTTTCGTCTTTTATAGAGGTGTCTATCCTGTCCTGGCCAGTAATGAACAGGAGGTTATCGTTAGAAATGAGCTCCGGCCAGCGTATGTGTAGGATGCGCTGTAGGCACTGGTTCACGAAAGTTTGCAATCTAGTTGTTATCGCCCTGGTCAACTTCCAAGTTGAACCATAAAGAAGCACAGATTTTACATTGATTTCGAAGATCCTGATTTGGTACTTTTGAAGATGTTGTTGTTTTGCCAGAAAGGAGTCAAACTGGAATAAAGCTCTCTCTCTCTCTCTCTGGATGCTGTCAACCCCTTGTGGGGCGTAGGGCATTAAGCAGGCCGACTTTCCACCTCGTCCTGTTCGCCGCCATCGCCTTCAACTATCTCCACGATTTGCCTAATGACTTACCCTCGACCACAGCTGATCTTCTCCAGGTGTTTCTAGGTCACCCAACGCGGTGACTTGCATCGGTTCCCTGTGGGTTCCAATCGAGGGCCTGTTTAGCAATGTTTTCCGGCCCCTTTCGGAGTGTGTGACCTTTCCATTGCCACTTTCGCCTTTTTATAGAGGTGCTATTCTGTCCTGGCCAGTAATGAACAGGAGGTCGTCGTTAGAAATGACCCCCGGCCAGCGTATGTGCAGGATGCGCCGTAGACACTGGTTCACGAAAGTTTGCAATCTAGTTGTTATCGCCCTGGTCACCTTCCAAGTTGAACAGCCATAAAGAAGCACAGATTTTATATTGGTTTCGAAGATCCTGCGTTTGGTACGTCTGGAGATGTTGTTGTTTTGCCAGAAAGGAGTTAAACTAAAAAAAGCTGCCCGAGCCTTATTGATGCGAGACTGTACATCAGCATCCGCTCCACCATTTGCTGTAACTACGCTTCCGAGGTAGCAAAAATTGTCCACTTTTTCCACCGTCTGCCCCGAAACACAAATTTCGCTCTGTTTTCCTGGATCCAAGCTCAAGTACTTAGTTTTGGCAGCATTGATTTTAAGCCCAGCACTGCCACTTTCGCGGTGCAGGGCATCCGTCCTTTAAACTAGATGCTTCCATATATTTGAGAGAAGGCAAATATCGTCAACGTAATTCAGGTGTTGAAGGCATTCAAACAGGTTCCATCTGATACCTTTGCTCTGGTGTTCATGAAGCGCACTGCAGAGTACGTCGTTAATGGCAATCAAAAAGATACAAAGTATCTACACTGCATGCAGATACATCGGAACATGGATATGTCTATGACTACCGACTGCGTGGAACCTGTTGTGTTGAAGATATCGACGTAAGTTTTATAAAGATCCCAGTATAGTTATACTGGATGAAATCATTCGAAAAAATACGTCCCACGCTTTCGGTAGGCATAAGACATATCCATGTACCCATGTATCTGGTGGCAGTGTAGATACTCGCCAATAATTCTGCTTTGCTTTGTCCTGTCCGCTCGGGCTCCTTTCTCTCGCGGGATCGTTTCGTTTTCGTTTGCATCGCGTGTGTGCAATATTCACCTCCTCTCGTGCACCCTGTTCCATCTACCCGTTCGGTACAGTTTGCAGACTGCAGCCTATCGACATTTCTGTGAGTAAGTTTCTGCTAATCGCAATCACGCTTCCCACCATCTTTTCCCAATCGGACGTGTATTGTGTTTGTGTATCTATTGCAAAATCGCTCCCACACTATCCGCCTCATCCCGCCCCTTTAATCAACAGTCCGGGTCCGGCACACACAATCCGTTTCTCAAGTAACGCGTGCGATTCTATGCGATTGTGTCCTTGCAAACAGAAAGGGAAACTAACAAAAGTAAACAAAACATTCCAACACACGCACAAAGAGAATGCACAAGAAGAATTTTGGAATTTTTGAAGAAGGGGGGGGGGGCATTTGATCTTCTGCAGACCTCTGAATGTACATCATGTCACGATGAGCTGCCCGGAACTATAACATCCTGCGACGAATATTTCTCTATTTCGGGGCTTGGGAGATTTTAACTCGCGCAGTACGAATCCGCCATTTTGTTTTATGATATGTTTATTACATGTGTGGTGGGGGCCCACATTGTGGGCCAGTCAGACCTCAAATCGCCGCCATTGCAAATGCACAACCATTTGGATAGAATGAACTTCATCCGCGATGGCTCTCGCTCTCTATCTTCGGGGGGCGGGAACTATGTAATGTACACACTCTCAAATTGCGTCTGCGCATGTCCAAATGTTAGTCGAACTGACTACTTGCTACTTTTTCTGGGACCCTATTGATTCAGATATGTAATACAACACGCGCTATTTTATTTGTTCAGATTCCAGCCATTTTGAACATTTTGGAATTTTTGCGGAAGGGGGGCATTTGATCTTCTGCAGACCTCTGAATGTACATCATAACATATAACATCCTGCGACGAATATTTCTTTATTTCGGGACTTGAGAGATTCTAACTCGCCTAGTATAAATCCGCCATTTTGTTCTATTTGTTTATTACACGTGTGGTGGGGGCCCACATTGTGGACCAGTCAGACCTCAAATCGCCGCCATTGCAAATGCACAAACGCAGTCGCTGGATCACACGATTTGGCTCGAATGAACTTCATCCGCTCTCGCTCATCTTCGGGGGGCGGGAACTATGTACACTCTCTCAAATTGCGTCTGCGCATGTCCAAATGTTAGTCGAACTGACTACTTGCTACCTTTTCTGGGACCCTAGTGGTTCAGATAGTACAACACGGGCTATTTTATTAAATGATGAATGGGAATTGGCGGAAATTGAAGGTCATTGAAAGTCCGCCCGTTCACCCGTACACTATGTTATTTCTTGCCGTCCACAACGTCAACCTTTATCGCTATCAAATCAACATCCCAACATGTACACACAGGATCCCCGCAAGCGCGCCGCCCGCGCGGATCTACAAGCAACAGCCATGCACAATGACCACTTCACTCAAACGACATGCACAACCAGAAAAGAAAAATTTTCAATGGGCTTGTTTCCTCTTCTGACCCCCGAGTAGAAAAACAGACATTTCGTGTGACGGACAGATTTTTAGGATGACCCCCAGCTATAAGACATATCCATGTCAAAACAATATAAAATAGGTGACAAAATGCAGTCTTGTCTCACTCCGCTATGTACCTCGAAGGGATCTGAAAGCTTACCCTTGTGTAAGACGTGACATTGAGCTCCGCTATGGGACTCCTTGATGATCGATATGATTTTATCTGGTATACCTCTGCTATGTAAAGCCTTCCAGATGTATTCCCGGTCAACGCTGTCAAACGCCTTCTCGAAATCGATGAACATGAGATGTAATGGGGATCTCCACTCTGCGGATTGTTCAATAATAATTATTCGGAGGGTGTTGATGTGGTCGCTACATGAAAAGCCCTCGTGAAAACCAGCCTGTTCATCTTTCAGTGTGCGGTCAACTGTTTGCTCCGGTTTTAGACTATTTTGCCATCAGTTTGGAGACTGCGGGGAGGAGGCAAATTCCACGCCAATTATTACAATCCTTCAGGTTACCTTTCTTCGAGATCTTAATAATGACGCCCTTCTTCCATTCTTTAGGGAGAGTTTCGGTTTCCCAACACTCTTGGATAAGGAGGAGAAGAATATCCACAGTAGCGTTGATATCCGCCTTAAGGAATTCCACCGGAATTCCATCTATCCCCGGGGCTTTACCCGCTTCCATCGATTTAATAGCCACAGTTAATTCCTGTTTAGATGGTGGGCTGGTATCAACTCTGGCTATTTACGGAATATTTTCTACTTCTAGTGAAGATGAGTTCGAATGCCCAAAGGTGTTGTTGAGGACCTCAATGAGTGCTCTCTCCACCGTCGCAGTTGGTCTTTAACTCTCACGGGATGTTCAGTGGTAAAAGATTTGTCAGGTAATGGCTTGATAAGTTCGTAAAGGGCTCCACTGTCACCACGGTAAGCCGCTTCCTCTGCCTTCTCCGCTAATGCATTGATGTTGTTACGTTTGTCCCGTCTTACGCTTCTTTGCACGCCTTTATGAAGAGAACGGTATTCAGCTCAAAGTTTATCTTTGACTGCGTCGTCAGTGGCTGAGTTGATTTGTTCTTTAATTCTCTTGCGTGCCGAGATTAGAGACCATGTAGAGTTACTAATGAATGGGCTTCTACCGCGCTCCAATCTGCCCGCAAATGTTACGCCACACGAAATAAATGAGTCCTAGCGACGTTCCATCTATCATCAATTGTAGGAGTCTGATAAGGTAGTGGTGCATTAGCTCTTTCGTGCAAGGCGGTGGAATAAGCACGTCTTATTAAACTTATGCACATTAAAACGTGACAAGATTCTTGCATTTTGAGGGCTATGGATCGCTGTCGTTCGTAAGCGCTTACTTGGATATACAATAGCTAAATACAATAGATTCAGGAGGTAACCCTGATCATTTTCATATATATTTTGTGGCGGCGCACAATAACAGCCTCGGTCACCACTCTACGATGCTTGCGTCTAGACAACAGGGTTATCTTGGCGAAGAAACTTCGCGGCGCAAACATTGCTATTTGCTCAGATAGCCAGGCGGCCATTAAGGCACTCTTCGCATGCATAAGGTCTTCGTTTCTAGCCCAGGCTAGCAACGAATGAATGGCAACACTCGTAGAACTATGTAGTTGGAACCAACTGTGAAATTTTTTCCTAAGTCGATCCAGTAATTTAGGCGCCAAGTCCCAACAAACGAGACGAAACGGCTGCCCGAAGAAAAAAAATGCGTCAATCCGAATGTTCTGGTTCTGGGAAGAACTCAAGGGTACCATCAAGGATGTCGCAGAGAAGGTCGTGGGATATAAAGCCCGGCGAGCGCGAAATGACTGGTTCGACGAAGAATGCAAAAATTCACTTGACGCGAAAAATGAGGCCTACAGACAATGGATTCAACGAGGAACCAGAGCCAGAAGTGAAAAATATGACGAGCTACGGCGAATATCGAATAGAATAATTAGACGTAAGAAACGTAAATACTTTGACGAGCAGTTGCTGAACATAAACGAAAACTTAGCTAATAGGAACACCAGACAAGCGTACAAACTAGTAAATACAATTAAGAACGGCTACCAACCCAGGACTAGCCTTTGTAAGGACAAGGATGGAAACATCATCAGCGACACCGATGGTATTAACAAACGATGGGCCTCTTATTTTGAAGAGCTTCTAAACCGACCATCTAACATCCCCACACAGGAAGCTCTCGACGATATTGTTGATCTAGGCCCACCCATTCAACCCCCGACAGTAGAGGAAGTTGATCTCGCGTTGCGGTTACTAAAACGAAATAAAGCGCCGGGCGCTGACGAGATTCCAGCTGAACTGCTAAGATTCGGTGGAACGAGTCTAGTTGATGCCATACATCAATTACTCCTGCGAGTATGGGAGAACGAGGAGATCCCAGACGATTGGCGCAGAAGCATCATCTGTCCAATTCATAAAAAGGGAGATAAACTGCGGTGTGAGAATTACAGGGGCATCTCACTAGTTTGTACGTCCTATAAAATTTTGACGAAAATTCTGGAAAATAGAATAAAACCGTACGCAGAACGAGTCATTGGCGAATATCAAAGCGGTTTCAGACCTGGTCGCTCCACAACCGATCAGCTCTTCTCAGTCAAACTGATACTCCAGAGGTGCTGGGAATACAACGTAAACGTATACCAAATCTTTGTCGACTTCAAGCAGGCATACGACAGTATCGATCGTGGAGTACTGTACAACATCATGCTGCAATTTGGTATACCAGCAAAATTAGTGCGTCTGACTAAGATGACGATGACCAACTCCGTCTCACAAGTCAGGATCCAGAATAGACTTACTGATCTATTTGAAACACGCACTGGTTTGAAACAGGGCGATGGACTGGCACCGACGCTCTTCAACCTAGCACTGGAATACGTTATTCGGGCCATGAATATGGACAACAGCAAGACGCTACTCATCAAGTCGACACAATTAGCAGCGTACGCCGACGACATCAACATCATGTCCCGAAGATTGGCTGACGCAGAAGAACTTCTGCATACGCTCGATACCGCTGCAAAGGAAGTTGGATTACGTATTAACGAGGGTAAAACTAAAATAATGATGCAATCGGTGACAAGGACACCTGCACAACCGAGCATCAACGTGGGGGACCTCAACATCGAGTTCGTGAACAACTTCATCTACCTGGGTTGCAACCTGTCAAGGGACGCCAACGAAACTGACGAAATCAAGCGACGGATACAGTTAGCTAATAAGACTTTTTTCTCGGTTCTCCCCATAATGAAATCAAAACATGTGCACAGAAACACGAAGCTCCGCGTGTACAAAACCATTATACGACCAGTGCTATGCTATGGCTGCGAAGCATGGACCCTAACTCAAGCCTCCGAAAACATGCTAGACACTTTCGAACGTAAGGTTCTACGGCGAATTTTCGGGGCTGTTTGCGATCGGGATGGATGGCGCATCCGTTACAACCATGAGTTGTATGAAATGTACGATGAGCTGCTAGTCTCGAAAATCGTCAAACTACAACGACTTCAATGGGCAGGGCATGTACAAAGATTGGACGATGATCGCATGCCTAAGAGAGTAATGAATGCAGAACGAGTCGACGGAGCGAGACTGCGAGGACGACCGAGATCTCGTTGGGAGAGCTCAGTAGGTGTGGACGCCGCGCAGCTGCTGGGCTCCCAAAATTGGAGGACGCGGTCACGTGACCGAGATAATTGGAGGACAATGATCCAGGCGGCCAAGGCCCGACGTCGGGCTGTCGCGCCACGATGATGATGATGAATCCGAATGTTCACGAGCAGTTTAGAGTTCATTTGATTATGTCTGAATTTTATTTTAGTTTATTTTCAAATCCAACACCGGAGGGAGGATCCCCTAATTCCCCCTATTTACGCTACTGCGTTATTATAATTTCTATTCTCCGTCCAGTACGGTGAACGTGGATGAAAGAAAATCAATAATACAGATACAAATATTTGTCATGAAAACTGAAAGGAAGCCTCCCAAGTTAGAAAACCTATTCTAATTGAATTAGGCAAGTGCAGACGGACGGATTACGTCTTACTTTATGTTGTGCTGAACACATATTATATGGACTTGTTCGGTGAGTTTGAATGCACTTTGATACACTTACCAGTCAATACAATCAGGAACATTGATTTTGCATGACAAAATGTTATAGAAGGTCAAGTGTCTCTTGACTTTAACATTTAGAACGCAGTCAGATAAACTTTTTTTCACGAGTTTGATAGTACAACAGGTAGGAATAAGCATACGCATTAAGGTGGATTCACACTCGACCGTAACGGCGTAGTACCTACTGTGACGGGCCCGTTATTCCACGGACGAGCTCAAAAAAATTGAGTTTTGAAGGGCCTGTTCACATTTGACCGTGACAGTACAAACAGTGCTCTCACCGTAAGCGTACCGTATTTCTTTTGACGATATTTTTCGATTCTTAGTCTGGCATTACACTTAGCGTTTTTCTGCAAGAAGAGCAATCCCGCAAAAAAAAAACGCATTGTCGTACAAGAAGAGGACCCTATAATTACACATTGCGTTTTTCTGCGGGAAAAGCTTGTGACAGAAATAAATATATCCCAGTGAGGATATTGATGGTTTTATTTTTGTGGCAATATAGTAGGTAAAAGTCGGGAGGCCGATACAATTTCAGCCAATCCTCAATGGATGCACTGCATGAATTTCGTCACTGGGTGTATGAGTTTCTAGTTTGTCGTTGAACCAAAAAACGGAAGGTGAAATGCGTTTCATATATCACCGTGTTCATCTTCTCATTGCGTTTTTTTGCGGGAGAAGTCTTCCCGCTGTCGTTGGACTTGCTGCTGCAAAACGATTCCTGGAAACTGCAGTATTGTCGTTACGCATAAGTGTAAAGCGTTCCATTTAAATGTACACGTTCCTCTTCTTGGACGACAATGCGTTTTTTGCGAGATTGCTCTTCCTGTAAAAAAACGCAAAGTGTAATGCCAGACTAAAGCGTTCCATTTAAATGTACGCGTTCCTTGTACGACAATGGGTTTTTTTGCTGGATTGCTCTTCCTGCAGAAAAACGCAAAGTGTAATGCCAGGCTTACGGCCTTATTTTTGTCGGGCAATGTATTTTTTCAAGACTGCACTGCTACAGTATGGATGGTAACACTGAGCACGATTCACACTCAACCGTGACGGCACAGTGATTGACCCGTGATTCTGATTGGACCGGCCGTGAACTTATTGTATATTAAAAATATTATTTTTATATAATAGACTTGATAATGCTATAAAAGCGAAACGTCGTCAAATAAATATTTACAAACAAAGCTGGATAGTGAACAATTTCATTTATTATATTAGAGATCTTTATTCACACATTATTTCAGTACAGTAGTATATGATTTTCTTCGAAAATCGTTTTCGTGAATAGACCCTTCAAAATGCCTAGCAGAATACTGTCGATTTCGTCGGTGGGATCACGGGCCGGTCACGTAGTGTCTGTTGTCGCGCTGCACAGGCGTCCAGATCTGTACAGTTGTAACTTTGTAGGTATACCCGGAGGTAAACCTGAACGTACTTATATGGCCGGCTTAAGCGACTTTTTAGGTTCAAAAATTCAGTATTCGCTGCAGGCAAGGCAATTTATACAGTTCAGGCCGATGACCGCGTCCAGGTTCGAAAGTCCAATAGATTTTCCACATAAACTGAATCTCCCCATCGAACTCTTCCTCTCAGACTTGTTCCGTTGATGCTACCTTTCAAAATTCGCTTAGGCATTCGGTTGCCATTCATGCGTTGTACGTGTCCTGCTGCCCACTGTAGTCGTTGTAATTTGATGATTTTCGAAATTTCCAGCTCATTGTAAACGCTGTAGAACTCATGGTTGTAACCGATTTGCCAATGTTGTGTATTATGTGCATCGTGTCGTGAGGATAATCTTCTACTCCCCTAAAAAAATAAAATCGATCAGCTGAAAACTAACGGTAATTTTCTTACAAAGAGCCCCGTACTACCCTACTTTTCGGGTTTATTGTCTATAACTCTTGAACCAATTGACGTAGACACCTGATTTTTGGCATGTAGCCCTGGAGTAAGAAGATGCTTAAGTTCTAGTAAGTTGGGCATAACCAGATCAAGGGAACGCCTACCTCCCCTACAAATTTCAAAAAATTAAATATTCTTTTAATTACGATAACTTTCGATAAAATGACACTAGCGAGTTGAAAATTTTACAAAATGTTGTTAGTAGGATCTACTTGGTTGGTATTGAAAATAGGTAAGATCCGACCCAAGCAACCCCTACCTCCCCTACAAATGCAACTTCAATAAGCGATAACTTTTGACAGAATCAAGCCAGCGACTTGAAGTTTTGGTCAAATGTTTGAAGTGAGATCGGGTTAGTTGGTATTTAAGATGGGTTAGATCAAACCTAAGGAACCCCTACCTCCCTTACAAATGAAACTTCAAATAAGCGATAACTTTCGATGGAGTGAAGCTAGAGACTTGAAATTTTGTATAAATGTTTGTAGCATGATTTTATTTGTTGGTAGCAATGATGAGCAAGATCCGACCCAAGGAACCCCTATCTCCCCAACAAGTGAAACTTCAAATAAGCGATAACTTCCGATAGAGTGAAGCTAGAGGCTTGAAATTTTGTTTAAATGTTTGAAGCATGATCTTATTTGTTGGTGGCAATAATGAGCAAGATCCGACCCAAGGAACCCCTACCTCCTCTACAAGTGAGACTTCAAATAAGCAATAACTTCGATAGAATGAAGCTAGCGACTTGAAAAATTCGACAAATATTTGTAGAATGGGTTAGTTAATTGATTTTGATAATGGTCAAGATCCTACTGAATGATTGCCAACCTCCCCTATAAACTGGCCGTATAGGAAACTCACTTTTAATGCATATGGTCGTCACCAATTGGTACTTTTGGTATCACCACAAGGTCTGTACAAGTCTAGGGTATATACGCTTCGGACTCCGGGCCGAAGCAAAGCTGGTTTTAATTTAATTTAGGTTAAGTGAAACCACTCGCGTAACCCCTGCCAGCTTCTTCAAGCCAGATTAGCCGTTCGGAATTTCCTTAAGTTATCAAGTTTTTGATTTTTTTGCAATTTTGATTTCAGATTCGCAATTAACGATCCAAAAGCCGCAACCAGCGTTTTACAGCAAGATTCGCCGTATTTAAAAGAAAAAGTTGCCGTTCAGAAAATTCTTTGGCTTTTGGAATTTTTTGTTCAATTTCGACTTCAGATTTGCAATCAGCGACCCAAACAACGCCCGACCATTTTTTCAAGCGAGATTGGCCGTGTTTACCAAAAAGAAAGTGCTACCATTCTGTTTTCTGCCATTTGAACTTCAGATTCGCAATCAGCGATTAAAAAAACCTCCTACCAGCTTTTTCCAGCAAGATAGACAATGTACCGTTCGGGAAAAGATCTAAATGCACTTTAAAACAAAACAGTAGAGCACTTTATTGATCTTTCAAACCCCAAACTCCACGCACGACAAAAAACTATTCATAATGTTTCCTGTCCGAAGCCGGGTTCGTTAGATATTCTGTAACGGACGGTTTGGTGGGCATCCGAAGATGCCCGTGGGGACGGAGCCTTAGGTAGTATATGACCGTGAAGGTCCGACCGTGCCATCTGGCGAAGAAAGAGGCCCCTCAACGAGCTAAGCAGCGGCCTATGCTTGCTGTAGCTCAGTTCGGGAGATGTGGGCGGGGTTTTCGCCGCTCGTTGCCCCTGTCCTTACGTATTAATACAATTCATAGGCCTGGGGAAAACAACACAAACAAATGGGCAAACAAAATTGGACAGAGAAAAAAACAGGGCGATAAGGAAGGAATGGTTGTCGGATGGCTCAGGTGCTCTCTCGCACGCAACTGGGTCCGGGTCTTATTGGACCCTCGGCCTTCTTCACCCACCCTACCATGAGGTCCCATGGCCGACAAGGAAAACGTGTGGGGACCTCCCAATACAAACACCTAAATTCCCTTAATAAGGAGCCACACAAGCTGGGCGTCAACTTAAAAATATTTGGCTCTATTGAAGCTGCATCTTTAAGATTAGTGCCACCAGGTTGTTACTATGACACGAGTATCTAAATGTTTTACTAACTCAGTACAAACTTACGAAGTATGCAGAAAGTCTCGACCATATGTGGAAAATCGAAGTTTGTAACTATACTCACAGTTTGTACATTAATATTACGTTTAAACAGATCCGAACAACCTAAATTTTCGCAAAGACTGTATCTGAATTCATAAAAACGCGATTTCTATGCACTTCTGCCATTTTGGCTTGAGTGTAATAGCAACAGTAGGCACGTTTCTTCATCTTCTTTGCTAAGAGGCTAATATTAAGAACCCAAAATTTTAATAACTAGATAAACACAAACATACGATTATATAAACAAATATATAAATGAACTAATTAATCACACAATAAATACCTATATCATTCAAAAATACATTCATACCACATTCAATCGTTCACAATACTTTCACACATACACGATCAGGCATCGATACATTCACGCCAATTCACACTAAAACAGGCAGTCCTCACACATTCTACCATTCTCACCACATTTAAAATATTCATAACAAATATCTAAACAACTGCAAAAATAAACACCTATGGACATAAATAAATAACACAGCAGATGTTATTATAAATAATTCACAACACAATCACACGGCACTTATCTTATCCCGTTCCAGGGAAACTTCTCCTTGGCGGTCTTAAAACATTGATCGCCTAATGCGCAATTACACGCTATCTTCAATTTTGTATCCGTCCGTATTGTTTTCGGACCGATGCAATACTTGGGCAGATGCATTCGCATCTTTTCTCTTTAGTTGACCCGGTTTGGGCACATGCAACACTTATTATCTAAACACAAAAAAAAAAAACAGCGAAACGGCTGCGCCACTTAATTTTGCCTATTCGGCCGCTGCACAAAACTTGACCTTTCTCGCTGCCGTGTGAAAATCAACTCCCTCATCGCCAGTCAAAATTCTCCTCTCGAGTCACAATTCCCGTTATTTTTTTTTTTTCTGTCAACACAGTTCGCCATCCACAATTAACCTATGTCTGTGTGACAGATTGTCGGGCCCGCAACTTAAGGTGTGCGCGACCGCTAAATTTAAAATTTGAAACAATTTTTCACAAATATATTTATTTTGGAAAAACCAAAAATAAATATTTTTGCGAAAAATACTTCGAATCAAATGTACCGGTCACGCCACAAAATTTGATTCATTACAATTCTTATGCTGAATAATGAAACATTTCGATTGAAAAACACACACAGTTTATTTACTAAACGAACTAGATATATACGCGTAGCTAACAACCAACGTCAAACTAGCTCTAACTATTCGTTACCGGCGGATAACAATAACGACTGTTCTACTTTCCGGTTCCGCTTCCGAGCGGGTACTCTACAAAGATCAACTTCCGACTGAGGCTCGACTACTACTACTTGCTGGGTCTGACGACATCTAGCTTTATATAGCTGTTCTTCTGTTTCCAGAATAGTTTGAATGGTTCGAGACTCTGCTGGTTGACTCATGCCTCTACTAGACAACGAAGATTACTGAAGGTTCGAGAATCCGCTAGTGCTCGTTCAGTTGGTACTTGTCATCGATGGTTCGAGACTATGATAGAGCTTAATACAGTCTGTGTCGTAAGAGTGGCCTCGAAACACAAATTTATTTTCGATGCTCTGCCAGCTAAAGTCTTAAGCTGGCAGACACTACTGTATCTTTTTAAAAGAAGATGTAATTATATTTTTTCGAGTGAAATTAGCACTAAATATAACGAGCAATTAGTGGCAAAAAAATTGTGTTTAGTCTTTAGACTCTACCGTAGTTTTAAAAGTAAAGCGTAATAAAATTGTTTCGACTGTACGAAATTAGCACTAAATAGGCCCGAATGTAGTACACTTTTTTAAGAAGGGGAAGCGAGTGGAAGCAATGGGTCAGAATGGCCGAAGCCGTAGCAGCAATAAAATGTAGAAACCAGGAAAGAAATATGACTTTCCGTTATGTCTGCTACTTTGGCTCTGCTAGCTTAAATGAGCTCGAAGCGAGAGTGTGAACATGGGTCGCTCGGCCTGTCTTGTACTTGTGCATCGCGGTGGCTCGCCTCCGGAGCGAAGTCGGACGAGGCGAGGAACAACGAGCACAGGATGAGCAGTATGTTTACATTTTCGTGCCTCACCCTTCCTCCTGCTACTTCGCGAGAATGTAAATGGGCTATAGAGTAACATGCTTGTACCAACTAACAACCTCTTTGTGTATTGACTATGGAAACCAACACATATGCAACTATCAGGCAGTAGAAATTTGGTATGGACTTCCTATTCTTAATCTTAGATAAAACGCTGTCCCGGGCTAGATTTTATCTAGTGGCAATATCATTTGGATAGACTGGGCGGAATGTTTAAACGTACAAGAAGACTCTCAGATCAGCGTTGTAAAATACGCGTACATTATAGCTAGAACCCAAGACCAGATTTTGGGACGACCAGTAGCGCAATGTGTTGAGGCATCAGTCTCATGTCTGACTACCGGCGTTTCGGGTTCGAATCCCGTCCACGACGACGTTCGTGGCCATGGATGTACAGGATGTGCATGCTGTCAACTGCATTCTCCGAAACCAGTTTAAGCCAACGAAACGTCAACTGGGCCATATGGAACAGTTGACGCGCTATGCCCCACAAGGGGTTAGGGCAATTGAGTAAGACCAGCTTTTCCAACTAAGATTCTTATTCTAGCTTATTAAGACTTTGCATTCAATAAATTTATTTCAATATTTTGGTTTACTTTATTAAAGAATAATGTATATAATTGCATTTTAATTACATATAAAATATCTATAACGTTATAATATTAATTTGTAATATTTCTGTTTTAGGTAAGATTCCTTCCATTCTATAAGTCTTGCATATTGTTTGTGTCTGTTTCAGTTTCTTACTTTCGCAACTGTTATCGTAATTTGTTTTTAAAAAGTATAGGTAAGCAATGAATTTTTGTTAAATTTTACAATAAATGTCCCATGTTGTTCTTTTGAAATTGGATGCCTCGTATTGCCCTCGTATTATTTATGTTTATATCGTTCTCTTCTATGTATTATTATTTTACAAACCCATTGAAGGCTTAACACAACCGTTTCAGTTATAGCTATACCATTTACACTTTTCAATGTGCATGGTTTAACCATAATTTCATTGTCTAGTTAATTTATTTTGTCAATTTTTTTTAATATTCTCTCATTTGCAAATTAGACCGATTTGTGCGAAACTTTCATATTTCAAGGTTATGGAAAATTTGCGATTTTTTATAATGTTGTGTACATGAATACATGAAATTTAACAGAAAGGAGGTATACTCGATATGCGATTTCTATGTTTTTATGTTAACATAATTTGTAGACTTTCTTACATTTTTAGTGTTTTTTTTCTTTTTAATCCCATTTCTCAATTTGTTGATATATAATTCAATACCTCACTTAGATTCGGTAAATTTCTTAAACATTATTTGTCTTGTCCTTTTATGTTTTTCCCTTGTCTTTTATGGTTTATCGATTCCACTTGGTGTTTTAATGGTCGTAAAATTGCAAGAAAAAAGTATTCATAAAACAAACCTTAGCCACAGTACATGCCATTATAATGATTAGATTGTAGTAGTTGTGAAATTGTCAACCTCTTACGAGTACAACAATAAATACAAAAAACAAGCTAGCTTCGCGTGAAGGGTATCATACCTTCGTCTTGATTTGAGGTGCATTTGCCACTTTGAAATTTGTAGTTAAACTTTTTCCGATTTCACTGTTCTTATGAGAGGTATATGAAGCAGTGAGCCGATTTCAACCAAATTTAGGAGCGTGATTTAGCAGTAAATATTATTGAATAATATGAAGTTCGGTAAAGATATCTTCAGAAATAAAACAGTTTTTCTAACGAAAACTTGATTTTGTAACGGTCGTTCCTATGGCAGTTACATGATAGAGTAGCCCTAATTCAATCAAATTCGGCAAGGTGATTTGGCAAAGGATACTATTCAATAATTTGAGAAACATATCTTTAGAAATAAAAAAGTTTTTCTCACAAAGATGGACTTTTGGGCCAGTCGTTCCTACATGACAGCTATATGACGTAGTGGTCCGATTCCATTGGTTCCGACATATTTACAGCGTGCAATTGAAAGAAGGCTTTGTTTTAGCTTGATAGCTTTAAAATTGAGGACTAGTTTTCATAGAACCAGACGAACAGACGGACAAAGCTTAATCGACTCTCATCATACTGACCAAGAATATACATATATAGTTTATATAGTCGGAGTTGCTTCGTTCTGTGCGTTGCAAACTTCACGAGAAAGTTAATATACCGTCTTACATCCGTGAAGGGTATAAAAATACTTGCACAACAGTCCAATTTTTGACCAAGGACTCCAGGTGAGTTACCAACATATCATTTAGTAGATCGTGATGGTGTGTTTTGTACAGAGGTGTGTGATTGATCAGCAACACGCTCAACCGAATTATATACTCATTTAACAGCTGAATGGACTCATAGTCCGACACGTATATTTCCTTTTTTTTATTGAAGACTACTGCATTCAGTAGGAGTCGAACCGGGGACCAGTGCATAGAAGACGAACCTGCTAACCGTTGCGCCATCCGGATTAGAATAAATAAATAAATAAATTATAAGAAAAGCTTAACAAATTTGTATTATACAATATTTTGTGGTTTAAAGAATATTATTATCCAAGAAGTTCTCAAGGCAACAAGTCCTTCGGACTGTCCGAAAAAATCCGTGCGACCGAAATCGTCGACGAACTTCGAGAAACGTACTCGTTCGTTGTTTGAGCGACGGGTTATATTTCGCAGCATCGCCGGTAGGCCTGCACGCAAAAATTTTTCTAGGGTGTTTTTTTCCTGTACGGGTATCCATAAATCAAAGGAAATTAACTTATAGAAAGATTATCTATACATATATATGTATATATATACATTCTGTCAATATTCTTTTTGTCGCTAAGTTGGCACAAATGTCCTCTATACTGTCATGGAGTTTGACAGTCATTTGTCATTTAGTTTGTTTACAGTACTCGATATTGTCAGTTCATCTTAAGTGTGTTATGCGATTTTTGCAATGGATGACATTATCGAACAAAGAGTTTGTCTTAAATTTTGCGTTGCGATTCCGACCCCACCTTCATAAAACGCATTGTAACTGGTGATGAGATATGTTTGACATGCAAACCAGTCAACACACATCGGAATGGCACCTTCTAACTGAGCCGAAACCGAAAAAACCACGTCAAAGCCGATAAAAAATCTAACGTGGACAGTTTTTTTTTTATTACCGTGGTGTTGTGCACTCAGAATTCTTGCCCGAAGGTCAGACGGTTAATAAAGAATATTATTTGGCGATTGAGAGAGCGAATTCGTCGAAAAAGGCCAGATTTGTTGAAAGAAAACTCTTAGAATTCGCATCACGACAACGCACCATCACATAAGGCTATCATTGTGAAGGAATTTCTGACCAAAAACTCAACAAATACCATTGAACAACCACCGTATTCACCTGACATAGCTCCGTCCGACTTTTTTCTCTTCCCGAAACTGAAATTACAACTTCGAGGCACCCGCTTTCAGTCGATAGAAGACATAAAACAGAATTCGCTGCAATTCGCAAAACACACTTGAGATGAACTGACAATATCGAGTACTGTAAACAAACTAAATTACAGTTGACTCTCAAACTCCGTGACAGTATAGAGGACATTTGTGCCAACTTAGCGACAAAAAGAGTATTGACAATCCTGTCGGGCAGGCTTTTTTAATGATTGATTCCCGGTACTTTTTGACCGAAGGTATAGATATAGGTATATATAGGTACATATATATATATTATATTGTACATGAAAGAGAAAGACTGGTCGCCCTCCAACATAGCCTCTACGTAGCAAACTCGTTCTTCAAGAAAAACCGAAATAGAAAATGGACTTGGAAAGCCCCAAATGCATTTTCCGAAACCAGTTTATGCCGACGAAACGTCAACTGGGCCACATGGAACAGTTGACGCGCTATGCCCACAAGGGGTTAGGGCAATTGAGAGAGAGAAGCCCCAAATGCAACCATCAAGAACGAAATTGCCCTGATCCTAACCGACAAATTAAGAACAGTTAAGGTTCAAGACAGGAAGCGATCATCGCCTGGCTAGAGCAAAGATTACCCTAGATCTAAAAGCAGAAAGGCACAGGTTAGTTAGAGAACCAACCTGGTTTAACATTGGCAACATCAGGGACAACGGCTGTTTCTACCAAGAAATGCTAGATTCTCAAATGCGTAATAAGGACGCAACGTATCTCGCAAATGCCATCTTGAAATGTGCTGAAGAAGTAGGTGGACCAAGCGTAGACAAAAGATATCGCAAGCTCTCAAACGACACAAAGGCTCTACTCAGAAAATTCAGGGAAATGAAATTATCCTCCTGGATTGAATACATCGAAACCTTAAACAATCAGAAAGAAAACAAGCTTGTCGAAGGTATGATACCCTTCACGCGAAGCATTTGCATTTGCCACTTTGAAATTAGTAGTAAAACTTGTTCCGATGTAACTGTTCCTATGAGAGGTATATGCAATAGTGGGCTGATTTCAACCAAATTTAGGAACGTGATTTGAGAGTCAAATTGATTGAATAATATGAAATTTCGTTTAGATATCCATAGAAATAAAAAAGTTTTTCTAACAAAAACTTGCCTTTGGAACGGTCGTTCCTATGACAGCTATATGATAGAGTGGTCCGATTTCAACCAAATTCGGAAACAAGATTTGACTAGAGATACTGATATATGGCGCAGTGGTCCGATTCCGTTGGTTCCGACATATTTACAGCGTGCAATAGAAAAAAGATTTTGGACAAAATTTCAGCTCGATAGCTGTAAAACTGGGGGACTACTTTGCATAGAACCAGACGGACAGACGGACAAAGCTTAATCGACTCGTCTCATCATACTGACCAAGAATATATATAGTTTATATGGTAGGAGATGCTTCCTTTTGTGCGTTGCAAACTTCATGACAAAGTTAATATACCCTATCTCATCCGTGAAGGGTATAATAACAGAAGACGAGAGTAAATATAACGAAAAACCCAGAAGTTCTCATTGACGAAATCGGCGCTTAAACAAATGAAAAATGGTAAAGCAGCTGGTAATGACGGCATCACAACGGAATTGCTAAAATATGCGGGCAGGAAAACATGGAAGATTCTGGCCGACGTATTCACAAGCTGTATCAGAATCAGACAAATTCCTGAACAGTGGAACAGCGCCATTATAATTCCGATGCACAAGAAGGGTAGCAGGGAAGACATTAGAAACTATAGACCGATAAGTCTGCTCCGTGCGTTCTGCAAAGTATCCACCAAAATCATCAATATCCGAATACAATCAGCCCTAGATTCAAAGCAGCCACGAGAGCATGCTGGCTTCAGGAGTGGCTTTAGCACTATAGATTACATCCACACACTAAGAGAGATCATGAGTAAAGCGAAAGAGTACGAACTCCCCCTAGCCCTGGCATACTCGTACATTGACGACTTTCAGACTCAATATACCTCGAGGCAATAATAAGAGCACTTATGAGAAACCATATGTAGAAACACTGACCAACATCTATAAGAACGCCAAAGCGAAGGTTAAAGTGTTCGATGACATGCCAGAGTTTCCCACACAAAGAGTTCTTAGACAGGGGGATACCATATCATCAAGACTCTTCAACGCCACCCTAGAAGAAATATTTCGAGGCCTAGAATGGGACAATAAGGCTGCGCGCATGTTGGCTCACGTTCACGTGTCGCGTTCACGTGTTTGCTGTCAAACGGTTTGGGTCTATGGTTTGCAACCAAAGATGCGAATCCGTCAAATTGACAAATGCTCGGCTGTTGTCGTATCACCAAACTGAGTTCATTATTGTGCGTTAAAACGGATAATTAGGTAAGAATTGAGTGGCGAAACAAACGACTGGAGAGTAGTAGGATGTGCATAAGCACATATTTCATACTAAATTATTGGCGTTAACGCACAATAATGAATCCAATTTGGTGATACGACAACAGCCGAGCATTTGACAAATTGACAGATTCGTGTCTTTGGTTGAAAACCATAGACTCACACCGTTTGACATAAAACACGTGAACGCGACACACGAACGTGTGCCAACTTGCGCGCAGCCTAAAGGTATAATCATAGATGAAGAGCGGCTAAGTCACCTACGATTCGCAAATGGCATAATCCTTATCACCAAAAATCAGGAGAAACTACAAACGTTACTCGAAGGCCCAAGCGCAGCCATTGAGACAGCAGGAGTGAGAATGAACCTCAGTAACACAAAGGTTATGTACAATGAATTCATAACGAGAGGCCAGGATGAAATATCAATTAATAACACCGATTTGGAAGTGGTAGACGAATATGTGTATCTGGGCCAAACAATTAACAACTCAGGATCGCTACTACTCAAAATAAACAGTAGAATTAAGCTAGCGTGGAGTACGTTTGGGAAGAACTCCATAATTTTCAAATTAAAAATGAAATCCCACCTGAAGAAGAAAGCATTCTGCCAGTCATGACCTATGGTTGTGAAACTTGGACTCTAACAACAGACACCATAAGGATACTTCAGGTTGCCCATATAGTAATGGAGATATTCATGTTGGTCATCACAAGAAGAGATTGGAAAAGACTGGATAAGAGCGAAAACACAGGTAACTGATGTGATCAATAGAATCAGAGGTCTTAAATGGCGATGGGCCGGGCATTTAGCAAGAATATCGGAGAATAGATGGTCCACAAAAGTCATGCATTGGTACCCGAGGCAGGTCAAAAGACCGAAACGACGCCCGAAACTTTGATAGGACCATGACATAAGAAAGCTAGCCGACATAACCTGGACACGTATAGCCAAAGATAGACAAACATGGAGGGCAATGAGAAGCCAATACTTAAAGGAGGCTACACCATGATCCGTATACATGATTGACAAGCTGACAATGATGATGATGATGATCACATGCTTATTGCAAAGGCAGGTCGGTGGATTCAGCTTTGCACTCTTTAGTAAGCTACATTGAGGAATCTCTTAGTTACGGGGTCATACCATGGTCGTGTTACTAGACATTGAAGGCGCTTTTAAATACGACAAACCTGAAGCTATCACCAACGCGCTTTCTGGGTATCATGTGAGGAAGTTACTCTGCGAACTTGTTAACCTTTTACTGACATCGAGGGTTGTTCCTACTAGCCTAGGCTCATCATCAGTACAAAGACGAGTAATAGGGGGCACTCCAAAAAGCGGCGTTTCATCTCCTCTTCTTTGGAGTTTAGTGGTTAACTAACTGCTCCTTGACCTAGAGAGACTGGGCTGCAAGGTGGTAGCCTACACGGATGATGTTGCCATTGCTATTTCGGGTAGGTTCCCAATCATCCTCTGAGAGGTGCTTCAAAAAGCCCTCTCTCTACTTACAAATTGTGCTAATTCCTGTAGTTTAAAGGTTAAGACTGAACTTGTTCTTCTTACTAGGAGGTACAAGGTACCTTCTGTCGTGCCCCACAGTTGGGAGGGACTAGATTAGCTTTTTTCGGAAACAGTCTAATGGGCTCATTCTCGACAAAAGTTTGGGATAACAGCGCAATATCTAGGAATGAGTGAAAAAAGCTACTATTGCTATGTATTGTAAATATCTCACGAACCGCCAAAGCTACGTACATGAAATTTGGTGGAAATATGTAGAAGTACTATAATTCTCTGGAGAAGGTGACTCATTGTAATAGGTCAACTTTTAGGAGGGGTCCCCATAGAGGGGAAATGAAGGTCGAAATTTTTTTTTCATTTGGTATAGGCAAGTGGGGTATCGTAAGAAAGGTACCGTCGAGTACATTCCATTTCTGCAATTTTTTTCAAATTTTAAGAAAGGAGAAAAGAGGGAGAGGGGAAAATATGTGATCCGAGTTTGCCCACGCGAGGTCAAAAATATTGATGGCCAATGATAACTAACATCATAGGCAATGATATATTCAAGTTTCATTACAATCACATATTATTTAATGATAGTACATTCATTCAAAGTTAGGCATTTTGACACTATCCATACAAAAAATACACCTACCGGCTTCGTGCATAGGTGCGAGTACTATCATATTTGCATGTTGTTTTTCGTAGTGCGAATTGCAGTTATTTAGTGAACCAATTTTGGAAGGGAAAGATTGGTTGGAGCGGTAATTCTAACAATAATTATTCATACAATTTATTTTTTTAGGGTTTTGTGTCTTAAATCTTACAACATCGGCCAAATATCTGTCTGTCCGTCTGTCCATAGAATATCTCAGGAACCGCTGAAGCTACATACATCAAATTCGGTGAGAATGTGTAGAAATGCCATAATTCGTCGGAGAAAGCGATGTGTTGTAATTGACCAACTATAAGGGGGAGGGGGGAAGAGAGAGGCGAAGTTAAGGTCACATTTTTTTATCGACTGTTGTAGGCATGTGGGGTGTTGTGAGAAAGGTAATGTTGAGCACATTCCATTTTTGGCATTTTCTTTAAATTTGAAAAAAAAAGGGGAACAGTGGGGAAGGAGAAAATATCAGATCGTAATTTGTCCCACCCTGCTAAGTTCTAAGTTTTGTAACAATCACGTAATATGAATTGGCATGTTAGATACTATATCATTGGTAAAACATTTTAATTAATTATCCATCTATGTGGTACCAAGAAGAGCAAGGGGCCGATATTTACATACCAAAATCACCGCTTGTTACAAAACCCTCGAATTGCGGGCGTAGCCCTCTATATTCCGGTTTCGTTTTTATTATTCCTTATTTTGCCTCCCCTCTTTGTGTTGTCTTTTCCAGCCCTGTGAATTTTTGTTAACACCCCCCACGTCTCCAGAACTGAGCTACACCAAGCATAGCCCACTGCTTAGCTCGTTGAGGGGCCTTTTTCTTCGCCAGATGGCCCGAACTTCACAGTTACTATACCACCTTAGGCTCCATCCCCATGGGCATCTTCGGATGCCCACCAAACCGTCCATTACAACTAGCTTTACGTTTCTGTTGTACGTCCCACTAAACCACAATACCATTATGTAGTTTGGTGGAAAGCCCTTCATATTGCAGCTTATTGCATCCTGCTTAGTAAAGTCCAAGGACTAACCTGAGTCTTCATAAACAGAGCATTAAGGTCAACTCCGTCTGCTGCCTTGGACGTGCTGACGTACAACTGGCCCATACTGGACGTCACCCGATCCGAAAATCTACTGTCACAAAATTGAAAAAAATATTGGCTCTGTGGTGGGTGTTATCACTGGGCATTGTGTCATTGGGGGGCATGCCAGGAGACTTCGGCTTCCCTACAATGAACAGCAAAGTAGCTTCCACCTTCTCTGCTTCTGTCCTGCTTTGGCACGTAGAAGGAGGCCGTTACTGCGATCCTATTTCTTCACTGACTTGAAGGAGCTAAAAAGGGCGAATGTTGGAAAACTCTAGAGTTTCATTGTTAGCTCTGGGTGGTTCTAACTACCAAAAGAAATGATACAAAGTATCTACACTGCATGCAGATACATCGGAACATGGATATGTCTTTGGCTACCGACTGCGTGGAGCCTGTTGTGTTGAAGATATCGACGTAAGTTTTATAAAGATCCCAGTATAGTTATACTGGATGAAATCATTCGACAAAACACGTCCCACGCCTTCGGTAGGCATAAGACATATCCATGTACCGATGTATCTGCATGCAGTGCAGATACTTTGTATCATTTTCAAGACATACCGTCCCGCATAGTGTACAGGAGAATACAAATTAACCCAACCGTTGCCCCGTGTGTGGATCAAGCGATCATACACTCTACATATTTTATATGCGCCTGTGCTTCGTTAGTACGTAAATCCGCGTTTGATCGCGTCAAGTCGCGGTCTAGCTAAACACACTTACTATTACAATAGATAGATAGTAGTCGTCTAAGTCTAAAGACGGTAAGCGCGACAACGCAATTTTATTGCATTAACGTTTACGTTATCCGCGCTGCACAAACTGCATCATTTGCACTATTCTCCTCACTAAATCAGAATTGTGCACTGTTAGTTGATATATCATCGATCGTGATAGTACGCGGTATGCGCGATACAAGTACGGTCGTAAGTTCCTTACATCTCACGGGAAAAACACGTTGGTGACCTTGGTGACACTGATTTCAGTCGGCTGGATGGGATTGGCCATCACAAGAAAGGGGTGGATCCGCCAAGGAAGTGTAGTCCAAGGTCCGTGGACCAAGCATCTCTTTCGCACTGTCGCCGATGACGAAGCAACACCCATCCATTGAACTTCTTCGACTCAACCGTCTCTCCATTGGGTGCATACGAGTGTGTGTGTATATGTGTGTGTGTGTGTGTGAAGTTGAAGCTATTTCCCGACCTACCCCAACGATTTTCTTACTGAGTCAGGTTAGTGACTAATTGATGAAAACAAAAAGATTGGTGTGAAGGAGGAGCCATAGCGCTGTGCATGAGTGAGGGAGACAGGTTGTCTGGATGTGGCTGGTATTGTGAGCAGATTTGAATCACGAGGGGATGGCAGTTGAATGATGTTGACTTGTGTTATGGGTGCCTGGTTGTTTAGTCAGTTCATGACGCGATGTTTTTCGATTTTCGTGAGTTCCCTTTGATGACTGACTCGGATTGACTGAGGATCGGCCACTACATTCATATAACTCGGAAAAATTTGCAATGTGCTTGTTTCCTCTTCTGACCCCCGAGTAGAAAAACAGACATTTCGTGTGACGGACAGATTTTTAGGATAACCCCCAGCTATAAGACATATCCATGTCAAAAAAGTGAGAGGGGATGTGTACTAATGGTATCACAACGGACCTACTGAGGTCTATCTGAGCTGTGATTGTCACAGCAGCCCATCTACCTAGCTACCTACCTAACTCATAGATAAATTTCTTAAACCAGTTTTAATAATAACCACCGTATGACCAGTGATATTATATTGCGGATGGCCAACATACATGGTTATATGGGCCACCATAGCCAAAAAGGCTTCAACTGATTCGTATACATGTCTTGGGTTACACGACGAAACGACGCGTTATTTCAATGAACCCCGCAAGTAGGCTGTCATATGTCATACCATGAGCCGCAATTCGAAGATTCGGGCTCTCATATAGCCGACCTGAGGATGCCATGGATAATAGAACGGTCTACCGGTGCTCTTTTCATGGATTGAACTTTACAAAATTCACTCTCAAACTTGGCTTTCCTCTTGGTGTCCTCGACGTCCTTTCAGGGTCAGCGCCTGAGGCAACCATCTGTTTCGCCTTACCCATTGACCGACACTGGCTGTTCTTGACAATAACCAGCGAAATTTTTTCAAGTCAATTAATATAAAACAAAAATCCAAGCCATCAATATCACACTGGTATTGACTTTGGTGAACTGCCACTGAAGGTACAAAGCAGTGATGGGAACACTAACCCTTTTACTGTGCTATTCAGAAGCGTAGCTACATCATTTTGCACTCGGAGCAAAACTCAAATTTCTTCCTTCCTTCCAATCCCACTTTTACTATAGGACACATCAACTGATGATGCTCTAACAGTTACTCATGTAAGTGAATCACTATCAGTGAATGCACTCCTTATGATTCGTTTAAACGTGAACGTTGAGCTAAACACGGAACATTGAAAACCACCAACAACAAAAATAAACCTTTCTGTTCTTATGTACATGACCAACATGAATTCACGAGCATTTGAGTCGCTCCCATCTCTTGTGGTAAAGAAAGGTATCTTTTTGTTGTTGGTGCTTTTCTTGCAATTTTTTCAATATTAGGTGCTTGGCTCAGCGTTCGCGTGTAAACGAAGCCTAGGACTCTTTAGTATAGAATGGTTTCCAAATTATGCTTTATATGCAAACTCTGAATTTTATGTTTTCCGCGCTTTTTGGTCCGTCCCATATAAAAATATAATGGACGGGCATATAGTCCGACGGATACTGTGCGTTTGTGTGATTGTGCCCCTGTCCGCGCACTTCGATCTTAGCTGAATTTGATTTATGGCTTCCTTGGGTGACTGACCACAGCCTGGTGGGTGCAATTGTGTTATCTACTGGACTGATGGTATATTATGTTATGTTCAAATCAGAGATTCTCGTCTAAGTCTTTTCTAATTTCATTTTTATAGGCATTTCCAGTGCGAAATTTAATACATAGCTTCCTTGAGTGATTCCAAGCAGCACCCTATCATGTTTTGGTGCTGCTACAGGTTCGCGTCAGGACAACTGGATCTGCTTGGTAATAAAGTGATATCCAGGCAAGATGGGTGTAATATGAATAGAGGTGTTAAGGCGAATGCACTAGGCTACTGCTGATGGAATTTTTAGTTCTTTGGTCAGGAAAACAGCACCTCCTTGGGTATGAATTGGAACAGAAACCAAACTACGTAAATATCGGTAATATCCTATATGTCCCTTACGTCCAGAGGATTGGTGTCAGCAACCCGATCCAGAAGCGTTGATGATACCAATCCTCTGGACGTAAGGGACATATAGGATATAAAGAACTTAACGGGTACAAAGGACCGAAAAGACATAATGTCTTCGAAGGTAACTCAAAGTCATACCAAAGGTATATTTACTCAAGGATGGGCATACAAAAAAATTGTTCTTTGGGAACTTCATTTCTAAAGCAAATCATAGACAACTTGAAAGCAAATGGATCAAAATGAAAATGTACTCGTATTTGCATAGGACTGGCTTAAAGTGCCAATGAACATCGTGTGTCATTTCATTATGAATCCATTGGATATCGACTGTGATCTTTGTCTTCATCTCTAATTGACGCTTTTGTTTATATATAGAAGAGTACGAGTTAGGAGAACTATTTTCGTCTCACATGATTCTACTTCTTCCTTGCCCATACCACTCTGAGGCTTCGCGTTACTCTGCCTGTGGTGTTGGCACTTCGCCCATTTTGGCAGTATAATCTCAGCTTCCTTCTGCAGGCAGCTCGGTCTTGGATCGTATCATCGCCGAGATTGATGCGTTTTTGTTGCTTCTTCATCTGATCGATCCATGTGTGTTTCCGTCTACCTCGGGGTTTGGGTCCAGCAAATGAAACATTCATTGATAGTGCTTTCATTACTGGGTTCTCAGGTGGACGCCTAAGGACATGGCAATAACAATCCATACGAAGATCTTTGAACTTTTCAGTGATCGGTTGCTCAACGAACAAGCTGCCTCGGATGTAGGTACTTTTGATATGATCCTTTTTGGTCACACCGACTGACATCCGTAGCATTTTTATCTCGGTCGCAGTCATTTTGCTTTCATATGTCTTGTACATAGTCCAGCATTCAGACGCATACATAAGTGCGGGACGTACGACCGTTTTGTAGAACTTGCCCTTAAGCTTTCATGGCATCTTCTTGTCGCAGAAAACTCCAGAGTTTTTTCTCCACTTCATCCAACCGACACTGATGCGATGTTAGATGTTGTCATTGCAGGCAGCTTCCTCGTTGACCATCGAGCCCAGGTAGTTGAACCTTGTACAGAACTTCAACTGCTCTCCTTTAATGAAGATATCTGGTATCGGTCTCTCTAGATCTGGGAAAGGACAGCAAAGATACTCTGTCTTTGGTATGCTAATCCTCAGTCCATGATCCTCCAGTTTTTTACACCACTAGTTCAGTGCAGCCTGCAAAGCAACGATGTCTTTGCTACCCAGGACAACGTCATCGGCGAAGAGAAGGGATATTTCCAGGTCGTCAGAGATGAGTGTCATCTTAAGATGCATCTGTCTCGTGTTTGACTACCGGCGTTTCGGGTTCGAATCCCGTCCACGACGACGTTCGTGGCCATGGATGTGCAGGAGGTGCATGCTGGCAACTGCATTCTCTGAAACCGATTTATGCCAACGAAACGTCAACTGGGTCACATGGAACAGTTCACGCGCTATGCCCCACAAGGGGTTAGGGCAATTGAGTAAATAGAGCATGATGATGTTGAAGAGCAAGGGACTCAATACACTGCCTTGGTGAACTCCGACTTTAATCGGAAACTCTTCAGACTCACCAGCTATACATCTACCTTTAGTAGTTGCTCCATCATACATGTCTTGTATCAGCTTAACATATGCCTCGGGGATCTTAACTGCTCTTAGGGCCACCCATATCAGATCACGAGGAACTCTGTCGAAGGCTTTTTCCAAATCGATGAACACAAGGTGCAAGTCCGACTCAACTATCCCAATATTTTTTTAATAGAAGAGCGTGTAGATCCTTTGCTAACCCACTGTGATGACTAGACTTTTGCCTCAATATCCTAATCGTAAACCCTACTTTTGTCCCTTGTGACGATCCGTTAATATTTTTCCCAACTTGCAAAATTTCACGTTGCACCGAGCACCGTTACTCTCGTCAATCGGACATTGCGAAAATCACCACGAAAACTGAAATACCTCGCATTCAAATAACAATAACTTGGCAAACAAACGAGAAACAAGCAATCTGTAAACAGTCAGTTACATGGAAGGTTATAACAATTGCAGTACTCCAACCGCCCGTCGCTACGATGATCTATCGACATACATTTAAGGAAGTTACGTTAATTTTTAACAGACCTAGTACGTAGTGTGTCCGTCGTATTTCTAAGTGATGAATCTTGATTAAATATTTTTTTTTGTCTTGCATTTTATGAAAACGCAGATGTTCTAGAGACGACAGATACTAGTTTGTCATCACTTCGTTAACAATTTTTTATTTTAAAAGGACATACAATTCATGCACAATTTCTAAGCAAAGATGTTATTTTACATAAATTAAGAATTATTAATTGAAGAGCTCATTATTCAAATAATTTATCATTTTAAATTTTAGCGAAATCAAATAATGTGATGTTACCACTCATTATTTCATTATATTATCTCTTCCTAGCAAGACTCGGTTTATAAATTTTTATTTGACTTGACTTTATTAAAACTCGACTTCATAAACTTGCACCATTAAATTTTTGTATGATTTGGGTAAGTTATTCTTTTATTTCTCCGATTTCCATTTAAACTCCAAGAGATACACAGTTTTGTCAATGTATAAATATCAATTCATTTTATATAACATGCATCTAGAGAAAATGAGCACCCTTCTTTCCACATTTTTGCTGTTATTAATCTTTTCTTCTGCCCATGTTTCTTTTTATTTTATTTTCTATTTTTTTTTAGTTAGGTATATTTTTTATTCTAATAAATCGTCTCAAATAGTGAAATTTGAACACATTTCATTTCAATTGTTTGTCTGTTAAAGTTTGTCTGTATCCCAATTTTTAGTACATGTTTCTTCTTTTTTTGGGATTAATAACATTTTTCGATAATATTATTTTAATTTGTTTCAAAAATGAGTACTTAAGGAAAATCGTGTAAGCACCTTTTGTTGTTTTTACTTATTTTATCATGATTATAATTAATTTTCGAATGGCTAAAGAGTAATTAAATGAATGTTATGTGTAAAGTGATGTTCTTATTAGTTAGTAATTACTAGTAATATGTACGTATATGTATAAACAATTAAAATCATTTTCATTTACAGTATCAATCAAATACATATCTTGCCTTAGTTATGCGGAATGGAGTAAAAGAAATTGGGAATTTACTGCGATCATCTCGTGAATATACTTGAAAAAGGCAAGTTTCTTCTCTCCATTTTAAAACAGCACCAGGTCCGCTCAAATTTTTCAATCTAATCATCGGATCGTATCCGTCCTAACCTAACCATTGTTTATCGGGATTCTTCTCGTCTTACCAGTAACCAGGGGCGGCGAAACACATTCTGCCTGTGTGGATAGTAAGAGTGAACTATTTCTTAATAACGCGACTCACGATGAACTTGAAGTCCAGCTTGGAGTTATAGTTAGCCACGACATTTCTTTAAGAAAATATCAGATGGAACACTTCATCTCCAGGCTGGAATTTAACTGGCGTATTATACAATAGTAAATCCAATCTTTCCTAAAAGCCGCTCGCAGGTTTTCTGGAATCTGCTTCCGTAGCAGCTGAATCCTGTCATCTGTATTAACAGTAATAGTAGAATTCTCCAGCAACTTTAGCCGAAGCAAAATATTCTAGATAGCCCCGTTCGATACATTCAGATCAAATCAATTTTCATACAAAACTATTGACCGGCCTTTGGTCCAGGTCTCGTATGGGATCGCATCTGGAACAGAATTGAAAGTGAACTTTTTCTCGGCAATTCGCCCCTGTTTCATTCTCTACTGAGCCAGCATTTGCCCCACGCATCCGGCGAATTATCTGTATGGTGGCTGTTTAAATTCGCTCGTCACTGATCCAGCCCGTTCGATTCATTCTGGATCTTTGTTCGATTGTCTCGAACACGGCCTTTGGCTGACCGAAAGCAACACATGAAGACGGACTAATCGCGGTATGGCGTGCAGATCTAAAATGCGGTTTACACGATCTATGTATCTTACAGTGGTGTAGATAGCTTTTCGTCGAGGGGGATGTGTTGTCGACACAATGTTTTTTCTACTGCAAGAGAAAACGAGGTTTACATTTGAAATGAACATAAACAAACACAAAAATTGGAGAAATTGACAATAATCCCAGCAAACAATTTCGTTTCATTTGGAAGATAAATCGCCCAGATAATACGATGGCGATTCTTCCATGCGATAAATTTATAGATTATTTGTCGCCTTTTCAATAATTAGGGGATATCCCTCGGGCGAAAGAATGGCGACACGATGGCGATTCTTCCTTACGATAAATTCATAGATTATTTATCGCTTTTTCAATAATTAGGGGATATCCCTCAGGCGAAAGAATGGCGATAGGATTTCAATTCGCCAATTTATCGCCAAAATGATATTTCGCCAATTCACAATAAATACGAAACGACGATTGTGTCATTCTCATTGTTTGTATCTAGATAGCGCAACGGTTAGCACTATGGACTTGCAAACATGGGAACCTGGTTCGAATTCTACAAATATCAACTGTGAAAAAGGATGAAATATGAATTATGAGCGTCAAAGAATATGTAAGATAAAAAAAAGCATGAAGATTAATCTAATAAAAAAAGCGATAATAATTTTTGTTTTAGTTGACTCTCATCGCGTCATTTTGTCGATTCGTAAATTTATCCCCGCCGCGATTCGCTTTCTTGTTGCCAACTCGTTTCGCCAAAGTTTCTCCAGGAAGTTTCGCTTTCGGTAACTATTTTCTCCCGAAGGGGGTGACTCCCGCGATAAGATGGCGATATCCCCGTCTATAAATTTATCTTCCAAGGCGAATCGCATTCTTATCGCGGAAGATAGAAATTGTTTGCTGGGATGGAATGGAATGGATTTGTATTGTATCATAGCAACTAGTTTGATGTCAAATAAATTATATGTCACCCGGGTCAAATTGTTTGACTGTAAAATGATAGCTTTAGACTTGGTTAATTCTAAATACGCTCGATAGCGTACCAGTCACTCACCACCTACCACTCTACGATGTTTTATTAGAGAACATGTTCTCGATCCCCGACGCGTCAATTAAAACTTCTGGAAAAAATTGGAGTTTTGTTCAAAAGTTAGCGAGGCAGCCATCATAAATCATACTGCCGCTGCTTTCAATCTAGGTGGCTTAAGGGAAATGCATGCTTTCTAACTTGACATTTCGTTGCTGCTTCCGCTGCTGCTGCATTATGCGTTCAATCTAGTTGTGGCATAATAAGTAAATACTGCGGCTAGGTGAAGTTTAAACTGTCAAGTGCCAAAGTTAAATAGAAAGGTGGAAAACATGTAAAGAAAATTTGAATGAAGTTGTATCCACATTAAAGAAAACAATATTTGATGTCGGCAGAATTATCTCTAACTATAAAGGATTAGAGCTTTATATCCCCTTCGATATTTTACCATTGATTTTGCATTGACTCAATTTTTCAAGCGTAGCTACAAAAGAAATCATGCCTAACATCTTCCCTTGTCGCGCTCGGTGACCGTGGTCGTTCGGTCACCGCTCTACGATGTCAGTATAAAGACGGACCGGATAGGAGGTGCATGCTAGAAACTGGACTTCCGAAAAGTACGTATGCTACCGAAACGTCGACAAGGCATAGAAATGCTAAAGATGTTGACGCGCCCATGGAGGGGTCAAGGCAATTAACATCTTCCCTCCCTTCAAGTCAATCGTCATCGCTACCGTTATTTCTGCTGAAGCTCTACTCGATAGCCTTTACAAGATGTAGACTATACTTTTAAGTCGATTATTCTAAGGGATGGATTGTTTTGAAGTGGTATTTCAAATATATTTGAATCAAATTTCGATCAAGAATCCAATCCCACTAGTCATCACCTCCATTCCGAAAGTGCCCATATTTTCTAAGTTTGGACTCCATTTCGCTTCATACCTAAAAAGTCCTGTTGGCTGCTGGTCCCTCGGCACCAAAAAAAAAGTTTGATTGCAAAACCAGCAAAGTCAAGGGGTTGTACTTAATAGGAAGAAATATACCAAACTTGGTTGATAACGAGCCACGAGATGCGCCCGGATAATCGACGAACGAACATACAGCATACATTGGACTATACTCCCGTTCATTATATGACTATATGGGACGGGCTAAAAATCACCATGGATTGAAGCACTACGACTATACCTTTGACTATACTATACGACTGCGCTAGAAATAAAAAAATGTGTCCATACGAATGTTTACGATCTGTTGGGAGTTCATTTGATTGTCTACTTATCTATTTTAGATGTATTCTCAAATCCGCCAACCATCCCTTAATCCCTCTCCCCCCCTATCTAAGCCACTGCTGCCTTATCGTACGTTTTGTCTGAGCGGCAAAACGAATCGACGGCCGCATGAATAGGCCCGGTTAATCATTCTAAGTCAAAAGAATAACGTACGACGACGGTATTCGATAGTCTTGCTAAGTGCGGCCGTCCACTGAAAGCGTATTTGAGTGGCAACGCGCTCCCTCGACACAAGGTGCAATGCGCGCCATATCCAAAGTCAAGGATTTTCACGACCATGCGTCCACTACAAGCGTGTTTGACCGAAGCGGCCACGAACGTCTACGTGCGCTACATCCATTAAAATGGACCTCCGCTCATAGCCGGTTGTTGGTTCGAAGAATGTATTCGAAAGAAACATTTTGCCGATTGATTTTGTCTGCAATGGAGGAGATAGTTAAGCATAATGAGGCGCGAAGACGCCGCTTATTCCGCGCCGCTTGTGTCGCGTGAGCGCATTGCCGCTCAATTTCGCTTCTAGTGGAGAACTGCGCTAATACCCCCATGAGCGCTCAAAAATTATTTTTTTACCTGCTATTCATCTCCGATCGCCATACTCTGTACCTCTCTACCTTTAGATCCGGTAGTTTGCTTTGGTCCTGGGTATTGTGGTCCATTATGTTCATTTATAATGCGGGGCACCCTAGTCATGAAAGGTGGGCATCGAACGCTCGAACCGCAACATGGTTCTATGCACAATCACGATAGTTCCTGAGGAAACTAAAGGCGACAGCCATTTTTATGTTTGCCTTCTTATAATTTCTGGTACCACACTTTATCCGTTTTTTTTTATATCGGGCAGGCACGTACTACCTTGGGCCCTATTATGTAATTCGATTCGAATCGAAAACGATTTTCCCCATTTCAATATCATGAAGTATTCGATAGGAATTATTTCATTCGAAGGGAATAATCGATGATCTTTAAAATTGGGGAATTCTATTTTCAGATACATGGTACCATTTTCATCCTTTCGAAAGCAATTCGATTCGAATCGAATTACATGATAGGGTCCCTTATTTCTTATAATGATAACGGCTAGGAGCTGAGTTGGTCGTAACTGGTAACTTCTTACGGAAACTGCCCGGCAACAATGCTACCCAGGTAGACGAAAGTGTTCATCTTCTTTAATATTGATAGCAGTAGGTGAACAATTTCTTTTTCACAACGGCAGGCTAAGAACCTTGGTCTTGTTGGTGTTAATATTTAGCCCAACCTTGCTCCCCTCCTTCTCGAAATCTAACGCCATTCCGCACAGATCTATGATTTGTGGGCAGTAGGCAAATGTCTTCAGCGTAGTCAAGATTTTGTAGATAAGTCGATTGAATTCCTCTGTCTAGTCCGAATAGGGCTGCATACAACACATCGCCAATCACCATGAGGAATAGGATCGGTAAGAGGATGCAATCCTGCCGAACTCCACTTCGAATCTCAAAGTCCTTCGACATCTTCCCTTTTGCAGAACGCGGCATTTCGCGCTGTCATAGGTCGCCTTAATAATAGCCACAAACTTCTCAGGGATGCTTCCTGCGCAAAGCGGCCCAGTGTGTGAAGTGAGAATCGTACTCAGCGCATTGCTCAATGATGATATGCAATGTGTTATACCTTAGACACACGATGCCCTCGAATCATCATTCCCATTCGAATGATAATTCGATTTCACGTGTGTCTTGCGAATGATCATTCAAAAATCATCCGAATGATAATTCGCGAATTACAATTGGCAGAGCAAATGTAATTCCTTCTTTGTGTATGCAGTGCCACCTAACCTATCCGACAAATTGTCGTTGAGTAGTAAAAATATTCACTTGTTGCAGTATATTCGTTGCTAACCGAAATAAACAATATTTATTCGAAAAAATCAGTGCTAAGCCGATTTCGCAATGACAGCTGGAATGACGTTCACAGTAAAGTGTGTATGTCCAATTCGCCATTGCCAGTAATTCATCATTCGCGGAATGATCATTCGAGCACAACGTATGTCCAAGGTATTAATTTGATCGACACAGGAGAATCCGGATCGAAAGCCAGCCTGCTCTCCATTAATTCTGCTTTTTAAGTGAGTTTTAGTCTTTCTGGACAATTAGCTACTATCTTGGCAACGACAAGAAGCACGCTAATGCCTCTCCAAATATTGCCGTGTGTAAAAATAATAATAATAAATAAAGGCAGGCTAAGGTACCCAGCTGGTAGGCACTGCGACCATAAGATCTATTGTGCCATAATAGCCTTAACTAATCCAAAAGACCCTCAACCAACCTGATAAAGGCCAGTAGGTCCTTTGTAGCAGTACTTTTAATGACACCGGAGCTCACGATGGAATCTCCAAGAAACAAGAATCTGGCGCGAGCAACCGCGGGACATTCACAGAGAAGGTGTTTAGTGGACTCAATATCCTCCAGGCAAAGTCGGCATTCCGTCTCAGTGGACAGGCCCATTTTGTTTAAGTGATATCTCACCCAGTGGTGACTCGTGAAGAAACCAACGACCGGTCTCAGGTCAGCTCTGCCCAATCGGCTGGCTTCTGTGAGACCGTAGGGGTTGATAAGATCTTTGGACTGTCGTAGTCCCGGGAGATTATTCCAGTGCCGCAGCCTTTCGCCCGCAGACCAATCCCTCACCAGCGCCCTGGCTGTGGCCCAGCTTAGACCGCAGTAGGGATCAGGTCCGAAAAATTCCCCCGATGAGCCCTGCCTAGCAAGTTCATCTGCAGCTTCGTTGCCATGAATGCCCCGATGCCCAGGTACCCAACAAAGAGTGACCCGGTTAGAGTTTGCCAGACATTGAAGGGTATCAAAACACTCTTTCACTAGTTTCGATGAGAACTTATGTGAAGAAAGAGCCTTAATAGCTGCCTGACTGTCAGAGCAGATAATGATGTTAGCGCCAGTGAGTTTCTTGAACACAATTTCCTTGGCGCAAACCTCAATTGCATGGATCTCAGCTTGGAAAACGCTGGGCCAAGTGCCCATAGCGATTGAGATTCTGGTGTTCGGTCCAAAGACCCCAACGCCAACACCTTGTCCCGTTTTCGACCCATCAGTATACCACATGATACACCCGGGGTCAGTACAGATATTGCCAATATCCCATTCCGATTGACTAGGGATAGAGACCGAGAATTTCCTACCGAAGCAGAGTTCCGTAGTCATGTAATCTAATCTCGAGCAGATCGCCAAGCCAGGAATCCGCTCCAAAATACTCATGTGGCCCTGTTTGAACACATGAGTATCATATGTTAGATGCACTCGGAGTGCACTTAGAGCCGCAGATTCCTGAATGAAAATGTGCAGTGGTGTCAGTCCAACAATCGCCTCAATGGCCGAGGTGGGACATGTACGAATGGATCCTGTCATACCAAGGCATGCAATACGTTGTAATTTGCTACACAACTGTATGGTGCAACCCTGGTGCGTTTTGGGCCACCATACGAGCGCAGCATATGTCACAGCTGGTCGCACCAGCATAGAATATAACCACTCAGTCATTTTAGGGGTGAGACCCCAGGTTTTTCCAAAGAGAGACCTGCAGGCCCACATGATCCGAGTGGCCTTGCTAATAACAGTCTCCACGTGTTTGCTCCAGTTGAGCCTCGAGTCCAACGTGACGCCTAGACACTTCAATTCGGTGGAGAACACGAGTGTCGTGTTGCCTAGGCTAACCGGGCTTAAACTAAGATTTTTCTTCCGGGTGAATGGAACCAAGACGGTTTTCTGTAGGTTAACGCTCAGGCCAACTTCAATGCACCAGCGAAGGACTAAGTCGAGTGCGGCACCCATCACCTCCGTGACGGTTGTATCAAACTTTCCTCTTATAATTATGGTTATATCATCGGCGTATCCGATAGCATGATAACCACAATCACAGAGCCTAGCAAGCAGCTCATCTACGACAAGACCAGAGAAGTGGGGAAAGGACGCCACCCTGAGGGCATCCCTTAACAGCGTTAACACAAATTGAGGTACCCCCCAATGATGAGTAGATTTCGCGCCCGCGAAGCATGGCGTCGATCCACATGATGGTGGCTGAAGGTATATGCCTGAGCTCAAATGCTCTGGATATACTACTGCAGCCAGTATTGTCGAAAGCACCCTCAATGTCAATGAAGGCGCATAGAGCGATTTCCCTGTCGTTAAGGGTTTTTTCAATCGTACTCACGAGATTGTGTAAGGCAACCACAGTCGACTTACCTTTTACACGAAAATGCCAGCCTTATCGTGCAAACTTGCTATCAAAGCCACTGCGGTTGACAGGGCGAACATGAGATGGTTAAACGGCGTTACGTGCCAAACAACGAAGTCGATTTGGCCGAAACTTGACCCTAGCCGCTCCGCCACACTGCTTTCATTGAACAGGAAACACATCGGCAGAGCTGTGGGGGTTATTACGGGGCACTGTCCTATTGGAGAGCTCGCCCGGAGGCTTCGCATTCCTCACAATGACTACTGCAGGAGCTGTGATGACGTGGATGAGGAGGAGAGCGTTCTCCATTTCCTATGTCACTGTCCGGCCCTGGCTGAGAGGCGGAGGAGGTTTCTGGGTTCCCGATTTTTCTGGGAACTGGAGGACCTTAAGGAAGCTAGTGTAATACAGCTCAATCGCTATATTGCCAGCACAGGCTGGTTTTAATGCCTAGGTTTTATTAAGGTGGATTTAGTGGTATCACAACGGACCCAGCGGTGGTCTATGTGTGCTGTGCGTTAGCATGGCAGCCCCTTTACCTAACCTAACCTACCTTTTACATAGGCGAACTGAGTACGATGCAAGGGTGACGTGTATTCCATTTTTTGTCTGATATGCAGATCCAGTAGCCTCTCAATCGTTTTTAAGAGAAACGATGAGAGACTGATCGGCATATAAGATTTCGGTTGCTCCTCCGGCTTGTTTCCGTTTTTCGGAATAAACACCACGTTAACAGCCCTCCATAAACGTGGTATATAGCTGAAGGAGTAGCTGGCTCTAAACAGTACAATCAATGGGGTGATAATAAAATCAAGAGAGTATTGCAAAAGAGCAGGAAAAATGCCATCGGCACCAGGTGCCTTGAAGGGTTCAAAGGACTCCACGGTCCATTTGACCTTTTCTTTTCTGAAAATGACCTCCGATAGGCTACTTAACCGGCTACACGGAACCAGATGGTCCGCCGATGGAATATACGCACAGGCTGCAGCTTCCACCGAACCCGGAAAGTGGGTGTGTAGGAGGAGCTCCAGAGTTTCCACTGGACCCTCAGTAAAGGATCCGTCCTGCTTCTTAAGCTGCCCAATGCCGTTAGTATGCTTCCTAGATAGGACTTTGTGAACGCGTGCCGCTTCAGGTAGCGATTGAATGTTCTCACAATGTCTCCTCCAGCTCTCATGTTTGGAGCGTCTGATAAGGAGATTATATTCGGTGAGCGAATGTCTGTATTCGCCCCATTCATTATTATTGCCGTGTGTAACAGCCGCCATACATTATGTGATCCGTCGCCCGATCGATCGGCCGATGATTCGCCACAAAATATTAGCTGATAAAAATAATAGGGGACTATCGAAAAATCGTCAACGATAAGCGCATACACAGGCGATCCATCGGCCGATATCGATATCGGGCGACGGATCGGCCGATCGATCGGTGTGTATGGCACGTTTAAGACTACTCCTTTTAGGAAGTTTGATGATCAATTGACCGGGCGACGCGTATTGGTTCGCGTCTTCGACTAGTAGTGGGTTCAGATAATTTTGCACTCCCCTTGCGTGAGCTCCGTTCGCGACGCGTACTCCGCTGCTTACGGGGTTGTCACCTTCAGTATGCCGCCCTAGAACGTTTTGCTCGATCTATACGCTACAGCGGTAAAACGACTATTAACCAAAACGCGAACGACGATGCATAAACCGAAAAATAGTTTAAGTGGAAAAATTACGGAGTGACTTTCAAAGAACTCTTTTTCTGATCAAAGGAGACCATTATGGAAACGATGTCGCAAATCCACGAAAAAAGTAATAAGTGATGAAACCCAAAACGCTTGTGATCTTTAAGCACTCACGAAGAAAGCAACAACATGAAATAATTTTGAAAGACCGGCTGTACCAAAAAACCGCCCTCACATATTCAATTCATTTCGTATTGCTACTTTTTGTGACATAGACGAAGTAAATTTATATTTTTTACGAATGGATTGCGGCAACAAAGAAACTAAAATACAACTGACAAATTTGCAAATTAAAATAACCAACAGAAAACACAGAAACACAGAAGACACAGATCATAAGAACTTATTGAAACAATGTAAGGATTTTCATTTTTCCCGCTTTTATTTTATTAACACAATGAAATTATTGTAAATAAAGTGCAACGAAAGGCAACACAAAAAATATTAGTCACTCTGGTAAAAAAAGAAGGAAATTTGTTTATAATGTGAATTGTGTGCGAAATAACATATAAGTTGTATGAATATAGAAAATTAACAAAAAGTGAACAACAAATATATATCTTTTAACACATAGTTATAATTCATAATAGTTCTTAAAATAAGTATACATAAATTTCATAGTTCATTTCATAAAATTGAATAATAAAGTTTTGAAAGTAAAAATTATATAAGTTGTGTGTATATCAATAGAGAAGAAAAAATACAATTGTATAATTGCATACATGTAAAATCTGTTTCATCATAATTTATTTTCATCGCTTAAAATACATATTTCCTGTTCAATTTCGACTAAAATATATAGTACAATCAAAATATCCATAAAATACGCTTGAGCTAGAAATAATTAACCTTTATTTGTTTTTGTAATCTGTAGTGGTCGAAGAGTCAAAACCTCATTTTGCCAAAACAGGCAAAAAAGAAAAGTTTAAAAAATCATTGCATGTAATATCGTTGAATATTAAATTACTTTTACATGGCATTTCTCTACAATATCGTTTATCGTATGCAAATTTCCTAAAGGCAGATTAAAAATAATATATAATCATTAATTTCAATAATTCCAGCTGCGCTTCCTGGTTTGAACATCGCAGAACTGTATAACTGCCAAACATTAAATAACATCATGGACAATATTTCTGCCAAGGTTCAAATCAATCGTTTAATATTTAACGATATTAGATGCAATGATTGTTTTCTACCATTTTTACCTTTTTCACTACTAACTACAGCGTATCCACTTCAAATTGGGGAAAAAATACCAGGAATAGAAAGCATTCATTTGATATGACACCACCAACATGCCTACAGTCGAAGAAACAAAATTTAACCCTTTTTTCGAAATTTTCGAACCCTTCCGACCAATGTTTTTTTGTAACAAAATGCATTTTAAACTCTTCGACCACTACGATTACAAAAGACTAGACTAGACCTCAGACCTTAGACTAATTATTTCTAGCTTAAATCCAATTTGATTGTACTAATATTCTTTTGAGAAAATCTAGCGTCGATAGTTGATAATTAAACATTTTTTTATCGTATCAATGTAATGAACTCAAAAAATCGCTTGTTTAATTGACAAAAATTGAAAAAAAAAAGAACATGCAACAAAAATGCGAATTCATAATGCTTTCGATAGATGAAAGAAGATTGTTCACGAAATAAATGTTGGTGACAAAAATAAACCGAGAAGACAAAAAAAAATTGAGGATTCATAATGGAACTTTGCATTTTAAAATAAGTTTGGAATTGAATAAGTCTAATAGCCGTCATCATGTGGCGATATGTTGAGCTCTAAAAATTCAACCAACAAATAGCTGTCATTCGCCACATATTTAAAAATTGTTAAAAGTTGCATTTTCATGATGACTCGATTAATATTAATTGTAAGATTGAAAAGTGTCCAATATGGCCAAATATATTCAAATGCAGTAGTAACATATTTTCATACAAGTACAGCATGTACAACCAATTAAAAAAAAATCAGAAAGAAAAATAGTTAAAAAGACAACCGCATGGTTCTCATCACTGAAATCCATAGTTGCGTGAAGAGTGACGAGTCCAAATCGATGATCAAATTTGAAATAGCAGGATGTAAGAATTTAAAATTAATACATATTTGAATACCAAATGTAAAATGTTTATCTAAATGTGTTATTTGCTACTCCTTAAGGATAGATGAATGTATATATCCATATCCCTACAACAACTATCGCTTAATTTGCTGTTTTCGGAATACTGCAAATCCCATATTAGTGCAATTATCATGACATGACTGTTTCATTCGCATTAATATTCCTCACATTGGTCGTATTTCTGACTTAATCACTCTCTACGTCATAATATAAAAATGTATAAATTCTTTAGGATCGAATTTTTCGTCTGGGAAATAATCAATACAATTACATATTACATATCAATTAATCACTCTAAGTTATCTGTTTCAATTCATTGCCTATTCTACCATTTCATTCATTTCGGATTATTCTGAGTTATCAGCTGCTGTTTGTTTATTTTTCTCTTTTCCTATACCGCGCCTAATTAGACGAAGTCGGCAAATGATATCTATATTTTCTACTTTAATGTAATAAATTGGATTTTTTATATAAGATACAATTACATATGTAAAAAATTGCATTTAAAGCTTAAACGTTAAAAAGTATTTTATTTAAATGTATTCAATATCATCTTCGTCGCTACTTCTCTTTTTCTCGGTTTATTTTTTTTATTTTTTAACTAATTTCGGTGTTTTCATTTCATTATCATGTTCGTTTTAGTACAATTTCAACTTCTTTATTTGTATGGATGTATGTTATAATGTTCTTGAAAAAAAAAAAAACTATTTGATGAAAATATAATTCAATTGAAATCAGAATGTTATAATGCATAGTATGGAATCACTGAAAATAAATACACTAACTAGTATAAACAAATAATAACTGATTGAAAGTATGCATACATAAAAACAAGCATTTTGTTTAATAGAAGAAAATATAGGTATTTGCTTGAATGATCGACCGGGGTTTTATGTATCCATGTACATGTATTATAACCTATGAAATTTACTGTTTTTTGGCTTCTCATCTTTGTACGATTATGTCTTGGTTTTGTTTGTCTTAAAGCTAACTTGCAATGCCCGATTGCCTAACGTGTAGCCATTAAGAGATTGTATGGCTACAACAGCCTCATCGTAGTTTGTCATCGTAACAAAACCAAATCCTTTGCATTTATTTGTTTGAAGATCGCGAATAACCTGTAATAGACGAAACAACACAATTATTTATGTTTATAGCCATCTACTCGTAAATATGTATATTTAAACTCATAATAACATAAAAATTGCATAGTTTAATCAATAAAAATAAATTTAATGTTGTTGTTGTTGTGGTAGCGATGCTTCGAATACTTCAGTTCTTCTTATATCGAAGGGGTTTGGCAGCTCTTGGCCGTCGAAAAACGAAGAACCGGCTGCCGTAGGAACGAAAAAATAAATTTAATAAAACGTGACGTTGTGCTTTATGTACCAAAATATCGATGGTGAAGATTCACAACCTCCTATGTCAATTTATGAAAAAAAATTTTTTTCTCTTTTCCTAACGTGTTTTTAAAGTATTTATGCATCAATTGCTCAACCGCCTATATGCTTATTTGTGTGAAAACCCGTTAGAAGCAGCAACATCCTCTATGTCAATGTTGTGCCGGGTTTCCACCAAAGAGAGTTTTTAAAAAATAATTTTGTCTTCAAAAACAAAAACAGAAATAAGTTTCGTTTTTTTTTAAAACAGTTCTGTTTTATGTAAACAAACTGTTTCAATTGAACAGACTGGTTTTGTTTCTAGTTATGTTCATTTTGTTCTACATAGTGTCAAACGTCAGACGACGAGAATTTTATAATTAGCTGTGTTTTTTTTTTAATAAATGACATCCAAACAGAAAAAACGGAGATATTGGGTCAGTTGTCATTTTGAGAACTGACATCCAAACAGAAAAAAACGGAGATATTGGGCGCGGTCCTGGAAGCCTTCTGATATGGATCTGACTTTTCTGTTTTCTCCTCTATGTGCTTTCCCCTCCGGTAAATTTAGTACAGACAACTGTCAATTTTTGGATCTGAGAAATATTCCCACAGACGGCATACACGACCGTCTTGTCAAAAAAAGATGTTACTTTTTTTTCTCTTCTCCTGTGACTATGCGGGCTTTATTCTCGATGTCACCGCTGATAAAATCAGAAATCCACGAATGAGGCTCCAAACACAGTCGGTTAGCTAATCCACAAAAGGGATTGTACTGCCAGGGTTTGTATGTAAATCGTTTTTGACCGCCTACTCCTGCCCTTCTACACGATTCTGAACCACGTGAGACATCTACCAAAATCCACTAATTCGCAGCACAATCACTCCACTATAACGCAATTTACTAATAAATTTCTCAGGGAATTGTTAACTAGTTTGTTCAAATAGGTTTGTAGGCTAAAGGCGCAGCAAACTACAACTAAACACTGCGCAACACGTCCTGCACGCTGGTTAAAGGCTATGTTGCTTTGATGAAAGAGGCGCCGGTGACATCTGAGAACTGTCAAAATTGCTGATTTTAGAAATTGACCAGAAAAATATTCAGATCCAGAGAGGAAATTGTCAGATCCAAAAGTGACAGTTGTCTGTACTAAATTTACCGGAAGGGAAAGCAAATGGAGGAGAATTTGAGAAATGTCAAACCCTGATCCGCTCGCAGGAACGCAGCCATTGGGTCAGTTCTCAAAATGACAACTGATAACTACTGGTACTGGGTACTGTCGCAGAAAACCAAAATGCGTGTTTCAACCAACCAGAGAAAAAACAAGAACAAAAGTGTTTTCCTTTGATCTGTTCTATAAAACAAAAACATTTTCCCATTCGTTTGTTTGTTTTGTTTCCTAAAACAGTTTTTAGCGACACAAATATTTTAAAAACTGTTCAGTTTTTACAAAACATTGGTGTTTTTCTTCAGAAAAACTGTTTTTGTCCGTGTTTTTCAAAACTGTATCTTTGGTGGAAGCCCGGCATTATGTTTTATAACTTCTACAACCACTTAACTGACTACAAAAATTCATTTTTTGACTTTTGGCTACCTTCACCATCGATATTCAAAATGCATATTATTCTTCTGGGATGTCCTATCGAAATATAATTCAGATACAAATTCGATTCATGTAAAAACTAATTGTTTGAACTGTATCTGTTAGTGCATATTTTTGGATATTTCACTTATAAATCCAAATTTGTGCACATTTCACTTATAAACGCATATTTTGCTTAAGCGCATATTTTTGATTTTTTTTTTGCATATTTTTTTGCATTTTTTGTTGCATATTGTGCATATTTCTGGGATGTTTTTGTATTTTTTTTACATATTTTGGAAAAAAAAAAACCTGTTGCGGTTTACTACTTTGTCTTGTGTCCTAGTGGGGCATAGCGCGTCGATCACTCCTGCTCGCCATCGTACTGTTCTGGGCAATGGGGCGCAACTCATCAAAAGACTTACCCAGCGCCCTACACTAATTTGCCACAGATCGACGCCATGTGATTTTAGGACCCCCTCTTGGTCTGACTTGGTTGGAAATGGGGTTCCATTTCATGGGATGCAAAATAATGCATTTATCATTCTTCCGCAATGTGTGACCTATCCACTGCCATTTTCCCCTGCGTATCAATTCGTCGATTGGCATCTGCCCCGTACGCCGACTTAGCGCTTCATTTGATATTGTTCGGGCCAGAAGATTCTCAGAATTCGACGAAGACATGAGTTGACGAAAACTTGCAGCTTTCTGGTAACACTAACGGAAACTTCCCATGTACTGCTTCAATACAAAAGCACAGACAGTACTAGGGACCGAAACAGGCCCCGCTTTGTCTTGATGCTGAGATAACTGTTCTGCCAAATTTTAGACAACATGCTGAATGCGCATTTAGCCTGGTTGATACGACGAGCGATGTCCTGCTCCGTACCACCATTTTCGGCAACAATGCTACCCAGGTAGACGAAGTTTTCTACCTTCTCCACAGTCCACAGGCTGCCGATTGTAATGTTGGGCACAATCGTCGGAATGATTTGACTTCTATCGACGTATCGATTGAATCTGAATTTTATTGGAACCGGAGTTCTTCTTTATACAATTCTACTTACAAAAAAAGGAATATTTTCTCATGCCCTAAATTAGTTATTCTATTTGCAGGTCATGAACTTGCATAGCTCACAATTGATTCGGACAAACATTATTTACAAAAACAAATATCCAAAACAAAATAGTGTCAAATGGCCATACACAAATTAGTCATTCTTGTGACTACATACTGATCACTCAGCTATACTCAGTGCATGTGCATTGCATATAGACCTGAATAGAGTGCATGGAGTGTCATATGATTTGGCGTACGAACATCGTGTTATTTTTGGTTCGTGCCAGTGAGGATCAAATTACATCATTTTATCAATGCATGGAAAAATGTTTGTTTACAAATATGTTATGATGCGGTGGGTATACACGTGGGTATACACTACACCATTAATATTGATGGCAATACGTGTTGGATTCCTTTTTTGCAATGGCGGGCTAAGAACCTTGGTCTTGTTGGTATTAATCTTTAGCCCAACCTGGCATGCCTCCCTCTCGAGATCTAACGCCATTGCGGACAGTTCCATGATTTTGTGGGAGAGTAGGCATACTCGTATGTCGTCAGCGTAGTCAAGATGTTACAGATAAGATGTCAAAGTCCATTGGATTCCTCTGTCTAGTCCGGATAGGGCTGCATGCAACACATCGCCGATCACTATGAGAAATAGGATCGGTGAGAGGATGCACCCCTGCCGAACTCCACTGCGAATCTTAGAGTCCCCCGACACCTTACCTTTATGCAGAACGCGACATTTCGCGCCACCATAGATTGGCTTAATAATAGCCACAAGCTTCTCAATGTACGCATTTTTTATGGCATCCCAGTTTTCATTTACTATATGTCACTATTTGGGTGACTAGTTATCTCCGCTGCTTTCTGCGCAAGATGGTCATTATATTGTTGTAAGACAGCTGGATTTTTTAGTCGAGCGATGATAACTTGCGGCGCCCGGATCTTTCATCGCTAGGACAGCGCACGACTGCAATACGCAATCGTACATTAGTGAACATAAGATAATGGTCTCTTCCCAACCCAATATCGGCACCCTTCTTGTTGCGCACGTCCATGAGGCAACTCTTGACTCTTTTACTTATGGCAAAGGGTCGATCTGGTTTCGTGTTCTGCGCCGATCAACAGAGGACCAACTGATTTTGTGGTGGCTCTTACGCTCAAACATAGTACCATTGAAGAGACTGTGAAAGTTGCAGAACTCTACAAATCTTTCACCGTTGTCGTTTCGATCCTCAAGACCGTGTCTCCCCATCACATGTCTGAGCACATAGTTATCCGCGCCGATTTTTGCATTCAGATCTCCCATAACCATTTATAATGTCACCTTTAGGTGTTCCGCTCTGAACTGCGTTTAGTTATTCGTAGAAGGAGTCTTTCGCCAAGAAATTGTCAGGTTCAGTTGGAGGATTGTATTATTGTGATGTTGATGTTTTGGTCGGGAACCGGGCGGTCATGATTCTGTCGGAGACCGGATCCCAGGATAAGAGACAGTTTCGTACAGTTCTGGCTAAGAGGAGCCCCACACCTGACTCACGACCACTACCGCTAGCTCTACCGGAGTACAACATTACAGTACTACCCGAGATAAAATAAATTCTTCGCTGTTCCACCATCTTATCTCACTAACTCCTAAGATGTTTAATTTGTACCTCAGAAATTCACTCTCTAATTGAAGAAATCGTGCGTTCTGGGGACCTTCTGATCCATTGTCCAGGAGAGTACGCACATTCCAGGATCCAATCTTTGTCATTGTATGATAGCCAAAAGTCGTAACCGTTTAGTCAGTCCTTATCTGAGGCATAGTTGACGTTTCGTTAGCATATAGAAGGTTTTGGATAGTGCAAGTTGCTTACATACACACCCTGCCCTTTGTTTGTCGATTTCTATGACAGGCCGGGAAAGGGCAAGGCCGTGGTATTATTCTTACGCCCCACACCACAAAGGGAATGTTTACCTCAACCAAATCATCGCACCGCCATTACTGGCGGCTTAACTTGGTTAGCAATGGTCAACGGCCCCTGCCGTTCCAGGGAGCGCCCATGAAGAGGACTGTGGGAGAGGATTTTTGCCCCCGATAGATTCGCCTAGTCCGGACTGATGATAAGACGACGAGATGGTTGATGAAAGGTTGATCGTGGTCGTTATATATTCAATCGCTGGCGTGTCGAGATGCTTGAACATGACCACCGAAATACCGTGCGCTCCTAGTGCTTTGGAACTTTTCGCTCATTTTACCGCTGTGGCAACTTTTTCTGAGAACTGAGTGCCTGGTCAAATGAACGGTTACGGATACTCCTGGTGATGATGCTTAAAGTCTATCAGGTGACGGGTGTTCAATAAACTGTTTATTGAAGTGATTGGCACATTTGGTGGGATCACTAATCGTCATCATCATCATTGTGGCGCGACAGCCCGATGTCGGGCCTTGGCCGCCTGGATCATTGTCCTCCAATTATCTCGGTCACGTGACCGCGTCCTCCAATTTTGGGAGCCCAGCAGCTGAGCTCTCCCAACGAGGTCTCGGTCGTCCCCGCAGTCTCGCTCCGTCGACTCGTTCTGCATTCATCACTCTCTTAGGCATGCGATCATCGTCCATTCTTTGTACATGCCCTGCCCATTGAAGTCGTTGTAGTTTGACGATTTTCGAGACTTGCAGCTCATCGTACATTTCATACAACTCATGGTTGTACCGGATCCGCCATCCATCTCGATCGCAAACAGCCCCGAAAATTCGCCGTAGAACCTTACGTTCAAAAGTGTCTAACATGTTTTCGGAGGCTTGAGTTAGGGTCCATGCTTCGCAGCCATAGCATAGCACTGGTCGTATAATGGTTTTGTACACGCGGAGCTTCGTGTTTCTGTGCACATGCTTCGATTTCATTATGGGGAGAACCGAGAAAAAAGTCTTATTAGCTAACTGTATCCGTCGCTTGATTTCGTCAGTTTCGTTGGCGTCCCTTGACAAGTTGCAACCCAGGTAAATGAAGTTGTTCACGAACTCGATGTTGAGGTCCCCCACATTGATGCTTGGCTGTGCAGGTGTCCTTGTCACCGATTGCATCATTATTTTAGTTTTACCCTCGTTAATACGTAATCCAACTTCCTTTGCAGCGGTATCGAGCGTATGCAGAAGTTCTTCTGCGTCAGCCAATCTTCGGGACATGATGTTGATGTCGTCGGCGTACGCTGCTAATTGTGTCGACTTGATGAGTAGCGTCTTGCTGTTGTCCATATTCATGGCCCGAATAACGTATTCCAGTGCTAGGTTGAAGAGCGTCGGTGCCAGTCCATCGCCCTGTTTCAAACCAGTGCGTGTTTCAAATAGATCAGTAAGTCTATTCTGGATCCGGACTTGTGAGACGGAGTTGGTCATCGTCATCTTTGTCAGTCGCACTAATTTTGCTGGTATACCAAATTGCAGCATGATGTTGTACAGTACTCCACGATCGATACTGTCGTATGCCTGCTTGAAGTCGACAAAGATTTGGTATACGTTTACGTTGTATTCCCAGCACCTCTGGAGTATCAGTTTGACTGAGAAGAGCTGATCGGTTGTGGAGCGCCCAGGTCTGAAACCGCTTTGATATTCGCCAATGACTCGTTCTGCGTACGGTTTTATTCTATTTTCCAGAATTTTCGTCTAAATTTTATAGGACGTACAAACTAGTGAGATGCCCCTGTAGTTCTCACACCGCAGTTTATCTCCCTTTTTATGAATTGGACATGATGCTTCTGCGCCAATCGTCAGGAATCTCCTCGTTCTCCCATACTCGCAGGAGTAATTGATGTATGGCATCAACTAGACTCGTTCCACCGAATTTTAGCAGTTCAGCTGGAATCTCGTCAGCGCCCGGCGCTTTATTTCGTTTTAGTGACCGCAAGGCGAGATCAACTTCCTCTACTGTCGGGGGTTGAATGGGTGGGCCTAGATCAACATCGTCGAGAGCTTCCTGTGTGGGGATGTTAGATGGTCGGTTTAGAAGCTCTTCAAAATAAGAGGCCCATCGCTTGTTAATACCATCGGTGTCGCTGATGATGTTTCCATCCTTGTCCTTACAAAGGCTAGTCCTGGGTTGGTAGCCGTTCTTAATTGTATTTACTAGTTTGTACGCTTGTCTGGTGTTCCTATTAGCTAAGTTTTCGTTTATGTTCAGCAACTGCTCGTCAAAGTATTTACGTTTCTTACGTCTAATTATTCTATTCGATATTCGCCGTAGCTCGTCATATTTTTCTCTTCTGGCTCTGGTTCCTCGTTGAATCCATTGTCTGTAGGCCTCGTTTTTCGCGTCAAGTGAGTCTTTGCATTCTTCGTCGAACCAGTCATTTCGCGCTCGCCGGGCTTTATATCCCACGACCTTCTCTGCGACATCCTTGATGGTACCCTTGAGTTCTTCCCAGAACCCATGGACGCCTGTGTTGCTGATGTTGTGTAGCATAGGTGATAGTTTTTCCTCAAGGGCGGTAGTATACGCCACCGCTGTAGCATCACTCAAAAGCTTATCAACCGCAAAGATTTTGGGAGGGCTGATTCTTGCTTGGTGCACTGAGGAAATTCTACATCTGTAGGTCGTCTTCACCAAGTGATGATCTGAGTCGCAGTTTGCTCCTCGATAGGAGCGGACATCCATGACACTAGACGCCCATCTCCTGCAAATGAGGACGTGGTCAATTTGGTTGACGGTATGTGCGTCTGGAGACTTCCAGGTCTGCTTGTGAATGCGTCGATGCGGGAAGCACGCAGAGCTTACGACTAGATTCCTGCTGCAGACAAAGTCGATAAGTCGCTGGCCGTTATCGTTACATTCTTCAAGGAGGCTGTGGCCTCCAGTGGTCCCCCGGTGCCAACTTTCATTTCCGACTTTCGCGTTAAAGTCTCCCAGCAGCAATTTGACGTCGTTTGTTGGAAGTGAGTCGAAGAGAGTTTCAAGGCGGGCGTAGAACTCGTCTTTTACTGCGTCTTCTTTAACTTCAGTGGGGGCGTGCACATTGATGAGCCAGAGATTGAAGAATCGAGTCTTGATGCGAATCGCACACAGCCGTTCATTTATGGGTTTGAAGTTAGTAATATGCGGTTTGAGGCGATTGTTCACTATAAATGCTACTCCAAACTCCTTGCGGCCCGATGGTTTGCCACTTGTAAAAATTGTGTGCGATTTCTTGTCATTAATCTCGCTGCCGAGCCAATTTGTTTCCTGGACTGCAGTAATGCTCAGTTTGTACTTTTCGACCTGTTGAAGGAGGGCCTTCTCGGCCCCCGGTTTGTTCAGGGGGCGTACATTCCAGGATCCGAAAGAATAATCCTTTATTCGTTTGCGTGGTCGTCGTTGTTGATCCGTCCAATCCGAGGCTTTTGTTCCAGGTTTCTTGACATGGAGTGGTTTTTACAAGGACGAGTTGTCAGCACGTCGCTTAACCCCATTCAGGGGATGGCCTCGGAGATAGCTGCTTCAGATGGTTTAATAAACGTGCTGGAGCCCACACAACTATGTAGCAGGTCCAACTACGCAAGTCATTCAATCCTACTAAACCTGAGACGCTTAGGTGTTCGTCAGCCATTCAGGCTACAGCTATCTGCCTTTTCCAAACTGTCTTATCGCTAAGACATTGGCCGTCAGCGAATTGATACACTGCCGTGGTGTTAGTGAATTACATCGCAACCTGCCCTTTATGTTTGGTCGATTTTGTAAGGGCCCTGGCGTCCGTTGTTAGATTGCAACTCTCAAGGTGAGAGTCAATTCCCTTCTCCTGTGCTCGTCTACTTGCTCATAGATATCAAGGTTTAGGTCCTTGAGTCTAGGATCGTCCGGGTTGATGCTATGAATGCAATCTCTTTCACCTTGAAAATCTAGCTGCGGAACTAGGGTCATCTGGCCGAATTTTAGTTATGCGGCCTACTAGAATGAACTTTACAGCCGCTTTCTGTAGTATGTGGCATATATTTCGTCCGGCTGTGCGCACATCAGAGCGAAAGCCTCATCGGTATAGATTTTAAAGCCATCCCAGTCGACTTCATTGTGATTGATGAACGCGCGATGATTAGCAAACTGTGTTAGATGGTTTGTTCAGTCTTGGCAGATGATCAGAGGATAGCGTAAGGACTGGTTGAGCATCGTTGATTAGTCCGGCTAGCAATCGTGATGTTGGGCGAGCTGGAACATGCTCTAGCGATGCGAGTGGGCGTGTCGTTGTTCAATGGGCAGAAGGCTGACGCATCAAGTTGGTCGGCTACAGCAATCCCTCTGGCATTGTTGCCGAAGTTAGAGTGCCACGATTCGTGAAAGGTGTTGAATAACCGAGTAAAAGAAGATATTGGCCAGTCAGCAGTGGGCTGATATTGACATAGTATCCCGAGGGACAACTGGATATAATTGTATCCCGAGGGACAACTGGATACAAGTGGTATATACATATATGCACCACAAGGGGAAGACAACACAAACATCCATGGCCACGAACGTCGTCGTGGAAGGAGCACATGTTGTACCAAAAGGACGGTATCTAGATAGTAGTTTTCTCCTTGAAAGACGGATCATGTCTCTATAGAATTTGTTGAAAATTTGCAGCGTTGGAATGCATCCTAATTAGGCAAAACATTTTCCTAATATCAGCAACAGACGCAAAAATTTGCAACATTATTTTCAACAAAGTCGAAACCGTTTGTGTTAAAGACCCAGTTGCAAATGCCTCATTCAACGAGAATAGGTTTTACGCGAAGCCTCCAATACTACTCGGTGTTGGTACTGGATAAACAGGGATTTTTGGAGGGCTGAAATTAGGTGTTAACGAATAGTGAGCTACAGTCAGACGAGTACTAATACAACAAACTTTACAGATTGTAGCGATCGAACCTCACAAATTTCACGGGCTCGTAGTTCTACGAAATTCATTTTAACGTAAAATAATGAGCACAGGACTTGGCTGTAGTAATTAGCTGTACAATTAACATAAGACATTCCCCATAGTGAGCAACGTGTTTTCGTGTTTTTCCTTATGATAAAACGAATTTACATTATCAATCATACATATTTGTATAATAATACAAATAAATTACCTTCACAGATTGCACTGCACCGAATGGTCCGAAAAGTTGCCATAAAACGTTCTCTTCTGTTTCGGGTGCCAAATTATATACAAATATACACCAACCCGAGCCGTTAATATTGTTCGATGGGAGCATTGTATTAGCTAGTAAGTCTCCAGTAAGTGGTGAATACCTTGAGATTACCGAACTAATAAATATAAACAATAATTTTCATTAACAACTGTAGTGTAAAACAATGGGAAAAGGCATTAAACAAACCTAAATCGTCCAGCTGTTGCGGCCGGATGTATTGGTCCCGGAAATCGTCGGGGATTCTGTGGTGTCAAGTACGCTGCTAATGGTGCTAGAGCCTTATTATTACTTGGATTATTGGCAAACTTAACTGTTATAGGATCGGTGGAATTCTTCGGTATAGTACCATTCAGTTCTTTTATAGCACGCTCGGCTTCAATACGTTGATCAAATCGTATAAAACCAACGCCTTTCGATAGTCCTGTAAATATGTTATTATATTTCTTCTTAAATGAGTCAATGAAATTTCAGTTTCTAATGAATTGAGATCTGGATTTTTACGGCATGAATTTTGAACTTGTTACTGATTTTTAATGTACAACTGAAAATATGAAATGGCTTTGTTAAAAGAAGTTTACGGTGCAAATTAATTGTTTCGCATAATTAGAACTGAATAGACAATAAAAACAATAGCTGAAGCTGGCAGTCTAGTATTCTAATGTATAAACGTATATTAAGATCATTAGTCGGAATAGTATTGTAACAAACGGCGGAAGCTTATTTTCTACAACAGAAACATATTGCCAATATCGAGTGGTTTCATTAGTTAAAATATGATGGGCCTTTTCTGGTGATTGCTAAGAGTATATTACCCAGTCTCCATTCCATTCGGACATTTTGCTTAGATATTAACAAAATTGAAGGATTTTGGTATTGCTCCTTTTCACAGAACAGATATATAGTCATTCGATAATACAGTTTAACTAAAATAGTTATGGTCTGGTGTAGTTCTAATTTTTGTTTTTCATTTTAATTATATTTTTGTCGCTCTGATCGCGAATGTTTACCTCGTTGTTTTTTTTTCATAACTCAAATATTATAAATCCTAGCGTAAAAAAAATTTATGAAACCAAATGAAAGAATATACAAAAAAAAAAATCTTAAAAATGATCTCAGCACTTTATGGGTATCTTATATAGTTTTTGGGATAATCTCAGGTCAAAATAACTATTCATCATTATGCTTTTTTCCCACAAAGTGGACAAATTGTCATTTCCGTAATATTCTTTTTTATCAAATATCAGAAAAATACTAAACTAACGAGGAACAAGGAGAGAAAGAAGGGGATGATATTGTTGATAACAAAATAGGCTTTTATTTTGAGATTACTTAGATGCCCAGAATAAATATATTTAACAAACCAATATGTTCCTACGGCAGCCTGTTCTAGGCAGGGAGCGACCCGTTTACCACGGCCAAAAGCTGCCACAACGCCTTCAATGCTCGAAGGAAGATGTATGTGTGTGTCACAATCTTTGGCAGTCCGTTGTTTATGGGAATTGGGAGCAACACATCTCGGCGCAACTGTTCTCAATTCTCCTCTATTGTACCGGAATTGAGCTTATCCCAGGTCCAGGTCCTTGGATCTGTTGCGTATGCAACCGATTGCTACACCCTAACACCACCACAGTAAGATGTACCTGTTGCAACAATTGGTGCCACCTAAGGAGGCTAAATCATCATAGGCAATGGAACCCCTTCTACATTGCAAGAAAATGCAGAAATAGAGGACATCACGCTTCAACATCATCACAAACACCTAACGTACTACCACCAATCAGTGTGCAAACTAGTTTCCTTACATCTGCATTACCCGTCGCCAATTTCAACACTGTCTCACTCGTACAACTTAAATGTAATGGGCTGCAGCGTAACTCGTAGAATTAGCGGCTTTTATAGATGCTAATTGCCTTGACTACTCCAGGGGCATGGGCGCGGTAACATATCTAGCATTTCTATGCCTTGCTGACGTTTCAAAAGCATATCTATTTTCGGAACTGCAGCTAGCATGCACCTCCTATTTGCGCCGTCTTTATACTGACAAGCTCGGAGCACTGTGAGAGTTCTATTAGTACCCACAGGCAGTTTTTTTTTATCGCGCCGAGATTTAAACTCCGAGCTCGAGAAAAGTATCATAGAGCGGTAACCGAACGACCACGGCCACGGAGCGGCTTTCATAGATAGACATCGCCTAATGACTGGAGCTAGAGAGATGAAGCACAACAAAACTCGCCCCTCAACTCCTATGGCAATTAAGACATCATCAGGAAGGAAAGAGTGTCCAGTGCTGGTGGTGGAATTGTAATTCTAATTCACCACTCAGTGCCTTATCGTGAAATTGACGTCACGATTGCCAACAACATCCTGGATCCAATCACGAATTGAGGCACTCTAACCCCGACAACGATGCCAGAGGGTTCGCTCTAGCCGGACAACTCGATGCGTCAGACTTCTGCCCAATGAACGACGACACGCCCACTTGCATTGCTAAAGCCTGTTCCAGCTCGCCCGACATCACGATTGCTAGCGCCGGACTAATCAACGATGCTCAACCAGTCCTGAAGCTATCCTCTGATAATCTGCCAATCATCATAAAACTTGATAAGCCATCTAACGCACATCATCGTAGGTTCATCATTTCAACTGATGTGTGCACGGCCGAACTAGATGTAAGCCATATAATACAGGAAGCAGCTGCAAAATACATTGCAGCAGGTCGCATACCTAAAATTTGGCCAAACTTCCCTACTTCAGCAACTGATTGGCAGATGAAGGGGCACTAACTCGGATGATCCGAGAATCAAGGAGTTAAACCTTGATATTTAAATAATAATAATAAATAAAGGCAGGCTAAGGTACCCAGCTGGTAGGCACTGCGACCATAAGATTTATTGTGCCATAATAGCCTTAACTAATTCAAAAGACCCTCAACCAACCTGATAAAGGCCAGTAGGTCCTTTGTAGCAGTACTCTTAATGACACCGGAACTCACGATGGAATCTCCAAGAAACAAGAACCTGGCGCGAGTAACCGCGGGGCATTCACAGAGAAGGTGTTTGGTGGACTCAATATCCTCCAGGCAAAGTCGGCATTCCGTCTCAGTGGACAGGCCCATTTTGTTTAAGTGATATCTCACCCAGTGGTGACCCGTGAGGAAACCAACGACCAGTCTCAGGTCAGGTCTGCCCAATCGGCTGGCTTCTGTGAGACCGTAGGGGTTGATAAGATCTTTGGACTGTCGTAGTCCCGGGAGATTATTCCAGTGCCGCAGCCTTTCACCCGCAGACTAATCCCTCACCAGCGCCCTGGCTGTGGCCCAGCTTAGACCGCAGTAGGGATCAGGTCCGAAAAATTCCCCGGTTAGCCCTGCCTAGCAAGTTCATCTGCACCTTCGTTGCCATGAATGCCCCGATGCCCAGGTACCCAACAAAGAGTGACCCGGTTAGAGTTTGCCAGACATTGAAGGGTATCAAAACACTCTTTGACTAGTTTCGATGAGAACTTATGTGAAGAAAGAGCCTTAATAGCTGCCTGACTGTCAGAGCAGATAATGATGTTAGCGCCAGTGAGTTTCTTGAACACAATTTCCTTGGCGCAAACCTCAATTGCATGGATCTCAGCTTGGAAAACGCTGGGCCAAGTGCCCATAGCGATTGAGATCCTGGTGTTCGGTCCAAAGACCCCAACGCCAACACCTTGTCCCGTTTTCGACCCATCAGTATACCACATGATACACCTTGATATTTATAAACAGGCAGCTGACCACAGGAGAAGGAAATGGAACTCTCACCTTCACAATTGCAATCTAACAACGGGCACTAAGCCAAGAGCCTAAGCTGCCAGTGCTTTAATTTAAGCAGTATGTAACACCGGCTTCGTTATATTACTTCTTAATGAAAAATAAATAAACAACAGACATTAAAAAGCTTTAGTTACAGATTCAACTAAACATAAAGGATAAGTTGCAATGCAATTTGGCAATACCACGGCCAACGATCTGACAAAATGCGCTAACCACTTCGACAAAAAGGTTTTCGAACACCCGACACCTGATAGCGCATCATCACTGGGAGTGTCCGTAACCATTCAGTTGACCAGGCCCTTCAATTCACTTCAGAAGATGTTGGCACAGCGATAAAAGGAGTGCAGAGTTCCAAAGCCCTAGGATCAGACAGTATTTCAATGGTCATGCTCAAACATCTTGACACACCAGCAATGGATTACATAAAAACAACGATCAACCTCTCCATCTTGTCGTCTATCATTTCCGAGTTTTGGTAGAAAGGAAGGCGAATCATACTGTCCCATCACACTTTTATCTCCTGTAGCCAAGACTCTCTCGTTACTCCACCCTATAATAGCGGCTATCATATTCAACTAGCCGATCATCAACATGACATCCGAAGGATACACAGCACCACGACGGCTCTGGATTGCCATAACATCAAGTATACATAATAACCTCAACCAAGCACGTCCACGTCAACGAACTATCCAAGTGACTAGACACTGTCAGCCACTCGTTTCTTCCGTCTGACGTCTGCGGTGCATCGCTTCCATCGCAAATAACAAAGTTGATCGCCAACTATCTTGCCGACAGACAGTCCCACACAAAATTTAGAGCTGTGAGATCGAAACTAAGAAGAAATAAACAGGACGTCCCCCAACTTAGGTTAGGTAAGGTTAGATAGGCTGCCTTGGAGAGCAAGGCGCACATAGACCACCACTCTCCCACCCTGTTTACCATACATGTGTCCTTTCACCACCAGACGGACTCCAAATCATCAGTTACGCTACGATTTTGGCACCGACACTACCCTGCGAGCAAATAAAGAGATATCTTGGCGAACTTAACACTTCCTTCGTCAATAAAAACCTTACTCTGTCAGCTCCGAAGTCTTCTGCTACCTTGTTTACTACATGATGGACCAAGGAAGTGAAGCTACAACTGAGTATCGCAGTATAAAGTCAAATTATGCCCACCGATAACCACCCTAAAATTCGTTACTCTTGACAGCATGGCTTCCTCGTCGGCCCATCCCTCAACCATCTGTGACAAGATGAGAAGCAGGAACAAAGTCCTCAAAGCTTCAACTGGCAGTTCCCGGAGAGAGGACAAGGCGACACTACTAGCGACATACAAATCATTTGGGAGATCTGTGGCCAACTATGCGGCTCCTATCTAGTCAAAAAACTTATGCGACACTCAGTGAAAAAAAATACAGACCTGTCAGAACGTTGCTCTTAGGACTGTCACAGGCTGCATCCTGATTTCGTCGCAGGATCACCTTCACCATGAGACCAGAATGATGCCCTTATGAAACCACAACACTCTTCTCACCAAGCAATACCTAGTTGGCTGTTATCGAAACGACCATCCCCACTCCAAGTTGATGGACAAAACCCCACCGCCACGTTACGTTAGATGCAACATAATGGACCGTGAGAGGGAAGTGCAAAGGTTCAGTTCCCTTTTATAACGTTTGCTTCAAGTCCGCTATCACAACACTAAATAGCGAGGAGGTGCTTTCCTCGATAGAGGACCTTAAACCTAATACGGTACTCAATGCAAAGCCACCTGCCGGATCTTCAAATGAAACCCAACTACCAAGAGCATATAGGACTACGCTGGCTCAATTTCGCTCTGGGTTGCGTCTGAACTGGTACCGGTCCCGCATCGACAGCAAGATTGAGAACTCCTGTCCAGCTTGTAGCCTTACTCCGCATGATGTTGATTAGATTTTCAACTGTCTAGAGTCTCCCACACGCTTAACACCAATTGCGTTATGGGAAAAACTCTATCGAGGTAGCTGGAAAGAGGAAAAAAACACGGACATTCAAACTTTGAGACACACACTCTTATCGGATATCGAACGCATTGCTACTACAACAACAACACGAAGGATTTTCGCTTTCAGCAAATAATGAATAGTCATTTTCAACTGAGATTATCTCGCATTATCTCATAAACAGCTATCAGAAGCCAAACCCCGCAGACGACATGCAGATTTAGTGGTTGCGGTTTTTCTATGATTTTGTTGTTGCGCGAAAACAAAATATGTATAGTATATAGGAACTCCGTCGTCAACTAGCTACATATGTAGAAAAACCGCCCATGGAAAACAGCACTTTAGCACACGCTCAAGTGATTTTCAGCTTTAGTTAGTAGAAACACTTTTTTTAAGAAAAACGATTGTTAAACGCACCTCAGATTAGCAATTTTTGGGCAGAAATTCACATACGTGAGAATAATTTTTTGTTCAAGAAAACGGGTCTTCAAAACATTGATAGGTCCGCAAAAATGTTGGAATGGCGTAGAAAATGTGTGAGGGCAATCGAAAAATAAAAAAAATAAAAAAAAAATCATTCATTTAGTCTGTCTGCAGATGAATAGTAGATAATGAAATTTTGTGCAAAAATGTTATGTGTGTGTGTGAAAAAACCACGGTGGTTCAAAATTTCGCTAATGGCAGCGCCTTTTCTTGATGCTTTCTCGGTACGTTCGTACTGCCTAAAGCAGAAATCCACTCTGGGCCCACCCTCAAGTCGATTCTCGATTTAGGCGGTACGAACTTATGTTTTTCATTGTGAAACTACTGTCAGGAATGTATGCATCATTATATAAGCGTATTGCCTAAATCGGCAATCCACTTTGACCCACTAATAAGTACATTTCCGCTTAAGTCCTTGTATTCCATGTATTTCATGAAGAACAAGGAAGGGCGGATTTCAACAAATAATTTGTGGGGGATTATTCATGCGGTTCCTGTCATAGTTTTTTTTTTACGGAATATTCAAACGGCGAGTGTTTGCGAAGCCATGAAAGGACCATCCTTCAAACAATAATTCAGAGCAATAACCTGGAGCAGCACGAACTGGAAGACAAAACATTCCAATCTCTCACTGACACCATCAAGTAATTCACGGATGGTTCAAAAACAGAGGAGAGTACAGGTGCAGGCTTTCTGAGTCAAAGTTATCTACCCTCTATACTTATGAGATTGTTTCATACTGCCTTCCAGGCTCACACCATTGAGATGTGTGCGGAGCTTTGCTTGAAAGCCGGTTACCATAATACAAATATAGTTATCTTCACTGCTCAGTGTCAGTCAGATGGTCATTACGGCTCTAAATACATAAGTGGTCTGTCACATCGAAGCTAGTGCGCAGAAGAGAGGCTTAGGTTAGGTTGGGTGGATGCATAACGGTAACGCATAAAGCGCTTGGGTCCACACGTGGTATCGTGCTTCCGATACCCACTACATTCTGTTAGTTGTTATTAAAAGATATTTGTTAAGCTCTTAGGATCCTGACTCATTAGCGAAGCTTCAAAAACTTCTGAAGCTAAGTCCAGCAACTTCCTCCAGGTCTTTAAAAAGCGAGCGCTGAACAGTCACACAGAAGATGCCTTACAATTTCCTCTGTATTTGGTAGCTTGCAATTCCTGCATCCACTACCAATGATCAGATTTAATCTGTATGCGTGTTCCCCTAACAACCAGTGCCCCATTATTACGCCCACTAGTAGTACGCACTATTGTCTGGATAGTTACGAGAGGCTTTTGGTCTTCTTCCTGTCATAGGAGTTCCAGAATATTTCCGTTATTCTAGAGTCACTGGTATTGTGCCAATTTACGTTGGCCAGCCCATACATCCTACTGCCCAAAGTTTTCTTGTATGTCTGTATTAGCATCGGCAGCTCTTCAGCTGTTCCTCTGTCGAGGCTAGCCCCTTCTTTAGCTAGTCCATCTGCGATTCCGTCTACTAGAACCCCGCTGTGACAAGCAATGCACCAGAGCTCCACTGTTCTAGCGGTCGCCAACATTTGGAGGACTGTTAGACAGTTATGTCTTTGACTTGATGGCGACGGACTGCAGCGCATTTAGCGCAGCCTGACTGTACGAATGTATGACGATTTTACCCTTTTTCCGATATAACCGCTTCGGCAGCCTTCTGAATTCCAAGCACCTTCGCCTGGGATATGCTCCACTCATCTGACAGCCTAAAGGATGGATCGCATGGATTGGAAGCTCTGACGAATAGACTGCTGCATCAGCTCCAGCTCCCATTTTAGAGCCGTCTGTAAAGAGGTTTAGAGTCATTCCACGTCCACGCTTAACTATCGGGAAATGGTATCTATTAGTATATTAACTTTGGAGTTTATGCTGAAATCCTGTTGTGGTTTCATATAGTCCGTGTATTATTAGGTGGTAGCCTAATACTGCGATGGCATGGCCTTTGTTGGCAGTGCCTTAGGGCGCACTTAGCTGCCTCATTCCGTAAATATAAGTCGATCGGGGCAGGTTTAGCAGTGTTCAGAGATCGCGAGGATACAGTCTTCGACGCACCGGTAATCCCCAAACAACAAAGTCTCTGTACTCTCTCCATTTTCTGTGTGTTGGTTATCGTGTTGAGTACTGTCCACCAGACTACAGCTCCTATTTTAAAATGGATCTTACAACGGCTGTGTTAAGTGTGTGATAGTCGATTTCAAACCCCACCTTTTACCCAGCAAACTTTTGCAGGTGTAGATCGCAATGTTGACCTTCCTGATTCGTTATTCAGCGTAACGACCCCAGCTAAGTCGACTATCTAGGATTATCTCTAATTACTTTGCATGGATTGACAAAGTTAATTCCTCCGTTAGTATACCCACCTTTGGTAAGTTAAATTCCTGAATTGAAGCCTCAAAAAACTGAACTGGTTTTCTTCACAAGGAGAACCAGTTCAATTTTTTTCAGGCTTCTGTAAATAAGGTTTCCATATAGAGGGTTTCTGGAAACATTGCCGGAAATAAAACCGATAACGAATTAGTTAGGATGGCCTCGGCCATTCCTTTAAATTACCCGGATTACACTATGTACCGCTAGAAAGTGATACAGAGGTTGAAAGCAATCTAAGGCCGCCGTCTATTAAGAAAGTATCCCCGGCCTGAGGCAGCCCAAATTGTTTATTTCGGGCTACACGAGATTCGATTTTTGGATATCTACAGCTTAACCGAAATAAGGTAAGAATTATTTGTGAATAATATTTGTGTATTTGCCATAGTTACCGAAATGCCACAGCTATCGAAATGCCTTCCTCGAATCAGATGAAATACCTTCAAGTCTACATAAGCTTCTGAAGAACTTCATCAGTGAGGTTAAGCTTGAACGAAAAGCATAGTTCTGATGTCAAGCCAGGGACTACAATACAACAAAGCACTCTATCAGTGCTTGAGGGTCATAGTAGCCCTGATATGATGAACTAACGCGAACGATGATTCGTACAATGGACTCGGGGGGGGGGGGGGGGGGCTTTTATGATCAACGACTCATTCGCTCATTACGAACTTGCAACATAGTCAGTCTGGTGAATATTATTAGCACGATGGACGATAGTCCAATAAAAGAAACGAAGGTATGATCACACCTTCAATAATCTGTGTCGCTAAAAATGGTAAATGCAGAATTGATCAACCACTTTGTAATTAGCGAAATTAGCAGTAAAAATTGTTCCGATTCCATTGTTCCTATGAGAGGTATATCAAAAATAGTAGGCCGATTTCACCCAAATTTAATCAATTAATGTGAAATTTGGTAGAGATATCTTTAGAAATAAAAAAGTTTTTCTAATAAAAACTTACTATTGGACTGGTCGTTCCTATGACAGCTATATGATATAGTAGTCCAATTTCAACAAATTTTAGGAATGTAGTTTGCCAATCGATTCCATTAAAAATCATGAGATTTTGTTAAGATATCTTTAGAATTCAAAAGTTTTTCTCACAAACACAGACTTTTGGACCAGTCGTTCCTATAGCAGCTCTATGACGCAGTGGTCCGATTCCGTTCAGTTCCGACATATATTCAGCGTGCAATAGAAAGAAGGCTTTGTACAAAGCTGCAGCTCGATAGCTTTAAAACTTTGAGGCTAGTTTGCATAGAAACAGACGGACGGACGGACGGACAGACAGACATACTGACCTAGAATATATACATATAGTTTATATATTGGAGATGTTTGCTTCTGTGCGTTGCACACTTCTTGACAAAGTTAATATACCCTTTCACATTCTTGAAGGGTATAAAAAGAAATTTCGTGTTTGTGCACCGTGTTAGGATACAATTACACAATTGCGCCAGAAAAGTTAAGTTCCCAATTATTATTTATATTATAGTATATGAAAACACGAGATCATAAAAATGTTTCTATTTGTTCTTATGAGATGAAGGCCCCCCTTGACGAAATCCTGCACAAAGCTCTGGTTTGTAGATATGTTCTATTCAAGACTCTTTCGAAAAGCAATATACAAGCAATAGCTGATACAATCGTGAACAATGAAACCGATTTCAACTTATACGAGTACATGTGAGTGAAACTGTTATGAAACAAACAAAATGAAATCTTTTACACAAAAACACATTATTAAGGCCAATAATCGTAACTTGCCAAATATAAAATACATACCCGTCAACTTAACTCCGCCAGCAGTAACATAAGGTTGTTCTTAAAAAATAAAATATACAGAAACGTAAAAAACGACTTCTGTTTAGTGCATGTCTTAAATTATGTTAGCTTAATCTGACCATGATTGTGAAGGAAGTTTCTTTTTAATTAAAAATTAAAGACACTAATGTTTTTCTATGTCTGATTTTGATGTTAAATTTTTAAAAGTAACCATATTGTTTCATATAAAAATCCAGAACGGATGTCTGTTTTAAAAAGGACAATTCAAAAGTTCTTTGAACCGAAAAGTAGCAAAAACAAATACATACAAACATATACTCATTTTAATACAATATTACCTGTTATATTATCACATAGTATTCGTGATGTTATTATTCTACCGTACGAACTGAATAAAGCTTCAAGATCTGGTTGTGTCATGTTTTTTGGAAGACCCGAAACGTAAAGATTTGCACCCTTGATCGATTCGGAACTGGGACGGGCAATAGATACCTAGAAAAAAAGGAAGCAAATGGAACATCACAATATGGTCAACATAGAATGGAAAAGAATCATATTAGCAGTTATTGAATGAAGTGTTGCCGCCACAAGATGTGTAACATTACAGCCTCTGAAGAGTACAGATACTTTGAGAATATTAACATCGCTCACGGCAAACAATAGTGACATTTTAAGTTTGAATAAAAATAAATATGTATATTAAAAAATTGCAGGTGCTGTTTTAACTTAAATTCTTATAAATTATTGATTGAACTTCCGAATAAACTGCTTGTGGTAGTTTTTTTTTAAACATTTTTACGGTATAAAACATGTTTGTTGTTTTACAAAAAGGTATCAACACGTACTTAACAAAATGAGATATTACTCGTACAATGGAAGTGATACAAACTTCATCGTTAGTCGTTAAAACTTCTTAACTCAAATTACGACATTTGTTAAATGGTGTCACTATTATATGCCGTGAGGGATAGGGAGAGCCGAATATGACCTGCAGCAGCAATGTGAAGGGATTGTCTTGAGTAATACACAAGAAACATTTTTGCAGTTTATCTCAAAACAATCTAAACTACAAAACTACAGAAAAATATATTAAATATGAAAATAGTACTACTTTAATTGTTTTATTTTGTAATCGTAGGCCATTCAGTGTATTAATTGCTTTATCGGCATCTTCAGTTCGATGATAATTAACGAATCCATATCCTAAACTTTGTCCTGAAAAATAAAAGTGTACAAGAATGTTTACTTTAAATTAATGAAACATATGAATATAATTTTAGAGTTTGGGTAAAAAATTTAAAGTCGTTAAAATTTAAAGTTGTGTTACAGCGCACTCACACTATCGAACAAGAACATGATCTCATCGGACAACATATACGTGCATAAGAGTTATCATAAGAGCATAAACGATTAGCAATAACAAATAACAATTTTGTTGAATTATGCCTTCATATTCCATTTTAATTTCGAGTTATTGGTAATCCACCAATTTTACACAGCTAAATCTAGTTAATATTTGTTGAATTTCAAACATTAGAGTGACTTAACTGCTGCATTCCAATATTATACTTGAGTAGCCTTTTAGTTATTGCATTTTTAGTAATATATTGTATGTAAATCGACTTTTTTCGAATAAAAGGCCAAGAAATCGAAATAAAATGTGAATTTTTTCCTTAGTATTGCATGAAACATTGCGCAGTAAGTCCGTGGCCGGTAGTTTCTAGTCTTTCCAACAAACGCACTCATGCGCCTAGCATTCACAAAGGATATGTAAGATACTTCTTATTGAGCTCCAAAAAAGCTACAACGTTCCACATTTTCGTTACTGACCATAAAGGCCAACTGAAGGAATGTGACTGCGAGCGATCGCTCCATACTATGCAACGCATGCTTCAATTGTGTGAACTTCGTCGGCTGAAATGCCCCAGGAAAGTTTCCCATTTATAGATAATGACTTAATCCGCGATTTCGCATACACCAGAACCAGGAAGAGGAAAAAAAAATCAGAGTTTTTGTGACATAATTATGTTCCTGTCGCTCTAGCGACAAAAATAACAACAGAATCGTCGACGGAAAGTGGTGGTTTTGGAGACAGAACAGAAGGAATGCAATCACGCATTGTTTCTGGTGCTATCGTTAGAGACTAGATTGCATAGAAACAGACGGACAAAGCTTAATCGACTCAACTCATCATACTGACCAAGAATATATATAGTTTACATGGTCGGAGATGCTTCCTTCCGTGCGTTGCAAACTTAATGACAATTAATATACCGTATCACATTCGCGAAGGGTATAAATATCGATTTATCGAATATACTATTTGCCGTAACCCCTAGTGGGGCAGAGTGCGTCAACAATTCCTATGTGGCTTAGTTAACGTCTCATTAGCAAGTGGTAAATCAAATTGTATATTGTGGAGTATGTAAAAGTAAAGATAAAAACGGGTTTGCAAACAAAAAAAAATCAAATAAAAACTTAAGTTAAACCGGATTCGCGCCCTTGATATATTGGTGGTTTTTCCGCCAGTATGGCACGAAGCAACGTTTAGTTGTCATTACCTATACATCCAAATCGGTTTAACCAATCAAAAGATATGCGGATTTACAAATTTTACAGCCACAATAGTGTTAATTTTTTAGATATCTGATCCTATTGGGACGCTTAACCGTATTAGCGATCATCATGAAATTTTCAGTTTGTTACTGTCGAGCAGGATATGGAGCTTAAAAATGTCATCGGTGCGATTATGTAATATTTGGAAAATGGAAATTTCGTACTTTTTCTTAAACTTGTCAACCATTCGATAGTACTTCGCGTCCGATAGTTCGCAGATAATTGCACAAATAATTAGATAATAATTAGAATGAAACAATTTGCGCGGAATTCGGACGACACCACAGAAAAAGATAACCCGGAGTCCGAAACGTATATACCCTAGACTTGTACAGACCTAGTGGTGATACCAAAAGTACCAATTGGCAACGACCATATGCATTAAGAATGGGTCTCCTATATGGCCAGTTTATAGTGGAGGTTGGCACTCATTCAGTGCGATCTTGACCATTCTAAAAATCAATTAACTAACCCATTCTACCAATATTTGTCGAATTTTTCAAGTCGCTAGCTTCATTCAATCGAAAGTTATTGCTTATTTCAAGTTTCACTTGTAAGGGAGGTAGGGGTTCCTTGGGTCGGATCTTGCCCATCATTGCCACCAAAAAATTAGATCACCCTACAAACATTTAAAAAAAAATTTAAGTCTCTAGCTTCACTCTATCGAAGGTTATCGCTTATGTGAATTTTCATTTGTAGGGGAAGTAGGGGTTCCTTGGGTCGGATCTTGCCCATCATTGCCACCAAAAAATTAGATCACCCTACAAACATTTAAAAAAAATTTTAAGTCTCTAGCTTCACTCTATCGAAGGTTATCGCTTATGTGAATTTTCATTTGTAGGGGAAGTAGGGGTTTCGTTGGTAGGGCCTTACGTATTTTCAATATTAGCCAACTGGATCCTACTACAAACATTTGACCAAAATTTCAAGTCGCTAGCTTTATTTTGTCGTAAGTTATCGTTTATTTTAAGTTTCATTTCTAGGGGAGGTAGGGGTTCCTTAGGTCGGATTTTACCCATCTTTAATGCCAACTAACTCAATCTCACTTCAAACATTTGACCAAAATTTCAAGTCACTGGCTTCATTCCATCAAAAGTTATCGCTTATTTGAAGCATCATTTGTAGGGGAGGTGGGGGTCCCTTGGGTCGGATCTTGCCCATATTCAATACCAACCTACTTAGTTGGTATTGAATATGGGCATATGGGTCTTACTAGAAACATTCCACTAAATTTTTAACTCGGTAGTATCATTCTGTCGAAAGTTATCGTAATTAAAGGAATATTTAATTTTTTGAACTTTGTAGGGGAGGTAGGTGGTCCTTTGATATGATTATGCCCAACTTACAGAACCTTAAGCAGCTTCTTCCCTCAGGGTTACATGCCAAAAATCAGGTGTCTACGTCAATTGGTTCAAGAGTTATAGACAAAAAACCTGAAAAGTAGGGTAGTACGGGGCTCTTTGTAAGACAGTTACCGTTAGTTTTCAACTGATCGATTTTATTTTCCTAGGAGAGTATAAGATTACCCTCACTAGCAATATACCAAAGCTAGAGCTTTTCATGATTTTTTAATCGGGAGTTATAGATACATTTAATTATTTTACATATGTAGGGGAGGTAGGCGTTCTCTTGGCCTGATCATGCCCAATTTCAATACCATCCAACTAGATCATACTACCAACATTTTATTAAAATTTCAAGGCTCTAGCTTCATTCTATCGAAAGTTATCGTGCGAACGGACAGACAGACAGACAGACAGACAGACAGACAGACAGACAGACAGACAGACAGACAGACGGACGGACAGACGGACAGACGGACAGACGGACAGACAGACAGACGGACAGACAGACAGACGGACAGACAGACATGGCTAAATCGAATCAGGAGGTGACCCTGATCATTTATACATTTATATTTATCATTTATATATATACATTGCTATACTTCCGGAGCCTCCTTTAAGGTGTTACATATTTCCGTCGTGACAAAAACAATATACCCTATACTAAAAGTCTAGGGTATAATGAGGGTGACAAGGTGGAGTTAAGGGTGATAGCGACAACGGCAGCGAAGACGATTATAACTGAGATAGAATAAGTGTTTGCCGAATTTAGTGTAGCTTTCCATGAACGAGTTTTCTAGCCCGCGGTTGGCGGTTTTCCTATATCGATGGTGAAGGTAGCCAACCTCCTATGTCAAAAATGGAATTTTTGAAGTCAGTTTATAATAAAAGGTTATAGAAGTTATAAAACACAGCATTGACATAGAGGGTTTGGATGTTGCTGCTTCTAACTGCTTTCCACTGAAAATAGCAATATAGGCGGTTGAGCAACGGATGCATAAATATTTTAAAAACACGTTAGAAAAAAAGAACAAAATTTGTTCAAAAATTGACATAGGAGGTTGTGAATCTTCACCATCGATATATTTTGTTGTTGCAAAATTACAAAATATAGTATGTACATTGGGTTTGGTTTATAACGACATCGGTTATAACGACATATCGGCTATTACGACGAAAATGCCAGGTCCAGTTATTCATGAAGCTTTTGCAATGTGTTTCTAAATGGATGTAGCGACCAAAGTTATAGCGGTCTGACTGGTCTTATCGACTCCATTTTCTGGACCCAATAAGCAAAACGATCGGATATAGCGACGGATGCCTCTCAAAACTCTTACAAACCCTAACTAAAGGATTTTTTTAGCTGCTTTGCGTAATGGCCCATCACAGGCCGGAGTGTCATAGTAATGACGTCATGACAAGCAGTGGACCATATGTAAGCAAAGTGAAAAACGCGTGCAGTCGACCTCTTGAAATCTGGTGATTTTCGTGCGTAAAAGTGATTTTAGTGTCGCGATTTTAAGTGCAATTGAAAGTAGTGCTTGTCACTGATATTTGGAAGTGAAAAAAACGCAAGGTGCCGCGAACTTCCGAACAAAATGAACTGCTCGAAAGTGCGCGAGACATGAGTGTGGTTATGAAAGTGCGACACGAAAAATTTCGCATTTTTCGTTCATTTCCCGGTAATTTGGCTAGTGTGAATGGTACAGCACTACTCTGGGACGAATCCTTGGGCCGGTGAGTTCAGCGGAAACTCCCGGAAGTGCCCCAAAAAGTGAATTCAAAGTGGTTGTCAAATGACAACATTACAGGTGATTTCCGGCCTTTTCATCGGAATTCATAGGGTAATTATACGTTTTTTGTTGTGCAAAAATTTTAGTGAATTGATGCGCCCCAAAATACGGGTTTTAAACGCGTTGTTGACGAGCCAGACGAAAGTTTCACTGCAGCTGACAGGACTAGATGCCTAGCAGTGAAACTTTCGTCCGGTTCGTCAACATCGTGGTCAAAATCCACACTTTGGGGCGCATCAATCCACTTAAATTCTACCACAACAAAAAACGCATACTTACCCTATGAATTCCGATGAAAAGGCCGGAAATCACCTGTAATGTTGTCATTTGACAACCACTTTAAATTCACTTTTTGGGGCACTTCCGGGAGTTTCCGCTAAACTCAGCGGCCCGAGGATTCGTCCCTGAGTAGTGCTGTACCATTCACACTTCCCGAATTGCCGGAAAATAAACGAAAAATGCGAAATTTCCCGTGTCGCACTTTCCTAACCTCGCACTTTTCAATACACTATTTTACTCGATATTTCCCGGCACTTCACGTTTTTTTCACTTTCACACGGCACTGATAGCCACTTCTTTTAGTTACACTTAAAATTCCGGCACTAAACTCACTTTTACACACAATTATCCCGATATTTCACCGGGCGACCGCACGCGTTCACACTTCGTTGACTGCTTGTCATGTCGTTAGTGCTTTGACAATCAGCTGACACTCCGGCCTGAGAGTAAAGATGGCAGTGATCAGAGGCAGTTGGAAGCCATTGCCATCTGGGCGGATAGTGTATAGTGGTGATGATGGCTGTCTGAAAATGGCTCGCAATTGCGTCATTTTTTGGCAGCTATCGTCGCCACTAACCGCTATCACCCAGATACACGATGGGAATGGCTTCCAACTGCCAGTAATGTACATATCATTGTATGTAACAGGCATTAGAAAATAAATTTCGATCCCCGCGCCCTACTTAACAGCAGAAATCATATAATTTTGTGGTCGACAGGCTCAAATTGAAGAAGTTCCAAATGGATGTGCGCCTTGAAAATTTGGACGAGAAAATAATCCTTGGAAGAAGAAATCCACATTTGATGCGGGGAGTCCAATAGCAGTCGTGCAGAATTGAATAACGAAATGATTTATTAATCAATCTGTAATTGAATAAGCTCTTTAGGCTACTCACAGTGATACTTTCATTGTTTATCGCAGCTCAAATATAAACAGTGCGTTTATATTTAGTAAGTCGTATTCGACAATAATTTAATTCGAAAGTTTATCAAATGTGTGGTATTATTCAAAATTGTTATATGCTAACGAAACGTCAACTGGGCGTCTTATAAGTTGTTGTCGCGCTATACCCCACAACGCGTTAAGGCAAATAGTAACCAAGAGAACCACAATATTTCTCTTCCTTGAAACTGCTAACGACCTTTTAAAATCAGTTCGTGATTTTCTCCACCAACCATCTTCAACTAAACCGCAAACTAATACAATTTCTTGAGGATAGATACCAAAATTCGCTCGCCAAAACCCTGTTTTCAAAAAAAACTTAATTTTTTTTTAAATGAAGATTTTTTTTCAAGCCGATCACGATCGTTATACACAATCTGAGGTGTATATAACGACCATGGCCGGTAAAAACAAGATGACGATTATATCGACGATCCGCTATAACGACGTAATCTACTGGATCCCTTCAATGTCGTTATAAACGGTATCCAGTGTTCATAGGAAAAACCGCAGCGCTTACGCTTTACGAAAATCCGAATGGCGTTTGCGACAGGTCTCACGAAGATCTATTTGCCCAATACCTCTTCATCATCCCTTTTAACACTTAGTTTTAGCATTGACTTTACACCTCTTTTTTCGCTGTCACAAAGACAACATCGCGCAGGGAATTTCTTACAAAGATACTACCCGAAAAACTACTCCCTCATATCCCACGATATGCAATTAAATGTTCTTTTCAAAATATTGTACCACATATCTTTCTTTTTTTTAACGGTGCCTATAAACATGAAATAAGATTGCAATTTTTGTGACACTTGGTTTCATTCTGCACACCAAGTTAGTATGCGTCTGTAGCTTATTTTCACCGTTGAGGGGCTTGAACTTCAAACGACCGTGTTTCGAGTAGCAAAAAATGCTCGGTGCGTTGCCGAGCTAAGCTAAGCAGAATGAAACCAAGTGTCACAAAAATTCAAATTTCATTGAAAAATAATTCGCACTTGAGCATTGCAAGACCATTGGATACATATAATGAAATAAGATGGAGGCCAAACCTCCAAGATTTTAAGTTCGCAAATCCGGCTCTTTACTTTTACATACCCCACGACATGCGATTTTAATTATGACTTCTTTTCAAAATTGCACAGATTTTTTATATTTATTGTACTATAAAGTAAACTAGCAGACTCAAAATTTCTAGTACGAGAACATAATTTATTTTTAATTTAAAGTAACGAAACAATTAAATTCGCACTCAAATTCGTTAGGACTCAATCTAAAATCTTACCTGTTACTTTATCCCTTATTAGTTTACAACTTTCAACTTCACCAATACTTGAAAATAACGATCGTATCTCCTCTTGTGTCATCGTTTGTGGCAAGTAATTAACAATAAGATTAGTGCGTTTATCTTCAGTCGGATTGCTGCCGGCTCCATTTTGTTGCCCCTCTACCATACCGCTAGTCATCATTACAAATTTACGCCTTAAATACGAATAATACTGATACGTTCATATAAATCTGAAAACCAAAACGGAAATGTAAATAGGTTAGTAATCTAAATATCCTTTTTATTTAAGTGTCTCACCTTCCTCTTATGATAGAAGTCGTTCGTTGATTATCATTTGTTATCTGTAAATAGAGATATAACAATAATATATCATTATGTATTGTTATGTATTGATAGTTTCGAGAGGGTTTGTGTTTGATCAGATTAGGAAGTATTTTGTGCCATTTATTATATGATAAAACATTTTTGGGAATACATATTAATTTTTATGAAATTTTTTAGAAATGTAATTTCTGTTTCATTTTCAAAATAATTAATATCAGTATAGTGTTGTCAGACGCCCAGAGTAAAATATAAAAAGATATTGTTGTTGTGTTGTTGTTGGTTAGAAAATTTAAAAAAATCAACGAAGACACGAGTTGAGGAAAATTTAAGCTTTCTGGTATCTTTATGGAGACTTTCCATGTGCTGCTCCTATACAAAAGCACAGACTGTATCAGGGCGCGAAACAAGTCCAGCTTGGTCTTAATACTAAGATAACTGCATTCCCGGATTTTTGACAGTATGCCGAATGCGCATTTAGCCTGGTTGATACGACGAGCGATGTTCTGCTCCGTACTACCATTTTCAGCAACAATGTTACCTGTGTGGTCCGGATAGGGCTGCATGCAGCACATCACCAATCACTACGAGGAATTGGATCGGGGAGAAGATGCGCCCCTGCCGAACTCCACTCTAGATCTCAAAGTCCCCCAACACCATACCTTTATGTAAAACGCAGCATTTCGCGCCATTCGTTGCCTTATATTACGTTTACACTATCCCCAGATTACTTCATCAGCGGCTTAATCTGGGTGTAGTGAGTTTGAAATTGTATGTATTTGACAGTTGCAGATTAGATCAGCCGGCGCAGATGAAGTAATCTGCGGATAGTGTAAACGTAATATTAATAAGACTGGGCGACAGTAATTTTGTTAAATGGATAATTGTAGCTGTTTCTTATGTACTTTGCTACCCTAAAGACGAATATGGGCACAAAAGTTGCCCAATGGGATCAGTTCCTTAGTAATTTTACATTTATTAAAAAATGTTTATAATGATTTGTTACCTAAAGTAAAAAAATACCTTCTTAAAAGTTCCTAATTACTTTGTTAATTAAAAACAAGCTTGCCGCGAAGCGTCAAGGGTATCATACCTTCATTTTGATTTGTGGTCGATTTGCCACTTTGAAATTAGTAGTAAAACGTGTTCCAATTTCACTGTTTCTGTGAGAGGTATATGAAATAGTGGGCCGATTTTAATCAAATTTAGGAATGGCGGTAAATACGACTGAATAATATGAAATTTGGTGGAGATATCTTTAGAAATAAAAAAGTTTTTCTCGCAAAGACCGACTTTTGGATCGGTCGTTCCGATTCCATTGGTTCCGACATATATACAGCGTGTTGTAACGCTTTGTATAAAATTGGCATAGAACCATTATAATTAATAAAACTCAGATTAAATAAAAATTTCGTTGAGGCGCTAGATAAAAGTGGTTCTGCTTTCATGTACTTAAAGGACAATTTCCCTAGGATCAGTGAGGCTAAAATCAAAGAAGCCCACAAATAAGGGAGCTTATGTAGAACCAAGGCTTTGTGAAAATTTTAAATGAGGTCGAAAAAGCTGCATGGAAGTTTTTTAAAAAGGTCGTAATTGAATTTCTTGGTAATAGAAAAGCTGAGAGCTATGCAGAATTTGTTTCAGAGCTCCTTCAAAGCTATGAAGTTTTCGGGTGTAACATGTCACTAAAAATACATTTTCTGGACTCACACTTGGACTTTTTCCCCGAAAATATCCGTGCTGTGAGCGATCCCGCTAAGATATCTCAACAATGGAAAAAGGTTATTCGAGAAAATGGAATCTAAATATGCTTGCAGACTATTGCAAAATATAGGAGAAAGTCATTAAAAACTACATTTTGAGTTTTTAAATAAAATTAGATTAATAAATAAAACACTCAATAAATAAACCATTTACAAATGTGTAATCTTTTTTAATTTTTTATAACAATACAAAAAAAAACCTTGCCCGTATGAACGGTAAACGGAGAGGTTATCCATTTTACACCGTTCACTTGCCGATATTTTGTCGGCCGACATTCTTAAGGTCTAAACACACACACAATCCCCGTACCAGGGCAGCGCCGTATATTGGGTAGATGACCGGACATTGCAAACGAAACCACACACTACCCGTACCGGGACCCAACCATATGTTCCCCATGTGTCGGTTTGGCGACGGTTGTCATGTGTAAAATGTGTGGGTTTTTGCACTGACGGGGCAGCATGATCAATCAAAGGATTTGTCACCTTAGCAAAGACAGTGAATCCAGGGATAATATTTCATCATTGTTTTTTACATCGAGAAGTAGTTGTAATGAAGAAAATGCCCAAAGAACTCGATGAAGTATTGAACCAAGTCGTTTCTATTGTAAATTACAAACAAGACCGCTCGAAAGTCAAATTTTTAAACAACTTTGCTCATCAATGGACGCAGAATACGAATAGAATAGAATTTCAGCTACCTAAATACAGAAGTACGGAGGTTAACACGTGGCAAAGTTTTAAATCGCGCCCTGCAATTAAAAGGTTAGGTTAGGTTAAAAGAGTTGCTTAAAAGCACACTTAGACCGCCACTGGGTCCGTTGTGATACCCCTGGACTCAGCAACTGAGACCAAACTCACTCGTTAAACCAGCCTGAACTCACAATGAAGCGATGTAGCCAACCGACATTTACCTTTTTCAGGTCATCCAGATCGGTGAAGAAGTAGGGACCAAGGAGGTCTTTCCTAAAACTCGCCAGGGCCGGACAGGTACACAGAAGATGAGACCTACTTTCCTCTTCTTCCTCGTCCCCACAGCTCCTGCAAAAATCATTATATGGAAGACGAAGTCTCCTGGCGTGCTCCCCAATTAGGCAGTGTTCAGTTAGCACTCCTACGACAGTTCTTAGATTATCTCTGTTTAGCATTAGCAATCCAGAAGAACGTTTGGCATCCAGTTTGGGCCACATCTGTCTAGCCACATGACCTGTACTGCCATTGCTCCATCTTACGCAGGCCCCATAATACGCCGCATCTTTGATGGCCAGTTTACAAGCAGCCAACGGCATCCTGGTGCTATGTAACGGCCCGCTGATCTCATTGATCGTACCTGCTCGAGCCAGTTCGTCAGCCTTGCAGTTACCAACATAACCACTATGTATTCAATTGACGATTTTTCAACTTTGTGGTAATTGATATTCATATTTGAAGTATAATTATTTTTGTCTTTACCACTGTTTTTATTACTACTCCTTACGCGTTTCGTTTTTTCAAACATCTTCAGAGGAATGGTTACATTTTTGTGCAAAATGGACTTGTATACTACGGAACTTAATTCTAAGTTGCTACCTGCTATAAAAGTGACAAAGGTAATTAAGGGCGTTACGCTTATACCTGCGAGAATTTTAGGTTTAAAAGTCGGGAACGGTTGATGTCGGTATGGTCGTTGAGAAGGTCCTTTCCAGGTATCCGACTGATTCTATTAATTTCCAAAGCTTCCAGCAGGTCAAGCTTTTTCCCCTTCGAACAAACGTGCAATATTTCTGGATTAAAATCGACTCCAATGTTATGACCTGACTCCTTAAGATGTTCATGGAAGTTTGAAAACTTCGATCCCCCCATATGTTCCTTGAACCTCGTTTCAAAGGACCGTCCTGTCTGACCGACGTAGGTTGCCGAACATTCGGGGCATTCCAGTTTATAGACTCCCGGCTTTTTGAAACGTTCGGATCGAGGTTTTGCGTTCAATAACCTTTTACCAATGGTATACCCCCCTTGGAACGCCGGAGTAAGACCTTCTTTCCTGAAGAAATTCCCTACTTCTTCGGACAGTGCGGGAATGTATAAATGCATTTATTCAAAACTCTATCTTATATACATGTCATTACTTAGGGTAACTTAACTAAGGTTTATGTGTGTAACTTAACAATTCATTTATAAATTATATCTAAGCTATATCTTGATTTAAAGTCTGGAACGAGAAAATGTGGTTAGCGTTATATGGTTATAAAGTTGAGATTTACCTGTGTGTGGGGGAAAGTAGAAAAAACCCCCAATTATTCTGGACCGCTGTTTCGGGTGTCTAATGCTATGGGGGAGGGGGGGGACTAAAAACTAAATAAATAAAATAAATAAATAAATACCTACAACTAAGTTAAACCTAGAGGTTGACAGGCCATTGCTCTGTCGAGTATATGAGAGAGGGGTTACGTGGGTCGTTACGTTGATTGTATAGTGTGATTTTTCCTTCAGGGTCGATCAGTTGATCGATCTGGTGGAGGAGCAGTGGGATCTGTGGATAATCATGTGTGGATGGGTGATCCAGTGTGTTTGGTGGTGGCATGTTAAATGCGTTTCGAACTAGGGGGTTCGGGTGAGTTTCGCACTGAGCTAAGAATTTAATGAGAAGAGCGATTAGGAAGGAGTCTATCCTTGGTATTTGTGCTCGATTGTAGAGAGAATTATTACTGTAGTAGTGTCGTGTGATAGGTCTTCTGCTGAAGCTGAGGCAGTTTCGGAGGATGTGGCGCTCTATCAGTCTGATACGCTCCATTTGGAATGAGCTTAGGTCTGACCAGGCGACAAAGCCATGGCCAATCACAGGTCTGATGAGTTGCTTGTAGCAACAAAGTTTGAGGTCTGGAGACATAGGGCTATAGTACCTTATGGCGTGGTGGATGGAACTGATGGCGTTCCGTGTCTTGGTCATCACTTGATTAATGTGTTGAACCGTTGATAGTTTGTTCTGGAGGGTGGCTCCCAGGTAGATAACGGATTTTTTGACTGGGATTGATGTCCCATCAATCTTAATGTCAACGTGTGATAGTTGCCTGCTCTTGTGTTTGCTGATCTTAGCATTGCCTTTGAAACCTATTGTCTCGCATTTTGTGGGGTTGGGTCTTAGTTTCCATTTCCGGAAATAGTCTTCTAGTTTTTCCATGTAATCATTTATTAAGGCTGTGTCTCTTGGGATCCGGGTGGATGGAGAGTAAATGATTATGTCATCGGCGTACTGGATTATCCGGATTGGCGGTTGTGGCCAAGGGATGTCTGCGGTGTAAATGCAGAATAAAAGTGCGGATAGGACCGAGCCTTGAGGAATGCCGCATGAACTTGTGAATGGTTCCGATTTGGTTGACTCGACTTTTACGATGGAGGATCTGTTATCCAGGTAACTTGCCAAGAGGGTGCAAAGTTGTGGGTGAAACTTGTAGATAATTTTCATTTTGTAGATGAGGCCATCTTGCCACACCGTGTCAAATGCCTTTTCCAAGTCTAAAAGGCATGCAATTGTGGGAGTGTCTCGATTGAGCTCGTGCACCAGGTCCGTTTTCAACACGAAGAGTGCATGGGCCTGTTTGCGAATTGGAAGTCCGGGAGGATTTCGTTCGTCTCGCAATGGGCCATAACATTTTCTTTCAGGACACATTCGAGCACTTTGCTTGTAGTGATCAGAAGTGATATCGGTCTATAGCTACCGGGGTCTGTGGGGTTTTTGCCCTTCTTTAGTATGGGGACTATCTCTGCTTTCTTCCATGCTGTTGGAAAGTATGCATTTAGGATGCAGTGGTTGAATAGTATCGAGAGATACGGGCTTACTGTTTTGTTGCATTTCTTGAGAATTGTGTTTGGGATGCCATCGTCTCCCGAAGATTTTTTGTTGTTGCTTGTTTTGATGATTTTTTCTATTGTGTGCGGAGATGTGAGGTGAATGGGCTCTGTCGTTTGAAGTAGGTGGTCTGGTGCTGGTATCGGAGATATAATAGGGGCTTGTGTGTTAAGCCATGGTTGGTTCATCTGGGTCCGGGTTTGTGTGGCTACCCGGGAGATTACTTCCGTGAATGCTGGGTCCTCGGACGAGATGGGCACTATTGAGTTGGAGTTGCGGAACTGTGTCGCTAAGATGTTAGCTTTCTCCAAAGGGCTCTGATTTTGTCCGATTTGGACTGTGTGAGAGTGTGCCTCTCTATTGGGGTCAGAGTTCTTGATCTCACGGAAAACATCTCTTTGGCTGGAGATGTTCCTGAGTTTGTTTTCCGTGTTGGTCGTATATACTCTCCTGATACCAGTGTCAATCTCATAGGTGAGCGTTTTAATTTGGAGTTTGATGCGGTCTGCCTCAGGTGAGAAGCGGTTCCTAGCTAGTCTCCTTCTGAGGGTCCGCTTGACTCTGATTTTGTTTTCCACGTCAGGTGGAAGAGTAATGGCGTTCCTGTAGTTCAGGGGCCTAAGTGGGATGTGTCTATCACATACTTCTTGGACGGCTTCGGTGTATCGGGTTACAAAGTGGTCTATTTCCGAATTTGTGACTCGATATGATTCCGGTTGTGGAATATTGCTAAGTGAGGTTTGGAGATCTCTATTCAGATCTCTCCAGTTTGCTCGCTTGAAGTCAGGGACTAGTGTGGGCGGTTGCCGTAGGGGCCCGCTGTCAAGTCTTATTCTAAGACTGATTGCGTCATGGTCTGATATGCCGTGTATGGTTTCTAAGTATGGTGCCGTGTTTGGGTTAAAAACAATGGGGCAATTGCTACTTGTGATGAAGTAGTCTAGGTGAGATTGAGCGCGGACTCCTACGAATGAGGGTGCCGCGGAGGCGAATATATCGTAGTTGGAGGCTTCGTTAGAAGTGGACCATCTGTACAGATTTTGGCCGTTGGTGTTATGGTATTGGCTAAACCATGTCGGGTGTCTGGCGTTCAGGTCGCCACCTATTATTGTGATGATCCTTTTGTTTGGCTGGGCTGCCAGGTTTCGGAGGGAGGAGTTTATCGTCGTGATATCTCTTTTGCTCAGTTTGTCTTGTTGGACGTATATGGCTGCAAAGCATATGATGTCATTGTCCGTTTCAATTTGGGCGAATGTTACATCGAGGTGGTTAAGAGATGGAGTAGAAATGAAGTTCTGCTTGCATTTAAATTTTTGTTTTATCAGGATTCCTGTTCCCCCCGCAGGGCCTATCCTATCTGTCCGGAGGAAGTTGTATCCCGGGAACTTGGGGTTGTGTTTTGCTTTTAGATGGGTTTCATTTAGAAGTAGGATGTCTGGGCTGTGGTCATCTAGGAAAAGAGTCAGCTCTTGGCGTTTCCTAGGGCCCGCAATGGAGTTTACATTCAAAGATAGAACCCTAAAATCCATTATCGGTGATTTGGGCGATGAAGGATACCAGTTGTAGCCTTTGTTCTATGGGGTCCGCTGTGGAGTTCAGTCTAGGTAGGAAGTTCCTGACTTGCTGCCCGAGATGGGTAATGTCACACTGGAAGAGTGACTGCACATGATCGTTAAGATTCATGGACTTTGCTGCTGCCGCGAATGTATGACCGGGGGTGGTCATTCTTGGGTTTGCGATGCGACGTGGGGCTGGTGTCGGTCGAGACTGGTTGGGTGTCTGGCGGGACGAGGTTTGGTTGCTGCGGCGGACGAATGTCTGGCAGTTGCGGTAGTTGGCCGGGTGGCTTTTGCCACAGTTGACACATGAGGGTGTGTCCTCTGCCGTTTTTGGGCAGTTGCCTGGGGCGTGGGCTATGGTGCATTTGATACACCTGTACGGCAGGTTGCAGTTGGTGGCTGCGTGGCCGAGGCGCTGGCAGTTCCTGCACTGCGCAATGTCTCGGTTCCGTACCTGCTCGAAGGTGATTGTTCTCTTCATGTGCGTGTTGATTGCCTGGAGGCGTCCAGTGTTGAAGCCAGGCACGAAAGTTATGAGCCAGAGGCCGAGTTCCCGGCCATGCCGGATGGATCGACGTGTCTCATATTTTTTGGCCTCAAGGGTATCTTCGATACCGGCTTCACGCATGGCGGCGACTACCTCTTGGGGCTTGTGGTAGGCGTGTAGGCCTCTGATGACCATTTTTATTGGCCGAGAGTCCCTGGGGGTGAAGGTGAAGAAGTTTTTCTTCCCTTCTACCAGTGTTTTCCGGGTGAGATCGTACTCTTCCCGTGTATTCACTAGTACGTGTGTAGAATCTCCTCGTTTTTTGAGGAGATAGGAGTTGGGGAGCTTTTCAAGCGATTCAATTATTGGGGGCAGGGCAGCTTCAGGTTCCATTAGAATAATAGGGGGAATTTTCTTCTTCCTACCTGTGACTAGAGTCCATTGCTGGTCGTCTTGCTGTTCGTTGTCCTTTGCCGGCTGGGGCGTTGTCGTCTTCTGCTTCTTCGGCTTCGGGGCGGCTGCTGCGGGCGTCGAGGCTTTCGGAGTCGGGGTCGAGATTGTCTTTCCTCCTTTCGGGGTGTTCGTTTTCGTGGGCGTGTTCGTCTTCGTCGGGTTCGTTTTTGTTGTCGTTGTTTGCATCTGGTTCGGTTTCTTCGGAATAGATGCCGTCGTATTTGCATTCTGGTTCGTCATCGTTTTGAGCTCGGAAACCGCCGCTGACAGGCTGCTGAGTTCGCTCAGCACCTTTTGCAGCAGCGTCTCCGAGTTCTTCTGGGCTAATTTCATCGTCGACAATTCTTTCTGGGCGCACCGCAGGCGTTTCTCGACCTGGTCAATGCGCTCGGACTTCGTTGTCGCGCGAGAATAGCCCGATGATTCGCTCGAGTCATCGTTGTCGTCGTCGTTGACGGCGTCCATTTGGCTTTCGTCTTCGTCTTCGTTGTCGTCACGGTCGTCAAGAGCGTTGTATGCGGCAAAGAGATCGGAAACTCGTTCCGAGCCCTCTACCACATCCCCGCGCATGTCGTCCGCGTCGTCATCATCTACCTGTCGGTCGCTATCTACCTGGGGTTCGTCTGGCTTCCTCTTCGAATCGTCGTAATCGGAAAGGGGCGAAGGCCCTCGCTTCCTGGAAACGGCTTCGATGTGGATTTGGTCGGTCATTATCACTCGTATTATCACTCGCAAGGTCCGCTCTTAAAAGTGCGGAGTACACGGAGAAGGATAAAACGCTGTGAGCTCTCTAGCGAACAACGATCGACTTTGATGCCCTAAGATGTATCCAACATGTTTTCAAATATTCCCTCTAATGAATGTCCAGCCTTAGTAGAAGCGTTATTAGCCGACAGGGATATTGGTCCAAACGAGAAACGAGACGTAGTGAATTTACTGGAAACCTGCCTACAGCAAAATTATTTTGAATTCGAGGGCAAGACGTATCTGCAGCGTACTGGGTTACCCATGGGCTCTCCACTGAGTCCTCTTCTAGCCGAGATCTACATGGATAAATTCGAGACAAACGTGTTGTCATCCTTGCTTTCCAGGAAACATATTGCATTCTGGTTTAGGTATGTCGACGATATTCTGGTGGGTTTCTTAGGGACGGATAGACAACTCGACGCATTTCTGACATCTTTAAATGCATATAATAAGAATATCCAGTTCACCGTGGAGAAGAGTGTCGACAACAATATTAACTTTTTAGACCTGAGTATTACGTACACGAATAAGGAGTTCAGTTTCACAATTTTCCGGAAGCCTACTTTTACCGACGTGACTATACCGGAAGACTCGTTTTGCTCATGGTCACACAAAATAGCAGCGTATAGGTCGATGATTCATAGAGCGTTTCAAATCCCCATGTCCGACTCAAATCGAGAGAATGAACTCAACACCATAAAAACTATAGCTGCTAATAACGGATACCAAGTGAGGACAATAGAGAAATTGATTGACAAGAAAAGGATTCAGGTAACGCGAAACATGGTGTATCCCAATAGCTCAGTGGAGCGCTCCGAAAAGTTCATTTCACTGCCGTACATTCCCGCACTGTCCGAAGAAGTAGGGAATTTCTTCAGGAAAGAAGGTCTTACTCCGGCGTTCCAAGGGGGGTATACCATTGGTAAAAGGTTATTGAACGCAAAACCTCGATCCGAACGTTTCAAAAAGCCGGGAGTCTATAAACTGGAATGCCCCGAATGTTCGGCAACCTACGTCGGTCAGACAGGACGGTCCTTTGAAACGAGGTTCAAGGAACATATGGGGGGATCGAAGTTTTCAAACTTCCATGAACATCTTAAGGAGTCAGGTCATAACATTGGAGTCGATTTTAATCCAGAAATATTGCACGTTTGTTCGAAGGGGAAAAAGCTTGACCTGCTGGAAGCTTTGGAAATTAATAGAATCAGTCGGATACCTGGAAAGGACCTTCTCAACGACCATACCGACATCAACCGTTCCCGACTTTTAAACCTAAAATTCTCGCAGGTATAAGCGTAACGCCCTTAATTACCTTTGTCACTTTTATAGCAGGTAGCAACTTAGAATTAAGTTCCGTAGTATACAAGTCCATTTTGCACAAAAATGTAACCATTCCTCTGAAGATGTTTGAAAAAACGAAACGCGTAAGGAGTAGTAATAAAAACAGTGGTAAAGACAAAAATAATTATACTTCAAATATAACCACTATGCCCTGGCACCCAGCACAGAGAAATGTTACAGAGCCTACCCATTTCAATTAGGGAGTTGCGACAATCCAGTACTGTCTTCGAATTTACCAAGACAGAGCTAAGCGATTTAATCGCCGGTTGGCTATCCGTGTAGATTACAATGTCCCTACCAGATATTTCGTTTTGCGACAACCAGGCTAGAGCTTCAGATATTGCTGTAACTTCCGCCTGAAAAACACTACTAAAGTTCGGGAGTCGGAACGACAAGCTAATATCCAACTCTTCCGAGTATACGCCAGCCCCCACTCCTTCGCAATTAAAAAATAAACTACCGATTTTTTTCGGAACAGGACCACATGGATCCTAGGATATCTCGAAAATTACAATTGGTGCAATAGTTTGGCGTATTTAGCTGATATTTAAGCTTATTTCAATTCTGTAAATACAAGTATGCAAGGAAATAATGAAAACGTTCTTTCATCCACTGATAAAATATGTGTAATGAAAAAAATACAATCGAAGAGACAAGTGACGGAAGGAAACACGGAAATGTCCCCTTCTGTGCACAAAACAAACGAGGCAATCATTGCTTTGATAATCGAGCATTTAACCACAATAAGCGCTCGTGCCAACGGCAAACTTTTTAGTTTGCAGAAAAACTAAATAGTTTAGTCAGAAAAATAGAACACATGGTGTTTTATGAGACCACGCACGCAGCGATTACTACAATAAATAGTTTAGTTTGCTGTGTGCACGGTCTTATAAACAGTCGTGTGTTCTATTTTTCTGACTAAACTATTTAGTTTTTCTGCAAACTAAAAAGTTTGCTCTGAGCGCGAGCTCTAAGCGAAACTTTTGAAAAATATTTTCCTTTGTTTAATACGGAACAATACGATTGTATAAGAAATCCGCTTGTTTCTTCCAAACTTTTCTGTTTTAAAATACTTTGCACGATGAAGGAGAACTGGGGTCGCTCGAGGACTAAAGTTAAAATTCACTGAAAATACTATCGAACGATTCTGGATCTCTGTTAATGATGAATATCGAAAAAGGCATATTATTATTATTATTTTCGACATCATATCTATGTATGTGAAGCAGGATTTTCAACTATGGTGAATATTAGAGTCAAAAAATGCGAGAGCATTGGAAATTTGGAAGAGGAAATGCGAGTGGCCTTACATTCATTCTAATATTACCGAAATCTACGAAGATCATCAAATTCATTTTTCGCATTAAATTGTATTTATAATTTTTGTAATCCTAAAACAAAATACTAATAAATCGTTGTAAATTTTATTCTTCCTAGACTTGAATTTGTTCAGTTTTTTTCTTTCTTTTTATTGTTTAAATGATGTACAAAAATGTACAAAATTCAGTAATTCATTCAAAAATAAAACTTTAAAAACTTGATAAGGTTGGTTTCTTTTGCCTTTCGATGTTTTTGTTTTCATAGCGCTCTTGTTTTCTAACAGTTTTTCAACTTTTGCTTTAAGGTGTTCCGCGAAAAAACTATTCAGAGTTCCGCGACATCAAAAAAATTGGGAAACAAAAACTGCCTACTCACCTAACATTATGCACTATTGGCAACAAAAACAATGTTCAATTCAAATGTGTTGCATTTCTACTCATAAAAATGAGAGGAATCATCATTTGAAACTCGTATCTCTTTAATATTACAAGAGTCTACAAATACATGGACGTCGTTACACATCCTAAAATCGCTGAAAAAAGCTCTGAATTATACTTCAATTTTACAAATTTCGAAGTGGAGCAAAAACATACCTACAAGTATTTTTGGCGACTCTAGTTCAGAGTAAAGTGTTAACAAGTTTACATTTACTATTTTGTACAAAGCATCATCAATAGTTCATGCTCTCACCATCCAGAGCGATGTATCCATCCGTTCAAATACAAACATTCGTGTATTTATAGATTTTCAAAAATAGCATCCTATGTGTATAAAGTCGGAGAAAAGAATTCAAATCGACATCAAATCATATTATTTCTATTTTAATTTTATGACTTCGGTATGGCATAATCGCAATTAAATGTGCACAACTTTATACTACAGGATCTCAATAAAAGGACTTTGTAGTTTCAAAAGCATATCTTACCTCCTTCCCGTAACAACTAAAAATAATCCATAAATTATGTAGAACTAAGTGTACTTAAATGAATTGAAAATAAGTAGAAATACACAAAACTATGTCACAGAAAAGAAAACAATCAGCCACCAACAAAAAACGAACGCAATCTCAAGTACGAAAAACGATTAACTTTCGTCGAAAGAAACAACACAAAAAACGCCCTACTTCCCCGTCTCCTTATCGCAACAGGGAGTTTTGGAAACTGTTCCAGTGGCAAAGAGGTATTACGACATTGACAAAATTTAACTTTATAAGATAAAACGAAAGGCAAAAATAAATTAATATTGAAATCAACACAACCGAAAACAAACGGAAAAACTGAAGAAAAAACCCGCCGCCTCGTACGACAACTCAACCGAACAGAATGAAAATTTGGGACTGATGAGCCACCCGATGAACACTTGCCGCCTTGCCTTGCTCAAAATTTTCCTTACACGCGTCACATTTCCCACATTCATTTACATATATCAGTCAGGGGGTTGGTGCGTTATGTGCGGATCACATGGCCGGGAATGAGGGGGCGACCGGATTCTTCGGCCTGAATAACGTTGAGGTGAAAAAGATAAGTATCAGGGGAGCATGCAATTCTTTGGGGAGAAAGTGCAAACGCACAAATTTAGATATAGAGGATCGATTGGATATTACACGCAGGCCATATGCAATACACATAGAGCAGGCTAGTGGTGACCGCCAGCTTTTTCGGCGCAATGTGGACAATCTTTAAGCGATTCGCAGATAAGTGTTTGCGATCAATGCAGATACATAGATGTTAAAGAGCGCATAGTGAACATATCACCCGTGGATTATTATAAATATTCCGCTAGCGCCCCCTTTCATCGTGTTGCCAACAGAAATCCGAAATTGATTTTACTTTTAGCCAAATGCGGATTTGGTTACGATCGATTTTTTTAAATGTTCAATGGAACGGGTGTAATGTACGAGAACATAACCTGAATATTATATTCATGTGATCAAATTATGAAAATCAGGAAGAATTTGTTTACTTCATTATGAAGACAATACTCGTACATATTGTAGAATACATTTTCATTGGAAATCTTGAAACGTTGCGGTAGTTCTAATTGTACCCACAGGTAGTTTTTTACTTTATTAATACATCGGGAAAATGAGCCCCTGAACTCTAGATTCAAGCATCGTAGAGTGGCCACTGGCCACCGAGACCTCATGGCTACCGTACCGAGCGCGTCAAGGATGACAATATTGATGTCTAGATGTGCATGCGACTGCTGTTCATGATTGTTTTAATTGTCTTGCCACTACCTTTCCCGGCTTGTCACCAAAATGCGGTTAAATAGGCAGGATGTGAATTTATTCATTTCAAATATACGGACAGAATCCATAAACAAAAAATTTATTAATATATAATTCATATATGTACGTACATAGTATGTTGTGTAAATCAATTCAAAGAAATGTTACACAAGAATTTAAAAAAAAAAATAGAAATACTATACATAAAAACTACAATTGTAGTGAGTGAAACAGAAAAACAATTACAAATTTATAACTTCATCTGGAACATTATGGATTTGGCATTAATTAGAAAATTACAATATATTTCATTAGAGAGAATTTTCACAAAACTCAAAAAATTCCCGCTTTAAGAACCTACACATTCCCCTGCGTGGGTTCTAGGTTCTTACCACCTAAAGCGGAAATGGACTACCTAAAGCAGAAATGCCGCAATTAGGGATTCTCTCTAAATGCAATAGAGGGAATTCTCCCATTAAGGCCAAATCCATAATGTTCCCTCATTTATTGAATAAATCGATTCGATTACATAGAAGATTTCCGATTCGTTTAAGTTTTTCCAGAGGAGAATTCTGACAGTATGACGCCTTGCAAAGAAAAAAGAGTCACTGCATCTTGTATATCTGGAAGAGACTCTTATTGAAATTTCAGACAGAAGATTAGGGATGTCTAGGTTACTATTAATTAGATTAAATAAGAGAATAACATCAAAACATTTTCTTCTTGTCTCTCTCTAATTGCCTTGACCCCTCCAGAGTCATGGGCGCGTCAACATCTCTAGCATTTCTATTCGTTGTTGACGTTTCAATAGCATATCAACTTTTCGGAAGTGCAGTTGCTAGCATGCACCTCCTATCCGCACCGTCTTTATACTGACAAGCTCGGAGCACTGTGAGAGTTCTATTAGTACTCACAGGCAGGTTTTGATCGCACCGAGATTTGATCTCCGAGCTCTAGTTTAGTATCGTAGAGTAGTGACCGAACGATCACGGCCACCACCTTCTTGTTTCTAATGAGTGATATTCAACATAAAAGCAATTTCAAAACAAAGAAAGTTATCATAACTAAGGCATAATTTGAATCCTTTAAATCGTAAAAAGGATAACGGGCAAAAATGTACGAAGCTTAGTCCAAACTCCCGCTTCAATGGAGCCTATGTTACTGAATAGTACACTAAATATGAAGTAATTTTTACTATGACAGCAAAAAAAAATAGCTAACTGTAAAAAGTTATAGCTAAAAAATTGCTTTTTTTGTTTTAATTTTTTTAATTTTATTAATCTTTTTTAAAAGCATAACCACTATTTGTGCTTAAAGGAGTGATGACTTCGCTCCCCGTTCTAATGCTTCCGAAATTATAACAGGATGTTGCGAAATATAAAAATATTCACAAAAAACTATAGTAAGCAATCAAACAACTGCAAGATGTGTCTGGAGTCACCTGTAGTACAATAGTAATGGGCATAATGACTCTTTTCACTGTGCCAGCACATAAGCTCTGACTCTTTCCAATGAGTCGTTCAAAAAGAGTCGTTCAAAAAGAATGATGCAAAGAGTCTAAAACTTGATATTTCCCATGAAAAAGGGGTTCTCCTTTTTGACCCCAGATTCTGAGTCAACGACCCCCCAATGCCCTTTAGTTCGAGCCAGCTATATCGGACCACTATTTCCCTTGAAAACGGGGTTTCCAATCTGGGACGGGCGGCACTAATTTTTTTTTTTTTGTCTTTTTTTACCACAGATTCTGAGTCAGCGACCTCCAATACATATAAATCTATTGGCGGAGGCGGAAGTTCTATGGAGTGATCACTCTTGTGTGTTTACCTTCATTTCCCCTATATGGGGACCTGCCCTTAAACCTAACCTATTATGACGCATGACGTTTTCTATAATAGTGAATTATAATAACATTTCTATACATTTCTACCAAATTTCAAATATGTAGCTTCAGCCGTTCGTGAGATATTCTATGGACAGACGGGCAGACAGACATTTGACCGACTTTATAAGGGTTTTGTTTTCACTTGTAGTGAAAAACGGATTCCAAAGAAAAGAGTTATAGTCCGTTTTTTAAAGTTCATTTGGATTGGAAAAGGTTCAAAATAATTTTTTTACGATTTATAGGATTCAAGTTAAGCTTTACTTCTGATAACTTTTAATGTTCTGAAATTGCTTTGAATTTGAATATCACTTCATTAGAAACAAGAAAAAAATGTTAATCGTCAAACTACAACGACTTCAATGGGCAGGGCATGTATAAAAAAAAGTGGACGAAAGTAATGAACGCAGAACGAGTGGACAGAGCGAGACTACCTAGACGACCGAGATCACGTTGGGAGAGCTCAGTATATGCGGACGCCGAGCAGCTACTTAGCTTCCAAGCTTCCAGTCACGTGACCGAGATAATTGAAGGACAACGATCCAGGCGGCCAAGGCTCGACGTCGGGCTGTCGCGCCACGATGATGATGATGAAAAAAGTGATGCCCTGCCCTTCCCTATCCCATAGTCGGCGCCTAGCCTATGGTTGATAATAGCCGCGTTTCTGCGTACTAAATAGAATAACTAACGTAACTTGTCAACAATATTGTTAGTGCAATACACACTAACAACATTATTGACAATATTTTTGATGAACAGCTGGTACACAAACTTGTTCTTTAAGGTGAATTTTTAGGTGGAAATATTCGGGATTCGCCGAGGGCAATGCAGTTTACTTATACGGTTTAGGGCCCGCGCACGCGGCAAACTCTTTAGTTTACAGAAAAAGTAAATAGTTTAGTCAGAAAAATAGAACGCGGTCTCATAAACCACAGTGTTATGAAACCGCGCATACAGCTATAACTAAATAGTTTAGTCTGCTGTGTGCGCAGGTTTCATATGTACATATTTATAAATAAAAGTTTCATGTCGAACATTTTACGAGTAGTCTTGCAATTGTAATATATATTTCAAGTTCAAGTCCTAAAAATATTAATTAACATGGATTTAAAAGGATATTACGATGAGAACTATCCATAGGCGCGTTTTTTACCACTATCTAGGTCAAGTGCAGTGTAGGCGAAGGGATTGCGCAAAAAAAAGAAAAACCATGTAACTTACCCATATAGAGTAGGAGCATCTATTTGATATAAAGCGGATTTTTCTCAGATAAAGTTTGCCTTTTTTCATAAAAATATTAGAAGTCAAGTCTTGATATATACAGCTATGGACATATAAATGGCACATTTTACCAAGAGTTCTTTCTTATGCTACAATATCGTAAATACTATTAACAAACAAAATTTTTTTTGGTTTTTTTCCAAAGGTTTATTGTTAATTTTTAATATTGATATAAACTAAAGTTGAAATTCATTAATTAAAAAAAAATTATCCTTAAGAAAAAAAAAACACCACTGAAATGAGCTGGACACATAAATGGCACAATCTTAAAAAAAAGAGAAAAAAACATTTTAATATTGTATTTGTTGCTGTTTTGGTATGTACAAACATTTTACCATTAATATTTAGTGCTGTTGCCTTTGTTTCTGATGACAGCTTCGCACCTGCGACCCATACTTTCCACGAGTTTTTGGCATTTTGTTTTGGGTATGGCATACCAAGCTTCCTGTGCGGCCGACCATAGATCGTCCATATTTTTATAATTTTTTTTAGCAATTTCAACCTTGACTTCTTTCCACAGGTTCTCTATTGGATTTAAGTCAGGGCTCTGGGCTGGCCAATCCAAAACGTCGATCTTCTCTGCACAAAACCAATTTTTTACTAGTTTGGAGGAGTGTTTGGGGTCGTTATCTTGCATGAATTTCCACTTAATTGGCATGGAGTCGAAGGCATATGGCTCCATATGGTTTTTCAAAATGTCTAAATACTGAAACTTGTCCATTTTTCCATTGATTTTTATAAGCGGACCTACGCCATGCCAGGAAAATGCACCCCAAACCATAATGCTACCACCACCGTGTTTTACCGTCTTCTGAGTGAATCGAGGATTGTACTCTTGTCCTTTAGGACGACGAACAAAGGTTCTGCCATCTGGTCCTATCCTATTAATTTTTGTTTCGTCACTCCATAATACGTTTTTCCAAAAATTAATGGGTTTTTCTTTATGGGTTCTGGCGAAGATTAATCGTTTTGAAATATTTTTTTTTGAGAGCAGTGGCTTTTTTCTGGAAATAGGCCCAAACAAATTTGCCTCGTTTAATCTTCTCCTGACAAGCCTGCTAGATATTTCCAGGTTCATAGATTTATTAATATCAGATGCTATCTGCCGTGATGACTTGAATGGATCAGTTTTCCCCATTCTGACTATAAGTCTATCCGTAAGCACATCTGTTTTTCGAGGCCTTGGCTTCCGACTTTTGCCCTATATCAATATATCGGGATTCTCAACACATGACTTAATTGCATTGTACACTTTTTTTCGAGAAATTTGCATTACTTCAGAAATTTCTGCCACTTTTTTCCCAACTTCATGCATTTTCCATATAATCCGCCTTTCCTCAGTTGTAGTATGTTTGCCTGATCTCATTTTCAATAATTTTTCACTCTTTATACTTATTTTTCAACTACGCAAAATATCAAGCGATTTGAATGAAATCAACGCGAGTACTGCGTATTTTAAATAAAGTGTGCCATTTATATGTCCACTTAAAATCAGCATTGTTTCGCAAAACATGATAACGGTAAATAATTGGCAGAACATAGCGGAACATTTGAGCGCTGTTAAGACAAATATTTTTACAACAACAACCAGAAGAGATAAAACTTGCATTTTTAAAAGTTTTTAGCTGGAAAATACTTAAATTTATGCTCAATTTAAGTTTGTGCCATTTATATGTCCATAGCTGTATATATTATAATGAAATATATATATCAAGAGCATTAAGCTTGTCAAATGGAATTGTGATAAAAGAAAATGATTGATTCCGAATGGTTTCCTAATATTCCAAAGAAATCGATTTTTCAAATCGGAGAATGTGGAATCCAATTGCGGCGAAATGAGACAAAAACAGTGGAACTAACGATCTTATAGCTGCAACCGCTAGATGTAGCCTACGCATTTTGTCCAATCGAGTGTAGGATTTTCACTAGGGATGGGTGTCGATTAATCGATTAATCGAAATAATCGATTATTTTGTCGAATAATCGATTTTTATTTAATCGATTAATCGATTATTTTATAACGATTATTGAACTTTTTTCTTCACTGAGACTTCAGATTTCAAGAGCGATATATTTTTCTATCATTGCGAAAAATCACTTACAACAGTCATTTACCTACTACTTTTCTCATTCTACTTTTACCTATCTAGCACAATTTTTTTTTTTATACTCTAGATGAAATCTGAGAGTATTATAAGTTTGCCACAAAGTTTGTAACGCTAAGAAATAAGGCTCGCAGAAAAAAATGAATGATACAGAAGTTCATATTATCACTCGAATATCTCAAAACCGGATGTCCGTCTGTCCGTCTGTCCATCCGTCCGTCCGTGACCTCTCTAGCTCGAGAACGCGTTGAGCTATGAAGTTCAAATTTTGCACACGTTATTTTTGACAAAAAATGAAGGCTAAGTTCGTGAACGGGCTAAATCGCTCCACCCCTTCTACCCCCTCCCATACAAAATGACACATTTTTGAAAATTTACAATAATCAGATTTTCTCAGAAACTATAAAATATATTGCTTTGAAATTTTTAATCTATCACTTTTATGATAATTGTAACCTATGTTATAAAACTTATTGTAATCCGCACCCTCCTTCTACCCCCTCCCATACAAACTGCACTATTTCATGAAATACGTTAAGCCAATTTACTCAGTACGTATACAATTTATCGGGCTGAAATTTTGTACTTAACACTTAATTAACAATATCAGTTAGATTCAAAAAAATTAATCGATTACCCTTACTCCGTCTACCCCCTCCCATACAAAATGACACATTTTTGATAATTTACAATAATCAGATTCTCTCAGAAACTATAAAACATCTTGCTTTGAAATTTTGAATATATCACTTTTATGATAATTGTAACCTATGTTATAAAACTTATTGTAATCCGCACCCTCCTTCTACCCCCTCCCATACAAACTGCACTATTTCATGAAATACGTTAAGCCAATTTACTCATTACCTATACAATTTATCGGGCTGAAATTTTGTACTTAACACTTAATTAACAATATCAGTTAGATTCAAAAAAATTAATCGATTACCCTTACTCCGTCTACCCCCTCCCATACAAAATGACACATTTTTGATAATTTACAATAATCAGATTTTCTCAGAAACTATAAAACATATTGCTTTGAAATTTTGAATATATCACTTTTATGATAATTGTAACCTACATTATAAAATTTATTGTAATCCTCACCCTCCTTCTACCCCCTCCCATACAAACTGCACTATTTCATGAAATACGTTAAGCCTATTTACTCAGTACGTATACGATGCATCCGAGATTGCAACCAAAATTATTTATTGGCTTTAACCAGGTTCAAATTCATCTAGAGTATTGCATGATTGGGGTTTACCCCAATCGTAGTTCTTTTATGTTTTTTATTAATGTTGGTGGTCGTTTGAGAGAAAAATAGAAGAAAAACACCCTCAAAAATCTCGTTATCATTATCAGTCACATATGTAAGTAAAGTCATAGGTTATAAAAGACCCGACGCAGCCCATATCCTGATGCTGAGTCGTGTTGTTGCAGGAGAGGATTCAACAAAATCCGGTCTTATTCTGGAAACAGATGGCTGAGACGTTCCCAGCAGTTTCTAAGGTCGCCTTAACATATGTGCCAGCGGTAGCGACCTCAGTTCTTTCAGAAAGGCTTTTCTCTGAAGCTGGTCAAATTCTGAGGGAACAGAGAAGCCGGCTGACCGCCGACATGGCCAATACACTTATATTCCTTAAGGACGTTCATGATAAGTATTGGGAATAATAAATAAGCTCAATACTTCTCACAACTCAATAATTACTATTATTTCTGCAGCTACTGGGAACGTTTCAGGCAACTGCTTCCAGTAGGTGTAATTATTATTTCTCTGTTTGATGATTTTTCTTCTGTTTTCATGTGAATAAATAAGGACTATTTTTTACTTGGAGTTCGTTGTTTTCATTGTACCCAGTTTTTCATTTTTTCCCAACCTTTTTTAATTGTCTATTAATCGATTTTTCAAGTCACAAATAATCGGTGTATCGATTAATTCGTAAAAAATTATAATCGATTTCATTAATCGATTACTTGTTGGTCGATACCCATCTCTGATTTTCACTAGATAAATTACTAGGATAGAATGTTAACCCCTATAGGTTTACGTTGTTGTTGTAGAGCGTGTTGTTTCTCTAACCTGTTTAGGTTAAGATTCGCAAAAAACGCGACTAGTTTTTTTTTTCGAATTCTGGCCAGCAAGAATGACGCCATTCTTAATCAACATTTTCCCAACGCTCGTCTCTTTACTCATAACGAACAACAGGTGGTACCCACGTGTTACCTTTTTCTGCTACTCCCCAATTCATAATAACCCAACAAGTCTGCATGTGTGTTAGCACTAGGGAAACTCTCATTGTCAATATGATTTCCTTATCAATTCAAATCAACACGTACATACCTCGGCTTTGGTTATGTATCGTCGATTTTGCCGGGCGCGATTTATCGAACATATGGACGATTTTTTCTGATGAAATTAAGCATATAAAAGCCTACAGATTTGTAAGTGTGCTTAAACAAAACGTACTCGATATGCATGAAATTCCCGACCCGAATCAATGTTGGAAAGTGCCTACATGAAAATTAATGTAACAGCAGAAGTAGAAAAAAATCTATTGACAGATGAACTAGGAAATAATCGATATACGAGTGCATAAAACTATTGACTGTATTTGAATTAATTTAATCTCACTTCAGATCTGGAAATGACAATATATCTAAAATCGAAACTACCCTATTTTTATACCCTAGACTTTTAGTATAGGGTATATTGTTTTTGTCACGACGGAAATATGTAACACCTTAAAGGAGGCTCCGGAGGTATAGCAATGTATATATATAAATGATCAGGGTCACCTCCTGATTCGATTAAGCCATGTCTGTCTGTCTGTCTGTCTGTCTGTCTGTCCGTTCGCACGATAACTTTCGATAGAATGAAGCTAGAGCCTTGAAATTTTGGTCAAATGTTGGTAGTGTAATCTAGTTGGATGGTATTGAAAATGGGCATGATCAAGCCAAGAGAACGCCTACCTCCCCTACATATGTAAAATACTTTAATGTATCTGTAACTCCCGACTAAATAAATATGAAGAGCTCTAGCTTTGGTAGATTACTCGTGAGGGTAATCTTATAAACTCCTGGGAAAATAAAATTGATCAGTTGAAAACTAACGGTAATTTTCTTACAAAGAGCCCCGTACTACCCTACTTTTCGGGTTTTTTGCCTATAACTCTTGAACCAATTGACGTAGACGCCTGATTTTTGGCATGTAACCCTGGGCTGAGAAGATGCTTGAGTTCTAGTAAGTTGGGCATAATCGGATCAAAGGAACGCCTACCTCCCCTACAAATTTAAAAAAATTCAATATTCCTTTAATTACGATAACTTTCGATAGAATTACACTAGCGAGTTGAAAATTTGACAAAATGTTGTTAGTAGGATCTACTTGGTTGGTATTGAAAATGGGTAAGATCCGACTCAAGCAACCCCTACCTCCCCTACAAATGAAACTTAAAATAAGCGATAATTTTTGATAGAATGATACTACCGAGTTAAAAATTTGGTGGAATTTTGCTAGCAAGACCTACGTAGTTGGTGTTGAATATGGGCAAGATCCAACCCAAGGAACCCCCACCTCCCCTACATATGAAACTTCAAATAAGCGATAACTTTTGATGGAATGAAGCCAGTGACTTGAAATTTTGGTCAAATGTTCGAAGTGAGATTGAGTTAGTTGGCATTAAAGCTGGGTAACATCCGACCAACGAAACCCCTACTTCCCCTACAAACGAAACTTTAAATAAGCGATAACTTTCGATAGAGTGAAGTTAGAGACTTGAAATTTTGTTTAAATGGTTGTAGGGTGATCTAATTGGTTGGTGGCAATGATGAGCAAGATCCGACCTAAGGAACCCTTACCTCCTCTACAAGTGAAACTTCAAATAAGCAATACCTTCCGATAGAATGAAGCTAGCGACTTGAAAAATTCGACAAATATTGTAGAATGGGTTAGTTAGTTAATTGATTTTGAGAATGGTCAAGATCCTAATGAATGAGTGCCAACCTCTCCTATGAACTGGCCATATAGGAGACCCATTCTTAATGCATATGGTCGTTGCCAATTGGTACTTTTGGTATCTCCACTAGGTCTGTACAAGTCTAGGGTATATACGCTTCGGACTCCGGGCCGAAGCGAAGCTTCGGCCTGGTTTATTTTCAAACAAGCTAGCCTTCTATGTTTTGCTATGTGGCTCATTAGCACTTTGAAATTAGTAGTAAAACTTGTTCCGATTTCACTGTTCCTATAAGGGCTATATGAAATAGTGGGCCGATTCCAACTAAATTAAGGAACGTGGCTTAGCAGTCAGTATGATTGAATAATATGCAACTTTGTGAAGATATCTTCAGAAATGAAAAAGGTTTTCTGACAAAAACTTGCTTTTGGAACTGTCGTTCCTATGACAGCTATATGATAGAGTAGTCCGATTTCAACCAAATTTGGGAATGTGATTTCATTAAAAATACTATTGATTATCGTGAAATTTTAAAACAATAACTTTAGAAATAAAAAAGCTTTCCCCACAAAGACGAATTTTTGGACCGGTCATTCCCATGGCAGCTATATGACGTAGTGGTCCGATTTCAACCAAATTCGGGAATGTGATTAACCTAAAGATACTATTGGTTAGTGTGAAATTTGAAAACAATATCCTTAGAAATAAAAAAGTTTTTCCCACAAAGACGAATTTTTGGACCGGTCGTTCCTATGATGGCAGCTATATGACGTAGTGGTCCGATTTCAACCAAATTCGGGAATCTGATTTGACTAAAGATACTATTGGTTAGTGTGAAATCTGAAAATGATATCTTTAGAAATTAAAAAGTTTTTCTCACAAAGATGAATTTGTGGACCGATCGTTCCTATGGCAGCTATATGACGTAGTAGTCCGATTTCAACCAAATTCGGGAATGTGATTAAGCTAAAAATACTACTGACTAGTGTGAAATTTGAAAACGATATGTTCAGAAATAAAAAAGTTTTTCTCACAAAGACGAATTTTTGAACCGGTCGTTCTTATGGCAGCTATATGACGTAGTGGTCCGATTCCGTTGGTTCCGACATATATGGTATACAGCGTGCAATAGAAAGAAGGCTTTGTACAAAATTTCAGCTCGACAGCTTTAAAACTGAAGGACTAGTTTGCATAGAAACAGACAGACAGACGGACAAAGCTTAATCGACTCGTCTCATCATACAGACCAAGAATATATATAGTTTATATGGTCGGAGATGCTTCCTTCTGTGCGTTGCAAACTTCATGACAAAGTTAATATACCCTATCACATCCGTGAACGGTATAAAAAGTCTTTGATAAATTACTTTGGTCAGTCAAATTGTTATAATACTGGCTGCTTTAATTAGGGTAGTTTCGATTTTAGATATATTTTTTGAGTTGGTACGTTGTTTAACAATTCGAATTTTCTATTTCCCCTCACCACCACGGACCCCGCCACCACGTTGAAAGTGCCTAATTGCCTTTTTAGTATCTCCTAAATTGATCTTACAAGAAACCTTGTAAAACTTTATTTAACTGGAGTAATTTTTCTACAATTTGAGACTAAAATAAAACTTCTAGCTGTTAACCGATAGAGAGCTTTTAAGGCATAAATCGATGAGCAGGCATATTTGAATTTTTGCTCATAACTACTCCAAAAATTGGCTGAATTGAAAAATATTGGCGATGTTAGGCTTACAATCAAATTATCCTCAACTTTTGCAAGTAAGCTTTTCCATTTCGAGCATCCGTTGCAAAAATCTATGAGCTTGAAAAGTGATAAAGTCAGATTTTTCTCTGAAGCCTCGAAAACTGTCGTTTTTTGACTATTGATTTTGAATACTGAACCGAATTTCAACTCTGAAGAGTGCATTGAACGCAGAATACAAGTTTTTTCGATCCGAGGCACCGTTTAGGAGTTGTAAAGATAATATTAGAAAAAGGGCTCAAATTTCTCGGATTTTCGCCCACCAAAAGTTAAGCTCACCTTCTACAACCGTGCAAACTCAATTTCCATGTATTCAGTGTCTACAGAAGGGATTAAAATGATTTCCAGATCTTTCCCTAATTTTTATTAAAAAGCCCCCAAATTTGCTTAATTTTACTGGCCTATAGTGGAATATTAGGCATATTTAGGAATATTTCCTTCAACATTGTTCTGGAACATTTGCCCATATTATACATCGTTTACACGTGAACATTGAGCAAAACAGGGAACATTGAAAAATTGCATTGAAAAGCATCAACAAAAAGATACCTTTCTGTTCTTACATGACAAACATGGATTCACTGGGGTCGTCCGGATTCATGCTCCTGATGCTATCTCTCTGTCTGTCTATCAACCTGGCGGCAGTGGTTGGAAAGTTGGGCCGAATTTTCGGAATCCGTCCTGCAGGAATGAACTTCGCAGCTGCTTTGTTCAGGACTTTCCTTATGTTGGATTTGGCCATGCGTACATCGGTTGTCGTCGGTAGAGCGAGGAATTTAGCGTTGGAGTAGGAGATGAAACCGTTCCAATCAGCCTTATTGTGGTTGACAACCGTGCGGCGTTCGGCAGATATGATATTTGTCAATTTAGCAAGCCTTATCACGATTGTAAATGGTCTAAGGATAGTGTTAGGACTTAGGAGCGGCTCCCATTGAATTTCATTTATAAGGCTTGCACTGGCAATCGTGATATCTGGAGAACTGGAACATGTACCGGTGACGCGAGTAGGGGTGGCGTTATTTAGAGTACAAAAATCAGAGGCGTCAAACTGTTCAGCTGTTGAGATTCCTCTGGCGTCTTGTTAAGGTTGGAGTGCCAGAGTTTATGGTGACCATTGAAGTCACCGAGCAGGAGGCGATGTTGACCGGTAAGGAGATGGTTGATATTTACATGGTATCCTGAGGGACAGTTGAATACCGGTGGAATGTAGATATTGTAAACTTCAATATCAACATTACCCGATTTTATGGCGATGACCTGCACTTCCATGGTGTTATCATTACTGGTAAAATCAATTTCCCGGTAGTGCACGGAATGCTGTATAATGAACGTCAGCCGGTCTTTCCTGATAATAGCGTAATGCTAAATGTGTGTTGAGGGACGAGTTGGCGTGCAGTTTTGTCTCCTGTATGGCTCCAACTTGGATGCGATGTCTGTCCATGAATGATGCGAGTTCGGCGATTTTGTTCTGCAACCCATTACAATTGAGTTGGACGAGTGAGAGCGTATTGAAGATGACAATCTGTGGTGCAGGCGTAAGATTGTTATGTTGAGGAATCCTATTGGAGCTGTTAGCAAGAGTCATCGGAGATGGCTGTAAACCTGTCTCAGTGCTCGATCGTGTTAGATGATGAGGCGTGTTAGACGCGGTTGTTGCTTGTAGTCGTCTATCCCTACACTGACTGGCAGTAAAGGAGGAATTCCAGTGCATGTGATGGTTGAGTCCAGAGCAGTATCTTAGGTGGCACCACTGATTGCAGCAATTGCATCTCACCGTAGCCGCGTTTGGGTGCAGCACTCTGTCGCATACGCAGCAGAGCCACGGACCAGGGTTTCTCTCAATGCCGTCGCAGAGAAGTAGCACTGACAGCAGTTGCGCCGAGATGTATTGCTCCCAGTGAACGTAAAAAACGATACGAGGCATGTAACATACAAACATACTTTCCTTCTTCCATTTAAGGATTTTGGAAGCTCTTGGCCATTGCGAGACGGATCGCTCCGGTGGGTAGAACCGGCTGCCGCAGGAACCTAACTGCAACCTAACTACAGGTTTGAGCAGGGAAAGGGAACGTCGCCGCCATTCAATTCGATGAAAATTCAATAAGTGACCCTACCCACTGCGCAAGCCGTTTCAATAAACAATTTATTGAACACCCCACACTTGACAGAATTAAGCGCAAAATCCGTAGGAAGATCCACAACCGAACTACAGACAGCATACCTGTTTTCACCACGGACGAAGTAGTTGCAGCTATAAGGAAGGCGAAAGCATTGGGACCTGATGGTATTTCAATGACTATGCTCAAACATCTCGATCTGCCAGTTATCAACTATCTCACGGCTACTTTCAATCTATCCATCTCGTCGCTGATCGTTCCTGAAATCTGGAAAAAAGGGAGAGTGATCCCAATTTTAAAACCTGGGAAGAAAGCGACATTTGGCAAATCCTATCGTCTCATAACTCTCTTGTCACCAGTTGCCAAAACGCTTCAAGCACTAATCCACCCTGTTCTTACGCCAACATCCAGCTATAGCGGATCACCAGCACGGTATGCACAATACGACCAAGGCCTTGGAGGCCATTACATCCCGCATCCGCACAATGGCCTCAACCAGGCTCCATGTCAAAGAGCAATACTGGTGGCGCTCGACCTCTCAAAAGCCTTCAACACTGTCAGCCATTCAGCACTTCTGTCCGATATCAACTGTTCATCGCTTGCGACGCAAATAGTGAAAGGGATTGCTAATTATCTTGCTGGCAGGCAATCTAATACCGAATTCTATAATACTATACTATACTATGTATGTATATGTAAACTATCCTAAAATCGAGAAGTCACGCTGGACAGCATGGCCACATCATCACCCCAAGCCTCAACCGTGTGCGACAGGATACGTAGTAGGAATAAAGTCCTCAAAGCCTTAGCCGGTAGTACCTGGGGCAAGGACAAAGAAACTCTACTGGTCACGGATAAAGCAGTCGGAAGTCAGTGACCAACTATGAGGCTCCTGTGTGGTAACAGATTATCTGTGACATACAGTGGAAAAATATTCAATCGTGCAAAATTCCCCTCTCCGTACTGTCAATGGCTGTCTTCTGATGTCACCTTAGGACCATCTACATCACGAAACCAGGATGATGTCTTTAAGGGACCACAATCAACAATACCTCTTGAAACCGAAGTGAGCACCCAAACTTCAACCTCATGGACAAGACGCCGGCAGCGCAACTTGAAGAACCTAGAAAGATATGTCCAGAGGTACAAAAGGGTGCACTTTAATAGCGACGCACACATGTCAGCCATCGCAGCGATATATCGGGAGGAGGTTCTTCAATCAATTGCGAGTTTGGGTCCAAAGCCTGTTCTCTCGTCCATAGCAACAACGATATCTCCGGAAGAGGAAAGTCTTCCGAGAGCAACGAGATCAACATTCGCCAAACTTCGGTCAGGCTGGTGTTCACGATTGAAGTCCTACCTATCCCGCATTGACCAGGACGTCTCAAACATCTGTCCTACTTATAATGGAGCTCCTCATGACGTGGACCTCATCTTTCACCACCCAGCTGCACCCACGCACCTCACTCCCAGATCGACGTGGGAGCACCCAATAAAAACAATAAATAACTGGCGCAACAGTCCAATTTGAACCATGGCCTCGAGATGAGTTAGCATCATCTCATTTTCTAGATCGTGACGGTCTTGTGCAGAGGTGTGTGATCAGCAACACGCTCAACCGAGTTACTTACCCCATAAATGGGTACTCATTTAACAGCTGAGTGGGCTCATAGTCTGACACGTAAATCCCCTAAGCCGTAGGCATGCAACTTACCAACACACCGAATTCCGACCATTGCTACAACAACAACTCAAATGCTCGTAAATCCATGTTGGCCATGTTAGAACAGAAAAGTATCTTTTTGTTGTTGGTGCTTTTCAATGTTCCGTGTTTTGCTCAATGTTCACGTATAAATGTAGCATTACACTAACAAATTGTTCTGGATGGAGTATTGGAGCGCGAATATGTTTTCTGTTAATATGTGTCATAGTTGAAAAGATGGTACAGGCGTAATTATTTATTTTTGTGATTGCAAAGAAAAGTGAACACATGCGCTGATTCTACAATACTACCTCAGTTATATTTTTCAAAATACAGTGGTGAGCCAAAAGTTGCCCAAACCATTTTATTTCCTTTTTCGTAAAAATTCTTGGAAGTATCGTAGTTAGAATGCCAATGTTTTATTGGCTCAGGTAATAATAAACTATCTGTATCCTGCCTAGAAATAGTGAAAACGTTCTGAATCATCTTTGGGGATCTCAACATTGTAATGAACCACCTGCACTGGACCATATCCTAGTAGTGCAGCTTCCATCGGCAGATCTATCGCAGCACCTGATGAGTAAGGATCTGTCGGTGGTACGAAACCAGAGGCCGAGGGTCCCATTACGCCAGGACCCTGATGCGAACGCGAGGGCGTTTGCGCTTCCCGCCAACTATTCCATCCTTATCGCCTCATATTTTTATCATTCCCCATTTTCACCTCCCCTATTTTTGTTGTCTTCCCCAGGCCTATGAATCTTTGTTAATACGTAAAGGACATGGCCAACAAGTGGCGAAAACCCCACCCACGTCTCCCGAACTGAGCTACAGCAAGCATAGGACGCTGCTTAGCTCGTTTAGGAGCCTTTTTCTTCGTTAGATGGCACAGCCCGACCTTCACGGTCAACTGTGCTACCTTAGGCTTCGTCCACACGGGCATCTTCGGATACCCAATAAGTCTTCCGTTACAACATCGAATTCGTAAATAACTTTAATTACCTGGGAAGCAACCTATCAATTGACCCTAGCGAAAAGAACGAAATCAAACGACGGATACAGCTAGTAAATAGGACGTTTCCCTCGGTTCTTCCAGTAATCAAATCAAAGCATGTGCGCATGAAAACGAAGCCCCGCGCTGATATAAGACGATCATACGACCTGTGCTGTGTTATGGCTGTGAAACTTGAACCCTGAAGCAAGCCTTGGAAAACATGCTACACATTTTCGAACAGAGGATCCTTCGAAGAATGTTTTAAGTTAGAAAACGATAAAAGTTTTAAATCCGCAAAGTCCATGAATTTTAAAATAATAATTATTTAACCACCTTTATGACTTTGCTTTTTAACAAATTTATTATAAATTTATTTAGTTTGGATGCATTTCGACATAAATAGTCATCCTCAGCGAGTACATTTAAATTAGAAAAAATCGTTAGCTTGGTTCTATTTATATGAAATTAATTAAAAATATATGTGAAGTTAACGGAATTATACGGACACTAATATTACAATGTAAAAGTTTTTTTTTTTTTTGGAAAATCAATTAGTCTGAAATAACGGAAAAGTTATTTTAATCCTTTGTAAATTGTCGAACAATTGTATGTAGTTAATGATGTGCAATTAAAATATATGGAATAACGGAAAACTACTTTAATGACTATTTAACAGTGAGAATTTAAACATTGAAAAAGTGGTGACCGAATTGGTGCTTCCATCGTATTCATCAAGGTCTTCCTGTTGATATGCATATGAATGCTTTCGTACGCGTACACAAAAACTGGACGCGTACACAAAAACTGGACGCGTACGAAAGCATTCATATGCATATCAACAGGAAGACCTTGATGAATACGATGGAAGCACCAATTCGGTCACCACTTTTTAAATGTTTAAATTCTCACTGTTAAATAGTCATTAAAGTAGTTTCCCGTTATTCCATATATTTTAATTGCACATCATTAACTACATACAATTGTTCGACAATTTACAAAGGATTAAAGTAACTTTTCCGTTATTTCAGACTAATTGATTTTCAAAAAAAAAAAAAACAACTTTTACATTGTAATATTAGTGTCCGTATAATTCCGTTAACTTCACATATATTTTTAATTAATTTCATATAAATAGAACCAAGCTAACGATTTTTTCTAGTTTAAATGTACTCGCTGAGGATGACTATTTATGTCGAAATGCATCCAAACTAAATAAATTTATAATAAATTTGTTAAAAAGCAAAGTCAAAAGGTGGTTAAATAATTATTATTTTATCCTTCGAAGAAGGTTAGGTTGTGTGGAAGCCTAACGGCTCCCGGTTCATAGTGACACAACACACTTCGAATACTAATCACGTTTTGTTGTTAGCCTAGTAAGGGCTAGATCCACACCCATTAGCGAAGCTCCAAAGGCTTCTCAAACTAAGACTTGTAATAAACTACCTATAATGAACCATATCCTGTTAGTGCTGCTTCCACCGACAGATCGCAGGCAGCACCTGATGAGTAGTGATCTTTTGGTGCCAGAGGCCGAGGGTCCACCCGGATCCCGATACGAGGGCGAGGGCATCTAATCCATTCGCCAACCATTCTATCCTTAGCGCCCCATTTTTTATATTCCCCACTTTTGCCTCCCGTAACCATGCCTACGAATTCTTGTTATTGTAATACGTAAAGGGGCAACGAGCGGCGAAAAACGCCCACGTCTCCCAAACTGAGCTATTGCAAGCATAGGGTGCTGCTTAGCTCCTTGAGGGGCCTTTTTTCTTCGCCAGATGGCACGCCCCGACCCTCACGGTCACTATGCTACCTTAGGCTCCGTCCCCACGGACCTACCCGTCCATTACAGACTCCTTCCAGGTCGTTGAAGAAGTAGGCTCTCGGTCATTTTAATCTTTTCCTAGCGAGTGCTGAACAATCACACAGAAGGTTGTAACGGACGGTTTGGTGGGCATCCGAAGATGCCCGTGGGGACGGAGCCTAAGGTAGCATAATTGACCGTGAAGGTCGGGCCGTGCCATCTGGCGAAGAAAAAGGCCCCTCAACGAGCTAAGCAGCGGCCTATGCTTGCTGTAGCTCAGTTCGGGAGATGTGGGCGGGGTTTTCGCCGCTCGTTGCCCCTGTCCTTTACGTATTAACAAAAATTCATAGGCCTGGGGAAGACAACACAAACAGGGGAGGTAAAAATGGGGAATAAAAAAAAAATAGTCGATACGAATGGAATGGTTGACGGACGGATCAGATGCCACACGGTCGCACCTGGGTCCGAGTGTAATGTGACCCTCGGCCGATGGTTTCGTACCACCAACAGATCACTACTCATCAGGTGCTGCCTCGATCTGCTGGTGGGAGCAGCACTACCAGACCATAATATGGTTCATTACAGGTGGTTCATTACAGGGCAGCTTCTACTTCGAGGCCTGCCAAGAAGAAGAAGCTGAGGACAAAATGTGCTGCTAAACAAAACAAAAGCGAGCTGGTTACAGGAGCCGACAACCATTGTAGAGGGGAAAAATTGGCAAAGCAAAAAAAAAAATACTACATTTCCCAATTATTCCGATGATCAACAGGTTACAAAGATTTCTGAGGCCAGCAGAGGCGCAACACTGCATTCCTTGCCGTAATTCACTCATAAACTCTGCAAGCTGCTGAGCAGATGAACAACAGAAAAATGCAATACTGTGTAAATAAAATTTTTTTAAGTTACCTAGAAGGACAATCCTGGCAAACAAAAAGGTATCCAGGGCTCCTCCGCGCTTCGTCCGGTCACCGAAGATGCTCCAAATGCCGGCAATTCAAAGCATTTATGGAGGCCTTAAATACGTGGCTAAACCACAAAAGACAAACACAACACCAGGACTGCCTTGTTGAACTGACTCTAAAAGGATAATCTACTCTATTGGAAGGATTGGGGTGCTACAGAGGAAAGCACAGCTACTTGAAGGGAAAATACGTGAAGTAAAAATGGCTAAGTCCTAAGACTTAGAGCAAGTAGCCTTAATGTGCTTGTGGGGATACAAATCGGTGGAAGGACTAAAAAGGAACCCAAAGAGGTCCTTCTTAGTCCTGTTCTGTACCAGAAATGGGCCCCACGTTGGGCGCCAAATATGTAACGGACGGTTTGGTGGGCATCCGAAGATGCCCGTGGGGACGGAGCCTAAGGTAGCATAATTGACCGTGAAGGTCGGGCCGTGCCATCTGGCGAAGAAAAAGGCCCCTCAACGAGCTAAGCAGCGGCCTATGCTTGCTGTAGCTCAGTTCGGGAGATGTGGGCGGGGTTTTCGCCGCTCGTTGCCCCTGTCCTTTACGTATTAACAAAAATTCATAGGCCTGGGGAAGACAACACAAACAGGGGAGGTAAAAATGGGGAATAAAAAAAAAATAGTCGATACGAATGGAATGGTTGACGGACGGATCAGATGCCACACGGTCGCACCTGGGTCCGAGTGTAATGTGACCCTCGGCCGATGGTTTCGTACCACCAACAGATCACTACTCATCAGGTGCTGCCTCGATCTGCTGGTGGGAGCAGCACTACCAGACCATAATATGGTTCATTACAGGTGGTTCATTACAAGGTGCCCTAGAGTTTCCTCTGTATTTGGAAGCTTGCAATTCCCGCAGCCACCGCTAGTTATCAGTTTTAATCTGTACGCGTGTTACCCTATCAAGCAATGTCCCGTTAATATACCCACTAGTAGTGCGCACACTGTCTTCTGAATACTTCTAAGCGTGACATTACACTTTGCGTTTTTCTGCAGGAAAAGCAATCCCGCAAAAAAACGCATTGTCGTCCAAGAAGACGAATGTGTACATTTAAATGGAACGCTTTACACTTATGCGTAACGACAATGCTGCAGTTTGCAGGAATCGTTTTGCAGCAGCAAGTCCAACGACAGCGGGAAGACTTCTCCAGCAAAAAAACGCAATGAGAAGATGAACACACGGTGGTATATGGAACGCATTTCACCTTCCGTTTTTTGGTTCAACGACAAACTAGAAACTCATGCACCCAGTGACGAAATTCATACAGTGCATCCATTGCGGATTGGCTGAAATTGTATCGGCCTCCCGACTTTTACCTACTATATTGCCACAAAAATAAAACCATCAATATCCTAACTGGGATATATTTATTTCTTTCACAAGCTCTTCCCGCAGAAACACGCAATGTGTAATTATAGGGTTTTCTTCTTGAACGACAATGCGTTTTTTTGCGGGATTGGTCTTCCTGCAGAAAAACGCAAAGTGTAATGTCACGCTAAGAGGCTTTTGCTATTTCTCCTGTCGTAGGAGTTCCAGAATATTTTCGTTATTCAGGAGTTGTTGGTAGTATGCCAGTTTGCGTTGGCCATTGGCAGATCTTCAGCTGTCCCTCGGTCGAGGTCGAGCACCTGTTTAGCTCATCCGTCCGCCATTTTTACGATGAGCGGAAAGTTTCAAAGATCATCAAAATACAACGACTACAATTGGCAGGACACGTGCAACGCATGGACGACAACCGAATGCCTAAGCTAGTTTTGAAAGGCAGCATCAGTGGAACCAGGCTGAGAGGAAAACCGACTCATCATCATCGCGTCGCTGTGCGCAGGTCACGGTTTTTGATGATAATCACAAAAACAGTTATATCTCGGTAACGATTAAAGAAATGCCAATTCTGTTGGTACCATTTTTCCTCAAACAAACTGTGGAATAACCACCATCAGTATTGCCCACCCAACGAGGGACACCATGTATAGTGTAGCCATTGTATCCAGGAACGTGTTCCGAGTTGCTCGGAATACCAACCACCTGGCCTGTTCGAGCTGCTTCAGTGATGTGATTAAGGCAGCTCCTGAAGAGTACAATCCATAATGTGGACGAAACCAGGGACAGTGGTAGCGATGGCTTAATGTTGATCATTTTTGTGGTAGTGGATAGGTAAACTGTGGTGTCATTATGACTTAGATTGACTTAGATTTCCCTCCATTTTATCCTTGGAAAATGTAGTTATGTGCTTATGCGTGATTATTCAGAACGATTTTCATTGAAAACTACAATATTTTGATTGTTTTGAATTTTTCTCAAGTGACAAAAATAGTTGATCAGTTTCCACTGAACTGTACTACTTCTTAACACTTAGTGGGGTATAGAGCGTCAACCATTCCTGCGCGCCGTCGTATTATGTTCTGGGCAATGGGGCGCAACTCCCCAAATGACTTATCCAGCGCATTATACTCTTTTGCTATAGATCGACGTTATGTGATTTTGGGACCGCCTCTTGGTCGGCCTTGGTTGAAAATCGGGTTCCATTTCATGGCAAGTAAAGCAATGCAGTTATCATCCTTCCGAAATGTGTGATCTATCCACTGCTATTTTCGCCTGTGTATCAATTCGTCGATTGGCATTTGACCCGTACGCCGACTTAAGTTGTGTGACGTCAGTCGACTAGGACAACTTCAGCTATTCATTTGATATTGCTTCGGACCAGAAAATTCTTTGAATTTGACGAAAACATACTATAGTTGACGAAAACTTGCTTTCTGATAACTCTTACGAAAACTTTCATTGTACACAAAAGCACAGACAGTATCAGGGAGCGAAACAGGTCCAGATTTAGTCTTGATGCTGAGATAACTGCTTTGCTAGATTTTGGACAGCATGCCATATGCGCATTTAACCACCATTTTCGGCAACAATGCTACCCAGGTAGACGAAGTTGTCCATCTTCTCCACAAGGGCTGCCCATCAATATTGATGGCAATAGGTGTAGGATTTCTGCTTCGCAATGGCGGGCTAAAAACCATTGTCAGCGTTGTCAAGATGTTATAGATAAGATGTTAAAGTCCATTGAATTCCTGTCTAGTCCGAATAGGGCTGCATACAACACATCGCCGGTCACTATGATGGATCGGCGAAAGGACACACCGCTGCCGAACTCCACTGCGAATCTCAAAGTTCACCAACACCTTACCTTTATGCAGAATGCGACATTTCGCGCCGTCATAGGTTGCCTTAATAATAGCCACAAGTTTCTTCTTCAGGGATGCCTGTCCTGTGCAAGGACGCCCATAGAGAATCCCGGTTCACACTATCGAAATCCCTCTCGTAATCGATGAAAAGCAAGTGAAGCAGAGTATTATCCTCAGCAAATTGGTCGATGATGATTCGCAAGGTGTTAATGTGATCGACCTGGCCTGCTCTTAATCAATTGTGCTTTCTAAGTAAGACTTTAGTCTATCCAGGACGATTTTAGCTATATCTTGGCAACGGCAGGAAACACACAAATGCCTCTCATTATTACAGTCTGTAAGGCTACCCTTTTTAGGAAGTTTTATGATCAATCCTTCTTTCCACTCGGTGGGAGAGGTCTCTGTATTCAACGCTTTATCAACAAGTGACGCTGCTTGATAAAGTTCGGCAGGGATACCGTACAGTCTGGCGGCCTTTCCTCGTTTTAGGTCAATAATTGCAGCGACTAATTCCTCTTTAGTTGGGGCAGTGGTCGGTACAGTACATTTTGATGGTTTGCTAAATTATCTATATAAGGAGGAACCGGACGTTACACGGTTCAAGACCGCGGTGAAGTGTTCTTTCCGCCGCCTCATTTGAACTTCCTCCAAGGTAAGCAGCTTTCCATCACTATCCTTCGTGTTGGTAGGAATTACGACCACCTGTAAACTCCTTCATGACACCGTATACGGCGTTTAAGTTGTTGCTTCTTGCGGCTTCTTCTGCTGAGGCTAGAACAGAATGCACATAATCTCATTGTCGCGTCGCACACTATGCTGAACTTCTCGAGATTTCTGACGGCAAAGTTTCGATTGTCGTCTGATGCTGCAGTCAAACGAACCTTCAGCTCTTTTCTTTCAACAATCCGCTGCCATGAAGCGTCGGACATCCAGGACTTATTCCGGCAATCCCGGTTTGTGCCTCATGGTATCTGTGCTGTCAACGTACGCATTTTTTATGGCATTCCAGTTTTCGTTTGTGTCACTATCTAGGTGACTAGTTATCTCAGCGGCCTTTTGCGCAAGATGGTCGTTATATTATTGTAAGACAGGTGGATTTTATGCTCGAGCGGCGTTGAATTTGCAGCGCCTGCATCTTTCGTCCCGAGGACGGCGCATGACTACAATACGCAATCGAACATTAGTCTCTTCTCATCCCAATATCGGCACCCTTCTAATTTCGCACGTCCAGGAGGCAACTCTTGAAGCTTTTACTACTGGCAAATTGGTCGATCTTATTTTGTGTTCTGCGTCGATCAGCAGCTTTTTATTTCATAAAATCAAAACTTCAAGTTGATTCTCAAATATTGCATTTCTGAGTTTTGAATTGTATTATTGTCCTCGTCGTGCGATATACAGATACATTTGCAAAAACATGATCTTATCCTCATCCGTATCCCCAAAATATCATCCTTCAATATTCACATTCTCAAGTTTAAATACTTCTTTATCCGCATCTTCATCCGCTAAACAATATCTGTTACAACTCCGGTGTTGCAAGCACCGAGATGAATGGAGGCTACAACTGGCAGAAACAACGTCCCCACGAGGATAACTAAACTAACAATGGAAGAATAACGATGCCGTACGTAATTGATTACACACGGATATATTTCGCACACGCATAAAAATGCGGCTAACGCCAAGAGCTAGCTAGTGCTTGCATCGATTATAGTGGAAAACTCTACGAGTACTATGCAACCGACGTGTCGGGAGAATAAGCAAACGTACTCCAATTCTCAAAATGCATTGCAACGACTCCGCAGCCGCAGGTTCGAGCGAAACAGATAACGTATGCCTGAACGTTACGGAATATGTAGTTGCGAGCGATGCAAGGATGCACAGTGCAACGACGCAGCCTCTTTTCAAGCGGGATGGATGCATGGAAGTTCTACGGTTGGGTCGGTGTGAATATAATCGATTCTTGCCCGGCTCTACCCGGATCTAGACTCCTGGGACTGGGATACAGATTCATTGCCGCCGCCCTTACTCGGATCCTCTACCACCTCTATAGGGTAGTCCCAATGGGATGTTGGTGAATTGTAGAAAACTGTCGTAATACGGCCAGGTTGCCGATAGTAAATAGCGTTGCGTACTATTCTAGGTGAGAGCGAAGGAAGCTTAAGGGCATAAATCGTCTACACAAAAAGTTATATATTGGGAACTAATATACTCGTATGCTTAACAAGAAAAAATGTCATAAAGTTCATACAAACCACTCCCTGTCGTATACGTATAATGAGATTATCCTTTGTCGATGATTATCCTATTTTATTGCTCCATCGCTCGATACCCTTTTTGTAAGTCAAATGAACTTCTATATCAAAACCGACACGTCGACGGAATGGTGGATTTGTCGCGTAGCTACACTTACACGACACAACAATGCACTCAATGTACCGTCTAATTGATAATCATAAGGTAAATTGCACAAAAACAACAGATCGATAGAAACTCCATTAAAAACTTTACTAACCGTCGCCGACAGCGAACCAACCGTCCAACGAGCAAGCTGAATTGATTCGCCGTCGTTGTCGCCGCCACCGATAGTGCAGGGTAGTGCGATACTGTATGTAAGTATGACCCGTGGGGATGGCTAGGAAGAAAGGGTTCGTGAGCTTTCGCCCTCCTTTTCCTATTTAACACTTTCGGGGATGTAGTTATCGTTTCAATCTTGATTTATTCGATGCAATTTTTTCACTACTTTTCGATTTTAAAACCGGATACTTGTATGATCTGGAAATCACTGGAGGTAAGCAGATGTTTAAATAGGCGGAAGTCCAGCAATAGATTTATATTCAAATCAACCGGAAGCACATCAATGGACTGGCCACAATATCCGTAATAAATTAAATTCCTTGCGAAGATTCCGACCTGCCTCTTCTTAAAGTTGGACAGAAAATTTAAAACACAAATATCATTTAATGATACGAACAACACAGCTGGATCCGATTTTTTTAGGTATCCTATAAGATGAGCGGATAATATTCACACTCCCGGTGTTCTTTTTCCGTATTGCAATTTTTTATGTTATCCTTTCTATTGCTTCAGATTGGTAACAAATGGACCATAGGAGAATAATTGCAGACAGAGAAAAGTTGTACACTAAGAACGAGCGCCAAATGAAAAACTCAACTTGCGTTTTGAGAGTGCAGGAACTAAATGAGCTCCAACGATGCTTCATCCTGCCGGCTTCTTGTGTATCGTGGCCATTCCCTCGTAAACGGGTTGCCAGATAATACGTGGCAGCTCCTTCATTCCTAAGCAGGCATGAACGAGTATATTCTTTAGCACTTGAGCAGTGCATACTTATATTGAAGGCAATAAATGTGTTGTTCTGAAGAAAGTAGACCCACAAAATATTACTTTATATTAAGCACAGCCAATATTATGCCTTCATCTGAATCTTTTATTCTCGCTGGTCAACCATTACCTATGACAACACCTACCATGGAGGGAAATAAGTAGCCACATACAATTTCACACACGAACCGCAGAGCTTTCTTCAAGCCCAGACAGCGAGGCTTTCTCGTTACTATCCTTCCCTAAACGGCTGAGTTTCCGGAAGAGCTAATCTGCAGAACAGAGCGATGCGCCGAGCCATGCTTTCCGTGTTCCGTCCCTACTTTTCCGCACATCAGCAACAAATTACGAGTATGTGTATCCTCCGAAGCAAAAATTGCATCAACATTCATTTTTCTGGAGGTCATGCGCCTCAAATACTCTCCACATAGTAGACAATATCCTCTCTACAGGCAATGAGCGCAGTGACAGCAGGATGCCGGTTGGCACAAGGCGATTGCAATTGGAAGTTTCTCGAGAACGGTTAGGAGCAATTTTCTACAGCCATACTGAAAATACATATTTAGTCTGGAGCGTGAAAATTTCAACGACATTCTCGTATTCTTCTAATATCCATTTAGAAGGCTTGTATGCAACGACACTCGGTATCAAAATATTGAAGCGTGTACAAAGTACAGGTGAACATTGGCAGACATATGGGATTCAAAAGCTGTTGTGCAGGAGCTTCACATCAATCAACAGACGACCGCAAGCGTGCTCTCAAGCAGCACGTTCAACCTGTGCCAAAGACCACTGAACTTTTGTGGATCTGTAACGAACACATTGGACGAGTGTGTATCGTAAACAGCCTGTTCCTATTACAGTTTCAATGGCTTTTGCGGGGAGCAAAAGGGATTCACAAAAGTTCATAAAACCACAACAATGGAACGAGATTATTGCAACTCGTTTATTGACGTCCTGTGACGATTTCCCGGTTCTGGGCGACGTTAGTTGATTGACCGACAATTAAAGAAAGATAATTGAAAGTTTTCAGATGTATGGATGAATGAATGGAAAGGTTCAGGCTACTAACCGTGTTGGTGGGCACTGCGACCATGAAAGATATATTGTGCCCCTTTATTTATTAATGAAGCAAAAGACCTTCCAATACTCGTACGAAGGCCAGTATGGCTCTTGCAGGAGTTACCCTCGCCCAACGAACCCATACCTAGCTAGACAAACCCATCTTGTTTAGATGGTATCTCACACAATGGTGACCCGAGGGGTAACCTATTAGTAGCTTCAGGTCGGCTCTACTCAAGTGGGTAATATCTCCATACTTGAAGGGGCTCATAAATTCCTTAGATTGCCGCAGCCCTGGAAGATTTTCCCAATAGAGCCTTCGTTTACTATCGGACCATTTCTTGATAATTGACCCGCCTAGAGCGAAGCCTAGACCACAATAGGGTTCCGCTCCGAGAAAGTTTGATGTTGTTGTTGTGGTAGCGACGCTTCGAGCACTGCAGTTCTTCTTGCATCGAGGGAGTTTGATGATGAGCCCTGCCTGGCAAGTTCATCCGCTCCTACATTTCCCTCAATGCCACAGTGACCTGGCATCCAATACAGAACGATTTGGTTGTTGGTCGCCAGGCACTGGAGAAGTTCACAACACCCCTTCACTAATCTAGAAGAGAACTTATGCGAAGAGAGAGCCTTAATGGCCGCCTGGCTATCTGAACATATAGCAATGATTGCGCCGCGAGATCTCTTCTCTAGGATAACCTTAGCAGACCTCAATGGGCATGGATCTCGGCTTGAAAAAACGCTGTTCCAGGTTTCCATTGCGATTGAAATCCTGGTGTTGGATCTAAAGGTCCCAGTCTTAGACCCATCGATGTACATGAAATACCCAGGATCTGGGCAGGGACTTTCATTTTCCCATTCTGTTCAATCTGAGATGAGGGCTAAGAATTCATCGCTGAAACATAACTCCGTGGTCAAATAATCTGATTTCAGGCAGATCTGCAAGCTAGGAATTAGTTTCAGAATGCTCATGTGACCAAAGTCACTGCCGCATACATCAGAAACTAGATGTAACCTAAGAGCATCGAACGCTGCTATTTCCTTAATGGAGATGTGCAGCGGGATTGAACCAATGAGCGCCTCTAGAGCAGGCGTATGGCAAGTATGCATAGACCCAGTTATCCCTAGACAGACAAGGCGTTGAACTATAATTTGTTGAGTTTCAGAGTGGCTAAGCTTTGTTGTGCCTTCGGCCACCATACTAACGCAGCATATGTGATCGTGGACCGCACCAACGAGCCACAAATCCGTCCAAAGAAACTTTTGCAAGCCCACATTATACGTGTGGCTTTGTTAATAAAATTTTTGATGTGAGTATTCCAGTTCGCCAAGGCATTTAACTTCCTTGGAATACTCTAAAACCGTCATTCCCAGTGAGATACACCCGGAAGTAAGGTTTTGTTTACGAATAAAAGGCACAATGACGGTTTTATGAGACAACAACTAATGCCACTTCATAGCAAAATCACGTCAAGGACAGCCCCCATCACTTCAGAGATGGTGGATTCGAATTTGCCCTTGACAACAACGGTTATGTCATCAGCATATCCGATTGCATAACATCCAAGCAAATGTAGCTTGGACAGCAGTTCGTCTACAACCAGTGAACATATTAGCGGCGAGGGGACTCCTCCTTCCTCTCACCGCTAATATGTTCACTGGAGGTCCCACTTCAGATGTCTGATATTTTGAAGTTAAATTTAATAAACGTCGATGAAACAGATTATGGTAGAAAACCCAGAACAATAAACCAAATATGGAAAGTCAGATGGTCGGCCGGAATGCAATAGCAGTGGCGCAACAGTCTCGTATAACATAAAACGATTTTTCCAGGAACGACTCCGGCACGTCACCACCAGTGATGTAACCAGGGGAATGATTCAGGAGTCCGAGCACCTCCCGAAATATTTCAATAAAAATACAACATATATTGGACGTATGAGGTCCCGCCTAATAAATTGAACAATACATTTTAAAAATCGTAAGGTATCCTTTCGTATTGGAGGTACATAAAAATCCTCTTTCATACTCCTCCTCCTGGGCGCTCCATGGAATGGCGGCAGTGGGCGTTGACTATTGCTAACTAAATCAAGCCACTGTTCATGGCAGTGCGATAATTTGGTTGATGTTAACATGATAGACAAACAAACAGGTAAGTGCGTTCACTACTCATTTGCCCTAACCCCTAGTAAGGCATAGCGCGTCAACTATTCCATGTGGTTTAGCTGACGTTTCGTTGGCATAAACCAGTTTAGGACGATGCACGTTGCCAGCATGCATCTCCTGCTCCCGTTTAGCCGCCTACCTGCGACAAGTCGGGAGATGTTCTGGCTTGTTATTACGCCCCGCAGGGAAATACAACACAAACGTCCATGATCACGAACACCGTGGACGGGACTTGAACCCGTAAAGACCGCAGTCAGACATGAGTCTGACGCCTCTACGCACTGAGCTGCCGGTCGCCCCACATGGTCAGACCTGCAACATAGTTGTAGGAGCTCTGGCACGTCACGAACCGCCTGAAACAACTATCAAAGAGGTAGTCTCTGAATAGGGTTGAGCGATGGGCCGACAATCGGTCATTATAAAAACCACACCATGTTAAGAAATTAAAAAAAAAAGCTTCGGAACCAGACGACCAACGCCGGACGTCGGCCTGTAGCGCCCAATGAAGATGAAGATATCCTTAAGGTAAAGTCGTCTTATGACGAACAGCACAGCGCACCTATTCGATTGCACAGTTCGGACTCATTTAATAGGTAAAATTACCTCTGACACCACATTAGGCGTGTTCATCATTTTTCCACTATGTATTTTCTAAAACAAATGTTCTCTGGTATAGGGAAAAAAAAGACTGAAGACAACTTTGAAATTGCGTTAAATTAACCTTGACGGCTTAAGGCAACCTTGACGTAGGCTTAAGGTAATCTTGCGGCACTTTAAGGTAAATTAAGGCCATTGGACATATTGGACGCTGAAAATTCTCGGGCTTTTCCGATCATTTTTCGACTATTTTCTACTGTTAATAGTAATTGACTCGAAAAAAGCATTAAGGTAAATTGTACTAGTTTGTCTCAACACCTGTCCCACGCATAGCCAGTGATGCCAAAGAAAAAAAGTAAAAATCGTACCAACTCGTTCCAGAAAATCGTAAATATCGTACTTTCCCCTATTTATTGACTTCTAGCTAAAAGAGCTCTTACGACGCCTAACCACCCACCTCCTAGGAGGAGTGGTCTTTGGGCTTACATCCATTCATCTCAGCGGCCTCGAAAACTACTAATCTTGGTAAATTTTGACATTTTTTTCACGGGTTTCAATCTCAATTTTTCCGCTGCACACTCCCAATCGAAAAATTAAAACGCTAGCAACTATTCTGGATCCTACCGGATATGCTTTTGAAATTTGCATGGCAATCGATTCGTTTGGTAGCAAATAACGGATATAACGATTAATAACCTGAGTTGAATATTCGTAATTCAACTTCGAAAATACAAAACAAAAAACATTCGGTGTCAGTGCAAGGAAGCAGATCAAAATTCCAGTGAATGAAAAAACCACGTCAACCAAGCGTACAATTCTAGTTAAGTTCCAAAAAATATGAAAATTGTTAAATGTGATTGTCAGTTCGCAATGGGATTTGGGCTCGCTGTTTTGTGCACTGCCACTTGGTATACTGAATAAAATTTCTTTCTAATCAAGAATAAGAAAATGTTTGGACTTGGGTCCTTTTTTGACCCTATTCATGATGTCTGCAGGTAGTTTAGTAACAAAGACTATATTTCCAATGTTCAAAAGTGATTGCGGTGTTAGCAATTGAATTTGGTGCACTGATACTTCATACTTTTTTCACTGTGCGGCCCGCCTCAATATACTTCTTTTGAAAGTGGCCCTCTGTCCTAAAAAGGTTGCCGAACCCAGGTCTAAATTCTGGATGTCGTGGAATGTTGCGTAAACGCAGCGTTGAGCGCCTCATCTGGAAGGGCATGTTTTATATTCGCTCAAGAGCCACATTTCTAACAGACATAGGTGAACCTATTGCCCTATGATGGAGTGCTTTCTGATTTCTGTAGTTTTGAGAATAACTGATAATGATAACACAATGAAAGAACGTATATCCTATTGCCCAAATAAAATTTTTCACGTTGTATTTTCACGGAGGATAGCACAGAAGCCGGATTTAAGGTTTCTCTGGAAAGGTTTGAAGGCGAACTAACCCAAGACACATCCTAAACCAAGGAAACACAATTTCCCCCTAAAATCCCCTTCCGCTGTTCTGTTTGTCCATTCACAAGGTACGTTTTTTTGTACATCTAACCAGCATGCATTACATCAACAACAAATTGCCTCATTCCGTTTCGTTAATTTATCTGGAGTAAGACCACGGAGGGGATAAAGGCGTACTTTCATCTAGGTTCTTATCTGGGGGTTGCGAGAAGGCGTTTCCGCAGGGATCTTGCACCTACGCGGGTTGTTGGGAGACTTTAATACGAGAAAAAGGGAATCACAGATTTGACATCATGAAACCACTAGAGAGCACATCCTCCATGATGAAAGCAATGACAATAGAAAACACTTGATAAATTTCGCCTGCAGTAGAAACAAACCTGTTAGTAAGCTCGGTGTGGGAAGCAAGCCGAAGCATATATTTACACGGACCGCTAACCAGATCGACCATGTCCTCATAGAAATAAGATGAGCGTCCAGTGTGATGAATATCCGATCTTATCGAGGAGCAAACTGAGAATCGGACCATTACTTTGTAAAAAGTAAGAACGAGAGCGACTTCCTAAAATATTTGCGGTTAACAAACTCTTGAACGATGCTTTGGCGAAGGAATACATAAGCACCTTGAAGGAAGAGCCAGCACCTATGCTAAACAATATCGAAAAAAAAGGTATAGACGGGTATTGGGAAAGGAATTCAATCAAATATGTTCTGGGAAGGTTTCCCCCACACTTCCGGACCCTATCAACGGGGACTTTGGAGTATACATACATTTAAGGGACTGCCACTATCAATTGTACAAATTTCAAAACAACACGATTTTCTCCGGTTTTTGTATCGATGCCGAGCCTACGCTAAAAATTAAACCGGAAAATAGAGAGCTACGCCCGCAATCCGAGGGTTTTGTAGTGACCCATATCAATGGGAGATGAACTGTCCTACTCTTAGAGATGCTTAACCATTCATGTCAACACGACATTGCAAATTGCAAGCTTGCGTAAAAAATATTGAAAATACAATAAATTGTTTGAACAATTATATAAAGTAGAGTCAGCGCTCGGTGGCCGTGATCGTTCGGTCACCGCTCTACGATATTAATCTAGAGTTCGGAGATCAAATCTCGGCGCGATCAAAAAACTGCCTGTGAGTACTAATAGAACTCTCACAGTGCTCCGAGCTTGTCAGTATAAAGACGGCGCGGATAGGAGGTGTATGCTAGCAACTGCACTTCTGAAAAGTAGATATGCTATTGAAACGTCAACAAGGCATAGAAATGCTAGAGATGATCACGCGCCCATGCCCCTGGAGGGGTCAAGGCAATTAGAGAGGAGGGAGTCAGCCCATCTCGATTTCATAAGGGTTTTGTTTTTACTACAAAAAAAAAACTAAAAACTAAATAATCTATGAAAGCACATAAAATTACCTTTAATCCCCTTCTACACTTCCCAATGTTTTTGGGAAATATATCCAGAAAACCGTTTACATCAATTTTGCCAAAATCCAAACCTGTACGGTTTTCAATTCATGGGTAGACTATAAAAAAAAAACCTTAAAGGTAGGACAGTTTGGGGCACTCATGAAAAAACAGCTTTGCTTTTCAACCGATTGAACTTATTTTTACAAATAGTTTAGTGAGGCCCTAGGAATTCATCCACCTTAATTTTACGAGCCTACTTTTATTCGATGTGGTGTTATTTATGTTTTTGTAAAACAAAGTACCAATTAGATCTTACTAAGAATATTTTACCAAATTTTTATGTCGCTAGCTAAATTCTTTCGAAAGTTACCGTGCGGTCTGGCTTTTAGAGAAAATACTCTACATTTTTATGGTTTAGGGCAGGGGTCGGCAAACTCCGGCCCGCGGGCCAAATCCGGCCCGCCGCTGGTTTTCATCCGGCCCGCGCGTTAATATTGTTTTTGACATGGGAAAATCAAATAGTTTAATAAACATTTTTTTTTTATTTTTAATGTGTTGGAGTTCAATTTACATAAATTGATTTGCTACATTGGAGACTCAGTTGGAATAATCATCCAAATAGCAATTCCTGTCCAGTTCCGAGGTAAGTCATATGGTAACAATCGAATATAGAGTCTGTGGTGGGGTCTTTGAACAGAACACTAGGACGTCTGTCCCAGCGTATAAATACCATTAAGATGGCCTGTGCAAGGGAGACTTTAATTCAGACGCGCTAACATTGCAGATAATAATGTAGGCATTAGCAAACGTAACATAACGTACTCTTAATAAGATAAGGCTAGTGAAAAAGTGCTTCAAGCTCCTCGAATGTCTGATGAGCACCAACCTGGACTCCAATGACTGCAAATTTTGATTAACTTTATTGAATCCTACAGCCTGGTTTATAGTTGCGTTTTTTCTTACATGACTATCCAGTGCAATTCAGTCCAACAGCAATAGCGGCAAGACGTTGACCTGAAATATCAATGGAGTGGATGTTTTCGTCACCCTGTATACGGAGGCCTAAACAGAGTAGGCATATTTTCAATTTATCTATTTTATCAATATTGTCTTGTAGAGATTCACATTTTACTGCCAAGCATTGCAACGGAAATGCAATCGCTGAAATTGATTTCCACTTTAAACAAAGTACTAAGGTCGCTTTCGAGCGAAGTCTCATACAAAAATTATCAAAATTTGTCAAAATTTTGGCCTCAGTACTAACATATTCCATTCGAAGCAAAAAGTCTCCACATCATTATGAGCAATTTTCACGCGAAAACAATTACTTTGCACTTTCTTTCGATTAAGAACTGGTCTTTGGAGTAGAGGTAAAGTTCAAGTGTCGTGTAGAGCGCCGCCGCGTCAAGGTACTGTGTACACTGTCGCTTTTTCGTGGGAAAGATAAGTGCAATATTTTTATTTGAAAAGGTTAGTACCAGCCTTTAGGCAGTACGCTTTTCGGTGACGTCGAAAAAAAGCTTTGGTTATTTTGCAGGAATGTATTATGTCAATAAGGCGGATATCCACTCAGGATTCATCCTCAGTCACAACAATGCAAAAAATAAGTAAATTACTTGAATTCTCTCTAATTTCGGCACGAGAAATTGACCAATTTTTTCTCTTATATCTAACTTAAATTATATCACGTTAAATTGCTCATAATTTTGATTCAATTTCGTCTACATCTACGTCGCGCAGGGTCATTGTGGTGTGTGCTGATGAAATGAGATTGAATTTTCTTGATACGCTATCCTTCATCTACGAAGTTTTGCTAAAACTCTGGTTAGGGTCTAATAAGCAAGGCCAAGAACACTGGACTGCGATCTCAATTTGTAATGTTTTATTGATCTAGTTGTGTTAAAGGCCAACATTATTCCTTCTTCAATTTTGACTAGAGACCAGAGCGCAATATCCTTGCCTTGCCCTTGGCACAGCAATGGAAACATTATTTTTATCTTTTGATCTCTATATCGATATAATCAAAAATGAATGGCTACGAAAATCAGCATGAGCAGATTTATGAAAAGCTGCACATTATTCGCCATAAACTCTCAAATACAATATATTGCCGAAAACTTGCATTAAAAACCCAAATAAGATAAAATATGTTTGATAATTTGCTGTGCTAAAAAAAGGTACAACTACATACTAACGAAAATACAATTCTCAAATATATCCCTGAGGTTAACGTGTTGAAAAGAAAACAGTTGCATATTTCAAAATTTATTTTACTGCAAAGAGAAACTTCCATCTGACCTTTATTGGTAATAGGTTCACCACACTGATAAGCTTTTGCATTTCGAATTTCCTATCCGGCCCGCTGAGCCTAAAATTTAAAAAATCTGGCCGTTTGCCAAAAAAGTTTGCCGACCCCTGGTTTAGGGTATAATATATCATTTTATTGTCTAGGCTCTACGGCATTGTTTCTCGACCCGGGGGTCGCTCGAGGGACGGACGACAATCTTCCATTGATCAACTTTTGATCAATTATTTTCATTCGTAGTCCGGATGACGCAACGGTTAGCACGTTCGCCTTCTACGCACTGGGCCCCGGTTCGATTCCTACTGAACCCGGTAGCTTTCGATAAAAAAAAAGAAGATTTACGTGTCGGACGATGAGCCCACTCAGCTGTTAAATGAGTACCCATTTATGGGGTAAATAACTCGGTTGAGCGTGTTGCTGATCACAGACCTCTGCACAAGACATACCGTTACGATCTAGAAAATGAGATGATACTAACTGATCCTCGAGGCCATGATTCAAATTGGACTGTTGCGCCAGTTATTTATTTTATTTATTTATTATTCTCATTCCCAGTCCGTTTGAACTTTTTCGCAAATTATGCAAATTCGAGTCGACAAGTGCGTGCAAGCGCTTTCAAATTTCATTGCTTTCCGAGAAGAGTCGACGCACACGATGCTTCCATCGTTATGTTCTACAACGATCAACGAAGAGCCCATCAGCGACAGTTGGTTCTGCATCAATCATCAACTTGTGGGTGCTAAATGCGAGCTGGTAAATGTTCGCATCATGAAGAAAATGCCATGCGGCGCAACGTCCCTTGTTTACAAACACAGCAAACTTTTGGAAAATATGTTTGGTGGATGATCAAAGGGGAAACAATTGATTGTCGTTTAATGAAATTAAAAACAAATGATGCGTCTACCCCTGATTCTTGCTAGTAGCCGATTCATTGAGCCAGGCTGGTTTCACAGACCGAAAAGAACACCACGGCTCTGCGCCGAGCGAACTTAAACAGCCATCATACAGATACTTCGCCATCGTGGGAGCGAATTGCGGACTCAGTATATAATTAGACGCGGGCGAAAGAATTTGATGTTCAACAAATTTGCTTTCAACTTTGCTCCGATAAGATCCCATTTGAGGCCTGGATTAAAATCAGTCTGTCGTTTTGTATGAAAATGATCTGAGATTCGGTTGAATCGAAAGCGCCTAATGTTCAAATTACGTCGGCCCGTCCGTCTGTATGAAATTTGACTCTTAGTAAGAGGTGGAAAAAGAGATCAATATTTTCAAAATTTCCCTTACAACGCTTCCGTATTCACATTGTCGCGCAAGCCAAAGCATAGCTATCCACTACCATAAAAATGATCAGCATTAAGGCCGCGTTTAGCCAATCTGCGGCAGCCGCCGCGGTTTACAAATTTACATTGAATATATTGGCCACGCAGCTTCTAAACGCATCCTAAGCCAACTCTTCCAATGTCCTCGGTTTCGTCCACACAATGGATTGTACTCTTCAGGAGCTGCATAAAGCCCCATTTTTCAAGAGTCTTGCGGAATAGACTACTTTCAGCCTTGTTTTCCAGGCTGCTAGCGTCTTGACGGATGATAGACCGAGTCGAAAGCAGTATGTTCCGCAACACGTTGCAGCTTCGAAAATAGGAAAACAAAGATTTTGAGTCAGTCTGTTCCCCACCACGCAGCGGAGTTCCGCAGCCTGGAAAACGAGGCTTTAGGGCGACCACAGACTGAAAGCTGATGCCAAGCTGGATGCTGCCATTTTCATTGTGGACAATCAGCGAAGAGAAACGTTCACGTGAAACCTGCTCATGGAGCTTTCTCTGCTATTGTTAAAGCTCAAGATCACATTCGTAATTGTCCAATGAATTCGTTTCATTGTTATGTGGCATGAATGGATTTTATATAGAAAATCACCGGACAATTAACACAAACAAAAACCCATCACCTGATACCGGATGCTGAGATTTTGACAGCTTGAACTTTCCACTTTTGCAAATTCAATTGAAACAATGAAACTGACCATAAAGAACAGAGTTCCTGCAAAATCCATTTGATAGAAGAGAATTTTGAACAAACTCAGCCGCAAATGAATATGCTGAGAGACCGTACTGATAAAGAATAGAATAGTGGACGGTAGAGTTCCGCCAAGAAAACCAGCTGATTTTGCCATCATTTGAGCTTTGAGATACGTACCACATTATGGATTGGTAATTTAACCGACGTATTAGAAAATGGAAGTATTTAACGGACAGTTTATACAATAGCTTGGATAAGCTCATGTCCCTGATGGTTAATAAGCAGTTTAACAGGATATTGAGAAAACGGGTCTAAGGGCCTGTTGCTCAATGTCCGATTAAAATTTATCTTAAGCCTCGTATACATATGAGCAATCGTGTACTCATATGTGTACGGTAGGAGCATGCGTGCGCGCACAATTTCATCCGCACGAACACGATCCATCGCTAGTGGATCTCCGTGCGCGCACAACTTTGTGCTTCGCACAGCGGTCGTGCGGGGAAATATCTCGTATACATATGATCATTCGTGCGCGCACAGTATTTGTGCGCGCACAGCGTTCGTTCGCGCACGGATGCTCATATGTATACGAAGCTTTAGGAACTGCCATTTAGCACAATTTGATTTTCTCGATATCTGTTTAGAGCTATTAATTGGATAAACGCTAACCGTTGCCTTGCCTTTGATTAATCTCTTATCCAAAACAAAGCCCAGCTCCTGGTTTCCGGTTGAAAGTTTATCCTAGACAAAAACCCAACACCTGATACCGTATGTTGAGATTTTGACAGCTAGAACTGTTGACTTTTGCAAATTCAAATGAAAACAATGAAAGTGGCCATAAAGGACAGAGTTCCTGGAAATTCATTCGATAGAAGAGAATTTGCCAAGAAAATCAGCTGATTTTGCCATAATTGTGGTCTGAGATAAGTTCCACACTTTATAGCGTGGTAATTTGTATGAGACGTATGAGAAAACGAAAATGCTTATCGGGCTGTTTATAGTTTCGTTTAATTTGTGTCCCTGTTAGTTAACAAAGAGTTTAATCAGACATTGAGAAAACGGGCCTAATAACGCTAAACAAATATTGAGAAAATCAAATTGTGGTAAATGGCAGTTTATTCTTAAAATAAATTTTAATCGTACATTAAGCAACCGGCCCTCAATATGTATCTGTTTGGCGTTATTAATCGGATAAACGCTAACCGTCTCCTAGCTTTCGATTAATTTCTTATCCAAAACATAACCCAACTTCTGGTTTCCGGTTGAAAGTTTATCCTAAACAAAAACCCAACACCTAATAATACCGGATGCTACGATTTTGACAACTAGAACTTTTCACTTTTGCAATTCCAAATGAAAACAATGAAAGTGGCCATTAAGAACTGAGTCCCTGGAAATTCATTCGATTGGAGAAAATTGGCATCAAACTCAGCTGCAAATGAATATGCTGAGAAACCGGTACTAATACAAAGTAGATTCGTGTACGGTAGAATTCCGCCAAGAAAATCAGCTGATTTTGCCATAATTGTGGTCTGAGATAAGTTCCACACTTTATGGCTTGGTAATTTGTATGAGACGTATGAAAAAACGAAAGTGCTTATCGGGCAGCTTGTAGTTTCGTTTAATTTATGTCCCTGTTAGTTAACAAAGAGTTTAATCAGACATTGAGAAAACGGGCCTAATGCTTTTATATTTTTGTACAAAAATTTTGCGGATACTTATAATTTTTGTCGACTAATTTACATTTTTGCTCATTTCAAAAATTTTAGCAAATTTTTACTGGTCTTAGGCCCGTTTCAATGTCTCGTCAAACTGCCCGATAGTTAACGGAGACATGAGCTTATGCAAGTGATAAACTGTTCGATAAATATTTCCATTTTCTCATACACCCGTTAAATCAACAAGCGAAAAATTGTTTTATTTGACGGTTGTTTAGGTTTATTCTGTTTTTATTGTGGAACACATATTGAAATTGTGTTTTGGACTAACTTTCAACCGGAGCCACAGCGTTGGCTTTTTATTTTAGATGAATTTCCATCCGGTAACATGGTGCTGGGATTTTGTTTTGGTTAAACTTTGAATCGAATATGAGGTGTTGGAATTTGGCTTTGGATAAGAGATTAAGCGGAGGCTTTGCGAAGGACTTTTGAAGCTTCTCTTTCCAATAAAATTTAAAAGGCAGATAAGGTTCCATTAAGCGGTTTCAATCGGATAAACGCCAACCAGATATTGAGAAAATGTTCGGGCAATTTATTCCTACGATAAATTGTAATCGGACCTAGGCCCGTTATCTCAGTATCCTGTTAAATTGCTTACTAACCATCAGGGATACGAGCTTATCCAACCTATGAACCGCCCGTTAAATATTTCCATTTTCTCTCATTTAATTTACAAATCCATAATGCATGGAACGCATCTCAGACCACAATTATGACAAAATCTGCTGATTTTCTTGGCGGAATTGTTTTCATTTGAATTTGCAAAAGTAAACAGTTCCAGCTGTCAAAATCTCAGCATCCGGTATCAGGCGTTGAGTTTTTGTTTTGAATAAACTTTCAACCGGAAACGAGGGGTTCGATTTTATTTTGTATAAAAGATTAATCGGAGGATAGGGGACGGTTAAGCCCCAATTTCCAAGCTGCGGAATTCGGAATATTATCGATTTGGCATTCATTGGAGAATTCTTTCTATTTCATTAGAGAGAATTTTCACAAAACTCAAGAAATTTCCGCTTTAGGACATACACATTTCCCTGCGTGGGTTCTAGGTTCTTACCACCTAAAGCGGAAATGGACTACCTAAAGCGGAAATGCCGCAATTAAGGATTCTCTTTAAATGCAATTGAGAAAATTCTCCCATTAAGGCCAAATCTATAATGTTCCCGGAACTCCGCTGCATCTTGCTGAATAGTCTACTTTCAGCCTTGTTTTTCAGGCTGCAGGATACCGCTGCGTCTTGCGGGATAAAGTGCCTCGAAAACAGTTTGTTCCGCAACACGCAGCGATATCTTGCAGCTTCGAATATAGGAAAACAAGGATTTTGAGGCAGTCTGTTCCGCAGCACGCAACGGATTTCTGCAGCTTGGAAAACGAGGCTTTAGTGTTTATCCGAATAATAATGATAACCAGACATTGAGAAAATTAAATTGTGCTAAATAACAGTTTACTATTAAGATTAATTTTAACCGGGCATTGAGCACCCGGCCCTGAGAAAATTGAATTGTGCTAAATGGCAGTTTGTTCTTAAGATACATTTTAAACGGACATTGAGCAACCGGCGAAGAGCAAGAAAGCACATTACCCAAGACACATTTGATGCTGCTGTTGCGGCCGCTGCTATGCCTCTGCGGCAAGATGTACGGCTTGAAAGAGTCACTCGCTGTGTGCGTGTTGTGAAAAGCCTCCAGTGGTTGGTGAATAATGGCTGCGAGTCCAGGTTTCGTCCATTTCATGTTTAGTTTTGAATTTAATTATCCGTGAGTATAATATGTGCGCGAAGAAAACGTGTGGGTTTATACGTAAGGTGTATGCAGGTGTAGTACCACTGCCTTCTTAGTACGTCATTCAAAGAGTCACAATTGCTTGGTTTGCAGGGCCAGTTCTTTCCTACAGTTTGGCCAGTGCTGTATATTAAGAAGGCAGTGGCATTGCCCATCGAACGACTGTCGCCAGGAGTACCAAAAATCTTTTATCAATTCCGCTCTATGCAAACAATAACTTTTTCATAAACGTCCCGTACACGCAGCGATCGATCGGTCGATTCGTCGCCCGATATAGATATCGGCCGATGGATCGGCCTGTGTATGCACTTATCGCTGACGATTTTTTTTGGCAGCTCCATAAAATTTTGATCAGCTGATATTTTGTGGCGATCAATCGGGCGACAGATCGCTCCGTGTATGTGGGGTATAAGGATGCAACCGATTTTCTGTTCAGCCGATTGGTATAAAGGCCGGTTGCCATGTTCAAAGAACTTTTTGTCAAAGTTAGACCATTGTGAATTGCCACTTTCTAAAGGCCGGTTGACATGCTCAAAGTACACTTTGTCAAAGTATGACTTGGCAAGAATATCCACCATTGTGAATTACCACTTTGCCACTTGCAAAAAACGGCGGGATTTGGCATTTCTAGGGAATTTATACCAAAACACTTTGTTCGGACCACCGTAAATTGAATAAAAACCACCAACAACTCACTATTTCCCGCCCCAACAACTTTTTTCTGTGAACTTGTCGATTTACAATCAATTCTTTGATGGAAAGTTGAGCACCATCCTACTTTGCTTTGATAGGACGCTAGAGACTTCAAAGCACTTTGAAGGGGGTTGACACGTTCAAAGTAACCTCAAAGTAGGTTGTCAACGTACTTTGCCAAAGTGTACTTTGAACGTGTCAACCGGCCCTAATGGAAAGTTTAGCACCGTCCAAATTTGGCTTTGATGGGACACTAAAGACTTCAAAGCGCTTTGAAAGGGTTGACACATTCAAAGTAACCTCAAAGCAGGTTGTCAACATGTTTTGTCAAAGTGAACTTTGAACGTGTCATTCGGCCTTAATAGTGTCCAAGTACGTTTGCACCAAAGCCAAACTAATTAATTTTGACCCGATATGTATTTGATATACAGTACATAATTACATAATTTGAAACATCACATAAAAGGTTTTCGTGCACACCAAACCCAAACTATACCTATAAATCTGGAGCTTAATTTGTATGGTACGTGCCAATCCGAATAAGTAATTTTATTAGGTATGAGGTTACTTTTAGTCTAGTGGACCAGTAAAAGAGAACAAGGAAGGAAATCACACTGACGAATCGACAGATGCGTTGTAAACACAAAATCAATAAAAAAAACTGTTTCCGGTGGAATTAATGGAATTAAGAGCAAGAAAAAAACGGTGAAACGGTTGAGTTTGGTTGGCCAACTGTCCCAAATTGTCTTGGCTAACGAACAACTCAATTCGCTCCGACAATTCTAATTTGAAACACCATGAATTTAGATAGCGGGTTTTCCCGCCCGCTCAACAAACCATAGCCGCCATGGAAAATGTATAAAATTTTTAAGGTTGTAACGTATTTTTAGCCTTTCCAACGTCCACTTCCTTGAAATGATAACAATCCAATACTTCCGGCAGAGCGTGCTCCTACTTTAAATCCGGCAACACTGTCATTGTCTCATTTGCGTCTAGACACTTCGTGGCTAAAACTGCTCCCCCAGAGACAACCCAAACCAAGTAAGATCCTAGCTCTGTGTAAATCATTTACACTTTAAACTTACCAACCAACGAGTCTGTATTTCCTAAATCCAGCTCCAGAATAATCCACTTTCGCCAAAAAAAGTACGTCTTGCACTTTGCGGACACTACGAAATCCGCAGACGACACATTCCAGGAAAACCCAACGGGACACAATCCACTCTTGTCGCGAAACTACTTTCTTCACGCGCACTTTTCTCCAGACTTTTCTTCACGCACTTTCCACGGTCGGTCTCCAATAACTACGTACGAAAACGAAAAAGTTGCGTGTGAAAAAAAATGAGAAAAAGAAGATACGCCGGCAGTCGCACGAGATAACCGCGGCACGTCCAGTCAAACCGGGATGATGGAAAAACTCTGAAGCTGGTCTGCAAAGAAGACGTCGGACGAGGAATAAAATTGTGCAGCGAAAAAGACGAGGGCGAAATCGCTCCGGTCTGCCTGCATGCGTGTGTGTCTCAGATAAATTTCGGTTCGTGTCAATGATTAAATATTCGGCGAAATTGCGGTGGCCATGGTCTGGTCGCTGCGGCCTTTTTGTATCGTTGGATGAATTCATTGACCCGAGACATGGACCGGGATTTGTCGGCGAGACAGCCTTGAATTGAACGTCGTCTGGCCGGCACAGACAACATTTTCGGGATATGGAGGTGTAAATAATTGTAGACGCAAATGTTCCATTGAAGAATGGGTATATGTACATATATAATGTGGAAGGAGAAATATATGGGTTTAATACATACATACATATACAGATAATCCTTCACAACGCAATGGAAATGTGGGTTTTATTCAAAATATCGACAATTGAACCCAAATTGAATTTGATTGAAACCAAATCGAGGAATTAGAACTTTGACTGTTAACCACGAGCCATGTAGAAAAAATACGCATTCGTATTTTAGAAAGCCGTATTATTGCTTTTTGGTCAATTCTTCCAGAATATTAGTTAAAATGTAAATGTTAGCTCTTTTGCTAAGTAGCATATCGCATTAATACCCCAGGTGACGAGTGCCAATATTTGGTGTTCAAGGGAAAAAAATAAAGGCAGCTTGAAACTTGGCGCGATTTGTTTGCTGGTACTAGGAGTATACGGTGATAAGGTGAAAAGTTCTCGTCCTGACAATGAAAGAGTGTGATTTTCAGTTAAAAAATTATTTTATTTTTCTAATATACATAATCTCCCTTGACTTCAACACACTTGGTCCAGTGTTTCTGCAAATCAGTATTCCTTCCCGGAAGTGAGAGTCTGGAAGGCTGCGAAAATATTTTATCTACGTTCCTCTCAACTTGTTCATTGGATGCGAAGCGCTTCCCAGAAATAAATTTTTTCAAGTTTTGGAACAGATGGAAGTCTAAGGGTGCCAAATCAGGAGAATAGCAGGAAGGTCGAGCAAATCGTACTCCAAATCCCGCAGTTTTCCCATCGCCAACGCACACTTGTGTACAAATGCGTTGTCCTGGTGAAAGATGATTTTTTTCTTCTTCAATCCAGGCCTGCTTTTGATCGGCATTCAGCAAATGCGGCACCCATCTTGCGGTTTCCGGTGTGGTTGCGGTTTTTGACCGCCCTTCACGTGGGTCGTTTTCGAGGGACGTGCGACCACGTTTAAATTCAGCTGCCCATTTTTTAACGGTTGACACCGAAGGAGCAGAGTCCCCATAAACTTTTTTTTTAACTTCGGATAAATTTCCTTAGGGGTTAATCCATCCAAAACTAAGACTTTTATGGCCATTTTAACGAAAAACACGTAAGACGTCTACTGCAAAAATTCGTGTAAACAAACTATTGTACATGAGAGAACAAGTTGAAACTTGTCATACGAACTAATGACACGTGAACCCAGGCTGGAAACATAAATTTTTGCTGATTGTAACGGTATTTCTGTGCCAGACCGATAACTTTTCACTTTATCCTCGTATCATACCAGAAGTCCTCGCCTGTGGGGTTGTGAGCTCGCGCGGAGGGAGGAAATTAATGGGAAGTTTTATGTGTTTTTTGGAAATATCTCTGTAACTATCACTCCCTGCGATAAATGTTGTAAGAACAAAATAAAGCAGATAAAATTTCCTTCAAAAAAGGTCAAAATAATACGTCCGTTACGCTGGCACCACCACCACTAAGTATCAATATCAGGCATGGTGCATAATTAGGTGCTAATTAGTTGCTCTATTCCCGAATTTATTGCTCCTGCCGATTCACCAGAATTGACGATTTTATGTGGGGGTGATAGCGTAACGTTACGCTAGCACCCCCACTTTTTTTATGCGACATCTATCGCACCCAAATTTGATGTAAAATGAAAGCCAGAATTAATTGCTAATTTGTTGATCTATTCCCGAATTTATTGCTCCTGCCGAATTGCCAGGATATTGTTTTTTGTATGGTTGTGCTAGCGTAACGTTACGCCAGCACCCCCACTTTTTAATACGGCACTTATCGTCTCTAAATTTAATGCAAAATGAAAGCCATAATTATTTTAATTGCTAATTTGTTGCTCCATTCCCCGAATTTATTGCTCCTGCCGATTCGCATGGACTTCAGCTTATATATGGAAAAGACACCACATTCTTACCCCCTGTACAATCTCCACTGGCACAAATTAAACAAAAATTTGATGCAGAATAAAAGCAATAAATATTTACTAATTTGTTGCTCCATTCCGGAATTTACTGCTCCTGCCGACTTGCCAGGATAACGTATTTTTATATGGTAGAGCTAGTTTGACGTCACATTAGCACCTCCCTTCTAAATGCGGCATATATTTTCCTCAAATTCAATAGCCAATTAAAGAAATAATTAATTGCTGATTTGTTGCTCTATTCCTGAATTTATTGCTCCTGCCAAATTGTCAGGATAATATTTTTTGTATGGCGGTGCTAGCGCTTAAGTTACGCTAGCACCCCCACTCCTTAATACGGCATTTATCGTCTCCAAATTGCATGGAAGCGCCACTCCAAGAAATGCACGGAAGCGCCCTCTGGCGGCACTCAAAAATAACCAGAGTCCGAAGCGTATATACCCTAGACTTGTACAGACCTAGTGGTGATACCAAAAGTACCAATTGGCAACGATCATATGCATTAAGAATGGGTCTCCTATATGGCCAGTTCATAGGGGAGGTTGGCACTCATTCAGTAGGATCTTGACCATTCTCAAAATCAATTAACTAACTAACCCATTCAACAAATATTTGTCGAATTTTTCATGTCGCTAGCTTCATTCTATCGAAAGTTATTGCTTATTTGAAGTTTCACTTGTAGGGGAGGTAGGGGTTCCTTGGGTCGGATCTTGCTCATCATTGCCACCAACCAATTAGATCACCCTACAAACATTTAAACAAAATTTCAAGTCTCCAGCTTCACTCTATCGAAAGTTATCGCTTATTTGAAGTTTCATTTGTAGGGGAAGTAGGGGTTTCGTTGGTCGGATTTTACGTATTTTCAATATTAGCCGACTGGATCATACTACAAACATTTGGCCAAAATTTCAAGTCGCTAGCTTTATTTTGTCGTAAGTTATCGCTTATTTTAAGTTTCATTTCTAGGGGAAGTAGGGGTTCCTTAGGTCGGATCTTACCCATCTTTAATGCCAACTAACTCAATCTCACTTCAAACATTTGACCAAAATTTCAAGTCACTGGCTTCATTCGATCAAAAGTTATCGCTTATTTGAAGTTTCACTTGTAGGGGAGGTGGGGGTTCCTTGGGTCGGATCTTGCCCATATTCAATACCAAGTACTAAGTAGGTCTTACTAACAACATTCCATCAAATTTTTAACTTGGTAGTATCATTCTATCGGAAGTTATCGTAATTAAAGTAATATTTAATTTTTGGAAATTTGTAGGGGAGGTAGGTGTTCCTTTGATCTGATTATGCCCAACTTACAGGACCTTAAGCAGCTTCTTCCCTCAGGGTTACATGCCAAAAATCAGATGTCTACATCAATTGGTTCAAGAGTTATAGACAAAAAAAGTAGGGTAGTACGGGGCTCTTTGTAAGAAAATTACCGTTAGTTTCAACTGATCGATTTTATTTTCCCAGGAGGGTATAAGATTACCCTCCCTAGCAATATACCAAAGCTAGAGCTTTTCATGATTTTTTAATCGGGAGTTATAGATACATTTAATTATTTTACATATGTAGGGAAGGTAAGCGTTCTCTTGGCCTGATCATGCCCAATTTCAATACCATCCAACTAAATCATACTACCAACATTTGACCAAAATTTCAAGGCTCTAGCTTCATTCTATCGAAAGTTATCGTGCGAACGGACAGACAGACAGACATGGCTAAATCGAATCAGGAATCCGTCGTGACAAAAATAATATACCCTATACTAAAAGTCTAGGGTATAAAAATAAATGTCAAAAAGGGATTCCTCGACCCCAAAAACCCCGGCATACACATTTGGCTAAAGAAAAAATAAGGTTTTTTGTCATTTCAATGCAACATCTAATTCGATTTTTAAATGTTTTGGAAGAAACCTATTTTGAAATTTTGGGCGGCTCGAAATTGATTTTAGACCAATGGTTTCTTTGGCAAAGCTTCTTGGAATGACCCATAGAACCAAAATCGCGATGTGCCTTTGTACATTTTTTCGGCCCCCTACAATTTGACCCGCCCTAATATACATATATGTCGCATTTAGAGCGGGATTCTAATGTGACGACATAGTAGCTCGACCATACAAACGTTATGCTGGCAAGCCAGCAGGAGCAATGGATACCGGAATCGAGCAGCAGATTAGCAAATATTTATTGCGTTCATTATGCCTCAAGCTTTTGCTAGATTTGTGCCAGCGGGGATAGCACAGGGGGATACAAGTGTGGTGTCCTTACCATATATAAGCTGAAGTTCTGGCGAATCGGCAGGAGCAATAAATTCGGGAACAGACCAACAAATTAGCAATTAATTATGGCTTTCATTTTGCATTGAATTTGGAGACGATAAATGCCGTATTAAGAAGTGGGGGTGCTAGCGTAACATAAGCGCTAGCACCGCCATACAAAAAACATTATCCTGGCAATTTGGCAGGAACAATAAATTCCGGAATAGAGCAACAAATTACGAAATATCAATTGCTTTCACCGTGCATCAATGTTTTATTAGATTTGTGCTTGTGGAGATAGTACAGATGGGTCCAAATGTGTTGTCCTTCCCATATATAAGCTGGAGTCCTGGCGAATCGGCAGGAGCAATAAATTCCAAAAAAAAATTTAATTTTTTAAACCTCATCGCCAACTACGCGGAAAAGCGATTCCCTGGAAAATAACATTTTATCGGGAAATTGAATAATAGGCCAGTCAAATTAAATATTATTAATAATAATGAGGGAAAGATCTGGAAATAATTTCAATCCCTTCTATAGATACTGAATACATGAAAACTTAGTTTGCACGGTCGTAGAAGGTGAACTTAACTTTTGGAGGGCGAAAATCCGGGAAATTTGAGCCCTTTTTTTAATATTATCATTATAACTCCTAAACGGTGCCTCGGGTCGAAAAAACTTGCAGGAGTAAATTAAAGACCGTTGAATGCTGCGTTCAATGCACTGCTTAAAGTTGAAATTCGGTTCAGTAGCGTAGTCAAAATCGACAGTCAAAAAATGACAATTTTCGAGGCTCAGGAGAAAAATCACACTTTATCACTTTTCAAGCTCACAGATCTTTGCAACGGAAGCTCCAAATGGAAAAGCTTGTCCATAAAAGTTGGAGATAATTTGATTGTAAGCCTAAGGTGGCCAATATTTTTCAGTTCGGACCATTTTTAGAGTAGGTATGAGCAAAAATTCAAAAATAAAATGCTCATCGACTTATGCCTTAAAAGCTCTATCTCGGTCAGTATAACAGCTAGAAGTTTTATTTTAGTCTCAAATTGTAGATAAATTACTCCAGTTAAATAAAGTTTTACAAGATTTCTTGTGAGACTAATTTAGAAGATAAAAAAGAAACAGGACAAGCCAAACAATTAGGCACATTTTCAACATGGTGGCGGGGTCCTTGGTGTTTTTAAACAATGTACCAACTCAAACAATATATCAAAAATCGAAACAACCCTAATTAAAGCAACCAGTGTTATAACAATTTGACTGACCAAAGTAATTTAACCTTTGCAAAATCACGACATTTTTTTTAAATAAAAACGCAATTACTCAAAAACTATAATCGCAAGCATATTATATTCTAGTAAAAAGTGAATCGCAGGTAATATCCTACCCTAAAAACAGAAAATAGCCTGTAAAAATCAGACAAACTGTTAATTAGATATGGCCTTGGAAAGTAAAATAAAAAAAAGTGTGAACAAATTACTTTTTTTAATTAAAGGGCTGTTGTACTTACCGAGATAGAGCTTTTAAGGTATAAATCGATGAGCATTCATTTTTGAATTTTTGCTCATAGCTATTCTAAAAATGGCCCGAATTGAAAAATATTGGCCACGTTAGGCTTACAATCAAATTATCTCCAACTTTTATGGACAAGCTTTTCCATTTGGAGCTTCCGTTGCAAAGATCTGTGAGGTTGAAAAGTGATAAAGTGTGATTTTTCTCCTGAGCCTCGAAAATTGTCATTTTTTGACTGTCGATTTTGACTACGCTACTGAACCGAATTTCAACTTTAAGCAGTGCATTAAACGCAGAATTCAACAGCCTTTAATTTACTCCTGCATGTTTTTTTTGACTCGAGGCACCGTTTAGGAGTTATAACGATAATATTAAAAAAGGGCTCAAATTTCTCGGGTTTTCGCCCTCCAAAAGTTAAGCTCACCTTCTACGACCGTGCAAACTCAGTTTCTATGTATTCACTATCTATAGAAGGGATTAAAACTATTTTCAGATCTTTCCCTTATTATTATTAAAAAGCCCCAAAATTGGCTTAATTTGACTGGCCTATAAATTGAATGATTCCTAATAAACATATAAATTCTTTTAAGCTGAATTTTTAATGCAAAAAATATTTTTTGAAAATTGCATGAACTTTCCGAATTCTTCCAAACACGAAAAAAATTAATTCAATAACTTCCATTATTATTATGTCATATTATGGGGCCCCATAAAAGTGGAGTCCCGGGCCCGGATTTTTTCTCGACGGCCCTGGGTGCAGCTCCTGTTTGTTGATAAAATGATTGTCCAAGCGGCAGAGCAACGAGGAGATGAGTGGGGCTAACAAGTGATTGACCGTGTCGCACTAATGCCTGAAGGCAATGACTTGGTGACACTAGGTGCTGGACACCATGCGTCTTACTATAAAAACCTATTCCACGGGCCATATTCTCGAACAAAACCTGGCCAATACCCTCGTAAAGATGTTGACGAAGCCTTGGAGGATATTTATAACTACTCGGTCGATAATGCCAGTTTTCACTGGAACAGTTAATGAATGAAATAAAAGGATACTCTCGCCAATATGGCGGAGATATCCTATTTGTTGAAAGGGGTAAAACACACTAATAGTATGTTTCAAAAATACTGGCTATAAAATAATTACAAACTAGTGGTATAAAAACACATTTAAGAAGAATATTGCAAAATTTGTGTTTTCCATGACCGAATGGAGCAGCAGTTGCGTCGCAGCCACTTATAGCATTGACGAACAAAATGTTTTCGACCAGAAATCACCGTGTTCACCGGGGCGACCGATAGCGCAGTGTGTTGAGGCATCAGTCTCATGTTTGACTACCGGCGTTTCGGGTTCGAATCCCGTCCACGATGACGGGCCAAATGGAACAGTTGACGCGCTATGCCCCACAAGGAGTTAGGGCAATTGAGTATAAAAACACAAGCACTAACCCAATGAACGAACCTTGGCTACTGCAGATATTATTAAAGATGATATTCGATCCCAAGTGTACCAAAAATTATAATCCATCATATGACTTTCTTGAAGATGTGAACACGGTGATTTCACGTCGAAAACATTTTGTTCGTCAATGCTATAAGTGGCTGCGACGCAACTGCTGCTCAATTCGGTCATGGAAAACACAAATTTTGCAATATTCTTCTTAAGAACTCCTCTATAAATGATCTCGTTCGTGTGTTCCAAGATCCAAAGGCAAAAAGGAGAAATTTGATAAGGGAACAACTACTTGCCCTTTGTATGGCGCCAATAAAAGATCGTATTAAGAAAATTTACACACTTTTCGTCAAAAGAGTTAAAAAAAGAACAATTTTAATTTGTACAGAATACCAACAACCAATTATGCAGTAAACCATCACGCTTCAAGAACATACTTGCAAGTTCAAACTTGGCCCGGGAAGTTAAAGATCCAACTGAATGAGGATCGAAGAAGGATGCTGTGGGGTTATTAACTCCAGTATCGATGTTAAAAGAAGCTGCACCGCAGGCTTTGCTGACTTTTATATTTTGCCTACTGTGCATTCACTGTATTGGCAACTAGTGCTGGAATCCTGCAGAATTCCTTATTGACGATGACGAAGAATTTGGTGGTCAAGTCCAGTCCCCACAGGTTCAGTTGATGAGACAGACGATGAATACTGTATTCCAAATGTTCCGTGCCCGGGTAAGAGGCTGAAACTTGAGTGAATGCTCTCATATCGCAATGTACTATATCTCTTGGTTACAAAAAATTACACTGGAAACGAAATATTGACGAAAATTAAAAGCTAGCTTAGCATTGTTGTTTTTTCTTTTTGCAGAATAATCAAATTTTTACGGCTTTATATCTAAAAGCCTATTAGAGATAGACAAAAATCATCCCGTCAAAAGTTGTAGAAAATTTTAACTATAAGTTTCTCTATCTCTGGATCCTGTCAACCCCTTGTGGAGCATAGGACGTTAACCACGCCGACTTTCCACCTCGTCCTGTTCTCAGCCATCACCTTCAACTGTCTCCACGATTTGCCTAATGACTTACCCTCGACCTTAACTGATCTTCTCCAGGTATTTCTAGGTCGTCCAACGCGGCGACTTGCATCGGTTCCCTGTGGGTTCCAATCGAGGGCCTGTTTAGCAATGTTTTCCGGGCCTTTTCGAAGTGTGTGACCTATGCATTGCCACTTTCGCCTTTTTATGGAGGTGTCTATCCTGCCCTGACCAGTAATGAACAGGAGGTCGTCGTCAGAAATGACCTCCGACCAGCGTATGTGTAAGATGCGCCGTAGACACTGGTTCACGAAGGTTTGCAATCTAGTTGTTATCGCCCTGGTCACCTTCCAAGTTGAGCAGCCATAAAGAAGCACAGATTTTACATTGGTTTCGAAGATTCTGAGTTTGGTACTTCTGGAGATATTGTTGTTTTGCCAGAAAGGAGTCAAACTGAAAAAAGCTGCCCGAGCCTTATTGATGCGAGACAGTACATCAGCATCCGCTCTACCATCTGCTGTAACTACGCTTCCGAGGTAGCAAAATTTGTCCACTTTTTCTACCGTCTGCCCGAAACACAAATTTCGCTCTGTCTTCCTGGATCCAAGCTCAATTACATACTTAGTTTTGGCAGCATTGATTTTAAGCATTGTCATTTTCGCGGTGCAGGGCATCCATCATTTGAACTAGATGATCCGATCCGTAAGTTTGCAATACACTTATTTTTCGAAAAAGTACTCTGGAACAAGTTATGACCAAACAATTAAAAATGTGTCAAATTCTAACGTTTTTTCCGAGATGGCAGCGCGCACACAGGTGCTTCAAGGTCGGCAATTTGAATTTAATATTAGGGGACCAATCTATTTATATATAGGTATAAGTACTATAATATAAAATTGTGCACAAAATTGGAACTACCGGAAATGTTCCGATCGCGACCCCCATTATTGAACCAATTGCACTGGCCTATACTCACAGCGACATTTTAATTGTGTCTGGGAGATGTTTGGCCCCTACGATTGGTCTGGCTGCTTACAAAAAGTTTTGAAATACTACTTTGCCTTAACCACTAATGGGGCATAGCGCATTAAAGAGTCTGACGGAAATTACCGCCGACGGGAAGTGTCTGGCAGTGTTGATTATTAACTTTTAACAATATTCTCTAAAACATAAGTAAAAATCAGCACTCAGAATTTAAGAAAAATTTGTATTTTTTTTACGTACCTGCTAACTGCAAATTGGCCGTCGGCCCAAGCTAGCAGGTATGGATACGTTCAAAGTACATATTAGGTTGGTGCAGATGAAATGTCGGATTTTGCAATGACATGAATTTGACTGCGATTTTTATGTATCAAACTGCCATCAGGCGGCCCTAGTGATATGGCATATTGAAGTATAAGTACTGCTACCTTGGCTTAGGGAATCATTTCGGCTTTGCACTTCACTTAATGGGCAGCCTGTGGAGAAGGTGGACAACTTCGTCTACCTAGGTAGCATTGTTGCCGAAAATGGTGGTACGGAGCAGGACATCGCTCGTCGTATCAACCAGGCTAAACGCGCATACGGCATGCTGTCCAAAATCTGGCAGGGCAGTTATCTCAGCATCAAGACCAAGCTGGGCCTGTTTCGCTCCCTGGTACTATCAGTGCTTTTGTATGGGAGCAGTACATGGAAAGTTTCCGTAGGAGTTACCAGAAAGCTGCAAGTTTTCGTCAACTCATGTCTTCGTCGAATTTAAAGAATTTTCTGGGCCGAAACAATATCAAATGAAGAGCTCAGTCGGCGTACGGGTCAGATGCCAATCGACGAATTGATACGCAGGCGAAAATGGCAGTGGATAGGTCACACATTGCGGAAGAGTGATAACTGCATTGCTTTGCATGCCATGAAATGGAACCCCATTTCCAACCAAGGCCGACCAAGAGGGGGTCCTCGAATCACATGGCGTCGATCTGTGGCAAAGGAGTGTCAGGTACTGGGTAAGTCTTTTGGGGAGTTGCGCCCAGAACAGAGTACGATGGCGCGCAGAAGTAGTTGACGCGCTATGCCCCGCTAGGGGTTAAGGCAAAGTAGTAAGTAGTATTTGGACCTGATACTGTTAACGAACGAACCACTCAGCGGTGGTTCGAAAAATTTCGATCCGGAGATATGAACTTCCGAAATGAGCCGGGTGAAAACCCAGGACCATCGATCGATAACGACGAGCTGCGTGCATTAGTGGAGTCTGACCCCCGCCAAACCATAAGGGATCTTGCGGAGAAATTGGGCGTGCATAATTCAACAGTTTGCCGCCACTTACAACAACTTGGAAAAGTGAAAAAGCTTGACAAGTGGGTTCCGCATGCTCTTACTGAGCAAAACATGGCGTGTGAAATGGAGATTTTCAGTTCTCTTCTCTCCCGCAACAGAATTGAACCGTTCTTCAACCGAATTGTGACCTGCGGTGAAACGTGGATAGTATACGATAATCGCCGTCGATCAGCCCAATGGCTAAATGCCGATGAGGCTCCAAGACACATGCCGAAGCCAAGCCTTCATCCAAAGAAAATAATGGTGACTGTTTGGTGATCTGTAGCTGTATTCATCCACTATTCGTTTCTGCAACCTGGCGAAACCACCAATGCTGAGAAATACTGCGCTCAACTGGACGAAATGCATCAGAAATTGCCAGTTCAACGACCTAGGCTAGTCAACAGGGATAGACTTATACTGCTTCAAGACAACGCACGACCGCATGTATCGAGAACAACGATCCAAAAATTGAACGAGTTGCGCTATGAGACTCTTCCTCACCCGCCATATTCACAAGACCTCTCGCCAACAGATTAAAATTTCTCTAAACATTTGGATCACTTTTTGACAGGAAAACAGTTTAACAATGAAGCAGCTGTCAAAAATACCTTTGAAGAGTTTCCTCGAACCAGAAACTCGGACTTCTACGAAACAGGAATAAATGTGTATGTATCTCGTTGGGAACAGTGTTTCGCATCCGCTGGTGCCTATTTCAATTAATAAAATTATCTTTATAAAAAGTTACAGCTGTTCAAAAATTTACTACTGAATCCGACATTTCATCTGCACCAACTTAATACAGGGTGGGCCAAATACAAGTTTCTTTTTAAAAATGCAATAAAATGAACAAAATTAAATTTTTATCCATGTATTATCGCTTCATTAGTAAGAGCAAACATTCCCATTAATGATGAAACACAACTTCGTTCAAGTGGCTGCCTCGGCTGGCTTCGCAGTAGAGCATTCTGTCATTCCAATTTTCCATGACCATGTCGATGGTTTCGGGCTGTAGCTCACGAATTGCTTGGATGATATTGACCTTAAGTGCTTGAATCATTTCTGGATTGTTGGCATAACATCGGTCCTTCACGGTTCCCCAGAAAAAAGTCCAAAGAGGTCAAATCGCAGCTCCGAGGCGACCAATGGACATCGCCATTGGCGATAATACGATTTGGGAATTTGGCGCGTAAAAGAACGATTGGGGTATGGGCTGTGTGGCATGGCGCCCCATCCTGCATGAACCAGAGGTCGTCCAAATCCATGTCTTCAATTTCAGTAAAAAAAAAAGTCGGATAACATGGCTCTGTAACGTTCACCGTTAACCGAAACGTTGTTCCCAGCCTCATTTTCGAAGAAAAGTGATCCAATGATGCCACCACTCCACAATCCGCACCAAACTGTCACTCTCTGTGGATGCATTGACTTCTCGACAATAACGTGCGGGTTTTCCGAGCCCCAGATGCGGCAATTTTGTTTGTTAACGAAGCCGAGATGAAAATGCGCCTCGTCAGAAAAGATGATTTTTCGTCCAAAATCGTTGTAAAATTCAAGCTGCTCTAAGGCCCAAACTGCGAAGCGATAACGAAGCGGATGGTCGTGCGCCTTCAATTGCTGAGTCAATTGGACCTTATAAGCGAATAATCCGGGATCTTTGTGCAGAATTCTCCTCAGGCTAGTGCGTGAAATGTTGAGCTGTTGAGATCGATGGCGAGTTGATGTTCGTGGAGTAAGTCTCACACTCTCGGCTACAGAAGCCACATTCTCGTCTGTGCGCACCATACGACGACGGGGACCATGAGTGTTGTCCACCTAGCATGCCAGTCTCACGAACTTTTTGCACAAACTTGCGTACAGCAGGCGCAGTGGGTGCTTCATTTCGGCCAAAACTTCTTTTCAAGAAACGCACTGTTTGGGCTACACAGCACTCACTTTGGAAATAAGTTTTCAATATTTTCCAACGTTGTTCAAGTGTAAACCGACTCATTTCGTTCTGCGGAGGTATGATACTGACTTTCTGTCAAGATTTCGAGCGGGAAACTGCTTTCACTGTCAAAAAAATCTACCATTTAAAAAGAAACCACTAGATGGCCCACCCTGTACATACTAACACTATTCTATCGCACACTTTTTGTTACTCAGAAAATAAGTAAGGTCTGGGGGCCTTGGGATCTGCTCTACTACCTTGGTAACTACTTATCTCAGCTGTTGTTGGGTGTCATACACACGTAAAAACAAAACATTTTTCTTTCGTTTAGCAAATTAATTTAATTTATGTATCAATAATAATAATATAATAATAACAATAAATTGTTCCAGATTTCAATATTAACCTTAATGTTTCTTTCCATTTGTTTCTTCACAAACAATTTTCATTACGAATTCCGCATTTCATCATACAATATAATAAGTTTCGTTTTAAATCAATTAAAACACAATAAAAATAATATATAATAATTAAAAAGAAAAACAAAATCAGTAAACATCATCATTACAATATCTAAAAAAAAATCAATTATCATGTGTTTCATCATTTTCAAACAAATTTTCGTTTTTTTCCTTTTTTTGTGTGTTATTACCGTTTGTTTCATTTGTTTAGATATAAATAGAATATATATTTATTTATATATTACTTAGAATTAGTGTTTCTGTTTCTTTTTTGTTTATACCAACTTCTCTCTCTCATGCTTATCCAACTTAATGATTGAATATTTTTCATTTAATTAATTTTACATATTCCTTCATTATACGTAATCATCACCTAGGTATTATTTACAAATTGACCACCACACAATCTTAAAAACTTTATATTTTATAATAATTAATAATAACTATAATGCATAAAGTACAATCTAGAATATATTTATATACCAATTAATGTAGAGAAAACTATACAAATAAGTATTAACTAGATTTCTCGTTATCCTTTTTTTACTTCTTTTTCATGTAATAAATGTGTAAATAATGCCTACTTTGTTGCTTATAAGAAAGAATTGTGTATGGTTTCGTTTTCATTTTATTTTTGTTGTTTTCAATTAGAATGTTTATTCATTAGTGGTGTTGATTTTGTTAAATTGCAATTGTGTTTTGTCGGTATTGTTATTGTTTTCTTGTTGTTTCTGTTGTATTCTTTGATTATTATATATTACAGATACGAATGCACTAGTGAAATTGACTAGTGCCAAACGGTTTTCCATGCTTCCTTCATTTTGTTTCATACTCGTAATTTATAAATTTATATATATTCATAAAAAAATCTGAAATGTTCCTTATTCCCGTTTTCATTTCATTTTTAAATTTACGTTAATCACATACAGTATGTATATATAATATTTTATATCTATGTGTTTAAATATATAAGTAGCAATAAATTAGTTGTGATTTCATTATCAATTCTTCCATCCATCTAGAGTTCAGTTTGGGAGTACGATCATTTTCTATGGTTTGGAGAATTAACTAGATGCTTAATGTTTGTTTGTTTGCTTCACAATTCTTGCCTTGTTTGTTTGTTTCTTTGCGTGGTGTGGGGTTGTGTTGCTTCTTGTACGCCATCTTTAATAAATAATTCATATTCTTTCCTTTTCCTTTACATTTCCTTGAGTTTCTGTAAGCCAGCCTGAACGTATTTAAATAATTCATACATTGAACTATGTAATGTAAGTGGTCCATTGACACGATCCAGATCGATGAAAAAATCTGTAACATTAAGAATAGGAATATGAAATTACAATTACGAGTACAAAAATGTGGGAGGGAAATTATAAATACAATGGGAACTCGTGCAAATCGCAACGCTTGAGCCCAATAGGCCCATGTATCTTTTTTGTTCGTCAAAGTAGGGCTTAAAAAGCAAAATTGTGTAAACAACGAAAGCACTATCCTTAAACAGGTCCAAGAAACTATGACGGACTTTGTGTTTATGATTATCGCTGTCAAGGGTTGGCAAACTAAGGCCCACGGGCCACTGCGCTGGAGGTTTTTATCCGGCTCGCGAGTTATTATACAACTTTGCTTCCGCCGTTTTCCAACAGACGGCTGCATCGGTGAGGGCTGGTCAAAATACGTAGTTCAAAAGTGTCACGAAGTGAGTTTGGACATCTGTGAACGTATCGAAATCCCCACATTAGTAAAATTTGTTCGCATTTTTAATAAGATTCGCGATTCAAAATGTCTGTTTTCGAGCCAAGTTCTCGTCATTTGGGGGAAGTTTTGATCTTCTGCTTCCATTTGAAAAAAAAAAAACTGCAGCTGAGGCTCATCGAATGCTCTCAGATACTTACGGTGAGGTTGCTCTGAGTGACAGAACATGTCGGTGGTTTCAACGTTTTAAAAGTGGCGATTTCAATATCGAGGACAAGCATGGTGGTGGGAGAGAAAAAAATTTCAAAGACAACGAATTGGAAGCACTGCTCGATGAAGATTCGTGCCAAACGTAAGAAGAATTGATGCAACCTACTCCGTATACCGAACTAGGTCGACCTAGGTCCGCAATCGAAAAATGATCAGGTTGAAAAATGATCAGTTTCGGAGCAAGAAAACAAACCTAGATCATTTGATTCTTTTAAGTTCAGGTCGGAATCGGAGCAGTTTGATCATTTGATTCTTTTAAGTTCAGGCCGGAATCGGAGCAATTTGATCATTTGATTCGTTTAAATTCAGGTCGGAATCGGAGTAGTTTAAAAATGAACAGTGAATAGGTTTGATAATCACGGGAGAACAATTTTGACACTTTTTTCTGTTTTTTTTTTAATTTTGCACCTAATTTATAGTAAAACGGCCTCGCTGATTCCAAAAATGCAGTCCGTTTTTCCCCTATACGTCAGGTTTTCGAGATATCGTTTGTTTTTTAATTTTACGGAAAATTACAAAAGGCCCCCTTAAAAAACAACTTTTTTTAAAAGCTACGGGGCTGCATCCTTGTGCAGGACCTTCTAGTACCTGTATACAATAAAATTAAAAGCAATAAAAAAAAGTAATTTCTCGCTACCTGGATTGTTTGTTAAAAGTTGTGAAATTCTTCGGCCATTTTTAAGGCTCTTTTATGTAAAACCAGGCCGAAGCTTCGCTTCGGTCCGGAGTCCGAAGCGTATATACCCTAGACTTGTACAGACCTAGTGGGGGCACCAAAAGTAATAATTGGCAACGACCATGTATTAAAAGTGAGTTTCCTATATAGCCAGTTTATAGGGGAGGTTGGCACTCATTCAGGGAGATCTTGACCATTCTCAAAATGAATTAACTAACCCATTCTACAAATATTTGTTGAATTTTTCAAGTCGCTAGCTTCATTCCATCGAAAGTTATTGCTTATTTGAAGTCTCACTTGTAGGGGAGGTAAGGGTTCCTTGGGTCGGATCTTACCCATCATTGCCACCAACCAATTAGATCACCCTACAAACATACAAACAAAATTTCAAGTCTCTAGCTTCACTCTATCGACAGATATCGCTTATTTGAAGTTTCATTTGTAGGGGAAGTATGGGTTTCGTTGGTCGGATTTTACGCATTTTCAATATTAGCCGACTGGATCCTACTACAAACATTTGGGCAAAATTTCAAGTCGCTAGCTTTATTTTGTCGTAAGCTATCGCTTGTTTTAAGTGTCATCTCTAGGGGAGGTAGGGGCTCCTTAGGTCGGATCTAACCCGTCTTTAATGCCAACTAACTCAATCTCACTTCAAACATTTGACAAAAATTTCAAGCTGCTGGCTTCATTGTATCAAAAGTAATCGCTTATTCGAAGTTTCATTTGAAGGGGAGGTAGGGGTTCCTTGGGTCGGATCTTGCCTATTTCCAGTGCTAACTAATAAGACCTTACTGCCAACATTCTACCAAATTTTCAACTCGCTAGTGTCATTCTATCGAAAGTTATCGAAATTAAAATAATATTTAATTTTTTGAATTTTGTAGGGGAGGTAGGCGTTCCTTTGATCTGATTATGCCCAACTTCCCAAAACGTAAGCAGCTTCTCACCCCAGAGTTACATGCCAAAAATCAGATGTCTACGTCAATTGGTTCAAGAGTTATGGACAAAAAACCCGAAAAGTAGGGTAGTACGGGGATCTTTGTAAGAAAATTACCGTTAGTTTTCAACTGATCGATTTTATTTTTCCAGGGGAGTATAAGATTACCATCACGAGCAATCTACCAAAGCTAGAGGTTTTCATGTTTATTTAATCGGGAGTTATAAATACATTTAATTATTTTACATATGTAGGGGAGGTAGGCGTTCTCCTGGCCTGATCATACCCATTTTCAATACCAACCAACTAGATCATACTTCTAACATCTAGTCAAAATTTCAAGGCTCTAGCTTCATTCTATCGGAAGTTATCGTGCGAACGGACAGACAGACGGACAGACAGACAGACAGACAGACAGACAGACAGACATGGCTTAATCGAATCAGGAGGTGACCCTGAGCATTTATATATATACATTGCTATACCTCCGGAGCCTCCTTTAAGGTGTTACATATTTCCGTCGTGACAAAAACAATATACCCTATACTAAAAGTCTAGGGTATAAAAATGTATTTAAAAGCCTCTGTTCCAGTATATTACTCTATTATTGTGCTCTTAACTTGTGTAATGGAAGCCTCTACTATCCCTCGTCGAAAGTGTCTCAACGCTCCGGACTCATTTTGCTATATATGTGGCAGTTATACATTTCTAAGTCAGAGGACAAAAATAGGCCCCTTTGTTCACCAGGCATATCTTGCCTACTTCAAAACTCCAATTTGCAATCAGGATAAATGGTGGGTCCCTCATAAAGTGTGCAGGTGCTGTGTCACACATTTGAGGTCCTGGACGAAAGCAGAACGACTTCAGTTGCCATTTGGTGTGCCAATGATATGGCGAGAGCCCTCAAACCACACAAGTGATTGTTACTTTTGTTGTACTAAAACAACAGGGTACACTCACAAAAACAAAAATAAGATACAGTATCCCAATTTAGAATCGGCGAAAAGACCAGTTGCTCATTCTCCTGAAGTTTCAGTGCCAGTATATCAAGTATCTCCTTCGCCTTCTTTGGACGTGGACGTAAATATGCTTTTAAGTCCGTCGACATCATCACTCTCCGAACTCAGCGCTAGGAACCAACCTAAAGGATTTAAACAGAACGAGCTGAACGATCTAGTGCGCGATCTGGGGCTTTCTAAAAAAGCTTCAGAACTGTTAGCGTCTAGGCTACAGGAAAAACATCTCCTGGAACCAGAAGCCAAAGTATCCTTCTATCGTTCCAGGGAGGCCTCTTTTCTGCAGTACTTCTTGGAGCTGTGAGTGATGAGCAGGGAGAGCGATTTCATCAAGATTTAAAAATCATGGAAACTCGATATCAAGGCAGATGGGATGCGAATATGATGGCGGACTATTGTTGGAGCATAAAACGGGACTGTCCTGAAATTGAACACTCCAGGAAAAGCTACAAACGAAAATTTTTGCCATAATTTTTTTTTAGTTCTTAGGTAATATTGTTAAGATGTAAAATCAAAATTTATAAATAAAAAAATTGTAACGAGTTTCGTTTGTTTTGATTTCAATGAAGGGAAGGTTTGTATGGGGGCCAAAATTTGAGCCCCCTGTATCTCAAAAACTGGACGTATAGGAGAAAAACGGTTAGCATTTCCGGATTCTACGACCAAAAATTAGCTAGAAATGAATATCAAATCGAAATAAACAAAATGCTGTTCCCCCGTGATCCGTCTGTCGGAATCGGAGTATGATCAGATCAGATCGTTTAAATATGGGGAATAGAAAAGTAGATGAAGAACAGATGGTGTGACATATATACGATTGATGTCGCTATTGCTACGGTATATTGTAGTGCAGAATGGAGTGGAATAAATGTTCAATTGGATTTTATTTATGTTAGGTAGAGTGAAGCTTTTGTTGTGTTGTGAGTGTTGAGTGACCGTGGCCGATCGGTATGGTGGATAAGAATATGGTACTGGATTGGGTGCATGCACATTCGTACTTATACTTACTTATATGTACGAGTATTATTTGTCTAACATAAAATAGGTGATGCGTTGCGTTACGATGCAAATGATACAAGATGATAGGATATGGGATTGGGAGTTAAGGGGCTATACCAGTGTGAACGCTAAAAAGAAACTAACTTCAAGAAACTAGGTTCGCAGACCTAGGTCTGCGAACCTAGGTCCGGTGCCGAACTCGGAGTAGGTCGACCTGATCCGCAAGATGAGCAGGTCATATCATGACTAGTTGATAGAATAGATTTGTTTTTCCTCCAAGTGATCCACGATAATAAAAAGTTTGTGTTTTCGTTAGACCAATATATTTCGGGCGAAGCCCATCTTCAGGGTCAATTTGCTACAAAAACATACAGACTTATTAATTAAAGATATAATGTGAACAATGTTAAGTTAAAAAAAAACAATATACCCTATACTAAAAGTCTAGGGTATAATTAACAATAAATACCTAACAATTTAACGAAAATCACCAATGAACAAACACGATATAATTCAACGAAGTACTTTTTAAAAATATCAGAACAATAAATGTAAACATAAATATCACAGGTGTTAATGCTTAAAATAAATACATATTGTGAATGTCTGTTGTCAAAGATTCAAAACCCTTTCTTAATTAAATTAATGTAGGAAGTTGAGCATGATGGGAGACTAGATTATTTGGACCTGAACTGAACATCAAAAAGTCATCACTAATTGGTTTCACAAACCCATTGCCTCTAATAGGCTTCTTAATTATTATTCGAATTACCCAACTAAAATGAAGACCAACGTCGCAAAATCTTTTATTAGGAAGGTTTTCAGAATAAGCCATGAAGAATTTTGGAATGACAATCTCAATCGTATTAAACATGTACTTCGGAAAAATAACTACCCGACCAAGATGATTGAAAAGATGATTGGAGAAGTCAGAAATAATAAGAATGCTATGCGTTCCTGTCTGCTGAAGGTAACTCAACATTAGCACCAACTACTGAGCCTATCCAACATTTTTCATCTGTGGTGTACATACCTAGACTAAGTGAATCAATTTCGAGATCTTGCAAATATTTTGTTCCAGAGTTGAATATAGCGATGCGTCCTCATCACAAAAATGGTAATATGTTTACCAAACTCAAGAACAAAATCCCAAAAGAAGGGAAATCTGGAGTCGTGTATAAAATTGACTGTTCAGACTGCGGCAAAACATAACTATATTGGCGAAACAATCCAAAAATTAGGTACTCGCGTTAGTCAGCACAAAAATGACACCAAAAAATCATTAAGTGATAATCTGTCAGCCCTTGCGAAACACTCGATTCAAAACAAGCACGCTTTCAACTTCAGCGATGCACAGATTTTAATTAATCAGCGCAATAAGACCAAACTTCAAATTCATGAAGTTAACCAAATTATTAAACATGAGCACATAGCTTGCAATGATAAGAGTGAAAAAATATTACACTAATACCTACATAATTTAATTAAAAAAGGGTTTTGAATCTTTGACAACAGACATTCACAATATGTATTTATTTTAAGCATTGACACCTGTGATATTTATGTTTACATTTATTGTTCTAACATTTTTAAAAAGTACTTCGTTGAATTATATCGTGTTTGTTCATTGTTGATTTTCGTTAAATTGTTAGGTATTTATTGTTAATTTGAACTTAATATTGTTCACATTATATCTTTAATTAATAAGTCTGTATGTTTTTGAAGCAAATTGACCCTGAAGATGGGCTTCGCCCGAAATATATTGGTCTAACGAAAACACAGACTTTTTATTATCGTGAATCACTTGGAGGAAAAACAAACCTATTCTATCAGTAAGAAGAATTAGCTGAATCGCTGGGAGTGACTTAGCAAGCCATCTCGAAACGCCTCAAGGCCATGGGCATGATTCAGAAACAAGGAAATTGGGTTCCGTACGAGTTAAAACCGAGAGATATTGAACGGCGATTATTTGCACGCGAACAACTGCTTTAAAAGCAGAATCGGAAGGGATTTCTACATCGCATCGTAACCGGCGACGAAAAATGGGTCCGTTAATCCCAAGCGCAGAAAGTCATGGGGGAATGCCCGGACATACCTCAACGTCGACGGCAAAACCGAATATTCACGGCGCCAAGGTAATGCTTTGCATTTGGTGGGACCAGCTCGGTGTTATATACTACGAGCTACTGAAACCGAATGAAACTATCACAGGAGATCGGTACCGAACGCAATTGATGCGTTTAAGTCTAGCATTAAAGGAAAAACGATCACAGTACCAAGAGAGACACGACAAAGTTATCCTCCAGCATGACAATGCTCGGCCACACGTCGCAAAAGTGTTCGTACGAAAAGTCGAAAAATGGATCCAATCATGGATCGCGTCGAAAGACGCCTCCGTTATCCGAGATGAAATCCGAAAATTGCCGGAGAGATGGGCGAAAGTTGTCGATAGCGATGGACAGTACTTTGAATAATACATCTGTAAGTACTTTTTGACAATTAAGCTGTCAATTCCAGGAAAAAAACAACAAAAGCACAATGTACACCCAATACTATTGTTTTGACATGAAACAAGGTAAAAGTCAAATTTATATACACTGGATATCGTTTATAACGACATTTCGGCTATAACAACGAAAACGCCAGGTCCGGCGATTCATGAAGTGCTTGTAATGTATTTTTGAAAGGATGTAGCGTTATAGCGACTGTTCGGTCTTAACGACTCGATCTCCTGGGCCCAGCAAACAAAAGTCGGATATAGCGACGATTACCTCTTAGAACTCTTACAACGTACGACCCCTATCTAAAAGTTTTTTTTTTCTTTCCTGCGGCAGCCCGTTCCATGCACCCGAGCGACCCGTTTTACAACGGTCAAGAGCTGCCAAACCCCCGTTAATGCAAGGAGGAAAATGTGTCCGTGTGTTACATGCTCGTGTCTTTTTTTGTGTTTATTGGGAGCAACACATCTCAGCGCAACTGCTCTCGATAATACATCTCTGCGCTGACATTGAAAGTAACCCTGGCCCATGGATCTGTTGCGTATGTGACAGAGAGCTGCACCGCAATGCGACGTCAGTCAGATGCAACTGCTGCAACGAATGGTGTCACCTGAGGAATTGCTCCGGATTAAACCATCACAGACACTGGAATTCTTCCTTTACTGCCAGTCAGTGCAGGAAGAGAGGACTACAAGCAGCGAGCTCGTCTTACACGCCTGACCATCCCACATCAGTGAGCACCCAGACGAGTTTCCAATCATCTCCAATGACTCCTGCGAATAGTTCCAATGGGATTCCTCAACAAAACAACCTTACCCTTGCACCACAGATCCACAGTTCTGATAGGCTCTCACTTGTACACAGATCCACAGTTCTGATAGGCTCTCACTTGTACAACTAAATTGTAATGGGCTGCAACATAAAATAGCTGAACTCGCCTCATTCATGGACAGAAACCCCATCAAAGTTGGAGCCATACAGGACACGAAGCTACATCCCAATCCGTCCCTCAACGCTCATAGAGATTACGCCATTATCAGGAAAGACAGGTTGACCAACTCCGGAGGAGGGCTTTCCTTCATCATTCACCATTCCGTGCAATACCAGGAAGTGGATGTCACCAAAAACGATATCACCATGGAAGTGCAAGCCATCGCCATAATATCGGGCAATTTTTAATCGGTATCCAGTTGTCGGATTACCATGTATGTAAATGGTAGGAATGTTAGGAAGGCAGTTTCGAAAATCACTCAAAGTAATCTTCGGTGTCAATGTAGTCCGTTGGGAGCATGTCGCTGGGTAAAGACCCTAGATGCTGCCGTGCCCGTTCAATTTGAAGTTCAGCTACCGTGCTACTTGTGGCGTTTGGTTCCATTTGTAGGTCTAGGGGAGTAGATAGAGGATGGTATTCAATGCGTCTGCGGAACATAATCGCATAGCACCTCTCACTCCAATACACGTGGTTCTTTGGACTTTGTTCAGCAGATTAGTGTTTCATTTCTTACGCAGAGCTGGCCACGATGCCAACGCTCCGTAAGCGATAATACGAGGTCGTAGGTCGCACCGAGTCGAACGCACTGATTTTATGACACACACACACTGAAACTAAATTTCTGCATTGCTACACAACAACAACACTTTAGGTTGGTTCATAGTGTATTTGGTCATTCTGAGTCAAATGAAACCAACCGCTATTGCATACGGCTATTAGTTCAAAAGATATTCACCTTTTTCGAGATTTTGTTATTAATTAAATAAGCTCTTTTATTAAATACGTAGAAAATAAAAAGCTTTTGTGCCAGTTTTAGGATAGTCCCTAATGTATTTGGCCATTTTGAGTCGAATGAAACCTATCGAGTTCGAGGTTAGCCACCCCATTGGCCCGTACAGGTTTAAGTTGTTGTTGTAATGCATGGAGATACCCTTACCTGCACCAGATAAATGCTAAAAAAATACAGCTAATAAGTCATCATTAAAAGAAAAAGCGGAACGTCGACAAAATATCATACGAGCATCATTGTAAGTCGGGGGGCAAAGACCTTTTCCATAGTCCTCCACGTGGGCGCCCCCTGGTAACGGCAGTGTATCAATTCGCTGACGGCCAATGTCTTAGCGATAAGACAGTTTGGAAAAGGCAGATAGCTGTAGCCTGAATGGCTGACAAACACCTAAGCGTCTCAGGTCTAGTAGGATGGAATGACTTGCGTAGTTGGACCTGCTACATAGTTGTGTGGGCTCCAGCACGTTTATTAAACCATCTGAAGCAGCTATCTCCGAGGCCATCCCCCGAATGGGGTTAAGCGACGTGCTGACAACTCGTCCTTGTAAAAACCACTCCATGTCAAGAAACCTGGAACAAAAGCCTCGGATTGGACGGATCAACAACGACGACCACGCAAACGAATAAAGGATTATTCTTTCGGATCCTGGAATGTACGCTCCCTGAACAAACCGGGGGCCGAGAAGGCCCTCCTTCAACAGGTCGAAAAGTACAAACTGAGCATTACTGCAGTCCAGGAAACAAATTGGCTTGGCAGCGAGATTAATGACAAGAAATCGCACACAATTTTTACAAGTGGCAAACCATCGGGCCGCAAGGAGTTTGGAGTAGCATTTATAGTGGACAATCACCTCAAACCGCATATTACTGACTTCAAACCCATAAATGAACGGCTGTGTGCGATTCGCATCAAGTCTCGATTCTTCAATCTCTGGCTCATCAATGTGCATGCCCCCACTGAAGTTAAAGAAGACGCAGTAAAAGACGAGTTCTACGCCCGCCTTGAAACTCTCTTCGACTCACTTCCAACAAACGACGTCAAATTGCTGCTGGGAGACTTTAACGCGAAAGTCGGGAATGAAAGTTGGCATCGGGGGACCTCTGGAGGCCACAGCCTCCATGAAGAATGTAACGATAACGGCCAGCGACTTATCGACTTCGCCTGCAGCAGGAATCTAGTCGTAAGCTCTACGTGTTTCCCGCATCGACGCATTCACAAGCAGACCTGGAAGTCTCCAGACGCACATACCGTCAACCAAATTGACCACGTCCTCATTTGCAGGAGATGGGCGTCTAGTGTCATGGATGTCCGCTCCTATCGAGGAGCAAACTGCGACTCAGATCATCACTTGGTGAAGACGACCTACAGATGTAGAATTTCCTCAGTGCACCAGTCAAGAATCAGCCCTCCCAAAATCTTTGCGGTTGATAAGCTCTTGAGTGATGCTACAGCGGTGGCGTATACTACCGCCCTTGAGGAAAAACTATCACCTATCCTACACAACATCAGCAACACAGGCGTCCATGGGTTCTGGGAAGAACTCAAGGGTACCATCAAGGATGTCGCAGAGAAGGTCGTGGGATATAAAGCCCGGCGAGCGCGAAATGACTGGTTCGACGAAGAATGCAAAAATTCACTTGACGCGAAAAACGAGGCCTACAGACAATGGATTCAACGAGGAACCAGAGCCAGAAGAGAAAAATATGACGAGCTACGGCGAATATCGAATAGAATAATTAGACGTAAGAAACGTAAATACTTTGACGAGCAGTTGCTGAACATAAACGAACACTTAGCTAATAGGAACACCAGACAAGCGTACAAACTAGTAAATACAATTAAGAACGGCTACCAACCCAGGACTAGCCTTTGTAAGGACAAGGATGGAAACATCATCAGCGACACCGATGGTATTAACAAACGATGGGCCTCTTATTTTGAAGAGCTTCTAAACCGACCATCTAACATCCCCACACAGGAAGCTCTCGATGATATTGTTGATCTAGGCCCACCCATTCAACCCCCGACAGTAGAGGAAGTTGATCTCGCGTTGCGGTCACTAAAACGAAATAAAGCGCCGGGCGCTGACGAGATCCCAGCTGAACTGCTAAGATTCGGTGGAACGAGTCTAGTTGATGCCATACATCAATTACTCCTGCGAGTATGGGAGAACGAGGAGATCCCAGACGATTGGCGCAGAAGCATCATCTGTCCAATCCATAAAAAGGGAGATAAATTGCGGTGTGAGAATTACAGGGGCATCTCACTAGTTTGTACGTCCTATAAAATTTTGACGAAAATTCTGGAAAATAGAATAAAACCGTACGCAGAACGAGTCATTGGCGAATATCAAAGCGGTTTCAGACCTGGTCGCTCCACAACCGATCAGCTCTTCTCAGTCAAACTGATACTCCAGAGGTGCTGGGAATACAACGTAAACGTATACCAAATCTTTGTCGACTTCAAGCAGGCATACGACAGTATCGATCGTGGAGTACTGTACAACATCATGCTGCAATTTGGTATACCAGCAAAATTAGTGCGACTGACAAAGATGACGATGACCAACTCCGTCTCACAAGTCAGGATCCAGAATAGACTTACTGATCTATTTGAAACACGCACTGGTTTGAAACAGGGCGATGGACTCGCACCGACGCTCTTCAACCTAGCACTGGAATACGTTATTCGGGCCATGAATATGGACAACAGCAAGACGCTGCTCATCAAGTCGACACAATTAGCAGCGTACGCCGACGACATCAACATCATGTCCCGAAGATTGGCTGACGCAGAAGAACTTCTGCATACGCTCGATACCGCTGCAAAGGAAGTTGGATTACGTATTAACGAGGGTAAAACTAAAATAATGATGCAATCGGTGACAAGGACACCTGCACAACCGAGCATCAACGTGGGGGACCTCAACATCGAGTTCGTGAACAACTTCATCTACCTGGGTTGCAACCTGTCAAGAGACGCCAACGAAACTGACGAAATCAAGCGACGGATACAGTTAGCTAATAAGACTTTTTTCTCGGTTCTCCCCATAATGAAATCGAAACATGTGCACAGAAACACGAAGCTCCGCGTGTACAAAACCATTATACGACCAGTGCTATGCTATGGCTGCGAAGCATGGACCCTAACTCAAGCCTCCGAAAACATGCTGAACACTTTCGAACGTAAGGTTCTACGGCGAATTTTCGGGGCTGTTTGCGATCGAGATGGATGGCGCATCCGGTACAACCATGAGTTGTATGAAATGTACGATGAGCTGCAAGTCTCGAAAATCGTCAAACTACAACGACTTCAATGGGCAGGGCATGTACAAAGAATGGACGATGATCGCATGCCTAAGAGAGTAATGAATGCAGAACGAGTCGACGGAGCGAGACTGCGAGGACGACCGAGATCTCGTTGGGAGAGCTCAGTAGGTGTGGACGCCGCGCAGCTGCTGGGCTCCCAAAATTGGAGGACGCGGTCACGTGACCGAGATAATTGGAGGACAATGATCCAGGCGGCCAAGGCCCGACGTCGGGCCGTCGCGCCACGATGATGATGATCATTGTAAGTCAAACTTCTCAGCATCTGTTTCAAATCACATGGAACAATAATTTACTCACCCATGTGATTTCCTTTCTTGACTAAAGAATCCGCTTGTTCCCATAATTCATGTGCACCCGATATATAATTATACGCTAAAGCTTGTCTTTGGAACGCTGCATGCACCTGTAAGTAATAAAATAAACGTTAAAAATTGTTTCGGGTTTTTAATCCTCTCCCTAATCGCCTTACCTCGAATGGATATGTTGTCTCCGCCGAATATTTTGGAAAGTGATGCACTGGAGGATATCGACCTGGAACCACATGTAGGGGCGGTGTATTTGAGCCAGAGCCAAGCGATGACACTGAACTTGGTGAAATTGATGGGGTATTGCCATTGATGATTTCTGTAACACCTTTGGTAATGAAATGGGAGATGGTCTTTTGGGCCTCTTTGCTATCATTACGTCTTAAGCTGTAGAGTTTAAGCGATATCAACGATTGACATCGTAGACTGAAAGCGAAAATACATAAAATAAAATACGAGACATGGTAACACTCTTAGAGATTTTCTTTGACACTTAAAAGTAAATAAGTTCAGATAAGCAGTAGAAACTGTTTAAAAGAAATTTGAAAAATTTAAGAAATGGGATTTTTCATTTTATGCAATAGTCATACTTTAGGGGACCACCCATAATAATGCATAATGCACGCATAGCCTTGACAGGAAATGGAGATTGTGATAAGGGATGGAGAAGGGGGCGAGGGATTAAGAGGAATGCTTCGCTTGAACACACTGCAGTAAGATCACGGCTGCAAAAAGACGTAGTTGGCTTAATTCCTGCGCTGATGTTAACAACACTAATAAAGCACTACATTCTGGCAAAAAAAGCACTGATCATATTAGTACTTTCAAAAGAACGGACGGTAGCATCACGGAGGATGCTGGAATGCCGGAAAACTACTCCTTGATACCTCCCCAGGATGTAAGATTGCAGAAGAAGAAAATAGTTGTCAAACCGACTCAGAGACGCGGCATATAGCAAAACCTTTTGACTAGTTAGCCGCCAATAAGATATCCAGTTATGATAAGGTGGGCCATTAACATGACCCATTTAAATCACCTAGTATCGATGGGGTATTCCCTGCCCTTTTACAGCAAGGGCACCAAGTGCTGATACCTTACCTCTTAAGAATATTCAGGGGCAGCTTTGCACTAGGGAATATTCCAGACTCGTGGAGAAAAGTGAGAGTGGTCTTCATTCTTAAAATAAGGAACCGCTCCAAAAATGATCCGAAGTCCTACAGGCCAATAAGCCTGACTTCTTTTATGCGGGAAGCGATGGAAAAAGTTTTGGACTGCCACATTCGGCTTACACTACAGTCCACTCACGAGAGGCAGTTTGCGTACCAACCGGGTAAGTGAGACTGCTCTACACAGTGTGCACTTCCCCTCCTATGGTGCATAGTGGTAGATGAGTTGTTGTGGGAACTTACAACAAAAGGATTCTCTTTTCAAGCATATGCAGAAGACTTGGTGATCACGGTCAGAGGCAAATTCGAAGAAGACCTACCTGATATCCTTGAATCTACACTGCGCATGGTGCATGACTTGTGCGACGCCAACGGACTTCGAGTCAATCCATCTAAGACCGTTGTCGTTCCATGCTCTAATAAAAGAAAGCTCAGAAATATCAGGTGCCCTATAATGTACAACTCTCCAGTACTATTGGCAGACAAGGCCAAATTCCTAGGTGTCATCTTCAACAGAAAACTTCTTTAGAAGGATCACTATAGGGCAATCTATGATAAGGCCACCAAGGCATTATGGATATGTAGACTATTTGTAGGTAAAACTTGGGGTTCCAGCCCTGCCATTGAAATCTGAATGTATTTACCTATTGTAAGACCTATAGTAGAGTAGGCGCGGTGATCTGGTGGAAAAGGGCAGGCACCACTGATGGTAAGATAGCACTGGGAGAGATACAGAGCGGGCTTGCCTCATTGTGGCCGGGGTTATTCCGAATTTATCCCACTGCGGCTCTAAAGGTTTTGATGGATTTGCCCCCATGCACATATGTATATCGTGACGGAAGCAACAATAGCATCTGCAAGACTACAATATCAAGCTTAGCCCAGCACACGAGCTTTGGAGCAGTGAGAGCATTCAAGCCAGAATGCCATCTGACCATTAAGGTAAGGAAATTAGTCTTCGATAAATCCTACTCCGCGTTAATGTGGGGTAGAGAGGATTGGGAAGAACTCAGAATTACCCTCCGACACTATAAACTGGTTTAGGCATGGCTCTAAGATAGAGGAAAGCGCTGGGGCGAGCAGTTACACTTCATCCCTATGGGAGCATTTTAGAGTCTTTCAAGCAGAAATACAAGACATAAAGCCTGTGATCTGCTTTGAAGGGCGGCTGGGTACTTTAATAGGCCCGTAGCAATCTTTTCTGGTAGTCATCAAAGCGCTCACTGATTGTGGCGTCACTTCAAAACTAGTATGGGCCTGACAGCAAGCACTCCAAGAACTGGCATACTGGTAATGAACGCGCTGATGAGCAAGCCAGATTGGCAACCAGAGTCGTTCTGTGGAATTTCCCTGTGCAACGAAAAAAATGTATTAGAGTATGAGAGAGAACCGAGGCCGCATCGTATTGGGACGGGCTTCCGGGTCAGAGACAAGCAAAGCTGTTTTTGCTGGATACTCAGAAAAACTAGCTTTAACACTACTCAGTATGAGTTGACTTAAAGTCAGAAACATTTGCGGACTTCTTTCAGGTCACTCATACTTGAGACATTATTTAGCAACGTTGGGTTTGGCCCCAGATTCAACCTGTCGTTTCTGTCATGAAGAATACGAGACTTCCTAACATATTCTCTGCGAGTGTGGCCCTCGCCTGCTTCCGCATGGAATGTTTTGCTTTTCTTGGACCAGATCAAGTTTCAGAACTCCCAATTAAAGATTTAAGCAACTTCATTAGTACGACTAAGCTTGATCGGCAGGCCTAGTCCTGTAAGCAGACATAGGACTACAGCACAATAGACCATCAGGTGGCAGCGCTAGTGGGCCAGTCCACGGCCTATCTCCAATCTATCTATCTATTACGTAAATGAAGGTCCATGCATGTCCAGCAATGCAGTTATAACCCCTAAGCAGCGTGTGGCCTATCCACTCTCATTTTCGCCTGCGTATCAATTCATCGATTGGTATCTGAGCCATACGCCGACTTGGATTAGGTTATGTGCAGAGGCTACCGTGATAAGTCACAGCACACTTAGAACGCAATTAGGTCCGTTGTGGTACCTCTAGATACTCTCTATACCTCACTCTGAAATCTAGATATTAAAACCAGCCGGTGTTCGCAATAAAACGATTGAGCTTCGTCGCGCTAGCATTGTTGAGGTCTTCCAAGTCGTAACAGAACGAGGAACCAAGAAATCTCGTCCTCTTGTCCGCCAATGCTTTGCAGTGACACATAAAGTGAATAGCACTCTCCTCCTCATTCACGTCCTCACAGCTTCTGCAGTAATCATGGTGAGGAAGCCGCAGCCTCGAGGATAGCTCCCCAATAACGCAGTACCCTGTAGTGACTCCCACCACCCTGCCGATATGACAATTCGCAACCGTTTTGGACGTAGTAAGAACCGATCCAAGTGAACGTATTGCAGCTTGGTTGTCAGTAACAATAGTGATATCCCTGGCAGTCAACACGTGACTTCTCAACCAGGTCAGAGCCCCCGAAATCGCCGAAACCCCCGCCAGGAGAATGCTACAGAAGCCAGGTAGACAAAACGATAGATTAATACCAAGCCCCTCTGAGTACATTCCGGCTCCAATTCCATTGTGCATCTTAGACCCGTCCGTGTAGATATAATAAATAACTGGCGTAACAGTCCAATTTGAACCATCGCCTCGAGAAGAGTTAGCGTCATCTCATTTTCTAGATCGTGACGGTATGTCTTGTGCAGAGGTGTGTGTGATCAGCAACACGCTCAACCGAGTTATTTACCCCATCAATGGGTACTCATTTAACAGCTGAGTGGGCTCATAGTCCGACACGTAAATTTCCATTTTTATCGGACCAGTGCGTAGAAGGCAAACGTGCTAACCGTTGCGCCATCCGGACTAATATGTCCATGTAGATGAACATGGAATTAGTCATTAAGGATACATTATCAACCCACAGATTCATAGAGGGAATAGTTGCGATAAAAAGTATGTTTCGGAGAGGTGTAGTTGGTCTCCAAAGAGAGATCCAGATTGAGCAGAATTGACGCGAGCCCAGTATTCCTCATATACCACTGGCAACTTTCGCTAAGGCGTAAGGCCATGTTGGCCGCAGTTGTTTGCCAAAAAATATTCAGCGGGAGCAAGTTGAGCAGAATAGCCAATCCGGCCGATGGAGTGGTTCTGAGCGCACCTGTTATGGCTAACGCAACCCAGTCTTTGCACCTTTCCCAGCAAGTTACAGTAGGCAGCTATTTCCATTCACCACACGCTTATACCATACAGTAAAATAGACACACCACATCCAGTGGACCACCTTCGGCTGCAGGCCGTCTTTTCCAACAGCCTTTCTACACAAGTATAGTGCAATAGTGGCCTTCTTCATCCGCTCTTGAATGTTGGGCTTCCAGGTTAGTTTGCGGTCTAGAAGGAGACCAAGGAATTTGGCCTTATCAGTAAAAACCAATTTCTTTCCGTTCAGAATGATAGGTTCGATAGGACAGAGCGTGTGAAAATTACAAGCTCCATCTTGTCCGGGGGTTGTCCCCACAATGGTTTGCCCAATCAGTTAGAATGGACAGCGCATTCTGTAGTACCTCACAGAAGACACTCGCGAATTGACCAGACGGTAATTGCAACATCATACTCATTTTCTCTAACCCCTAGTGGAGCATAGCACCCTGTTCCTATTTAGCCGCCTACCTGCGACACAGGGTGAAGACAACACAATCATCCATGGCAGTAGCAGGAATAAGCCTCGATGTTAGCAACTTATAAGCTTACAGATCGACTCATCGACGTGTAGGCTCAAAAGTGTTCAACAATCGCGCTGGGTGAGACATTGTTGAACGCGCCCTCAATATCCAGGAAGCCATGGCTGTCTCCTTGTCAACGAGAGACCTTTCAATAAGGCCGACCAGAGAGTGTAGAGCCGTATCCACTGATTTGCCATTCCAGTAGGCATGCTGCGAAACTGAAAGAAGACATGAAGAAATAGTGTTTCGAAGATGTATGTCAATCAGTCTCTCAAGTAATTTAAACAAATTGGAGGAGAGACTAACGGGTTTGAAACCATTCGAGCGCGCGCGCGAACTCTTACCCGCTTTCGGGATGAAAACGACTAACACTTTGGTCCAGGTCCGAGGAACATGGACTAACTTAAGGCAAGCCATTAGAATTCCCTCTAGCCATGGATACACACTGTCCGAGAAGTGCTGTAGATCCGCCGGAATTGTGCCGTCGGGTCCAGCAGATTTGAAAGGCTGGGAGCTGGAGATTGCCCACAGAATTCTAACTCTGGAGAGGATGGATGCGAAATCACACGGCGCTTTCCGCTGAGTGTAAAGCTATCTTCGAGCGAACTACCGGGAAAGTGCAAGTCAAGCATGGACTCAATAGTTTCCTTGCTCGAGGACGTCCATGTGCCCATCTTGCTTTTGTATGTGGGCATATATGGGTTTGACGACAAGAGTTTTTAAAGTCTGAATGCCTCTTCGAACCCTTCAATTCGTTCGCAGAAACTCCTCCTCCATGAATTGCGTTTAGCAACCCTCAATTCCTTCTTGAAAGAGCTCAAGTGTCGATACTGCCGCATTAATGGAACCCGTCAGAGTATGCACCAATAGGATGGGGAGACGTCAGGAGATGTGTCAGGAAGCAAAGTTAAGACGGGAACCTGATTATTGTCTCCGTTAAACTTAATCAACTGAGCATATTACTTAGAATTGCCGACGACATAGAGTTAGGCAGTAGCAAAGTAGATCTTTCCCGTCCCATAACTTGTGGACAGAGCGGCCCATGACCCTAAATGAAGTCAGTGTGTTCCAGGCGGCCATGGCCCGACGTCGGGATGTCGTGCCACGATGATGATGATGATGATGATGGTGTTCCATGTGCACGGTTTTTATTTCATTTAAAGTTCATAGCCATATACATTAACAAAAAAGACGGCTTCGATTAAGAATGACTTAAAAAGCGAACCCTTACAAAAAGTAGCAATATTTCGTAGATAGTCGAACCGACACTCGGTCGTAGCATACACACACAAACATTAGGCGAGTTCTTTTGCGTATCTATCTAGTGAAGGGTAACAAACACTACATTAACATTACACAAACAACAAGCGACTTGTTGTTTGTGTAATGCGTGTTTGTTAGCATTTCTTATAAGAAAGTCCCCAAGAAATTATCCATATGAAATAAGAAAACAATGAAATTTTGCTTACCTTAATATCGCGACCTTGTTAGTATTGTCAATGCCCTCAATTGGTGGGTGCATAATAAATTTTGATGATATAAATCTGAAAATGTGAAAGAATCAGTATTAGGTAATTAAAATCGGGTCAGAAATGCTTCCAACTTACTTGATCAATGACAGTGTGTCCTTATATATTGTAAATGCCGAGGGTATCCGATCTCCCTGTTCCATACCAGCCGCCGACAATAGAAAATATAATACAGCCTTCAAATATAATGCAACCTGATTGAAGTGACCGCTTTTTTCACGATCCGCTAAATGTTTGAGACGTTTCGCCTCTTGGAGGTATGCCTCTTGGTCTTGACTATAAATAGAAATTAAATCAGATATCAAAACAAGTTATTCAGTAGATATGGTAAATAATGGTATCTTGATAAAAGTAAATTTTCCTATTAATTTTGCTGAGGAAGTTAGGTGAGGATAAATTCACCGCAAAGCCCTGGATTCACATGATTTACAAGAGGGAAATTGGTTACAGCAAAGTCGGATCGATGAAATTCCGGAAAAACACCATTGTCTATATGTTTGTGCACGTTTTGCGGTCAAACGGCTCGATCGAACTCCATGAAAGTATTTTATTAAAAACATATCGCCAATAATTTGACTTTCCCTCACATGGGAGAGGGGCGTCCAAAATGAACGTGATTAGTATCAAATGCATAGTTTCCAGGGTCGCTCAGATGAATAGTGGAACTCCCCACTTCTGTTTCCATCGGCAGGGGGAGAGAACGGGTGAAATAATAATGTCTGAAATGACTGCTCATCAGTGTCGAATGGCCGCTTGAGAGAGACAGACACATTACTATTTGCCCTAATTCCTAGTGGAGCACAAGCGACTTAGTTGACTGGCAGCCAGTTCTTCGTACCGGAGCGACACGTTTTACAACAGCCAAGAGCTACCCAACTCCTTCAATGCAAGAAGCAAAATGTGTCTGCCTGTTACATGCTCGTGCCGTTTTTCATGTTTATTTGTTTATTGGGAGTCACACATTTCGGCGCAACTGCTCTCGATACTACTTCTCCGTGTCGGTATTGAACGTGACCATGGATCTGTTGCGTATGCGAGAGAGAGCTTGCACCCCAATGCGATGTCAGTGAGATGCAACTGCTGCAACGAGTGATGTCACCTGAGGAATTGCTCCAGATTAAACCATCACAGGCACCATCGCAATTCTGAAATTTAAAGTCAGTGCAGGAACAGAGGACTACAAGCATCGAGCTCGTCTTATACGCCTCACCATCCAACACCAGTGAGCACCCAGACAAGCCTCCAGTCAACTCCAATGACCTCTGCAAATGGAATTCCTCAACAAAACAACCTTACGCCTGCACCACAGATCACACAGACACGGCCTTCCAAGTAGCATCCCAATCCGTCCCTCAACGCTCATGGAGATTACGCCATTATCGGGGAACACAGGTTGATCAACACTGGAGGAGGGCTTGCCTTCATCATTTATCATTCCGTGCAATACCGGGAAATAGATGTCACCAAAAACGATATCAATATGGAAGTGAAGGTCATCACCATAAAATCGGGAAATGTTGATATTGAAATTTATAACATATTTTCCATCAGTATCCAAGTTGTCCCTCGGATTACCATGTAAATACCAACACTTTCCTCACTGATCAACACCGTCTCCTACTTGTTGACTTTAATGCTCACCATGAACTCCGGCAACCATACCTTGGCAGAGGTATCTCAACAGCGTAACAACTTGACGCTTTAAATTTCTGTACATTGAATGACGACACGCGGACTCGTATTGCCGGCACCTGTTCCAGTTCTCAAGACACCACGACTGCAAGTGCTAGCCTCGTAAATGAAGCTCAATGGGAGCCGGTCCTTACGCTATCTTCGGAACATTTGCCTATTGTGATTAAGGTGCGTTTCGCTAGGCACATTCGCACATTATCAGCGTTTAGTGGTCAAGGCATAGAGCACAAAGCACTATTTGTATGTATCTTTTTGATCGTCGCCTGCCATCGACGCAGAGTGGAGTCTACCAAAACGGACCTTAAGGCTTGACAAACCGACATATGTCGTACCTGCCGAACATCGCACATTTGTCAACCACAATAACGCTGACGTTTCACCGAATATACCAATGCTAAATTCCTCGCCCTGCCGACTCCTACCGACGCACGCAAGGTCGACTCCAACATCAGGAAAGTCCTAAATAAAGCGGCTGCGAACTTCATTTCTGAAGGACGTATTCCTGGAACACCCAAACTTTAACCTCATAAAGAAGACGCCACCACCAAGACATGTTAGGCGAGATGTTTAGAGGTAAAAAAGGGTTCCCTTTGACAACGACGCATACAGATCAGCCATCGCAGCAATACATCAGAAGGAGGTACAATCATCAATTGCGGGATAAGGTCCAAATGTAATTCTCTCGGCACTACAACCAGCTATTTCTCCTGAAGAGGGAAGGCTTCTAGAACAGCGAGAACGACACTCGCCCAACTTCCGTCAGGCTGGTGTTCGCGTCTTAACTGTTACTGGTCACGCATTGATGTGGACCACGTTTTCAAGAGCCCAGCTGCGCCCACGCAACTAACTCCCAGGTCGCCCTGGGAGAACCCTGTAGAAGCAGCAATTTTTCTATACCTCGACACCGAGGAAGATGACGAACCGTAGTCTGTAACATACACAACGAACTTCCGACGATTGCTATCACAATAACAACAACAACATTTCCTTAGTTGGGGACAATGCATGTTGCTAGCATACACCTCCTATCCGTATAGCCGGATTCTGCGACAAGTCTGGAACGGCTGAAGCTTATTGTTACGCCCCACACCAAAGGGGGAAAGACAACACAAACATCCACGGCCACGGCGGGACTCGAACCCGTGAAAACTGGTATAATGAGACATCAGACTGACGTCTCAACACACTGACCGGCGGTAAAAAAAAAAGTCACTGGTGACAGAAGAATTAGGAAAGAAGAATTTTTCGCAGGAAAAGATCACAGGGACGAACTAGTCCAGTCAAAGATTTGTTGAACTAAGTCGCTCTAGAATTCTCTAGAAATGAAATAAGGTGGGGGGGGGGGCTGAAACGGCTAAAGCCTCGTATACATATGAGCAACCGTGAAGGATCATATGTGTACGAGATATTTCCCCGCACGAACGCTGTGCGAAGCTTTAAAGCTTCGTATACATACGAGCCATATGAAAATCTCGTCCAGACCAAATTGCACGCACAAAATTGCGCGCGCACGGGGATCCACTAGCAATGGATCGTGTTCGTGCGGATAAAATTGTGCGCGCACGCATGCTCCTACCGTACACATATGAGTATTCGTGCGCGCAAAGCGTTCGTGCGCGCACAGATGCTCATATGTATACGAAGCTTAAGATGGGCAAAGACCTCAATAAGCAGGATAAATTAAAATTAACTGCTGCAACAAACGTCAAAATAGTGCTACAAAAGATCAAGAAACGCAGTATTATCACTGTCTTAGTATTTTTAAAGTACAATATTTGATCATATTTCTCTTAACGTCTTAAAAATAGCGATACATTGCCGGGTACCGCTAGTTTTCCCTAAAATGATGCAATACTGTATAAGAATTTAATTCGATCCTTTCACGCGCTTTTGGTAGGCAGCACTGAAGTAACAATTTGCTCCCAGAAAAAAACCACAAGTATCCTGCGTACTAAAATCATGCCTCGGAAACGATCGGCACCAACAGAGATGAATTACAGAGGCTAAATTCCTCAGCGGACTATTAGAGTTACAAAGAAGAAGACTTTAGTCCTTATCACAAAGCTTCATTTGAAACAACTGTTTAAGATATCGTGAATTCAAACAACCTTCCTATTATCTGTTTTATTATTAAGTTGAAATAAAACAGATACTTACCCTAATCTCGCATCATCACCTTCACGTTCGAAATATGATTTGTACACTGTCTGGACGATAGGTGATGGCGGCGAATATTTATCTGCTAACCGATCGTGATTTGTGGGGGGTAATTGTTCTAAGACTTCGTTTTGAAGCTGCAAAATAAAAAACAGACGCATACGTTAGGAAACTTGCTATAAATGACACAACAATTTGTCACACTTACGGGAGCACCCGCCGCCTTTTTCCTCTTTTTCTCCTTGTACGGACTACTACTCGAACTCGAGCTACGTTTACGTCGATTCTTTGGAATAGGTTCATCACTAGACGGGGTCGTTTTCAATCCGACCGTACAGTTTGCATTGATCGCAGTCATTGGAGGCGGTACAGTACCATGAGCTCCACCACCAATTGGATCTATCGGTGGTGCTTGTGTCTGATTCGATCGATCACAATCGTTGCCAATAAATGAATTTTTATATTCCATTTTGATGATAACGTTATTGTTTCGTCCCAACTTTGGGTTATTGTAAAGGTTGCACTTGTTGTCGAGAAGATTTTGGGATTTTGTAATGTATTCATCGTTTGTGAACTCAGATTTGATGGACTCGTGCTTTATGCTGCCGCCTGAATTTGAATTCATGTTGCCTGGATGTAGAAGCTGCTCGTGTTTCGGCGAGACTAACGATGGATGCGATTGAGATGTGGGTGGTTGTAGAGCGGGACTCAAGCGATCCAAATCCTTCGATAGACGATTACAGTGATTATCTAAATTGTATGGGTAATTTGCGATATTACTGTGCCCTTTTCCTACATTATCTACGTTGTAATTGTTCTTACTGTTTAGGCCGCTCCCGTCCACAAGTCTTGAAGACACCGGCGACGAGGCTGTTGTGGCTATTTGATTTGTTATTGAATCACTATTAACCAGTCTTGAATTCATGCTAGAATTAGTGTTTACAGTGCCGCTGCTATCCACCAATTTGTGATTCAGCTTACTGCTACTATTGTTACTGCTTTTCGGTGTAAGCGGCAATTTGGGACTTTTTAGTCGATCATCATCGCTTTGAGGAGCACTTTGGATTTGGGTGGAGCTATTACTAGAATTACTATTATTGTCCCGCATCCTGTGGGAGTTCTGTAGCCATGCCTTTGGTATTTGCACCCGGGACAAATCAATCCGACAAATTATCGGCGAGCTTACTGTATGTACATTGCTATTGCTAACGTTACTGCTATTATTATTAACACTATGCACTTTACTATTAATATTCATCGCAGGCATCCGCTCCGGTGTCCTTAGCGCAGGCGATTTGCTATTGCTCGTACTATTGCTAACCGAAGACACGGCATTTCCAGTGGTTGGTGTCGTTCCTCCAATCATGGCAGCCGCTGACGTTCGCGGAGATTTCAAATGATTGCTCGTTGTCGTGTTGGATGTGGGCGGTGGAACATGCTGCATTGCATCATTGTTACTGCTATTGTTATTGTTGTTGTTGTGTTGCTTAAAGGCGATCGGAGATAAGATTTTCTCGTGATGAATTGGTGGGGCATCCTTGGCTGGATGGTTTTGCGATTCTTCCGACTGATCAACAATAAGCACTTGGCCCTTTCCTTTTGCGCCACCTTCACCTCGATTTGAACCAATAAATAATTTACGTAATGTATCACTTTTAAGTTTATCACTTTTTGTTTTGTCACGAATTTTCTACAAAAAGAAGCAGAAGATTGATTTGAAGAATTTGTCGGGAATAGTTCGAAAAACTCTTCAACGTACCTTGTCCTCCCGGGGAGGTGATTCACTATCGCTATCGGAATGATCTTCACTGGATGACGATGTGGAGTGATGACTTGGCGAGGAACTATGATGTTCCGATAAGTATTGTTGGCGGGGTGATGCTCGGTCAGGTAACGACGGAACTCGTCTGAAAAACGAAAACTAATAAGTACATGCTCATATAAAGTATCCTAAATCAACTTACTCATCGTCACTATTGTCTGATGAGCTTGATGAGTCGTCGTCATCGTCGTCGTCATCATCGTCGTCATCGTCATCATCGCTCGATTTTGACGTGGCCACCGTCACATTATTATCAACTTTCGTAGGAGGCTTATGGACTGGTAAATGTCCTCCTCCCGCTGGAACATTTGCTCCGCGACTGCTAATCTCAGCCAGTTTGGCTGGAATAACTTGCGCCGAAGCTGACAATGTTGGCGACGGCAGAATCGTCGACTTCGCCGGAGGCGGCCGATCATCATCCGAGGAAGAATCTGTCGTCGTTTCCAAAATTTCCCGGCTTTTTACCATGGAATTTTGTCGTGATGTCCTTCGTCCTGCGCCTCCTTTCCTCACTGGCGCGTCACGCTTATTGTTGGCTGACGCATTTTTTACTGGCGTTACTACCGGAGATTTGTTGGTGGACACTGTTGGCGGGATAATAGGGTTTTTGCGGGGCCTGCCCCGACCTTTCTTCTCCTTCTCAACAGATCTGCATACGGAGAGCAAACAATTTAAATACACACATTGGCTAAAATCCTATTGTTCTTATAAACTTACCGACTGCGGTCCGACAAATTATTTGCACTCGAAAAATCGCCATCTTCGTCGCTCGAATCACTGTTAGCCACTTTTTTGTCTTTTTGTACTTTTCGTCTGCGCTTAACTGGCTTTTTAGCAGGCGATTTGTTGACCGGTACCGGTATTGGTTTTTGCTTCGACTCGTCACCAGAGCTTGAGCCCAGATCCGAGACAGGTTTGAATTCTGCCAGTCCTTTAGCTTCAGCCAATACGCTTTCGATTTGGTCCGATTCGACGGTGTCGGAATGCTGAACCTTCTCTGGACTGCTCGATGGACTTTTTTCTGAAAGACATTGAGACTGTTAGTAACGGAGGGGAAAGCCGGAAAGTAAGCTTTCGCACCGAAATTTTCGCTTTTGATTTGGTCGGGCTGAAGTTGCAAACAATTATTATTACTATTTGCCTTGCTGAACTCTTGCACCAAGCTTTCTGTCTTAATATCAATGGGCAAAATCGGGTTGATTTGATTCGACTCGTGACGATATGTTGTCGGCGATGGTGCAGGCGATGAACTATCATCTATGCGATTTGGTTCATGCTTAATATTATCGTGACAACTGGCATCAAGACCCTCAATTGCTTTTTCTTTGCGAAAGTATTTGCTTAAATTCCATGCACTTGTCTCCGATGCGTTACGCGATGATATCGCAGGGTCTTCTACCCGGTTACAATTAATCAACTTACGATTGGTTGCATCAGCAGCTCTTGCACCGATCGTTGATTCTTCACTTTCCGAATCGCTAGATCCCGAGTCAGAACTATCGCTGGAATTGTCATTTGTAGGAGAGGCACTGAGTGATGGTAAACAAATTCAGTTGTTGTGCAAGGACAAGGAAAAAGTACGTAAGCTTACCGTCCGGTAGACGTTTGTTTCTTGTGGTCATCATCACTCTCTGATAATTCAAGATCATTTTCGAGCTTCGATGTAGGCACATTAAAAGTTTTATCGCGTTCTAGAAAAGACATTTTCGTTAATATACAATATATAGAGACATTGGACAAAAAACCCAATTTCTATAAAAATGAAGAACTACAATACAATTATACTCACGTCTCGTTAATGTATCTGTTAACGCAGGAGGCAATGAGGCATATACGTGATTATTTTGTTGGCCGAAACTGAATTTATTTTCAAATTCTTTGCGAGGTGTTGCCGCTATCTCTGTCACGGGCATGGTTTTCCTTGTCATTTCCTTTAAAATATTTTCGATATCACCACTGCGCGATGGAGACGGCGCCATAGGTTCGATGTAGCGACTATGCTGCTTAGGCGGGGCTTGAGGAACTTGAAATCGCCCGTTAGGATTTGATCCGCTATTGTTGTTCGCTGTGCTCCCTAAACCCTTGTCATTCAAACGACCATTTGCCAACATGGCGGACGAAGTTTGGGGCAGCGGTGGCCCCAGGCTACCACTACCACCACTACTCTTCTGATGTGTATCATGTTTGTTTGGCGGAGCCGGGTAGCGACCATTGTGCGTAAGTTTTGGATCAGGTTGCTTTAAGTAGGTGCCGCTACCGGTTCGACCTTGCTGTGATGACGATAGCGACGGATGCGGTGGATGGTAGCGATGTGATGATGGTGGCGGGATATTACGATTGTTTTGTGACGGTGGCGGGGCGAACCCAGACGAGGTTGACGAGGAACCTAGAACACCAACCGGATACGGTTGCTGCTGAGGCGGTGGTATACGTGGCACCGGTTGCGGTGCATTTGTGACTGATGTTGTGATGCCAATGATACGTGCCTGTTTTGGTTCAAGGAATAAACTACGGGCGGCATCATAGTCGCCCAATTTGGAGTCAATGGAGGAGTCGCCTTCGGCCTGAAATTACGAAGAGAAATTTTATAAAATTAAGAAACCTGGTAAATGACTTTTAATTGAGTTCGCCCGATATTTAAAATTGAGTCCATTAATTTAAAACAGATAATCCCCGACTTACGATTTATTTAAGGGCCAATCAATTCATAGAAATTGTTGACTACCTCGTTTTACAGTCTGAATGCATAAGAGCACATTCAGAATTGATATCCTCTAATAATCCAGTACTACTGCGGGAGCGGAAAGGCCTAGTAGCCTACCGTCTCACCCAACCCACGCTTAATCTGGGTAACCATGTTCAACCAACGGTGAATCCAGTCCTGCCCTCTAATGAGCATGAACAACATAAAACAACACATCCCGGTTCAGTGACTGTCCGGGCCGAGTGGCATAAATAAGAGACCTGTAGAAGCGACATCCTCTACCAGTCGGGCCCCAAGTGCCACTGCTTATGTATCCGACAACTCCACTACTACCAGCACATTGAGCGGTGCTCGAGCTGGAAATAGCTCGAGTATTGCCTCATCTTCTTCTACAACAACGAAGAGATTGCCCCGTTCTCGAGCTGGCAACGGCGCTAATACCGACAAGGGATTTTAACGAAAGGAGCGAACTGGCAGAAGCAACGGGGGCAATAGACCCCGCCAAGTCTTGGCCTGATCAAGCGCTCGCCACCAACTAAGCCGAATTAGCGCCATTAAGGTGCTTCAGGCTAACATGATACAGGAGCATCGGTCACTTTGTGGAGGTTGTTCGCCGAGAAACGAACCACCCTCGCCCTTATTCAGGAACCGCGGGTAGCTGGTGGACGAATCTATAGTCTCAACGAAACATCAGGTAAGTTGATTTACGACAGATTAGTTGTGTATCCACGCGCAGCACTTATGATTGACGAATGCGTCAATAATTTACCATTCACTAGTTTTATTTGCAGGGATCTTGCTGCAACATTAGGCGACATACCAACTTTCAACAGTCGTCTGTCGCGCGAGGTGGCCGTGGTTGTTCGGTCACCGCTCTACGATACTAATCTAGAGCTCGGAGTTCAAATCTCGGCGCAATCAAAAACTGCCTGTTGGTACTAGTAGAACTCTCAACGAGCTTGTCAATATAAAGACGGCGCGGATAGGAGGTGCATGCTAGCAATTGCACATCCGAAAAGTAGATATGCTATCGAAACGTTAACAAGACATAGAAATGCTAGAGATGTTGACGCGCGCATGTCCCTGGAGGAGTCAAGGCAATTAACAATAGGTAGTGGTAGCATCCGCCTACTTTTCTTCTAACAACGAAGTGATACCACCTACCTATCGAGGTGCAGCAGCTCATCGACTTTTGTAGACGAACAAACCAACAATTTGTGATCGGTTGCAATGCGAATGCGCACCACACGGTGTGGGGCAGTAGCGACGACAATGACAGAGGTAAGTGCCTTTCAAAATATCTAATGGACAAACATGCGTACGTCCTTCGTCACTGCTGTGAGGCAGGAGGTACTTGACAGTATTCATACTAGCAGTATCTTATCCGAGTTCGTCTCTAATTGGCATGTATCTGATGAAGAGCCATTGTCGGATCATAGACATATCAGGTTTGCAGTGCCAAGTAGTTCCGAACTTTGCTCAGCAGCTGTTTATCCCAATGTCTTTTTGGGATTATCAATTTCAAAGGTTCGCTCGTTAATCTGTGATACTGGTTCATCAGACAAGTTTGAGCTGGCGGCTGATCAACTTAATGAAGTCGTACGCAATATCGAGACGAAAACGTGCCTGGTGGAACGAAGAACTCGCCCGCAAACGTCTACAAGTTAGGAAGAAGTTTAAAAGAGCAAAGTGCTTCAATCTGTGAAGCGAGTACAGGATCGCTCTCACTGAGTATAATAAACTCATTAGGCAATCCAAACGGAAATGCTGGAAGGGACAATGGGGAAATCCCTTAGTAAGGAAATCGCACTATGTGCATTCCTTGGCATTGAGGAAGCTTTTGATAACACCAGCTATGACTGCATATCCCGGGCTCTTGAGCTCGGGGGTATTCCAGCTGCTACTATAACTCAGATAGAGGCTATGCTACGTGGGCAGCGCTACTATCAGCGTCAAAGCTATTAAACGCTGTCCACAAGGAGGAGTCCTCTCACCGTTACTATGGTCTCTCGTTATAGACTGCTTTCCCGGTTATTATGCAATCGGATACGCAGATGACATAACTATTGTTGTCAAAGATAAATTCGAATCCACCGTCGCTGAGATGATGGGAGCTGCACTTGACGTGATCTTGGACTGGTGCGCCGAAGTGGGGTTAAATGTAAACCCACAAAAAACCATCATAGTGCCTTTTATAAAAGAAACCTATCCTCTGGGACAGGTTCACTAGGCAGAACGATCCTGGAGTATTCGACGGAGGTTAACTGCCTCGGCGTCACAATGGGTAGGCGATTGAACTAGAATATTCACGTTCTTAATGTAATTAAGAAAGACACACGTATAATGCCGGCTTGTAAAAATTTCTTTGGACGGACATGGGTTCTGACACCAAAGATGATTAACTGGTTGTATTGCACGTTGATGCGGTCCACAGTCACATACACTGCAGTGGTATGGCGGCCCAAGGTACAATAGAGCTCAACGATAGATTGGGCGACCGGTAGCGCAGTGTGTTGAGGTATCAGTCTCATGTTTGACTACCGGCGTTTGCCGTTCGAGTCCCGTCCACGACAACGTTCGTGGCCATGGATGTGCAGGAGGTGCATGCTGGCAACTGCATTCTCCGAAACCAGTGTATGCCGACGAAACGCCAACTGGGCCACATGGAACAGTTGACGCGCTATGCCCACAAGGGGTTATGGCAATTGAGAGAACGATATTCAAGTGTAAAAGGTTACAACGCCTTGCATGTCTCGGTATAACTGCGGCTATACGTACAAACCCAACGCCTGCTCTGGAGGGTATAGTTGGATTGTAATGAACCATAGTATGGGCTGGTAGTGCTGCTTCCAATGGCAGATCGATGGCACCACCTGATGAGTAATGATCTGTCGGTGGTACGAAACCAGAGGCCGACGGTCCCATTACACCCGAACCAAGATGCGAGTGCGAGGGCGTCTGCGCCGTCCGCCAACCATTCCATCCTTATCGCCCCATTTTTTTATAATTCTGCATTTTTGCCTCCCATGTGAGTGTCGTCTACCCAAGGCCTATGAATTTTTGTTAATACGTGAAGGACAGGGGCAACGAGCGGCGCACACGTCTCCCAAACTGAAGGGCCTTTTTCTTCGCCAGATGGCACTGCCCGACCTTCACGGTCATTATGCTACCTTAAGCTCCGTCCCCACGGGCACCTTCGGATGCCCACCCAACCGTCCATTACATAAGCAACAGCCGAATCTTTTTATATTAGGTGCCAGGTCACCAGGACATTGAGGAAAATGGCGAATGAACCTGCAAACCAAGGCTCACCATCAAATTTCCTCGGGCCGTAGCCCTATTGTGGTCTGGGCCTGGCTTCAGCTAGAAAAGAATACGGCAGCACTACTGGAATAACCTTCAAGGACTGCGGCAATCGGAGGAGTTAGTGAGACCTTTTAACTACACTACAAAGATACTATCCACATGAGTAGAGCCGACCTTAGACTACTTGTAGGCTACCTATTGGGTCATCACTGGGTGAGATTTCATTTGAACAAAATGGGTTTGTCTAACGAGACGGAGTGTCGTCTTTGCTTGGAGGACGTTGAGTCCACATGTCAGATTTTATGTGTATGCCCTACGATTGGGCGGGTGAGGTATACGTTCCTCAGACAGTTCACCACGTGCCCTGCCGTTATCAGGAAAACTCCTGCAGAAGACATACTAGCCTTCGTACAAGTGGTGAAAAGTATTTTGCTTGGAGAATAAAAAAATTAGGCGATGGCACAATATACCTCCTTTGGTCGTTTTAGGGTAAGCAGCCGGTACCTTATTATTATCGTAGAATGGCGACCGAGTCCTCACGGCTACCGAGCGCGTCGGTAAACAAGCGTAAAGACTAATAAATATCATACTACTAAGAATGATTATCAACCTAGGACTAGGACACCAATAGTATTAGTAAACCCTGGGCGTTCTATTTCGAAGAACTTCTTAATCATACATCTACAAAGCCCACCCACCTAAGAAGCCATAATCGATACCAACGTAACTAGTCAAAGCCCCAATACACAGCCCCCAATAGTAGAAGATGTATGTATGTGAAGATATCTTGTTTACCACACGCCTTTTAGAAGACAAGCTGCCTTGTAGGAGTACAAGGTGCAATTTTTCCGGTGCGTTACAGGAATCGACGTTGAAGGAATTCGCGTTGTAGGAGACTCTACTGTTGTTGTAGCAAAAGGGGTTTGACAGCCCTTGGCCGTTACTGATGAACGGATTAGAAAGGACATGGGCAGTCGACCATAACTTGCTCAAACCTGTGGTTAGGTTGCAGTTATTTAGATGGGTGCTCCATTTTGATCTCCTGTGTTCGGATACTTGCCTATGGATTTCGCAGTTCATCTCGCGAATTCCGGGGTGGTCCGGATTTATGGTACACTGCTGATGCTATCTCTCTCTCGTCTGCCAATCTGACGGCCGAGGTTCGAAAGTTGCCCCGAATTTTCGGAATCCGTCATGCAGGAATGAATTTGGCAGCCGCTACGTACGGTCGGTTGACGTCGGCAGAGCGGGGAATTTAACGTTGGTGTAGGAGGTGCAGTCATTCTAATCAGCCTTATTGTGGTTGACAAAACTGCGGTGTTCAGCAGATATGACATTTGTCGGTTTGTCAAACCTTATAACGTTTGGTAAATGGTCCTAAGATACGGGTAGTGCTACGACCGGCTTCTATTGAGCTTCATTTATGAGGCTGGCAATGGTAATCGTAATGTCCGAAGAACTGGAACAAGTACCGGCGATACAAGTAGGGGTCTCGTCATTCAGAGTACAAATATTTGAGGCATCAAGCTGTTCCGCTATTGAGACACCTCTGGCGTCGTTATTAAGGTTATGCTGGACATTCACTGACGTCCAAAAGTCAAATCTTCACTCATCATCATCGTGGCGCGACAGCCCGACGTCGGGCCTTGGCCGCCTGACAAATCTTCACTGGTCGAAGTCAAAATTTCTCGCACTATGAATTTGATAGGGAAATTTTGGATTTGCATCGTCCGTGAATGCCTAGACTTAGAATGGCAGAGTTCATGGTGAGTATTAAAGTCACCAAGCAGAAGGCGGTGTTGACCAGTGAAGAGATGGTTGATGTTTACGTGGTACCTTGACGGACAGCTGGATACCGGTGAAATGTAAATATTGTAAACTTTGATGTTAACATTGCCCGATTTTATGGCGATGGCCTGCACTTCCATTATGTTTTCATTGCTGGCGGTATTGTGCGGAATGATGAAGGCAAGCCCTCCTCCAGCGTTGGTCAATCTGTCTTTCCTGACAATAGCGTAGTTACCATGTACGATTATGTTGAATGACGAATTGAAATGTAGTTTCGTTATCTGTATGGATCCAACTTGGATGCGATGTCTGTCCATTAATGATGCGAGTTCGGCTATTTTATTCTGCAACCCACTGCAATTGAGTGTCGAAGATGGCAATCGGTGGTGCAGGTGTAAAATTGTTTTGTTGAGGAGTCCTGTAACAACTGTTCGCAGGAGGCATCGGAGATTACTGTGAACCTGACTTAGTGCTCAATAGTGTTAGATGATGAGGCGTATTGGACGAAGTTGCTGCTTGTAGTCCTCTGTTCCTGCACTGACTGGCAGTAAAGGAGGAATTCCTATGATGGTTGAGTCCAGAGCAGTGTCTGATTGCAGCAATTGCATCTCAGCAACTCTCTATTGCACTGCTGCTGGGCAATGTGCATCCACCGATCAGAGTTTCTTTTAATGCCGGCGCGGAGAAGTAAACTGAGAGTAGTTGCGCCGAGATATGTTGTCCCAGTGAACACAAAAAACGGTACGAGGCATGTAACATATAAACACACTTTCCTGCTTGCATTGAAGGGGTTTGGTAGCTTTTGCCCGTTGTGGAACGGGTCGCTCCGGTGCGAAGAACCAGCTGCCGCAGGAACGCTAAGATAGGCTCTTAGTGCTTTTGTGACTTGTGATAAAACTGCGGATGAAGCCAATTTGAGTTTTCGAAAGTCTGCGGTTTAAAGTCTAGAGAACTCTAACAGTATTGCGTCGTTACAACTAATTTCTGCGACGAACATAGTAACCTTCGTTAGATTACAGGCCTGTAGCGCAACAGAGCTACCTCTAAGGCGTACTAAACATCTTTCGTTTTTTTAGGGCGAAAAAAATCTATAGTTTCTCTAATTTTTAACCTGAAAGTCTTTTTAGGGGTTTGTGGTCAAATACAAAAACCGTATAAAATCATTTTGATGTATTTCGCTTCAGCTTAGAGAGTATCTTTGAAACAACTGAAACAATTTCCATTAAATTTGGCAGTCATTGGCCGGAATTCGCTGAACAAATCTTCATATTGCAAAATAAATTTCTTTGGTCTTCATTTCGCTGCTCATTTTATTTTTGGTCGCGATGAGCCAATGTCACATAGCAATTTGTGTTTTTGGGTTCAGAGACCCCACATTTTTTCCCTAGTTTAAAGCAACTACAACGGATTCCTTAATTAGTCTCACAATACAATACCTACCAAATACCGACTTGTTTTCTAACTGTAGTAAAACACAGTGTACGAGTATGTGGATGAAAGAAATTATGTTTAAAGTATGTATTGTCGATATTAGCTTAAATATTTGTTTCGACTCCTATTTAGCACGATATTTATTCTTTATTCTCATTACAAGTGCTAAATCGTCAAATACCTCTCTACTACTTCAAATTTCAGATATACTCGTACTCTTGCACATTTCAAAATTTACTTACTCGAACTGGTTCCGGAAACAACGATGCTTCAGGTCTTGGATTTTGAATTTGTTGTCGTGCCAATTTGTCACGTTCCCGTCTTTCCATACGTCCGCAATTCTCCATGCTGCAAATGGAAGAGAATAATAAATGTTACTCTAAACGTTCAAACATAATATACTTCGTCGTTATAAGAGGTAGTACTTTGACGGCATGCAATAATAAGGACATCACGAGACATACAAAATAGAAGGAAGCGCTTTATAATAAGGGACAAGAAGGAATCATTCAATTTATTTTAGTGACTGATATTCAATGTATTCATATTATTTTTTAACAAGCGGATTGTTTCTATTGCATTCAGATAAGTTTATGAGACAACCACGGAATATGAGACAAAAGCGGTGAGTCTAAATCAGTTTTTTTTGATGATGTCGTCAGAGCTTAGAAAATGCCGTTTAATGCAAGAGGAACTAAGCTAAGGGAGACTGTTAATTGCAGAGGGGTCAAGTCAAGGCAAGGCAAGGGGCATAGGCGCGTCAACATCTCTAACATTTTCTATGCTTTGTTGAAGTTTCGCTAGCATATCTATTTTCCGGAAGTGCAGTTGCTAGCATGCACCTCATATCCGCATCGTCTTTATACTAACAAGCTCGGAGCATTGTGAGAGTTCTATTAGTACCCACAGGCAGTTTTTTTTATCGCACCGAGATTTGAACTTCGAGCTCTAGATGCAAAGCAAAACATGCATGGGTTCGTCAACATCTCTAGCATTTCTAGGCCTTGTTGACGTTTCAATAGCATATCTACAATACTTTTCAGAAGTGCAGGTGCTAGCATACGCGCCGTCTTCATACTGACAAGCTCGGAGCACTGTGTTCTATTAGCACTCACAGGAAGTTTTTGATCGCGCCGAGATTTGATTTCCGAGCTCTAGATTAGTATCGTAGAGCGGTGACCGAACGATCACGGCAACCGAGCGCGACAATCGAGAATATGCCCTCCCAAAATTCCGAAATTTTTGCGGTCGACAAACTGTCGAGCGATGCCACGGCGCAGGCATATATACAGACGTCCTCGAGGAAAAGCTGATCACGAGTTTTGAGAAGAGCTGAAAATACCAGGAAGCCACAGAGAAGGTCGTGGGACATAAAACCCGGCGCGCACGAAGTGGCTGGTTTGACGAAGAATGTCAAAAATCGCTAAATGAAAAAACAACGCTTACAGACTGTACTAAACGCCCAACTAGAGCTAAGAGAGAAAAATATGACGAGCCACGACGATTATGGAATGGAATAATTAAACGTAAGAAACGAAAATTTTTTTACGAGCAGTTCCTCAACATTAATAATAATCTAGCTAGTTGTCTGGTATACACAAGCGTACAGACTAGTAAACACTATTAAGAAAGGTTGTCAACCCAGGACTAGTCTCCGTAAGGACAAGGATGGTAACAACGTCCGCGACACCGATAGCATTAGCAAATGATGGGTGTCATATTTTGAAGAGCTTCTTAATCCTACCTCTAACTTTCCCATAGAAGAAGCATCAATCAATGACAACATTATCGATCATGGCCCGAACACACAACCTTCGACAGTAGAAGAAGTTGATCTCACACTGAAGTGACTTAAACTAATCAAAGCGCCGGGCGCAGACGAGATACACCAACTGCGAATCTAGGAGGAAGATTAGTGCAGAAGCACCATTTGTCCCATTTACAAAAAGGGAGATGAATTGCGATGAAGAGAATTACAGAGGCATTTCACTAGTCTGTACATCCTACAAAATACTGACGAAAATTCTGTAAATTAGAATAAAACCGTACGCTGATCAGATCACTGGTGAATATCAAGGCGGCTTTAGACCTGACCGATCAACAATCGACCCGCCTTTTACGATCAAGCAAATCCTGGAAAAGTGCTGGGAATACAACGTCAACGTGTCGATTTTAAGCAAGCATACGACAGTATCGATAGCGGTGCACTGTATATCATGCTGCAATTTGGTATTCCCGCAAAACTAGTACGACTAAGTGTTACCATACAAACGAGTTTATGCCGATGAACCGTCAACTGGTCCAAATGGAACAGTGGACGCACTATGCCCCACAAGGGGTTAGGGCAATGGAGAGAGAGAGAAGCATGGCGCTGGTCTGGCGCCGACGCTTTTCAAACTGGCACTTGAACGAATGCCGACACTAGTGGCAGATTAGTCTTCAAGTCGACGTAATTGATAGCGTACGAAGACGACATAACCGTCATGTCTCGAAACCTGCCCGCCGCAGAAGAACTACTACATAATTTGAACACGGCTGCAATGATGCAATCAAAAATAACTTCAGGGATCTCAGCATCGAATTCGAAAACGACTTCACACACCTGGGTAGCAACCAGTCAAAGGACGCCAGTGAAACAGATGAAATCAAGCGACGGATATAGTAAGCAATTAAGACTTTTTTCACGGTGCTTCCAATCATGAAATTAAAGCATAAGCACTAAAATACGAAGTTCTGTATACACAAAACCACCATCCGATCTATGTTATGGCTACAAAACCTTGACCCTACCGCAAGCATCCGAAAACATGCTAAACACATTTGAACGAAAGGTCCTTCGGCGAATTTTCGGAGCAGTTTACGACGAAATGAACTTCACTTGAATGAGATAATTGAAGGACAATAATTCAGACGGCCAAGGCCAGACGTTAGGCTGTAGCGTCACAATGATGTTGCTAATTTTGGATGAGGTACCGGTGGATGTTTCGTTTAAACTTATGTAGAGCAAAACCAAGTTCCAAATTAGTGATGTTCTGAGCGTAAACGCATGATGGGTATGAACGGTGCGACTGCCCAGAATTTTTAGTGAGCGTGGGCGCGACTAACGAGCCGGGTGTTGCGAATACGAAGAGCAAGATCGGGAATAAGACTGCATATTAGAGCAACGGTGGTCGTAGTATCGATAAAAAAAAAGTGACAAGCAAAGGGATTTAATCTGAGATGTAATAGGTCCATCACCAATGAGTTTTAGGGCTTTACGTTGCCCAGTGCGACCTACTCCTGCCCATATATGGGAGTTGTACTCGAGTCCTAGGCCTGTTGTGAGTCTTGTCAATTCGAGCCAACTCAGATAATGGATTCATATCACAGCACAATTCTGGTGGCACTTGACCTGTCGAAAGCCTTTGATACAGTCCGCCAGTCAGCACTTCTGTCTCACTTAAATTGTTCATCGCTTCCAACGCAAATAACCAAATGGATTGCCACTTATTTGCGGGCAGGCAGTCCTACACAGAATTCAGGAACAAGAAATCGAAGCTTAGGAAGATCAAACAAGGAGTGTCACAAGAAGGAGTTCTGTCTCCCTCTTTGTTCAACCTTCATCTATGTATCTATCCCGACACCACCTGAGGGAATCGAAATCATCTCCTATGCCGATGACTGCTCCATTTTGGCAACAGGGAATAACATCACGGAAATGTGCGAATGTATAAACGGTTATCTTGGAGAACTTAATTCATTCTTCACAGGCACGAATTAAACCGTTTCAGCGCCTAAATCCTCGGCAACCTTATTTACCATCTGGAAGGAGGAAGTCAAGATGCAAGGGCTCACAACTGGCAGTCAACCTATTCCTACCGTCAACCATCCTAAAATCCTTGGAGTCATTCTGGGCAGCATGGCTACGTTATCTCTCCATGCCTCAGCTGTGTGCGACAGGATACGCGGTACGAATAAAATCCTCAAAGCCATGGTCGGTAGCACCTGGGGAAAAAAAAACAAAGAAACTCTAGTGGTTACATACAAAGCAGTCGGAAGATCAGGGGTGAACTATGCCGCTCCCGTGTGGTCACAGAATCTCTCTGTCTCCTGATGTCATCCCAGGACCATCTGCATCAGGAAACCAAGATGATCCCTCTAAGAGACCACCACAAGCTTCTTGCCAACTTTAACCTCATGGATACGACGTCGCCACCAAGGAATATTAGGCGTGATTTAAGATGATCTGAAAGAGATGTCCAAAAGTACAAAAGGGTTCCCTTTGACAACGACACATATAGATCAGCCATCGCAACAATCACGAGGTACAATCATCAATTGTGGTCCAAATGTAGTTCTCTCGGCGCCAGAACCAGCCATTTCTCCTAAAGACAGAAGGCTTCCGAGAGCAGCGACAACGACCCTCGTTTAACTTCGATCAGGTTAGTGTTCTCGTCTTAACTCCTACCTGTCTCTCATTGACTGGGACGTCTCGAACGCAAGTCCAGCCTGCAATGGTACGTCTTATGATGTGGACCATATCTTCAATTACCCAGCTGCATCCACGCACCTGACTCCCAGGTCGCTGTGGGAGAACCCAGTAGAAGCAGTCATTTTTCTATACCTTGACACTGAGGAAAATGACGAACCGTAGCAAGAAACACACTCCCATACTGAACTTCCAACCATTGTCATCACAACAACAACGCATTCGTATAGAGATGCTTCGGCATGAGTCGGGTTCAGATAATGCAGCTTTATCATCTCCATTGCTTACGGTCATTTACTAGATCAGTGATAAAAGATCCAGTGCGCCAAAACGAGACCATTGTGTTACGAAAGCATTGAACACGACGCGATTCGCGTCGCCCCAAGCGATAATTTTTGAAATATCTTCGTTCAACGAATTAAATATACGTTCTCTATTGATATATGTATGTACCATTCCCACGAGAGTCAGCCACAGAATCAAAGGAATACGTGAAGTCAAGTGTACTATCAACAGCAAAACTGTAAATAGGGTTGGAAGTTATAGACAAAATGTCATTTATGAACGAAAAAAGAGAATTGGCAAGAGAACAGTACTTGGGGAACCCCAGCCCAGCATTAATTGTGTGTTGGCTCGACACAGTTCCATCAATGACGATTCGAAGCAAACGATTTATTGAGGGAACCTTGAATCCATCTAATAAGTTAAGAATCAAGACCAAATACCATGAAGCATGGCGAAGAGTGCTGGTTGCCAGACTCTGGCAAAAGCTTTTGAAATATCAAGGAAAATGGCTTTGGCTTCACCAAATTAATGGACAACGATTCCATCGTTCAGTGAAGAATGTCATCAGGTCCCCGGAGAACCGAGCAGAACGAAACCCGTATTGCCGATTGTTGATAAGATTGTGTGTATATCATAAATTGGGTAGTACGTAGTAATAAGCAATTCAAAGACTTTAGAAAGAATTGAAGTAAATGCAATCAGCTGATTAAATAGGTGAAGCCTGTGTTCCCTGGCTTCACCTTTCTTAAGAATTGGTTGACTAAGGCGCCGTTTAGAAGCTGCGATTTAACAAGCGTGTTTAGCAGTGACTAACCGGCGCCTCAGTCACAATTTATGAGAAATAGTGTTAATTTATCGAGGTGCTATTAACATGAAAAGGAGAGTGGTCTGTTGATTCTAATCAACAATTGCAATACAGGGGAATCCCTCATTTGACGGGTTCCGAAACATGCTTCGACGAGATTACCGATAGCAATTATAGCTTTGTTTTTTTTTTTGTGCAGAGCACAGTAAAGTAGGATAAGCAGCAAAAAAAACGCTATAGAGCAGATTAGAGTAGCGAAGATGAAAATGGGTCATGTTTTTGCTGGGAGTGTGTCTTAGTTTAGTTTAGCATTCAAAGATAAACTCAAATTTCAAGAGGAAACTTAAATTCATTCCAACATTTTATTGGCGGGAAGTGAATTTTTAGTTCTTCCCAAATTGTAAACTGTCCGAAAATTTCGGCACCTGTGCCGCCTGCATTTCAAAATGTGCAAATGCTAACGGAGCAGCATACTTGCACTAACCTTTCATCCGGAGCCGCTCAGATCAAATTGTGTGGTGTTAACCTGCTCTGCTGTGCATGGCTGTTAAAAAAGCGCCTTATATTGATTTCTTACCGGGTTTGCTTATCAATAAAATAATTGTTGCTTCGCACTAGACATAATACTGTCTATTATTAGACCGAGTCCGAAGCGTGTATACCCTATACCTGTGCAAAACTAGTGGTCATATCAAAACTACAAATTCACAAGGGCCATATGCAATAAAAGTGTGTGGTTATTGGACAGGAGTTAACCGATGAGGCTACGATGGCAGAAACTTCGTAGGGGAGGTAGGCATTATTTTTTACTCGAATGTCAAAATCAACTAACCTACATTATAAACATTTAACCAAAATGTCAAGTCGCTAGTTCGAATTTATGAAAAGTTATCATATATTTGAGATAGCTAGCTTCATTCATTTCATTGTACGGTTGGATGACAATCATTACGGCTTTGTGGAGGGTCGATCCACAATCGATGCTATTCAGTGCTTGCGTGTTACGATGGAAAAACATCGTGTTGCACGGACGGACTTGCACTTTGTGTTCATCGAATTGGGAAAAGCCTTCGATAGAGTTCCTCGTGAGCTGATATGGATGGCCCTAAGAGCAGTTATGGTCCCTGAAGCATATGTTATGATGATACAAGACATGTATGATGGAGCAAGTACTAAAGTTTGATGCACAGCTGGTGAGTCTGAAGAGTTTCCGGTTCAAGTCGGTGTTCACCAAAGCAGTGTATTGAGTCCCCTGCTCTTCAACATCATCATGCTCTATTTATTAACACTCATCTCTGACGACCTGGAAATATTGCTTCTCTTTGCCGATAGCGTTGTCCTGGGTAGCAAACACATCGTTGCTTTGCAGGCTGCACTGAACTAGTGGTGTAAGATACTGGAGGATCATGGACTGAGGATTAGCATACCAAAGACAGAGTATCTTTGCTGTCCTTTCTCAGATCCAGAGAGACCGATACCAGATATATACATTAAAGGAGAACAGCTGAAGTCCTGTACAAGGTTCAGCTACCTGGGCTCGATGGTCAACAAGGAACTACCTGCGATGATGACATCCAACATCGCATCAGTTTCGGTTGAATGAAGTGGCGAGAAAACTCTCGACAAGAAGATGCCACGGAAGCTTAAGGGCAAGTTCTACAAAACGCTTGTACGTCCCGCACTTATGTATGCGTCTGAGTGCTGGACTATGTACAAGACATACGAAAGTAAAATGACTGCAACCGAAATGAAAATGCTACGGATGTTAGCCAGTGTGACCAAAAAGGATCGCATCAAAAGTACCTACATCCGAGGCAGCTTGCTTATTGAGCAACCGATCACTGAAAAGCTCGAATATCGTCGTATGGATTGGTATTGCCATGTTCTAAGGCGTCCACCTGAGAACCCAGTCATGAAGGCACTATCAATGAATGCTCCATTTGCTGGACCCAAACCCCGAGGCAGACGGAAACATACATGGATTGATCATGGATCAGACGCATTAATCTCGGCGATGATACGATCCAAGATCGAGCTGCCTGCAGAAGGAAGCTGAGATTATACCGCCAAAATGGGCGAAGTGCCAACGCCACAGGCAAAGCAACGCGAAGCCGCAGAGTGGTATGAAAGAGCAAAGAAGATGAAGCTAGCTTCATTCTATTGAAAATTATCGCCTTTTTGAAGTATTATTTGTAGGGCAGGTAGGTGTTCCTTTGGTCGGAACTTGCCCATTTTCAATAACGAACTAACTATGTACATACGAGTAGATCCTACTACCAATATTTGACCAAAATTTCAAGTCTCTAGTCTCATTTCATCGAAAGTTATCGCCTCTTTGAAGTATCATTTGTAGGGAAAGTAGGGGTTCCTTTGGTTGGATCTAGCCCATTTTCAATACCAAACAACTAGATCCTACTACAAATATTTTACCAACATTTCAAGTCGCTAGCTTCATTCTATCGAAATTTATAGTGCGAACGGACAGACAGAAGACAGACGTACGGACGGACATGACTAAGTCGAATCAGGAGGTGACCCTGATCATTTATATATACATATATAGTACATTGCTATACCTACGGAACCTCCTTTAAGATTTTACATATTTTTGTTGTGACAAATACAATATACCCTATACCTTCTTATAAGGTCTAGGGTATAAAAATAAAATAAAAATGCATCAGATTAGATTAAACTAAGCTCCCTGACCAAGATGAGAAGGGGTTAATATTTATTTACATTTACACTTAGCAATGTGTTACCCAATTTCGCGGTTATTAAAATATGTTACTTCAATCTACTGTATGTATATGACTAATTACGAGCAACATTCATGATGTATCTACGAGTATTTTATGTGTGTTAAAGCTTCGTGTTGCCAGACACGACTCTGTCTCGATCACAGGCGACGATCGAAAAAAATACACACTCTATGACTTGATCGCTAATCGCAAACAATGTGCGCTTATCGTATGCCTAGCAAGACGAACCTTAAAGAGTATATTTTTGTGTCGATAAATGATAAATTGCAAAGTTATAAGTACGCAAACAAGCACAAAGACTCAAATTTTGTTAAATATAAATGGAGGGACAAAAATTAAGAAACGCGCCAAATTGCAACGTTTATTTGACATTTTAGATCCCGGGCGAAGAAATGCATGAAATAGCCGAAGAGTCACAACTGTTGTCACTAAGACGAATCGTACACAAATATGGAACACAATGCAACAAAAATGAGAGAACTATTATAAAATGTAAAGTATGTATATGGGAGAGGTGGCGGCGGTTGTTCACATAAGCAAACTTATCAACGTACTTACTTGCTGTTCTGTTTTCTGATTTTTTTTTTTGTATTTACTGGATACGTCTTTTTACCTATTTTACTATTTACATTTAGTCGTTTTTCTTTTGTCTTGTTCACTTCTATACAAAAAATGTTAAGTTTCTAAATTATCTCATAGGTTTGTGGTTGATGTTTCGTTATTGTGAAAACTTGCTATTTGATGATTATTTCCTGTGGTTGTGATTTGGTTTAATTTTTTATAGTATTATTTAGATTTATATTTTAAGGCGCATTTTTATATAAATATAATTAATTTCTTTCTAGAATTCGCTACATATTCATTATCCGAGTTTTTTCAAAATGAACAGGGAATACATGTAAGCATTGATTTTCTTTCTTCTCGGTCTCTATTCATCACATTTATTCGCGTTTGTGTGCACATCAGTTGAGAGATTGATTATGCTGATCCTTATTGTGCCTTTTTTGGGTCAACAAATTTTATTTTCTTATTTTATTTTTGTGCAAAATGTAAGTAACTTTCAGTGTTTCAATCTTTATTTCATTGGTTTTGATTTTAGATTCCGTGATTTAAATTAATATCAAATCCATCCAATGAAGAAATGATTATAATGGCCGAATACCTGCTAGTATCCTTGCCGCTTTCTGGTACATAGTTCTTTTTATGGTATACTATATAAAACAAGATATGAATAACATTTGATTCGTTTTGCATAGTAGTTACTTCGTAAAAAAATATGTTTAAGGGTTTCTTTTCATTGAGTTGTTTTTGGCATGTTACTTGTTGGTTATTCATAAATGGTTACATATCATAAGATTCGGAAAATTAACTATGAGCTTAGGATTAAATTTCAATGTTTTTTATTGCATTTTTTTAGGAATCTGAAACAGAGAGAATAAAATATTGTCAAATTACATTTTTTTTATGGCGAAAAATGAAGCGAATGATTTCTACATTTCTAAATGAGACAACCTACTTTTTAAACATATATCTACAAATGGAAAAATGTTTCTCCTAATATAAACTATGAATACAATCATTCGATGGATGAATCTGTACATTGTCTAAAAAAGGATTTGTGATGTCAAAATATTGGAAGCCCCTTATCATTAAAGAATAACAGAAATACAAAACAGACAATTTTAGAATCGTTTATTTAGAAAAAAAAACTTGGGTTATGTTATGTTTTACTACAGACTATAGATAGTATTTTTAGTCGTTGGACGACCTAGAAGCACCTGGAGAAGATCAGTCGAGGTCGAGGGTAACTCAATCGGCAAGTCGTGGAGACAGTTGAAGCGGCGAAAAGGACGAGGTGGATGCCCTATGCCCCCACAAGGGATTAACAGGAACCAGAGAGGGAGAGATAGATAGCATTTGGGAGGCCGGTAGCTCAGTGCGCTGAGGCGTCAGTCCGATGTCTCATCATATCGGATTTCAAGAAGTCACAATTATTTCCGACTTGTCGCAGAATGCGGGTTAAAAAATTTAGAAACATTCTCATGCCAGCGACATGCAACCTCCGAAACCAGTTTAAGTGAGCGAAACGTCAATTAAGCCCCCTGAATAGCAAGAAAACTTAGCCATTTAACGACGAGGAATATAATGCGCGTCGACGACGCCGTAGGTAATCTAAAAGAGTAAGGCACTACTCACACGAGGATACTCAAATCTCCGAGCAAGTGGGATACTCGGCGACTAAGACATCTGCCTTTTTTAATCAGACGGTGGCACTCATACGAGGATGCTCCAGCCGCGGATACTCTGCAATTGCGCGACCGGACTCAGCATGCTAGCCTCCGGGTCGCTTGGTTTCGCGTATTTATGTATGTATATGAGTGAGAATACAACGTAAAATTTATGAAGCTGTGACGAATAAGGCTTGGAACGAGGTAGCAAAGGTAGTCCAGCTGTCAGGTGAGCACAAAATGGCACATTACAATAGTTCATTCCCAATAATGCAAACGCACTCTTCCGGTGTTTGTATAACAAATGGCAGAAGTTATGAGCTGTGTTAGTTTTTGGTATGTGTCCTTTCTCATTCTATAGAATGCGAGGAATTTAGAATCATATTTCTGTGATTCTTTCGCACCAACAAACAATCTGCAATTTATGTTCCTTTCGATATATATAAGGGTGTAACCAGAATCTTCTTATTATTCTCTTTCTTTCTAATAATACTGGATTAAGATATGCTTATCACTTATCACGCACCGGAAGAACTGGGTAGGTTGATGGGAAACTCGCAACTTCAGTAGCGGCCGTGTGAAAAAGAAGAAGGGCGACTACAGTTACAGTCTCGAGTCTCCGCCTCTGAGTCGCCGAGTATTCGAAGCGAAGAATTACTACTTAACACAGCAGTACACAGCACTTCTCACTTACATACATACTACTTCAGAGTCGCGCTCGGTGGCCGTGGTCGTTCGGTAACCACTCTACGATACTAATCTAGAGCTCTGCGTTCAAATCTCGGCGCGATCAAAAACTATAACTCGCCCAATGCTTCGAGCTTGTCAGTATAAAGACAGCGCGAATAGGAAGTGCATGCTAGCAACTTCACTTGCAAAAAGTAGATGTGCTATCGAAACGTCAACAAGGCATAGAAATGCTAGAGATGTAGACGCGACTATGACCCTGGAGGGATCAACTACTAATTGTCTTGACCCCAACAAGTCAACATCCCTATCAATGCCTATTGTTGACGTTTCGATAGCATATAAATTCCGGATGGTGCAGTTGCTAGCATACACCTCCTATCTGTATAGCCGTCGTTTATTAACAAACTTGGAACACCGTAGGAGTTCTGAACAGTACTCACAGGAAGTTTTTTTTTATTTTTAATGACGCGCCGGGGAAATGGACCCATTAACTATAGATAAGCCTCGACGGGTGGCGACCTCACAGCTACCCCGCATGTCGAGCACTCACATCATCGTCCGTTAATCTTTATATGATGTCGTGATTCAGTTTATAGGGATCGCCAAGTCGGAAAAGATCAAATAAAGAACAAATAGGTGAGGACCATCTCTACTCAATTCAGCGATCAACGCCGGACTTTTAGAGCTGATGATAACGTATCGCGAAGACCGCGTTACATTACTCACCTTGCTCCTATCGAGAGTGAGATAAAAAGGTTAATAAAAGCTATCGACGTACAATGGTAATAGCTTTAATTTCTTACCAAGAATGAACTTACTTTCTCTAGTTTACATCGATATTTATACTATTTTATTCCTAACTAATTTACCACGGTGCACAAAAAGTAGTTCAATAAGTGATTGACTTTATGGTTCAATATGTACTTGAATTACAAATGATTCACACGATGAAGAAACAAAATTTTGATGACAAGAAGAACAATAAAATGGCACGCGAGTAATGTGCTACGAGCATATATACATCGATCACTGCATGCTCGCATATCTTTTTATTTAGCCTAAAAATCTAAGTCATAGTTCTATGAATTTTCATGTGCACACAGCGCTGTTTCTAGTGTGTCGCATTGTCCACATTCCTGAGCATGTAATGAACCATATTCTGGTCTGGTTGTGGTGTTGGTTACTTCCACCGGCAGCTCGATGACAGCACCTGATGAGTAACGATCGGTCGGTGGTACGAAACCAGAGGCCGTAGGTGCCATTACACCTGAACCCCGATGCGAGCGATGGTAAGTGAGCTGCCCGCCAACCATATTCCCCATTTTTACCTCCCCTGTTTGTGTTGTCTTCCTCAGACCTATAAATTTTTATTAATACGTGAAAACCCCGCCCACGTCTCCCGAACTGAGCTACAGCAAGCATAGGCCGCTGCTTAGCTCATTGAGGGGCCTTTTTCTTCGCAAAATGGCACGGTCCGACCTTCACGGTTATTATGCTACCTTAGTGTCACCATACACTGTTGAACTCGAACTTGGTACAAATGTCCACTGAATAGCTCAAGAGACACACACACTTTATATAAACCTGAAGAAAACCGGGCCACTTGTACCATGTTCGAGATCGTGTTCGACAGTGTATGGTGCTGCAGGATTACTAAAATTATCAATAGAAAAAAAGGAAAAAAAACATGAATTTGCTGGGGATCGAACCCGCGACCCATTTGGATAGAGCTACACTTGTGACAGTCACTGATAAAGAACACGTTTGAATGATGTTTGTTAAGGTAGAGCGGTACGCCGAGTTTATAAATGTCTTCCGTCGCAATAAATAAACGATCCGATAATCAAACTGGTATTTCATCCGAATTTGTACCTTATTTTCACCACATATGAGGCGCACCACTTGAAATCAGGGTAGACAAACTTGATGATTCGGAATTTAACCTGGATGCTACGTTAGAGCGTTTTTTGCGCAACCAGGGCAGGGACCCTACACGCTTAAGCAAACAAAAGCACCTAATATATCGCTGTCCGATTTCAAAACCTCGTAACAGAAACAGTTCAACATAGTCGGGTGGCAATAAGCATTCTTCATTTTGAACCGTAACCTAAGTCCGATATTCCAATAAATAAGGACAGAAAATAGCAAAATTCAAAAGGCACCACCAACACTGCTTAAAAGTTTGTTCGTTCTCCTGAGAAACCGCTCTGAACAGACTTACTGAAATTTCGAAAACGGACCGGCGATATACGATTATTGACATATGATCGTCAAAACCTGAAGAATATTGAACAACACTTTTAAAAATAAAACTTCACCACTTAGCACACTTTTATATGATTACAATTAATAATACTTAATACAATATCGGGATGTGACAAACAACACAGTGCACTGACCCGCCAACAACACGACAATCAACTGATCAAAGTAATAATCTTCTCAATTGAGATATTTTTCTGCTAAACACGATCACCTATCCTCGATAATGAAAACTAAGTATACTAAACCAGTGTAACAACAAGAGTACGAAGTCCTTTTTTGAAAAGTGTCGTGCGAAAAGAAAACAGGTAGTATATCAACACGCCTGATACAGAACAGAATAACGAATAACTGACGAAGGTGCATGTGACTGAAAAGTGATATTCCAGTGTAATTACTTTTATGACATTCAATACTTGTTATTGTTGGGTTGTATTTTAAGTGACCCGTCATAAAATCACGATTACTGCAGGACTACAATCGCTTGACACAAACATATCCATACACGTCCATTTACAGCGATGCCGCAGGATTTCCAAGTATGTTTGCAAAAAAATAACAGAATATTCATACAAGCGTAGGAGAGCAGAAGAAAATCAAAAATATTTTCCGAAAACATCAAATTGACAAATTCGGTCAAACTGAATTTTTGTATTTTTAGGTAATCATCGATTAAATATTTAATTTGAAGTTCGACGATTGTAAGCAAAATAGCTTTGGTTATACAGATTGAGACTGACGTTGCACAACAACCGCGTTTCATTATGCACGCAAGATTAAAAATATGGATCATATCCAGAAACATATCTACGATATGTTTGTTTACTAAATAATTAATTAAATTAAACTATAATAAAAGAAAAAATTAATTTTACATGATAAATTCGCCATTTAGCGATGCAAGCGCCATCTATATCGGACATATCTATCGAGTGCAGGTTTATTAACCCGTAGAGCTATCCAGGTTAATTCAGGTTAACGCATTGTTGTAATTGCACTGAAGTACAACACTAACAGCATTACCCCGGATAATGCTGGATGGAGAGCTGGTGTAAAGGTGAACACACATTAGCGTCCATATGGGCGCGGGACAACATGAGCGTACTACGAATGCCCTCCGTCAAAATTTCAGGGACACACACTGGAATCCAATCCATCGCGAGACAGACGTCATTTTAAAAGTCAAGTTCGATTATGAACTCAATTTTCACTTATCCGATTTAGTTTCACGCACCGTCAATTGCATTGTAAAAGTGTTGCATAAACACCTTGGCCGCCAACAGGTAAAAACGTTTTCTATGTTGCTATTAACACACAAAACATATACAAAATTTGACTCCGATAAGTTCAGATTTTTCGCACAAACATCGCGGCAGTCGGGTGGATTTTGGGCAAGTCCAACTTGAATTGTGGTGGATTCCGGAGCTCTCAACTTGAACCCCACACACTACGGATTTTGGATTGGATGCGGGATAATTTGAATTTTGGACGCAAGTGTGTGGCGACCCTGAGAAACTGTAAGTGACTTTTTAAGTAAAAATATTTGAAATTCACTGGAGGCACTGCAGTTTTTTGTATGCAGATTAGGTCGATTTTTATATCACAAAATACTGCTCTATAACGGCTAATCAAATCACGTTTACACACGAAGCGAACAATCGCTTTAGAGCGGCCTTATGAAGATCGAAACCCCTTAAGCCCGGAGCCAGTGTTGCCAAATGACCTGCGCATCTTCTTCCTAGATACTACATTTATTTGCCCTAACCCCTAGTGTAGCATATTGCATCTAAAAAAAATAAATAAATAACTGGCGCAACAGCCCAATTTGAACAATGGCCTCGAGATGTGCTAGCATCACCTTATTTTCTAGATCATGGCGGTCTTATGTGATCAGCAACACGCTCAACCGAGTTATTTACCCCATAAATGGGTACTCATTTAACAGCTCAGTGGGCTCATAGTCCGACACGTAAATCCCCCTTTTAATCGAAAACTACCGCATACAGTAGGAATCGAACCGGGGCTCAGCGCATGAAGGCAAACGTGCTAATCGTTGCGCCATCCGGACGCATAGCGCATCTACTACTCCCATTTGGCTTAGTTGACGTTTTGTTGGCATAAACTATTATTTTATTATTTTCGTGCTTTAATTTTTTATTTTTTGTTTCCACAAAAAGAAAAATCTTAGATTTTCGAATGTATTCTGCCAAATAACGGAAAAAAATATTTATATCTTCAAGGAGAATGATGGGAGATGAATTCGTTGATAACTTAATCAATTTATTTAGTGAAGTTTAGACCTCCAGTCGGTTTTTAAAGAAATTTGTTTTTTTTTTTTGCCGCTATCAATGTAAATATATTTTCTGCATTTCACTCATCTCAAATGAAAGCTGATGAAGTTAGCAACAAATTGATCCCCTTTTTCAATGCATGTTGTTCTTAAACACTGACGTTCCAGATTCATATTCACGAAATCTTCATTTCCACGTCATTTACCAGAATTATATTCGGTAAGTTGCCCTATTCATGATTTCTAAGGGCTTGCACCGTCTTGACAGTTCACAGTTGACAATTCACGGCGCGGAAATTGTCGCCATTTTAGTGCAGTTGTGTAAAGTGCATGTAGACATTATAAGCCGCAACTCAAGTAAAGCCGTTATTGTGAAATTGCAGCAAAAATTAAACACTATTCCATAAAACAACTAAACACTTCGACGGTTGTAATTTTAATGTCGTTCGCTGTCTGCTGTTCAGTTTGTCAGAAACTTAACAGGCTGTCCACAAGAAAAACAATGGTTGGGGAAATCGGACCCAAATCAATTTGAGACTGGTCTATTTTCGTCAACGCACTCATGACAAATAAAGCTTAACCGTACGAGTATGTCCTCAATCTCTCTCAATTGCCCAAACCCCTTGCGGGGTATAGCGCGTCAACTGTTCCATGTGGCCCAGTTGACGTTTCGACGGCATAAATTGATTTCGGAGAATGCAGTTGCCAGCATGCACCTCCTGCACATCCATGGCCACGAACGTCGTCGTGGACGGGATTCGAACCCGAAACGCCGGTAGTCAAACATGAGACTGATGCCTCAATACACTGGTTTACCGGTCGCCCATGTCCTCAATAGGACTCCGAAAAACGATTGCTGTCATATTTATACCCTTCACCGATGTTATAGGGTATATTAACTTTGTCATGAAGTTTTCAACGCACAGAAGGAAGCATCTCAGACCATATAAACTATATACATATGTACAGCTGTGTTCATGAAAATAGTAGTGCAGCTCAGTTCTAAATACTGCGCAGAAAATTTAAATGATAAACAATATTTTAAAGAAAAACTAGACTAACAATTTTAATATATGTACATATTTTAATTAATATCCATGTAATTTTGTATTAAAAACTAAGGTTTATTTGCCTGCACGGCTTAAACAAAACAATATTTAACAAAATTTTGTTGTTCATGAAAATAGTAGTGGCTACATGAAAGGAAAAACAAAACTGTATAGCTTTATTAAAAATTGATTTTACAGGTTCTTAATATTGAAAAAAGTCTAGTATTTAGTTGTATATCCTTTATTTTTAATAACGGCTTCGCACCGGCGGGGCATGGAATCGATAAGGTCCTGACAACGCTTCAAGGGAATTTGAGACCATGTTTCCTGAACCACTTGCCAAGGCTGTGCTTTGTTTGAAGGATTTGCAGTTGCCACAACCCGTTTTACATCTCCCCATAAGTTTTCTATCGGATTAAGATCTGGGGACTGAGGTGGCCATTGCATCACATCGATCTTCTCGGATATAAACTTTCGCGAGCTTGCTAGTATGTTTCGGATCGTTGTCCTGTGAAATGTCCATTTTATAGGCATTTCCCAACTGGCATATGGTAGCATTGTGTTTTTTAGTATGTCAGTATAAACATTTTTGTCCATAATACCATTTATCATATGGATAGGACCAACGCCATTGCAAGAAAAGCAAGCCCATATCATTATACTTAGGCCACCATGTTTAACTGTCTTCTTGGTGTACCTAGGATTATATTCTGTGTTTGGTGGACGTCGTACATACTGCCTAGAGCCTGTTCCACCAAATAAAACAATTTTGCTTTCATCTGTCCACAATATGTTGCGCCATTTTTCGGCGGGCCAGACCAGATGAGTATTTGCAAATCCAAGCCGTTTTTCCACATGCTTCCGAGTCAAAAGGGGTACCTTTCTAGGACTTCTGGCATTTAACTTGTGCTCAATTAGACGACGACGGACTGTCACATCACTGACCTACAGATTTAAATAATTTTTGATAACTTTAGAGGATGATGACAGTCGAATCTTGCTAAAGCGCACAATGCGTCTATCTTCGATAGCGGTTGTTTTGCGTTTCCCACCACGATTTTCTGGCCTTTTTTTATAATTAATCGCGTTAAATATCACTGTAGGTGTGCAGCCAAGAATATTTTCAATTTCCTTGTACGTTTTACCTTTTGCTCTAAGGTTAACTATTAAATCTCTTTTCTCAGCCGTGCAATGCTTTCCTCTGCCCACTAGAATAAAAAATAGTTACAAACCCAATGAATATCAATCATCAAAATATTCATTGCTAAATTACACTTACTAATGACGTTTGTTGTACTAATCAATTATTATAATTGTTTTTCAACCACTCACAACGAGCTCTCAAAAGTCATCAAAAACTTACCCAAACCAATGCAAAACTAACGGGATCTTATCGCTATTCTCTTCTTTGCATGCTATTCTTAGAAAAATATGAACACGTGTTCAATTTGCAATGTCCAGTATGTCGAAACTTGAATATTTAATGTTGTGAGGTGCTGGTGCTGCACTACTACAATATTTTCATGAACACAACTGTATATTCTTGGTCAGTATGATGAGACGAGTCGATTAAGCTTTGTCCATCTGTCCGTCTGGTTCTATGCAAACTAGTCCCTCAGTTTTAAAGCTATCGAGCTGAAATTTTGTACAAACCCTTCTTTCTATTACACGCTGTAAATATGTTGGAACCAACGGAATCGGACCACTACCAGCTGCCATAGGAACGACCGGTCCAAAAATTCATCTTTGTGAGGAAAACTTTTTTATTTCTTAAGATATCTTCTTCAAATTGCACAATAATCAATAGTATTTTTAGTCAAATCACCATCCCGAATTTGGTTGAAATCATATAGCTGTCATAGGAACGACCTACCAAAAGCAAATTTTTGTGAGAGAAAATCTTTTATTTCTGAAGATATCTTTACGAAATTTCATATTATTAAATCGTATTAACTACAAAACCACGTTCCTAAATTTGGTTGAAATCGGCCCACTATTTCATGTACCTCTCATAGGAACAACGAAACCGGAACAAGTTTTACAACTAATTTCAAAGTGGCAAATGCATAAGTCACAACGCTAGCTTGTTTTTTCTCAAACAAACAAGTTTACCATCGTCTAATGGATTGGCAATTTGCGCTGCTGCAACTTCTTGTTATTATCAAAAGTGCATCAGGAAGCCAACAATTCCAACGATTCAGCATACATGTAGCAGGGACAAAAGACCTCTCCAGAGTCCTTCTCGTGGGCGCCCTCTGTAACAGTCACGGTGAAACGTTGCTAACCAACTCTTTCTGTACTCCATTTAGTAAGGGATATAGTTGAGGCAGAAAATCGGACGATGGGCCGACAACCCGTCCCCAGAAAATAATTGACCAGAAAACTGAAGTCAAGCCGCGGACCATCGGATTTACGGAAACGATCACGCAAAGGAAACATGGAATACTCTCTTGGAACCTCGAATGTCCGGTATACCAGTAAAATTAGTCCGACTGACCAGTATAAAAATGTCAAACTCAATATCGCAGGTCAGAATTAACAACAACTTAACCATTTAAAATACGAGTCGGACTGGAACAATGTGATGGGCTGGTCGTTGGACCCATGCTGTTCAACCTTGTTCTTGAATGTGGAATTCGAAAGCTACCAGTGGACCAAGAAAGGCCCTTTTAATATCGACTGTCCAAATATTGAGAACCGCAGATGGCATTGACATCATATCAACATTGCCTATGGAAGCGAAAGATACAGTGCTAACGCTCAATTAAGCAGCGAAAGAGGTTGGTCTACAAATCTATATGTTGAAGATAAAGACGCTAACACAAAAAAAAACCGGATAAGCAGATTGAACGATGCTGGAGATAAAGTTAGGCGAACACGTGTTAAAAGGGTGGACTACTTTATACACCTTGGCGCGAACATCACGGAAGATGCCGGCGAAACTCTCTGGACGACGGAACCAGCTGGCAAACTGCACCCTTTACGCAGTTCTCTCCCCCTACTAAAGACCAGCTGCATCCATAGTGAAGTGAAGTGCCAGGTTTACAAAACTACAATATAATCCGACCGGTATTACGCCATGGTTGTGAGAATTGGACCCTCACTCAGGCATTTGAAAACATAAGAAACGCCTTCGAAAGAGCGCCGCGCAATGAAGACTAATGGCGTACGAGCTGTACGCGTTTTTTACGAACCAGAGGCCGACGACTTTCGGAAGCCATATTCCTACGGGGACAATATGGCTTATAAGTAATAGCACAGCAGTAGAAACAAGTTTATGTTACAATATCTGTTATTTTTAGCAACTAAGCTAATAAATTTTAGCAATAACAGGATGCTGCTAACGCCAAGAGATAAAAGACAAAGATTAGCAGTTAAAAACCCACAATCAACTATCTAACGTATTGCTTGTTAACAGGTTGGCAATTTAAAAAGTTTTCGTAGTATCTCCCAGACAACTGATGATTGGTGTAAGATGGGATTATACTGAATTACTCGTATAAATTGTAGTTGAATGTTAGTCGTTCCATAATCATAATTTAATCCGGACATATCAAGAATAGTTTAATTGATAACCCAAATTACCAAAAAAATATTTTCCGGAATAAAGGAGGAAGCATCTTAAATTTTTATTATGGGTGTATAATCAAGCCTCTTGAAAACAATATCGACTAAACTCTACAATCCCCCCAGTATGCTATTCGCTGATTAGAGAAGATAATCCTAATTATTCTTCTTTGGTTTAATTTTAATTTCAGTGAAACGAGAGAAAAACATTCCCGTGCTAGCGGCCACTTTCAGTAACCGTTGTTTTCAAAAACAATCACCAACTCAACTTCAACCTAACATGAAAAACCTCTAAACTTGTCAAAGTGTGTCACTTTTTATTAAACTGAAAGCGATGATAAGGAAGACGAAAAAAAACCTAATAATATGGTAAAAATCGCAAATATCTAACCTTGACTCTCGAATAACGAGCCACAACAGCGCTAACCATGCAATAAAAAGACTAGAAAAAGTTGATTCGGTGCCAAGAAAACCCATAGCAATATTCGACATTGTTCGCAACATCAACTCCACGAATTTTGTTTAGCGACATGCGATGATTAATAATCTGGGAATCAAGAAGATCACACGAAGCATTGACGACTATGGGCCGTTTTCTCAATGTCTGGTTAAAGTTTGTCCTATATATATATATAAACGCTAAACGTCACCCATCTTCCACCCAACATTGTCTATAGACATGAGTTGGGGAACTTGTATACGAGTGTGGACTAGGGTAGGGGTTAAGTTTAGTTTAGTGTCCCAGATAGCTAACTGGTAGTTTAACCAGGCATTGAGAAAACGGCCCTAAGTCGTTTTTGCTTGTTCAAGACAAGTTGGCTTACTGTTGAACGTGTAATGTTCATATTCGGTACATATTTAGCTGCTAAGTAGACACAGGGTGTATTTATAAGAGAGTTATCTTTTCTATTTTAATAAAACTGGTAAAAATTATTGAAATGACCAGAAAGTCTTAACTCTATACATTTTAGCGGAAATAGCGGCGGTGGAGGCGTCCAAAAGCCTCGCACCGACACTGGTATGCGAGATAGATTAAAGAATTTACTATATCATGTCACAGAATATTATCCAAAGGAATGAACTGTGAAGTCACACAATCTTGGTGGCCCCATTAAACAATATTATGTACATATGTATGTATGTACTCGTACATACATACATACATACATATGTGTACTCGTATATTACATACTTGAATAACACTGCAGAAGAGTCACGAGTCAATGCATTTTGATTTGTTTGCGGATTGGGCCTTGAGTATATTTGCATTTTATTGGTTATTATTGGCCGGGTTCCTGTTATTCTAAGTCTGATCCAGTAACTGATAAAGTGTTATGGATCCGTAAGTGGGAGGGAGAATCCCTTCCCCATTGCTAAACAAATAGATACATATCTATACTAGATGAAAGGAAGGATTCTGACAAACTGGAATCTCCGCTTCGTCATAACTCGGGTTCCGATAATGCGACTCTCCTTCGATTACAGATATATGTATGTACAATACAATACTTTAGAATGCTGTCACGCCGACTCCAAATCAGAAACACGCTCACGTTCCAAGTTATAGAAACGCGGCCATTGATAGTACGCGCTAGTCTAGAACACGGTGAGGGAGTCACTTACGAATTTGGCAATTTCTCATGAATACAATTTATTTGTACCCGAAGCTTTGTAGCTGACGACTGGAGTTTAAGCAATATGTCAAGACAAGATATAAAATATGACCGAATGACACACATTTCACGAAATCAGTTAAATTCGCGATGCACTTGAACAGATCAGTGTGACGAATCCCCTTATGGGTTTATTCCAAATGAGGAACCGATTAGTTTTGACCTTGTGACTTGCTGAGAAGGAATATAAATATTTTATATTGTCGTTGAGTCAACGAGCGGTGAAAACGTAATTACATCATTATACCCCTCACTGAAGGTTAGATTATGTACTTACCACAGGACACATGGACCGCGATAGCTTCCTCACCCTACAAAAAACAAGGTTATTTTCGGAAAATTCAGACATTTTTTTTATTTTTCTACAAAGTCGCCATCTCTCTCAATACATTTTTTGTATCTACAAACTAATTTCGTAATTCCGACGTCGAAATGTTTTGCGTCCAAATTTTTAAGGTACGCTGTGACTGCTTCGGTGATGTCATCTGTCGTGTCGAATCGTATGCCGCCAAACGCTGTTTTCATCGCCGGGAAAAGGTGGAAATCACTTGGGGAATAAGGAAGATGCTCAAGATCGTCCCATTTAAATGAGGCCAATTTTTCTTGGGTTAAACGGGCAGAATGCGGACGAGCATTATCGTGAATGAAAAACAGTTTGCGACTCAACAAACCTGACCGTTTGTTTTTGATTGCTTTTCGTAAACGATGTGAAACACCACAGTAGTACTCTGCGTTTATAGTCTTGCCTTTGTCGAGATAATCAATCAAAAGAATACCTCGATAATCCCGAAACGTTTCCCTTGTTCACTGCGCTCGTTGGTCTGCCTTGGCGCGCTTCGTCGTGGAGTTCTTTTCTTCCGTTTAGGTACGCTGTTCGCCAACGCGTAACCATTTGAAGGCTCATACACTGCTCACCGTATACAGACGATAATTCTCGATAAATTTCACTACCGGATAATTTTTTTGCGGTCAAAAAACGTATCACACTACGCGGTTCACATTTGGACGCTACTTCTATCGGCATCTCCATTTTAAATCGTTGTAAAAAACACAAAAATAGACTTATCGGGCTCGGCGATACCCCAGCGGAATCAAAGTCACAGTTGTAGTATTCAGGAAGACATTGCGACAGTAGCCTTAAGGCGAACATACACCATCCGGAATTCCGGACAGGCCGCCGGAGAGGCCGTTTATTTCAATAGACGAATGTATTAGGTGTACAACTTTGCTTCCGCCGTTTTCTGACAGACGGCTGTGTCTCATCACCAGTTACAATGCGTTTTATGAATGTGGGGTCGGAATTGCAACGCAAAATTTAAGACAAATTCTTTGTTCGATAATGTCGTCCATTGCAAAAATCGCAAAACACACTTGAGATGAACTGACAATATCGAGTACTGTAAACAAACTAAATGACAGATGACTGTCAAACTCCGTGACAGTATAGAGGACAGTTGTGCCAACTTAGCCACAAAAAGAATATTGACAATCCTGTCGGGCAGGCTTTTTAATGATTGATTTCCAGAACTTTTTTAACAGAATGTATGTATAACCCTAGATGTCAACATAAAGTTAACGAGCTTTCAGGGGAAATTCTCCACGCGGAGACCAGAGAGTGCATCAATGATAGCTCCAGGCTTAACATTGTTAAAGGCCCCTTCGATACCAAGGAAAACAACCATAGTGTACTCGTTATATCCAAAGATTTTTCGATATATTTTAGCTCACCATAGAGAGGACAGCTGTATCGACTGACTTACCCTTAGACCGGCCACATCTTGGACGTAGGCAGGGCAGCGCAGCGCGCACATGGCATTGTTGTTGTAAAATCAGATTTTGACAATTGTTACAACAACAATTCCATGTGCACACTACGCTGCCCTGCCTACGTCCAAGATGCGGCCGGCCTTAAAGTAAGCATGTTGTGTTTTGACCCCTCCAAGGGCATGAGCTCGCCAAAATTGTTTGCATTACTACGCCTTGTTGACGTTTCGATAGCATATTTTTTTTCGGATGGTGCAGTTTCCAGGATGTTCCTCGCCGTCTTTATGCTGACAAGTTCGAAACGCTGTGAGAGTTTTATTAGTACCTGCAGGCAGTTTTTGTTTGCGCCCAGAATCGAACCTCCGTTTTTCTGGATGTTTCATCGTAGAGCGGTGGTGACACCCGCGTAAAAGCATCTCCAACAACTTTGGAAGAGCCGATGATAGGCTGATTGATCTAGACCTGTTTTCTCCATGTCCGATTGTGTGTTAACTAACAGGGACACAAATTAACTATAAACAGCCCGATAAGTATTTTCGTTTTCTCATACGTGTCATACAAAATACCAAGCCATAAAGTGTGGAACTTATCTCAGACCACAATTATGACAAAATCAGCTGATTTTCTAGGCGGAATTCTACCGTCCATGAAACTATTTTGTATTGTACGGTCTCTCAGCACATTCATTTGCAGCAGAGTTTGTTGCAAATTCTCTTCTAACCAATGAGTTTCCAGGAACTCTGTTCTTTTTGGCATCTTTCATTGTTTTCATTTGAATTTGCAAAAGTAAACAGTTCTAGCTGTCAAAATTTCAGCATCCGGGATTTTTGTTTAGGATAAATTTTCAACTGGCAACCAGGAGTTGGATTTTGTTTTGGATAAGAGATTAATCGAAAACTAGGGGACGGTTAGCTTTTACCCGATTAATAACGCTAAACAGAAAATCAAATTGTCCTAAATGGCAGTTTATTCTTAAGATAAATTTTAATCGGACATTGACGAATTGGCTCCTAATGTTATTGGGACGTATGTGTGAGACCAGTTCCATGGCTAAGGGAAGAGTCTCGCGACGAACTTCAATGCCGGGAGCGGCCAAGACGTGCAAAATGTCCATGGCCAAGTCCTGCATGACTCGTCATGTTTTCGTTCTTCTTCATGGCGATTTGGGTGGTCGAAGACGATGAGTTTGACGTTGTTCTCGCTCTCCTTGACGACCAGTTCAATGTAACAGCCGGCGCGGTCGCTTTTATGAGAGTATGAAAAGAGTTCCGGGCGCTTCGTAGCAAACGGCATTGCACGAGGAGTTCAACAAGTTTTAGAACGAATGTGTAACGAATGAACCGCGAACGCTCCGTGGGATTGGCATGGCATAATTTGTGTAGATGAGTTTGGCGACTACCAACTGCAGGATGTCGCAGAAATTGTTGACTGATCGAGGCACGAGGTCAAGTTGTTCAGGGGCCAGCATCTTGCACAAAAGCCGCAGAGTAGATCAGCGCAAGAACTCGTGGGATGTTGTCTTGTAACACAAACAACGCATCAGTCACCCTTGAAATCTGCCCCCAGAATTCCACCAATCACCCACTTCTTTGTAACCATCGTACACCAAAATTATTTCTTGCAACAACTTCTTATCGGTAGTTGTTTCGAGCGGAACCTCCCATTTTGCAGCGGCAGCATAGATCGAATGATAGTCATCAAGAAATTGGACAAGCTCTCCCCCTTGAGAGTTTCGTTTTTGACATGGATATGTCTTATAGCTGGGGGTCATCCTAAAAATTTGTCCGTCACACGAAATGTCTGTTTTTCTACTCGGGGGTCAGAAGAGGAAACAAGCCCATTGAAAATTTTTCTTTTCTGGCTGTGCATGTCGTTTGAGTGAAGTGGTCACTGTGCATGGCTGTTGCTTGTAGATCCGCGCGGGCGGCGCGCTTGCGGGGATCCTGTGTGTACATGTTGGAATGTTGATTTGATAGCGATAAAGGTTGACGTTGTGGACGGCAAGAAATAACATAGTGTACGGGTGAACGGGCGGACTTTCGATGACCTTCAATTTCCGCCAATTCCCATTCATCATTTAATAAAATAGCCCGTGTTGTACTATCTGAATCACTAGGGTCCCAGAAAAGGTAGCAAGTAGTCAGTTCGACTAACATTTGGACATGCGCAGACGCAATTTGAGAGAGTGTACATAGTTCCCGCCCCCGAAGATGAGCGAGAGCGGATGAAGTTCATTCGAGCCAAATCGTGTGATCCAGCGACTGCGTTTGTGCATTTGCAATGGCGGCGATTTGAGGTCTGACTGGTCCACAATGTGGGCCCCCACCACACGTGCAATAAACATATGGAACAAAATGGCGGATTTATACTAGGCAAGTTAGAATCTCTCAAGTCCCGAAATAAAGAAATATTCGTCGCAGGATGTTATATGTTATGATGTACATTCAGAGGTCTGCAGAAGATCAAATGCCCCCCTTCCGCAAAAATTCCAAAATGTTCAAAATGGCTGGAATCCAAACAAATAAAATAGCGCGCGTTGTACTACATATCTGAATCAATAGGGTCCCAGAAAAAGTAGCAAGTAGTCAGTTCGACTAACATTTGGACATGCGCAGACGCAATTTGAGAGTGTGTACATTACATAGTTCCCGCCCCCCGAAAATAGAGAGCGAGAGCCATCGCGGATGAAGTTCATTCTATCCAAATGGTTGTGCATTTGCAATGGCGACGATTTAAAGTCTGACTGGCCCACAATGTGGGCCCCCACCACACATGCAATAAACATATCATAAAACAAAATGGCGGATTCGTACTGCGCGAGTTAAAATCTCCCAAGCCCCGAAATAGAGAAATATTCGTCACAGGATGTTATAGTTCCGGGCAGCTCATCGTGGCATGATATACATTCAGAGGTCTGCAGAAGATCAAATGCCCCCCCCCCCCCCCCCCTTCTGCAAAAATTCCAAAATTTTTCTTGTGCATTCTCTTTGTGCGTGTGTTGAAATGTTTTGTTTACTTTTGTTAGTTTCCCTTTCTGTTTGCCGGACACAATCGCATAGAGTCGCATGCGTTACTTGAGAAACGGATTGTGTGTGCCGGAACCGGACTGTTGATTAAAGGGGCGGGATGAGGCGGATAGTGTGGGAGCGATTTTGCAATAGATACACAAACACAATACACGTCCGATTGGGAAAAGATGGTGGGAAGCGTGATTGCGATTAGCAGAAACGTACTCAGAGAAATGTCGATAGGCTGCAGTCTGCAACCTGTACCGAACGGGTAGATGAAACAGGTAGATGGAACGGGGTGCACGAGAGGAGGTGAATATTGCCCACACGCGATGCAAACGAAAACGAAACGATCCCGCGAGAGAAAGGAGCCCAAGCGGTCAAGACAAAGCAAAGCAGAATTTATGACGAGTATCTACACTGCCACCAGATACATGGGTACATGGATATATCTTATGCCTACCGAAAGCGTGGGACGTGTTTTTTCGAATGATTTCATCCAGTATAACTATACTGGGATCTTTATAAAACTTACGTCGATATCTTCAACACAACAGGTTCCACGCAGTCGGTAGTCATAGACATATCCATGTTCCGATGTATCTGCATGCAGTGTAGATACTGTGTTTTTACATTGCTCCAATTTGGCATTTTTGACAATTGGATAGCATGGAAGATCCGCGAGCATGTTTATGGATTTTCTTTAGAATTTTCACCAACTAATAGACGAGGCTGCTAACTACTTAGCTCGCAGCGAGTATTTAGAAAATTTGCACCAGATTTTCTTCACAAAATTGTGAGGAAAATTTGTAGCTGAAAGTTAAAGACTACTTGACAGCTGACAGCTCAAATGGCGTTGCCATACTTCACTTTTCAAGGATACATTTTAACCAAACATTATAAAACGGCCCTAAGTCGACCTTATCAACTGCACCTTGGTAATAGTGATTTAATTGATTTTGCGACATAACTTATTTTTGACTCGATCGACGACTTATCAACTTTGTGGAAATTCATTTTAAAACCAAAACAAAAAATACCGTAGTTTGTCTTTCTACTTTTTATTTTATTATTCCTACCGCGTTTCGCTTTTTCGAAATCCAAAAATACTTCTCTCGATAGAACAAGAAGACCCCGGAACAATCTCAAGTAAACGAATAAAGCACACGTATTCCAGGAACAAGCCCCATACACATAATTTTCGCGCATGAATTCCACAAAATCCTTAAAATTTTTCCCTTTTCGATCATTGCATTCGAAGCCGTACCCTTATCGCTTACCAATCTGAATTCAAAGAAATATCCATGACACAACTCAATTATTCTCTCAACAATACTTTCTAAAGTTTGAAAAAAAATTTTGACTCGACTTTTTAATGAGCAAAGAACTTAGGCTAGGGGTCACCTTGAAAATTTGTCCGTCGCGTCAAATGTCACGATATTTATTAGGCTAGCAGAAGTGGAAACAAGTCCCATGAATGTGACGTGATGGCTGATTGGTGTATAGAGTCTTTCCAACTAGGTACCCGGTCCGGAATTGTCAGCCGGTCAAGTTTATTTAAAATGAGTGTAATGAGTAAACGATGTTTGAGCTTTCTCTCAAATTGTGCAAATAAATCCCATCTTCCCTTGTATCTAACCATTTGCCAAAAGGAGCCGGCTAGTACGTGCAAGCAAAAGCTTTCAAATTTCATTACTCTCGGCGACAAAGTTACGCACACGATGTTTGTATAGTTTTCAATGGATATTTCAATTTTTCAATTTCTATTTCTATTTGTCGCTTGGGGACAGTGAATCTCAACAGTCCCAACAGTCATTTTCTTCTGGGTGGTAAATGCAAGCACAAAGCTCTGAAATGTTCGCCTCGTGCGGAAATAACCTACTTCGCAACGTCCCGCATTTATAAACATAATGAACTTTTGAAAAATTTTGTTCGGTGAGCGATCAAATGGGAAACAATTGATTGCCGTAGAATGCAATTGAAAGGTCCAGCTTTAGGATGAAAGTAGTGTACAGCTTAGCCCTCATATCCTCTTACCTAGTATTGTAGTTCATCATCAGTAAACTGATAAAGATGATGAGTATCTGCACTGCATGTAGATGCATCGGTGGATATGGATATGCCTTATGGGGGCCGAGTGCATGCAACATGTTTAAAGCGGAGGACACATATACGCGATAGAGTTGGCGATGGCGATCACGATTGCATTGGCAATCGCGATCACAGGAGGAAGCGAACACACCCTGTTGCAATCGCGATCGCAATGGCAAGGAAAAAATTGATGTTCTTTATTTTTTTTAAATGGTATGCGCACATTGTTGTAGTTAGCATGTGACATATCGAACAACACATTATTTTTTTTTTACATGTCCAATCAATTTTTCCGTGAAATCTGCCATTTTAAATACTTGCGATCTGCGATAAATTTAACCAGTTGCGTTAGATCGCAGATCGCCGACTACCCCGCGATCGAACGCTGCAGATGTCCACTCTATTGCTAGCAGATCGCGACAAGTATGTACTGCTTAACTTATTAACGTGGTACGTGTTTGATCGCGAACGCAATCGCCATCGCGATCGGGTATGTGTGTTCTCCGGTTAAACCTTCTACATACCACAAGGAGCATGTAAAAAGAAAATTATGAAAATCATATGTCATTTCTACATATCGCACACGTATTTCCAAAGTGACACAAGTCAACAAATACCATTTCGTTGAAAATGCAAAAAACTTATTAGTGCGTTAGATTTATGGGCACTAAAAAAGTTATTTAATATTAATATTGCATATTTTGAAGCCAAGCCTTGACGCGTCCTTTTTAAAATATAACGGTTTTATTGTTCCCTGAGCTCAGATAGGAGTGAATTATTTTGAGTTGTGTTACTTTTAGTATTCAACTGTTAGTATTGATATACAAGTGTCATCTGACAAGGTATATTCGAAGCTAATTTGATACACTTTTGATATGTGATGAAGGACTGCTTAAAGCGCGTTAACATGATCAAACTAGGGTTTGACAAGCCCGCATTTGATAAAAAGTTGAGCACCGTCCAACTACGGTTTCACAGGAGCACAAGACTTAAAACCAGTTTGACAAGGGGTTCACACGGTCAAGTAGGTTGTCGAACGTGGTTTGTCAAACAGTAGATTGATCATGTCAACGCGCCTTTATCTAACTATATATGGTGGCCTTAACTAAAAATTGCCAATTTCTGAGTTGTGTCACTTTAGAAATACATGTGCGATATATATATGACAGATATAAAGTGGCATTGTGAAACTTAATTTCGAAAAATGTCATTAAAAGTTCGAGTGGATATTTTACCTAATCGAAATTTTTCGAGTGGGCACAAGTACACCGTATACGGCATACCCCTCTGTAACGCCGACCCTGTTGATGATCTTTCGCACCGGAACCCGATCTCTCAATAATACTTCCCAAAAAACAAAAGCAACGAAAATAGAAATAAAACCCTTTTCGAATTTACTTTGACTTTGGAGATTCATTCCTATTGCATCAACAAGGATTTAGTGAAGAGGAATAAACTTATTTGTATAATGAACAATGAATGAACATTGCAAATAAAAACAAACCCGCACACATGGAAGTCAATAAAAATGTCCTTTAGGATCTCGTCAAGTACGGCAATAACTTGAAAATCTACAGCAAGGCTGTACAGAAAACGTATACGGGACAGTAATGCACCTAAGCAAAAACATCGTCCTGCTGGCTTCCTAACGGGAGAATGACATCGTACCCGACCTCTGAGACCCATTATAGGAATACGTTTTTGTGTATACATATTGTACATAGATTGGGACACATTTAACGTGTGCAGAACCGTATATTGCCATCCTGCTAGAAGACACAGTGTACGTACGAGCATACGTACTCCTCGTACTCCGACAGCCACCCGACAACCCCACTTGTGAGTTATAAAAGTAGGGCGGGTGGGTACACGGAACACCTACCCTGAATATTTAGTCTACATCGGCCGCATCAAACTACCTAATGTGGTGGATCTCTGATGCCATCCTATGGTACGACTTGGCGGCTATGTTCAACGTTCTCGAGAATCGATTACAAATACAGCAACAATGGCCATGTTTAGAGAAAAAAACCTACATTTTTCCATTGCTCCTGTTTGCTGGAAAACATTGGACTTTGCATTTGGATTCGGTTCATTTTTTTTTTTTTTCATTTTTCTGGTAGCTTTCTGAGTCAAAGCAGAAATACTCGTATATCTGTGGAACTGTGGAATCGTGCGAAAGACCTGGAGGAGATGTTTCAGAGTAAGCCAGCGAAAGCAACTAGTCTAGCTACAAAGAGTTGTTGCTATAAACATGAAGTAGGTGCTTCATAAATAATAAACCTCCAGAAGCAGTTTAGTGTGGTTGGTGTTAATTTGAGGACCCATACAAATACAAAATGTATAATATAAAAAATTTGGTAAATTGTCGATTTTAGCAAAAAAGACCGGTCATTAAATAATAATTATTAGTCACGATTCCCTATTTGTGGGGGTGCTGTTTAGAATAGACCACTGTCTTGTCATAAAAGGCGTCAAAATGGATTGGATGCATGATCCGAAATTGTTTAAATTATGCTACAACGAGGCCTTGTAGAAGTAGTAGCTGTGCTACGACGTTAGGGCAAATAGCCATAACATTATAGGATATTGATTATGTAAATGTATTGAAATTTAACAGTCACGCTTGCGGTAAGATAACCATTTTGCAACGCAATACAAAGTATTGTGTTTGATTTTCACGTGACAACATCAACGCCAGCAACCTGTAGTCACGCCAACCGAAGTGAATGGAACTTAAAACTTACAAAAGCCATATACAGGACTAATGACTGACAAATCATTCATATAAATTCTAATTATGTAGAAGAATTTAGAATTAGAATTTATAAGGATTTAAATTCAATAAAAGAAACTTAGTACATATTACATATTTCGAAATAATATTGGACATGTGAAAATAGCATTTTCAATTTCCACTGAAAAAGTCCAAAATTGGCAACTCCTTTCATTTTCATTTCTGTTTATATAAATTTCAGATAATTTTTTCTCTCACAATAAATTCCCCCGGAGAATACGACTGAAATTCACTAGCCATGTCTCCATTATATCAGAACGCGCTATGAAAAGTTTCATTTGGTTCGCAATTCTCCTTCGCAACCTGAGCATACTGAATAGGAGCTAAATAATGGACATAAGGATGGGAAGCCATTCAATTTGGATTCAAGTCGCTTATTGATCAATTAATTTACCCAACTTGGTCGCTGTTTTGCGGGAAAGATCGAGAGAGAAAGTTTTAAAAATGTTTGTATATAAATGTGTGTGTGTGTGCTTCACCGCTCGTGTTAATTATGGTTTGGGTTAATGACCGATGTTTTTCATTTCAAGTAACGAAATTGTTGGGACATGCTACTCACAGGCTTAGCTCAGGGTATATACCCGCATCTCCTTTGATATGACAGCATAGTCTTAGGGGTAGACAAACCAGGATAGGGGAAAGAGAAGGATTGGAACATGAGATGAGATTTTGTAAAATGTTTCGTTTAAATACCGATAGCGCAGTGTCAGCATCAGTCGCATGTTTGACTACCGGCGTTTCGGGTTCGAATCCCATCCACGACGACGTTCGTGGCCATGGATGTGCAGGAGGTGGATGCCGGCAACTGCATTCTCCGAAACCAGTTTATGCCAACGAAACGTCAACTGGGCCACATGGAACATTTGACGCGCTATGCTCCACAAGGGATTAGGGCAATTGAGGGGATATGTTTTTTTTTAATAACGACAGGAATTTACAATAGTTTGAGTCAATAAATCCATTTTGGATGAATCCCGAGTTTGTGTGTTACGCCAATGAGTCAAGGCTACGTTGCTGTGGGATCCAAACACGAGCGTATCTAATACATTCACATCAACTAAAAGAAATTCACCAACTCGTAAGATAGCAAATACTTTGGAAGTCGCTGCATAAACTCCGCTATAAAAGGAAGGCGAGACCACAGCGACATCAGACAGACAGAAAGAGAGAGGGACATAAGCCAGGTCTAAGAAAAAAAAGTCTATGATATCCCTCATCAATATTTACTTGTAGGTTCCTATCGTCGAGGAAAGCCTGTAACTCGTCCTACCGCAGGCTTCTTTCATACCGGCCCTCATTAAAAGGCTTAGATCAGAGGAGGAAAATTTGGTGGTGTTCAGCGAATCTAAAAGCAACGGGTAGTGTTCTACAATTTCCAGGTACCAGCACGGGTCATCCCATGTCACTTCACAGGAGAGCAATCAAGTTTCATCTCTATATCACGACGGCCTATGAGTTAACCGAGCTAAGGCAGTTATTGTTCCCTTTTCGAATAAAAGAAACATCCGACAATTTGAAATATCCTACTATGCACAATTCTCCAATACACCTGGCGGATTCCACCAAATATTATAACTTGGCGTTACTCTAAACCGGAAATTGCTCTGGTCGGAACACTTACGGACAGTAGAATAGAATAGAAAAAGAGGTGCGGCTACTGACCCTCATGGTGGGCACTGCGACCATAGGAGGTCTATTGTGCCATAGCCATTATCGCAAGAGATCTTCCACCACTCTTAGGAAGGCTAGTAAGTCTTTTGCAGGAGATTTCCGGATATCAGCAGAGTTTGTGACGATCCGCCCTAGTAACGCTAACCTAGCCCGCGCAATCGCTGGGCATTCACATATGTAAAAGGTGATATGTGGTCTCAATGTCCTCCAAACAAAGACGACACTCCGTTTCTCTGGATAAGCCCATCTTATTTAAATGAGATCTAACCCAGTGATGGCCTGATAGGTAGCCAACAATTAACCTCAGATCAGCTCTACTCATGTGGGTAGTATCCCCATAGTCGAAGGGTCTCATTAACGCCTTTGATTGCCGCAGCCCTGCAAGGTCATCCCAGTAGCGCTGTCGTAGCCTGTCACACGATTCCTTTATGATAGTCCTGGCCGAAGCCAGGCCAAGGCCACAATAAGGTTCCGGTCCGATAAAATTAGACGTTGAGCCTTGCCTGGCAAGTTCATCCGCCAATTCATTGCCTTCAATGCCTTGATAACCTGACACCCAATATAAAACTATATAAGACTTGGTTGTCAGTCGCCAGACATTGAAGAAGTTCACGACAATTTTTCACCAGCCTTGAATAGAGCTTGTGTGAAGAAAGAGCCTTTATGGCTGCCTGACTATCTGTGCAGATAGCAATGTGAGCGCCTCTTAGTTTTTTTTTTTCAGAATAATACTGGCGCAGACCTCTATTGCATGGATCTCGGCTTAAAAAACGCTGGGCCACGCACCCATAGCGATTGAAATCCTGGTATTGGGCCCACAGACGCCAGCACCAACTCCCTGTACAGTCTTAGACCCATCAGTGTACCACATGGTAAATCCAGAGTCTGTGAAGGGATTGCCATTATCCCATACTGTGCGGTCAAGGATAAGGGCTAAGAATTTATTGCCAAAACATAATTCCGTGGTCATGTAATCTGATCTTAGGCAGATCTGCATGCCAGGAATTTGATTCAGAATGCTCATGTGACCATTGTCACTAATACAAACTACAGAAGATAGTTGTATCCTAAGAGCATTTAGAGCAGCTGTTTCTTTAATGAAGATGTCATCATCATCATCGTGGCGCGACAGCCCGACGTCGGGCCTTGGCCGCCTGGATCATTGTCCTCCAATTATCTCGGTCACGTGACCGCGTCCTCCAATTTTGGGAGCCCAGCAGCTGCGCGGCGTCCACACCTACTGAGCTCTCCCAACGAGATCTCGGTCGTCCTCGCAGTCTCGCTCCGTCGACTCGTTCTGCATTCATTACTCTCTTAGGCATGCGATCATCGTCCATTCTTTGTACATGCCCTGCCCATTGAAGTCGTTGTAGTTTGACGATTTTCGAGACTTGCAGCTCATCGTACATTTCATACAACTCATGGTTGTACCGGATGCGCCATCCATCTCGATCGCAAACAGCCCCGGAAATTCGCCGTAGAACCTTACGTTCAAAAGTGTCTAGCATGTTTTCGGAGGCTTGAGTTAGGGTCCATGCTTCGCAGCCATAGCATAGCACTGGTCGTATAATGGTTTTGTACACGCGGAGCTTCGTGTTTCTGTGCACATGTTTCGATTTCATTATGGGGAGAACCGAGAAAAAAGTCTTATTAGCTAACTGTATCCGTCGCTTGATTTCGTCAGTTTCGTTGGCGTCCCTTGACAGGTTGCAACCCAGGTAGATGAAGTTGTTCACGAACTCGATGTTGAGGTCCCCCACGTTGATGCTCGGTTGCGCAGGTGTCCTTGTCACCGATTGCATCATTATTTTAGTTTTACCCTCGTTAATACGTAATCCAACTTCCTTTGCAGCGGTATCGAGCGTATGCAGAAGTTCTTCTGCGTCAGCCAATCTTCGGGACATGATGTTGATGTCGTCGGCGTACGCTGCTAATTGTGTCGACTTGATGAGTAGCGTCTTGCTGTTGTCCATATTCATGGCCCGAATAACGTATTCCAGTGCTAGGTTAATGAAGATGTGCAGCGGGGTAAATCCAATAATCGCCTCCAAAGCAGGCGTAGGGCATGTGCTCATAGCCCCAGTTATCCCAAGACAGGCCATGCGTTGAAGCTTGTTAAATTTCAGTATGGCTGAGCCAGGGGGGTGGCACTTCATACGATTTAAACAAAAGCGCAGTGCCAATTGATACGCAAATAATCAAATGAAAGTTGCCTTTAGAGGGATAGGGACGGCAACATTTTAAAAAGCTCTTCAAATGCCAACTGCCTAGTATGTTTCATCGTATGAGTAACATACTTGCTATTCCGCATTACCCCTTCGTGTACTGATGGAATCCAACACATATGCAACTACTAGGCAGGCACTCTTAATTCATATGGAGTCCCATTTCTTGTTAGCAATAATCTCTATTCTTTGACTGAGCTCTGTTGAGCCTTAGGCCACCATACTAACACAGCATATGTGACTCAGGCGGCACCAACATACAGTACAGTCACTTCACCATCTTTGGTGTCAGCCCCCATGTCCGTCCAAAGAAATTTTTACAAGTCCACATTGTACGTGAGGCTTATTCTATTCATTCTAATCCTTTGGATCTATAAGGCAACTGTTAGAACAAATTAAATATGAAGCTATTGTTTGGTGGGAAAAATCAACCAACAATAATGGTAAAATAAAACTGGGTAAGATTCAGAGCCTAGCATGTCTCACATTAACGGGGGTTACCCGCAGCTGTCCCACTTCAGCTCTTGAAGCGCTACTTAACCTCCCGCCGGCGGAGGCAAAAATAGCAGTATGTTTGAAATTGAATTGAACCGTTATATCAAATTTCAATGCTCGAAAAAGTACGCGCCTGTGACGATGCAGCCACAAAAGGTCGCCACACATGACAACCATTTTGATCGCGAGCATGCATCGAACTACGTCAAACTCAATAGAAAAATTTTTTCCTCATTTCCACCGTTCTATGATATTTGATGGTTCGATGGAAGTTCCGTCCTGGTTCTGCGCGATCATGTGTGGCGACCTTAACATTTACTTCTTCAATCATCGACAATATTGGGCGACCGGTAGCTCAGTGCGTAGAGGCATCAGTCTCATGTCTGACTATAGGCGTTTCGGGTTCGAATCCCGTCCACGACGACGTTCGTGGCCATGCATGTTTGTGTTGTCTTCCCCTTGTGGTGCGGGGCGTAATAATAGTCCACAACATCTTCCAAGGTAGGCGGCTAAATGGGAGCAGGAGGTGCATGCTGGCAACTGCATTCTCCGAAACTTGTTTTTGCGAACGAAACCTCAACTGCGCCACATTAACAGTTGACGCGTTGCGTTATGCCCCACAAGGGGTTAGGGCAAATGAGTATCAACAACATTAACATCTAAAGTTGCTGGGTTAGCATTTCTAAAATAGACTGTTGATTTGTCGGGATTTTTCACTTGGATTTCATTTTCATATGCAAGATACGAAGCAAAGCACTGAAAGACTCAAATAATTCTACTCTGTTCTAAAAGCTCCATGCATTGATTTTCTCATTTGGCAGAGAATGTTAGTAATTGGAGTATGTGGTTAGTAAGGGAAACATCTGAATTTGAGTTTATACTGAATTACACAAATAATCAATATGTATGTTAGTAATCACCATAGCCCAGTATGTCTCACGGCACAGAATTTGTGTTAAAAACTCACAACACAACTCACATTGCGAATTACTCACTTCGTGCTACAGTATCCATACAGAGGAAATTGTCTGGTTGTTGGTTTGGTATCGTTTTCACCTAAAGTTGAGCTTGAAATGATGGTACAAGACGATTACTTTTGTTTTAGAATGTTGAGCTTGTTTTATTCTTTTGGGGAAACTTGGATGTGCGGTGAGACGTAAGCAAACGATTTTTGATTTGCTTGCAGTCACCATCAGCATGTGTTGTGTATATATTTAGGAATATACACAATGCGTTCATTGCATACTGCATAGAGATGATTATGAATGGATTTAGATGGGATTGGTTTGGATGGTGGTTTTAGTTTCAAATATTAGGATGGGATGTGAATGAATTTGAGTGTAATACACATACTTATGCAATCAGAAGTTTTGAATGAGACTGACTGGATTTGCTATGCGTTGCGTAGTATTTATGCGGGGTCTAGTTTGGATATTCATTTTACAAGTGTGTCATTCTTAAATTGAACGACTCGGAGGCTATGTCGTTGTGTCGAATCTTTCGTTCGTTCTGTTGAGTCGTTCAAAAAGAACGACTCGTTACTGTGTTACACATCACTACTTAGAAGGTGACCAAGGCGATAACAATTAGATTGCAAAGTTTCGTGAACCAGAGTCTACGGCGCATCCCACACATACGCTAGCCGGAGGTTATTTCGAACGACGACCTCCTGTTCATCACTGGCCAGGACAGGATAGACTCCTCCATAAAAAGGCGAAATTGGCAATGGATAGGTCACACACTTCGAAAAGGACAGAAAAACATTGCTAAACAGGCCATCGATTAGAACCCACAGGGAACCGATGCAAGTCCGAGGTAAGTCAATAGGTAAACCGTGGAGTCAGTTGAAGGTGATGGTGGTGAGGTGGAAAATCAACGCGGTTAATGCCCTACGCCCCACAAGGGGTTAACAGGATCTATAGTAAGGAATCGCGGCCTCTTACACAGATTCCGCCCTATTTAGTCCAATCATTTTTCAATAGATAAGTACGAATCATTGTTCCATAGTTCAAATGAAATCAATAATGGCTTTTGTACAGAGCAGAGTAGAGCAGAATCAGCGGCAAAAAAAAGCTATAGAGCAGTTTAGAGTAGCGAAGTCGAAAACGGGGTACGTTACGTTACCTGGGAGTGTGTTTTGGTTTAGTTTAGCATTCAAACGTCAACTCAAATTTCAAGAGGAAACTGAAATCCTTAGTACAGATACAATCGGACAAATTTCCTTTAGGCAGCAAAATCATTTTGTGTGTTTACTATTCCATACACAAAACACAAAACATTTTATTGACAGGAAATGCATTTTATGTGCTTCCCAAACTGTAACTGCCCGAAAACCTCGACACCTGCACCGCCTGCATTTCAAAACGCAGACTACTTAACGGAGTAGAATTCTTGCACTAACGATCTATCCAGAGCAGCTCAGATCAAATTGTTAGTGTAATTGGGTGGTGTTAACCTGATCTGCTTTGCATAGCTGCAAAAAAAGCGCCTAATGATTACAACATACCATAAATATTTTGTTGCTCACTCATAAGCGCATCAGCATCTACAAGTCGAAAGGATCAAATAACATCGACTTTATCCGGCTGCCCTTTTACCTACAATGGGAAATCTATTACACCACACCATAGCGAGAAGGTTTCCATCGAAATCTTGAAAAGAGTCGACGTTACAAACTCGATGGAAAATTGTGTGAAACTGAACAAAGGATGTTATTTGGCAGTGGGTCCTGCATGCAGTTCCACTCTCGCTTGGTGCTTATCTGTACGGATATGTATGAGAAGTCTGGACGACAAGGACAAAAGTGACAAAATTGAATTGCTTCCCGTTCTTTTGAGTAATCTAAATAAAGGGGATAATGACCACAAGATATGATATTCACTGACGAATAATGATATAATACGGAGCTTGCAAAATGTTCGCTATATGTAGCGTGCCGGTGCTGAAAGGAGTTTTTTTTTCCGCGAATTTTGCATGACAAAGTGCTTGAAAAAATTAATGCTGTTGGCGGAAGTGATATATTGTGGGTGGCTGTCACGTCGTGCCGGAGTCGAAGCTGAAAAAATCGGATGTCCGTGTTTCCGCTTAGGAGAGCTTCTCCGCACGTTCTTACTAAAGTGATGTGGTTCGGTGCGGCCCAAAAAAAAGTTCGGTAGAGACTGTCGACCTTAAGGTAAGTGGATCTAATCATCAGAGCTCACTGACAAAAATAGGATTTTTTCAGTACAAATGTTTGATGCATAAATTCGTTATTGTTGTAGTAGCAGCGCGTCTGGCGTTGAAAGGGTAGCTCCTGGCCGTTGCTGATGCAATGGGTCGCTCCGGTGCGTAGAATCGGCTGTCGCAGGAACGATGCATAAATTCGTAATTTCGCCCAGTTCTAGTTGACGATCTTTTGGAGCAAAACCCCTTTAGGGAGGGGGTGGAGGTAGTATGGATTTCTTCTATAAAGTTCAACATACCGAGTTTTACCTGTTAGACGGCCCTGCTCCACATTCCTATACCAGACGAAAAAACTGACCTTTATTTCCCCTTCTATGGGGACCGCCCATCAAAGTTAGCATATTACGACGCATGGTTTCTTCAGCGAACCATAACATTTCTACATATTCGCACCAAATTTCATGCATGTAGCTTCACCCGTTCGTGAGATATTTTATGGACAGACGGGTGGATGTACATTTGACCGATTTTATAAGGGCTTTGTCTTTACTACAAAATCCTAAGAAATATTTCATTCTTCATTGAAATTTCTACTTATAGATTAAGAGCGATTAAATAATGAAAGAAATCTCCACGAACGACAATTTGATACTATTTAGAGCCCGCGCATACGGCAAACTTTTTAGTTCGCAGAAAAACTAAGTAGTTTAGTCAGAAAAATACAACACACGGTAGTTTATGAGACCGCGCACACAGCGATAACGAAATTTGAAGTGTCCGCAAAAATTTGCAAAACCATTTGCCGACTATTTCATATTTTTGTGAATCAAGTTCCGTATGAGGACAATCGCACTCATCCATTATGTCTGTGCGCAGTTTTGGGGGATTCACGGTCAAGCAAATTTCCAAACCAGTGGCAAAGTTCTAAACCACAGTAATTGTGGATACTTCAAATTTTTGCCGACTATTTCACATTTTTGCGAATGAAGTTCCGTATAAGGGCAATCGCACACATCCTTTCTGTCTGTGTGCAGTTTTGGGGGATTCACGGTCAGATAAATTTCCAAACCACTGGTAAAGTTCTAGTAGTTTGTACAAAAATATAAGAACTTGACCCTTACAAAAAATTTGCAGAAGCAAATATCTGAAAAATCCTAAAAAAAATCTTCAAATGGCTTTGAAAATTTTTGCATACACTTTAAATGTTCGCCGACTATTTCAAATTTTTGCGAATGAAGAGCCGTTTTGAGGGCAATTGCACTCGTCCATTTTGTCTGGGGACAGTTCATGAAGGGTTCACGGTCAAGCAAATTTCTAAACCACTGGCGAAGTTCTAAGCCACTGTAATTTTTGAACGGAAATTTGTTCTAGCCTGAGGTGCCTATAGACCACAGTGTTTTTTGTCAAAAAATTTAGCAAATTTTTCCTAGTCTGAACGGCCTACATGCGGGCAATCGCATTCATCCATTCTGTCTGTGCGTAGTTTTGAGGTGTTCGCAGTCAAGCGAATTTCCAAACCACTGGCAAAGTTCTAAACCACAGTGATTTTCATACAAAAATTTATGCAGATTTTTACTAGCCTGGGGGGCCTATCAAGGGCCTAATAGTTGATATGATTTTGCTAAGTGATGTGACGTTATTGGCCGTTAATTTTGAGAGCGTTTTTTGCATATTCTTTTTTCTCCGATCAATACTACCCTAAAAATGATGTTAAAAATGGGCCCCGGAAACTAATAATACCCCCATTATTATGTTTTTAAAATGTTTACAAATATGTACCCCGTTTGTTTAGGATAGACAATGTTTCTTCGCATTTAATACATAATACTCGAAGCACAAGCCACACAACGCCGCCCATATCAAAACAACAAATCGTTGAAGTATTTTTTTACTTATGTTATCAACATAATTTCAATGTGGGTAATCGTTGCTCTTATCGCAATCACTTCGTTCTCTGTGTAGACAGCCGAGTGGAACAGTAAAAACACATACATATCATCGCAAACAATTGACTTCTGACTGAGGTAAGGAATTCTATTACATCACATCAATTCTTCACTCTCTCGCGCCGTCATCTTGCCTTTTGTTGCTCTCGGATTGTTCGACATGACTTCATTAGCTACTTCAAGTGTATTTCAAGACAGATTTACAACGTTTACTGACTAGAGTATGTTTGTGTATACAACAATTGGGATTCTTGAGATGAATGCAATTAACTTTTGTTTCGACTTAATGGATACATCATAATGTTTACGACTCATTAGATTTTTTTAGTTGTAATAGTTTGTGTATGAAGAAGGGGCTGATTGGGTGTAGACAGATAGGAGGATCTGAAAGCCGAGCGCGATCTTCCTGATACGTACTTGTACTAGTATGTACTAGTTTTCAATCGTTATTAATGAATGACTAGGGTATTCTTTTTTTCTGTCATCCTTCTCACATCTCCTTTTCACTTCATTGTTGGGTGCGTTCCTGTGATTTTGAATCTGATCCAGGAAATGACCGGGGGTAACAGAGATGTAAAGTGATGTGTATCCGTAAATGGGAGAGAGATTGCCGCGGTGTCTCATGTTGATCCCTAGAGAGGAAGTTCACCGGATCATGAATGGTCGGGTTTTCTCGACACTGTTTCTTAGTAATTGAACTATAGCGGCAGAGAGGCCGGTAGATGTATTTGTTTAGAAATTATGGACTGGGAAAACGAATCAGAAATGTTTACCGGACTATTTCCCCTCAAAGATCCTGTCAGATAAGCGACACTCTCTTCCACTTACGGATATGTGACGCTTCATATCTCTATCACTCACTGTCAAATTGTCTGATTCTATCAAGTTTGCCAAAATGCAGCCTGCTGTAGCTCAATTCGGGAAATATGGGCGGGGTATCGTCCAGACATATGGAAAAACAACACAACCAAAGAAAAAAATTTAGATACAAAAACGGAACGGTAAGGAAAGAGAGGCTGTCAGGCTGCTCAGGTGCCCTCGCGCACGCATCCGGATCCTGGTCTTATGGGACCCGTCATTACCCCTTTCCACCTTGAAGGCCTATGATTGAAAAAAAAATTCGGGGACCTCCCTTGAGGTACCTTAGCCAACAGAAAATTTCGGTACCTCCTATTTTTTTTTCCGAATTTTGTCTACCCCTTTGGTTATGTTGCCTTTCCCTAGGCCTACGAATATTGTTAATATATTAGGACAGGGGCAATCACCCCGCCCACGTCTTCCGAACTGAGCCACAGCAACCATAGGCCGCTGCTTAGCTCGTTGACATGGGTGAAGGCCAAGGGTCCCCTAAAACCTTGATTCGATTCGTGCAAGAGGGCACTTGAGCCGCCCAACAACCATTCTTCCCTTACTACCCCATTTTTTCCCCTTGTTAGCCCCTTTGTTCGTGTTGTCTTTCCTTAGGTCTATGAAGTCTTCATTAATACGTAAGGACCGAGGCAACGAGCGGCGGAAACCCCGCCTACGTCTCCCGAACTCGAGTTTGTTAGAGCTTATAGATTTGCTCAGGAGATTCGATGAGACTGAGGCAAAATTGTCAGCTCCCGGAAAGGCAACTTTAAAGCAGACTCGTGAGTTGCCGGATCAAGGGTTGTCGTTGTCATCTTCTTCGCAGAAACCACAGCTCGAGTCCGATACAATTTCAATGATTCTTAGACGATCTATTAGGCATTAGTGTCCAGTTAACAGATCGCAGATGGTTCTGCTCCTGTTCCGGTTAGACTTTAGTAGGTCAGGCGATCTGCGATACGAGTAACCTGAGACGAACAGCTTAGCGTGCCCCAACCCTGGGTGGTTATCCCAATGGGCGGTAGCTTCACTGCTGTCCGAGTCTCCGATTAGTTTCTTGTGTGGACAGCATTCTGATATCTACAAAATGATGGATAAGTCGTAGCGTCTTTTTCGCGCTTAACGGATTCGACAAATGAAACCGGTTAAAAGCCCCTTTAGACAGAGAGGGCACTCTGCGTTACGTCAAAAAGGATACAAGTGAACTTGCTGAAATGTCTTTGCTGTCCATCTCCTCTCCTCCTGGTTTGAAACAGCAAATCACATTCGCTTTGCGCGGGTGGAATATTCACTATTGGCAAAGATTTGCGACATTCTAGTGAAATATTCGCGTACCCTCGCTCCCAGCAAGTTCTTAGCGAAGAATTTTGACTTGAAAATAAGAAAAAGAACTATATGTAAAACCCTTGGCTCACATTTGCTTTGGTGGCTTTCTAACGAACCACATACCCTCGCTAGAATGAAGATCGCACTTTTGGTCGCTGTTCTTTACTATGAGCGAATTAATAAGGTTCGCCATCTTTCGCTTTTTGGCGAGCGTCTGCTACGTGGTATGCTGCGAGGTTTGTTTGCTGACCGCAAATCTTTGGTATGACGAACTAGCGGCTAAGCTATACTATATGCATCACGCCAATTGGCTGTGTACTTTCGAGTTCAAGAGAGCAATCTTAATCGTTAGGCTGCTTTCCTTTAAATATTGTGTATATTTAAAGGAAGCTTTTATCGAATCAAACAGTGGCAGTATACATTGTATGAAGATGTTCACACGGAGGTAGTACGAGAAAATCACGCAATCGAGAAATATGGTTTCTCGTGCACATACGACACTTGCCACTGCGATTCGGTAAAGCTCGTATGCATTCCAAGCACACATGATGTGCGCGACTTTGTGTGGTATTCTCAAAGCCAAACCAAGCCAAAAGCATTTTAGGCGCACGCGCCATCATTTCACAACGGAGACTTCGATTAAACAATTTATGTGGGAAATTTAATGTGGCCGTGTGAAATGGTGTTTTGATTTCGAGAAAAGCTCAGCCGAGAAAATATCGTATCGAACGACGTCGTGTGAAAGCCGCCTTAGGCCGGTTTCACACGGAACTCACGATACACGAGATTCTAGCAGAAAGCACCAGTGGCGAGCGAGCTTTGTATGTGCGATGATTAATTTTAAATTGCACTCGTATGAAAGCTCGCTCGCCACTGGTGCTTTCTGCTAGAATCCCGTGTATCGTGCGTTCCGTGTGAAAGCCGCCTTACTGTGTCGGACTGAAAAAAACATTCGATACAATGTTCGAAATAACGGGATGGGGACATGCCGCTAAAGCAAGCATAATGCATATTCTGCTAAGTTCATTCCTAAATCCGCAATTTTTATTACGCGCACGACAAAATTATCGCATTTACTGGGCAACAAACCCAGTAATTTTTCCATCATCATAAACAATCAACGCCTCCCATCATTTTGGTTTGACCTCCCTTTTCATTGAGCAAATGCTATGAAACATAAAACAATTTTCGCTCCTTTCCATTAGCACTACGTATAACAAAACATCCCTTTGAGCCTAAACATGGTCTCTTCCGCAAAACTTGCCGGTTGGTTAGTAAAGCATATGATTATTTAAATGTTGTATGTATTACATTAAGCGCATTTTTTTGTACGTTCGCCTGGTGCAGGTTAAGCAGCTGTGATGGGCTAACTATTCAGGTCAAATGTCAACGTGGGGCCTTAGTGGTGATGCAAGTTTATTGAAGCGTTCATTTTATCAGATCCAGGTTTACCCGATTGTTGTAAGCTTACTGTACTAGATGGAAGTGCAAAAGAACGCGTCTAATATCGTATTGCCAAAATATTACAATCCGCACGATTTGCATATTAGATTCATTTCTTCGGTGGCACGAAATCTAATCGACTAAGACCAATATCGTGCATGTGCTCGACTCGTATAACTATATGCACATATTTTCCAAGAAAAATTATGATAGTTTTATATAATTTTTCATAAGCTTCTTTTATTTTGTGAATGCTTTTGCAACTCGAGCGTTGAAAATTCATAGTTCATTTGGATTGGAATTTCAAGTGTCCAAAAGTTGAACACTGAGTGCCCGTCCAAAGAGGGCTAATCCTTTGAGGATAGCAGAAAGTTTAGTACAGGCAAGGGGTGTGTAGGTATTCAATGGTAACGTTGTCAGCAGATGAGATTTATGTCTTCATAGTTTTCGGTTTGCATGCAACTTTAGACACGAGCCGTTAATATTCTATTCAGGCGTCAGAGAAGGCGACAGGGTGGTAGAAAAAGTTTGGGTTGGAGCACACCGAAAATTGTCCAGTAAGTTTCAATGCCATCGTTGATAATTCATTCGTCTGTTCAATTGTGGCGGGCGAAATGGGAGTGATGAGAAAAGCACCGTATTTGAATGAAATCTATTCGCGTTTTCTTTTCTTATTGCTCGACAAATGCTCGTAAATATTGAAATCATACAGTCCGTAAATGATTTTTAATAGTTATTCTGAGAAATTGAATAAACCCACTTTTCCAGCTTTAATATGGTTGTCCGGAAAGAAATTTTTTTTTTTTTTTTTTCATGAATTTCAAACTTCTTCTACCGGCGTTCCGGGTTTGAATCCCGTCCACGACGACATTCATGGTTATGGGTGTTTGTGTTGTCTTCTCCCTGTGGTGCGGGGTTTAATAATAAGCCATAGCATCTCCAGACTTGTCGCAGGTAGGTGGCTAAATGGGGGAGCAAGAGGTGCATGCTGGCGACTGCATTCTGCAAAACTAGTTTATGCCAACGAAACGTCGCCTGGGCCACATGGAACAGTTGATGCGCTATACCCCACAAGGGGTTAGGGCAATCGAGTATTTCACTTTGAAATTTGTCTGAAATTTTCGGTATATCGCTTCCGCCGCAAATAAAATGAAACCGGAATATAGAGGGCTACGCCCGCAATCCGAGGGTTTTGTAGCAAGTACTTATTTTGGTATGTGAGTATCGGCTCCTTGCTCTTCTTGGTACCACTTAGATGGATAAAAAAAAAAAAATGTCTGACCCATAATATAGTATCTTATATGCCCAATCATATTACGTGATTGTAATGAAACTTAGAACATATTATTGCTTATGGTGTTGGTTATCCTTGGCCATCGGTACTTTTGATCTCGGACGTGTTTAAGGGATGCAGGGATGCGTTAACTGTAACTATGGAAACAAACTATTATTAACCTATTTTGAGGAGATATACAAATTCCAATATTTCCCGTTTTATATACTGTTCGAAACCCACCCGCCTGGAAGTTTTCATTTTTCTAAGTGTAACGGTCTGGAAATGCAGGGGGGGGGGGGGGGGGCAAATTACGATCTAATAATTTATCCTCCCTCATTGTTCCCCTTTTTTTCAAATATAAGTAAAGTAAACTCAACATTACCTTTCTCACAACACCCCACTTGCCTATACCAGTCGATAAACAAAATTTGACCTTAATTTTGCCCCTCACCCTCCCCTCCCCCGCCCTTTACAGTTGGCCAATTACCACACATCGCCCCCTACCAATCTTTACCCTTTCATAAATGTGATTAACCACAATGTGTAACAATAACTGCGACTCGCACTACGCAAAACAACATGCAAGTAGTACTCGCACCTTTGAAGCCGGTAGGTGTATTTTTTGTATGAATAGTGTAAAAATGCCTAACTTTAAGTGAATGTACTATTGTTAAATATTTCATGGTTGTAATGAAACGTAGAGGCATTATTGCCTATGGTGTTGGTTATCATTGGCCATCAATATTTTTGACCTCGGGTGTGCTTAAGGGGTGCAGGGGTGTGCTAACTGAAAAAATAGAAATGTACTATTATTAACCTTTTTTGATGAGATTTTGGAATTCTATTATTTATAGTTTTCTATGTTAGTAAAATGCCGCTTTTCTGTAAATTTTCATATCTCTAAGTATAACGGTTTGGAAATGCAAGGGGGGGGGGGGGACAAACTCGGATCACATATTTTCCCCTCTCCCTCTTTTCCCCTTTCTTCAAATTTGAAAAAAATTCCAGAAATGGAATGTACTCGACGGTACCTTTCTTACGATACCCCACTTGCCTATACCAAATGAAAAAAAAATTTCGTCCTTCATTTCCCCTCTATGGGGACCCCCCCTCAAAGTTGACCTATTACGATGCATCACTTCCTCCAGAGAATTATAGTACTTCTGCATATTTTCACTAAATTTCATACATGTAGCCTCAGCGGTTCGTGAGATATTCCATGGACAGACAGACAGACAGACAGACGGACGCATGACCGATTTCATAAGGGTTTTGTTTTACTACAAAACCCTAAAAAGTGGAACGCCAAGTGTGTTGCCGGCCGACTGTCCTACACAGAATTTAGAGCTGGGAAATCTGAACTAACAAGTATCAAACAGGGTATCCCCCAAGGAAGACTCTTGTCTCCAACCCTGTTTAACCTGTACATGTCAGACTCCCTACGCCTCCTGCGACCCGTTGCATCAGCAACGGCCAAGAGCTGTCAAACACCTTCAACGCTAGACGCGTTGCTACTACAAGAACAACAACCCCCTACGCTACCTGACGGACTCGAAATCGTCAGTTACGCTGATGACTGTTCGATTTTGGCATTCGGCAACGAGATTACCCAAATGTGTAGATAGATAAACGGATATCTTCACGAGCTGAACATTTTTTTCGCCAATAAAAACCTTACTCTGTCACTGCCGAAGTCTTCCGACACCCTGTTTACTGCATGGACGAAAGAAGTGAAGCTACAACTGGATATCGTGGTAGATGTTCAAAATATTCCCACCACTAATCACCCTAAAATCCTCGGCGTTACCCTTAACATCATGGCCACATCCTCGGCGCATGTGCCAACCATTTGTGACAAGATGAGGAGCGAGCGGTAGCGCAGTGTGCTGAGGCATCAGTCTCATGTTTGACTACCGGCGCTTCGGGTTCGAGTCCCGTCCACGACATTCGTTCGTGACCATGGATGTGCAGAAGGTGCATGCTGGTAACTACGTTCTCCGAAGTCAGTTTATACCGACGAAACGTCAACTGGGCTACATGGAACAGTTGACGTGCTATGCCCTACAAGGGGTTAGGGCAATTGAGAGAGAGAGAGTGAAAGGAGCAGGAACGAAGTCCTCAAAGCTCTAGCTGACAATTCCCTGTCTGGAAAGACAACGAGACCCTACTAGCGACATACAAATCTATTGGGAAATCTGTGGCCAACAATGCAGCTCCTATATGGTCAGAAAACTTATCGATACTAAGTGGAAAAATATACAGACCTGTCAGAATGCAGATCTTAGGACTGCCACAGGCTGCCTCCTGATGACGTTGCAGGATCATCTTCACCACGAGACCAGAATGATGCCCTTCAGAAGTTACAAAGGCTTCTCGCCATGCAGTATCTGGTTGGCTGTTATCGAAGTGACCATCCCGATTCCGACCTTATGGACAAAACCTCATCGCCAGGTCATGTAAGATGTAACATGAGTATATATTGCGCTATGGGACAACCCCATCGATGCAGCTGCTTTTATCCATCTGGACATTGAGGAAAACAACACGGACATCCAAACTATACTACTACTCAATTGCCCTAACCCCTTGTGGCGCATAGCGCGTCAACTGTTCCATGTTGACGTTTCGTTGGCATAAACTGGTTTTGGAGAATGCAGTTGCCAGAATGCACCTCCTGCACATCCATGGCCACGAACGTCGTCGTGGACGGGATTCGAACCTGAAACGCCGGTAGTCAAGCATGAGACTGATGCCTCAACACACTGCGCTACTGGTCGCCCCCGCGCTCCTAAAAAAATCGCTGAGTCAGCGCTTCACAATTGCTGACCAGCACATTGTGATTATTTTCGTGTTTTACAAACGGCATGCCGGCTGTCTTATTTGTCAAATGCTATGTTCAGTTTGGCATTTCACAGAAAAGTCGAAATTTCTTGCTTTGATAAGTCCCAGGTGACACACAAGATACGGTAACAACTTTCTTTCCGACAATAAGGTTAGCATTTACGTTAAAAACACGATTATCAACCATACACAACACAACCGAGGTTAGAATCGAAGTTTGACAATTGTCGCAAACGTCAAATATAGCGCTGAGCCAGAAAAGCGAGAAGATTTTATGCTGACCAGAAGTGAAAGCGCTTAGCCCAGCGCAAGAGTTTCTACGATAAATCACCTACATATGTGACACATACACTTGTCGGATATCGAACGCATCGCTACTACAACAGCAACATTAGCCCTTTGTACTCCGACTTTATTTGAAAATTTAACAACTCACTGCTGTTCTGGTTTGCTTTCGGGTCTCAGTGAACCTGCCCGAAATTCAGAAAATATAACGCATTTCATTGAAATTGAATATCCGATAATGCCTGTTGAAAAACTGATCAAACAACAATTAAATACAAACGTGTATTATCTACATGCAATCAAATGTTGATACACATGTCTCAACTCGCGTCACATATTTATAACTGGGCTCTTTCAGAAAAAAATCTTTCTCTCTAAAGGTCATTTTTCATTATTTTCATTTGTTCCATACGTTTCTTATCGGAAATTTAACCAACACACATTGCCTAGTACACTGCTTCATGGCTACATGGAAGATTATCTTTTGCGAAAATTTAGTTAAATCAAGTGGATAGCCATCCAAATATATCTTTAGGATACATACATACGTATATACGTATATACATATATATGTACTCGTATAACATATGTACTTTCTTTGTCGATGACGGGTTTAACATATTTTTTTTGCCTGGAGGTACATGCTATGAGTATCTTGAATTTTTATTTTAGCGCAAAATAAGATTGGTAATTGTGCAACACGACAGGCAAAATGATTATTGTGCAATGATAATCGAATCGCCTTTGCTATGATTCAATTGCATTGGACATTACAAATAGCGAAGCAAAAGGCGAATCAGAAGTGCAGACATGAAGATGAAATGTTAACCGATTTTGATGATGAGTTTCATGAGAATCAGGAGAAAATTAATGAGTTTTTCTACACATTTAGGTATGTATTTCAATGGAAAATCAATCAATCAAATCGTTAGATGTATAGCGTCCTCAGATTTTGAATGCATACTTTTAGAAAAATGTATTCAAAATCACAAACACAAAACAGAGTGTTATTAACATAGCTTGCACTTGCTGTCGAGCTCTGCTCGGTGGATCGACAAAATTAACTGTGCTACGTATGTACATTTTTTCTTTTAGATCTGGATTCAAATGAGAGGGAAGCTATACTACATTGGAAAATTGGCCACTACGAAATCGTAACAGGACAGTTCCAAAGTGTCTAAGCATGTTATTTTAACCTTGACCCAGATGGCCGAAGTACACACTTCATGATCAAGGTTTTCCATTAAAAACAGAAAAAATCCATACATTTTTATGTAACAGTTCCAGTACGAAAAGTGTCATACTTGAATGTAGGTTAGATACTACTGCCTACAGCGGAAATACATGTTAAGATGGGTCCAGAGTGGAGTTATCTAAGAGCCGATGCACATGGAATGCAAAATAATCAAGGACGCCGCGTCATTTTCTATCCTCTCTCTTTGATGCCTATCGGCGTTTCAGTGCACATGACGTGATAGAATGCAGCGTCAAGCAAACCTCATACTAGCAAATTTTTGTACAAAAAAAATTTGAAGATCGAATGATTGATGCACACTTATGAGGCGAGAATTTCCATGCCACGGTGATTATTTTCGCACTAACACTCGGTCTTAAAATGTTTGTTTGAAAATGTGTACAAAAATTTACTGGTATGAGGTTTGCCGCAGTCTGTATCATATTTTTCAATTCAATTCAACTTTATTCAATTCAATTCAAATTTAGAATATACATTTTACAGAAACTTAAAAAGCGATTCAAATATAATTTAAGTAAACCAAATGTGTAATTTTAATTAATTTTGGCAATTGAATTCTTTAATAAAATTTATCGAAAGGACGCATTTAATATTCGAGGTATTTATTCAAAACATAATAAACTAGCTAAAATTAAAAATTCCGATTACCTAATATTAGGTTGGTGCAGATGAAATGTCGGCTTTTGCAATCATATGAAGTTGGCTGCGATTTTTATGTATCAAACTGCCACCAGGCAGCGCTAGTGATATAACATATTGAACTATAAATATTGCTACTTTGGTTTATGGAGTCATTTCGATTTTGCACTTCATGGTGATCGGTGAAAAAAAGAAAGAAAAAGAACATGGAAACGAGTCAAAAACCGCTACTTTTTATTTACGAATTTAATCTAGAGCACAACGCAACGGAAGCAACGAGGAGTATCAACAGGGCATTTGGACCTGATACGGTTAACGAACGAACCACTCAGCGGTGGTTCGAAAAATTTCGATCCGGAGATATGAACCTTCGAAATGAGCCACGTGGAAACCCTGGGACCATCGATCGATAACGACGAGCTGCGCGCATTAGTGGAGTCTGACCCCCGCCAAACCATAAGAGATCTTGCGGAAAAATTGGGCGAGCATCATTCGACAATTTGCCGCCACTTGCAACAACTTGGAAAAGTGAAAAAGCTTGACAAGAGGGTTCCGCATGTTCTTACCAAAGAATAGAGATTATTGCTAACAAGAAATGGGACTCTATACGAATTAAGAGTGCCTGCCTAGTATTGTAGTTGCATATGTGTTAGATTCCATCAGTACACGAAGGGGTAATGCGGAATAGCAAGTATGTTACTCATACGATGAAACGTACTAGGCAGTTGGAATTTGAAGAGCTTTTTAAAATGTTGCCGTCCCTATCCCTCTAAAGGCAACTTTCATTTGATTATTTGCGTATCAATTGGCAATGCGCTTTTGCTTATATCGTATGAAGTGCCACCCCCTGTTCTTACCGAGTAAAACATGGCGTGTCGAATGGAGATTTTTAGTTCTCTTCTCTCCCGCAACAGAAACGAACCGCTCTTGAACCGAATTGTAACCTCCGATGAAAAGTGGATACTTTACGATAATCGTCGCCGATCAGCCCAATGGCTAGATGTCGATGAGACTCCAAGACACATGCCGAAACCAAGCCTTCATGCAAAGAAAATAATGGTGACTCGTTGGTAGTCTGTAGCTGGATTTATCCACTATTCGTTCCTGCAACCTGGCGAAACCATCACTGCTGAGAAATACTGCGCTCAACTGGACGAAATGCACCAGAAATTGACAGTTCAAAAACCTAGGCTAGTCAACAGGGATGGAGTTACTGTTATACTGCTTCATGACAACGCACGACCTCATGTATCGAGAACAACGATCCAAAAATTAAACGAGGTGCGCTATGAGACTCTTCCTCACCCGCCATATTCACCAGATCTCTTGCCAACAGATTACCATTTCTCTAAACATTTCGATCACTTTTTGACAGGAAAACAGTTTAACAATGAAGCAGCTGTCAATAATGCCTTCGAGGAGTTTCTTCGAACCAGAAACTCGGACTTCAACGAAACAGGAATAAATGCGCTTGTATCTCGTGGGAAAAGTGTTTCACATCCGCTGGTACTTATTTCGGTTAGTAAAATTATCTTTAGAAAAAGTTATAGCTGTTCAAAAATTTACTACTGAATCCGACATTTCATCTGCATCAACAGATCTTTTATAATGAGCAAAATTAGAACGCATAGAAATGTTTTCTGGTAACAATAAACTATTTTAAATCTCGGTTGTTTGAGTGCTCCCCAAAAATTGCTTTCGTGTGAGGCTTTGTTTACACGTGAACATTGAGCAAAACACGGAACATTGAAAAATTGCATTGAAAAACACCAACAACAAAAAGATACCTTTTTGTTCTTACATGGCCAACATGAATTCACGAGCAATTGAGTCGTTCACATCTCTTGTGGGAATGACTTAAATGCTCGTGAGTAAGCAAGGACAAGGATGGAAACATCATCAGCGACACCGATAGCACCAACAAACGATGGGCGTCCAATTTCGAAGTGCATCTTAATCCCGCATCCCAACGTCCCCATATAAGAAGCACCAATCGTTGACGATTTGATCAATCATGGCCCCATACACAACCCCCGACAGTAGAAGAAGTTGATCTCGCCTTGCAGTCACTCAAACCAAATAAAGCGCCTGCTGCAGACGAGATTCCAGCTGAACTGATAAAATCTGATGGAACGAGTATATTAAATGCAATTCATAAACTACTTCTGCGAATCTGGGAGGATGAAGTGATTCCCAATCTGCAGGAGCGTCGTCTATCCCGCGCTCGGTGGCCGTGGTCGTTCGGTCACCGCTCTACGATACTAATCTAGAGGTCGGAGATCAAATCTCGGCGCGATCAAAAACTGCCTGTGAGTACTAATAGAACAATGCTCCGAGCTTGTCAGTATAAAGACAGCGCGGAGAGGGGGTGCATGCTAGCAACTGCACTTCCGAAAAGTAGATACGCTATTGAAACGTTAACAAGGCATAGCAATGCTAGAGATGTTGACGCGCCCATGCCTCAGGAGGGGTCAAGACAATTGGTTTAAAATACCGGTCCTGAAAAAAAAAACCAGTACTAGTACCGGTACTGAATGAATACCTGTGAGTACCGGGATAACGCTTGTGGTACCGGTACTTGAAAATATCAAGTACCGGTACTGAAATCTCAGTACCGAACAGACCTACATGGAACCTAAAGACGGCTTCCACGCGAAACGAACGATACACGAGATTCTAGCAGAAAGCACCAGTGGCGAGCCAGGTTTGTATGTGCGACGATTAATTTAAAATTGCACTCGAATCTATATCGTGCATCGCGCGTTTCATGTGAAAGCCGTCAAAGCCTAGCTTGCCTACAGAAAAAAAATATTAGCGGGATGATGATAGCATCAAGACAATTTCGCCAAAGAGCAGGCAAAAGGCTCTCCACTCAACCACATCAGCAGCCTTAGATGTGTTGCTGAACCTTCTTCCTGTGGACATTGTAAATGAACAAGTCGCTGTCGACACGGCGATTCGTATAAGGTTCACACATTGATCATGCTTCAGTTTTGAACAATATTAACATACCATTTTCTACGGACTACTATACATCAATACTGGTTCGGAAAAAAACTATACTTGCGTAATTCGCATTTACTGGGAAATGGATGACTCGACGGTCTTAAACGCTCTGTTTACCGATGAGAGAAACCGCATCCACATCGAAGACCCTAGCGATTTGAGAATCAGAGACCTGGAAATCCAGATTGTATGTTGATCTGGATGTCCAGGTAGTAGCTGAACACAAACGCTCAAAATGGAGTGCCCATCTTAGCAGCTGCTATGGTAAATCCGGAGTGTCCAAGCTCTGATCAACAGTCAGCGTCCTCACTAATCTATCGAATAACAAAGGAAATGTTGCCATCGAATTCGGCAACAAAACGATTAGTGACCTGTAATGAACCACCTTAAATGGACCATATCCTGGTAGTGCTGCTCCCACCGGCAGATCGAAGCAGCACCTGATGAATAGTGATCTGGTGTTGGTACGAAACCAGAGGCCGAGGGTCCCATTACACCCGGACCCAGGTGCGACCGCGTGGGCGTCTGATCCGTCCGCCAACCATTCCATTATCGACTATTTTTTTAAACCACATTTTTACCTCCCCTCTTTGTGTTGTCTTCCCCAGGCCTATGCATTTTTGTTAATACGTAAAGGACAGGCGCAACAAGCGGCGAACACCCCACCCACATCTCCCGAACTGAGCTACAGCAAGCATAGGCCGCTGCTTAGCTCGTTGAGGAGCCTTTTTCTTCGCCAGATGGCAAAGCCCGACCTTCACGGTAAATTATGCTACCTTAGGCTCCGTCCCTTCGGGCATCTTCGGATGCCCACCAAACCGTCCGTTACAGACCCCACCCGATGTGCGCACTATTTGAACAGGCAGTTTGTCGTTCATCCTCCTCCTGACAAACTCAAGCGCGCAATCCGTTGTAGGATCCACAACCTAACTATTGACCAGACGCTTCAATTTACTCCTGATCAAATTGCAGCAACCATCGAAAAGGAAAAGGCTCAATAGCCTTAGGTCCGGATGGCATCTCGATGTTGATGCTAAAGAATCTCGATGTGCCGGGCATAGAGTACCTAAAAACCACGAAGCGAAGCGCTACTCTTGCCACTGCTTACGATCCATGCTCAGCTAGCTAATAATCAACATGGCTTTAGGAGAATGCACAGCCCTACGACGGCCTTGGATGCAATCACATTCATAATGGCCTTAATCAGTCTCGTCCGTGTCAGAGAACGATCCAAATGGTTGTTGATTTGTCAAAAGCCTTTGACACCGTCAGTCACTCGGCTCTTCTATCAGACATCTACTGTACATCTCTTCTTGCGCATGCTAAAAAATGAATTGCTAACTATTTGGCTGGTCGCCAATCATTCACGCAGTTTCGGGACAAGAAATCAAAAGTAACGAGGACTAAATAGAGTGTCCCGCAAAGAAGACTCCTCTCACCTACCCTTTTCAACGTCTACCTATCAGGACTCCCTAGACCACCATATACCACTCATCACCTATGCGGATGATTGTTCAATATTAGCCACTGGTAACGATATTCCATTGATGTGTGCAATGAACAACAACTACCTCGACAACAAAAACTTGTTGATCTCGGCGTCGAAAACATCTGCCACATTGTTCATATCTTGGACCAAGGAGGTGAGACAACAGCTGAACATATCAGTAGGAGACCGACCCATTCCCACCGTCAATCATCCGAAAATCCTTGGTGTTACCTTGGATGGTATGGCACTATCATCTGCCCATGCTTCCAGAATATGCGATAAAATAAGAGATCGCAATAAGGGTTTCAAAGCGCTCGCTGGAAGCTTGTGGCGGATGGATAAAGAGACCCTACTGGTAACGCACAAAGCCATTAGAAGATCGGTGGCCAGTTACGCAGCACCTACTTGGCCTCAGACCCTGAGTGACACACACTGGAAGCACATATAGTCCTCAAAATTATTTAAAAAGAAAACGAAAATATTTATTTTCATATATACCAGTATTTCGGAAGCCACTTGTTGCCTTCCTCAGTACAAAGCTACATATAGTCCTGCCAAAACGATTCTTTACACACAGTGACAGGCTGGCACTTGATGTCATCTCAGGATCACCTCCGCCAAAAGAGACTCACATGCTGCCTATGAGAAGCCACAACACCCTCCCCGCGAAGCAATACTTGGTAGGCTGCTGCCGAAGTGACCACCCGAACCATCAACTCATGAACAAAACACCGCCTCCGCGTAACATCAGACACAGTCTGAGGGATCTTGACAAAGGTGTCCAGAGATTCAAAAGGGAGCCATTCGCCGAAGCCGCCTATAGAACTGCTTTAACCACGTTACACCGCGAGGAAGTCCAAAAACGATTGTGGAACTAAACTCCAACATTGTACTTCAAGATTGGCCACCCACCATTTCTCCTACTGAGAACAGTCTACCTAGATCGACCAGAGCCACGCTTGCACAACTTCGATCTGGGTGGTGCTCCTGTCTTAACTCTACTTGTCTCGTGTCAATAACATTCCAAACGAATGTCCAGCTTGTAATGTCACACCTCATGATGTCGATTATATCTTTCAATGCTCTGCTGCTCCCACCTCGCTAACACCCAGAGCTTTGTGGGAGGCTCCTATTGAGGCTGCTAGCTTTCATCTCACCTCGACACTGTGGGAGAGGAAACCACTACTGACATATAACTGGCACACATACATAATTTTAATTGAAGGCGACCTTTGACATATCGGTAGGCAACCAACCTATCCCAACACCCGAAAATCTTTGGTGTCACCTTGGATAGCAAAAAAACAGCATCTGCTCATGTCACAATGATCTGCAACACCATCACAACTCGTAAGAAAGTACTCAAGGCGCTTGCCGGTAGTACTTGGGGAAAGGACAAGGACTGATTACTTACAAAGCCATTGGAAGATCGGTGGCTAATTAGGCGGCGCCCACGTGGACCCTGAACCTGAGCGACACACGCTGGAGAAGTATCCAGTCTTGTCAAAATGCTACGGAAAGCATGATGTCCTCTCACTTTGGGCGGTCGGTAGCTCAGTGCGTAGAGGCGTCAGTCTCATGTGTGACTACCGGCATTTCGGGTTCGAATCCCGTACACGACGACGTTTGTGGCCATGGATGTTTGTGTTATTTCCCCCGTGTGGCGCGGGTCGTAATAATAAGTCACAGCATCTCCCGACTTGTCACAGGTAGCCGTCTTAACCTTTAAGTACCGATGTAGCGTCTCACAGACCCAGCGACTCTCCAAGACATAAATTTTGCTATGTTAGCGAGCTCGCATTATTCCGCGGTTTTCTCTACCCCTAGTACAGTTGTAAAGCAGTGTTCGTGGGGAGTGGTGGTGTTGTGACTTGTGTTTTCGGTAAGTTATGGTAATTGAAAGATGGCGATGGGTCTGTAAGACCCTACGTCGGAATTTGTGTTACTTTTTAGGATTTCAATTTTTATGTACTGATATGGTTTTTCTATTATTTAACCAACGACATTTCTTCTAGAAAATGTTAGCGCTTGCAGAATTTTCATTTACCACGACAATTGAGCTTTTCCATAAAAAATATCCTTGGGACAGATGCTCCGAAGGACGAAATTCAAGATTGATGTGTTTCAACCAGAACACGGTGCCACATTTGTCCTAGTAAAATTGATCGTAAGACAGCGAACAGATGTTTTGAGTGTACGTACGAAGCCTGTTTGTCTGCAGTACAGCAAAGTTGTATGTAATCACTGCATATGAGTGCTAAATATTCCTCATCTTCGTGCCTTGCAGCTTTCAAGAAAAGCACTGAATATTTATATTTATTTTCTTATACATATAGTTTATTTTGTTTCTAAACTTGAGTTTAAATGTGATTTTTTTAAGTTTTTGGAATTCAAATCGTTTATATTTATCCTTGACTGAAAGTTTAGTTTTTTTTGCGCAAAATGTTAACTATTCTCCATTTTGTATTTTTTTTTAATAAAAAATACTCCGAAATATATGATTTTGCTTCATTTCATAAATAACAAATCTATAAACAACTGGGGCGACCGGTAGCGCAGTGTTTCATGTTTGACTACCGGCGTTTCGGGTTCGAATCCCGTCCACGACAACGTTAGTGGCCATGAATGTGCAGGAGGTGCATTCTGGCAACTGCATTCCCTGAAACCAATTTATGCCAAATAAACGTCAGCTGGGCCACATGGAACAGTTGACACGCTATGCCCCACAAGGGGTTGGGGCGATTGAGTAGGAGACAAACATGATGCCCGCTAAACACCACAATTATCTCCTCGCGAGTAGTATCTTGTGGGCTGCTACCGCTATGATCACCCCAGCAAAACAAAACACCCCAATCGGTCACCGCTCTACGATACTAATCTAGAGGTCGGAGATCAAATCTCGGCGCGATCAAAAACTGCCTGTGAGTACTAATAGAACAATGCTCCGAGCTTGTCAGTATAAAGACAGCGCGGAGAGGGGGTGCATGCTAGCAACTGCACTTCCGAAAAGTAGATACGCTATTGAAACGTTAACAAGGCATAGCAATGCTAGAGATGTTGACGCGCCCATGCCTCAGGAGGGGTCAAGACAATTGGTTTAAAATACCGGTCCTGAAAAAAAAAACCAGTACTAGTACCGGTACTGAATGAATACCTGTGAGTACCGGGATAACGCTTGTGGTACCGGTACTTGAAAATATCAAGTACCGGTACTGAAATCTCAGTACCGAACAGACCTACATGGAACCTAAAGACGGCTTCCACGCGAAACGAACGATACACGAGATTCTAGCAGAAAGCACCAGTGGCGAGCCAGGTTTGTATGTGCGACGATTAATTTAAAATTGCACTCGAATCTATATCGTGCATCGCGCGTTTCATGTGAAAGCCGTCAAAGCCTAGCTTGCCTACAGAAAAAAAATATTAGCGGGATGATGATAGCATCAAGACAATTTCGCCAAAGAGCAGGCAAAAGGCTCTCCACTCAACCACATCAGCAGCCTTAGATGTGTTGCTGAACCTTCTTCCTGTGGACATTGTAAATGAACAAGTCGCTGTCGACACGGCGATTCGTATAAGGTTCACACATTGATCATGCTTCAGTTTTGAACAATATTAACATACCATTTTCTACGGACTACTATACATCAATACTGGTTCGGAAAAAAACTATACTTGCGTAATTCGCATTTACTGGGAAATGGATGACTCGACGGTCTTAAACGCTCTGTTTACCGATGAGAGAAACCGCATCCACATCGAAGACCCTAGCGATTTGAGAATCAGAGACCTGGAAATCCAGATTGTATGTTGATCTGGATGTCCAGGTAGTAGCTGAACACAAACGCTCAAAATGGAGTGCCCATCTTAGCAGCTGCTATGGTAAATCCGGAGTGTCCAAGCTCTGATCAACAGTCAGCGTCCTCACTAATCTATCGAATAACAAAGGAAATGTTGCCATCGAATTCGGCAACAAAACGATTAGTGACCTGTAATGAACCACCTTAAATGGACCATATCCTGGTAGTGCTGCTCCCACCGGCAGATCGAAGCAGCACCTGATGAATAGTGATCTGGTGTTGGTACGAAACCAGAGGCCGAGGGTCCCATTACACCCGGACCCAGGTGCGACCGCGTGGGCGTCTGATCCGTCCGCCAACCATTCCATTATCGACTATTTTTTTAAACCACATTTTTACCTCCCCTCTTTGTGTTGTCTTCCCCAGGCCTATGCATTTTTGTTAATACGTAAAGGACAGGCGCAACAAGCGGCGAACACCCCACCCACATCTCCCGAACTGAGCTACAGCAAGCATAGGCCGCTGCTTAGCTCGTTGAGGAGCCTTTTTCTTCGCCAGATGGCAAAGCCCGACCTTCACGGTAAATTATGCTACCTTAGGCTCCGTCCCTTCGGGCATCTTCGGATGCCCACCAAACCGTCCGTTACAGACCCCACCCGATGTGCGCACTATTTGAACAGGCAGTTTGTCGTTCATCCTCCTCCTGACAAACTCAAGCGCGCAATCCGTTGTAGGATCCACAACCTAACTATTGACCAGACGCTTCAATTTACTCCTGATCAAATTGCAGCAACCATCGAAAAGGAAAAGGCTCAATAGCCTTAGGTCCGGATGGCATCTCGATGTTGATGCTAAAGAATCTCGATGTGCCGGGCATAGAGTACCTAAAAACCACGAAGCGAAGCGCTACTCTTGCCACTGCTTACGATCCATGCTCAGCTAGCTAATAATCAACATGGCTTTAGGAGAATGCACAGCCCTACGACGGCCTTGGATGCAATCACATTCATAATGGCCTTAATCAGTCTCGTCCGTGTCAGAGAACGATCCAAATGGTTGTTGATTTGTCAAAAGCCTTTGACACCGTCAGTCACTCGGCTCTTCTATCAGACATCTACTGTACATCTCTTCTTGCGCATGCTAAAAAATGAATTGCTAACTATTTGGCTGGTCGCCAATCATTCACGCAGTTTCGGGACAAGAAATCAAAAGTAACGAGGACTAAATAGAGTGTCCCGCAAAGAAGACTCCTCTCACCTACCCTTTTCAACGTCTACCTATCAGGACTCCCTAGACCACCATATACCACTCATCACCTATGCGGATGATTGTTCAATATTAGCCACTGGTAACGATATTCCATTGATGTGTGCAATGAACAACAACTACCTCGACAACAAAAACTTGTTGATCTCGGCGTCGAAAACATCTGCCACATTGTTCATATCTTGGACCAAGGAGGTGAGACAACAGCTGAACATATCAGTAGGAGACCGACCCATTCCCACCGTCAATCATCCGAAAATCCTTGGTGTTACCTTGGATGGTATGGCACTATCATCTGCCCATGCTTCCAGAATATGCGATAAAATAAGAGATCGCAATAAGGGTTTCAAAGCGCTCGCTGGAAGCTTGTGGCGGATGGATAAAGAGACCCTACTGGTAACGCACAAAGCCATTAGAAGATCGGTGGCCAGTTACGCAGCACCTACTTGGCCTCAGACCCTGAGTGACACACACTGGAAGCACATATAGTCCTCAAAATTATTTAAAAAGAAAACGAAAATATTTATTTTCATATATACCAGTATTTCGGAAGCCACTTGTTGCCTTCCTCAGTACAAAGCTACATATAGTCCTGCCAAAACGATTCTTTACACACAGTGACAGGCTGGCACTTGATGTCATCTCAGGATCACCTCCGCCAAAAGAGACTCACATGCTGCCTATGAGAAGCCACAACACCCTCCCCGCGAAGCAATACTTGGTAGGCTGCTGCCGAAGTGACCACCCGAACCATCAACTCATGAACAAAACACCGCCTCCGCGTAACATCAGACACAGTCTGAGGGATCTTGACAAAGGTGTCCAGAGATTCAAAAGGGAGCCATTCGCCGAAGCCGCCTATAGAACTGCTTTAACCACGTTACACCGCGAGGAAGTCCAAAAACGATTGTGGAACTAAACTCCAACATTGTACTTCAAGATTGGCCACCCACCATTTCTCCTACTGAGAACAGTCTACCTAGATCGACCAGAGCCACGCTTGCACAACTTCGATCTGGGTGGTGCTCCTGTCTTAACTCTACTTGTCTCGTGTCAATAACATTCCAAACGAATGTCCAGCTTGTAATGTCACACCTCATGATGTCGATTATATCTTTCAATGCTCTGCTGCTCCCACCTCGCTAACACCCAGAGCTTTGTGGGAGGCTCCTATTGAGGCTGCTAGCTTTCATCTCACCTCGACACTGTGGGAGAGGAAACCACTACTGACATATAACTGGCACACATACATAATTTTAATTGAAGGCGACCTTTGACATATCGGTAGGCAACCAACCTATCCCAACACCCGAAAATCTTTGGTGTCACCTTGGATAGCAAAAAAACAGCATCTGCTCATGTCACAATGATCTGCAACACCATCACAACTCGTAAGAAAGTACTCAAGGCGCTTGCCGGTAGTACTTGGGGAAAGGACAAGGACTGATTACTTACAAAGCCATTGGAAGATCGGTGGCTAATTAGGCGGCGCCCACGTGGACCCTGAACCTGAGCGACACACGCTGGAGAAGTATCCAGTCTTGTCAAAATGCTACGGAAAGCATGATGTCCTCTCACTTTGGGCGGTCGGTAGCTCAGTGCGTAGAGGCGTCAGTCTCATGTGTGACTACCGGCATTTCGGGTTCGAATCCCGTACACGACGACGTTTGTGGCCATGGATGTTTGTGTTATTTCCCCCGTGTGGCGCGGGTCGTAATAATAAGTCACAGCATCTCCCGACTTGTCACAGGTAGCCGTCTTAACCTTTAAGTACCGATGTAGCGTCTCACAGACCCAGCGACTCTCCAAGACATAAATTTTGCTATGTTAGCGAGCTCGCATTATTCCGCGGTTTTCTCTACCCCTAGTACAGTTGTAAAGCAGTGTTCGTGGGGAGTGGTGGTGTTGTGACTTGTGTTTTCGGTAAGTTATGGTAATTGAAAGATGGCGATGGGTCTGTAAGACCCTACGTCGGAATTTGTGTTACTTTTTAGGATTTCAATTTTTATGTACTGATATGGTTTTTCTATTATTTAACCAACGACATTTCTTCTAGAAAATGTTAGCGCTTGCAGAATTTTCATTTACCACGACAATTGAGCTTTTCCATAAAAAATATCCTTGGGACAGATGCTCCGAAGGACGAAATTCAAGATTGATGTGTTTCAACCAGAACACGGTGCCACATTTGTCCTAGTAAAATTGATCGTAAGACAGCGAACAGATGTTTTGAGTGTACGTACGAAGCCTGTTTGTCTGCAGTACAGCAAAGTTGTATGTAATCACTGCATATGAGTGCTAAATATTCCTCATCTTCGTGCCTTGCAGCTTTCAAGAAAAGCACTGAATATTTATATTTATTTTCTTATACATATAGTTTATTTTGTTTCTAAACTTGAGTTTAAATGTGATTTTTTTAAGTTTTTGGAATTCAAATCGTTTATATTTATCCTTGACTGAAAGTTTAGTTTTTTTTGCGCAAAATGTTAACTATTCTCCATTTTGTATTTTTTTTTAATAAAAAATACTCCGAAATATATGATTTTGCTTCATTTCATAAATAACAAATCTATAAACAACTGGGGCGACCGGTAGCGCAGTGTTTCATGTTTGACTACCGGCGTTTCGGGTTCGAATCCCGTCCACGACAACGTTAGTGGCCATGAATGTGCAGGAGGTGCATTCTGGCAACTGCATTCCCTGAAACCAATTTATGCCAAATAAACGTCAGCTGGGCCACATGGAACAGTTGACACGCTATGCCCCACAAGGGGTTGGGGCGATTGAGTAGGAGACAAACATGATGCCCGCTAAACACCACAATTATCTCCTCGCGAGTAGTATCTTGTGGGCTGCTACCGCTATGATCACCCCAGCAAAACAAAACACCCCAATCCGTAACATAAGACATGGCCTGAGGGACCTTAAACGAGAAGTCCAAAGATGCAAAAGGGAACGACGCAACCTACAAGGCAGCCAGGCGATTGCGCAACTAAAGAACGACCCAGTACTCCAAGCACGACCACCAACCCTCTAACCTCGTTCCTGCGGCAGCCGGTTCTACGCACCGGAGCGACCCGTTTTTACAACGACCAAGAGCTGCCAAACCCCTTCAATGCAAGAAGGACGTATGTTCGTGTGTCACATGCAGTATCTGTTTTTTGTGTTTATTGGGAGCAACACATCTCGGCGCAACTGCTCTCAATACTACTTCTCCGCGCCGGCATCGAATACAACCCAGGCCCTTGGGTCTGCTGCGTATGCAATAGAGAGCTGCATCCCAATGCAACGCCAGTGAGATGCAACTGTTGAGACGAGTGGTGTCACCCGAGAAACTGCTCCGGTCTAAACCATCACAGGCACTGGAATCCTTCGTTTACTGCCAGTCAATGTAGAAACCAAAATCTGCAAGCAGCGAATTCATCTAACACGCCTCACCTCCCTACACCAGTGAACACCCACATGAGCTTTCAGTCAACCCCAACGACTCCTGTGAATAGACCCATTAGGATTCCCCAACAAAACAACCTTACGCCTGCACCACCAATCGCCATTTTCGACACACTCTCACTCGTTCAAATTGCAACGGGCTGCAAAACAAAATTGCCGAACTCGCTTCATTCATGGACAGACACCGCATTCAAGTTGGAGCCATCCAGGAGACGAAACTACATCCCAATTCGTCCCTTAACGCTCATGGGAATTATATCATCATAAGGAAAGATAGGCTGACCAACGCTGGAGGAGGACTAGCCTTCATCATTCACCACTCCGTACAATACCGGGAAATAGATGTCACTAACAACGACACCACCACGGAAGTACAAGCCATCGCCTTAAAATCAGGCAATGTTGATATTGAAATTTACAACATTTACATTCCACCGGTATCCAGTTGTCCCACAGGCTACCATGTAAATATCAACACTTTCCTCAATGGTCAACACCGTCTCCTGCTTGGTGATTTTAACGCTCACCATGAACTCTGGCACTCACATCTTAACAACGACGCCAGAGGTATAGCCATTGCTGAACAACTTGATGCCTCAGACTTCTGTACACTGAATGATGATACGCCCACCCGTATTGCCGGTACCTGTTCTAGTTCACCAGACATCACGATTGCCAGTGCTAGCCTCATAAACAATACACAATGGGAGCCGGTGCTTACACTATCATCGGACCACCTACCAATCGTGATAAGGCTTGACAAACCGAGAGATGTTATATCTGTCGAACACCGCACCTTTGTCAACCACAACAAAGCTGACTGGAATAGGTTTACCGATTATACAAGTGCTAAATTCCTCGCCCTGCCAACTCCCACCGACGTACGTAAGGCCGAGTCCAATATCAGGAAAGTCCTCAATAAAGCGGCTGCGAAATTTATTCCTGCAGGACGCATTCCTAAAATTCGGCCAAACTTTGCTACCACAGCCGCCAGATTGGCAGACGAGAGAGATAACATCAGGAGCACTAACCCAGACGATCCCAGAATTCATGAACTGAACTGTGAAATCCAAGGACAAGTGGCCGAACATAAGAGGTCAAAATGGAGTTCGCATCTGAATGAATGCAACCTAACAACAGGTATTAACAAACTATGGTCGACAGTCCGTGCCCTCTCTAATCCACCGAAACAGATAGGAAATTTCGCCATACAGTTCGGAGAAAACTCAATCTCCCACTCTGCCCATTGTGCAAGTCGCTTCAATAGGCAGTTTATTGAACATCCTCCACCAGACAGACAAAAGCGCATAATCCGAAGTCGCAACCGAACTACCGACAACATACCTGTCTTTACCACGGACGAAGTGGCTGCAGCAATCAGGAAAGCGAACAATTCGAAAGCCTTGGGACCCGATGGAATCTCAATGGCAATGCTTAAACATCTCGACGCACCAGCTATCGAATACCTCACGGCCACATTCAATCTATCCATCACATCACTAATCGTTCCGGAACTCTGGAAGAAAGGGAGAATAGTCCCAATCTTGAAACCTGGGAAAAAAGCGACACTCGGTGAGTCCTATCGTCCCATCACACTATCACCAGTTGCCAAAACGCTCGAAGCATTGATTCACCCTGTTCTTGCGGCCCGCATCAGGCTTGCAAACCACCAGCACGGCTTCAGAAGGATGCATAGTACGATGAAGGCCCTGGATGCCATTACAACTCGGATTCACAATGGCCTCAACCAACCTCGTCCATGTCACAGAACAATTCTGGTGGCAGTTGACCTGTCGAAAGCCTTCGACACAGTCAGCCACTCAGCACTTCTGTTCGACCTTTAAAATACATCTCTTCCAACGCATATCACAAAATGGATAGCCAACTACCTCGCGGGCAGGCAGTCCTATACCGAATTCAGGAGCAAAAAATCGAAGCTAAGGAAGTTCAAACAAGGTGTGCCACAAGGAGGAGTTTTGTCTCCCTCCTAGTTCAACCTTTACCTATCTGGAATTCCGACCCCACCTCAAGGAATCGAAATTATCTCCTATGCAGACGACTGCTCCATCCTGGCAACAGGGAGCGACATCATGGAAATGTGCGAGCGAATAAATGCTTACCTGGAACAGCTTAACTCCTTTTTCACGGGCAAGAATTTAATCGCATCCGCGCCCAAATCCTCGGCAACATTATTCACTACCTGGACGAAGGAAGTCAAGATGCAACTTGAGATCTCGATTGGCAACCAACTCATTCCGACCGTGCACCATCCTAAAATTCTAGGAGTACCCCTGGACAGTATGGCCACGTCATCCCTCCATGCTTCAACAGTGTGTAACAGGATGCGCGGAAGGAATAAAATCCTTAAAGCCTTGGCCGGTAGCACTTGGGGTAAGGATAAAGAGACCCTACTGGTCACATACAAAACAGTCGAAAGGTCCTTAGCCAACTATGCGGCTCCAGTGTGGTCACAGAATCTCTGTGACACACAATGGAATAACATCCAGGCCTGCCAAAATGCCGCCCTCCGTACTGTAACTGGCTGTCTCCTGATGTCTTCCCAGGACCATCTACATCAGGAAACGAGGACGAAGCCTCTAAGAGACCACAACAAACTTCTTGCAAAACAGTACCTGGTGGGTTGTTACCGTGAGGAGCACCCCAATTCTGACCTCATGAACAAGACGCCGCCACCAAGGCATGTCAGGCGTGATTTGAGGGACCTCGAAAGAGACGTCCAGAGGTACAAAAGGGACAACAACGCATACAGAACAGCTATCGCAGCAATACACCACGAGGAAGTACAAGCCTCAATTGCGAGACTAGGTCCAAACAAAGTCCTCTCGACACAACCACCAGCCATCTCTCCAGACGAGAGAACGCTTCCGAGAGCAACGAGGACGACACTTGCCCAACTTAGGTCGGGTTGGTGTTCGCGTCTAAACTCCTACCTGTCTCGCATTGATCGGGATGTTACGAACACATGCCCCGCCTGCAATGGTACACCTCATGATGTAGACCACATTTTCAGATGCCCAGCTGCACCCACACACCTGACCCCCAGATCGCTGTAGGAGAACCCCGTAGAGGCAGCTACCTTCCTATCACTCAACACCGAGGAAGACGAAGGACAACACAACATGTAACACACTCACACAACAAACTTCTGACCATTGCTATTGTACAACAACAACCCTCTAACCTAATGAGGATAGTTTGCACAGACCAACTCCGTTCTGGTTGGTGCTCCTGGCTAAATTCATACTTGTCCCGGATGGTAGCGATGTATCAATCAGCTTGTAATGGTAACCCCCCCCCCCCCCCCCCCCCCCCCCCCCATGGTGTTTATAACTTTAACTGCCCTGCAGCTTCCACACTATTAACAGATAGAGCTTTACGGGAGGCCCCAATCGCAGTCGCAATTTTCCTTGGACTCGATATTGTAGAAGAGGTCGCTCCTGACGCATACATACACATACTTAACATACACATACTTAAATTCGATATGTTGCTACAACAACAACAATACGTTCACCTGTATCCTAGTTTCCCTTAATCCCTAGTGAGGTATGGCGCGTCAACTACTCCTACGCGCCATCTTATTGGTTTCTGGCCAATGGGACGCACTTGTTTCCACGACTTACCCAACAACGCACACTCGTCTGCCACAGATCGGCGTCATGAATTTCTAGAGCGCATGCGTATCAATTCGTCGATCGACACGATTGACCCGTATGCCGAAACAGTTCTGCATTGGATATTGTTTGGGGTAAGAAATTCTTAATTTTTAAAAAAGACAAGGGTTGACGGAAATTTGCAGCTTGCTGGTAGCACTTACGGATACTTTCATGTGCTGCTCTCATACAACGCACAAACAGTACCAGGGAGCGAAACAAGCCCAGCTTGGTCTTAACTTTGAGATAACTGCTCAGCTTTTGGACAACACGCCGAATGTACATTTAGCTTAGTTGATACGACGAGCGAAGTCCTGCATCGTACCACCAGCTAAGAATCTTGGTTTTGTTGTTGTTCATCTTTAGTCCAAACGTGCTGGCCTCCCTCTCGAGATCAATTGCCATTCCGCTCAGATTCATTATTTTGTGAAAGAGCAAGCATATCTGCGTTGCCAAGATGTTGCAGATAAGATGTATAGGTCCATCGAATTCTCCTGTGTCTCCCGGACAGCGCATCGCCAATCACCAAGTGAAATGAGATCGGTGAGATGATGTACTGCTGGGAAGCTCTGCATCTCGAAGTCCACTGACATCTTACCTTTATGCAGAACGCTAAATTTCACATCACCGTAGGCCGCCTTTATAATAGCCATAATCCACTCAGGGATGCCTCTCCTGCGCAAAGCCACCCATCTAGATTCCCGGTCCACATTGTCGAAAGTCAACGCGTAATCAAAGAAAATTGAGTGGCGTGGAGAATCGAATTCGAGGCATTGTTGTTGTTGTTAATTGCATTGACCGTTCTAGGGGCATGGGCGCGCCAAAATCTCTAGCATTTCTATGCCTTGTTGACGTTTCGATAGCATATCTACTTTTCGGAAGTGCAGTTGCTAGCATGCACCTCTCCTATCCGCGCCGTCTTCATACTGACAACCTCGGAGCACTGTGAGAGTTCTATTAGTACTCACAGGCAGTTTTCGCACGCGCCGAGATTTGAACTCCCGAGCTCTAGATTAGTATCATAGAGCGGTGACCGAACGACCACGGCCACCGAGCGTCGATGATTCGCAAGGTATTAATGTTATCGACATGGGGGAATCCGGGTCGAAAGCCGATCTGTTCCTCAAGTTTGTCAGTGTAAATACCGGGGGGTATTTCCGAATAAGTTATTAATTTCTAATCGAGCGAACACAATTAAAAATTATAAAAAATAAATAGGGTCAAACTGTACTCTTTTAAACTGCAGTATGCGGGAGTACAAAAATGCACCGAATCGCGTTAGCTATCCTGTAGGAACATCGTCAGTTAAACTGTTAGTGAATGGGCTCCAGAAACAGCCTGATGTAAGCCATCATTTCATCTTTGAACTGTAGAGCGAAATTGGACGAACATGAATAAAAATAGCAACGGCGCTTGGCACTAGGGCTGCCCAGCACTCCTTCACAACGGACCTGAAAGCATCTGGAACGTAATTTGCAAAACAGTGCAATGCATGCATACTGGACAGGTGCTTACCGTGGCTTTTGTAGCTTCTTCATATCCACATCACTATTTTTCAAGTAGGCTTTGTAGAAATCCTTCATATCCGTGGTTGCTGCTGGACACTGAACTCGTTCATTGTAGTTGGACTGGCGTTGCAAAAGTTCCCGGCTATGTTTTTGCAAATATCTTCTCTAGCAAGTGAGATCACTTGTCCACATTGAAACCGAACGCTGTGCTGTTTGTATTTTTGTTTTATTTTTCGCGGAAGGTTCACGGTCGGTGCACGTGACTTTTGTTCTTGACGTCACTGCTTTGCGGGGCAAGATCTCTAATCAATTTGGGCGCTGCGCCGTTGGCCACATGAAGAAAACCGAAGGAGGTCAAATGTTGATAGGCGTCTCTAAACTATGGCCAATTCTGGAGGAGCATAAAGAAATCTATTTTATTCGACTGGGGGAGACAGTCGTCGTCAATCAAGGCCACGGAAGTCTTAACGCGAAAATCCTGTCTAGCGCGCGTCGCTCTGACACCCCTTTCGCCAAAAACGTCGTCGAGCGCGACACGACATTTCATTTGCAATTTTCGTTGGCCACTTGTCGTCGCTTGGCAAATTGTGTCCGTTGTTCGTGCACGTCAATCTCCACGGAAAATCATGGAAATTTCATGTGACGTCCCGGCACCGAATTTGGACAATAAACGCAAGCGAGGTGGACAGTTCATCAGTGGGCGCCCGCAATGTTCGGTTTTTTGAAAACACGAGACGTCAACTCGCCGTCGTCGACAGCGGAAAACCCGAAGAATCCGGATGAGAAATCAAATCGTTTGCGAGAACTATGAAAATAATAAATAAAAGAAGCAACACGCGAGGGGGGAGTAGCAACCCTACATCAGATTTGCAGTGGGTTTGGATGCTCTCGTCGCACATTCGCATTCACGGGATTGTGGTATTTATTGGAGCGCGGCGAACGGACACAACAAACATCCTCTCCACATTTTCCCTTTGTTCTCACGCCGTGCGAGTTTTTCACGCAAATGACGACTCCCGGTAAAATTAGAAATCGCGCAAATTCCACGGGGATGAAAGTGCCTATCGATGGAACACAACGACGGCGACGACAAAACCTGTCGCTTGTTGACGGACGATAGTACGGAAAGTCCGACGTCGTGTTGTCTGTCACGGCGGCGAATGTGCTCGTGCTCACGGCGAAGTGCACATACGCGGCTTTGTATGTGTGTGATGTACGAAACAGTTGAAGACGTTCACGGCGAAATGGAGGCGATTATGATTAACCACTTCGCACTGTCCCTATCTGGCCAAGACGAGCTGACGGGCGAGAGAGCGGAACGGCGTGTATCTGTCGCCAGATCGACGTAGCGAACTGAACAAGCGGCGCGAAGCGATCGCGAAAATCGACAACTTTCCAGCCGTGCGAACGGGGCGAAGCGACGACAACGACGATCGATTCTGACGGATGGCGGCACGGAAAATGACAATGGCACGACAGACGGGGGTTGGAATGTCGCATCCGGATATTTTCACCGAACCAGTCGGGTCAATCGATAGCGCACACCACAGACCACTAGCACGTCACTGCGAAATCGGCAATTGAAATGTCGTCGTCACAATTCGCGTGCACTCTGCAATTTGTTGATTCCTCGCCACTGCACACTGTGTTATTGTTTTCTGACACTCGTCACATCCGACTCAGTCCGTCGCGGCACGAACAGTTTCTACGAAAGAAAAAAGACGTCGCTCGCGCTGCTTCTCACACTCCCGAGGAAAATTCTCGTGCAATGTGAATGATTTTCTTCGTCTGCTCTTTATTTTTCTGTCGCCACACACGAAACGGCTACTATGGAACAGGGAGCGCGCGGCAAGCTCACGTAAAAGAAAAACGAGGAAAACTCTCGGCCACCGTCCCGTCACGTACGACATACACACTACTCACAGCACCATCGGCGGAAAATTTCTATGCACTAGCCACTTTTCCACAACAAAGTTTGTAAATTAGCTGTTTCTTACAGAAAACGTTTGCACTTTCAGTGCGGCTCACCTTACTGGCGATCGTTGTCTCTTATCATCATGTTTTTACTCGGGTTTTCCGCAACACTCAGCAGTGACGGAGCCCCGTCAACAATTTTTCACTACGACTTGAACTATTTTGGCTGCTTTTCACGACATTTAACCAACAGACTTCCAATTGGTTCCACTTGATCGCGTATTTAGCGGTCACGACTCGCGATACGGATACTTTTTCGCATGCAAATTTCCCAGATCAGATAGAACTCAAGTCAATAAATAGACAATGTAAATCAACCAACACGCAAAGTTCGCCATTTTCTATTTAGGGAAAAAATACAAGTCTCTCTTTTTAGGCACTAATGTCATCGCACATACGAGCGCTATGAAAATTAACACCTACGGCCTGGGTTATTTGTCTGCCAGTCCGATTCGCTGTTGGTAATGCTTGTCCGGGCCGATGTGGTAAGGCCCGGCGAAGAAGGGTGAGTTGGGCATTGTTTCTGAGAACTGTCAAATGCTGGTGAGGGTGGAAAAGAAGCAGAACGCAACGGAATTCGAATATTGTGGCGGGCGATTGAAAGTGAAAGCAGGAAATAAATCAAAGGTCATACATAGAGCAAGGTGATTATATAATATTTTGTTCAAACTAGAGTAAAAGAAATGATACATAGGACATCATAGCCGTTAATCAAGGTTATCTGGATAATTCAGCGCATTTGTTATTCTTCTCAAGAGATGGCCCACTCGTAGTTATAAAGACACAGTTGCACACGTAGTGCAGAGCGAAAAGGACACTGGAAATCATTCTAGCACGCACGCTAATTAAACGAACATTCCAGTCGATTTTAGAGCGCGTTGACACGATCAAACTACGATTTGACAAACTAGCATTTGATGAAAAGTTGAGCACCGTCCAACTACGGTTTGACAGAAGCACAAGACATCAAACCAGTTTGACAAGGGGTTGACACGTTCAAGTAGGTGGTTTGTCAAACCGTAGTTTGATCGTGTCAACGCGCTCTTAAACACAGTGAAACTCGGATATAACCACTGCCATCTTTACTCTCAGGCCGGAGTGTCAGCTCATTGTCAAAGCACTAACGACATGACAAGCAGTCAACCAAGTGTGAATTCGCGCGGTCGCCCGGTAAAATTTCGCGATATTTGTGCGTAAAATTGAGTTTAGTGTCGGGATTTTAAGTGAAAATAAAAGAAGTGGCTATCAGTGCCGTGTGAAAGTGAAAAAAAACGTGAAGTGCCGGGAAATATCGAGTAAAATGGTATATTGAAAAGTGCGAGGTTAAGAAAGTGCGACACGGGAAATTTCGAATTTTTCGTTAATTTTCCGGCAATTTGGCTAGTGTGAATGGTCCAGCACTACCTTGGGTCGAATCCACGGGCCGGTGAGTTCAGCGGAAACTCCCGGAAGTGCCCCAAAAAGTGAATTCAAAGTGGTTGTCAAATGACAACATTACAGGTGATTTCCGGCCTTTTCATCGGAATTCATAGGGTAAATATACGTTTTTTGTTGTGCTAAAATTTTAGTAGATTGATGCGCCCCGAAATGCGGATTTTGACGACGATGTTGACGAACCGGACGAAAGTTTTACCGCCAGGCATCTAGTCCTGTCAGCTGCAGTGAAACTTTCGTCCGGTTCGTCAACAGCGCGTGCAAGACCCGTACTTTGGTGCGCATCAATCCACTAAAATTTTAGCGCAACAAAAAGCGTATATTTACCCTATGAATTCCGATGAAAAGGCCGGAAATCACCTGTAATGTTGCCATTTGACAACCACTTTGAATTCACTTTTTGGGGCATTTCCGGGAGTTTCCGCTAAACTCACCGCCCCGGGGATTCGACCCAAGGTAGTGCTGCACCATTCACACTAGCCAAATTGCCGGAAAATTAACGAAAAATCCGAAATTTCCCGTGTCGCACTTTCATAACCACACTCATGTCTCGCGCACTTCCGAGCGGTTCATTTTGGACGGAAGTTCGCGGCACTTTGCGTTTTTTTCACTTTTAAATATCAGTGATAAGCACTACTTTCAATTGCACTTAAAATCGCGACACTAAAATCACTTTTACGCACGAAAATCGCCAGATTTCAAAAGGTCGACTGCACGCGCTTTTCACTTTGTTTACATATGGTTCACTGCTTGTCATGACGTCATTACTCTGACACTCCGGCCTGAGAATAAAGATGGCGGTGATATAACGAATTTCCTTGGAACTCGAAACGATTCGTTAAATCCATAGATATACATTGAACAGATAGGAAATAGGCACAGAGTGGGGTAAAAACTTGAATATTGAGTTATTGTCAACGAACATAGAGACATAGAAGGGGCACTCAGTACAAGATGCCCAAAGGTCGTTTTCTATTCCCGTAATTGTCAATGTGTTAAATTTCATTGTCTGTACACAATCGCTACCAGGCCATAGAGGAACTAGATAAGAGGTGGAACTCAGTACAAATAATTTTGTAGGCAGGGACACACTCCAACGCACACAAACTTACCCCGTTGAGCTGAAAACGACAGCTATAATTAGGAGGAAATGGCCCTTTAGAGCGATAAGGACAAAAGCAATTCCGAACAGCTGCTCAAAAGCAACGCCATCTATATAGACAGGCCTGCGCTCAGCTGGTTTTGACGCAATTATTTCCTTTGATGACGCCATCGTATCCACAATCCAGTGGTCGGCGACTGATGGCGGCGAGTTCCCGGTATTTGTGCGTTCCGTGATTAGTTTTCGTTTTCCGCGTTCAGTGTTTCTTTGTTAGTTAAATTTCATCTAGTGATCCGAGAAAACAAAGACGAGCGCGATGAAAGTGTGTCGTACGGTAAAAAGATGTATTTTGCCAAGTGTGAACTGTTCCACGATGCTCTGCGACTGATCCCCGGGGCTGCAGCTTCGACCAAATTGGTGCAAGTGTCCAGAAAGTGTGTTTTTAGAGGACTAAAATGCCGTCTGGCGCAATTCCAATTGTAAACATATGTCGTGCCGGGAACATCGTCGTGTGCAGTCACTGCCTTAGCATGGCCTTGGCGAAGGAAATAATGACGCAACGATCAGCTGTGCGCAGGCCTGTCTATCTAGATGGCGTTGTCAAAAGTAAAATTGGGCCCAATCAGTTTTAGTTGCGATTGTATAAGTGACACTGGATAGGTTACGTATGTGTGCGTGCATGGTTTTGGTTAGATTTCCCTGTGTGCGTGCGATTTGACAGATATTTAGTATTGCCAGAATCGAAAAACAAGAGAATGAACGCACCTTTGGTATTACCCTATCGATCTGCTGTGATAGTCTTATCTCTTTCTGGTAAACGGAAACATGACGCGGAGGTTTTGCTATCTGCATTCCGCAATTCCATTGTGTACCGACAGTGGAATTCAATACATATGCATCAAATCCGATAGGAACAACCATCGTCTCAGTTGTACTGAGTTGCACCTCTTATCTAGTTGCTCTATGACCAGGCTACCAGGCTACCGGGCCAAAGATTAACCATAAGGAAGATACCCTACATCATACAAATTAACGCGACTGACTAGCAGTTGCGTAAGTGTAGGTTCCCATATGCGTACACAAAGGGGTAATGCCAACTAACAGTCATGTTACTCACACATTGAAACTTTATAGGCAGTTACCATTACTGAAGTGTTGCCGTCTCTATCTCTCTTAAGGGAATTTACCTTTGAATTATTGGCAAAGATTAAACATGAGTGCATCCCGTTCTAAAAATTAAATCGTACTAAGGCGGCTATTACACTATAAAAGTTCTTTTACAAATATCTTTGACTCACGATATTTTAAAAGCACTTTTATGAATGATATTAGCCGCCTAAGGGGGAAAGTGTGCAAGCATGTAAGAAAAGCACTTGAAACAAGCAACGTTCACGTCGCAAATCTTTTCTTAGGCGGCTATTACACTAGAAAAGTTCTTCGAAAATATCTTTTACAAACGATATTTGTAAAAGAACTTTTATAGTGTAATAGCCGCCTAAGTGAGATATCTTTGTTTACTCTTTGACCGGGCTACCAATAAATTTAAAAACGTGGGAAGCTTATCATTTGAACAGCTGATTATGAAGTGATGCTGTCCGTATCTACCCAATGTATTTGCCCGTTTAGGTTCCTATCAAAAATGGGTAAACATGTGTGTGGCTGACTATTTGCATCCCGCTTCACAAAAATTAATGTACTGAGTGCCCCTTCTATGTCTCCATGTTCGTTGTTATTGTTGACATATTCGTCTGCGCAGCATAGATATATATTAAACAGATATGAAATAGGCACAGAGTGGGGGTAACAATTTGAATATCGAGTTATGGCTGACATATCCGCGCCTGCGCAGTGAAACGCGCACAACACGTATTAATATTTGGCCCAGGGGCCCGAGGAGAGAAGGGCCAAATGCTTCGCAAATGTCAAAATTGTGGCTGAGTGGCCGATGGCGTAACGAAATTTACCGAACGTATGGCGACTGCGTGCAAATGGGTAGCAGTGCGCATGCGCGAATTGGTTTGAAAATAACCAGAAGTACTGAGTGGGGATAGTACTATTACCAGTCTATTCAATAGGTGCATTCGATTCGCTCAGATCTAGTACGATCTCCATAAAAATTAGGTGCATTCGATTCGCTCAGATCTAGTACGATCTCCATACAAATTGGCAGACCGGTCTTTGATCCGGTCTGTTTTTGGATCTCGTTGGATCTGTGCTGCTGGGCCGTGCCATTACATCCACAAAGTTGTCGCCCTGATATCTATCTGACAGTTCTCGAACGTTAATTGGCTGTCAAAGGTTATCATGGGATTTAAAGAGATGCGTATGCTGTATACGTACAAGATACGTGCACAAAACACGCATTTCATTCAATTCAATAGGATTTAACCTGCTCCGCTCGTTCTAGGTAATTGACAACTCCCATCACTTTGACGTTGTCTTCTTCTTCTTCTTTTAGTAAATACTACCAACTGTTAGACTTTAAGATCTAGGCTGTTTTATTCATTCGTGATCCGAATCGAATGCAGCTAATGGCTGGTATGAAGAATAATGTACTAAATGTAGTAAAGATAAGTTTACTACATATTATGTACTAGAGGTATAGTTTGGTATGAATAAACTGTTGTTTACTACACTACAACTTTCGAACTTACTACAAAAATGGCGACTTTTGTCGATTTAATATGAATAAAACCTGACTATACTACATTTTTCATGTAGTAAACAAAATGCAACCTACACTTGTGTTTACTACAGTTGAGTTTCGTAATTCTATGCGAATTGGTGCATTTTTTGGCGATTTCAAGGTAAGTAGACCGACGTTCCCATTGCAAATGCAATTACTGAAAACATTTTCCATTCATTCTAGTGTCGGAAAGATACGTCACCGCCAGCACGAGCTCAGATTCGCGAGGATCAACCGCGCCGACGTGAAAAAAAGCACCACTCGATAAATTGCCGTGGGAGAAAAATCTTGGGTGCCGGTGCCAGCCATCATCATAAATGGAATCTCCAGACTTTGAAGAGGTAGTGGAAAGTGCAAACGATGCAAAACCGTCTCAATCCTATCGGATTAGTGACGTGCTATTTAGCAAAGCGCTACAAATATGTGGCTCGGTTTCACTTAAGAAAAGCCAGACGCCGTCCGTTGGTTTCATAAATAAATATAATATTTCTTTTTATACCTGAAAGCCAGGATCACCAACATATCGTAGAAATGTTCCCATTCATTGAGAATTCATTAGCGGCCACCTCTGGTTTCACCACTTTCTTCACCCATAAAATAATCAGCCAACCAATGCACGTTTTCCGCCGTAAATCTGTACAGGGACTTAAAATTATCTTCAGTAGCTACACGACGGCTAGAATATTTTTTTTGTTGGCGAGGCTGTATTACGCTTAGAAACATCGCCATGGTAAAAACAACGCAAACGGCGATACTATCTGTCAATACGTGACACATGCTACATTTGATTTTCGAAGTAATCTAATTTGGCCGGTATACCAAATCGCAGCATGATGTTGTACAGTACACCACGATCGATACTGTCGTATGCCTGCTTGAAGTCGACAAAGATTTGGTATACGTTTACGTTGTATTCCCAGCACCTCTGGAGTATCAGTTTGACCGTAAATAGCTGATCGGTTCTGGAGCGACCAGGTCTGAAACCGCTTTGATATTCGCCAATGATTCGTGCGTACGGTTTTATTCTATTTTCTCGAATTTTCGTCAAAATTTTATAGGACGTACAAACTAGTGATATGCCCCTGTAATTCTCTAATGTCTGTGGACATTGTTCGAGATTTCACGAAAACTATTACTTAATTGCCCTAACCCCTTGTGGGGCATAGCGCATCAACTCTTCCATGTGGCCCAGTTGACGTTTCGTTGGCATAAATTGGTTTCAGAGAATGCAGTTGCCAGCATGCACCTCCTGCACATCCATGGCCACGAACGTCGTCGTGGACGGGATTCGAACCCGAAACGCCGGTAGTCTAACTTGAGACTGATGCCTCAACACACTGCGCTACCGATCGCCCCCGATGAAAAGTTTTTCCTTTAGAAAACATCCTCCGAAAAATATTTCTGGCTGCACCCCTGAGCCCTGATTATCACAGTTGCAGAAAAACTTGTGCCAAATTTCGTTCCTTACAAAATATAATCTCTGCCCCATCCAAACTACAATTATCAAGACCTCAAATATAATCGAGAAATCTACATATATTTCTTTTTCAATTCTTATTTCATTTTCCCTGACAACCTGAAAACGATAATGATATTATTTTCTCTAATTTTTATTTATTAGAAATGTCAATATAAGTCCGATCTCAATAGTCAATGTTCAACCGACAAGTTTCGATGGATTACATCACGCACAAAGTCATCTTTCACCATTCTTGCCTTGCAATTTGAATAGCACAAAACCATTCCCGTATGCATCAGATCCTCATTTTGCAGCCGGACTATCAGCATTTCGTAAGTATTATTTTATTTTAATTGCATAATATACGTACATATTCGAAAAGTGGTTCAAAACGCAACTTTCAGGGAAAAATAAACAGTTTCCAATTGTGTCTAGTGTCCTACCAAACATTGGTTTTCGGCCACATTCAGTCGAAAAATACATATTCGGCCCCACCTTTTTGGCCGAAGTCGAAGATTAAAGTGAGGTTCTTTATGGATAATGATAAAAAAATTACAATTTAGTCAATTTGTATGGGATTTGACGTTTCGTTTCGCGACCAACACAATCCTGGGCATTATGCTGAATATTCATATACGGTGCAAAGCCAAATTTTCTCTGGTCGAAGCCAACAATTCCGTAGCAAAGCCATACATCGATGAAATGTCTGGGCTTCCTGAATAGATGTAAAAAATACTTCACTCCATCTGATTTAGCGCTAATATACAAGACCGAGGCTCGTATAAGTTTCCCATTTATGGGTCGGTACGCGTCGGGTTGCCCAGTTTACCATCGTCTGCTTTCCCCTGCAGTTACGATCTACAGAAATCCAAAGAAAACGTTCACCGACACTTAATTTTACCTGGTGAAACTCAACCCATCCCTCCTCTTTTACCTTAATTTGCTCTTTCTTATCCGCTAAGGTTGTGCTATTGCATTAAAGAGTATCCCCTAAGCTTTTGCGTTAACACAAAAAAAATGTACATAAATGTATAGTACGTGTATAAAAAACAATAAAGGCTGGTATTCAGATCGCGTGAAATGAAAAAATTGACAGCAGCACTTTTCATCGGGAAAATGGCTCGTGGAAAAAAGTGTGTGGAACATGCCAATTTTTCACTTTTCACTCGATCTGTGTACCGGGGAAATGAAACATGTCAAACATTAAAACGACTAATTTGTTAACTTATCTATTGCCCAACTATTGTATAAACGACACCGGGAAAACACAACCTGAATAACACCGACAGAGACAGCTGAGCTGTCAGTGAAAATTTTTCTCGTACATTTGGCACGAGAAAAAATTTCATCCTCGTGAAATCCACAAGCTTGGCATTTCACTCAAGGTAGTACACAGATCGCGTGAAATGAAATTTTAAATTCCACACAATTTCACGTCTGTTTTCATCGGGGACAAATTTTGCGATTTTGTATGGGATTTCACGCCACTTTTTATTCCACGCGATCTGAGTACCGGCCTTAAATAATGATTTTCTTAGTTTTCAACGAAACGTATTACTTGCCATCCAGCGAAAATAATGGTGGGAGGGGGCAACTACTCCGCTGTCCCCTTGTTCCGATGCCACTGCTTTAAGTTGAAGTTATTTCCAACGTTAGCAACTCGTATCGGGTAATTACTTAAATAACTTCGATAATTAATCAGAAATCTTCTACACAAATTTAGCTAAGTTCTGATTTCTATTTAATTGACGCTTGGTTAAAATTTCGCCACGAGGTTCTCATTGCCGTTAAAAGTAGCCGTATAGCGTATGTGACTGATTGTCGCAATTATTCCATTGGAAAAAATCCTACAATTATGCGTTTAAGTTACGCGAATCTGGAATAATATAATTATGTATCAACTTTTAACTGAAATCACACTTTCAATTAATTTGTTTTCAATTTGATCAACTTTCATTTTAAATATTTCACGAAACCTATTCAAATACAAGCTAAGTCGAAAATATTATTAAAAATTCAATACACGGGTAATGTAGTAACATCTGTCTTAAAATATTAAGTTATTATTATGAGTTCGGCTTGTTTGCACCGACTGTAATCAATTCCATTTTGAAAACAACAAAAGTTTCTCCAATCTCATCTTACGTCTCACGGATACTACCATGTTTGAATTCATGAAAAGTAACTGCTCAGATTTCTTTGTCCGCGACTGTATATTAAAACTTTGTTTTTTTTTTCTTCTTAAATATTTAATACTAAAATTCACAATTTAGGTACAATTTACAATCGAATACCGTCTATATTCAATATAAGTAACACATTCAGTGGGCGGCAAACATTTTGCCATTAAGCACACTTAATTAACATTTAAATATATAGTTTTTAAGCGTCTAAACTTGAACTTTCTCGGAATTTTTGGAAAACCCTAAATTATCGTGACCATAATCACCCAAAACCATAGAAATTCGATTTGATTGCAAAGTAACCGGAGCTGAATTAGGAGTTAGGTTCGAAACTCCGCTTGACTCGTAATCTTGTTTTCGATTCCATCGTTTATAGATAAATACGCGTAGTTTGTACATGATAAATATAAAAACGTAGAGAGCGCAGCAAAGAACTGTTACACCAATCACAGTTCCGATACTCTGACCAGCATCCCTCCAGTCCAGAATGGGATAAATGAAGGGGTTGCCCATTCTGCAAGTAAAAACAAGGTTTTATTATTAGTTTTTTTTAGGCTAAATGATACGTTTTTTTTATGAAAAGTAACATACGGATCCAGTCCTCCAGCAGCGTAGTAGATGACAGAGAATACGGCGTATATAAGTCCGAAACCTATAGGCGCAAAAATGTGGAGCAATCGAACTGGATATGCCACTATCCACATATCAAGGAACATCAGGATTGAATTGAATGCATGCGTCAAAACGTTTAAAGCATTCATCTGTTCGGGTCCTGAAATTCATAAAAATTTCAAACAATCTATTAATTTCTCCGCGTATATACGAGTACTTACCAGCATACAGCACGGCCCAATATATAATTGTTATTCCCATTGAAAGGGTCAGTGCTATAAGATGTAGGGCCCAATATACTTTGAACATTATTGGCATCTCACTAGAGTCTTTCAGGCGACCTAGCAAAAATATAATTACATGTTTTATGATCTGGAAGGGAACAAGGATTGGTGGAACTTACTTGCATATTCTGGATGTAGATACCAAATAAAAACTAGTACCGCTCCTAGTGTTGTGGTGACGGTGCAAAGTATCAATCCCCAATTCGTAAGATATATAAAATATTTGCCTGTACCGCCCTGTACTAGCGAATAAATGAAAACGCCCAGATAAAATGCAGCAATACAACATCGATAAATGAGGAAAAAGATACTTTTGGTTCTTGTTTGCCACTAAAATGAAACGGAGAAAAGAAAACATTTCAATTACAATGTATCTAATGGTTTAAATTATTTTTATAATACACAATATTATAAAATTTTTGAAATACAGTCACTCCCCGACATACGTATGACCGACTTTATTAAATCCACACTTACGTAAAAGAAAAAATTCTAACTGTCTTGTTTAGCGGAAACAAAACAACGACTTTTTTAGCTTCTCTCTGGATCCTGTCAACCCCTTGTGGGGCATAGGGCATTAACCACGCCGACTTTCCACCTCGTCCTGTTTGTCGCCATCGCCTTCAACTGTCTCCACGATTTGCCTAATGACTTACCCTCGACCTCAACTGATCTTCTCCAGGTGTTTCTAGGTCGTCCAACGCGGCGACTTGCATCGGTTCCCTGTGGGTTCCAATCGAGGGCCTGTTTAGCAATGTTTTCCGGCCCTTTTCGGAGTGTGTGAACCAGTGTCTATGGATAGACACTGGTTCACGAAAGTTTGCAATTTAGTTGTTATCGCCCTGGTCACCTTCCAAGTTGAACAGCCATAAAGAAGCACAGATTTTATATTGGTTTCGAAGATCCTGAGTTTGGTACGTCTGGAGATGTTGTTGTTTTGCCAGAAAGGAGTTAAACTGAAAAAAGCTGCCCGAGCCTTATTGATGCGAGACTGTACATCAGCATCTGCTCCATCATCTGCTGTAACTACGCTTCCGAGGTAGCAAAAATTGTCCACTTTTTCCACCGTCTACCCCGAAACACAAATTTCGCTCTGTCTTCCTGGATCCAAGCTCAAGTACTTAGTTTTGGCATTGATTTTAAGCCCCGCATTTCCACTTTCGCGGTGCAGGGCATCCGTCATTTGAACTAGATGATCCGATATATTTGAGAGAAGACAAATATCGTCAGCGTAATCCAGGAGTTGAAGGTATTCAAACAGGTTCCATCTGATACCTTTGCGCTGGTGTTCATGAAGCGCACTGCAGAGTACGTCGTTAATGGCAATCAAAAACAATAAAGGTGACAAAATGCAGCCTTGTCTCACTCCGCTATATACCTCGAAGGGATCTGAAAGCTTACCCTTTTTTAGCTTGCGAAACGCTAACTATATGTATTTTGACTATTTTGGTGTGGTATGCTATGGAAGGCTGGTTGCCATATAGAAAAGTACAGCACACTTAGACTAAGTACATGTCCCTTGTGACACCCTAGTAGTACAACACCTCTAGCCATCATCTAGTGATTGAACCAACCAGAGCTAATAGTTAGACGAAGGAGTTTGCCCACATCCGCACTAGCTACGTTCGCCAGATGATCATAGAAATATGACCCCAAAGTAGATCTTCTACGATGTGCTAATGCTACGCAAGTACAGAGCAGATAAAATGTGCTCTCCCCCTCCCCATCCTCAAAGCTTCTTCAAAAGTCGTGGTATGGAGGTCGGAGTCATGTGGCATGTTCACCGATGATACAGTGGCCCAACACAACTAGGCTGATGTGGAATTTGATCATCAAAAGTAGTTTACCGGATCGTTTTGCATCCAGCTCAGGCCATACCAGTTTGCTTTACAGCAAGTATCTCTATTTATCAGCCTCGAATTGGCTTTCGCAATAGAGGCTATCTTTAATCCATACTTAGACGTTTGGAGGGGTTTGCAGATATTTCACATATCTGCAAATTAGCATAGGTAGTACCTCTTTTAGCCAGCTCATTCGCTCTACAGTTGCCAGTGAAACTGCTATGGCCTCGTATCCAGCATAATGTAATATTGACGCAATTTTCCATTTCCATAAGGTATGTTCGACAGTCTGCCACGGTTTTTGACAACACCAGGTTAGATACAAGGGGTCTGCGGCCAGACTGTTTGTATAAATCGTAATATCTCTCACAGACATGATATTTCGGCCGAGCCATGAAACTGCCGCTTCTATTGCACAAATTTCCGTCTGGAAGATACTGCATTAAATAAATGAAAAAATGTAATGTGCTCACCGGTTTCGACCGCTGGTGTGACGCGCGTCTCATCAGACGCCTCCACTTCGCGCACCACACCAGTGGGGAAGCGTGACCGGGCACAAGCCAAGTCGTGTGGCAGACACAACAAGGGTGCGAATTCATTTCAAGAGGAAATCGCAACTTACGATTTTCCGATATGAACTCGTCTGTGTTCTGGCATAGCGCCAGCGGCTACAAAAATCTTGTTTGTTGTAGCCACTGGCGCTATGCCAGAACACAGACGAGTTCATATCGGAAAATCGTAAGTTGCGATTTCCACTAATCTCAGCACGCAAGGAACAGATTAACTCAGCTGCTAACGGCTCAGCCAAAGTCCAACTCAGAGCTGAATACCGTTCACTACAGAAAGGCGTGCAAAGAAGCGTAAGATGGGACAAGCGAAATTACATCAACGCATTAGCGGAGAAGGCAGAGGAAGCGGCTTACCGCGGTGACAGTGGAACCCTTTTTAAGTTTATTACGCCATTAACTGGCAAATCTTTTGCAACAGAACATCCTGTGAAAGATAAAGAGGGGTTTCTACTGGTAACCGAAGAACACTAACTGCGGAGATGGAGAGAACACTTCATTGAGGTCCTCAACAACACCTTTGGACCTTCGAATGCATCTTCATTAGTAGCAGAAGATATTCCCCAAATAGCCAGAGTTGATACCAACCCACCATCTAGCCTGGAAGTAAATCGATGGAATTCCGGTGGAACTTTTTAAAGCGAATGCCAATGCTACTGTGGAATTGTGGATATCGAAGAGTGTTGGTTAACCGAAACTTTCCTTAAAGAGTGGAAGAAGGGCGTCATTATTAAGATCCCAAAGAAAGGCGACCTGAAGGATTGCAATTATTGGCGTGGGATCTGTCTTCTCCCAGCAGTCTCCAAACTGATGGCAAAAATAATATTGAACCAGATCAAACAAACCGTTGACCGCACATTGAATGATAAACAGGCCAGCTTTCGTGAGGGCTTCATAGGGCTGCATAGCGGAGTGAGACAAGGCTGAATTTTTGATTGCCATTAATGATGTACTAAGCGGCGCGCTTCAAGAACACCAGAACAAAGGTATAAGATGGAAGTTGTTCAACTACCTTCAACACCTAGACTATGCTGACGATATTTATCTTCTATCAAATAAATCGGATCAAGTAGCTCAAATGCCTGATGCTCTGCATTGCGAATGCCGTAATGCGGGGCTGAAAATCAACGCTGCCAAGACTAAGTACTTAAGCTTGGATCCAGGAAGGCAAAACGGAATTTGTGTTACGGGGCAGGCAGTCGAGAAAGTTGACAATTTCTACAATCTCGGAAGCGTAGTTACAGTAGATGGTTGCGCGGATGCCGATGTACAGTCTCGTATCAACAGGACTCGAGCAGCTTTTTCCAGTTTGACTCCTTTCTGACAAAACAACAACATTTCCAGCACCAAACTCCGGATCTTCGAAACCAACGTAAAATCAGTGCTTTTATATGACTGTTCAACTTGGAAGGTGAGACCAATGAGATAACAACTAGATTGCAAACTTTTGTGAACCAGTGTCTACGGCGCATCCTGCACATACGGTGGCCGGAGGCCATTTCTAACGACGACCTCCTTACTATTACTGGTCAGGACAGGATAGACACTTCCATTAACAGGCGAAAGTGGCAATGGATAGGTCATACTCTCCGAAAAGGGCCGAACAATATTGCTCAACAGGCCCTCGATTGGAACCCGCAGGGAACTAACGCAAGTCACTGTGTTGGACGACCTAATAACACTTGGATAAGATCGGTTATGAGAGAGAATGCCTCAATAGGCAAGTCGTGGAGTGAGCTGAAAGCAATGGCGATGAACAGGACGAGGTGGAAAGTAGGCGTGGTTAATGCCCTGTATCCCACAAGGGGTTAACAGGAACCAGAGAGAGAGAGGTAGCATTGTTTCCTAAAATGGCGACATTGAGCAGGATATAGCTCGTCATATCAACCAGGCTAAATGGGCCTTCGGCATACTGTGTTAAGTTTTGTAAATTTCAGTGTACTGTCTGTGCTGCTATACGGGAGCAGTACATTCAATGTTTTCGGAAGTGTTACCAGCAAGATGCAACTTTTCGTCAATTTTGGGGCGACCGGTAGCTCTGTGCACAGAGGCGTCAAGCTCATGTCTGACTACAGTCGTTATGGGTTCAAGTCCTATCCCCGGCTTTCGTGGCCATGGATGTTTGTGTTATCTTGCCAACATCTCCCGACTTGTGGCAGGTTGGCGGCTAAATGGGAGCAGGAGATGCATGCTAGCAACGTGCATCGTCCGAAACTGGTTTATGCCACCGAAACGTCAGCTAAGTCACATGGAATAGTTGATCTATGCCCCACTAGGGGTAAGGGCAAATGAGTACGTCCTCGTCGAATTTCGAAAATTTTCTGGCTCGAAACAATATCCAATGAAGAGCTGAATCGGCGGACGGGTCAGGTGCCGATCGACGAACTGATACGCAGGAGAAAATGGTAGATAGGTCACACATTGCGAAAGAGTGATAAGTCCATTGCTGGATGTGCTTTAAAGTGGAGCTCCATTCCCAACGAAGGCCGACTAAGTAACTCATGGTGCCGCGCTGATTTGTCGTTGATGAGTGCGCGTTGCTGGGTATGTCATGGGGACAGATTGGGGACGCTATTGGGCAACCGGTAGCTCAGTGCATAGAGGCATCAGTTTCATGTCTGACTGCCGGCGTTTCGGGTTTGAATCCCGTCCACGACGGCAATCGTGGCCATGGATGTTTGTTTTCCCCCTGTGGTGTGGGGCGTAATAATGAGCCACAGCATCTCCCGACTTGTCGCAGGTAGGCGGCTAATTAGGGGAGAAGAAGGTACATGCTGGCAACTGCATGCTCCGAAACTAGTTTATGCCAACGAAACGTTAACTGGGCCACATGGAACAGTTGACGCGCTATGCTCGACAAGGGGTTAGGCATTGCCATCTTACTATACAGGCCTTCCATTAGCTGATTTTGAGTGATAAATGATGTCATTACTGACTTCGTCTGTTTCGTCATAGAGTCTGTGAAAAAGAATCCAGTGGCTGGCAACTGATGGTGGCAAGTCCAATTTTTGTGCGTTTAGTGTTTAGTTTTCGTTTTCCGCGCTCATCTGAGTTGATCGTTGAGCGTTGATCTGGGAAAACAAACACGTGCGCGATGAAAATGTGTCGTACAGTCAAAAGACGTATTTTTCCAAAAGTTTAAAAAAAAAATACCAAAGTGCTTGGTGAAAACCCCATTTTTCATACGAATCGTAAATCGTGGCTAAATAAGTTTTTGAACTGTTCGGCGATATTCTGCGACTAATCCCCAAGATTGCGGCTTCGACCAAATTGCTGCAAGTGTCCAGAAAGTGTGTTTTGTAGAGGACAAAAAATGGCGTCTGACACAATTTCAATTGTAAACAAATATCGTGCCGGGGACAGTGTCGTGTGTAGTCACTGCCTTGGCAAGGTATGAATGACGTCAACGACGAAGGCAAACTTCGCCGCGATTACCTGAGCGGAGGCCTGTACATTAAGATGGCAATGGGTTAGGGCAATTGAGTATGCTTCGCTGGGAGTTAAGGCAAATTAGTATAGTTTTAGAGTACCGCCTTATAAGTGAAGCTAACAGTTAGTCCCAGATCTAACTAATCCGATACGTTTACACCGTGGTTAGTTAGCTCGGATTAGTTAATATTGGAACATAGTCCCGCGACGTAAACGTAACCAATGGCGATTTGAATGATTAAATAGTGCATGTACCTGCTCTCCAGAGCAGTTGTTGTTAGTGCAATTCGTGCAATTGTTGTTATGCTATGATCTGCACTGCACAAAAAAAACACGGCTTATGTTTACTACATATATTTATATTTCAGAATTTGTACTTCAATCGAATATACTTTTGCAATAAGAGTAAAAATTCTGTTGAAATTGTTGCCGATTAGATAATACTCGTATGCAATTTAAGAATATTCTATCTTCATCTATATAACAGAAGTACAATCCAGTAAATCAATAAACATATAAACATTCTATAGACTTTTCTTTATAGGTAGATAAGGTAAGATTTTTTTTGTTTACTACGTATCAGTAATTTATAGATGGTTTCGAAAATTGTGACATTATCAAGTCAATTAATTATTAAGTACTTAAACGTTAAATTTATCGCTATTTTGTCGATTTAGGAATGTGGCAAATCATTTTTTTGTTTGTATGCACTCCGGGTATGCATGTATTTTTCGTATCGTTATCAAGATACATATGAGAAAGTAAAGCCCGAATTACACTTGACGCGAATAACGCCGACGCTTCAACGCAGCTAACAGAAAACAAAATGTGAGATATATGAACGAAGCCAAGCTATGGTTGTGAAAGAAGAAGGGAATAATAGCTATAACCTGACTGGCAAAGGGCGACCACAGAGTGAAAGCTGATGCCAAGCTGGATGCTGGCGTTTTGATTGTGAACACTCAGTCAAGAGAAACGTTCACGTGAAACCTGCTCATGGAGCTTTCCCTGCCCTGCCCCAAGCGCTGGTACACAAAGAGGCGAAATTGAGATCAATTTTTTTTTTATCGACTGCTATAGGCAAGTGGGGTGTCGTGAGAAAGGTAATGTTGAGTACATTCATTTTTGGCATTTTCTTTAAATTTTAAGAATGGGGAACAGTGGGGGAGGAGAAAATATTCAATCGTAATTTGTCCCGCGCCCTTGCGTTTCGAGACCGTTATACTGAGAAATATGAAAACTTGCAGGAAGGCGGGTTCCGAATACCATAGAAAATTGAAAACAATGGAATTTGTATATTTTCTCAGGATATTATTTCTTTATTTATTTTTATAGTTACAGTTAGCACACCCCTGCAACCCTTAAACATGTCCGAGGTCAAAGGTACTGATAGCCAACGATAACCAACACCATAGGGAATAATATGTCTAAAGGTCGCCACACATGATCGAGCAGAACCACGACCGAACTTCCATGGAACCATCAAATATCATAGAACGGTGGAGGAAGAGATTTTTTTTCTATTGAGTTTGACGTGATTCGCATGCTCGCGACCAAAATGCTTCTCGTGTATGGCGACCTTCAAGTTCGTTACAATCACGTATAGGCCAGTCAAATTAAATATTATTAATAATAATTAGGGAAAGATCTGGAAATAATTTTAATCCCTTCAATAGATACTGAGTGCATAAAAACTGAGTTTGCACGGTTGTAGAAGGTGAGTTTAACTTTTGGAGGGCGAAAATTTGAGAAATTTGAGCCCTTTTTGAATATTATCATTATAAATCCTAAACGGTGCCTCAGGTCGAAAAATCTTGCAGAAGTAAATTAAAGACCGTTGGATTCTACGTTCAATCCACTGCTCAAAGTTGAAATTCGGTTCAGTAGCGTAGTCAAAATCGATAGTTAAAAAATGACAATTTTCGAGGCTCCCGAGAAAAATCACACTTTTTCACTTTTCAAGCTCACAGATCTTTGCAACGATCCTCCAAATGGAAAAGCTTGTCTGTAAAAGTTGAAGACAATTTAATTGTGAGCTTAACGCGGCCAATATTTTTCAATTTGGGCCATTTTTAGAATAGCTATGAGCAAAAATTCAAAAATGAATGCTCTTCGATTTGAGCTTTAAAAGCTCTATCTCGGTAAGTATAACAGCTAAAAGTCTTATTTTAGTCTGAAATTGTAGATAAATTACTCCAGTTAAATAAAGTTTTACAAGATTTCTTGTGCGACCAATTTGGGAGATACTAAAAAGAAACAGGACAAGCCAAACAATTAGGCACATTTTCAACATGGTGGCGGGGTCCGTGGTGTTAGGGGGGAAATAGAAAACTCGAATTTTTAAACAATGTACCAACTCAAACAATATATCGAAAATCGAAACTACCCTAATTAAAGCAACCAGTGTTATAACATTTTGACTGACCATAGTATTTTAACCTTTCCAGAATCACCGACTTTTTTTTAATAAAAACGCAATTACTCAAAAATTATACCCGCTAGCATAGAGTGAATCGCAGGTAATATTTTACCCTAAGAACAGAAAATAGCCTGTAGAAATCAGATAAACTGTTTATTAGATATATGTAAAATAGCTCGAAAAAATAAGAAGGATATGTAGCCCACTATCAACATTTTGCTGTTTTATCTTATTTTTCTCGAGTTTTCACCTATATATTATACTAATTTTATCAAAAATAAAGAATTCCTGCTTTGTTGTAAACAATTTGTTTTAACATTATATAATACTAATTTTTAAATTTCCAGTCATTTAAGCCCTTAGATTAAAAAAAATAATTTGTTCACACTTTTTTCATTTTATTTTCCAAGGTCATATCTAATTAACAGTTTATCTGATTTCTACAGGCTATTTTCTGTTTCTAGGGTAAGATATTACCTGCGATTCACTCTTTACTAGAACATGCTAGCGGGTATAGTTTTTGAGTAATTTCGTTTTCATTTAAAAAAAAGTCGATGATTTTGCAAAGGTTAAATTACGTTGGTCAGTCAAATTGTTATAACACTGGTTGCTTTAATTAGGGTACTTTCGATTTTTGATATATTGTTTGAGTTGGTACATTGTTTAAAAATTCGAGTTTTCTATTTCCCCTCTAACACCATGGACCCCGCCACCATGTTGAAAATGTGCCTAATTGTTTGGCTTGTCCTGTTTCTTTTTAGTAACTCCCAAATTGGTCTCACAAGAAATCTTGTAAAACTTTATTTAACTGGAGTAATTTATCTACAATTTGAGACTAAAATAAAACATTTAGCTGTTATATTTATTGCCCGGGGAATAAAGGCACACTGCCTTGCAAAAGGTTCAGTAGTTCTAATTTTTTGATATGTTATATAAGCCGGTCCCGTAGTTAAGAATCCAAGTTTCTGACCTCCCACCCCCTGTGCGTTCCCTGTGGCACCCCTAAAACCGAAAAATTTCCGGTTATTTTTCACTTTATTGCACATATCTTTTTAATTGTGAGTCCTAGCGAAAAACTTTCTACCAAAAAATTATAGAGCACCAAATTTCCTTTAAATTTGATGCATTAAGTTTTTTCGTCAAGCTGTTATCTTAAGAAATACGAGCTGTTAAATTTGCACATTTTTTGTAAAAACTATACGTTTTCGATGGTTTTGTTGTTTTTTTTTTGTTCTATTATCCCGAAAACGGCACGTTTTCATAGAGAAAGTTATCTTGAATAGTATTTAATAATATCTGTATTATTATGGTATAGTTTCAATTAAGCAATAATTAAGGAAACTTATATTTTCATCCGCTTATTTTTGTGGGGTTTTGAAGTCTCAGCTTGTTCCTGGTTGACTTCTTCAACAAGTAGTTCAGTCGGATCATCTTCATAATCATTAATTATTATGTCCGCTTTGTTGCTACAGCTTTGTCTACAACAGTTTTTGCAAATTACGGAGCACCTTAGACCGCTCTTTCTGCAACTACAGGCCTTAGTGCAGCCTTTTTTGCACTTACATGAAATGCATTTCAGGATAGATTGAGGAACTGGATCTCTGGTGGTTTTGATAGGAGCAAGTCCTTGGCTGTTCCTTCTCCATCCCCAGTCCAGAGGGTTTTTAATTTGGCTCTGCCATGTCTGAACTTGGTGAAAAGTCCGAAAGATGTAGTAAATAGCTGCATGCTGAGTTGGTGGTAGGTTTGAAAGATTCAACTTGTTACCTGTAGAAGACTTCGAGAATAGTTGATATCGCAAAGCTTCTAATGTTTTTGTTGTGTCACCGCCATATAGAGCAAAAAATATACGCTCTCCTGCTTCAAAATGGCCGAAACACTGGCGTTAGGATTTCTGAAGATATTTGCAAATTCATGCAGGGTTGGTTTGTTTTCAAACAAAGTGCAAAACTTGGTTTTACCAAATCCAAACAGGGAGGACGTGGTGTCGCACCCACTCAAAGCGTGAAGAACAAGCAGATTTTGCGATGCTGAGTACTTATAAGATGCTGTGGAAAATAAAATGTCAGGGGAACCACATCTTCCAGGCTTTCGGAATTAAATGGGGAGATCTTGAGCCAAAGAAGTCATGAGAACAAGCAAATAAACGTCCTCCCCGATGATTTCCACAGCCTCATACTCTGCAGCAAGGCTTATTGCAGATGTTACAATAAGTTCATCAGCATCTTTAATCGCTAGCTTCACATTTATATTGTTTTGATTGAGTGTCTCCTTCAGGAGTGAAATAAAGCGAAGTTTGTTGTTTTCGTTCGCTAGGAACTTTTCCTGTGGCACTTGATTGATTGTTGTTCCATCAAAAATTACATCAATTGATGCATTCACACTACACCTTCTGAACCTTGTACATACCTCTCATCTTAGGATCCAGGGGATAACCACTAAAAATTACCATAACGTTTGCTCCGTAACGAACACGAATGAATTTCACATACCTTTTACAAATTTCATTGAAACTGTCAATCCTATTCCATATGGCCTTGTGGAGAAGGAATTCACCTTCTACGACTACAGTTCGATTGGGTAGAAGTTCGGTTGGTTGTGGTAATGGTGAAAATGCTGAATACAGAGACGAATTTGTACCCTTACGCATACCGACAAAACAATCAAAAACGTATAGTTTTTGTAAAAAATGTGCAATTTTGACAGCTCCTATCTCTTAAGATAGTAGCTTGACGGAAAAACTTTGTCCGTCAAACTTATTGGAAATTTGATGATTTATAACTTGCTGGTAGAAAGTTTTTCGCTAGGATTCACAATCAAAAAGATATGTGCAATAAAGTTAAAAATGACCGGAAATTTGTTGGTTTTAGGGGTGCCACAGGGAACGCACAGGGGGTGGGAGGTCAGAAACTTGGATTCTTGACTACGGGACTGGTCTATATAACATATCAAAAAATTAGAACTACTGAACCTTTTGCAAGGTAAGGTCACCTTTTCAGACTCTATTCCCCGGAGTATTACCGAGATAGAGCTTTTAAGGCATAAATCGATGAGCTTTCATTTTTGAATTTTTGCTCATAGCTACTCTAAAAATGGCCCGAATTGAAAAATATTGGCCACGTTAAGCTTACAATCAAATTGTCTTCAACTTTTACAGACAAGCTTTTCCATTTGGAGGATCCGCTGCAAAGATCTGTGAGCTTGAAAAAAGAAAAAGTGTGATTTTTCTCGGGAGCCTCGAAAATTGTCATTTTTTAACTATCGATTTTGACTACGCTACTGAACCGAATTTCAACTTTGAGCAGTGCATTGAACGCAAAATTCAACGGTCTTTAATTTACTCGTACAAGGTTTTTCTATCCGAGGCACCGTTTGGGATTTATAATGATAATATTAAAAAAAGGGCTCGAATTTCTCGGATTTTCGCCCTCCAAAAGTTAAGCTCACCTTCTACGACCGTGCAAACTCAGTTTCCATGTATTCAGTATTTATAGAAGGGATTAGAATTCTTTCCAGATATTTCCCTCATTATTATTAAAAAGCCCCAAAATTGGCTTAATTTGACTGGCCTAGTAATATTTAATAATACAATAATTTAAATTTGGGCATTATGACACTATCCATACAAAAAATGCATCTATCGGCCTCGTGTATATAGGTAGGTGCGAGTACTACATACTTGCATATTGTTTTTCGTAGAGCGAATTGTAGTTTAACCAGTTCTGAAAGGGAAGAGATTGGTGGGAAAGAACAGGGGTTTGGCTGGTCGCTGACTCTACTTTCGATAATTATTCAGAAAATTTTTATTTTTTTTTTATGTAAGTTTGCAATATTGTCTTAACTTGAATGGCTAAGCATCACGAAGAGTAATACAGTTCATCTCGTATACATACATACATATCTATCTACAGTTCAGCTTCTGGTTTTAAAATTATTAAATTATACCTTCTAAACGGTGCCTCGGATCGAAAAACTTTAAAGGATGTAAAGTAAAGAGCATCGAATTCTGCGTCAAATGGAAATGATTGCTCAAAGTCAAAATTCAGTTCAGTAGTATAGTAAAAATTTGTAGATATTTTAACCCTATTGAAAAAAATTTTGCTAAGCCTTTTATCAGACTAATTTAATTAATTAAATAATTAATTAAGTGATTTAATTTCTTCCATAATTTCAAAGTTCAAACAACTTATATGACAGTTTTAGGTTCTTCCTAATGTATTTTGTCATTCTGAATCGTATGAAACCATCCGCCGGCCGTTCCAAATGATGATTAGTTCGAAAGATACTATAACTCCCGGGGAAAGTTTATATTAGTTAGAATCTCTGTAATTGTGTAATAATGCCGTTTTGGCACTATAAGCAAATACTCATACTATGTAGATCAATGGAGCGATACTCAATCAAAACTGAACGATTTTGTATAGATTATTTGTTAAATCATAGTAAATTCACGTGTACTCGTATTTGGAAAATAATCAATAGTTAGTGTTTTCAATTATTATTTTCGTCAACGTAGTGTGGAATGTGTACTAATAGGTCACTGGGTCATAACAACAAATGATATGAAATCAAAGTTCGAGTTTTATAATTTTAAGAAATTTAGTTTTGCTATTTTGTAAGTAACTATTTGCCGTGTTTTTTATTGTAACCAGAAGAGAACAATGTACATCCAAAATCGAAATAACATTGTCCTCGATAGTGCTGGATGAAAAAGTAGTGCAAGAAACTTGTTCTGTAAGCGATTTTTCAGGTTGAAATATTCGGAATCCGCTAAAGGCAACGTAGTTTACTTACACAGCTTAGGTCGATCATACAGTTTATTTCCTGAGAATACAATGTTGTAGTTGTACTGCGCTGGTTATAAAGAAACGTGGATATTATTTCTATGGGCATCTTATTTATGTCAAATTAAAGCTAATTTAATTATCAACATTCTGTATCATTTTCTTCGTAGGGTTTATTATTATACATGTTGGTTTAGTTAGCATTGAAACGTAAACTCAAATATCAAGAGGAAACTTAAATCCTTAGTACATTTATACAATCGTACAAATTTCCTTTGGGCAGCAGAATCATTTTGTATGTTTAATATTCCATATAATTACACAAAACGAACATTTGTTGACAGGAAATGAATTTCATGTGCTTCCCAAACTGTAAGCTGAACGAAAACTCCGACACCGCTTCGCATCGCTTGCATTTCAATACTAACGGAGCAGCATGCTTCCAATAAGCTTTTATCCAGAACAGCTTAGATGAAATTGTTAGTGCAATTGTGTGGTCTGAGTCTGAACTCGCTCTGCTCTGCATGGCTGTTAAAAAAACCCACCTATAAGATTCACCATGTTTAAGTCGTTGTTTTTTTCTCAGGACCAAGTTTTTGTTCTTTGCTTTAATAAGTAATATTCGAAAATTTTAAACTAGTCCTTGAAATTTATATGCCGTTCGAAAGCTAACACATTTTGAACTCAAAGCTGAAGCTGAAAAGTTTAAACATTAAATTCACAACGCTTTAAAAGCCGAATGAATGAATTGCCAAATGTCAAATCTGTAAAAAAAAATTAACAAAGTTGAATTTAAAAAGTGGCACACAACAAATTAAACACAATTGAATTTAAAATGTGGTAAAATGAATGCGCAACAATCTGTATTTTCTAAAGGCCGGTTGACACGTTCAAAGTATACTTTGGCAAAGTACGTTGGTAACCTATTTTGAGGTTACTTTTGACTATGTCAAATACCTTTCAAAACGCTTTAAAGTCTTTAGCGTCCCATCAAAGCGAAGTAGGATGGTGCTCAACTCTCCATCAAAAAATGCATGATAAATCGGTAACTTCACAGAAAAAAGTTGTCAGAGCAGGAAATAATGGGAGGTTGGTGGTTTTTATTCATTTTGTGGTGGGCTCAATAATGCGTTTTGGTGTGAATTCCCCGGAAATGCTAAATCCGGCGTTTTTTGGTTATGGTAAAGTGGTAATTCACAATGGTGGATTTTCGTTCCAAGTCAAACTTTGGCAAAGTGTATTTTGAACATGTCAACCGGCCTTAAAATTAAAATAATAAATACTTCAATGTCGAATCTATACACACTGAACGAAATAAGACCTAAAATCATGAATATCTCGACTCAAGCGCCACCTACCGGATCCAAATTTTGTCAACAACTTTAGTCTTATTTAAGTAATATATGTTGAGAATTTGAGCCAAATTGAACCATAAATAAGAATTTTTTAAATATCATAACTCCACTCTAGTGCCATCTACCGGATACAAAAAAATGCGGAGCAAATGGTTGGAGCATGTATGCGCATTTGTATTTGTACTCATCATCATCGTGGCGCGACAGCCCGACGTCGGGCCTTGGATGCAGGCAGTGGTGCATTTGTACAGAACGTTTGGTGCAAAAATTCGAGACAACTTATGCATTGCATAATGTCTGAGTGACTGAGTGCTGTGCGACAACGTAATGCTCGAAGTGAAGAAAATATCGTGGCCGTTCGAGAGAGTGTGCATGAGCAGTCAAGAATGTCGACTCCACGCCGATCGCAGGCGTTGAATTTCAGTGTGACCAGTTTGTGGCGAAGTCCGGATGGCGCAACGGTTAGCACGTTCGCCTTCTACGCACTGGGCCCCGGTTCGATTCCTACTGAATGCGGTAGTTTTCGATAAAAAAGGGGATTTACGTGTCGGACTATGAGCCCACTCAGCTGTTAAATGAGTACCCATTTATGGGGTAAATAACTCGGTGGAGCGTGTTGCTGATCACACACCTCTGCACAAGAACGTGACGATCTAGGAAATGAGATGATGCTAACTCATTTCGAGGCCATGGTTCAAATTAGACCGTTGCGCCAGTTATTTATTTATTTGAGTTTGTGGCAAATTTTGCGAAAGGATTTGGCTCTCCGCCCGCATAAGATTGCGTTGACTCAAGAACTGAAGCCAACCGATTATTTTAAGCGTCGCACATTCGCTAATTGGGCTCTGAACCAGATACAAGCTGACGACGACTTTCACAAGAAAATTTTCTTTTCGGATGAAGCTCACTTATGGTTTTCTCAACAAGCTAAATTGCCGCCTTTGGTCGAGTGAGCAGCCTAAAGTGATGCACGAGACACAACTTTATCCGAAAAAAATAACTGTTCAGTGCGGTTTTCATGCCAGCGCCATCATAGGCCCATTTTTCTTTTTTGATGAGAACGGCGCGCCAACAACCGTCGACGGCGATCGCTACAGGGCCATGATATCGGAGTATTTTTGGGGCCAGCTTGACGATATGGACTTGGACGATATGTGGTTCCAATAGGATGGCGCACTGTGTCATACAGCGTACGACACAATCGAATTATTGAAGGCCAAGTACGGCGAGCGAGTCACGCAACGGTCCTCGCGAATGGCCGCCTCGTTCGTTCAATTTAAATCCTTTGGGCTTTTTTATTTGGGGTTACATTAAATCTCTGGTCTATGCCAATAAGCCAAAAACGTTAGAAGAGCTTCAAACCAACATCGAACGTGAAATTCCTGGTATTTCCGCCGATTTGTGTGCTCGAGTCATAGAAAATTGGGTCTAGCGTATTCACTCGTGCCAGCGCTTCCGCGGTGGACATCTGAACGATATCGTATTCCTTAATTAATGGCATTGATTGTACTTTAATTTGAAATAAAAATCATTTCCATAATTAACCCACAAGTCTTTTAATTTAAAAAACAAAATGCGTCACTCTTAATGAAAAACCCTATGGTTTAGTATACTTTGTGCACGGTTTTATAAGCCGCCGAGTGTTTAATTTTTCCGACTAAACTATTTAGTTTCTCTGCGAACTAAAAAGTTTACGTGTGTGTACGTTGCCTGTTTTTTTCTGGAGTTGAAATCCATTTAGGAGGGAGGGGGCGTTCTTTTAGGAATCTGCACACGACTCAGATGCGTTTCGCCGGCCCTGTACCACATTCTTAATTTCCCTTCGGTTGAGCGTGCTTGGTGTTTCGTCGCCTTGATGAACATGGTTCAAGTGTCCTCCGAATGGCTCAAGCCAAACAAGCCAAACATACACACTTCACACAATTCTGAAGAAAATTGTTCACTTGTACCATGTTTGTGTTCGACAGTATACTGGATGGTAATTTTAAGTCATTCCCATCTTGTAGATGGACAGACGGTTTGTAGTGGCGATGAAAAATGGATGTGAGAGCAATTGCGGCCATCATGGTGACCAAAACCTTCTCTGGAACCACAGAGAGAATTAAGAGAAACCGGCCTTGTTATGATGTTTCTGTCCCTTTCTATTTCATAAATTAGTAAGAAGTGGAAGTCGGGACAGGTATAAAGTGAATAGGTCTACTTATACTATATTATTTATTTCGCCTGGTTCCGGACTTGTAATTTGGATGGTTTTGATGGTGACCAATTCGCTGAGCTGCGTAGCAGCTAGAAGAAGGCAATGCTTTTATATGTCGAAAAAGTGTGCGATAAAAGCCATAAAGTGTATATTATCATTTTCGTGGAACGATAAAGGGCAAAGAAGCGGTCTCTTTCAGTGTTATATTGCCGTAATTAATTTTTGCATTGAAATGTGTAGATAACAAATAAATGCACTTCCCCAACCTTCGTTATCACTTCTATAAACAGATGTCATCTTCACTCTTATCTTTCTACATGTGCCTACTTAGTTTCCATATGTGATTTTTTCAGGTTGAATAAATGTCGATATCTAAATAAATATTTGCATGTATGCATACTACACGTAGTCGAACATTACTTTGTCAATGAATAAAGTGTAGACGGTGATAATTTTATTTTATAAGAAACTCGAAAAACCTTCTCCGATGTAACTTAATGAAGTAAGCATTAGTAAGTCCAAGAGCTGGCGACACTATTTTTAAACATTTTTTAATATCAAATAAATTCCTGCCGGCGCACCAGCGGGACAACGCTTATCAGCAAATTGTTAATTATATTAAAAAAAATAACTCCAAATTAAAAAAAAAGCAGAAACTTCCCATTGTTATCTTACATTTCAGCAAGAACAAAAATTGCTTCCTGCCACTCATATTGTGGGACCATCTACTCCTGACATCGACGTAATTATATAAAAAATTAAACCGGAATATAGAGGGCTAAGCCTGCAATCCGAGGGTTTTGTAGCAAGCGCTTATTTTGGTATGCAAATATCGGGTCCTCGCTCTTATTGGTACCACTCGGATAAAAACACTATAATTAAAATGTCTTACCCATGATATAGTATCTTCCATGCCAATTCATAAAAAAAACTCCATCTCTCAAAGTAATAATTTTAGAAGCTGTAGCGTAGATAGATATTTATGTATACGAGATGAACTGTCCTACTCTTCGAGATGCTTAACCATTCATGTTAAGACGACGTTGCCAACTGTAATGAACCATATTATGGTCTGGTAGTGCTGCTTCCACCGGTAGATCGAAGCAGCACCTGATGAGTAGTGATCTGTTGGTGGTACGAAACCAGAGGCCGAGGGTCCCATTACACCTGGACCCAGGTGCGACCGCGTGGGCGTTTGATCCGTCCGCCAACCATTCCATCCTTATCGACTATTTTTTTTATTCCCCATTTTTACCGCCCCTGTTTGTGTTGTCTTCCCCAGGCCTATACATTTTTGTAAATACGTAAAGGACAGGAGCAACGAGCGGCGAAAACCCCGCCCACATCTCCCGAACTGAGCTACAGCAAGAATAGGCCGCTGCTTAGCTCATTGAGGGGCCTTTTTGCTTCGCCAGAGGCCCGACCTTCACGGTCATTATGCTACCTAAGGCTCCGTCCCCACAGGGGCATCTCCGGATTCCCACCAGACCGCCCGTTACACAACTTGCATAAAAAAAATTAAATAAAAATTGTTTGAATAATTATAGAAAGTGGAGTTAGCGACCAGCCTAAGCCCCTCCCCTCCTCCCCCACCAATCTTTACCCTTTCAGAAATTGTTAAACTACAATTCGCAGTCGGAAAAACAACATGCAAGTAGTACTCACATCTGAGGCCAGTAGGAGTATTTTTTGTATGTATAGGTATAGTATCAAAATGCCTAACTTTAAATGAATGTACTATTATAAAATATCATATGATTATAATGAAACTTGGAGACCAGATGGAAGCCCTAGGAAATTTTAATGAATCAAATCAATGAAAGGAGAATGTGCGATTCGCATTAGATCGCAATTTTTCAATGTTTGGATAATTAAATGCCATGCCCCAACGGGAGAGAAAGAAGATGCAAATAAAGAAAAGTTTTACGCGTTGATAGACGATTTATTTGATGGCCTACCCATTAACGATATCAAATTTCTTCTCGGACGCTTTAATGCCAAAGTCGGCAATGAATTGCATCATAGGGCACAACAGGAGGACACAGCCTCCATGAGGTCCATGGTGGTATGACATCGAATCAAATTGACCACTTCCTCGTTGGGAAAAGGGCTGCCTTTAGCATATTGGACGTGAGAACCCTACGTGGAGCCAATTGCGACTTCGGCCACTTTCTTGTCCGAACTAAATGTCGGTGTTGTAGGTATATCAAATATCAGTCCCACAAAAAGGAGTAGCGCTCCTAAGCATCTCGACGAATGGGCTCATCCTGAGCCATAGCAAACGGTCAACAAATGTGGTGAGATATTAAGAAAATCCAGAAAACAACGGCTCATGTTTTGGGACACCAAGAGCAGATGCATAGAAACGGCTGGTTCAATGAGGAATGGCAGTTACGAAAAAAAAACGAAGGCTATACACTATTTGTGGAAAGGCCAACATGAGCCAGAGAAGACAATTATCGCGAGCTAAAATGGTATGCGAAGAAACTGTCGACGAAATCAATGTAAATATTTCAACGACCAAATCCCACAACTTGACGGAAACATAAGGAGAAATAACGTTTAGTATCATGAATCAGATAAGACAAGGATATAAACAGCAAACAACCGTCTCTAAGGACCAAGATGTCAACATTATTAGTGACGCGTCTGAGATCCAAACAAGATTGGTTCAACATTTCCCAAATTTGGTGAACCCGACAATATTACAGTCGGAAAACCTATCAATCCCAGACCAGCCTACCCTTTGGAGGTAGCCTCAGCGTCACCACAGACTGCCGAACTCGAACACGAACCTGGTACAAGTGGACCGATTTTCTTCACATTTATTTGAAGTGTGTGTGTGTGTCAGAGGACATTTGTACCAGGTTCGTGTTCGAGGTCGAGAGTGTGTGGTGACACTTAGATAAATTATAACCAAATAAAGCGTCTAGAATCGACGAGATTCCCGTAGAGCTTCTGAAAGAAGGCGAAACCGCGCTGATCAGTCAAATCCGAAAATTAATAGTTAAAATCTGGATACCTGAAAAAGTACTTGTCAACTGGCGGAAGAGCATATTATGTCTAATCCACAAGAAAGGCGACCGTCTGAAATACGAGAATTACAGAGGAATATTGTGTACGTCCTACAAAATATTAACAAAAATTATCGAACAACGAGCATATGCAGACAACAATATCGGCGGGTACCAAGGGGGCTTCAGAACCGGTCGGTCTATCACGAATCAAATTTTCTCAGTAATACATGCACAGTTAAAAATCCTGGTCTATTATCAATGCTAATTGGGGTTACATATATGACGACACCAAAATTGTATTAGATTTTAATAAAATGAAAGTATTACAATTGCTTCCGTAAACTTCACTGGTTTAAATATTAAAATTTTCTGGCATTATTTTTTTAATCAAATTGTTGGTTTAAAATTTAATCTACAGATATTATAATCTATGAAAAAATATTAATTTTACTGCGTTTTTTTAACTCCTCTATGTTTTTTCTCCATTATTTTTTTTTTTTTTCAATTTTCTAAACTTCCAAATCCTTTATTAAGCCCATCGCAGGCTAGCCAGCTAATCTTTAACTTTTTTCGCCATGACGCAGCATCGAACCTGTGAACTCCGTGTTGTAGAGTTGCGACCTAGACCACTCGGCCACGCAGCATAATATTTTGAGCTGACTGCGAGTAGTTATAGTGAGACTTGAGACTCAAAAAATATACTTTGTGGGGTTTACCTTTTAATTAAACTTAGATTAGAAAATAATGCGAGAACAAAAAGAACACAAAAAGGTTTGAATTGTATTAGAATTTATTACAAATTGTTTTAAAATGGAAGTAAACTTTGAATTGTATTAGAATTTATTACGAATTTGGTTTAAAATAGAAGTAAACTTTGGAAGGGTTTAGATTATAGAATTAAAATTATTAAAAATGGTGGTAGTCCAAGACCAGGTTTAAAAAAAATACCGAGATTTTTAACTGTGTGTAGTACTCGAGAAATGCTGGGAATACGACATCGATGTGTTCCAACTGTTTGTGAACTTCCGCCAAGCCTACGATAGTATTGGTCGTAGCGTCTTATATAAGATACTACTCGAGTTTGAAGTCCTGCCGATACTGATCCGATTAATAAAAGTCACTATGGAGAATACCGAATGCCAAGTACGGATACAAAACGAGCTGACACACAGCTTCCGAAGGGAGTTAGGTCTGAAATAGGGAGATGGGCTCGCACCCATGCTCTTCCACCTGGCTCTAGAGTATGTCATCAGAAAAGTGAACGAGGTAGGCACGAAAAGCTCGCTACTAACAAAATCAGCGCAGTTAGTAGCATATGCAGACGAGGTCGACATTATGGCTAGATCACTACCGCGTGCTAAGGAGGTATTCCAAAGACTGGAGTCGGTAGCTTTAGAAGTTGGATTAAAAGTCAACGAATCGAAAACAAAATGTATGACCCAATCTCGAAGAACGGCACCTAACAGGTAAAACATTACAATAGGTAAGTACAACTTCGAGCAAGTGAACCAATTTGTTTATTTAGGAGGCATACTATCAAAGGACGGTAACGAAAAACATGAGATCCACCGACGAATCACAGCAGCTGAAAAAAAATTTACGCAGTCCTGACCATAATGAAGTCGAAACCAGGCCGAAGCGAAGCTTCGGCCCGAAGTGAAGCTTCGGCCCCAAGTCCGAAGCGTATATACCCTAGACTTGTACAGACCTAGTGGTGATACCAAAAGTCCCAATTGGCAACGACCATATGCATTAAAAGTGGGTCTCTTATATGGCCAGTTCATAGGGGAGGTTGGCACTCATTCAGTGGAATCTTGACCATTCTCAAAATCAATTAACTAACCCATTCTACAAATATTTATCCAATTTTTCAAGTCGCTAGCTTCATTCTATCGAAAATTAACGCTTATTTGAAGTTTCACTTGTAGGGGAGGTGGGGGTTCCTTGAGTCGGATCTTGCCCAGCATTTCCATTAACCAATTAGATCCCCCTACAAACATTTAAACAAAATTTCAAGTCTCTAGCTTCATTCTATCGAAAGTTATCGCTTATTTGAAGTTTCTTTTGTAGGGGAAGTAGGGGATTCGATGGTCTGATTTTACGTATTTTCAACAATAGTCGACTGGATCATGCTACAAACATTTGACCAAAATTTCAAGTCGCTAGCTTTATTTTGTCGTAAGTTATCGCTTATTTTAAGTTTCATTTCTAGGGGAGGTAGGGGTTCCTTAGGTCGGATCTTACCCATCTTTAATACCAACTAACTCAATCTCACTTTCAACATTTTACCAAAATTTCAAGTTGCTGGCTTCATTCTATCAAAAGTTATCGCTTATTTGAAGTTTCATTTGTAGGGGAGGTGGGGGTTCCTTGAGTCGGATCTTGCCCATTTTCAATACCAACAAAGTAGGTCTTATTAGCAACATTCGTTCAAATTTTCAACTTGCTAGTATCATTTTTTCGAAAGTTATCGTAATTAAAGGAATATTTAATTTTTGGAAATTTGTAGGGGAGGTAGGCGTTCCTTTGATCTGATTATGCCCAACTTACATAATCTTAAGCAGCTTCTCACTTCAAGGTTACACGCCAAAAATCAGGTGTCTACGTCAATTGGTTCAGGAGTTATAGACAAAAAACCTGAAAAGTAGGGTAGTACGGGGTTCTTTGTACTTATCAGTTTTATTTTCCCAGGAGAGTATGAGATTATCCTCATGAGTAATCTACTAAAGCTAGAGCTTTTCATGTTTCTTTAATCGGGAGTTATAGATACATTTATGTATTTCACATATGTAGGGGAGGTAGGCGTTCTCTTGGCCTGATCATGCCCATTTTCAATACCATCCAACTAGATCACACTTCCAACATTTGACCAAAATTTCAAGGCTCTAGCTTCATTCTATCGAAAGTTATCGTGCGAACGGACAGACAGACGGACAGACAGACAGACAGACAGACAGACAGACATGGCTAAATCGAATCAGGAGGTGACCCTGATCATTTATATATACATTGCTATAGCTCCGGAGCCTCCTTTAAGGTGTTACATATTTCCGTCGTGACAAAAACAATATACCCTATACTATAAGTCTAGGGTATAACTAGCCCACAGAAATAACAAGCTTCTTCATTAATACGACCTGTGCTGCTCTATATAGGTAGATACGAAACGTGAACCCTAACACAGGCGTCAGAAAAGTCGATCGATACGTTCGACAAAAAAATCCTGCGGAAGATTATTTGGACCAGTCAAAGAAGGAGAAGTATGGCGAATCGGATACAACAATGAGTTGTACGAACTATTTGCGATCTATGCGCCCCGAAATTTGTCCATCTCCGGAAACTGGAATGGACTGACTATGTCGAACAAATGAACGATGACAGAATGCCTAAACCTGTGCTAAAGTATAAACCCGAAGGAGACCGACCGCAACGAAGACCTCGTGTACGATGGGAGGACTCAATTGACACAAATTTTATAAAGCTTCTACGATTTTTGAACTGGCGGACGCGATCGATTGATTGAGATAGTGGGAGGAGGTGTATCCAGGAGGCCAAGGCCTGACGCGAGCTAGAGCGCCGATGATGATGACGAAGTAGAGTATCAATGTTTTATTGGTTCAGGTTACAACAAATCATGTGTACTCGTATCCTGCCGAGAAATAGTGAAACCAAAGTGCAATTTGAGTGAAAAAATGATAAGTGTTAGTGCGGAAAGCAAAATCAATATTTTGGTTTAGGAGCGAGAAAACTACTTGCAAAATATGTGAAAAATTGAAAAACTACTCCAGTGGTAGATCGCTTCTTACTTTCCTAATCGCTTCAAAAATTCATCTGGCATTAGGAAGGATCTAGCTCGAGCAACAGGTAAGCAAGCAAATCTCATCAAGTTTGGTGAGAAAAGGCTTGTAAAAGCTGGCTTGCGTGCACTGAAACCAGTCCATAATGCAGACTTTCTGTTAAGAGTCGAGCAAACACGCTTGCAATAGGCTTATGAGCATGTCACATGGACTCATGTGATATGGAACAAGGTCATCTTCTCGGACGAATCGGAATTTAAACAAAATGTTGGCAATAGGAGAATATGCATACCGCGGGAACCTCGAGAAAGGCTCAGCGATAATTGCCTTCCAAGATTCCCTTCGAAATCTGAAGGAGTTCTGGTGTGGGATATTTTTCCGGTTATGGAACTTCTCGTAACTGCTAACAGTTGGTAACAGTTTACTTGTCAGTTGTGGAAAACTAATTGGAGACTTGTGCGTTAGGCATTCACAGTCTTTATCCTCTCTGGAGGTTCTGGAAGTTGGCGGTCTTTTGTTCGGATCATACCCATTTCCAATACCTACTAACTAGATCCTGCTATAAACCTTTTATCAAAAATGTAATGCCGCTAGTTTAACTCTGCCGAAAAATAACGTCCAAAACGGACAAACAAACATCGCGGATGGTGGCCGTGATCGCATAGCTTGCTTCCTCTCATACTCATACAGTAGAAATAGAAATGCTACGCTCGTCACTTAAAGCTAAAGCACGCGAAATTTGTTTGAAATTTAGATAGCGATTATAAATGGTTGTGATTGTGACCACACATGATGATGAATGCCTGATGACGACCAAAATTATTGTATGTTGTAGTATACTTTTAACAATTTCAAACACACGGGATGATTCCGTTAGATTTCGCTTTTATTGTCTTTAAACGTTCTACCACCACCATGTTCGATTCTTGAATGACAGATTCTTCTTCTTGTTCTTCTTCTTTTGTTTAAAGTTAGTTTACAATCGTCAAAATGGAGGTTCCTAAAGCTACGTTTACATGTTATATTTGTGTTAGGCTAGGTTTACACTAAAATTTATACTATAGCTCGGCCGTCCTGACAATATGATTGCCCTCAATCAAGAGTATAATGAGAATTGATTTACAAAAATTTAAATATTCGGTTAGTGTGGCCATGAGCAACTTATGACGCACCCCACCCCCTACTGCTCTATCCATTTCCTTATCCGACAGGCTTCGACGACACCATCATATGGTAGCTGCGTTATTTGACAATTCTCAATGTCGCGAATGACATACCGGTCATTTGGTAACACTTTGTGGATAACGTAGGGTCCGCGATACTTTGCGTTGAACTTCTTATTCTTTCCCGCTGTGGTGTCTATATGTCTAATGACAACAAAATCACCCGGAGAGAACACTGGAGGCGGTCGACTTTTAGCTGCGAAATACTTAGTGTTGCTTTCTTGAGATTTCTGGATTTCTTTCGCGGCTTCGGTTCTTTTTATTTCTAGATTTTGAGTGACATCATCACTGTACCTCTCCTGTAGGAATTCGGTCATATAGTCAACAATGCCTCCGCGTTGGTCTGTCCCAAACAGCAGTTGACTGGCGGTCTTTTTCGTTGACCGGTTTATAGAATTATTTAAAGCAAACTCTACTTCTTCCAACATCTTCGACCAATCGGCGTGGTCTATGGGCTCCGAAATTTTACTTAACACGGCGGTTATGATGCGGTTTATACGTTCAACCTGTCCGTTAGCCTGTGGTGATGCCACCGCCACCTTTACATGATCAATATTCCGTTTCAACAAGTATTCTCCAAACCTTGATGATGTGAAACTAGTTCCCCTGTCGCTGATGATTCGTCGCGGTCGGCTATACATCGCGAAATATTTGTCCAAGCAAATTTCCACCTCTTTTGTACCGGTGGATTTGACGGCAAATAACTTTGTAAATTTAGTAAATCCGTCGACTACCAATAGAATATGCTTCCGAGCCCCTCGGACAGACGGCAACGGTCCAAAATGATCTATGTGTATCGTATCAAACGGAATGGGTTTCTTCGGTATACTGAACAGATTTCTTTCGGTTACTCGGGCCGGTGGTGAACACATAATACATCTAATACAGTTCCTTATAAACTTTTGAATCTTTGGCTTCATGTGTTCAAACCAATAATGTTTCTTCACTTGATCGTAAGTTTTATCAACTCCTAGATGGCAGATTTTCTCATGGACCATTCGAATTACATTCTCCTCCATTTCATGCGGGACGAACAACTGCGGCCGACCCATCTTATCCCGTCGAAACACCAGTCCATTTTTCAGTTCGTATCCTTCAACGTTCTCCTCCTCTAGTCTAGAGCGCAATGCTGAAATCTTCGCATCCCTGTTTTGAGTGGCTTGTATCATAAAATCTACCTCTTTCGGATTTGCTACCGTGGCCATCTTACAAAGTACTTTCTTTGATATGTCTGCGGTGTCGTCGGTTTCGTCTTCCTCCATGCTGTCAGTATCTGATTCAGTCGTTTCATCCAACTCGCACACGGCAACCATACGTTTCATTATGTCAGATTGATAGTCTACCGGTTCGGTACCATGCGGCTTAAAACATCGGCTCAATGCATCTACATGCCCCATTAAAACTCCACTGCGGTGTTGTATTGCAAACGTAAAATGTTGTAATTCCAGTGCCCATCTGGCTATTTTGGGACATATGTTCTTTTTGTCAAATGTAAGCGACAATGCACTGCAGTCCGTCACTACTTTAAATGTTATCCCGTGTAAATAGTTTCGAAACTTTCTTACTGCGTATACGATAGCTAACGTCTCCAACTCATAGCTGTGCATGCGGGATTCTTCCGGTGAAGAGGCCTTCGAATAATAATAAACTGGGTGGAACTTCCCATCTTCCTGTCTTTGTATTAACATAGCGCCATATCCGGTGCTGCATGCGTCGGTGTGCAGCTCAGTTTCTCTGAACCGATTGAAAATGGCTAATACGGGCGGAGACATATACCTTTCTTTTAGTTCTTTAAATGCTTGTCTACACTTATCATTTATTTCGAATTTTACATCTTCTCTTAACAAACGTTGCAGCGGGTGAGCAATCTTAGCGTAATTAGGTACAAATCGGCGGAAAAATGAAAATAGCCCCAAACACGAGCGTATTTGTTTAATCGTAGTGGGCATCGGATAATTTTTTATCGCGCTGATATGGGCATCGCTGGGTCTAATTCCCTCTTTGCTCGCGGAATATCCCAAAAACTCAATGGTCTCGTACGCAAATCTACATTTTTTAAAATTTAACTTTAATCCACATTCCGCTAAACGGCGCATAACTTCGGTAAGTACTTCGATGTGTGACTCCAAATCGTCGGTAGCTACGGTAATATCGTCCATGTATGCAATAATTTTTCCTTCATCTATCAAGTCCCTCAACTGACAATGAATGTAACGAAAAAAAACAGCAGGTCCTATTTTCGTGCCAAACGGCATTCGATTATATTCGTATTGGCCATATGGTGTAACAAACGATGTATATTTCTTGGAGTCTTCAGCTACTTTAACATGAAAAAACCCATTCTCCAGATCTAACGTCGTGAAAAATCGTTTTCCCCCCAAATAATCAAGGCAATCTTCGATCAGGGGCATCGGGTAGTTATCGCGAATCATGAGTTTATTCAAACTACGATAATCAACACACTTCCGATATCTTCCGTTCTTTTTCTTTACCATCACAATCGGGGACGTATAAGGGGATTCACTTGTTCGAATGATTCCCTTTTGTAGTAAATCACCAATAATTCCTTTCAAAGCCTCGCGCTCCTCATAAGACAATTTTCTTGGGTAGTGATGAAACGGCACATCGTTCTCCAATCGGATCTTCATTTCAAAATCACATTCCTTCGGGATAGCGTCTTTATTTAGGTATTCAACAGAAATCGCTTGTTTAATTCTTCTAATGCATTCTTTCCCTAACCGCGGATTCACATCCATACAATCCTCCTTCTCATGCTCAATCGCCATAATACTCTCACATTCCGTTTGCATCAAATCAACCGACTCCACGTCCCCTTCGGGTTGTATACCGACGAGTAATATTTTATCAGCGGACATTCCTACATTACCCACATTGAATTCTTCTAATTTCTCTTCTGGTTTCAACAGAGCAGAAGGGTATAAGGCGACATTCGATAAGACAACTCTTTCTGAAATGTTGAGATGAAGTGAACAAAAACTCAACTCGTCATTTTTATTATCCACTGTCCCATTCAATTTATTAAACGTATTTTTGTGAAATTTTTCAATACTACTCATTCTTAAATTTATTCCGAATTTCGACAAAGCTGTTCTTCCAAGGAGTATTGGTGTCGGTATCATTTCGTCGGGCACAATAAGTAAAACGATTTTCTGACATCGGTTTCGAATGGTAATGTGACACTCCACTTTACCGAATGTTTTGATTGGTATTTTTCCAAGGCCACAAAACGGGGTTTCTATCAGTTCGTTTCGAACTTTACCGGGGACAGCGGATCGTCGAATTAGATTAGCGGGACTGCCGGTATCGAGAAGAGACAAACGAGTTTTATCCTTATTACACCCCACCTCAACATCAATAAAGGCAACACTTACCAAAGTTAAAGCGCTAAGCGACTTAATTTCATCATCGTCTTCAACGTCATTCTCGTCTTGTTTCCTTCTAACATCGGTGGCTGCGGCTATCGTCGAACTTGCTTTCAACTTCTGATAATACTTAGGTCCTGTACACGAACGTCGGTCGTGTCCCGGTTTCCAACAATGGTAACAGACGTCTCGAGGCCTTTCTTCATAAGGGCACAGCGGCTTTCGGTGTCCCATTCGTGAGCAGTTGAAACAGCGGTCTCCTTCGGGCGGAGTGGTTACAACAGCGTTCTTGTCGGCAGTATAATCTGTCCTCTTCGGTTTTACTGCGGCATACGGCCGTGACTCCGGCCCTCGCATTGCTTGCCGTTGCTCGAGCATATTTACTGCGTCCTTCAGCTCACGCATGGTTCGTGCAGTCGCAAATAAGGCGTAATCACTCGTCGTATAGCTCATACCCTCTTGAATAAATGCCACCAGCTCTAGTTCTTCTACATCACTCCGGTACGCTATGGACTCCATCTCCATTATATAGCGCCTGACACTTTCATTTGGCTTCTTCTTCCGGTTTCGCAGCGTTTGGTAGATCTCCTGACGGCTCACCGTCCGTCCAAACTCTTTCATCAGGCTCGCCTTTAACTCCTCGTACGTCAACGCGCCTCGTGCCAGCAGAATTCGAGCGGAACCGGTTATGGAATTCCGTAGTGCCAGAAATTTCAGCAATTCGTCGGCATTTGTTTGATTGAAGATTTGCTCTAAGTGCCGAAAAAAATCGTGGACACTATACGTCCGGTCCTCCCCATCAAACTTTATTATGGCATGCTCAATGTCCTGGAAATGGACCTTTCTCATCGGCGGTTCATTCGGTATAGCATGTGCAGCGGTTGCGGCAGGCGCTCGAGCTTCTTCCAAAACTTCCCCTCGTTCCATCCTGTTTATTTCCTGTCGCAATATTAAAATCTCCCGTCGGCGGCGCAAATTGGCGAGCTCCTTTTCTAACTCCTCTGTCTCCTTATCGGCTTCTGACATTAGCTCATGAGTCGGTGTAGCGCCCCATTGTTCCCTTGGCGGCAGCTGCTTACATATCGGCGGATGATCACAGGTCGGTGGTGGTGACGGGTTGTTTCGCTGCGGCGGCGGAGGGTTGTTGATTGTCGGCAACTGTTTGTCTTCGTTTCCCACATTATCTTCGGTATTAACCTCTTCTGCAGTATCTTCGTCGTCATCTCGATTGGCGCTTTCATTTTGATCGGTCAGCACTGCTTCTACTCTGGATCGGTTTTCAGCAAATATTCGGCGGAGCTCTGCTACGGTCGGGCGTCCAACTATTTCCAGATCAGCGGCTACTAACGCATTCACCAACTGATCACGATTCATGCGGTTCTCCATTTTCTGTCGAATTCTCGTTGTTCCGATTCAAAATATCACTTTTTTTATTTGCTGGTCCTTCAATCCCACTTCTGAAGTTGTAGTATACTTTTAACAATTTCAAACACACGGGATGATTCCGTTAGATTTCGCTTTTATTGTCTTTAAACGTTCTACCACCACCATGTTCGATTCTTGAATGACAGATTCTTCTTCTTGTTCTTCTTCTTTTGTTTAAAGTTAGTTTACAATCGTCAAAATGGAGGTTCCTAAAGCTACGTTTACATGTTATATTTGTGTTAGGCTAGGTTTACACTAAAATTTATACTATAATGTACATATTGTAAACATTTAATTTCGTTCGAAAACATCATGCGACATATAAAGCATTTCCCTTATCTGTTAACTTCTTTCTAGTATCTGGGAGGAGGAGTGACACTAAAGAGATAAATGAATTTATTACCAATCACATGGATTATTGACGAATCCTGTGTAAAGGTGCGTTTTGCTGGACGCCAGCACACCCGCAGGCGACGATCTAAAGGATACATGAAAATAGTGCTCCGTTCTCTATGGCTTGAGCGCTAACCACGAACAATAGGCGACGATCGTGTATCTAGCAAAACACAACTTAACAGTAAAAAGGAAATTCGTAAATTTAGCATAGTTAGACCTGCCATATAGCCCCCATATACGATGCAATCCGTCGTCAGATCGATTTGACGATGGATCGCCATAAAATATCTGACGATCTCCGCTGCACTGTACGATTTTCGTGCGATGCGATAACGAATGACAATTAAAAAAATAGGTTATGATTCACTCCCAATCCAACCTGCATTAATTTTTGTTAACTATTTGGATTTGTGTGGCATTTTCGTATGCTGCATATTTGATATTTCCATTGCAGAGCCATTTAAAATCATCACAATCCCCCAAATTCATAGTTGAGTGATTTGAAAATTTGACATTCACTAGCGATAATCACTTACACCATCCAATCGATCGTCAGACCGACGGATTGCAGTAAAATCGCACCAAAAAATCGTCAGATAAAATTTAATTGTCAGATCGGTGGAATCGTCAACTATAGTCACATACACTGTGCAATCGATCTGACGATCAAAATATCGTCAGATCGATCTGACGATGGATCGCCACAAAATATCTGACGATCGAAATTATATGGAACTGTCAAAAAAATCGTCAACGATACTCACATACACTGTGCGATCGATCTGACGATCACAATATCGTCATATCGACGACGGATTGCATCGTATATGGGTGCTATTAGTCGGATCGGTGATTTCGTATTTAAGTGTGGACAAGGCATAACATGCAGAAAAGTTTTAGCTTGGGTGGGTATCAGAGAAGAAAGAGAAATAAGGAAATGAAATTACCCGAGAGAAACGAAGCAATTTTTCGACAGCATTGTTATGCCCTGGGGGTTGAGATGGAATTGGGGAATGTGAGTTTGACAGGTTGGCTCGCGACTATATGGACCGCGCGGGTGTTCCGGGGTAGAGAGCGCGTGTTTCTTTGTTTACTTTTCTCTTACTATCTCTCTCTGGTTGGTATACTTTAAATTTTTAGCTAATCAAATTAAAAAAATGGTGAGAATACCCTAGACCTAATGATGGTACAATCTAAACCTGGGTTAGACCTAGTAACCGCAATAAGCGCGTTCCTTTTGTACTTCGATGTACGTTAATTCGGGTAAGCAGCACGCAATTATAACAATGCGTATATAGAGTGACCTAATACTACTATCGAAAAACGGGGACACAATCTAAATACCAATACAAAAAAAAACAAACTAAGCAGTAAAACCCCACTTATAGAGATTGACGCGAGGAATTACTATTTATATTTTATCACCACGAAGATTTAATAATTTAGTTTTAAGCGCTTTGGGAACACTTCATTTTAATTGTAATGTTCAATTTGGTCATTCGACGCATGAGTAGCATAAAAAGACTTCTAAGTTATAATCTGTATCCGTGAAACGTCTGACGGAATACTTTTTACCGGGAGTATTTACGTGATGGCAGTTACATATACGAGGGGTCTAACAAAAGTTCGGTAAATTGAGCCGAAAAAAAGACATAATACATTTTTTTCATATTCTTAAGGTGAGTTCACGCGTCGCAAACATTTCGGAAAAAAGGTAAATATTCGGGAATATCTATGTTTATATGTGAGCCACAAATATTTACGCAACTAACTTGTTATATTTTCAATTACGGGAATAACATGGAGAAATCAACTTTGTTGCAAATAGTTACCGCCATGTGAACATGTGTGGAAAATACTTTATCAAATTACACCTTTTGGACCAATATTTCCTGAAAAAAATTTTGACAAATATTTGCGACGTGTGAGCTCACCTTTAAGCTTCATACTTTTCCAACACAATTTCCATTAATATCTGTACATTATTTCAATCTGTACATCTATTTTTAAAATAGTCCTAAACATCTTTTTACACTTTCCCAAGTTCAAGATTTGATCTCCTGATTGCTATTAAAAAATTTTCTCCTGAAATTTTTCCAAACAACCAGAAATCACTCGGCGTTAGATCTGGGGAATATGGTGCTGGGCTTATTTCTTCTGGTATTGAAGCACAATAAAGTTGGTTGTTATTTGGGCAGTTCCTCCTTTCAAGTTCCTACAAGTTTCTTGCAAGTTTCTGTATACCACTTGGAAGTTGTCGTTCGACCAGCCTCCGAGGGAATAGCTGCTTAAATTTTTACACTAGTTAGGTGATGGATATCATTACTTTTGTTGCTGGCTTTTGTTGCTTTGCTTTAACTGGCGGATTGGCATCTTCTGGGCTCTATAGCATAGACTGCTGTTTGGTTTCCAGGTCATACTTGTAAAACCAAGTTTCGTCACCTGTGACGATTTTATGGAAGGCACTACACTTCCCCTTTTCAAAATTTTTTTCAGAAAATAGTTGGCGAAACGCACATGAGCTTCTTTTTGGGTGTCTGCCAAAATCCGGGATACCCACCGGTCAGTTTTCTTGGTGTATCACAAGTTCTCATGTAAAATTCGTGACAGTCATTGCATTCAAACCTAAATCATCAGCAATATCAGTTGTTATGTAGATCAGATCCAAGGTTGCGTAAATTTTTGACTTCATGAGAGCAACATTTCTGTTGTTGTTAGCATATTTTGGGCGACCTTCGCGAGACTCGTCCTCTACAGAAAAGTGTCCACTTTGGAATCGCTGGTGCATTCACTCCATGTCACAAGCCTCGTAAGAGGAAACCCGCTGACATTAAGAGTGTCTAGTGGGTTAACCGGGGCATTTTCTCAGATCCATCATATGGAATTTAGGAAATGAGGTATATCGCCTATTCTCTCAGAGGAGATCTTGATTATGTCTGTGAGCAAGGCACTGTCCAAAGCTTGGTGCCACACCCTAGGTAGCGCTGGACAATTACAAGGAAAGTGTATTAGAGTCTCCTTCTCCGCACTATCCTTGGAACTACGATAGCACTCGCTTTAGGGAATACCAAGTGTGGCTACGTGCTCTCCCACCAGTGACCAGTCACTATCGTGACCGCGACAATCCTGCCCACCTATGGACGGGTCCTATACAGAAGGCCATAAGTTCTTTGTGTATTATAGGATGGCCATATTTTTCTAGAGCGGAGGCACGTTCATACTGCGCCCCATCTATTGTTTGCTGAGTTTATATAAGATTTATGTACTTCCCCCTTCGTGACACTAAGTGGCGCGTAAACAGTCACTTCGTAGGATCTGTGAAGAGCAGAGCCCAGCCGCGCCAGTTGATCGGCCTGCTCATTTGCAGCTATACACCTGTGACCCGAACCGCAGGGTGACTTTTTGAAGGGTGGCCAGAGCGTTCAGCTTTTGACGGCATTGTTTTACGATTTTTGTTGACACTGTCACCGCCTCCAGGTCCATTATGGCGGCCTGGCTATTCGTGGAAATTGCGATATCCTTTGTGACAACCGCGGTGCGCCTCAACATCCGGCAGGCCTCCCTAATTGCCAGCGCTTGAAATACACTAGCAAAATCAGGGAGGTGAAACGACTTAGAAACTTTGGGGTTTTCAGAGAAAAACCCTGCACCACAAGGCATTTTAGAGCCATCGGTGAAAATCCTCAGGTCATATCTCGACATCACATCTTCGTCACACCATTTCGTTTTAGTTGGATAGCCAGTAGCGAAGTGTTTCACGAAGTCTGTTTCGGCGACGATATAGTCCGTAGATCTCATATCGTAACAGAATGTTACTGTGCCCACATGTTTTCAAGGTCCAGTTCACAGACTCGCTAAGTCTGATCGCGCAACACAAGCGTTAAACCTTATTTGTAGGTTGAAAGGGAGTAAGTGTGGGATACGATTAAGTGCGTCACATGGACAAGACCTCAGAAGACCTGTAACTCCGATGGATGCGGTCATTTGCACTTTCCTCAGCAGATCAATATTATATTTCCTACGCACCGCTGGCCATCAGACCACCGACCCGTATGTGAGAATCGGTCGCACAATAGCAGTGTACTACTCAGTTACCCTAACCTTTAAAGGCACATAGCGCGTCAACTATTCCCAGTGGCTTAGCTGACGTTTTGTTCGCATAAACTAGTTTCGGACGATGCACGTTGCCAGCATGTGCCTCTTGCTCCCATTTAGCCGCCTACCTGCGATAAGTTGGGAGATGTTGTGGCTTATAATTACGCCCCGCACCATAGGAGGAAGCAAACACAAACATTTATGGCCACGAACACCGTGGACGGGACTTGAACCCGTAACAACTGTAGTCAGACATAAGACTGACGCCCCTACACACTCAGCTATCACCTCACAACAGCAGTGTACAAACACAAAAACATTCTTGGTTGGAGTACTCGCCGCAGGTTCGCCTGCAAGCGTTAAGAGCTATGTAGGCTTTCTTGATGCGAAGCTCAACGTTCAATTCCACGAGAGCTTTGAGCCGAGAGTCACTCTCAAGCACTTTTCATTGGTCGAGTCAGTGAGTGTCCGTTTAGTTTAGGCATCGGAAAGTCCACAATTTTTGTTTTTGTAGTGAAAAGCACCAGTTCGTCCCAAATTATAGTAGATTAACAATTTATTGTGGTAGGTGTGGTAGATTCGAAAATTTCAGACAAAAGTGGTAGATTTTCCACATTGTGGTAAAGTAGCAACACTGGTGGGTCTGGCTCAAAATTGGCGATTTGGCCCTTCTACCAAGGTGCAGAATTATAAGTTGTTAACTGAGCATTTCGTCAAGCATAGCAGTTCATATAACTAAACATTTATTATTATGTATTTAACCAAATTCGTACTAAAAATAATTGAAAGATTAATAATAATGATTTACTTACTTGTGACTTGACAAAATCATCAGCAGGTATGTGATCGAATCCGCAGTTGTTGATCTTAAATTCCTTCATCACTGGTCGGACAATTGACTTGGCCTTTGTCATTTTGAATTCTTTGGATTATATCTAGCGGTCGCAAGTAAAATACTAATGTCGGCAGGTGTATTGTAAGTAAATAACTATGTAATGATTCAGCTTTGGTACTTTTACTATTGTTCACGTCAGCTCCACTTTTCAATATTTATGCTCACATTCCGTTTTTTCATTTTCAGATACGAGTGTGTATGAAATAAGGAATAACATGCCTGTAATAAAATTAAATTAAATATATTTTATGATGAACGATTCTTCTATGAATTTATGAAAGAACAAGCTTTTCATTGTTTATCTAGATAATTAACTACATACTAGTATTTATACACAAAAAATCACCTCAAACAAAATTGGAAACCGAACAATCAGAGAATACGCTTTATAATGACAGAAATAATAGCAAACGCATGGGTAAAAACTTCGGCAACAGTTAAACATATGCGATTAGGCAATCATCGTAATTTAGATAAAGCCTTTCAAAGTTTTTTTTGAGATAATTTTCAAGACTGACGCTGACGTTTGATGTTAGGAAATTCCTTTACAGGAATACTATATTATTTCTTATCACAGCACGTTATTTTGGTTAAGCTACTCCAATCAATGGGCGTAGATACTATGCTGAGGTGTTATTATGGTGACATTTGATCAATAGAAAACACTAAATGAACATACATAATTAGGGTTGATTTCATAATCTCTACGATTACTTTTAACCTAGATAATCAGTGCCAATTTTTGGTGATCGTTTTGAAACTTGGCACGATTGTTGGTTGATACCAGGAGTAAATCATACTAAAAGTCCCCGCCGGTGGGGGTGAGCTCGGGCGTAGGGAGGGGATAAAAGAGGAGTTCTCTGTTTCCTTTTATCTCCGTAACCTTCAATCCTAGCAAAAAAAACTTTCTGAGATAAAATTAAAGATCACAAAAAGTGCATTAAAATGTTATCACCACTTTTTCCGTATCCTTTTCACTCAATTTTGATTTTCCTAGGGTATTTCAATGAATTCTGGAAAGACTGGGGAATGTTCCTGTTGTCGAATGTTGGCCACATTGTACAGCGTGACCTGCTTCGGAAGGTCCATACTGTGGGGTTAGATTGTACAAGTTTGAACAAGTCGGGCGCCATTTGGACGCTCATGTGCACCGCCTCTTTAGGCTCCGTCCCCACGGGCACCCCACCAAACATAGGTGTACCGTTTCCGACCATTTTAGAGTTTGCAACATTTGATGTTGACTAACTAATTGAAAAAGTAACATTTACTTTTTGTACATCACTAATATACGCATGAAAAGTTTAAGGAGGTGAAGTCGTTAAAAAGGCGGATTCAATATGAAAATCTTAATTTGATATCAAGTCAATTGGTGAAAATGCAAATACAGACATCCAATAATACGTATTTATAATACCTAATATTGCAACCTTGACTATAAATTATTGTTCTCACCGAAACATGGTTACAACAAAACAATGAATGCTTTGAAATCCGAGGTTACAACAAATTTGTACAACCAGACCGTTTTAATAAATCGTTACATATATAAAAAAATAATATAAATTTTAAGATTTTAGATATAAATATTAATGAAATTAACTCAAAGCACATAGCGTAAATTTAGATAATAATATATATTTACTCTCAACTACGAGTATGTATCGATCGCCAAATAATACAGATACAGACAGTAATATTTTTTTGAGGAATCTAGAGATATTTTTGGAAAACAATAGAAACTACGAAAATCATAAATAGTTGGAGATATCACCATAGATATAATACAGAAAAACATTGAACTAATAGGGAATAAATATCTAGATATATATCATGAATATGGTTTTACACAGTATTTATATGGTTTTACCCAAAAATGCATCACCAGAGACTCTTATGTTGATCGTATATTTTTAAAGAGCAAAAATCAAAACACATTAACCACAACATTATATTTAACAAATATTACAGACCATTACGTTATACTAAGGAACATATTACTGACATCAAACAGGAATCTTAATACCACGCCAATTAATGGCACAACAAATCAACTAATACCAAATTTAAATAAGTTAAGAGAAAAATTAATATGGCAGGATTGGAAGGACGTATATAATGAACAAGACGGTGATAAATCTTTCGGAATATTTTATAAAATCTTAGTTGAACTTTATAACAGTTGTCTGGAGGAAAGGGAAATTAGAAAGTGAAAAAAAAACCTAAAACGCTGGATAACCAATGATCTGATAATTGTCATTTGGAAAAGGGATAAAATGGCCGCCAAACTACCATTTAATACAGCTCTAGGAAACAAGTACAAAAACTTCAGAAATGAGTTAAAAGGATTATTGCGTAGAGATAAATACAAAGATAACTATAGGGTGATCAGATACTAATGATCGTTTTTAGAATTGTTATGTTTCAGCAGCTGTCAAAGTTACGTGAGTTCGGCCCTCATCATGGCTTCAATGAGCAGGCAATTTGTCACACCCTGGAAAAGTTTGAGCGTGATTGCACTATTTGGGGCCTGAAGCCACCAACCAGACAGAGATTGATGCGAAGTGAAGAAAACATAGCCGCCGTAGCGGCCAGTGTCGATAAAGACCCAGAAATGTCAATTCGGCGCCGATCAGCTGAATTGGGCATCGCCAGAGAGTCAACCCGGTTTATTTTACGGTTGGATTTGGGCTAATCATGCTGACGCAAGAATTGAATCCGGACGACCATAGACAATTGGGTGCAGCAAATGATGGCCGAAGATCCGGTTTTTGACCAAAAAATCATCTTCTCGGACGAGGCCCGATTTTTGGCTCAGCGGCAATGTCAACAACAAAATTGCTGTTATTGGAGCGACCATAATCCACAAGTGTTCCACCAAGCATCACTGCATCCACAAAGATTAACTGTCTGGTGCGGTTTATAGTACGGCTGCATCATCGGACCTTATTTGTTTCGAAATGATGATGGAGGCACCGTTACCGTCAATGGTCCTCGGTATAGAACGATGTTGACCGACTTTCTGTGGCCAGAGCTCCACAACATCTATATATCCGAGCTATGGTTCCAACAAGACGGCGTTACATGCCATACAAGCAAGGGTCGAAGTTGTGAAGTAGAAATTTGGCGACTGGGTCATCTCACGGCGAGCGTTCATCAATTGGCCGCCGCGATCACGCGACTTGACACCCCTCGATTATTTTCTCTAGTGCTACGTCAAGTCCTTAGTCTACGCTAACAAGCCAACCACTTTGGATGAGCTTGAGCCCTACATTTGAGACGCTATTGCCGGAATAACGCCGCAATTATTGGAACTAGCCATCAAAAATTGGACCGACCGCTTGAAGCATTGCCAGCGAAGCCGAGGCGGCCATTTGAATGACGCGCTATAAGTTAACATACCCTACTTCGTGAAGTATATAAAAATTGAATGAATGCTTCGACTACCACGCCTCGAAAGAAAGGACTTTTAAAAATTGCGGCAGCTGTTTCATCAATTCCGGATTACGGTAAAAGTTCTGACGTATTATTTCATAAAGATGTAAATAGAAAAGGACAAATGGCAAAGAAAGTGCATTCACACGTCATCTGTATTTCCTAGATTTCACTGCACATCGAAGAATGTACTTATGTCCTAACCAAAGAGTTTAAAAGGCCTTCAAGCGACTCTAATGCAAGGGCCTCATCACATCATTGAATTAGAAAAAAACTATAATGTACTCCATGTGTCAACGAAACGATATTAAAATCTATGCGGCTATCATTCATAGCGACGCGAGCGCCACAGCTTGTACGTGGCGAAGGGGCTGAATTAATTTTTTTTCGATTCGTCACTATAAAAGTTACACTTAAAAAACAACGGATTTTACATTATTTATTCAGAAAAAGGTTTTTTTTTAAAAAAAAAGGTCTCCAATTGCCTTCGGTTCGTCGATGAGAAAAATTTCAGTGTTAGTTCAGTGGAGGAAGACCGTTATTGAGTCTTTTCTAAATTCAAATAATAATAAAATATTCTCGTACTTCTCTATCAACCTTTAAGCTAGGTCACTATGTCTTCGATGGTGGCTAATTGCTACTTTCCGTAAATATTGCCATAATATTATACTCGTAGTCCGGATGGCGCAACGGTTAGCACGTTCGCCTTCAACGCACTGGGCCCCGGTTCGATTCCGGGGATTTATGTGTCGGACTATGAGCCCACTCAGCTGTTAAATGAGTACCCATTATGGGGTAAATAACTCGGTTGAGCGTGTTGCTGATCACATACCTCTGCACAAAAACCGTCACGATCTAGAAAATGAGATGATGCTAACTCATCTCGAGGCCGTGGTTCAAATTGGACTGTTGCGCCAGTTATTTATTATTTTATTATACTCAATTGCCCTAACCCCTTGTGGGGCATAGCGCGTCAATTGTTCCATGTGGACCAGTTGACGTTTCGTTGGCATAAATTGGTTTCAGAGAATGCAGTTCCCAGCATGCACCTCCTGCACATCCATGGCCACGAACGTCGTCGTGGACGGGATTCGAACCCGAAACGCCGGTAGTCAAACATGAGACTGATGCCTCAACACACTCCGCTACCGGTCGCCCCATAATATTATGGGAATTCGTAATTAAACATTTAAAAATTCTACAACTTAATTTAAAATGCAAACTTCGTATACGGCCTCTTTCCAAATAATACATAGTGACAATGAAGTTTGAGGAATAGAGGCCAAAGTACGGACATGAGATCCACTTTGTGTGCTTAGCTGCGACTATTGACTTTTGACACAATTTTGTTCGGCAAATTCGTCTATAACTACGATTGTCGTATTCGTATATATAGGTTGGGCCCCATGGTCGCATATGTTTATGAGTGAATGCATGAATTAAGACTATAAGTACACTTGGTCTTGAACCCACTTTCCAATAAGTGCTTGCTTTGTCAATAGCTTTAGGCACTTCATACTCGTATTATTACAGATTGAACTCGGGTATGCATGCTAAGAGAGCCTCCCTTGTGTCTCTACTACAGATAAATGCATGTCAATCCAACAAAATGTCACCTGCCAGGGTTTACACAATACATAATGTATTTTTAGAGACATAGAAATAATAAAAATATAGGTAGATTATGTTCATTCATGACAATTTGAGACTGAGCTACAAATAAGTTTAGCGCTCGTGCCCACGGTAAACTTTTTAGTTCGCAGAAATACTAAATATTGTAGTTTAGTCAGGAAAATAGAACACACGGTGTTTTATGAGACCGCGCACACAGCGATTACTAAATAGTTTAGTTTGCTGTGTGCGCGGTCTCATAAACCGCCGTGTGTTCCATTTTTCTAACTAAACTATTTCGTTTTTCCGCGAACTAAAAAGTTTGCTGTGGGCGCGAGCTCTTACAGTGTTCATTAATTTGAATGCGTACTCAATTGCCCTAGCCCCTCGTGGGGCATAGCGCGTCAACTGTTCCATGTGTTTCGTTGGCATAATCTGGTTTCGCAGAATGCAGTTGCCAGCATGCACCTCCTGCATATCCATGGCCACGAACGTCATCGTGGGCGGGATTTGAACCCGCAGCGAGTATCGTATTAGTCTGCAAAGTAAAATATTCCACTTTTCATTACCAATAGAAACATGGGGTACAAAGGGTATTATCACTTAACTTCCGAGACCGAAAGATGGCAACTGTTGATAGATAAGATGGCCAGTATTACACACGTACCGACTATACTCCATTAGTTTTTATCAAATCAGTGTACTTCACTTCTGAGTCTACTGCAAGCCGACGAGAAAAGTAACTGTTTGAATATGATCGTGACAGGAGTCGAATCTGCGACCTGTCGTTTTGTACAACTAAGAAAGAAATTGGCGAAATTCTAAATACTGATTTTTAATTAAAACTCAAAAGGTTAAAAGTAGAAATAATACGGTCATCTCACCAACTATCCGTCGTCGGTCATCAATAAATGATACATTTCAAATAAATACCCAACTCAAGTTTTATTGAAAACATTTTAAAAGCGAATCCCATATTTATTGGATAATTTATCATTTGTAAAAAAAACCCTAAACACCATTCAAACTTTATGGCAAGGTTTGTCTTCTATTTTTTGATAACTCAGCAAAGCCCTTGTTTTTACCAAGTAGTCTTGAGGGAACTCGAATACTCACCGGCTCATCATCCATCAGGACTAGGCAGCTCAAAAACCAACCAAAACTTGCCAAGACGCTTTGCTCTTCTAGAAAATATGTTTAGCAAATTGCTTATTGTCTTTTTATTCAATTATGTAAATTTCTAGAAATGCCTGACTTTCGAAATTATCTGACGAGTTTCCATTAAATACAATATCACTTCCGTAAAAATTCATAAAAGATTCTAACCATTTTGAATGTATAGTAGTGATGGGCATAATGACTCTTTTCACTGTGCCAGCACATAAGCTCTGACTCTTTCCAATGAGTCGTTCAAAAAGAGTCATGCAAAGAGTCTGAAACTTGGGTAATAACATATTCAATAAAAGTCGTAGATGTGCGACCCCAACTTTTTTTTCTCTTTTTTGACCCCAGATTCGGAGTTGGCGACCCCTCCCCGCCCCAATGCCCTTTAGTTTGAGCCGGCCCGATCGGACCACTATTTCCCATGAAAAGGGGGCTGCCAGCCTAGGATGGGCGACCCCAATTTTTTTTCTCTTTTTTGACCCCAGATTCGGACTTAGCGACCCCCCAATACCCTTTAGTTCGAGCCAGCGCGATCGGACCACTATTTCCCATGAAAAGGGGCTGCCAGCCTAGGATGGGCGACCCCAATTTTTTTTCACTTTTTCGACCCCAGATTCGGACTTAGCGATCCCCAATACCCTTTAGTTCGAGCCAGCCCGATCGGGCCACTATTTCCCATGAAAAGTGGCTGCCAACCTAGGATGGGCGACCCCAATTTTTTTTCTCTTGTTTGACCCCAGATTCGGACTTAGCGACCCCCCAATACCCTTTAGTTCGAGCCAGGCCGATCGGACCACTATTTCCCATGAAAAGGGGCTGCCAGCCTAGGATGGGCGACCCTAATTTTTTTTCTCTTTTTTGACCCCAGATTCGGACTTAGCGACCCCCCAATACCCTTTAGTTGGAGCCAGCCCGATCGGACCACTATTTCCCATGAAAAGGGGGCTGCCAGCCTATAATGGGCAAACCCAATTTTTTTCTCTTTTTTGACCCCAGATTCGGACTTAGCGACCCCCCAATACCCTTTAGTTCGAGCCAGCTCGATCGGACCACTATTTCCCATGAAAAGGGGACTGCCAGCCTAGGATGGGCGACCCCAATTTTTTTTCACTTTTTCGACCCCAGATTCGGACTAAGCGACCCCCAATACCCTTTAGTTCGAGCCAGCCCGATCGGACCACTATTCCCCATGAAAACGGGGCAGCCAATCTGGGGCGGGCATACAAAATCAACTCGCACAAAAAGATTCGTTCAAAAAGAGCGATACAAAATCGAACCGCACAATTGACTCTTTTGACTCTTTTTGAACGTGTCGCTCTTTTTGAACGTGTCGCTTTTTTTGAACGTGTCGCTCTTTTTGAGCGTGTCGCTTTTTTGAAGGTGTCGCTCTTTTTGAACGTGTCGCTCTTTTTGAACGAATCTTATTGTGCGGTACGATTTTGTATCGCTCTTTTTGAACGAATTTTACATAGAGAAGGGAGAAGGGGATAGGCAGGGAGAGGGCTGAGGAGCATCCAAATAGTGGGGATGGATGCTCCTCAGCCCGGATGGGGGATCTAAAGGGGGGTCAAAATGGTGTCGAAAATGCGAAATTCCTTATATTTTAGAAGTTATGGCCACAAAACAGTTTATTTAAAACTAGGGTATAGTAGTGGTGTAATTGCTTGAAACAGAATGATTTATGGGATAAACTAAATAGTGGTCGTGTGAACGGTCCACAACCCAAGGCAAAAGCAGTTCACTTTCCAGTCCACGCTCGATACAAGCATGAGATCGAAAGCGTGCCACGATGTCACGTATTGGCCCCGTCAGAACGCTGCTTTACACTGTAGCTGTAGTGGAAGTGGGCGCTATGGGTTTTTGTTTGGTTTCATCTAAAGTTGAGCTTGAGATGATGATACTTAAGACGAATACTTTTGTTTTAGAATGTTGGGATTGTTTTCTGTATTTGGAGAAACTTGGCTGTGCGGTGGGACGCGACGTAAGTAAATTATTTTTGATATGTTTGCATTTGCAGTCAGCATGGGCTGTTGCGTATATATTTAGAAGTAGTGCATTGCATACTGCATAGAGATGAATATGAATGGATTTAGATGGGATTGCTTTGGTTGTTAATGATGTTGGTTTTGCTTTTAGATAGATACTGGGATGGGATATGAGTGAATGAATGTATTGTAGTACATTATATGTATTGAGAAATGAGCGTGGATTGGTTATGCGTTGGATAATATTTATGCGATGGGCTAGTTTGGGAATTAATTTTACAGTGAGTCATTCATAAATTGAACGACTCGAAGGCTATGTCGTTGTGCCGAATCTTTCGCTCATCCTGTTGAGTCGTTCAAAAAGAGCGACTCGTTACTGTGTTACACATCACTAATGTATAGGGTTTTATATTAGGGGGGCTTGCACTTCAAATTTGAATAAGATAAATTGTGTTTAAGATAGCACATTTTTTTTTATTTGAAATAACATTCGTTAACATAAATCGGCATATATCAACTGGGATCCAGAATCTATTAAATATTTATGAATTCTTCTCGATAAGAAATTAACCTTCAAAGTAAACACGAATGAATTACTGAAAAAATTAGATTCCTTAATCAAATCACTTTATCCTTTAGTTAATAGAAAAATCACCTTTGTCGACAACACCTGATATTTGGCATGTAACCCTAAGGTGAGAAGCTGCTTGAGTTAAAATAAGTTGGGCATAATCAGATCAAAGGAACGCCTACCTCCCCTACAAATTCCAAAAAATTAAATATTCTTTTAATTACGATCACCCCTGATTTTTGGCATGTAACCCTAAGGTGAGAAGCTGCTTGAATTGAAATAAGTTGGGCATAATCAGATCAAAGGAACGCCTACTTTCCCTACATATTTAAAAAAATTAAATATTCTTTTAATTGCGTTAACTTTCGATAAAATGACGCTAGCGAGTTGAAAATTTTGCAGAATGTTGGTAGTAGATCTATGTAGTTAGTTGGTATTGAAAATGGGCAAGATCCGACTCAAGGAACCCCTAACTCCCCTACAAATGAAACTTCAAATAAGCGATAACTTTTGATAGGATGAAGCCAGCGACTTGAAATTTTGGTCAAATGTTTGAAGTGAAATTTAATTAGTTGGTATTAAAGCTGGGCCAGATCCGACCCAAAGAACCCCTATCTATCCTACAAATGAAACTTCAAATAAGTGTGATAACTTTCGATAAAATGAAGCTAGTACGAGTATCTTGAAATGTTAGTCAAATGTTTGTACTAGGATCTCGTTGGTTGTTATTAAAGATGCGCAGGATTCTTGTCGAATCTTGCGCATTTTTCATAACAGAAGAAGAAACCTCTACATCTCCTCCAAGTGAGACTTCAAATAAGCAATAATTTTCGATAGAATGAAGCTAGCGACTTGAAAAATTCGACAAATATTTGTAGAATGGGTTAGTTAATTGATTTTGAGAATGGTAAAGAACCTCCTGAATGAGCGCCAACCTCCCCTATAAACTGGTCATATAGGAAACTCACTTTTATTGCATATATTCGTTGTCAATTGGTACTTTTGGTATCACCACTAGGTCTGTGCAAGTCTAGGGTATTTACGTCTCGGACTCTGGTTCTCTGGTTCTGCTTTTTCTTGGATAATTTGCTAGAGAATATTGCATACACTGTGGAGAAATGTGATGAAATACAATATGTTACAGGGGAAATACGAGCTTTGAGACGAGATTTGTTTTAATTCCAAATTAAGATTAGGAAATCCTAAGCGACATTACACTTTGCGTTTTTCTGCAGGAAGAGCAATCCCGCAAAAAAACGCATTTTTTTTTATGTATCTTTTTGATAAAAGTGGTGCCTAGCAATATACACCTTAAACATTGAATCACCAGGCCCCGAAATATAGTGCATACCGAGATTATCCATACGAAATAGCGCATATGTACACTTTCGTTTTGAAAACGGAATAGTCCATGTAGGCACGCGAATATCTCGTATACGGTATTGATATGTCAAAAAAGTGCCAAATTCATGAATTTTAGGCGAATTGTATTATAAAACCGCAAAAAGTATTTAGCGCCACGGAAACAGTAATCTTGCCGAAATCGAATACCCTGTGTTATAAAAAAATATATTTTAATCGATTATATAGCGTGCGACACCACATCCCGCTTCATGCCCAAAAAAGTTCTTTTAGCCTACCCAAAGGGTTAAAATGCTTTTACCAGCACTCCTGTGCATTCCTCCTTTCACCTCGAATCACGTGCCACCAATATCGTTCATATCCCGCTTCATGTCCAAAAATTGCCCTTTTCGCCTCACCAAAGAGTTAAAATGCTTTCACCAGCACTGTGTACTCCATCCTTCACCTCGAATTACGCGACGCCCATATCCCACTTCATGTCCAAAAAGGTCCTTTTCGCCTTTTCGGATGGTGCAAAGGGTTAAAGTGCTTTCACCAGCACTCCCGTGCACTCTACATTTCACCTCGAATTACGCGACGCCCATATCCCACTTCATTCCCAAAAAGATCCTTTCCACCTCACCAAAGGGTTAAAATGTTTTCACCAGCACTTCTGTACTCATTTGCCCTAACCTAACCTAGTGGGGCATAGCACGTCAACTATCCCATGTGTCTTAGCTGACGTTTCGTTGGCACTTACGTGCCGAACTAGGACGACCCGTGTGCGAATCTGCATTTTCCTGGGAAGAAGAGTTCGAATCGCAGACGAGTCGATAACGAGATAATTATGAGACGTGTGCGGAGGGCCTTAACCGCTCGAAGGGCATGTACGTGTCAACATCTCTAGCAATGCAATGCCTTGTTGATGTTTTGGTAACATATAAATTTCGGATGGTGCAGTTGCTAGCATACGTATGCATATAGCCGTCTTTGACTAGTAGGCTTAAAAAGCAGTGGGAGTTCTTATAGTAACCATAAGTAGTTTTTTTTAACTGATTTTTGAAGAAAAATCAGTTATTGGACCCTCCTTCAATAACGAGTTTCGACCCCGGAGTTGGTTTTCTTTACGTTTCATGACCCCAGGAATCGATTGGCATCATTAGATTTTTTTAGTGTCCTTATATATATATATATATATATATATATATATATATATATATATATATCCGCAAAATGTTGTGGACACGATAACAGTCGAACGGAAGTCATAAGCGAGGTGCAACTTTTCCAGTTGATAGATGTCAGTAGGGAGCCGGCTGCTATTGATATCCAGCACTATCGATAAAACGGTTAAAAAGTTACAGCTATGTAACGGCAAAAGAATCTGAGCCTAATAACTTCATAACGAAAGAGGCTAGCTAAACCAAACTTGCCCAGTAAGTAGACGTCGATAAGAACTAGCCTATTATTGAGTTTTAGCAAAACTCCATCAAGCAGTTAAAAAGTTACAGCTATATAACGGCATAATTTTATAAACAAAATAACTACATAACGGAAGAAGCTAGCTCAGCGAAACCTACCCAGTTGGTGGACGCTAAGGAGAACTCGACTCCTATATGATTTCAGAAAAATGCATCAAACGGTTCAAAAGTTACAGCCATATAACGGCAAAATTTTTTATACGAAATAACTCTATAACGCAATAAGCTAGTTGAGTGAAACTTTTCTTATTTGTGGGCAATCATCAAGACTGGGTTCCTATTTAATTTCAGCAACATCAATGAGTCAGTTCCAGAATTACAGCTATATAACCGCAAAATGTTGGGAACTCAATTAATTTATAACGGAAAAAGCTAGTTGAGCAAAACTTGTCTAAGTGATGAAATTTAGTGAGGAATAGCTTCCGGTGCAGTTTCAGGAAAATCCTCAGTACAGTCGAAAGGTTACAGTAATACAACAGCAAAAAGTAATAAGCAAAGATTTATCTGCACGAAAGGCATTTAGTTAATGAAACTTAAAATGAAACTGGAGAAAAATTCATATAGTAAAATCAATCGAACAGTTAAAAAGTTTCATCATCTGACAATATCTCCGCAAATATCGAAACACAAAATTCTGCAGCCGCACCTGATACAAACAACTGCAGTTAAGTATCCCACCCAAGTCATAACTATACATAAACTCATAAATGATCCCGAATTAGCCCATATCAAAAATCAGTTCCTCTGGCTTCACTGCGCCAAGTATCTTTTTTCTATTTTATTTTCACGCCGGGAAATTAACCTCTGTTCTGTAGATGCAAGCATCGTAGATTGGCAACCGAGACCTCACGAATAACGAGCACGTCATCGTGTGAGAACACACTAAAATGTATGTGTTTGTGTTGCAACAACGTCTTGCCATGACTCAAGTGAAATCGTTCAGTATAAAAACAATTACAATTTAAAAGGTCGTTCAATAAACTTGAAAACTCCCTCTTTGAATTGCTTGCATTCATTTCAGTCTTTAAAGTTTAATTATTTTTTAACTGATAATTAAGCACGTATAATTTCGAGCAACATTTACCATCCCGGCTGTGAAATATGAATGCAACAAAAATATTAATATATTTAGAAACTACCTTGTATGCGTTAATTTATATCACAAACATCTTGTTTGTCGACTAGACGAATTTTTCGTTCAATTTAGGATTTATGCAAATTTCTACTACGGACTTACCTACATATAGGTACATATGATGAATTTGATTGTAGGTATTCGCTCGAACGACAAAAATCTAGAGTTTTCAATAGTAATGTACACACAGAATATACGCATCTATTCTTTTTTCACCCATTTGGTAAACTATTGCCAAAATTATTACAAGGTAGAGTGCATTTAATGACTGCGTGAAGATGTGAATAAAAAACATTGTATATTTCCGGGAATATTTTATAGTTTTATATTTTTTTTAGAAGAATTTAAATCTCGATATAGAAATACCCATCTAGCTACCACTACCAACACCGTCAATTCAATTCAATTTATTGCCAGTAAAAAATAATTAGATACATTTAAATATTACATATTATAAATTATATACTAATTCTAATTCTTATTGTCAAGTAAAAAAATTTTAATACTTGGCTATCCCACAAAAAGCAATACTCGTGGGATGGGATATTTACCTTATTTTATCGGTCTGATTCAAGTTACATGTACATGCACTAAAAACTTTATATTTCCCAAAGGTCGGGAGTAAATTAGAGTGCATGCCTGTTGTACGAAACCCATTTTATATATCTCATAGCAATACTATTGAAAAAGTGAAAAAGTTCAGCACATATATCTGATACACAAGAGACTTTCGTCGATGTTTTCCACGCCTATAGCAATACTAAATGAAAAAGGTTGATTTTTCCTAAGACGGGATTCTTTTTTATTTATTTGTAAATGCGCATTTCGGACACCGGTTGTGTCCTTCTTCAGTACAATTCAACTTGAATTGAGATATGAATTTTATAGGCCAGATATATGTACTAAATGAAAAAGGTTGATTTGTCCTAAGACGGGATTCTTTTTTATTTATTTGTAAATGCGCATTTCGGACACCAGTTGTGTCCTTCTTCAGTACAATTCAACTTGAATTGTACTGAAGAAGGACACAACTGGTGTCCGAAATGCGCATTTACAAATAAATAGGAAAAATCAACCTTTTTCATTTAGTACATATATCTGGCCTATAAAATTCATATCTCAATTTTAATTAATCTTGTATTCAGTTAACATTAAATAACAATGCAATTTTTCTATTCAATTTAGTTAATGGTATAATAGATGCTCCTGACATACTTCACGAAATCTCTTTAAAAGTCCCTACTAAAAACAAGAGGCTTTAACTATTTTGTCTACATACATTCCGAAGGAACCCTGTATCAAACTCACCTATGGAAAGATCGAAAGCTACTGTAAATCTGGTTTCTAATCACTTGGACTTATTTAATACGAATAAAGAAAAATTGAAAAAATTCTTACTTGATTTTTTTTGAATGATTTTCTTTTCATTTATCTTTGTTTTCTAGTCATTTAAGCGTGAATTTGAATTATAGCATTGTTACTTTTTATAATAGTAATGACAGTTCATTATATTATATTATATTTCATTATCATCATCATCATCATCGTGGCGCGACAGCCCGACGTCGGGCCTTGGCCGCCTGGGGACCGTTTGCGTGGTCGTCGTTTTTGATCCGTCCAATCCGAGGCTTTTGTTCCAGGTTTCTTGACGAGGAGTGGTTTTTACAAGGACGAGTTGTCAGCACATCGCTTAACCCCATTCAGGGGATGGCCTCGGAAGATAGTTGCTTCAGATGGTTTAATAAACGTGCTGGAGTTCACACAACTATGTTGCAGGTCCAACTACGCAAGTCATTCCATCCTAATAAACCTGAGACGCTTAGGTGTTGGTCAGCCATTCAGGCTACAGCTATCTGCCTTTTTCCAAATGTCTTATCGCGAAAACTTGGCCGTCAGCGGTTTTAAACACTGTCGTTACCTGGGGGCCTTATTATATTTACCTATTATATTCACTTTAAGACAGCCATTTAGTGTGTTTTTATATATAGGTATAAAGGACAAACGTCCGTTTAATAATAAATAAACAAATTATTATACGTTTTGGTAGTATATTTTTCGGATGATGCAGTTGGTAACGTGAACATGCGTAATCTTTATACTGACGAGCCTCGGAGCGCTGTGTTCTAGTAGTAAACACAATCAGTATTTATTAGCGCGTCGAAGATTGAACCTCTGTCTCTCTAGATGTAGTATCATAAAGTGGTGAACGAGACCACACGGATACCGAGCCCGTCAACTTGTGAACTTGAAATGCAAATTTTCACATCATTTCATACAAGACGGAAGAGAAGAAGAATACAGTTAGACAGGAAGGACAGAGTGAATGATCACTGAACTGACTGCTCACACTGCGCACTGCTCTGAACTGACATTTGATGATAATCTCCTTCTTGATCATGTTGATCGAGCGGTTTCTTTTAAAATCCGTAAAATTCCGTATAACTCCGCCTAATTCCGTTTGATCCTGTAATTCCATATAAAATTCCGTACATATCGAGACAGGGTGAAAAATTAGAATAAATACGGGATAATCCATATATCTGGCAGCTCTGAGTGGATGCTGACGACGCCATACTACACTTCCGAGATTGGAGGACTCGGTTATTTGACCGGAACAATTGAAGGACAACGGTCCAGACGACCAAGGTCCAACGTCAATCTGTCGCGTCACAATCATGATGAATTATTTCGCAGACTGTATTTCTAACATAAACTAACTATTTGTATACTCATTTTGTATAAATCTGCAAAGCCATTTCTCATACATTTGAATTTCATAGTTCGATAGAGAACTCGGTTAACACCATTAACCCGTCGCGTCACACAAAAGGCCTATACATATAACATTTCTCCAGCAGACGCATTCGACTATGTCTACCGGAATTTTGAAATGCAGCATCTTGCATCACATACACTGCAACAAAGGTCAACGTATTCATTATAATTGGCACATACTACAAATGCTGTAATGAACATCTCATTACTCAGTTACTTGTGAAAAAGAGGCGAATTCACAGTAAGAACATCAAATTAATGTCTAAACTAAGTGCCTACCTATGAAGAAACCTGTCAGTAGTAATCATATACAATACAATAGAAAAAAACACTAGTACAATTACATGTATGTTCGTACGTTCCCATAGTTTTGGTTGGTCTGCAAAGCAGACCGGAGTAAAAAAACAATTAATTTTACCACATCTGTAAAACATGAATGCATAATGCTATGTGCGAGACTACACGATTGTACGATTTCGTATAGCACTTGTATGTTTTTCTTCATGGTAACTACGAGGAACATAAAAGTGTGTAACCTGTCCGCTCCTCCAGACATCCAGCACATGCCATGCAACCAATAATGCTTCATATAGACTATAGTTTACGTTGCGTATTTGTACTTAACAGATTTTCATAATCTGGGTCATTCAGATATTATTACCTGAAATTTGTTGGTTCAATTCGGCACAAATTTTCAATTTCAATCCGCAATCTCGCTTTTTTCCGTAAAAGTTTTCTATCTTTTGTTGTGCTCTGATTTCTCACTATTGTTCACGCACTTGGTCGAAAATAATAAAGTGAAATCTTGAGATTTACATTTAATTATTTATTATTAAATTATCACACACTTGCAAGGATTAGAGTCACTGCCACAGTCATATTTGACTGTGACCTTGGTTATCCGATGGGTACTTCAGAATTGCAAACACTCTATCACTATCTGAAAGTGCATAATTCACCGCGACATTAAACATCAGCTGATATGAAAGCGTCGGTCATTTAGCAAAGAAGCAATGGAAAACCGTTCAAGATTCGTAACTGTCCGTTAAGTTCTATTGGACATAGAGCGTTCGGAAAACCTTAAGCCGCGTTACCTTATTTACGGCCATACTAATGAGAACTGAATTAATGCGGATCGTCAACAGTACACACTCGCGTACTATTACTTATCAGTTAAAGTTTTAGCGCGGCGCAGTCTATGCTATGCTACAACACTGCTGAAGTGCTTCGCGGCACCTCGACCGAATTGGACCCAAACAGAAACACCTCATCGCGTGCTCCACACCAATATCTTTTGGAACCTAATGAAAAACCTGAAATCGTTGGTTACTGGCTTTTCACTATTGTTAGTCAATGCAGTGCAGTGCTTATTAAGCTGCAGTAGGCGTGCTTATTGGAACTAAACGCGTTCATACATATGCTCACATTTCCAAAAATGCATATAAATAAAACAATTTAAATTTTCTTTTATTTATCTTTTTGTTTTTCTCGTATTCTGCTTATGTTTGCACAGTGAAAGCTTGATTCTCAAAATTTAAATGTGTCGTTAAAATATGCATCAAATAACAAATATGGAATTTGATATACATATGTATCGTTTCATAATAAACTATAAAATAAATAAGGTACACATTAAGCATATTTTCGATTTGTAAAATCTTATGGCGCGGTACGGTGTAAAATCATGGAATTTGTGAAATTCGTCAACAGCTTTAGTGCGAGTGAATTCTCAATTGATATTCAGTGCTTTATAGTATTTTATGTACAACTATGTACATAGCGTGCACAAGGAGCAACTCCGGTCAGAGCTACAGCTGAGCCGGTATCGCTCCCTGGCTGATAAATACATGGCCCAGGTTCAAGTTCCCGTCGCGATGAACTTTTTTTTTCTTTTTTTTTAAAAAGATAATTTTGTGGCTTTTGCATAAATGATAATGAATAATTTAATTCTAATTACGGCCAATAGTCTACCACGTGATGATGATTAATGATCCTAACTCTTCAATCAATCATGAGGCTGTTATAATTAATGACAAAAATCAATGTAAAGAATTTTTCCTTAAAACCAAAAATGTAAGTGTTAAAATGCTACACATGAACATAAGAAGTATAGCAAAAAATTTCAATGAGTTCTATGTATGGATTTCTCACTTAGATGTTAATTTTGAAATCCTTATCTTAACAGAAACCTGGCTTGCCTGTGATATCGCAGGATTTGAAATTCCGGGCTTTAAGAAAATAATTAAGCCAACTAGATACAATAAATGTGATGGCATCATAGTATACATTCAGGATAACCTTAACTATGAAATAGTTGATTTAGAAATTGACGAGGTGAATTCAATACATTTAGCTGCAAATATTAACCAGAATACAATCTTTATATCAAGCCTATATCGCTCACCAAATGACACAAATGCGCTTTCATAAATAACTTAGAAGTATTTTTGGCCAATAATCAGCACTACAAACAACATATATTAATTTGTGATATTAACATTGACATTCTGAATCAAAATATAGATTTTATAGGACATACATATTTGAACACACTTCATGAATATGGCTTCAGTAGTTACTTATACGGTTGTACCAGACAGGGCACAACAAAAGGAAGCTGCATTGACCACATATTTCTAAAAAGTCAAAAACAATCCGCATTAGCATCGGCAATTTATCACCTAAATATAACGGACCACTATGCCGTAATTGGTAATATTCTGTTTGAAGAAGAGAAAAAGGAACAAAGACAACATACGTATGAGAGAATTGTTTTGAATAAACCAGACCTTGCATCTAAATTGGAACTCGAGAAATGGGATTCCGTTATTAATGAGGAAGATGCTGAGAAATCGTTCAGCATATTTTATGAAAAATTATTAAGTATATACAATAGTTGTCTAAAATCTGAGACTAAAGTCAGTAGTAAGTTAAGGAAACTGAAACCTTGGATGAGTAAAGGACTTATCATATCCATTAGAAATAGGGACAGACTTGCTAAAAAAAATTCAAAAGCAACCATTTAATACAGATCTGAAGAGTCGCTATAAAGTTTATAGAAATAGATTAACAGTTTTAATAAGACAGGCAAAAGATGAATACTATAAGTCCATACTTTCAACGTGTAGAGGTGACATGAAACGAATGTGGAGCATTATAAATGAAGCTACGAATACAAAAGTAAAACTGGGTAGCTTTATCAGCAATATTACTTCCACTAGTGGTGAGATAATTTGCAGCGACAGAAAACGGGATATAGCTAACGAATTCAACAAACACTTTGTCAATATTGGTCACAAAATCACAAGCAGCATTCCTCCAATTGATGGAGTGGACAGAATGTTATCAATGACTAACGATCAAGGTCAATTTTGTGATTCTTTTTATTTGAATCCAGTAACTAGAGACGAGATCGTCCAGCTTATTTTTCAACTGAAATCCAATGCTGCTCCCGGAGTTGACGGCTTACACGCGAATATTCTGATGGATAATGCTATTGCTCTATCAATCCCTTTAGTTCACGCTTTTAATTTATGCCTGGTGCAAGGCGTTTTCCCAACAGTATTGAAAACTGCTTTGGTCGTACCACTACATAAGAATGGCGACAAAAGTGTATTAGACAACTATCGACCAATATCTCTTCTATCAAGTGTATCCAAAATTTTAGAAAAAGCTATAAAAATAGGCTTGTAAAATACTTGGAGGAAAAGCACATATTGTCCGACAATCAATATGGGTTCAGAAATTCAATGAGTACTGATGATGCTATTTTTAATGTAACGAAATCAATCGTTATGAACTTAGATAAAGGCCAAAAATGCCTAGGAATATTTTTGGATTTTAAAAAGGCGTTCGATACCGTCAACCATATAAAACTACTTGCAAAAATGGAGCATATAGGTATTAGAGGCATAGCACTAAATTTATTTAGAAATTACTTGAGCCATAGATCCCAGGCTGTGCGCATAGACGATAACATAAGCTGTAAACTGAATATAAATATTGGTGTTCCGCAGGGTACAGTCTTAGGACCTGTTTTATTTTTAATATATATTAACCACCTATTGAAAATAAAATTATTAAATTGTTCCATGTTTGCTTTCGCTGATGATACTGTAGCAGTATTTCATGGATCTAGTTGGAGGGACGTTTATCAACATGCAAATAATGGAATCAGAATTATTCAACTTTGGTTGCATGCCAATTCAGTTAGCATCAACGTGGAAAAAACAGTTGTCATTCCATTTGCCCTCACCTCAAGTGGAGCGCCTCCTACCTCAGAGCGTATTATAATGCATGAAGATTGTGAATCAGTTGAAAGTTGTACTTGTCCAGTCCTCCTAAATAAAGATAGTACCAAATATTTAGGTGTGATAATTGACCGGAACCTGCGTTGGGGAGAACATGTGACGGTTCTCTGCGACCGATTAAGAAAAATCAAATACAAATTCTTTCAACTTAGATCCATATTATCAAAAAACCTTTTACGAGTTGTATTTACATATATCACTCGTACAATCGGTGATTGAACATGGATTTATTGGTTGGGGTGGAATAGCTATCTGTAATCTATTACCGTTAATAGTATTACACAAAAAAATAATAAAAATATGTCTAAAGAAACACATGCGCTATAGCACGGCTCAAATATACCGTGAATTTGGAGTAGTTCCTATCCCGATACTATATAAAATTAAAATTTTGAAATTCTTGTATAGCCATCGTCAAATTTTCGCCAACTGCAACTGATATCGGCTATACGACGCGTAGGCAATATCGTGGAACAATACATGAGCCAAGATACTATACAGCAACCGCAGCAGGACATGCTTTCTATCATGCACCAAGATTGTTTAATGAGCTACCTTTAAATATATGTAAATCACCAAATTTGCACTCTTTTAAAAATGCGCTGAGAATACATTATTTGGAGAACGATTTAGGCTTGTAGCTTTTAAACTTACTGTACTCCTACTGCAATTTCTAAGTCAATCTTCTTGTATTATATTAGGCAATTAAAGTTAAGTTAAGTTATGCAAACTCTATGTCGTACATTCATAATAATGATAAAATTGGAATAATTGAATACTATGTTAAATTTGTTAGTCGATCCGTCTCACAACTGGAGCGTTTTGTTCTTAGTGAGGCGGCCAATAGTACGTCAGATGATTTATATCTATTTTAATCTTGAATATGATGGTTAAATTGTATATTGTAATTGAATGTAAAAAGAAAATGGCGATAATAAATAATAATAATAATAATAATAACGTGTCAATTAGGACCGGATTCCTGAAAAAAATATATGAGTTTTTTTTCCTCAATTTGGGTGTATGTATTCTGGAGTGCTAAATTCGAATTTCAACTTTTCCACTTGTAATGGACGGTTTGGTGGGCATCCGAAGATGCCCGTGGGGACGGAGCCTAAGGTAGCATAATGACCGTGAAGGTCGGGCCGTGCCATCTGGCGAAGAAAAAGGCCCCTCAACGAGCTAAGCAGCGACCTATGCTTGCTGTAGCTCAGTTCGGGAGATGTGGGTGGGGTTTTCGCCGGTCGTTGCCCCTGTCCTTTACGTATTAACAAAAATTCATAGGCCTGGGGAAGACAACACAAACAGGGGAGGTAAAAATGGGTAATAAAAAAAATTGTCGATAAGGATGGAATGGTTGGCGGACGGATCAGACGCCCAAGGGGTCGATTCTGGGTCCGGGTGCAATGGGACCCTCGGCCTCTGGTTTCGTACCACCAACAGATCACTACTCTTCAGGTGCTGCTTCGATCTGCCGGTGGGAGCAGCACAACCAGACCAGAATATGGTTCATTACATACTTCGAAAAAGTGATGCGTTTATAATGGCCGGTTTGGTGGGCATCCGAAGATGCGTGTGGGGACGGAGCCTAAGGTAGCATAATAACCGCGAAGGTTTTTTTGGGCTTACGCCGTTCGTTGCCTCTGTCTTTTACAGTACGTATTAATATAGAAACAGACGGACAGACATCTATCTATCTATCGACAGACTCATGTCGTCATACTGACCAAGAATATACGGAACATTCCTGTTTCGTGAATATTGGGAGAATTCTCTTTATTGCATTTAGAGAGGATTCTTAAAACTCTTTCATTGCGGCATTTCCGCTTTAGGTGGTAAGAACCTAAAACCCGCTCTGGGGGATTTGTAGGCCCTAAAGTGGAAATTTCTGGGGTTTTGTGAAAGTTTTCGCTAATCAAATAGATAGAATTCTCCTAATTTTTCCGAAACAGGAATGTTCCGAATATACATATACTTATAGTTTATATGGTCGGAAATGCTTCCTTCTCTGCCTTGCAAATTTCTTGACACTCACATTCGCGAAGGGTATATTGAAATACAACTCCAAATTCACTTTTTCTTGAACTGCAAACTAGTAAAATATATAGGTTTGACGTCCGTTATGAAATCTTGATTTACTTTTTCAACGAGAAATCTAATTTACTGCTACTTAGGGCTTTAAGAGCAGTATCACATCCAGTGATTTTTTTTCGGGTGCTATATATGTTTAACATAAACATACTAGTTTTCAGTCTACAGTTTAAGTGTAAAATATACTGAAAATTTTGTTTACGAAAAAAAGTAATATTTAAAATATTGTAGTTAACACGTTTTATGAGTATATTTATCTTGTCAAAAACGTGAACTTTGAGACAAAAACCAAGATTTTCAGTATCATGGTCTTTGAAACCAGTACCACTGTTACTCTTTTCGACGAGGGTGGTTAATTTGGAGATTTAAAGCTAGGATAATATCAGAATCATGTTACTTTTTAAGTCGACGCAATCGGTAGTGTTAAACTTATATTGTATTTCTCATCAACAAAGACAAAATAAAAATCAGACCGACGCTTCGCTTCGGCCTGGAGTCCGAATATACCCTAGACTTGTACAGACCTAGTGGTGATACCAAAAGTACCAATTGGCAACGACCATACGCATTAAAACTTAGCTTTCTATATAGCCAGTTTATAGAGGAGGTTGGCGCTCATTCAGGAGGATCTTAACCATTCTCAAAATCGATTAACTAACCCATTTTACAAATATTTGTGTTATATAAGTCGCTAGTTTCATTCTATCGAGAGTTATCGCTTATTTGAAGTCTCACTTGTAGGGGAGATAGAGGTTTCTTTTGTCGAATCTTGCACATTTTTAATAAAAACTAACTAGATCCCAGTACAAACATTTGTCCCAAATTTCAAGTCACTAGCTTCATTTTATCGAAATTTATCGCTTATTTGAAGTTTCATTTGTAGGGGAGGTAGGGATTCCATTATTGCCACCAACCAATTAGATTATGCTGCAAACATTTAAACAAAATTTCAAGTCTCTAGCTTCATTCTATCGAAAGTTTTGGCTTATTGTAAGTTTCATTTGTAGGGGAAGTAGGGGTTTCATTGGTCGGATTTTACGTATTTTCAATATCAGCCAGCTGAATCCTACTACAAATATTTGGCCAAAACTTCAAGCCACCAGCTTTATTATATCGTAAGTTATCGCTTATTTTAAGTTTCATTTGCAGGGGAGGTATGTGTTACTTGGGTTGGATCTGACCCATCTTACTTCAAACATTTGAACAAAATTTCAAGTCGCTGGGTTCGTTCTATCAAAAGTTATCGCTTATTTGAAGTTTCATTTTTAGGGGAGGTAGGAGTTTCTTGTGTCGGATCTTGCCCATTTTCAATACCAACTAACTACATCTCACTAGCAATATTCTACCAAAGTTTCAACTCACTAGTGTCATTCTATCGAAAGTTATCGTAATTAAAGGAATATTTAATTTTTTGAAATTTGTAGAGGAGGTATGCGTTCCTTTGATCTGATTATTCCCAACTTACTAAAACTTAAGCAGCTTCTCACTTCAGGGTTACATTCCAAAAACCAGATGTCTACGTCAGTTGGTTCAAGAGTTATAGACAAAAAACAAATTGAATTTTAATTGGAGTCCAAATTTTTCTGATTGGAAAAATGGTTTTCTTTGAAATATCAGGAAACTATTCGGAATCAATTCGTTTCTTTTATCACAATTGCATTTGACAAGCTTAATGCTTGCTCTTGATGTATTTGAATGTTTATTTTGGAACATTCCTAGTAGATCGCGTCTGTAATCAATAGTGACTTTTAAATTGAGATGATTTCGCGCTCCCCTTGCGTGAGCTCCGCGGTTTATGGGGTTGCAACCCTCAACATACCGCCCTATATACTACAGCAGTAAAACCACCACCAAGACGCGAAACACAATTCGTCGCCCAGTGAAATAGTATATATAGGTATATAATCATACCTTTATTTTTAATATTCTTTTATTTTTTCAAGAAATGAGATTAGAAAATCCAAGCCAAAATCCAAACTTTATCTGATTGTGATACAAAATCCATTTTATGTCAAATGCATGTTTCTGTCCTATATGGATCAGCTTCATCGTTGTTGTTTTTTGCGGAATGAGTTCAGCTCAGCACGATTAACCCCGATAATTGCAAAAAGCGCATCTATTATTATTTATTATACACTTATTTGAGTACATTTTATGGTGTTAACACCATATATTTGCCAATTGATTGAACTAGCTCTCAATTTTTTTTTTTTTCTTCTCGAACGGAGAAGAATTTGTAATTGAAAAAGTTGAATCGGTTTTATAAAGTCAGTAAAATTTCCATTGATACATATTTTACATATACCAAATGGAAGCTTCAATATACTTTAATTTGTCAATTTAATGTTGGACAAAATAACAAGATAAGGCAACCAAATGGTCACGATTTGCTAGCACTGGTCTATCGTACAACTTACTACGGATTCGTACGTGTATCTGAATTCGACCAGGTATATCGCAAAGGTTAGCGTCTTTAAGAAACATATGGGAAGTCTGCGGTTGCAACCGATACATTCATTTACTAAACCTATAGAGCTATAAATATGTACGAATGTTAAGTATGCGAGTATCCCATATAGTTTAATTGCGATATATCTTTTAATCAGATAGTGCAATCATGTGGTGGTCGATTTTTGCAATGGCGAGCACACCAATATAAATAGGTATTGTGTTGCAAGGTGTTGTTGGGGTTCGTTAGCGGTAGTGTGCACTCTTTGATGGTCAAATCAACATGACGATGGCTATCAAATGGTGACTTGCAACATAGTTTCTCGCTTTCAGTTCAGACTGAGTGTAATGGAAAGCATGTATAACAAGAAGACAATGGATTTAATTTTTACGTACAAAATGTATATGTCGTAGTCGTAGGCTTTTAGCGAAATTCTTTATTTCGTGAAATTACCCGGTAAATACTGTAGAACTTTAAACACATCGTTTACCGGCGGTACCGATTTGAGAAACCATATGTCCACCGAGTTGTTATTTTTTGATTAAAACTTGAATAAAAGAATGTTATGATGATATATAATATGTAACGTAGGTTTTTACTGCTTAGAGCGGCAATTCCCGCTTTAGGTAGTACCAAGCTACCTTGCGGGATATTTTTAGTTTCCGGGGCCCGGGGTGAAAAAATCACCTTCACTCAAATTTTTTGTCACTTTTCGCTCGCGTCACTCTAAAATTCTCAAATTTGCAACAAAATAAATATACACTGGATATCGTTTATAACGACATCTGTTATAACTTTGAAGAGAGAGAACCAGAGGAAATGAAAAAGAGCGAGAGAAACGAAGTAATTCGGCACAAGTGAGGAAGTAGGAAGGGGGATGGAAATTTGACATCTTTCGTGCTTCTATATGGACAGGGCGGGTGTGCCGCGGCAGGGAGACAGACTGGAATGTTATTGTTCCAATTGGAAAAGTAGGAGAGAGGATGACATCTTACGTGCTTCCCGTGCTTTTATATAGACTGCGCGGGTGTTGCGCAGTGGAGGGCGTGAGTCTCTCTGTTTACTTTTTACGACTGGAATTGCTTCAAATAGTTTAGTGTTGAGTATATGCGGATTGCTCCTCCATAGTTATTCTCTATGGGCTATAACGACATATTGGCTATTACGACGAAAATGCCAGGTCCAGTGATTCATGAAGCTCTTGCAATGTATTTTTGAATGGATGTAGCGACGGTCGTGACGACTCCATTACCTGGACTCAATAAGCAAAACGATCGGATACAGCGCCGGTTGCCTCTCAGAACTCTTACAACCCCTATCTAAAAGTATTTTTTTTATAGTTGCTGCGCATAATGGCCCATCACTGGCGGTTGGAAGCCATTGCCATCTAGGCGGATAGTGTATAGTGGTGATGATGGCTGCATGAAAATTCAAGGTAAGAGTAGCGATTTACGGTATTTAAAAGGAAACTTCCCAGTCGGACAAGAATCGATACTGGACCGGTCCTGGATCGATGACTGTCTACTAAGGAATCGATGACTTTATCGGAGACACGTCGGAGATATTTGTATGGGCATGGCCGCTTTTGCGATACCGAAAATGAGGACAGGAATCGATCATGAATCGATGACGGTAGTCGATGGAGAATCGATGACTGGAGTCGACGTAGAATCGATACTGGGGTCCAATTGGGATCGATGACTGTAGTCAACGTGGAATCGAATCCGGATCGATGACTGGAATCGATTCCGGACCGATGACTGTAGCCAACGAGGATTCGACACAGATCGAATTCGGATCGATGGCTGTATAAATGGGTTGAATCTAGCCTGATATACAATTCGTCCAGAAACTAAAAGTGTCGTGATTGATTTCACGGCACTTTTAATTTAACGGCGGATTGTATTCAAGGCTTGCAGAAAAAAACAACATACGCATTCCGTATTCCATATTTCATATAAGTGTATGACAACATGCGTTGCCAAATGCCAGATACTTTCAAATGAATTCAAATTTCAGGCTAACTCGATACGTAATTGAAAACATTTGAATTTTTCCAACTTCGGAGACAAACCGATGAATGGAACCGGTAAGGAATCGAAGACTTTGCGATTCCACTGGAATCGGAGACAAATGTCCGACTGGGTTAAATCCTTAGTACATACAGATACAATCGGACAAATTTCCTTTAGGCTGCTAAATCATATAATTACACAAAACGAACATTTTATTGAGAGAAAATGAATTTTATGTGCTTCCCAAACTGTAAACTCTCCGAAAACTTCCACACCTGCGCCGCCTGCATTTCAAAACGGAGACTACTTAACAGAGTAGAATTCTTGCTCTAACCTCCTATCCAGAGCAGTTCAGATCAAATTGTTAGTGTAATTGTGTGGTTTTAGCCTGCTCTGCTCTCAATGGCTGTTAAAAAAAACGCGCGTACTGTGACACCAATGTATCGCACTCACCAACGATAAAGGAGCACATCTAATCTAGAACTACCTGAATATATAAAATAGTATTCAGTTGTTCCTGTTCCTGGGCTCCAATATTATCATCAGTTTTTCCTGTAGGAATATTACCTGCGTTTTTTTTACAGAGCAGAGTAAAGCAGTATGAGTAGTTTATAAATATTTATTCAACTATTGAATAATACCACACATTTGATAAGCTTTCCAATTAAATTATTGCTGAATGACTTACAGTGAGTTTATATTTGAGCTGCGATAAACGATGAAAGTATTGCTGCGAGTAGCCTAAAGAGCTTATTCACTTACAGATTAATAACAGGCGCGTTTTTTAACAGCCATGCAGAGCCGAGCAGGCTACCACCACAAATTAGCAGCGTTTTTTTTTGTACAAAGCAGAGTAGAGAAGGATAAGCAAAAAAATGCAATAGAGCAGATTAGAGTAGCGAAGACGAAAACAGGTGATGTCTTTGCTGGGAGTGTATCTTGGTTTAGTTTAGCATTCAAACGTCAACTCAAATTTCAAGAGGAAACTTAAATCCTTAGTACAAATACAATCGGACAAATTTTCTTTAGGCAGCAATTTTAAAAAACGCAGCTATTGTTTGATGTTAACCTGTACTGCTCTGCATGGCTGTTAAAAAACGCGTAAATCTCTAAGTGAATAAGCTCTTTAGGCTACTCGCAGCGGTACTTTCATTGTATATCGCAGCTCAAATATAAACTCATTTGTAAGTCATTCGACAATAATTTAATTCGAAAGCTTATCAAATGTGCGGTATTATTCAGTAGTTGAATAAATATCTATGACCAACTCAAAACGTAATCGGCCAGCCGCTAAAAAAATTTGTATATGCTAACGAAACGTCAACTAGGCTTCTTAGAATTTATTGTCGCGCTATACTCCACGACGGGTTAACGCAAATAGTAACCTATATAACCGCAATATTTATCATTTTTGAAATTGCTAACGGCCTTTTGAAATTACATAATTCTCGATTTTCATCACCAAACTAATACAATTTGGTTTTCATAAAAAATTTTTTTTTTTTCTAAATGAAGAATTTTTTCAAGCCGATTTTGCTTACATTTTATATACCGGTTTACCCGTACACAACTTGACAGGGATATAACGACCACGGTCGCCTTCATTATACCAAACAATCAGTATAAATCATTACAAAAAAATATAAGAAAAACAAATTTTCTTTTTTCAAATTCTAAACTGTTAGGGTGATGCGAGTGAAAATTAGTGGAAAGTGACAAAAATCCGAGTGAAAAGTAATTTCTTCACCCAGGGCCTCGGAAACTAAAAGATTGTCAATCGCACCATTCGAAAAATATATGCATCGCAACGTTAACAAGGCATAGGCAAGAGGTGTTGGCGCGTCGATAGCCCTGGAGGGGTCAAGGCAATTAACAATTATTGTGAGATGTAAAGAAAAAAGGGAACAATTTGTGTTTCATCAAGATAGTGGACCTGCTCTTACCTCGGCAGTCGCCATGGTTCCTGTCTTTTTATCCAGTTTTCTCAAATTTTCGTATACTTAACGCAAGTTTTTCTCCAAAATTAGATCTCTATTTTCTTATGGTCAAATCGTACTTGGATCATTTCACTCTGGCTTTTTATTCGTAGCAGTTGTGGACCCAGGGCCGCGTTTTCAAAATTTGCGCCCAGGGGCTTGAGAATTAGAAGCCCCCCCCCCCCCCCCTCGAGAGCTCGATGCTCAACACTTCGAGCCCAGACCCGACCCAACAACAATTTCAATGTAGAGTCCGACCGGTATTTGAATAGGTGAATTGTTGTGAATGAACGATTACGGTGTATGTCAAAATACAGTATGGTCTGCTTATTGACGAATTTTTCAATGTAGAATTTATAGGCACGATATTATATACGTATATATGCACGTACATATGTGAGTATTATAGAAGTCTCGTTGTTATTAAGATTGGGTAGATCTTCACCGTCTCCTTAATCAAAGTTGAACAGGTGCAATAATAAATTCAGCCTGCAGGTAAATAGGAATTATGTAATTATACTGATAATCGTTGGAATATAATTTGTTGGTTGGCTGGAAACTTGAACAAATTTTGAATTTGACTTGCGACCAATCCGACGGATTGGTACGAGCGTCTATGGCTTGCATTATTAAAGCAATTGAAAGATAGATTCGCAGTGCTACTTCAACATTCGGAAAAGTTGCTTGAATTTTATTTTTCAATATTAACTTCAAATATGATACTGGCAGTGAAATATTGGAAGGGAATTTTTCATCTTGAATTAAATATCTGAATTCAATAATTTCTTCAATGAAATCGTCTTCCATGCCGGAACTATATATTTTCAATAGATTTTTCGCAGATAGTCTTAGTTCTTCATTTCCGAAAACAGATTTGAGTTGCAATTTGTGAAAAAATCCGAACGTATGCGATTGTTCATTATAACACACTGCTCTTTTCTCAAGAGCATTTAAAAGATTATCCAAAATGGGAAAAAAAACTTTGATCCTCATCGCATCTGTGGCCTCAAAGACAGTGTCAGCTTGTCCATTTTCATCAAATTGCCGCTTCCTTTTTCGACTGCGTTTAGAATTATCATACTCCTCACAACCAGATTTTTCTCTGCCTCTTTTCTCAAATTCCTTGAAGCTTTCTTCAGTTCGTAGATTCTTGAGTTCTTCCCATAAACTATTATATACATTCACCACTGTTTCTAAATCGATATTAACATTCTGCAAACTTTTATTTGTTGCGTTAAATTTTTGTAAAATATACCTATAATTCCAAATTTCAGAAATAATTGCAATGTCCAACATGTTCAATGAATTAACTAAGGATTCTGCTTCAACCCTAGTTATTTGTTTCTGACTATCATCAGTTATAAGTTCTTCTGAGGCAGTTCGAAAGCAGCTATATCCTTGAGATAGAGCCTATGTAGCATCCGCCCTAGCAGACCAACGCGTGTCACTTAATTTTTTTGGTACTAGTTTTGTATTCGACATAGTTAAGTGTTTTTTTAGAATCTCCCATCTCGCTGACGATGCAGAAAAAAATACATATATATTTTCTAAAAATAAAAAAATATCTTGTGGCTTCTGGACAACAATCAGCTCCACAATTCCCGACTAGATTTAAGGAATGAGCTGCACAGGGGATGTAAAAAGCTAGTTTGTTTTTCTTTAGAAGCTCTGCCTGTACACCGTTGTAACATCCAGACATATTCGCGGCGTTATCATAAGATTGACCCCTGCAATTTTCAAAATCGATGTCTAGATCTTCTAATTTTTTCAAAATTGCTGTACTCATTTGCTCTCCTTTATGGCCAACATTCGGTATAAAAAGTAGAAAACGTTCTACAGGACAACCATCAATAGAAACGAACCGAACAACTAAAGTCAATTGATCAATATTTGAGATATCTGGTGTTGAATCGACAATAACAGAAAAGGATTTTGCTATTTTTAATTCCTGAAGAATAGATGTCCTCACGTGCTGTCCCATGATTTCGATAAATTCATCGCAGGTTGTATTCGACAGATATGAAACGTGTCCTTGTTGTTTATTTGCATGTTCCGCAATATGAACCCTCAAGAAATCATCATATTCCGCCAGCAGCTCTAAAGTTCCAAAAAATTTCCATTATGATTATTAAAAAATTGTTCGTTACTTCCGGGAAAAGGCAATCCACGTGATGATAAGAATCTAACCACAGACAATACAGACAATACAGAACAGTCTTACTTCATGGTAAACATACATACATTCAATGCGAATTCGGTGCAAATTTTGCGACTAGTTGAAAACACCATAAAATAAGTAGAATATCATCAACCGTTTTGTATTTTACTTGAATAAATGTTCTTATCTATGTTCTTTGAAGGAACCTTAACAGATTATTCGATGATTATTCAAATTAAACACAACTCAATTGATATAATCGTACAATCGACATTATCGAGTACCATGGTTATATCCGTACATTTCAAAAAATAATTTTCTTATTTTACAAAACTCATTGCAAAGGAGACCTTCGTATCAAATTATCTCGTTATAACTTTTATTGCCTACGCTTATTTAAACTTAGTTTTCTTTTTTTAATTTTTTTATTTATTTATTTATTTTTTTCGCCGTCTGTGGCGCCCCTTTCGCTGCGGCGCCCTGGGGCTTGAGCCCAATAAGCCCATAGGTAAACGCGCTACTGTGTGGACCTATGAATAAAAGTCAATTAAGTCACCTTTTTCATTAGGGTTTTGTAGTAAAACAAAACCCTTATGAAATCGGTCATGCGTCCGTCTGTCTGTCTGTCTGTCTGTCTGTCTGTCTGTCCATGAAATATCTCACGAACCGCTGAAGCTACATGCATGAAATTTGGTGAAAATATGTAGAAGTACTATAATTCTCTGGAGAAAGTAATGCGTCGTAATAGGTCAACTTTAAGGGGGGGGTCCCCATAGAGGGGAAATGAAGGTCGAAATTTTTTTTCGTCTGGTATAGGCAAGTGGGGTATCGTAAGAAGGTACCGTCGAGTACATTCCATTTCTGGAATTTTTTTCAAATTTGAAGAAACGGGAAAAGAGGTAGAGGGGAAAATATGTGGTCCGAGTTTGTCCCCCCCCCCCCTTGCATTTCGAGACCGTTACACTTAGAAATATGAAAATTTACAGAAAAGCGGCATTTCACTAACATAGAAAACTAAAAATAATAGAATTTCAAAATCTCATCAAAAAAGGTTAATAATAGTACATTTCTATTGTTGCAGTTAGCACACCCCTGCACCCCTTAGGCACACCCGGGGTCAAAAATATTGATGGTCAATGATAACCAACACCATAGGCAATAATGCCTCTAAGTTTCATTACAATCATGTAATACTTAATAATAGTACATTCACTTAAAGTTGGGCATTTTTAAACTATTCATACAAAAAATACACCTACCGGCTTCGAAGGTGCGAGTACTACTTGCATGTTGTTTTTCGTAGTGCGAATTGCAGTTATTGTTACATATTATGGTTAATTACATTTATGAAAGGGTAAAGATTGGTAGGGGGCGATGTGTTGTAATTGGCCAACTTTAACGAGCGGGGGAGGGGGTGGGGCGAAATTAAGGTCAAATTTTGTTTATCGGCTGGTATAGGCAAGTCGGGTGTTGTGAGAAAGGTAATGTTGAGTACATTTTATTTTTGGCATTTACTTTAAATTTGAAGAAAGGGGAACAGTAAGGGAGGAGAAAATATTAGATCGTAATTTGTCCCCCCTTGCATTTCGAGACCGTTACACTTAGAAATATGAAAACTTTCAGGAAGGTGGGTTTTTATTTTAATAACATATATTTGAACGATATATTGATATTGAATAAAGAATTCATAGTATTCTCCTACACTTAAATAATGCTTTTATCGGAATTGAATTTATGGATTATTTTTATGGTACCATTGGGACTTTGATTTGCTTCAATTGGTTGATATGTCTTTTAATTATACATACGAGTACAGATATCAATTTCCAAGTTGAATTTGATAATGAAGACGTCCAAACTTCTTGGCAACTCTTCCGGATAAGATTTTTTTTACCTACGTAATCGCCACGCTTAATTTACAGTTGATGTTGATTTTCGAATTGGCTTCATTTGGTTCGATTTTGTTTTGGCAGTATTATAATATATCTAGCTTAGTTCGTATCTGTGATCTTAGATATTTTTCAGCTGGAGTTTCACCATCATTGAGTGGTGTTGCACGGTATTTTAGTAAAATATCTCTGAGCTATTCGATGATTTATTATCCATTGATTTCAGTTTACATTTTACTGTTTGAACGAATCTTTCTGCTTGGCCATACGTAGATGGACATCCTGGTGCTATCAATTTCTAGATTTGGGGCAAAAGATCTGTTTCATAGCCCTATTTCCGATCCTGTAATGTACGTTGAGAAAATCCTCCTTCAACAGGTCGAAAAGTTCAAACTGAGCATTACTGCAGTCCAGGAAACAAATTGGCATTGGCAGCGAGATTAATGACAAGAAATCGCACACAATTTTTACAAGTGGCAAACCATCGGACCGCAAGCAGTTTAGAGTAGCATTTATAGTGAACAATCACCTCAAACCGCACATTACTGACTTCAAGCCCATAAATGCACGGCTCTGTGCGATTCGCATTAAGACTCGATTCTTCAATCTCTGGCTCATCACGCACGCCCTCACTGAAGTTAAAGAAGACGCAGTAAAAGACGAGTTCTACGCCCGCCTTGCGACTCTCTTCGACTCACTACCAACAAACGACGTCAAATTGCTGTTGGGAGACTAATACGCGAAAGTCGGAAATGAAAGTTAGCACCAGCGGACCACTGGAGGCCACAGTCTCCATGAAGAATGTAACGACAACGGCCAGCGACTTATCGACTTCGCCTGCAGTAGGAATCTAGTCATAAGCTCCACGTGTTTCCCGCATCGACGTATTCACAAGCAGACGCACATACCGTCAACCAAATTGATCACATCCTCATTTGCAGGAGATGGGCGTCTAGTGTCATGGATGTCCGCTCTTAGCGAGGAGCAAACTCCGACTCAGATCATCACTTAGTGAAGACGACCTACAGATGTAGAATTTCCTCAGTGCACCAATCGAGAATCAGCCCTCCCAAAATCTTTGCGGTTGATAAGCTTCTGAGCGATGCCACGGCGTTGGCGTATAGTACCGCCCTTGTGGAAAGCACCTATGCTACACAACATCAGCAACACAGGTACCCATGGATTCTGGGAAGAACTCAAGGGTACCATCGGGGATGTTGCAGAGAAGGTTGTAATGGACAGGTGTTAGGGACGTCATTTGGCGAAAACTCCTCAGCGGGATAAGCGGCGGCACGAGCTTGCTTGCTTGGGGGATGTGGGCGGGGTTTTTGCCCTCTCGCTGCCCCGTACCATTATCATTCCAAAAATATCGTGCCTTAAGGTACACAGCACACATAGGGGTACCGGAGTTGCCACGACCTAAAAAATAGTAAAGAAAGAAAAAAAGAGAATTACATGATGGCCATGGCCGTCGACCGACTCATGCACCTGACACAACTGCTGGTCCAGCTGGAGCGGACCCTGGCCTCTAAACCCTCCCTTCCGGTACCGCGACCAAAAATTTGGTACCTCCCTGAACAAAAATACAAGGTTTTCACCTCATTCCCACGATGACCTGAAAAGGAGGCGGGGTTATTCCGCGAAGGAAACGCAGAGGTTTTAACACATTATAATTTCATGGTTTTATTGGCCGGGTTTCATTGACTTTTGGCTATAATTCTTCAAAAATAAATACGTGAAAAAAGTAACACCAAAAAAATCTAAGCGAAAAAAAAATCCAATAACTTATAATATTTATTATTAACACCATTAAATAAATTAATAAAGGAGAAATCTAAATTATTACGCGGATATATTATATATAGATAAAAAATGGTGTTTTTCTAAGGGAAATAATAGCACTTAGCTTAAGAATTCCTCGATGGCCACCGTGAACCCTGAAACAGCTGGAACTTTATTATGAAACTAAGAAACTAAAGCAAACTACTCGGATTACCACTTAGCATAACAAAAAAACAAACAAACAAAATATTTAAAAGAATGAGAAATAAAAACAAAACTATCATGCACTGCACGGCACGTGAAATTTCCTCGTTAATGGTTGTAAAAATCCAGTTGCTGTTGCTGGTGTCGATGCTCACTTTAACAACACTCAGTTACTCCTCACTCAGCCGTGCAATTGCTCGCCATGGTATTGCTACTCGAATACAGCATACAATTTGTATGGACCTCTCAATCACTCCGGTAACACCACTATCCGTACCGGGGATGGTTTTCGGGTACCGATATAGGGCAAAGATGCTAACTCGACGGGGATCAAGGGCAAATTGATAAAAGTGCACAAAGTGGGCGGTAAGCCGTTGCCCTTAGCGACAGCGTGGATTTTGTATCCGCAAACTGCGAGCGATAACAATCGCAATTCTGACCACCCAGCAGTATACCACCACAACACAACTCTGTCACCCAATCCGGTGGAGATATCGAGGCAATCTCGCGACGATGGTTGGGTCAGGGGGGTGGCACTTCATACGATTTAAGCAAAAGCGCAGCGTCAATTGATACGCAAATAATCAAATGAAAGTTGCCTTTAGAGGGATAGGGACGGCAACATTTTGAAAAGCTCTCCAAATGCCAACTGCCTAGTACGTTTCATCGTATGAGTAACATACTTGTTATTCCGCATTACCCCTTTGTGTACTGATGGAATCCAACACATATGCAACTACTAGTCAGGCACTCTTAATTCGTATAGAGTCCCATTTCTTGTTAGCAATAATCTCTATTCTTTGGTTGGGTTTTACGCAAACCACACCGGCTACCGCGGATAAAAGGAAAAGAGGCTTTTTCCGCGTCACGGCAGACGGCAAGCATACACCGAAATATGATTGAGTGTTCATTTAAGAGTTCTAGCTTGCGTAGTTTTTCAGTTGTTGATTTTTAAGAAATATAAGCCTGTTTTCCTACATTCAAAGGGCTGTAACCGCTAGAAATCAAAAAATTACTACTACTACCTTGCCTTAACCCCTAGTAGAGCATAGCGCGTCAACCACTCCTGCACGCCATCGTACTGTGTTTTGGGCAATGGGGCGCAACTCCCCAAACAACTTACCCAGCACATTACACTCCATTGCCACAGATCGACGCCATGTGATTTTAGGACCCCTCTTGCTCGGCCTTGGTTGGAAATGGGGTTTCATTTCATGGCATGGAAAGCAATGCAGTTATCGTACTCCCGCAATGTGTGACCTATCCACTGCCATTTACGCCTGCATATCATCTGACCCGTACACCGACTTAGCTTTTCATTCGATATTGTTTCTAGTTAGGAAATTCTTAGAGTTCGACGAAGACACGAGTTGACGAAAACTTGCAGCTTTCTGGTAACTCTTACGGAAACTTTCCATGTACAATACCTACTGCTCCCCAAACAATAACACAGACAGTACCAGGGATGAAATTAATATTGATGGCAGTAGGTGTACATAGGATTTCTAAGAACTAAGGCTAAGAACCTTGGTTTTGTTGGTATTAATTTTTAGCCCGGCCTTGCTCGCCTCCCTTTCAAGATCTAACGCCACTGCAGACCGATTCTTTGATTTTGTGAGAGACTAGGCATACTCGTATGCCATCAGCGTAGACGTGCGAAACAGGAAGGGTGCCGATATTGGGATGGGAAGAGACCATTACCTTATGATCGGTAATGTTCGGTTGCGTATTGCAGCCGTGCGCCGTCCTAGCGACGAAAGACCCAGGCGCTGCAAATTCAACACCGCTCGACCAAAAAATCCAGCTATCAAAAAGCAGCTGAGATAGCTAGTCACCCAGATAGTGACATAAATGAAAACTGGGATGCCATAAAAAATGCGTACATTGATAGCGCAAATACCGTCCTTGGCACAAACCCCGATTGCCGGAATAAGCCCTGGATTTCCGAAGCTTCATGGCTGCGGATTGTTGAAAAAAAAGAATTGAACGTTCGTTTGGCTGCAGCATCAGACGACAATCGAAGCAGCATCGAACTCCTTTACCGTCAGAAAGCTCGAGAAGTTCAGCGTAGTGTGCGACGCGATAAAAGAGTTTAAGGGGATTCCCTTTTAGCCTCAGCAGAAGAAGCCGCAAGAAGTAACAACTTAAACTTAACTCCTGCCAACATCCGGTGAAGGATAGTGATGGAAAGCTACTTATCTTGGAAGAAGATCAAATGAGGCGGTGGAAAGAACACTTCGCCGCGGTCTTGAATCGTGTAACCTCCGGTGAAGTTTCCCCTCATATTGTTAAATTAGCTAACCATCAAAATTTGAGTATACGGTCCACTGCCCCGACTAAAGAGAAAATAGTCACTGCAATTATTGCACTAAAACAAGGAATGGCCGCTGGATTCGACGGTATTCCTGCCGAACTTTATCAAACAGCGCCAGGCGTAACTGCCGCACCCACTTGTTGATAAACCGTGGAATACAGAGACCTTTCCCACTGAGTGGAAGGAAGGTTTTATCATCAAACTAGACTGTAATAATGGGAGAGGCATTTGTGCGCTCCCTGCCGTTGCCAAGATAATAGCGAAAATCGTCCTGGAAAGACTACAGGCCCACTTAGAAAGCACAATTGATGATGAGCCGGCTGATTTCGATCAGCTATCTCCTTTGTCGATCATATTAACACCTTGCGAATCATCATCGAGCAATGCGCTGAGTACGATTCTCCGCTCCACTTGCTTTTCATCGATTTCGAGAAGGCTTTCGATAGTGTGAACCGAGATTCTATATGGGCGACCTTGCGCAGGAGAGGTATCCCTGAGAAGCTTGTGGCTATTATTAAGGCAACCTATGACGGCGCGAAATGTCGCGTTCTGCATAAAGGTAAGGTGTCGGGGACTTTGAAATTTGCAGTGGAGTTCGGCAGGGTTGCATCCTCTCACCGATCCTATTCCTCATAGTGATCGGCAATGTGTTGCATCAGCCCTATCCAGACTAGACAGAGGAATTCAATGGACTTTGACATTTAGACAATTAGTTTTTGAAACAGGACAAGTTCATTATGAATGTTAACATTCGTGAACAGAGGTAATGGAAAAAAAAATACAATTGTTTCGGAACAAAGTGAAGATTTTGCTTTATAATGCTGTAACATTTAAACCGTTTGTCTGATTTTCACCGAATAATTTTTAAATATTAAAGCAACGGATACTAATTGTGTCTTTTTTTTTATTTGGGATTCTAGCTAGCGTAGTTTTTCAGACATTGTATTTTTTGTATGTGCAATTTTCACAGAAAATGAGAATGCCTGTAGCCGCTAAAGGGTTAAAAGTTCAAAAGAATGCTTGCTGATATTGTTTCTCGGAATTACATAGGGAATTATTTGACACACCGCTTGTGCGGTAGTTTCGGGAGACCCTGTGTTTAAAACGCTCATCACTATCCAGCAAATTTAATAATTAAGCACTTTAGGTAAGCGGATTTCTATTCTTTATACATAATTCTCCAATTAAATTACAATTAATTTCATTAAAGTTCAATTTTATTGTGTTTACTTCGTACAAAAACATTTGAGGTGAATAAGTACATTAAAACAAACAATAGTTTTATCTCATACAATTGAAACAGCTTGAAGTGTCCAATACAAGAAATTGCCTTTTCTAATGCTGGAGTGAGGGCTAGAGTCCAGTCAAAGTTTACATTTGAAGTGTATCTCCGAGCGTTGCGTGTAATAACTTATATTAGTCATTGAAATACTCGTACTAGTATTAAAACATCAAAAATGAATAGTAATTACAATATTTAAACAATATTATGTAATAAGTACTACTGCTATTTTGTAAGCAAAATAACTCTGTAACGTAAAAAGCTGGCTGATTGGAATTTGTCTAATTAATAGGCGTTTAAGAGGACTAGGCTCACGATCAGATTTAATTTCACGATCAGTAAAATCTGTGAATCGGTTCATAAGTTGCAGATACTCGTATATAACAGCAAAATTTTGTAAGAAAAATTACTCTATAACGAAAGAAAGTAGCTCGATGAAACTCGTCTTAATGGTGGATGTTAGTGCAAAACAGATTCCAGTGGAGTTTCGGCCAACTTAAGACTTAAGCTGGCAAACACTACCATAAACACATTTTTTTTTGTCACTAATTGCTCGTTATACAATATTTAGTACTAATTTCGTACAGTTGAAAAAATATAATTACATCTTTTTCTAAAAAGATACGCGCATGTTGGCTCACGTTCGCGTGTCGCGTTCACGTGTTTGCTTTGAAGAGAGAGTATATGAGGAAATGAAAAAGAGCGAGAGAAACGAAGCAATTCGGCACAAGTGAGGAAGTAGGAAGGGGGATGGAAATTTGACATCTCTTTTGCTCTATATGGACCGGGCGGGTGTTCCGCGGCAGAGAGAAAGACTGGAATGTTATTGTTCCAATTGGAAAAGTAGGTGAGGGGATGACATCTTACGTGCTTCCTGTGCTTTTATATAGACTGCGCGTGTGTTGCGCAGTGGAGGACGTGTATCTCTCTGTTTACTTTTTACGACTGGAATTGCTTCAAATAGTTTAGTGTTGAGTATATGCGGATTGCTCCTCCATAGGTATTCTCTATGCGTGTTTGCTGTCAAACGGCTTGGGTCTATGGTTTGCAACCAAAGATGCGAATCTGTCAATATGACAAACGCTCGACTATTGTCGTATCAATAAATTGGGTTCATTATTGTGCATTAAAACGGATAATTAGGTAAGAATTGAGTGGCAAAACAAACGACTAGAGAGTAGTAGGATGTACATAAGCACATATTTCATACTAAATTATTGGCGTTAACACACAATTTGAATCCAATTTGGTGATACGACAACAACCGAGCATTTGTCAAATTGACAGATTCGCATCTGGTTGCAAACCATAGACTCAAACCGTTTGACATAAAACACGTGAACGCGACACGTGAACGTGTGCCAACTTGCGCGCAGCCTAAGTCTTAAGCTGGCAGACACTACTGTAATTTTTAAAAGTAAAGTGTCATACATTTTTTTTTACTATACGAAATTAGCACTAAACAGGCCCGAATTTAGCATACTAATTTCAGTTGTGTCTGCTACTTTTGCTCTGCCAGCTTAAATGAGCTCCAAAAGTCGTAAGCAAAACCGTTCTTAAAGCAAACATCTAGCTAGTGCTAGTTGATGTAGTTAAGCTGAAACTGGAGATAAATTCATCGAATAGTTAACAAGTTTCAGCGTTTAAAATATCGCCAAAATGTGGATATACATACATAACTCTGTTACTTTTTGATGCTAGTACCTACTAATAACTATAGGTATAGTTAAATGCTCGACCCCATATCTAATTTGAAATGAGCTCCGAAATGATTACTGTGCTGTATTTAACATCTTCGCCTGCTGCGGTTTTAGGGTTTTGTAGTAAAAACAGAACGCTTATAAAATCTGTTAAATGTCTGACTGTCCAGAGCCGTGCGAAGGGAGGGGCGATCGCACCGAGCGCCATTAATAGGGGGCGCTGATAGCAAGAGCATTTAGATTGGTTATTAGTAATAGGTAGTAGTAACATAGTGCCTAACGTTAGGGAAAAATGCCAAACATGGTGAATTTTTTTGTGGATATTTCTATTAGTGTCCTAAATAAACCCCTAGAAGTACCATTTGTTGAAATAGGGTTAAATGCTTTTTTCGCGAAATTTGTCCATTTTTTTGACAAAAAGTATACAGACCAAATTTTTAGCTTGTGAAATTTACTACAAAAACGATTTAATCTCTGGAATATTCCTATCTCACCAGGCGACACATCGTGGTTCGCGCTTTGGCTAATAGTGGTTTTACCGCTGTAGCGTAGAGCAATCGAAACGAAGGGTTGCAGCCCCTTTCCCAAGCTGCGATGCGTAGCGAGCGGAGCCCACGCAAGGGGAGTGCACAATTATCTTAATTTTAACCCCATTATTAGTCATAGACGCGAGCCACTATGCGTCGGCGATTCTGCCTAAATCAGGATAGTTATCGAACTCATACTGCTCGAATGATAAGCAACTCAAATGCGCTTTCTGGTACCTATTGAAGAAATTAGACTAGGACCATATTCACCAGATCTTGTGCTGGAATTTTTTATATTAGCAATCAGGACATTATAAACAAGCTAGCTTTCGGTTAGCTCATCAGGCTGTAACTTATGGTGCGTTTTCCACTTTGAAATCAGGAATAAATCTTGTTCCGATTTCACTGTTCCTATGAAAGGTATATGAATATATACATAATTGATTAATATATCAATATAATTGATTAATACGAAGTTTAGAAAAGATATCTTCAGAAATAAAAAAAGTTTTTCTAACAAAAGCTTGCTTTTGAAACGGTCGTTCCTAGGACAGCTATATGATAGAGTAGTCCAATTTTAACCAAATTCGGAAATTTGATTTGGCTAAACATACTATTGATAAGTGTGAAATTTGAAATAGGTATCCTTAGGCGTCCTTTGTAGTCCGGATGGCGCAACGGTTAGCACGTTCGCCTTCAACGCACTGGGCCCCGGTTCGATTCCGGGGATTTACGTGTCGGACTATGAGCCCACTCAGCTGTTAAATGAGTACCCATTATGGGGTAAATAACTCGGTTGAGCGTGTTGCTGATCACATCCCTCTGCACAAAAACCGTCACGATCTAGAAAATGAGATGATGCTAACTCATCTCGAGGCCATGGTTCAAATTGGACTGTTGCGCCAGTTATTTATTTTATCCTTAGGCGGCTATTACACTATAAAAGTTCTTTTACAAATATCTTTTATAGAAGACATTTTTGAAGGACTTTTATAGTGTATTAACCGCCTGAGGAAAGATTTGCGACATGAATGTTGCTTGTTTCAAGTACTTTTCTTACAAGCTTGCACTCCTTCCCCCTTAGGCGGCTAGTATCATTCATAAAAGTTCTTTTAAAATATCGTGCGTCAACGATATTTGTAAAAGAACTTTTACAGTGTAATAGCCGCCTTAGAAATAAAAAAGTTTTTCTCACAAAGACGAATTTTTGGACTGGTCGTTCCTATGGCAGCTATATGGAGTAGTGGTCCGATTCCGTTGGTTCCGACATATATACAGCGTGCAATAGAAAAAAAGGCTTTGTACAAAATTTCAGCTCGATAGTTTTACTGAGGGTCTAGTTTGCATAGAACCAGACAGACAGACGGAAAAAGCTTAATCGACTCGCCTCATCCTACTGACCAAGAATATACATATGTAGTTTATATGGTCGGAGATTCCTTCTGTGCGTTGCAAACTTCATGGCAAAGTTAATATACCCTATCACATCTATGAAGGGTATAATAAAGTTAATATTGAACTTGGAAAACTGCAAAGAAGAGAATTTCCAAAGATGTGTAATGGATCAGATTTTTGCGGGTGACCGGTACGTTTTGTGTGAAATATTTTTACAAAATAAATATATTTGTGAAAAATTGTTTTAAATTCTAAATTTAGCGGTCGCGCACACCTTAAGTTGGAGTCCGTTGGAGATCGCGACCGGGAACACACGGCACGCCAGTGTCCATTGCACTATTTTTTTCTTGACAAAGAAATGTTAGAAAAAAAATATAAATTTAAAGAGTGATATTAATTGAGTGGCTGATATCCGAATACCCGTGTCTGTAAGTAGTCCCTACCAAAATATCGCTTGAAAACGTGCTACATTTTAAAATTTAGTGGCCCCTGTAAAAAAAAATTTGTGTGCCTTTGAAATCACTATTTCCTCACTAGATCACTTTGTGCCCCTATAGTGATATCGCGGTGTAAATTCATCCCGGAAGTGCCCCAAAAAGCGACTGTAAAGAGATTGTCAATTCATAGGGTAAGTATCCGTTTTTTTGTTGTGCTAATATTTTAGTAGAGTGAAGCGCAGGGAAATACGGATCTTGACCACGATGTTGACGAACCAGACGAAAGTTTCACCGCCAGGCATCTAGTCCTGCCAGCTGCAGTGAAATTTTTGTCCGGCTCGTCAACATCGTGTTCAGGATTCGCATTTTCGGGTGCATCTATCCACTAAAATATTAACACAAAAAAAAACCTATACTCAATTCCCATGAAAAGGCCGGAAATAATCTCGAATGACTTGTCACTGACAAGCACTACTTTCAATTGCACTTAAAATCGCGACACTAAACTCGCTTTTACGCACGAAAATTGCGAAATTTCACAAAGTCGATCGAACTCCCTGTTCACAACTTTGTGTACATATGATTCACTGCTTGCCATGACGTCATTGCTTTGACAGTCCGGCCTGTTGGTAAAGATGCCAGTGCCTGCATTCACAAACTGGTAGCGCTACCATAGAGGAAGTAGATAAGACAGACAGATAACTCAGTACAAATAATTTTGTAGACAGGGACGCACTTACTCCAACGCACACAAACTTACCCCGTTGAGCTGAAAACGACAGCTACAATTAGGAGGAAATGGCCCTTTAGAGCGATAAGGACAAAAGCAATTCCGAACAGCTGCTCAAAAGTCAAATTGGGTCCAATCAGTTTTAGTTGCGATCTAAGATTAAGAAAATATAACAGGATGGAGTCATAGCCAGTATTCGGGTAACCATTTGGTCGTGTGTGGGTATCTCACCAATACTATCGCAATTGTGGCAGTGCCGTGGTAGATTTGAGATATGGGGTCAGCGTAAGTTGGCGGGAAATTTAAAAATATATTTTTTTTGAGTGGAATGTTAAGTATTCAGCTGAAGAACCATCGACTAATGCAGTCGACTTTTCCACATAATTAATAAGACAATAAGAAAAGCGTACATATGCAACAATGGAATATAAGGAAAATAGAAGTGTAAATGAATATTTTATATTGATGGATAAGATTAGCCAATAGATACATAATTAGTCGAATTTTGTATCTGGGAAGGAAGTCAGACGAGGGCCACGACGCGGTTGTAATCGTTATGAAGTGATAATTTTTGGTGACCATGTTCGGAAGGATAATTTAAACTGACCTTAGGTAAATTTAGCGAATAATCGCAATAGACGCGATAATTTCGAGAGTAATAATGTAGGTCAGGCTTTCAAACAATCGATGAACTTCAAAAGGCATAGAAATGATGTTTATAATATCTTTCTGTCCATAATGTGAGTACAGGTTGAAGAAAATTGCATGAACAAAAGCAACGTCGACACCCCCCTCTTCCTTTTACGGGCTTGGGACCGTCTTTGGCGGAATTAGGGCAGATGCTGCCTGTTCTTATTATAGCTGGGTTGCTGTATGGTAATGGTAATTCTGGAATTCAAAATTAATTTTATAAGTTTTTATAATTTTCAAAAAACTAATTACCAATCCAGAAGTAAATTCTTCCTGGAGACCACAATCAGGCAGTCCGGCGTTATATATGGATCCATCGTCTAATGATAGATTCTATGAAAATAAGTATAGTCAGTATACAATTGAATATGTTATTTAATTCTCAAAATTACCATAACTCCAGATGGTTGGACACGTGCACCATTGTAATCCTCTGAAAATATCTATAAAAAAAATGGTTTTCGATATTAATATTGCATATAAGTGAAAACCATAGCAACGTACAATGATGTCATTTTCGCCACTTGAAAATGTAGAGGCATCTTTAAAATCGCCGACAGAGATAACCTACAAAATTAAGAAAGAAATTATTTCCAGATTCCTCATCATTTGCATTTTGAGTCATATAATAATAATAAATAAATAATCACTTCAGATGAATCTCCAAATTCCACGGCACCAACAATCATTGCGTTTAGAGCATCTTGGGGAGGGTTTCCGCGAAGTTCCTTCTAAAAAATATGTGAATATAAATATATCAAGTCATTCAAGTTATTTATTTCGAAAATTACCGTCATTCCGAATGATTGTTGTCCTGCACAAGTAGTTTCGTCAGCACATACCTGTAAAAACCAATGTATATAAAATATTCATATAATTACTTGTGTTTTTACCGTCACAGTATTTCCAATTGGAATTGCTCCTTGGCTTAAGACGGTCTTCTTCTCCAGGCATATGAGATCCGTCTCCTTGAAATGTAGCGAGCAGACCAGTGTATTTTTCGTGATTGGCCTATCTCTCCAACCCGTAGCACTAATCCATGCCGCCCGTAAAAATGGGTCCTGGGGGAACCTGAAAAATAAATAAATTCAATTAATCCACTATACACAAAGTCAAAATATTTATTATTTAATTCAATTTCAATTCTATTAGTATGAAATAAGACGTTCCCAATACTACTCAAATCAATTAATACGGATCGTCAGGTAGTCATTTCAGAACCCCTTCAAAACACCCTATTTACCCTACGCCACTGACTTGAGCTAAACAGATGATTGGCGTCGTGGTCGGGTTTTGTTTACATTTGAACGTTCATGTCTCGATAGTGGAAATATCTGTTTCGCGAGGCAATGCAATGGTTAATGCATATTTCATCAATTAACAGTGAAAACGTTCTTATTAGCACAGATAATGTGGGCATTTACCGATGAAATGAGATTCCGGTTCGTCGAGCATCCCACTTTTTACGGCAACCTTGCATGGCGCAGCTCATCTCGGCAAATTATCACAAAATATGCTTTCACTTAAAACTGAATCGAACGCGAAATAAGCGGCACTGAATTGTTTCACAGTTTTTATTAGTCACTATCGCTTTTTGCAAAAAAATATGGATTTTTCGCCACTATCCTTGGATTGAAACACACTGAAAACACACGGACAATCCGAAATGACATCCAGACTAGATAAACAGCTGATCGCATTTAAAAAACGAAAACAACATTTTGGTTACCCTCACACACAGTCAGGTATAGGGTTATGCTATATCCTGGTCTTTTTCTTTATCATTGGTTGCGGTTGTATGATTAACACGATGGATAGGTTACGTATGTGTGCCTGCATGGTTTTGATTAGATTTCCCTGTATGCGTGCGATTTGACAGATATTTAGTATTGCCAGAGTCGAAAAAAGAGAATGAACCTTGGAATAGGGAGACCAGGAAGTAGACAAAGGGAAAATTTTGGTAACCATTCGCTTAGATGTGGTTGTTACACGACCACTATCACATCTTTCCAGTGGCGTTTGCGTTTTATGCAACTTCTCTCAAGAGGTCACCCACACATTGCACTTTCAAGGCTGCGCTACTGAATCAAAACTAAGCAGCTGATAACCCAAGTGTTCAGATTTTAATTACCCGCGGACCACGAACAAAAACACTTACTTACCGGGGAATATCTTTGTTCTAAAAGCATTTCAGCTACGTAGAGCGACGATGCACTTAATAGCGATACAAAATCAGGACACTTACCTGTGAAATGAAACTCCACTTTTCCTGGAAATCCATCTGTTGTGGCAATGTTCCATAGCACACTCCATTTTCCAAAATTAATGGGATTAGTAGCTTGTCTCACTTAAAATAGGCCACTAAGTGAACACATAAACAACACTTTACAGTTCTTGATGTAATTTTCACAAAACTAATAGAGTTTTCACTTGAAAAAATGTAATTTTTCACTGCAATCTCGTGTTCAGCACAAAATGACCGGCGAGAAATGTCATCCCACGAAATCGAAACTAAGAACAGCTGATCGCAGCTAAAAAAAGGAAAACAACAGTTTGGTTACTTTCACAGACAGTCACGTATAGCTTTTGTCTCTATCCTTCTCTTGTATATCAATGGAATGAACGCTCTTTTGGTATTACCCGATCGATCTGCTGTGATAGTCTTATCTCTTTCTGGTAAACGGAAACATATGACGTGGTGGTTTTGCTATCTGCTTTCCGCAATTCCATTGTGTACCGACAGTGGAATTCAATACATATGCAACAAATCCAATAGGAACAACCATCGTCTCAGTTGTACTGAGTTCCACCTCTTATCTAGTTTCTCTATGGCGCTACAAGAGCGCTCCAATTTCTGTCCCAATTTTGGACCGAATGCTTGCATTCACAAATTGGTAGCGCTACCAGAGCGCTCCCATTGCTGTCCCGATTTTGCACTGAATCACAACAACAAAAATGGCGCTCCGGTAGCGATACCATTTGTGAATGCATGCATAGTCAACACCAAACACCGTATTTCGCACATAGAGGAACAAGAGAAAGAGGTGGAACTCAGTACAAATAATTTAGTAGACAGTGAAGCACTTACTCCAACGCACCCCGTTGAGCTGAAAACGACGGCTACAATATCTCTTTCTGGTAAACGGAAACATATGACACGGTGGTTTTTCTATCTGCTTTCCGCATTTTTTTTTTTTTTTTTTTTTTTTTTTTTTACAGGGATGATGGGATCAGTGTGGCTAAGGCGCTTTCTTCATTGTGTCAGTGAAATCCAAAGCTGTTATCATCATTTCCCTGGGAGGGAAAAGGGAAAGGGTTAGGTAAACACGCATACAAATCAAAATAAAATTCAAGATACGACAAATGGAACAACGATTGGATTTTAGGATTTATTAACAGATACCTAGACCCCATACATATTAGTAGGGTAAGAAATTAGTAGGCGCCAAAGACACAGACATAATGTACAAAATTAAAACATTGAAGCTAAATTCAACACTTGTTTTGCCTCCCAGACAGCGTAGAAACGCTGGTATGAGGGAATGCGAAATAAGTATTTTCAATCATTTATAGTAAAATTGATTCAATTAACGCGGTTGACGCTAATTAAACTGTAGTTGTTGAATGCAAGTTAAACTGGTGTTTATTTTTAAGTTAAGTTAAAAACTGATTAGACTGTAAGTGTCGCTTTAATTGTGTACGGACAGTGGAATTGAGTATATATGCAATCAAAACCATCTACATACAAAGCCTGGAAGCAACCATCACTAGCGCCGACGACCAAGTTTCGAATGGCTTCGACTACACCTCGGCACGATTATGATGGTGTCTCAAATTGAAATTGTTCAGGCATGTACAACTATTGGTTGATTATTATAAATCACAACCAAAAGATGACATGCTCGACACTTCAATTTGATTTATATATTCACGTTCCGCTCCTCGCACCTCAGCAGAAACTAAAAAAAATTTAATTTGGTGCGAAAACATCTACCTAATTCACCGGCACAAATCGCCGTATTGCATTTTCTTCGCACTTGCCACATGCCTGTACACAAAACGTAAACAAACCACTTCCACATTCACTTCAAACGCGAAAAGGAACACTAAATTCACCGATTTTCCACATTTTTTTCTTTTTGTCATATTACAAACACCTCACTATACAACATATTCCACTTTCACGCCGCATACCGACCTAGAACCGACATTTTTCGAGTAAAATGTCGCGCGGGACCACTCGCGGTCCATATATCGCCAAACAAATTTTCCACTGACATCGGCCTCCTTTGAGCTGTTGTTGTGTGCGTGACCAGGTCTGCTTCCAGGCTTTGGATGCAGATGGTAAATTGTTGAACTGAGTTCCACCTCTTTCTCTTGTTCCTCTATGCCTCGAGATCAGGATGTCATTTGGCTGTCATCCACACTCGAAGTACAAAAAAAAACCGCTCTGCCAATGGCCTCACCTTGCTTTTTTGGTTACTATTTTGCATGATTTTCAATTGAATTAGCAACCAAAATTACGCAGAATGGGAGTCACTGGTCTGTGGAAACTTATCGATTCATCTGGGAAACCTGTTCCTGTTGAAACACTCGAGAACAAAGTTCTCGCCGTCGGTAAGTTCCCTCACTGCACGGGTCTGTTGTGAAATTACCTTAACGACACCTTGCTTTTGCAGATATTTCGATTTGGCTCCACCAGGTTGTGAAAGGGTTTCAGGACAGCAAAGGTGGTAATTTGCCGAACGCCCATTTACTTGGTTTATTCCATAGGCTGTGTAAGCTGTTGTACTATCGCGTGAAGCCAGTGTTTATTTTCGATGGCGGTGTACCGCAACTCAAAAGGGAAACGATTGTAGGTTTATGGTTGAATATCACTTTTGTTGATCTCATTGCAACCTTTTCTTGCAGGCCAAACGTTCACAAAATCGACAGAAGCTCTACAGCGAAGCCGATCGCATCCAAGATCTGATCTTGCAGAATCTCGTTCGTGATCAGGTCGTTCAAAAGGCGCTGGGCCAAGAAGTGTGCACCGCCTTAGTATCGCCATCAAAATCGAAGCCTGTACAGTCGAAACCCGACAAGGATGACATGTTCAAGTTGCCCGTTGGGCCAGACGAGAAGAACTCGAAGGACGAGCCCAACACGAGCTCTTCCTTCTACTCAGACTCGGCGTCTGAAACGGACAGTTCTTTCGATGATAAAAATCTTCGTCACTCCTACGACGTAAATCTGCAGGCGATCGACGTTACCAGCAAACATTTCACAAATTTGCCGGCCGACGTTCGTCACGAGATCCTCACCGATATCAAGGAGACCCGCAAACAATCGTCGTGGGGCCGATTACACGAATTGCCACCAGCGGCTAATGATTTCAGTGGCTTCCAAATGAAGCGATTGCTAAAGCGCCGTCAAGTGCAAGTGAGCCTGGAGGAGGCGGAGAAACAAATGGAGGGAAAATCGTTGACCATAACTGAACTTGAGACACTTATGAGCGAAGAGGGCATATTGAAGGCGTCCGAATCGAATGCTGCCAAGCGAATCGCTTCGGACGAGAACACTCGATTTTTGTTGGTAAAAGATCTGAAGAAAGCTATAGAGAAGGCTCAAAAGGAGGGGAATAGTCCCGTGAAAAAAGAGGAAATAAGGGAGGAAGAGAAGGATGAAAGGAAGAACCGTGATACGCTTGGTTGTGAATATGAAGCAGATCTGCAAAAAGCAATCGAAATGTCACTGGGAACGACACAGGTTTATAAGGACACCGACTATGAGGACGATGCACAGGTCAAGCTGAATGAAGCACAACGACAACAATTGAAAACTGCTGCCAATTCGCTGGCCAGGGCGTACATGTTGGAGTACGGCGGAATGAACGACGATGATATTAAGAATATGATTTGTGAGGATGAGGAGGGAACGGAGCAAATGGGAGATTTGCAATCGTCGTTTAGGTATGTACATCGCATCACGTGTGCTAAGAATTTACATTGTCAAGGATGGTTTTAGGAGTAGTTTGCGCTTGGAATAATTTATCCCTGGGGGCTTTTTAGCTGTTGGGAATCAAACGACCTTTGTAATCGGAGGTCCCCAATTTTTTTTTTTTTTTTTTTTACGGATATCGGGACCTTGTGCCTTATGGCAGCGTGGGTTAAATAGAAGGCAGAGAGTCTATTAGGCTGGGATCCAAGAGTGTGTTGGCACACCTAAGTCGGTTAATTCCATTGCTCTTTGAATTTCTCATTTTTTTTAACTTTTTTTGATAATGGCAAGCACAGGCCGCTGCTTACCTCGCAGGGGGACTTTTTCTCCTTAATGGCTTAATGGCGCTGTACTGCCCGACCTTCACTATCAATGGGGCATTCTTAAGCCTACTACTCAATTGCCCTAACCCCTTGTGGGGCATAGCGCGTCAACTGTTCCATGTGGCCCAGTTGACGTTTCGTTGGCATAAACTGATTTCGGAGAATGCAGTTGCCAGCATGAACCTCCTATGGATATCTTCGGTTTCGGATGCCTACCCAACTTTTTAGATTAGATCAGCACTCTTCTTCCTTGCCCTTTCATACCACTCTGCGGCTTCGCGTTGCTCTGTCTGTGGTGTTGGCACTTCGCCCATTCTGGCGGTATAATCTCAGCTTTCTTCTGCAGGCAGCACGGTCTTGGATCGTATCATCGCCAAGATTAACGCGTTGTTGTTGCTTTTTCATCTGATCGGTCCATGTGTGTTTCCGTCTGCCTCGGCGTTTGGGTCCAGCAAATGGAACATTGGTTGATAGTGCCTTCATGACAGGGTTCTCAGGCGGACGCCTTAGATTAGATCAGCACTATCTGGTGAAATCTCTCAGCGCGAGATATTCGACGGTTCGAGCTTGCTGTGACAGGAGTTGTGGGACGGGTTTCCATTCTCAAACCATTACAATCTAAAGATAATCTCTTGCCTTAAAAGTACAACAGCACAGCAAAGACACCAAAAGTTTCACGGCCTTAAAACAAATAAGCAAAAAAAGAAACTACATAATGCCCATGACCGCCGATCGGCTCATGTACATAACCCGGCTCCGGGTCCTGACCGTGTTGCACAGAGGCTTCCTTACCCTTCCCTGCCTGTGAGGTCTTATGGTGGGGTGGGTGGGTTGTGTTTTCAAAGGCCGCAAATTGCGAAAAATCAGTTTTGACAGAAGCCAAGTTAAATTTAACCGTTTCAGCGCCTAAATCCTCGGCCACCTTATTTTCCACCTGGACGAAGGAAGTCAAGATGCAATCTCAATTGGTAGTCAACCTGTTCCTATCGTACTACTACTTTCCCTTAAACTCTAGTGGGGCATAACGTGCCAAATACCCCTGCACGCCATCGTGCTCTGTTCTGGGCAGTGAGGCGAACTACCCAAAGGATTAACTTGGCCTACTATCCGGCTCCTGGGTGGTCGCAGAATTTCTGTGACACACAATGGTAAAATATTCAGGCTTGCCAAAATGCCGCTCTCCGTACTGTAACTGGCTGTCTCCTGATGTCATCCCAGGACCATTTGCATCAGGAAACCAAGGTGATGCCTCTGAATGAAGACTAAGACTCTACCCCTGTCCTTGTCTCAAATTGCTCAATCGTTTTAAATTCCTCTGCTGAATACATTTCGTGAGAGGTGCAACGTGTTAACTCTTCATTCAGTGCTCAAAGCTGAATTTGAAGTATTAAAGCCCACCACGCGTGTTTATAAATAAAAAAAAAAAAAATAACTGGCGCAACAGTCCAATTTGAACCACGGCCTCGAGATGAGTTAGCATCATCTCATTTTCTAGATCGTGACGGTTTTTTTTGTGCAGAGGTATGTGATCCGCAATACGCTCAACCGAGTTATTTACCCCATAATGGGTACTCATTTAACAGCTGAGTGGGCTCATAGTCCGACACGTAAATCCCCGGAATCGAACCGGGGCCCAGTGCGTTGAAGGCGAACGTGCTAACCGTTGCGCCATCCGGACTACCCCCGTGTTTATAAATCGATAAATAATAAATAAATAAACTTCGCTCCCACGGCAGCTGGCTTTACGCACTGGAGCGGCCCGTTTATCGGCAACGGCCAAGACCTCCCAACCCCTTCAACGCCAGCAGTCGTTGCTACAACAACAACCGTATAAGGCAATTCACACACACGAAACCGCGCTGCACGACTGCTTGAAATTTCAGTCGAGATACACAGCATCAAATGGGCGGATTCACACTCATCGCTCAGCATGCGATACGATCGACTATGCTTGGCTATTGTGCGTGGCTGCGTCGGAGCTGAAAATGTAGCTAATCTGAATATCGCCTTAAACTGACTGCGGCATAAGTCGAGTGATCCGTCACTATCGTAAATTCATGCCCTTGTACATATACACGCAATTTCTTAACTTCTAGCTCCGCTGCAAGCATTCCTGCTCAGTAACCGAACAGATTCGCTGGACTGAGTTTAATTTCTGAGAAATGTCGGCAATTTGTGTTTCTGAACCGTCGTCCATTGAGTCCTTGCTTGGCTCTCACTTTCCTGATAGTTCCGTGGTTTCGCTGCTCAAGAATAGCTTTAATCAGCGGATAGCGCCGTGCGATTTCGCATCCATCCTCTCTAGAGAAAGAATTTTGTGGGCAATCTCCAGCTTCCAGCCTTTCAAATCTGGTGGACCCGACGGCATATTTCCGGCGGATATACAGCAGTCTTCGGATATTGTGTATCCATGGCTAGAGGCCATTCTAACGGCCTGCCTTATGTTAGTCCATGTTCTTCGGACCTGGACCAAAGTGTTAGCCGTTTTCATCAAGAAAGCGGGTAAGAGTTCGCATGCGCGACCGAATGATTTCAGACTGATTGATATTGATATATTGATTTTCGCTTCGCAGCATGCCTACCAGAAGGATAGATCAGTGGATACGGCTCCTCACTCTCTGGCTGGCCTTATCGAAAAGTCTCTCGCTGACAAGGAACTCACCATGGCTGTCTTCCTGGAGATTGAGGGCGCGTTCAACAATGCTCGACCCAGCGCGAATTGTTGAGGCACTCTTGAGCCTACACATCGATGAGTCGCTCTATAAGCTTATATATAAGTTGTTAAGATCGAGGCTTATTTGTGCTACGCTGGGCACAGCATCTGTGGGTAGACGCGTTTGTAGGGGCACCCTTCAAGGCGGGATATTATCTCCACTTCTTTGCAATCTGGTCATCAATAAATTACTTCTGGACCTGGAAAGGATGGGCTATGATTGCCTATGCGGATGATGTTGCAATTGCCGTCTGTGGAAAATTTGCGAGTGTCCTCAGTGAGGTACTACAAAATGCACTGTCTAATGGGCTAACCATTGTGGGGTTAGGTTAGGTTAAAAGGCTGCCGCGGATGACGCAGCACACATAGGCCACCAAAGGGCCCGTTGTGATACCTACCAGGATAAACACCTATCCCGTTGAAATTACTATCTATTGAACCAGCCAGAGCTGGCAATGAACCTATAAAGCCTGATCGGGCTTATGCCCCTTAGCTCTTCCAAGTGAAGGAAGAAAGAGTCTCCCAGAAAGACCCGCCTCCTCGCAGCCAACGCAGGACAGGTGCATAGAAAATGGAGGGTAGTCTCCTCCTCGTCAGCATCCTCGCAGCTTTTACAGAAGTCATTGTGGGGTAAGCGAAGTCTCCTTGCGTGCTCCCCAATGCGACAGTGCATAGTAATAATATTCACCAACACACCAATGTGCTTCCTATTCAGTGATAATATTGCAGCAGAACGGCCGGGGTCCGCTGTGGGATATAACCTCTTCATAGTTTGACACGCACCGTCCTCAATCCATCTAGCGCTCGCTTTATGTTTCGCGTTAAAGTTGATAATTTGCTTGCAGATTGTGAAAGGCACTCCGATGTCCCAACGACCATCCTCAATTGCCCCAGTCGTCCCAGCCCGAGCAAGCTCATCGGCCATACAATTACCAGCATAAGCGCTGTGACTTGGAATCCAGCACAATATGATTTCAAAGTAACGTCTCATCTCATCAAGAAGCGATCGACAGTTTGTAACCGTCTGCGATGTCGACAGAGCCGATTCAAGCGATCGAATTGCAGCCTGACTGTCAGTGTAAATAGTGAGTTTCCTACCAATTGTGGCATTACATCCCAGCCAGGCGAGCGCTTCTGAAATCGCCACAATCTCTGCCTGCAGCACGCTGCAATGATCGTGTATGTGGAAAGATAAACTAATCTTCAACGTCTCCGAAAAGATACCGGATCCCACTCCAGCATCCGTTTTGGATCAGTCCGTATATAAAACGATGGAGTCTGGGTGAGTGATTACCCCATTTTCCCACATGTCCCTTGAAGGAATCTGGCTCACAAAATTCTTGCCAAACATATACTTAGGAGATATAATCCGTATAAGCAGGGAGGTCAAGATTATTCAGAATAGTAGAGTGGCCGGAGCTTAATGCACGCCACTGACCTGTCTCGCGAAGTCGCAATGCTATGATCGCTGCTTGCTGTTCATTGTGGGGTTAGTGTTAACCCGGACAAAACGGAGCTTGTGATTTTCGCCACAAGGCACACGCTCTGTTCTATCGAACCTCCCATTCTGATCGATAAGGACTTGGTTTTTGCTGACAAGACCAAATTCTCCTAGACCGCAAACTAACCCGGAAGCCCAACATTCAGGAGCGGTTGAGGAGGGCAACTATTGTACTCTACTCGTGTAGCAAGGCCATTGGAAAAGTCTGGGGCCTGCAGGCGAATTTGGTACTCTGGATATATACTGCTGTGGGGGGTCCTATTTTACTTTGTGGTAGTAGCGTGTAGTGGACGGCATTCAAAGTTGCTGCCTACTGTAATTTGCTGGGAAAGATGCAAAGACTGGCTGCGCTGGCGTTCAGAACCACTCACTCCATCGGCCGGATTGGACATTCTGCTGAACTTGCTCCTGCTGGAGATTCTTGGCGAACAACTGTCGGCCAATACGGCACTACGCCTTCGTGAAACTTGCCAGTGGGCACGCATCTATTCTGCGCAATCTGGATCTCTCTTCGGAGACCGACTACACCTCTCCGAACCAAACTTTAATCGGAACTATACCCGCCTTATTCCATCTGGGAATCTCTGGTCTCAGAATGTGCTCTTAATGACTAATTCCATGTTGATCTACACGAACGTCTCTAAGACGCACGATGGAGTTGAGGCCGGAATTTACTCTGAGGGGTTTGGTATCAACATATCATTTCGCCCTCCTGACTTTTGTAGTGTCCCTCAAGCGGAAGTTTCAGCGATTTCAGAAGCTCCGACCTGGTTGGCAAGTCACGTGATGACTGTCCGGGACATTACTATTGTACTTTTACGGACAGCCAAGCTGCAATACGTTCACTTAAGTCGGTTCTCACTACATCCAAAACGATTGTGAACTATCGCACAGCGGTTTTTTCAAGATTACGCTTTGCTGGATACCCGGTCACAGTGGCTTTGCAGGCAACTGCATAGCGAATGAACTTGCGCGTGAGGGGATAACGGGTTAAGTAGCTGGAATTCGGGACAGTATTAAAATGCCTTTTGCGGTATGTAAAATGGAGACTAAGTCAGTCGCTATTGATAGGACCAACATAAGATGGCTCAGTGGTAACTCATACCAAACGACAAGGGCGATTTGGCCTAGACTTGATCTGAGACGCTCTGCCATACTTCTATCATTAAGCCGATTACACATCGGCAGGGCACTGTCCTATTGGGGAACTAGCCTGGAGGCTGCGTCTTCCGCACCATGATTACTGCAAGCTGTGAGGACGAGGAGGAGAGCGCTATTCACCTTCTGTGCCACTGCAGAGCTTTGGTGGGCAGGAGGAGGAGATATCTTTGTTCCTTGTTCTTTTACGACCGGGAAGACAAAGCTCAATCGTTTTATTTGCTAGCACCGGTTGGTTTTAATACCTAGCTTTTAGGGTAAGGTATAGAGAGTTTCTAAAGGTACCACAACGGACCCAATTTTCGGTCTAAGTGTGCTTGAATCTATCATGGCAGCCCCTGCACCTAACCTAACCTATCTCAATGGGACCGCATTACTAAAGTGGGAATAGCGACATAATAGGCGCGTTTTTTTTTCAACAGCCACACAAAGCAGAGCAGGTTAAGACCACACAATTACACTAACAATTTGATCTGAGCTGCTCTGGATAAAACGTCAGTGCAAGAATGCTGCTCCATTAGGTAGTCTGCGTTTTGAAATGCAGGCGGCGCAGGTGTCGAAGTTTCCGAACAGTTTACAGTTTGAGAAGCACATAAAACTAATTTCCTGTCAATAAAATGTTCGTTTTGTTTAATTAGTAAACATACAAAATAATTTTGCTGCCTAAAGGAAATTTGTCCGATTGTATATGTACTATGATGACATTGTCCTGGGTAGCAAAGAGATCGTTGCTTTGTAGGCTGCACTGAATAAGTGGTGTAAGATACTGGAAGATCATGGACTGAGGATAAGCATGCCAAAGACTGAGTATCTTTGCTGTCCTTTCTCAGATCCAGAGATACCACATATCTACATTAAATTAGAGCAGCTGAAGTCCTGTACAAGGTTCAAATACCAGGGCTCGATGGTCAACAAGGAAGCTACCTGCGATGATGACATCAAACATCGCATCAGTGTCGGTTGGATGAGGTGGCGAGAAAATCCTGGAGTTTTCTGTGACAAGAAGATGCCACGAAAGCTTAAGGGCAAATTGTACAAAACGGTCGTACGTCCCGCACTCATGTACGCGTCTGAATGCTGGATTATGTACAAGACTTACGAAAGTAAAATCACTGCGACTGAAATGAAAATGCTACGTATGTCAGCTGGTGCGACCAAAAAGGATCGTATCAAAAGTACCCACATCCTAGGCAGCTTGTTTGTTGAGCAACCGATCACTGAAAAGCTCGATGGATTGGTATTGCCCTGTCATGGAGGCACTATCAATGAATGTTCCATTTGCTGGACCCAAACCCCGAGGCAGACGGAAAGACACGTGGATCGATCAGATGAAGCAGCGACAACAACGCATTAATCTTGGCGATGACACGACCCAAGACTGAGCTGCCTTCAGAAGGAAGCTGATATACCGCCAGAATGGCCGAAGTGCCAACACCACAGGCAGAGCAACGCGAAGCCGCAGAGTGGTATGAAAGAGCAAGGAAGAAGAAGTATATATACTAAGGATTTAAGTTTTCTCTTGAAATTTGAGTTGACATTTGAATTTTAACTAAACCAAGACACTCCCCGTAAAGACATTCCCTGTTTTCGTGTTCGCTACACTAATTTGCTATTGATCGTATTTTTGCCGCTTAATCTTCTCTACCCTGGTCTGTACAACAAAAAAACAAGCTAGCCCTTGGCTAAACTTGTTTCGATTTCACTGTTCCTATGAGAGGTATATGAAATAGTGGGCCGATTTCAACCAAATTTAGGAGTGTGATTTATCAGTAAATATGATTGAATAATCTGAAATTCGGTAAAGATATCTTCAGAAATAAAAAAGTTTTTTTTTTAACAAAAACTTGATTTTGTAATGGTTGTTCCTATGGCAGCCATATGATAGAGTAGTCCAATTTCAACCAGATTCGGCAAAGGATATTATTGAACAAACTGAGATTTTAGAAAAATTCATTTAGAAATAAAAAAGTTCTTCTCACAAAGACCAACTTTTGGACTAGTCGTTCCTATGGCAGCTATATAATGTAGTAGTCCGATTCCAATGGTTCCGATATATTTATAGCGTGCAATAAAAAGAAGGCTTTGTGCAAAATTTGGGGGAGGGGGGGGGGGGGGGGGGGGGGGGGGGCAAAGACCTTTTCCATAGTCCTCCGCGTGGGCGCCCCCTGGTAACGGCAGTGTATCAATTCGCTGACGGCCAATGTCTTAGCGATAAGACAGTTTGGAAAAGGCAGATAGCTGTAGCCTGAATGGCTGACGAACACCTAAGCGTCTCAGGTTTAGTAGGATGGACTGACTTGCGTAGTTGGACCTGCTACATAGTTGTGTGGGCTCCAGCACGTTTATTAAACCATCTGAAGCAGCTATCTCCGAGGCCATCCCCTGAATGGGGTTAAGCGACGTGCTGACAACTCGTCCTTGTAAAAACCACTCCATGTCAAGAAACCTGGAACAAAAGCCTCGGATTGGACGGATCAACAACGACGACCACGCAAACGACTAAACTTCATTTACCTGGGTTGCAACTTGTCAAGGGACGCCAACGAAACTGACGAAATCAAGCGACGGTTACAGTTAGCTAATAAGACTTTTTCTCGGCTCTCCCCATAATGAAATCGAAGCATTTGCACAGAAACACGAAGCTCCGCGTGTACAAAACCATTATACGACCAGTGCTATGCTATGGCTGCGAAGCATGGACCCTAACTCAAGCCTCCGAAAACATGCTAGACACTTTTGAACGTAAGGTTCTACGGCGAATTTTCGGGGCTGTTTGCGATCGAGATGGATGGCGCATCCGGTACAACCATGAGTTGTATGAAATGTACGATGAGCTGCAAGTCTCGAAAATCGTCAAACTACAACGACTTCAATGGGCAGGGCATGTACAAAGAATGGACGATGATCGCATGCCTAAGAGAGTGATGAATGCAGAACGAGTCGACGGAGCGAGACTGCGAGGACGACCGAGATCTCGTTGGGAGAGCTCAGTGGGTGTGGACGCCGCGCAGCTGCTGGGCTCCCAAAATTGGAGGACGCGGTCACGTGACCGAGATAATTGGAGGACAATGATCCAGGCGGCCAAGGCCCGACGTCGGGCTGTCGCGCCACGATGATGATGATTGTGCAAAATTTGAGAAAGATATATATAGAAATAAAAAAGTTTTCCTCACAAAGACCGACTTTTGGGCCAGTCGTTCCCATGACAGCTATATGACGTAGTGGTCCGATTTCATTGGTTCCGACATATTTACAGCGTGCAATAGAAAGAAGGCTTTGTGCAAAATTTCAGCCCGATAGCTTCAAAACTGAGGGACTAGTTTACATAGAACCGGACAGATGGACAAAGCTTAATTGATTCGTCTCATCATACTGACCAAGAATGTATATAGTTTGTATAGTCGGAGATGCTTCCTTCTGTGCGTTGCAAACTTCATGACAAAGTTAATATACCCTATCACATCCGTGAAGGGTATAATTAAGTCGAGATTATCGATATTTTTACTGTCGAGATTTCCATCAGTCGAGATATTTTGTAGTCGAGATTTTCTCAAGTCGAGATTTTAAAATATTTTTCCATAAAAAAAATCTAAACTTTGGTAATCGAGATTATAAATCGACGTTTCGTAGCGCTCCAGAAATTTTATTCTTATAACATACACACACACCGAATTCAACACATTGCTACAACAACAACGCTTTACCTTGGACTACTCTCCCTCTTTTCATTTGTTACAGTTTTCAACACAACGATCGCTTCATCTTAAAAGGAGAACTGTGCACTCCTTATAAGACAATGCCATCAATAAGCAAACCATCTTCTCTCAAAGAGTCCGAAAAGAGCGCCGAAAAAGACGAAGAAAGCATTCAGTACATTTCAAGCAGCTCCGACGATTCTGACTTGGAAGAAGTGGACCTCATAGCGCCATCACCGAAAAGAAATCTTGAAATCATAGTCGATCCAACGAAAATCACCACAAATGATTGTGACGATTTATTTGCTGATATTTTTCAAAGCGAAGCGGATAGTACGCCGCCGGTGGATTCCGCAGAACACAAACCAAATGCAGATACGACGAAGAAACAGCGGCAAGAAGAAGCTCAGAATGTTGAATCTGAAAAAAGTACTGCTGTCGAAAAATCAACCATTGTTAATACTGAAACTGAAGTGGGAAAAGAAGCAAGCGGCAGTGCAACTGATATTTTAGAGAAACTAAGAAAAGAAGTCGAACAAGTATCAACAATAACTCTTGACTCTATTGCCGTAACCGCTGGTACTGCTACTGATTGCATTCCGGATAAATCGACACTTGAAATTGGAATCGATCCTTCGGACTGTGAGAGTAACACTTTGAAAATGAGAACAATTAGCTTCGAAGAATCTGCACAACTTAAGGAAAAAGAAACAGAAACAGATAAATCTAATTCAAAAACAGATGCGACCCAACTTGTTACTAATGATTTACCGAAAATCTCTTCAGACTTTACAGTTATTCCGTCGAGTTCATCAAAACCCGCCACGGACTTATCGCAAATCTTAAAACATGTCAAAGAACAAACCCAGCAGATCACCACTATACGACTGGACGACATTGATGTCTCCGAAAAGAGCGCGATGATTGTCGATTTAGATGATAGCGATGACGATTTGTTGACTTCTGGAAAGTCGTTTAAATCACCAAATTTACCCGGCGAAATCATCGAAATAATGGACGACAGTATACCTGTACTACGGACACCCTCAAAACATTCGAGTGCGCAGAGCTCTCTGGACAGTTTCATCGAAACAAAATTCATTATTAAGCGAACACCCGAAAAAGAGCAAAGTCCTCCGCCGTCGAAGGTGACGTCGCCATTCTTCGTTAACAAAAAATCAGGAGGTAGTGGCAGTGGACGGAAGCGCCGTTCGTCCACTAGCGACAATTCGCCCTCGCGTAACCCAAAAGTTCCAAAACAACTGTTTGAGGGTGAACCGATCCAAATAGAGGCGGAAGAAGAAGACGATATCAGGCCGCTTGAGGAGTCGCCTCCGGTCGGAGATGTTATTGAAGAAGCAGCCAAGGTTCTACGTGAAAATAAATCGCAATCCGAACTGGCCGACATCGCGGGCAATATTCGTAATGAAAATCGAGCGTTGGAGGCTGAGAAAAACAAGCAGAATCGTATGGCAACGTCGATTACTGATAAAATGGCGGACGATTGTCAGCAGCTTTTACGGCTATTCGGCGTTCCGTACATTGTCGCACCAATGGAGGCGGAAGCTCAATGTGCCTTCTTGGACTCAATGAATTTGACCGATGGCACCATTACGGATGATAGCGATATTTGGCTTTTTGGTGGTTGTACGGTGTATAAGAACTTCTTCAATCAAAAAAAGCATGTGCTGGAATTTAAGATGGAAAATATCGAAAAGTTGTACAACATGAATCGCCACAAGCTGATCCAGCTTGCGATTCTGGTCGGAAGCGATTATACAATTGGTAGGAGAACATATTTTCTTTGATGTAAAGAGCGATTTCATTAACTGTTCTTTTTTGTTTTCACGACAGGCGTGAACGGCATTGGAGCCGTAACAGCAATCGAGATTCTGGCCAATTTCCCAATAACGCCTGCCAAAGACGGTGAGACCACGGAAATAATGTCCATTTTGTCGTCGTTGCGGAAATTTCGAGACTGGTGGCGAGCATCGAAAGTGGCAACGAGTGGTGGGCGAAAGGCACTTCGCAGCAAATTGAAAAATGTCGTTTTGCATGAAGCATTTCCCAACATGAATGTGAGTGTTAAGTTCATAAGAGAAAACTGATCCCGAATCAGTGCGACAGAGATGTAAAATGATGCGCATCCATGAGTGAGTGAGAGGGAGTCGCGGTATCTGATCCCGAATCATGTCGACCTTTAGAGATCATCAATCAATCAATCATTGGGTGCGTTTTGGTGAACTCTGATAAAATATCATGGATCTGACTTTTCTCGATTTTTCCTCCATATGCTTTTTCCTCCGGTAAAAAATTATTTGGATCTGAAAATATTCCGCTCTGGATCTGAATACTTTTCTGATCGTGAGGGGATTTTCAGATACAAAAATCGACAGTTGTCCGTACATATTTTACCGGAGGAGAAATCATATGGAGGAGAAATCGAGGAAAGTCAGATCCATGATATTTTATCAGACTTAACCAAAATAATTGTCACTTTCCAGCTTTGTTAATAAAATATTTATTAATCGACGACGAAGATTCACGATCAGTTCTCTCCCATGAACACGGCCTTTGCAATTACATCCATCCAATAACTTCTCCACTTTCAGATTGTGAATGCTTATCTGCATCCAACCGTCGATGATAATCGCGACAAATTCACATGGGGCGAGCCCGACATTGAAACAATTCGTGAGTTTGCCAAAACTAAATTCGGCTGGACTCGAATAAAAACCGATGAAATTCTACAGCCAGTTGTAAAGAAGTTGAACGAGCGTAAAACACAGGCATCAATTAAGAATTATTTCGCTGTTAAAAGTGCCACGACCGTTCGTGATCTTAAAGTTAGTAAACGTGTACAGAAGGCCATTGACAAAATGTCTGCAGATTATGTAGAATCACCGCCGCCTGAATCAAAGGAGCGCAAGACAAGGAAACGAGGAATAAAGAAAGCGTCGTCATCTGACCCGTCTCAATCGGATGCGTCGCCAGCTACTCAGACAAAGAAAAGTGCCGCTCAAAGGAAAAGAACGGCAAAGCCCACTGAGCTGGATGATATTTCTGAAGTTGAATGTGATGTGGGCGTTGCTGAAGATGCTGTTGTTGTACCAAAGAAAATAGTGAAAAAAACTCCGAAGATTCCGAATCCAAATCAACCAATACCGCAAAGAGAGAAGGATAAAAAAGAAATGGAACTTAAGAGGAAACAAGCTATCGAGATTTTTAAGAAGAAGAAAGAGGCGCCTGTGTAAATTTGAAGCATGGTTGTGTCATTATGTATGTTTTTTGTGTGTTTGATTTATTGTAATTTTTTGGATTTTGAATTATATAAGAAAAAATTATAGAAAAAAATTGGCTTTTTTTTTGCAACTGAAACATTTACTGTATTTTTTTTTATCTAAATTTGAGTATTCTGTAAATTTTCATGCACTTTATTGAGTTTTGCAGCCTGATAGTAGCTGCGTTTCTTCTTACAATACAATTCAGAACAACGACAATAACCACAACACGTTAACCTGAAATGTCAGTAGTGGTGGAATATTTCGTAAGCCTGTATACGGATGGCTAAACAGAGTTGACATATTTTCAATTTATCTATCAATACTAGCTTGTAGAGTTTAACATTTTACTGCGGTTTCCTCTCCCATGCGTCGCAACGGAAATCCAATCGCTGAAGTTGATTTCCGTTTTAGGCAGTACACGATTCTACATTTTTTGGCGTCAAACTTTATAATTAAACACCCAATTTTCGTGCAGTCAAAGGTTCAAAACGTGCGGTAAAAACTTGAAAACGTGCAAAATTGGAAAATTAAATCCAAAACGTAAAATTGAACTAACACGAAATTGGCTTAACGTACTTAAACATATCGAAACAATACTTTCCGCGCTAAAGCCCCCTCACCTCTTCCTATCCGAAAAACATTGATCAGTTCTGGCCTTCCGGAATTCCGGACCGTGATTATACAAATTGGACGAAATGAGTCAGCGGGTTGGGTGTTAATTGTCTTAACACATCCAGGGGCCTGGTCGTGTCAACATCTCTTGCATTAATATGCCTTGATGACATTTCAATAGCATATAGTGAGTGCATATAGCATGTAGTGAGTGCTGATCACACACCTCTGAATTAATTTAAACTGATATCCTGATAATTTCGTTGGGCACAAATCTTTTTATTTTTAAGTTGGTAGGATTGTTACTGCCATCTGTGTCAAATTTTAGGTTAATATCTTGATTAGTTGAAGAGTGACGCTCGTTTTCGTAAACAACCAAAATAAACTTTTTCGATTTTTACGATGTCAGAACATCAAAGAGGTTCGATTAAATTTTGTGTTAGAAATGATATTCCGCTGCGGAAACGCTCAGAATCTTACAAAAAGCCTTCGGTGAACAGGCAATGTCTAAAACACAAGTATACGAATGGCATAAAATGTTAAAAGAGTATCGTGAAGGCGTTGAAGACGAACCACATCAAAGACGAACAAGAACATCAACTGACGAACAGCACGTCGCGAAAATTAAGGAATTGATGCTCCAAAATCTTCGATTGATAACTAGCGAGCTTGCTGATATCGTTGGCATTTCAAATGGATCAGTCAAAACCATTTTTAAAGTGCCTCAAAAAAGTCAAATCTCGTTTGGTTCAAAAAATCCTCAATTTTTTGGAAAAACAGCGTCGCTCGTTATTCGTGACCATTTCGCCAAAAATTCCACCCATATTGTTCCGCAACCGCCGTATTCGCCTGATTTAGCTCCATGTGACTTCTGGCTATTTAGCAAGATGAAAAGACCGCTCCGGGGACAAAGTTTTGACACGATAGAAGAGGAATTGTTTGTGACACTTGGTTTCATTCTGCACACCAACTTAGTATGCGTCTGTAGCTTAGCTCGGTAACGCACCAGGCATTTTTTGCTACTCGAAACACGGTCTCTGCGGTTCGCGCCCCGCAACGGGACCAACTATTTTTTATTCTCAAATTCCCTCTGAATTAATTTCTCCGAGCTTAGTGGTTTCGTATGGATAGAAGAGGTTCAAGCCGAATCGAAGAAGGTGCTGAAGGCCATACCGAAACAGGACTTTTCAAAGTGTTTTGATGAGTGGAAAATTCGCTGGCATAAGTGCATTGCAATCGAGGCGGATTACTTCGAAGGCGATGAAATAGATTTTTAAGAATAAATAAGGATTTCAAAAATTATAACAAAATTCCGGGTTATATTTGTGCACAGTAGTAGATACCGTCACGATTTAGAAAATGAGATGATGCTAATATTACGTTTACACTATCCCCAGATTACTTAATCTGCTTTTTAATCTGGGTGTGGAGAGTTTAATATTACGTTTACACTATCTCCAGATTACTTCATCTGCTGCTTAATCTGGGTGTGGTGAGTTTAAAATTGTATGTATTTGACAGTTCCAGATTAAATCAGCCGGCGCAGATGAAGTAATCTGGGGATAGTGTAAACGTAATATTAAATTGTATATATTTGACAGTTCCAGATTAAATCAGCCGGCGCAGATGAAGTAATCTGGGGATAGTGTAAACGTAATATAAAACTCATCTCGAGGCCATGGTTCAAAATTGAACTTGCGCCAGTTATTTATTTATTTATATTCTGGATATCCATCGAATATTATTGTAGTCATTTTAGACTTGTAATGAAACTTTCATTAATCTACGTAATTGTAGATTAATTAAACGGTAAACGATAGTTGAGAGCTTTTCTTTTGAGTGCCATGTACTTTGTGGACGAGAAAGCCACCGTCAAATAACAAAGGCACTTTGACAGTGATGTTGTTGTTATTGTGGTAGCGATGTTTCGAATACTGTAGTTCTTCTTGCATCGAGGGGGTTTGGCAGCTCTTGGCCGTTGAAAAACGGGTCGTTCCAGTACGAAGAACCGGCTGCCGCAGGAACACTTTGAAAGTGATCGAGTCCTTCAGTGACAGGAGATGATGGATGCTGCAGGCGATTGAAAGTCGATGAATATTGGCTTTTCGCAAAAAATGGTCGTTCTTTGGCCGTTTCTCATGACCTTATAAATTGGTCGAATTTATAGGGTTAGGGGTTCATTCGACGCAGAATTTAATGGTCTTTCATTTTGTAAGAATAAATTTGTCTCTGACGGTTTAGAAATTATAAGCGAAAAAAGCCCGAAAATTTCGACGTTTTGTGGCTCCCAAAAGTTATGATCACTATCTGTGGGGTGCAAACTGAGATTACATGCTTTCAGCATTAATTAAAGGTTTTCAGATGATTTCCAGCTTTCCGGAAATCACTACCTAGTTTTACTAGTCTACTAATGAAATGAGGCCACCCACGGCAATCATTTTGGTCGCGAGCATGCATCGAACCACGTCAAACTCTATAGAAAAATAATCTCCTCGTTTCCACCGTTCTATGATATTTGATGGTTCGATGGAAGTTTGGTCGTGGTTGTGCTCGTCCATGGGTGGCGACCTCAAAACACAACAATACGATCCAGTTGTGTCAGACTAGAGATCAGAGCATGCCATTGCAATGGAAACATTTATTTATATCTTTTTATCTCATAAAAGTTGTAATGAACCATATTATGGTCTGGTCGTGCTGCTCCCACCGGCAGATCAAAGCTGGACCTGATGAGTAGTGATCTGTTGGTGGTACGAAACCAGAGGCCGAGGGTCCGGACCCAGATTCGACCGTGTGGGCGTCTGATCCATCCGCCAACCATTCCATCCTTATCGACTATTTTTTTTCATTCCCCATTTTTATCTCCCCTGTTTGTGTTGTCTTCCCCAGGCCCATGAAGTATTGTTAATACATAAAGGACAGGGGCAACGAGCGGCGAAAACCCCGCCCACACCTCCCGAACTGAGCTACAGCAAGCAAAGGCCGCTGCTTAGCTCGTTGAGGGGCCTTTTTCTTCGCTAGATGGCACGGCCCGACCTTCACGATCATTATGCTACCTTAGGCTCCGTCCCCACGGACATATTCGGATGCCCACCAGACCGTCCATTACATATTTGGCGCCCAACGTGGGGCTCACTTCTGATGAAAAGCAGGACTAAAAGGAACCACAAGCACATTAAGGCTACTTGCTCTAAGTCTTAGGACTTAGCCATCTTTACTTCACGTATTTTCCCTTCAAGTAGCTGTGCTTTCCTCTGTAGCACCCCCATCCTTCCTATAGAGTAGTTTTTCCTTTTAGATTCAGTTTAACAGTTTCCTTATCGACTATTTTTTTATTCCCCATTTTTACCTCCAATGTTTGTGTTGTCTTCCCCAGGTCTATGAACTTTTGTTAATACGTAAAGGACAGAGGCAACGAGCGGCGAAAACCCCGCCCACATCTACCAAACTGAGCTACAGCAAGCATAGGCCGCTGCTTAGCTCGTTGAGGGGCCTATTTCTTCGTCAGATGACAAGGCCCGTCCTACACGGTCAACATGCTACCTTAGGTTCGTCCCCACGGGCATCTCCGGACGCCCACCAGACCGTTCGTTACAAAGTTGTAGTCATACTTAACCCATTTTTGCCCAAATTTTAAATTTTTGAATTTTCGCATTTTTCTGATTGCCAATAACGGAAAACTAATAGCAAACTTAAATTTTTTTAAATTTGTGCAAATTTGTTAATTTTAGAACGGTTTTTTGTCGTGTTCCGATATCGGAACACTGGGCACAGGACAGGGTAATGGCATTTAGCATGCTTCTGAAAAAAACTGATCAAAAGTTATAAATTCCATTTGATTTTATTATTTCTTAATTTTATAACATAAAATAAAACAATTTCAAATATTAAGAAAAAAATCAACAGAACAAAATACGTACATATTAGTATTGTGGTTTATGAGGATCAAACCATCACATGATATTCTTTGAAGCAAGTGTCATGAAGGTTGACTTTGCATTTTTCACACGCTTTTACAGTATTTTTTTTGCACACCGCACATCTATTTTGCTTCGTCACAGTCACTATCCAATGATCTAGACGATCAAATCGGATCTCGTCTGGAACTCTGGTATTTAGATCCTTTGATGATTTGGGTCTTCCTTTTCCAGGCCTTTCGCTTTTGTTGGTCATTAGATAAACTTGAACAACATGTCTACGGAACTTGAGAAAATCCATATTGTCTTTTTTTCGCCTATAGAGTTGCCATGCATTGTGCAAAGCTACGTCTATGCAAAATGCGAATAAGACCCACCACCATTTCTTAGATCTAATAGAGATCCTATATCTGTCTATGTTCTCATCCATTCTGTCGACACCACCCATAAACTTGTTGTACATAGATACAACATTCGGTTGCGTGACAGCCATCTTCTTCTTTTTAGATGATACCCATCTTGTTGCCTGACATATAGGATTTACTGGATCACAAGAGCTTACTAACATAACAGCGCGATTATCGTTCCACGCTGTCAGACCTATATTTGTCGTCATATCAGTACGAAATTCGAAGTATCCTCTATCTTTTGTTTCCAGTGATTTCGAGCTTATAATTGGTCATTTTTCAGTTCTGTTTGGAACGATGGTTCCCGTATATCCATAACCATAATTTTGGAGGCGATTTACTAGCTTTAGAGATGAAAAATACCGATCTGCATATATCTTGAACGGAAGATTTTGAGGGAGTTCAGATAGGAGGTTCATAACGGTTGACCCTCCCACTCCCAAATCTGTATTTCTCCTTTTGGGATCCTTGCCTTGGTAAGGTTCAAATTGGATAAGATATCCCAAAGTTTCACACAGCCCCCATATTTTGTAGCCATATCGTATGGGCTTTCCTCGCAAAAACTGTTTCGCAGAATGCCTACCATAATACGGTACCATACTTTCGTCCACGCAGATCCTTTCTGGTAGGCTAGAGTATCTAAGGAATCTTTCGTTCAGCAAGGTAATAAGAGGCCGTACTTTAGCAAATTTATCGTCTGGAGCCAAACAGGCGTTGTCGGCACAGTGTGTGAACCTTTTGATATCTTCGAAGCGATTTCGAGTCATGCTCTCTGCAACAGTGGGATTATATACTTCCGAGCCGGTCTCCCATAACATCCTCCACCTTGGAATATCGAGATAACCCGATAGGATCAATATTCCCAAATACACTCTCAGATCGCTTTTATTCATTTCGAATAGGTGATTTCCTTTGGATCTAGCAAATTTGACGGACATACTTACTAGAAAATCACACACTTCATTATCAAAAAACAACTCGAAACACTCGACCGGACTTTCAGGTATTTCAAAGTTTATTTCAGGCTGGGCAAATTCCGGAAACCTTGGATGAATATCGTCGCTATCGGACCAATTTCTTTCTGAAGGAGTAACAAACGAAAGACGTCTCCTCAATTGCGAAAGCGGAATGAGATCTTCATCTTCATATTCGCTTTCGTCTCCAAAGGTTTGTGGACCGTCTTGCCTTGTAATCGTTACCGTAGCATTTGCCCGAAGTTGGCGTCCACTTAAATGATTGATGTCGTCATCATTCTCATCTCCGCTATCCCCTTCGGTGTCAGCTCCATCTTCCGGTGGCGATATAAAAACATCCGCACATTCGAAATCGGTCCAAAACTCTCCAGTGTCAATAAGCTCCTGAATATCGGCGACAGTGAAATGCCTAGAAAATATTTTCCATTAGGTACTCCTGTGCCCAGTGTTCCGATATCGGAACATTCCAATTTCCGTTAACCACGAAAAAGTTATCAACTTATTTTTTGCTTAGATACTTGATATCATCAACTAAGCAATCAGTTAACAACTTTTCATGTGATTAGTTGCAAAGTTTTATCTGGAAGTAAAAAATCTTACGCACTTTTTGTTCGACATTTTCAATCACCAGACTGCCTACAAACAAAACTCACTACACGTCTATCTCTAGTCTAAATATAACGGACTACCGTTACCGTGTGCACTGCTGATGATCGTGAATGCGATGTGAGGCATAAAGTGGTGAAAATTTGAGAAATGTGTTTTTGAAGATATAAAAAGTGCAATGTTCCGATATCGGAACACTGGGAAAAAATGGGTTTAAAAATGAATGGCTTGTAAAATGAATTTAACAGAAATTAACGGGAAAATTTTCTCCTTCATGTACTCTTTTAACCAAACATATTGCCGAAAATTTGCATTTAAAACACAAATAAAAATAATAAAATACCATTTCATCATCATCGTGGCGCGACAGCCCGACGTCGGGCCTTGGCCGCCTGGATCATTGTCCTCCAATTATCTCGGTCACGTGACCGCGTCCTCCAATTTTGGGAGCCCAGCAGCTGTGCGGCGTCCACACCTACTGAGCTCTCCCAACGAGATCGGTCGTCCTCGCAGTCTCGCTCCGTCGACTCGTTCTGCATTCATTACTCTCTTAGGCATGCGATCATCGTCCATTCTTTGTACATGCCCTGCCCATTGAAGTCGTTGTAGTTTGACGATTTTCGAGACTTGCAGCTCATCGTACATTTCATACAACTCATGGTTGTACCAGATGCGCCATCCATCTCGATCGCAAACAGCCCCGAAAATTCGCCGTAGAACCTTACGTTCAAAAGTGTCTAGTATCTTTCCGGAGGCTTGAGTTAGGGTCCATGATTCGCAGCCATAGCATAGCACTGGTCGTATAATGGTTTTGTACACGCGGAGCTTCGTGTTTCTGTGCACATGCTTCGATTTCATTATGGGGAGAACCGAGAAAAAAGTCTTATTAGCTAACTGTATCCGTCGCTTAATTTCGTCAATTTCGTTGGCGTCCCTTGACAAGTTGCAACCCAGGTAAATGAAGTTGTTCACGAACTCGATGTTGAGGTCCCCCACGTTGATGCTTGGTTGTGCAGGTGTCCTTGTCACCGATTGCATCATTATTTTAGTTTTACCCTCGTTAATACGTAAAATACCGTTTGCTGTGCTAAAAAAAAGATTTACGAGTACATAACTAATGATCTTTTAAATATACTCCTTGGGCTCAGCGCTGAAAAAATAAACAATTCCATATTTAAAAATCTAGTTGACTGCAAAATTGTGAAGCTTCCATCTTACCTTCATTGGAAATAGGTTAACCGCACCAGTAAGTATAGGTAGATGCATTTCGAATTTGCTATGCGGCCCGCTGACCCTAAAATTTGTACTTGCCCATTTCAGAAAAAGCTTGCCGACCCCTGCAGTAGACTACTGTTGGTGGTATTTAGAGTCCTTTGGTCAGGAAAAAAGGACATTCTTGCGTTCGCCTGGTAGATATGGGTATCTGCTGATTCGGGCGGTAAGGTCAACATTTTTCACAACAAATCATAGACAACTTGAAAGAAAATGAATCAAAGTTAAAATGCATTTGCATGGGGCGGACCTAAAGTGTAGATGAACAACATCGCTAATTTTGTGTCATTATACCCTTCACGGATGTGATAGGGTATATTAACTTTGTCGTGAAGTTTTCAACGCAGAGAAGGAAGCATCTCCGACCATATAAACTACTTATTATTTATTTTATTTATTCCATATACTGCGGTTGCGGAAGGCATTGCCTTCTTATTAGATAGATAGATATACAAATACGAGCTACTTTCCCAGCAGGAAGGCACTGCGACCATAAAGATCTATTGTGCCGTAGCTCATTAATCCAAAAGACCGTCCACCCTTATAATAAAGGGCAGTAAGTCTTTAGCAGGAATCAACCTGAATTCTGCAGTGCTGATAGTAGCCTGCCCGAGGAGTGACATCCTAAAACGCGCGATGGCGGGACATTCGCACAAGATGTGCTTGGTCGTTTCCACGTCTTCCAGACAAAGACGGCATTCAGTCTCGCTTGACAGACCCATCTTGTTCAGGTGATATCTGACCAGGTGATGGCCAGATAGGTACCCCACTAGGAGTCTTAGGTGGGTTCTACTCATTTGAGTAGTACCCTTGTGACTGAAGGGCATTATCAGCTCCTTTGATTGACGAAGCCCTGGAAGGTTATTCCAGTACTGTTGACGCAATCGTGCAAACCAATCTTTGATCCGCAGTTTGGCCGAGGCCAGTCCAAAGCCACAGTAAGGCTCAGGTCCATGAAAACGACTGGATGATCCTTGTCTAGCAAGTTCATCCGCAGCCTCGTTCCCCTCAATGCCCTGGTGGCCTGGCACCCAACACAAGAAGACTCGGTTTTTGGTTGCCAACAGTTGAAGGAGATTGTAACACTCCTTCACCAGTTTTGAAGAGACCTTAAATGAGGAGAGCGCTTTTATAGCTGCTTGGCTGTCTGAGTAGATAGCAATGTGAGCGCCGCGAAGTCCAGTTTCCAAGATTACCCTGGCGCAGACCTCAATGGCGTGGATCTCAGCTTGAAAAACGCTGGGCGAGACTCCCATTGCGATCGAAATCCTGGTGTTGGGTCCAAAGACACCTGCACCAACACCCTGTTCCGTTTTAGACCCATCGGTGAACCACTTGATACATCTAGGGTCTGGACAGGGTGTGCCATTTACCCATTCAGAGCGGTTAGGGATGAGGGCTGAATATTTTCTGCCGAAGCAAACCTCCGTGATCATGTAATCTGATCTCAAGCAGATCTGCACATCAGGAATTTGATTCAGAATGCTCATGTGACCGCTTTCTTCACTACGCACGTCGGAAGTTAAACGAAGTCTGAGAGCATTTAGAGCTGCTGATTCTTGAATGAATATATGCAACGGAGTAAGTCCAATAATCGCCTCCAGGGCTGGCGTAGGACAAGTGCGCATAGCTCCAGTGATGCCAAGGCAGGCAAGACGTTGAAGCTTATTGCACTTCAGTAAGACAGAAGATTGCTGAGTTTTCGGCCACCACACAAGCGCTGCGTAGGTCACCATAGGCCGCACCAGTATGGTGTATAACCACTCAATTATCTTTGGGGTGAGCCCCCATGTCCGTCCAAAGAAACTTCTGCAAGCCCACATTGTACGTGTGGCTTTGCCAAGTACATTATCTATGTGAGTATTCCACGTGAGTTTCGAGTCTAGAGTTACTCCGAGACATTTAACTTCAGTGGAATAATCTAAGGTCGTGCCGCCTAACGAAATTGGATCCAATGTTATGTTTCGTTTTCGTGTGAACGGCACAACGACAGTTTTCTGTGGGTTTACATGTAAGCCCACAGCCACACACCAGTGTAGAACTATGTCAAGGGCCAACCTCATCACCTCAGTGATGGTGGATTCGAATTTGCCCCTGACTATGATAATTAAATCATCCGCGTATCCGATAGTAAGATAACCACGCTCATTGAGCATGGAAATCAGCTCGTCCACGACAAGGGACCACAAAAGGGGTGACAGAACGCCACCTTGTGGACAACCCTTTACGGCATTCACGCAAATGGATGTACTGCCTAGAGTTGAGTGAATATCCCGTCCCCGGAGCATGGCATCTATCCATGCAATGGTAGCGGGCGGGATGTCCCTGAGTTCCAGTGCTCTAGAAATGCACTCGTAGCCGGTATTATCGAAAGCCCCCTCAATGTCAAGAAACGCGCACAGCGCTATTTCCTTTTCACTGAGGGACTTTTCGATTGTACTGACAAGGCTATGCAAGGCGGTTACTGTTGACTTACCCTTCGTGTACGCGAATTGCATACGATGTAGGGGGCTCGACAGTTCCATCTTGTGCCTGATATGCAAATCAAGCAACTTTTCCATGGTTTTAAGGAAGAAGGAAGTAAGGCTAATCGGTCTATAGGATTTGGGCATATGTTCCGGCTTATTGCCCGCTTTGGGTATGAAGACCACATTAACTTTCCTCCAAGGTTGTGGTATGTACCCTAGGGTGTAACTTGCCCTAAAAAGTTCGATTAGCGGAGTTATTATGATCTCCAAGCTGTTTTGTAACAGAGCGGGGAAGATGCCGTCTACCCCTGGAGCTTTAAATGGCTCAAAGGATTCTATCGCCCATTTTACTTTGTCCATGTCAAAGATGACCCCCGATAAACTGCGAGCCCGGCTTACGGGAACCCGTTGGGTCCTCACAGTTGGGCAGGGGTCACCATCAGACAGTACGGACCCTGGGAAATGGGTCTGAAGAAGCAACTTTAATGTTTCTTCTGGACCTTCAGTATACGAACCGTCTGGTCTCAATAGAAGGCCGACCCCGTTTGCTGAGCCTTTGGAAAGGGCTTTGTGAAGGCGCGCCGCTTCCGGTAGCGACTGAATGCTCTCACAATGTCTTTTCCAGCATTCTCGTTTGGAATGCCTAATGAGTTTGTTGTACTCGGTGAGAGCAGTTCTGTACTCATCCCACCTATTGAAGCGCTTGGCTTTGTTGAACATCCTCCTAACTTTGCCTTCTTATTACAGGGGTAAAACTATATTCTTGATCAGTATGATGAGACGAGTCGATTAAGCTTTGTCCGTCTGGTTCTATGCAAACTAGTCCCTCAGTTTTAAAGCTATCGAGCTGAAATTTTGTACAAAGCCTTCTTTCTATTGCACGCTGTAAATAAGTCGAAACCAACGGAATCGGACCACTACGTCATATAGCGGCCATAGGAACGACCGGTCCAAAAATTCGTCTTTGTGAGAAAAACTTTTTTATTTCAAAAGATATCTTTTTAGAACTTCTCACTAATCAATAGTATCTTTAGCCAAATCACATTCCTGAATTTTGTTGAAATAGGACTATTCTATCACATAGCTGTCATAGGACCGTTTCAAAAGCAAGTTTTTGTTAGAAAAACTTTTTTATTTCTCAAGATATCTTTACGGAATTTTATATTATTCAATCATATTGAGTGCCAAATCACGTTCCTAAATTTGGTTGAAATCGGCCCACTATTTCATATACCTCTCATAGGAACAGGGAAATCGGAACAAGTTTTACTCTTCAAAGTGGCAAATGCACTATAAGTCACAACGAAGGTATGAAGGCTAGCTTGTTTACACTCTAGATGAAATCTGAGAGTATTATAAGTTTGCCACAAAGTTTGTAACGCTAAGAAATAAGGCTCGCAGAAAAAAATGAATGATACAGAAGTTCATATTATCACTCGAATATCTCAAAACCGGATGTCCGTCTGTCCGTCTGTCCGTCTGTCCGTCTGTCCGTCTGTCCGTCTGTCCGTCTGTCCGTCCGTCCGTCCGTGACCTCTCTAGCTCGAGAACGCGTTGAGCTATGAAGTTCAAATTTTGCACACGTTGTTTTTGACAAAAAATGAAGGCTAAGTTCGTGAACGGGCTAAATCGCTCCACCCCTTCTACCCCCTCCCATACAAAATGACACATTTTTGAAAATTTACAATAATCAGATTTTCTCAGAAACTATAAAACATATTGCTTTGAAATTTTTAATATATCACTTTTATGATAATTGTAACCTATGTTATAAAACTTATTGTAATCCTCACCCTCCTTCTACCCCCTCCCATACAAACTGCACTATTTCATGAAATACGTTAAGCCAATTTACTCAGTACGTGTACAATTTATCGGGCTGAAATTTTGTACTTAACACTTAATTAACAATATCAGTTAGATTCAAAAAAATTAATGGATTACCCTTACTCCGTCTACCCCCTCCCATACAAAATGACACATTTTTGATAATTTACAATAATCAGATTTTCTCAGAAACTATAAAACATCTTGCTTTGAAATTTTGAATATATCACTTTTATGATAATTGTAACCTACATTATAAAATTTATTGTAATCCTCACCCTCCTTCTACCCCCTCCCATACAAACTGCACTATTTCATGAAATACGTTAAGCCTATTTACTCAGTACGTATACAATTTATCGGGCTGAAATTTTGTACTTAACACTTAATTAACAATATCAGTTAGATTCAAAAAAAAATAGTCGATTACCCTTACTCCGTCTACCCCCTCCTATACAATATGACACATTTTACCAACGTTGCTCTCTAGCTTGGGATCAACAAAGTCTTAACGATGCATCCGAGATTGCAACCAAAATTATTTATTGGCTTTAACCAGGTTCAAATTCATCTAGAGTATTGTATGATTGGGGTTTACCCCAATCGTAGTTCTTTTATGTTTTTTTTTTCAATTTACAGGTTTATTACATGCATCGATGAATTGTCTTTCTTCCAGCAATTATCCAAGATACTTTATAAGGATTTGAACTTGCAAATAAAATACAGATAGATACAAAAATAATCGCTCTTTAATCGTAAATTTGCGTAATGTATCACAAAAAGATAAACGTGCTGTCTCTTAAAAATAAGATACAAATAGTGAATAGTGCAAATCTTACAAATTTTAAATATTCTCTGTATATTAATTATAAATTATCTTAAACTACTCGTCACTACTTTCTAATATTGATTTGGATCGGGATAGGTATTCACATTTGAATGCGCTTTATCCGTGTGCTGCTGAACCGGAACGAGCTGAATAGATATGTGCGGAAGTGCTACCGGCGCAATTTGCTGGACCAGAGCCATTGGTTGCGGCAACGTCTCCGATGCATCAACCATTAAATTGCCACCTTGCTGAATGTGACCAGCTGGAGGAATATGCTCAGGCAAGGCAATGCTGGACTGAATTTCACTTCCGGCACCCTGAATCACATGCTGTCTAACACCGGGATGGTAATTATATTGGTAATTTTGATGATTCGACTGCATGTGGTCGAAATGCTCCTGCTGTAGGTTTCGTTGCGGTCCCGGTTGCGGTCTCGGTTGCGGTGCAACCTGCTGAACTGGCTGCGATTCTTGAGCAAGTGCGGGAAAAACCTGCGGTCGCCTATCCTCCAGATGGGACTTTATCTCCAGAGCAAGGGGTGCTTCCTGTTGAGGTCTTTGCACTTGGTATTCTGGGACGCGAGGAAGTAACGGCTTGGGTGCAATACTTTGCAGTTCAGGTTGTTGTTGTTTCGTGAGTCGAGATTCCTTGGGTACTTTCACGGAATGTACACGACTATCCTGCGAACTGAAATCGTGATAATATGAACCGTAACTATGATTCTCATCGCCATGGTTGCTCTCTTCCGATGAATGATGATGCTCAAATTTAGGTGATTCCGGATGAGACATGTACACTTTAACCGGAACAGGAGCCTTCTTCTCGACTTCTACCTTAACTGGATATGGGACTTTTTTCTCAACGGGAAATGGAATGGGAACTTTCTTTTCCACAGGATACGGATGTGGGATGTGAACAGGAACTTTAACTTCTACCGGATACGGAACTGGCTTGAAGACTGGATATGGTTTCGGTACGTGAACGATCTTCTCAACTATCTTCTCCACCGGAACGGTTTTTGTAACGATCTTTTCAACGGGAACTTTAACAATCCTTTCAATCGGAATGTGAACAATCTTTTCCATGGGAACGTGAACTTTGACGATCTTTTCCACCGGAACGTGAACAATTTTCTCAACCGGATATGGTTTCGGGACATGAACTATTTTCTCAACGGGTACATGAATGATTTTCTCCACTACTTTTTCTACAGGATAGGGCTTTGGCACGTGAACCACTTTTTCAACAGGCACATGGACCACTTTTTCGACAATTTTTTCAACCGGATATGGTTTTGGAACGTGAACCACTTTTTCGACAGGATGCGGCACTTTCTTTATAATCGTTTTGACATGATGATGATGGTGGTGATGGTGTTTAACTTTCATCGGTTCATGGTGAGTTTGTTCGACATGATGATGTTCAGTGCCTTCAAGTAGGTGACCGTCAGCATTGAAATCACCACCCTCCTTTTTCGGAAATTCGAAATTTAACGAGTCGTATTTATGACCGTACTCGACGGGATGAGTATCCTCGACACGCTCATGAGTTTCGGCGAAAGTGTGATGTATTTTGGACTCTTCGAATTTCTGTTGCTCTGATGAAGGATCCATGTTTATTATATGAATCTTTTTTGTTTTGGTTTTCTTAGGCTTCCTGATGACTTGTATTTTATATTGGTGGCCAATGTCCAGATGACCACGCTTCTGTCGCACGACATTCTTCTCCGCTGCTGCAGGTTCCTCCTGATCGATCAGTTCAGAAGACGCTTTGCTCGATTTTCGTTCTTTTCCATGTAGTTCAGTTATTGTCAAAAGTATGCACACTACTAAAAACTGGAATTAAAACGGAGAGTAAGCTCGGTATTAGGCTCTGGTCCTTGGTCCTCCCTTACCTTGTAATCCATAGTGACGAATTCGTTGTTATCCAAACAAAAGCAACTTCACTTCTTCGCTCAATCACCACTGGTTTGATGTTATTTATAAATAGTGAAGGTATGTATGGTATTTTATGGTGGATGGTAGCCAAGAAAAAGGGGAGTCAGACTTCAATAAAAATGTTAATTGTTTGTGGAAACAGCCGACCAAAATCACTTTCAATTGGATGATAATTCGTTTGCATGTCCCAAGTGTAAAGCACTTTCATTACCATCATCCGATTCTTATTCAAACGTCTCAACAGTGCATTGGAAGTGCAAGGTACTCTGTATAGTGCTTACAGTTGATGTTAAAAATTAAGCTCAAGTGGATTTGCCAATATTATGACCGATAAAAGGATTACGAAGAATTATGTAGAGGTTACACAAGTGGATAGTTAATTGACAGTACACAGCATAAATGAATTTCACGCATGCCTACGAAGAGGAAACTTTGACCTCGGATAGGTATTCCCATAGTCCAACCATGGTCCAACAGTTTTCTTTTCTCCTTCCTCTCCAAAACTCAACTCATCGCTGGTATATGGGATGACACTAAAGCAATTTACATAGCCAAAATTAATGCAGAGAGAGGATCGTCAGCAGGACAATAAAATTATCGACTCCTAATGATCGCCACACACGACCGCGCAAAACCGCGACCAAACTTCCATCGAACCATCAATTTCATAGAACGGTGGATTTTTTCCGTTCGTTCTATGAAATTGATGATTCGATGTTGAGATGGGCAAAAAATGACGGAACAATTGCAAAAAACTGTTTTCAAATGAAAACTAAAAACAACGGTTTTCGAAAAATGAAAAAAAAAATCGTTTCTTTTACATATTCAACTTTACTTAAAATACCATGCAAATTATGCAGTGCAAGATACTATGCAGCACTAACTCAACAGCGTTATATTCATTTTCACTTATACCATATCCTAGTATTTATCTACGCATACGCAACCATTTGTTGTACCCAAACGCATCGCTTTATACAATCAACAAAACTAAACCATCGCCAATCGCAACCAAATTAATCGAAACAGTTTTTTTTTACAACGAAAAACTGACAACAGAATCAATCTACAAGTTTATTCCCCGAACAGTTTTATAACAACGAAAAACGAGAGAGTTTCCCCGCAGCAGAATTAGTAGAATAGAAACAATCGTTCTCGTTGCAAAAACCGAAACAGTTTTTTGCAGAATGAGAATCACAGCCGTTCTTTCATGGCAAAGCTTTTCTCTCTAAGCAACAGAAAACAGTTTTATAACAACGAGAAACGAGATATGATAGTTTCCCCACAAGTTCTCGTTGCAAAAACCAAAAAAGTTTTTTTTACAATGAGAATCGCAGCCGTTCTTTAACGGCAAATCGTTTTTCTCTAAGAAACAGAAAACTGTTGTTGGCATCGTTTCATCTAAAGTTGAGCTGATAATACATAAGACGATTACTTTTGTTTAGAATGTTGGGTTTGTTTTATGTATTTGCATATGTATTTTATATACAATGAGAATTTTTGAATAAGCGTGGATTGTCCATGCGTTGCGTTGTATTATGCGGGGGGCTAGTTTGGGTATTCATTTTACAGTGTGTCATTCTTAAATTGAACGACTCGGAGGCTATGTCGTTGTGCCGAATCTTTCGCTCATTCTGTCGAGTCGTTCCAAAAGAACGACCCGTTACTGTGTTACACATCACTACTATAAGCAATGCATCTAACCTAACACACAAGCATTACTTGTTTTCAATAATATTCATTGAATATTAAAAAATAAACCGTTTTGTAATGAACAGTTTAAAAAACGGTTGCTCGTAAAAAAAACCATTGTTTACGTTTTTGGGAAATAACGAAAACGCCGATCTCTAGTTCGATAGAAGTTCGGTCGTGTGGTTGTGTGCGATCGCGTATGGCAACAATCACAGTCAATAAACATTTTTTTTAACACAAACTGTGCGTGCATGCTGTTCAATTTAATAATAATTTATTGGCTCAAACGACTTAGATTTTTACATTATTACATGATTCTGTTGTACTCTTGTTTTACACACGCTGCGAGCTACAATTATGTATTTAATATAGGAAACTGCTTATTATACGGTGGAGCAGCTCAAATTGAGTGCGTTTTTATCTATGTGCACTGATGAGGCATTTGTACATTAATAATCGGAAAGCGAAAATGCTGGGCATTTCTTTGATTTTCCTTCCGCTTATTGTTTACGTTTTTAAAAGTTTGCATGATGAATGCAATTGTTCGCTAAAATTCAGATATTGTTAATTATGTAAACTGTCGATTTATATTTTAATTAAAATTTGATCTGAAGTTTATATCCATGGGTCAAGCAAAATATTTTCCTCCTGATTTAATTGAATTTCCTGATTGTCGGTAATCGGACGTTTAATCTTTGGGTACACATAACAGAAAATCGATGGATAATGGGAAATGAAGAGTGAGTATGGGTGTTATGTGGGTTTATTTATAATGACCTAAGCTACTGCTATTAAACCATGTCAGAATATTTACCCGTTAAGTTTTTTTGTGAAGCAGGTCCACAAGTTTGTACCTTTATTAACAGGACCGTGAAAGGGGGGAGGGCGACCTTAACACAGACTCGAGCTCCTTAAAAAATGATCGGATTGTGGTTCTTTGTTTCTGCTAATTTTGATGCTCTCGTTGAAGTAGGGAGAATCAAAATAAGCAGAAACAAAGAACCATCGTCCGATCATTTTTTTTCAGAGCAATAAACTGGTCCAAAACTACAGAGACTACTAGTACATCCCCGGGGACCTCAGCATCGGGTTTTCAGACGACTTCTATTAAGCGGCGATTTTGCATACGACAGAATTAGGGATGTAAGGGATATCCACATCCTCATCCGCAATTGCGGATGATCCCCATCTTTTCATTATCAAATATCCACATCCATTATCCTTATATTCGTTTGAGGATATTTATGGGGATATTTAGAGCTTAGAAGCATTCCATTGAACCAAACTTGACGGAAAAATCTACAGCTCGTGCCAAGATATTCTTCGAGAGACATACTTATAAAGATATACAGATATACGAGTAGATGCCGATTATTAGAATCACTGCTTATTCGAATCAGCCGCTTAATGGAATCAATGCCTTTGACCCGACTGAATATATAGAGGAATTCATGAAAGCAACTTCGTTTATTGGCATCAGACTTCGGTTATTAGAATCAAAAATCTTTAAAGCTACCGATGCAGGAAAGGAAACGAAATAAGAGGAAATCTACAATTTCGGATGCGCTTCACATGACTTTGAAATCATGGAGTGAAATAATTGTAAGATGCTTACTTAACTGTTTCAAAAAATCAAAGTTACTACTGTAATCTGACACCTCAGAAGAAGGAGATGGAATTATTAAACTACTCAGCGTTAAGCCGAACATACACACCCTCTGGAATTCCTGTCCGGAAAAACTGATCAGGCCCGGCCTTCCGGTTTGCCTGAATATAAAATACACCAAACACCATCCGGAATTCCTGCCGGAAAAACTGATCAGGCCCGGCCTTGAGGAATTCCAGATCGTGTATGGCCGTTTCAGTTCGCCTTCAGGTGGCCGGATTGGCCTTTCAGGTGACCGGAAGGAAAATCGTTCCCACCAGGCCTCCACAACACACGTTCCGGATTTTTTCTCCGGAAAAACTAATCAGGCCTGGCCTTGAGGAATTCCGGATCATGAATGGCATGTGCAGGCCGCCTTGAGGCGGCCGGATGCACAATTGAAAATCGATCTTATCGCCAGAGACTCGAAGTATCATTCTATCTACTGAATTGAATTTTACTTTCCATGGCCAAGTTTCAGATACATTAGTCTATTGAAATAAACTCCAGTAAAAATTCATTCTGGTCAGGACAGTTCGCTTTGAGGCGGCCGGACAGGCCGGTCAGTTGTTCGGAATGCCCCAAAGTCTACATCGGGCTAACAAAACGACTGATAACGACAAGGCTCGAAGGAATATATGCGTGAATTTACGAAGCGAAAAAACGATGACGGCTGAAATATTAAATCATTGGTAGCGAGGCATTTGGCTGAAGAGAAACAAGACATCGATATCGCAAACGTAGAGGTAATTAATCAGCTACGGAAAAACCACCTATTGGACGCAGCGGAAAGCCTGTACATCATGAAGGAAGAAAAACAGTTAGTTCTTAACCACGAAGAAGGAAACTGTGCATCGATACTAATAAGAGCAATTAGTGGCAGGTAATAGCGGAAAAATAAAAGTTGCCTAAGATCACGTAGTAAATATTCACATATAAATAGAAGATAGGATGAAATGTAAATTAAATTAGAGCTAGCACTGAAGAAGGCAGCACGTGGCTACCGAAACAATTGTTTGCAATAGTAAAAAATACACTCGCAGTATAAGGGACAAATTCTAATCTTTTATTGATTTGATAAACTGTGAGAAATATGGACAATAAATTCAATATCGATAGTTTAAAAAACTAGTAACTATTGTAGTAAAAACTATCGATAGCTTTAAAAACTAGTAACTAGTAGAAAACTATCGGACGAAAATTTCGATAGCCCGATAGTTTGCTATCGAATAACTTTCTCGGAAAATTCAGCTGACGATTTATAAATTTCTTGCATGAATGAATGAATATGATTGCATATACATTGGCTAAGTTCTTAACACACAGCGGAATCGCAACATGTTGTGGCAACAGTATCGAAGCAGCATTGCAACACGTTGTTGTGTTCTGAACTGCACTCGCATTTAGTCATCCATTAATTGTCAAATTTCCAGTTCAAAACTGACTACTGTCGAAAAATCGTATGAATATGAAAGCGCAAGTGTCATTTCAGGATTGTCATCATATGCGGGTCCCAGCCAGCGGAGAAATTTTTCTGATGAAGAAAATGACATTTTTCGCAGCATGTTGCGTATATCAGAAACTTAGTGGAGAGAATTCTTAAAACAAACAAACAGTATGCCAACTGTTGTGTGATATGAACTTAGCTATTGTGTAGGTAGATACGATGTTAAGAAAAAAAGGACACTCTTGGCGATGAAGGCCAGATGGGTATCATAAGGACTAGTACGAGTAATGAGACGTGTATGTATGTACTGGACTACTGTTGATGGCATTGTGAGTCCGACACAATCAACCCCCTGACAGTTTTTCCAGCAAGATTGGCCTTGTTTTTGAGGAAAAAGGGTTGCCGCTCAAAAATTCTTTTATTTTTTGATTATTTGCAATTCTGACTTCAGATTCGCAATCAGCGACCCAATTAACCTCCTATTAGATTTTTCCAGCAAGGTTGGCTGGGTTTATAAAAAAAAAGATTCAGATTCACAATCAGCGACCTAATCGACCCCCTATTCGTTTTTCCCAGCAAGGTTGGCCGTGTTTATAAAAAAAGTGTTGCCATTTTGTATCCCCCATTTGGTTTGCCATTTGGGCTTCAGATTCGCAATCACCGATCCAAAAAATCCCTACCAGGGGTACCGTTCAGGAAAAGATCTAACTACAAGTTCAAGTTTGTAACCAATCATAGTACACATAATCTGTTTTGACTTATAAATCTAAAATCACATGCACATGATATTGAGCCAGCCAACATGCCAAAGTACGTAGTCATTCATTCGGCTAAACTTTTCCTACATAGCAAACTATCGGGCTATCGAATAAACTTTTCTTTGAAAGCATACTATCGGGCTATCGAAACTATCCACCGATAGTCCCGATGGTTATTCGAATAGCTATCGACCGATAGTCCCGATAGTTTCAATAGGCCGATAGTTATTCGAATAACTATCGATAGTAAAAACTATCGAATAACTATCTACCGATAGTTTTTAGAATAACTATCGGTAGTAAAAACTGTCGAATAACTATCGGGACTAACGGCCGATAGTTTTTACAATCGATAGTAACAATAATAACTTCCCGATAGTTATTCGATCATCATCATCATCGTGGCGCGACAGCCCGACGTCGGGCCTTGGCCGCCTGGATCATTGTCCTCCAATTATCTCGGTCACGTGACCGCGTCCTCCAATTTTGGGAGCCCAGCAGCTGCGCGGCGTCCACACCTACTGAGATCTCCCAACGAGATCTCGGTCGTCCTCGCAGTCTCGCTCCGTCGACTCGTTCTGCATTCATTACTCTCTTAGGCATGAGATCATTGTCCATTCTTTGTACATGCCCTGCCCATTGAAGTCGTTGTAGTTTGACGATTTTCGAGACTTGCAGCTCATCGTACATTTCATACAACTCATGGTTGTACCGGATGCGCCATCCATCTCGATCGCAAACAGCCCCGAAAATTCGCCGTAGAACCTTACGTTCAAAAGTGTCTAGCATGTTTTCGGAGGCTTGAGTTAGGGTCCATGCTTCGCAGCCATAGCATAGCACTGGTCGTATAATGGTTTTGTACACGCGGAGCTTCGTGTTTCTGTGCACATGCTTCGATTTCATTATGGGGAGAACCGAGAAAAAAGTCTTATTAGCTAACTGTATCCGTCGCTTGATCCCGTCAGTTTCGTTGGCGTCCCTTGACAAGTTGCAACCCAGGTAAATGAAGTTGTTCACGAACTCGATGTTGAGGTCCCCCACATTGATGCTCGGTAGTGCAGGTGTCCTTGTCACCGATTGCATCATTATTTTAGTTTTACCCTCGTTAATACGTAGTCCAACTTCCTTCGCAGCGGTATCGAGCGTATGCAGAAGTTCTTCTGCGTCAGCCAATCTTCGGGCCATGATGTTGATGTCGTCGGCGTACGCTGCTAATTGTGTCGACTTGATGAGTAGCGTCTTGCTGTTGTCCATATTCATGGCCCGAATAACGTGTTCCAGTGCTAGGTTGAAGAGCGTCGGTGCCAGTCCATTGCCCTGTTTCAAACCAGTGCGTGTTTCAAATAGATCAGTAAGTCTATTCTGGATCCTGACTTGTGAGACGGAGTTGGTCATCGTCATCTTTGTCAGTCGCACTAATTTTGCCGGTATACCAAATTGCAGCATGATGTTGTACAGTACTCCACGATCGATACTGTCGTATGCCTGCTTGAAGTCGACAAAGATTTGGTATACGTTTACGTTGTATTCCCAGCACTTCTGGAGTATCAGTTTGACTGAGAAGAGCTGATCGGTTGTGGAGCGCCCAGGTCTGAAACCGCTTTGATATTCGCCAATGACTCGTTCTGCGTACGGTTTTATTCTATTTTCCAGAATTTTCGTCAAAATTTTATAGGACGTACAAACTAGTGAGATGCCCCTGTAGTTCTCACACCGCAGTTTATCTCCCTTTTTATGAATTGGACAGATGATGCTTCTGCGCCAATCGTCAGGAATCTCCTCGTTCTCCCATACTCGCAGGAGCAATTGATGTATGGCATCAACTAGACTCGTTCCACCGAATTTTAGCAGTTCAGCTGGAATCTCGTCAGCGCCCGGCGCTTTATTTCGTTTTAGTGACCGCAAGGCGAAATCAACTTCCTCTACTGTCGGGGGTTGAATGGGTGGGCCTAGATCAACAATATCGTCGAGAGCTTCCTGTGTGGGGATGTTAGATGGTCGGTTTAGAAGCTCTTCAAAATAAGAGGCCCATCGCTTGTTAATACCATCGGTGTCGCTGATGATGTTTCCATCCTTGTCCTTACAAAGGCTAGTCCTGGGTTGGTAGCCGTTCTTAATTGTATTTACTAGTTTGTACGCTTGTCTGGTGTTCCTATTAGCTAAGTTTTCGTTTATGTTCAGCAACTGCTCGTCAAAGTATTTACGTTTCTTACGTCTAATTATTCTATTCGATATTCGCCGTAGCTCGTCATATTTTTCTCTTCTGGCTCTGGTTCCTCGTTGAATCCATTGTCTGTAGGCCTCGTTTTTCGCGTCAAGTGAGTTTTTGCATTCTTCGTCGAACCAGTCATTTCGCGCTCGCCGGGCTTTATATCCCACGACCTTCTCTGCGGCATCCTTGATGGTACCCTTGAGTTCTTCCCAGAACCCATGGACGCCTGTGTTGCTGATGTTGTGTAGCATAGGTGATAGTTTTTCCTCAAGGGTGGTAGTATACGCCACCGCTGTAGCATCACTCAAAAGCTTATCAACCGCGAAGATTTTGGGAGGGCTGATTCTTGATTGGTGCACTGAGGAAATTCTACATCTGTAGGTCGTCTTCACCAAGTGATGATCTGAGTCGCAGTTTGCTCCTCGATAGGAGCGGACATCCATGACACTAGACGCCCATCTCCTGCAAATGAGGACGTGGTCAATTTGGTTGACGGTATGTGCGTCTGGAGACTTCCAGGTCTGCTTGTGAATGCGTCGATGCGGGAAGCACGTAGAGATTACGATTAGATTCCTACTGCAGGCAAAGTCGATAAGTCGCTGGCCGTTATCGTTACATTCTTCATGGAGGCTGTGGCCTCCAGTGGTCCCCCGGTGCCAACTTTCATTTCCGACTTTCGCGTTAAAGTCTCCCAGCAGCAATTTGACGTCGTTTGTTGGAAGTGAGTCGAAGAGAGTTTCAAGGCGGGCGTAGAACTCGTCTTTTACTGCGTCTTCTTTAACTTCAGTGGGGGCATGCACATTGATGAGCCAGAGATTGAAGAATCGAGTCTTGATGCGAATCGCACACAGCCGTTCATTTATGGGTTTGAAGTCAGTAATATGCGGTTTGAGGTGTTTGTTCACTATAAATGCTACTCCAAACTCCTTGCGGCCCGATGGTTTGCCACTTGTAAAAATTGTGTGCAATTTCTTGTCATTAATCTCGCTGCCAAGCCAATTTGTTTCCTGGACTGCAGTAATGATCAGTTTGTACTTTTCGACCTGTTGAAGGAGGGCCTTCTCGGCCCCCGGTTTGTTCAGGGAGCGTACATTCCAGGATCCGAAAGAATAATCCTTTATTCGTTTGCGTGGTCGTCGTTGTTGATCCGTCCAATCCGAGGCTTTTGTTCCAGGTTTCTTGACATGGAGTGGTTTTTACAAGGACGAGTTGTCAGCACGTCGCTTAACCCCATTCAGGGGATGGCCTCGGAGATAGCTGCTTCAGATGGTTTAATAAACGTGCTGGAGCCCACACAACTATGTAGCAGGTCCAACTACGCAAGTCATTCCATCCTACTAAACCTGAGACGCTTAGGTGTTCGTCAGCCATTCAGGCTACAGCTATCTGCCTTTTCCAAACTGTCTTATCGCTAAGACATTGGCCGTCAGCGAATTGATACACTGCCGTTACCAGGGGGCGCCCACGCGGAGGATTATGGAAAAGGTCTTTGCCCCCCAATAGTTATTCGATAGTGCCCATCAATAGTTCAAAGTATTGTACATTCTGGAGAGCTTTTGGATTGGAAGCAAATTGTGACGTCCACTCTGTGATCACATAATCCGTGAAAAACCATATATTTGCATTTGCCTCAGAGCTTTTGTCTCCAGTTACCGTGATGTCAACTCCGTATGCCTATCTCGTCCGCTGTAATGAAAAAGAATATTGCGCTGTGTTGACTAACGGCAGATACAGTCTGCGCCTGAGGAATCGCTGAAACAAAACAACCCGAGAATAGTTGTTTTTGTCGCGAGAAAATTAAAATTATAGAAGTTATTTATTATTTATTTGGTTAATTTTGTTCTTTTGCTTTGATAAGTTTCGACTATGTTCGCGTAAAAGCAGTTTAACAATTTTTTTGTAGTATCCTTTGTTAGTTTTTGCTTTGTTGCACTTATGACGACAATTTCGCGACGTTTTCCAAAAAAAAAAAAATATCCCACAATATAATTCTTAATAACGGATTGAGTTCCAGCAAAGCAGCTCCTATAGATTAAACGGCCGTTACAGTCCTTGGGTGAGTCTGTAAGTTATTTGGCTAATTTGTATTAACACTCATTGACCGTGCTACATTATTTGTCATTATCACCATGCCCGTTATTGCTGTCACTTACTCTCCTTTGCTATATATGGTATACGTAGAAAAAAACAAACTTATAAATTTTTGATATTATCTGTTACATTTACTATCCTTATCTAATAAAATGATGGAGTAGACTTAAAGCCATATTTTCCTATAAAAGCCCCTTCCTTTCCAGGTCCATGGGTTGAGCCCGTTTGTTTTTGGTAGCACTTTTGTTCAGTTGGGTGGTTCCTCATAGACGGCCATGGAACCATATTGGTTGTAGGTGGGTTAAGAGGCTAAGGATCAATACCATCTCTGATCCTTCCATAAGTGCATGCACTAATCTTGATGGTCGATGCAACCTTTTTTTCTCCACCAGTTTCTTTTTCCAGTATCTGGCCTTTTCCCTGTATTAGGATTGGTTGCGCTAAGGCGTGCGATTTGTGTTTAAGTGTGATGAGATCCCCAGGGCAACAGGCGGCAAGAACTCACGCCCGCATCTCCCGAACAGGGCTACATCAAGCACGTGCCGCCGCCACCTGTCGATGGAGTAACCTTCGGCATTTTCGCCATCTTGACCTGCGCGGTCAAACCGCTCCAGCTTCCTCATTACAGCTACTGCTGCACCGCCTCTCGTCTCCCTCATTACAGAAGCCCCCTCTAAATGACACATCGGTACCTTGAACCCCGGTCGATACCACCGTATGGTGCCTACGGTCACCTATAAAAGCTGCGTACCAAATTTGTCTTTTATGTCATTTCTGACCATTATGTCTCTTTTGTCCATTGTCCTTTAAGCCTTGTTCTCTATAGAACAGTGGATTCATGTTCCATCAATCATCACCCCGATTCCAATAGTGCCGATTATTTTTACAAAGTTTGGACTCCATTTCGCTTCATAACACCCAAGTAGGTCGACTGACGAGCACCTTCAGCAGCACCAAAATAGCCTGATTGCAAAACCAATCAACAGGTTGTGCTTAGGATCACCAAGGGAAGTGCCCGGACCAATAAACGCACAAACGGGACAATCGAACACGCATACAGTAAACATCGCACTATATGCCCGTCCATTATATGAATACTAGATATGGGACGGGCCAAAAATCAAGATGGAATGAAGCACTCCCGGGTACAAAATGTCCCCTTCATCCCCTTATCTACGTCACTGCAGTGCAATGACATATGGCAGCGTAGTCTTTTTTTCTAAAATATCTTCTACAATAATTACACTATCTATAGGTATAAACGAACAAAACAGGTGAAAAATAAAACCCTTATTGAATAAACCAAATATGGGAATATTTTCTTGTCCAAGAATGTGGTTATGTCAACACCAAAGGGTTAAAAACATCTTTAACAACAGTCCAGTTTTTTTTTTGTTTCCTTTATATCCTCACCGCAACAAACCGTACTCTATTTTCTCAATTTCCTTTTAGTACGGAAGCTGGTGACAAAAAGTCTGTATCATTTAAATACGGCTGAAAAAATTTTGATCGACAGTAAATCCCAAAATTAGATGCTTGCCGCCCGGCTTAAGATTCTTGCCGCATACCATCGAATGGAAAAAAAGTTAAAAAATTGTTTTTGATGAGTGAAATTGTATTATTTTAAGCTGCACCAAATTTTTATATACGATAGGCGAACTATGTAGAAATTGGAAATTGGGTGACTTAAAACGCAACACGTTGCCTAACGTCTGCTTAAATGGACCCGAAATCTCATAAAAATGTTTTCGAAATGTATCAAATCACTACGTTTGGAATTTTCACAAGACCTCCATGGTGCATTTCTACACACTAATGTGGGTGGCTTAAACTCTTGAGCCGTGACGAAAAGTGACTTAAAACCTTCCAAAGTTTTTTTTTTTGTTTCATCAAATAACGGATTAAATACTAGTCCCACGTGGAAAATTATAAGGACTGATTTTCTTTAAAACTAAATAAGCTTTAATTAGCGATAAGTTGGATGCCTGTAGATTTACTAGCTGCTTTAAAAAAAAAAGATGCCTTTAAAAAAAAAATATTTTCCGAAACATGGTGCATTTCTTTACACTAATGTGGGTGGCTTTAACTCTTGAGCCGTGGTGAGAAGTGAGTTAAAACCGTCCACAGTCGCTGCTCAGATTCTGGTTCAGGAATGATAAAAAGTTGAAGTTCGCAAGTGCATTCCTTGGTGACGTCTTCCTCGGCCTAGATATGATAACTTCGACCCCTCTGGAGCAATTGAGCAGCCTTACCAGTGCGAGCAAGGTCGATTGGCAGATTAGTTGTGATTATGATATAGAATAGACTACTCGGATTCATTTCTTCTGGACCTTAGTTGCTCAAAACACCTATCTTTCCTATTTTCAATATAGTTCAATTAGCGCGCATCTTCGAGTTTAAAAGTTTATTATATATTTATTGCTCGACGAAGAACCCGGGATTATTCTTTTTCTGTAAACAGCCGGTAATGCCAACAGATCCCCGAGACATTTCCTGTGGTAACCACACGCTGCATTCAGGGTAGCTGGAAGTGCAACATCCTTGTATTTCAAATTGAAACTTTTTCTGATCTGCTGAGCCTCGAGGCACTTTTTCAACTTATCTTCGCCGAATTGTTTAAGGTTTCCAGTACTTTTTGTGCAAAGAAAACATCGCACACCCGCTGATTCCATACTGAATGATGAATTTCCTTCTCGGACACTAACCGTCGATATTTCGATGCCAAGCAACCGACTAATAAAGTTGTTGAATAGACTCATTTGTTTTTCGTAGATAAGCGATTTCAGGAGAAAAGAAAACGTGATCGTGTAGTCAGCTCCTCAGAAGTGTTAATTAAGTATGACGACCAACTCTATTACATGTTTTCTATTTTCTAACTCATGGTAGTTGTAACTGGGTCTGATCCAAATGAAACGAGCAGTAACGTTGCAATAAAAAAAAATTAACTTGCGAATTTTAACTTTTTATCATTCCTGAAACAGAATCTGAACAGCGACTTTGGAACGTTTTAAGTCACTTTTAGTCACGGCTCAAGAGTTTAAGCCACCCACATTAGTGTGAAGAGATGCACCATGAAGGTCTTGTGAAAATTCCAAACGTAGTGATTTGATACATTATGAAAATTTTTTTTTATGAGATTTCGGGTCCATTTAAGCCGACTTTAGGCAACGAGTTACGTTTTAAGTCACCCAATCTCCAATTTCTACATAGTTCGTCTATCGCATATAGAAATTTGGTGCAGCTTAAAATAATACAATTTCACTCATCGAAAACAATTTTTCATCTTTTTTTTCCATTCGATGGTATGCGGCGAGAGCCTTAAGCCGGGCGGCGAGCATCTAATTTTAGGATTTACTGCTGATAAAAAAAATTTCAGCCGTATTTAAATGATACAGATTTTTTTTTCACGAGCTCCCGTACTATTTAGTACTGACCAAAGGACTCATTATGCCACAGTACTCTTGTGCATTCTCCTGATCACCCCGGTTCTGAAGATTCCCGTATTGCTTGGATTTCGCTTCATGCCAAGAATGTGCTTACGTCCTTAACACTCAAAATATTTTCAACAGTACTCCATTGGATTGCATTGGTCTCATTACCCCCATTCAGACAATACCCATATTTACTAGGTTTGGCTTCAAGAGCGTGACGATCGTTACGTTTTGTTACACTAAATTTTAATGGACCCAAACCAAAATAAATAACCAATATAATGCACGAGCATATAGTCCGATGCATGCTGTTCATTTGTTTGTTAGTGCGAAGTCGTTTCCCCGGGCCACAGACAAACAATATTATCTGCGCCCGGGCACTTCCCGTTTTCTAATCTTAACCAAATTTGGTATGTAGGTTTAGGTTCCTTGTGTGAACCTGAGCACTAAGCGCAATTTTGATTATCGACTGGACTAACGGTATATTTTGTCGTGTTCAAACCCAGAGTTACTCGCCTATAACTTTTTATGGCTGCTACAGACGATGGCCAATCGCTGTCAGTCGCTATCATGAATCTGGCAGATAGCGTTTTGCGGCGATGATGAATGCCAGCAACTTGCTCACAATGGCTTTCAAAGCCATTTTCGGCCATCCACCATCGCGACTAACCGCTATATGCGTAGATATACGATGAAAATATCTTCCAATGGCCAGGGATGGGCCATTATCTGTAGCAGGCATTAAAGATCACTCCTCCAAGCATTTCCCCTGTGGTTCGATTTCAATCAAATTTAATACGTCGCTTAGTCAGCTAAAAAATCTGAGATACAAAAGAAAGACAGCAAAGAAATGCATAAAGTATGTTATCACAATCTTTTCCGTATTTTAAATCTATGATTGGGCCAGAGGGGGGTCGCATTGCGTTTTTTATCTCCAGGGAGGTCGCGACGGCACAAAGATTGAGAACTCCTGTCTAGCGGATAGTCCAATCGCTAGCGCAAAGGAAGCTCTCATAAAAAAAATAAAAAAGTTCATTTATCTTCATCACAATATTTATTAAATATATAATATACTCGTATAGATCCCTACAGCCTAACTACATTTATAACAACTTTAGATTTTCCCAATGCCAAATTTAAAATATCAATAACTTCGATTTCTGTCTGTTTTTATGGTACTTTTACATTGATTGGCTCGAACACTACAACGGGATGGTGCAAACAATCAGTAAAATATGATACATACATCCTTGATTATTTTTCTCTGTAAATAAATATATTTTTAATCTTTTCTTTTTTCCTCTTTTTGTTTCTCCAGCACAGCGCATTATTACATATGACTCAGTCACATACACGTTTAGTACAGACGTACATACTATCATATTTTAAATCTGAATTAGAAAAATAGCTGTTATAACATTATTCTGTAAATATTCAAGATGAAAAGCAAAAAAAAAAAATAAAAAAGGTTCGTATACGGCACAGAAAAAAAATCAACAATCAACGCTTTTAACACTTTAAAAAATATCACTCTGTATCGTAGATTTAACATGATTTATACAGAAACAAAAAAAAAGTTTCGTTGGAAAGGTTGTTATGTATAAAAAAAAACACGAAAACAGAACAAGCAAAAAACAATATCCGTTAAAGGACAAAACTATACCCCCTAAGTACTACAAGAAATTCATATAAAGGTCTATGTAATTTGTCGTATAAACTCCTGAGCAAACCAATGGCAAATCGATTATATAAGGTAAATTGAACAAATTTCGAAACGACAATTTTTAATTTTCTGCTTTTTTCTTTGTCTTAAGATTTAAAAATTTGCGTGTAATCTCCTCGTCCTCCTACTCTTGTTTAAGGACACCATGTTCTTCAAGAAATTGTTGAAAGCCCTCTGGCAAACGACCGGCGTCCAATTCAGCATTCCACTGTTTGAACTGTAAGAAAAAAACCTTCGATTACTTAGAACTGATTCTAAGAAATGTATTTTGCAAGTGAAAATGGAATGTAATCCACACACCTTTTCCAATTCGGTGCGTAGCGCAAAAATGGCTTTCTCACGATCGGACACCAACTCCTCCAAATATTGATAGCGTAGCTTCTTTCGGGCGCGGCATTCTCTAGCACTCTGACGGCTGCGTTCTATAAAGGGAGCAACAAGTCAATAGAGGTTGTTTATTGATAAGTTTATTGAATGAATTGATATTATCTGAAATCAAGTACCTAATTTTGCCTTCATATCAGTTTTCTCCGTAGATGCTTTGCGTCCTGGCTTACGTCCACGTTTGCCTCCTTCTTTGCGCTCCTATTTTAACAAAAGGAAAAGTTTTTTTTTTATTAAATTTCAAAGATTCATGAATAACATCGTTTTACAAAAATTTTAATCGAGACGAGGATGAGGGAATTTCGATCGCGTCTTTGAATAGTGATGGGTAAACTTTAGTTGCTTATCACTCTGATGCTTTAAGTGACCGCGCACTTAATCACAGAGCGCTACACCACGCTACACGTTTCAACAACGCGTCGAAATCCGTTAAAATTCATTATAAAAGCTCCAAAATTTTAACGGATAAATCATCTTTCGAGACGAAGCACATTTTTCGCTCCGACAACTGGACCAAGAGTAACGTGCCCGGTAGCTGTGTGGGCTCGGTCACCGCCCGGCGATTCTAAATTTAGAGAGACGGAGGTTCAATCTTCGGCGCTTTAATATAAAATCCCACAGCGCTTCAAGCTCGAAAAATCCTTTATGATAAGGAAACCGCATTGTGTGCTTTCCTTGAAATTGAGGGATCCTTTGAAAACGCCGGTCATGACTGATCCAGAGCTCTGTAACTTAGAGGCATACCGGCTGCTACTATTGCCTGGATAGACGCTATGCTATGTGGAAGAGATATATACTGTACGCTTCGTTTTGCGTTAATGTTGTACAGGGCTGCCCTCAAGGTTGTGGTCTCTCACCGCTTTTATGGCCCTTAGTCGCAGACGAGTTGTTTTCCAGGCTAGATGACAATGTCGTTATACAGTCGTTATACCATTTACGCGGAAACGGAACCTAACCTTGGGGCCGGTTTCACCACGTAGGACGATGCTTGAGTACTCCACTGAAGTTAAATGTCTAGGCATTACACTAAGCAAGACTACTCGCTCAATGTGGGCCTGTAAAAATCTCTTTAGATGGACTCGGGGGCTCACTCCAAAGATGAGATGATTCAGTGTTTTTACTGTATGCTAGTGCGCCCAAGGTGACGTACCTGCGCTTGTATGGTGACATAAGACACAACAGTCTTCAACCATACTAAAGCTCAATAAACAACGCCTTGATTGCCTTGGCATTACTGGGGCTATGCGTGCTTACCAAACACTGCTGCAGGGGCGATCATTGGATTAACACCGCAGTTATTAATACTCTAAGAGTATACTTATTTTATATACTTTATACTTTGACACTTTGTTCTGGAGGTATCGTTTCTTTGTTGTTCTACTATGTCTTGCTCTGTGCCAAAGAAACGCGGCTACTATATGTAATAATTTGAGGATTAAAAAAAGGTTAAAAAAAACATCCACATCTCCCGATACACAGCTGCTTCAAGCTCGTGCAGTCGCAAGTCATCTGATTAAAGGACATTATCAGTTTATGGTCTCCATTAGGTTAGATTTACGGGCTGTCATGATAACCCACGACATACACCAACACTCTCCCGGTCCAGCCTATCCATTGAACTAGCCAGAATAAACCAAATTAAGCTGATTAAAATCACCGTCGCCAGGTCCCCGAAGTCGGTATAGAAGTGCGCCCCAAGCATTGTCATCCTAAAATATGCCAAAGCCGGGCACTCACCGAGCAGATGAGTAGTACTCTCCTCCTCCTTTTCCTCCTTCTCATTGTCACAGCTCCTACAGAAGTCATTAAAATAAAGCCCAAGTCGCCTTGCATGCTCCCTGATTGTGCAATGTCTAGTTATGACATCCACGACCGTACTTACATATATATGTAACTCCTACTCTCGTGGAGCGTGACATATAAATCAAGCATAGACCACATCATCTTTGTTATCCGACACGTTGTTGTTGTTAATTGAATTGACCCCTCCAGGGGCATGGGCGCGTCAACATCTCTAGCATTTCTATGCATTGTTGATGTTTTGTAGCATATCTACTTGTCGGAACTGCAGTTACTAGCATGCACCTCCTATCCGCGCTCTCTTTATACTGACAAGCTCGGAGTACTGTAAGAGTTCTATTAGTACTCACAGGCAGTATTTGATCGCGCCGAGATTTGAACTCCGAGCTCTAAATTAGTATCGTAGAGCAGCGACCGAACGACCACGGCTCCCGAGCGTGATTAATTGATCATCTAGAGTTAGCCTTGCTAATTGAGGACAGGCTGATAGCGTCCTTGCAAGAATCAAGGGAGATACCGATGTTCCGCCGATTTTGAGAAAGCGCCTACGTTGTCCCTGTTATTGATATTAAAGATGTTGCCCATATCTGAGAGAGAGGGAGAGGGAAGCGCGGTGAGAATGGACTCTAGCGCTCTTATCGCAGCATCCTTATAAATTATTACTTCCGTAACGGTAATAAAGTTACGCCCCAGCCAAGCCATAGCACTTTTAATCGCCGAAACCTCCGCCTGGAAAACGAACGTTGCAGTGGTCTGGGAGACGGATGGGTAAGTCTATATCTTGTCGATCGGAATAGACCCCGGCTCCAGCGCCTGCTTCATTCTTAGATCCATCCATGTAGATACATAACGAGTCAGACATCAAATATCGGTCCCTAACCCACTGGCTCCGTAGTGAAATCCGACTAGTGAAATACCCATAAAAGACATAGTGTCGTGCAATTAGTCCGTCGTTGCGGGGATGTCACGGTAGATTAGAGTTGTGGAATGACCAGCAGTAAGTGTTGTCCAGTGACCCCTTTCGCGAGGACGGGCGGTCGTGCACGCAGCAGCTGTACGGCTAGGATATCAAGAGGGAGCAGATGTAAGAGCCCCAACACTGGCTTATCTTTGTACAGCAGACTACGATTTACCGCTATATTAGGTGCAGATCAACAGACCACAATGCCATACAAGTAAGATACGGCAGACATATCGAGCCACTGCAAAACTTTCGGCTGCAGGCCCTAATTTTTACCAATAGCCTTCCTGCAATAGTATAGAGCGATACTGGCTTTGTTCACGCGCTCGTAGATGTTAGTCTTCCAGCTAAGCTTCCTATCGAAAATTACACCCAGGAATCAGCAAGTATTAGTCTAACACTTTCCAGCATAGGAGTTGCGACTGGTGATATCGCTTGCTTCTATGAAAAAAGAGTAAGTTGCGCCTTATTGGCATTGACCCGAACTCCACAATTTGCGGCCCAGTTGGTTCGCAGGGAAAGAGAATTCTGTCAAACCTCACTGAGTGAGTCCTGGGGAGTTTTCCCTAGATGGTAATGGCAATGTCATGGGTATAGGCAATCCAGTTGCTCCAGGTCCAAAAGCAGACGATTTATAGTAACGATCGAAAGAGCCCCTACACAACTCACCGCACGGACGAGTTGGCTAGCTCGGTACAAATAACCCTTGATGTTAATATCCGGTAAATTATCTTTCAGAACGGGTCATCCACCGTCAAGTAAGATAATGCCTTGATAATTAAGGTTTGATGTTGTTAAAGGCGCCCTCGAGGTCCAGAAAGACGACCATAGTGTACTGATTGCATAAGAAAGCTTTCCCAATGTAGCACGTAATAGATTGCAAACCGATGTCCACAGATTAACCCTTCCAATAGGCATGGTCTGTCTTAGTCAAAAGGCGCGGAGGTATGATATTCTTAAAGTGAAAATCAATGTCTTTCAAACATTTCAAGTATAGATAATAGCCTTATGTGTCTAAGGTAATTTGGACAACTCCAGACCGCCTTAGTGGATGTTCACACTGCGTGCGATGCCGAGCCGAGCCGGGTCGAGCGATGCAATGCGATTACAAGCTTTTAAAGCAAGAAAATGGAAAGTCTTCAATTTTAAATGGAATCACGCTTTGAGTGTACACACTGCGCGCGATGCAATGATGAGCCGAGCGATGGCCCGATGTTTTCACAAACTTCTTTGCTTTTTCGTGCGAGTACCGGCTGCTGATTTTTTGCGATGGAATTTAATGGGCTTTGCGATGGAGTTTATGGGCTTTGCGATGCTTTGCGATGTGAAGCTTTTTGGAGCCAGTATGGTGCAAGTACGAGCTGTAAAGTAATATTTGATGTAAGATCACACTGAAAAAATGCATGTATGTCTGCTTTTATACCCTAGACTTTTAGGCGCGGCGGTGTGGCAGTAGTGATGGGCATATTGACTCTTTCCACTGTGCCAGCACATACACTCTAACTCTTTCCACTGAGTCGTTCAAAAAGAGTCGTTCAAAAAGAGTCGAACAAATCCATAGACTTGGGGAACATATTCAATAAAACCCGTAATTATGTGAAATGCATGTATATTACATCAACTTATTTCTAGTTTTTCATAATTAAAGTGTATATGGAAATAACGTTAAATAAAACTTATAGCTAAAGATTGGAATTCAAAAATATAATCTGTCAAACTTTATTTGATGTTATTCTGTTCCTTCTCTCCGAAATAATCTGTCCTGATTTCGAGAAAATCCTTTCACACGGCACCGATGTAGCCATGACACATAATCGTTTCTTCATAATTTTAAAAAGGCGTGGATAAAGCAATTTCCGCTCTTTTCACCACAACAATGGATCGCTGCTTCATTTGACATATGGTTCCTGCAAATATTTGTCTAATTCTGCAATCCCGACAGTAATGGGGTTAGACACGGATGTGATTTTCAACATTCTTTCGTCAAAATCGCCCCAAATTTCCATTGCAGGTAACTCCTCACAGAAATTTTCGGATGCGGATGTATGACTGATTTGAGAGGAAATATTTATACAACTAGCTTGTTGTGAAATTCCCAGGTTCGAACAAGGAAGCGTAGGTGACAAATAACCGAAGTTATAGAAATTAATGCTATATATTATTATTAACTTGCTTGTAGAAAATTTCCATACTCATGTAATAAACGATATTGTAGACAATAGTTAAGTTATACCAAGTTCCAAATCATTCGTTTAATATATTAAATGTTTTGTAGTTAAATACAAGCATTTCGCCCCTCGCTGCGTCTTAGTTACAGCAAATTGAAAAAAATGCCAGAAGTGGAAAGTATTCATTATCTTTTTTGAAAAGACTCCTTACAAGCCTTATAGTCGAAAAAAAAAAAAAACAAATCAAAATTCATATGTGCATATGCAGCCTCTAACCTTTACTTCCTCAATCATGAACAACAACAACATGAACATCTCCAGCGGCTGGGCTAACATTTCTGAACTAGACTGTTGCTTTCTCAAAATTTTTCATAATGTTTTCATTTTCATAAAGCCTGTGGATATGCACAGAGAAGAGAGAGATAAGGAAGGATAATCACAATCTATGTACACTAAATTCCCTGAAGCAATTCCACCTCATTCCGTCTGCCAAACTCACATTCCACAATTCCATCTCATTTCCCCGGAACACCCGCCCGATCCATATAGTAAAATAGAAGAACCAGGCCAAAATAATGCTGCCAAAAAATTGCTTCGTTTCTCTCTAGCAATTTCATTTCCTTATTTCTCTCTCTTCTCTGGCTGAAAAAGACTCAAATCAAATGAATGTGATGATTGGAATATGTGCTTATGAGTGAAATATCTGGGTCTATTCTGTGCTGAATTACCCAAATAATCAATGTGTTTTTTACTCAAGACACAGCCCAGTATGGCTCAAAGTACAGAGCGAATGAAATACAGAAGTGTTAGCGTGTGCTGTGTGCTGAGTGTGCTGTTTTAAAACAGCACAAATTGTGCTAAAAACTCAAACTCACATTTAAGAAACTTCTCATTGCGTCCACAGTACACAGAGGAAATTGTCTGGTTGTTTGTTGGTTTGGTATCGTTTTCATCTCAAGTTGAACTTGAGGTGATGATGATGATATGATACAAGACGACTACTTTGTTTTAGAATGTTGGGTTTGTTTTCTGTATGTATTTGGGGAAAATTGGATGTGCGGTGCGACGTAAGCATATGATTTTTGATTTGCTTGCAGTCAGCATGGGTTGTTGTTTGTATATTTATAAGTGTATACACAATGCGTGCATTGCATACTGCATAGAGACGATTATGAATGGATGGGATTATTTAGATGGGTGGGATTGGTTTGGTAGATAGATAATGATGGTTTTAGTTTCAGATAGATATTAGGATAGGGTGTGAATGAATATGAATGTAATACATACATATATGTTATCAGAAATTTTGAATGAGCGTTGAGTTTCCATGCGTTACGTAATATTTAAATTAATTTGAGTATTCATTTTACAGTGTGTCAATCTTAAATTGAACGGCTCGGAGGCTATGTCGTTGTGCCGAATCTTTCGCTCATTCTGTTGAGGCGATCAAAAAGAGCGACTCGTTACTGTGTTACCCATCACTATGTGGCAGTGTATACATGGAAATTATGAGGGTCATCTCCTGATTCGATTTAGCCATATCTGTCTGTCCGTTTGCACGATAACTTTCAATAGAATGAAGTTAGAAACTTGAAATTTTGGTCAAATGTTTGTAGCATGATCTAGTTGGTTGGCATTGAAAATGGGCAAGATCCGACCGAAGGAACCCCTACATATGAAATTTCAAATGAGCGATAACTTTCGATACAATGATGCTAGCGACTTGCAAAATGCGACAAATATTTATAGTGTGGGTTGGTTAGTTGATTTTGGGAATGGGCAAGATCCTATTGAATGAACGGCAACCTTTACTGTAAACGTTAGTTCAAATGTAAATATCCAAAATTCGAATGGATGAACGATGAAACTTTTCATTGGATCCACGCCCACAGCTCAAACTGACCATATGGGAAATTCACTTTTAATGCGTATGGCCGTTGCCAGTTGGAAGTTTTGGTATCACAACTAGGTCTGTACAAGTCTAGAGTGTATACGCTTTGGACTCCGGTTTTGATTCAGTATGGCTCAAATGAAAGGTTATTATCACCGTAATAAGGTCGCGTTTAGAAGGCGTGGTTTCACATGCGGTTTGAATTCAAATGCAATCTCGCCGCTCCACAAACCGCGGCGGTGGCCGCAACGGCGAGTCGAGCGGTCTATACATTCATCGTCCTAAAGCCGCCGCGGCTGCCGATTTTTGCCTTTATACACAGCGGTGCGCCGCTGCTCAATCCGCTTGTGAAACCTCTCGTCTGAGGTCGCGGAAGAGATGATGAAATTCACCAACACTGGGCCTTTCTTCATTAATGGGATGCACCTAATGGCGACGCCCTTCCATTTTTAGAGCACTGTTTTCGAACAGAAATAAATTTACCGGGTCAAGCACAAACGACATGATGTCGAACAGATTCTATTCCTTGAACTAAATTGGTCTCTACTCTCCATCATTGCGTGCAGTGAACATCCCGGATCATCTTTGCATCGCAAGCCATCGCTCGGATCATCTTTGCATCGCAAGCCATCGTTCGGCTCGGCATCGCACGGCGTGCAATGTGAACACCCACCGCATCGCATCGCTCGACCCGGCTCGGCTCGGCATCGCACGCAGTGTGAACATCCACTTAGGATGCAAACGATAAGAGCAGCGCTGATAGTGAAGCGATTGAAATGGATTCGAGCTTTAAATATAGCTGTTTATGTTGTTTTTTGTCCGACCTATGATAAGAACTGCTCTCAGTGACACTTTAAATATTTAACGCAACCCAAACAGCTCTATGTAAAAGCACGAATCCATTTCCATCGCTTTATCGTTTGTCGAAGTTCCAAAATAACCGCACCCTTAGGGATGAAGACCATCTTGATAACCAAATCCAAACAGACCACAAAGATAGATGCAATCCAGAGGTAGAGAATATCAGACGAATGCCGTATCCTGTATGTCAGCCGGGATGATACCGTCAGGTCCGGCCGATTTTTACGGCTCGAAGCTAAAAATGGTCGACAGTTCAGTCTCCGTAGAGCTTTCTCTGAAATGCGTGTCTAAAAGTATGTCTAGAGTTTCAATACAGAAGCTAGGACCCATCCGGTTTCAAAAAATATGTAGGAATTGAAGGGTTTGTAGCTAGAATTTTACGAGCGCAGAGGCTTCGCTCGACTTTTCGATGCGTCCGCAGAGTTGCCTCCAGGAATCCCGCTTCGCCTTTCTTAGTTCCTTCTTATATTCCCTAATATCTCCTTCGCAAGTCATCCAATCTGAGTCAATCCTTGACGACTTCGCCTTGTTGAGCACCTTCCTACAGATTACTCTTAGTTCGTTGATCGCCGCGCTCCACTACTGTTTTTTTTTATTGCCATCCGGTCTGCGGATCGGCCATGAGCTATTCGTGTAATTTTTTTAGTGCATCGGTTAGTGTGAGCATCATTTCATCCAGTTCTTGTCTGTTTCTCGGTTAATAGAAATTCTAAGAGAGTTTCACGATGCTCGATCCAATTACTCGTAGTTCTATGCCTATTTCTGATCACTGGGCTACTCGTCGGATACTCGTTGATTATATCAATTGAAGACAGCGGTGTTAAGGGAATGAGTGATCGGTTTAAACCCTCCAAATTCGTATCAAGTGTTGAATATCCTCCGAAACAAGAGATATATCTAGGACTTCCTTTCAGTGACAAAAGTAGGCTCACAGCCCATATTACAGAGAAACAAGTTTGAGAAGAGAAAGTATTCGCCCCCTTAATTCGTGTCGGAGGTACCCCACACATCTATTTGGGCATTAGCATCGCATCCAAGTACCAGATCTATTGTGGCTGCCATAGCTTCGGCAGCTTAAAATTCCTAGAGAGAGAATTCCTAAATAGTTGTATGGCAGGTACATGGATATGATCCAGTATCGTTTCCAGTTGGTTTCAAAGCTGACTATAACAGTATAACTAGAAAAGCCATAGAGTGTTCTTTATAAGAATGCAGAATAGTGGCCTACCCTCATCCCTCAGGAGGTCGTTCATAACCCATATTTCCTGAATCAAAACGACTTCTTCTCACTACGTACGAGCCGTAAAAAAAACAGCGTAAGCTTCTTTGGAATGGCAAAGACGTCACGGTTCAACAATCTCGAGTGTCAGCAAATGGAAAACATTCCATTCGCTCGATTGTTGTCCCGCACATATTCCTCACACTATGTGCTGCATATTACGCTTGTTATCCGATCCGATAACGTAGTGCGACTGCATTCTGCTTGCCATGTACAATACAAGTACGTTGTCAACATTCTGGATCGTCGACATCGTACGTAACTGCACACGCCGTCGAGTCAGCAGAATACAACATATAAAAGATACGAGCTTTACATTGAAGAAGAGACAACAATTGTAGCAGATACTTCGCGCAGCTGGTCGTTTCCTCGCGACCCATTTAAGTTGTAGTTTTACCTTAACTTAAGATTGTAAATAAATCATTGCACGCTAAAGTACGCGTTCTAAAGAACCACGCGCCCGTAGGCCAAATGTACGAATTTACGGCATCCATGAAGCTATAGTATATTTAATCGGTCTCTGCCGTGTGAAAAGAGGCCTAACTACATTTGGTTTCAAGTGTCAAGAAAATAGAACTCGTACACAAGCGCAGCGATTAAAAAACGTAAATGTGGCGAGATAGTTGCCAAAACGATCAAACACGCTGATAAAATAATGTGACTACAACTACACCCACAACTTCTAATGCGCCATTAATTCTAATGTATAATGTATTAATAATTCGATTGTGTCTTGACCCATATTTAATTTGAGCTCATTATACTTCGTTCTGCCATATTTGGGGCTTGGGCTTGCAATGCCCGCTTGAGATAGATTCATCGACGTAGATTACCGTTGACCTTCGGCCGTGCAATTGCACACAATTGACTAAATTGGGCGCTAGCTGTTCTAGCAAAACCGATAATGAGATGTTATCTACCGTATGAAAAGCCGAATCTACACTAGCAACTAGTATCATTGTGGTATACTTGTTGCGCAGTTTGCTACTTTTCTATGGTAGTGGTAGTGTCTAATGTCTATTGTCTACTCTAAACAATTCAGCAAGGCAAGCTCTGAACATACATAGTAGCGGTGTGGCGGTTATGGACACCACTTCTGCCACGGAGCGGCGCTGACATCGACACAAAGAAGATATCATATGTACATATGGCAATTGTCAATTCATTATTATTCTCTCTCCTGTCATTTTCATTACAAACACGTTTTGTTGTAGAAATCATAAAACGAATAAAGTTTTTGTTACTTTGTTAATGTACTATTGACGACTACTTATTGAAAGCACTAGGATATCATCGACATTGGAAGGAACCTCTGACCAAGGTATCTTTTCGCTTTATTGGTGACCCCAACTCGCGGACATTCGCGACCTTCACAAGTATTTGAATTTACAACATAACCTCAAACTGCCTTGTGTGTTGTAAATTTCGCCGTTTTACGAACACCACACATAAGGTGATCTGCGGGACGCTCAATGTCTTTGGAAGGTGATACGCCCAGCATGTCTTTTCCGCGGACACCTCAAAACGTCAGGCCATCCAACACGCTGTTGGATTCGTTGCAGGAGCCGGCGGCGGAAGTATTGAGTTCGCCGAAGCTGTTCATTCAAACTGGGCCGTCACCTGATGTGGCAACAGGCGCTGACGTTGCATTGATTAAGAACGTGAAATTGCCACCATTTTGGCGCAATGACCCAACATTGTGGTTCATTCAAGCTGACGCGCAATTCTACACGAACAGAATCTTGTCGGACAACGCACGATATTATACCATCATTGCGGCATTGGATGTCGACATTCTACAACAGGTTTCGGACGTAATTCGTTCACCACCTTTGTCAGACTCGAAGGAACGTCAGCTGAATCGTCTTCTTACTGGGGTGGATATGGACGGCAAACAGCCTTCTCAACTGTTACGAGAAATGCAGAGCCTCGCTCCATCAGACTTAACTCAAGACATCCTCAAAACTTTATGGCTCAAGCGATTGCCTGTAAATGTTAGGTGTGTACTAGCAGCCAGTGAGGATTCGGAACTTAGTAAACTTGCTGAGATTGCGGATCGCATCGTTGAACATACTGCTCCAGCCTTCCTACTGGCGACGTCAACTAAGCCACAGGAAGATACGCCACGTTCTACGGATCTAGAAACTCGCATAGAAGCAATCGAACGTCAGCTTCACGGCATTTCTATGCAAGTTAAACAGTTGACAGATTGTATAAATACCCCAACCAAACAAGTGAAGTATAAGAGCACACCAACAAGTGTGGGAGTTTGCTACTATCACGCAAAATTTGGCGCTGAAGCGAAACGCTGCTTGGAACCGTGCTCCTTCCAAACAAACCAACACACGGGAAACTAAGACAGTTGCCTTCCATCACCGGAGTGGGAGACAACAACGACACAATTCCGGAATTCCGTCTACATATACTTGATCAACAATCGCACTTGAACTTTTTAATTGACTCCGGATCGTCTGTCTCGATCCTTCCGAAACGATTTGCTAAACAACAACAGCCACAAATGCTAACGTTATATGCAGCTAACGGTTCCCAAATTGCTACATACGGGACACAACTCTTGAAAGTCCACTTGGGTTTCAAACGACTGTTTGCATGGGAGTTCATTGTAGCTAATATTCAAACACCTATTATCGGAGCAGATTTCCTGACTCACTTCGAACTTCTGATTGACCTCAAACACAGGAGGTTGATCAATACCAGCTCTTTGTGTTGTAGCTCTGGCCAATTAGAGCAAGTAGATGTCTTTGGGATATCTACGATAACACCTGCGGACAGCGAGGCAACCGCCACCAACGCTACAGCAACGGTCACGAAGCTGACTACCACCAACGCAACAGCAACGGTCACGAAGGTAACCGCCACCAACGCTACAGCAACGGTCACGAAGCCGACTACCACTAACGCTACGGCAACGGTCACAAAGGCGACCGCCACCAACGCAACAGCAACGGTCACGAAGGCAACCGCCACCAACGCTACGGCAACGGTCACAAAGGCGACCGCCACCAACGCAACAGCAACGGTCGCGAAGGCAACCGCCACCAACGCTACCGCAACGGGTACAAAGGCGACCGCTACGCATACGACGTCAACAATCGCTAACGATGCGGCAACGGTCACATACTTAACGTCAACTGCAACAAGTGCAACGGCATCTGCCACGCGCATTACGGCAAACGCAAAGGCAACTGTCTCACTTCCACGGGAAACCGGCACGAATACTCTGGCAAATGCAACAGCAGCTATCGCACATCCGTTGGCAGTAGCAACGAGCCCAACTGCAACGGCTAGGCAATGCATCATCCCTTCCAGACACGCAGCGACACACACCAACGCAGCAGCACTAGCTACACATGACATAGCGATAACAAACTCAGTAGCGCATTTCATTGAGACTACTGGACCTCCAGTTGTCCAACGTCCTCGTCGACTCACAGGCGACAAACTAAAATCAGCTCGTGCAGAGTTCGACATCATGCTCAAAAAAGGCGTTTGCCTCTGTACACGGACTTGCTCACCCGAGCGGCAAAGCCACCCTCAATCAGCTGCGTCAAAAATACGTCTGGCCCAGCATTCGAAAAGACACAATTAGATGGACGCGCAACTGCATATCCTGTCAACGGTCCAAGATCCAACGACACAACAGGAACCAACCCATTGCGATAACCGTACCCAACGAACGATTTGATCACGTCCACATTGACATTGTCATACTGCCATTGGTAAACGGTTATAGATACTGTCTGACAATGGTAGACAGATTCTCACGGTGGCCAGAAGCAGTCCCCATGAGAGATATGACAGCGGACACAGTGGCCAGCGCATTCTTCAACACCTGGATTGCACGCTATGGAACTCCCAAAACTTTGACCACCGACCAAGGTGCTCAATTTGAGAGTGCACTTTTCCGAGCTCTCACTAACTTGATCGGAACCAAACGAATCCGGACAACACCTTACCATCCTGCGTCCAATGGTGCCATTGAGCGATGGCACCGAACTTTCAAATCAGCTCTAATGTGCTGTCAACCGACTTCGTGGATTGAACTGCTTCCAACAGTACTACTTGGGTTACGAACATCACTGAAGGAGGATTTGAAAGCTTCACCTGCCGAATTGCTATACGGCGAACAGCTACGTGTTCCGGGCGAATTTTTCACAAATGAGGACACACCAGCTGATCCTACCTATTTTGTTGAGAAATTCCGCGAACACATGCGACTCCTCCGACCTACACCGACTGCTCACCACATCAAACGAAGTTTTTTTGTGTACAAGGATCTCTACACATGTTCCCATGTCTTCTTACGAGTCGACGCAGTGCGGCAGCCGCTCGAGCCGCCTTACACAGGACCACATGAAGTAGTCAAACGACTCAACGATCACGTCTTCGTCATCAGAGTCAAGGGACAAGATGCAACAGTCTCAACAGATCGACTCAAGCCAGCATATATCGCGAAGGATGACAGCGAACAACATCACCGGGACGTCCCCCTCAGAACGTACGGTCGCACGTCAACACAAAACGTCAATACTGGGAAGGGGGTGACTGTGGCGGTTATGGACACCACTTCTGCCACGGAGCGGCGCTGACATCGACACAAAGAAGATATCATATGTACATATGGCAATTGTCAATTCATTATTATTCTCTCTCCTGTCATTTTCATTACAAACACGTTTTGTTGTAGAAATCATAAAACGAATAAAGTTTTTGTTACTTTGTTAATGTACTATTGACGACTACTTATTGAAAGCACTAGGATATCATCGACATTGGAAGGAACCTCTGACCAAGGTATCTTTTCGCTTTAGCGGGTATACAGGTGGGGTCATCTAGTGGTTTCTTTTTAAATCATAGGTTATTTTGACAGTGAAATCTGTTTCCCGCTCGAAATCTTGACAGAAAGTCAGTATCATACCTCCGCAGAACGAAGTGAATCGCTTTACACTTGAACAACGCAACGTTGGGAAATATTGAAAACTTATTTCCAAAGTGAGAGCTGTGTAGCCCAAACAGTGCGTTTTTTGAAAAGAAGTTTTGGCCGAAATGAAGCACCCACCGCCCCTGCTGTACGCAAGTTTGTGCAAAAAGTTCGTGAGACTGGCATGCTAGTGGACAACACTCATGGTCTCCGTCATCGTACGGTGCGCACAGACGAGAATGTGGCTGCTGTAGCCGAGAGTGTGAGGTGAGACTCATTCCACGAACATCAAATCGCCATCGATCTCAACAGCTCAACATTTCACGCACTAGCCTGAGGAGAATTCTGCACAAAGATCTCGGATTACATATTCGCTTACAAGGTCCAATTAACTCAGAAATTGAAGACGCACGACCATCCGCTTCGTTATCGGTTAGCAGTTTGGGCCTTAGAGCAGCTTGAATTGGACAACGATTTTGGGCGAAAAATTATCTTTTCTGACGAAGCGCATTTTCATCTCGGAGGCTACGTTAACAAACAAAATTGCCGCATCTGGGGCTCGGAAAACCCGCACCTTATTGTCGAGAAGCCAATGCATCCACAGAGAGTGACAGTTGATTGTGGAATGGTGGCATCATTGGACCATTTTTCTTCGAAAATGAGGCTGGGAACAACGTTTCGGTCAACGGTGAAAGTTACAGAGCCATGTTATCCGACGTTTTTTTTACTGAAATTGAAGACATGGATTTTGACGACCTCTGGTTCATGCAGGATGGCGCACCATGCCACAGAGCCCATGGGGAACAACGTTTCGGTCAACGGTGAAAGTTACAGAGCCATGTTATCCGACGTTTTTTTTACTGAAATTGAAGACATGGATTTTGACGACCTCTGGTTCATGCAGGATGGCGCACCATGCCACAATCGATCTTTTACGCACCAAATTCCCAAATCGTGTTATCAGCCGTCTTGGCGATGTCAATTGGCCGCCTCGGAGCTGCGATTTGACCCCTTTGGACTTTTTTTTTCTGGGGAACCGTGAAGGACCGATGTTATGCCAACAATCCAGAAACGATTGAAGCACTTAAGGCCAATATCATCCAAGCAATTCGTGAGCTACAGTCCCAAACCATCGACATGGTCTTGGAAAATTGGAATGACAGAATGCGCTACTGCGAAGGCAGCCGAGGCAGCCACTTGAACGAAGTTGTGTTTCATCATTAATGGGAATGTTTGCTCTTACTAACAAAGCCATAATACATGGAAAAAATTTTAATTTTTTTCATTTTATTGCATTTTTAAAAAGACACTTGTATTTGGCCCACCCTGCACACAGGCCTATCGGCCGTATAGATTACGGTTGTAATAGGCCGCAATGCGGAGGGCTTTTAACCAAACAACAGTACCATCCATGAGTATGGGGCATTCAACAGAAACGTAAAGTCAGTGCACAACATTTGGTTGCAGACCCCACCTTCTACCTATAGCTCTCCTGCAGAGCAGTAGTAGCCTTTTTCCCTAGTTCCTGGATATTATGTTTCCATCCGAACATTTTGTCGAGAATGAGCCCAAGAAATTTTGCTTACTCAAAAAAAAACTATCTAGTCACTCCCAACCGTGTAGGCTTGACAGAGGATACTTTATAACTCGTGGTAAAAAGAATAAGTTTGGTTTTGCTCGGATTAAGCTTTAGGCAACAGGAATTGGCCCAGTTTGTAAGTATAGAGAGGGCGCTCTCAAGCACCTCACTAAAACCATTCCGTAAAAAAATATTAATCGGCCTCTCAAACACCTTCAGCAGGTTAGATGACAGATCTGCCGCATTCCTGCGGCAGCCGGTTCTTCGTACCGGAACAACCCGTTTTTCGACGGCCAAGATCTTCCAAACCCCCTCGATGCAAGAACTGCAGTATTTGAAGCATCGCTATCACAACAACAACATAGATCTAAAATCCTTCAATCGGCGTCTCAAACACCTTCAGTAGATTAGGTGATAGATCTAAAATCCTTAGGACGTGCGTCTAAATTTTTACCCTTTTTCGAGAAGAAAGTCACATTCACTTCAGCCCATATAAGCGGAATATAGACCAGGTTCAAACAGGCACTAAAAACGGTTTCGACCCAGGGGAATGTAATATCAGCTGTGTGTTGTAAATCGGCTGGGATTATGCCATCACGTCCCAGCGATTTGAACGCATCATCATCGAAAAGTCAGTTGTGCTGTCCGGAAAGTGGGTATCAAACAAAATACGATCGTCTCTGAACTACAGATGGTTCATAAACGATCATACTCCATTAAAAAACTGGGAGCAACACGCTTGGAAGCGAGGACCTTACGCAGTCTAGAGGTCTCTCCCACTTCCTTGATCCGGAGATAGAAAAGTCTCCAAAAACTACGCTTAGTCCTTTGTAGTTCCGTCTTAAACATACTCAAAATACGAATCGTCTCTGAACTACAGATGGTTCATAAACGATTATACTCCATTAAAAAACTGGGAGCAACACGCTTGGAAGCGAGGACCTTACGCAGTCTAGAGGTCTCTCCCACTTCCTTGATCCGGAGATAGAAAAGTCTCCAAAAACTACGCTTAATCCTTTGTAGTTCCGTCTTAAACATACTAAGTTCCTTTTTTTATATAACGCCCAGTTCGATTCCAGATGATTCCGCTTTACTGAAAGATCGCCTACATAGAAGTCTGTACTGAAGGATCACCTACATAGAAGTATGAGTTCCGAAATTTGCGCATTCCACCAAACGGGTTTAGTTTGACTCTTAATTCTACTGACCAGGCATGATTTCGAAGCAGCTCTGTTAAGTGCACCAGTCAAAGTTTGTACCATGTAGAGGGGATAGTACTTCCAGAAGAAACTCCCTGTACTTGACCCAGTTTGTCATTTTCTGGTTGAGAATAATAGGCTTGGACTCGCTCATCAATACTGAATTGAAGGTAGCGACGATCGGAGAACGAGTGATCCGTCGACACTCTCCAATGCTTGATTAAGCGATGAATGGACTCCGAGGATCGCACAACCCATATCATCCACGGGTTCCTCGACGTTCACGACCCTCCTCCTCCTCTCGAGTAGAGAGGTCCTCATTGCTCATCTGAATGAGTCGCAGAATTGCCGCTTCGACGGGTTTTGAAGGTCGAGAGGGTATCCTATCCTTAGGAATTGCCTGTAGTCTTCCCCTGGCCACAATTCCCCGACGGTGCTTATGACGATTTTAAAAAGATCAGCCGAACGCTGGTTAGCAAACTACACAAGCATTATACGCCCTTGATACCAGCCGGAATCTTTGCACTTGCGAGGAGATCCAGGAAATTCTTCCATTAAACGAAGGAAATTAGGGGCTAGTTTACTAGCCTAACCACCTTCTTCCACTTGGCGATCGAGATGCTACCATCTGCATCGCCAGCTCAATCCACTGCCACTCTAACTTTCACATAAGGATGTGAGCCACAAGCGTCGGCAGTATTCTGCCTTTTTATTTTCTTGGAAGAATCGCCATCGGACTGATTCATTTTGAAGGCGGTTAGCTGAAATTGATCTCCAGAAAAAATGTTCAGAGCCCAATCCAACGACAATAAATATAAGAATATTACTGTTAAATGGCAAACGAATTTCTCACTAATATACGTTGGGACACATTGAATCTATTCATGTCGTACACTCATAGGACGGGATTCAAAAGATGCACAAAAAAATCACGTCGACAATCTATTCAAAGAGTCGAAGTGCGTATTAGGCGTTAAGCTTGAAAATTAGAACAACTTATTCTAATTTCAGAGCGGCGCATATGAATAAACTGCTCGCTCTAATTTTCAAGCTTTTCTAATTTCTGCGAGTCCTAATTTTTAAGCGGCTACTGTATTATATCGGTGTCTACACTAAACCAAAATATTCAAAAAAAAAAAAATACTTTTAAAAACCGTTCTCCTACACTTCCGGACCCACTATAAACAGGGACTTTGATATTCAGAACTCTCCACATGAATTGTGCCAAATTTCAAACTATGTATACGATTTTTTCCGTTTTTCATTCGTAGCGTCGGCTACCTGTTAAGTCAAAGTTGAAGTAACTTTGTTGCATCGCCAGACCATGTTTTCGCTTACTTTAATGCGTATTATCCGAAATTTTTCAAATTTATTAAAGAAATATACACCGTTGGAAAGCCAACACATTGGGGCAACTTTTGTCAAATTCACAGCAGATTTTCCATTTCAAAGTACCATTGTCAAATTATCATTTGAATTGTCGACGAAAAATTGATTTTGAAATTTCTTTGAAATTTGAACAGTTGTATCTTTGAACGGTGAATTTTGCAACCGGGAAAAAGTGGTTTTATATAAAATTTTATATAGTTTCAGAAAGTGAGGTCAAACCTCGGATTGAGAGTGTGGGAGTGATTGACAGTGTGGAAAATTTTGATTTTGCTCGGCAAGTCAGGCTTTTTGACACATTTAAAAAAATACAACTCTGTAACGGACAAAGATAAGAGTGTCCATTTTGGTGGCAATTTTCCTCAAATGAACGGATGAATGGTAACTATCTACTATTAAAATATCTACCATCTGAAGCGGGACACCCAATGTGTATATTTATGTACTTACTAATTTGTAGCAACTTGTTGCAGTCGACTCAGCTCGCTGGTATTATTTCAGGATTGTAAAAGAAAAAACAATCCGCCGGCCGGCACAATGTCTTCTGCGAATAACTTTCACGATCGTTGACTGATAGTGCGCAAACTGGATTCTAAACCCAGTACTGGGATTATCGGTTCGATACTGACAAAAAATTTCAATTGTGGAATGTTTCCAAGGAAAAAACAAAAATAATTCGACTGTAACTGATTGATAATTGAAGTGTGATTGAAGCCTACGGAAAAAAAAACTATAGAGCGTACACCACTAGACACTATCCTAGATGAAAATAAGAGAATGAGATCCGGGAGACTAATAAAAAAAAATTAACTTAAAACCGTCCACTAAAACGCGACGTTCCCGGCTAATTAACAAGTCACGTCTAGGATGTACGCAACGCTACTGCGACTTGATCGCAACCGAAACTGGAAAGAAAGCTCGGTATAAAGACCAAACCAATTCGCAACAATCGTACGGGCAGCATGTGTGTAGCGTCGCGTCGTATATTGGACGCGAATCGCGTGCTGTGGAAACATACTTATATCTTATATCTGCAAACATACTCGTACTAGATCTACATACATATTTATGAATTTCACCCAGGCAACAAACAATTATACTACCAAATAAACAGCATAAAATATGTTGCTGTACAGCGTGTAGCGTATGGTTGAATGTGTATTTGTTTACCTATCCTCATCTACATATATATTCGCAAATCTCGTCGCGAAGTAAGGTCAAATCCATGCCAGGAGCGAAAGGGGTTGCTGATATGTTGTGATGAATAGGTAGTCTGCTTTTCGGCATCTCTATATATAGTTTACAGAAGTGCGCAATGGAAATCGGACAGGAGATCGAAATAAAGAAAGACTATTAAATCAGCTGATACTAGTTGCATTGTGTGTGTGTGTGTGTGTGGGGGGGGGGGGGAGGTATAGCTAATGGAACCACTCTTTTTGTTTTTTTACCAAAACGGGAGCTTCGGATTGTTACCACAAGAAGTTGGTGAATAATGTGGCGAGTTGGCATAAAATAACGAACGATGGTCAAATAAAAATCGAAAAATTCCTTTTCGAAAAATTGAAAAACTCTATCCCTTATCATTGTGGTTCAACAGTCCAACATCAGTTCGTTTTACTTCAATTATCCCGCTCCTCAAGAAATCCCAGCGTCCGTATCAATTAATCCTTCTCACCGAGCTATCCGTCTCCCTATAAGGCGCGCTCCTCATGCATATTGCTTCCAAACCACGGCCTTCCGTCTCCTGTGTCCATATAGGGCTTGGTATCCTGGTGTCACCGCTGTTTAACAGAAGTCCACAGGTGGGGCTCCTATTATGAGCGATTGGCCAACTTTTTGGATTGCATTGCTGGGTGTATATTTTATTGATTTAAATTCATTTGATATTATTTAACCCTTGTACTTAATATTAATTGAGAAAACACAATTTCCTTTAAGCGGAGAACACATATACGCGATCGCGATGGCGATTGCGTTCGCGATGGCGATCAAACGCGTTCCACGTTAGTAAGTTAAGCAGCAAATACTTGTCGCGGTCTGTTAGCGATAAAGTGGACATCTGCAGCGTTCGATCGCGGGGTATTCGGCGATCTGCGCTCAAACGCAACTGGTTGAATTTATCGCAGATCGCAAGTATTAAAAATGGCAGATCTCACGGAAAGATTAATTGAATATGTAAAAAAAACATAATGTTTTGTTTGATATGTCAATACTGACTACAACAATGTGAAAAAAAATTCCTTGCGATTGCGATCGCGATTGCAACATGTTGTGTTCGCTTCCTCCTGTGATTGCGATCACGAACGCAATCATGATCGCCATCGCAAGTGTGTGTTCTCCTTCTGTCTTGTAAAACGGAACACCTGTTTCGGGAGCAACTCGCTCCTTTCTGCGCCGTGCGTGTGGCTGTGCCACCCCGGCCATTATCTTTTGTAGCCGTTAAACTTTTATCATCATCCTTCAAGTATGTCTCTAAAATTGTGTTAATTAATAAAATGTTAATAGCTAATACTATGTGAATTTCCAACCTAACCATAGTGAATTAATGAGTAAATTTAAATGTAGGAGTTATCATGAAATTATCTAATACGACGTGAAATTAAAATTAATAAGTGAAATTAATATATAATAAATATTAAATCTATAGAGCAGTTCTGCATAAATGAAATTTTAAATCAATATTATCAATTATATTGAAATAAAAGTGATCGACCACATGGCTCATGCCATTGTGAATAATAACAGTTAAATGTACCGGTTTCACCGTTACCAATATAAATGAAATTTTAATTAATGTAACTGTCGTACACTGTATGACTAATAATTTATTTAACATAACTCTAAAGAGATAATTTAACCTGGCAATACAATCCCTGGGATTAGCCAACCGACGACGTATGTAGGCTCACCTGTGGACTACTGTGAATAGTGGTGACATCAGGAACAAAGCACTGCGTTGTCAAAGGAGAAGGAAGAAGAAGAGGGAGCAACTCGCGCCCTTCTTCAGTGCCTGATTTATATGTAATTACATAGTCAGAAATTATATAATATACATAATTATAAATCAGGCACTGAAGAAGGGCGCAAGATGTTCCTGAAACACGTGTTTGCGTTTTACAAAACAAATAATCTAAAATACAGTACGAAAATATTCCTTAATACTTAATTTTCAAAATGTCGGCCATGTGGTTTGTTTTATTAGTGATTTCACAATTTTGGGTTATGTTTGTCATTATGTTATATTAAGCACAATGGCTATTTTTATTATTTTAATTGTGATGTGCTCGTCAGCTCCTGCTCTTCTGGACGATTCCAAACCAGTTAAGTCAACCACCAAAAACACCCAACTTTAGACGTTTGCGAAAAAAACGTCAGCACTGGATGCTGGCTAAAGGAAGACTTCAACCCACGGCCAACTCAGAAAGGGTCCATATGTGAGTCAGTGACCACATATTGAACCCAACACAACCCAGTCGTTTCCGTACCAGAAAATGTAGAAGTACCCACGGCGAATTCAAACTGTGTCAACTAATGAAATTACGAGTACTATAAATTTCATCATCAATAGCTGCGTTCCTGAAATAAAATCGCTGAGTCAGCGCTTAGTCAGTGCTTCATTTGAATGTGCAAACGTAAACAGTTCTAGCTGTCAATATCTCAGCAGCCCACATCAGCTGTTTTGAATTATTGTCCGATAAATTCTTAACTGGAGGATGGGTGCTCTTCAGCGTTTATCTATAGGATAAACTTTAACTAGACATTGGCTGCGTTCCTGAAAAAATCGCTGAGTCAGCGCTTCACAGCTGCTGGCGAGTCCCAGGTGACAGATGATATTCTCACAATTAGGTTTAACAATTAAGGCCGGTACTCAGATCGCGTGGAATGAAAAGTGCCGTGAAATCCCATACAAAATCGCAAAATTTTTCCCCGATGAAAGCAGACGTGAAATTGTGTGGAAGTTAAAATTTCATTTCACGCGATCTGTGTACTACCTTTAGTGAAATGTCAAGTTTTTGGATTTCACGATGAAATTTTTTCTCGTGCCAAATGTACGAGAAAAATTTTCACTGACAGCTCGGCTGTCTCTGTTGGTGTCATTTAGGTTGTGTTGTGTTTTCCCCTGTGTTACTTATAATTGAGCGGTAGATTAGTAAACAAAGTAATCGGTGTTAATGTTTCTTGCGGTGCTAATATTTCATTTCACCGGTACACAGATCGGGTGAAAAGTGAAAAAATGATATGTTCCACGCAATCTTTTCCACTAGCCATTTCGCCGATGAAAAGTGGTGCTGTCATTTTTTTCATTTCACGCGATCTGAATACCAGCCTTTACGTTTAAAACACGACCATCGACCATACACAACACAACCGAGGTTAGAATCGAAGTTTGCCAATTGTCGCAAATGTCAAATATTGCGCTGAGCCAGAAAAGCGAGAAAATTTCATGCTGACTAAAAGTGTAGCCGCTTAGTGTTAGCGCTTAGTTCAGCGCGGCGTTTCTACCACGAATTGGTATGCAGCACTAATCGCTTTTAAGCGCTGATTCAGCGCTTGCGTTTTAGGAACGCAGCCATTATGAAAACGGCGCTGTACCTTCCATACAATACACAATTTACACCCCGCCTCCTATTATAAACAAGCTACTTTGCCAGATTTTGGACAGCATGCCGAACGCGCATTTAGCCTGGTTGATATGACGAGCGATGTGCTACTCTGTTCCACCATTTTCGGCAACAATGCTACCCAGGTAGACGAAATTGTCCACCTTCTCTACAGACTGTCCATACTATGCCCAACGAGGGGTTAAGGCAAATAGTAAATTATATAACGGCCATAATTCACTAGACTGACGAAGAAAATCTAATCCTAAATGTGTTCCATTCGGGTAGTCCAGAAGGCGCAACGGTTAGCACGTTCGCCTTCTATACACTGGGTCCCGGTTCAATTCCTACTGAATGCAGTAGTTTTCGATCAAAAAGGGGATTTACTTGTCGCACTACAGGCCCACTCAGCTGTTAAATGAGTACCCGTTTAAGGCTGGTACTTACCTTTTCGTGCGGAAATGTGGCAATTATCTCTCCCACGGAAAAGTGACAGTGTAGACTTGCACACAGCACATTACTGCGGCTCTCTACACGACACATGAACTTCCCTTCTACTCAAAAGACCGGTTTTCAAGCGAAATGAAGTGCAAAATAATTGCTTCCGCGTGAAAATTGTTCATAATACTGTGGAGACTTTTTACTTCGAATGAAATATGTTAGTACTAAAACAGTGAAAATTCTTCGTGCGAACGCAACGTTCGACAGTTTTCATATGAGATTTGGCACGAAAAACTGCTCTTAGTACCTAGCTTTATGGAGTAAATAACTCGGTTGAGCGTGTTGTTGATCACACGCCTCTGCACAAAACACACCGTCACGGTCTAGGAAATGAGATGATGCTAACTCATCTGGGGAGGCCATGGTCCAGTTTGGACTGTTGCGCCAGTTATTTATTTATTTAAATGTGTTCCATTACTATTGTCATTCACTTTGACCATACAAACTCCCCAACTGGGGAAACTACGCATCAAAACATTAGCTATGTGATTTCGACGCCACATTTTCAGGTGGAATGCTACTACGCATTAATAAACTCATTCAAATATGCTAGCGGGGCTTAAAAGAGGCAGAGGGCAGAGGTGGACAGTGAGTAAGAAAAATCGACCAGCAGAGGTACAGATAACAAACGTAGTACATAATACTAGCCGACACGATCGGTATACAAGATACATATATGTCATATGTTGCGAGCTGTGCTCGTAATACTTCAGATTTGTGGGGTAAACTGCGACGAAGAATCGGATTGCCATTGCGCGCAGATACGCATTGGGATAAAAGCTTGGAAGATAACAAGCAGAAGCGGGGGATTTGTGGAGGCGGTGGATTATGCTCATATTAATTGGTAATACGGTATCCATACGTACCCGTACGTGCATATGTTCTCAAATTGCGACACAATTTTCGCAAGAATAATTATTTATAGTAGATATGGAGGAGCGCCGAATGTTTATTTGCTCTTGTAGTCATGTACGCCATGGATTCCGTTTCCATAAAAATGTGTACATGACACAGTAGGATTTGTTTGCGTCGTAGTATGTACTCGTATTGGCAATTGTGCGTTTGTTGAGAAGAATAATGGAAACGTGTTATCAGTAGGCCATCAGATTTTAATTAAAAGGCCCCTCACACAGATTTTTGTACAAAAATATTAGAGCTTTATAGGCCACTCAGACTACCGAGAATTTGCTCAAATTTTTGTATAAAAATGATGTGGTTTAGAACTTTGCCAGTGGTTTGGAAGTTTACTTGAACATGAACCCTAAAAACTGTGCGCAGACGGAATGGTGAGATTACCCTCATGCCTGAACTTCATTTCCGGCAGAAGCGAAGCAATGGCAGCAGCAGCAGCAGCATCGCCTGTGCCTTGTGTCAGTGTGCTTTCTTACACCAAGCTCGCAACACATGAAGGCGCACAACTACGACCGAACTTCCATCGAACCATTAGTTTCATAGAACGCGCGAAAAAAATTCTCATTTCCACCGTTCTATGGAATTGATGGTTTGATGGAAGTTCGGTTGTGGTTGTGGGCGTTCATGTGTGGCGACCTTAAGAAAGCTCACTTACCCAAGACGCAGACGATGCTACTGATGCCGGAAATGGAATTCCCGCATCATACGGATCTTTATTCGTAAAAATGTATTCCGGATGGCGCAGCGGGTATATTCCTTTGAAGAGAGAGTATATGAGGAAGTGAAAAAGAGCGAGAGAAACGAAGCAATTCGGCACAAGTGAGGAAGTAGGAAGGGGGATGGAAATTTGACATCTCTCTTGTTCTATATAGACCGGGCGGGTGTTCCGCGGCAGAGAGACAGACTGGAATGTTATTGTTCCAACTGGAAAAGGAGGTGCATGCTGGCAACTGCATTCTCCGAAATCAGTTTATGCCAACGAAACGTCAACTGGGCCACATGGAACAGTTGACGCGCGATGCCCCACAAGGGGTTAGGGCACTTGAGTAACTGGAAAAGTAGGAGAGGGGATGATATCTTACGTGCTTCCTGTGCTTTTATATAGACTGCGCGGGTGTTGTGCAGTGGAGGGCGTGTGTCTCTCTCTTTACTTTTTACGACTGGAATTGCTTCAAGTAGTTTAGTGTTGAGTATATGCGGATTGCTCCTCCATAGGTATTCTCTATGGTATATTCCTACTTCACCGGGCGACGCATAGTGGTTCACGTCTAGGCTAATGGTGGGTTTACCGCTGTACCATATATAGCGAGCGTTCTAGGGCGGTATACGGAGGGTTGCAGCCACTTAAGTCGCGGAGCTCGCGTAGCGAACGGAGCCCAAACAAAGGGGAGTGCGAAATCATCTCAATTAAAAACCCATTATTGGTCAAAGACGCGCACCACTATGCATCGCCCGGTGAACTAGGAATGTTCCGAACATTTTTGCGGATACTTCCAAATTTTCGCCGACTATTTCACATTTTTGCGAATTAAGTATGAGGGGAATCGTACATATCCATTCTGTCTGCGCGCGTTTTGAGGGGTTCACGGTCAAGCAAATTTCCAAACCATTGGGAAAGTTCTAAACATAGGCCTTGTTAATGCCATGGAACTATCTTCGAGGATTAACTAATTCGAGCTAACTCACGACGACATAAACATGTCGCACTAGCTAGTTTTGGTACCAATTTTAGCTCCACTTGCTATGCAGAACTGGACTGAAAAATTGAGACTAGGTGATGTTGATGTCTTCGCTAACGGTGTTGTTGTTGAAAATTATATTTTATTTGTTTTATAAATACCTCATCCTTTCCTGAAACTCTGCATTCGTTTCATTCTTTGATTGTAGCGGTAGAAACGAGTTTTTATTAGGAGGCTACTGCCCCTTGACATTTTCTTAACCTATGTCACCGCAGTCACAAACCAACAGCTGACATCTTTCATGTTTAGTACCTCTTCGTATAGTCGGTGTAAACACACCACGAACAAGTACTAGCACTAAAACGATTTAGTTAAATCGCCTTTTAGTTCCATGGCATAAACGTGGCCATTGAGAATCTATCGAGGAGCAATCCGCATATACTCAACACTAAACTATTTGAAGCAATTCCAGTCGTAAAAAGTAAACAGAGAGACACACGCCCTCCACTGCGCAACACCCGCACAGTCTATATAAAAGCACAGGAAGCACATGAGATGTCATCCCCCTCCTCTACTTCTCCTATTGGAACAATAACATTCCAGTCTCTCTGCCGCGGAACACCCGCCCGGACCATATAGAAGCAAAAGAGATGTCAAATTTCCATCCCCCTTCCTACTTCCTCACTTGTGCCGAATTACTTCGTTTCTCTCGCTCTTTTTCATTTCCTCTGATTCTCTCTCTTCAAAGGTTCTAAGCTACTTTAATTTTTGTACAAAAAATTGTGCAAATTTTTACTCGTCTGGGGGGCTTACTATATAAGAGTAAAGCTCTACATTTTTGTACAAAAATTTGTCTATTGTGGGGGGCCTATTAAAGCCATATTTGGAAGCCCAAATTCTTTCCTATTTTATCTTAAAAAAAGCATTAATTCTGCATTTGCAATTTATTGGCATTTTTACTATATGTTGTTTGCAGCATATTACCCTAGGCAGTAAAACTTTTTAAAATGTCGGTACCACAAAAATGAATTATGGGGTTTTGTGTGTACTAGTTACAACTTAGAAAGTAAACGTACTAAAAGTCCTCAGACTATGAGGTGTGCAAAAGGGGGGGGGGGGGGGGGGCGCAAAGAAGGTGCCATTTTTCAGTTTTTTGCATATACTCGTATCTCGGAAGTCATTCACCACGGAAAAAAAAAAGTTTTACAGCAAAATTGGGGGGGGGGGGGGGGGGGGCAAAAACTCCTCTTCCATAGTCCTCCGGATGGGGGCCCCCTGGAACGGCAGTGGTCACTGACCATTGCCAACCAACGTCAAGCCGCCAGTGATGGCGGTGCGATGATTTGGTTGAGGTACCCCTGTGGTGTGGGGTGTGAAAAAAATACCACGGCCTTTCCCTTTGAGGGCCTGTCGTTAAAACCGACAATCAAAGGACAGGATGTGTATGCCAGCAACTTGCACTATCCGAAATCTTTATATGCTAACGAAACGTCAACTATGCCTCGGATAAGGACTGACTCAACGGTTACGACTTTTAGCTATCGTACAATGACAAAGATTGGATTCTGGAATGTGCGTACTCTCCTGGACAATGGATCAGAAGGTCCCCAGAACGCACGATTTCTTCAATTAGAGAGTGAATTTCTGAGGTACAAATTAAATATCTTAGGAGTTAGTGAGATAAGATGGTGGAACAGCGGAGAATTCATCTCTCCAACGGGCAGCACTGTAATGTTGTACTCCGGTAAAGCTACCGGTAGTCGTCGTGAGTCAGGTGTGGGGCTCCTTTTAACCAGAGCCGCGCGAAACTGTCTCTTATCCTGGGAACCGGTCTCTGACAGGGTCTTGACCGCCAGGTTCCGGACCAAAATGAGGAACATCTCAATAATACAATGTTATGCTACTGAACCCGACAATGTCTTGGCAAAAGACTCCTTCTACGAAGAACTAAACGCCGTTCAGAGCAGAACACCTAAAGGTGACATTATAATGGTTATGGGTGATTTGAATGCGAAAGTTGGCGCTGATAACTATGGGCTCAGACATGTGATGGGGAGACACGGTCTTGGTGATCGTAATGACAACGGTGAAAGATTTGTAGAGTTCTGCAACTTTCACAGTCTCTTCATCGGTGGTACAAGTACTATGTTTGAGCATAAGGACCACCACAAAATCAGTTGGTCCTCTGTTGATCGGCGCAGAATACAAAATCAGATCGACCATTTTGCCATTAGTAAAAGATTCAAGAGTTGCCTCCTGGACGTGCGAAACAAGAAGGGTGCCGATATTGGGATGGGAAGAGACCATTATCTTATGATCGCTAATGTTCGATTGCGTATTGCAGCCGTGCGCCGCCCCAGCGACGAAAGATCCAGGCCCCGCAAATTCAACACCGCTCGACTAAAAAATCCAGCTGTCTTACAACAATTTAATGACCATCTTGCGCAAAAAGCGGCTGAGATAACTAGTCACCCAGATAGTGACATAAACGAAAACTGGGATGCCATAAAAAATGCGTACATTGATAGCGCAAATACCATCCTTGGCCCAAACCCGGATTGCCGGAATAAGCCCTGGATGTCCGACGCTTCATGGCAGCGATTGTTGAAAGAAAGGAGCTGAAAGTTCGTTTGGCTGCAGCATCAGACGACAATCGAAGCAGCATCGAACTCCTTTACCGTCAGAAAGCTCGAGAAGTTTAGCGTAGTGTGCGACGCGATAAAAGAGTTTATGCCAATTCTCTTTTAGCGTCAGCAGAAGAAGCCGCTAGAAGTAACAACTTAAACGCCGTATACGGTGTCATCAAGGAGTTTACAGGTGGTCGTAACTCCTGCCAACATCCGGTGAAGGATAGTGATGGAAAGCTACTTATCTTGGAAGAAGATCAAATGAGGCGGTGGAAAGAACACTTCGCCGCGGTCTTGAACCGTGTAACCTCTGGTGAAGTTCCCCCTCATATAGATAATTTAGCTAACCATCAAAATGTGCGTATACGGTCCACTGCCCCGACTAAAGAGGAAATAGTCACTGCAATTATTGCACTAAAACGAGGAAAGGCCGCCGGACTTGACGGCATCCCTGCCGAACTTTATCAAGCAGCGCCAAGCGTAACTGCCGATTTGCTGCACCCACTTGTTGATAAAGCGTGGAATACAGAGACCTTTCCCACTGAGTGGAAGGAAGGTTTGATCATCAAACTTCCAAAGAAGGGTAGCCTCACAGACTGTAATAATTGGAGAGGCATTTGTGTGCTTCCTGCCGTTGCCAAGATAATAGCTAAAATCGTCCTGGAAAGACTAAAGGCCCACTTAGAAAGCACAATTGATAAAGAGCAGGCTGGCTTTCGATCCGGATTCTCCTGTGTCGATCACATTAACACCTTGCGAATCATCATCGAGCAATGCGCTGAATACGATTCTCCGCTTCACTTGCTATTCATCGATTTCGAAAAGGCTTTCGATAGTGTGAACCGGGATTCTATATGGGCGGCCTTGCGCAGGAGAGGCATCCCTGAGAAGCTTGTGGCTATTATTAAGGCAACCTATGACGGCGCGAAATGTCGCGTTCTGCATAAAGGTAAGGTGTCGGGGGACTTTGAGATTCGCAGTGGAGTTCGGCAGGGGTGCATCCTCTCACCGATCCTATTCCTCATTGTGATCGGCGATGTGTTGCATGCAGCCCTATCCGGACTCGACAGAGGAATTCAATGGACTTTGACATCTTATCTACAACATCTTGACTACGCTGACGACATATGCCTACTTTCCCACAAAATCATGGATCTGTCCGCAATGGCATTAGATCTCGAGAGGGAGGCAAGCAAGGTTGGGCTAAAGATTAATACCAACAAGACCAAGGTTCTTAGCCCGCCGTTGCGAAAAAGAAATCCGACACCTATTGCCATCAATATTAGTGGGCAGCCTGTGGAGAAGGTGGACAACTTCGTCTACCTGGGTAGCATTGTTGCCGAAAATGGTGGTACGGAGCAGGACATCGCTCGTCGTATCAACCAGGCTAAACGCGCATACGGCATGCTGTCCAAAATCTGGCAGAGCAGTTATCTCAGCATCAAGACCAAGCTGGGCCTGTTTCGCTCCCTGGTACTATCAGTGCTTTTGTATGGGAGCAGTACATGGAAAGTTTCCGTAGGAGTTACCAGAAAGCTGCAAGTTTTCGTCAACTCATGTCTTCGTCGAATTTTAAGAATTTTCTGGCCCGAAACAATATCAAATGAAGAGCTAAGTCGGCGTACGGGTCAGATGCCAATCGACGAATTGATACGCAGGCGAAAATGGCAGTGGATAGGTCACACATTGCGGAAGAGTGATAACTGCATTGCTATGCATGCCATGAAATGGAACCCCATTTCCAACCAAGGCCGACCAAGAGGGGGTCCTCGAATCACATGGCGTCGATCTGTGGCAAAGGAGTGTCAGGTACTGGGTAAGTCTTTTGGGGAGTTGCGCCCCATTGCCCAGAACAGAGTACGATGGCGCGCAGGAGTAGTTGACGCGCTATGCCCCGCTAGGGGTTAAGGCAAAGTAGTAGTAAGTAGTAATTTCGAAATAATTTTTTTTTTTTGTTTTTTTTAAGCTTTTTTCCTTATATCTTTTTTACAATTTCTTGGACAAAAAAGTTGCCAAAGAAAAAGTTGTAGATAATAAAATTTGCCAACATTTTTTTTATGAGATTCATTGGTGTGTGTAGTGGCAAGTTATAACCATTTATACAATTTTCTTCAAATTCCATTTTTTCTTTTTCTGTTATACCCCAGGTGAGTGGAAAAATTCAGGAAATTTCGAAACTTCGCATGAATGTTGATTGATACTAGGAGTGATCGGTTTCTCAACAAACAAGCTGCCTCGGATGTGGGTACTTTTGATACGATCCTTTTTGGTCACACCAACTGACATCCGTAGAATTTTCATCTCAGTCGCAGTCATTTTATTATTATTATTTTTATTATTATTTTTTTATTTATGTCTTGTACATAGTCCAGCACTCAGACGCATAAATGAGTGCGGGACGTACGACCGTTTTGTACAACTTGCCCTTAAGCTTTCGTGGCATCTTCTTGTCGCAGAAAACTCCAGAGTTTTCTCGCCACTTCATCCAACCGACACTGATGCGATGTCTGATGTCATCATCGCAGGTAGCTTCCTTGTTGACCATCGAGCCCAGGTACTTGAACCTTGTACAGGACTTCAGCTGCTCTCCTTTAATGTACATATCTGGTATCGGTCTCTCTGGATCTATGCTAATCCTCAGTCCATTATCCTCCAGTATCTTAAACCACTTGGTCAGTGCAGCATGCAAAGCAACGATGTCTTTGCTACCCAGGACAATGTCATCGGCGAAGAGAAGGGATATTTCCAGGCCGTCAGAGATGAGTATTAATAAATAGAGCATGATGATGTTGAAGAGCAAGGGACTCAATACAATGCCTTGGTGAACTCCGACTTTAACCGGAAATTCTTCACTCACCAGCTGTGCATCTAACTTCAGTGGTTGCCCCATCATACATGTCTTCTATCATCTTGACATATGCCTCGGGGACCTTAAGTGCTCTTAGGGCCATCCATATCAGATCACGAGGAACTCTGTCGACTTTTTCCAAATCGATGAACACAAAGTGGCAAGTCCGTCCGGGCATCACGACGCTTTTCCATCGTAACACGTATGCACTGAATAGCATCGATTCTGGACCGACCCTCCACAAAGCCGCATTGATTGTCACCCAACCGTACAATCTCTTTCAATCGATTGCAGACAATTCGCTCGTAAGTCTTCAATGTGTGAGATGTTAACTTGATTGGCCTATAGTTGTTGAGCTTGCGTGAGTCACCCTTGTTCTTATAAAACGGGAGAAGGAAGCTTTTTCTGAAAGCGTCAGGCATCGGTTGCTCTTTAATTTTGTTGAAAAGAACTGTGAGCCATCTAAGCCCGACATGACCCATCTTCAACCCAAATTCCAAGGGTATTTTGTCCGGTTCAACTGCCCTTCCGCGTTTCATCTGCATCATTGCTTTCATCACCTCCTTCACTGAAAAATCAGCGATATCAGTGGTGTTTGGCTCCACCGCTTGAAAAGCGAAAAATCTTCGTTCAAAAGTTCGTCAAAGTACTCTCGCATTCTGCTACAGATTGCTGTGTCTTCAACCAGTAGCACTCCTCGTGAGTCTTCAGCGTACCTTGGTGACTGAATTTCTTCTCCTTTGAGCTGCGACCTTATAAATTCTGGCATTGTCTTTAGGTTTCTCTTGCAATGATGATCTCTTATCCGCAGTCAGATCTTCTAGTTCATGATATAACTTCTCGGCTGCAATCGCCTTTGCTTGAGCCACCCTTCGCTTTACTTCCCTCCGGCATTTATCATAATTCTCCCGAAGTTGAACCTTCTCGGCTTCACTGCTTGTCTTGCATGTTGTCCAAGCCTTTAATGCGTTCGATTTGGCTTGGACTGCTTCTTTAGTTTCGTTATTCCACCACCACGTCTCCTTGTTCGTGTGGAGTGGGCCTTTCGAAACTCCCACTGTCTTTTCAGCCTCACCTACTAACATTTCATCCAAAGCATTCCACACTTGTGTTGGATTTTGCTCGTCGCAGTTGGTGTTGTATTGAAGCCACTCCTTCATTTTAACAATGAGTGGAGTTACAACAGATTCAAAGCGTTCGTTGTTGAGATTATGCCACTTGATCTTCTCGACTGGCTTGGGGATTGCTTGCGGTCTTGTTCCTCCTTTTAAAATAAATTCTGTTTGGAGCAACCGGTGCTGGGTGACCAACATCACTTTGCAGTTTTTCATCCAACGTCTCATGAAATTTAGGCACAGATGATAGCTATCTGTGTCGAATGAGCTCCACTCACATATAGTGGTGCCTTTGGTTCTTAATGAACCATGTGTTGAGGATGACCAGACCGTGTGATCTGTAATGCCAACGCCACGGTGCTGAGTTACGGAAACTCAGGTGTTGACAGCTGATCGCTAGACTACTCCCCCCGTAGTGACATTGCCGGGCGAAGCAATGAGAACGATACCGATGCGGGGCGAACGACGACGAAGCTTGGGCGGCTTAACGTGTCGGGGCTACTGCCGCGGCTCGACATGTCAGGAGCGGGCTGCGGGGTTGCAGGGGGTCGGCATGTCGTGAACGGACTGTGGCTTTGATGCTGGCCGATGGTTGCTGGTACACGAGTTGTTGACGTTTAATGGCGCTTGAAAACCGGTGGGGGGGGGGGGAGTAAAGCTGGCGAGGTGCCCTGGCGAGCGTGTCAAATTCCTCTTCCATAGTCCTCCGCGTCGGCGACCCCTGGAACGGCAGTGATTACTGACCATTGTTAAACAATGTCAAGCCGCCAGTGATGGCGGTGCGATGATTTGGTTGAGATAAATTTTCCCCTTGTGGTGTAGGGCGTAGAATAATACCACGGCCTTTCCCCTGTCGGCCTGTCGTTAAAACCGACAAACAAAGGACAGGATGTGTATACCAGCAACTTGCACTATCCGGAATTTTCTATATGCTACCAAAACGTCAACTATGCCTCGGATAAGAACTGATTCAGCGGTTTCGACATTTGGCTAAAGTACGAGTACAATGACAAAGACTGGATTCTGGAATGTGCGTACTCTCCTGGACGATGGATCAAAAAGTCCCCAGAACGCAGAGAGTGAATTTCTGAGGTATAACTTAAACATCTTATAGCCACCATATAGGATGCAATCCGTCGTCAGATCGATCTGACGATATTCTGATCGTCAGATCGATCGCACAGTGTATGTGACTATCGTTGACGATTTTTTTGACAGTTCCATATAATTTCGATCGTCAGATATTTTGTGGCGATCCATCGTCAGATCGATTTGACGATGGATCGCACCGTCTATGGCGGGTCTTAGGAGTTAGTGAGATAAGATGGTGGAACAGCGGAGAATTTACCTCTGCAACGAGTAGCACTGTACATAATGTAGTACTCCAGTAGAGCTACCGGTAGTGGTCCTGAGCCAGGTGTGGGACTCCTTTTAACCAGAGCCGCTCGAAACTGTCTCTTATCCTCGCAGCCAGAGCATAGCATCTTGTAATGGTTTTGTATACGCGGAGCTTCGTGTTTCTGTGCACATGCTTTGATTTCATTATGGGGAGGACCGAGAAGAAAGTCTTATTTGCTAGCTGTACTCGTCGTTTGATTTCGTCAGTTTCGTTGGCGTCCTTTGACAGGTTGCTACCCAGGTATGTGAAGTCGTCTACGAATTCGATGCTCAGGTCCCCCTTGAATTTCGATTGTGCTCGCGTCCTGGTTCTTGATTGCATCACTAATTTTATTTTGTCCCCGTTGATGCGTAGTCCAACTTCTTTTGCAGCGGTATCAAAAGTACGCAGAAGTTCTTTCACTAAATTTGTAAAAGCATATCTAAATCATAAAATCATTACGACATGCTCAAACTGATTTTCCTCGAAAATCGTTTATGCGCGCTTCTTAAACAAAACAGAATTGCATTTTATTCATATCTCTTTAGATGAGGCCCGAGACAGCCGACCCCGCGCACGCACAAGTAATCGCCAAAACATAAATTTTTCTCGCCATGCACAACGACCAACTCAATCAAACGTCAAGCACGACAGCGATTGCAACACTCGGCGAATCCTATCGTCCAATAACTCTGTCACCAGTTGCCAAAACGCTTGAAGCACTAATCCACCCTGTTCTTACGGCCCACATCCAGCTCGATGATCACCAACATGGCTTCCGAAGCATGCACAGTACGACCACGGCCTTGGATGCCATTACATCCCGCATCCATAATGGTCTCAACCAGGCTCATCCTTGTGATAGAACAATATTGGTGGCGATTGACCTGTCGAAGGCCTTCGACAATGTCAGCCATTCAGCGCTTTTGTCAGACATCAACCGTTCATTGCTTCTGACGCAAGTAGTGAAATGGATTGCCAATTATCTCGCTGGCAGACAATCCTATACAGAATTCAGGAACAGCAAATCAAAGCTTAGGAAGATTAAACAAGACGCACCTCAAGGAGGAGTTCTATCTCCTACCTTATTTAATCTATACCTATCAGGACTCCCAACACCTCCTGAAGGGATCGACATTATCTTCTATGCTGACGACTGCTCCATTCTAGCAACAGGGAACGACATAGCGGATATGTGCAGAAACATCAACGGTTATCTTGAACAACTAAACTCGTTCTTCATAAACAAGAGCCTTGCCGTCTCAGCGCCTAAATCCCCGGCAACCCTATTTACCACCTGGACGAAGGAGGTTAAGATGCGTAGTAGGAACAAGATCCTCAAAGCCCTGGCCGGTAGTACCTGGGGCAAACACAAAGAAACTCTACTGGTCACGTATAAAGCAGTCGGAAGATCAGTGGCCAACTATGCGGCTTCTGTGTGGTCGCAGAATCTCTGTGACACAATGGAAGAAGATTCAAACATGCCAAAACGCCGCTCTCCGTACTGTTACTGGCTGTCTCCTGATGTCACCCCAGGACCATCTACATCAGGAAACCAGGATAATGCCTTTAAGGGACCACAACCAGCTTCTTGCAAAGCCATACCTGGTGGGCTGCTATCGAAGTGATCACCCAAACTTCAACCTCATAGACAAGACGCCGCCGCCCAGACATGTAGGGCTCAGGCGCGACCTGAGGGACCTAGAAAGAGATGTCCAGAGATACAAGAGCCCTTTGATTGTAGCGCACATAGGTTGGCCATCGCGGCAATACATCGGGAGGAGGTTAATCAATCAATAGCAGGCTTAAGTTCGAATCCAGTTCTCTTGTCCATACCACCAGTACTTCCGAGAGCAACGAGAACGACACTCGCCCAACTTTAGTCAGGCTGGTGTTCACGACTGAACTCCTACCTATCCCGCATAGACAAGGAAGTCTCAAATATCTGTCCTGCTTGTAACGGAACCCCTCACGACGTAAACCAAATCTTTCACTGCCCAGCTGCACCCACCCACCTGACTCCTAGATCGCTGTGGGAGAGCCCAATAGAGGCAGCTAACTTTCTATTCAACACCGGGAGATAGGCATGTAACAAACTAACACATCGAATTCTGACCATTGATACAACAACATTGCGACTCCCCGGCCATGTACAATCAAACAATCGCGACCCTGCACATGCGCAAACAATAATATCATCACGTCCAGGGCATATACGACAGCGACTCGCCTTCTATGTACAACGCTAGTAGTCCCCAAGCAGCCGACCCCGCGGACGCACAAGCTATCAGCGATTGCGACACCCAAATATGATGGCGACGATATCCTACCCCCTGCGATGCGACTGACGAAACCAAGCGATCTTCGTTCGCGAGCGTAGTCGCAGTCGTTTGGAGGAGCACAGCTCCATAGACAATACACACAAATAGTGCTCAGCGCTGATCGCTGAGCTGGGATAGCTGCGCTGTCGTCGCATGGATCGCCTCGAGGAACATGAACCTTTAGTACAGGAGTAATCAGTCGCCTGAACATTTCGGCTGCTCAGAATAGCAGTGTCCAGAGCCTGAAGGAAACCACTGGCTAGTGTCATGGAGTATTTTCGACCATCGAATCACCCAAAATGTCAAGACACAATACATTAAATGGCATGGTGAAAGCAGCAGAAAGAGTAGTCCTAAGAGCACCACAAAAAGCAACGCAGACTAATATTTTTACCTCCCCCACCCAGCAGGCTACGATTAGCCTCTGTGCTCAGAACAGTTCACCAGACAAATTTCTCAAACACTAGTGAAACAACTACAATACGTAAATAGAAATTTCGCCTTATCAGCTAAAACAAGGCTCTTTCCATGCAGTAGAGGGGACTCGACTGAAAGTGTCCTGCTGTTCTGTTCGGATAAACCTTTACCCCATAGTTATCAAATGATTAGTTTTGAGAGAGCATTCCGTAATACCTCACTAAAAACACCAGGAAATTTATCAGCTATAGTAATATCAACCACATCAGCACATAACACATTGCAGCCCGATATTTTCATGTTTTAAACCTCCCGGCGTATCCCTGCTCACAAATATTCGTTCAGACGGTGCTCCCGGACATGAGCCCAATGAGCCTGATTAAAGGTGTGAGGTGCAAGGCAACGACTGAGCGACTTGCGTTTGCGACTGTGAAAAAACTATCATAACGGAGCACTATTCGTGAGTATTTTATGTGAAAGTACAGTCGTACGCCTGCATTCGACGATCCCATTAACTTTGAAATACACAAGAATAGTGCTCCGTTATGATAGTTTTTTTCACAGTCGCAAACGCAAGTCGCTCAGTCGCGGCCTTGGAACTCACACCTTGAGCAAACTCAAAAAGGAAGGCGTAGTGAATCCCACCCTTGTCTTATAAATCATTTTCCAGTATTTCCTCCAACATTAAGACCAAAATCTGTATACGAAACATTTCGGAGGTGACCCGGGCCTCCATGGCCCCCTCTGAATCCGCCACTGGTTCCATTGGATCCAGCGAATAAGAAATAAGCTAGCCTTCGCCGCTTCGCGTGAAGGGCATCATACCTTCGTCGTTGTGATTTATGGCGCATTTGCCACTTTTAAATTAGTAGTAAAACTCGTTCCAATTTCACTGTTCCTTTGAGAGGTACATGAAATAGTAGGCCAATTTCAACCAAATTTAGAAAAGTGGTTTGGCAGTCAATATGATTGAAAAATATGAAATTTGGTAAATATATGTATATTTAGAAATAAAAAGTTTTCCTAACAAAAATTTGTTTTTGGAACGGTCGTTCCTATGACAGTAATATGATATAGTCAACCAAATTCGGGAATTTGACTAAAGATTCTATTGACTAGTGGGAAATTTGAAAAAGAGATCTTTAAAAATAAAAAAGTTTTTCTCACAAACAAATTTTTAGACGTGTCGTTCCTATGACAGCTATATGACGTAGTGATCCGATTCCGTTGGTTCCGACATATTTACTGCGTGCAACAGAAAGAAGACTTTGTACAAAATTTCAGCTCGATAGCTTTAAAACTGAGAGACTAGTTCACTAGTTTGCATAGAACCAAACGGATAGACGGACAAAGCTTATTCGACTCGGCTCATCATACTGACCTTCTTCTTCTTCCTTGCCATTTCATACCACTCTGCGCTTCGCGTTGCTCTGCCCGTGGTGTTGGCACTTCGCCCGTTCTGGCGGTATAATCTCAGCTTCCTTCTGCAGGCAGCTCGGTCTTGGATCGTTTCATCGCCGAGATTTATGCGTTGTTGTGATCGATCCACGTGTGTTTCCGTCTGCCTCGGGGTTTGGGTCCAGCAAATGGAACGTTCATTGATATTGCCTTCATAACTGGGTTCTCAGGTGGACGCCTTAGAACATGGCAATACCAATCCATACGACGATCTTCGAGCTTTTCAGTGATCGGTTGCTCGACAAACAAGCTGCCTCGGATGTAGGTACTTTTGATGCGATCCTTTTTGGTCACACCGGCTGACATCCGTAGCATTTTCATTTCGGTCGCAGTCATTTTACTCTCGTATGTCTTATACATAGTCCACCAGCTTTCAGACCCATACATGAGTGCGGGACGTACGACCGTTTTAAGTGTACAACTTGCCTTTAAGCTTTCGTGGCATCTTCTTGTCGCAGAAGACTCCAGTTTTCTTGCCACTTCATCCAACCGACACTGGTGCGATGTTTGATGTCGTCATCGCAGTTAGCTTCCTTGTTGATCATCGAACCCAGGTATTTGAACCTTTTACAGGACTTCAGCTGCTCTCCTTTAATGTAGATATCTGGTATCGGTCTCTCTGGATCTGAGAAAGGACAGCAAAGGTACTCAGTCTTTGCTATGCTGATCCTCCAGTATCTTACACCACTTGGTCAGTGCAGCCTGCAAAGCAGCGATGTCTTTGCTACCCAGAACAACGTCATCGGCGAAAAGAAGGGATATTTCCAGGCCATCAGAGATGAGTGTTAATAAATAGAACATGATGTTGAAGAGCAAGGGACTCAATACACTGCCTTGGTGAACTCCGACTTTAACCGGAAATTCTTCAGACTCACCAGCTGTGCATCTAACTTTAGTAGTTGCCCCATCATACATGTCTTGTATCATCTTTACATATGCCTCAGGGACCTTAAGTGCTCTTAGGGCCACCCATATCAGATCACGAGGAACTCTGTCGAAGGCTTTTTCCAAATCGATGAACACAAAGTGCAAGTCCGTCCGTGCATCACGGTGCTTTTCCATCGTAACACGCATGCACTGGATAGCATCGACTGTGGACCGACCCTCCACAAAGCCGCATTGATTGTCATCCAACCGTACAATCTCTTTCAGTCGATTGCAGACAACTCGCTCGTAAGTCTTCAATGTGTGAGATGTTAACTTGATTGCCCTATAGTTGTTGAGCTTGCGTGAGTCACCCTTGTTCTTATAAAACGGGAGAAGAAAGCTCTTCCTGAAAGCGTCTGGCATCGGTTGCCCCCTTTTAATTTTGTTGAAAAGAATAGTGAGCCATCTAAGCCCGACATGATTCATCTTCAACCAAAATTCCAAGGGTATTTTGTCCGGTCCGGCTGCCTTTCCACGTTTCATCTGCATCATTGCCTTCATCGCCTCCCCCACTGAAAAATCAGCGATATCAGTGGTGTTTGGCTCCGCAGTTTGAAAAATATCTCGCGGAAATTCTTCGTTCAAAAGTTCTTCGAAGTACTCACGCATTCTGCTACAGATTGCTGCGTCTTCAACCAGTAGCACTCCTTGTGAGTGTTCAACGTACTGTGGCGCCTGAATCTCTCGAGGGTTTTTTCTCCTTTGGGCTGCGACCTTATATATCCTGGCACTGTCTTTAGGTTTCTCTTGCAATGACGGTCTCTTATCCGCAGCCTGATCTTCTAGTTCTTGGTAGAACTTCTCTGCTGCAATCGCCTTTGCTTGAGCCACCTTTCACTTTACTTCCTTTCTGCATCTATCGTATTTCTCCCGAAGTTGAACCTTCTCGGCTTCACTGCTTGTCCTGCATGTTGTCCAAGCCTTGAATGCGTTCGATTTGGCCAGCACTGCTTCTTTTGTTTCGATATTCCACCACCATGTCTCCTTGTTCGTGTGGAGTGGGCCTTTCGAAATTCCCAGTGTCTTTTCAGCCTCACCTACTAACATCTCCTCCAAAGCATTCCACTTTTGTGTTGGACTTTGCTCGTCGCAGTTGGTGTTGTGTTGAAGCCAATCCTCCATTTTAGCAATGAATGGAGTTACAACAGATTCAAAGCTTTCGTTGTTGAGATTATGCCACTTGATTTTCTCGACTGGCTTGGGGATTACTTGCGGTCTTGTTCCTCCTTTCAAAATAAATTCTGTCAGGAGCAAGCGGTGCTGGGTGACCGCAGATTCACCCAAGATCACTTTGCAGTCTTTCACCCAACGTCTCATGAAATTTAGGCACAGATGATAGTCTATCTGCGTCGCATGAGCTCCACTGTTGTATGTGATCAGGCGCCTTTGGTTCTTAATGAACCATGTGTTGAGGATGATCAGACCGTGTGATCTACACATAGTCAGGATAGCCTCACCTTCATCATTTCTGGCTGTAGATTGGCTACCCTTCCCACCATGACAGTCCTCGTAATCGTAGTTCGATTCCCCCACATGGCCATTTAAATCCCCTCCGCAAAAAACCAGCTCGGTATCTGGTATACTTTGGAGTAGTGTGTCAACGTCGCTCCAAAATGCCTCCTTTTCCCTTTGCTGTAAGCCCACTTGGGGGGCGTAGGCACTTATGACATTCCACACTCTTCCGCAGATAACCAATTTGATACTCATCAAGCGGTCGCTTATCTTCGAGATACTCACGATGCTGCTAAGTAAAGCCGATGTCAGAATAACACCAACCCCGTTCCTATCATTCGAGTTTCCATAATAGTACAATTTGTACTTTTTGGAATTCGTCAAAAAACGAGCTCGGTCGACTTGGTCGTTTCGCCACTTGGTCTCCTGCACGCACATAATGTCTATCCTTCTCCGTTTCATGACGTCCTCGAGTTCTTCGCTCTTTCTCGTCATGGATCCGACATTCCAGCTTGCAACCCTCAGCTTCTCTATAGTGTACATGGACTGCCCCATAGCGCCCGCCCCCGGAATCCGTCGGGCTCTGACTCGAACAATGTTCGCACTGGCACGAACAATATTCGCACTGGCACGAACAATGTTCGCACTGGCACGAACAATGTTCGCACTGGCACGAACAATGTCCGCACTCGCACGAACAATGTTCGCACTGGCACGAACAATGTCCGCACTGGCACGAACAATGTCCGCACTGGCACGAACAATGTCCGCACTGGCACGAACAATGTCCGCACTGGCACGAACAATGTCCGCACTGGCACGAACAATGTCCGCACTGGCACGAACAATGTCCGCACTGGCACGAACAATGTTCGCACTGGCACGAACAATGTTCGCCCTGGGATCACTCAACTGTGCATCAGAAGTAGTGCCCAGCGGGGTAGTGCTTCTAGCGAATTCTACCATAAGGCCTTACGTCCATTCTTTTACACCTATCTGGAGAAAGGTGGAGTTGGGTGGCACTAGTGTGCGGAAATTAAATTTATATGGACTTTCCTTTTACATCCGGCGGTGGTCTCCAGACCCGGCAACCCACTCACACACACTGACCTGTGGGAGGTCTTAAAGATGTCGAATAGTGCCGCAGGCTCATCTAGAGATGTTATTATTGCCTGCACGTGATCGGTCCTTTTAGTCGCCTCTTACGATATCAAGGTAGGTCTTGGTCATACTGACCAAGAATATATATAGTTTATATGGTCGGAGATGCTTCCTTCTGTGCATTGCAAACATGGCAAAGTTATACCCTATCACATCCGTGAAGGGTATAAAAAGGCTAAATCATTTGGGGAAAAGTATAAAGCACATATGGGTAAAGTCTAACAGTTTGAGAAATGCTATATCAAAAACGAACGTCTGTCTTCCTCAGGAAGAATTGTGGACTTACGTAAGTGGCCCTTTAATTGTGTTGCTGTATTTTAAATAAAAACCGGGCCGAAGCGTTAAGAAAAATCCTAAGACCTAAAATCAAACTGACGAAGAATATTCAGAATACAGTTTTATGAAAACTCAATTAGCAATGGCGTCTCACAAACCTCTCGCATCACTGTATTCTTTGTTTACATCACTTGTGAAATAGCTAAACGCCATGACGTCACGGACGCACATCCAACGAGCCGTCATACGAAGGTCACTCTCAAGGCTATTGCCGCGTACGCTCCACCGCAGCCACAGGCGTGAATGGGACGAGGCGACGATATCGCGATAAGAAACACACAACAAATTGCAGAAATGGGAGGACGGGGCCACTAACTACTCATCGCATTCACCGCGACACCAACTGGAATCTTCGATTTTGTCCACACGACGCGGCGGCGTCATCGTCGTCCCCAAACCGCTGCACGAGCAAAACAAAAGAAAAACAGCGAAAACCCCCAAAACAGCTGTTCGCGCGGCCATTGGCAATATTTTTGTTTCCCACAATGTGCGAGAATGTTTACGCTTGCAAAAGGGAGGAACAAAAAACCAACAGCACGCAAACAAAAACAAAAAATTCCTCTGCGGCCATGGCTGGTCGTTGTTTTGTTCTCTGGACACAGCAACATGCTGCTCGTTACCTGGGAGGAATCTGATTTTCGTAAAAATGGCAATAACTCACCGTCAAATTGGGTTCCTCGGTTATAATCATATCCTCGCAATCCATCGTGACTAGGAGTTGTGGTGGAAACACTTTTTCAGTAAAACTAGCACTCACAACTCGAGAAATTTACGCCAATTGGGAACTTGTTTTGTTTTGCACGGGCAGAGCGTGTTGTTGCTTGTTTACAAATTGGTCGCTTTGCTTTGATATCGCGCATTCACGCGCGCACACACATTGTGAACAGACAAAATGTAGACGGATTCTAGTGGTGAACAGAACTTTTTTGTGTAAATTGGTTCGTTCCTAACTTCAGGTAGTAATCGAATTGTAATTTAAAGGCCGGTTGACATGTTCAAAGTTCACTTTATGGCCGGTTGACACGTTCAAAGTACACTTTGGCAAAGTATGACTTGGAAAGAATATCCCCCATTGTGAATTACCACTTTGCCACTTGCAAAAAACGCTGGATTTAGCATTTCTAAGGAATTTATATCAAAACACATTATTCAGACCACCGTAAATTGAATAAAAACCACCAACACATCACTACTTCCCGCTCCAACAACTTTTTTCTGTGAACTTATCGATTTACAATCAATTCTTTGATGGAAAGTTGAGCACCATCCTACTTTGCTTTGATGGGACGCAGAGACTTCAAAGTGCTTGAAAATCGCACTAAAATATCGGCAGATCAAAATTGATCGCCCGATCGGTGCGATTTCCACATACACAGGCCAATCCGTCGGCCGATATTGATTTCGGGCGACGGATCGGCCGATCGATCGGTGTGTGTATGGCACGTTATACATTATGCGATCCGTCGTCCGATCGGTTGGCCGATGGATTGACACAAAATATCTGCCGATCTCCACTGCACACACACTGTACGATTTTCGTGCGATGCGATAACGAATGACAATGACTTGCGATAATCACATACACCATCCAATCGATCGTCACCGATGGATCGCACGCAAATCGCAGGTCAAAATTGATCGGCCGATCTGTGCGATTTCCACATACACTGGCCGATCCGTCGGCCGATATCGATATCGATCGGGCGACGGATCGGCCGATCGATCGGTATGTGTATGGCACGTTTTAGTATGCGTCTGTAGCTTATGGGTGTTGCACCGGACATTTTTTTATACTCGAAACAGGGTCGTCTGCCGTTCAAGCCCAGCAACGGGACCAAATACCTTTTATTCTCAAATTCCCTCTATTTTAATTTATCCAAGCTTAAGGCTGCGCGCACGTTGGCACACGTTCGCGTGTCGCGTTCACGCGTTTTATGTCAAACGGTTTGAATCTATGGCATGCAACCAAAGATGCGAATCTGTCAAATTGACAAATTCTCGGCTGTTGTCGTATCACAAAATTAAGTTCATTATTGTGTGTTACAGCCAATGAAATGTGTGTTTATGCACATCCTACTTCTCCCCCGTCGTTTGTTTTGCCACTCAATGCTTACCTAATTATCCACTTTAAAGCACAATAATGAACTCAATTTGTTGATACGACAATAGCCGAGCATTAGTCATATTGAGAGATTCGCGTCTTAGGTTGGAAACCATAGACTCAAACCGTTTGACATAAAACACGTGAACACGACACGCGAACGTGTGCCAACGTGCTCGCAGCCTAACATCTTTGCAGCTATCCGTTTGCAAGACTACCACGAAAGTGTGAGAATTCTGTTAGTATAAGCCGTGAAGGCGTGATTTTTACTTGAAAACTCGACCTTGGAGGTCTAGATGGTGTGAAGCACTTATGCTAACTCACTAGAGAAGTGGAGATAATTATTCCCTGGCGATTTTACTTTATGTATTCAATGTTCTTGCAATGTACCTACTTGAAGTATTTGGTTCCCACAACGGGACCGCAGACGACCGTGTTTCGAGTAGCAAAAAATACTCGGTGCATTACCGAGCTAAGCTACAGATGCATACTAAGTTGGTGTGCAGAACGAAATCAAGTGTCACAAAAATTCCAATTTCACTGAAAATAATTCGCACTTGTACATTGCAAGATCGTTGAATACATTAAGTATCTGATGGTACTAATAAAACTTCCACTACACTCCGAGCTTATCAGTATAAAGATGGCGCGGATAGGAGGTGCATGCTAGCAACTTCACATATGCTATCGAAACGGCAATAAGGCATAGAAATGCTAGAGATGTTGATGCGCCCATGACCATGGAGGGGTAAATTCAATTAACACAACACATACTCGTCTCTCTTATTTGTATTAATTGGAAGAACTAGGCGTTTTTTAAAGTGGCCCCTTAATTGTTTTACTATGTCTCTCTCTCTCTCTCTCGCTGGATCCTGTCAACCCCTTGTGGGGCATAGCGCATTAACCACGCCGACTTCCAACTGGCATCTCCGGTCTCCGAACAAACCATCCGTTACAACTCAACACATTGGGACAAGTTTATGTGTTGTTGCAAAACAATGGTCGGCATATGAACAGACGGAGCAACACAGTTGCGGTATTTTATCGGGGCAATCACCTGGCAATAGTCCCTATAGCCAACGGATCGCTATCAGCTATGTATGGGAATGTGCAAACTGCCAGTAGTTCCAGGTGAGTCCTACCTTGATCGTAAGAAGCGATTAATAGGACCGATCACATGCAGGCAACAATAACACCTCTAGATGAGCCTGGGGCACTGTTCAACATCTTTAGGACCTCCCAAAGGTCAGAGTCTGTGAGTGGGTTGCCGGGTTTGGAGACCACCGCCGAGTGTAAAAGGAAAGTCCATACAAATTTATTTTCCACACACTAGTGCCACTCAACTCTACCTTTCTCCAGATAGGTATAAAAGAATGGATGTAAGGCCTTATGATAGAACACGCTAGAAATACTACCCTGCTGGGCACTACTTCTGATTCGCAGTTGACTGATTCCAGGGCAAACATTGTTCGTGCCAGAGCTCGACAGTTTCCGGGGGCGGGCGCTATGAAGCAGCCCATGTACACTATGGAGAAGCTGAGGGTTGCAAGTTGGAATGTCATATCCATGACGGGAAAGAGCGAAGAATTGGAGGACGTCATGAAACGAAGAAGGATGGACATTATGTGTATGCAGGAGGCAAAGTGGCGAAATGACCAAGTCGACCGAGTTCGTTTTTTGACGAATTCCAAAAAGTAAAATACAAATTGTACTATTATGGAAACTCGAATGATTGAAACGGGGTTGGCGTTATTCTGTCTTCGGCTTTACTTGGCAGCATCGTGAGTATCTCGAAGATAAGCGACCGCTTGATGAGTATCAAATTGATTATCTGCGGAAGAGTGTGGAATGTCATAAGTGCCTACGCTCCCCAAGTGGGTTTGTAGCAATGTGAAAAAGAGGCATTTTGGAGCGACGTTGACACACTGTTTCAAAGTATACTTGCAAAAAGGAAAAAAAGAACGAAGTGGGCTCCTGAGCCGTCCGCCAACCATTCCACCCTTATCGCCCCATTTTTGCCTCTCATGTTTGTGTTGTCTTCCCCAGGCCAATGGATTTTAGTAATCTTACCTTGTTGAGGGGCCTAGTTCTTCGTCAGTTGGCACTGCCTGACCTTCATGGTCAAATTGAAAGCTTAGACTCCGTCCCCAGGGCATGTCCACCAAACCGTCCGTTACAACTCAACACATTAGGACAAGTTCTAGTGTTGTTGCGAAACAATGGTTGGCATATCAACAGACAGAGCAACGTAGTTGCGGGGCAATCAGGTGGCAATCGTCCCCATAGCCAATGGATCGTTATCAGATATGTGTGGGAATGTGCAAACTTCCAGTGGTTCGCAACAAACCCGTCCTTTATCTTTCGCATTAAAACTTCGATCAATGTTTTGTTTAACTAAGGTTGATCGATCACACAACCGGCGTCGATCTTTAGGCACAGCGTACTTGTTGATCTGTAGCTGAGCACCAGAGTATTAATGTACATAGGCACCTCCGGATTCGACAACTGACTACATGCAAGAGACCATACGCGTTCCTGCAGTAGCCGGTTCTAAGCACCGGAGCGACCCGTTTCACAATGGCCAAGAGCTACCAAACTCCTTCAATGCAAGAAGGAAATGTGTCAAAGTGTTACATGCTTGTATTCTTTTTTGTGTTTACACCGAGCAAGACGACGAATTGTAGCATGTAACACACTCACACACGGAACTTCTGACCATTGCTACTAAAATACAACAAAACAACAAGAGACCATACGGATCAAACGAAAACAAAAAACTTCTCTACGTACAAAACATTTCTTCTTTTTTATTATTTCTTAAAAACGAAATTGTTCTTACAATAATCGATAAATGATCTTTTTTTATTTGCACGATCACCTCATTCCGACTCGAGCCACATGAAGCAATACCGTAAACTAACGAGGTCTCATAGAAAACAAGTTGGAAACTCATAAACATAAATTAGAAAATCGAGGAGACCGCTTGCCGGACGAGCTCCCGTCCTAAACACTTGCCGCGCCTCCTTACGTTGTCTTGCTGGTTGAGAAAAGAGCCAACAGGCCGCTGGCCAGACCGACCGAGAAAATGTAGTTGACAGCAGGCGACGCTGTCTTCAGGATGAAGAAGCTGATGCCAATGACGACGGCCAAGTACATGGCGTTGTTGTAGAAGATCGCGAAAGTAGTGGCCTCGTAGTCGGCGACCTCGTTCTTCTTCCACAGGACACGTTCGTCCTTCTCCTTGCGCGTCATCTTCTTATCATCGGCCAATTGGCGCATAACTTCGCGAGTGACGGCTTCCTCTCGCCTCACAGCCACCTTGTGCTTCAGTTGGAATTTGGTGTTCTTGTAGGCCATAGCCATCAGATAAGTGCTCAGTCCTGTAACGACGGCGAAGAGTACCGAGCTCGAGATCAAATCCATGCTATGAATGCGCCAGAAAAGCCCTGAAATCATGAAAAAAACGATTAGGAAAAATATCAAAACAAATTGTCAACGTGTCAAAGCGGCACGCATTGGCAAGGGAAAGTGCACGGTTCTCACAGATTGGAATTGCCGAAATGATGAAAGCATTGCCGTAGAAGAGTGCGGACGATTTTGTGCTCACATTGCGGCTGAAATCCTGCAGCAGGAGTTCCTCTTCCTTCGTGAACATTGAGCTGGAGCTTTTCTGTGATTTTGGTTGCACCATTTTATCAATTGAACGTTATACACACACACTGTGAACGCAAAACACTCGAATGTCGGACGCACGTACACCTTCCTCGCAAGATCCCGCTGTACGAATGTCTTCAGCCTGCACAAATCGGCGAAATGAAAGTTGGCCACGGGAAAGTCAGCGCTGGCGTGACGTGTCCAAGTGTCGCGGTGACAGTTCCTGAGGGCGACATCTGATTGTGACTGCGACGTGGCGGTGTAACGTGGGTAGTGTACACGCAGCACTAGGTGAATGAATGACATCACAGAGACATATAGAAGGAGATGAAACCACCATTTACGTACACTAAATTCTGGACATAATTCCACACATACGACCTAGGAAAAAGTAGACAGAGAGACACACGCCCTCCACTGGGCAATACCTGCGGAGTCCATACAGAAGCACAGGAAGCAAATGAGATGTCATCCCCTCTCCTACTTCTCCTTTGTGAACAATAACATTCCATTTTGCCTCTCTGCCGCGGAACACCCGCCCGGTCCATATAGAAGCAAAAGAGATGTCAAATTTCCATCCCCCTTCCTACTTCCTCACTTGTGCCGAATTACTTCAGTTCACTCGCTCTTTTCATTTCCTCTGATTCTCTCTTCTGTGAATGACATAGAGAATCCATGAAGGATCCGCATATCATCATCATCGTGGCGCGACTGCCCGACGTCGGGCCTTGACCGCCTGTATCGTTGTCCTCCAATTATCTCGGTCACGTGACCTCGGCCTCCAATTTTGGAAGCCCAGTAGCTGCGCGGCGTCCACACCTACTGAGCTCTCCCAACGAGATCTCGGTCGTCTAGGCAGTCTCGTTCCGTTGACTCGTTCTGCATTCATTACTCTCTTTGGCATGCGATCATCGTCCATTCTTTGTACATGCTCTCCCCATTGAAGTCGTTGTAGTTTGACGATTTTCGAGACTTCCAGCTCATCGTACAGTTCATACAACTCATGGTTGTACCGGATGCGACATCCATCTCGATCGTAAACAGCTCCGAAAATTCGCCGTAGAACCTTACGTTCAAATGTATCTAGCATGTTTCCGGAGGCTTGAGTTAGACCCGCCATAGACGGTGCGATCAATGGTCAGATCGATCTGACGATGGATCGCCACAAAATATCTAAGGATCGAAATAATATGGAACTGTCGAAAAAATCGTCAACGATAGTCACATACACTGTGCGATCGATCTGACGATCAAAATATCGTCAGATCGATCTGACGACGGATTGCATTGTATATGAGGGCTATTGGGTCCACGCTTCGCAGCCATAGCCTATAGGCCTAAATCCTGGACGTAATTCCACCACATGCGAACTAGTAAAAACTAAACAGAGAGATCCGCTCAGTCCATATAGAACACATATAGAGGCACATGAGATATCAAACTCATTTTCACTCTTCATACTTCTCCTTTGAGAGCTACCTCGGAACAGCCGCCCGGTCCGACCCATACATAGATTTAAATAGAACAGATCGGTAATAGTCCTATCCCCCCTCTGTGCTTCAGGTTATTTTCGAACCAAGCCGCGCATGCGCACTGCTACCCATTTGCACGCGGTCGCCATACGTTCGGTAAATATTGTTACGCCATCGGCCACTCAGCCCCTTGGGCCAAATATTAATATGAGTTGTGCGCTTTTCACTGCGCAGGCGCGGATATGTCAGCCATAACTCGATATTCAAATTTTAACCCCCAGTCTGTGCCTATTTCATATCTGTTTATTATATATCTATGGACACATAAGAAGTCAAACTCCCATCCCCCTTCCTACTTCCACACTTGTGCCGAATTACTTCATTTCCCTCGCTTTTTTTCATTTCCTTTGTGTGTCAAACTCACATTCCCTCCTCATACTTCTGATTTGTGGAGAATAATGCCGGAACCAGAATGAACGCAGAAAACAGCAGTAGCGGCAGAAGGAATTACAACAACATGCAGATCTGCATTCTCCGCTGTCGCTGCCGCTGCGTTCAATCTAGGTCGCGTATGGGAAATGCGTGGTTTCTAATTTGACATTTCGCTGCTGCTGTTGCTGCATTCTGCGTTTTCTCTTTCGGGCATAAGGCGGCTATTACACTATAAAAGTTCTTTTACAAATATCTTTTATGAAAGACATTTTCAAAGGACTTTTATAGTGTAATAACCGCCTGAGAAAAGATTTGCTACATGAACGTTGCTTGTTCCAAGTACTTTTCTTACAAGCTTGCACTCCTTCCCCCTTAGGCGGCTAATATCATTCATAAAAGTTCTTCTAAAATATCGTACTTCAAATATATTTGTAAAAGAACTTTTATAGTGTAATAGCCGCCTTAGGCCCAAACCAGATTGAACGCAGAATGCAGCAGCAGTAGCAACAACAACAAAAGGAAGATCTGGTTTCGCTGCGTCTAATCTAGGTGACTTAAGGGAAACGCATGCTTTCTAAAACGTGCCATACACACACCGATCGATCGGCCGATCCGACGCCCGATATCGATATCGGCCGACGGATTGGCCTGTGTATGTGGAAATCGCACCGATCGGCCGATTAATTTTGATCTGCCGATATTTTAGTGCGATTTTCGTGCGATCCATCGATGACGATCGATTGGATAGTGTATGTGATTATCGCAAGTGAATGTCAAATTACCAAATTATTAAATGATGAAATTCGAAGGATTCAAATGATTTAAATGGCACTGCAATTGAAATATCAAATATGTGGTATACGGAAATATCACACAAATCCAAATAGTTAACAAAAATTAATCTAAGTTGCATTGGGAGTGAATCATAACCCACTTTTTGAATTGTCATTCGTTATCGCATCGCACGAAAATCGCACAGTGTGTGTGCAGTGGAGATCGGCAGATATTTTGTGGCGATCCACCGGCCGATCGATCGGACGATGGATCGGATAATGTATGGCGGCTATAATTTGACATTTAGTCGCTGCTGCCACTGTTGCTGCTTTTCTGCTGCTTTCTGCGCTCAGTCTGGTTAGGGCCTAACATTCCACTTTGTCTCTCTATCGCGGAACACCTGCCCGAGCCATATAGCTGACACATGAGATGTCTAACTCCCATCCCCCTTCCTACTTCCACACTTGTGTCGAATTACTTTATTTCTCACGCTCTTTTTCATTTCCAAGGTAGGTACTCAGACTGCGTGGAATGAAAAGTACCGCGAAATCCCATACAAAATCGCAACCTGGAACCTAAATTTCATTCCACGCGATATGTGTACTACCTTGAAGTGAAAAGTCAAGTTTGTGGATTTCACGAGGATGAAATTTTTTCTCGTACAATATGTACGAGAAAAATTTTCACTGGCAGCTCAGCTGTCTCTGTCGGTGACATTCAGGTTGTGTTGTGATTTCCCGGTGTTGCTTATAGTTTGGCGATAGATAAGTGAACAAATTAGTCGTTTTAATATTTGACATGTTTCATGTCAAACATGTTAAATATTAAATCGACTAATTTGTTTACTTAGCCCCCATATACGATCCAATCCGTCGTCAGATCGATCTGACGATATTTTGATCGTCAGATCGATTGCACTATGTGACTATCGTTGACGATTTCATCGATCTGACGATCAAATTTTATCTGCCGATTTTTTGGTGCGATTTTACTGCAATTCGTCGGTCTGACGATCGATTGGATGGTGTATGTGATTATCGCAAGTAAATATTAAATTTTCAAATCACTCAACTATGAATTTGAGGGATTGATTCTGCAATGGAAATATCAAATTTGTAGCATACGAAAATGCCACACAAATCCAAATAGTTAACAAAAATTAATGCAGGTTGGATTGGGAGTGAATCATAACCTATTTTTTGAATTGTCATTCGTCATCGCATCGCACGAAAATCGTACCGTGTGTGCAGCGGAGATCGTCAGATATTTTGTGACGATCCATCGTCAGATCGATCTGACGACGGATTGCATCGAATATGAGGGCTGTAACTAGTATCAATCGCCCAATTATAAACTACACCGGGAAAACACAACACGACCTGAATGCCACCGATAGAGTGAACATTTTTCTCGTATATTTGGTACGAGAAAAAAAATCATCCTCGTGAAATCCACAAACTTTACATTTTACTGAAAGTAGTACACAGATCGCGTGAAATGAAATTTTACCTTCCACACAATTTCACGTCTGTTTTCATCGGGGAAAAATTTTGCGATTTTGTATGGGATTTCACGGCACTTTTGATTCCACGCGATCTGAGTACCGGCCTTAAAATCGCGAACAGGGTGTGATTTTGGGAAACTTCTGAACCCACCAATTGAATGTGCTTGCAACTGTTCTGCGTTTGTGAATGGTTGTGAATGAGTGCGTTCAGAAGGTGGCAAAAGAGCAGAAACCGCTCGCGAGTAGCTCCGCAACTGCTCGCGAGCAGCTCCGAAGCTTCTCGGTTTGGAGTCTGCACCTGCTGAACGCTACTTCACCAGCTGACAAATCGACCAGCTGAAAGCTGACGATGACAATTTTAGACGTCAAGTGCCGAAAAGTGGAAAATACCATTGATATACAAGAGAAGGATAGAGACAAAAGCTATACGTGACTGTCTGTGAAAGTAACCAAACTGTTGTTTTCCTTTTTTTAGCTGCGATCAGCTGTTCTTAGTTTCGATTTCGTGGGATGACATTTCTCGCCGGTCATTTTGTGCTGAACACGAGATTGCAGTGAAAAATTACATTTTTTCAAGTGAAAACTCTATTAGTTTTGTGAAAATTACATCAAGAACTGTAAAGTGTTGTTTATGTGTTCACTTAAACGTGCCATACACACACCGATCGATCGGCCGATCCATCGCCCGAAATCAATATCGGCCGACGGATTGGCGTGTGTATGTGGAAATCGCACCGATCGGCCGATAAATTTTGATCTGCCGATATTTTTGTGCGATCTTCGTGCGATCGATCGGTGACGATCGATTGGATAGTGTATGTGATTATCGCAAGTGAATGTCAAATTACCAAATTATTAAATTACGAAATTTCAAGGATTCTTATGATTTAAATGGCACTGCAATTGAAATATCAAATATGTGGTATACGAAAATACCACACACATCCAAATAGTTAACAAAAATGAATCTAGGTTGAATTGGGAGTGAATCATAACCTATTTTTTGAATTGTCATTCGTTATCGCATCGCACGAAAATCGCTCAGTGTGTGTGCAGTGGAGATCGGCAGATATTTTGTGGCGATCCATCGGCCGATCGATCGGGCGACGGATCGGATAATGTATGGCGGCTATTAGTGGCCTATTTTAAGTGAGACAAGCTACTAATCCCATTAATTTTGGAAAATGGAGTGTGCTATGGAACATTGCCACAACAGATGGATTTCCAGGAAAAGTGGAGTTTCATTTCACAGGTAAGTGTCCTGATTTTGTATCGCTATTAAGTGCATCGTCGCTCTACGTAGCTGAAATGCTTTTAGAACAAAGATATTCCCCGGTAAGTAAGTGTTTTTGTTCGTGGTCCGCGGGTAATTAAAATCTGAACACTTGGGTTATCAGCTGCTTAGTTTTGATTCAGTAGCGCAGCCTTGAAAGTGCAATGTGTGGGTGACCTCTTGAGAGAAGTTGCATAAAACGCAAACGCCACTGGAAAGATGTGATAGTGGTCGTGTAACAACCACATCTAAGCGAATGGTTACCAAAATTTTCCCTTTGTCTACTTCCTGGTCTCCCTATTCCAAGGAAAATACACACAATGAGTGGGTTCAGGTCGCGCAACGTTTTATAGCCGCCATACATTATCCGATCCGTCGTCCGATCGATCGGCCGATGGATTGCCACAAAATATCTGCCGATCTCCACTGCACACACACTGAGCGATTTTCGTGCGATGCGATAACGAATGACAATTCAAAAAATAGGTTATGATTCATTCCCAATCCAACCTAGATTAATTTTTGTTAACTATTTGGATGTGTGTGGTATTTTCGTATACCACATATTTGATATTTCAATTGCAGTGCCATTTAAATCATAAGAATCCTTGAAATTTCATAATTTAATAATTTGATAATTTGACATTCACTTGCGATAATCACATACACTATCCAATCGATCGTCACCGATCGATCGCACGAAAATCGCACAAAAATATCGGCAGATCAAAATTGATCGGCCGATCGGTGCGATTTCCACATACACAGGCCGATCCATCGGCCGATATCGATTTCGGGCGACGGATCGGCCGATCGATCGGTGTGTGTATGGCACGTTTTAAACACAAATGCAAACAGTTCGACTGATTTTGCTCGTGGACGGTCCGTTCCAGTTTGCGTTTAATCTACCACACATCGGGGAAATTAACCAGAAATTTTTCCTGGTTGATTTCCGTTTAATGGGGGGTAAGGGGTATTAGCGTATTTGACAGTTCTTAGTTGACGTATTGCATGTGACTGTGAGATGGTGTGGATTTTCGTTTTCGGGTTCTTGATTTGTACATGGCGTCTTATGTGCTTATTTACACTGAAGCAACACAAATTTGTGGCGATTTTGCAGTGCTTTCCTTTTTTTCTGAAACCGTCGCGAATTTAATTGAAGTTTTGTTTGAAACTCAATAGCGAATCGGCTGTCAGCTGTTTAAAACATGACAACTACAAAACAAGTCGTTCGGGTAAACAGTTTATGGTTGAGTGGAGGGAACATTTTTACCGCAATTAAAACGTTGCAAACGTGAACGCAGGCAATGTGTGCGTTCAGAAGGAACTGAGCAACTTCCGCTCGGCGAACATGTTCAGAACGAGCGGGCTCAGAAGTGACCGAGCAACTTCTGCTCGGGTGAGCATGATCAAATTTCACCGAGCAAGAAATATTTCTGGTCACTGATCAGTGCTCAGGTTCTTCTTCTTCTTTTTCAACCTCACGCTAATGTTGCGAGTTTCGAGTTTTGACAGTTATCAAATTGGTTGTATTTTCGCCGTTTTCGGCTTCTAGTTCTTTGGTTTTCGGGTGCTTTTGAATTTGTTTCTTCGTTGTTCGTGATTTTTGTAATGGACAGCGTGGGATTCATGTATTTTCCACTTTTCGGCACTTGACGTCTAAAATTGTCATCGTCAGCTTTCAGCTGGTCGATTTGTCAGCTGGTGAAGTAGCGTTCAGCAGGTGCAGACTCCAAACCGAACAGCTCCGGAGCTGCTCGCGAGCAGTTGCGGAGCTACTCGCGAGCGGTTTCTGCTCTTTTGCCACCTTCTGAACGCACATGAGTCCAATGAATTGCAACTGTCAAACGGAGTAAACTTTGTACTTCGCCGGGGTGTCGTGTTTTTATTTTTGTCTACTTTTATCTTTGGCGGATTTTGGCTTGGAGGAATTTCATGGTATGCCCTTTTACTCAAATAGGCGATAAGATTTTTATTATTATTCAATCTTAAATTCGTTCAGGTAGTCTTGTTTATTATCTGTCCATGGTGATGGATAATGGTGATCCTTACTGGAGAAACGAAAGAACTTTGTCGAATCATAAAGAATTCCTGAATTACGTTCTGATAAGTAAAAGTGGTTGATAGTCCAGGAAGGATTATTAAACGTATAGCAGGAAATTTTTGGTTTGAAACCTCATCGGTGGGTTAATGGACTTTGGACTGAAGTTGATATTTTGGTTGTTTTCCGTTGATTTTCAATCTTCGTTTCGTCTTTTTATACTCTTGACCTTAAGTCGGTAGATATATGCTAGCAACTGCACCATTCGCAATGTATATGCTGCCAAAACGTCAGCAAGGCATTGGCTATGCTAGACGTGGGGTTAAGACGCTCTTCCACTGAGAATGTCACTGATTTCATAGAATAGTTAGATTTTTGGTATCATCTACATGTAGTAGTAATCTAACTTTGACTTGTTTTCCAGGCTGCAGGCTACTGCTGCGTCTTGCGGGATAGACTGTCCGAAAGCAGTATGTTGCGCAACACGCAGCGGTATCTTGCAGCTTCGAAAAAAGGAAAACAAGGATTTTGAAGCAGTCTGCTCCGCAGCACGTAGCAGATTTCCGCAGCTTGGAAAATGAGACCTTAGCTTGATAAAAAAAACGGATGTTTATAAGTTATTTACTTAAAAGTGCTTGATAAAGTTTTCTTTGTAAAAAAAATAAGAGAACAGGTTGAGTGTAGTTCAGTAGATTTACCTCAAATAATCATCACTCTGTCTCCCGGACTTTTGCAGTATCCTACAGGCGGAGGTTTCGGCTATCTCGGAAGCTCTGTCCTGGCTAGGCAGTAACGTCATTACTGTGAAGGGAATTACTATTTATACGGATAGTCAGGCGGCAATTCGCTCACTCGAATCCGTTTTGACGACTTCCAAAACTATCGAGAACTGTCGCCTAGCACTCGCAGAGATGGCTGGTTTCTTCAATATTACCCTCTGTTGGATTCCGAGCCACAGTGGCTTTGCGGGTAACTACAAGGCAGATGAGTTGGCCGGAGGGGATAACTAGAGCGGTTGAAGAAAGCCGCAAAGACATAAGGGTGCCATTTACCCCGTGCAAATTGGCGATTAAGACCGCTGCCGTAGATGGGGCTAATGTTAGATGGCTCTGCGGCAATACGTGTCAAACGACAAGGATGATTTGGCCGAAAATTGATCCCCACCGTTCTGTCACACTGCTGTCGTTGAACAGGAAGCACTGTCCAATAGGGGAGCATGCCAGGAGACTACATCTTTCTCACCACGACTTCTGTAGGAGTTGTCCCGATGAAGAGGAGGAGGAGACCGTTCTACATCTTCTCTGTCATTGCCCGGCCTTGGCTGGTAGGAGAAGAATGTGTCTTTGCTCATGGGTTTTCTACGATCTGGATGACCTTAAGGATATGACCGCCACACGGCTCAATTCTTACATCGCCAGCACAGGCTGGCTTGATACGTAGGTTCAAGTAAAGGTGATAGCGGTGGTACCACAATGGACCCAATGTTGGTCTAAGTGTGCTGTGACACATCACGGCAGCCCCTGTACCTAACCTAACCTAACGGATTTACTATTAATAATTGCATCGCTTCTACTCATAGAGCCGGTCAAGGTCTAACTTAAAGTGCAGGTAAGGAAATTTTGTCGCTCGTTCGGATCATCATCATCGTGGCGCGACAGCCCGACGTCGGGCCTTGGCCGCCTGGATCATTGTCCTCCAATTATCTCGGTCACGTGACCGCGTCCTCCAATTTTGGGAGCCCACACCTACTGAGCTCTCCCAACGAGATCTCGGTCGTCCTCGCAGTCTCGCTCCGTCGACTCGTTCTCCATTCATTACTCTCTTAGGCATGCGATCATCGTCCATTCTTTGTACATGCCCTTCCCATTTAAGTCGTTGTAGTTTGACGCTCGTTCGGATAAATCGCGAAATAATTATAACTGAAAAAAAAAATATTTTAAATTCAGCTCTAACTTGACAAAATTCACTCTAAAACTTGGCGTTTCTTTTGGCACCCTTTTCGGCGCTCTAGGCGACCGCCTGTTTCGCATTAGCCTTTGACCGGCCCTTTCTACCCATTTATGAAAACTATTTCTCAAAAGTCACAAATAACTCCATCCAATGCAAAGCTGTTATTGAACATTGTACGAATTTATGGAAAATTCCAAGGGATGACGGATTCGTGGAGGTGTCGGATTTTTATATTGAACCATTTGATTTAAAATAGACTGCAAAGGAGATGGCGGTTTCTGTCTGCAAATCAGCAGCATGGAGATGTGGTTTTTCGGAACTCAAACTCTTTTGGAGATGGCGGATTTTGAAATTAAGTATGGTTTTGTTAACAAGATTTTGAATGGTTTTAAGTAGATTTGTAGGAATTTTATTTCATAGTTCTATAGACAAATAGATTGCCTATCGATTGGCATTATCAACTCAAAATTTTCCAAAAATGGAGATGTTGGGTTTTGAAAATATATTCTTCAGACATTCATTAAGGCGATGGCTAATTGAAATAATAAAGAACAAAACAAAATCGTTTCAGATGGCGCTTGTAAGAAATCTCCGTCAATTACAAAATACAGCACGATACTGCATGATGAACAATGTCTCGCGCCAAATGTCCTCGGGAAGCGAAAAACTAACAAACTTGGAAGTGAACGACAAAACAGGAATTTCTATCTTGACATTAAATCGGATGCCAGTGAATAGTCTCAACTTGGAGTTATTGACCGAAATCAACGACGCCTTGGAACAGTTAGATTCCAACAAATCTCGAGGATTGATCATAACGTCGGTAAGTGATCCATCACTGTTATTGTGTATAATTTCTAAATTTAGAAAATATTTAATGAAATCAATTTCAGGATTCTAAAACAGTGTTCTCAGCAGGTTTGGATATTTTAGAAATGTACAAACCGAAACAAGAGCGAGTCGCCAAGTTCTGGACTACATTGCAAGACGTGTGGCTAAAATTGTACGGATCAAGCTTCCCAACGACAGCTGCTATTAATGTGTGTATATCTATATAATGCAAAGCGAACATCTCATGAATGACGTTGACTTTTGTTGCAGGGTCATGCTCCAGCTGGCGGATGCTTACTTTCACTTTGCTGTGAATATCGTGTGATGTGCTCGAACTATACAATTGGCTTGAATGAAACGCGGTTGGGAATCGTTGCCCCTAAATGGTTCATTGCATCAATGCTCAATACGATTCCAAGACGCATCGCAGAATCGGCCCTAACATTGGGCACAATGTTTACCACAGACGAAGCTTTAAAGATTGGCCTTGTTGATGAGGTGGCCATGAACAAGGAGGACGCGATCGAAAAATGTAATAAATTTTTAATGCAGTTCCAGAAAATCAGTCCTATTGCACGTGGTTTGACAAAGCAATCGTGCCGTTCGGACGCCCTTCGCGAAATGGAAGAAAATCGCGAACAAGATTTGCAGCAATTTTTGTTCTTTGTCAATCAGCCGAATGTACAAAAGGCCCTGGGGCTGTATATTGAAAGTTTGAAGAAAAAGTAATAATTGTGCGTCCATATTCTGGTGCAATAATTTAATTAATTTGTCATTTTATTGTGGTGTTCAAATCATTTATTATTGTATTTAAATATACTATTTTTCTATTTTATGTAGAACAAAAATGTTTGATTAAATCTAGTTCTAATGTTCCTTCTCGCGGATCACGGATCGGAGTTGCTCGAGAGATTCCCTCATTCGGTCAAGAAAATAGTTGATTTCCATAATTTTTGAGCGATTTCTTTGAATTTCCGACCTGACCCACACACACAAAAATCCTTAAAATGCATTACATTACTGTATATAGAAACGAAACCTTACCTTCGCATCTCATCGACCATTGTGTTAACCCAATCGTTACCACGCGTCACCAATCGATCTTCCCGTTGATCGATTTTCTGTGTATGATTGTCTCGCATTCCAGCTATCAGGTTCATGATTGCATCCTTATCGTCGAGACATTCCTTCAGTTCCGCGGGCACTTTATCTTCCGCTCCGGACGCCGACATGATTGTTATATAACCAGTTACAGCTTCGGATAGGCCATCGGAAAAAGTAAAAGCTACATCGCGCAGTTGTACGAAGTGTGTTTGAATGTGTTCGAGAAATTGATTCATCATATCTTGCATTGCGTGATCAAATTGTGCAGTAGCTTCCTGTAAAGAATTGAATGTTTCAAATGTCTGATTGGCAAGTTGGTTGCTTAATGTGAATGCAAACCTCAATGCTCTCAAAGAGTTGAACTTCTTCCTCCATAAGCCGTTGCCACGTATCATCAATTCTTGCATTAAAAATGCCCAACAATTTTTCGAACTGTTTCGAGTATTCGACAATTTTCGCTTCATCGGTAGTGCTATCTATTGAATTCACTTGCTTAGTAACGTCTCGAATTTTCGCGAATATGTCCTCTTTTTCAACTAGGAAGTTCTCAACAATTCTGAAGAATATAGTTTTTTTTAGACCTCTAATAATATGCTATCTATTTTTTCCAAACTCAGTCATATTTAAGAATGGATTTTCCAACTGCTAACATATTTGCACCCACCTCTGTCCCTTGGATTGAGCTTGCTTTTGACCCTCCCGGATACATTGCTCAAACATTTGAATTTCTGCCATACGCTCTTCATGCTTCTCCAAGCCGAGTTGATAGATTTGTTGGGTAATTGTGTATATATCGTTTCTATACTCTTTTATCAGTTCTTCGGCCTCGTCGCCGATCATAAGCAGGGTGTGACCATCTTCATCATTTTCAAAAAGCGACTCGAACAGTTGATGTTCGTTGAGATTTTCTATGAAACTTGACGATAGGCGTTTCTCATCGGCAACGGCTTTTGCTCGTTTCTCACGAAATTCAATTTCTTCCTTTTCATTTTCTTCTATTTGGCGTAGCTGAGACCTGTTAGTATTAAAGAATTAGAAAAAAAAAGATGTTTAGACGTTCAGTTGCTGAACATTAATAATAACCTAGCTATTAAGAACATCAGACAAGCCTACAGACTAGTACACATGATTACGAATGGTTATCAGCGCAGAACTAGCCTCTGTAAGGCCAAGGATGGAAACATCATCAGCGACACTGATAGCATCAGTAAACAATGGGCGGCCTATTTTGAAGAGTTTCTTAATCCTACATCTAAAGTCCCCACACAAGAAGCCTCAATCGATAACAACATGATCGAGCATGTCCCCACTGCACAACCCCCCGTAGTAGAAGAAGTTGATCTAGCTTGAAAGTCAAACTAGGGAGACCATATGTTCGGGGTAGGTTAGCAGGATGGACGATAATAACCTAGCCTATTCTGGGTACCCAACCACGGGAATATATGCGTCGCTTATTTAACATTTGGCCTCGTATACAGTGCGGCCAGGAACGAAACAGCAACAAAAAGTACTTATAAGCCTTGAAAATACCAGATCTTCTCTGCATTTTACTTACAAATTGAATTCTTATCTTTATGCTGGATATTCACGGACATCCAGAAGCCAAATTTTCTCTGGTAGAAGCCACATTATTGTGACCGGGGGAAAAATGGCTTCTGAACGTCCGTGAATGTCTTGCGTTCAAAATCAAAATTTTCCCGACGGAAATTCTGGAAAATAGAATTAAACCGCACGCTGAGAGAATTATTGGCGAATATCAAGGCGGCCTTAGACCTGGCTGATCTACAACCGATCAGCTTTCACGGTCAAGCAAATTCTGGAAAAGTGTTGTGAATACAACGTCGACTTGTACTATATAGGTGTCGCTAAGGAAGCCACAGTCAACGGCGTTCCGATAGAACAATTGACCGCGAAACTACATCGAACATTTGAGTGCGAAATAATAAAAAAAACGTCGCGTCCTAAACAAAAAATGGTCCGCTTTAAAAAACGAACAAATTCCCCTGGCAACTAAGAATAACGTCGCGAACATTCCGAACTACGTCGTTAATAAATCATCGGTCGAATTTACGGATGCTGAAATGAAAATATTAAATAACGGGCTCGCGTCTTCACTTTCGCCGACAAACGTAGTTGACGAAACCGTCGTCAACATCGAGGCCGAGATCAAATTTTTAGACAACGACGCGAAAGACGAAATCAGATTGGGATAGTAAAATCATTCGTAACAGCATGCCGCCAAAAATAAGTCAACGCGGAAAAACGATTTTACGCGAATTACGGGAGAAGCCAGTGTAATTCCTCCAAACCGACAACGGAAACAACGTGGTAGTGATGGATCGAGATGCCTAAGACGACGCTGTGGTAAAAAAACTCTCCAATGGTAACTACGAGTTAAGGAAAGATCCGTTGCCCGATTCGATCAAAAAGGTGGATCGTGCCTTGAAGGAAGCGAGTACCGTGTTCGAAAATGCTGACTACGCATGCCGAACCCAGCGTTACCTAGAATACGATGCCAACTCAAAACCCACAAGGAAGGAGATAAGATGCGGGAAATCATAGCAGATTCCAATTCGCCGACTTACAACATCGCCAAGTGGTTAATTAAGGAGTGTCAGGCCCTGGAAAACGTCAGCAGCAAGCACTCGGTGGAAAACACGCACGAGTTCTCCATCAACTCGTGCGTGTTTTTCACCGAGTGCTTGCTGCTGACGTCTCCCAGGGCAAGTTGCAAGCCATTGGAAAGATTAGCGAAGACGAGGTGATGGTGTCGTTTGATGTCAAGGCGTTATTCCCTAACACCCCGGTGAAGCAATCAATTTGCGAGTTCGAGCGATGGCTGATCCAGTTTGGAACTACCCCAGAATGGAGGAAGAAAGTTCGAATTTATACAAATCTTGCGTGCCTTTGTATGAACGAAAACTATTTCACATCCCGGGGTAAGTTCTATAAAACTACTTCTGGGGTAGCGATGGGAAATCCTCTCTCACCGCTGCTCACGGAGCGGTTCATGACGTCGATTGAAGAGGAGATTGAAGCTAAGGGAGTAATGAATAAAGTTTGGTTTAGGTATGTGGACGACATATTCGCGGTTGTTAGAAGGGATAATATCGACCGAGTCCTCTCCGTAATAAATAAGATTCATCACAGAATCGAGGTTACTATCGAGATGGAAAAAGATGGGGTCATCCCATTCTTGGACCTTTTGAACACGAATAACAACGGCAAATTGAAGTTCGAGATTGTAGTATACTTTTAACAATTTCAAACACACGGGATGATTCCGTTAGATTTCGTTTTTATTGTCTTTAAACGTTCTACCACCACCATGTTCGATTCTTGAATGACAGATTCTTCTTCTTGTTCTTCTTCTTTTGTTTAAAGTTAGTTTACAATCGTCAAAATGGAGGTTCCTAAAGCTACGTTTACATGTTATATTTGTGTTAGGCTAGGTTTACACTAAAATTTATACTATAGCTCGGCCGTCCTGACAATATGATTGCCCTCAATCAAGAGTATAATGAGAATTGATTTACAAAAATTTAAATATTCGGTTAGTGTGGCCATGAGCAACTTATGACGCACCCCACCCCCTACTGCTCTATCCATTTCCTTATCCGACAGGCTTCGACGACACCATCATATGGTAGCTGCGTTATTTGACAATTCTCAATGTCGCGAATGACATACCGGTCATTTGGTAACACTTTGTGGATAACGTAGGGTCCGCGATACTTTGCGTTGAACTTCTTATTCGTTCCCGCTGTGGTGTCTATATGTCTAATGACAACAAAATCACCCGGAGAGAACACTGGAGGCGGTCGACTTTTAGCTGCGAAATACTTAGTGTTGCTTTCTTGAGATTTCTGGATTTCTTTCGCGGCTTCGGTTCTTTTTATTTCTAGATTTTGAGTGACATCATCACTGTACCTCTCCTGTAGGAATTCGGTCATATAGTCAACAATGCCTCCGCGTTGGTCTGTCCCAAACAGCAGTTGACTGGCGGTCTTTTTCGTTGACCGGTTTATAGAATTATTTAAAGCAAACTCTACTTCTTCCAACATCTTCGACCAATCGGCGTGGTCTATGGGCTCCGAAATTTTACTTAACACGGCGGTTATGATGCGGTTTATACGTTCAACCTGTCCGTTAGCCTGTGGTGATGCCACCGCCACCTTTACATGATCAATATTCCGTTTCAACAAGTATTCTCCAAACCTTGATGATGTGAAACTAGTTCCCCTGTCGCTGATGATTCGTCGCGGTCGGCTATACATCGCGAAATATTTGTCCAAGCAAATTTCCACCTCTTTTGTACCGGTGGATTTGACGGCAAATAACTTTGTAAATTTAGTAAATCCGTCGACTACCAATAGAATATGCTTCCGAGCCCCTCGGACAGACGGCAACGGTCCAAAATGATCTATGTGTATCGTATCAAACGGAATGGGTTTCTTCGGTATACTGAACAGATTTCTTTCGGTTACTCGGGCCGGTGGTGAACACATAATACATCTAATACAGTTCCTTATAAACTTTTGAATCTTTGGCTTCATGTGTTCAAACCAATAATGTTTCTTCACTTGATCGTAAGTTTTATCAACTCCTAGATGGCAGATTTTCTCATGGACCATTCGAATTACATTCTCCTCCATTTCATGCGGGACGAACAACTGCGGCCGACCCATCTTATCCCGTCGAAACACCAGTCCATTTTTCAGTTCGTATCCTTCAACGTTCTCCTCCTCTAGTCTAGAGCGCACTGCTGAAATCTTCGCATCCCTGTTTTGAGTGGCTTGTATCATAAAATCTACCTCTTTCGGATTTGCTACCGTGGCCATCTTACAAAGTACTTTCTTTGATATGTCTGCGGTGTCGTCGGTTTCGTCTTCCTCCATGCTGTCAGTATCTGATTCAGTCGTTTCATCCAACTCGCACACGGCAACCATACGTTTCATTATGTCAGATTGATAGTCTACCGGTTCGGTACCATGCGGCTTAAAACATCGGCTCAATGCATCTACATGCCCCATTAAAACTCCACTGCGGTGTTGTATTGCAAACGTAAAATGTTGTAATTCCAGTGCCCATCTGGCTATTTTGGGACATATGTTCTTTTTGTCAAATGTAAGCGACAATGCACTGCAGTCCGTCACTACTTTAAATGTTATCCCGTGTAAATAGTTTCGAAACTTTCTTACTGCGTATACGATAGCTAACGTCTCCAACTCATAGCTGTGCATGCGGGATTCTTCCGGTGAAGAGGCCTTCGAATAATAATAAACTGGGTGGAACTTCCCATCTTCCTGTCTTTGTATTAACATAGCGCCATATCCGGTGCTGCATGCGTCGGTGTGCAGCTCAGTTTCTCTGAACCGATTGAAAATGGCTAATACGGGCGGAGACATATACCTTTCTTTTAGTTCTTTAAATGCTTGTCTACACTTATCATTTATTTCGAATTTTACATCTTCTCTTAACAAACGTTGCAGCGGGTGAGCAATCTTAGCGTAATTAGGTACAAATCGGCGGAAAAATGAAAATAGCCCCAAACACGAGCGTATTTGTTTAATCGTAGTGGGCATCGGATAATTTTTTATCGCGCTGATATGGGCATCGCTGGGTCTAATTCCCTCTTTGCTCGCGGAATATCCCAAAAACTCAATGGTCTCGTACGCAAATCTACATTTTTTAAAATTTAACTTTAATCCACATTCCGCTAAACGGCGCATAACTTCGGTAAGTACTTCGATGTGTGACTCCAAATCGTCGGTAGCTACGGTAATATCGTCCATGTATGCAATAATTTTTCCTTCATCTATCAAGTCCCTCAACTGACAATGAATGTAACGAAAAAAAACAGCAGGTCCTATTTTCGTGCCAAACGGCATTCGATTATATTCGTATTGGCCATATGGTGTAACAAACGATGTATATTTCTTGGAGTCTTCAGCTACTTTAACATGAAAAAACCCATTCTCCAGATCTAACGTCGTGAAAAATCGTTTTCCCCCCAAATAATCAAGGCAATCTTCGATCAGGGGCATCGGGTAGTTATCGCGAATCATGAGTTTATTCAAACTACGATAATCAACACACTTCCGATATCTTCCGTTCTTTTTCTTTACCATCACAATCGGGGACGTATAAGGGGATTCACTTGTTCGAATGATTCCCTTTTGTAGTAAATCACCAATAATTCCTTTCAAAGCCTCGCGCTCCTCATAAGACAATTTTCTTGGGTAGTGATGAAACGGCACATCGTTCTCCAATCGGATCTTCATTTCAAAATCACATTCCTTCGGGATAGCGTCTTTATTTAGGTATTCAACAGAAATCGCTTGTTTAATTCTTCTAATGCATTCTTTCCCTAACCGCGGATTCACATCCATACAATCCTCCTTCTCATGCTCAATCGCCATAATACTCTCACATTCCGTTTGCATCAAATCAACCGACTCCACGTCCCCTTCGGGTTGTATACCGACGAGTAATATTTTATCAGCGGACATTCCTACATTACCCACATTGAATTCTTCTAATTTCTCTTCTGGTTTCAACAGAGCAGAAGGGTATAAGGCGACATTCGATAAGACAACTCTTTCTGAAATGTTGAGATGAAGTGAACAAAAACTCAACTCGTCATTTTTATTATCCACTGTCCCATTCAATTTATTAAACGTATTTTTGTGAAATTTTTCAATACTACTCATTCTTAAATTTATTCCGAATTTCGACAAAGCTGTTCTTCCAAGGAGTATTGGTGTCGGTATCATTTCGTCGGGCACAATAAGTAAAACGATTTTCTGACATCGGTTTCGAATGGTAATGTGACACTCCACTTTACCGAATGTTTTGATTGGTATTTTTCCAAGGCCACAAAACGGGGTTTCTATCAGTTCGTTTCGAACTTTACCGGGGACAGCGGATCGTCGAATTAGATTAGCAGGACTGCCGGTATCGAGAAGAGACAAACGAGTTTTATCCTTATTACACCCCACCTCAACATCAATAAAGGCAACACTTACCAAAGTTAAAGCGCTAAGCGACTTAATTTCATCATCGTCTTCAACGTCATTCTCGTCTTGTTTCCTTCTAACATCGGTGGCTGCGGCTATCGTCGAACTTGCTTTCAACTTCTGATAATACTTAGGTCCTGTACACGAACGTCGGTCGTGTCCCGGTTTCCAACAATGGTAACAGACGTCTCGAGGCCTTTCTTCATAAGGGCACAGCGGCTTTCGGTGTCCCATTCGTGAGCAGTTGAAACAGCGGTCTCCTTCGGGCGGAGTGGTTACAACAGCGTTCTTGTCGGCAGTATAATCTGTCCTCTTCGGTTTTACTGCGGCATACGGCCGTGACTCCGGCCCTCGCATTGCTTGCCGTTGCTCGAGCATATTTACTGCGTCCTTCAGCTCACGCATGGTTCGTGCAGTCGCAAATAAGGCGTAATCACTCGTCGTATAGCTCATACCCTCTTGAATAAATGCCACCAGCTCTAGTTCTTCTACATCACTCCGGTACGCTATGGACTCCATCTCCATTATATAGCGCCTGACACTTTCATTTGGCTTCTTCTTCCGGTTTCGCAGCGTTTGGTAGATCTCCTGACGGCTCACCGTCCGTCCAAACTCTTTCATCAGGCTCGCCTTTAACTCCTCGTACGTCAACGCGCCTCGTGCCAGCAGAATTCGAGCGGAACCGGTTATGGAATTCCGTAGTGCCAGAAATTTCAGCAATTCGTCGGCATTTGTTTGATTGAAGATTTGCTCTAAGTGCCGAAAAAAATCGTGGACACTATACGTCCGGTCCTCCCCATCAAACTTTATTATGGCATGCTCAATGTCCTGGAAATGGACCTTTCTCATCGGCGGTTCATTCGGTATAGCATGTGCAGCGGTTGCGGCAGGCGCTCGAGCTTCTTCCAAAACTTCCCCTCGTTCCATCCTGTTTATTTCCTGTCGCAATATTAAAATCTCCCGTCGGCGGCGCAAATTGGCGAGCTCCTTTTCTAACTCCTCTGTCTCCTTATCGGCTTCTGACATTAGCTCATGAGTCGGTGTAGCGCCCCATTGTTCCCTTGGCGGCAGCTGCTTACATATCGGCGGATGATCACAGGTCGGTGGTGGTGACGGGTTGTTTCGCTGCGGCGGCGGAGGGTTGTTGATTGTCGGCAACTGTTTGTCTTCGTTTCCCACATTATCTTCGGTATTAACCTCTTCTGCAGTATCTTCGTCGTCATCTCGATTGGCGCTTTCATTTTGATCGGTCAGCACTGCTTCTACTCTGGATCGGTTTTCAGCAAATATTCGGCGGAGCTCTGCTACGGTCGGGCGTCCAACTATTTCCAGATCAGCGGCTACTAACGCATTCACCAACTGATCACGATTCATGCGGTTCTCCATTTTCTGTCGAATTCTCGTTGTTCCGATTCAAAATATCACTTTTTTTATTTGCTGGTCCTTCAATCCCACTTCTGAAGTTGTAGTATACTTTTAACAATTTCAAACACACGGGATGATTCCGTTAGATTTCGTTTTTATTGTCTTTAAACGTTCTACCACCACCATGTTCGATTCTTGAATGACAGATTCTTCTTCTTGTTCTTCTTCTTTTGTTTAAAGTTAGTTTACAATCGTCAAAATGGAGGTTCCTAAAGCTACGTTTACATGTTATATTTGTGTTAGGCTAGGTTTACACTAAAATTTATACTATAAGATCTACCGTAAACCAACCGGACGATACCATCCACCTCGAATCTCACGTTTGCACCGAAAATGGTGGCCTATAATTGTATGGTAGACCGATTGATCACCTGCCCTTTGACGATAGATGGATTCAACAAGGAACGCGAATTCATTGTTGACACCGCTATCAAAAACAGATGCGATTCACATGACATCGAAAAACTGATCAGGAGGAAAACTCAACAACATAACAGGTTAAAGTATACAACGCTGTTTACGCAGCCCATGGAAAACATTCCAAGGCGTATAAGTATCCCTTACTCCCACTTGTTTCATAAAATTAAAAACTTATTAAAGCATTTTAATTTACAGGTAGTCGGATCGAGCAGAAACACCACCCTGAGGAATATACTAGGCAGCGCGAAGGACCCATTAAAACTCGAGGAGAAAAGCGGCATATATCGAAAACCGTGTAGCGATTGCGACAAAGAACAGACGAAGCGGTTAGTAACGACGCGATTCAATGAACACATCAGAGAAGCCGTTAATAGCATCCGGAATCCGGAGTAATGAATAAAGTTTGGTTTAGGTATGTGGACGACATATTCGCGGTTGTTAGAAGGGATAATATCAACCGAGTCCTCTCCGTAATAAATAAGATTCATCACAGAATCGAGGTTACTATCGAGATGGAAAAAGATGGGGTCATCCCATTCTTGGACCTTTTGAACACGAATAACAACGGCAAATTGAAGTTCGAGATCTACCGTAAACCAACCGGACGATACCATCCACCTCGAATCTCACGTTTGCACCGAAAATGGTGGCCTATAATTGTATGGTAGACCGATTGATCACCTGCCCTTTGACGATAGATGGATTCAACAAGGAACGCGAATTCATTGTTGACACCGCTATCAAAAACAGATGCGATTCACATGACATCGAAAAACTGATCAGGAGGAAAACTCAACAACATAACAGGTTAAAGTATACAACGCTGTTTACGCAGCCCATGGAAAACATTCCAAGGCGTATAAGTATCCCTTACTCCCACTTGTTTCATAAAATTAAAAACTTATTAAAGCATTTTAATTTACAGGTAGTCGGATCGAGCAGAAACACCACCCTGAGGAATATACTAGGCAGCGCGAAGGACCCATTAAAACTCGAGGAGAAAAGCGGCATATATCGAAAACCGTGTAGCGATTGCGACAAAGAACAGACGAAGCGGTTAGTAACGACGCGATTCAATGAACACATCAGAGAAGCCGTTAATAGCATCCGGAATCCGGAGTAATGAATAAAGTTTGGTTTAGGTATGTGGACGACATATTCGCGGTTGTTAGAAGGGATAATATCAACCGAGTCCTCTCCGTAATAAATAAGATTCATCACAGAATCGAGGTTACTATCGAGATGGAAAAAGATGGGGTCATCCCATTCTTGGACCTTTTGAACACGAATAACAACGGCAAATTGAAGTTCGAGATCTACCGTAAACCAACCGGACGATACCATCCACCTCGAATCTCACGTTTGCACCGAAAATGGTGGCCTATAATTGTATGGTAGACCGATTGATCACCTGCCCTTTGACGATAGATGGATTCAACAAGGAACGCGAATTCATTGTTGACACCGCTATCAAAAACAGATGCGATTCACATGACATCGAAAAACTGATCAGGAGGAAAACTCAACAACATAACAGGTTAAAGTATACAACGCTGTTTACGCAGCCCATGGAAAACATTCCAAGGCGTATAAGTATCCCTTACTCCCACTTGTTTCATAAAATTAAAAACTTATTAAAGCATTTTAATATACAGGTAGTCGGATCGAGCAGAAGCACCACCCTGAGGAATACACTAGGAAGCGCGAAGGACCCATTTAGGCTGCGCGCAAGTTGGCACACGTTCGTGTGTCGCGTTCAAGTGTTTTATGTCAAACGGTGTAAGTCTATGGTTTTCAACCAAAGACACGAATCTGTCAATTTGGCAAATGCTTGGCTGTTGTCGTATGTATCACCAAATTGGATTCATTATTGTGCGTTAACGCCAATAATTTAGTATGAAATACGTGCTTATCCACATCCTACTACTCTCCAGTCGTTTATTTCACCACTGAATTCTAATTATCCATTTTAAAGCACAATAATGAACTCAGTTTGGTGATACGACAACAGCCGAGCATTTGTCAATTTGACAGATTCGCATCTTTGGTTGCAAACCATAGACCCAAACCGTTTGACAGCAAACACGTGAACGCGACACGCGAACGTGAGCCAACATACGCGCAGCCTAAAACTCGAGGAGAAAAGCGGCATATATCGGATAACGTGTAGCGATTGCGACAAAGGACAGACGAGGCGGTTAGTAACGACTCGATTCAATGAACACATCAGAGAAACCGTTAATAGCATCCGGAAACCGAATTCATCAGTACGATCATCAGTAGCGGCTCATATCATCGAGGAACGACACACTGTTCAGTGCGAGAACCTGAAATTAGTGCGATATACCAGCCGGACGAATACGTTGGATCCCTGGACGAGCTTGGAGATCATTTCAGAAGACACGAGGCGAATATTGAATACAGATCAAGGAAACTGCCCTTCAAAATTACAATAGTTAGATTAGTTGCGAAGAATGGTACAAGAGCAGTTAGAAAAGGTCCATAAACCGATAGGGGATGCAATAAAATGAGTTTATGGTGTCATAAAACTGAGTATGTTTGTGCGATACTGAGCGTTCCCTTAAGCGCGGAGCGAGCAGAGCCCACGCAAGGGGATTTGCGAATATTTAAATTTTCCATGGTTCTAAAATACCAAATATTCAGTATAAATCAGGAAAAAAAAATAAAAGCAAAAATAAAATTTTTTTTTTTTTTGCAAATTCTAGACTTTTAGTGGTTTGTTTATCGCTCAGTTTATCGCGTGTGACATCATGTCTGAACGATAATCTGTGTGAACTGCACAGTTTTTGGCAGATTTTTACGCAGATCTGAGATCTGTGCATTCGGACCCTGTTTTGCAACGATAATCTGCGCAGATTACACAGTTTATCGTTCAGTTTTATCAGTTTTCTACTAAATTTCACAATGACCATGAAACCACTAGTTTGTACAGAGATTTCGCTCTCGTACTGATATGTGAATGTTTCGTTTTGGGTGAGAGGATGATTGAGGACGGCCAATTGTGTAGAAATGTATCTTTTTTTGCAATGTATCTTTTTTTTCGGGTTTGCGATTTGTGTGGCTGTGAAATGCGGAATTTTTGTAGGCGAATGTATGAAAGAGGGGAATGTACTAGAGAACAGGGTGGTCATTCTGGGTTGGGCAACCCCAAATTTTTCTTTTCTTTTTTGACTTCAGATTCGGAATCAGCGACCCAAAATTACCTTACAGTTCGAACCAGCCCGATCGGACGAGTATTTCCCATCGAAAACAGGGTGTCCATTTTGGGGTGGGCAGCCCCAAACATTTTTTTCTTTTTTGACTTCAGATTCGGAATCAGCGATCTAAAATTACCTTACAGTTCGAACCAGCCCGATCGGACGAATATTTCCCCACGAAAACAGGGTGTCTATTCTGGGGTGGGCAGCCCCAATTTTTTTTTCTTTTTTACTTCAGATTCGGAATCAGCGACTGAAAATTACCTTGTAGTTCGAACCATGGCGATCGGTCATTGTCTGTAGCAGACTTGATACGTGCTTTTACGCGAGTGGCACTCGCGGTCATGTTCGTATATGTGTAGTTTCACTATAATGTGAACGTTGTGCGAGTATGTTTCAAGTGAAGATAATTTTGATTCCGAATCCGAAGTCAAAAAAGAAGAAAAAAATTTGGGGTTGCCTACCCCAAAATGGACACCCTGTTTTCATCGGGAAATACTTGTCCGATCGGGCTGGTTCGAACTATAAGGTAATTTTGGGTCGCTGATTCCGAATCTGAAGCCAAAAAAGAAAAAAAACTTTTGGGTTGCCCACCTCAGAATGATCACCCTGTTTTCATGGAGAAATACTCGTGCGATCGGGCTGGCTCGAACTATAAGGTAACTTTGGGTCGCTGATTCCGAATCTGAAGTCAAAAAAGAAAAAAAATTTTTTGGGTTGCCCACCTCAGAATGCACACCCTGTTTTCATGGAGAAATACTCGTCCGATCGAGCTGGCTCGAACTACAAAGTAATGTTGGGTCGCTGAATCCGAATCTGATGTGAAAAAATGAAAATAAAATTTTGGGTTGCCCACCCCAGAATGACCACCCTGTTTTCATGGAGAAATAGGGCGTTGCGAGCCCCCGCATGTAGCCCTAGGTTGCCCGTTTCACTCTTTGTACATGTATCTGCAGCCGTTTCGTGCTAGCATATCTGCATCCAGCATTTTTTTTTCTGGCTATGCACCCTGACCACCCTGTTTACATGGGGAAATACTCGTCCGATCGGGTTGGTTCGAACTACAAGGTAATTTTGGGTCGCTGATTCCGAATCTGAAGTCAAAAAAGAAAAAAAAATCATCTCAGAATGGCCACCCTGTTCTCTAGTACATTCCCCTCTTTCATACATTCATCCACATCCACTAAAACCCAGCGCATCGTTCATCAGTAAGTCCAGCACAGAAAGATACCATAACAGATACGATAGATCGCAGTAAAACACCAACAACACAGGAAATATAGAATAGTCGGGAACACTAAAAAGATACTTGCTCAGCCACGTACGATGTGAACACTTCGACAAAACTGATAGAACTGTACAAAATATCGGAACTAATTTAGCGAAAATCGAATGTAGCCTACACACCTTCAGTTCAGATAACTGCGCAGATTTTTCCACAGATATTAGCACAGATATCTGCGCAGTTAAACTGAAGGTCTGTAGTCCCCTTTAGAGTGAAGTGAGTGAAAAGTGACAAAAATCCGAGTGAAAAGTGGTTTCCCCAGCCCGGGCCTCGGAAACTAAAGTTTCCTCCAAATTTATGGACATGTTTCGTCGTAACTAAATGGACTTGGGATGGCAGTTAATTTGTAACTTTTGCTCTAATTTTTAAGAACCCTCTCCCCAAAAATTTTGAGAATTTTATTTTAGATATTGGTTAAAAGGAGACATTTATGATCCAATATAATTGAAGTTTTCCAAAAAGCAACGAAAAAAAATTTACCGAAACGTCCTGCGAGCCTCTTCCCTCACGCTATCCATTATAAACGCATACTCATAGTACTTCAAGTCCGGAAGTACAGCATACACGTATGTGTTCAACGGCTGCGCGTCAATCTCTTTCAAGGGGTTCCCTTCTAAATTCAGGCAATGCAAATTCTTCAAAAATCGAAAGCGCTCTATACCCTGCGGTCTATCAATCAAATTATTTCCCAAACTGAGAATAATCAGATTCTCTAAAGCATCCAAATTTTCAATTTGCTGTATCTTATTATTATACAACGTCAATATCTCCAAATTTCGGAGATTATCCAGATTCTCAATTCTTTCGATATAATTAAAAGACAGATCCAACTCCTTAAGCCCGACGAGCGTGTCGAGATTCTCGATCTTATCTAATTTGTTGAAATTCAAAGAGAGCTTGGTGAGATTTGGCAAAACCCAGAGATGATCGATGCGTAATATGTCTGGAAGTGAAGGTGACGAGATTAGATACTACGTTAGCCAAATTAGAGAGATAAGTAAGGAGTAAGGTTGTACTGTACTTTTGAATTCCAACCGTAGGATTTCGACGTTTGTGTAATCAATTTCTTCGAGACGTTCCAAACGGCCAGCCTCCCCTTTGTGGTAGTTCGCTTCGATGGCCTCCTTTATCATTGAGTGGTTAATAACGCCAGGCTCCAATTCGGGAGAAATAGTCTCGGAAGTTGCGTTGGGTTCTTGGGTCATTTTGGCACACAGGATATTCGTTACAAGCTTGCACAATGCTTACGCTAATTGAAATACTCGTACTTGTATGTATCTACTTTGTGACGTTGAATGCGTCGAGTCGTAGGAAGTGTTTGTTTGGGCGGGATCGTTTCCTTGACAATGGTTACTAAGTTTTGTTCAGTGGCAGCGCTGGAAGTGGGGGCACTTTTGACATTATTCGGAAGTGTTTATTTAGATTTTTCGTTTTTCTAGAAGCAGCGAGCGTAGTATGAAACCAAATTAAAGTTATAGGAATACAATTAACAGGGATTTCATTTTATTTTGTGTTTATGCAGTCATAAAATGCAATATGAGCTGTTATTGTATAAATTTTTTGTTGACTTAGATTGTTCCGACACTGTATGTCCTCCATATGGATGATTTCATGACGTTTAATTTCCTGTGGTCGGTTCAGTTTCACGAGGTCGGGTAATCATTAAGGTCGTTTGTTTGTCCACGTCCCCGTAAGGAGTTATAACATTTCAGAGATTTTCTCGTTGCAAAGTGGAAGGACTTCTATATCAAACCAAATTGTGCAAGTGTTTATAATAAAACTATCCGATATTCACCGAGTTGTGTGTATGTACGATGTGGTGCAATTACACATAAGGATTACGATAATTGTTCCCCAAAAATTGTGCGTAAGTTGTGCCTAAATGTGCGTGTCCTAAAAAGGAGAATCATATATCCCTGTATAATTTAATACTGTGCGCAAAAAAAAAATCGATGAGATTGGCGATTTCTAGCAAAGTGCATTTATACGTAGACAACAATTGGGTAATTGGCGTATCATTACTCAATCTTTGCACGGTATAGACAGGACATACAGATCGACGACTCAGCCACGAACAACAACAAAGAACGAAGCCACCGGACTAATAGGTTTGGAGTTTCCCTACTACCCTTACTACATATTAGTAATCTGCTTGTACACGGCCACCTGTCCAATTGTCCTTTATTTTCCGAAGGATAAACATTTATTATGAACGAAGAAACACACCGTTGTCGTTGTTAAGGAGCTGGAAGGACACGAGGTTAGTGTGGAATACATCAATGTACTCGTATGTATCTTTTTGTATGCGTGCCTGTTCGTACCGTACAGCGTACACTATAATGTGTAGGCTGACAGGTTGTTAATTTATTTTCAATTGTACTTGACTTGGTTTCAATTTCATATCGTTATTTATTAAACAACCCGATTTCCACGAATTTTAAACTACCCTCGGCGACCATTGTCCACGTATACAGTTTGACTCCTCTTCCTTCTTTGCCATATTATCTTTGATAACCCTCAATTCCTGGTGAGTAACATTCAGGCTAGTTACTATCCATGAATGTATGTAGAATACTCGTAACTCTATGAATTCACGCAAGGGTTGAGGTTTTGTTTCATCGATTTCAATTTGGGTGAAGGAAACAGGATACAGCAGGGGAGTTGATTTGCATGTTGCCCTCTGCTTGCAAGACGCAATTAAATTCCGGGAAGATTTGAATATTTGATAAGAATCGGAGATTATAAGATTGTTGACCCCAAGTCGAAAGGAGGGTCTGTTCCTTTCTGAGTTATGCAAATGAGCTAAAGTAACTACGACGGGCATTAAATTGAATTGAGACCATTCAGGATTTATTTTTAGGCGTGGCTATTTTGGTGAAGCGGATGTGATATGGCATTAATTTTTTGAGCCTATTTTGCTTTAAATGTTTCTGCATTAACTATTATTTTAGAGGCGCCGACTGTTAATAAAATAGGGGGGGGGGGGGGGGGGGGGTGAAAAAGCTTTTGATATAGTTATCGATTCTGATGCTTGTAGTTTTTGATAAAATAATAAAGTACGTATACTACAAATATATTTATTTCTTTTACAAGTGTTTAAATGCAAAGTTGTTTAAGTGGTACAGTTATTCAATCCAAAAGTTAAAGATAATTGGTGTGCGACGTGGTTCTCAGATCTATTTGGGATCATTTTTATTAGTTTTGATGCGTAATTACCTTCATCTGTGTTCATTAATTTTGTCGGACCTTTATTACCAGGCTTTCCCAGGCATCCAACGTGTGAGATTTATTCACGTGTCGTGCTAGTTCCAGATTCTCTTTCGTTACACTATGTCCTTTTTCGATAATGTGCATTGTCACCGCTGATCGAACCGTGTTAATCCCTCGTCTTTCCCCACTACTACTTCCTTTATGTGCTCCTAGAACCTTGTCGTGATGAGCCGCTTAATCTGGGGAATTTAACACTTGTCGCAATCGCCACAACTCATCTATTTTATATATTTTGCTTTTTCCCTCCTTCGTTCTCTTTCTCTCTCTGGATCCTGTTAACTCCTTGCAGGGCATAGGGCATTAATCGTGCCGACTTTCCACCTCGTCTTCTTCACCACCACACTTCAACTGATCTTCTCCAGGTGTTTCTAGGTCGTCCAACGCGGCGACTTGCATAGGATTCCTGCAATGTTTTCCGGTTCTTTTCGAAGTGTGTGACCTATTCATTGGCACTTTCGCCTTTTTATGGAGGTGTCTATCCTATCTTGGCCAGTAATTAATAGGAGGTCGTCGTTAGAAATGACCTTCGGCCAACGTATGTGTAGGTTGCGCCGTAGACACTGGTTCACAAAAGTTTGCAATCTATGTAGTTGTTATCTTATTGGACACCTTCAAGTTGAATAGCCATATTGAAGCACCGATTTTACGTTGGTTTCGAAGATCCGGAGTTTGGTGCGCCTGAAAATGTTGTTGTTTTGCCAGAAAGGAGTCAAACTGAAAAAAAGCTGCTCGAGCCTTGTTGACGCGAGACTACACATCAGCATTCTCTTCACCATCTGCTGTAACTACGCTTCCAAGGTAGCAGAAATTGTCAACTTTCTCGACTGCCTGCCCCGAAACACAAATTTCGCTTTGCCTTCCTGGATTCAAGCTCTAGTACTTAATCTTGGTAGCGTTGATTTTCAGCCCCGCATTACGGCTTTCGCAATGCAGAGCATCAGACATTTGATTTACTTGATCCGATTTATTTAATAGAAGACAAATATCATAGTCTAGGTGCTGAAGGTGTATGAACAACTTCCATCTTATACCTTTGTTCTGGTGTTCTTGAAGCTTGCCGCTTAGTACATCATTAATGGCAATGAAAACAATATAGGTGACAAAATGCAGCCTTGTCTCACTCCGCTATGCACCTCGAAAGGATCTGATAGCTTAGGATCTGATAGGTCCCTGGTAGGACTCCTTGATGATGGAAATTATTTTATCTGGTATGCCTCTCCTACGTAAAACTCTCTAGATGTATTCCCGGTCAACGATGTCAAACGTCTTCTTGAAATAAATGAATTGTTATGGGGATCTCCACTTTGCGGATTGTTCAATAGTAATCCGGAGGGGGTCGCTCCCACCTTCGTGGATGCACGAAGGGCTGAAGTGATCGACATTACCCTAAGCTCTGTTAATATGCTTGACAGAGTTCAGAATTGGAGAGTGGTGGACAGGCTAACCATGTCTGATCACAGGGCTATCCAGTTTGAAATTCTGTATGGCAGAAAGCGGAGTAGCGAACGCAAACGTATAAGAGTGCCAAAAAATACTGATCGTGTTAAGTACGAGACATATTTATTGGAACAAGTCGAGGATATTCAAGACGGAATACCTCGGAATACGGTCGAGATAGAGCGAACAGTGGAACAACTGAACTCCGCTATTAATCGCGCCTTCGAACACGCTTGTCCCTCCACAGTAGTGGACGAAAAGGACCCAACACCATGGTGGAGTAGGGAACTGGAGTCTATGAAAAAAGAGACAAGGAAAGCCTTTAACCGTTACATGAGGGAGAGAGACTCTCACTCTTGGGAACTATACAAGGATAAAAAGAGGGAGCTGAAAAGAACCTTACGTCTTCGGAAACGAAATACGTGGAGGGAATTCTGCTCTAGCATGAAGGATACGTCGGAAGTATGCAGATTACAGAAGATGATATCGAAAGACACTGCTTCGAAAATGGGGCTGATACGCAAAGTTGATGGTTCCATGACAGAAACAGTGGAAGAAACGTTGCAGGCCCTGATGGAGGTACATTTTCCTGGAAGTTTCAAGTCAGACCAACCATGGCCTCAAAGTAACATGGGAGCTGGTGGGGTAAGTCAACAAGAAGCTGAGAGGATAATAACTCCAAATGGAGTCAAAAGTGCTATAAACTCTTTTGCTCCATTTAAAACGGCTGGAATGGACGGAATATTCCCGGCACTATTACAGTGGGGCATGAGCGCTCTACTAGATAGGATCCGGAATATATTCGTCGCCTGTCTTTCAGCAGGCTACATCCCGAAGGCATGGAGGGAGGCTAAAGTGGTCTTCCTGCCTAAACCGGGAAAGAAAGACTATACAGAGGCAAAGTCCTTCAGGCCGGTTAGCCTTACATCATTCCTGTTGAAAACAATGGAAAAGGTGTTGGTGGACTACCTGGAGAACACCACGCTAATGTATAGTCCTCTGAGTAGGTGCCAACATGCTTATAGAGCAGGCAGATCTACGGAAACCGCTCTACATGAACTTGTTAGAGTTGCAGAGAGAGAGATTAACAATGGCGGGATCGCTATGTCTACTTTTATGGATATAGAGGGTGCTTTTGATAAAATCTCCTTTACCAAACTAAGGAACGCCCTGTTTGAGCGGGGGGTTGATTACATTATAATTAAGTGGATCGACTCTATGCTTAAGCAGAGGGCGGTAAATCTTAGCAGTGGATGTGACAGAATACGGGGTAAGGTAGTCCGAGGATGCCCACAAGGAGGTGTTCTTTCGCCTCTACTGTGGAACATCACCGTGGACAGTCTTCTCTGGAAACTGGACTCGATGGGCGTACACACTGTAGGATACGCCGATGACTTGGCACTCACGGTCAGTGGAAAGTTCATGGACACAATTCTAGGTTGCATGGGACAAGCTCTCAAAGTAACCGAAGAATGGTGTAATGAGCAAGAGCTAACCATAAACGCTAGTAAATCAAACACTATGATTTTTACTCGTAAGAGGAAAGACATAGAGATAACTCCCTTACGGCTTTTTGGTTCAGAAATCAAGGTGTCCAAGGAAGTGAAGCATCTAGGAGTTACCTTAGATGCGAAACTAACTTGGAATGTTCACGTTGATGAAAAGATCCAAAAAGCGAAAAGGATTTTGCATCAATGTAAGAGAGTGTGTGCTCGTAGGTGGGGAATTTCACCTAAAGCGACACACTGGATTTACACAATGATGGTAAGACCTATTCTAGCCTATGCATCAGTGGTATGGTGGCCAAAAGCCATGCAGAATACCACAAAGCAGAAGCTAGATGGGGTACAAAGGATAGCTTGCGTAAGCATATGTGGTGCAATGCGCACCACACCAACGCGAGCAATGGAGGCATTGCTGGGACTGCCGCCATTGGACTTATTTATAAAGAAAACGGCGGCGCTTTCGGCAATACGCATGGAAAGGGATGCCATGTGGCATCGCTTTGGAACTAGCAGCGGTCATAAGAGCATCCTAGACATTATTCATGATGAGGTCAGGGAGACTCTAATGCCGGTAGAAGGCATGAGTAGACGTAGGGTAGTTGAAAGACTACACAAGACTCACATTGCAGATGGAAACATACATAATGAGTGTATGTACAATGACATCAGCATTTTTACTGATGGCTCTTTAATGGACGGTAAAGCGGGGGCGGGGGTTTACTCTGAAGAGCTAAACCTAGCATGTGCGCTTAGTCTAGGAGAGTATGTGTCCGTATACCAGGCAGAAATGCTTGGCTTGTTGCATGCGTTGGACCACTTGCTTGAAGGTCAGGTGCGGGGGAAGAAAATCCTTATTGCACTGGACAACCAATCGGTGATCAGACGGATGCAGCAGACGAACATAAACTCTAAACTGGTACTAGAGTGTGTCCGGAAGCTCAACACGTGTGCCTCAGAAAATGAGGTTACGCTGATGTGGGTAAAAGGACACATAGGTACAACAGGAAATGAGGCGGCGGATGCCCTAGCAAAACAGGGATCTGCGGCAACTTTCATTGGCCCAGAACCCAGAGTTGCTCTGGGGAACGGCATGATTGGAGCGAAGGTTGGGAAGTGGATGGACTCCATGCATCAACAAAGATGGCAGGAGCTAGTCACTTGCAAACAAGCTCGGAATGCAATAACCAGCCCTTTAGGCAGGGAAGCGAGAAAGGTACTTAGTTATAAACGGAGTACCCTAAGCTGGATAACTGCCTTGGTCACAGGGCATGGTAATTTTAAGGCTCATCTGGCCAAGATGAAAATCGGGGAAGATGACGTTTGCAGGCTATGCCTGGAGGAGGCCGAGACGGCAGCACACATTGTGTGCGAATGTCCAGCACTGGCTAGCACGAGGTTGAGGATCACAGGCAGGCACACGATAAGTGTAGAAGCCATGAGTGAACTCAGCTTCAAACAAATGCTAGCAATAACACGGGACTCAGTGATGAAGAAAGAGGTCGACAATTATCAGTCGACATCTGGAAGCCACTGATGACCGGGAGGGGGCGAAAAGGGACCCAAACGTAAGTGGTCTGCTTCGGCTATCCCCCATAGTATATAATATATAATCCGGAGGGTGTTGATGTGGTCGCTACGTGAAAAGCTCTGGCGAAAACCAGCCTGTTCATGTTATGGGCTGGTATCAACTCTGGCTATTTGCGGAATACTATACATTTCAGTCCAAGGTCCATCTTATTTCAGAATAAAGCTTGACATAGAAGAATTAGTTGAAAGAAATTAACGAAGTCTAGAGGCATCGATCGACCCCTCAGTACGTTTGCAGAACAGGCTTCACGATTGCCGGTTTGCCTTCCTAAGCTCCTTCTTGTATATTTGGGGCGACCGGTAGCGCAACGTGTTGAGGCATTAGTCTCATGTTTGACTACCGGCGTTTCGGGTTCGAATCCCGTCCATGACGACGTTCGTGGCCATGGATGTGCAGGAGGTGCATGCTGGCAAGTGCATTCTCCGAAACCAATTTATGCCAACGAAACGTCAACTGGGCCACATGGAACAGTTGACGCACTATGCCCCACAAGGGCTTAGGGCAATTGAGTTCGAGTTATTATTTGTATAAAGCCTAGTCTGGAAACCTTAGATTTGTTGAAACCTTTCACGCAACCAGCTCGGTATCTACCTAGTTATTTAGACTACCATGGAGGTTATTTATTTATTTCCTTTAGGTCTACTTCCTGGTCATGATTAAGCAATCGCGTGAGCTGAGATGATCACCATACTGTCCAGGTCTTGTTTGTCACACGGTGGGTTGGGAAGGGGTAGTAGCCACTGCACAATAGTGTCCATGTATACTATATAGTCCAGTCGGTTCTCCGTCATTTATAAAGTCGGGACGGACCGCTGGAGGATTATCTGTTCCAATCTGAATACAGCGGTGACCGGAGAAAAAGTGCTATGGAGACACTCTTCAATCTCGTACGCATTCTATGATGTCTTTGGAGACTTAAGGAATATCGAGAGCCTCTTGTCGGCTTTTTATAGGGTGGTGGTATAGGATGGCATAAGTTTCGCAACACACGTTACAAAATGGCACGTTAGTGCCACTGATTAAATAATAAAAATAAATAACTGGCGCAACAGTCTATTCTGAATCATGGCCTTGATATAAGTGAGCATCACCTCATTTTCTAGATCAGGGGTCGGCAAACTTTTTCTACAAAGGGCCAGATTTCTTAAATTTCAGGCCTAGCGGGCCGGATAAGAAATTTAAAACGTAAATGCTTATCGGTGTGGTCAACCTATTGCCAATAAAGGTCAGATGGAAACTTCTCTTTGCAGTAAAATAAATTTTGAGATATGGAACTGTTTTGTTTCCAACACTGCAACCTCATTAAGCCATTAATTTTTGAATATATCGATTATCAATTTTAGAGGCTAAAAGATAACAACAAAGGTTTCCATCGCCGAACCTTTGACTTATAGTATGATAGTGTAAAGATATTGAGCGTTGATCTCTTGTCAAAATTGATGAGACTGAAGAAGGAATAATGTTTACTTTTGACACAACTGGATGAATTAGACGTGACAAATTGAGATCGCGGTCCAGTGTTCTTGGCTTTATCAGACCATCTCCTTACCATAGTTTTGGCAAAATTTCGTAGATGAAGACAGTGCATCAAGAAAATTCAGTCTCGTTTCATCAGCACATACCACGATGACACTGCGCGGCAGCAGCCTAAGTCAATAGCCATATTTATTACGTACAAAGACAATGACGAAATCGGTATGTGTATCTGTTGAACAAGTGACCGCAAATCTGTATCAATTTCGTCAATTCGAAGCAACGAAACAGAGATGTTTATAGCATTTTGATGTAACTAGATGTAGACGAAATTGAATCGAAATTATGACCAATGTAACTATTAGATATAAAAGAAAAGAAACCTATTAATTTTTCGTGCCGAAATGAGAGACAATTCAAATAATTTACTTATTTTGTGCATTCTTGTGATTGAGGGTGAATCTTGAATGGATTTTCGCCTTAAGTACATAATACCCTGTATCATAACCAAAGCTTTGAAAATATGCTAACACTGTTTAGCCCTCCGTATATAGGGTGACGAAATGTTCCACCACCATTGATGTTTCAAGTCAACGTGTTGTTGAGCTGAATTGCACTATCCGACTATCCGTCTTGTAAGAAGAAACGCAGCTATAAACCAGGCGATAGGATTCAATAAACTTCATGAAAATTTGCTGACCGATACTCAAATAATATCGTTTACTTTAGTTAACACTTTCGTTTGTTTTATTGTATATATTAAATTTATAGCAAAAACAAATTACTAAAACTGTCACCAATCCATCCAGCTAAAGTTCTCGAAATAAAAACAGTTTTATTACTATTTTATACCATAAATAGCATCTGGAATTGACAAAATCGATGCGAGTTTAAATACATTTAATCACTAGGCACACGCATCGATTTCGTCACCGGATTAGGTGTAACGAAGTTTTTAAATGTGTCACCCTGCAACAAGTACAGAGTTACCTGGTTGGTATGTATATTCCAATTTCCAAAGTGCAGGTACGAATAATGTTTCATTGGAAATTGGAAGCTCGGTTGTTTTGGTTTCACTCTGTATATCGGCTTACTATGTATCTGTAGATCTCGAAACACTTTCTAAGTAGCCTCAATAAGATCTTGTGATAAGAGTGTGTAGACAGGGATGGCTATTTGGATGATTATTCCAATCGAGTCTAAAATGTAGCAAATCAATTGATGTAAATTCAACTCAAACACATTACGTTGTGATACTCGTAACAAAAATTGCTTTCTAAACTATTTGATTTTTCATATTAAAAAACATTATTAACTCGCGGGCCGGATGAAAACCAGAGGCGGGCCGGATTTGGCCCGCGGGCCGGAGTTTGCCGACCCCTGTTCTAGATCGTGACGGTGTGTCTTGTGCAGAAGTATGTGATCAGCAACTCTCTCAATGGAGTTTTTTTTACCCCAGAAATGGGTACTCATTTAACAGCTGAGTGGGTTCATAGTCCGATACGTAGATCCCCTTTTTTTTATCGAAAACTACTGCATTCAGTAGGAATCGAACCGGGGGCCCAGTGATTAGAAGGCGAACGTGTTAACCGTTGCGCCATCCGGATTACAATGATTAAATAATAAGTTATAATAATCTGACCTAATTATGAATGTATTTGGAAAATAAATACAAACAAAAAAATTTAACACGTGTTCGATAGTATATTTCCTTGCAAGTTTTACGTAAAATTTCACGTTGCAGCTAGTTGTCGCTAATATAAGCCGATGTTATATAGCCCTACACACAAACACCTTGTGAACGATCGTGCGTCAAATTTTAGTGTCGCTTTCCGTATGCGGTTCTTCTAGATAGCGGTTGGCGGTTAACATATATTAAGTTTGCAACAGACGATCCAACCGAACCGTTCGTGACCTAATCACCATCGAACCACTTCAATTTCATAGAATAGAAAAAAATCTCCTCATTTCTACCGTTCTATGAAATTGATGCACTTGATCCATTTTAGGCTAATTAAATGAATTATCTGGTTCCTGAATTTGATCGATTTTTCGAATTTATAGGGGAGGATACATATATCATAAAATTAGAATTTTATCAAATGTAAAATATATAAAACCCTTACATTTAATTACACTTTAATTTCCTTGCATCATAATTCCAGGTAATAAAAAATAACCTTTTTTGTGCATTTTGAACACAGGTAGACATAAACAGGTAGCAGTCCGTTCATTTAGGAAGACCTTTTAGAGGATCAGCTACCTGTTTACCGTTATTATTGCATATTTAGTATATTACATTTACCTGTTTTTAAATTGAAGGTATTGTAAAATATCCTTTAATTATCTTTGATTAAATGAGAGTAGATAAAATTTTAATTAAATATAACGGTTTGAGAAAATATGACATTTTATATAAAATCTTTTGATATAAAAGCTACAATTAATCAAAGTCAACATCAAAATCAGTTTGACTTTGTTACTGGAACGTTCATAAACCAACACGAAATGGATAAGCTACGTCAAGCGAAACGACAAGTGGGTAAACAGCTGAAACGTTTACGTCACATTGGTCCCCGACGGCTTATTAAAAGGATTCGATCATCAAGTTCTATCAGTTCCCATCAAGAGTCCGACACTCCTGCTAATTTACCATATTTAAAATCGTACTACGAAGTGTTTTTACATCAAGAAGAATTAAGACGACGTAGCCCAGATCCGATTTATCTAGTACGGACGAAAATTGCTCTTTCGGAAATGTTGATCAGTTCTGTGGAAGAAGAGGAACTCGAACAGACCATCCATAAGGAGCAGCACGAACATTTGTCATATTATACGAGGTGCCTTTATAGCAAGATGGACGAGTTGAAGCGACGAGCGGCAAGAGCTGTGGAGAGTACTGAGTTGTAGGATTAATAAAATCTTAGAATATTGAATTGTTAAGATTGTTAATTTATTTAAGTGTTATTTACTTTTAATAGATAAAGTGACGTTTTTTACAAATAAATTATTTTTAACTGAATTAAAACGGTTTTGATTTCTGCGTGTACTCGTATATCATTTTAAATTACTCTCGGTTGCCTTTAGATTCAGCCAGCAAAAGAAACTTCGAGATTAGGGAGATAATTGAGAAGTCGCGTCAGATCACTTTCTTTTTCTTACGGGCCATCTTTGGCAAGATAAAGTCGGGAGTAAAGCCTTACTGATTAATTTTTATTTAAAGGTAGTTTCCTTTAAATTCCTAAATTTATAAAAAGAAATCAAATTTTGTAACACAAAATTTTACTCATCTTGCCACATAAATCAGCATTCATTTCACTGATAACCCGACTAATGTTAGTTTTATTATTATTAATTGTTCGTGATTTAAGTGTAAGCCAATAAATAAATTCAAATAACCCCTAAGAAAAAGTCAAATGGTGGCAGACTGCATTCGTATCTCTTGAGATTAGACGATTACTGAAGCTTACTCTTATTAAGCTATCTTGTTGGAATCACATGACGACTACGACTATTTGCCCCAACCCCTAGTGGCGCGTAGCGTAACCACCATCACGAACCACTTGACGCCCACGTAAAAATCATCCAATTTCTGTCGAAAAAAATATTAATTAAGTTTCTGCAGAGTTCTCCGTTAACAGTAAGGAACCTTTCACATAAAGTCTATGAACTTTCTGGGCTTTTAGCATAGGACCGGAAATCACAAAAAGGACGAGGTTAAATTAGAGTTTTCACACGGATGAATCCGCCAATCGCTCATATCCAGTTTTTCGCCGTAGGCATAGTTTGTTTTAACTGTTTTAGTGGATAATTTTCCATCCATTCAGAATATGTATTTTGAAATTCACCTTATGGTGTAAAAAAATATCCGTTCGGGAAGTATTTTATTTACACTGAAAAAATCGTCATAATGGCACAACGAATCGGTCAATTTTCCCTAGGTAATTTTTTACTGTGTTCATTTTTATGGTGTAAAAAATATCCGCATTTGAAGTTCTCGTAAGGACGTTATTAGAGAGTTTTAGCAGTCGCTTGTCGATTACGTCATTGAATGCCGGAAAGGTAATGCGCGTGCGCAGACGTACAAACGGCTTATCGTTTACGTCTTTTAGTGCGGGAAAGGTAATACGCGTGCGCACGGAAACTGTTGTCGTTAAAAAGAAAGATGAAGATGTCGTAATACGACAAGTTCGCCTGTTTAAAGTTTATAATTGTCGTAGACGACAAATTTTATACGTCTTGCTAAAACTCTCTATTGACTATGCTAAGCGGCTCTAATGAACGACAAGCCTATTTAAGATTGAAAGTTACAGTTGGTATCAAGTGAGGTTCATTTAGAAAAATGTATTAGTATTGAATCGACCTAAAGTTCGTACGACTTATCGCGGTTATGGACTCAGCATCAAGATCAAAAATACAACAAGAATATGAAGAACGAGACCGAATCGTAAATACCCTAGACCTATGCCTAGTATTGTGTTCGCCGCGAAATGAAACGGGATTTGACATTTATCCCATAGAAAATAAATTTTCATTTCGTCGTTTACTACGTTTAGACCGTGGTAAGAATCGTAGTACTAACTGTGGTGTATTCGAGTTAGTACAAGTTCTTGGTGTGTTTAGACCGACGGGTGCACCAAGTATTACCGATGTCAGCTGTGGTTTTATTGTCTTTTTGGTCATTTCGGGATTGCTCATAATCCAGGCGAATTGCTAACTTTGACCTAGAGGCTCGGATTCAAGTTCACAGCAGAAAACGCAAGCGTTACACGCGATGACAGCCGTAGTCAGCTCAGTACCGCATGGCAAATGGAGTTAAAGTTAGTCGTAGCACTAACTAATCTGGTACGTTTAGACCGCGGTGAGTTTCTTCGTATTAGTTAATCCTCCGAGTAGTTCGCACGGTCTAAACGTACTCAATGGTAAAATTCATAGTATACAATACATGGCACTGCTCTGCGGTAAATTCAATTTCGCAACTTTACAAGCTGCAGTACCCATCGAACAAGAGCGGAAAGTTTGACGTTCTGATATTTAGCAAGCTATGCGTCTGATTACGAATCCTGGATGTATTGTGTTGGCAGAAAAAGATAATTTCATGTAACTTAAATGTCTAATCTCGACTAATCAACCAAATGTTTAGTGTCAACGTCAACAGATGTTTTTGTTACGTCTACCAAATGTCTGACCTGTTACAGTGACGATTGGTGTCGCTGGAGCGAAATGGATTTCGATGGAGCATTTTTCGTTCCGACCGGAAGGACAGGCGGTCGAGAAAGTTGACAATTTTTGCTACCTCGGAAGCGTAGTTACGGCAGATGGTGGAGCGGATGCTGATGTACAGTCTCGCGTCAACAAGGCTCGGGCAGATTTTTTCAGTTTGACTCCTTTCTGGCGAAACAACAACATTTCCAGACGCACCAAACTCCGGATTTTTGAAACTAACGTAAAATCGGTGCTTTTATATGGCTGTTCAACTTGGAAGCTGACCAATAAGATAACAACTAGATTGCAAGCTTTTCTGAAGCAGTGTCTACGGCGCATCCTACACCTCCTTACTGGTACTGGTAAAGACAGTATAGACACTTCCATTAAAATGCGAAAGTGGCAATGGATAGGTGATACTCTCCGAAATGGGTCGAACAACATTGCTTATCAGGCCCTCGATTGGAACCCGCAGGGAACCAATGCAAATCGCCATGTTGAACGACTTAGTACTCGTAACACCTGGAGAAGATCAGTTAAAAGAGAGGGTGTCTCAATAGGCAAATCGTGGAGTGAGCTGAAAGCGATGGCGAAGAACAGGTCAAGGTGAAAAGTGGGCGAGGTTAATGCCTCACAAGGCCTTATCCAGAGAGAGTCAGATTTTTCGTTGCATTTCACTCCGCTCAATACAATACGAAGCTTAATCAACTGGGTGAATTTTCCTCTCAAGAATTCCTTTATCTACAAACGTTTGTTTTCTATTTTTTGTTGTAACTCTAACGGTATGGCAGCACCATCTGTCGAAGACTCCTCAGCTTGATAAGCGTCAGTACGCTACTTGTTGGTTAGCTCACCGATGGGAGATGTTGACGGTTGCCATCTCGCTGCACCTAACCATTATTATCATTCTAAAATATAATCTCGTGCCCAACTTATACACAGCGCACACAAGGGTACTAAAGGTCCCACGGCCTAAAAAACATACGAGCTAAGAAAAAACAAATAAACAACGTGTAGGCAATCGCCGTTGATCGGCTCATGTACCTGATACACTGCACCAACGAGGTACCAAATTATTGGTACCCCCCTAACCAATGAGAAAAATGTTGAGGTTTTTGCCTCATATTATTAACGATGACTTGGAAAGGAGGGTGGAGTGATTCCCTTAATTATGGTTGCCGATATTATCACATATATCAGTAGCTATCGAACACTCGTCAGGTAAACATCAAAATATCTTACTCGTGATAAGTGATAGTCTATTTGAAAACCGATTTTAAGGTTATCCTCTCCAATTAAATTTAAATTCTCTCGTACTCTATTACTCGTGGAAACTACAAACGGATTGGCAAATTGCGGCGTTAAAAGGCCGCGGGAGCCATCTCCCACGGGACTGCTACTACGGGCCGGTTGAAGCTCCCGAAAACTAATGCAGACTCCCTCAAAATGGCATCTCAAAATAAATTTGCTTTATTAGCAAACTTACCATCATCAGATAGCGACGTCGCTTGTGAAGAAGACACCGCCACCAGACATGGACAAAATGAACAAAATAACACGAAGAAAGCGAAAATGCCACCAATCATCATTCCCGAACTAGGCTGGGATAGCATAACAGCAATCATGGACAGTTTGAAGCTACCGAAGTTCGATATCCAACATCTTGGGATCGGTAAGAAAGTTTTAATGCCAGATCAAGAGTCCTATGACACTTTCCGCAACCACTTAATCACCAAAAAGGTTCACTTCTTTACATTTGCACACACAGAACAGAGACCCATTAAATTCGTGTTCAAAGGTTTGCACGATATGGATTGCTCGGAAATAAAAAAATACTTGTTTGAAGTGCATAACTTAGCCTGTTCAGATGTCAAAAAGTTCAACCTTGACGCTGACAGAAAGAAATACTACGAAGAAACTATTTATGTATATTCTGTATTTTAAGCGTGGAACCGTAAAACTTTCCGACATAAAAAATATTCGTTCTGTTATGAACACGATTGTGTCATGGGAGTACCAAAAACGTCGACATCAGCAATTGACACAGTGCAGAAATTGTCAGGCCTATGGTCATGGCTCCTCTCACTGTCAACTTCCACCAAAATGCCTAATATGTGGACAAAAACACAAGAAAGACTCCTGCAACACTAAAAACACCTCCGAAATTAAGTGTGCCAATTGTGACGGAGATCATTTAGCAAATGATATCCAATGCCCAAAGCGCAATGAATATATTCAATTGAAAAAAAGATACAAAGTATCTACACTGCATGCAGATACATCGGAACATGGATATGTCTATGACTACCGACTGCGTGGAACCTGTTGTGTTGAAGATATCGACGTAAGTTTTGTAAAGATCCCAGTATAGTTATACTGGATGAAATCATTCGAGAAAACACGTCCCACGCTTTCGGTAGGCATAAGACATATCCATGTACCCATGTATCTGGTGGCAGTGTAGATACTCGTCATAAATTCTGCTTTGCTTTGTCCTGTCCGCTTGGGCTCCTTTCTCTCGCGGGATCGTTTCGTTTTCGTTTGCATCGCGTGTGTGCAATATTCACCTCCTCTCGTGCACCCTGTTCCATCTACCCGTTCAGTACAGTTTGCAGACTGCAGCCTATCAACATTTCGCTGAGTACGTTTCTGCTAATCGCAATCACGCTTCCCACCATATTTTCCCAATCGGACGTGTATTGTGTTTGTGTATCTATTGCAAAATCGCTCCCACACTATCCGTCTCATCCCGCCCCTTTAATCAACAGTCCGGGTCCGGCACACACAATCCGTTTCTCAAGTAACGCGTGCCACTCTATGCGATTGTGTCCAGCAAACAGAAAGGGAAACTAACCAAAGTAAACAAAACATTCCAACACACGCACAAAGAGAATGCACAAGAAAAATTTTGTAATTTTTGCAGAAGGGGGGGGGGCATTTGATCTTCTGCAGACCTCTGAATGTACATCACGTCACGATGAGCTGCTTGGAACTATAACATCCTGCGACGAATATTTCTCTATTTCGGGGCTTGGGAGATTTTAACTCGCGCAGTACGAATCCGCCATTTTGTTTTATGATACGTTTATTGCATGTGTGGTGGAGGCCACATTGTGGGCCAGTCAGACCTCAAATCGCCGCCATTGCAAATGCACAACCATTTGGATAGAATGAACTTCATCCGCGATGGCTCTCGCTCTATCTTTATCTTCGGGGGGCGGGAGCTATGTAATGTACACACTCTCAAATTGCGTCTGCGCATGTCCAAATGTTAGTCGAACTGACTACTTGCTACCTTTTCTGGGACCCTATTGATTCAGATATGTAGTACAACGTGCGCTATTTTATTTGTTTGGATTCCAGCCATTTTGAACATTTTGGAATTTTTGCGGAAGGGGGGCATTTGATCTTCTGCAGACCTCTGAATGTACATCATAACATATAACATCCTGCGACGAATATTTCTTTATTTCGGGACTTGAGAGATTCTAACTCGCCTAGTATAAATCCGCCATTTTGTTCTATATGTTTATTGCACGTGGGGTGGGGGCCCACATTGTGGACCAGTCAGACCTCAAATCGCCGCCATTGCAAATGCACAAACACAGTCGCTGGATCACCCGATTTGGCTCGAATGAACTTCATCCGCTCATCTTCGGGGGGGGCGGGAACTATGTACACTCTCTCAAATTGCGTCTGCGCATGTCCAAATGACTACTTACTTGCTACCTTTTCTGGGACCCTAGTGATTCAGATAGTACAACACGGGCTATTTTATTAAATGATGAATGGGAATTGGCGGAAATTGAAGGTCACCCGTACACTATGTTATTTCTTGCCGTCCACAACGTCAACCTTTATCGCTATCAAATCAACATCCCAACATGTACACACAGGATCCCCGCAAGTGCACCGCCCGCGCGGATCTACAAGCAACAGCCATGCACAATGACCACTTCACTCAAACGACATGCACAACCAGAAAAGAAAAATTTTCGATGGGCTTGTTTCCTCTTCTGACCCCCGAGTAGAAAAACAGACATTTCGTGTGACCGACAGATTTTTAGGATGACCCCCAGCTATAAGACATATCCATGTCAAAAACGAATTTCTCAGCGACGATCCCAAACACGCGAACAATATTATCAGAGGCCTAACGCTTCCTTTGTTAATCACAATTCAGCTTGACAATTTCCTTTGCTCCCAAGTGTCCAAGTAAACACAACAACTAGTAGTTTTAAGCCTAATGAAATGTATAGTCATATTTTAAAAAATCAACCTGAACTAAGTAATACAATGACAGATAAGCAATTATTTACTCCGAGCCAAATGATCACTTCAGCTCAGGAATTAATCACCAAATTGTCTCTCTGTAAATCGAAAAATGACCAATTTTGTGTTCTCACTGAATTAGCTATTAAATTTACAATTGAGCCATTAAAATGTGTCCTATGGAATGCGCAAAGCATTCGTAACAAATCAATCGAAACATTCAATTTCTTAGATAGGAATCTAACCGACATAATGTTCATGACTGAGACTTGGTTAACGGTTGGCGAAAACATGTTTAATCGCAACTATACGACATTGTTAGAAAAGACAGAGAAGATGCTATAGGCGGTGGAGTCGCGATATTAATTAAAAAAGTATTAAATACGAAACGATTAATAGTTTTAGAACAAAAATTATAGAAGCGGTTGCAATTAAAATAACACATTTTGATACCATTTTAATTTCTGCTTACTTTCACGGTACGAAATTAAATAACGCAAAACTAGAGCTATTTAGACAGGACATTAATCTCCTCACGTCTTTAAACGGTAAATATAGGTATATAGGTATTCTATGCGGCGACTTCAACTCTCGTCACTGATTCTGGAACTGCACAAAAGCAATAAAGCAGGAAAAATTTTATATGATTTACTAACTGCCAATAAATTTTTAATACACACTCCATCAGACCCAACATGCTTTCCCCCTAGAGGAAACCCTTCAACATTAGATCTCGTGATAAGCAATGGTCTTATCCCTATATCACAGCCCACAGTTGAGAATGAATTGTCCTCTCTTCAGTTACCTGTTATGTTTAACATCGAAAGTAGTCTTCCTAACGTGCCACATACTTACTTCAACTACTCCAAGACATCATGGAGCAATTATCGAAGACTCATTACCAATCAAATCAATCTTGGGATGAACGACCTTTCTAAAATCACAGGAAAGGTGCAGGTCGACTCACTAGTTGATAATTTCGTCGGAATAATACTTAATGCAAGCGAGCTATCAACTCTTAAATCCATTTCCAAGCCACACGTATCTGCCCTTGATAACTCTAGCATTAGCCTAATCAAAGAACGTAACAATCTCCGTCGAATGTGGCAACGCACACGTATTCCTTATTTAAGGAAATTGGTCAGCGATCTAAATAAGCAGATCTGTGTAGTACTAAACGAAAGTAGAAATCGAAAATGGAATGAGTTACTCTCAAAGCAAGAGAAAGGATCACGAAAAATGTGGAGTCTCTATAAAGCCATTAAAAACAAATCACGTTATATACCGCCTCTTAAGTCAGTCGATGGATCCCCAACTTGCAACGAAGAAGCCAAAGCAGAGCTGCTAGCTTACAGTTTTGCAAAATCGCATACGCTAACTGATAAACTCAGCGATTTGCGCACCACCCAAGAGGTAAATACAGTAGCAGACTCCCTGAATGAAGCCTCTATTGATTTTTCCCCAGCAGATTTTTGCAAACCGTCGGAACTGAAGAAAGTAATAAAAGATTTAAAAGTCAAGAAGGCAGTTGGCGATGACCATATTGGAAATATTTTAATAAAAAACCTACCTAGACGAGCAATTGTTGCCCTCACCTATATTTTTAATAGCTGCATGAAATTAGGATATTTTCCGGATCGGTGGAAAAATGCTATCGTCATTCCTATTCCCAAGCCTGGGAAAAATCCATACATAGCTTCTAATTACCGCCCAATTAGCCTCCTGCCATCATTTAGTAAAATTCTTGAGAAAATCATCCTCACACGTCTCCAACGCAAATTAGAGCAAGACCATATTATTCCAGACTGGCAATTCGGTTTTCGACCCAGACACAAACCACCAATTACGAAGAGTGGTCAGTCATATCCGGACAGGCTTCGACAATAAACAATCAACTGGCCTAATTGCTCTAGATATCCAGAAAGCGTTCGATTCTGTGTGGCACAAAGGTTTAATATATAAAATGGTCAAGTATTCATTTGCGAACTACCTAACAAGAATTGTTTACTCCTTCTTAGATTCAAGAACTTTCGCGGTTAAAACCAAGTCTGTATCTTCCAAACGGACCATCCTTGCTGGTGTACCACAAGGATCCGTATTAAGTCCGACTCTATACAACATATACACGTCCGACCTTGAGAAGCTACCAAATTGCGAAATTGCTATGTATGCCGATGATACTGCGATTTATTGCACTTCTGACTCTTCATCAGAAATTGTTTACACCCTACAACAGCAACTCATCGTTCTAAATGATTTCTATAACAAATGGAAGATCCAAATCAACGCAGGAAAAACACAAGCCATATTTTTCACGAAAAGACGTGCCAGGAGATATATCCCAAATCCGCAACTAAATGTCCTAGGAGAAACTGTCGCCTGGTCCAAAAGCATTAATTACCTAGGCTTACACTTGGATAATAAGCTCACTTTCAAGATCCATGTTGACGAAACCACATCCAAACTGAATAAGTGCATCCACTCCGTATATCCCTTCATCAGTAGGAAATCTAGACTTTCCCTGGATAACAAGATACTAATCTATAAAACAATCATGCAGCCGGTGATACTATATGGTTCCCCTGTGTGGCACAATTGCGCCATTACCCACAAGAAGAAGCTGCAAATACTATTGTACAAAACAAATGACTTAAAATTATAACGAACCAGCCATTCTTCTTCTCAACTAAAAAGCTTCATACAATGACTAAAATAGATCTAATATCCGCTAAGACGCTCAAAATTTACAATAAATTCATTGCTAAGTGTTCATCTTCGGACAACCCACTAATCAGACTATAGCATCTTCTCTGAGCTTGTGTTAATCACAGTAACACATGTTAGGTTAGTGCAGTAGATTTTAAGTTAGGATAAGGTAGCCGTTAAGTTACAGTAGGTTTTTTTAGTGAATTTTTCCTCAACACATTGGGTGGTATGCATAATAATGAGGATATACTCAAGAGTGAAGTCTATTGAGGACATTCCTGAGTCTGCTATGTTCGGTGAATCGAGTGAAAAATTTGTATGCATAAAACTACTTTCCGCTCCATAGTGAAAATTGAGTGGAATTCTGTCAACTCAGCTTTACTCCACTCGACTCACTTTATGCATACCACCCATTATCTGCAATATGCAAAATACTGTCTTGTCATGTATATAAATAACATTAATTTAGCTGTAAAGATCTTGTCTAAACTCTAATCTAAGTATTGTATCACACAAACTGAATTTAAAACAAAATAAATATTATTATTATTATTATTATTATCACATATAATTGAACGGAAAAAAAATAAAGAATTAAGTCCCTAGAAGAAAAAAAAATGTGAACAAAAATAATTCAGGAAATGCATCAATGGAGGAACAAATAAACAAAAATTTAAGAAAATTTATTATATCAAAAATGGCCATATTTAAATTTAAATTATAGAGAATCTACGAGATCCGGGGAGAATTGAATGCACCTGTCTGGCGGGGTGCTGATGGCCGATTCCTCTAGCAATCTGCAATCCCATGACGACTTGCTCGGCGGCTCTTAAAGTAAAAAACACTCACGGAAGAAAGTGGAATAATAATAAAAAATAAAAAAATAGTTTTATGAAGTGAATAATTACACCTCTACGAAAACCCGAAGTGTGTAGAAAATAAAACGGCTAACGGCAATCAAGCCGATGTAGGTTGTCCGGCGGATGGAAATGCCTATAGCATGGCTGATCGGTGGATGTCCAAGCACGTCAATATAAATTGGATGGCGGATCAAAGTGCACTCCTGGAAAGCAAATCAACCATCAGTGGGCAAAATAAAGTCCTGGCGGTGTCTTTGTCGATGTGACGGCTATGACGGGTGGAAGTGAACCTCCCAGCGATCGTTCTCCCGATAGGTTACGACCCTAGATTCAGAAAAACACCAGCCGAATTTTTCTCATCAATCAAGTTTAACGAAACGGGATTCTCTGTTCGCACAAAACTTGATTTGGATGTTGGAGCGACGAGTGGGCTCCTTAATGATGGAAATTATATCACAGGCCAGATCATTGAGACCCGGGCAAACAGCACATTTTAATAGGACACAAAAGTGTTTCATCAGAATTTACTGCTTGCAAATGTCGACCCGCAGTATTTAAATATATTTTAAGAAAAATATTTGACAAATGACAATCCGAATAGGTCATCGGAAACTCATTCATTAGATTGTGTAATTAACCATATTCTGGTCTTGTTGTGCTGCTTCCACCGGCAGATCTATGGCAGCTCCTGATGAGTAAGGATCGGTTGGTGGTACGAAACCAGGGGCGGAGGTTCCCATTACACCCGGGACCAGGTGCGACCGCGTGGGCGTGTGATCCGTCCGCCAACCATTCCATCCTTATCGTCTACTTTTTTTTATTCCCCATTTTTACCTCCCCTGTTTGTGCTGTCTTCCCCAGGCCTATGAATTTTTGTTTATACGTAAAGGACAGAAGCCACGAGCGGCGAAAACCCCGCCCACATCTCCCGAACTGAGCTACAGCAAGCATAAGCCGCGATGGCACGGCCCGACCTTCACGGTCATTATGCTACCTAAGGTTCCGTCCCCACGGACATCTTCGGATGCCCACCGTTAGGCTAGTCGTCCAGTGGAACCGGAAAGCTGCGAACTGCGAAGCAACGAATTCGTGCGAACGCCATTCGTCCGAAATCGTGCGAATGACTATCGTCCATTGCTTCAGTATTCATCCGGATTCGTAGTAGAAGAGCAAAATTAACTTTTCACAGTCCATTGTTTCTTTCTATTTTCGCACTCGTTTGCAACTAAACCCCAGCAAGATGGGATCGGTTCGCAATTCGGGCCTGTTCGGACGAAAACTGACGAACAATACGGGCCCAGTGGACGCGGTCCCCCACCGAGTCACGTGTTTGGATCGTTCATGCGTTTTCGGTCGAATTCGGACGAATCGATTTCGCAACTTTTCGCAGCTTTCCGGTAGCAGTGGACGAGATGCCTTACAATTGTTTGATTAACTTTTCGGAAATTTAATGAAAAACCTTTACGTATCAATTTCCAGCTGGATATGATCGCTCAGCTAGCCTTTCCGTTTGAAAAGTATTTCGACAACTAAATTAAGTTGTTCACTTCTAAATCGTTGGATAGATTTTGGGAATAAATCACACAATATACGGATCTCTGTGAATCTCTGGTTTTCAGGTTTCTGACTTTCGAAATTTCGTATGTTGAGGTCTCAACCCTTCCAAGACTTCTTTCGCCGGCCCTGGCCCTCTTCGTCCATGGACAAAAAAAAATCGCAAAACTAGGTCCCACATTGGGCGCCACTTATAAAAAACACTATAGGTATACATAATCCCCCCAGTTAAGAAGAAATGTGTTAGTGTTAATTTTGAATGACGAATCCAGAAAAATTAATTTATAGTGAAGGGATTTACCAGATTGAACCTTGGCTGTTGAAACTCGAAAATCACAGGACTAGCTAAAGGTAGAATTTCGTCGGCAAGAAAAGTTCTGGATTACAAGCCGGATTGGTTGGGTTACAATTATAATTTACTTTAATACGAGTACTAAAATATGTCAGCTGACCTTTATAACAATTAGGGGTTAATTTCGATCGACAAAGTTCAGATCTCAGATAATAACACCAGACATTAAGACAGCCCAAAATAATCCAGCAACATTTCCTTATTCATTTCTAAATTTCTGTCCTTCGTGACCTTACGCATTTTCAATCTGTCACGTAGGATTCCACCCAATAATTCATTATTGAAAACGAAATATTAGTAGTGCCCTTCTTGGATTTTTGAGCACAGATACAACAATCGATTATTTGACGTACATACGTATATGTGTATGTGGATGTAGGAATAGCTATCGATTTAGGTGCTGTCGTCTGCTCACGTACATAAATAAGACTATAATTTCAAGGTCCGAAAAAAAAATAATTGTTCATGTCCTTCATGGATACGAATAATAAGAAGTGACAATGACATTGACTTTTTCGTAATTACTTTAAACATCTGACGTTTGAGTAATTATGCAAATAGGCAGTAGTCAATAGGTAGACTCAAACTATGATCTTTTTATTCATTAATGTCATCGATTTTGGAAATTCTTAATAATAGGTAGGTTTTTTTTCTGCATATACGAGTATGTCACAACAAGATACTTTTTGTGTATCTGATGCGTGCTCATTACCCCAACCTGCACTAGATAGACGTTCAAAACACGCACCTAATATTAACCATGGAAGAGCTACTTTACAACCTGCCTTGTAATTTTAACGGAAAATAATATTTCTTTCCTTTTTGTCTACTATAATAATACATATACAGCAGCTGTGTGTGTAACATGAATAACTTCCAAAAATTTCATTGGATATAGCCAAAGTATATTGTTACATTGCTCAAGGAAACCCCAAACTACCAACTATGTCAAAGGAATCAAGGTTACAGTATAGAAGCAAGAACAAGAACGATAGAATTAAACAATAATTTCAGAAAGCACCTAAAATCACTAGCTACTAGCTAGCTCGTTAGGGTAAGCAGGGATACATATAGATTTATTTATGTACATATTAATTTTCAATGGTTAGTTCTAAGATGAAGAAATTACCAAATCAACAATTACACTTACGCCCAATGATGATTACATAATCTAATTCAATCGTAACAACATTGTTTGTAAGAGAATATTCGTCCTTATAAATTCTAATAGGGTTGCCTTATGGGGGGAAATATAATTGAATTTTGGAAATGCGTCCGTGTTCGTTTGGCTACCGCTCTACGATCTAGAGAATGAGAAAAAAACACCTAATAGAACTTCCACTAGGAGCTTGCCAGTATAAAGACGGCGCGGATAGGAAGTGTTTGCTGGCAACTGCACGTCCGAAAAGTACATAAGTTATCGAAATGCGCCCATGCCCCTGGAGGGGTCAAGGCAATTAACATGAAGCTTCTAACTACCTGTTTTTCGGATCATTGGCCTAATATACTATTCCTTAATTACAACAACTAAACAAATTAAGATTACGAGAACTAAGTATAAATTTGTTATTTACCAGTTGTACTAGCTGCCATTATTCTTTTTTTTTTGAGTGGCACATATAATACGCACATATGTTAATTGCCCTAACCCCTAGTAGGATATCAGCGCGTTAACTACTCCAATGCGGTTTAGTTGATGTTTCATTAGCATTAATTTTCGACGATGCATGTTGCTAGCATCTGCCTCTTGTACATTTGGCCATATTTAGCGAGACGAATGGCTGTGGCTCATTGTTACGATCCACACTACAGGGGGAAGGCAAGGCGGTGGGACTCGAATCTATGAAAACCGGTATGGTGAGATTACACTGACCCCTTGACGCACTAAGCTAAGGGACTACCCAATATAAGGTGCGTGTTTTTGCAGCTATCCAGGCCATGGGTAGTTAACCCGAGCTTTGTGTAAAAGAAACTTGTATCTGATCCATACAGGGTAAAAGCATGTATTTAACATGAAATGAATTTTGTCTCAGACAAAGTGTGGATTTTAAGTGGTGGGATAATTCCACTCTTTGAAAAATATTAAAAACAAACTTCATCCTATTACATCAAGAGCAAGAATTGAACCTATCAAATGCAACTGCAATAGAAACCAGGCCGAAGCCTATACCCTAGACTTGTACAGACCTAGTGGTGATACCAAAAGTCCCAATTGGCAACGACCATATGCATTAAAAGTGGGTCTCTTATATGGCCAGCTCATAGGGGAGGTTGGCACTCATTCAGTGGGATCTTGACCATTCTCAAAATCAATTAACTAACCCATTCTACAAATATTTATCCAATTTTTCAAGTCGCTAGCTATCTATCGAAAATTAACGCTTATTTGAAGTTTCACTTGCAGGGGAGGTAGGGGTTCCTTGAGTCGGATCTTGCCCAGCATTTCCATCAACCAATTAGATCCCCCTACAAACATTTAAACAAAATTTCAAGTCTCTAGCTTCATTCTATCGAAAGTTATCGCTTATTTGAAGTTTCTTTAGTAGGGGAAGTAGGGGTTTCGATGGTCGGATTTTACGTATTTTCAATATTAGTCGACTGGATCATACTACAAACATTTGACCAAAATTTCAAGTCGCTAGCTTTATTTTGCCGTAAGTTATCGCTTATTTTAAGTTTCATTTCTAGGGGAGGTAGGGGTTCCTTAGGTCGGATCTCACCCACCTTTAATGCCAACTAACTCAATCTCACTTTCAACATTTGACCAAAATTTCAAGATGCTGGCTTCATTCTATCAAAAGTTATCTCTTATTTTAAGTTTCATTTGTAGGGAAGGTGGGGGTTCCTTGAGTCGGAACTTGCCCATTTTCAACAAACAAACAAAGTAGGTCTTATTAGCAACATTCTTTAAAATTTTCAACTTGCTACTATCATTTTTTCGGAAGTTATCGTAATTAAAGGAATATTTAATTTTTGGAAATTTGTAGGGGAGGTCTGATTATGCCCAACTCACATAATCTTAAGCAGCTTCTCACTTCAAGGTTACAGGCCAAAAATCAGGTGTCTACGTCAATTGGTTCAGGAGTTATAGACAAAAAACCTGAAAAGTAGGGTAGTACGGGGTTCTTTGTAAGAAAATTACCGTTAGTTTTCAACTTATCAGTTTTATTTTCCCAGGAGAGTATGAGATTACCCTCATGAGTAATCTACCAAAGCTAGAGCTTTTCATGTTTCTTTAATCGGGAGTTATAGATACATTTATGTATTTTACATATGTAGGGGATGTAGGCGTTCTCTTGGCCTGATCATGCCCATTTTCAATACCATTCAACTAGATCACACTTCCAACATTTGACCAATTTCAAGGCTCTAGCTTCATTCTATCGAAAGTTATCGTGCGAACGGACAGACAGACGGACAGACAGACAGACAGACAGATAGACAGACAGACAGACAGACAGACAGACAGACATGGCTAAATCGAATCAGGAGGTGACCCTGATCCTTTATATATATACATTGCTATACCTCTTCATCGGTGGTACTATGTTTGAGCATAAGGACCACCACAAAATCAGTTGGTCCTCTGTTGATCGGCGGAGAACACAAAATCAGATCGACCATTTTGCCATTAGTAAAAGATTCAAGAGTTGCCTCCTGGACGTGCGAAACAAGAAGGGTGCCGATATTGGGATGGGAAGAGACCATTATCTTATGATCGCTAATGTTCGATTGCGTATTGCAGCCGTGCGCCGCCCCAGCGACGAAAGATCCAGGCCCCGCAAATTCAACACCGCTCGACTAAAAAATCCAGCTGTCTTACAACAATATAATGACCATCTTGCGCAAAAAGCGGCTGAGATAACTAGTCACCCAGATAGTGACATAAACGAAAACTGGGATGCCATAAAAAATGCGTACATTGATAGCGCAAATACCATCCTTGGCCCAAACCCGGATTGCCGGAATAAGCCCTGGATGTCCGACGCTTCATGGCAGCGGATTGTTGAAAGAAAGGAGCTGAAAGTTCGTTTGGCTGCAGCATCAGACGACAATCGAAGCAGCATCGAACTCCTTTACCGTCAGAAAGCTCGAGAAGTTCAGCGTAGTGTGCGACGCGATAAAAGAGTTTATGCCAATTCTCTTTTAGCGTCAGCAGAAGAAGCCGCTAGAAGTAACAACTTAAACGCCGTATACGGTGTCATCAAGGAGTTTACAGGTGGTCGTAACTCCTGCCAACATCCGGTGAAAGATAGTGATGGAAAGCTACTTATCTTGGAAGAAGATCAAATGAGGCGGTGGAAAGAAAACTTCGCCGCGGTCTTGAACCGTGTAACCTCTGGTGAAGTTCCCCCTAATATAGATAATTTAGCTAACCATCAAAATGTGCGTATACGGTCCACTGCCCCGACTAAAGAGAAAATAGTCACTGCAATTATTGCACTAAAACGAGGAAAGGCCGCCGGACTTGGCGGCATCCCTGCCGAACTTTATCAAGCAGCGCCAAGCGTAACTGCCGATTTGCTGCACCCACTTGTTGATAAAGCGTGGAATACAGAGACCTTTCCCACTGAGTGGAAGGAAGGTTTGATCATCAAACTTCCAAAGAAGGGCAGCCTCACAGACTGTAATAATTGGAGAGGAATTTGTGTGCTTCCTGCCGTTGCCAAGATAATAGCTAAAATCGTCCTGGAAAGACTAAAGGCCCACTTAGAAAGCACAATTGATGAAGAGCAGGCTGGCTTTCGATCCGGATTCTCCTGTGTCGATCACATTAACACCTTGCGAATCATCATCGAGCAATGCGCTGAATACGATTCTCCGCTTCACTTGCTTTTCATCGATTTCGAAAAGGCTTTCGATAGTGTGAACCAGGATTCTATATGGGCGGCCTTGCGCAGGAGAGGCATCCCTGAGAAGCTTGTGGCTATTATTAAGGCAACCTATGACGGCGCGAAATGTCGCGTTCTGCATAAAGGTAAGGTGTCGGGGGACTTTGAGATTCGCAGTGGAGTTCGGCAGGGGTGCATCCTCTCACCGATCCTATTCCTCATTGTGATCGGCGATGTGTTGCATGCAGCCCTATCCGGACTCGACAGAGGAATTCAATGGACTTTGACATCTTATCTACAACATCTTGACTACGCTGACGACATATGCCTACTCTCCCACAAAATCATGGATCTGTCTGCAATGGCGTTAGATCTCGAGAGGGAGGCAAGCAAGGTTGGGCTAAAGATTAATACCAACAAGACCAAGGTTCTTAGCCTAGCGTTGCGAAAAAGAAATCCGACACCTATTGCCATCAATATTAATGGGCAGCCTGTGGAGAAGGTGGACAACTTCGTCTACCTGGGTAGCATTGTTGCCGAAAATGGTGGTACGGAGCAGGACATCGCTCGTCGTATCAACCAGGCTAAACGCGCATACGGCATGCTGTCCAAAATCTGTCAGGGCAGTTATCTCAGCATCAAGACCAAGCTGGGCCTGTTTCGCTCCCTGGTACTATCAGTGCTTTTGTATGGGAGCAGTACATGGAAAGTTTCCGTAGGAGTTACCAGAAAGCTGCAAGTTTTCGTCAACTCATGTCTTCGTCGAATTTTAAGATTTTTCTGGCCTAAAACAATATCAAATGAAGAGCTAAGTCGGCGTACGGGTCAGATGCCAATCGACGAATTGATACGCAGGCGAAAATAGCAGTGGATAGGTCACACATTGCGGAAGAGTGATAACTGCATTGCTTTGCATGCCATGAAATGGAACCCCATTTCCAACCAAGGCCGACCAAGAGGGGGTCCTCGAATCACATGGCGTCGATCTGTGGCAAAGGACTGTTAGGTACTGGGTAAGTCTTTTGGGGAGTTGCGCCCCATTGCCCAGAACAGAGTACGATGGCGCGCAGGAGTAGTTTCAATTCAATTCAGTTTATTCACAATAAAAATAGGATATAAATACATATTAATTACAATTTGTTATTTTGTGTATTAATCTCCCTAAAAAGCAATGCTTGTGGTGGGATGATTGATAATTAGATACATATCATTAATTAAGTGTAATGGACGCTTTAGTTAATATTTAATATATAGGTACAAATTGCAACTATTATTAAAATTTAATTATTTACAGATTTATAATCAATCAAGTGAAGTTAAATATAACAAAGAATTCATCATAATTTAAATTAAGGAGCCATTTTTTTGTTTTATATTTAAATAGACTTAAGGAGTTGATATTACGTATCTCAACAGGTAGTAAATTAAAGCTACGTGGGCCAATATATGACACATATCTCTGAGTGTGTGTCTTGCGACAAAATGGAATAGGTATTCGCCTATTATTATAACGCGTTATTCTATCATGCATTGGAGTAATATTATGTTGTTTATATGTGTAATATATTGCTGATTTAATATAAAGCTGTTTTAAGCTAAGTACATTTACTAAATTAAAAAGGTCTGATGTTGGATACAGTCTCGGAAGTGAATAAATATTTTTTAAGATTCGTCGCTGAGTTACTTTTAGATTCTCGAGGTGGACATTGAATGTCCCACCCCAAGTAGTTATGCAGTACTGTAGTGACGATTGTACTAATGCGAAGTAGATAGTTTTTAGTTGGTGGATAGTTAGAACTTTATTAAGCATATTCCAAATTACGAAGCTTTGTCTAATTTTCTTATTTACATGCTCAGTGTGATAATTCCATCTAAGGTGTTTGTCAATAATTAATCCTAAATAAGTTGTAACAGAAACTAGCTTAATGTTCTCACAGTTTTTATTACAGTTAAAAAAATTTGTACATTGGGAATCGTGAATTTGGATACAATCAAATGGGGGTTGTGTGGTTGAATTTATTGAGAATGCCATTGTCTTAGTTTTTTGAATATTTAGTTTGAGACGGTGTTTGAATAACCATTTCTTGATTTTTTTCATTGCAGACTGAACTGTAATCAGAGTTTGATTCCACGTAGTTGATGAACTTAATAATACTGTATCGTCTGCAAAGGCTACTATAGCACAGTTTTCGTGTACAAAGTTACATAAGTCATTAACGTAAATAGTATACAGTATGGGTGACAGCACAGTGCCTTGCGGTAGTCCTACACTTCTATTATATTTCCAATCACTAGCGTGTTCACGTATTCTAACTCTTTGTTGTCTGTGGTATAAGTATGACTTGAGCAAATCTAAGGGTTTGTTTTCTATTCCTATATTTTTTAACTTATTTATTAGGACTTCGCTATGCCCCGCTAGGGGTTAAGGCAAAGTAGTATACCTCCGGAGCCTCCTTTAAGGTGTTACATATTTCCATCGTGACAAAAACAATATACCCTATACTATAAGTCTAGGGTATAAAAACTAATTGATTCCGAGTAATTTCCTAATATTTCGACGAAAATCACTTTTCCAATTGGAAAAAAATGTGGAATCCCATTGAATCTAATTGAGTTGAACTGAGGTGAAAATACGAAGTTCTTCTAGCAACCGCTAGATACGTCGTAAATAAAAGCTTTACTTGTGCACTATCCAGGTCAGGATCGGCCCTCGATAAATTACTAGGTTCAGCGCTAACCTTTATAGAGTAGCATTGTTGTTGTAATGCGTGTTATTTCACTAACCTATACAGGTTAAGAAAAGCAAAAGAACGCGTCTATTGTCTATACATTTTTTTACTGAAAAGATCCAGTACGTAAATGTAAGCATACGACGTTCATATTGTCTAAATTCGATGTTCACTGTGTCCCCAATCTTAAGTACATTCCCGATTTAGGCAGTACGAATCTAGCGTCTATAATTAAGTAAGACACTTGACTTTTTGTGGGGTTTATCTCTCTCTAATAGCGTTGACCCCTCCAGAGATATGGGCGCGTCAACATCTCTAGCATTTCTATGCCTTGTTGACGTTTCAATAGCATATCTACTTTTCGGAAGTGCAGTCGCTAGCATGCACCTCCTATGCACGCCGTCTTCATACTGACAAGCCCGGAGCACTGTGACAGTTCTATTAGTACTCACAGGCAGTTTTAGATCGCGCCGATATTTGATCTCCGAGCTCTAGATTAGTATCGTAGAGCGGTGACCGAACGATCACGGCCACCAAGCGCCACCGCCACCGGGTTTTATGGTTATGAATTATTTTGTAAAAGTGAATTTCTTAACTGTTGATTTTGACTTGTTGATTTTTTGGTGGGTGAGGTTTTGCCGTGGTCTAGGCTTTAATGCAGTCGGTTCATTTATACACTGCTTCACAAAAAAAAACGCTTCCACTATTCTTTCTACAGAAAAGAGTAAGGAAGAAAAATTGCAGTTTTCGGTACTAATGTAAGTAGAGTGAAAGGGACAAACGTTTTGAAACGTACATTTGCAACGTAACGGTAAATTTAAGTCAATTTTATTACAAAAACCCTAAAAATGCAGATTCGGCCCGTGAGTGTTGATCGAAAATTCGTCTTTAAGGCTGCGCGCAAGTTGGCACACGTTCGTGTGTCGCGTTCACGTGTTTTATGTCAAACGGTGTGAGTCTATGGTTTTCAACCAAAGACACGAATCTGTCAATTTGGCAAATGCTCGGCTGTTGTCGTATCATCAAATTGGATTCATTATTGTGCGTTAACGCCAATAATTAAGTATGAAGTATGTGCTTATGCACATCCTACTACTCTACAGTCGTTTGTTTCGCCACTCAATTCTTACCTAATTATCCGTCTTAAAGCACAATAATGAACTCAGTTTGGTGATACGACAGCAGCCGAGCATTTGTCAATTTGACAGATTCGCATCTTTGGTTGCAAACCATAGACCCAAACCGTTTGACAGCAAACACGTGAACGCGACACGCGAACGTGACCCAACATGCGCGCAGCCTAAGAGTGGTGTGTTCTTGTTTTTTAGACGTTTGCTATAGTTAAGATAGAAGAGGAGTTTTTGCAAAGTACTAGGCTATGCCTTTTTGAATTTGACAAATGTAAGGTTGTGAAGTCAACAGAGGAGTGCCATGCAGCCAGCCAGCTGTCGACTTCTGTATTACATTTTTTAATCGGGGATTTATAGTATATGTATCAGGAGGCAGGACGATTTAGGAAACGGCCAGGCACGCACTAAATATACAATATATTTTAGTTTCTTGTTTTTTTTTTTTGAAAACGTTGTCTGCTTGCTGCTGTAATATTTTGTATGGAACTGCGAAGATGTTGAAATGAAATTAGACGTAGAAAAAGCAGCACCTTTCTCCTTCCTTTATCTCTCTCATCCTTAAAGCTTGAATTCTTAATATTATAGGGGGAATCCCATAGTCTTGCGGTCGAAATTCCACGGAAGGGTGGGTATAGACGCGCGAGCCCTTTCCACCTGTGGCTCTACTTCCCTCTCGATTGAGAACTGAATTTCAAATTGGACCCCCCCCCCACCTTTCCGCCACAGGGTTAAAGGAATGCATTTCACGAGATGTCTATCGGTGGACGAATCTAATCTGTGGAGGTCCTATTTATTTGGATAGATTTGATAAGGAAGATGTGGTACTCAATCTATATACCTACATAAGTGTAATCTCATATGGAGGGAATAAAATAAATTGTAATATTGAATGGAATTGAATTGAATGACGATATAACTTCCCGGATAGAACCACTTCAGCACAGACGTGACGTTGGTTGTCTATCACTTTTTTATCGATACTTCAACCGCCGCTGCTCTGCTGAAATAAGTAGTTTAATTGCCGATGTTGCATTTCCTGTACGCAACACCAGGCGGTCAACTCGTGCCCACCATCTTACCATCGAAACTAGTGTCAGTCGAACCTTAATTTCCTCACCTACCAGAGCTATGCTATTGCATTAAAGGGTATTCCCTAAGCTTTGGTGTTAACATAGAAAAAAAAATCTATGACAGACTAATAATCTCTTAACTAGGACTTGCTTGCCACTCAATATTCGTTCTTTCTAAAAACTATAACTGCTGTAATGATTAATCATCAGTACAGAACATTTCACACTCATTGTACTCTGAATATTGCGCAGGACACGCTTTCAATATGGATATCACTTCCTAGTTACAACACACATACTAAACAAGTTTAACTTTAAGTGGATCTCACGCAGAATTTCTTCTGTCTCTCTTCGTAAAAATCAAATGAAATAAATAGCGAAAATATTCTAACGTATGTCAGTTAAATAGTAATTTCAGATTTATAAATATTTGCAAAGTGTTTACTCGTATTAATTTATAGTGTTCCATTTCTCATAGGCTGCGTTTATGACCGAGCGATTTCGACTCATTTAGCAACAGTGACAATGCTTTGTCTATGAGCAGTTGCGTTGCGCGAAATCGCGTGATTTGTTTACTACGTTTTACATATTCATGCAAATATGATAGCATAGGAAATTGACTAATCTGTGATATAACGTTCTTCGCAGTATCAAAAATAATGGGGGAAGTGAACATCACGTAACATACTCAGCATCAAGTACACCAAGGAGCGGAGAAAAAACGTCTAAGGACTCAATAATCAATAGACCTTCTCCCGTGACCTAATTACCTTAGACGACAAGAAAATGAATAGGTACATAACCCTAGGTCAACTGGGCGATGGGACCTACGGTTCAGTTATGTTAGGTCAGCGAAAAGATACTGGCGAAAAGGTGGCTATCAAGAAGATGAAGCGGAAATATTACTCGTGGGAGGAGGCGATGAATTTAAGGGAAGTTAAGGTAATTTATGATAATTTTTTTAAGATCTAATCGGTGTAATACTCGCACTTCTTTATTTATTTCAGTCCTTGAAAAAACTCTCACATGCCAACGTAGTCAAATTGAAGGAAGTGATTCGCGAGAATGATACTTTGTATTTTGTATTTGAATATATGAAGGAGAATTTATATCAAATGATTAAGGACCGCGACACACACTTTCCGGAGAGTACAATTAAGAATTTGCTTTATCAGGTAAGTGAGGATTAAGGACTTAGTATTATTTATCAAACCTATTATTATTATTAAGTAATTTTGAATGAATTGATATTTTGTTTTGTACAGTTACTGCTTTCGTTTATGGGAGTTGGTTTTAAGAGCGATGGGATGTATTTCGAAATCAATTTGATAAGTCACCAGGATCGTTCGATGGCATGAACGACATTGGTTAAGGCAAGATGCAGGAACAAGTTAGTCAATTGGCATGCTGTTCATTGCCATTTTTCAACCAGCCTAGTTGATCTGGATTCGACTGATCTCTATGTCGCAGGGCCTGAGTTTGAACGTTATCCTTCTTGCTTCCGCTTTCTTGCATCGGAATGAGGTCGAGTAGAACCACCATACAACTGCGCCGTATTCTAGGTTTGAAAATCGCTTTGTAGATCCACAGAACTTTGTGGGGTTTAATGCTACGGATGTCAGCCGGTGTGACCAAAAAGGATCATATCAAAAGTACCTACATCCGAGGCAGCTTGTTCGTTGAGCAACCGATCACTGAAAAGCTCGAAGATCGTCGTATGGATTGGTATTGCCACGTTCTAAGGCCTCCGCCTGAGAACCCTGTCATGAAGGCACTTTCAACGAATGTTCCATTTGCTGGACCCAAACGCCGAGGCAGACGGAAACACACATGGATCGATCAGATGAAAAAGCAACAACAACGCATTAATCTTGGCGATGATACCATCCAAGACCGTGCTACCTGCAGAAGGAAGCTGAAATTATACCGCCAGAATGGGCGAAGTGCCAACACCACAGGCAGAGCAACGCGAAGCCACAGAGTGGTATGAAAGGGCAAGGAGAAAAAAAATCCCTCATATTTGGCCAAAATATACTCAATTGCCCTAACCCCTTGTGGGGCATATCGCGTCAACTGTTCCATGTGGCCCAGTTGACGTTTCGTTGGCATAAACTGGTTTCGGAGAATGCAGTTGCCAGCATGCACCTCCTGCATATCCATGGCCACGAACGTCGTCGTGGACGGGATTTGAACCCGAAACGCCGGTAGTCAAACATGAGACTGATGCCTCAACACACTGCGCTACCGGTCGCCCCTGCAGATCCACACTTGAATTGCCTTGTCAGAAGTCGCTCTAAGATGTTCTGCTCAGGACATTCGTTGAGAGGGTACAGTTTCCTTTCGTAGTGATGACGCTTCTAGAGGACAGCATATACTATTTCACCCAGACCGTCGTGGTAAGATCGGCTCTTTTAGCTCGAAGAACACTTTCGATAGATACGAAGAAGGTGTTGTCGAAGGCTCCTTCAATGTAAAAAACGCACACAGTGTCGTGCGTTAGCTGACATAGACCCAATCTCGTCAATGAGATTGGTGATTTGAGAGCAGTTTCGTTTGATTTGCTAGTTTGATAGGGGAACTGTCTGGGGTTTCGCCGGTTCCTTACGAGGAGCGATGTCTTGATATAAGCATCGTGGATCTTCTCCATGGCATTACTCGATTAGCTCGAAGTGATTAGTTTGGCCTGTCTCAGGTCTGAGAGATTTTTCCAAAAGGCGGCGGCCTCAGTGCGCTCCGTTTGATGTACTGTATTTATTCTGAAGTGATAGTTTGCTGGCTGTAGATGGATTTCTAATGAGTTGTTGGTTGTTTTTCTGAGTCGGCTGTCTTCACTGCAAATTATCAGGATTTAAATATTTTGCTTATACTCGTAATAGCCCTTCATTTTAGCGCTACCATCTTAGGGTGCGGTTTTGTTGGAGCTTTGAGAAACGATAAGAGCAGCACTGATGGAAATGGATTCTTGCTTTTATTATAAACGATAAGAGCAGCACTGATAGTGACAAATAGAGTTCTTTATGTTGGAGCTGCGTGATAAACGTTTAGAGCATTAGCAGTTCTTATCATAGGTCGGAAAAAAAGAGAGCAAATGCGTTGTTCCAACAAAATAGCTCTGTATGCCAAATAGCTTTATGTATCACTATCAGCGCTGCTCTTATCGTTTGTCGAAGCTCCAACATAAACGCACCTTTAAGGAGTAATTCCTATGCGATGACTTAAGCCGTACTACTAGAGCCGTGGGTAATTGTTTTTTTAGACACGAAATTCGCTTAAGCGGTGATTTCGCATACAACAGAATTAGGAACAAAAACAGAAACCCAAGATAAATTTATTGTTAAATTGTTATTGTAGTAAATGTAAATGTTGTTCAGTTTGTCGCTATAGCGACAGAAACAGAATTATAATTTAGTTCCTGTCGCAAATGCACTGAATCCTATTCCTAATTCTGTTTTATGCGAAATCGCCGCTTTATTAATAAATTTATAAGATACGTGTTGATCATGCACGATATATCTTTGTTTTTAACATGGCCACTTATGGAATTCAACAATCTCTCTCTCCCTCTCTCTCAGTTGCCCTAACCCTTTGTGAGGCATAGCGCGCCAACTGTTCCATGTGGCCCAGTTGACGTTTCAACGGCATAAAATGGTTTCGGAGAATGCAGTTGCCAGCATGCACCTAGCTATATGGCTCTAATCGGACGGTAACTGTCGTACGGCTAAAGTCGCATTCCATTAAATTACATACAGTTTGACATGCAACTCTAGCCGTAGGGCTCTAGTTGTCGCATTGGAATTACTCCTTTAAGTATCGCACTTCACCTTGTGCTATTCACGTCCATATTTCTTCTTTGCAGGAACTACGGGATAACTCTGAGGTTGAGTTTGGACAAATCTTGGTTTCGGCTTACACAAAGTTTTTTCTTCGCTGAAATTATAATGTTCATTTTTGACCTATTCAAATGTGTGTATATGGATATATATGTATATACTCATATATACATATTAGAACAGGTAAAAGGTGAACATTACAGCACAGGTGAATCTTCATTACTGCTATCAGTAGTGAGGAATTAGCTGCATAGTTACCAGCTTGTGTAAACCTGTTCGAAGGTCGTACCATGAAGCACCCCAACCGTATTTCCCTTCATGTCCGCCAGAGAATAACAAGAGTTACCTATGCGGGTCGGGACCCGACCCTTCCAAAATTTGGGGGCCAACTTTGCATTAAAGTGGTCAGTAGAACTGCTTTACCAAATCAACTACTTTAAATTTGGTATCACTCGCTTGCAAGTTGTATTGACGAAAATTCGTCTGACTGGCCGACTGAAAAATTCTCACGAATCAGATCCAGTCTTGTATCAGGCTCTACTGCCACAGTGCGATCGCACACCATTTTGGAGCTATGTAGTATGTTGTACTAGCTACCGTGCAGTAACGTCGTCTGACCAAAAACCGCAAAATAAGCAGAATAGCCAATTGCGGAGTGGTACGCTGATATCAATGACCAACTTATCTCTGAAATGTCGGTGTCCCAGTCCCGTTGGTCTGGCTTCACATAGGCACGTATGGCAGCTATAAGGAAGCGGTTTACTCGTTCAGATGCGTGCGTGTAAAAGCGCCTCACGTCAGACCGGTCCAACAAGCTGTTGAAAAGGGTGGACCTAAATTTGATACCGTTGTCCGTCACAACGGTTTCCGGAACTCCGAACATATGGAACAGACTTTACCGTTCACTGTTCCCGCAATTATTGTGATAGCGGGTATAGTGATAACTGATAAGAAATGGTCAAGATGCGAAAATTGATAACAGACTATGCAAACTGACGAAGACAGGTAGGTATAGGAACAGGTTTTGGGATGAGATCCGTTGTCTCTATGGAGTATTTTACAAGGAAGTGGGGAGTAGGAACCGCTCGCTGGCGAGTCCGCCTGTGTAATTCGGGAGTTTGAAATTGGCCACAGCTTGATACGGACGAGATTGTGAGGGATGAGTTTTGAGCTCCCAACGATTAGGAAGCATCCAGCATTCTATCACGGCCACGTCCAGGCAGGCAATGCGCTTTTGGTGTGAATCGATATTTTTTTTCAAGATTTCGGTAGTGAAAAATAGAAGATTCGCTGGTAGTATGCAAAGCGAGTGGATGTTTTTTTTTCGCGAGTGCTATTTTTATACCCTTCACGGATGTGATAGGGTATATTAACTTTGTCATGAAGTTTGCAACGCACAGAAGGAAGCATCTCCGACCATATAAACTATATTTATTCTTGGTCAGTATGATGAGACGAGTCGATTAAGCTTTGTCCGTCTGTCTGTCTGTTTCTATGCAAACTAGTCCCTCAGTTTTAAAGCTATCGAGCTGAAATTTTGTACAAAGCCTTCTTTCTATTGCACGCTGTATATATGTCGGAACCAATGGAATCGGACTACTGTGTCATATAGCTACCATAGGAACGACCGGTCCAAAAATTCGTCTTCGTGAGAAAATTTTTTTTATTTCTAAAGATATCGTTCTCAAATTTCACACTAATCAATGGTATCTTTAGGTAAATTACATACCCAAATTTGTTTGAAATCAAACTACAATACTACGTCATATAGCTGCCATAGGAACGACCTGTCCAAAAATTCGTCTTTGTGAGAAAAACTTTTTTATTTCTAAAGGTATCATCTTCAAATTTCACACTCATCAGTAGCATTTTTAGTTAAATCACATTTCTTAATTTGGTTGAAATTCGACCACTACGTCATATAGCTGCCATTGGAACGACCCGTCCAAAAATTCGTCTTTGTATGAATAACTTTCTTATTTCTATAGATATTGTTTTCAAATTTCACATTAATCAATAGTATCTTTAGTGAAATCACATTCCCGAATTTGGTTGAAATCAGACTACTCTATCATATAGCTGTCATAGGAACGACCGTTCCAAAAGCAAGTTTTTATCAGAAAAACTTTTTTATTTCTGAAGATATCTTTATGAAATTGCATATTCCTCAATCGTATTGACTGCTAAGGCATGTTCCTAAATTTGGTTGAGATCGGCCTACTATTTCATATACCTCTTATAGGAACAGTGAAATCGGAGCAAGTTTTACTACTAATTTCAAAGTGGCAAATGTACCACAAAACACAACAAAGGTATGATACTTTCGGCAAGCTAGCCGAAGGCTAGCTTGTTTGTTTTGTTTTTGAGACGATATATAGATTCCGGATATTGTGCATATTGTTAGGAGGAATTCCCAAAAAGTAATATGATTATCAATTTTATAGACATTTTTATCAATACACAATTTGTGTAGAGCCTTCTCCTCCGCAAAGCGGCAAAGTGGCAAAATCCACATTCAGCGGAGCCCTAAGTGCATACCGGAGTGGACGATTGCGTGGCTCCTTCTTTGTACCAAAATGAAAGAGGCCGATGACTGCCGTGTTTTATTCACCCCACTACTCCCGAAAGCTGCGCTGGTCTGCCGGGTGGTCACCGGAGAGTCATTTTTTAACTAAAATTGTTAACATGCGTTCACGGCTATTCTAACCCCATTACTACAAAATTGGTGTTGCAAAAATGAAGAAAAATAGAATGTAAATTGCATAGTGTCGACATAGCCAATAGTTGTTGATCCCCCCCGCAAAATGGAAAAAGTCGCCAAGTTTTCTGTGTCTGATCGACCAAAGGCTGGGTCCGGTGTCTTTTGTCGGTCGAGTAGAGCTTTCGAGCTCCTCGGAAGTAGATTGGGTGGAAATCGCAAACAAATCGGAAGATAATGTGAATAGAATCGGAATCGGATCGTATCAGATCTTTAAATCTTTTTGATTATTGATTGCTTTTAGTCCTGACGGGAAAACCGATAGAGTAATTTAGTTTTTCTTTTGGTTACGAACATTCTTCTAGTTTTAAACTTGAAAAGTTTTTTCTTTTTGTATCCTATTAGGTTCTAACTGGCCTAGCATTTATGCATCGTCACGGCTTCTTTCATCGCGATCTAAAACCCGAAAACTTATTGTGTTCGGGTCCTGAACTGGTGAAAATTGCAGACTTCGGTTTAGCCAGGGAAATCCGTTCGCGACCTCCATTCACCGACTACGTATCGACAAGATGGTAAGTAACAAAGGGACAATCAATTTCCCATTAGTATTCCAATTAGTTTTAACGATTCGGCTGAATTTTTAATGAGGTAATTTGTGCTAACATAATGTAATTCAACCATCATGCAGGTACCGTGCACCTGAAGTTCTTCTTCATTCAACACGTTATGGTAGTGCCATCGATTTATGGGCAATGGGCTGTATAATGGCAGAATTGTATACGTTTCGACCTCTTTTTCCGGGCAGCAGTGAAGTCGATCAATTATTTAAAATTTGTTCTGTTTTAGGAACACCGGAACAGGTAATATCGAATGATGTCAAAAATTTCAATCAGTCTCGACCAAAAGCATGTCGTCGTCATAATCTAGAAAGGGGGTAACTAAATTTGTTTTCCGGAGAAAATTTGTTGTCTATACTGATATTTCACCTTTAAAATACGTATGCCGCGAAAAATTAAATTTCATATGATAAAAAAATAGAAAGTAAAAAATATGTACTTACTCCCTTTCTATTATACATTAAGATAATGATAAAAGTATAAAATTAAATATACAATAGTTCTTATATCTAGTAAACAATATACAATTAGATGATATTCAGTTGCAATACAAAACACGACCTAATGATAGTTCACACGTACTTTTTATAACAGGATGACTGGCCGGAAGGTCATCGGTTAGCAGCTGCGATGCACTTTCGCTTTCCGGAATGCAGTAAAATACCGTTGAGCACTGTTGTAACACGAGCCAGCCCACCAGGACTGCAACTTCTTGAGGATTTCTTAAGATATGATCCTGAAAAGCGGCCTACAGCCCAACAGTCGTTGAAATATCCATACTTTCAGGTTGCAAAACGGCCCTCAGCGAGCAAAATTACATACGTCGGATCACAAGTTATTCCCGTCACACACTTGTCGAATAGCCTTCAAAATGGTCGTATATCAAATTTAAGTTTCGTATCCATAAATCCCGACAATGGGCTGATAAAAAACGGAGATTTTGGGGCCAATCCCAGTATAGATATGGAAAACTATAACTCCGCGAAGAACAATAATAACAATTTGGAGACTATAAAATTGAACAATGGTATCCATTATAGCGTATTCAATGGTCTGGGCAGTTTTAGTAGAAGAGACAGTGGTGCGGGCTCGATAAGGAATGGTTTCCGCAATCCCTTTCTCATAGAGAAGGACAAGGATCTACCAAACAATGTTCTACAAAAGAATCTCCAAAATACTGGCAGTATCTCCACCCTGGACGATTTTGCCAGTGAGAAAATTAGTGATATATTTGTGAATCGCAATATGGGTCAGGTGATTGCGAGTCATAGTTTGCCAAATGTGTCGTTTAGTAATGCAAAATTTATCACGACCACAACTACGACGAATCCTAGTTTCACGATTTATGAAAATCAATCGCAACAGCAGCAACTTCAACCAATGTCCTTGCCACACCAGAACGGTGTGATACGAAATCAAGTGCAAAATATTAACAATAACATTTCTGGCTTCTTTCTGCACAAACCCACGGTGGTGAATAATATTAATGGGAGCTTTGAGACAGATGCGTCCTCGGGTAAAGTTTATAATGCGTTTTCGAAACAAACCTATGCTCCGCCTAAACCCTCAACATTGATATTGGCAGAAGCTATTGACAAAGTCTTGAATAGTAGTAATGAGGTGAATAGGAAGGAGGGGGAGGATGAGAAAAGTGTTGTGGATAAGATTAATCAGACGAAACAGTGGACAAGTCAAGAGGAGGATGAATTGGCGAGTATATTGGGGTAAGTGAATTAAACTAAGCGCAAAATTTTAGTATATTGCGTAAATCTTTCAAGAAGGAAAGAAGAAGGAATTGAAGAAAGTTTGAAACCATTTATCATCATCATCGTGACGCCCCAACCCGACGTCGAGTCTTGGCTGCCTGGATCATTGTCCTCCAAATATCTCGGTCAAGTGACCGCGTCCTCTAATTTTGGAAGCCCAGCAGTTGTTCAGGCGGCCAAGGCTCGACGTCGGACTGTCGCGCCAAGATGATGAGCAGTTGTTCAGCGTCAGCATCTACTGAGGTTTCCTAATGAGCTCTCTGTCTTCCTCGTGGTCTTGCTTCGCCGATGCGTCTTTTCAGTATTTTTTTTTACAGCTCGTTGTACAGGTCATACAGCTCATTATTGTAGCGGATGCTTCATCTATTTCGGTCCCAAACTGCTCCGAAAATTTGCTGAAGGACTTTTCGTTCAAATGAGTTTAGAATATTTTTTGGGAGGCATGAGACCCTTAGTTCAGGTTTCGCAGTCATAGCACGGGTCATATGATGGTTTCTATTTTATATACGAAACTTTGTATTTCCGTGCACATGCTTCGATTTCATTATTGGAAGGACGTAGAAAAAAGTCGATTGTGCTGGCGTCCTTCTTCTCGATTGCATCATTATTTTTGTTTTGTCCTAGTTAATGCGTAGTTCAACTTCTTTTGCAGCCGTGTCAAGATTATGCAGAAGTTCTTCTGCGGCGGGCAGGTTTCGATGCATGACGTTAATGTCGTCTGCGTTCGCTATCAACTGCGTCAAATTGAAGAGTATTGTGCCGGTGACGTCCGTGTTCGTGTACGGATGGCGTACTCAAGTGTCACCTTTAAGAGCGTCGATGCCAGTCCATCGCCTTCGTCCACCCAGATTCGCAGAAGTTAGTGATTTATGGCATTTAATAGACCGGTTCTGCCGGATTTTAGCAATTTGACTGCAATCTCATCTGCGCCCGGCACTTTATTTTTTTTGAGTAACTTCAGGGCGAAATAATATTAATATTTTTTTTATTTTAAAAATTTACAAAAATACTCTCACTTTTCTTTTATATTTAAGCTCCCGCCCTTGCTGCAATTTTTTCCCAACGGATTGAGAGGTTTTTCATTCTTTCGTTATAGGAAGTCTTGACGTTCCCCTAGCCATTGGAGCACGAACACATTTACCGTTTGGTCGCTGGTCCAAGCACTTCTTTTAGCGGTCCAAAAGTTGATTTTCAACTTTGTGATTTTACATATAGACAAGTGTGGACTGTTGGGAGGATGTTCCAATGCTTCCCATCCGAATTGATCCAATTTTTTTCTTGTTGCGTTGGCTGAATGAGGCCATAGGGAAGAATCATGGTCTTGCGGATTTCGAAAACATATTTTTAAGGATAATTTTGTGGCGTCTAGAAGGTCGATTTCAATTTCTTCGGCGATAAAGCTAAGTGTTATTCGTTTATCCCCATTCCAAAAGTTTCCGGACTGACTTAATGTTGTCGACAGTCACGCTTGTGCTTGGGCGTTTTTTGTGGTCCTGATTTTCCATTCGGTCTTGTCTTTTAGAAAATTCACTATGTCATGCAAAAACACATGTTCTCAAGAGGGTGTTCTCCCCGTATTGTGCCTTCAGTTTTTTTTTGTAATTTTTGATTTTTCCACTTCTTCCTTCGCTCATTGTCTTACTCAATACTAATAGGACCTTCGGCTATTTTTACCCCCTCCTTAACCGTCTAATCTACCTAAAAATCAACCCAACTCAAGAATTCGAACTTCTATGGATTATTTTTTTTAAATCAGTCCCGTTTATATTTTATCCAACCTGTACAAGGTTAGAGAACATACATAAAAGACACTAAAACCTGGAAATCTGTAATTTCTACAAAAATTAATCCGTTTGCTTTCGAATGGATGGTACAAGGATTTTTAAACACAAAGTATTAAGTGGCATAAAATAGAAAAGTTGAGTTATTATTATTAAATTAGAGGAGCGTTCATTTTATTTAAATTTAAAATTCATTTAAATGAAATATTTAAGAAAATTTTTTTTATCTCCGAACCAAGTTTTTTTTTGTGCATTTAACCGGTAATATTGAATAATACAATTTCAAAAGATAAAGAACAGGCGAATACTTGTATTGTATACTAAACTACTTAGTAATTTGGATATTTCCTTCATTTTTTTTCTATTTATCAATAGCAGCAAACTAAAATCAACAAATCTCCGTAAAGACTCCAAACCGAATTCACAAATTGACGATCTATTCGGAACACTGTCGTTTGCATCGGAATCGAATAATGGAAGCAAGTACCCGAATACTGTACCTCAAACAAAAGCGGCGTCCACTTTACGTAGTACGAACAGCATAGCGAATGGCATTCTGTCCGATCAGGATAGTAATATGAAACCATCGTATTCAAGTGCCAGCATTATGCCAAAAGGACGAGCTCCTCAGCCACAGATTTTTATTTCGAATAGGTAAAGTTTAAAGCCTTTTGCCCAAGCCAGATTGAATGCAGAATGCAGCAGCAGCGAAATGTCAAATTAGAAAGCGACCTGGATTGAACGCAGCGGCAGTGACAGGGCGAAAGCAGATATGCATATTTTTGTTGTTCTTGCTGCCACTGCTTTCTGCATTCAATCTGGTTCGGGCATTAGTGATATACGAGTACATACGAGTACCTCTCAAATATGCCATACACATGGATTGTACTCTTCAGGAGCTGACTTAGTCACATCGGGGAAGCAGCTCGACCAGATGTGAGTAAGGCTCCTGAAGAGTACAGTACATTGTGTGGATGAAACCAGGGACAGTGGTAGTGTTGGCTTAATGCTGATCATTTTTGTGGTAGTGGTTAGCTAAACAAAGGGATTATGACTTAGATTCCACTCCACATCATTGTTGAAAAGGGTAGATATGCGCTTATTCCCGATTAATGAGAAAGATTTTCATTGAAATCCTAATAACGCCCTACTGAATAAAAGTAGGCTGATCAGATTCGGCTGGATGACCGCCTAGGAGCTTATTACATTTCTCCGAAAATTGGTCCAATCAAATGAAAACCGAGGCTACTTTCCATACAAGGAGCCCCAAAGTACCCAACCTTTTAGATTTTTTTTAAGTCTGTTCAATGAATGAAAAATAGTTTTGTCCTTATCGTGTAGTTTTTAAATTTGGAACAATTGATGTGGAGAGTCGTCTGAATATATGCTCTCAACTCTTGGTCAATAGAGGGTATGATAAATGGGTCAAAAGTAAATTTTCCACTTTTTCTTGAATATGTTGTTTTGGTGTTGACATTGCTATATAAGGAAAAAAAATCGTGTAGTTTTGAAATTTTTGCAAAATTAATGAACCTTACCACCTTACCCTCGTATTATACACTAAAGAAAAAAAAAAGTCTATTCCATGGGATAGGCCGGTTAATCTGAAGACCGGTTGATCCGAGGCCGGTTAAGAGGGACTTTACTCTAATGAATATATTGTTCCCACTCGTTGATTCGATGGACATGAAAGACTAGCGCAAGCTGCTCACCATTCGACAAATATTATTCGCTTTGTACTCGCCGATTAACAAGCATTGTGGTTTGGGGCTGCTATAAGGTGTTCGCCATTTGGCTCGTTACTCGCCATGTTGTGAGCGGTATTGTAGCATCATTAATTGTGGTGCGAATCTTGTTCACAATAAAAGAACGTTTTCACGAAAAAGCAAGTTTCAAACCACGAGTATTTATATATAATACATTTGATTTCTTTTTAAATTGTTTCATGCTGAAAACAATATTACCTCGTGGGCTAGATAAAATCCAGAGAGGGCCGCAGTTTGCTGATCCCTGGTCTACAGTATGATATACAATTTTAAAGCCGAGGGTATGATATATCATTATGAAGGAATCTTATGTACTTTGATTCGATCTTCGGATATTTTTTTTCGTAAAAACCCTTTCATAATAATCAGGGAAATGCTAAAAAAGACCTTTGACCCTCTCTCCTCTATACTTCCGAACTTTTCGGACATCGGGGACTTTTAAGCACATATTCAGGGGACTGTTCCCAACAATTGTGCAAATTTCAAAACCACACGATTTTTTCGTAATCAATCTTTTTCGGATTTTCCAGCCTGGACTGATAATGGTTTAAGCGGAACGTACGATCAGCACTCTCTTCAGAATCATCTCTTTTCTTTTCTATACCTCTTTTGGGAGCATCCCTGTTTCACGAATAATAGTAGAATTTTCTTTTTCGCATTTGGATAGAATTTTCAGCACACTCAAGGAATTTCCGGTTTACTCAATTGCCCTAACCCCTTGTGGGGCATAGCACGTCAACTGTTCCATGTGGCCCAGTTGAGGTTTTGTTGGCATAAACTGGTTTCGGAGAATGCAGTTGCCAGCATGCACCGCTTGCACATCCATGGCCACGAACGTTGTCGTGGACGGGATTTGAACCCGAAACGCCAGTAGTCAGATTTTTAAATATTTGTTGTCCCCCTATGGGAGACTTATCAGTTGTTAAGCTGATAATAACAGATACTACACTTGGATCTTAGCCATAAGGCCGAGAAGCGAAGCGACTTAATCTAATTTACCACGTAAACCGGAAAGGCACTCTGAAGCCGCACTCAATGAATTTTGAAAATACTCTCTAAGTGTCACCATACACTGTCGAACTTGAACTCGAGCACGAACCTAGTACAAGTGGACCGGTTTTCTTTACACCTATGTGAAGTGTATGTGTGTGTCAGAGGACATTTGTACCAGGTTCGTGCTCGAGTTCGAGTTCGACAGTGTATGGTGGTATTTAGTGCAATAGAAAGAATTCTCCTCCTATTTGCGACGGAGAAATATTCCGAAAAGGAGCACAAATCCTAGTAAATCACATTTTATTTCATTATTTCAGAGCTTTAAATAATTTAACGGATTATAAAAATCCAAAACTATTTCCGTGGGAGGAAGTTGGTCAAGATGCTGGCAAATTAGGTTCACTACGTGCATGGATGGTTTCCGATAATAGTAAGTTCTCGATTAGCACAATATTGTTCTCTCTCAAAAATAAAATCTATTTTAATTTTTTCGTAAAGCTGGCTCTCTTATCGATAGTCGAAGTGCGAGTATCAATGACATAAATCGGCGACCAGATTGGGCTGCAAAGTACCTGAACAAATAAGCATCAGTGTAATGGGTATCGCAAAAATGGGTATCGCAAAGGTTATCGCCTACCGGGCAATAATTCAGCTGCAACTGATAATTGTATAAAACAGAAAAAGGAAAAAGGATCAATAAACGAGAAGCGCACACCAGAAAAGGGGAATGTATCTAAATTATTTTACCCACGATCAATTACTGTGATAAGATAAAGTTGATTTCACCCAATTTTTTTAATCTGATAATTCAAGAAAATAACGGAAATTTGACTAATGATGCTAGTGAATTCTAGATCCGGAGCAGATACAACGTTGCATATGGTGAAATGTAGAATAATTAACTTCAATACATCTTGATATTTGATGTATAGCGATAATTTGTTGTTTCGAAATATGTAAATCAAGATCAACTCTTTAAATCGACGATTATTTTTTAAGCCTATTAAATGTCTTGTAAATATTGTGTACAAAGAAACACCATAAATATCTTGTAAATGTAGATCGTTTTACAAAATATATAGTTAGTGCAAGTTAAAAAAAAACACGCTTATTATTATATAATTTATTATAAAAAATTTCAGTGTCACTTAACGAATGAACTCTGAAACAGTATACATATAGTACTTCATCTTTTTTAATGTGAACTTATTACTAGAATTACTCGTACATAGTGGCCGTTTTGTGATATATCTGGTCCAGAAAAAAAGAGATATCTTCAACTTTAAATCGTATGCTACATCTGGTTATCAGATCTTGCACCATGGGAGCAGGTTGCTGTGTTTGTTGTAATTCTGACCTTCGTGCATCATCAATCCGGGCTACCATGCTCCACTGCCTCCACTTGACCTTGCAATTAAATCTAAAAAAGTCGAGGAACAGAGCAATGAATCCTTAAACAAGAGCAAGTTACATCTTCCGTTAATGTACATATATGCAGTCCATCTTGAGGTATGCTCTCTAAATGCACATGCATGGCAACTGGAATCTGATCAACACATGATTAATTTTATTGACATAAACTCAGTGGGAGATGGAGATACTCATTTTTGTTGTATTTTTTTTTATGTACGACGCGACGGTTCAGTATTGGTAACCTATAAATGAAAATGACATATGCGAGTATTTGCTCTTTAGCTTCATTAAAACAGGTCTTTTCGCATTGAGCAGGTTGAAATTTTGTGTCTGTTTTATTTTTGTTTTGTTTTTGGGTTTATGTAAAACCCACTAAAAACGTTAATTTATCTCCTCCAAATTGCATTACAGTTTTCTCGGTGATTTGGGTCCTTTCACTTTTTATTTTCCGTATAAATGATTGTAATTGAAACAAGTAGGGTAGAAAGGTAGAAAAGGTTCTTCTTTCTGATGAACGCTGAGGAATGCGGCTTATTTTTGGGGAAAGTGGCTTATTGTTAGGCCCCATACTACAAGGACAAGAAAGCACAACACAAATATCCATTCGAAATGTTAGTACTTCTTAAATTTGACCCTCTTAGTCCGCCGTTCCCTTCATTTGTGGGTAAATGGACAATATATCTGAATATAACCGATACAGTTCTCTCATTTTTCTGTTGTGCTATGAAAAGGATAGTTTTTGCGAGAAAAACAGAAATTTTCCAGTTGTTGTGTTAAAAAAGAAACAGTAAACAAATTGACGAATCCTTGATGTTGCTATTTGTAAAAAAGAAAACTCAAGCTCATTTAAAACTTAAACGTAATAGAATCATCAGTGATCCGTCAACAGCCGTTAGTTATCGTTCATCAGTTCTATACTCCGCGGACGTGGTTTAATTTTTTTAGATCGATAAATGCTGATTGATTGATTAGGCTACTTTAATTTTTTTTCTTACTATATATTAGTGAAAATATTTAGTAGAAAATTGCCAAAAATGATTGATTATGAATATTCGGCTCCCTACGTGGGCTCAGTGGATATTATCAAGACAATGTATCCAAAATGGCTAGTCGAAAAAGCGCGCGTTACCGTTAGTCACAACATCGAAATCTTTTCAAAATTTACCTTGAGGCTACTTCAAGACTTTTATTTTCTTACCCTTCAAAAACCCATGGACCCTGGGTTCTACCATACTAAAAGCCATGTCTCCGACTTGGTTATGTGGAAAGAGTCTAGACTATACTGGCATGAAGGGAGTCTAGAGTGGCTTGCAGCCTCAAATCAGGTGAAAGCAGCCACGTTAATCCCAAGGATTTTAAATCGATCAGTCTAACTAAAAAGTCTGCCAAAAATGGAGGGGGGGGGGGGGTAGACGTACTCCGCAAGGAGCAGTACTCGTACTTACTATAATGTTCTACGAAAATACTTAGATTCGTCAAGGATTCGTGTGTTGGCCTATGCAGACGATGCCGTGATACTCGTACCCGGCGAGCACTTAGACACATTATCACATCTACAACAACTATGGTTCTCAGTAAGCTCCTGAAGTGGGCAAGAAGAAGAAAATTGGGTGTAGATCCTCAAAAAACTGAATTGGTTCTCTTCACAAGAAGAACAAACTCAGGCATTTAACTTGCCAAGCATGGGTGACACCAAGTTAATTTACTTAGGGATGATCCTAAAATAGATAGTAGGCTTAAACCTTAAAATTGAAGAACGAATCATCATTGTCTTCTACACGTGCAGAAGTTTGCTGGGTAAAAGGTGTGGCCTGACACACTGGGTATACATAGCGGTCGTAAGACTTAGACTCATTGATGCTTAGCTCCTTCAGTATATCCTTTGCAGCCCGCATCGAATCACACGCTTCCGCAGAGGCACCAAACACCGTGACTTTTCCGTTCATGATGCGGCGCCATATTTTCTTTATCGATGAGGAAGAGGAAGCCCTGAGGATCTTCCAGTCTGCATAAGGATGTTCGGCTTCTCTGGAAATTCCCTTTCCGGGACGAGCTTAAGCGTCAAGCCCCTCACCGCGTCATCAATTTTGTTGACGTAGTCCCTCAGAAAACACGGACTTCTTGGTTTCGCACCAGATGCCGTGGAACCCTCAAATGGTCAAATTACTGTCGAGGCAAGGCCGGTGTTAATTGTAGGTACTCCAGTGTTATCTCCATTAGTGCGTATTCCAGTCGCGAGTTTGTCGTTCTTGGCACAGCTGCCGTTTTCCGTTTGGGTCGGATATTGTTTGGCTTTCTTTATAAAATTTAATTAAAAAAGGTTCACCCTGTATAGCTGGCTAACCAGGGTAAGGCACCTACGAATCGAAGATTGCGCCTTTAGAGATGACTACTTTGTCCTTGTTACCTTCAGTCAAGTCTGACTACGGTCTTTACAGGTCCACGCTTTCGTGGTCACGGATGTTTGTGTTGTTATCTTCCTGTGATGTGGGGCCACAACATCTCCGACTTGTAGCAGGTAGGCGGCTAAATGGAAGCAGGAGGTGCATGCTGGCAACGTGCTTCATCCGAAACTGGTTTATGCCAACGAAATGTCAACTAAGTCACATGGAATAGCCGGCGCGCTCTGCCCCATTAGGGGTTAGGGAAAATGAGTGCAGTCCGCTTATGCCCCAGGGACTCAAGATAGCAAACAAGACCATAAAAATAATGGAAGATGGGGTCGACCAGCTGTTCTCAAATAATGGCTCCCAGTTTGTGCCTTAAAAACTTGACTTGTCAGGCTACGATTTGCTTACAGCCGGCCCAGGTCAATTTTTACTACTTTGCCTTAACCCCTAGCGGGGCATAGCGCGTCAACTACTCCTGCGCGCCATCGTACTCTGTTCTGGGCAATGGGGCGCAACTCCCCAAAAGACTTACCCAGTACCTGACACTCCTTTGCCACAGATCGACGCCATGTGATTCGAGGACCCCCTCTTGGTCGGCCTTGGTTGGAAATGGGGTTCCATTTCATGGCATGCATAGCAATGCAGTTATCACTCTTCCGCAATGTGTGACCTATCCACTGCCATTTTCGCCTGCGTATCAATTCGTCGGTTGGCATCTGACCCGTACGCCGACTTAGCTCTTCATTTGATATTGTTTCGGGCCAGAAAATTCTTAAAATTCGACGAAGACATGAGTTGACGAAAACTTGCAGCTTTCTGGTAACTCCTACGGAAACTTTCCATGTACTGCTCCCATACAAAAGCACTGATAGTACCAGGGAGCGAAACAGGCCCAGCTTGGTCTTGATGCTGAGATAACTGCTCTGCCAGATTTTGGACAGCATGCCGTATGCGCGTTTAGCCTGGTTGATACGACAAGCGATGTCCTGCTCCGTACCACCATTTTCGGCAACAATGCTACCCAGGCAGACGAAGTTGTCTACCTTCTCCACAGGCTGCCCATTAATATTGATGGCAATAGGTGTCGGATTTCTTTTTCGCAACGGCGGGCTAAGAACCTTGGTCTTGTTGGTATTAATCTTTAGCCCAACCTTGCTTGCCTCCCTCTCGAGATCTAATGCCATTGCGGACAGATCCATGATTTTGTGGGAGAGTAGGCATATGTCGTCAGCGTAGTCAAGATGTTGTAGATAAGATGTCAAAGTCCATTGAATTCCTCTGTCGAGTCCGGATAGGGCTGCATGTAACACATCGCCGATCACAATGAGGAATAGGATCGGTGAGAGAATGCACCCCTGCCGAACTCCACTGCGAATCTCAAAGTCCCCCGACACCTTACCTTTATGCAGAACGCGACATTTCGCGCCGTCATAGGTTGCCTTAATTATAGCCACAAGCTTCTCAGGGATGCCTCTCCTGCGCAAGGCCGCCCATATAGAATCCCGGTTCACACTATCGAAAGCCTTTTCGAAATCGATGAAAAGCAAGTGAAGCGGAGAATCGTATTCAGCGCATTGCTCGATGATGATTCGCAAGGTGTTAATGTGATCGACACAGGAGAATCCGGATCGAAAGCCAGCCTGCTCTTCATCAATTGTGCTTTCTAAGTGGGCCTTTAGTCTTTCCAGGACGATTTTAGCTATTATCTTGGCAATGGCAGGAAGCACACAAATGCCTCTCCAATTATTACAGTCTGTGAGGCTACCCTTCTTTGGAAGTTTGATGATCAAACCTTCCTTCCACTCAGTGGGAAAGGTCTCTGCATTCCACGCTTTATCAACAAGTGGGTGCAGCAAATCGGCAGTTACGCTTGGCGCTGCTTGATAAAGTTCGGCAGGGATGCCGTCAAGTCCGGCGGCCTTTCCTCGTTTTAGTGCAATAATTGCAGTGACTATTTCCTCTTTAGTCGGGGCAGTGGACCGTATACGCACATTTTGATGGTTAGCTAAATTATCTATATGAGGGGGAACTTCACCAGAGGTTACACCGTTCAAGACCGCGGCGAAGTGTTCTTTCCACCGCCTCATTTGATCTTCTTCCAAGATAAGTAGCTTTCCATCACTATCTTTCACCGGATGTTGGCAGGAGTTACGACCACCTGTAAACTCGTTGATGACACCGTATACGGCGTTTAAGTTGTTACTTCTAGCGGCTTCTTCTGCTGACGCTAAAAGAGAATTGGCATAAACTCTTTTATCGCGTCGCACACTATGCTAAACTTCTCGAGCTTTCTGACGGTAAAGGAGTTCGATGCTGCTTCGATTGTCGTCTGATGCTGCAGCCAAACGAACTTTCAGCTCCTTTCTTTCAACAATCCGCTGCCATGAAGCGTCGGACATCCAGGGCTTATTCCGGCAATCCGGGTTTGGGCCAAGGATGGTATTTGCGCTATCAATGTACGCATTTTTTATGGCATCCCAGTTTTCGCTTATGTCACTATCTGGGTGACTAGTTATCTCAGCCGCTTTTTGCGCAAGATGGTCATTATATTGTTGTAAGACAGCTGGATTTTTTAATCGAGCGGTGTTGAATTTGTGGGGCCTGGATCTTTCGTCGCTGGGGCGGCGCACGGCTGCAAAACGCAATCGAACATTAGCGATCATAAGATAATGGTCTCTTCCCATCCCAATATCGGCACCCTTCTTGTTTCGCACGTCCAGGAGGCAACTCTTGAATCTTTTACTAATGGCAAAATGGTCGATCTGATTTTGTGTTCTGCGCCGATCAACAGAGGACCAACTGATTTTGTGGTGGTCCTTATGCTCAAACATAGTACCACCGATGAAGAGACTGTGAAAGTTGCAGAACTCTACAAATCTTTCACCGTTGTCATTACGATCACCAAGACCGTGTCTCCCCATCACATGTCTGAGCCCATAGTTATCAGCGCCAACTTTCGCATTCAAATCACCCATAACCATTATAATGTCACCTTTAGGTGTTCTGCTCTGAACGACGTTTAGTTCTTCGTAGAAGGAGTCTTTTGCCAAGACATTGTCGGGTTCAGTAGGGGCATAACATTGTATTATTGAGATGTTCCTCATTTTGGTCCGGAACCTGGCGGTCAAGACCCTGTCAGAGACCGGTTCCCAGGATAAGAGACAGTTTCGCGCGGCTCTGGTTAAAAGGAGCCCCACACCTGACTCACGACGACTACCGGTAGCTTTACCGGAATACAACATTACAGTGCTGCCCGTTGGAGAGATGAATTCTCCGCTGTTTCACCATCTTATCTCACTAACTCCTAAGATATTTAATTTGTACCTCAGAAATTCACTCTCTAATTGAAGAAATCGTGCGTTCTGGGGACCTTCTGATCCATTGTCCAGGAGAGTACGCACATTCCAGAATCCAATCTTTGTCATTGTACGATAGCCAAAAGTCGTAACCATTGAGTCAGTCCTTATCCGAGGCATAGTTGACGTTTCGTTAGCATATAAAGATTTCGGATAGTGCAAGTTGCTGGCATACACATCCTGTCCTTTGATTGTCGGTTTTAACGACAGGCCCTCAAAGGGAAAGGCCGTGGTATTTTTTTTTCACACCCCACACCACAGGGGTACCTCAACCAAATCATCGCACCGCCATCACTGGCGGCTTGACGTTGGTTGGCAATGGTCAGTGACCACTGCCGTTCCAGGGGGCGCCCACGCGGAGGACTATGGAAGAGGAGTTTTTGCCCCCCTTTGATTGTAATCGAAGTTTCAACCGGTAAAAAATATCCTTTTTATGCCACCATTGCGAAATGTCCATATTTCGCTACTCAATCGGAAGGCCGTAAGCAAATTTTCTCTTACAGTTTTTAGCATTGTGTTAATGTATCTGGGACATTTAAGATTGTCTGCTAACTAATGAACAAAACAATTACTCACAGATTGAAGGTGAAAACAGATACGGTCGTTCCGTCTTCACAACGTCGCGGCGTGTCGGTCGGTCTTTCAAGTTTGTGTAAAATTTCAAATAAAGTTGACAGTTAATGTATCGAGTTTCACTAAAAAGCTGTCCGTTTCTTACAGATGCTGGAAGCTGGACTTCATTTTTCCAAAAATACTGCATAGGCGTCAAGTCGCCTTTATTGTTTAAATCTTTGGCAATTTCGGAAAATACACCACTTCCGGATGCGCGACGGGAAAGTCCACTTTAGTATAGGAGCTTTTTGTTTTAGTAATTCATTTACATCACGCAGCGTAGTTTAGCTGCAAAATGCATTTTCGTGTTGATTTTGGTTGAATAAACTTAGATGTTTTGTCAATTTTTGCGAAAAGTATTTAAAGTCAGTGTGTGTTTTATGTACTCGTATTTAAATAAAATTCTAAGTTTTATTCAAATAAAACAAACATCAGAGATACTGTGTGAAGAAATAATACGAATACGATATAAATACGGATCCCTTGTCCAGCTAGTGATATATAGTATCCAATAGTTTGAAAAAATAAAATATTGTGGTGACCGGTACCGCAGTGTCTTGAGACATCAGTCTCATGTTTGACTACTGGCGTTTCGGGTTCGAATCCCGTCCACGACGACGTTTGTGGCGATGGATGTGCAGGAGGTGCATCCTTGCAACTGAATTCTCCGAAACCAGTTTATGCTGTCGAAATGTCAACTGGGCCACATGGGGTTAGGGCAATTGAGAGAGAGAGATAAACAATCAATTGAGCAAATGTGTAGTACAGCTCTGGATGCATGCCGTCGCTAGGATTTGACGGGTAAAAAAAACTTTTGCTGGGCCTCACTAGATTTTAAGTATAATATTGATGGAAAGTGAATATTATTCTTTATTAAAATAATATTAATTTATTAATCAAAGTACCCGGTAAATAATTTCTATGTTCTTTGATAAGAATATATGTTTCCTCTTGGAAGATAAATCTGCGATATCGCTTTTTTATCACGGGGAGTTCCCTTTCGGAAAAAATGGTTAACGACGGATTCCAGAAGAATTGCCGATGAGAATCAACTACAATAAAAATAAAAATGTTATCGTTGTAATCTTAAACTGTTTGTTGTCTTAGGTACTTCATTATTTATATTTTGCCTTTTTTACGACTGATATAAGTAGTATTGGAACCAGGTGCCCCGTTAAGTTACCTTGAGTATATACTATGAGAGCGATACAATCGTAACTTTATATTTATTTGCAATTTATCGTTTAGAAGCTAAAAATTAAGAAATCGATATCATGACCTGAGGTGTGTTTAAATTTAGCGGAACCACTCGCAAAACTGTTGCACAAGGAAACCCACCCGAAATTTACCCGTGACCAGTCTGAAAGTTTCAGGTGAAGAACACTTTCACACTACGCGCAATTTTCACTAAATCTAAGCGCACGTTTACAAGTAGGCGTTGGACAAATTGGATACTTATCCGCTTGCCGATATATGTATGTCATTGCTAATTGAAATCATATCGCCGGTAGGATATCCCTTAAGTATTGAAAAAGCGATAAGTTATGGCCATCATCTCGTCTGGGTGATCTATTGTTCGAATAGTACGAAGTTGTTTGCTGGGTATATTCATGTATTATTCAATCACGTGCATACAGCTAAAATTGCAGCTGCTAAAAGGTTTTTGTCGAATAGATTTTAATAAAAGACGATTCGAATATTTACGTGGAGTCTAACAAAGGTCCTCGTAGTTGTGCTAAAAAAGAACATAATAAAATAAATAATGAATTATTCTTTTCACTGGTAAAATAATCTTCAGTATTAATATTAAAATATATAAGCTGGAAAAGTGAATAATATTATTATTGAATAATAAAATAAAATTTTAATATTCTTAATCTTCAGAATTTTTAATATTTTCAACATAAATTCTATTTATTTTATTTCTTTAAACTTTTTCAACCAGTGAATCCATTTTTCAAAGTAGCCCTTAAAATTCACTCTTTATGTTCTCCAAGTTCAAAAGTTTCCCTTAATTTTTTTTTTAATTTTTCGAAACAACCAGAAATTACTCGGCGCTAGATCTGAGTTATATAGTTCTGGGATATTTTTTTAAATGCCAAAAAGCGCAATAAAGTTGCATGTCATTTGAGCAGTATGAGCTGGAGATAGAACGTATCGCCGCAGATCCTCTTTTTGTCTAGTAAATTTTGAAAACTTCTGGTAAACAAGTTTCTATATACAACTTAAGAAGTTATCGTTTGACCGGTTTCCAAGGGAATAGCAGCTACGATTTTTTTCACTGGTGAAATATCGACTTTATTAATTTTGTTTGAATTTCTGACTACAGAATGAATAAAGTACTGTACCTGCAAACCCGACTGCCTACCCGGGTCGCACCGGGACCGCTCCTTTTCCATTTCCTATTTTCAAGGCGAAGAAAATTGCGTAGACTAAATACGACAGGCTACCATGTCGGCAGATCAGGTCTAAAAAATTGTGCTAAGGAAATAATACGAAGAAGATAAAGAATCTGTCTGGTTTGCCACAAGTTTGATAGAAAGCGTTTTTTAATTCCGGGAACTGAATTCCTAAAAAGATTGTTTGGTGGAGTGAAAATCAGTGGTTGATGGATATACAATCCTACCATTATTGCGAATGTCTGAATTCACACGTAGAAAATTTGCTCGATCCTTAACCCCGCTTTACCATATTTATCATTACAATATCTTTATGGGAAATTGCAATATGTGAACAGCGGTAGTGCAGTATGCATTTCTGTTAAACATACAGTGTACAGCATCCACAATTCATGTAGGTGCAATGAAAACAATACACATACAATTCGTATGTGCACTGTCTTCTTTTCTTAATGAATGTTTCGTCACCTGTACGTGCGTATGTCTTATTACATCTACATTGCTGTTGTAGTTGGCGATACATACATATATTTACATATATTTCTGTCTTTTTTCCTCTGTTTTCGATCATTTTCGGAAAATTGTAATTGTCCAATTTGGACTCTGAAAGGTATAAAAAGGTTTTGATCTGATGAAAGCGATATCATTTCGTTTTAGTCTCCTTTTTCCAAAGTTTCAGTTTCCTCGTTTACTCTTTCGAGGCGCATTGCGTGCATTTTGAATTAAAGAGCAATGGCATATAAGGTACGGATGACATTGCAAATGTTACGAATTTAAATAAATAAAGTAACCATTCAAAAACTTCTATTTCAGACATCGATCTTCATCTCCCTACTGGCGGTAAGCAATGCTGCCCTTCAATCGGCCCTACATTTAGGACAGCCTGCAGCAATCTATGCATCAGGACACTCCGATTTGGAACGATATGCACCGGCCATTTATGACTTTGCCTACTCAGTGCATGACAGTCAGACTGGGGATATAAAGAGTCATCAGGAGAGCCGAAGAGGCGATGTTGTACAAGGACAATACTCATTGCTGGATGCGGACGGTTTAACAAGGATCGTCGACTATCACGCCGATGATGAAACCGGATTCACTGCTCATGTTAGGCGGCAACCTGGAAATGCTCAACTGTTGTCAAACAAACCAACAGCAGCTGGTACCACTACACTCTCGCAGCAATCCCCAGTTACACCTAAACCATCGCAATACTTGATTCAAAAACCAAGTCAGTTGGCAGTTCCACAACAGCAACAACAACAATTGCAACTATCTCAACAACAACTTCAACTCCAGCTGTCTCCGCAACAGTTAATTAAACCCAGCTTGCTTTCACAATCCCAACCGATTGCAGCTCTTCAGTCATCGCCGATTTCAATCCATCAGCAAAGTTCCAGCTTTGGCTTTCCATTGGCTTTCGCACCTCAGTCATCTCAGATAACGTTCGATCATCACCAAACACTGCCATTGGCATTTAGTCATCAAACTGCTGCCGCCGCCCCTCTTGCACTGACTCAGTCGTATGCACCCCTAGCTGGCAGTATACTGTCTCACCAAGGACTGATTGCTCAACCCGCTTCTGCATTAGCCTACAAACAACCAGCTCATGCACTATTCACTTCCCCATATGCCATAACTCATGCTACTGCACCAATCGCATATCAAACTGCAACCCCATTGTCACATTTGTTCGCCCCTGCCAGTTTGGCACTGCATCGTTAAAATCTTCAATATGTTTTAAATTCGTTATTTTATATTTTGTTTTATATAAAATTGAAACATTTACTCGTATGTAACTACTGAAATAAAAAGGAGTGAAAAGGATAAATCTGATGTCTTTGTGATTGAAGTGAAATTTTGATTACTGATTTGCGAGTAAGTCGGTTTACTCGCAGCCCCGTAAGTAATGAGGAAAACCGACAACTTGATTCATAATGTTTAGTAACGGTTGTGATTTCACAGTATGTTGCAATAGCTGCGTTTCTACGGAAAAAATAACTGATTCTGGTAAGGACCCAGTAAGTGACAGTGACTGATAGAAATTTAAAGTGTAGTGAGTGACAGAAATGTTGCTGTATCTGACTCTGAATCAAGTCAATCTTTAAGCTGGACATTAATGGGGAGGTCGTTTGGTTTCGTTGGCTTCGAGTGCGAAATTGGAGGTCATTTACGATAGAGCCCAATCCATTGAGCCACACAACAATCAGTCAGTTAACTGCCGTCATCCCGTGCTTTGACAATTGACAATGTTTTTGTTATTATTCGTTCGCAGCGTAATTGCGAATTACGATTACGAATGCGGTAAGCCGATTGTCATTTTTCTTCCGGGGTTTCTATGTAGATGGTCCGGCTTGATTCAGATTCAGATACAGTGACTCTGTCTCGCTTACGGATACACAACAAGTCACATCTCTGCTTAGTCCAGCTCGGTGGCGGTGGTCGTTCGGTCACCGCTCTAGGATACTACATCTAGAGCTCGGAGGCTCAAATCTTGGCGCGTACTTTTAGAACTCCTACAGGGCTCCGAGCCGGTCAGTATAAAGACGGCAGTGGTAGGAGATACATGCTAGCAACTGCACTTCCGAAAAGTAGATATGCTACTAAAACGTCAACAAGGCAAAGAAATATTGGAGATGTTGACGCGCCCATGCCCTTGGAGGGTTCAAGGCAATTAACATATCTCTGCCATCTGCTGTCACTCACTGGATCGATGTCTTGATTCCGGTTGCTTTTGGGAACCCGAATGATGGTGGAGAAGAGCAAACTAACGTCTCTTACCCTGTGTCTTTCGGTCCACATTACCTTTTGACGGTGGATCCATTTTGGTGTGGGGCGCACTTTCCTTAAATGACAAAAGCCAGTGTTACGCCTTCATGTTTCTGGGAGAGCATGTGCTGGTGAACAGGGTTCCATTTTGATGCAAGATGGAGAACACCCTCAAATGTCTAGTACTATGTTCTCCTTTTCGTGCAAAATTTCATACAGATACTGTCAACAGGAAGAAACTTCTGACAGTATTTGTATGAAATTTCGCACGAAAAGAAAACGTTGGTACAAGGCATTACTGAAAAATAATGCGTGAATTTCTCACTACCAATAATTTTGACCTAGCCAGTATGCAGTCCAGATTTGAATCCGGTAAACATTCGTAGAACCAGCTGTGGCAACGGATCCGTTCTAGCCCTCCTCAGACTCAGAGGTGGAACAACTAATGGGTGAACATTTCTCTGGAGGAAGTCAGGCATCTCAAAATAAGCATGCCTAAGCACCCGCAGCAAGTTGGCTCCCAAAGTTTTGAAAAGTTTGCATTTTTCTAGATTTCCCTGCTTATTATCAATAGTTGTTGAGCTCTCGAATGGGTGCGGCGAAAGTATTAGGCTTTTAATTGTACTTTTAATAAATAAATTTTTGAGTGCCGACTTCAGCCGCACATTTTTTGCATAGAAATGCTTACAATCGATCGAAAATAAAGAGTTCTAGAGTTCCTGACTGATTTTAGAAATAGTTCAGCAAAAAAAAAAAAAAATTTGGGGGTGGTAACCTGACGATCCGCACTTTTACCAATGCCAAATAGATCCTCTTAATAAATCAAGTTCCGAACTGTCTGATATATCAAAAAACCCCATACAGGTTCAGAATTTCAAAGTGCTGGTATTTCACACCCCCCAGTTATTCCAAAAGTGACTCAAAAGTATGAAAATCAGAAAAAATACCATATACTCGTTACCGCACTACATAACTCATCGGAATTTTAAAAATCTTCATACATTTCAGTAGCACTCCATAAATGACTTGAAGGTGTCCTTCATCACCCACTCACCCCAGAAGTGACGCCATAAGTCCTAAGACGTCGCGTCGTTTACGATTCGACAGCAGGTGTGCGAGTTCAGAAATAAACTTTTTTCATGTGTTTTTTGCTGGATTCATCGAGTCATCAACGGCGGATGAGTACCCGTCGGGACCCGTCGTCAGCTAACAAGTTACGCGTTGTCGTAAACCAGTTTGCTTTTTACACGGGATGGGTATCGTAACTTTGACGAACCCGACATGTGTATTAGAACCCTTAGGTCAGCTATTAAGCTTCTCTGATAGGTATTCTAATAGGTGGTATAGAATTTTCCCTTAAGGCACTACTAAAATTCGATACGATTATCATCTTTCTAAAAAAAGGATTTCCGACGACAGTCCATAAATTTCGGCAAAATTGTTCGTCCGTTCTTGGGACGAAAATTCCACAAATAACTATAATAGGAAAATTGGGGCGTTCATTTATGGCGATAGTTCCTCGAGCGCTAATTAGAGCTTCAAAGAATACCAATCTATCCAATGAAGTTATATGGGTTCCCACAACAAGGAGGGAAATGATTCTAGAAATGGACGTAACTTTCTTACAATTAGACTGGATTGAAACGGGAAAAACATTAGGATTCAATATACAGATTTAATGTTTCGCAACAACAATAATTTAAGATACATTCTTCTATTATCAGTCATCCTTATTTTTAATGATGGTAAACATGTGCTGCATGACCGTTGTAAGCAGTGTAGGTAGCTGGAGCGTATTGAGCAGTGTAGGCAGCTGGAGCGTATTGGGCAGTGTATGCAGCTGGGGCGTAGTGGGCAGTGTAGGTAGCTGGAGCATAGTGAGCAGCAGCAACATTGGCAACTGGGGCAGCATAAGCTACTGGCCCGGCAGTGGAAACAACCTTAGTAACTGGAGCGTATTGGGCAGTGTACGCAGCTGGAGCATAGTGGGCGACTGGAGCAACTACCTTAGCAACTGGAGCAGCATAAGCGACTGGAGCGGCAACAACCTTGGCGGCATGAGCCAAAGGTTCACGACGAACAACAGCGTTGAAGCCATTGTGTTCATCAGCGGTGTAGTCGACGGTGCGCTTGAATCCATCAGAGTCAATCAAGCTGTATGATCCGTGAACATTGTCTCCATCGCGGGACTCTACTTGAGTCTTGTGGTCTCCGGTGAGAGAATCGGCTACTCCGTATGAGAAATCGTATTTGGCTGGAGCATCATATTCGACAGTCTTGACGTAAGCTGGGGCAGCAGCTACGGTATAACCTCCATGGGTGTAAGCTGGGGCAGCTCCCAAATAACCAGCACTGGCAACTGAAGCCAAAGCGCAAAGGACGATGAACTGTGGGATAAAAAAAATTGCATTTGTAATTTGTTCTTTTAGGATTCATTGGTTGTTGATGTTGGTGTCCTTTTTCTAAGCAAAACTCACTTTGAATGCCATGTTATTTTAATTTTGTTGATGTGTTGCTGTTGGAAACACGGAAGGTGTACTATGATAATTTCGACTAAGCTCGACCTTAATATATACACACAATTTTCAATCTGTTTAAGTTGCTCTTAGGCGTCGACCTTCAAAAATATGTGAACTATTTGCTAAGATACAATCAAGTATATAGATATATCCAAAAGATACAAATCTTTTTAATTTATTGTAATGTCCAATTCACCAAAGTGCAGATTCGGAAGCTGATAAATAAAACTGAAATTGTATTCACGGGTTCCCTATTCAATTGAAAGATAACAAGTGGACCCCAACTGAAAAAAGTGAAGGTCGGAATTTCTCTTTAACAGGTTTTTTTTTGCCAATCGAAAGTCAGGCTATCTTTTGAAGCACTTTAATTTGCTATTGCTGAAATGGCAAGTTCGTCAGTCATCGGGCCGTGACTAGAGGGTGTAGTAGCATAAATCCAAATTAAATGGACCTGTTAACAGTAGAGATCTGAAGGTGTCTAGTTCGAATAAATTGAGCAATAAAATGCACATACAGCACCAAATTCAAATTATTATTCATATTACCTGACCTGGTTTTTGATCAAATAGATCATATTCCAATTACACGTTGATTTCTCGGACAATTTCATTTGATTTCGCCTTCAACTATCATTGACAACCAAATCCAATTAAAATATATATTATTATATATTCGCATAAAATATCCTAAGTCTACACGACCCACCAGAAAAAAGTGTAATTCATTTTGTTAACAGCCCGGAAAAAATCGCCTTAATAATTGCATTTATTCTGCGGGAAGTAGATATGGAGCCAGAAAAAAATAAATTAAAATTAATGGTTTCAACTTTAATTTGATCATTCGACCAGAAATGTTCAGTGAACATAGCTTATAGGAACACAAATTACACAGTTCAATGACTTGCCATTAAAATAAGTTAAAAACTTGTAAAGGCGAAATCTGAATTTTAAGATATAAAGTCAAGCAGACGCGATGAGCACAGTGAAAATCCCAGTGTTTAAGATACTCCCATCATCCAAATTGTTTGGCGTTTAAGATCAATTTGGGCAGATACTTCTGCAAGCATAACTTTTTTTTTTTGTGGGCCGCCGAGAAGACAAGACAGTCGATGTGAAGGTCATTGAAACTGCTCAATTTTTGATTATGGGAAAGTGCAAGAACTACATGAAGTTGATTGCATTTATTTTGATTATGATTTAACTGGTGCTCAAATTCATCTCGATGTATTTTACGATTATAATAATTGTCAATAATTGTTGTGAAACATAGCAGAGTTTTGTTCGGACTTCAATAATCTTTATTAATTTCAGATACAGTGAAACCTTTGCTAACGGACACCTCTCTCTAGTGGACATCTCTCATTACGGAAAATTTTAAAAAGCCCCGAACGCAAGGTAAACGCCCTCTGCAACGTACACCCTTTTAACGGATGCGGACAGCCTAAATATCGACACCAAGAAATAAATTTACTTCTCCTGAACGGACACTTCAATAGCTTTAAAAATTAAGAAACTCTAATTTAACGTCTTTTATTGATCAACTTAAACATACAAATTGACAAGGCCGGTCAGAAGGAATATCAATAGGTAGGGACTAATTTTTGCGCCTATAAGCCTTCAAAAATCGTGAAAACGCATCCCTTATTAACAAAAATGATCGTGATTTCGACTCAAGCTACTAGTTGAGATAATGGTGCTTATTTTGCAGATATCCCGTAAAATGATCGCTATTGATCACAAGGCACCAAATTGTTCGACAAAAGTTTACAAGGTAGATGCTTCCTACATCACTTGCTGTCAATGTCAATGCTGGTTGAAGTGCACTGGGTAGAAAGGCTCCCAAAGGACCGTAATTACTGTATATTGTTCTGGATTCTTTGGAAAAGGAGAACTTTCTCCAGTTTCTCATATGCCAATTTATGTTTTTTTTTTTCGAAAAATGTTTTCTGGCAAAAATCAACAGGTGGGGATCAATTTATGAGGCTGTCCCCACTCAAAAATCGTGAGATATACATCAGTCACAAAACGATTTTTGATGGCTTTTCTTTACTAGTACGAGTAGTAAAAACTTAAATTTTGTCTTCCCTGCTCTCTTCGGTAAGAAGAATAGTGGGTGCCTTACTTTTTTTTCTGAGCAGTGTATACATTCTTAAATCAACGTTTTCGTCCACCTCTCCGTAGAGGACACCCCTCTGCAACGGACAATTTTGTTGGCACCGTGACTGTCCGTTGTAGAGATTTTTCATTGTACAAGTATTTTGGGAGCAATTTGCTCATCTTCAGTATAAAGCTGACGAATTAGCTTAAATATCCTAGGAGTTAGTGAGATAAGATGGTGGAACAACGGAGAATTTATCTCTCCAAAGGGCGGCACTGTAATGTTGTATTCGGGTAGAGCTACAGGTAGTGGTCGTGAGTCAGGTGTGGGGATCTTCTTAATCAGTGCCACACGAAACTGTATCTTGTCCTGGGATCTGGTCCCCGACAGAATCATGATCGCCAGGTTTCGGACCAAAATGAGGCACATTACAACAATACAATGTTATGCTCCAACTGAGCCCGACAATGTCTTGGCGTAAGACTCCTTCTACGAACAACTAAACGCCGTCCATAGCAGAACACCTAAATGTGACATTATAATGGTTATGGGGGATTTGAATGCGAAACAATGGTGCTAATAACTATGGATGGGGAGACATGATCTTAGGCATTGTAATGACAACGGTGATAGATTTGCAGGGTTCATCAACTTTCACAGTGTCTTCATCGGTGATACGTACTATGTTTGAGCATAAGGACCACCACAAAATCAGGTTGTCCTCTGTTAATCAGCGCTGAGCACAAAATAAGATCGACCACTTTGCCATTAGTAAAAGATTCCTGGACTTACGAAATAAGAAGGCCACTGATAATGGTTTGGGAACAGACCATTATTTTATGATTGCTTTGGTCTGATTGCGTATTGCAGCCGTGCGCCGTCCGTCCTAGCGACGAAAGAGCTAGATGCCGCACATTCAACAACTCTCGAATAAAAAATCCAACTGTCTCACAACAGTATAAGGACCATCTTGTGCAAAAAGGAGCGGCGCGAACTACTCACCCAGATAGTAAATGAAAACTGGATTGCCATAAAAAATGCGTACATTGACAGCGCAGATACCCTTCTGAGCACAAGCCCGGATTGGGGGAATAAGCCCTGGATATTCGACGCTTTATGGTAGCGGATTGTTGGAAGAAAAGAGGTGAAGGTTCGGTTGGATACAGCATCAGATAACAATCGAAGCAGCATCGAACTCCTTTGACGTTGATAAGTTCAGCGTAGTGTGTGACGCGATAAAAGAGATTATGCGAATTTTCTTCTAGCCTCAGCTGAAGAAGCCGCAAGAAGTAACAACTTAAACGCCGTATACGGTGTCATCAAAGGGTTTACAGGTGGTTGTGACTTCTGCTAACATCCGGTGAAGGATAGTGTTGGAAAGCTACTTATCTTGGAGGAAGATTAAGTGAGGCGGTGGATAGAACACAGTTCGCTCTCATATACCTAGATAATTTAGCTAATCATCATAATGTTCGTATACGCTCCATTGCCCTGACTAAAGAGGATTTCGCCGCTGCAATTACTGTACTAAACTGAGGAAAGGCCACCGGGCTCGACGGTATCTCTACCAAACTTTATCATGCAGCGCCAACGTAACTACCGAGTTATTGTACACATTTGTTGATAAAGCGTTTAATACAGAGACCTTTCCAATTGAGTAGAAGGAAGCATTGATCATCAAACTTTTGAGGAAATGCAGCCTTATAAACAGTAGTAATTGGAGAGATATTTGTGTTTCCTGCTATTGCCAAGATAATAGCTTAAATAATCCTGGAAAGACTAAGAGTTACCAGAAAGATGCAATTGTTCATCAACTCATGTCTTCGTCGAATTCTACGCCAAAAGAGTGTAAGGCACTGGGTAAGTCGTTAGGGGAGTTGCGCCCCATTGCCCAGAACAAAGTACGATGGAGCGCAGGAGTGGTTCACGTTAAGGCAAAGTAGTAGTAGTGCACAAAACACGCATGATATTTTCGACTATCAAAATTAAACTAAACATTCAAAATGGCTGCAAAAAAACTGTTGTTCCAGGATTTCCGAAGCCGCGAAATTTAAAAATTCCCGTTATTTTTGATTATACCTCGTATATATTTATATATACGAGTATACATATACACTTCTTAACCTGATTACCAGGTAGTTTTGTTCATAGTAGTTAACTTGTAATCTTTTGCGTTACATCCGCATATTGCTGTAACCTCTAAGCAGAGCTTGTTACAAACATGATTTTAATTTTCCGTAACCAAATAAGACCCCATGAAATATATTTTTAAATAATATGACAACTTTATCTCTGAATTCATTTCACCATGTCTTGTTGTCAAGTAGTCTTACAAATGTATGAGTGTTCATCATTTGTTCGGTAAAATTCGATTATTCCCTTTGAACAGCATTGGTCCAATCATAAGTAATACAATTGCTTTTTTTTAGAGCCGGTGCACATGATCGTCAAAAGTAACCGGGATGCCGCGTCATATTTAATCGGATAGGAAGAATGGAGTAATGGAGTGATGTACAAGGGACGCCGATAGCTATCGGTCACAGTGGACAATTTTCATCAAATTTGAGTGAAGTCCTTGGACCAATCGCTTGAGGACCACATTTCCTCAAGAGGTGTGTTAAGATTTCCTTCGTATATCTTAAGACAGTTCACTTATATTTCGAGTCCTTGTTCTATAGTGTGGGCTAAAATAATACAGACTGACGCTGCGCTCGATCACCTTATGTCCATGAAACGCCGACAGGTATAAAAGAGATAGGATTGAACGTAACGTGGTGTCCCGGATTTTTTTGACGTTCGTGTGCACCGGCTCTTAAGCTTCTTGATCACGCCAAAATCCAACAAGTTACCATTTAAAATGGGCCGGTTTATACGAACTTACTTCAGTCATACTGCCGGTAATTTCATTGTCTGCCTGTTTTCAGCCGGACAATAATAATTACTGTGGGCTCAACCGCAGAAACTTAACTTATCCGTTTGAAGAAATGGTAACCTTGAATGTTTTCGATCTTTCAAATCGATAATCCGACAAAAGATAAACAGATTTAATTTGCAAACATTTGTAACTGCTCTAGAGTATGTAAGACTGAGTAACTCAGCGACAGTGAATTGCATTTCGGTAGTAAAAGAGGCTTGAGTGGTTCCCGCAAAAATATTAGAAAGGTTTCAAAGTGTCCGTTATTTGCGATTAAGATTGGGTGTATGCATATATGTTTGGACGATTATGATTTTTTCTTGGGTCCGGTGTCTGCATACTTGTGAAGGTCACTATTTGCTGGTGGTCAGCTTTTTTCTGGTTGGACTATAAAATAGACTACAGCCGACTGAATTAATATAGTACACCTTCTGTGCTTCAAACAAAAACATATTTCAAACTATCTAAAATGGCATTCAAAGTAAGTTGATAGGATACCGACAAATGACAAAATTATTCATTGAAATCCTTTGCCTTACAGTTCATCGTCCTTTGCGCTTTGGCTTCAGTTGCCAGTGCTGGTTATTTGGGAACTGCCCCAGCTTACACCCATGGAGCTTATACCGTAGCTGCTGCTCCAGCTTACGTCAAGACCGTTGCTGCTGCCCCAGCTTACGTCAAGACTGTCGAATATGAAGCTCCAGCCAAATACGATTTCTCATACGGAGTAGCCGATTCTCTCACCGGAGACCACAAATCCCAAGTTGAATCTCGTGATGGAGACAATGTTCACGGATCATACAGCTTGATTGACTCTGATGGATTCAAGCGCACCGTTGACTACACCGCTGATGAACACAATGGCTTCAACGCTGTTGTTCGTCGTGAACCTTTGGCTCATGCCGCCAAGGTTGTTGCCGCTCCAGTCGCTTATGCTGCCCCAGTTGCCAAGGTTGTTGCTCCAGTCGCCCACTATGCTCCAGCTGCGTACACTGCCCAATATGCTCCAGTCACCAAGGTTGTTTCCGCTACCGCTCCAGTAGCTTATGCTGCCCCAGTTGCCAAGCTTGCTGCTCACTATGCTCCAGCTACCTACACTGCCCAATACGCCCCAGCTGCTTACACCGCCCAATATGCCCCAGCTGCATACACTGCTCAATACGCCCCAGCTGCATACACTGCTCAATACACTCCAGCTACCTACACTGCCCAATATGCTCCAGCTGCTTACAACGCTCATGCTGCCCATGTCTACCACCACTAAGTCAATAATGGATAAGGGATTTGGATGACCTTAGATTTAAACACAAATATTTATTTGAATAAACAAATTTGTTAATTTGTAAACAGAATGTTGCTTATTGTCATTTTGAAAGGACTAGTTGTTCTGGGTCTTATCATACTACGTTACCTTAACCCCTTGTAGCGCGTCAACCACTCCCGCGCCCCATCGCATATTTTTTTGGACAATTGGGCGCCAACTCCCCAAATAATTTACTCAGCGCCTTACACACTTTTGCCACAGATTGACGCCATGTGATTTTAGGACTCCCTCTTGGTCGACCTTTGTTGGAAATGGGGTTCTATTTCATGGCATTTAAACAAACATACCTCGAAAGGAGTTCGAAGTAAAGTTCCAAAAAGCGGAGACTGGGAGAGCAGAGAAGCTATTTATAATTGTGGCGCCTGATCTATTCGTATCGCTTTAAAAACGGACACTAGAGTAGGTTCAGCCGTCTACTCGGCGGATCAAGGCCTGATCGAGTGTGTATACTGCCGAAACATGCCACCGTATTGTAGTGAGGATTACATGCTATACGCATGTTAGCAAAGTCCTTTGAAGAGTCTTCAACGAAGATGTCAACAATTTGCATCGACAGACGGGTGGCCATTTATTCTAGCGTCGTACAAGTGCTATTCGAGAACTGTGAATGTATGGGGAGTAGTGATGGGCATAATAACTCTTTCTACTGTGCCAGCACATACGCTCTAACTCTTTCCACTGAGCCGTTCAAAAAGAGTCGAACAAATCAAAAGGCTCGGGGAACATTTTCAATAGCAGTCGTAATTATATGAAATGCAATGTAGAATACATACTATTATTAACTAGCTTGCTTGTTTGCATACTTATATAATAAACGATATTGTGGGCGATAGTTATACCAAGTTTCATGTCAATCATTTAATATATAACGATATTAAATGCATTGTGGTGAAATGCTATTTCTAGCACTTTTCGCCTATTTCGTCAATCGCTCCGTCCTAGTTACAGCAAATTGGAAAAAAAATGCAAGAAATGGAAAGGAGAGTATTCATTTTCCTCTTTGATTTGACTCCATAGAAGCTTATAGTCGAAAAAAGAAAAAAAATCGACCCCCCCCCCTTTGTTCCTTTTCGGACCCTTCCGACACATTGATATCTTTTGTGGCAAAATTAGCTTTCGACTCGTGGACCTACGACCGCTAGACTACAGCTTACAAAAATAAAAACATGGTCTAAGAATACTTTTTTCTTTGCACGATCTTCTTATTGGATGTTTTTATCGTACTACTGGTCCTTAAAGCAACTTACTTTTCTTTTTACTCATAACACTTAACTGAAGTCGATTTCGGCGGATTAGTCCCTCTCATCAAAGTTCTCACAGTTTAAGCACGAAACTTTTACTTTAAAAAACTATCAATTGAACTGAATGTTTAAAATTGAATTTTAAACCGTTATATCAAATTTCAATGCGCGAAAAAGGACGCGACTGTGTAAATGCAGCCACTAACATTTACTTCCTCAATCATCAGCAACATTAACATTTCCAGCTGCTGGGCAAGCATTTCTAAACTAGACTGTTGCTTTGTCAGAGTTTTTTTATATGGTTTTCATTTTCATATAGCCTGTGGATATGCAAGATACGAAGCAAAGCACAGAAAACGACTCAAATTATTCCACTCTATTCTAAAAGCTCCATGCCATAAATTCCTCCTCCTAAATTTGGCAGAGAATGTGATTAATTGGAGTATGCGCTTAGTGAGTGAAACATCTGAATCTGAGTCTATACTGAATTACACAAATAAATCAATGTTTGTGTTATCACCACAGTATGTCTCACAGCACAGAGGGAATGAAATATAGAAGAGTGCTGCTGTGTTAAAAACTCACAACACATTGCGAATTACTCATTTCGTGCCAGAGTATACAGAGCAAATTGCCCGGTTGTCGATTTGGTATCGTTTTCACTTAAAGTTGAGCTTGAGATGATGATACAAGACGATTACTTTTGTTTTAGAATGTTGGGATTGTTTTATGCATTTGGGGAAACTTGGATGTGCGGTGCGATGCAAGCAAATGATTTTTGATTTGCTTGCAGTCAGCATCAGTATGGGTTGTTGTGTATACGAGTATATTTAGGAGTATACACAATGAGTACATTGCATAGAGATGATTATGAATGAATTTAGATGGGATTGGTTCGGTTGATGGATAATGGTGGTTTTAGTTTCAGATAGGTATTAGGATGGCATATCAATGAATGTAATACATATGTGTTATCAGAAATTTCGAATGAGCGTGGATTTTCTATGCATTGCCGAGGCTATTTCATTGTGCCGAATCTTTCGCTCATTCTGTTGAGTCGTTCAAAAGAAACGACTTGTTACTGTGTTACACATCACTTATGGACACACGAATAGTGGCTATTGTCCAGCAAGGTACCGGATACTAAAAAAATGGTTGAATTATTCAGATACTGGATAGTAACCGGATATCCGTTACATCATAACCTCGAATGCCTCATTCATTGTCTCAAAATCATATCTGTGGACCATCGCTTTGTCATGTCAGGAAGCAATTCAGATCCTGAGAGCAAACAACTCTCCTAGCTCTACCTTATTTCTATTAATAGTGAGTGAAAATATGGTCAGAATTAGTAGGAGTACTGACTGGTCATTCCCGTTTTCGAGGTCATCTCAAAATTGTGCGCATCGCATCAGATACAAGCTGCTTTTTTCGTTAGACCGACGATAAAACTTTACGGCACATCCTCTGCAAATGAAGCTCTCGTCCGTCATTTCGGAATGGCTCCTTACTGTCTCAGTCAATTTATCAAAAAGAGCAGTTCTATTATCTAGAATTAAAATTGTTCAAAAGCAGGAGATGCTCAAAATACTGAATGGATTTTCAAATTTTTTAAGAAGGTTGATAATTTTTGCGGATCTCTCAATACTAAGGTTACCAACTCTTCGGCAGATCTAACCCGGAGATCCCGTTTGATAGCAGTCGGATTTTTTTTAACAATTTTAAAAAAATAAGACATTACTAAAAAAGGCAATTTGGAGTACGCACCCACAGAGTAGACTATCACTCACCCAATTATCTTCAACTTTTGAACAAGACGTTTGATGTAAAATTTGACCAAAAAAAGTATAGCTAATAACTGTTTAGAGATTCCGGAAGAAATCCGGATGGTTGGTATCCATACTCAACACTTTGTCAAATTAGAGTGCCGTGCGATGACGGGTAACAAAAATTTGTCCAAATTTTTAAAATTCTGTGCGATTGTAATGAGATGAGTTATTGTGCTGAAACACACAATGTTTCAGTTTTAAATTTTCAATGGATGTCCAAACCAAACCGCTGGTGTCTATACCGGACACAATTTTTTTTAGCAGATGTTTTAAAAAAAAAATTTTAGATGCTTATTTCTATTTCAGTTTTCGGTTATCTATTCGCTCTCCCTCCGTTTTCCTATCGGTCCTTGATCCTATGTAAAATAGAGATAGACAATTGAGAGTGATATGGAATTGATAGAATCGTTAAAAAAAGACCTTAAACAGTTTCATGATAATAAAAGTACTCGTATGTCGTACCTCCAGATGGCCAAGGTTCGACGGATTGTCATGAATTGTGACGTGAAAATCCGCGATGACGATGATGATATCGCATTAAAAAGTGATGGTTCAAGCTTGACGTCAAGTTTGCACCCCACACACATATAAACGTCAAATGTGGCAAATCGGTAACAGCAATAAATTTAGAACTAGAGCAACTAATTAGCACTTAATTATGCAATATGTTAGATATCCTTTCGTTGTTGTGGGGTTCCAGCTTAACAGCTTATGCACACTATTTTACCATACTTTTACCAAGATTTACTAATCTAATACTAGTTTTCGAACAAGATTTAAAACAAATCTCATCTCAATCTCTTGGTATTTTCCCTGAACTTCGCCGCAAAGTATGCAACAGAAACATACAATTTGCATATTCTGAATTATCTATGAAAACGGAGAAGAAGAAATGATTATATGGCTGTTGTTTGCTATGAAATTCACACGCTCGTGCGAGCACATGGAGACCACCACACCTTCGGTTTTCTTTTCCCATGTAAGTGGATGACAGCGCAACCGCCAACTTGGTGGTAGAACGAGAAGAAGAAAATGGATGGCGTGCACGTGTTTCGAGATTTGCAAATCTATCAAAATTTAGGTGTCTGGTGTGCATATACTTTAAGATTTCGTAATCTTCATTGGGAACAAGAATACGGACGTAATACCATTGGTGTATCAAAACTAATGGAATGGCTGAAGCTCATTTTTTTCGATTCGGAGAAATTGATTGAAAATATGAAAAAAAGAGATATTAGCTTAAAAGTGAGTGTTTATAATACAATGTACTACCACGATAACTATGATCCATAAAACACATAGCGACATTGTGATCTCTTTTATGACTCACTCAAATGTATAGATACAAAAAAAAACTATACCATTAAGAACAATTTTTCTCTATAAAGTTATACACTAAGATTAATGGCGATACGACAATGGAATCGCCTTTTCGCTGCTCGGTTAAGAGATTTGATTTGCAAATATTTGTAACTGCTATGTACAAGTACTTCTTGGACATTGGATCGAATACCGGTAGTTTGTCTCATTGGAGTGTGAGATATAATTGATTGGGATTGGGTGTAGACGGATATGAAATATTTTTGGGTCCAATGTCTGCATACTTGTGAAGGTCATGATTAACTGGTAATAGTTTGGTCAATTTTTTTCGCCGGACTATAAAATAGACTACAGCCGACTGAATTAACATAGTACACATTCTGTGCTTCAATCAAAAACATATTTGAAACTATCTAAAATGGCATTCAAAGTAAGTTTATCGGAGATAGGTGCAATTTCAGCAGACGTGTTTTAATCGAAATCCTTTGCGTTACAGTTCATCGTCCTTTGTGCTTTGGCTTCAGTTGCCAGTGCTGGTTACTTGGGAGCTGCCCCAGCTTACACCCATGGAGCTTATACCGTAGCTGCTGCCCCAGCTTACGTCAAGACCGTTGCTGCTGCCCCAGCTTACGTCAAGACTGTCGAGTATGAAGCTCCAGCCAAATACGATTTCTCATACGGAGTAGCCGATTCTCTCACCGGAGATCACAAATCCCAAGTTGAATCTCGTGATGGAGACAATGTTCACGGATCATACAGCTTGATTGACTCTGATGGATTCAAGCGCACCGTTGACTACACCGCTGATGAACACAATGGCTTCAACGCTGTTGTTCGTCGTGAACCTTTGGCTCATGCCGCCAAGGTTGTTGCCGCTCCAGTCGCTTATGCTGCCCCAGTTGCCAAGGTTGTTGCTCCAGTCGCCCACTATGCTCCAGCTCAATACACTGCCCAATATGCTCCAGTCACCAAGGTTGTTGCCGCTGCCGCTCCAGTAGCTTATGCTGCCCCAGTTGCCAAGGTTGCTGCTCACTATGCTCCAGCTACCTACACTGCCCAATACGCCCCGGCTGCATACACCGCCCAATATGCCCCAGCTGCATACACTGCCCAATACGCTCCAGCTACCTACACTGCCCAATATGCTCCAGCTGCTTACAACGCTCATGCTGCTCATGTTTACCACCACTAAGTCAATAAGGGATTTGGATGACCTTAGATTTAAACACAAATATTTATTTGAATAAACAAATTTATTAATTTGTACGTAATATGATGTTTTGTTGGTTGGTCTAGAATGACTGGCTAAATTGTTATAAAGCCGAAGAAATTCTGCATTTTTACAGGTTTAATATTTTATGATACAATATTTCCAATCTGCTATAAATGATTCTAATTTGACTTAAAGCGAAGAGCATTTTTATGGACCAAATATTGAACTGTTTGTATTCCGCTAAAGTCAGTGTTGTTCCATGAGTGTATCACACGCGATAAACTGTGAAAGCAGTGTCGACACAGCTTTGCAGCGGCTTGTTTTACGAGTATTCTGAACAGCAGAAGGACAGCCGAAGTCTGTCATAAACATGGCCATTAATGTAGAGTTATCGCATTCTTGAGGCGCTTCTAATTTAAGGTCCATGCACTAATTCTGTACTCTTAATGCATTTTTAATTTACATTTTGTGTACTGGACGTTAAGTGTTATTATACTGTTTCTATGTTGTTAATGCATCGCTTAATTGCTTATTAGCCATGTTATCCAATGAGAAGTATGGCTTCTCCAAGTCGTCATCTCCATATGTCTTGATCCGAACACTACTACTTTCAGCTTGACGCTCCAAGTAGCTTTTTAGCGTGACATTACACTTTGCGTTTTTCTGCAGGAAGAGCAATCCCGCAAAAAAAACGCATTGTCTTCCAAGGAGAGAACCTTATAATTACACATTGCGTCTTTCTGCGGGAAGAGCTTGTGAAAGAAATAAATATATCCCAGTGAGGATATTGATGGTATTATTTTTGTAGCAATATAGTAGGTAAAAGTCGGGAGGCCGATACAATTTCAGCCAGTCCTCAATGGATGCACTGCACGAATTTCGTACTGGGTGCATGAGTTTCTAGTTTGCCGTTGAACCAAAAAAGGAAGGTGAAATGCGTTCCATATACCACCGTGTGTTCATCTTCTCATTGCGTTTTTTTCCCGCTGTGGTTGGACTTGCTGCTGCAAAACGATTCCTGCAAACTGCAGCATTGTCGTTACGCATAAGTGTAATACCGTGGACACACCTATCCGATCATACAGTCAGACGAGTATTTGAGAGGGAAATTATATGGGATTTCGGACGCGTTGTGTCCCGGGCTTTAGTTCACACTTTTCTGATACGCGTCCAATCATACTCCGTTCGAAACCCAATGCCATTTCCTTCTCATACACTAGTTCGACTGCATGATCGGAGTATGATCGGATAGGTGTGGCCCGGGCTTAATGCGTTCCATTTAAATGTACACGTTCGTCTTCTTGGACGACAATGCGTTTTTTTGCGGGATTGCTCTTCCTGCAGAAAAACGCAAAGTGTAATGTCACGCTTACTCTCCCCTTGAGCGGATATCTCCCATCGTGTCTTCGGTCTTCGGGGATTCCACATCCCATCATACATTTTTTAAGGTGTAATGAACCACCTGTAATGAACCATATTATGGTCTGGTCGTGCTGCTCCCACCGGCAGATCGAAGTAGCGCCTGATGAGTAGTTAGTGATCTGTTGGTGGATCATTTAGCGTTACCATTGTTCCTGGTAGTAATATAACAGACTAAGAGCTGGCGGTAGTTGAGTATGAAAAATTAGCGGAGCGTGGTTTCTTAGTGGATTCTTTTCTAGGGATTCTAGGAGACTAGGAAAATGGAGGGTGCCGGCTGGAAATTGTGGTCTTTATCCTGGGAGGGGAAGGAAAAGAACAACAGACGGTCAAGCTGGATGCGTTCGGAAAATCGCGCGGAGCTGGACAACTGGAAATCGTAGAAAGTTTTAATATCATATTCTTCAGATGTTATTCCTTTATACAATTTTGTTTAGTAGACAAATTTGCGAAAAAGCGATTGTTTGCCGGAAACTTCGATTAAAGTTGAAAGATATTTTGTAGCTCTAAAATAGGCCTCACAATCCCATAGGCACAGATGCATGAAAAGTAGAGTATGCGAAACTCGCGTACCGCACTTTTTCTTTGATCCATCTTGAGGAGATGTATGTGTATGAGGGAAGGAAAATGCTGGGTACCGGGAAGTTTAAGAGAGAGATGTGAGGAAGGATGGGAGGCCGGACACGAAAAGGGAATCAATTGTTAGTTGACAAACGATCATCGTAAAAAGTATCATATTTGCGAAAAAGTAATAGCTTCCCATGAAAACTCCATAAAATTTCTTCCAAACCTTTCAAAAGACCACAAAATCCCTGATACACCTAAACAAATGTAAAAAAAAATTCATTTTTTAAATCTCATCGCCAACAACGCGCTGGAAAAGTGGTGCCCTGGAAGTTAACATTTTCATCGGGAAATTAAATGAACTGAATGAATTCGTAATAAACATTTATATTTTTTATGCTGAATTTTTAATGCAAAAAATATTTATTGAAAATTGCATGAACTTTCCGAATTCTTTCAAACACTAAAAAATTATTATTATGTCATATTATCGGACCCCATAAAAGTTGAGTCCCAGGCCCGGATTTTCTCTCGACGGCCCTGGTGGCATTAGTTGGGTTCGCAGACGATATAGCGACGCGTGTGGTCGCTAAAGACCTGAAATATGCCGAAAGGTAAGCCAGTAAAGCAATTGCTACTATTAACTTGTGGCTGTATTAACTGTATTAACTCGTATGCATGAAGGCAGCGAACGCCACTGTCACTCTAACAAGGATCATGCTAAAAATCGGAGGTCCTAGAACGAGTAGAAGTCTGTACGCTTCACTGGTGTGAAGCACTGCGCCACAATTGCGATACCAAAGATATTCGTCCGGTACATCGGAGGGTACCAAACAACATCCCGTGAAGCGGCCTACGTTGTTTCTGGAATGATCCCAATAGGCATTTTAGTGGATCAAATGGAGAGACTCTATACGGAGATTGACATATGGTGCCATTTGCAGAGTCAGAGGGGCAGAAAAGCAGAGAAAGGGGCAAATCACTGTGAATATGGCAGGAGTGCTGGGATCAGGCATCTACAGGTCGTTAGACGTATACTCTTATTCATCATCATTCACTGTCCCTGGTTTGTCGTACACAGAGACGAGCTACAAGGGGAACGGGGCGGAGTTATTAATCAAGCGAATTTTGTGGAGCATATGGTGAAATTAGCAAATAACTGGGATGCAGTGAGTGGCACTAATTGTGATACTCACAAGAAACTCCGAAAAGAGGAAGAAGGGTAAAGTCGGCACATCGGAATGAAGGCTGATTACTGAAACCCATCCCTGTGAAGTAATTATCGACAGGGCTGAAGGGACGATAGTAGGTGTTCAGGTTTAGTCAGTAAGAATGCGACATCGCCGCATATAGCCGGCATCTTATGCCAGATTCCCCACCTGCTCTTACAAAAAAAAAAAAAAAAAAAGACAACTATCAGTTGCTAAGGGATGATACTTCCAATGAACTTGCTTTCTATGCTTAGATTCAAACTGTTTGTTAATCAGTTCTAGAATTTAATACATATCGAGAATATAAATCAGCCCCATAGAATGGAATAAATTATTATTTTATTGTTAAGCATAATCACAAATCTTACAAAAAAAAGGTATGGAGTATATCTGATACTATCAATTAACGCCGCATTAACTGTACGTATTACTATCGTTATTATCAAATTATATTATTGCTCTTTTCGTTCCAGCGCTGCGCAGCGTATCTAAATGTTCATTCATTCATTCGTGGCTGGCAAAGAAATTGCAACCTTGATTTCAGTAATAATTAAGATATCATTTCCGTGCATAAGTACACCGTTCAAGTTACTTGACCGGGTGTATGGACTTTTGTAGAAATACGGGTCCGTACTAACTAAAGGTCATTTGAAACTAATACGTTCTTAGATTTAAAGTTTACTATAAAACAGCGCGCGATATATGAAATGGGCACAGTACAATATTTGTACGGACAACAGTAACACATCAAAAATATTAAAAATGGCATTCAAAGTAGGTTTTATGAAGAAAGGATTCAAAATCATATTCAATTCTAAATTAGAGTTCAAGACAGAAGCATATAATAAATTTCCTGTATCCCACAGCTCGTTGCTCTCTTCGCTTTGATTTCAGTCGCTAGCGCTGGATATGTGGGTGTTGCTCCAGCTTATCCCCATGGAACTTACACTGTAGCTGCCCCAACATACGTAGCAGCTGCTCCAGCATACATCAAGACTGTCGAATACGAAGCTCCAGCTAAGTACGATTTCTCCTATGGCGTTAGTGATTCTCTCACTGGTGACCATAAGACTCAAGTTGAGTCCCGCGATGGTGACAATGTTCACGGATCGTACAGCTTGATTGATGCCGATGGTTTCAAGCGAACTGTCGAATACACCGCTGATGAGCACAATGGTTTCAACGCTGTTGTACGTCGTGAACCTTTGGCTCATGCAGTTGCTGCACCAGTTACTAAAGTAGTTGCTGCCACTCCAGTTCACTATGCTGCTGCTCCAGTTCACTATGCTGCTGCTCCAGTTCATTATGCTGCTCCAGTTGCCAAGCTTGCCACCCCAGTCTTGGCTCACTATGCTCCGGCTTCATATGCTGACCATACCTACCATCATTAAATGAAGATTTGAATTGAAGGAGATAGTTTTGTATAATACTGTAACTTATTTGAATAAATGCCTTGTTAATGCATTTAGTTGTGATTCTTTCTATTTATACCTTTTTTTAACACCTGAAACTCATTACAGTCATCGCTACCCGGTACCCTTGTCTAGGAATGTTGTCGTCTCGATGTGGGTCGATCCTTCCGACAGATTTTAAACACATCTTGGTTCTAGCAAGACGTAATGGGTTGAGTATGACTTTGGAAGAGTTGAAAATAACTTGTATACAGGGTGTACCGTTAATGAAGGTGAATACTTTAATGGTAGATATTATTATGCATTTGACGAAAATTAACGTATGACGTGGACACCCTTTGACCGTTACAATTTTCCACTCCCTCGATCATTTATAATCCAAGACTTGACCTCATTTTCTGAAACTGTATAAAATTTCATATAAACAGACTTTTTCCCAGTTGAAAAGATCGCCGTTACCTCAAAGATACAATTGTTCAAACTTTAAAAAGATATCAAAATAGATTTTTCATCGAATTTAAAAAAAAAGAAGACATTGTAACGGTATTTTAAACTTACAGGTATGCAAAGTTGATGAAAGATGGCCCATTGTGTTAGCTTTCGAAAAGCATGTAAAGGTCAAGGACTTAGACTTGAGAAACTGCAAATGTTGTCTTGATGTTCAACAAATCGACTTAAAACTCAAATTTAAAGGAAGACAAAATAAACGTTTTCACGATTTTTAAACGAATTTTAATTTCTAAACAGGATTTAATTGATAAAAAAAGAAGCAAAAGAGAATCAAAATTATCAACAACAGCTATTTCAGAAATCTTTAAATCTAAAAACTAGGCACATAAACTTAAAACTACTAGTATTGTTCGAAGTGTCCTCCTCCGACAGCTTCTACCAACGGATGAGACAGCTCGAAGAACTTCTTCCCTCTTTTCCCGCAAATTGTTGCACGCAGTTATAGTGTTCCGGGACACAATCGGTTCACTTTTAACTGATTTTTTCAGATTACCCCCCCCCCCCCCCCCATACATGAAAATCAAGTGGCGTTAGAGGTTCTTAAACGCGTGACGCGTAAACCCGTCGAGCGTGTCAAATCTACGATACCCATGTCGTGTAAAGAGCAAAAGGCTTTACTACAACGTGTAACTTGTTAGCTGACGACGGGTCCTGACGGGTACTAATCCATCGCTGTGAGTTGATGAATTGAGGAATCCAGTTTCAAAACTTTCTAGTTACAGTTTTAGTAATTTTGCAGGAATCGGAAAAAATATATATACGAGTTTTACATTATTGTTTTAATTTTTTTCCATGTTCCATGTGGCTCTGGTTTCGGACAATGCAGTTGCCAGCATGCCCCTCCTGCACATCCATGGCCACGAACGTCGTCGTGGATGGGATTCGAACCCGAAACGCCGGTAGTCAAACATGACATGATATGACATGGTCAGGTCATGGTCTTATTGCATTAAAAGTGTGTTTTCTACATGGTCAGGTAATACTGCATTAAAAGTGTGTTTTCTATATGGTCTGCTCAAACTATCAAAATCGATTTTTCATTGAAAATTCAAATAATATTTTTAGAACGGTAATTTGAACTGTCAAATTTACAAATTTGACAAAATTTGCTCCAATGGGTTGGCTTTCCAACGGTATATTCCTTTGACACGTTTGGATTTGAAAATTTTCGAATAATACGCACTAAATGAAAAAAAAACATGGCCTGGAGAAATCGCCCTGACATATTCAAGAAAAACTGTAAAAATGAACTTTTGACCCACTTCCCCCTAGACTTCCGGACTCCCCAGCAACAGAGACCTTGGGGCAAATATCCAGGGGACGCTCTATGTTAATTGTGCCAAATTCCAAAAGTATACGATCTTTCTTCCTATTTTCCGTTGATAGCATGGACTACGTTTTAAGTCAAGGTTGAAGTAAATTTGTTTCATCTCCACGCCATGTTTTTTTCGAAAGTTTTCAAATGCAAACATATCAAGGAAATATACCATTGGAAAGCTAATACATCGGGGAAACTTTTTTTTAAATTTGCAGATTTGTCAGTTCAAAGTGCCGTTGTAAAATTATTTTATTATTTGAATTTTCAATGAAAAATCGATTTTGATAGTTTGATGATATATATTAATCTCATTACTGATTGTCCGCGGGGAGTGCTGGATGAATTGCCGTATGAGGGATATTTAGTCGAATTGCAGCCCTTCTCGTGCTCGAACTGAGGTTAGCATCAAATTGATGAAGGATATCGTTTTGCCTCCTTATCGGGGTAAGTTTACTTTGATGGCTGGTGTTGTGTTTTGGTGTTCTCCCCGTTTCTCTTAAAATCCGGAAAGCTCTTGCAAACGTTCGGCTATCCTGAAGCTGTATTTGGAAAAGCGCCGACTGTACACCCGAACTGCTTTGCATTCGTTACCTCTAGCAACATCATATAAGAACACCATATCGGCGTACTCGCTATCCGTTAATTCTCTTTGTTTGGCCTTCGCTTTTCAAAGAACTATAGGTATACAGGTATTTATACCTGTGAAATGACCACGACTTCCCGAAACCAAGAACAGGCTGGAGAATGAATGATTGTTATACTTTCTCTTGGCCTTCGGAGTTCCTTTTCCGTCTCTGGAACAAGAACGTTTTAATATGATGAAATTTGATCTATTGATAGTGGAAGAGAGGAGGAGTCTGGAAGAGATCCAAATTAGTAACGACGAGTATTGCATTTCGTATGCTGCATACATTCATAGATGACGATGTGACAAATTGACTTTCAAACATTCGATAAAAACAATGATTGTTGAATGAAAAGTGTTTCCTTCTACTCGTATTCAACCAAAGAATATTCATTCAATGTACTGCACGTACATTCAATTTCAATAAGCAAGAATCGTCTTCGTCTGTTGACCCACAACGCATACCTGATATAATGAGCACCACACCCAAAGAAACTTCCCGTGTCGACTGCTTGCTGAGACGTTTAGTTCCCGATCTTGTTTATTAATCGGCCTCGTCGTCTTCTTGACAATTTCAAGCAAACCGGTCCGAATGCGGTCAAGGTCACCATTGCAGAAAAAAAACTTTCTACTGACACACACCCGGGACATCCATGGGGTTAAATGTGAAAGGTGGTTGAATGATATGCTGAGCCCCGCATTTTATTGATATTGCCTGCATTTTAATTTTCGTGTAATTTTGGGGAAGAGCTATCTGGCTCTGCTCTGTGTGGCCTTTTCGAGGGTGCTCTACGCTTTCTGCGAGGCACTTGTTGATATTCCCACAATGGTGCTCCATGTGTCCACTGGGCCGAAGCGGCGAATTGCAAGGGCTATCCTGAGGATAATCCCCGAGCGAGGGGCGCGTAGGTGATCGAAGAAGTTAAAAGATACTAGTGTATCTTTGTCGACGAGATATTTATTACACGTGTTGTTCACGATTTGCGTGAAACTTTGGTCGAGGAAGGAGAGGGGAGTGTGTGGTGGTGGTATGTACAGAACTGAGATGATTTTGAATGATTTCAGACTATACAATTAGAACGAGACGACGCCTATTCGAAATTGTGTTACTTTACACATTGCACGCACTCGACGGAATACACAATACTACTCACGAATGAAGAGATTCCCACGACTGACAATTCCCGTACACAGTCACTGATATATGATGTGCAATTTGGTTGTGCGCCGTGTGACATTTTCCAGAGATAGTCGGTACTCTTCAAAATGTACTTCCCCGACGCGACGGTTTCACGACCGTGTAACTTATATTGTATACACCCCGGGCTGCTTTCACGAGGCAATGATAACTGTCTGCAATTTGCAGTCCTTTTTGGAACATTCCTGTTTCGCGAAAATTGGGAGAATTCTCTCTATTAAATTGGGAGAATTTTCACAAAACTCGGAAAATTTCCGCTTTAGGACCTACTAATCCCCCCGGGTGGGTTCCAGGTTCTTACCACCTGAAGCGGAAATGGACTACCTGAAGCAAAATGAAGGAAATTAAGGAATTAAAAAAATTCCCTCTAATTGCAATAGAGGGAATTCTCGAAATATTCGCGAAACAGGAATGTTCCTCCTTTTCTTACCACTCACCCATTTTCGTGGTGCTCACACCTGCTGTCAAATACGACCTGACTTCATGCAGTCCCGAATCTACCGATCCGTTTCTCTTATAAGGGGCGCTGTCGGAAAACATTTTGGTGTTCTGGCCGCCATGACATTTTTTCCCCGGATTTTGTTTAGCCAGTCCGATAGGAAAAAATTTGGTGCATTTATGAAAAATTACACAACTGTGAGTGCGGTAATATTTTCATAATTACCTATACATCAAACTTACTCCTACCAGAATGTTATTTTTTCAAAGGAAAAATGGCCGGAGCGTTACCAACTCAAATCCAAGATGGCGACGGAAGCAAAAAAATTCAAAAATGCAACAGAAAGATATGAGCCATATGCAGACGATTGTTACTCAAGTGGCTACATTACACACCCTTCCCCAAAAACTTTTCTGATCGGTACTCAATATTTTCCCACTCTCATGCATTTTCTTAACAAAATTTAACATAAAAAAAGTGGTTCCCGAGCTTCGTCTAATCAACTTGACCCACATTTTTCCTGATAAATTTAAGCTATTTGTGGTTGTTGGAATATATTTTTCGTTTTCAATCGAATTTTCTTAGGAGACCATACGCAAATTCGTCTAACAAGTAAAAATATAAGGGATTAAGGACTAATAAAAGTAAAAGTAAAGTAGTACTCTTCATTAGACCCTTGACGGATGTGATAGGGTATATTACTCAATTTCCCTAACCTCTTGTGGGGCATAGCGCGTCAACTGGTCCATGTGGCCCAGTTGACGTTTCGTTGGCATAAATTGGTTTCAGAGAATGCAGTTGCCAGCATGCACCTCCTGCAAATCCATGGCCACGAACATCATCGTGGACGGGATTCGAACCCGAAACGCCGGTAGTCAAACATGAGACTGATGCCTCAACACACTGCGCGACCGGTAGCCCCAAGTTTGCAATGCACAGAAGGAAGCAGCTCCGACTGTATAAACTATATATATTCTTGGTCAGTATGATGAGACGAGTCGATTAAGCTTTGTCCGTCTGTCTGTCTGGTTCTATGCAAACCACTCCCTCAGCTTTAAAGCTATCGAGAAGAAATTTTGCACAACACTTTGTTACTATTGCACGCTGTAAATATGTCGGAATCAACGGAATAGGACCACTACGTCATATAGCTCCCATAGGAACGGCGAGTCTAAAAATTCGTCTTTGTGAGAAAAACTTTTTTATTTCTAAAAATATTTTTTTTTTAATTTCACAGTAATCAATATTGCCTTTATTCAAATCACATTCCTGAATTTGGTTGAAATCGGACTGCTCTATCATATGGCTGTCATAAGAACGACCGTTCCAAAAGCAAGTTTTTGTTTTTATTCCTGAAAATATCTTTAACCAAATTTCATAATATTTAATCAAATCGACTGGCAAACCACGTCCTTAAATTTTGTTGAAATCGTCCTACTATTTCATATTTCACTCATAGGAAAAGTGAAATCGGAACAAGTTTTACTACTAATTTCAAAGTGGCAAATTCACCATAAGTCACAACGAAGGTATGATACCCGTATCATATTTTCGGCAAGCTGCCGAAGGCTAGCTTGTTTTCTTGACATAATGAAATGCATAACGAAAGACTCAAGCGAGTAACATCAACTAAACTATTGGATTGAAAAAGATATAACTCACACTGGCAAGTGTTTCACACTTTGAATGCATCGGCTTTATCATAGAACAAATCAAGAATCAATTCATTGTAAAATTACTGAAATCGCGAAAAAAAAACACTCAAATTTAACTGGTGTTATAATATGATTATTTGCTTCACTTTCAACAGAAGTATAATTACAACAAAATTTAGATTAAACTTAAATGCTTGTCATTGTAGTAATCTATCCGACATCAATAAAAAGAAGTTCAGTTACAAAATGAAATTGCCATCAACAATTTCATGCAAAAACAGCTCGTACTCGTCCATTAGAAAAAAACTTAATTAGCAACCTCTTTGAAATAGTTTATCCATGCACATATCGCTCAGCGTGAATTCATTTCATACCGTGGTAGCCTTAGACATTGAAGCACCCAAAACAATTGCTCTGCATCGACCAAAGAAAATGGTGCTGTCCGATAGCGTGGCTCAACTAGCCTTGTCGTGACCACCGGTATTTGAGAGTGGCAAAATGCAACTTGCATTTCGCGATTATATAATAAAATTCTTGTCTAAATATTTTTATATATATCACACCATAAAAACGGCACCTTGCATAATATTATGTCATTTTACTATAGGAGCAACGAACGTTTAAGTTGTCGTTTGCCGAACAGAAATCATTGGTATAAAAAAAAATCCTGCAAGTCCACTTTCAGTGTCCCAGTATCTTACACCATATATGATACATATATACTCGTACAGTTAGGATTTGTTCAACTACCGCCTTTTCGATTTAAACTAAGCCATTCAAAATTGCAAGATGTAATATTTTCTTTCGTGAGTTGATTGTCAAGAAAACCGGCCCCGAAACAAGCCTCGAATTTGACCTGGCCGGCCACTCAAATATATATATACATATGGAAGTATGACACTAAAATTAAACCGAAAACAAAAACACTGGAATCCGGATAGTTATCGCCGTAGCTGCAATGTCCAAAGCACTGTGCGCAATTATTGTCTAACCAAATTGCAATCTGACTTGCAGAGTTTTGATATAAACTTAATAGAGTAGGTGAAAAGTTTTCACTTTCATTCGATTCGGTTAGAGTTTGACCAGTTTGATTGTTAGTACAGATTATGAGACATAGACAATTTGTTAATCAAGCTAGTTTGAATTTAATTGCTAACGTTAATTAATGCTTTATTTAGTTTATCAATTACACATGTGGCATAACAGCTCGGAGGCTGTATTTATGGGAACAATGCACTCAGTGAATGTTGCTTGCAAATTTGAATAATTGTGTGTTTTGTTTTTATGAAAACTAACATTATTTATAGACAATAGCCGCGTCCTAACCGCTGGACTAAGAGCTTTTTCACATATAACACGACTGACCGTCAATGATCCAGATCTCGTATGGGATCACATTTGGATCAAAGTGGAAAATGAATTGGTTGAAGGTTAACTTTTTTCCTCGGCAATTCGATCTGTACATTTTGTGCACGAAGTCAGCAATTTGCTCCCACGCACGCGGCGAATCATCTGAATGGTGGCTGTTTGAATTCGCCCGTCACTTGATCCGGGCCGTTCTGTGCAAAGATCAACTCTGTGCGTTTGTTTCGAACGGAAATGTCACAAAATATAGAGATACAATAGCATTACTGCAGAATGCAGATAGTAATGCCGCCAGAGAAAATCACTCGATTATGTATTTTTATTTTATGTTTAGAAGAAGATTGATTTTCAATAAACCGTCCTCGCAATGTTATACGCTACACGAACACCACATACGCACACCTAAATCTAGATAGATTTGTAAACCCATACACATCACCAAATGTTGAGAAGAGAAGTAATTAGATTTGTCAAATTTCAGATGACAATTCAATCAGCTAATGGCGAAGTAACTTGAGAGAAAGATGAGGTTGATTGCAAAGTTTCCGGTCTAAACATGAAAATGAAGCACGACAATGAAAATATTTTATCCATGTTTTGAACCATGTGCTCGTACGCAGCTCTGAAAATTACAGCTATTTCGGCTGCCATTTGAGGTTTTTATAACTGTTAGTCATCAAGATTAGTGATTGCGACGAAATGGACCGCTTTCCGCGCGGTAATCCAATTTTTGTACAATATTTTGTATAAAAAAAAAACAATACGCAAACAAAAATAAAGGCCGATTTGGACCAAGTTTTTAGGGACTCTACGCCATCATATTCTACCGTTAAAATGTGGGTATAAACGTGGTCGTACAAGCTTAAGTGATGATGACCATTCGGGATGTCCAAAAATAGTAGCCACCGAGGAAAACATCGAAACTACTTCACGGATGTGATAGGGTATATTAACTTTGTCATGAAGTTTGCAACGCACAGAAGGAAGCATCTCCGACCATATGAACTATATACATATATTCTTGGTCAGTATGATGAGACGAGTCGATTAAGCTTTGTTCGTCTGTCCGTCTGTCCGTCTGTTTCTATGCAAACTAGTCCCTCAGTTTTAAAGCTATCAAGCTGAAATTTTGTATAAAGCCTTCTTTCTATTGCACGCTGTAAATAAGTCGGAACCAACGGAATCGGACCACTACGATGCCATAGGAACGAACGATCCAAAAATTCGTCTTTGTGAGAAAAACTTTTTTATTTCTAAAGATATCGTTTTAAAATTTCACACTAATCAATAGTATCTTTAGATAAATCACATACCCGAATTTGGTTGAAATCGGACTACTACGTCATATAGCTGCCATAGGAACAACCGGTCCAAAAATTCGTCTTTGTAAGAACAACTTTTTTATTTCTTAAGATATCATCTTCAAATTTCACACTAATCAATAGTATCTTTAGTAAAATCACGTTCCCGAATTTGGTTGAAATTGGACCACTACGTCATATAGCTGGCATAGGAACGACCGATCAAAAAATTCGTCTTTGTGGGAAAAACTTTTTCATTTCTATAGATATTATTTTCAAATTTCACATTAGTCAATAGTATTTATAGAAAAATCACATTGCTGAATTTGGTTGAAATCGGACTACTCTAACATATAGCTGTCATAGGAACGACCGTTCCAAAAGCAAGTTTTTATCAGAGAAACTTTTTTATTTCTGAAGATATCTTTATGAAATTGCATATTATTCAATCATTGATGGTTGAAATCGGCCCACTATTTCATATACTTCTTATAGGAACAGTGAAATCGGAACAAGTTTTACTACTAATTTCAAACTGGCAAATGTACAACAAAGCACAACGCTTCGCGTGAAGGGTATCATATCTTCGGCAAGCTAGCCTTCGGCTAGCTTGTTAGGGTTTTATAGTAAAAACAAAACCTTTATGAAATCGGTCATGCGTCCGTCTGTTTGTCTGTCTGTCCGTCTGTCCATGAAATATCTCATGAACCGCTGCAGCTACATATATGAAATTTTGTGGGAATATGTAGAATTATCATAATTCGCCGGAGAAGGCGATTCGTTGTAATAGGCTGCCTTTAAGGGGAGGTCGCCATAGAGGGGAAATGAAGGTCAAATTTTGGGGATGTCCACATAGAGGCGAAATTAAGGTAAATTTTTTTTATCGACTGGTATTGGCAAGTGAGGTGTCGTGAGAAAGGTAATGTTGAGTACATTCCATTTTTTCGCATTTTCTTGAAATATGTAGAAAGGGGAACATTGGGGGAGGAGAAAATATTAGTTCGTAATTTGTCCCCTTCCCCTTGCAGTTCGTGACCGTTGTACTTAGAATTATGAAAACTTACAGGAAGGTGGGTTCCGAAAAAATGGAAAATAATGGAATCTGTACATCTTCTCAGAATAGGTCAATAATAGTTTATTTCTACAGTTACAGTTATCACACCCCTGCATGCCTTAAACACGTTCGAGGTCAAAAGTGCTGATGGCCAATTCAAGAACATTACTATTACTACTCAGATACATCTAATTACTATTTAAATAATAGGGTATCTAATCCTAGTATGGCCAACGATAACCAACACCTTAGGCAATAATATGTTCTAAGTTTCATTACAACAATCAAGTAATATGAATTGGTATGTAAAATGTAAGTGAGTAAGACATTTTAATTATGTTTTTTATCCATATGAGTGGTATCAAGAAGAGCAAGGTGTCGATATTTATATACCAAAATAAGCGCTTGCTACAAAACCCTCGGATTGCGGGCGTAGCCCTCTATATTCCGGTTTCATTTTTTTTATTTATTGTGCATCACAGAAGCTTTCATTCTGAGACTGGGCTTCTCTGCATCACTTTACTTACTCAATGTAAGTGACTTATCAATTCATCGAGTGCGAACCCTAGCAGATTATTTAATTAGTATGGAAATATATTAAAATATTCTCTTTTAAAAATAAGTTTGCTAATTTTGTAAAAACCAATTATATCTTTCAGGCTGTTATATAGGATAATAGACCGTGTATTCGGTACATTAAGACCATTATTCACTCTATGAAAAGGCTGAATAAATAGATTGTTACGCCGCAAGTTGCGTGAGACATTTCCAACTACAAAGTAATTTTTAATATCTTCCCACGAAATGTGAGAGCATAGCAAGTCTCTTATAAATATCGCATTCAGGAAAGTCCTGCTATAAGCTGAGCTTAAAACGCTAGCCAATTTGGTAAATAGCAAAACGAGTAAAATTATGTTAACTTCTCTCTATACGTTCGATTCGAACATTATAGAAGGGATTCCACACAATTGAACAATATTCAAGAATCGAGTGAACAAATGTAGAATATACATAGAATCTTCAAAGTATAATGCCTAGTACGCACTGGGATTCATTTGAATAGGTTCTTTTGCATCTCGCCGATCTCGATTCATTGTTGCCTTGAATTTTGTATGTATTTTCTCCATCTTGCAATGAAACTAGGTTGGCGAGATTTTCACAAGACGCAAAAGAATTTATTCAAGAGTCCCAGTGCGTACTAGGCGTAAGGATCATTAAATTCGCTCGCGTTTCGTTTAACAAACCCTAAAGTGTTGTTTGCTTTTGACTTCAAAATGAAAGCTTCTGATTAAAAATTATACCTAAGTCGGATATCTTAGAAACTCTTTCAAGAGCACTACCTGCTATGGAGTACTCATAAAAGAGTGGCGATATCAACTCGCTGATCATAACATCTATTTTCTTTTTTAACAACCTATTCAACAAGCTTCGGGATAGCCGATAATTTGGCTATAGGTCTATAATTGTCTATATGATGTTTTGAACCCTTCTTATGGACAGGAGTAATAAAAGATGTCTTCCATTCATCAAGGAAAATATCTGTAGACAATGACGTATTAAAAATGTTCGTTAGAGGACGAAATAATGACTGCATGCGCTTCTTTAGAAAAATATTAGGAATGTAATCAGGTCCGGCTTGAATACTAACATCAATCTCAGTCATAGCACATAGCAGGTCATCTTTAGAAATCTGAAGAGCTGTGCTAAGACGTTCATGAAATATTTGAGCAATCGGGAATCTCCCATTGACATTGTTATTGAATTCCGACGGAACCGTATCTGGCATATCATAAACCGAATTGAAAAAACTTGCAAAATCATCACACACCGATTGAACACCATTATAAGAATTACCATTAAATTATACATTTTTCAGAATGCCTGTATTCTTGCGTTTACTGGTTATGCATTTCCAAAAAGCTTTACTATCATTCTTTATATTTTGCTCTGCTCGAGCAACATATTGTTTATAAAGATATTTAGTCAACAGTCCATACTCTTACCTCAATCTAAAAAAAATAGCTTTGTTAAAAAGAGACTGTGAATTTTAAATAATTTATGCGCTTTACTTTCTGAATTTTTAAGTTGGTCTAATTCCCTGGTAGCCCAAGGATTTCTTTGTTTTTTGTTAAAATATTTTAGAGGAACATATTTTTCTATAGCTTCAGATAATATTGATTTGAAAATACCGTAAGACTCAACCACTCAACAATACTTTTATTAGAGAAAATGGAAGTCGAGTTCCAGTATTCAAATCAGCATATCTGTCTTTTTCAAAATTTCTACTGGAACTGACCCAACTCTTCCTGAATGTAATCATAAAATATAAAATCAAATAGAAGCGCATATTACTCTATTTACGGAAGCATTTAAGTTAGTACTCACAAAAGATTCCATCAAGACAATGCCCCGCCTCACACATTTACAATCGCCATTTCGCGATTTTCCACACACATTATTCATTAGATCTGGCCCCTAGTGACTATTTTCCATTTACAAAACTAAAAGGTTGGCTCGGAGGACAACAATTTTCATCAAATGACAAGATCATCTCAGCTTTGAAAGGTTATTTTGAAAACCTAAGCGCCATTCACTATTTGGATGGATGAAAAAGGTTGAAGCATCTCTGGAATAAGGGTATACAGTTGAAAGGAGACTATGTTGGAAAATTAAGAAGCAAAAAGTAGAAAACTATGTCAGGCCGGAAACTTTGTGATCCGCCTTCGTAAAATGGCATTCCCCAACGAAACTTCGAGAGACATATCAGCGAGATTTGCTTCAAATCTCGCTCCTAATCTACTTCTTCTTCTTTGCCCTTTCATACCACTCTGCGGCTTTGCATTGCTCTGCCTGTGGTGATGGCACTTCGCCCATTTTGGGGGTATAATCTCAGCTTCCTTCTGCAGGCAGTTCGGTCCTGGATTGTATCAACGCCGACATTAATGCGTTGTTGTTGCTTCTTCATCTGATCGATCCATGTGTGTTTCAGTCTGCCTCGGGGTTTGGGTCCAGCAATTGGAACATTCATTGATAGTGCCTGCGTTCTCAGGTGGACGCCTTAGAACATGGCAATACCAATCCATTCGACGATCTTCGAGGTTTTCAGTAATCGGTTGTTTAATAAACAAGCTGCCTCGGAAGTAGGTACTTTTGATGCGAACCTTTTTGGTCATACTGGCTGACATCCGTAGCATTTTCATCTCGGTCACAGTTATTTTACTTTCGTATGTCTTGTACATAGTCCAGCACTCAGACCCATACATGAGTGCGGGACGTACGACCGTTTTGTAGGACTTGCCCTTAAGCTTTCATGGCATCGTCTTGTCGCAGAGAATTCTAGAGTTTTCTCGCCACTTCATCCAACCGACACTGATGCGATGTTTGATGTCGTCATTGCAGGTAGCTTCTTTGTTGACCATCCAGCCCAGGTATTTGAACCTTGAACAGGATTTCAGCTGCTCTCCTTTAATGTAGATATCTGGTATCGGTCTCTCCGGATCTGAAAAAGGCCAGCAAAGGTACTCAGTCTTTGGTATGCTAATTCTCAGTTTATGATCCTCCAGTGTCTTACACCACTTATTCAGTGTACTCTGCAAAGCTACCCAGGACAACGCTATCGGCGAAGAGAAGGGATATTTCCAGACCATCAGAAATGAGTGTTAATAAATAATAAATAGAGCATGATGATGTTGAATAGCGAGGGACTCAATACACTGCCTTGGTGAACTCCGACTTTAACCGGAAACTCTTCAGACTCACCAGCTGTGCATCTAACTTTAGTAGTTGCCCCATCATACATGTCTTGTATCATCTTAACATATGCCTCGGGGATCCTAAGTGCTTTTAGGGCCACCCATATCAGGTCACGAGGAATTCTGTTGAAGGCTTTTCAAAATCGTTGAACACAAAGTGCAAGTCCGTCCTTGCATCACGGTGTTCTTTAATCGTAACACGCAGATACTGAATAGCATCAAAAAATTTAAAATTTATGTAATACTACTTGAGTTTGACTAAATTTGAAAGATTTTTGTAGATCTTGAGATTTCGCTAAATCTCGTACGAATTGGCCAAAATGGTTTCGCCCACTCCCTTCCAAGTCTCGGAGCCCTTCCGCAGGATTTCATTATGCACCGCTAAAAAACATTTCAGGGACTGGGAGCGTACTGGAGCCGCTGCCTCCGTCCGAGTCAGGCTAGATTGTACATTTCAGGCTACGACCTTCTGAGCTGCTACAGCCAAACCGAAATAAGGTTAGTACCATTTGTGATCTCCTCACCGAACAATCGTATCGACGAGGCCATCTGAAAACTATGGGCTTAGTGGAGGACAGCAGCTGTAGATTCTGTGGGGGTGAGGACGAAACGTCAACTCACATTCTCTGCGATTATGAGGTGTTAGCATTTCATTGGAAGGATAGTCTAGGGATTGCGTTCTCCAATCCGGATGATACGGCCTCATCCCGCTTAAGCTTCTGAGCAACTTCGTTAAAGCGATCAAGCTTGATCGGCAGGCTGAGTTCTTATATTAGATTTAGGGCCATAGCACAATAACCTTTTGGTCTCGGTGTTTGTGAACCTCTTTGGTTCCCAGCCTTTCGTTCTATCTATCTGTGAATAATGTATGGGGCAGTATCCACCTCAGTCAAATTAGTCAAATCAAGTGAAAAGAAAACATTCGGAGATTTGAAACTTGGATGATTGTTGGTTGATACTTGAAGTATTGCTACTATATACTCCTAACAATTACCTATATATAGGTAGATAGACTAAGCGTAACATTACTAGGAGCATTCGTATCCGTTCAGTTGAACCAGCACTTTTCATCTCAAGAAATTGCTGTAGCGATAAAAAGAGAGTAGAGTTACAAAGCCGTTGGACCAGACGGTATATCAAGTGTCATGCACAGACATCTTAACACATGAGCAATTGACTACCACAATCAACCTTTCCATCTCATCGTCTATCATTCCCGAATTTTAGAAGAAAGGAAGGGTGATCGCTATTCTGAAACCAGGAAAGAAACCAATACTAGGCAAATCATGCCGTCCCATCACACTTTTGTCTCCTGTAGTCAAGACCCTCGGAGCGCTGCTCCAATCTATAATTGCGACTCATATTTAGTTGGCCGACCACTAACATGGCTCTAGAAGTATGCACAGCACCTCGACGGTTTTGGATGCCATCACATCAAAAATACACTACGGCCACAACCAAACACGTCCTTGTCAACGAACAATTCTGGTGGTTAGACTTATCAAGGGATTTTGATACTGCCAGCCACTCTTTTCTCCTTTTTAAGAATAAAAGTGTAGTGTACCAATGCTAAGCAGTCAACAAGAACACCAGCTCAAGCACTAAGAAATTTTGACTTAGGCTGAGAAATTTTTGGGTGGAGATCATTGCTAAATGGTCTTGTTGACTGCTTAGCTATGGTACACTCCACTTTTATTTTAAAAAAAATATAAAAATGCGTGACAAATGGGTAATACGTTTCACTCTTTTCTCCTGTCTCACATCGCCGGTGCATCGCTTCCGTTGCCTATAAGAAAATGAATCGCCAACTATCTTGCCGATAGACAATCCTACACAGAACTTAGATCTGGGAAATCTAAGCTAAAACAAATTTAACAGAGTGTCCACCAAGGAGAAGTCTTATCTCCCACCCTGTTTGACTTTTACATGTCAGGACTCTCTACGCCACCTAATCGACTCGAAATCGTTAGTTATGCTGATGAAAGCTCGATTTTAGCAACCGGAAACGACATCAGTCAATTGTGTGAACAGATAAATAGGTATCTTGACGAACTGAACACCTTTTCCATTAGCAAAAATCTTATTCTGTCTGGGCCGAAGTCTACCGCTACCCCTGCATTGCTTCTTTGGTCCATGTGGTGAACACATGGATCAATGAAGTAAGATGATAACTGAATACCACAGTAGGTGGTCAAACTATTCTCAACATCAACCACCCAAAAATTCTCGGTGTCATCCTTAACAGCATGGCAACCACCTCGGCCCATGCATCCACCATTTGAGACAAGATGAGAACCAGGAAAAAAGTCCGCAGCTCTAGGTGGCAGTTCCTGGGGGGGAAGACAAGACAAAGGTTTAAAGAGTTCCCTTTGATAATGCCAGCTAAAAGTCAGTCATCACAACACAGCATAGCCAAGAAGTGCTTTCCCCAGTTGCGAACATGAAACCAAACACAGTACTGAATGCACAGCCACTTGCTATATCTTCAGAGGAATTACGACTTCCTAAAGCTCACGTCTGAACTCGCATCTGTCCCGCATTGATAACGACATAGAGAACTTCTGTCCAGCTTGTGGCCTCACTCCACACGATGTTGAGCACATCTTTGATTGTCCTGCAGCTCCCACGCAACTAACTCCTACTGCGCTATGGGATAATCCTATTGAGGCAGATGCGTTTCTACACCTGGACACTGAGGACAACACGGACAACCAAATTTGGTGACACACATACTGATCGGATATCGATGCGTCGCTACAACAACAACCTATACCGTGTCACTGCATTGTATACGCACATAAAATCGATCTCTCTCAATTACCCTAACCCCTTTTTGGGCATAGCGCGTCAACAGTTCAATGTGGCCCAGTTGACGTTTCGTCGGCGTATACTGGTTTCAGAGAATGCAGTTGCCAGCCTGCACCTCCTGCACGTCGTCGTGGACGGGATTCGAGCCCGAGACACCGGTAGTTAAACATGAGACTGATGCCTCACCACACTGCGCTAGCGGTCGCCCCATAAAATAACAAAAAAACATAAAATCGATGATCGTGTTTTATAAGTGCGATAATTAAATATATTTAAGAACTGTTTTCTGTTTTCTTTCCTCTTCTTTCTTTATGTTTACGGTATCTACTTCCTGTCCTCATTAGAGGTTTCTTGGTGGTTGCTACTCCCGAGGGGTTTGTGTCACGTGCGAAGGTAGCATAGGCAAAGATGGTGCAGTACCAAGACGGCTTGACGTAGATTCCTGAATAGAGGGGTTAACACGGGTGAAACTGTGCAAGATTCAAAATAAATCATAATTCGGAAGGCTGTAAATAGTACTAGAGTATCTTTTTCTGACCCGAAAAAATATGTGCGTTTTTTTTTGGAAAGAGTAGAGTAGACCAGATTAGGCGGCAAAAAAAAAACAACGATCGATAGCAGATTAGAGTAGCGAACACGAAAACGGGGCATGCCTATACAGGGAGTGTGCCTTGGTTTAGTTAGCATCCAAGCGTCAACTCAAATTTCAAGAAGGAACTTAAATCCTTAGTACATTACTACAATCGAACAAATTTTTTCGGCGTTGGCAGTGCGAGGAATTTGGCTTTGGTATAGGAGGTAAAACCGTTCCAGTCAGCCTTATTGTGGTTGACAAACGTGCGGTGTTCGGAACATATGATGTTTGATGGTTTGTCAAGCCATATCACGATTGGTAGGTGGTCTGAAGATAATGTTAAGACCGGCTCCCATTGTGTTTCATTTATGAGGTCAGCACCAGCAATCGTGATGTCTGGAGAACTGGAACATGTACCGGTGATGCGAGTGGGGATGTCATCATTTAGGGTACAGAAATCTGAGGCATCAATCTGTTCGGCTATTGAGATACCTCTGACGTCGTTGTTTAGGTTGGAGTGCCAGAGTTCATGGTGAGCATTAAAGTCACCGAGCAGGAGGCGATGTTGACCAGTGAGGAGATGGTTGATATTTACGTGGTACCCAGGGGGACAGCTGGATACCGGTGGAATGTATATATTGTAGATTTCGATATCAACATTACCCGATTTTAAGGCGATGGCTTGTACTTCCATGGTGTTGTCATTGCTGGTGATATCAATTTCCCGTTATTGCACGGAATGGTGAATAATGAAGGCAAGCCCTCCTCCCGCGTTAGTCAACCTGTCTTTCCTGACAATAGCGTAGTTGCCATGTGAGTTGAGGGACGAGTTGGAGTGCAGTTTCGTCTCATGTATGGCTCCGACTTGGATGCGATGTCTGTCCATAAATGATGCAAGTTCAGCGATCTTGTTCTGCAACCCATTGCAGTTAAGTTGGACGAGTGAGAGCGTATTGAAGATGGCAATTGGTGGTGCAGGCGTAAGATTGTGTTGGGAAATCCTGTGGGAACTGTTAGCAGGAGTCATTGGGGATGACTGTGAACTTGTCTGGACGCTCGAAGGTGTTGATTGATGAGGCGTGTTAGACGTGGTTGCTGCTTGTTGTCCTCTGTTCCTACACTGACTGACAGTAAAGGAAGGATTCCAGTGCCTATGATGGTTGAGTCCTGAACAATGTCTTAGGTGGCACCATTGATTGCAGCAATTGCATCTCATCGTCGTCGCGTTTGGGTGCAGCACTCTATCACATACGCAACATATCCATGGTCCTGGGTTTCTTTCAATGCCGGCGCGGAGAAGTAGCACTGAGAGCAGTTGCGCCGAGATGTTTTGCTCCCAATGAACATAAAAAAGACGATACGGGCATGTAACATACAAACACACTTTCCTTCTTGCATTGAAGGGTTTTGGCAGCTCTTGGCCGTTGTGAAACGGGTAGCTCCGGTGCGTAGAACCGGCTGCCGCAAGAACGGCTGCGAGGTTCATTCCTGCAGGACGGATTCCGAAAATTCGGCCTAACTTCCCAACCAACGCCGCTAGATTGGCAGACGAAAGAGACGGCATAAGGAGCGTAAGCCCGGACGACCTCAGAATTCACGAAATGAACTGCGAGATCCAGAGACAGGTATCCCAACACAGGAGGTCAAAATGGAGCACCCATCTGAATAACTGCAACCTAACCACAGGGTTAAGCAAGTTATGGTCGACAGTCCGTGCTCTCTCCAATCCACCAAAACAGAAAGGGAACGTCGCCATACAGTTCGGTGAATATTCAACAAGTGACCCTACCCACTGCGCAAGTCGTTTCAATAAACAATTTATTGAACACCCCGCACCAGACAGACTTATGCGTAAAATCCGTAGACAGATTCACAACCGAACCACAGATAGCATACCTGTTTTCACCACGGACGAAGTAGTTGCAGCTATAAGAAAGGCAAACAACTCGAAAGCATTGGGACCAGATGGCATTTCAATGACTATGCTCAAACACCTCGATCTGCCAGCCATCAACTATCTCACGGCTACGTACAATCTATCCATCTCCTCGTTGATCGTTCCGGAAATCTGGAAAAAAGGGAGAGTCATCCCAATACTAAAACCTGGGAAGAAAGCGACACTCGGCGAATCCTATCGTCCAATAACTTTACTGTCACCAGTTGCCAAAACGCTTGAAGCACTAATCCACCCTGTTTTTACAGCCCACATGCAGCTCGCTGATCACCAACATGGCTTCCGAAGCATGCACATTACGACCACGGCCCTGGATGCCATTACATCCCGCATCCATAATGGTCTCAACCAGACTCGTCCTTGTGACAGAACAATATTGGTGGCGCTTGACCTGTCGAAGGCCTTCGACACTGTCAGCCATTCAGCGCTTCTGTCTGACATCAACCACCCATTGCTTCCGACGCAAGTAGTGAAATGGATTGCCAATTATCTCGCTGGCAGGCAATCCTATACAGAAGTCAGGAACAGCAAATCAAAGCTCAGGAAGATTAAACAAGGGGTACCTCAAGGAGGAGTTCTATCTCCTACCTTGTTCAATCTATACCTCTCAGGACTCCCAACACCATCTGAAGGGATCGATATTATCTCCTACGCTGACGACTGCTCTATTTTGGCAACAGGGAATGACATAGCGGTTATGAGCAGAAACATCGGTTATCTTGAACGAGTAAACTTGTTCTTCATAAACAAGAGCCTGACCGTCTCAGCGCCCAAATCCTCGGCAACCTGGACGAAGGAGGTCAAGATGCAGCTTGATATCTCGATCGGGAATCATCCCATTCCTACCATAAACCATCCTAAAATCCTAAGAGTTACGCTAGATAGCATGGCCACATCATCACCCCATATCTCAACTGTATGCGATAGGATGCGTAGTAGGAATAAGATCTTCAAAGCCCTGGCCGGTAGCACATGGGGCAAAGACAAAGAAACTCTACTGGTCACGTACAAAGCAGTCGAAAGATTAGTGGCCAACTATGCGGCTCCTGTGTGGTCGCAGAATCTCTGTGACACGCAATGGAAGAAGATTCAAACGTGCCAAAACGCCGCTCTCCGCACTGTTACAGGCTGTCTCTTGATGTCACCCCAGGACCATCCACATCAGGAAACCAGGACGATGCCTTTAAGAGATCACAACCAGCTTCTTGCCAAGCAATACCTGGTGGGCTGCTATCGTAGTGATCACCCTAACTTCAACCTCATGGACAAGACGCCGCCGCCCAGACATGTCAGGCGCGACCTGAGGGACCTTGAAAGAGACGTCCAGAGATACAAAAGGGAACCATTTGATAGTAACGCACATAGGTCGGCCATCGCAGCAATACATAGTGAAGAGGTCAACAAGTCAATAGCAAGCTTAGGTTCGAATCCAGTGCTCTCGTCCATACCACGAACGATATCTCAGAAAGAGGAAAGACTTCCGAGAGCTACGAGAACAACACTCGCCCAACTTCGGTCAGGCTGGTGTTCCCGACTGAACTTCTACCTATCTCGCATAGACCAGGACGTCTCAAACATCTGTCCTGCTTGTCACGGAACCCTTCACGACGTAAACCATATCTTTCACTGCCCAGCTGCGCCCACGCACCTGACTCCTAGATCGCTGTGGGAGAACCCAATAGAGGCAGCTAGCTTTCTATCCCTCAACACCGGGGATGAAGACGAATCCGTAGGCATGTAACAAATAAACACATCGAATTCTGACCATTGCTACAACAACAACAACAAATTTCTTTTAAGCAGCAGAATCATTTTGTATGTTTGCTATTCCATATAACTGCACAAAACGAATATTTTAATGACAGGAAAGGCATGTGCTTCACAAACTGTAAACTGCCCGAAAGGTTCGACACCTGCGCCGCCTGCATTTCAATACTAGCGGAGCAAAATTCTTGCAATAAGCTTCTATCCAGAGTAGCTCAGATTAAAATGTTAGTGTAACTGTGTGTTGTTAGCCTGCTCTGCTCTGCATGGCTGTTAAAAGAAACCTCGCCTAATATCAAATGAAGACCTGAGTTTGCATGCGGTTCAAATACCAATCGACGTACTGATATGCATACGAAAATGGCAGTAGATAGATTTAAAATCCCATAAGGTTGATAAGTGCATAACTTTACATGTCATGAAATGGGACTCCATTCCCAATGAAGGCCGAACAAGAGGGCGTCCGTCGATCAGTCACCGACGAATGTGAGTTGCTGGATATACCGTGAAGTTTAATGCTTTCCATTGCCCAGAACCGATTCCGATATCGCGCAGGAGTAATTGACGCGCTATGTTTCACTTGGGGTTAAGTCAAGCTAATATTGACCCCATGCGCCCAATTAAGAGTTAATTGAATGATCATTTCATACAATTAGCCGAAATGTTTCATACGATTAAAAGAAGTGACCTAAATATTCAATTAATGCATTGCAATTCGCTCCTCGGATATGTTATAACCTAAACTGCCCCTAAGGCGTCTTTTATTGCCAAATTCATGATATAACAATTCTGTTGATTCAGTTAAGATTACGTTCCATTACAGATTGCCAAACCATTCATACATTTCGAAACACTTCTTACGCAGATGTCTTCGTAATGTCAACTATCCAAACGATCCAAACACATTTTCGACTCGGTCTCCTCAGAACATTTTATCAATGTTCACGTCACCGATCCAATCTATTGACAAATTTAGAAGTTGAACTTGTTCAATGCAACCGGTGATATAACACCGCATGAGCTAGTTATATTGCTAAATAACGTGTTACGTGCATTTAGTATTTGGTACATTGGTGCAATGCGTTGCAGATTGCTTGCACTCAGTAAGACATAACAGGGCCCTAACGCTGCACTCTAGAAGAGCAGAATCAATAATCACGTAATTACAAAGTAACTTAATAAATAAATAGTTCGGTGCTTGCTATCGTCAGTCATCGCAGAGAAACGGAGCGTGTTCAAGCTACAGAAAAGGATTACAAATCTAGTGTCAAAGAAGAATTTTGTGAAAATGGGCAAAAAAGTGCGAATTTTGTTTAATATTCTTGAATTGTGTGTACTACATTTAAATATTCTTACAGATTGTCTTGTTTCTTGTCTTCATTTCCTGCCTGGAAACTTTCGCAATTATTGTTCGGGATGCGTATCCGTCCCGCAAAAGGGAATCTCCCCAGGCACCGAGTACCGAAGAATCAACCAAAAAATCAACTGAAAAATCAATCGAAAAATCCGCAGATTTACCTGCTGAGTATGAGTTTTCGTATTCGGTGTATAACGACCACACGGGCGACATTAAAAGTCACGAAGAATCACGCAAGGGCGATAAAGTCAAGGGAAAGTATACGCTAATTGATTCGGATGGATTTAAACGTATCGTGGACTATACAGCAAATGATGATGAAGGATTTATTGCGCACGTGCATCGCGAACGGACATATCACAAGATGCCCAGTCACAAGAATATGGTCTCGCAATCTTTAGTAGCGTCTCGAGCTTACAGTCAGGTTTATTATAAATCGCCAGCAATTCATTATTCGTACTCGTTTTAAGATCTAATTAACAGTCACTTACGTTTTTCTCGATACCATGTAATTACTTGTCTTAATTATTTTCGAGTTGACTTTTTTCCGTTGTAAGCAAGCTTGCATATGAGTATCGAGTTACTTGTTGGAGTCTTTCGTTTTTTCCCAGATGAAGACTTGTACATGATGCTAGTTTGGACATTATTGTCAAAATTTTTTTCGATGGAGTTTGGGGCGAAATTACACCAGTAGAGAATCCTCCATAAATTTAGAGGTATTACAGAAAAGTATACGACTGATTATTGAATAAGCTTTACATTAGGCTAATATCATTTAATAAAATTAATATGATAAAAATAAACAATATTGACAATAAGTTACACATAATACCAAATTGTAAAATAACATAGAATGTATTAGTTTTGTTTAATATTAAATAAATAAAGAATTTTTATACAATTTCCTGGTAATTGTCTTCTGCTTCTGGTACATTTAGTGAACACCAAGGGTATAAAAAATATCCTGGCTTCAAGCTGTTGATATTTCTCCTACTTTTACACAAACTGTTCATTATCTAACTAATACAATAACATTTATTCCTCAAATAGATCTTGAAGGCAAATCAATAGTTGTTACAACCCAGAAAGCGTATCATAATAGTAAACTCGGAGTTCACTTCAAGAGAAAGTCATCAATATACATATATAATGTGATTTATTCTAAAAGTTTATAAGCTAACGAAACATCAACTATGCCTCGGATAAAGACTAGCTCACCGGTTACGACTTTTGCCTATCGTTTAATGACAAATATTGACTTCTGGAACGAGCGTACTCTCCTGTAAAATGGATCAGATGGTGCCCAGAACGCACGATTTCTTCAATTCGAGGCGAATATCAGTGATATAAATTAAATATCTTAGGAGAAAGTGAGATACGATGGTAGAACAGCTGGGAATTTATCTCTCCAACGCATAGCAATGTAATATTGTATTCCGGTAAAGCTACCGGTAGTGGTTGTGAGTGAAGCGTTCCTGTAATAATTGGTAAATAATTGATGTACAGCCAAGTGCTCAATTGAGAAAAGGGAATGTTTGGAAATATTGAGTTTTTTTTTAAATATTTTAATTTTTTTTTAAAGTCAGTACTTCCGGTTGTGCAATTTGAACCAATTAGTACCTGATTGCTAATCTGTTCTGCCAAGTTTATGCTAGGACCGGTTTGCTTACGCGCATACGACCTGTTGGGTAACTTTTGCGCCGGCCGGGTGGAAGATAGGAAGGACGTGCTCTCCCTGTCAAAATTTGCATTGGTAAGTTGAAAATTTAAATCTTTATAAAAAAAAATAGTGCAACATTCATTTTAGTATTATTTTACGTTTGACTCGAAGAAGAAAAGAAAAACCCCCGGATTGACGAAATAGAAAAAAAGTGTACTAAGTCCTAAAATCTTAACACACGTGTACTCGTATAACCTCTTGACAAATTATGCGAATTAAAATCAGTCGGAAAAATAAAAACAGGTATGTGGTATCCGTAAAATAATAATTCCGAAACGAAAAGAAAAATAAAAACCTAACGTACTCAATTGCCATAACATCTTGTGGGGCATAGCGCGTCGACTGTGCCACGTGGTCCAGTTGACGTTTTGTTAGCATAAACCAGTTTTGGGGAATGCAGTTGCCAGCATGCACCTCCTGCTTCCCCATTTAGCCGCCTACCTGCGACAAGTCGGGAGATTCGGTGGCTTGTTATTACGCACCACAGGGGGGAAGAGAACACATGGCCATGGCCACGAACGTCGTCGTGGACGGGATTCGAACCTGAAACGTCGGTAGTCAGACATGAGACTGATGTCTCTACGCACTGACCTATCGGACGTCCCACGACATTGAGGAAAAAAATAATACAATACTAATATGAAGTTTGGAAAGGTAAGATTGTCCAAAGTGTGTGACGAGACCACAGTGAAAGGTTATGTCAGTAATTCGCGAGTGAGCTGGATCTCATCATCATCATCATCGTGGCGCGAGAGCCCGACTTCGGGCCTTGACTGCCTGGATCTGGATCTCATACTGCCCGGAAAGTGATAAAACCCGAGTGTTGCGTTCTTCGCCGGTTTGTCGGTTTACTTCCCACGTAAGTCTCCATCGTATTGCGCGAAACAATAAAAGTGAAACTTGGAAATTGAAAATCGATCAGTAAATAATCTCTCAGTTTGTGTCAATAGTTAATTATATAGATCACACTCCAGCAGTTTTGCAATGTGACAAACCTCTTGCCGATATAGCTATACTCTGTAGATAGTCTACCGGCCGAGAATAGCAGGAGTGCATGCACGGGTGAATGTTACAGGTAATTCGGTGCCAACGATACACTTCTCACCGTCTCTTCATTCGTAAAACCGAGTTAATTCGAGTGATATGTGTCAACCTGTATTTAGTCTTAAGCGAGTCAGTCCGGCCTTCTAAATTATGATCATTGAGATTTTGCAACGATTGCACTTCCATGCCCTTCTAATGTAACATAATCATCATTGTGGCACGACAGCCTTACGCCGGGCTCTGGCCGCCTGGATCGTTGTCCTCCAATTATCTCGGTTACGTAATCGCGTCCTTGAATCATGGAAGCCCAGTAGTTGCTCGGCGTCAGCATATACTGAGCTCTCCCAACGAGTTCTTGGTATTCCTTGCAGTCCCGCTCCATCGACTCTTCGTCCGTTCATTACTTGGCTAGGCATGCGAACATCGTTCATTCGTTGTACATGCCCTGGCCATTAAAAACGTTGTAGTTTGACGATTTTAGAAACTTCCAGCTCATCATACAGTTCATACAACTCATGGTTGCACGCGATGCTCCATCATATCGGTCGTAAATTGCACGGGATGCTCCATCATATCGGTCGTAAATTGCTTCGAAAATTCGCCGAAGGCCTTTCCGTTTGGGTTAGGGTGCAGGTTTGGCAGCCATACCATAGCACTCACTGGTCGTATGATAATTTTGTATACGCGTAGCTTCGTGTTTCTGTGCACATGCTTCGATTTCATTATGGGGAGGACCGACAAGCATGGCTTATTTGCTAGCAGTGTAACGAAAAAAATAAAAAAAATAATTGGCGCTAAAGTCAAATTTTTTGAGCCGAGATAAGTTAGCATCATCTTATTTTCTAGATCGTGACGGTATGTCTTGTGCATAGGTGTGTAATCAGCAACACGCTCAATCGAGTTATTGACCCCAAAAATGGGTACTCAGTTAATAGCTCAGTGGGCTCATAGTCCGACACGTAAATCCCCTTTTTTATCGAAAAATACCGGATTCAGTAGGAATCGAACCGAAATCCGGACTACCTACTACTACTAGCTGTGTAACGGATGTACGATATTATCGTTGGCATAGTGCGTTAGTGCTCTTACATATTCTCTTCGCTGCCGTACCGGTTGTCTATCTACACCTTTAATTCTTGATAGAACGGACTTCCCAATTTGTCTTTCTGCTGCGCAATACTTGACACGCACCAAGTGAAAAAATCTCCTGGGATGGGTCATCCCCGCGTCTGTTGCGGTTCAACCTTTCGTTGAAACCCCCATTTATTTGAGTCTTTCTATTATAAAGGAAGTTACTTAATGACTATTGTATTGTATATGTACTCTTGACAGCTAGACATATGTCAACAATTTTTTAAAAAATACATTATTCGACGAAATTGTGTTTCGCCAATCCATGATGTGATAGATAATTATGTTAGAGTTATTTTTATTTGCCATTGCTCCTTGGCTTATTACTTGTAAGACTCTTAGAGTAGCCTTAAAACTAAATAACAAGATAAATATAACAGTAATATAAGAGTTATAGAGAGGGCGGATGTCCGGCAACTAAATATAATTTGTTCGGATGATGCCACCGTCTCTCTAGCCCCTATCCTTGAATTTTTAATTAGAATGTACGGATGGGATATTAGAGACCTTGCAGTGGTATGACTTTTATATTATATCTTATTAAATAAGGATTTCGAGGCGCAAGGAATATTATAGTGGTGCGTATGCAACCTTGTTGATATTGTAGAATGATTCATGATAAATAGGTATAGTCATAGCTACTTACATATATGATGCTTAATTTTCTTCATATACATAAATGTACAAATAAAATAAAGCAAGATAAGAATATACCTTGCTTTTCTGTTACATTAGGAAATCTTTCTTCTTATGGATACATAGCCAGTAATTATATTTTAAAATTAAATAGTACATTATGTAGAAATTTGTTAAACCTTATATTAATACAATGAAAAAATATGGTGAAAATTATATATACTGGAGCCTATTTCAATTAGATCAACAATTGGTTATTGGTCAATTTTGATTAAATTCTTTGGTAATAGTTATGTATTTAAAAGTAGTATATTAGGTATAATTCTGGTCAAACAGTGTAAGATACAGCTATTTATAATCAGGGAGTGGAAAAGAAAGAATAAATCTATTTCATTTTTATTTCTAATCGAATTGTCAATTGGAAAAAATGCGGACTTAATTTTTCTTGATATTTCAAATAATCCAAATGATTAATTAAAAGTGAGTCCCCGTATCCAGAGGTCCTTCCAGCAAGAGGGTCAAAAAACTAAATAACTAGCCCCTATGCGAGGAACCTGAACTTTTTAAGAAGAATGGAGGCATGGATGTGCCTTTGGGGAGAGAGCCGGGTAGCATAGGAGTGGGCGGAAATAAACGTTGACAGAAAGATTTGTAATAAGAACTCCCATTTAAGGAATTTACGTTCTTATGAAAAAGTTCTCTTACCAAATTAAGCGGATGTGACTTCCATTTCTTTAAACGTATTCGGCTGAATAAAATCATGTATTGCATAAGAGGAGTGACGGGGGCAAAAACTCCTCTTCCATAGTCCTCCGCGTGGGCGCCCCCTGGAACGGCAGTGGTCACTGACCATTGCCAACCAACGTCAAGCCGCCAGTCATGGCGGTGCGATGATTTGGTTGAGGTACCCCTGTAGTGTGGGGTGTGAAAAAAAAATACCACAGCTTTTCCCTTTGAGGGCCTGTGATTAAAACCGACAATCAAAGGACAGGATGTGTATGCCAGCAACTTGCACTATCCGAAATCTTTATATGCTAACGAAACGTCAACTATGCCTCGGATAAGGACTGACTCAATGGTTACGACTTTTGGCTATCGTACAATGACAAAGATTGGATTCTGGAATGTGCGTACTCTCCTGGACAATGGATCAGAAGGTCCCCAGAACGCACGATTTCTTCAATTAGAGAGTGAATTTCTGAGGTACAAATTAAATATCTTAGGAGTTAGTGAGATAAGATGGTGGAACAGCGGAGAATTCATCTCTCCAACGGGCAGCACTGTAATGTTGTACTCCGGTAAAGCTACCGGTAGTCGCCGTGAGTCAGGTGTGGGGCTCCTTTTAACCAGAGCCGCGCGAAACTGTCTCTTATCCTGGGAACCGGTCTCTGACAGGGTCTTGACCGCCAGGTTCCGGACCAAAATGAGGAACATCTCAATAATACAATGTTATGTCCCTACTGAACCCGACAATGTCTTGGCAAAAGACTCCTTCTACGAAGAACTAAACGCCGTTTAGAGCAGAACACCTAAAGGAGACATTATAATGGTTATGGGTGATTTGAATGCGAAAGTTGGCGCTGATAACTATGGGCTCAGACATGTGATGGGGAGACACGGTCTTGGTGATCGTAATGACAACGGTGAAAGATTTGTAGAGTTCTGCAACTTTCACAGTCTCTTCATCGGTGGTACTATGTTTGAGCATAAGGACCACCACGAAATCAGTTGGTCCTCTGTTGATCGGCGCAGAGCACAAAATTAGATCGACCATTTTGACATTAGTAAAAGATTCAAGAGTTGCCTCCTGGACGTGCGAAACAAGAAAGGTGCCGATATTGGGATGGGAAGAGACCATTATCTTATGATCGCTAATGTTCGATTGTGTATTGCAGCCGTGCGCCGCCCCAGCGACGAAATATCCAGGCGCCGCAAATTCAACACCGCTCGACTAAAAATCCAGCTGTCTTACAACAATATAATGACCATCTTGCGCAAAAAGCGGCTGAGATAACTAGTCACCCAGGTAGTGATATAAACGAAAACTGGGATGCCATAAAAAATGCGTACATTGATAGCGCAAATACCATCCTTGGCCCAAATCCGGATTGCCGGAATAAGCCCTGGATGTCCGACGCTTCATGGCAGCGGATTGTTGAAAGAAAGGAGCTGAAAGTTCGTTTGGCTGCAGCATCAGACGACAATCGAAGCAGCATCGAACTCCTTTACCGTCAGAAAGCTCGAGAAGTTCAGCGTAGTGTGCGACGCGATAAAAGAGTTTATGCCAATTCTCTTTTAGCGTCAGCAGAAGAAGCCGCTAGAAGTAACAACTTAAACGCCGTATACGGTGTCATCATGGAGTTTACAGGTGGTGGCTACTTATCTTGGAAGAAGATCAAATGAGGCGGTGGACAGAACACTTCGCCGCGGTCTTGAACCGTGTAACCTCTGGTGAAGTTCCCCCTCATATAGTTAATTTAGCTAACCATCAAAATGTGCGTATACGGTCCACTGTCCCGACTAAAGAGGAATTAGTCGCTGCAATTATTGCACTAAAACGAGGAAAGGCCGCCGGACTCGACGGTATCCCTGCCGAACTTTATCAAGCAGCGCCAAGCGTAACTGCCGATTTGCTGCACCCACTTGTTGATAAAGCGTGGAATACAGAGACCTTTCCCACTGAGTGGAAGGAAGGTTTGATCATCAAACTTCCAAAGAAGGGTAATCTCACAGACAGTAATAATTGGAGAGGCATTTGTGTGCTTCCTCCCGTTGCCAAGATAATAGCTAAAATCGTTCAGGAAAGACTAAAGGCCCACTTAGAAAGCACAATTGATGAAGAGCAGGCTGGTTTTCGATCCGGATTCTCCTGTGTCGATCACATTAACACCTTGCGAATCATCATCGAGCAATGCGTTGAATACGATTCTCCGCTTCACTTGCTTTTCATCGATTTCGAAAAGGCTTTCGATAGTGTGAACCGGGATTCTATATGGGCGGCCTTGCGCAGGAGAGGCATCCCTGAGAAGCTTGTGGCTAATATTAGGCAACCTATGACGGCGTGAAATGTCGCGTTCTGCACAAAGGTAAAGTGTCGGGGGACTTTGAGATTCGCAGTGGAGTTCGGCAGGGGTACATCCTCTCACCGATCCTATTCCTCATTGTGATCGGCGATGTGTTGCATGCGGCCCTATCCGGACTCGACAGAGGAATTCAATGGACTTTGACATCTTATCTACAACATCTTGACTACGCTGACGGCATATGCCTACTCTCCCACAAAATCATGGATCTGTCCGCAATGGCGTTAGATCTCGAGAGGGAGGCAAGCAAGGTTGGGCTAAAGATGAATACCAACAAGACCAAGGTTCTTAGCCCGCCGTTGCGAAAAAGAATCCATCAATATTAATGGGCAGCCTGTGGAGAAGGTGGACAGTTTCGTCTACCTGGGTAGCATTGTTGCCGAAAATGGTGGTACGGAGCAGGACATCGCTCGTCGTATCAACCAGGCTAAACGCGCATACGGCATGCTGTCTAAAATCTGGCAGGGCAGTTATCTCAGCATCAAGACCAAGCTGGGCCTGTTTCGCTCCCTGGTACTATCAGTGCTTTTGTATGGGAGCAGTACATGGAAAGTTTCCGTAGGAGTTACCAGAAAGCTGCAAGTTTTCGTCAACTCATGTCTTCGTCGAATTTTAAGAATTTTCTGGCCCGAAACAATATCAAATGAAGAGCTAAGTCGGCGTACGGGTCAGATGCCAATCGACGAATTGATACGCAGGCGAAAATGGCAGTGGATAAGTCACACATTGCGGAAGAGTGATAACTGCATTGCTTTGCATGCCATGAAATGGAACCCCATTTCCAACCAAGGCCGACCAAGAGGGGGTCCTCGAATCACATGGCGTCGATCTGTGGCAAAGGAGTGTCAGGTACTGGGTAAGTCTTTTGGGGAGTTGCGCCCCATTGCCCAGAACAGAGTACGATGGCGCGCAGGAGTAGTTGACGCGCTATGCCCCGCTAGGGGTTAAGGCAAAGTAGTAGTAGTATAAGAGGAGTGATGCCCGACTTGTCATACAAAAGAGAGTTTCGAAAATATTTTTTGTTAGGCCTGCGATACTTGGAGAGGCATTTACGAAGAATTTTTCTTTCAAATATCTGAAGTTTTTCAGCCACATTCGGTGAAACTGACATCCATGCAGGAAAACAGTACATTATAGCAGGTCGGATTAAGGTTTTATATAATAGTAATTTAACATTAGACTCAATCGACTTAGATGAAAAGAGAGAACTTAGTTCTTTAGCTGCTGAAAGAACTTTAGCGAGTATTTTCCTAACATGAGGATTAAACTTACATTTGTATGTAAGTATTAAAAAGGATGCCAAGAAAGCTTAGATGTTCCTTTAGAGGAATGGATTCCCCATTTATTTGTAAATTAATGCGCTTGCTTTGCGGAACGGCTTTGTAGTGGCTTTTGCCGCTAGGATTGCGAAAACAGCAAAGACAATCATATCGTCCGCAAAAAAGAGACTGCAGATAATTTGCTCAATTGAAGAGAGACGATCTCCATTGTCATGAATTTTTCCTTATTCAAACATAAACTTTCCTATCCATTCACAAGTGCAAAATTCCATGGTCTATTCACATTCACATCTCCCTCCATAATTCCAGAGAAAAAAAAAATAAACAAATAATAACCTTGGAAAAACTACGCTGACGACATATGCCTACCCTCCCATAAAATCATAGATCTGTCTGTAATGGCGTTCGATCTTGAGAGAGACGCAGGCAGATTAAGACAAACAAGACCAAAACTCTTAGCTCGCCATTGCGAAAATGTAATGCTTCGCTTGTCGTATCCACTAGTTGCATACGGCATGCTGTCCAAAATCTCGCAGAGTCCTTATCTCGGCATTAAGACCAAGCAGGGCTTGTTTCGCTCCCTGGTACTCTCTGTGTGTTTGTGTGGGAGCAGTATATGGAAAGTTTCCGTAAGAGCTACCAGAATGTGTCAAGTTTTCGTCAACTCATGCCTACGTCGAATTCTAAGAATTTTTATATCAGAAACAATTTCGAGTGAAGAGCTAAGTCGGCACACGGGTCAAATGCCAATCGACAAATTGATATGAAGGCGGAGATGGCAGTGGATAGGTCATAAATTTTGGAAGGATGATAACTGCATCGCTTTACTTGCTTTGAAATAGAACCCTATTTCCAACGAAGGCCAACCAAGGGGTGTCCTAAAATCACATGGCGTCAATCTGTGGCAAAGGAGTGTAAGGCACTAGGTGAGCCGTTTTGGAAGAACAGAGTACGATATGTGGCACAGGAGTGGTTGACGCAATATGCCCCACTAAAACAAGGTAGTGGTAATATATGGACACCTGTTCAGAAGCCGCTCGTTATACTAAGGGCTTTACGCCCTGAAATGCATCGTCCGTGATTGTTATTCAATTCTTTTCGTGGTGTCGCACCGGTTGATGAAGACTCAGGTATTAGAGTAACATTCTTGTGCTAATTAAAAGCGCAAAATTACCCTGGTCAAAGTTGGCTTGTAATGCAAATGCACCCCATGCAGTTGTCTATGGATAAGCGATATTTTGATTGATGTTTATTTGGTTTTTTTTTACAAATTGGGCTATGTGTTTTTCAAGCTAACTATTATTCCTATGCGCACTTCACTAACCTTGAATAAGGCCAATTTTGTAAACAACAAATTTATTTTCACAGTTTTCCTCGTAGGATTATTCGTAGTAATATTCGAACAATATTTGGCAAAAAACGTTAATCTTTGTTTATGAGAACAAAAAAAAAAAATAAAGTTTAAAATGATATTGATTTTAAATGAGATAATCACGAAAACTATCTAAGATATGAAAAAGAGAAAATAAAATTTTTATACATTTTTTATGATTTTTAATTATGTCTCGGCAAGTTTTTGGCTTTTGGATAAGTCGTTTTAGAATACTTAAGAAAGAACGACCAAAGAAAAGTAATTGTTGGTGGTTTCACATTGGGTTTATAATATTCATCGTGTTCGATGTTGGAAACAGAAGAAATAAAAGTTCAGAGAGTTCGGTTAATTTGGCTAGTGAAAATGGTCGCTGCGAGAGTCTTGTGATGAACTCGAAATATTTTCTTGGGGGTGGAGTAAAAAGTTATAGTATTTGCACCCCAGACACCTAAATCTTGATAGATTTGTAAATCCCGAGACCCATGCACACCATCCGTCCTTCTCCTTGCACCAAGATTAAGTGCTGTACATTTTTGTCACTAGATCATACGGCGTAGAGTGTGGTGAAATGTGGAAAGCATATATGCAGGCGAAAAAAAAGAACATTGCAACAAGGTTTGAGAAAAATTTGATTTAAATCTCAGTCAAAATCTAGATTAATAAATGTATGATGAATCTTGGCGATTTTGGGGTAGATATGCTTCAGTGTCGAGATTTATCTAAATCTCTTGTAGTGTGCAAGGGACATTAAAAAAGAAAATGCGTAAATGTGTACAAAGCTCTCGATGTAAAACTTTTCCGATACATTCATATGATTCTCATTTTCACAGAATCGGGTTATTCGCTCAAGTCTTTTGTTTTGCGAAAATGTTATGCATTTATTCGGCATTGCATTGGTTCCACGTAAAACAAAAAAAGTCCTTAGTCATAATTACGATCGAGCAACAATAATCCAAATACCGGCAATTTTTTAATTGGTCTGTTGCGTTACGATAAATTTAAATTGTTGTGTATGTAGAACAACGTCCGTTGCTATCCTGGGCTACGGTTGAACGACGTAATGCAGCACAAGTTCGGCGAATGGATAAAGTGCATGGATAGCACTCTAATTCGATTGTTCAAAAATCATTTGACCAGCAAGCAATCTGCAGCGTGTGCGTGTTTCTGTGTGCGAAAACAATGGCCAGTCAATGATGGTATGCTGAGCTGTTGATGAAGAAGAAAAAGCGGAGATCACGAAAATTAAAAGAGCAACTACATTTTCTATTATATTCAATCATGCAATTTGGCAAGGTCAGGTGGTGGATGGACCATGTTGCAGATGGAGTCCGCATGCTTCTACTTCGTATATAAGGCTTAATGTGTAGAGAAATTTCGCGTAGTCAGCATTTGGTAATTGCTAAAGTAAGTTTAGAAGAAAGCAACAGACGAGTTTAACTTAAATCACAATGGCTTTTAAGGTGCGTTTTAGTGTTCAGAAATTATGTTTCTTTTTTTCCGAAGTGATCTGATAATTCAACGGAATTTGTCTTGAGAAAGTGTTTCAGTGTTATGAAACGGATTATGTGGTTGGATTGCTTGTGCGAAGTTAGATTAAAGGAAAAAAGGGACTGTTTACAGAAATATTAAATAAAAAAGTGCCAATTGAAAATGAATTTATAAAAAAAAAATATTATTATGTTCTTTCCTTCAGTTTGTCGCTGTTTTGGCCTTCGCCACTCTTGCCAGTGCCGGACACGGAGCGCTCGATGACTTTTCATTGTACCGTATTCCGCCCGCTAATGCTGCCCCGGCCGTTGTCAAAACGATTGTTCCAACCATTATCAAGGCCGCCCCCGCACCAGCACCACTTCCAGTCTACGTAAAAACACAGGCTCCGGATTATATAAAATCTCCGGCACCGGCTCCAGTTTACTCAAACGCCGCCCACGACGAGCATGTCGACTATGATTCTCCGGCCAAGTATGACTTTGCCTACGGAGTTAGCGATCCTCATACTGGTGATGTTAAGGAGCAAAGTGAAACCCGTGACGGACATACTGTTCGTGGATCGTACAGCTTGATTGATGCCGATGGTTACAAACGTACTGTTGAATACACTGCCGATGATCACAATGGTTTCAATGCTGTCGTACGTCGTGAACGAATCGGTCATTCAGCACCAGTTACCAAAGTCATTCCAGCTGTTGCTAAAGTTGTTGCACCCGGTGCTGAATACCACCATTGAGAAATAGAGAATTGGAAGCAGTGAGTTAATTGTAAAATTTAAAGTGTGATGTTGCATTTGTGTGATTTGGTTACGTTTTGTTAAGAATCGTGTCTCTAGTTTGTAAGCTGTAAATAAATGAAAACGTTTTCTTATTGCCTTATTTTAAAGTTATCTATGATCGCAATTAACTGTGAATAAAATATAGTAAGGAATAAGTCGTCACATAATGATATAGCTTCTTCGAATACCATTACCTTTGCACAGGCACTAATATTCATTGACGTATTCTTAGGTGTTCCAAATGAATTTCTTTAGAAAGTCTAATATAATCAATTATTTGACAGAACTCAAATGCCGTTAAAAATATGGGCAAATGGCTGCCAAAAGTAACTCACATGTTTAACATGCATTGCCATTGACTTCAATTTATCGATCTTCTCATAGTCTGACTTCACCAGCCTCAAGGGAGAAAATGATTGATACTTTAAGCTGAGCGAAGTTATCTGCCTTGCAGACAGTATCATGAAGAGTTTTCTTGCCTCTGAAATAAGTGCAAAGTGAGTGGACTTCCTGATAGCGTAAATTAGCAATAAAAACTAAACCTCTACCTCTAATGTCACGAGGTAGACACATTCGCTCCACTGACGGTTTTGGATGTAACATTCGGAAGTTGGGCATTAAAGCAGTAAAAGTCTGCTCGCTTCCCGAGTATATTTTGATGTTATCTAGGTACATCAGGTGAGTCAGGTCGAATTTCGAAAACATCTCAAGAATACCATACTCGACCGAATAGCCGCACTGTCCAGCTGAATTTAAAAGTGATGAAAGGGGATTCAGTGCAATGCTGAAATAAAAGCGCGAAAAGGACGAGGCCATTATTTGAAGGCTGCCTTTTTTTCTCAGCTGACAGGCGATTCTGTTGGGAACCTGGGCACGTGTAGGAATGGAATGGCGAAATCAGATCTCCAATGAGAAGAACGCTGCCTTATTCTACTCGGTATTCCGTGGGTTTTTTTCTGGGGGTCACGCGATGACAGGCGTTTTTGTTTTGGTGGGATGTTTTCCGATTGGGAAAAGAAATTGGTTTCTTACGCGGTTCTCCCTGAAACTATTGCCACCCGTCGATCTAAGCCTTGCTCTCTGGATTGCTTTGGGATCCCCCACGGTTTCGGTTCTGTGTGTTTAGAAATTCGTAGAATTCCCGATTTCCCGATTTTCCATCAAGCCATCACTTGACAGTTTCCGTTGCGGGTTTCGATGCGTGCGACAGGAAGACGCGATGGGAAGTTGGGGAGTCGGATGGAAGCAATAACTCCATTGAACTCGACCATGCAAATTGGAAAACGGAATTAAAATTGGGAGTTGACAAAAACCAATTTCCATTTTTTTTTGAATTTGGGCGGAATGGTTTACGACAGCCCTCCGTTATTGGTTTGGTGGTATTTCGGATCCTCGGGAGGAGTCGATTGGAAAGCAGTCCGGAGTAATAATCAAGAAAAGGCAACGGGGTATTTAGATACGGTATTTTGGCTTTTGGTGGCTCAAAGGAGCTTGCAAATGAAAAATTGATCGAGTTTCGCGGATTTTAAACATTGTTTTATCGTTGTGTCAACAGTTGGAAATTCTTGAATTTTGCTACTTGGCTACTTGGTACAAATTCGCCAAGCTTATTGCATTGTCTCTGCTGCGATAGTGGATGTTGTCGTGGTTTTATAAATATAAAAGTACTCTAATGTTCGTTACGCCTAGAAAAATTTCACTAATTATCCTCTTCTTGAAAAGAATGGGTTTTAATGCGCCTTCAATGCAAAATCTGCGGCTGCGAAAAAAGACAGGTTGGAGGAAAACTCTCCTGTTGTCACCACAAAGAAGAAAACAACGACTACCACTGCTAGTGGGTCAACCCTATCGTATGCGGATGCGCTGTGTGGTTGAATAAAACTAGCCATCCTTGATAGGAATCACGAGGGTGGCAATATAGCATTAACCTGGACAAATGGGAGGAGCTCGAATGCGCTTTGGTCTCCAATTTCCGGTGGCTTATGGCAGCGAATCACGGACCCGCACCAGTCTGTAAAGATGGCGGCTGGTATCAGTGTCGCATCAAGTCCGTGCTCTTTACGGATGAAAGATCCATTAATTTATTGAAGATCTCCATCCTTAAGGCGGGTGTACCGTTGCCAGGAGGAATGAAATCCCGGTCAGTCTTAGAGCTTGCTTCTGGGTACCAGCAAGATCTGGTGGTATAGAGGATATCGTCCTGAACGTCGCAAAGCCTATCGGAGGCTAGGACACGGCAGCGGAGATGGGTGACTTCTTTGATTGTCCTGTGCTTGATACGTCGCCATCAGAACTTGTTGGTAATTGTAAGCCTGTTGAGCTAGCCCAGGAGGGAGCCACGGATGTGGCACCGCAGGTTAGTAGCTATATTGCTAGACCAATTGCCCTGGTGAAGTGCAGTATAAGATGAGCTTCGGCTAGAGAACCCCATCCAAGATGAACTGGTGGCGTTACTTGTCATATCGCCAAGCTTATCTGGCCGAGGCAGAATATCAGCCAAACTGCTAAACCACTGCCTCTAAATAAGTACCAGATTAACATGGTGCTCGGATCTGTTACGGGACACTGCTTCATTGACGAACATGCAAGGGGGGTTTGGCTTCCTTCCTATGATTACTGTATTAGCAATGGGAAATCTGAAAAGGAGGAAAGCATTGTCTATCTGCTCTGCGAAAGCCCTGTTTTGGCACAGTTGAGGAGGTCAACTCATGGTAATTGCTTTTATAACCATCTCGGGGAGCTGGCTGATATGGAGGTGAGGCAACTCTTTCTTTTCGTTAGTGGCTCCGGCTGGTTTTAATAAGCTATCTAGTTTCTACTAGGGTATCACAAAGGACCTATGCTGGTTTAAGGGTGCTGTTTCAACGACCCTGCTACCTAGCCTATTCTTACCTAATGCACCTTTTGTCTGATCATTGCATTGCAATAAGCAAGGATTCGTCGATTTTGTAATGAGGGAAACAAGAGAAAGCCAAGCAACGGCTGAAATGAGGGAGCTGGAGCGGTTTGACCGTGCCGGTCTAGATGGCAAAAAAAATTCGAAGGTTGCTCCATCAACAGGTGGTGGCGGCTTGCGCTAAAAGTAGCCCTGTTCGGGAGATACGGGTGTGATTTCTTGCCGCCTTTTTCTTTCAGGATTGTCATCACAGTTAAACCAAATATTCCGCGACAAATATAACTATTTTTTTTTTTCGATCGTGCCTTTCTCCAGATACAGCCTGTGGCTGCCTGTATACGGCGTAGCTTACTGTTCCTCACGTGTCATGTGACGTCACTATTTGCAACCACAATACAAGAACTTGAAAGCTTTCGGACTAACAACAGCCGTTTCGCGCGGAGGATGCTAGTTCAGATTGCGTGGCACGAAATCGTTTAAAAGCCAAAAGCTTGCAGGCTGAGGGTGGCTGTTCCACACGGCTGATGCAGTCTAAAATCATGTGACGCAAATCGTTTAAAAGCCACAAGCGCTCGGGCTTCTAACTGCTGTAGGCTGTGATAGACCCAACTAGATAACTTTGGCTTATGATGCAAATTGTATAGTGCGGCACCGGTTATACAATACATGGATGTGCCCAGTAGAATCAGACGCAGAGGATTGGTGGAAAAGGGACAAGATACACAAAAAATTGAATTCGGGTAATACCGAAATCCGTCACACAGCACTGAGATTTTTAGTGCTGGGGCCAACCACAATCTCACTTTTAGGGGAGAACACCAGGGGCAGATTAAAAGAACACAGTGCACTTATAATCGGCACTTTTTTCGGGTAGAGCACGCGTGTATTCAACTTGTACACTATGGACAAAGAAAAGATTCACTCCGTAAGTATACTTCTCGGATATGGAAAAACCAAGCCGAAGCGTATATACCCTAGACTTGTACAGACCTAGTGGTGATACCAAAAGTACCAATTAGCAACGAACATATGCATTAAAAGTGGGTCTCCTATATGGCCAGTTTCTAGGGGAGGTTGGCACTCAGTTAGTGGGATCTTGACCATTCTCAAAATTAATTAACTAACTAACCCATTCTACAAATATTTGTCGAATTTTTCAAGGTGCTAGCTTTATTCTATCGAATGTTATTGCTTATTTGAAGTTTCACTTGTAGGGGAGGTAGGGGTTCCCTGGGTCGGATCTTGCCCATCATTGCCACCAAACAATTAGACCACGCGCTACAAACATTTAAACAAAATTTCAAGTCTCTAGCTTCACTTTATCGAAAGTTATCGCTTAATTGAAGTTTCATTTGTAGGGGAAGTAGGGATTTCGTTGGTCGGATTTTACGTATTTTCAATATTAGCCAACTGGATCCTACTACAAAGATTTGACCAAAATTTCAAGTTGCTAACTTTATTTTGTTGTAAGTTATTGCTTATTTGAAGTTTGATTTGTAGGGGAGGGGGGGGGCGGGGTTCCTTGGGTCAGATCTTGCCCATTTTCGATATCAACCAAGTAGGTCTTACTAGCAACATCCCACCAAATTTTCAGCTTGCTAGTATCATTCTTCCGAAAGTAATCGTAATTAAAGCAATATTTAATTTTTGGAAATTTGTAGGGGAGGTAGGCGTTCCTTTGAGCTGATTATGCCCAACTTACAAAACCTTAAGCAGCTTCTCAGCTCCGGATTACATGCCAAAAATCAGGTGTCTACGTCAATTGGTTCAAGAGTCATAGACAAAAAACCTGAAAAGTAGGGTAGTACGGGGTTCTTTGTAAGAAAATTACCGTAGGTTTTCAACTGATCGATTTTATTTTCCCAGGAGAGTATAAGATTATCCTTACAAGTAATCTGTCAAAGCTAGAGCTTTTCATATTTATTTAATCGGGAGTTATAGATACATTTATTTATTTATCAAATGTAGGGGAGGTAGGCGTTCTCTTGGCCTGATAATGCCCATTTTCAATACCAAACAAGATCATATTTTCAACATTTGGCCAAAATTTCAAGGCTCTAGCTTCATTTTATCGAAAGTTATCGTGCGGACGGTCAGACAGACGGATAGACAGAGAGACAGACAGACAGACGGGCAGACAGACAGACAGACAGACAGACATGGCTTGATCGAATCAGGAGGTGACCCTGATCATTTATATATACACATTATAGCAATGTGTATATATAAATGATCAGGAGCCGGAGCCTCCTTTAAGGTGTTACATATTTTCGTCGTGACAAAAACAATATACCCTATACTATAAGTCTAGGGTATAAAAACAAAGTCGGTACGGTTGTTAATGACCCGATCATTTACATTTCCTTCGTTTTCAGAAAATTATCAGTTTTTCTAAAATTTAGATAATCTGGCGATGTGGCCGTCCCATGTGAATCCCCCGACGGTGGTTCAGAACGGACCCCTTGATTTTTCTAGAAAAAGAACGGTGCTTCTTCGAGTCATCGTCCGTGCCCTTCATCCCTCTCACCTCACTTTTGCCAATCTCCTATACCCTCCGTAAACATCTTCCATCCACCATCAAAGGAGTCAGCTTTTCCCGCCAAAAACTTGCTCCCTAAGAGTTTCCACCCATCAGCTAGTATTTCCCCTAAAAACTTTCACCAACCTATAATATATTGCTCCGGTAGCAATCCCCCTCCCCCCTCAAGCTGAGAATATCAGCAGTCATCAGAGTACAACAAAATATGCTTTCATACGAACGTATATTCGCACTGTCTACGAAATTGCCATACACGGTAGGCAAGCAATGCAACAACGACACAATAGCCAACGAACAAAATACTCACGTACATAGCGTAGCTTGCACTTGCATTTCTGATGGCCGAGCCAGATCAAGACGATGAGTATATCGTATGCTAATAAAACGACGCCGACGCACATAAACAAAATTGCCTGAACATAGGTGCAAACGCTACCGTCAATCTTAATGCGCAGAATAGCGTTTTAAGTTGCAATGAAGGCTTGCATCTTGAACCATTCCGTCAAGTTAACAAAAATCAAAGAATATGAAAATTTTTGAACTTTGATGACTTGAAGGAATCAAACAAAAGCCAAACATTACAATTACCTTGACTCCTTATCTTGCGCCAATAAAAAAGGCACAACATAATTTTTCATCACCTTATACTCGTATACTACACGTGAAGCACATTACCGCAAATACATGATTCACATTCTCAATGAATGGATTTGTTGTTACTCGCTTAAGTCTTTTGTTTTTATAGGAATGTTCATTGGTTTTCAAATTAATATATGTTTGGATGAGTCAGGGATATGTGTGTATGTGATTCACCTGGCTACTGTGAACATGACCTTCGGTTTTAGATCTAGGAAACCAGGGTTTCCCTCTTTAACGTCCAACGTAGGAATAAAAGTCCATGTTTGGTGGGGAAGTATAGTAGAACTCTTAATTTCCGGGACTGCTATCTGAAGTTCAATGATTTCAATGAAATATTTTAGAAGCCGTTTTCGCACCAGCCACCACTCGCTTGATAAACCGACGCCTAATTCTTTGAACTTTGCACTCCGGAAAATTGAATCATTAACTAATTTATGGTAGGACCCTGTAAAATATGAACTTTGAATAATAAAACACTCATTCCAAAGATTGAAAAAAAAAATTCCAATATACACCTTGTAATGCCAACGCCTGCCCAACTACCTTCACAATGACACTCTCGACGGTATGTTTCTCAAACTAATCAATAGCACGTCCTCTAGTCATTTTTTACTTGACGCATGTTCAAGTGCCACTACATTATGCTAATTTTAAACAGTGCTCAATAAATTCAAGTAATTAATCTGATCGAAAGTATGTACGATCGACATAATGGTTGGTGTTAAAAGTTGTTCGTTTTGGCAATCTCCGGGACCACAATGTCTTTATGTCTGCTCATAGTATTGCGTTTGTCTATGTACGAGTATCTTCAAACACGAATCGCCGAAAAAGTCCCTCGGGCAAGAAAAAAAAAATCGACAAAATCATAGAAATAATGTCTGCACGTTACCAATTTTAGTCAGTCTGCTCTACAACTGTCTCTTACATTTCTTTTGCATATGATTAGTGAGTTAAGTACGCAGTGTAAAGGAATGAAGCATATTTGCGGCACTATGACAAGGTCGAGCTTTTGACTTTCGTCCCAATTGTTATATTAGGTGATTGGTTGGGTCCGTGATGGAGCCTTCAAAACAATATAAAAACCGAAAAGAAAATAGAAATTTTGTGTAGTAACCGTTCGGTGGTTGTTGTAGCAACACTTACAGTAAATTTCGCTAAATTCTCAAGCCCACGTACAACGAAAATGGCATTCAAAGTAAGTAAAAAAGGATTTCTCATTTTCATAGTTTAGTTTAGTTTGTGAGAGAGAAATTTTTAACATTTTCGCAAAATTATGAAAATGTCCTTGGTAATGACAAAAAAGAAAATAAATATCATGCTTTATTTCAGTTCATCGTTTTCTGTGCTCTCGCTGCTGTAGCTAGCGCCGGTGTGCCAGTTGCACCCGCATACACTGCCAGCTATGCTCAGCCTCATTATGCTTATCCAGCTGCCGCCGCTGTTGCTGCTCCAGCTTACGTCAAGGCTCTCGCTGCTCCAGTTGTTAAACAAGTGGAATATGATGCTCCTGCCAAATATGATTTTACTTATGGAGTCAGCGACCCACACACCGGTGATGTTAAAGAACAAACCGAAAGCCGCAACGGAGACAATGTTCAAGGTTCATATAGCTTGATCGATGCTGACGGATTCAGACGTACTGTTGAATACACCGCCGATGAACACAATGGATTCAATGCTGTCGTCCACCGTGAACCATTGGGTCATGCTGGTCAAGTAGTTAAGGCCGTTGCTCCAGTTGCCCAATATGCTGCTCCAGCTGTCGCCAAGTATGTCACCCCAGCTGCTTATGCCGCTCCAGCTGCTTACGCTAAATATGCTGCGCCGGTGACCTATGCTGCTCCAACTGCCTACACCGCTCCAGCTGTAGCCAAGGTATTTGCTCCTGCCACTTATGCTGCCCCAGCTGCCTACTCTAAGATTATTGCTCCAGCTGCTTATGCCGCCGCCCCAGCTGCTTATACTTCCTATGCTGCCCCAGCTGTAGCAAAGGTTGTCGCTTCAGCCGCTTATGCTGCTCCAGCTGCTTATGCTGCTCCAGCTGCTTATGCCGCTCCAGTTGCTCACTACGCTTCTGCTCCAGTTGCCCACTATTCAGCTGGTCCAGTTGCTCATTACGCTTCTGCTCCAGTTGCCCATTATTCAGCTGGTCCAGTCGCTCACTATTCCGCTGCTCCAGTTGCTCACTATGCTGCTGCTCCAGTAGCTTACAGCAGCCCAGCTCATGTCTACCATCACTAGACAATGTTATGTTTTGCCATTTGTTAAAATTGTTTAAAGTTGAACGAAATTTATTGTAAGGAATTACTAGTAACTTATTAAAGCAATCTATTGAAAAGAGTTGATTGGTTATTTATTGTCTGAAAAAAAAATTGCTTATTATAATTGTCGTATGATATATAATTCACAACATGACTGCATTGCCAGCTTGATGCTGTGATATGTAAACCTGGATTCTCTTTGACAAACTCACGTTTCATTGTTTGCTTCGATGGATTTCTCTGGATATATGAAGCGATATTAGGCTATAATTTGTAACGTTTATCTTTTTTGGCGTAGTAGCAAACATAGGGGAAAGAAAAATAATATAATTCACTTTTTTTTTTAGTTATGTCTTTTTGGGTACTTTCCAACGATACACCCTGTAAATAATTTTGTACTTGGCATGATGACGTCACACTCATCTGCCTTTGCATTTGCATGTAGTACATGTATTGTACTTGCACTTTGCACAGCGAAGCAAGTCTTCCCGCTATTGCAATGTATTGCAAGCGCATTGTTATGTTGTCAACGTTTGCCGCTATCGAATATACGCACCTTGATAACTCCAATATCAATCTTTATGCGTATGTATATAGTATTGACTGTGTGCGTTTGAATGCAAATACGAAGAGCAGTTTTAATAGGACTATCCAGCGTACCTTTTCCTACATATACTTTATAGAATCTAAAGTGATATTTTTTCTATTGTTTGCTGGTATGTATGCTGAAAAGGAAATAATATTTTTTCTTTGGTAGTACATATGTATGTATGTATTAGACCTAAAATTAATTTTGGCGGGAAACCACCCATAGACTAGGAGGATGAAGGGAAGATGGTTGTAGATGTTCTTGGGATGGGAGGTAGACTGATGAGAAAAAAACGGGGGGTCGGATTTGGACTGTCGCCGAGGTCGGAATCGAGACCCGAGAAAAGGAGGATTAGATTAAGAGTGCACTACAAGCACCTGCCGTTGCCGTTGAGTTAAGCTCGTGTTCAATTTCGCATAATAAGAAAAAAGTATCTCTAACCCAATTTCTGGAAACCGCAATTCCATTAAATTAATTGAAATTGGAAAGTAGTAGATACTCGTACTTGTGTTGACTCCAAATTTGTGTGTGATATACGAAAGTTCCCGTATAATCAGGAAGCTCGGAATTGTCGATATTAAATTCAACACGTGACATGTGATTTGAAAGTCCCTCAAACAGATTAGTACGGTCAAAGTAGCGAAAACTCTTGACAGTCACGTCTCGTCGTCCTTGAGTGCTATTTCGTCCTTTATTTGATGCGATAGGTGTTAGATTGTAACGACAACTCTCCAAATAAGACTTCGACGAGTTCATCACCATCATTATCGTCGCATATCGCCGCGCCAACATTCTTCCCAGCAGCGCGTTCATTAACCGCCGGAGCAAGAACTCCCAGTACCAGCACCAAATCGCGAAAAGTAGACAAGAAGTTATAAAACTATTTTTTTATTGTATTCTGATCATCATCATCATCGTGGCGCGACAGCCCGACGTCGGGCCTTGGCCGCCTGTATTCTGATTCGACAGTGGCAAATTTGATTCTATATTTGATTACCAGCAACTCAGAAGGGAGACTCATCAGAGGTTGCCACGATAACTTATTTCCTTCTTCTTGTTTTTTGTGATAGTGGTAATCATTTTTGTAACGCGTACCGGGTGATAAGATCCTTATTGCGATTGTATTTTTGTTTTGCGCCGTAGTGTAGTGTTATCTATATTAAATTTACCTTGCAGCCTCGTCCACCGAAACGGCCGTTACGGAGTTTGAGGGGTAAGTCCTATATTATATAAAAAAAAAAAAAACTATATTTAATTCTTAATCAATTAGATCCAATTTTGTTTAATGGTTTTGCTTGTTGCTACTGTAGGTAAAAGTTTTGGCGCCGTTCGTTAACTAATCTGTCAGTTATCACCCGGGTATTTTGCTAAGAAAAAAAACGCTTAATAAATTGCCCATGATGGCCTAATTGCATCATACTTCTTTCCTTCCGAGACCCTTGCCATTTCAGGTTAAAATGTGAGTAACTAGCGGAGAGTTTAAATAATGGGAGGCTCCAGAATCGTGTGGCCAAGGGGCCTAATAAGGTCGTAGGAAGGGTAATGAGGCCCATACCCTTACCATCAGGGGTATATTGTGCATGAGGTGGACTAATTGGCAGATCTCAGCCGTAATTTCCTTTCCTATTTCTTCCCCGCCGGTTTTCTTTATACTCACTAGTATTTTTTTTTGTTCTGTTGTCCTTAGGCATGTGATTTTTTTTGTAATGGGACCTCAGAGGGCAACAAGTGGAAAGAACCTTCCCCCATCATCACCGAAACGAGCTACAACCAGCACATGCCGCTCTTCCACTTGTTGATGGTATCGTCGGCATAACGCCCTTCGACTTACACGGTCAATCAAGCCAGCCCCTCACTACAGTCCTTTTCGACTGACGTTTCCTCCACTCATTACATAAATGGCGCCCAACGTGGGGCCCAAAGTTATCTTATTCATAACGAATAAGGCAATATTTTGGGTTCGCACCTTTTTCGTATCCACTCCGATCAAGCTACAGACTTAATAGCGAGTTCTGACATCTGAGTGGATATTGACTCATAACACATCTCCTCACTTCTCTAAGCTGTAACTTAGATGTTTGTGTGACCGGATTTTTCTTGTAGGATCTGTGTTCCTCCAGTAGTTTCAGATTTACAGGTTGGTTCTTACGTTGTGTTGTCCTGTGAACAGTCTAATTTGTTCACGTATCGAATAACTTTCATAAAGCTCTGGAATTACTATTGACTTGAGATTCTTGAGAAAATAGTCTGAGTTGCATGAATGTCTGTTTCGTTACCTTTCTGTTTGGAAGAACCATCCTTCAATTCACTGACATTTTAATAACTTTGCTTTCAATATTTCAGAGTATATTCATGGGAAGGAATATGATGTTGGTAAGAGTTTTTTTCAGTGAATTACATTGTTTAGTGCTGTGTTGCGCTTCCAGTGTCCTGAGAGGTTCTGCTGTAGATTATTGCCCGACTCATGGATGTACCCTGTAATCTTTTGCCAATTCTCTTTCATTTGTCTTTTCTGAGTAACCTGAATCGTCCACCTAAGGCTACCTCATGCACATATTTTTTTTTTGCTTTTTCATTCACATTTTGTTGTACTTTCTCGCAAAGCAGATGTGACTTTGCACTGCTTGTTTCTCATTGGCCTGGAAGGGAAAGGGTTTTCGGAAGGAAGAAGTTAATTCGAAATTCGAAAAGAAAAGAAAAAGGAAAAATTGTTAGAGATAATATAAAATATCTTATTCTTAAGTGTACGTAATCATTCGATAAACGATTTTCGTTAATTGGAGTTGTTGTCAAGTTTACGTTTCTAGTTTGTATATATATTTAGTTTTACATTATATATTTAGAGTCACGTTAAAATGCCAGTCCGTCGAAGCACTGAAAATCTCCTCGATGTAGAAGATGAGGATATTACGCGTTGCACTATATGTCGAACCGATTTTGTCATCACAGATACTGCGGTGATGACAGAATGTACACATGCTTTCCATAAATCATGTATTATAGCATGGCTGGAGACGGAAACTACATGTCCACTTTGTCGACGGAATTGCAGTCCTGGTCAATTAATCGCGTTACCTTTAAATAAGGAACCCGAAACGTCAAAATTTGGTAACAAAGCCTCAAATACGGGTGCTATTTCTAAGTTTTCTAAGCCTGTTACCCGTTTACAAGCTAGGTTGCAATCCCATTTGGCATTAGAGAATAGTGAAAATGAACAAAGTGCCGCCAATCCTCGGGAAACTATTGTAGAGCCGCGGCATAGCGAAAAGTTAGCTTCCCATTTAAAACATCCTTCATCACTAACGTCCCCTGTAACACAGCGAGTTTTAAACCGCTCAATATTAGAGGCATTCCACGAAACAGAGCAGCCTACAGCACCTGCACGGGAAATTGACTTAGAAACAGAAATCAGGGAGCTTACACGATCTCATTCGAGTTCCCGGACAAATAGCACACAAAACACGTTTCGTTCACGCGACAATAGGCATAGGGCTGGTCTGCAAAATAGGGGCCAATCTCCTGTGATTGATCCCGATAATAACTTGCGAGGGCAAATTAGGGACATTGTGGGAGAAGTATTGCGCGAACAGTTAAGAGGATTGGGGCTAGATTCACAGCAACCATCTCTACCGCCTCAACAATGTTCTCAACGGCAACCACCACTTACACAGCCTCAAGGATATTCCCAACCCCAACAACGCCTTCCTGACCCTCAACAATATTCTCGTCCACAACAACAAATTCAGCGACAACAATACTCACGGTATCAACAACTAGATAGGCCTACGTATTCGGATCACTTCCATGATAGATTTTCTGAGCTTGAAAATGCTCAAACCCCGAATTATCCAAATATGCCTTTTCGCTCGATACGTGGCGATCCGCATCGGCTTGTCAATACGTCAACGTATAATTCCGAGCGAGCTGGGAAAATTATTTCGGGGTGGCATTTAAAGTTCAGTGGGGAAGATCCGTATTTACCTGTAGAGAAATTCCTTTACCAAGTTCGGGTACTAGCAAACAGCACGCTGGGAAGTGACGTTGAAGCCGTGATCGGACACCTCCATCTGCTCTTGACGGGCAAGGCGGCCGACTGGTTTTGGAGGTACCATCGGAGTGTAGTCAGACTTGATTGGCCCTCTTTTTGCGAAGCGCTCCGAGATCAGTTTCGGGAGCGCCTATCAGACTTCCAAATCATCAAGCAACTTCGTAATAGAACACAAGGGCCCCGTGAGTCTTTTGACTCATACTACGACGGTGCCATGAAATTGGTCGACCGTCTTGAACGGCCATTTGCAGAATGGGAATTGTTGGAAATACTAAAAGAAAACCTGCGTTGGGAGCTGCGCTGCCAACTTGTCCATTTCCCCATCAATACGATTCGCGACTTAAAAGCTTACGTTTATCAGCGTGAGAATCTCGAAAGCGAAGCACCTAATCGAATATCAGCTAGGACACCTCATATGGGATATAGGAGAGATGTGTCTGAACTTGCAGAAGCGAAAGAGGATCCTATTTCTACCGAAGATGAAATAGCGGCTTTGTCACCCGAAATCAAGTGTTGGAATTGCCAGCAAGTAGGTCATAGATTTGACGTGTGCATGTCGGAACGCCGCACCATATTCTGCTATGGCTGTGGTGCGCCAGACACTTATAAACCCCAGTGTCAAACATGTAACAATGATCAAAAAAACGAGAGAGCGAAACACCTTGCTCCTTTAAATCGCAAATAGATCCTGCCGCTTTTGGGGCATCCACCCCAGTGGATTGCGATCGTGACATAACATCTCCGTCTCTTGCTTCATCTCTTGCTCTTCCACCAATAACATTACATCATCAGTCTGACGAACGCCTCATTCCACTTACACAAAAATCAAGAGCTTGTCCTTCATCTGTCGATTTTTTTATTCCTGATCTTGTGAACGAAAACTCACAGGAATCCACTGCCTTGTCTCTTTCATCAACTGTAACCAATGATAATTCATTATTACCGTCTTTCTCACCATCTCATACCGCATCGGCAACTACCTCCTCAACGCTCAATAAGGTCCTTTCCCAACGTTTGAACCAATCTTCCTCAATACCATCTTCAACAGGTATTGTCATCATGAAAAATTCAATCACGGAAGTTCCAACTTTACCTTCGGCTTCGCCACAAAACTTCAAACCGTATCATGTTCGACTGCGCGAATACCATGCAGTACGTCGTCGCATTTTCAGCGCGGAGGAATTGGTTAAGAAACCACCCAAACGTTCTACTGTTCGAATGCGACAATTCTGGAAAAAGGTGCTATACAATCGGCGACGATATTGTTCCGCCATTCTCGCATCTCAGCCAAAACATGACTTTCGACCGTATGCGCAGGTCACCCTTTTTGGTGACAAGGTTTCAGGCCTTATTGATACAGGTGCTAGTGTTAGCTGCCTAGCTGGAGAATTTGCAAAAAAATTTCTGAATGACCAACGGCATCCATATGAAAAATTCCACCTTGGTCTGACAACTGCAGATGGTACTTCTCATTTGGCAGCAGGAAGGGTGTTAGCTGACATTTCTTTTCGGGGGAAAACTTTAAAATTGCCATTGTTAATATTTCCGTCCCTGACACAGAATCTGTACCTAGGTGTTGATTTTGTGCGTTCGTTCGGACTTGCTTCCGATCTATTTGTGTCTTCTCTTAGTTCATCGAACCTGTCTTCGGAATCAAGAGCTATTGACGCCAATACCCACCATCTAACTCCGGTTCAAGAAGCGAAGCTCAACTCAATCATCGCAATGTTTCCTTCTTTTTCCGCGGAGGGCTTAGGACGTACGGGTTTTGTTCAACACGTCATCGATGTCAGCGGCAGCAAGCCAATTAAGCAGAGACACTTTGCAGTCTCTCCCGCCATCGAAAAGCTCCTCTTTGCGGAAATTGACAGGATGCTTGCGATGGGTGTAATTGAGGAATCCACCAGCCCTTGGTCTTCGCCTGTCACCCTTGTAGTGAAGCCCGGTAAGGTCCGAATGTGTCTGGATGCTCGGAAATTGAATAGCGTGACGGTCAAGGATGCCTATCCTTTGCCACTCATCGACGGTATACTAAGTCGACTGCCGAAAGCAAAATTTATTACCAGTCTTGACTTAAAAGACGCCTTCTGGCAAATACCGCTCGATGAAGTGTCAAAGGAAAAGACTGCCTTTACCGTGCCAGGTCGCCCGCTATACCAATTTGTAACCATGCCGTTTGGGCTCTGTAACGCGCCTCAAACAATGCAGAGGCTCATGGACCGAGTTATTCCAGCACATTTGCGCTACCAGGTTTTCATCTATTTGGATGACCTCTTGATTATTACCGAAACGTTCGAGGAGCATATTCTGCTACTCCAGGAAATAGCTCTTTGCTTCCGCAAGGCCGGTTTGACCTTGAACGTAGAGAAGAGCAAATTCATCATGAAGCAAGTCCAATATTTGGGTCATATAATTGGTGACGGCACCATCAAAACCGATCCGGGGAAAGTACAGGCAATTTCTGAATTTCCGCTACCAAGCTCAGTCAAGCAACTGCGCCGGTTCTTGGGGTTATGCGGATGGTACAGACGATTTGTGCCCAATTTCGCCTCAGTGTCATCACCGTTGACAGACATGCTGCGCAGAGGACGTTTCTCTTGGACTGAAGAAGGCATGAAGGCATTCAATGCCTTAAGGGACAGCTTGACGTCTGCTCCAGTGCTACACAGCCCGAATTTTTCGAAACCTTTCGCAATTCATTGTGATGCGAGTCAGTTTGGCATCGGAGCTGTGTTGGTGCAAACAGATGAAGATGGCAATGAAGTCCCTATTGCTTTCATGTCTAAAAAATTCAACTCCGCCCAAAGAAACTACTCCGTCTCTGAACAGGAATGTCTGGCGGCGGTGCTGGCCATAAAGAAATTCAGGGCATATGTTGAGGGGCATGAGTTCACTGTGGTCACCGATCATGCATCCCTCAAATGGTTGATGTCCCAATCCGACCTTAACGGAAAATTAGCTAGGTGGGCTTTAAAACTACAAGGGTTTCAATTCCAAATACAACACCGAAAAGGAAGTCAGCACGTGGTCCCAGACACGCTTTCTCGACTATACTCGGCAGAGGGTGCTGAGTTAGTTGAAGAAATTCAGGCTTCGGTCGAAGTGGATTTACAATCTCCCCACTTCCAATCGAAATCCTATATTGCCTTGATAAAAACTATTGAGGACAATCAACATCGACTCCCCGACCTTAAGGTGTTAGAAGGTTATATATATAGACGCTCTGAATACGCGTCGGGGAACGAGACTCAAGAGGAGTCGTCGTGGAAACTCTGGATTCCAGAGGAGCTGACGGATACATTGATCGCGCGCAGCCACGAACATCCGCTTTGCGCACATGGAGGAATCGGTAAAACCCTAAAACGTCTTCGCACTTTTTATTATTGGCCGAAGATGACCAAGCAGGTTAAAGAATTCGTTTCCTCCTGTGTAACATGTAAAGAAACGAAAGCTCCCAACCAGAGTTTACGACCTCCAATGGGTAAGTTGATTATCCCTGACCGCGTATTTCAGCGTCTATATATCGACCTTTTAGGACCTTACCCCAGGTCTAAATCCGGCAATATCGGAGCGATTGTAGCAATAGATCACTTATCAAAATTTCCATTTGTTGAGCCCATTAAGAAATTCACAACAGACCCTCTGATTGAGTATGTTGAAAAGAGACTCTTTCATGTGTTTGGGGTGCCCGAGTCCATCACATCTGACAATGGAGTCCAGTTTAAGTCCGCTAAGTTCAAACATCTGATGGATTCGTATGGGGTAAAACATCATCTCACAGCCCTCTACTCTCCTCAGAGTAATTCATCTGAACGTGTAAACCGCTCGCTAGTGGCTGCTATTAGAGCCTATGTCCATCCAAGCCAACAAGACTGGGATAGCAAATTATCATCAATAACTTGTGCCCTTCGATCCGCTTTTCACTCTTCGATTGGATTTTCACCTTATTTCGCCGTGTTTGGACAAAACATGGTAACAAATGGACAAAGTTATGCTCTTTTACGTCAACTCGGGATGCTACAAGACCCACAATCTGGCGTATCTTCCGTTGATAAAATAGAGCTTATAAGAAAAGAATTGGAGAAAAACCTTAAGCGGATGCATGAGGTCAACTCTAACACATACAATCTGAGGTCTCGTCCGGTTGAGTTCCAGCCAGGTGATGTGGTTTACCGTAGAAACTTTGCGTTGAGTAAATCTGCTGATCATTACAGCGCGAAGCTGGATCGTAAATTTATTCAAGCCAAAATCGTTAAAAAAATTGGTTCCTCTTGCTACATGCTGTCAGATATAGCAGGAAAACATATTGGAGTCTTTCATGCTAAGGATATCAGGCATTGACTTCAGCCCTTTTCGCGCGGCAAGCCTTGCGAAAATAGCTGTGGTGTAACGTTTATCTTTTTTGGCGTAGTAGCAAACATAGGGGAAAGAAAAATAATATAATTCACTTTTTTTTTTAGTTATGTCTTTTTGGGTACTTTCCAACGATACACCCTGTAAATAATTTTGTACTTGGCATGATGACGTCACACTCATCTGCCTTTGCATTTGCATGTAGTACATGTATTGTACTTGCACTTTGCACAGCGAAGCAAGTCTTCCCGCTATTGCAATGTATTGCAAGCGCATTGTTATGTTGTCAACGTTTGCCGCTATCGAATATACGCACCTTGATAACTCCAATATCAATCTTTATGCGTATGTATATAGTATTGACTGTGTGCGTTTGAATGCAAATACGAAGAGCAGTTTTAATAGGACTATCCAGCGTACCTTTTCCTACATATACTTTATAGAATCTAAAGTGATATTTTTTCTATTGTTTGCTGGTATGTATGCTGAAAAGGAAATAATATTTTTTCTTTGGTAGTACATATGTATGTATGTATTAGACCTAAAATTAATTTTGGCGGGAAACCACCCATAGACTAGGAGGATGAAGGGAAGATGGTTGTAGATGTTCTTGGGATGGGAGGTAGACTGATGAGAAAAAAACGGGGGGTCGGATTTGGACTGTCGCCGAGGTCGGAATCGAGACCCGAGAAAAGGAGGATTAGATTAAGAGTGCACTACAAGCACCTGCCGTTGCCGTTGAGTTAAGCTCGTGTTCAATTTCGCATAATAAGAAAAAAGTATCTCTAACCCAATTTCTGGAAACCGCAATTCCATTAAATTAATTGAAATTGGAAAGTAGTAGATACTCGTACTTGTGTTGACTCCAAATTTGTGTGTGATATACGAAAGTTCCCGTATAATCAGGAAGCTCGGAATTGTCGATATTAAATTCAACACGTGACATGTGATTTGAAAGTCCCTCAAACAGATTAGTACGGTCAAAGTAGCGAAAACTCTTGACAGTCACGTCTCGTCGTCCTTGAGTGCTATTTCGTCCTTTATTTGATGCGATAGGTGTTAGATTGTAACGACAACTCTCCAAATAAGACTTCGACGAGTTCATCACCATCATTATCGTCGCATATCGCCGCGCCAACATTCTTCCCAGCAGCGCGTTCATTAACCGCCGGAGCAAGAACTCCCAGTACCAGCACCAAATCGCGAAAAGTAGACAAGAAGTTATAAAACTATTTTTTTATTGTATTCTGATCATCATCATCATCGTGGCGCGACAGCCCGACGTCGGGCCTTGGCCGCCTGTATTCTGATTCGACAGTGGCAAATTTGATTCTATATTTGATTACCAGCAACTCAGAAGGGAGACTCATCAGAGGTTGCCACGATAACTTATTTCCTTCTTCTTGTTTTTTGTGATAGTGGTAATCATTTTTGTAACGCGTACCGGGTGATAAGATCCTTATTGCGATTGTATTTTTGTTTTGCGCCGTAGTGTAGTGTTATCTATATTAAATTTACCTTGCAGCCTCGTCCACCGAAACGGCCGTTACGGAGTTTGAGGGGTAAGTCCTATATTATATAAAAAAAAAAAAAACTATATTTAATTCTTAATCAATTAGATCCAATTTTGTTTAATGGTTTTGCTTGTTGCTACTGTAGGTAAAAGTTTTGGCGCCGTTCGTTAACTAATCTGTCAGTTATCACCCGGGTATTTTGCTAAGAAAAAAAACGCTTAATAAATTGCCCATGATGGCCTAATTGCATCATACTTCTTTCCTTCCGAGACCCTTGCCATTTCAGGTTAAAATGTGAGTAACTAGCGGAGAGTTTAAATAATGGGAGGCTCCAGAATCGTGTGGCCAAGGGGCCTAATAAGGTCGTAGGAAGGGTAATGAGGCCCATACCCTTACCATCAGGGGTATATTGTGCATGAGGTGGACTAATTGGCAGATCTCAGCCGTAATTTCCTTTCCTATTTCTTCCCCGCCGGTTTTCTTTATACTCACTAGTATTTTTTTTTGTTCTGTTGTCCTTAGGCATGTGATTTTTTTTGTAATGGGACCTCAGAGGGCAACAAGTGGAAAGAACCTTCCCCCATCATCACCGAAACGAGCTACAACCAGCACATGCCGCTCTTCCACTTGTTGATGGTATCGTCGGCATAACGCCCTTCGACTTACACGGTCAATCAAGCCAGCCCCTCACTACAGTCCTTTTCGACTGACGTTTCCTCCACTCATTACATAAATGGCGCCCAACGTGGGGCCCAAAGTTATCTTATTCATAACGAATAAGGCAATATTTTGGGTTCGCACCTTTTTCGTATCCACTCCGATCAAGCTACAGACTTAATAGCGAGTTCTGACATCTGAGTGGATATTGACTCATAACACATCTCCTCACTTCTCTAAGCTGTAACTTAGATGTTTGTGTGACCGGATTTTTCTTGTAGGATCTGTGTTCCTCCAGTAGTTTCAGATTTACAGGTTGGTTCTTACGTTGTGTTGTCCTGTGAACAGTCTAATTTGTTCACGTATCGAATAACTTTCATAAAGCTCTGGAATTACTATTGACTTGAGATTCTTGAGAAAATAGTCTGAGTTGCATGAATGTCTGTTTCGTTACCTTTCTGTTTGGAAGAACCATCCTTCAATTCACTGACATTTTAATAACTTTGCTTTCAATATTTCAGAGTATATTCATGGGAAGGAATATGATGTTGGTAAGAGTTTTTTTCAGTGAATTACATTGTTTAGTGCTGTGTTGCGCTTCCAGTGTCCTGAGAGGTTCTGCTGTAGATTATTGCCCGACTCATGGATGTACCCTGTAATCTTTTGCCAATTCTCTTTCATTTGTCTTTTCTGAGTAACCTGAATCGTCCACCTAAGGCTACCTCATGCACATATTTTTTTTTTGCTTTTTCATTCACATTTTGTTGTACTTTCTCGCAAAGCAGATGTGACTTTGCACTGCTTGTTTCTCATTGGCCTGGAAGGGAAAGGGTTTTCGGAAGGAAGAAGTTAATTCGAAATTCGAAAAGAAAAGAAAAAGGAAAAATTGTTAGAGATAATATAAAATATCTTATTCTTAAGTGTACGTAATCATTCGATAAACGATTTTCGTTAATTGGAGTTGTTGTCAAGTTTACGTTTCTAGTTTGTATATATATTTAGTTTTACATTATATATTTAGAGTCACGTTAAAATGCCAGTCCGTCGAAGCACTGAAAATCTCCTCGATGTAGAAGATGAGGATATTACGCGTTGCACTATATGTCGAACCGATTTTGTCATCACAGATACTGCGGTGATGACAGAATGTACACATGCTTTCCATAAATCATGTATTATAGCATGGCTGGAGACGGAAACTACATGTCCACTTTGTCGACGGAATTGCAGTCCTGGTCAATTAATCGCGTTACCTTTAAATAAGGAACCCGAAACGTCAAAATTTGGTAACAAAGCCTCAAATACGGGTGCTATTTCTAAGTTTTCTAAGCCTGTTACCCGTTTACAAGCTAGGTTGCAATCCCATTTGGCATTAGAGAATAGTGAAAATGAACAAAGTGCCGCCAATCCTCGGGAAACTATTGTAGAGCCGCGGCATAGCGAAAAGTTAGCTTCCCATTTAAAACATCCTTCATCACTAACGTCCCCTGTAACACAGCGAGTTTTAAACCGCTCAATATTAGAGGCATTCCACGAAACAGAGCAGCCTACAGCACCTGCACGGGAAATTGACTTAGAAACAGAAATCAGGGAGCTTACACGATCTCATTCGAGTTCCCGGACAAATAGCACACAAAACACGTTTCGTTCACGCGACAATAGGCATAGGGCTGGTCTGCAAAATAGGGGCCAATCTCCTGTGATTGATCCCGATAATAACTTGCGAGGGCAAATTAGGGACATTGTGGGAGAAGTATTGCGCGAACAGTTAAGAGGATTGGGGCTAGATTCACAGCAACCATCTCTACCGCCTCAACAATGTTCTCAACGGCAACCACCACTTACACAGCCTCAAGGATATTCCCAACCCCAACAACGCCTTCCTGACCCTCAACAATATTCTCGTCCACAACAACAAATTCAGCGACAACAATACTCACGGTATCAACAACTAGATAGGCCTACGTATTCGGATCACTTCCATGATAGATTTTCTGAGCTTGAAAATGCTCAAACCCCGAATTATCCAAATATGCCTTTTCGCTCGATACGTGGCGATCCGCATCGGCTTGTCAATACGTCAACGTATAATTCCGAGCGAGCTGGGAAAATTATTTCGGGGTGGCATTTAAAGTTCAGTGGGGAAGATCCGTATTTACCTGTAGAGAAATTCCTTTACCAAGTTCGGGTACTAGCAAACAGCACGCTGGGAAGTGACGTTGAAGCCGTGATCGGACACCTCCATCTGCTCTTGACGGGCAAGGCGGCCGACTGGTTTTGGAGGTACCATCGGAGTGTAGTCAGACTTGATTGGCCCTCTTTTTGCGAAGCGCTCCGAGATCAGTTTCGGGAGCGCCTATCAGACTTCCAAATCATCAAGCAACTTCGTAATAGAACACAAGGGCCCCGTGAGTCTTTTGACTCATACTACGACGGTGCCATGAAATTGGTCGACCGTCTTGAACGGCCATTTGCAGAATGGGAATTGTTGGAAATACTAAAAGAAAACCTGCGTTGGGAGCTGCGCTGCCAACTTGTCCATTTCCCCATCAATACGATTCGCGACTTAAAAGCTTACGTTTATCAGCGTGAGAATCTCGAAAGCGAAGCACCTAATCGAATATCAGCTAGGACACCTCATATGGGATATAGGAGAGATGTGTCTGAACTTGCAGAAGCGAAAGAGGATCCTATTTCTACCGAAGATGAAATAGCGGCTTTGTCACCCGAAATCAAGTGTTGGAATTGCCAGCAAGTAGGTCATAGATTTGACGTGTGCATGTCGGAACGCCGCACCATATTCTGCTATGGCTGTGGTGCGCCAGACACTTATAAACCCCAGTGTCAAACATGTAACAATGATCAAAAAAACGAGAGAGCGAAACACCTTGCTCCTTTAAATCGCAAATAGATCCTGCCGCTTTTGGGGCATCCACCCCAGTGGATTGCGATCGTGACATAACATCTCCGTCTCTTGCTTCATCTCTTGCTCTTCCACCAATAACATTACATCATCAGTCTGACGAACGCCTCATTCCACTTACACAAAAATCAAGAGCTTGTCCTTCATCTGTCGATTTTTTTATTCCTGATCTTGTGAACGAAAACTCACAGGAATCCACTGCCTTGTCTCTTTCATCAACTGTAACCAATGATAATTCATTATTACCGTCTTTCTCACCATCTCATACCGCATCGGCAACTACCTCCTCAACGCTCAATAAGGTCCTTTCCCAACGTTTGAACCAATCTTCCTCAATACCATCTTCAACAGGTATTGTCATCATGAAAAATTCAATCACGGAAGTTCCAACTTTACCTTCGGCTTCGCCACAAAACTTCAAACCGTATCATGTTCGACTGCGCGAATACCATGCAGTACGTCGTCGCATTTTCAGCGCGGAGGAATTGGTTAAGAAACCACCCAAACGTTCTACTGTTCGAATGCGACAATTCTGGAAAAAGGTGCTATACAATCGGCGACGATATTGTTCCGCCATTCTCGCATCTCAGCCAAAACATGACTTTCGACCGTATGCGCAGGTCACCCTTTTTGGTGACAAGGTTTCAGGCCTTATTGATACAGGTGCTAGTGTTAGCTGCCTAGCTGGAGAATTTGCAAAAAAATTTCTGAATGACCAACGGCATCCATATGAAAAATTCCACCTTGGTCTGACAACTGCAGATGGTACTTCTCATTTGGCAGCAGGAAGGGTGTTAGCTGACATTTCTTTTCGGGGGAAAACTTTAAAATTGCCATTGTTAATATTTCCGTCCCTGACACAGAATCTGTACCTAGGTGTTGATTTTGTGCGTTCGTTCGGACTTGCTTCCGATCTATTTGTGTCTTCTCTTAGTTCATCGAACCTGTCTTCGGAATCAAGAGCTATTGACGCCAATACCCACCATCTAACTCCGGTTCAAGAAGCGAAGCTCAACTCAATCATCGCAATGTTTCCTTCTTTTTCCGCGGAGGGCTTAGGACGTACGGGTTTTGTTCAACACGTCATCGATGTCAGCGGCAGCAAGCCAATTAAGCAGAGACACTTTGCAGTCTCTCCCGCCATCGAAAAGCTCCTCTTTGCGGAAATTGACAGGATGCTTGCGATGGGTGTAATTGAGGAATCCACCAGCCCTTGGTCTTCGCCTGTCACCCTTGTAGTGAAGCCCGGTAAGGTCCGAATGTGTCTGGATGCTCGGAAATTGAATAGCGTGACGGTCAAGGATGCCTATCCTTTGCCACTCATCGACGGTATACTAAGTCGACTGCCGAAAGCAAAATTTATTACCAGTCTTGACTTAAAAGACGCCTTCTGGCAAATACCGCTCGATGAAGTGTCAAAGGAAAAGACTGCCTTTACCGTGCCAGGTCGCCCGCTATACCAATTTGTAACCATGCCGTTTGGGCTCTGTAACGCGCCTCAAACAATGCAGAGGCTCATGGACCGAGTTATTCCAGCACATTTGCGCTACCAGGTTTTCATCTATTTGGATGACCTCTTGATTATTACCGAAACGTTCGAGGAGCATATTCTGCTACTCCAGGAAATAGCTCTTTGCTTCCGCAAGGCCGGTTTGACCTTGAACGTAGAGAAGAGCAAATTCATCATGAAGCAAGTCCAATATTTGGGTCATATAATTGGTGACGGCACCATCAAAACCGATCCGGGGAAAGTACAGGCAATTTCTGAATTTCCGCTACCAAGCTCAGTCAAGCAACTGCGCCGGTTCTTGGGGTTATGCGGATGGTACAGACGATTTGTGCCCAATTTCGCCTCAGTGTCATCACCGTTGACAGACATGCTGCGCAGAGGACGTTTCTCTTGGACTGAAGAAGGCATGAAGGCATTCAATGCCTTAAGGGACAGCTTGACGTCTGCTCCAGTGCTACACAGCCCGAATTTTTCGAAACCTTTCGCAATTCATTGTGATGCGAGTCAGTTTGGCATCGGAGCTGTGTTGGTGCAAACAGATGAAGATGGCAATGAAGTCCCTATTGCTTTCATGTCTAAAAAATTCAACTCCGCCCAAAGAAACTACTCCGTCTCTGAACAGGAATGTCTGGCGGCGGTGCTGGCCATAAAGAAATTCAGGGCATATGTTGAGGGGCATGAGTTCACTGTGGTCACCGATCATGCATCCCTCAAATGGTTGATGTCCCAATCCGACCTTAACGGAAAATTAGCTAGGTGGGCTTTAAAACTACAAGGGTTTCAATTCCAAATACAACACCGAAAAGGAAGTCAGCACGTGGTCCCAGACACGCTTTCTCGACTATACTCGGCAGAGGGTGCTGAGTTAGTTGAAGAAATTCAGGCTTCGGTCGAAGTGGATTTACAATCTCCCCACTTCCAATCGAAATCCTATATTGCCTTGATAAAAACTATTGAGGACAATCAACATCGACTCCCCGACCTTAAGGTGTTAGAAGGTTATATATATAGACGCTCTGAATACGCGTCGGGGAACGAGACTCAAGAGGAGTCGTCGTGGAAACTCTGGATTCCAGAGGAGCTGACGGATACATTGATCGCGCGCAGCCACGAACATCCGCTTTGCGCACATGGAGGAATCGGTAAAACCCTAAAACGTCTTCGCACTTTTTATTATTGGCCGAAGATGACCAAGCAGGTTAAAGAATTCGTTTCCTCCTGTGTAACATGTAAAGAAACGAAAGCTCCCAACCAGAGTTTACGACCTCCAATGGGTAAGTTGATTATCCCTGACCGCGTATTTCAGCGTCTATATATCGACCTTTTAGGACCTTACCCCAGGTCTAAATCCGGCAATATCGGAGCGATTGTAGCAATAGATCACTTATCAAAATTTCCATTTGTTGAGCCCATTAAGAAATTCACAACAGACCCTCTGATTGAGTATGTTGAAAAGAGACTCTTTCATGTGTTTGGGGTGCCCGAGTCCATCACATCTGACAATGGAGTCCAGTTTAAGTCCGCTAAGTTCAAACATCTGATGGATTCGTATGGGGTAAAACATCATCTCACAGCCCTCTACTCTCCTCAGAGTAATTCATCTGAACGTGTAAACCGCTCGCTAGTGGCTGCTATTAGAGCCTATGTCCATCCAAGCCAACAAGACTGGGATAGCAAATTATCATCAATAACTTGTGCCCTTCGATCCGCTTTTCACTCTTCGATTGGATTTTCACCTTATTTCGCCGTGTTTGGACAAAACATGGTAACAAATGGACAAAGTTATGCTCTTTTACGTCAACTCGGGATGCTACAAGACCCACAATCTGGCGTATCTTCCGTTGATAAAATAGAGCTTATAAGAAAAGAATTGGAGAAAAACCTTAAGCGGATGCATGAGGTCAACTCTAACACATACAATCTGAGGTCTCGTCCGGTTGAGTTCCAGCCAGGTGATGTGGTTTACCGTAGAAACTTTGCGTTGAGTAAATCTGCTGATCATTACAGCGCGAAGCTGGATCGTAAATTTATTCAAGCCAAAATCGTTAAAAAAATTGGTTCCTCTTGCTACATGCTGTCAGATATAGCAGGAAAACATATTGGAGTCTTTCATGCTAAGGATATCAGGCATTGACTTCAGCCCTTTTCGCGCGGCAAGCCTTGCGAAAATAGCTGTGGTGTAACGTTTATCTTTTTTGGCGTAGTAGCAAACATAGGGGAAAGAAAAATAATATAATTCACTTTTTTTTTTAGTTATGTCTTTTTGGGTACTTTCCAACGATACACCCTGTAAATAATTTTGTACTTGGCATGATGACGTCACACTCATCTGCCTTTGCATTTGCATGTAGTACATGTATTGTACTTGCACTTTGCACAGCGAAGCAAGTCTTCCCGCTATTGCAATGTATTGCAAGCGCATTGTTATGTTGTCAACGTTTGCCGCTATCGAATATACGCACCTTGATAACTCCAATATCAATCTTTATGCGTATGTATATAGTATTGACTGTGTGCGTTTGAATGCAAATACGAAGAGCAGTTTTAATAGGACTATCCAGCGTACCTTTTCCTACATATACTTTATAGAATCTAAAGTGATATTTTTTCTATTGTTTGCTGGTATGTATGCTGAAAAGGAAATAATATTTTTTCTTTGGTAGTACATATGTATGTATGTATTAGACCTAAAATTAATTTTGGCGGGAAACCACCCATAGACTAGGAGGATGAAGGGAAGATGGTTGTAGATGTTCTTGGGATGGGAGGTAGACTGATGAGAAAAAAACGGGGGGTCGGATTTGGACTGTCGCCGAGGTCGGAATCGAGACCCGAGAAAAGGAGGATTAGATTAAGAGTGCACTACAAGCACCTGCCGTTGCCGTTGAGTTAAGCTCGTGTTCAATTTCGCATAATAAGAAAAAAGTATCTCTAACCCAATTTCTGGAAACCGCAATTCCATTAAATTAATTGAAATTGGAAAGTAGTAGATACTCGTACTTGTGTTGACTCCAAATTTGTGTGTGATATACGAAAGTTCCCGTATAATCAGGAAGCTCGGAATTGTCGATATTAAATTCAACACGTGACATGTGATTTGAAAGTCCCTCAAACAGATTAGTACGGTCAAAGTAGCGAAAACTCTTGACAGTCACGTCTCGTCGTCCTTGAGTGCTATTTCGTCCTTTATTTGATGCGATAGGTGTTAGATTGTAACGACAACTCTCCAAATAAGACTTCGACGAGTTCATCACCATCATTATCGTCGCATATCGCCGCGCCAACATTCTTCCCAGCAGCGCGTTCATTAACCGCCGGAGCAAGAACTCCCAGTACCAGCACCAAATCGCGAAAAGTAGACAAGAAGTTATAAAACTATTTTTTTATTGTATTCTGATCATCATCATCATCGTGGCGCGACAGCCCGACGTCGGGCCTTGGCCGCCTGTATTCTGATTCGACAGTGGCAAATTTGATTCTATATTTGATTACCAGCAACTCAGAAGGGAGACTCATCAGAGGTTGCCACGATAACTTATTTCCTTCTTCTTGTTTTTTGTGATAGTGGTAATCATTTTTGTAACGCGTACCGGGTGATAAGATCCTTATTGCGATTGTATTTTTGTTTTGCGCCGTAGTGTAGTGTTATCTATATTAAATTTACCTTGAAGCCTCGTCCACCGAAACGGCCGTTACGGAGTTTGAGGGGTAAGTCCTATATTATATAAAAAAAAAAAAAACTATATTTAATTCTTAATCAATTAGATCCAATTTTGTTTAATGGTTTTGCTTGTTGCTACTGTAGGTAAAAGTTTTGGCGCCGTTCGTTAACTAATCTGTCAGTTATCACCCGGGTATTTTGCTAAGAAAAAAAACGCTTAATAAATTGCCCATGATGGCCTAATTGCATCATACTTCTTTCCTTCCGAGACCCTTGCCATTTCAGGTTAAAATGTGAGTAACTAGCGGAGAGTTTAAATAATGGGAGGCTCCAGAATCGTGTGGCCAAGGGGCCTAATAAGGTCGTAGGAAGGGTAATGAGGCCCATACCCTTACCATCAGGGGTATATTGTGCATGAGGTGGACTAATTGGCAGATCTCAGCCGTAATTTCCTTTCCTATTTCTTCCCCGCCGGTTTTCTTTATACTCACTAGTATTTTTTTTTGTTCTGTTGTCCTTAGGCATGTGATTTTTTTTGTAATGGGACCTCAGAGGGCAACAAGTGGAAAGAACCTTCCCCCATCATCACCGAAACGAGCTACAACCAGCACATGCCGCTCTTCCACTTGTTGATGGTATCGTCGGCATAACGCCCTTCGACTTACACGGTCAATCAAGCCAGCCCCTCACTACAGTCCTTTTCGACTGACGTTTCCTCCACTCATTACAAATTATTGACGGTTCGATACGGAATACCCTTGCGAGTGTTGCAAAAACTAAGAAGGACGAATATCATGATGTCTGCAAGTATGTTCGTGTAAATGGTATTGATGCAATTCCATAACAACAGAGTGCATCCCGAGCACGATATTCCCGAGCGCGGAACGATTGACCGCTCTTATGGAGCCGAGTTATGCCACTAGCACTATTGCCCATGAATACCATTCACTCACTCACACACACTTACCCGGGGGCTAACGCGCTGGTGGCGGTGTGATGGCAATGAGGAGATGGACGCTACTAGCGTTTTTTTTTATTTTATTCTTTAACCATTTTACTCTATTGAAGAGTAGCGTCCTATCTCCTGCTTGCTTTTTTTTTGTTACGGCCGATGCCAATGCTGGCACCGCAGCACACACACGAAATCTTCATGCGTCCGTTTCGACCTGATGACTCCAGCGAAAAATCGTACGGACGAGATATTGGCGGAGACGACGCTCTCAAAAGGTTACGAACGTGTTTTACGTAGCACGGCAATTGTTCTAGAACGATCACTCTCGCGACGCAAAACAACGTTTGTTAAGTCGGAATTTTACGCGATATCTCACCCACTTCCACAGAACACACGGGAAATCTCGGGAAACTGGCCGCAACCTTCTTGCGTCCACGCACGACCTTTCACTTCTCCTCGTCCGGAACTCACTCCCGCACATGCGGTAGAATCTCGCGGTCCGCCCGCCTAGGGGGCTTTGTTTTGGAACATTTTTTTTCTGTTCTGGCCGCCAGGGAAATTTTTATTCGGATTTTTTTTCAGCCAGTTCGGTAGGATAAATTTTGGTGTTTTTATTAAAAATATCACTACCGTGAACGCGGTAATATTTACATAAATACACCAAATTTCCTCCTACCGGAAGGCGGTTTCTTTTCCTAAAGAAAAATGGCCGACGCAGTACTGAGTCAAGTTCGAGATCGCGATGGCGGCAAAAACAATTCAAAAATGTAACCGACAGAAATGACACCATATTTTGACGGTTACTACACAAGCAAGGGTCGGTGGGTAGGAAATAATAAGCGATAATTTGCGGTATTACAAATCCTTCCTCTTCTTTGCTCCTCAGGCATTTCCCGTTTTCACATTACAATCAAATTTGGTACGAAGCCTTTTTGGGTTATGATAAATACCACACGATAGATATTTTGCTCTTGCTGCATGTGTGCGTCAGGACGAAATGACAAGGATCATGAAATGAAAAGGAGTCCACATATCCTGGGTTTCTCCTGATTCGAGGTGATAACACCAATGCACTGGAGTGCTGTTGAAGGTATTTTCAGTCCTTTGGTCAGAACTGATATCATTTCGATTTTTTTTGGGACGTAAAAAAGTCATTCTTGACATGATGTGAGAACTAGGAGAGCTTGGTATCATATGATTGAGGATCATCCGACGAATGAACTAAGGCACTGGTGATAGCATTGTGAGTTTTTTGGTGTGGAAAAGAAGACATTATTGGTAATGAAGTGATATCTAGGTAAAATGGGTATCATATGACTGGGAATGTTAAGGTGAATGCACTAGATTGTTAATTGACTTGACCCCTCCAAAGTCATGGGCGCGTCAGCATCTCTAACATTTCTATGCCTTGTTGACGTTTCGATAGCATATCTATTTTTCGAAAGTGCAGTTGCTAGCATGCACCTCCTATCCGCGCCGTCTTAATACTAACAAGCTCGGAGCACTGTGAGAGTTCTATTAGTATTCACAGGCAGTTTTTGATCGCGCCTAGATTTGAACTGCGAGCTCTGAATTAGTATCGTAGAGCGGTGACCGAACGACCACGGCCACCGAGCACGATAATGATTACTGCTTAGGAAATTATTTCAATTACTTCTTTTTCGTTGGTGTAAGATAAATTTGACAATTATGAGGTTTCATGAAAACCGATGTGCATTAAAGTTTGAGGAAGCGGCATACTCTTAAAAATATCCTGTCCAACATAAGTATAATTTGTCTTTAATGTGTTCGTAATATTTTCTATGTGGTAACTGTGTAGTAGTGAAACGCTGGTAATAGAAAATGACACAGATAGCGGCAGCCCCTATACCTATCCAGATAGGCCTAGTGACGCGTAGTGAAGCGGCGTAGTCATTTGTTAGCACATCTATGTTAGTTTCTGCTAAAGTGAGTAAGTTTGAGTTAGTAGCATAAAAAGCATTTATGTGATTAATAAAATCAATTTCAGGTTCAGATAGCAAACGAACGAAAAATACAAAATTGGTACTTTTACCAATTTTAAATTTTAAGGTAAATCAACCACAATTGTGCAAAACTTGGTGCTAGTTGTTACAAGCTTGGACGCATAACACCATCTGACAAATATTGTTGACCCACCGCCTTTTCAATGCTGTCTACAGCAAAATGTTGTGTCGTATCCCGGAATGTTGGACAACTGTGTTTCTTCTTTTGCTAACCAAGTTTCGCAAAATATTATGGTGTCCACATCCTTGTGAATTTTGAGGTTCATTTTGATCCCCTGGGTTTTGTGACGAACGCTTGTCTTGTTGGCATACATAATTTTTATATTGTGTGAATCATTGTTCACAGTAATTCGTGCTCCTGATCGAATGTTGAATCCTTTTGCAGTATTCAGGGCAATTATTAGAGGTCGCTGAATGCCAAGTGTTTTCCGCAGATGCGTGTTTAGTTAATCAGTTCGCACATTTTTGAACAGCCGAACGGCCATCTATGGTATTATGTCGTGCAGCACATTTAGCACAAATATTAGTGTGATGGGCGGTAGTCTCCAGACCCGGCAACCCACTCACACACACTGACCAGTGGGAGGTCCTAAAGATATTAAACAGTGCCGCAGGCTCATCCAGAGGTTTTGTTGTTGCCTGCACGTGATTGGTCCTATTAGTCGCCTCGTACGATCAAGGTAGGACTCACCTAGGGATGCATATTCTAAACCCGTCACCCCACGGGGCAGTTGTTTTGCCTTATATAGGTCGGCAAACAAAACATGGGTACGGATTTTTATATCACGAATGGAAACTAAAACGTGCAGTTTGCCGATGCTGAATTCTGTATTTTTTCTGGCTTGGCGTCAGTGGCAACATAATACGGAACCAGTTCTTCGGGCGACGACCATCGACCATCATACCATGTATATGGCGTTAACATGCGATCACTCTTAGCAGGTCGATGGTCGTCGCCCGAAAAGCTTATTCTGTATTATGTTGCCACTGCCGCCAAGCCAGAACAAATACTGTGTAGTCGCACTTGTGACTGCTAAGGGCGATGCCATGTTAAGTGCCATATACGTGGTATGGTGCTCGTTGATCGTTGCCCGGGAAACTGGTTCCGTATCATATTAAAAATATTCCATTCTATTCTGAAATGTACAATGCAATGATCGATCTTGACCGAATTTCCTGCCTTGCCGACACTCGCAGTCGGCACCCGCACAGCGTGCTGATTTAGAAAAAAATTAAAAATACGTAGGCAGTCGAACCCGTGACCTACTACTCACAAGTCGGGCTCGCTAACCACAAAGCCAAGAAGTACCTGTCAAACTCTTTTCGCTTTGTGCAACATTATGTGCAATACAAATCTATGAGATTGTATCACAGCGACACGAGCGCTTCTTCCATCTGCGTGGCAGTATTGGTAGATTATATTTTTTCGATTCACTACCCATCGATGTGTCGTCGCTATAAAACTTACACTTTAAGAATAAAAATAAAATTTTGATAACGCGTAACTCTTAAGATATTTTCTTTAGTGAAGGACTTTTTACACCAAAATTATATCAAGTTCGATGCTCTACGACTTTGTCATAAAAATTTTTTTTTATAAGATGCATAATTAAAAAGATTTGTGCTATAAAGTGAAAACTACCGGAAAATTATCGGTTTTCGGGGTGCCACAAGGAATTCACAATGCGGGCTATTGTAACATATCAAAAAATTAGAACTACTGAGCATTTTGCAAGGGAATATGCCTCTATTCCCCGGACTAGATGTTTTAAACAAGAGTTTAATATGTATTATTAAAACTTAAGATATCGTGTACATATACAATGTCTTGATTCTTGACCCTTTGTTGTCGGACGTGACTCAACAAAATCCTACGAGATGAACATGAAGAAAAGAAAAACCTATTTATATCTAGAAAGGAATTTGGGTCCATAAAAAATAGCACACACACCATTTATCAAAATTCGATAATTTTAAAACCTGTCAATAAATCAAACTTTCTTCAATTACATTGTCCCCCGGCTGCAAATCAATTCGATCAACTTTTCAAGAAGTTCGACAAGTAAATGGTGACTACAACAATCATTTTGGTAAACTTAGTGTCGAATGAATAATGATATATGTGCTAAGTCTTAGATATAAAAAAAAGTAACTAAATATGTGTTTAAAGGCGTGGATAAACGACATATAGATATGTTATGTGACAGAGGCAAGGCCAAATGGATATCTAAGTATAAGTAATTTGACTAGTCTACTTTCGTCCGTAATTTTCTAATAGTAGGACAGTTGATCGTGCCTAATTGTACCCAAATGTATAAAAAGCGTTAGGCAAATACGAAATCAATGTAGTCACAATTTTGTTATAGCAACAATAAGACAATAGTCTTGACTTAGTAAATTTGCTAAAATGGCATTCAAAGTAAGGAAAATTCTTGTTTTTGTCTATTTTTAAATGTCCTCTTAAGATTACAGTCTGTGTAACATTGTGCGGTTTTGTTTTACCTATAAAATTTCAAATTATCTTCGAATGTAAACAGTTTATGACGGATGTGATCCCGACATTGTGATAAGACATGTCGTAAAAAAACGCTTGCAAGCAGTGAATAATAATGAAGTGACTGAAAGATTTAGTTGTAATTTCGGTATCATAAAGAAACAATGTTCTTAGACGGGGAAAATGCATTGAAGCCGTAAAATGTTTTGTCCAATTAAAATTCGAACGAATGAAGATAAGGAGATAATATTGTCTTAAATCTATCAAACACTCGATCAGAAATATTTTTTTTATTCCAGCAGAGTAACCAAAATCAAGGATACATTTTAAATCACATTAAAACCAATTTTTGTTTTTATTTTTAGTTCATCGCTGTTCTTGCTTTCGTTGGTGTTGCCAGCGCTGGTCTACTCCCAGCAGCTCCTGCCTATTCAACTGCTTACCATCAACCGCAATTCGCTTATCCAGCTGTAGCTGCTGCTCCAGCTTACGTGAAAGCTGTAGCTGCTCCTGTTCTCAAGCAAGTTGAATATGTTGCTCCAGCCAAATATGACTTCTCCTATGGTGTTAGCGATCCAGTCACGGGAGATGTTAAGGAACAATCCGAATCACGTGACGGAGATGTTGTCCATGGTTTCTACAGCTTAATCGACGCTGACGGCTTCAAGCGTACTGTTGAATATACGGCCGATGCCCACAATGGATTCAATGCCGTTGTACGCCGTGAACCATTGGGACACGCCGCTCCAGTTGCCAAAGTTGTTGCTCCTGTTGCCCACTATGCTGCTGCCCCGGCTGTCGCCAAAGTAGTCGCTCCAGCGGCATATGCCAAGTATGTTGGTCCAGCTTCTTACGCTGTTCCCGCTGTTGCCAAATATGTGGCGCCATCAGTCTATGCTGCTCCAGCTTATGCTAAAGTAGCCGCTCCCGTATCTTATGCCGCTGTTGCTCCGGCTGCAAAATTCGTTTCACCAGCTGCTTCATTTGCCGCCCACTATCCATCAGCTGCTTTCGCACCAGCAGCTTACTACCATCACTAAATGAAGGAGTGAAAATATTTGTTTTAAAATGTTTTTGTGGGAAGTGTGTGAATTTGAATGTTAAACAAAATTGTACAAAATAAAATGTTATTCATTTAATATATAATTTGTTAATTGCAATTAAGGAATTATATAAAATAATCAAGAAAATAATCAGAGAAAGAATGTTACCGATCTGCCGAACTGTAACTTTTGATCCCTGAAAGGTCATTATGAAGTGAGGGTAACACCTGTGAAGCCAACTATTATGGTGATAATACCAGTATACTTTATTATTATTATATTCTGGAGGATAGCCGAAGCAGACCACTAACGTTTGGGTCCCTTTTCGCCCCCTCCCGGTCATCAGTGGCTTCCAGATGTCGACTGATAGTTGTCTTAGGACTGCCATAAATTCCATGGGGGAACTTTGGCAAGGCGCTATACTGGAGAAAATTTCTAAGGATAGGATACCCTCTCAACCTAGAGCTAGGGTCAGGCTGCCTTCAAAATTCGCCGAAGCGCAGGCGATTTTGCAGCTCATTCAGATGAGCAATGAGGACCTTGCTACTCAAGTTTGGAGAGTCGTGAAGGTCAAGGAACCCGTGGATGAAAAGCGTTGTGCGATGCTCCTTATTAACAATGAATCTCTGATTCTCTTTTCATTACGAACGGGGTTACTAACTACAGCTTCACTCCGGTCATTCTGAAAGTGCACCGGAGTGATGCAAAGAGGAGCGCTAAGTCAGCTTTACTTTCGAACGATGCAACTTCTCCTATGGATGAGTCTGAACCAACCAACAAGGTTCCCCAACATCTGAAGACCATAGCAAGGAAGAGACGATATTTTTTTGGCGTCTGACCTAGCGACGTTTGATGGAATCGTGATGCCTATATACGACTATATACGAATCTTTAAACAAATACAATATACGACAAGGACTCAGTTATAATTAGTTTAAAACTTAGGACCAAACGTTTTTTTATCGGCTTATATGTCTCATAACCACGTCGGTAACTTCCCTCAGGAAAACCTGAGAGAAGCTATCGCCACTGCAAATATGCCGAAAATTGAACTTGTTTTGGGTTGCGACTCAAATGCTCATCACACCATTTGGGGCAGCTCTAATACAAATCGGGGTGAGTTACTTTTTGACTTTATTATTAGCACAAACTTGCTTTTGTGCAATAGTAGATGGTAAGCTCACATCATCTTCCGCCACCCGATAAGTGCCCCTTTGTATTAGGTGCATTACCTACAAAGTGTTGCCTGTGCTTGCGTTGTGGGCTATTATTCCTGAATGTTGCATTTCTCGACAGGGTGCTGTTTCAACTCCAAATGCGGGGGTCTTGTTTACATCTTCCCTAAGCTGTGCGTGGCATGTGTATTATATGAAATCACTCCGCCAGCGCTTGTCGAATAAAAGCGTAGTTACTGTCCTGCTCCGTGATAAACCAACGCCAAAGTAAGTGACTCCATGTCAAGAAACCTGGAACAAAAGCCTCGGATTGGACGGATCTACAACGACGACCACGCAAACGAATAAAGGATTATTCTTTCGGATCCTGGAATGTACGCTCCCTGAACAAACCGGGGGCCGAGAAGGCCCTCCTTCAACAGGTCGAAAAGTACAAACTGAGCATTACTGCAGTCCAGGAAACAAATTGGCTTGGCAGCGAGATTAATGACAAGAAATCGCACACAATTTTTACAAGTGGCAAACCATCGGGCCGCAAGGAGTTTGGAGTAGCATTTATAGTGAACAATCACCTCAAACCGCATATTACTGACTTCAAACCCAAAAATGAACGGCTGTGTGCGATTCGCATCAAGACTCGATTCTTCAATCTCTGGATCATCAATGTGCATGCCCCCACTGAAGTTAAAGAAGACGCAGTAAAAGACGAGTTCTACGCCCGCCTTGAAACTCTCTTCGACTCACTTCCAACAAACGACGTCAAATTGCTGCTGGGAGACTTTAACGCGAAAGTCGGGAATGAAAGTTGGCATCGGGGGACCTCTGGAGGCCACAGCCTCCATGAAGAATGTAACGATAACGGCCAGCGACTTATCGACTTCGCCTGCAGCAGGAATCTAGTCGTAAGCTCTACGTGTTTCCCGCATCGACGCATTCACAAGCAGACCTGGAAGTCTCCAGACGCACATACCGTCAACCAAATTGACCACGTCCTCATTTGCAGGAGATGGGCGTCTAGTGTCATGGATGTCCGCTCCTATCGAGGAACGAACTGCGACTCAGATCATCACTTGGTGAAGACGACCTACAGATGTAGAACCTCCTCAGTGCACCAGTCAAGAATCAGCCCTCCCAAAATCTTTGCGGTTGATAAGCTTTTGAGTGATGCTACAGCGGTGGCGTATACTACCGCCCTTGAGGAAAAACTATCACCTATGCTACACAACATCAGCAACACAGGCGTCCATGGGTTCTGGGAAGAACTCAAGGGTACCATCAAGGATGTCGCAGAGAAGGTCGTGGGATATAAAGCCCGGCGAGCGCGAAATGACTGGTTCGACGAAGAATGCAAAAATTCACTTGACGCGAAAAACGAGGCCTACAGACAATGGATTCAACGAGGAACCAGAGCCAGAAGAGAAAAATATGACGAGCTACGGCGAATATCGAATAGAATAATTAGACGTAAGAAACGTAAATACTTTGACGAGCAGTTGCTGAACATAAACGAAAACTTAGCTAATAGGAACACCAGACAAGCGTACAAACTAGTAAATACAATCAAGAACGGCTACCAACCCAGGACTAGCATTTGTAAGGACAAGGATGGAAACATTATCAGCGACACCGATGGTATTAACAAGCGATGGGCCTCTTATTTTGAAGAGCTTCTAAACCGACCATCTAACATCCCCACACAGGAAGCTCTCGACGATATTGTTGATCTAGGCCCACCCATTCAACCCCCGACAGTAGAGGAAGTTGATCTCGCGTTGCGGTCACTAAAACGAAATAAAGCGCCGGGCGCTGACGAGATTCCAGCTGAACTGCTAAGATTCGGTGGAACGAGTCTAGTTGATGCCATACATCAATTACTCCTGCGAGTATGGGAGAACGAGGAGATCCCAGACGATTGGCGCAGAAGCATCATCTGTCCAATCCATAAAAAGGGAGATAAATTGCGGTGTGAGAATTACAGGGGCATCTCACTAGTTTGTACGTCCTATAAAATTTTGACGAAAATTCTGGAAAATAGAATAAAACCGTACGCAGAACGAGTCATTGGCGAATATCAAAGCGGTTTCAGACCTGGTCGCTCCACAACCGATCAGCTCTTCTCAGTCAAACTGATACTCGAGAGGTGCTGGGAATACAACGTAAACGTATACCAAATCTTTGTCGACTTCAAGCAGGCATACGACAGTATCGATCGTGGAGTACTGTACAACATCATGCTGCAATTTGGTATACCAGCAAAATTAGTGCGACTGACAAAGATGACGATGACCAACTCCGTCTCACAAGTCAGGATTCAGAATAGACTTACTGATCTATTTGAAACACGCACTGGTTTGAAACAGGGCGATGGACTGGCACCGACGCTCTTCAACCTAGCACTGGAATACGTTATTCGGGCCATGAATATGGACAACAGCAAGACGCTGCTCATCAAGTCGACACAATTAGCAGCGTACGCCGACGACATCAACATCATGTCCCGAAGATTGGCTGACGCAGAAGAACTTCTGCATACGCTCGATACCGCTGCAAAGGAAGTTGGATTACGTATTAACGAGGGTAAAACTAAAATAATGATGCAATCGGTGACAAGGACACCTGCACAACCGAGCATCAACGTGGGGGACCTCAACATCGAGTTCGTGAACAACTTCATCTACCTGGGGTGCAACCTGTCAAGGGACGCCAACGAAACTGACGAAATCAAGCGACGGATACAGTTAGCTAGTAAGACTTTTTTCTCGGTTCTCCCCATAATGAAATCGAAACATGTGCACAGAAACACGAAGCTCCGCGTGTACAAAACCATTATACGACCAGTGCTATGCTATGGCTGCGAAGCATGGACCCTAACTCAAGCCTCCGAAAACATGCTAGACACTTTTGAACGTAAGGTTCTACGGCGAATTTTCGGGGCTGTTTGCGATCGAGATAGATGGCGCATCCGGTACAACCATGAGTTGTATGAAATGTACGATGAGCTGCAAGTCTCGAAAATCGTCAAACTACAACGACTTCAATGGGCAGGGCATGTACAAAGAATGGACGATGATCGCATGCCTAAGAGAGTAATGAATGCAGAACGAGTCGACGGAGCGAGACTGCGAGGACGACCGAGATCTCGTTGGGAGAGCTCAGTAGGTGTGGACGCCGCGCAGCTACTGGGCTCCCAAAATGGGAGGACGCGGTCACGTGACCGAGATAATTGGAGGACAATGATCCAGGCGGCCAAGACCCGACGTCGGGCTGTCGCGCCACGATGATGATGATGAAAGTAAGTGATTGACACAGTGTGTGCCATTAGAAATAAAATACTTTTTTATACCCTTCACGGATGTGATAGGGTATATTAACTTTGTCATGAAGTTTGCAACGCACAGAGGGAAGCATCTCCGATCATATAAACTTTATATATTCTTGGTCAGTATGATGAGACGAGTTGATTAAGCTTTGTCCGTCTGTCCATCTGGTTCTATGCAAACAAGTCTCTCAGATTAAAAGCTATCGAGCTGAAATTTTGTACAAAGCCTTCTTTCTATTGCACGCTGTAAATACGCCGGAAATAACGGAATCGGACCAGTACGTCATATAGCTGCCATAGGAACGACCGGTCCAAATATTCGTCTTTGTGGGAAAAACTTTTTTATTTCTAAAGATATCTTTTTCAAATTTCACACTTATCAACATTATTTTTAGCTAAATCACATTCCAAATTTGGTTGAAATCGGGCTACCCTATCATATAGCTCTCATAGGAATGACCGTTCCATCTTTACGAAATTTCTTATTATTCAATCATGTTGACTGCGAAACCACGTTCTAGAATTTAGTTGAAATCGGCCCACTATTTCATATCCCTCTCATAGGAACAGTGAAATCAGAACAAGTTTTACTACTAATTTCAAAGTGGCAAATGCACCATAAGTCATAACGGAGGTATGATCACGCAAAGTTTGAAGGGTATCATACGTTCGGCAAGCTAGCCAGAGGCTACTTTGCTTTTATCTCTTTCTGTGTAATGATTTTGTGTAAATTCGATCCCAGATTCTGTTTAGCTGTTGTAATTTTTTTGTTGATGCCCAATATTTAGAAAAAAAATGTTGCTCCAATTTCTGCGGTGGCCATCGTCAGATCTTGGATGAAGAATAATAATAAATAATTTTTTTCATTTGTTTTTTTTTTGTGAAGAAGCTGAAATAAGCATGTTCTGGTAGTAATTTGAAATCGCGGCTTTTTTTTCGAGGAATAGCCCTGTCCCTTTCAGGTTAGTTGGCTGAGGTACGGTGAAAAGCCTCATCACTTTTTGCGCTACGGGAGGCCCACAAATCGTTTTTTACCTTTTCGGCCATGGGGGCCTCACGCTCGGGTTGTTTTCATTCCTTTTCAGCGAGTGAAGAATTTCGAGGTCCACCGCCATCTGGACCTCGGAGCATCAAAGGATGGCATTTGAGCTGGCTGACGTCTCACTTACTTTGCTTTTTTTCAAATTTCACCTTCCTTTTTCGTATTGTCTATCCCCGGCTTGTGAATTCATTTTTAATATGCTCGGACACGGGCAACGAGCGGCGAAAACCCAGCCCATATCTCCGGAACTGATCTATAGCAAGCACAGGCCGCCGCAGGCTCGCTGAGGAGGGACTTTTGACAGCTGCCAAATTTGACAGTTGTCACCTCCGTCGAATTAGCTTCGTCCCCATTTACACCTTGGGGGTCCTGTTGTAATAACTGAAGTTCGCTGAAACCATTAAAGATCCACCTCCAAAGTTGCACTTGGTGGAAAATGGTTCAGGCTTCTTGGCATCATGACAATAATTGGTCCATCAAGGTGAATTGTAGCCAGCTAAAATTTGTTGCTTTTGCCGCGATGAAAAATCTTCACGTTATTTCCTTTCAACTGACTTATGCCGTAATTATCCTCCATTTTGACCAAGTTGTCGACTACTGAAGCGGAGCGATTCAATTTACTTGCAATATGTCTATTCGATATACCGGTATCCTTGTAGGTATGAATCTGGACGGTTTCCTCGACCGTGAGTTTTTTCGCCTTTTCCATTATTACAAGGATGAAAAATCATGCCGCAATATACATAATTGTTGATACCTAAAAAAAACTAATTGTAACTGGCGAACAGAAAGTTTACCAGTAAACTTATTTCTCTGATGGCTCAGAAACTACTGCATTTAATTGAATTACTACCACTGCACCAAAATAAGCAGCAAAGCAACCAATTTACAGATCCTCTTACCAAACCTAAAGGTGGTTTTATTTTGTGAGTAGAAAACACAATGCGAAGCTAACACCCAAAGGAAAATAGCAAAAACTAGGAACAGTTATATTACAAATAAACAATTTTGCTGCAAAAAAGAAACTGCCTTTGATTGAATTTCATTGAGTTTATACCATTTTTCAAGATATATTAGATTAAATAATAAATTGGCCGAGGCTCGTAAAAAAGGATATTTTCTGGGATATCGTCGTTGGCTTCACAATCCGACAGCTTGCATCCGAAACGATATGCATTATTTTGAGGTGACCTCGAAAGTGTGAGTGGCCTGTGGGAAGTTCACATATATTTCTAACCCTGTTTCTGCTCAAGTTGAGCTGATCACAGCGAGGCTGCTCTTTCTCATTCCCAATATCTGATCTGCTTCCTGATAAGGCAGATTGGTATGCCGCAAAAAGGATTTGGACCAAGCTAACTTATTTACCAACCACTTTGCTAGATTTTCGAGTAAAATTAATTGACAATTTTACAAATCAAGTTAACAAATTTACCAATCAAATGAGATTGTATGCCGAGATAGTGTAATTTAATGCCATTAAAATTTTCTTGTGGTTTTATATTTAATTACAAGTCTATGTGAATAAATCGCAGCCGATTTATGCTTTAAAGGCCAGCATAATCGGTCGAATCATCGAAAATTGGAACTATCACAAAGGCGCCACCAAGAGAAGCCGCGGCCATTTCATACATTATGAGTCGAATAGTCTTTCAAATAAAAGTAAAATGAAATGCACAACTTGTTTCATCTCATTTTAAAGTCCGAGCGCGCCTAATGGAAAACCCCATATAAATGATCCTAAATTCTATCTTCGAATTTCCGAGATGCTGAAATATCTAATCGCTCAACTCATTATACATATGGAATTCTCAAGTATGTATGTAATTTCGAAACAGTCTAACTGAAAATTACCTCATGCCTATGATGAATAATTTGCTACAGGTTCAGTTAAATTCATCAAATTACTGACATGCACAGGTGAACCGAGAAAGATCAATTACAAGAAATAAAAAAAAAACACATATTTTAAAGATATTCCTGACACCTTGCTTTTGCGCGTGGCTACACGAGTTGCGGCAATTTCAGCTAAATTGCCTTTGCTGGTATTTTGCTAATTGACCGCGTACAAAATTTCTAAACACTTGTACATGTCTGAATTATTACTTAAATCTGGTTCGTACTCATAAGTTCGAACATTTGCACATCACATACATATAAAGATATGCGAGCTTTACAGGGTTTTCATGTTATTGCGGCAGACAGTAGTCCAAGTGATTCTTAAGCCAAATGCAAATCGCCGGAAAATTTCTATCGGAAAATAGACGAAATCTCGTATGTATTAAGAGACTGATTTGAAATTTAAGAATTTGTCTATTAAATTTTCTTCTTTTAATCTATCTACCTACTCGTATACGTAATAAATTTTTCAATCTTCACATTCCTGTGACTTGCACTAATTTTCATGCATCAGCTAGAGCAAAGAAATTTTCTAGATTGAATAGAGTTATACAACTGATCGTCCAAGGAAGTCAATTTATCGGAATTAAAACTAAATGAAACTGGAATATAGAGGGCTACGCCCGCAATCCGAGGGTTTTGTAGAAAGCGCTTATTTTGGTATATACTGTAAATATCGGCTCCTTGCACTTCTTGATACAACTCAGATAGATAAAAAAAAAAATTAAAATGTCTTACCCACTTATTTTACATTTGACATGACAATGCATATTACGTGATTGTAACGAAATTTAGAACATATTATTATGGAATGTTGAATGAATGAATGTTCCCAATAACCAACACTAAGGTGTTGGTTATCGGGAACATTCCTGTTTCGCAAATATTAGGAGAACTCTCCCTATTCAATTTATAGAGAATTCTTAAAATTCCTTCAATGCGGCATTTTTGCTAGAGGTAGTCGATTTAAGCTTTAGGTGGTAGGGACCTTGCACCCACGCGGAGAGTTTGTAGGTCCTGAAGCGGAAATTTTTTGGCTTTTGTGAAAGTTCTCTCTAATCAAATAGAGAGAATTCTCCTAATTTTTCCGAAACAGGAATGTTCCAAATAAACTATTGTAGTATTGACCTATTCTGAGAAGACATACAGATTCCATTATTTTCCATTTCATATGCTATTTGGAACCCACCTTCCTGTATAGGTTAAGTTAAAGGGCTTCTATGATTATCCACAGCACACATAAACCACATCTGGGTCCGTTGTGTTACCTCACGGGAAACAGAAATCCCCGACCATCCTATAGCTCGAACCAACCTGAGCACACAATAAATCGTTGTAACTGACCAACGTCAACGTTTACCGTCCGCCAACTCGTTAAAATAGTAAGAGCCAAGAATTAACCTCCTCAGAGTCGCCAAGCCTGAGCATCCACAAAGAAGATCAAAGGTAGTCTCCTCTTCTTCCTCATCACCACAACTTACACAAATGCCGTTATACGGCAGCCTAAGCCTCTTGGCGTGCTCTTCGATTGGACAATGCCCAGTGATAACACCAACGACAGCACCGATATGTTGTCTCTTCAACGACAAAAACTTAGCAGAGCGACCCAAGTCCAACCTGGGCCACATCTGTTTAGTGAAATTACATATGCCGCTGCTCAGCCATCTCCAGTTAGTCCTGCTGACCTGCCTGCCTGCCTGCATAATGGCGAATTTGCATGAGTCGAAAGGCATTTCAACCGTGCAACGAATATTTTCAGCTTCATCCGTTGTACCCCGACGAGCCAGTTCGTCAGCTCTAGAATTGCCAACGAATCCATTGTGACCTGGAATCCAGCACACAGAAATGTCGAAGAGGCTACACAACTCCGTTAGCGATATACGACACTCCAACACAATCCTCGAGGTAGTAAGTACGGATTCTAGCGGTCTAATCGCAGCTTAGCTGTCTGTTAGAATCACAATGTTCCTCACAGATAGGACAGGCCAAAGCTTCCCAAATTCCTACCAATTCCGCCTGAAGAACACTAAGTATTCCGGCAGTCGTACCGATAGGTTTAAATTCCGTGTGTCGGAGTGAACGCCTGCGCCAACTCCAGGATCGGTCTTAGAGCCATCGGTGTAGATGTGTCTGATTTTGTAACCCAGTCTTCAGCCCATTGAGCTCGTGTTGGTTTTCCTGTAAATTTTCATAATTCTAAGTATAACAGTCTCGAAATGCCAGGGGGGGGGGGGCAAATTACGAACTAATATTTTCTCCTCCCTCACTGTTCCCCTTTCTATAAATTTAAAGAAAATGCGAAAAAATGGAATGTACTCAACTTTACTTTTCTCACGACACCTCACTTACCAGTCGATAAAAAAATTACCTTAATTTCGCCTCTATGTGGACACCCCCTCCTCACTCCATCCGGTAAAGTTGGCCAATTACGACGCAGCGCCTCCAACCAATCTTCCCTTTCAAAAATGATTAATTAAATAACTTCAATTCGTACTACGAAAAACAACATGAAAGTAGTACTCACACCTATGAGGCCGGTAGGTGTATTTTTTGTGTGGATAGTGTAAAAATGCCTAACTTTAAATGAATGTACTATTATTAAATATTATGCGATTGTAATGAAACTAATGTTGATTATCATTGGCCATCAATATTTTTGACCTGGAGTATGCTTAAGGGGTGCAGGGGTGTCCTAACTGCAACTATAGAAATGTACTATTATTAACCTTTTTTGATGAGATATCAAAATTCTACGATTTTCTGTTTTCTATGCCAGTGAAATGCCGCTTTTCTGCAAATTTTCATATTTCTAAGTATAACGGTCTCGAAATGCAAGGGTGGGGGGGGGGGGGGGGGGGTGGTGGACAAACTTGGATTACATATTTTCCCCTCTACCTCTTTTCCCCTTTCTTTGAATTTGATGAAAATACCAAAAATGGAATGTACTCGGTGTTACCTTTCTCATGATTCCCCACTTGCCTATAACAGATGAAATAAAATTCTGACCTTCATTTCCCCTCTATGGGGACCACCCCTTAGTTAGCCTATTACAACGAATCGCTTCCTCCGGCGAATTATAATAATTCTACATATTCCGACGACCGAGATCTCATTGGGAGAGCTCAGTAGGTGTGGACGCCGCGCAGCTGCTGGGCTCCCAAAATTGGAGGACGCGGTCACGTGACCGAAATAATTGGAGGACAATGATCCAGGCGGCCAAGGCCCGACGTCGGGCTGTCGCGCCACGATGATGACATATTCCCACAAAATTTCATATATGTAGCTTTAGCCGTTCGTAAGATATTTCATGGACAGACGAACAGACGGACAGACATTTGACCGATTTCATAAGGGTTTTGTTTTTACTACAAAACCCTAAAAATGAGCCTCAAGGTAACTTGAATTAGTCTTGGTTAATGCAATCAAATTGGCTAAGTCCAATTGTACCTGAACCTTCGTAATAGAATTTTACTTCTCACCACTGCCCTTTTTCTTCTTGGGTGGAAATATTAGGGTTGCCTTTTATATTTCGGGATTAGGGAACAAAAACAAATATTAATCATTGAAAATCGCTTTATTGTTTTTCAAAATATTTCCCATGAAGATCTATACACTTTTGCATGCGTTTGAACCAATTGTCAAGGCACTTTTGCCACTCTGATTGAGGTTTCTCCAAAACATGCATTCTGAACGCAGCAACCGCTTCTTCAGGTGTTGAAAAACTTGACCTGTCAGTTTGTTTTTTACGTACGGGAATAAAAAGAAGTCATTCGGTGCCAAGTCAGGACTATACGGCGGATGACCCATCAAATCTATGTTTTGAGTGCTCAAAAATGCAGTTGTTTGAGCTGATGTGTGGTTAAGAGTGATCCGTCTTCGGCGGTTGGTTTTCCTGATTTCTTGGAAGACAACTGGCAAACAAATGGTTGTGTACCACTCAGAATTGACTGTTCTGCGTTGTTCTAGTGGTACGGTTGCGACATGTCCAGTTTTTCCGAAAAAACAGGCGACCATTTGCTTGGAAGTGCTTCGTGCGCGAACAACTTTTGTTGGGTTTGGCTCATCTTGAAACACCCATACAGTCGACTGCTGTTTACTTTCGGGCTCATACGCGTAAATCCACGATTCATCACCTGTCACGATGTCATAGACGTGTTTCGAAGCACCGCGATCGTATTTTTTGAGCATTTCTTTCGACCAATCGACACGAGCCTTTTTTTGAGCGATTGACAAATTGTGTGGAATCCAACGCGAACAAATTTTTTTGACAGTCAAATGTTCATGCAATATTGAATGTATGCTGGTCCCACTAATGCCTAAGGTTGTCTCAATCTCACGATAGGTCACATGACGATCTTGCAATATCAGTTCGCGCACAGCATCAATGGTTTCCGGAACAACAACTGATTTTGGACGACCTTCACGAAATTCGTCTTGGAGGAACTACGACCTCGATTGAATTCACCATACCATCGATAAACACTGGTCCTTGATAGAGCTTCATCGCCAAAAATTGAATTCAGTTCATCCATGCACTGTTGCTGAGTTAATCCACGTCGAAAGTTGTAAAAAATAATCGCACGAAAATGTTCACGATTGAATTCCATTATTTGGCCGAGATTAATCCTTTAAGTTACTGTAAAAACACAAATAGCGCTCGTATGTCAAAACGTTATGAGTACGTATAACCTCAAAAATGTCAAACTTTACGATAGAGCTGTCAGTTGCCAGATTGCAACACTAGGGTTGTCCAATCCCGAAATATAAAAGGCAACCTCCGTACTTAATAAATTTCCCTTCAATTCAGGTAATCTCCGTTTTCACTATGATTGCTACTGCCAGTGCAATTGAATATTATGACACTCCTATCTAATATCAAGCAGCAGCGATTGCCAAGTCCTACGCAGCACCTGTGATTAAGCATGTGGAAATAGAAGTTCCGGCAAAATACGATTTCTCATATGGCGTCCAGGACGATCGTACGGGTGATGTGAAAAGCCAATCCGAATCTCGAGATGGCGATGTTGTCCACGGATCGTACAGTCTGATTGACGCCGACGGTTATAAACGAACCGTAGACTATTCTGCGAACAAGCACAATGGATTTAATGCAGTTGTGCGACGTGATCCAATTGGTCAACCTATTAAGACAATTGTTGAACCAATAGCCAAAGCAATTGCTGCTCCCATTTATCATGGGTATTCTCATTACTAGGAGGATGCAGGGTGACGCCACTTATTAATATTTCTAGTGAATTTATCATAAATACATTCAATAAACACATTTATTTCAAATAATAAGCGTGCATATCTGACTGGATTGTAATCACAAATAAGGTGTGGTTAAGAACTAAATGGTAAATTAGCACAAAATACACAATTTGATAAAAAAAATTTTTAAGTCTTAATTTTCCAACCCAATGGGACGGAGTTCACAATTCTGGCTATTTTTCATTAAAATTTTGGATATTATTTACTTTAACATTCCGCGCTCCGATCGTCTTGACCGTGACATATGGCATTCTTGCATATTGCACATTTTGCTTAACTTGTGGCCTTGTGGGTTTGTGTCTCTGTCTAGGAACAGATGTCAAACTGACAATGAGTTACCGTCGTTGCACCCAGAGTGAGCGTTCATGTTGGTCAGAACCCTCAGTTTCACTGGTTGTGACCCCTTAAGCGTGGAGCGATCGGAGCTCACACAAGAAACTGTTGATTCACAATAATTAAGAAAAATATAAAATTTTCAACATAAAAGCAGGAAGCATAAGTGCGCCCATCATGTGTATACGTATGTACATATATTTATGACAAAAATGACTCCAAGAATGACTTATGCCAAAGTCAAGCCAATCAAAGCGGTGGAGGTTAAAGTAAATAATTACCCAAAATTTTTATTCAGAAAATATTTTTTTTTTTTCGACGTAACAAGTGAGTGCGTTCCAAAAATGTGAGACGGCAGTTGAAATGATTTAAAATCCGTTTGAAGATCTCTGCGCCCCTGTGATCCATTTGGGCTGTGAATAAAGTCATGTTAGGTTAGGTAAGGTAGAGTGGCAGCCTGATGGCTCCGCATAGACCCCTGGGGTCCATAGCGATACTATATATTTCAGGAATTCATCCCATGTGGTTGCTAGCCCTTACCATAAGATCCTTGTTGAGCTGGAAGGAACCTGACTAATTGGCGAAGTCCAAGAGGCTTCTCCAACTGACTCCTGCAACTCCTCGTAGAAAAAGTAAGCTCCTAGGCACTTTGATCTTTTCAGCGAGTGCAAGACATTCTAATAGAAGGTGCTTTAGAGTTTCATTGGTGTTTGGTATCTGGCAATTCCTGCAGTCATCGTTAGTTACTGGCTTTAGACTGTACGCGTGTTCCCCTATCAGGCATTTTCCCGTTAGAATGCCCACAATAGTGCACGCTGACTTTTGGGTAGTCCTAACAGGCTTTTGGTTTTCCTTTTGTCATAAGAAAATATAAAAGTAAAAAATATTTTCGTTATTATGGAGTTGTTGATGTTTGGGGCGACCGGTAGCGCAGTGTGTTGAGGCATCAGTCTCATGTTTGATTAGCGGCGTTTCGGGATCGAATCCCGTCCACGACAACGTTCGTGGCTGTGGATGTGCAGGAGGTGCATGCTGGCAAGTTCATTCTCCGATATCAGATTATGCCAACGAAACGTCAACTCGGCCACATGGACAGTTGACGCGCTATGCCGCACAAGGGGTTACGGCAATTGAGTAGTAGTAGTTGTTGTTGTTGGTGTTAAGCCAGTTAGCATAGGCATTTTCGAACATTCTGACGTCCAGTATCTTTTTGCATGTTTGTGTTGGCGTCGGTAGCTCATGGGCTGTCCGTCGTTCGAGGCTAGCCTCCTATTTAGATAGCCCGTCCGACATTTCGTTACCTCGCTATGGCCCGGAAACCACAGAAGTTCCATTGTCCTACCTGATCCCAGTGCCCGTAGAGCTGTTAGGCAGTTATTCACCGTCTTCAACTTGATAATAACGGACTTGTTGTATCACCCTAAGAAAACTTTTGTAGCTCTCTAGCGGAAGCCAAATCAATGTGAAAGAAAAACACATTTCCACATCGTAGCATGGGACCACCGCGCAATTAAAATCACCATTGGAGAGCTATCTCTGCGCTATATAAAAAATAGCTCGCGGCGGTTCTTAGGACAACTAAGAGAGCAACCTTTCCCCTAAGGCTCACTGAAGTCGAACGGGAAATGACCGCATATAACATCGATATACTAGGACTGAGCGAAACAAGATGGCCTGGATCGAGATCGACTTTATCACCCAGCTCTCAAACAGTACTGCTCTACTCTGGAAATTAGAACGATACGTCACCTCGAATGGCAGGCGTCGGAATCCTGTTGAATAGGGAGGCACGCCTATCTCTAATTGACTGGAAGCCAATCTCCGACCGTATCATTACAGCCAGATTTAAATCCAGGGTAAGAAACTTCTCAATAATTCAGTGCTACACCCTGACTCAACCAGCGGATCAATCAGCTAAAGACGTCTTCTATCACCGACTCGGTGACACCTTCGACAAGGCTCCCAAAAGTGACATATGATGGGGGATCTCAATGCCAAAGTCGGGTCTGACAACCTTGGTTTGAAACACCTATGGGCAATCATGGTCTAGGCAACAGGAACCAAAATGGCGAGATGTTCGTGGAGTTTTGCAACGCTCGTCAGCTCGTCATCGGCGGTACTTTGTTCAAGCACAAACGATGCCATTTAACAACTTGGGTTTCTCCGGGTGGCAGAACACTCAGAACAGAGAACCAGATTGACCATATAGCCATTTCCAAGACATGGAGGAACTGTCTCTTAGACGTCAGGTGGAAGCGGGGTGCTGATATTGGCAGCGATCACCAACTTGTTGTCACAAAAGTGCGCTTACGAACGGCGGCGATCCATCGCCCTCAATATGCAAGAATCTTGCCATGTTTTAATGTGTAAAAGCTTAAAGATCCATCTATAAGACATGCTTATTCCACCGGCTTGCACGAAAGAGCTAACGCACCACCACCTTATGAGACTCCTTCAATTGATGACAGATGGAACGTCGCTAATAACTCATTTGTCTCGTGCGGTGAACCTTTCGCGGGCAGATTGGAGCGCGTTAGAAGGCCATTCATTAGTGACTCTACATGGTCTCTTATCTCGGCACGCAAGAGAATTAAAGAACAAATCAATTCAGCTATCGACGACACAGTCAAATATTAACTTAGAGCTGAATACTGTCCTCTTCTGAAAGGCATGCAAAGAAGTGTAAGACGGGACAAACGCAACAACATCAATGCATTAGCGGAGAAGGTAGAGGAAGCGGCTTTTCGTGGTGACAGTGGAACCCTTTACAATTTTATCAAGCGATTAACTGGCAAATCTTTTACAACTGAACATCCCGTGAAAGACAAAGACGGGTCCTTACCCCACTGCGACTGTGGAGAGAGAACTTCATTGAGGTCCTCAACAATACCTTTGGACATTTGAAATCATCTTCACTAGAAGTAGAAAATATTCCGCAAATAGCCAGAGTTGATAGCAGCCCACCATCTAAACAGGAATTAACTGTGGCTATTAAATCGATGGAAGCGGGTAAGGCCCCGGGGATAGATGGAATTCCGGTGGAACTCTTTAAGGCGTATATCAACGCTACTGCGGATATTCTTCTCCGCTTTATCCAAGAGTGTTGGGAAACTGAAACTGAAGAACTTCTGCAAATGCTTGATACCGCTGCAAAAGAAGTTGGATTACGTACCAACGAGGGTAAAACTAAAATAATGATAAAATCGACGATAAGGACACCTGCACAATCGAGCCACAATGTGGGGGACCTCAACATCGGGTTTGTGAACGACTTCATATACCTGGGTTGCAACTTGTCAAGGGACGCCAACGAAACTGACGAAATCAACCGACGGATACAGTTTGCTATTTTAATAAAACTTTTTTCTCGGTTCTCTTCATAATGAAATCGAAGCATGTGCACAGAAACACGCAGCTCCACGTGTACAAAACCATTATACGACCAGTGCTATGCTATGGCTGCGAAGCATGGACCCTAACTCAAGCCTCCGGAAACATGCTAGGCACATTTGAATGTAAGGTTCTGCGGCATATTTTCGGGGCCATTTGAGATGGATGGCACATCCGGTACAACCATGAGTTGTATGAACTGTTAGATGAGCTGGAAGTTTCGAAAATCGTCAAACTACAAAGACTTCAATGGGGCATGTGCAACGAATGGACGATGATCGCATGCCGAAGAGAGTAATGATCGCAAGACGAGTCGACGGAGCGAGACTGCGACGACCGAGATCTAGTTGGGAGAGCTCAGTTTATGTGGAAGCCGCGCAACTACTTCCAAGATTGGAGGACGCGGTCACGTGCCCGAGATAATTGGAGGACAACGATCCAGGCGGTAAAGGCCCGACGTGGGGCTGTCGCGCCAAGATGATGATGATTGCTGTACCTCCGGAGCCTCCTTTAAGGTTCTACATATTTTCGCCATGGCAAACACAATATAACTTATACTAAAAGTCTAGGGTATAAAAAGTTAAATAAATGAGTTGAAACGGCGAGGCCGATAACACTGCAGATACAAGAAAATGAATTGTCTTTCTGAATAACAATTCAATCCGAAAATAGTTTAACGCACATTTCACTTGCCATTGAATAAAAATCCATCAGATACTCGTATCTGTACAAGGCGACCTTAACGGTAGTTGCTAAAACCGTGGGAAAAATGATACAAAGTATCTACACTGCATGCAGATACATCGGAACATGGATATGTCTTTGGCTACCGACTGCGTGGAACCTGTTGTGTTGAAGGTATCGACGTAAGTTTTATAAAGATCCCAGTATAGTTATACTGGATGAATTCATTCGACAAAACACGTCCCACGCTTTCGGTAGGCATAAGATGTACCGATGTATCTGCATGCAGTCTAGATTCTTTGTATCATTTTCAAGACATACCGTCCCGCATAGTGTACAGGAGAATACAAATTAATCCAACCGTTGCCCCGTGTGTGGATCAAGCGATCATACACTCTACATATTTATATGCGCCTGTGCTTCGTTAGTACGTCAATCCGCGATCGATCGCGTCAAGCCGCGGTCTAGCTAAACACACTTACTATTAGATACTTAGATAGTACTCGTCTAAGTCTAAAGACGGTAAGCGCGACAACACAATTTTATTGCATTAACGTTTACGTTATCCGCGCTGCACAAACTGCATTATCTGCACTATTCTCCCCACTAAATCAGAATTGTGCACTGTTAGTTGATATATCATCGATCGTGATAGTACGCGGTATGCGCGATACAAGTACGGTCGTAAGTTCCTTACATCCACGGGAAAAACACGTTGGTGACCTTGGTGACACTGATTTCAGTCGGCTGGATGGGATTGACCATCACAAGAAAGGGGTGGATCCGCCGCGGAAGTGTAGTCCAAGGTCCGTGGAGCAAGCATCTCTTTCGCACTGTCGCCGATGACGAAGCAACGCCCATCCATTGAACTTCTTTGACTCAACCGTCTCTCCATTGCCTGCATACGAGTACGTGTGTATGTGTGTGTGTGTGTGAAGTTGAAGCTATTTCCCGACCTACCCCAACGATTTTCTTACTGAGTCAGGTTAGTGACTAATTGATGAAAACAAAAAGATTGCTGTGAAGGAGGAGCCATAGCGCTGTGCACGAGTGAGGGAGACAGGTTGTCTGGATGTGGCTGGTGTTGTGAGCAGATTTGAATCACGAGGGGATGGCAGTTGAATGATGTTGACTTGTTTTATGGGTGCCTGGTTGTTTGGTCAGTTCATGATGCGAAGTTTTTCGATTTTCGTGAGTTCCCTTTGATGACTGACTCGGATTGACTGAGGATCGGCCACTACATTCATAGAACTCGGAAAAATTTTCAATGGGCTTGTTTCCTCTTCTGACCCCCGAGTAGAAAAACAGACATTTCGTGTGACGGACAGATTTTTAGGATGACCCCCAGCTATAAGACATATCCATGTCAAAAATGTCGACTGAAGTGTCACCTCTAGTGCTTGCACATTTTAGCACTAAGTGGTCAAGTAACATTTTTTTTGCTTCTAATATAGTCTAAAAATGTGCATAAGTTTACAATGCCAAGTACATAAATTGTTAAGAGTATTTGTACAGATAAATTGGACATGGACTATATGAGTATGTAATTGTGAGACGAGCTAATTGAAAAGACTTGATTTGAATTTTTGTATCGACCGAATTGTCGATCAAAATCAAACGACTAAAGGTTCGTTTTGCTATGCATACGATTTTCGTACATTGTTTGCGATTACCAATCAAGCATGGACCACTATTTGTATGTATTTTTTCCATCGTCGCTTGCGATCGACACAGAGCCATTTCTAGCAAGGCGGACCTTAAGATATTCATTACTCGTATCTATTAACGTTCATTAACACCTACTACGTATCGTGTATTTTGCGTTCAATTTGGTATGGTTCCCCGACTTGGTTTTTGGCGCAGCATTCATTCGCTTTTAATAAATCGCATTTTGTGCATCTTGGGAGAATGCGTTTACCATTCAAAGGCCAGTTTGAATGTATCCATTCGTTTTCAATTTCTCAGATGCAGATAAAACGAAACGGAAGACAGAAAAAAAGTGTACAACGACCAAATCAAAGGTGTGGACCTTGCTCATTCACTTATGAGAACACTTGGTGGGTTTTCTTTTTTTTCGTATTGAGCTCCTAACTCGATGGTTCTGTGGCAAGGACGTTTCTGTGTATTACTGTTGCCAATTTCGAGAGGAGCTAATGCCGGTAGCATTTTTAATGATTAGAAAAGTGGCAGTGAAGTTATAAAGTATATGGGAATTTCATTGTTTTATATTCGTGATTTTGACATTATGCTATTAATTTTGCTAGCGGAGATAATGACAGCACTTCTGTGACAAAAGGTGAGATCCGTAGAGGCGTCAATTTGTAAATGAATAAATTACGTCTATGAACTAGGCAAAGCCAATTTGGAAAAACCGATTTTTGATTACATGGGAATTAAATGCTAATTAAATGCCCCATTCCTGATTTCAATGCTCCTTTGTTTCTTTAGAAAACCCGTGGCTTTGCTAGGTTCCGATGAAGCTAGCAAAGCCAAGATTATTTTTTACACAAATTCACTTTCTAAGTATATGGGAATTAAGTGCTATTTAAATGCTAATTAAATGCCCTACTCCTGATTTGAATGCTCCTTTAAATAATTTTTTTATATATATTAATTTTTATATTTCATAGTTTTTTTTTCAATGTTATTCATTTTTCGAGTACCTAAATGGGAATTAAGGGCTAATTAAATGTCCTAGTCCCGATGTAAATGCTCTAGCGTCGTCAAATTTGTACAAATTGAGTAGTTTTTGCTTCACTGAAAAATAGAAAAAAAACACAATTGGTAAAATTCGTTGACAAACACATTTTGAATTTATGTATCGCGAATCTTCACGAGAAAAAATTAGTACACTCGGAGTTACTAGTGTTTCCTTAGAAATAATATTTTCTGTTTGGCACAAGTCATTGTACATGATCCAGAAATCTCCACGTCGTACACACATAGCAGTGTAATGGCCAATTATTGGGGTGGATATTGTATTCGGCTCGATACTTAATTGGCTAGACCTTTGTAGCGATTTCACATAATTTATGAAGCCGCTTGTGTGCGATCGTTTGGTTCCGTCGTTCCGCCTAGACCGTCAATGTGTGGACGAAAGCTGTCCATGCACTGAAGCTTTTCTTTTCAAACGCCAATCGTTTTTCTTTTCAAACACCAGTCATTTTGTGCAAGTGAGAAAGTGTTGCTCTGATTTTGAAGAAGAATCTAGATTCATTATTCGAAAATATGAAACGCCGAGGCCGTCCTCCAATTATTATTGATCCGATAAGTGTCAAACGGAAACTTCTTGAGTACAAATGTGAAATTACAATATATTGCCGGCAATACAGTTCTAAGCAAACACGAACCATTGTGGCAAAAAATATCCAATGAATTGGAAGGGGAAAAATCGGCTGGTAGTTTGTACTCCTTCGTCACTGGCAATATCGATGGAATTCGATCACTATTACGTGGCGAAGAAGTTAGTGCTAAGGAAAATGAAGACAGCACTGTGAGCACTGTTGAAGACTTATTCAATACTGTTTATGACTCGGAAGAATCCCAAAACAAGGACAAGTGTTTGAAATTTGTATTTTCGATGAAAAGGAAAGAATACGACGATTTAATCGTCGACGCAGTTGTGAAGCGAGCAGATCCAAATCATGGAATGAGAGTAATAAAAAAAATTTAAAGAAGGTATGCCATTTAAATTTCTTTGATTACAAACCTTGTACTTCTTTAACATGCTGATATATGCACGTACATATGGTATAAGGATAAATATTCTAAACAAATTAGTAATTTTTCAGATATATGGGAAGATAAAGTGACCGGAAAAATATGGATTGAAACGAATATTGAATGCGGATTTCTGTTCCAATACAATTATCTGAGAAATGACACTTCTAGTGATAATATAAAAGGTAAAGGAAAATGGAAAAGAAGAGTCTTAAAAAACATAACCCCAAAAAGTAGATATAAAATCTAACTCAAGAAAATTGTTAAAGAGTGTACATTAATTAGTAGGCTTAGAAAGTAAAATAACAGCCAATTAACGACAAATGAAGCAATAAACAATAGCAAATAATAGCATTAAAACAAAAAATGGTCCTTGTAAATAGAAACTAAAATACCCTTATCAATTCGCGATCAATTTTCGAACAGTTACAAAAAGATGGGTTTACGTAATTCTGCATTGAAAGGGTGACGAAGACTAGAAAATGAATCTGATTCAGTTTTTTCATATTTTTCAGCACATTGCAAATGTGGAAGTACTTTAACAATATCCGTACATCTCGAGGCCACATTGGCCTGTGCAAAATTTGAATGCGAAATTCGTTTACCAGAAGACAAAGGAGCTTGTGGAAAGCGGTATTTGCGAGGCCCTAGGAGACAATTAATTGCTACGGAACTGAAAACAAAATCAGCAACACGTCTCAGAGCTGAAATGGCAGACGAGATGATAGATGAACCGCTTGATTCCCATTTAGATATCCGAGAACCGCCTCATTTGCCTAATCCTTGCGTAATGACGAAGGCAAAGCAACAAATGGTTGCGTCTGAATATTGGGACAAAGACATTTGATCGATCACTGGAATTGATGAAGCGACAAGAGCCAAATATATTGGCCGGCAATTAGATTCCATGCCCATGATCCTTTCGAAGTGTTTTATTGGACAAAATCGCAGATTAATAATTATGCAATTGCCTCCAAAAGAGGTCACGTCTGTATTGCATTCGATGGGACAGGAGACGTCGTACACAAGATCAGGAAAGCTGATGGTTCCTTAGGCCCACACGTATTTTTATATATAGGAGTGATCAACCGGGCAAGATTCTGTAATACAAATGTTGTCTGAGAAACAAGACACGCTGACAATTCTTAATTGGCTCTTACAATGGATTCAATCTGGGGTACCAAATCCTACTGAAGTCGTTTCCGATTCATCACGAGCCTTACAGACAGCACTCATTATGGCATTTACAGGTATTGCAACAATTACCATATTAACATTCATTAATAGTAAAATACAAATTAACGTAATTCATACAAATTGTGCAATTAAATATTTTCTAATATTTACTGGTACAAATTTATTAGTATTAGTATCAACGGTTATCACGATATTTAATATAGAAAACATATTCCTTTTGCAGAATGCAAAACGATCGAAAGCTACGCAGATAGTTTTATACGTACTCCCTCTCTCGCGCCGGTAAATATAACGGCATGTTACGTACGAGTTGACATAGCTCATTTTATGAAAAACTATGCTGATATTTTAAAACAAAAACCTGCTATGGTTCGGAGATTTTATTTAAGCTGTATTGCAAGGCTAGCAGTCTGCGTGGATTTGTCTTCTGCAAGAGAACTGATTAGACATTTGTTGATTGTCTCTCAGTCAGAAACAAATGGTCCTCCATCGAACAACATTGATTCTCATTCGGCATGTGAATCAAGTTACCTGTTCTTATATAATTTGGTAACAGGAAAATCTGAACTGGAAGATATCACAGCTCGCGCCGTTGAAAAAATCGATAAGCCTGATATGCAACCAACAACGCACGAAACAGATCGAGCAGACGTTAGTGATGTCGAATCAACATCGTGGGGTAATTGGGCTTTGGAAATCAATGATGAGGCTCTGCAGGAGATAGAGAATGGAGGAATCAAGCCTAATGGACTCCATTCGCCTGAATTTGCAAAGAAGTTACTTCTAGATATTCGCCGACTACCACTTGTTACCTGTGTCCACAGAAATAACTTCGGTTATGGACGCATTCCAGCTTCAACTGCAGCAGTTGAAGGGGAATTTAACAAAATTAAAACGTCTATGGAGTAAACCAAAATAAACGGGTGAGGAGTGATGTATTTGTTGAAGACCATCTTTATATCGTCTCGGGGCGTATGAAAATTGCAAGTGCTCACCATCAAAAATGGTCAAAATTGGGCGTTTTAAAGAAGGATATCCCAGAGAAACTCGATTGCATGAACGAAAAATCTGATGGAAAGGAAAGGTACAGTTGAAATATACTATCAATATTATTTTCAAATATGTGCCCAGTATTTAAAGCAAACCAGTGTATTTCAGTGAATATTTTTGTTTCAAGAATCAAGACGATGTATTTTCCAGAGGAAAGGCCCTTTCCGAAATTACTAATATAAGTGACTTGCCAGCGCCAAATTGGAATTTTGATTGTCCCGAATGTTCAGAGAGAAAGGTGCCTTCTAAGGACGTCCATCAATGTTTAATTTGTGAGATGGCAGTACATAATACACCTCTGTGCTCCACTCCAATTCATTGCCACATTACATGGAAGGTCACGAAAGGAAGCGAATATGCCGCCGATGCTCTCAATTAAAAAATTTGGACGAAACCATTTCCTTTCATGAGAAAGCAAATTGGAGGAACAAAGCTGAGACTCCGGAAATGACCACCATAAGGCGGCGCAGAGCAGCATCATCATCATCATAGTGGCGCGACAGCCCGACTTCGGGCCTTGGCCGCCTGGATTATTGTCCTCCAATAATCTCGGTCACGTGACCGCGTCCTCCAATTTTGGGAGCCCAGTAGCTGCGCGGCGTCCACACCTACTGAGCTCTCCCAACGAGATCTCGGTCGTCCTCGCAGTCTCGCTCCGTCGACTCGTTCTGCATTCATTACTCTCTTAGGCATGCGATCATCGTCCATTCTTTGTACATGCCCTGCCCATTGAAGTCGTTGTAGTTTGACGATTTTCGAGACTTACTCAATTGCCCTAACCCCTTGTGGGGCATAGCGCGTCAACTGTTCCATGTGGCCCAGTTGACGTTTCGTTGGCATAAACTGGTTTCGGAGAATGCAGTTGCCAGCATACACCTCCTGCACATCCATGGCCACGAACATCGTCGTGGACGGGATTCGAACCCAAAACGCCGGTAGTCAAACATGAGACTGATGCCTCAACACACTGCGCTACCGGTCGCCCCAGAGACTTGCAGCTCATCGTACATTTCATACAACTCATGGTTGCACCGGATGCGCCATCCATCTCGATCGCAAACAGCCCCGAAAATTCGCCGTAGAACCTTACGTTCAAAAGTGTCTAGCATGTTTTCGGAGGCTTGAGTTAGGGTCCATGCTTCGCAGCCATATCATAGCACTGGTCGTATAATGGTTTTGTACACGCGGAACTTCGTGTTTCTGTGCACATGCTTCGATTTCATTATGGGGAGAACCGAGAAAAAAGTCTTATTAGCTAACTGTATCCGTCGCTTGATTTCGTCAGTTTCGTCAGTTTCGTTGGCGTCCCTTGACAGGTTGCAACCCAGGTAAATGAAGTTGTTCACGAACTCGATGTTGAGGTCCCCCACATTGATGCTCGGTTGTGCAGGTGTCCTTGTCACCGATTGCATCATTATTTTAGTTTTACCCTCGTTAATACGTAATCCAACTTCCTTTGCAGCGGTATCGAGCGTATGCAGAAGTTCTTCTGCGTCAGCCAATCTTCGGGACATGATGTTGATGTCGTCGGCGTACGCTGCTAATTGTGTCGACTTGATGAGTAGCGTCTTGCTGTTGTCCATATTCATAGCCCGAACAACGTATTCTAGTGCTGGGTTGAAGAGCGTCGGTGCTAGTCCATCGCCCTGTTTCAAACCAGTGCGTGTTTCAAATAGATCAGTAAGTCTATTCTGGATCCTGACTTGTGAGACGGAGTTGGTCATCGTCATCTTTGTCAGTCGCACTAATTTTGCCGGTATACCAAATTGCAGCATGATGTTGTACAGTACTCCACGATCGATACTGTCGTATGCCTGCTTGAAGTCGGTAAAGATTTGGTATACGTTCACGTTGTATTCCCAGCACCTCTGGAGTATCAGTTTGACTGAGAAGAGCTGATCGGTTGTTGAGCGACCAGGTCTGAAACCGCTTTGATTTTCACCAATGACTCGTTCTGCGTACGGTTTTATTCTATTTTCCAGAATTTTCGTCAAAATTTTATAGGACGTACAAACTAGTGAGATGCCCCTGTAATTCTCACACCGCAGTTTATCTCCCTTTTTATGAATTGGACAGATGATGCTTCTGCGCCAATCGTCTGGGATCTCCTCGTTCTCCCATACTCACAGGAGTAATTGATGTATGGCATCAACTAGACTCGTTTCACGGAATTTTAGCAGTTCAGCTGGAATCTTATCAGCGCCCGGCGCTTTATTTCGTTTTAGTGACCGCAAGGCGAGATCAACTTCCTCTACTGTCGGGGGTTGAATGGGTGGGCCTAGATCAACAATATCGTCGAGAGCTTCCTGTGTGGGGAAGTTAGATGGTCGGTTTAGAAGCTCTTCAAAATAAGAGGCCCATCGTTTGTTAATACCATCGGTGTCGCTGATGATGTTTCCATCCTTGTCCTTACAAAGGCTAGTCCGGGGTTGGTAGCCGTTCTTAATTGTATTTACTAGTTTGTACGCTTGTCTGGTGTTCCTATTAGCTAAGTTTTCGTTTATGTTCAGCAACTGCTCGTCAAAGTATTTACGTTTCTTACGTCTAATTATTCTATTCGATATTCGCCGTAGCTCGTCATATTTTTCTCTTCCGGCTCTGGTTCCTCGTTGAATCCATTGTCTGTAGGCCTCGTTTTTCGCGCTCGCCGGGCTTTATATCCCACGACCTTCTCTGCGACATCCTTGATGGTACCCTTGAGTTCTTCCCAGAACCCATGGACGCCTGTGTTGCTGATGTTGTTGAGCATAGGTGATAGTTTTTCCTCAAGGGCGGTAGTATACGCCACCGCTGTAGCATCACTCAAAAGCTTATCAACCGCAAAGATTTTGGGAGGGCTGATTCTTGATTGGTGCACTGAGGAAATTCTACATCTGTAGGTCGTCTTCACCAAGTGATGATCTGAGTCGCAGTTTGCTCCTCGATAGGAGCGGACATCCATGACACTAGACGCCCATCTTCTGAAAATGAGGACGTGGTCAATTTGGTTGACGGTATGTGCGTCTGGAGACTTCCAGGTCTGCTTGTGAATGCGTCGATGCGGGAAACACGTAGAGCTTACGACTAGATTCCTGCTGCAGGCGAAGTCGATAAGTAGCTGGCCGTTATCGTTACATTCTTCATGGAGGCTGTGGCCTCCAGTGGTCCCCCGGTGCCAACTTTCATTTCCGACTTTCGCGTTAAAGTCTCCCAGCAGCAATTTGACGTCGTTTGTTGGAAGTGAGTCGAAGAGAGTTTCAAGGCGGGCGTAGAACTTGTCTTTTACTGCGTCTTCTTTAACTTCAGTGGGGGCGTGCACATTGATGATCCAGAGATTGAAGAATCGAGTCTTAATGCGAATCGCACACAGCCGTTCATTTATGGGTTTGAAGTCAGTAATATGCGGTTTGAGGCGATTGTTCACTATAAATGCTACTCCAAACTCCTTGCGGCCCGCTGGTTTGCCACTTGTAAAAATTGTGTTCGATTTCTTGTCATTAATCTCGCTGCCAAGCCAATTTGTTTCCTGGACTGCAGTAATGCTCAGTTTGTACTTTTCGACCTGTTGAAGGAGGGCCTTCTCGGCCCCCGGTTTGTTCAGGGAGCGTACATTCCAGGATCCGAAAGAATAATCCTTTATTCGTTTGCGTGGTCGTCGTTGTTGATCCGTCCAATCCGAGGCTTTTGTTCCAGGTTTCTTGACATGGAGTGGTTTTTGCAAGGACGAGTTGTCAGCACGTCGCTTAACCCCATTCAGGGAATTGCAGAGCAGCATACGACTACGTAAATAATCCTAAAGTGACTATAGATGCACTCAGCTTTGGGAAAAGGAAACACATACCAATTTTGCGAAACGGATCCAATGGAAATGGAGAACTGAGACGTAACAACATCACGTACGTACCTGTGAAAACATGCGCTTTTGACGCTTTGGACCAAATTTTGTTGGTAGCAATTGTAGAAAACCAACACTTAAAACCTTCCATCACTGTTAAGTCGCAATAGCAAAAGGGAATACTTAATTTTGTCCTCGAAATTTGTGGAACACAAAAAATTTCATACATTAGTCTTTCATCTATTTTGTATGAAATTTACAAATTAGATGCAGACAGATTTTCAGGGACAGGTGACTGTCGCAACATGTTCTGCGAAACAAATGCCGCATTTTTGACGGCAATACTCAGGAAGGATTTCCCCAGCTGCACCGAAAAAAGGATTTGCGATGGCTCATGCGAAGATAAAATAACGAATAGAGCTGTTTTAGCGATTGACCATATCTCCGTCAAATCAGTTTGTAAAAATTTTACCAACATCGTTGAAGAAACTTTGGTTCCACAAGAAAGGAATTGTCCGAAACATTTGAAACATACAAAGAAACGCACAGTTTTAATCGATACAGGTAATAATTATAGTTATTATATAAATTAATATTGAAAAATTGAAAAAAAAAAAAACAAATCAAATTGTGTTTTTTTGAACCTATCCTATGACCGTCCTTGTAGTGTACATTTGTCCCTTTTCTGATTTCTGAGGGAAATATGTCATATTCAAAGCCATCTCAGTTGAATATGAACCGAATCGAACAAAACTTTCGGGGATAAATCGCTGTTCTTTAATACATATGTAACTCCTGATATACACTTGCCAGAAAAAGTATCCGTACACGATCAAAATAGAGCAACATATTAGGAAATTCGTGGTAAAAAGAACTGCTACATTTTAATATTTAAGCAATAAAATTTATTCAGTAATCAAACTACCTTATCTATAAATTTTTTCTTTGGTATTCCTTTAAAAACTAGATTTTACAAAACAAAAACAAAAAATTTCACTTAAACGAACCAGAAAAAGTATCCGTACATGACAATACGAATTTAAAATATTCAAATATTTTTATTATATATCAGGGCTTAATAACTTGTTGGATAGCCTTTTCGCTTGAGGACCTCCTTCAGTCGATGTGGCATGGAGTGGACCAATTTGGCTGTATCCTGCCTGGTAATTTTGCCCCATTCATCGACGATGACATTTTTCAGCATTTCCTTTGAAGTTATCCTGTGCTGACGGATCCTGCGCTCCAACAAATCCCACAAATGTTCAATGGAATTAAGGTCTGGGGATTGGGGTGGCGTATGCAACTGATGTTTTGTGTTGTAGAGCAACCATAGCTTCACATTGTGTGCTGTGTGCTTGGGATCATTATCCTGCTGGAACCAGAAATCGTCACCAAGTCCCAACTGCTGAACGCTTTGCTTCATATTCGCCTTCAAAATATTAAGGTAAGCGTTTTGATCCATAGTTGATTCGATAAACACAATTTGGCCAACTCCTTCTGCCGCCATACACCCCCAGAGCATAACACCACCTCCACCATGTTTGACAGTAGGTATCAAATTTTCAATTTTCGAGGGCAGTACCGCTCTTCCGCCACACTAACTTTCTGCCTTTAATGCCAAATATGCAAAATTTGCTTTCGTCGGAGAACAGGACATGTTTCCAAAACTCTGGAGGCTTGTTTATAAATTCATTTGCGAAATCCACACGTTTCTTCCTGTTCACTTCCGAAATGTTTGGTTTCTTACGTGCTATACGAGAGCGATATCCATCTTTCTTCAGTATTTTTCGTATGGTATCCTCGTGGTGAACCTTCCCAAAAGAGTATTCTATATTTCTACTAATTTGAGAAGCAGTTACTCGAGGATTCTTTTTAACTGACTGCAATACGGTTCTTTTTTCGCGTTCAGTCAGTATGGAGGGTCGACCACAACGAGACTTTGACACAATCGAACCAGTTGTATCAAATGTTTTCACCACATACTGGACAGAAGAGTAAGTTCTGCCTATTATCTGACCAATTTTGCGGAAAGTTCAGCATAATTTTCCTTTCATCAGCACTGATTTCGTTAATTTTGGGCACGATCATGTATTCTAGTGCATAAAAACTTTAAAATAACTTCATTCACTTCTAAACCTATCACAAATCAAAGTAGAACTATTATTAAATACATACATATGCATCTGCACATGCCACTGCATAGCACGGGGAATTCCCCGTTTTGTTCTGTACGGATACTTTTTCTGGCCAAACATGTTGCCATATATTGATTTTGTTTGAGTTTCAAGTGTTTTCAAATAGTAAGTATTATGAAACATACTGGTAATTATGAAAAAATGTCGATTTTATGCTATTATAAAAGAAAACAGTCAAATTAAGTGGACATCTCCTTTTTAATACAACAACAACTTTGGTGTCTTGCATGTACGGATACTTTTTCTGGCAAGTGTACATAACATACAACTTGCACCTGGACATTATAGAGGGTGATGTAGATGTAGATGTTGTGAAATTAAAATAGAGAAATAGTTTATACACTCCTTTTTCCCGAAGATTGAGATTTCTCGTGTACTTAACGGGCATGAGTTCATAAAATTGCGCCAAACTGTAAACTATCATATTTCCAGTTTTCGTATGATACGCCCACCCGCCTGAGCTCTAAATAAATACAATTTATTTCCTCTTGATTATTACGACATCATATGGTTTTCATATTTCCAGGAATTTTCATGTTCTGGGAGGTAAATTTTGACGAGGATACAATTACGCTAGATAGCATACCTCGGAAGTACGAGATTGAATTGAACGACGGAACCAAGCGATCGCACACATTGAGCGGCATCATAAATTATGTGAAATCGCTACAAAGGTCTAGCCAATTAAGTATCGAGCCGAATACAATATCCACCCCAATAATTGGCCATTACACTGCTATGTGTGTACGACGTGAAGATTTCTGGATCATGTACAATGACTTGTGCCAAACAGAAAATATTATTTCTAAGGAAACACTAGTAACTCCGAGTGTACTAATTTTTTCTCGTGAAGATTCGCGATACATAAATTCCAAATGTGTTTGTCAACGAATTTTACCAATTGTGTTTTTTTTTCTATTTTTTCAGTGAAGCAAAACTACTCAATTTGTACAAATTTGACGACGCTACAGCATTTACATCGGGACTAGGACATTTAATTAGCATTTAAATAGCCCTTAATTCCCATTTAGGTACTCGAAAAATGAATAACATTGAAAAAAAAAACTATGAAATATAAAAATTAATATATATAAAAAAATTATTTAAAGGAGCATTCAAATCAGGAGTAGGGCATTTAATTAGCATTTAAATAGCACTTAATTCCCATCTACTTAGAAAGTGAATTTGTGTAAAAAATAATCTTGGCTTTGCTAGCTTCATCGGAACTTAGGGAAGCCACGGTTTTTCTAAGGAAACAAAGGATCATTAAAATCAGGAATGGGGCATTTAATTAGCATTTAATTCTCATGTAATCAAAAATCGGTTTTTCCAAATTGGCTTTGCCTAGTTCATAGACGTGAATAAATTCTAATAAATCGATAAAATTTATTGCAATTTAATTTACAATATATTAGCAACAAAGAAGATAAGTATGTATAAATGTAATCAACAAACTAACTCAATCTACAAAAATAAAAAAATAAAAAAACAAAACAAAATCTTTTCCTTATCTCATCAAGGATGAAGTTAGAAGTAATTATTCTGAAAAGCGTGTGAATGTACCAAGGGAACAGCATGGTAATGCACAAATGGCTGCGGTTGTGGCGGAGGAGGTTGCGGTGGTGGATGTCCATGATGTTGCGGTGGTGGATGGCCATGATGTACCGGTGGTGGATGGCCAAGATGTGGCGGTGGTGGATGACCATAATTAGGCGGTGCTACATGATGCTCATCATGATGATGATCGTGATGCAACGGTTCATGATGAGCTGAAGGTGGTGGAGGTGGCGGCGGATGAGCTGGACCAATTGGACTAGCTTGAAATTGATGTGGATGGACCGGATGTAACCCATGATTTCCATGATGACGTGGTATTTGTCCTTCCCGATGAACTACGGCATTAAATCCAGTTGCATCATCGGCTCGGTATTCAACAATGCGTTTACGTCCGTCAGCATCCAGAACACTATAGTGGCCGGCTACGTTGTCTCCATGACGCACTTCATGTTGACTTTTCACATCACCCGTGAATCCGTCGTTAACTGCGTATCCAAATTCATATTTTGGGAAGTGAAATGAAGGCGGAAATGAACCTTCCGGTATAGGTCGCCCGGCTATCGTACAACTCAACCATGAAATAATGAACGCCTTGATGAGTGCAAAGTAGAATAAAAGTGATTAAGCGCTGCACAATCGAAAGACGTTTGAAAATAAAAAAAAACAATACACACCACAAACACGAGTCGAACTTTGAGGAGATTCATCTTTCCTCTGAAGCACACTTATAGAAATCCAAGCAACTGTCAAGATGCGATCCAACGATGATGAAAACAAACTGATATCGACTAGTGAATTTGCATAGACTTTTATAGTTCATTTTGCGGAAAGTCTTTCACCTGAGATCCTCTACGATGGATGACGCGTCTAGATATTGAAATTCTATATCTTTTTTCTTTCGTCGTTCGAATGATTTCAAGGCATTTTTTCTTGTATTTCAATATTGTCAACAAATTTGTGTACTACAATACTCATCATTAAAGAGCACTTTCACTTAGTCTGTAATAGTTTGATATGTGATACTCTTTTGTTGGAGCCGTGTCATGTTGGTGGTTTTCTTGCCATGTATATTTGTTCAAACTTGACATGCTCTTTACTTCACCACGACATTCGAATTAACTTCCGATGTTTAACTTCCGATATTAGATTCCAGAATTTGTTTTTCAAATAAGTGTAGGTAGTTTACCTTGTGAATCGGAGAGAGTATTACACTTGGGTTCACTAATTTTTACCGAAGTACGGTAATTGAGTTAAATACTTTTGTAATATTACATTTTAAAATAAATATTGGAACAGGAACGCTGGCTTCATGAGGATGAGGATAATGAGCTAAGCATGCCGTAACACCACTTAGCCAAGGAGCTCCGTTTCAATTAGCTCTTCTCTATTTGGAATAGGGACAAATGGAACATGAGGCGCCCAACCCTTCCGTTTATCAGTGTTAAATGATTTACTGATGACTCCAAAGCCGAAGAAGGCACGAGTCCGGGCAATGTAAGTCGTGGTTTGCTAGAAAAATAGTGCCATCAGCTGACGGCCTTCAGTTAACGGTCATGAATTAACGGCCGTAAAGCACTTCCATTTCTGTAGACCAAATAGCATTTTCACCCATTACTGATTGATAAATCAACACAGTTCACAGTTATAAAATGTTCAGCTACGTGTTGTCAACTTTATAGTGGTAGTTCTGAAATGACGACAACGTGCAGTCAGTCAACGCTACATGATCAGTCGTTTATTGACGGCACCGTTTGCCTTGGGAACCCTGGCTAAAGCAAATTTTGCTTTTCATCAAAACTAGTGCTGAACTGCTATAAAGCTTTGCAAAGAGTTAGCGGCGCGAGTAAAGTTAGATGGTAACTTTATTTGGCCTTTGGACATATCGGCATTTTGGGTAACGAAACTATCGACGAGCTAGCTAGGAAAGCTTCTGAATGCCCGCTTACTGGACCCGAACCTTTCTGTGCTATCTCTCTATAGGTATGTAGGTTAAAACTACACGTAAGGGAGCGGGACCATTCAGAAACCGTTGCACACTGGGAAAACCCACCTGACCTGAGACAGTCGAAATTGTTAATTTTAGGTCATTGTCGCAAGCGCCCGCTTGAATTGCTGGGCTTCGAGAGAAGCAGGATGAGGATAATCTGCGGGCTCCACTCCGTGCACTGGATCCTAAGATGTCACTTGCATAGAATGGGTATTGTCATTGATCCCAATTGTCATGTTCGCGAGAGCGATGATGAGACTTCTCAACATTTTCTTTGCGAGGTGCAGCGTTCCCGAAAGCAGTGGCAATTGCCTCATTCGAACTTTTGCAGCTGAGCAGATTTGTGTGCTTACTCAAGTTCGACTGTTAACCTTAGATCTTTTGGACTATAGCGCAATATACCCTAAGGCCGCAGTGTTTGTGGGTCTTCGGCCCACTCCTAATTAAATCTAAAATTGATAATTTATTCCAGTCTAGACTTTATGTGAATGATGTGCCTCTAGGATCGATTAGCGTTTTTCCCCTTATCCTTTGTAAGGGGAAAAACACCGAAAGCATACATAAATCCTTCAAACCGTAGAATAGATAAATCGAAAGAACGACCAGGCCACAGAAAATCTGAAAAATTTGCCTGGCTGCCTAATATAATTAAAGGACTGGTTTCTTGCCTAAGATTTGCACTAACATTTCTATTGCTGGCTGTGGCTCTTATATTATTCCGGAAAAATTAGTGGGGTTCCATACATTTTCTTATAAATTTCCACAAACTGGGATCGCGCATCGAAGATCTGCAGTTGCGTATCCGAATTCAAGCCGTTTCGAGAGTCTGACAGTTCAACATCCCGCTTGTTCAAAGTTCTTCCATTTAAAAATACCGCTAAAATCTAAACAGTCCAAAGTCCAGTTCAAAATCCTGCTAACTCAAAATTTTAAAATCTGGTCACTAAAAACTGACAACTTGTTCTGCTAACCTCTTTGACGTACCAGCGAAGATGGTGATTGAGCAAATGGCAATCGAACGATGAACCCACCGCTGTCATTCTCTTTGAAAAGATTCTTCGCATTTCCTTTCACCTTCCGACATTGTCAAAATTGTGTTATCCACATCTTCAATGTTCCCAAATCGTTCAAGTTGCTGTTCAAGGTTAGCGGCTGTGAAACGAAGGTGTTTTTTAGGAGATATGTTGGATAACTTTCCAAGCACAACCCATTCTAGCATTGTCTCGCAATTGTCCTAACCCCTTGTGGGGCATAAAGCGTCAACTGTTTCATGTGGCCCAGTTGACGTTTCGACGGCATAAACCGGTTTCGGAGAATGAAGCTGTCAACATGCACCTCCTGCACTTCCATGGCCACGAACGTCGTCGTGCACGGGATTCGAACCCGAAACGCCGATAGTCAAAAATGAGACTTATGCCTCAACACACTGCGCTACCGGTCGCCCCAAGCGTTGTACTTTGAAGATATTGGGGGTGAGGCAGTGAAGTGCACTCGTAGTAAGCAATTCCAAACTGCTTGACTTACCGAAATAAGCAATTCAATAATAAACTTTGCTTACACCAATACACATATCATCATTTCAGTCAATGTTTTTCTTTATATATTCCTTTACACATTCAAATTCTGATCCGCGCCTTCTTTTCGTTAAAAAACATTCGTTCAATTACTTTAGATAATATTCAAACCTCCCACATTTTGCACACCATAGACACCAAACTTAGAATAGGAAAATGTGCCTAGATCTTTAGATGCATGTACCATGTGTGCATCCAAATACTAGAGACATGTTGATTCCAGAAAATGGGAATCTTGGATTTCGGTAGTACATTGGGCAACGATTTTTTTTTGTTTTGTTCGCAAATTTATATGAGACAAGTCAAGCACTGGCGCGACTGCTTTTGTGTGTGGGATAAAGCCCAATGATGCTTGTTAATGAAATGTTGCCAATGCAGGGAATGTTTATGGGAATTTGATTTTTCCAGTAGAGCTTTTGTTTTTGTTATGTAATGGATTTTCCGTTGCAATTTAAAAGAAAAAATCAGTGCAATCGGGTGATTTTGATTAAATTGTGATTTGAAGTTTTTTTGACCGTTTGTAGTGATTTAATTGATTTGATTTGTGATAAAAGTGGTAAGTTTTCTTTTCGCATTATGTCGGGGTATTGCTGCGCGACGGATTTCGTACTAAAAGCGGGATTTTCAACTCTTTCCTTTGCCAAGAAAAGAGAAATTATAGAATCGGATAGACCGAAGCCAGATCTTAGTTTAGAGTTTAAATTAAAAAATATTACGCGAAAATTCCATATCGAAACGTATGAAAAGTACATTTGGTTAACGGGAAGCTGTAAATTAAATAAGTTATTTTGCTGGCCGTGTCTTTTGTTCACGAATGAAAAATCTGTTTGGAATAAAGCTGGATTTAGTGATTTGAATAATTTTACGGGCTCAGCAGCAAAGCATTCAAGATCCGAAAAACATCTTCGGTCGTTAATTAAATTAGATAATTTTGGTTCTCAGCGTATAGAGTTTATGCTTAGTAACCAGGTGGCAATATCTGTTAGTTTGCATAATGAAAAAGTTGAGCGTAATCGTAATATTTTGAAACGTTTAATCGATACTGTAATTTTTTTGGCAAAACAGGAGCTTCCTTTTCGCGGAAATAATGAAGACTCTTCTTCAAATAATCGTGGTAATTTTATCGAAACCGTAAATTTCTTGAGTTTGTACGATCCGATAATTGAGTCCCACATAGATTCTATAAAAGCAAATGCAGCGTTTTCGGGTTTGTCTAATAGAATCCAAAACGATCTTGTTTCCGCTATAGCTAATGTGGTTCGAAATAAAATCAATTTGGAAATAAAGGAGGCTCCATTTGTAGCTGTAATGGTCGACGAAACGCCAGATGTTAGCGGTCGGGAACAATTAACGATGATTTTTAGATATACAATATCAAATGAGATTGAAGAAAGATTTATCGGATTTTTGGATGTAAGCGCTAATCGTACAGCTACAGCAATAAGCTCTCACATTTTAAAACAATTGCAAAATTTTAATATCGATAAGAAATTAATTGCACAATGTTACGATGGCGCAGCAGTAATGAGTTCTCAAATTCGTGGAGTTCAGACTTTAATTCGGGAAAAACATAAATCGGCAATTTTCGTTCCATGTTACGCTCATTCACTAAATCTAGTATTGTCTAAAGCAGTTGAGTTTATTCCGGAAATTAAATTATTTTTCGCGCACATCAATAAAATCGCATCATTTTTTAATACATCCACTAAAAGGTCGGACCTTTTTGCAAATATAGTAAATCGTCGTTTACCATCGGTTTCCAAAACGCGTTGGCATTATCATTCGCGTATTATTAACGTTATATTTGAACATAAGCATGAAATTTGTACAGTTTTTGAGACAATTTCGAATGGTTCTCAACACTGGGATGGCGATTCCTTGACTTTTTCCGATATATAAAATACTTACAAAAATTCGCAGAGTCAGATTTTCAATTATATCTGTTAATTTTTTCTGAAATTTTTTCGAAAACTGATATATTATTTAATATTATTCAGAGCAAAGTGGTAAACATTTCATATGCAAGCCAAAAAATTATTGAATTTGAAAGTTGGCTTGAAAATGACTTTTCTAAAAAGTTTGATAATTTCTATTCGACAGTTACAGCAGAATATCAGCCACCACGTAAGAAATGTAGAAATGCGATAGATCCTTTACAAAATTTACGGCGGATATTTCGGGAGATTATAGATGTTATTCTCGGGCAAATTCGAGATCGATTCCATTCGTTTAAAGATCTTTCATTTTTAGAGTTGCTTGAACCGAATTATTTTTCTAAATTCAAGTCAAATTTTCCCGATAAAAATTTTGACTCACTTATTGAATATCACGGTCAATTTTTCGACAGAATAAAGTTGAAAAATGAGCTAAAAGTTATTTATTCTTCAGATGAGTTTAAAAACGCGAATCCTAGTAAAATTCTCGATTATTTTCAAAAACGGCCTTAAGTCGCAAACGGTTTTAAGCAAGTTCATATTTTAGCAAAATTATTAACGTCAATTCCAGTCACAGTGGCAACTGCGGAAAGGTCATTTTCAACACTAAAGCGCGTTCACACATGGCTCTCCATTTACATGGTCGATCAAAACGATTGCCGTTCCCAAAAGCATGGGCGCGTCAACATCTCTAGCATTTCTACGCCTTGTTGACGTTTCGATAGCATATCTACTTTCTGGAAGTGCAGTTGCTAGCATGCACCTCCTTTCCGCGCCGTCTTTATACAGACAAGCTCGGATCACTGAGAGAGAGTTCTGCTAGTACCCACAGGCAGTTTTAGATCGCGCCGAGATTGAAACTCCAACCTCTAGATTAGTATCGTAGAGCGGTGACCGAACGACCACGGCCACCGAGCGCGGTAAACTAGATTTTGGACTGTTTGGATTTTAGCGATAAGGAAAGTACAATAGAACATTGATAAAAAAGATGTGTACACACTACACTTTACACATCGAACATTGCCCGCCGGTAGTCGCGAGTGCCGTTTTTGAACTTGAAGCCTTTTTGACGGTAATATTCCCCTTTACTCCAATAGCCTCCAATGATTAGAATCGAAATTCCAGGAGCTTCAGAAATTGCTTCATCGATAAAAACTACCTTGGCGTACTGAGCGAGAGCTAGAAGGCTATTTGTGTAGTCGAAAAATTTTTTTTCGGCAGCAGAAACACGATGAGTCGAAAACAGTAATCCACGTTGATGTCTAACTATCCATCCATCTAAGTCCCCTTAGGCACTCTTGGCTGACGTCGTGCTATATCTCGATGTGGTTTGATGACTCGCCTTATACCGATGGTTGGAATTCCAATTTGTTCAGTACCGACGTCACGACCAATCTCCTGTTCTGGTATTGTCCTCGTATGACATTCTTGGCCGGGGTGTAGTTGTTGTCGCAAACGGAGAAATGTTTAATTAGAACCTCTGCTACCACGCTAAATATAATTTCAGCCACCAAAGCTTTCGAGCTGTTCCCAAATTGCTTTTGGTGGATGAGCTGGGCAAACTATCGTGGAACTCTTGCCACTGCAAGTAATTCCTGTCGAATTTGGGTAGCTTGGTCCGTGGTAGCTTGGGGTTGGCCTGGTGGTAGATCCAGTACTGGTAATATGCAACTGCATATTCTCGACTCGCTCTTCTATTTTATGTTGATATACCATAGTCCTCAAGACTATAGTTGGAGGGCACTTCTTCCGTCTCAAGTGTCTCCATATGCTTTGCTCGAATTGCAATTGTATCTCCATGCATTGAGAAGGCTGCTTCGTCGTTAGCCTCTTTTGGGATTGTTGCAGTAAGTGATTCACAGTCTTCATCATGATGGCTTTCACTGACACTATGGATTCCAACTTTGCTGCGGCGCCTGAAGTTGAAGCGAATTTCGCTAAAGACTCCTCTATGGTGCTGGGTGTCGAGAAGGGGATTAACTTGATTTCGTTGTAATATTTTTTAGTGAAGTACTCCGATTCTTGAGCTTCATCGGTCTGCAGTATTTTGTCGTTGTTGTCGAACTGCGTCCAAATGGTAGATAGTTTCGCCTTCCTTTGGTGCAGGTAGTTGCAAGTCTTGCTAGTTGGTGCGTCCTTGTTGAAATTTCGAATATACTACTCTATTTCCTTACCAAGAGCTAGCTTCGCCTTGATGATAGTGTCCATCTTCTTTCCTGTCATGTCACGGTCGCCATTGTTCGAAACGTTGAATTGAAACAAAACGTTGATGATGGAATGTCTAAATGTATTTCGAATATTTTAATTTATACAATACTAGAATTGTTGTTAAAAGAAAATTCCGCGGAGTATTTTTCCCATACATCGCTAGAAATATTAGCCGCTAGACGAAAATATCCAATTGCAGATTTTAGAAAGAATAATTTTGGTTAAATGTACCCACTAGGCCAGTCAAATTAAGCCAATTTTGGGGCTTTTTAATAATAATGAGGGAAATATCTGGAAATAATTTTAATCCCTTCTATAGATACTGGATACATGGAAACTGAGTTTGCACGGTCGTAGAAGGTGAGCTTAACTTTTGGAGGGCGAAAATCCGAGAAATTTGAGCCCTTTTTTTTAATATTATCATTATAAATCCTAAACGGTGCCTCGGATCGAAAAACCTTGCATCAGTAAATTAAAGACCGTTGAATTCTGCGTTCAATGCACTGCTCAAAGTTAAAATTCGGCTCAGTATCGTAGTCAAAATCGATAGTCAAAAAATGACAATTTTCGAGGCTCCCGAGAAAAATCACCCTTTTTCACTTTTCAAGCTCACAGATCTTTGCAACGGAAGCTCCAAATGGAAAAGCTTGTCTGCAAAAGTTGGAGACAATTTGATTGTGAGCCTAACGTGACCAATATTTTTCAATTCGGGCCATTTTAGAGTAGCTATGAGCAAAAATTCAAAACTGAATGCTCATCGATTTATGCCTTAAAAGCTCTATCTCGGTAAGTATAACAGCTAGAAGTTTTATTTTAGTCTCAAATTGTAGATAAATTACTCCAGTTAAATAAAGTTTCACAAGATTTCTTGCGAGACCAGTTTAGGAGATACTGAAAAGAAACAGGACAAGCCAAACAATTAGGCACATTTTCAACATGGTGGCGGGGTCCGTGGTGTTAGGGGGGAATAGAAAACTCGAATTTTTAAGCAATGTAACAGCTCAAACAATATATATAAAATCGAAACTACGCTAATTAAAGCAACCAGTGCTATAACGATTTGACTGACCAAAGTAATTTTACCTTTGTAAAATCACCGACTTTTTTTTTAAAATTAAAACGAAATTACTCAAAAACTATACCGGCTAGCATATTCTAGTAAAGAGTGAATCGCAGGTAATATCTTACCCTAAAAACAGAAAATAGCCTGTAAAAATCAGACAAACAGTTAATTAGATATGTCCTTGGAAATTAAAATAAAAAAGTGTAAACAAGGTAGTTTTTTTAATTAAAGGGCTGTAAATGACTCGAAATTTAAAAAATAGTATTGTGTAATGTTAAAACAAATTGTTTACAACAAAACAGGAAGTTTTTATTTTTGATAAAATTAGTATAATATATAGGTGAAAACTCGAGAAAAATAAGATAAAACAGCAAAATGTTGATGGTGGGCTACATATCCTTCTTACTTTTTCGAGCTATATCTAATAAACAGTTTATCTGATTTCTACAGGCTATTTTCTGTTTTTAGGGCAAGATATTACCTGCGATTCACTCTTTACTAGAATATGCTAGCGGGTTTAGTTTTTGAGTAATTGCGTTTTTATTTTTTCGATAGCAAGCTGACGTGGAAGCTTAACATAACAGATCAGAACAGTGCCGCTATTGCATTCTATTTGTGTTGAAAGGCCTTAGGAAAGAAATGGGGTTTTTAGCCGGAGGTAGTGTATAGTACTGGTTATACATAGCAGTGGAACGCCCTACGCTAGAGCGACGTCCTACTGCAATCAGCTAATGAAAGTGCAAAGGCTCTCTGCGATTGCCGTAAGAGGGGCTTTGAAAACCGTCGTCTGACTTAGACATGCTGCTGAATTTGTTTTTGATGGATATTTTTTGGGAACAACTGGCGGCAAACACGGGCTTTTGCATTCACGAAACTGGACAGTGGCCTGTGCTGAGGTGTGGTCACTCCACTTTTCTGGGAAGTCTGGATCTTCCAGCCCTGATTACTAATCCCAAAAATATACATTTGGCAGCAATCACATCAGCCAGATTCCCTCTAGATATCAATGAGTAGGTAACACAACCATTACACACGACGCCTTGGCCATCTTCTCGGATGGCTCTAAGACCGACGAATTAGTGGATGCAAGCAAGATGATTCAACGGTAGCAATTGCCAAACAACGAAGATGCTATGGCCCAGACTATATCCTAATCGTTCTGTCACACTGCTCTCTTTGAATAAGAAACACATTGGTAAGGTAGTGGGGGTCACAACAAGGCACTGTTCTATCGGCGAATTTGCGAGGAGGCTTCGGATTCTTCATCACACGACTATTCTAGAAGTTGTCAGTTGTGCCGACTGGTTTGGTACCTTGGGAATAAGGTAAGGTACAGCATCTTTTCTGTAACACAACTGACCCAGAAGTGGTGTATGTGTGCTGTGGTTAATCATGGCCACTCCTGCACCTACCTACCTGGGAGTTTCGAAGCTTGCACACCAGGCACAAAACTCTTTGCAAGGTTGTCAAGTTGTTGACCCGATGATGCTGATCATTTTATTTCTATGGGATGATGTACGGCCAAGAGTTGTTTTTTTCTAATAATAATAGACCAATCTTGCTGTTAATATGAAATAAGAACTAACACAAATTGTATACGAGTAAACGGTGTTGTCCGAAATGAATGCCACGATATCGCAATTAGAACTGAACCTTATTAGACATTAAAATATAGACTTAAAACTAACAGTAACTTACGAACTAATCTCATATTGCTTCTATAAAAAATAGCTAGTCACTAACCACTGTGTCTAATAAAGCCATGAAAGACTCGATTCCGTATTAACCTGGGGCTATCGTACGCTCACATCTAGCCGATAAAACTCTACCTATGTCCCTGTCAATCGCCTTACGGGAATACTTGTATTGCTGGCATTGGATAATTGGCCATCACAACTTACAAATGCGTTCACATTTTATTTTCCAATTAACTTGAATTTCTTTCAGAAGGGATAAAATACGTTGTAACATGGGACATTTTTAGGTATATTGTATCTGCAGATGACATGTCAACAACGACACTATAGTCGCAGAAGGTATAATCCTGTCTCTAAGCTACAAATTCAAAAGACAAATGTTCATTTCCGAAATTTTTAACATTTTTCTATCGTCACACCATTTCCCGTGAGAGTGTCATTAATCTCAACATGTGGGGGTCCATGCATTCCACAAGCAATTTATTCAATAATTATCTATAAAAAAAATTTCTGAAATGTTGACTGAATGATACGATTATGTGTGCGAGATATAACTACTCGTATTCACCATTTTAAGAAATTTATTTAATTTGTCTTAAATTCTCCGAACGGCTTTCAAATACATTGCGAAATATCCCCACCTAGTCAATATCAGCTTAATCCAACGATGTATCTAGATAGAAGCAAGGCGGCGTACGAGTTCACTCTACTTTTCTATGAACCAATGCACATTTACGAATAATTAAGTAATTTTATCCATCTGATCCATTTTGTCACGCTCTCCACGTATTGATCGGATCGCGCGGATTTAACTTTACCAATTTATTGTATTTGTCGCTAATTCGGACGGTTGAAAATGTAGGAAATGTTGAAGGACAAAATCTTAAATTTCCCAATATTCTTTGTTTTCTTTGAATTTTTGTAAATTATAGACGCCGAGCTCCATCGTCCAGTAATGCCTTTTCACATCCGTGACAAATGTGCTTCTTATTCCATTTATGTCCATATGTGGGTGCATTATATGGATGCATATGGACATTGAATTTGAAACATAATTTTCATGATGATATACGACAACATGTCTTGTACAAATATGAACACGAATTGGCTATCAAGATACTATTTGTGCGCTGGGCTGCTAATTAACCACAGACTCTGGTCAGAGCGTAACGATATAAATGTTTGACGTAAGTGAATTTTATTTCCAGATATTATTTGCATTCAGATTAAAATGCGTGTACAAACATATGTTGTATCTAATCCGTTTTTGGGAATGCAATGGATTTTTTTTTCGGTTTTTTTAGATACTGGTCGTCATATTCGGAACGTATCTGGTACCGAGTTGATATTACTTATTAATATACTGCCAGTGGTAATTGAAACTATTTCGCAATGCTTTAGTTGGGTCACCACACTTGATTGGAGGTGAAAGTTTCGTAACGTAAATTATTGTCTTTTAAGAAAAAAAAAACTAAAAAAATATCGCGAGAGGCACATTGAGTATTCAATTAAGAAATGTACAGTATTTATTACATTCCATTTCCGCCTTTCTGTTTTATTTTTAAATAGAGAGTGCATTTTAAGTGCATTTTTAACGTATCAGGTGCGTCGAAAATTCAGAGATGTATACAACAGGGTGTCCCGTTTCAGATGCCAAATACTTTACTTTTAATGGTTAATAGAACTGTTTATTTGTGGAAAATTGTCACATCACTTGGACACTCCGTCTTTAAGCGTAACAGAGTAATAGCAGTTTTTGTAAATTGTGTCAAAATGCTAGACTTGAAGAACTAAATCAAAACTCACCACTCCCCCAATAATTTAATTCGAGATTGGACCTTATTTTCTGAAACTAAATAAAATTTCATATAAAACAGCTTTTTCCGTCTGCGAGAATCGTCCTTACTTCAAACAGCTCTGAACATCTTGGCCGACCAAAAATCTGAATGCGCCTTTTTTCGTCTTAATGCCTTTTCCATAAGACGCACAGGAACATTTTCGTAGAAAAATTCTCCGATTAGCGAACATCATGTTATTGTTATTGTATTCACGTTAAAATTCAGGGAGATGTTCACGTGTAAACGAAGCAAAAGATACAATTGCTCAAACTAGAAATTTTAAAATCGGTTTTTCATCGGAAACCCAAATGATAATTTTATAACGGTACTTTGAACTGACAAACTACAAAGTTGGCAAATGTTACCCCATTGTGTTAGCTTTCGAATGGCGTATAAATTTTAAGGACTTAGATTTGCAAATTTGCAAATCTTACGCCTTATAGGAAAAAAAAGTCTGGTCTGGAGATGAAACAAATTTACTTCAACCTTGACTTAACAGATAGTCCACACTACGAATGAGTAATGCGAAAAAAATTCTTATGTTTTTGGAATTTTGTAGAATTGATTTGGAGAGTCGCCTGAATATATGCTCCGAAGTCCCCGTTGATAGAGGGTCTGGAAGTGAAGGATGAATTCGGTCAAAAGTATTTTTTTTTCCGATTTTGCTTGAATATTTCAGTTTTAGGGTTTTGTATTATATAGGTACAATAGTAAAAACAAAGCCCTTATGAAAGAGGCAAGTGGGGTATTTTAAGAAAGGTATTGTTGAGTACATTCCATTTTTTTTTTCATTTTCATCAAATTTCAAGTAAAGAGAAAATATATGATCAGAGTTCGCCCCCTACCCCCCCCCCCCCCCCCCCCCCCTATAATGGAGTTTTGATATCTCATCACGTCATCCTCACCTCTTAAGTACATCGCAGGTCCACATTGAGGCGAAATTAAGGTCAAATTTTTTTATCGGGAATAGGCAAGTGGGGTGTCGTGTGAAAAGTAACGTTGAGTGCATTGCATTTTTATACCCTTCACGGATGTGATAGGGTATATTAACTTTGTCATGAAGTTTGCAACGCACAGAAGGAAGCATCTCCGACCATATAAATTATATATATTCTTGGTCGGTATGACGAGACGAGTCGGTTAAGCTTTGTCCGTCTGTCCGTCTGTCTGTCCGGTTCTATGTAAACTAGTCCCTCAGTTTTAAAGCTATCAAGCTGAAATTTTGTACAAAGACTTCTTTATTGCACGCTGTAAATATGTCGGAACCAATGAAATCGGACCATGACGTCATATAGCTGCCATAGGAACAATCGGTTCAAAAATTCGTTTTTGTGAGAAAAACTTTTTTGATTCTAGAAAAATCTTTTTCAAATTTTACACTAATCAATAGTATCTATATTTAAATCGCGTTCCCGAATTTAGTTGAAATCGGACTACTCTATCATATAGCTGTCATAGGAACGACCGTTCCAAAAGCAAGTTTTTGCTAGAAAAACTTTTTTATTTATAAAGATATATTTACCAAAATTCATATTATTCAATTATATTAACTGCCAAACTATGTTTCTAAATTTGGTTGAAATCGGCCTACTATTTCATATACCTCTCTTAGGAACAGTGAAATCGGAACAAGTTTTACTACTAATTTCAAAGTGGCAAATGCACCATAAGTCACAAAGAAGGTATGATACCTTCGCGTGAATGGCATCATATTTTCGGCAAGCTAGCCGAAGGCTAGCTTGTTTGACATTTTTTTTGTAAGTTTTAAGAAAGGGGAACAGTGAGGGAGGTGAAAATATGAGATCGTAATTTGTCCCACACCCTTGCATTTCGAAACCGTTACACTTAGAAATATGAAAACCTGCAGGAAAGTGGCTTCCAAATAGCGTAGAAAATGAAAAATAATGGAATTTGAATGCCTTCTCAAAATTAATTATAGTAGAATTGTTAAGAATAATTCTCCCCCTGGAGGGGGCCCAAAAATGCGTGTTCGCCGGTTTCGACCGCTGATGCGAAGCGCGTCTCATCAGACGCCTCTGCTTTGCGCATCGCACCAGTGGGAGAGGCGTGACCGGAAACAACCAAGTCGGTGTTGTATCGCCTTATAGGCCGGCCAACATGACATGGGTACGAAACTTCGAATTTTTCAAGTCTCTAGCTTCATTCTATCGAATGAAGTACTTTGTATTCGTACTTGGTACTCGTTTGTGTAATTAAAGTATATTTCTATATTTACATTTAGCACACCTCTGAATATCTATGAATATCTAAAACACGTCCGATGTCAAAAGTACTGATGGCCAACTATTATCAGCATGATAAGCAATACACTTTGTATGTTTGTAACAGTCACGTAAATTTAATAATAATACATTCATTTAAAGTTAAGCCTTAAGACACTATCCATACAAAGAATGCACCTACCGGTTTCATGCATAGGTGTGAGTACTACATACTTGTATATTATTTTTCGAATTGAATTGAAGGAGGGGGGTAGGCTGGTTGCTGACTCTACTTTCTATAATTATTCACACTATTTTTATTTTTTTTTTTAATGGAAATTCACAATGTCGTCTTAACATCAATGGTTAAGCATCTCGAAGAGTAGGACAGTTCATCTCCTATACATGCATATCTATCTATAGTACAGCTTAGCGTTTTAAAATTGTTAGGTGTAAAACTTTTCTTCCGCCGTTTTCTCCTGGATTTTAAAGCTTAATTGTCAAAAAGTACTTACAAATGTATTATTCAAGGTACTGTTCATCGATGGCGACAACTTTCGCCCATCTATCCGGCAATTTTCGGATTCCATCTCGGCAAATGGAGGCGTCTTTCGACGCGATCCATGATTGGATTCATTTTTCGACTTCCTCGTACGAACGAAAATTCTGATCAGCCAGGCCGTGGGCCATGGAACGAAACAGATGGTAGTGGGAAGGAGCGATGTCTGGGGAGTACGGCGGGTGGGGCAATGGTTTCCAAGTATGTCTTGACCACTTTTGCGACGTGTGGCCGAGCATTCTCATGCTGGAGGATGATTTCGTCGTGTATTTCTTGGTACTGTGGTCATTTTTCCTTTAATGCTCGACTTAAACGCATCAATTGCGTTCGGTACCGATCTCCTGTGATAGTTTCATTCGGTTTCAGTAGCTCGTAGTATATCACAACGAGCTGGTCCCACCAAATGCAAAGCATAACCCTGGCGCCGTGAATTTTCGGTTTTGCCGTCGACGTTGAAACATGTCCGGGCATCCCCCATGGCTTTCTGCGCTTGAGATTATCGTAACGGACCCATCGTCGCCGGTTACGATGCGATGTAGAAATCCCTTCCGATTCTGCCTTTGAAGCAGTTGTTCGCATGCAAATAATCGCCGTTCAATATCTCTCGGTTTTAACTCCTACGGAACCCTTGTTTCTGAATCATGCCCATGGCCTTGAGGCGTTTCGAGATGGCTTGCTGAGTCACTCCCAGTGATTTAGCTAATTTTTCTTGCGTTTGGCACGAATCTTCACGGATCAGTGCTTCCAATTCGTCGTCTTTGAAAATTTTTTCTCTCCCACCACCATGCTTGTCCTCGACATTGAAATCGCCACTTTTAGAACGTTGAAACCACTCACGACATGTTCTGCCACTCAGAGCAACCTCACCGTAAGTATCTGAGAGCATTCGATGAGCCCTAGCTGCAGTTTTTTTTCAAACGGAAGCGACTGGGGCGATCGGTAGCGCAATGTTTTGAGGCATCAGTCTCATGTTTGACTACCGGCGTTTCGGGTTCGAATCCCGTCCACGACGATGTTCGTGGCCATGGATGTGCAGGAGGTGCATGCTGGCAACTGTATTCTCCGAAACCAATTTATGCCAACGAAACGTCAACTGGGCTACATGGAACAGTTGACGCGCTATGCCCCACAAGGGGTTAAGGCAATTGAGTAGTAGTAGAAGATCAAAACTTCCCGCAAATGACGAGAACTTGGCTCGAAAACAGACATTTTGAATCGCGACGAATGTTATTAAAAATGCGAACAACTTTTCTAATGCGGGGATGTCGATACGTTCACAGACGTCCAAACTCACTTTGTGACACTTTTGAACTACGTATTTTGACCAGCCCTCACCGATGCAGCCGTCTGTCGGAAAACGGCGGAAGCAAAGTTGAGAGGTGATAGATGGTGTCTTTTTTTATGAGTTGGCATGTAAGGCGCTATTTCATAGATAAGACATTTTAATTATGGTGTTTTTATCAATCTGATTGGTATCAAGAAGAGCAAAGAGCCGATATTTACATACATACCAAAATAAGCTCTTTCTACAAAACTCTTGGATCGCGGGCATAGCCCTCTATACTCCGGTTTCATTTAGTGTAGATATCGATATCGAACAGGAAGACAAATTCGTGTAGTTTTGAAATTTGGAAAAATGAGTAAAAACAAAAAAAAAATCTTCGTTGATAAGGGGTCGGGAAATGCAGGGAAGAGGGGTTACAGGTCCTTTTATCAGTTTTCCTTGATTATTTCGAAATCTATGGGTTCTACAAAAAAGAGTTCCAAAAGCGAATAAAAGCACATAAAATTTCCTAAACATTTTATAAAATGGGATATAATACCTTACACCATAAACCCAGGAAACTGAAAAAGAATAAATAGACGATCGGAAGGAAAAATAGAGACATTTGACAGTTGAACAAATTACAATTCAATTTAAAGTGCAAGCTCACAATTTGCTTGACAGTGTCAAAAAATGTATTATGTTAAGCATTGAGGGTTATTTACTTGGCAGTGAGGAGGAATGCGCGATCACGGGAGTTGTTTGCAGTAAACTGAGGGACGTATCAGATCCTCTCGATCTGCCATCCAATTTGTAATCACTTGCGACTCGGCAAGTGAGAACAAGTATTTTTCAATTACCCATTACTCGCCAAGTCTTGTGTATCTTCCACCTGACTTGTACATACACCAGCATTCGACGAGGACTTCCTTGTTACTTACCGAGTCGTGAGAAATGTGGTAGCACCTTAGTGAACGAAACTAACGGACATGAATGGTGACGCGAATTAATACATAGGATTATCAAATTATTTTGGTTGGATAAGCATACTTTTCGTTACGTTCTGGACGAAATCGTTCCAGAGTTTAAAAACTGTTTGCGTTCTACACCAATACCAGTTCTGAAGCTTTCAGCTGCTTTAGGATTTTATGCAGAAGGCAGCTATCCAAAAGATGCGGGGCAAGATTACCTTCTCGCGGTGGGGCAGCCAACAATATCAATATCATTATAATCACGCATAGCGCTTTTTAATATTTTATAAGTTGTCAAGAATGAATGAAGTGTATCTCTACCAACTCAATACAAAAAAATTAAGCTGGCAATGGTACTTTCCCCACTGGCATAAATCTAACAAACAATTTGATGCATAGCGAAAACAACAAATATTTCCAAATTTTTAGCCCTATTCAGGAATTTGCTGCTTCTGCCGAATTGTCAGGATAATGTTGTGTGTATGGTGGTCCTAGCGTAGCGTTACGCTAGCACCCCTACTTTTTAGGCTTTTGTATAAAAACAAAACCCTTATGAAATCGGTCATGCGTCCGTCTGTCCGTCTGTCTGTCTGTCTGTCTGTCCATGAAATATCTCACGAACCGTTGAAGCTACCTGCATGAAATTTGGTGGAAATATGTAGAATTACTATAATTCTTTGGAGAAAGCGATACGTCATAATAGGTCAACTTTAAGGGGGGGTCCCCATAGAGGGGAAATGAAGGTCGAAATTTTTTTTTCGTTTGGTATAGGCAAATGGGGTATCGTAAGAAAGATACCGTCGAGTACATTCCATTTTTGGAAGTTTTTTCAAATTTGAAGAAAGGAGAAAAGAGGGAGAGGTGAAAATATGTGATCCAAGTTTGTCCCCCCCCCCCCTTGCATTTCGAGACCGTTATACCTAGAGATATGAAAATTTACAGAAAAGCGGCATTTCACTAGCGTAGAAAACTAAAAATTATAGAATTTTTAAATCTCATCAAAAATAATAGTACATTTCCATAGTTGCAATTAGCACACCCCTGCACCCCTCAAGCACACCCGAGGTCAAAAATATTGATGGCCGATGATAACCAGCATCATAGGCAATAATATCTCCAAGTTTCATTACAATCACATAATATTTAAAAATAGTACATTCATTCAAATTTTGACATTTTGACATTATCCATACAAAAAATGCACATAACCGGCCTTTGTTGTTTTTCATAAAGTGAATTGGAGTGAACCATTTCTCAAAGGGTAAAGATTGGTGGGATAGGAGTGGGAGAGGAGAGAAGTGGGGGGGTAGGAGGTAGGAGGTAGGAAATGAAGATCAATATTTTTTTCATCTGGTATAGGCAAGTGGGGTATCATGAGAAAGGTACTACCGAGTACATTCCATTTTTTGCGTCTTCATCAAATTTGAAGAAAGGGGGAAAGAGGTAGAGAGGAAAATATGAGATCATAATTTGTCCCACCCCCTTACCATTTCGAGACCGTTACACTTAGAAATTTGAAAACATACAGGAAGGTGGCTTCCAACTAGCACAGAAAACAAAAAAATTATGGAATTTTGATATCTTCTCAAAATAGGTTAATAATAGTATATTTCTATAGTTACAGTTAGCACACCCCAAGCATCTCCAAGAGTAGGATAGTTCATCTCCTATTGATATGGGACACTACAAAACCCTCGGATTGCGGGCGTAGCCCTCTATTTTCCGGTTTCATTAATACTGCATTTTGCATCTCGAATTTGCTAATTTGTTGCTCCTGCCGAATTGCCAGGATAACGTTGAGATTGTACAAGGGGGTGTAAATGTGGTAGTTTGTCACGCTCGGTTGCCGTCATCGTTCGGTCACCGCTCTACGGTACTAATCTAGAGCTCGGAGGTCCAATCTCGGCGCGATCAAAAACTGCGTGTGGGTACCAATAGAACTCTCACCGTGCTACGAGCTTGTCAGTATAAAGACGGCGCGGATAGGAGGTGCATGCTAGCAACTGCACTCCCGAAGAGTAGATATATGCTATCGAAACGTCAATAAGGCGTAGAAATGCTAGAGATGTTGATGTGCCCATGACCCTGGATGGGTCAAGGATATTAACATTAACTTATATTTGTCTAAAAACAAAACGTTAAAACTCTCACATCGCAGTACAGTAAGTAAACACACAATTGCTATATACTCGTAAATTTATTTCTCGTGACGATTTCAGATGACAAACGTCAACATTTTCAAACGCTTTCGAGTTATATGATACCGGATTTCCCCTTCGAATTGGCGAAAGTCGAAAATTCGATGACTTTCGAAAGGGTTAATTCGTCTCCGAATTACATGATACTGATTTCGTTTATTTGATAGCAATTCGACTTGAATCGATTTGCATGATAGGGCCCTGCTTTTAATAATTTAAACTACTCGTACACAGTTTTTCCCTGTTTTGATATCGATCTCTACACTGAATCCGAAATATTCACGAAAAAAAGAAAAAAATGGCCCTTAACCCCCTCCCACACATCCGGACCCTCTATCAACGGGCACTTCGGAGCATATATTTAGGAGACTCTCCAAATCAATTCTGCTAAATTTCAAAAATATACGATTTCGTTTTCTTTTTCTTTCCTTCGTTGTGTGGACTATCTGTTAAATCAAGGTTTAGGTAAATTTGTTTCTTCTTCAGACCATGTTTTCTTCAATACCTAACATTTGCTAATTTTCAAGTCTAAGTCTTACAAGCTAACACAATGGGGTAATTTTTGTCAACTTTGCAGTTTTGTAAGTTCAAAGAACCGTTATAAAATAATTATTTGAATTTCAGATGAAAACCAGATTTTTAAATTTCTAGTGTAAGCAGTGGTATCTTTGGAGTGAGAGTGATATGTGATGACCCATATTTTGGAAGTGCCGCTTCCATCGTCAGATCGAAGGCAGTACCTGATGAACAATCTTCTGTCGGTGGTACGAAACCAGAGGCCGAGGGTCCCCCACCTATTTATGCTTGCCCTGTTTGTGTTGTCTTTCCCAGGCCTATGCATTTTTGTTAACATGCAAAGGACAGCGGCAAGGATCGGCGAAAGCCCCGCCCACGTCTCCCGAACTGAGCTAGAGCAAGCATAGGCCACTGCTTACCTCGTTGAGGAGCCTCTTTCCTCGCCAGAAGGCTCGGCCCGACCTTTCTTATGCTACCTCAGGCTCCGTCCCGATGGCATAGCTCAACGTTCATTATGCTACCTAAGGCACCGTCCCCACAGGTATCTTCGGATACCCACCAAGCCGTTTATTAGAGATTCACGCAGCCGAAAAAAAAAATTTGTTATATGGAAGTTGTTTTCAGTTTCAAGAAGTGATGTCAAATCTCGGATTGAATTATAATTTTGATTTTGTTCGGCAATTCCAGCTTTTTAACACAATTTACACAAATATGCATTTTTTTTTAAATTGGGTGAAAAAGCTGGACTTACCAAACAAAATCAAAATTTGCCACTCCCGCAATAATTTAACTTGACTGATTTCTACCAAATAAATTTTTATATTTTAGAGCAATGTATTGGCGTTAATTGAGTTTTTTTTCGAGTGTTCCGGTTGTGTAGTTTTCCAGATATTTTGTTTATAGAAATGTGAGGTAGGCAATTTTGATGAAAAATGTACATACCTGTATCAGCTAAAGGGTTAAATGCTCCATAATATATTTAGCTGGAAATGACGTGGAGAATCATGTGGTGTTGCGTTTATGCACCAATTTTCGGACACTCTATATAGTTTGGGTGTTACCATAATATTTCTGTGCCAAAGAAGAAAAATAGTTGCCTCAGTGGGATTTTCCCATAGCGCAATGGGAGGGAGCTGCTGGGCAATTGAAAATATCCTCAGCATCTTCAGAAGTAAAGTTACATGGTGGACATTACAGCATAATTTTGTGTAATATGATCATTGTTCTACTACAATTATTGAATTTATAAAATTAACTACTTACTTATATTCTAGTCCATTTTTGAATTATCAATTTCCTGCCTCTCTCATTCACTCATATCTTTTCATCTTTGTGCGACGGTCTTATATTTTGAATATGTGGCGGCACAGCAATCCCGAGCGGCAGCACTAATTCGCCCGATTACTGTACCACACATACGATACGGATACAATGTGCTGACCACGCAAGCACATGGACGCTGCCACATGAGTCCGTACATTTGGAAGCAATTCCAAATATAATCGGAGCGAGCCATTAAAATATGTGCCGAGCAAACACATCCATGGGAACGAGCTCACATGGATGGTACGAGGCATGGCTATGCCTGCGTCCTGCTGCGTCAGCAAATCGTGAAGATAAAAGATACTTGCACCAACTCACAAGTGTCTCTGCGTTCCAGTCAAGTCGTCCGTTTGCATCGTCGTCGCGCGTCACCATCATCGTCATCGTCAGTCACCCGACTGTACCTCGCGATATGATACATCGTAATTGTTAATTTTGTTTTTGTTTCAATAAAATAATTAAAAACCGGTAACGCGTTTTTTCCTCCAAAGAACTTCCGCGCACACAGGCCAAAAATATAATGGGTTATCATACTTAATCCGCGTGTTTAATATACACTAATGTTATCCAACTACCAACAAAGGTTATGGGCCCTAAAATATTTTTATTTGCGCAGTCCAAACGTAAAAACTTCGGTTCAAAAGATATAAGCGATTATCTCGCTGATCAAATCCCTGGGTTGAATGCTAATAATTACTTCAACTGGAGATTCCAAATGGAATGAAACGAAACGGCATTTATTGTGCCATAAACAGTGTTATACCCTCGAAAAAATTAGATGCTTGTGGCACTGCTAACGAGAAAGCACTTTTAGCGATATCGTTAATGGTGAAAGATGACCAAATCCAGCACATCAGAAATAAATGCAAAGAAAGCATGGATAGCGCTCAAAGATTTTTACAAGGGAGCACCAGGAACCAAAGTAAGTATTATCTGGGAAATAATTAGACCAGCGCTGGCAATTGTGATATCTGGCGAGCTCCGTAAATGCGGGTGGGCTTGTCGTTATGTGATGGGCGGAAGTCCGATGCATCTAATTGTTTGGCTGTTTATTTACCACTCTGGCGTCATTATCAAGGTTACAGTACTATAGTTTGTGATGTGAACATTGGCCTGGTGACTTCGATTTCACACTAACTTAGTATGAATCTGTAGCTTAGCTTGGGAACGCATCATGCATTTCTGTTACTACTCGAAATACGTTCCTTGAGGTTCGAGCTCCTAATGGACAAATATTTTTTTGTGTGATAAGTGGTTGCCGGTGCACGAAAATAGCTCCCACAGGTTAATATTGCAAAAGGATGAAGGAGGCTTAATTCACCCAAATTGACTAGAGCCTAATACAGCCTCCTTCAAAACGTGTGCAGCTCAATTCGACTAATATTCCTCGGTGTTAAAAAAAACACAGAAATACATAAGAATAATACATTAACTCTCACATAATATCAATACGGACTAATTATTTCCCACGATAAAAACGTAATTAATGTTAAACCACTAAATTTACAGCGTTTAAAAAAGTATTTCAACAATTGCGTATTTTGTGTTTCGAATAAATCGTTTTATATTTCGCATAAAAAAAAATGAAAAATTAACAACTATTCTGGGGTTTGTCCAACCTACTTTGTTGGCTATTAACTTCACAAACTTCTACTTTCTGCACGCCAGGCCACAATTAAACAATGGAACCATAACTTCCACCGTCATCAGTTCTAATTTCAAGGACATTTTAATTTCGCATTTAATCTTTGCGTTGTTAAATCATTTTTATTTTTCCTGTTATTATATTGGCCTGCTACTCGGGAAAAATTCTTCAAAATAGTAAAACCACCCTGGCGGCATCGAATATCGGTAGCCGGCAGTCTGTGGAGGTCATCTTTAATGGTTTCATAACAATCTGTTGATTATTTCCAATTAAAACTACAACAAATCAGACATGTATCTATCCAGCTGCGCCCGTATCAAATGTTCCGGTGTAAACGAACGGCCGCGGGAGCGTACTCGTAAGTAGTTCCGCTAGTGAAACAATTTGCTTTTTTTTTTTCTTTGGCTGATTGATTATATAAAGGTGAATTTGGGTGTGTATGTGCGTTGCATTGGGTTTTGGTTTTAACCCGCATGTACCATGGTGTAGTGCGGAAACTTGTTTTGAATCGTTCAACAGTCTTTCAAGCTTGGAGCACGTAATACTTGATTCATTGAACTTGACTTGATAAGTATGCAATGTGATTTTTAAAACGAAAGATTTAGACGGGTAACCTGATTTTGCTTTCTCTGGGAATAGATGCAAATTTGATAATTTCGCGTTAAATGTGTCATTGTCTGATAATTTAACGGTCAAACTTAATTTAAAATTATTCATTAAGTTAAATGGGTATGGTTTGAATTAGACCTGAGGTCAAGTAAGCGAAATACGACAGATTTGTTAATTAACGGGTTTTACACTAGATTGACACCCCATAAATCCGCCAAAGCATATAAGGGAGCGTGATAGGCTATGTATATTGGTTGGTTTATATTATGGTTACGACCAGCACTACCTAACGGTAAAATGTAAGAGATAATTTTGTTAGTTAATTTATAATTTATTTATTGAGCACCACTGAAAAGGAATTAATAAAGCAATGTGAAAAATTAATTGAATTCGCAAAGGGCTCATTTTGGACTTTTAAAAATGTTTGAGAGACGCAAAAAAAACTGATTACCTTAGGAACCATTGGAAGTACGAGCTTCTTTTTCTCTACAACCGCTGTCTATTGTGCTACATCATAATGTACTGGAATGATTTCATTGCGTGGAAATGTAACTGGGAAAACGTCTGTTAAAGTTTTCCGAAATTATTCCTTTTCGTAATTTATTTAATGCATCGGGTGCTTTTAGTAAGCGGTGGCTCATACAAGCCACCAAGTTTTTCAGTAAAGACAAAAAAGCGTTTTTTTTTTGCCAATAAAAGGATTTCCCAGTCAACTTTTTGTCAGCAAACCTAGATTCGTGTTCAGTACCCAATTATATTGAAAAATTGAGTACTGAAAAATCTGTCTCAAAACCCCAGGTTCTGTCTTCTTCATCGTTTCCAGTGGCAGATGACGTCGGCCACTGCACAAATCTTCACGTAAAACGCTTCGAACCATGCCAGAAAATTTTTGATTTATTTTCTGTAGGTCGGATTGATTGCTACTATTCATGAATGTGGCGGAAATATTCTTCAATAGTTGGAACATTGGCACATCGAACTCTTTTTTGGCAGCATAAAGGTTCTAATACACGAGGCATGTTTACGCGTTCGCATAATTTGCACCCGTTGAGCGTGAATGCGACAAGTATTTACCCGAGGGTCGAGCTTACACGTTCGTTGCGAGCCGAATGGCTATCGAAGCGTAAATGGCTGAAACGGAAATAATGAACGCGGCACACGAGTCGCGCTTACGAGTCGACAGCAAATGTACTGTCAGAAATATAACGTGTTTGGTATCGTTCAGTTGTTGGTCGTTAATTTCTTTAAAAAAGTTAAAATGCAAGTCCGTGGTCCTTGACTACATTTAAAAGAAAACGTAGATTTTTGTTTGATGCAATTAGCATACATTTGTCAATTGAAGAAGAGGAGGCAATGAAGAGAAAAAGGACAATTTGGGTGAAAGAAATATATCTTAAAAGAGACGGGGAAAGCATCTTCAAAAATTTCCAAATACAACCTTACTAGTGTGAGTGTAAAATTGCGCGAAAGAAGTTCATACAATATGATTGCTGTTGGACTCTTCGACTCATCAACGGAAAATGAATTTTATACGGGATCAAACGAGTTGTTTTACGTAAAAATCTGCTTTATTTGCATATCTGCAGACCCTCCTAAGATGCTATGTATTTCCATTATGAAAAAAATAATATACACTAAGAACAGTTGGGCACGGAATGCACAAGTTTCTCAAAAGCGACAGTGAGGAGGATTGCTTTGTATGCGCCACGAATGAATTAAAATTGCACGTTTGTATAGAAAACATCTTGCCAGTGGTTCTTTTTGCTAGAGTTTCGTATACAGTACGTGTCATGTGAAACCGGCCTAAACTTTCACAAAAAATATCTCTACAACATTTCTTTGTTCAAAGGGTTGTGTACGAAACGTCGACTTTTAAAATGTCGAGGAACTGAATCTCGAGATTTTGAAATATCAACTGAAAATGTTTCGACTCATAAGCTCAACTAATGAAAATCTCGATTTTTGAAATATCGCCAATGATTCATTGTACTCGTACATACAGTTACATATTAATTTGGTGTTGTTCACACTTTTCTCTCAAACGTTCCAAGGTCACGCACACAGAAGAGACTATTGTGTATCAACCGTTTCTTGTATGATCTACATAATGTCAATTGGCTTGATATATTTTTCAAAAGGAAAATAAAGTCAATTGACCCTGTTGCTTTTCAGACGGATTATCACACCTTACAATTGAATTAATTTTAAGTTGATCGATATTATCCAGATTGTTTTCTGTGAATTTTTTCGTTAATCAATGTATTTTATGTTCGAAATTTTTTTTTTAAATCCAGATTTTGAAATATTTTTCCACAAAAAATTTCATTTAAATTCGACTTTTCGGACCGCTCCCATAAAAAACGTGGTATTAAAAATGGAACTTTTTCTTTGTATTGCAGTTTTTTACAATAGCTTCTTTTCGGCAGCGTGTTCGTTTTAAAATGTTCCTTTGACCAACCTTTAAAGTCAATCACATCAGAGTCTGTGATAGTTTTCATACTAAACTTGTTTATATTTGTGCTACTTATAATTAGATCGATGTACGAGTATTTCTGGAGACTGTAGGAGGTGCATGCTGGCAACTGCATTCTCTGAAACCAATTTATGCCAACGAAACGTCAACAGGGCCACATGGAACAGTTGACGCGCTATGCCCCACAAGAGATTAGGGCAATTGAGTAAATAGCGATCTTCTCTTTTAATTTTGCGTTTTACAATCGTTAAAAGAGTGGCCTCTTTGCGGAAAATAAGTGTAAATGTTTATATTTCGACTCGCTGATAGTACCACAAACTTTGGGGTTGAGCGGAGCTTCTTCGTCCTCCTCCTGAAAGCCGAAACATTTCTCGACCACTGATGCCAAACAATATCCCCTTCTCCAAAAAATTCTTTTGGGCAACCCTTCCTTAATCGCTGGGATATTTCTTAAATTAATTCATACTGAGATATTATAGTCTTCCTAAGCTTCGGTGGGCAAATCATAATCATTAAATTTTTTTTTAATGCAAGCGGTGCTATTGTAGCCACAGAGCCCTTCACTATGGGAACGATTGCCACTGGTGGCTGTAGTCGCACTCCACTTTTTGGTGAATGGCATATGACACGGCAATAAATACGGATTACCTTGCAAGTCGGCAGGAGCACCCTCCGCATGTTGCTTAAGTCTGTTGATGGCTATTTTGCGGGACGATGTTCCGGCCAGGTCGCCGATGCGCACAGCAAGGGATGTTGGAGTCGGCGGCCAATTGCGTACGGGCTCCTGACAAAAGTGATGTTGACGTACCTTAAAATTATCCCATAGGGGAATTAGTACGTGCGATATAGGTGCCTTGAGGATATATATTAATATATATCATTGTCAATGGCCAAGTTCATATCATACAACAGTTGGCATACTGTTGGCAATTTGGTTTATGAACTCTCTCCACTGGGTTTTTGATGGGCGCAACATGCTGTCAAAAATGTCATTTTCTCCATCACAAAAATTTCTCCGCTGGCTAGGACCAGCATATGATGACAATCATGAAATGACACTCGCGCTGTCATATTCATACGATTTTTCGACTGTAGTCAGTTTTGAACAGGAAATTTGAAAATTGATGGATGACTAGATGCGAGTGCAGTTCAGAACACAAAAACGTTTTGCAATGCTGCTTCGATACTGTTGCCACAGCATGTTGCGATTCCGCTTTGTGTTATGAACTTAGCCATTATCATTTACAGCTTAATCAACAAAATATACTTATGTGAATTATATTTCGATTTCTCATTGCTTGTCTTGTCTGTCTTGAGCTATCCTTGTCTAGGTGACGCCTGCCAGTTTTCTGATGTCATGATCCTACCGTAGTTTCAGGCATCTTCGTGGTTTTTTTACCCCTCTTGGATACTATTGTGTGATTTTAGCAGTTCATCTGTTGTCATTTAGCCTTGCTATGTGTTTGGCCTATTGTCATTTTAAAGATCTAATTCTATGGATTACATCTGTCACTTGGGTTCTTCCTCTTATCCAAGACAGTCTCTTACGTTCTCTTCTAGTGATGATTAGCATGCACTATGCACCTCCATAGCTCTCTGTGCCACCTGTAGCTTCCATGTGGCTCCTGTGTTTAACGTCTATGTTTCACAGCCGTATGTATGTCGTGCTAGGATACACTGGTCACGTGTTCTTTTTCAAGTGAAGCTTCATTTTGGATTTGAATATGATGGAGTTTCTCCCGAATGCGCTCCATGCTAGTTTGATTCGCTTATAAATTTCAGGTATTATAGCTCCTGATTTAAGTATTAGGTATTAGGGAGAGAGAGAGATAATTTCCAGCCTGGCGTTATTCAATGTTATTTCGACTTGACCTCCTAGATATTCATTGGGCATAATCCTAATCTTAGTCAGGTTCATTCTTACGCCCACTTTTTCGCTGGCTTTGCTAAGTTAATTCAATAGTAGTTGTAATTCTTCATGACTCTGATCAATTACGACTATGTCATCGGCAATTCTCAAGTGATGCGTTCTCCATCGATTTGTAAACCTTTCTCTTCCCATTGTAGTTCTCGGAAGATGTTTTCTAGGGTAGCGTTGAATAGCCTTGGAGAGATTGTATCTCTTTGTCTAACACCTTTTTGTCTGGGGAATTCTGGTGTGTGCTCAAACACTTTAACCTTTGCTTTGGCGGTCCTGTAGATGTTTGAGAGCGTTTCTACGTATATTTTGTCTATACCTTGGTTGGATAGTGGTGTTATAAACGCCTCAGAGTATATTGAGTCAAAGGCTTTTTCAAAGTCTATGAATGCCAGTGTTAGGGGTAGTTCATATTCTTTTGCTCTGCTCATGATCTCTCTCAAGGTGTGAATGTGATCTATTGTGCTGAATCCACTTCTAAATCCAGCCTGTTCCTGTGGCTGTTCAACATCATGGGCTGATTGTATTCGGTTGTTGATTATTTTGGTGAGTACGTTGTATAAGACAACTAGTAGACTTATTGGCCTGCAATTTCTGATGTCTTCCTTTTCGCCCTTTTTGTAGATCAGCATTATGTTTGCGCTGTTCCAACTTTCAGAAATGTGTCTGGTAATGAGGCAGTTGATGGTACTTCGGTCAATATTTTCCAGATTTCCCTGCCAGCGTACTTCAACAGCTCAGCGGTGATGCCATCATTGCCTGCCGCTTTGCTTGTTTTCATTGATTAGATCGGAAATTCAACTTCATCTATATGAATTTCAGGGTGGGGTTGTCTACCGTCCCAGTTGTGGTTGTTATATTGTTGGGAGTCACTTCTGGGGATTTGTATAGGTCACTGCAGAAGTTCGTTATAATCTCTATAATTTTCAGCCTATCTGTCACTCTAACGTTTTCTAGTCTTGGCAATGGCATTCTCTATTAATTTCTCGTTGTACTTGGTGATGTCCTCTGTAATCTTCTTTCTAATTGTTTTACACGCTTCCGTGAACTTTATTCTTTGAATGCTTGAAGATGCTTTCATTTCTCGTTTTTTCTTTAATAAAGCCTTTGTTTGATAGTTTGTAATGTCCAGTTTCGGTTCGTGGTCCGTCCACTTCCTTGGCACATTTCAGGATGGCATTTGTGAGTTCTGAAGCGGCCCTGTTCCTCATTTCATTCTCTAGTATTGACTGGTATCGATTAATGTCATTCTTGATGTTGTTGTTGTTGAAGCCTGGTTTTGTTGACTTCCTGACTAACTTCTCCCTTTCGGATTTTAGGTCTAGGGTTAGTTTCGCTCTGTCTTGAATTTGTTAAGCGCGGAGACGTCTTTGATCGTTCTTATTTAATTCGTGAGGATCAGGTCAATCTCGTTCCTTGAAATCCCAATTGGGGCTTGCCATGTCCATTTCCTGCTTGGTTGTTTCTTGAAGAACATGTAGAGGTTGTATTGAACTGTTAGTGTTGTCCCACGCCTGAGCTATCTCGTTGTAGAACTCCTCGATTTCATCGTCTGAGTGACAAGATATTGGTGCATAGACTTGTATCATTTGTATCTATGTATCTCTGTCACAGACTGACAGTCAAACTGGCAACTCGATCTGACGTACTTGTGACACTAATAATCTTGCCTTTCTATTTTTTGTTAACCAAGAATCCTACACCGTTAGTTCTTCCTGATTGGGTCTTCTCTGCGATATCGCTGATGGTACCCTTGAGTTATTCCCGGAACCCATAGACGCCTGTGTTGCTGATGTTGTGTAGCATAGGTGATAGTCTTTCCTCAAGGGCGGTAGTATACGCCATCGCTGTAGCATCACTCAAAAGCTTATCAACCGCAAAGATTTTGGGAGGGCTGATTCTTGATTGGTGCACTGAGGAAATACTACATCTGTAGGTCGTCTTCACCAAGTGATGATCTGAGGCGCAGTTTGCTCCTCGATAGGAGCGGACATCCATCACACTAGACGCCGATGCGGAAAACATGTAGAGCTTACGAGTAGATTCCTACTGCAGGCGAAGTCGATAAGTCGCTAGCCGGTGTCGTTACTTTTTCCGTGGAGACCGTGGCCTCCAGTGGTCCCCCGGTGCCATCTTTCATTTCCGGCTTTCGCGTTAAAGTTCCCCAGCAGCAATTTGACGTCGTTTGTCGGAAGCGAGTCGAAGAGAGTCTCAAGGCGGACGTAGAACTCGTCTTTTACTGCGTCTTTTTTAACTTCAGTGGGGGCATGCACATTGATGAGCCAGAGATTGAAGAATCGAGTTCATTTATGGGTTTGAAGTCAGTAATGTGCGGCTTGATGTGATTGTTTACTATAAATGCCACTCCAAACTCCTTGCGGCCCGATGGTTTGCCACTTGTAAAAATTGTGTGCGATTTCTTGTCATTGATCTCGCTGCCAAGCCAATTTGTTTCCTGGACTGAAGTAATGCTCAGTTTGTACTTTTCGACCTGTTGAAGGAGGGCCTTCTCGGCCCCCGGTTTGTTCAGGGAGCGTTCATTCCAGGATCCGAAAGAATAATCCTTTAGTCGTTTACGTGGTCGTCGTTGTTGATCCGTCCAATCCGAGGCTTTTGTTCCAGGTTTCTTGACATGGAGTGGTTTTTACAAGGACTAGTTTTCAGCACATCGCTCAGCCTTATTCAAGGGATGGTCTCGGAAGGTAGCTGCTTGAGATGGTTTAATAAACGTGCTGGAGTTCACACAACTATGTTGCAGGTACAACTACGCAAGTCATTCCATCCTACTAAACCTGAGACGCTTAGGTGTTGGTTAGCAATTCAGCCATTCAGGCTACAGCTATCTGCCTTTTTCCAAACACTGTCGTTACCAGGGGGCGCCCACGTGGAAGACTATGGAAAAGGTCTTTTGGTTGGTTTTTTCTTTAATTATTTAATTTTACCTACTTGCGGTCCTGTTTGGTTATGCATTTTCCTTTTATTTCCCCTCTTTTTCATCCTTTGTTGCCTTTCTGCCTGCTTTGTTATCCGTCCGTTTTGCCCATGTTCTTTTTTCCGGTTGTATTCGGACCCACGACGTCTGGTTTCGTAATACCGACGGATGACTACACGTCGGGTGCTGCTTTTGATCTGTCGGTGGAAGCAGCACGACAAGAGCATGGTTAATTACGTCCCTTCTAAGGGAATGGGGAAGATACCTGGCTTCAACTACGTAGAGAGACTTAATTTCAGCGGCTTTCTCTTACGAGGCTTCTGGCGTCAAAACGGCGCACACCAGTGCTAATAACGAAATTTATCGAAAGTGGCTTCTTTAGATCGTTGCCTTCATTCACTTATGTTAGTTCATTGAGCCAATCCGGATTATCATCTTACCGCAAGTAAAAAAAAACTTAGCTTCCTTTTCCTAAATTATGAATTGCATAGAAGACACTCGTTTGTTTCAAAGAAGCAAAAAAATCTCGAGCCTCATCGGATTCTCGACATCGTCATAAATGCAAGTAAAATTGACAATGGTCAGTAATACTGGAAAGTCTGCATGAGCATGTACTCGTAGTTTACTTTCCATATTATCATCAAGCATTGGTTTGGATAAATAATTGATTGATTGAACGATTGCTGAATAAAGATGCGTTAATCTATTATTATTCGCTTTTTGATTGAATGATATATCCATAATCATTTGTAGCCCGTTTAAATAAATCCTAAAGTTTTTGATTACATTGCAATAATGTTAATAAATAAATCATAAATAAAAACGCAATATGATTCCTAACAATTCAATGTCCTTTTCAGTCACATTCTGACATTTAACGCAGGTCAATCTGTAAAGTCCCTTGGAAGTTGCTGGTATCTTTTGAGAAAATCGCTTCACAATTGGTTACTACGGAATAGATATCAATGAATTTAATATCACGATTATTATTGCGTTAGTAATTTTTCAATTTGCTGGTATTATTATCTTAATTATCAGCACATTGACACACCTATAGGCCTATACTCGAACTTAGAGGTACGAGTATATAACTATGTGAGGATACATACTGCATACGCATATATAATATTGAAATACATAGCCTTTTTTCACCTTCTAGCTTCGACATACTGGCCGCACGTTTCCATAATATATACTCAGTAAACTACTGGATTTCCGTTGACCGAACTTCGAATCCGCGAAAAAAAAATAATGTGATCTGTGGTGGAGGTTCAGATCGAAAAAAACGCAGGCAACAAATTCATATTAATTCCCTTCTATCTTTGCCTATTGTATGTTGTACGTACATTTTGTGGTTTTGTATGAAGCAGCCAATTATGAGACGGTTGTCTGGCCAACAAATATTTTTTGTCCGTCTTGCTATTAGTGCTGGAAGGTATTTTTTTTAATCGAAAGAAACCTTCCGAAAAGTCTTCTACTTGAACCACTCTTAGATGAGGTGAATAATGCAATTGAATATGATTGTAATCGGTATGAAGGTCAGTTGAACATGATATGTCCAATTTTGAGCTCGGTATATATTGGAGTACCGGTAGCACGAGTCGATACAGTCCAATTTGGTTGCTTATTGCAGTTATACACATCCAAAACCATTTCAAAATGGCATTCAAAGTAAGTACAGAAAATCCAATCAGAAATTGATTTCGTACTCAAAAGGATATTTTGTTTTTCTTTGGAACAGTTCATCGCAGTCCTTGCTTTGGCTTCAGTCGTTAGCGCCGGACATTTGGCCGTGGCTCCAGCTTACAGCGCCTATGCCCACCAACCGCATTTGGCCGTAGCTGCTGGTCCAGTGGCCTATGCTCATGCTCCGGTCGCTTATGCTGCTGCACCTGCTTTGGTTAAGGCTGTGCCAGTTGATTATGATTCGCCAGCCAAGTATGATTTCTCCTATGGAGTAAGTGATCCACACACTGGTGATGTTAAGACCCAAGCCGAATCCCGGGATGGAGACAATGTTCACGGATCATACAGCTTGATCGATGCTGACGGTTTCAAACGTACCGTCCACTACACCGCCGATGAACACAACGGTTTCAATGCTGTCGTTCACCGTGAACCTTTGGCTCATGCCGCTCCAGTTGCCAAAGTTATTGCTCCAGTCGCTGTAGCTGCGCCAGTTCACTATGCTGCCGCTGCTCCAGTAGCCCATATTGCTGCTGGCCCAGCTCACCATGTCTACCATCATTAAATGACGCTGTTTTGTGAATGACCATTAGTGTATAAGTTTTTCTACTGCAAATTAAATAACTGAAAAAGACCAAACTGAAGTGTTGTTGATTTGAGATGGTAGTGTTGGAGCGATCGGTAGCTCAGTGCGTAGAGGCATCGGTCTCAAGTCTAACTACCGGCGTTTCGGGTTTGAATCCCGTCCACGACGATGTTCGTGGCCATGGATGTTTTTGTTGTCTTCTTCCTGTGATGCGGGGCGTAATAATAAACCACAGCATCTCCCGACTTGTCGTAGCTAGGCGGCTAAATAGGGGAGCAGGAGGTGCATGCTGGCAACAACACTCTCTGAACTAGTTTATGCCAACGAAATGTCAACTGGGCCACATGGAACAGTTGACGCGCTAGTGAATATCCCACATGTGGGGGATAAATATTAAATTGTAAAAATGTGTACCTACTTCAAAACTGAGGTAAAGCGTACTGGAAAACGCAGTGCTGATCTATGTTTCCTCGTATACCCTAAAGACATTGTCAATGGAATGAAGCTTAATTAAATTTGTTACCTATAAGTCCTTGAATCGTTAGCGCCGATGATGTATTTCATTCATTCATTAATGATTATGTAGAAAAATATTTTGCAGCATGCGTTTTCGATTACAATAATTCCAATAATTCTTGAATTTCGACAGCACATCACAGTTTCCAGGACCTTCACTGTTAATTGATCGACAAGAATTGGTAATTATAGGAATACAGTAGATCACTGGCGAGCCAAGGTTTTCCTGATCGATATCATTGAGGGAAGCTAATACGTTTTATGGATCGTGAAAATACGTATATTATCTAATTTTGCGTAGAAACACTATAGCTGATCTTGCAAAAGTAAAAAAAAGTTTAACACCACTAGCATTACATTACATTTTTAGGGTTTTGTATTTTATTAAAAACAAAACCCTTATGAAATCGGTCAAATGTCTGTCCGTCTGTCCATGAAATATCTCACGAACGGCTGAAGAAACATACATGAAATTTTGTAGGAGTATGTAGAATTATTATAATTCGCCGGAGGAAGCAATTCGTTGTAATAGGCTGACTTTAAGGGGATGTCCCCATAGAGGGGAAATGAAGGTCAAACAAATTTTTTCATCTGGTATAAGCAAGTGGGGTATCATAAGAAAGGTAACACCGAGTACATTTTATTTCCGGTATTTTCATCAAATTGAAAAAAGAGGAAAAGAGATAGAGGGGAAAATATGTGATCCAAGTTTGTCCCCCCCTTGCATTTCGATACCGTTATACTTAGAAATATGAAAATTTGCGAAAAAGCGGCATTTTACTAGCGTAGAAAACTCAGATTTATAGAATTTTGAAATTTCATCAGAAAAGGTTAATAATAGTACATTTCTATAGTTGCAATTAGCACAGCCTGCACGCCTTAAGCGCACCCGAGGTCAAAAATATTGATGGCCAATGATAAACCAACATCATAGGCAATAATACCTCCAAGTTTCATTACAATCACATGATATTTAATAATAGTACATTCATTTAAATTTTGAGATTTTGATGCCATTCATACAAAAAATGCACATAACCGGCTACATACTAGTACTGGATACTTGAATATTGTTTATTGTTTTTCGTAAAGTGAATTAGAGTTAACCATTTCTGAAAGAGTGGAGATTGGTGGTATAGGAGTTGTAGGGGAGAGAAGTTTGAGGGGGGAGGTAGGTGGGTGTCTGCTTTAAGGAGAGGTTCCCATAGAGGGGAAATTAAGGTTAACATTTTTTTCATCTGATATGGGCAAGTGGGGTATCATGAGAAAGGTACTACCGAGTACATTCCATTTTTGGCGTCTTCATCAAATTTGAATAAAGGGGAAAAGAGGCAGAGGGGAAAATATGAGATCAAATTGTGATTTGTCCAACCCCCCTTACCATTTCGAGACCGTTACACTTAGAAATATGAAAACATACAGGAAGATGGCTTTCAACTAGCACAGAAAACAAAAAAAATATGGAATTTTGATATCTTCTCAAAATAGGTTAATAATAGTATAATAGTTACAGTTAGCACACCCCTGCATTTCTCAAACTCATCCGAGGTCGAAAATATTGATGGTTGACGATAATCAACACCATGTGCAATAATATCTTCAAATTTCGTAATAATCACGTAATATTTAATACAATAGAAGTACATGTAGTACATTCATTTAGATTTGGTCATTTTGATATCATCCATACAAAAAATGCACATAACAGGTTTCTTGTACTACATACTAGTACTACGAGTACAACATACTTGCATATTGTTTTCCGTAGAGCGAATTGGAGTTAACCATTTTCAAAAGGGTAATGATTGGTAGGAGAGGAGGGAGGAGGGAGGTTGGGAAGGGAGAAGGGGAGAGGAGGGAGGGGGAGGGGAGGAGGTGGGGAGTTGGTGGGGGAGGGGGGTATGCTTGTCGCTGACTCTATTCTCTATAATTATTCAAACAATTTATTTTCAATATTTTTTATGCAAAATTTACAGTTTGCAATATTGTCTTAACATGAATGGTTAAGCATCTCCAAGAGTAAGACAGTTCATCCCCTATTGGCATGGGACACTACAAAACCCTCGGATTGCGGGCGTAGCCCTCTATTTTCCGGTTTCATTTTACTTTGCTTCACAGCATACTGAGATATATCGCTATAATCGGATCGTGCAAATATGTTGGATAGAATGCTTTTCCTAGATACATAGATATATTAAATATATTATTATTAATGACGAGGAAATGGGAGGGAAATCGAAACCCCGATAGCACTTGCATGCGTCCGATTTAAAAAAATATGAGAGTAAAATCATTTGCTAATAAACTACTCTAAGTTTAATTCTCTATTGCACATGTATTTGTTGAATTCATTTAGAACAGTTATTTTTATGAACTTTGCAGTTGCCTTTCGACTGTAACACCATACGGATCCGCGTAATAAATTTATATCGAATTCAAGGCTTTGTCTATTTTTTAAATAAGAAGTCCTTTACTTCACATCCGACACGCTCCCACCGGGCCACGAGGTTGTCCCAACAGCAATTCCCCCTTTTGAAATATAAATAAAGCAAACAGTTTTAAAGGAATTTGAATAATTATCTATTATTCTGTAGCCCGCCTTTGGAATGAACCACCAGTAATGAACCATATTCTGGTGTGGTATTGCTGCTTCCATCGGCAGAACGATGAGTAATGATCTGATGAGAAATGATCTGTCGGTAGTATGAAATCAGAGGCCATTACACCTGGACTTTAATGCGAGTGCGAAAGCGAGTTAGTCGTCCACCAACCATTCCATCCTTATCTCCCCATTTTTTTTTCCCAGCGCACCTCCCCTCTTTATGTTGCCTTCCCCAGGCCTATGCATTTTTTTTGATATGTAAAGGACAGGGGCAAAGAGCGGCGAAAACCCTGCCCACGTCTCCCGAACTGAGCTACAGCAAACATAGGCCACTGTTTAGCTCGTTGAGGGTTTTTTTTTGCCAGATGGCACAACCCGACCTTCACGGTCATATGCTTATTTAGGCTCCATCCCCACACGCATCTTCGGATGCCCACCAAACCATCCATAACAACTTATGACAATTATGTGAAACAAAATATCTCCCAAATGTTCACCGGGACTATTGCGGCAGTCCTCCCTTCGTTTGTCTATATTTTGGAAGACATTCAGGCGTAATTGGGGCTAAATTTCGTTAGTGTGACAGAAAGTCTCGTCCTTCAGCACTGAAATCGTTGATGGTTTGTTGGTGTACAACTTTGTTTTCAGATTTGCTCACAGAAGAAAGTCTAACGGTGTCTAATCACAAGATCTGGGCAGTCAATCGACGTCACCATTTGGGGAGAAAATCCGACCATTGAACTTTGCCGTAGCAGAGTAATTGTTTCACCGACTGCGTAGCAAGTGGCATCATCCTGTTGGAACCACATAACATCCACATCTATAGCTTTTTATTGGGATCATAAAAATTTCATTAGCATAGCGCGATAGCGCATGCTATTCACAGTAACAGCTCGACCGGCTTTGTTTTCGAAGAAGTACGCTCCAATGACTCCGATGCTCCAAAAACCGCACCAAACAGTAACTTTTCGTGAATCCATATAATAATAATAGCTCTTGGGTTCTCATCGGCCCAGATGCGACAGTTCTGTTTATTTACAATCTATCGCGGTGAAAATGTGCTTCGTTGCTTAAGGTGATTTTCTTTCTAAAGTTGTCATCCACTAATGTTGGTTCATGCATCCATCTGGCGTATTGGCGACGCTTAAAGTGGTCCAAGGTCCTGAGTCAGTTGAACACTGTTGGCGTGCAAATTCAAGTTCTATGTCCAAATTTGCTGCAAAGAGCTCCGTGAGAAATTCAGGTCCTCCATTTAGTGGGTAAGTAGTGCTGCTGATAATACACCTCAGCACGAAAAACACCGTCAGGATCTAGTTAATGAGATGATACTAATTTATCTCGAGGTTTTGGTTCAAAATTGGACTGCAGTTGTTTATTTTATATTTTCAAGTTCATCATCATCGTGGCGCGACAGCCCGACGACGGGCCTTGGCCGCCTGGATCATTGTCCTCCAATTATCTCGGTCACGTGACCGCGTCCTCCAATTTTGGGAGCCCAGCAGCTGCGCAGTTGAATTTATCCTATTATTGAAAGCATTTTTTTGCGATAGGAACGTGAGTCCAAGTGCTCGTGGTGTTACAGCAAAATCGAAACATGATTTGCTATTCCAGATTTTTTTCCTTTTGGAAACATTCCCAATCGGCAACTGAAACTATCAACCAACTAAACAGCCAAACCTATTAGTTTTTTTTTCCAGAAAGTTACGCAGTGCTTAAAAAAAACAGAGTTACTTTTCAGGATATCGTTTCAATTTTAATTTTTGGCAATTTTAACTTTAGATTCGCATTCAATGACCCTCCTCCTCCTTTGAGTTAGCAATATAAACCTTTTGTCAACCTATTTCTTGCCTATATTCCACTCCATCGCAAGTATGCCCTTTTATCTCCACCAAAGGACTCGAGATGGCATTTACACTACTCCAGAGCATTTACTTCATTCCGATTTCTATGACACCTATTTTGAATATATTTCACTCCATTGCCAAGAATATCCTCTTCTTCCCACTAAAGGACTCGAAACGCAATTTAGACTATTCCAGAGCATTCGCCTCTTCACCACGATACCTATGATATCCAACTTGCCTGAATTTCCCTCCATTGTCAAGAATATTCTTTTTTCCGTACAAAAGGATTCGAAAAGCATGTACAATTCCTGTGATACCCATATTGCCTACATTCCACTGCATTGCTCAGAATGTCATTTTCCTTATCAGAGAACTCAACAGTAGTCTAGTACAAAAATGATTCATCGCCCAAAAAAGAAACATTTTTGCACCATTGGCTGACGTGCTCAATCATCCTCTCGCGCCAAAATACTCTACACCTTTATTCGGAAAAATACGATTAATCGAATCCGTATATAATCGTTTCTATCGATTAATCGAAAAAAATACGAATAATCGATTAATCGTTAAAATACAATTCGAATACGATCGTAAAAATACGATTAATCGATTCATCATATTTTTACGAGTAATCGATTAATCGTATTTTTTCGATTAACTAATTAATCGTATTTCGCTTAGTCGAAGGAATCGGTTAGTCAATTATCTAAAATATGCGATTATCAAACCATTAATCAATTAACTGCACGGAGCTAACTGCGTTTTAAGATATTTTCACATCAAAAGTTCAGTGATATCTATACCATATACTCGTGATATCAATCCCCGCTTCCAGTGGAAAAAGTCTTAGGCTAGTTAGCGATGGACTATCATTGTGTCCCCACAAAAAAGTAAGCTGGATGAATGTTCAGACTTGTAAAATCTATATTTATCTCAAACTTTGAGATCAACTCAAAGGAAATGTGAAATTAACTGAAAAGAAGTCAGTAATTCTGGGTAAAACCATCATATCATAACTACGTAGACTACAATGCATTCATGTTCTATCTGATTTAAACTAATCGTTTCACTACTTTATTAGGCCATTTACATGACACCTAATAAATGCAAACTCACCATGAACCATCCCACACCGTTCCGACAAAACAATTTTTCTAATATTTCAAGACTAGATAAATTAGTTTATCTGAGATTGCTATGCCGACAGACAGGTACTGGCAAGTACTCTAAACTCTTGTTAGAAACATCTTACAAATGTCTTTTCAAAACTACGTGAGATACTTTTCGATATGCCGTTAAGGAGCCTGGTATGTGTATCTTCATCTTATGCCTGCAAAGTGGTAACAGATTTTTTTTTTATATTTTGTATATACGACTATACTCTTGTACAAGAGGCCTGACACAACCAACATGTAGTCTACTATAGTAGTAGCAATAAATTTTGCTGAATATGGAAGCGATGCGAAGCAATAAGTGCCACTAACGAGCTCTGTAGCTTTTTATCTACGAATATACCTTCTGCTTGACATTGACATTGACTCACGATGCTTGAAGATTTATGAAAGATGAATCACCATTAGATGCTCATATCTTTGATTTTTCGTCGATGAATGGAAATTTCGCATACAATTGGCTAACGATATTAACAACAATTTGATGTTGATTAATTTCGTTCATATTCGTTAGTATGCTAGTTGATACCTTGACCGTATCATAAATGGAGAAAAAAAGCTCCTTAAAACGGTCCGACATGCGTTGGAGTACTCCGAGAGTTGCGTATTAATCGCATTGTCCGAAATGCTAGTTTAGTCTCAATTTTTGTTCAGGGCTACACCTAAATGGTAGCTATTGTTAAGAATTATTATTATTTATTTTCACACGTTATTATTGGACAGTTTCATTTTCGTTTTAGATTTCCGAAGGTGTCATTAAAGAGGTTAACTGTGTTAAACTTCACCGTAGGTTATACGTGCGTACAATTCTATATATATGTATGTGTAGGCAACATTCACTGATATTTTTGAGAGGGTTAAATCAACTTGTAGATTAAAGATGGGAACAAACCGGGCGAGTTGTTAACGATTGGCTCAATCAGTAACAAACAGATGGTTGAGTGGTCGAAACCTGGGGTCGGGTATACAGGATAGTCGACATGTTGACGAATCCTACTTTGTTAGTAATAGTAGTAGTTGTTGCAGTAGTAGTGGAGAAAGTTCTTAATATTCTAGACTTTCACAGTCGGATTCCTTCTGCCAAGCTTTAGTTTCAAAGAGGCCTGTTCCCAAAACCGGTACACCGAGTTTTTTTTCACTACCGGTATCAAAATCGGCGAGTATCGGATTTCAAGTATAAGTGGGTTGGTTTTTTTTTCAGTGTGGTTTTTTACTCGTTTTTTCAGACCTTCACCCCGTTTTTTCCCCTTTTTATATCCTAGACTTATATGTAGTATTATAGAGTATATTGTTTTTGTCACGACGAAAATATGTAACACTTTAAAGGAGGCTCCGGAGGTATAGCAATGTATACATATAAATGATCACCCCCTGATTCGATTTAGCCATGTCTGTCCGTCTGTCTGTCCGTTCGCACGATAACTTTCGATAAAATGAAGCTAGAGCCTTGAGATTTTAGTCAAATGTTGGCTGTATGATCTATGTAGTTGGTTGGTATTAAAAATGGGCATGATCAGGCCAAGAGAACGCCTACCTTCCCTACATATGTAAAATACTTAAATGTATTATATCTAATTTCGGTACCTAACTATTCAATCTATTAGTAGTAAGGTATCGAAATTATGGGGATTAAATGAAAGTAACTTACCAAAAATCAGATGCGTTCCGCTGCACACAAATTACCAAAACGAGTATTGCACAGTTATGCGCTAATTATGTGCCGCAATTAAAAATATTAGTGATTCAAAATGGGGGGGGGGGGGGGGTGAAAGAACGTTCACCCAAGGAAATAATGAACTTATCTTATTGAAACCCATGCTAGAGTTACGTGATAGCTATGTCCCGCTAACACCACAGGTAGAGCAGCGTGAAGCCGCAGAGTGGTACGAAAGGGCAAGGAAGGAAGGAAGAAGGTAGGATAGTTGTCACCAGAGCAGCCTGCATTTGGCCTCCGATTACGTTAACGTTGCACCGTCTGCTGACTAGATAGACGTGCAATGTGGTCACTCCCCTAAATTAATCAACTCAGTCATCGAAACGTCACTGGCGGCATCTGCTAACTTTTGGAAGCAATCAACAGCTAAGATGTTGAGGCGTTTCGGAATTAGGGCAGGACTCACACAGCCAGAATGATCACCCTACTACTACGTCTTTAAACAATCCGTACATAACAGGGCGATATTGGTGGCTTCGCTGCTCTCTCAGCCTTCATTTGTTGGGAACTCATGTTTGCTCATGTGATCCGTATCCGCTTCCGAAGAGGTTTGGGGGAACCTACCTCTGACAAATTTTGATTAAATGTTCGTAGTATGATCTAGTTCATTGATATTGAAAAAGAGTGTGATCCGGCCAAAGGAGCGCCTATATTTGTAAAATAGTTAAATGTATCTGTAGGCGCTTTGTTTTTCGTACAACGATTTAGGGTGTGGTAACTCGTGGAGTAAAAAAACAATCGAGGGCAGCTATCCAAGTTGAATTTTTAAGTGGCATATTGTCTATGTATCTTGATTGGCTTCAAAATTAACTGTCGCTTTCAGAATTCATTAGCTTCTGTTCATATGACAATTTATTATGAATACCGCCGCTTAAATTACGAATGAACTGTACGAACTGATTAATGCAGCATCGTCGGAACTTGACACCAAGTGTCAAATTAACGACAAGCCTACGAATAGTGGCATTCTTTGCTACAATTGTACAACTAATAGAGTGCAGGTTGGCCACCCCACTGACCCGTACAAGTTTAAGTTGTTGTTGTAATGTATGGAGATACCCTAAACTACACCGGATAAATGCTCAAACACAACTTATAACTCCCGATTGAATAAACTTGAAATCCTTGAACTTTGGTAAATGACTCGGGAGGGTCATTTTATATTCTCATGTAAAAATCAGATCAGTTGGAAAACGACGGCACTTTTCTAGCAAAAAACCCCGCATTACCCTACTTTTCACAATTTTTCGTGGGCATACTCAGACCAAAGGAATGCCTACCTCCCCTACAAATGAATGTAAAAAAGAAAGTTAAAAAGTAAATAACTGGCGCAACAGTCCAGTTTGAACCATGGCCTCGAGATGAGTTAGCATCATTTCATTTTCTAGATCGTGACGGTCTTGTGCAGAGGTGTGTGATCAGTAACACGCTCAACCGAGTTAGTTACCCCATAAATGGGTGCTCATTTAACAGCTGAGTGGGCTCATAGTCCGACACGTCCCCTTTATCGAAAACTACTGCATTTAGTAGGACTCGAACCGGGGGCCAGTGCGTAGAAGGTAAACGTGCTAACCGTTTCGCCATCCGGACTGCAATGTAAAAAAAAAACAAAAACAAAATATTACTTTAAGTCCGAACACACGGCAGTATGAACCAAGCGAGTTGAAAATTTGGTGTTGGTAGTAAGATCTAGTTAGTTGGTATTGAGAAGGGTAAAATCCGACCAAACACAACCCATACCTCCTCTACAAACTTTCCATAGAATGGAGATAACAAAATTTTGAAATTTCTGCCAAATGTTTGTAGTATGGGTTAGTTAGATGATTTTAAGAATAGACTAGAGCTTGCTCGTTTCAAATGACACCTACCTTCCCCACTAATGTTCCTTCAGCTTCATCGATTAATCTCCGCTCAAACTGACCATATAGGAAACACACTTGTTATACATATGGCTGTTGCCTATTTGAAGTTTTGGTGTTACCTCTAGGTCTGTGCAGGTCTACGCTTCTGTTTCGATTAATATGTATTTACAAAAGTTTATTCTCCCTATGCAATGTGACTTCAAAGATATCGCCAGTGAACTGCCAAAATCAATGTTCCCAGCAAATTGAGCAAAATGTTTTCTTCTTTTTAAATCGGAACGTGTTCACCTAGACAGGGGTATTTTACGCCATCGTCCCGGAAGGGTTACGCTTTCTGAACTCAGCCTATAGCAGTACAATTCAAAATGTAACAATTAACTTCAGCAGTTTTTTTTTAATAATCGATTATAGAGAGTACAGAACTTTTCGATTGTTAAGAAAAGTTATCTACTCCTTGGTAGCTATGTATAGTATATCTCTGTTTTCTTCCCCTTGTGATGTAAGGGGCGTAAGAGTAAGCCACAACCTTTCCCTTTTATAACGATATGCATTTTTCATCAATTATGGGTACTGGATTTTCATATATGTAGAGAATTATTCAAATTGTGACACACATATGGCAAGTTTAAATGTTATTGGGTTTTTCTAGATACCACTTCCCCTCCCGCACATACACACACCTAAAAGGGAATTTGTGTAAAGAGTAAAATTATCATAATCCATATTTTGGTTTTAACACGATATCACTTTTCAAACGTTTAAAGTGTTTAACCTTCCTAATTGACCGAGCGAGGCATAGTGGTTCGTGTCTTTGATAAATAGTGGGTTTTCATTTGAGTGGATTTCTCACTCCCCTTGCGTGGGCTCCGCTCCCTTCGCGACAGGACCGGCTTAAGGAATTGAAACCCTCAGTATTTCGCCCTAAAAGGCTCGCTGCGCTTACTCTATATCCTAAAGCGGTAAACCCACTATTAGAACTCAAGTCTACGGCATATACGACAGCAACTTGCCTTTCATATACAACACAAGTACCCCCCAAACAGCCGACCGTGCGCACGCACAAGCTATCGCCAAAACATACATTTTATTCGCCATGCACAACGACCAACTCAGTCAAACGACATGCAAGACAGCGATTGCGACTCCCCGGCTATGTACAATCAACACAAGTACCCCCCAAACAGCCGTCCCCACGCACGCACAAGTAATCGCCAAAACATAAATTTTTCTCCCCGTATAACGCAAGTACCCCCTAAGCAGCCGACCCCGCGCACGCACAAGCTATCGTCAAAAGATACAATTTTCTCGACATGCACAACGGTCAAATCAGCAAAACGACATGCACGACAGCGATTGCGACTCCCAAATATGATGGCGACGATATCCTACCCCTTGCGATGCAACTGACGGAGTCATGTGATCCTCGCTCGCGAGCGTAGTCGCAGTCGTTTGGAGGAACACAGCTCCATAGACAATACACACAAATAGTGCTCAGCGCTGATCGCTGAGCTGCGCTGTCGTCGCATGGATCGCCCCGAGGAACATGAACCTTTAACGTTTTCAAAAATTATCGATTTTCATTACTTATATACCTCGAAAACCGTTGGGAGTTCCAGAGATACATATGTATGGAGTCAATTGCATAGGGAATTTAATAAGCTTTAATATTTTGAGAATGACTGTACATGTTAGAAATTCTATAACTTTTGATTGGTTGGTTGAAGATAAGATATTGTATTTTAGTTTTCTAAGAATCAGATAATGGTAGAAACTAGAAGCAAATGATTTCTTCGAAAAATGATTTCTTTGAAAATTATCGATTTTCAATAAGGTATATCTCGTCAACCGTTAGAAATTTGGCAAATATGTATAAACAATATTATAGAAAATCTAATAGGCTTTCATTTTTGCATAGAATATATTTTTCCAGAGTCCACCATTTTCGAGATATAATCGAGAAACCCAAAAATGGGACCTTCCCCCACCCCTCCAACCGTAAGCTCACCTCCCAGGGGCGGGGACTTTTAGTATGTTTACCTACTAACTACTCCTAACGAAGTCCTGAAGTCAAAAATTATCGCATATTCCATGCACTCTACACCCCTCTATTGAGCACACATTGATTGATCTATTGTGGCTTTGAATAGATAAACTCAGATTCCATAATGAAGCAGATTGTTTCTATAGAGGGTGTCGAAGACGCATAGTGCTTCGTGTCTTTGAATAAGACAGGGTTTTAAACAGAGATGATTTCTAGTTGAATTCACCGCGGCTTAACTCAGTAAACATCACTAGATGCTCGCTTCGCTCCCTTTATACGCTGTAGCGGTAAAGTCACTCTTAGTCAAGACGCGTACCATGGCGCGTCGCCTGAAATAGCAGTAAACCGAACGTGTTTCTACATCCCCCATTTTGAAATATATCAATATTTTTTTAAACGATGAGCAGAGCATATTTAACTGCAGCACATAACTTGCACGTAACTCTAGCATAGATTTGAATTAGGTATGTTTTTTATTTGTTTGGGAGGGGGAATTCGCGGAACGTTCATTAATATCTCCGCCCCCATTTTGAATCGCTGGCATATTTTTTTTTATTGACGAGCACGAAATTTTTAAATGCGACGATTAACTAGCACATAACTGCAATAGTCGAAAACGCTCGACATAATTATTGCGAATATTTACAGTGATTTTCTCGATTAGTGCAATAATCGTATATGACGAATTTTTGTTTTTCAGATACATAGATGATTAAAGTCCAAATTGTTAATAAACAAGAAAAAGAGAAGAAATATTAATAAAAAATGCTCTCATTTTGGTGACATGGGGCAACAATTCAATTAATCAAATGTCACACACCTCGATCTGCCACAGTGTCCAGTTGTTTTTCATCAATCCCAAATACAATTGGGTAAATACGAGTATTGATATTTACCTTTTTCGTTATAAATGTTTACCTTTAACACTTTATGCATCCAAGTCATCAATTCAACGTTTGTCGTTTGTAACTTTCATTGGAGTATACGGATGGTGTAATTGTGCTTTTCGGTGGTCTGACTATTTCACAGTAACCTTGAATGAGTCGAAAGGAGTATCTGTATCTTCCTAATTGATCGTACAATGAACTTCCTAATTGACCGCAAAAAAAGACACCTACATACGTTGAATTTTAAGTGGAAATTAGTTAATTTTTCTAGATCCCACAGATGAACCTATCTACAAATCGACAGATACTTTCTAGCGGCAACCACATGTGTTTTTGCATACGAGTAGTCAACGTCCAAATGTAGACAACAATCAATTCGGCGTCACATGAGGAATATTTATTACTCCCCCAAATGTGTAGAGGACAAGTGGTTAAGAGTGCGCTAAAATTTATTGCAATTCGATTCTAACGATGGGATGGAGGATGGTAAAGAATCGGGCTACTTGGTGATGATAATTGGCCGACATGTAGACAAACCCACAAGGTTCCTGTTAAAAAATTGTCAGTGGGAAAAGTTGGGAAAAAAGTATGAGAATATCATAAAGTATAGTAATAATTTATAGGCGTCGCAGTAATGTTGGGAATAAACCTATGTAAGTTCTTAGAATGTTTGTAGGATGTCTTTCTGAATCAGAAGAAGTTAAGCTGGTCAATGGCCGCGCGCTATTGTCTGAGAGTTTACGCGTAAATCTTTTTGATTTATGATGCTTCCATAAAGTATGTAAGTAAAAAGACAGTTTTTAATAATTGGTTGAGTGAAATATTGAAACTCATTTCTGCTCATGTCATTTTGGTCATTTTCAATATCCTGTTGTACAACGCTAGTGACTTAAAACAACTGCCCCGGACACGTGATTCACCGTATTCACTAAATCCCAAGCTGAGGACGAAATCTACTTGTTTCCTGTGGTCAAATGAAAATAAAACCTTACCGATTCCGTCCTTTTGAGGATATGAAAGAGACCAAAGTGTGGCGCTTGATAGGCTTTCATTCGGAATGAAGTCCCATTTCATGGCATGGCCAGCAAAGTGGTTATCACCCTTCCGCAAAATATGACCTATCCATCCGTTGCCATTTTCGGCTGTGCATCAATTCGTTAATTGGCATCTGACCTGCACGCCGACTTAGCTCTGTATTTGATATCATCTCGGGCCAGACAATTTTTTTAATTCGATGAAGACACGGGCTAACGAAAAGACGCCGCAAATTCAACAACGCTCGATTAAAAAATCCAGCTGTCTTAAAACAATATAATGAACATCTTGCGCAAAAAGCAGCTGAGATAACTAGTCACCCAGATAGTGACATAAATGAAAACTGGAATGCCATAACAAATGCGTACATTGATAGCGCAGATGCCATCCTTGGCAAATACTCTGATTGCCGGAATAAGCCCTGGATGAACGACACTTCATGGCAGGGGATTGTTGAAAGAAAAGAACTGAAGGTTCGTTTGGCTGCATCATCAGACGACAGTCAATGCTGCATCGAGCTCCCTTACCGTCAGAAAGCTCGAGAAGTTCAGCGTAGTGTGCGACGCGAAAATTAATTTATACGAATTCTCTTCTAACTTCAGCAAAAGAAGCTGCAAGAAGAAATAACTTAAACGCCGCATACAGTGTCATCAAGGAGTTTACGGTCGTCATGCCAACATCCGGTGAAGGATAGTGATGGAAAGCTACTTAACTTGGAAGAAGATCAACTGTGAAGTTGGAAAGAACACTTCGCCACTGTCTTGAACCGTGTAACGTCTGGTGAAGTTCCCCCTCATATAGTTAATTTAGCTAACCATCAAAATGTGCGTATACGGTCCACTGTCCCGACTAAAGAGGAATTAGTCGCTGCAATTATTGCACTAAAACGAGGAAAGGCCGCCGGACTCGATGGTACCCCTGCCGAACTTTATCAAGCAGCGCCAAGCGTAACTGTCGAGTTGCTATACCCACTTGTTGATAAAGCGTGGAATATAGAGACCTTTCCCACTGAGTGGAAGGAAGGTTTGATCCATCCGAAGAAGGGTAGTCTCACAGACTGTAATAATTGGAGAGGCATTTGTGTGCTCCCTGCCGTTGCCAACATAATAGCTAAAATCGTCCTGGAAAGACTAAAGCCCCACTTAGAAAGCGCAATTGATGAAGAGCAGGCTGGGGTTCTATATGGGCGGCCTTGCGCAGAGAGGCATCCCTGAGAAGCATGTGGCTATTATGAAGGCAACCTATGACGGCGCGAAATGTCGCGTTCTGCATAAAGGTAAGGTGTCGGGTGATTTTGAGATTCGCAGTGGAGCTCGGCAGGGGTGCATCCTCTCACCGATCCTATTACTCATAGTGATCGGCGATGTGTTGCATGCATCCCTATCCAGAGTCGACAGAGGAATTCAATGGACTTTGACATCTTATCTACAACATCTTGACAACGCTGACGACATACTATATGTGTACTCTCCCACAAAATCATGGATCTGTCCCCAACGGCGTTAGATCTCGAGAGCGAGACAAGCAAGGTTGGGCTAAAAATTAATACCAACAAGAGCAAGGTTCTTAGCGAAAAAGAAATCCGACAACTATTACCATCAATATTAATGCGCAGCCTGTGAAGAAGGTGGACAACTTCTAATTGACAACTACCTGAGTAGCGTTGTTGCCGAAAATGGTGGTGCGAAGCAGGACATCGCTCGTCGTATCAACCAGGCTAAATGCGCATACGGCATGCTGTTCAAAATTTGGCAGACTAGTTATCTCAGCATCAAGACCTAGCTGGGCCTGTTTCGCTCCCTGGTACTGTCTGTGCTTTTGTATGGTAGCACTACTTGGAAGGTTTCCGTAAGAGTTACTAGAAAGCCGGAAGTTTTCGTAAACTTATGTCTTCGTCGAATTTTAAGAATATTCTGGCCCGAAACAATATTACAATAAATCAAGAGCTAAGTCGGCGCACGGGGCAGATTCCTATCGACGAATTCATACGCAATCGAAAATGGCAATGGATAGGTCACACTTCACATATTGCGGGAGAGTGATAACTGCATTGCTTTGCATGTCATAAACTTGAACTCCATTTCCAACCAATCCAACCAAGGCCGAACAAGAGGGGGTCCTAGAATCACATGGCGTCGATCTGTGGCAAAGGAATGTGAGGCACTGGGTAAGTCTTTTGGGGAGCTGCGCCCCATTGCCCAGAACAGAGAACGATGGCGCGCAGGAGTGTTGACGCGCTATGCCCTACTAGGGGTTAAGGCAAAGTAATAGTAGTAACGCCACAGGGGGAATGTTTACGTCAACGAGATCATCACACCGCCATTACTGGCTGTTTGACTTGGTTAGCAATTGCCGACGACCACTGCTGTTCCAGGGGCGCCCACGATTAGGACTATGGAAGAGGATTTTTGTCCCCCAAGGTAAGGCAAACAAGGGCTTCATTACGATTTCAAGTATGCTTTAAGAAACTTTTTCTCCAAATCTTTTGTAAAATCAATAAGGTATCAATCGATTTGTTTAAGTCTAGAATATTCATTGGGTCGGAGAAAACCATTCGGCCACATGGATCAGTTAAGGCAGGGGTTATGGCAATTGAGTACGATTGTCAAAGTGACGTAAACTACTTTATCAACATCGGTTGTTGTATTAATATTAGTACAAATAAGCTGGATTCTGATGTGGCGCGGATAACTGATCCACAGAAATATGCGTTGGTCAGATGTTCTTTAAACCATGGAAAACGGAAAACCTCTTTGTGTGATTTTTGACTGTAGATTAAAGATAAAGTGAAGCCGAAAGTGCGAATTGGGTGCCAGCTTAGTCGATGTAGACGTAGATTGAGGCGTACAGAAGACAAAAGAGGCATTGATTACAAATTTCGACGGACAGCGCAGCAATATCTTAAGACGTGGCATTGCAACGCAAGTAAGGTTACGGAGCGCAGCACTGGGCGAAAACGAAAAAACGAGTCGACGTCACGGGAAGATTAGGTTAGGTTAAAAGTGTTACGTAAGCACATTTAGACGATCACTGAGTCCGTTATGGTACCCCTAGAATCAGTAATCCGAGACCAACTCAATCTTTAAGCCAGCCAGAGCTCATAATGAAGCGATGTAGCCGACCAACACTTGTCGTTAGATTCAGAATAGAGTTAGAGAAGAGTTAAAGTGGATTAAGTAACGTTAAATACAACTTGTTGAGTGCTTGAAGTTAGAATAAGTTTTGCGGACGATAAATGGCTTGTAGAATCGCAATGCGAGCTCAAACTTATCGCGGAGATGAACCAGGCACGAAATTTTATGTACGTGGCGCCCACGAGGGTTAGTCGGACGGCTGTAATACCGCAGACCTGGTGTGACACAATGCACCAAAAAAACCAGGCCGAAGCGTATATACCCTAGACTTGTACAAATCTAGTGGTGATACCAAAAGGACCAATTGGCAACGAACATTTGCATGAAAAGTGAGTTTCCTATATGACCAGTTTATAGGGGAGGTTGGCACTCATTCAGGTGGATGTTGATCATTCTCAAATCAATTAACTAACCGATGTTACAAATATTTGTCGAGTTTTTCAAGTCATTAGCTTCATTTTAACGAAAGTTATCGCTTAGTTGAAGTTCCATTTGTAGGGAAAATATGGGTTTCATTGGTCGGATTTTACGTATTTTCAGTATTAGCCAACCGGATCCTACCACACATATTTGAACAAAATTCCAAGTCATTTGCTTAATTTTGTCGAAAGATACCTCCTATTTTAAGGTTCATTTCTAGGGGAGGTAGGGGTTCCTTGGATCGGATCAGGCCCATCTTTAATACCAACTAACTACCAACCGAATTTCAATTCAAACATTTGACCAAAATTTCAACTTCCTGGCTTCATTCTATCAAAAGTTATCGCTTATTTGAAGTTTCATTTGTAGGGGAGGTAGAGGTTCCTCGGATCGGATCTTACCTATTTTCAATACCAACTAACTAGATCTCATTGCCAATATTCTACCAAATTTCCAACTCTCTTGCATAATTTTGTCGAAAGTTATCGTAATTAAAAGAATAATTAATTTTTTGAAATTTGTAGGAGAGGTAGGCGTTCCTTTGATCTGATTAAGCCCATCTCATTTATACTCAAGCGGTTTCTTGCCTCGGGGTTACATGTCAAAAATCAGGTATCTATGTTAATTGGTTCAAGAGTTATAGACCAAAAACCTGAAAAGTAGGGTAGTACGGGGCTCTTTGTAAGAAAAGTACCGTTAGTTTTCAACTGATCGATTTTGTTCTTCCATGAGCATATGAGATTACCCTGATGAGTAATCTACCAAAGCTAGAGCCTTTCATGTTTATCTAGTCGGGAGTTTTGGATATATTTAATTATTTTACATTTGTAGGGGAGGTAGGCGTTCACTTGGCCTGATCATGCCAATGCCAATCCAACTAGATCACATTACCAATATATGACCAAAATTTCAAGGCTCCAGTTTCATTCTATCGAAAGTTATCGTGCGAACGGACGGACAGACAGACAGACGGACAGACAGACAGACGGACAGACGGACAGACGGACAGACGGACAGACGGACAGACGGACAGACGGACAGACGGACAGACGGACAGACGGACAGACGGACAGAAGGACAGACGGACAGACGGACAGACGGACAGACGGACAGACGGACAGACGGACAGACGGACAGACGGACAGACGGACAGACGGACAGACAGACAGACAAACAGACAGACAGACAGACAGACATGGCTTAATCGAATCAGGAGGTGACCCTGATCATTTATAAATGTACATTACTATATCTCCGGAGCCTCCTTTAAAGTGTTACATATTTTCGTCGTGACAAAAACAATATGTATACCCTATACTACGAGTAAAAGTCTAGGGTATAAAAATGGAAATACTTGTAGCGGCACCATGAAATAACTCATTTGGAAATAATGCCTTATTTCCAAATGATATTTATTTTTTATGGATAATTTCGGTTGAAATAGAAAGTATCCATGCATAGATTCTTTCGGTTTTACACTCAATGCTTAATTTCGTTTAAAACAAAGGTGACTATGTACATGCCTAATTTCGCTTTCCTTCGCATACTTTATTTCGGTTTGAAATTGTGCATAGCCAGAAAAAAAATGCTGGATGCAAATATGCTAGGACGAAACGGCTGCAGGTACATGCACAAAGAGTGAAAAGGGCGACCTGGGGCTACATACGGGGGTTCGCAACGCCCTAGGACCGGAGCTAGACCAGCTCGTTCCAAACCGAAATTATCCATGCACGCTTGTGCGATACTGAGTATTGTAAATTAAGAGTGGCGTGTGCGGGCTTCGCTCGCTACGCTCGCTCCGCGCTTAAGGGATTACAACCCTCAGTATCGCACAAACATGAACACCTGCTCTGGGTACAACAGTCCCTTGTGTGGGCTCCGCTCGCTACGCCCGCTCCGCACTTAAGGGATCACAACCCTCAGTATCACACAAACATGAACGCTCGCTTTGCTCGCTCTGGACACTGCATGGCAATTTTCATTATTATCGCATGCCTTATTTCGATATGAAACCCATATTTTCCATGCATAGCTTATTTCGTTTATTTTCCGATGAATACTTTCGTTTCCAAACGAAAGTATCCATATGGATTATTTCGTATGCCTTATTTAGCTATGGCTTATTTCGGTGCCCCCTTGTAGCAGCTAAAGGGTTAAGAAAATGTATCTATATATTTTTTGCCAGAGATTGCACGAGAAATTAATGGCATACCAATTCTCTTTGAGGCTGAGTTGTTTTCGTTGGCTGAAAATTTATTACAATAGGGTTGTTTTTGCAAATTTGTATTAACCGGAAGAATTTGGCGCTTTTAAATTAACCCTTTGGTTTGTAGTGTGTATTAGGAAAAACGAAAAAATGCAAGTAATGCGCAAATGCCCTTTTACTTGTTCTTCTGAATTTATTGTCTCAAATCTTACTGCAATGGTTCGGTTAAAAACACCAAAAAATTAAGCGGTTATTGATCCATCCACAGGGCTCCCACAGCTAGTCACCACCCAAACCGAAAACATCCCAACATACTTTTGCTTTTAATCACCCCCGTATCCATATAAGTTGAGACATGCTGCAAAATCACACAAGTATCCAAGTATCTACTGCATCCGCCCTCGTGCGTAGGTGATAGATACATTTATCTGAATCTATCGTCGATGCCGCCAGCGTATCAGATCATGGGAATTTCAACCATATACGGCGACTATGCAATGTGCTATATTGCATAGTCTCAAATCCAAACTAAAAATTTTAACTATTGGTGATTTGATCAAAATTTGGATATCCCGTAACACCAAATCAGTCCAAGATTTCATGGCATTTTATTCTGATTTTGCCGGTTCAATCTTTTGGTCAGGTTTAATGGGCGTTTTAGTAATTTCGCTCTTTTGCATAGTATCATATAGCTGCTGAATGTTGTGGTACTAGTAAGTAGTAGTAGTAGCGGTCGTACGTAAATTTGAGAAACTATGAAAATGGACTAAGTCGCGTTTAGTAATAAATTTTTAGAGCATCGTTTTTGGGTATAAACTGACGAATTTTGAAGGCCAGAAAACAAACGTTCAAAATGTTTAAGAGTATAAAAAGCAGATGACCGGTAAAATTGGCATACAGTTTGTCGTGAACTTTCATTATCGTAACATATTTACGTACTTTGGTTTTTTCACCATCATCGTGGGAAAAGCCTGTGGGATCTTGTGAAAATGTTTGTGAAGGTATAGTGCTGATTGGATGCATTTGGTTCCGATTCCGAGAAAAAATAAATTATAATGAGTGTTTTTGAAGATACAGTTCATTTTAAATTTATGTGTGAGATTTTGTCAAATTAAAAGTGTTTCCTTTTCACCCTAGTTACTGGTAGTTCTTTCTTGTGTCGTCGTTGCAACGTACGGCGCTCCACAATATAATAATCAATACGATGTTTCATTGGATCCCTACCACAAGTACACTGGATTCCAGAATACCTATCAACCTAGCGACCATCAGGATCATGATGCACAGTATGAATTTGGATACGAAGTGAACGATCAAAATACGGGCGATGTCAAATCACATCAGGAATCGCGGAAGAATGGAGTAGTCACTGGTCGCTACGAAGTGATTGATCCTGACGGTTACAAGCGGATTGTCGAGTACACTGCCGACGCTATTCATGGATTCAACGCTCATGTCAGAAGGATTCCACTGACCGACTATCGTGCTCCCGGACCCGCTTTTGTTCATAACGTCCCTGTCTATTCAACAGTAGCACCCGCTATTCATGCTTCGGCATATCATCCTACCGCTGCGCCTATCCCCACAGGACATGCTTCAACCGTTGCAACCACTGTTGCACCGTTCGTTTCAACTACCTTAGCTCCGTCGTATGCCCAGCCAGGCTTTTCTCAAGTGCCACAAAGTGCTGTCTACATTGCAACCCATTCAGCTCCATCTGTTGATTTACAGGCACCCGCTTATAATCCGACAGGACATGGATACAGCATCCCACCAACTGCATTTGCCTACGATAGACAGTACAATAGACAGTATGACAGACAGTACTATCACTAGATCACGGAATGGGCAGCAATCAGTATTTAATGAGTATTCCTAATTGTAAAACGTAGAAACTAAGCTCCGACTACCATACTTCTCATGCATTTTCCATATTTTAATAAAGCACGACTTTTCTAGTAAATACGGAGTTTATGAAACGAAGTTTGGAGGGCTTTTAAAGATCTGAGGAAAATTTTGGAGTTTCTATACAAAGTCCTCGTAAGTTCGACTTATTACTTCCGTTAAGCTGGCACACACAACGCACAATCGAGATGAGACAAACAGTGCTGGAAAAGAAAGTTGCTCAAACTATTTTATTCCCTTTCTCGCAAAAATTAGTAGTTAGAGTTACGGTGTTTTATTGATTCAGGTTATAACAAATAATGTGTATCCTGTCCAGAAATAGTGAAAAGTTTTCAAAGAAGTTCACTTAGCTGGTGACAATAGCGTAATAAGTAGGAAAGTGCAGTTTGGGTGAAAAAATTGGAGACAGTTAGTGAAAAGCAAATGCAATATCTTGGATTTGGTCCGAGACAATCGAACTAATTGCCAAGGAAGTTGAAGACTGGCTGTTCCTCAGTGTAATGTGCAATGATGGTTAGGTTAGGTTAAGTTAAAAAAGCTGCTGTGTAAAAGACAGCACACATTGACCACCAACGGGTCCGTTGTGATACCTCAACGCCATAAGAGCCTAGTCGTCAAACCACCCGGATCTATCAATAAAGCGATGTACATGACCAGCACTTGCGCCTTTCAAGTCATTCAGGTCAAGAAAGTAAAGGGAACCTAGAGTATCCTTTCTTCCACCGGCCAGAGCAGGGCAGGTGCACAGGAAGTAACCTATTGCCTCCTCCTCGTCTCCACAGCTCCTGCAATAATCATTATATGTACGGAAGCCATAGACGCCTGGCATGCTCACCTATCCTGCAATGTCCTGTATAGATCCCCACAACTTTTCTTAGATGGCTTCTCTCCAGCATCTGCAGCCCTGAGGAGCGGCTAGGATTAAAGGCCAGCCAAATTTGAACTTTGGCGATTGCAGTGATCTCCGCCTGGATGGCACTACAGAATGCTGGAAGACGGAGTGACAAGCCAAAATCCAGTCTCTCTGAAAAGATACCAGCGCCCACACCTTCTCTGTTTTCGAGCCATCCCTAAAAAATCTTACAGCTTCCGACTCTGGAGTACTGTTTACGCCCCACTCCTGTCGAGAGGGTATTAGGCTGGTATAGCCTTTGTCGAAGGAGTACACCGGAGAGGTGTAATTTGTTTCTTCTGGAATATCAAGATTGTCCACTATAGTCTACTAATAATAGGCGTTTTCCACTGTCCCGTTTTCCGGAGGCGAATGGCCGCGAATGCAGCCAACTGTTCGGCCAAGATATTCAAGGGAAGCAAATTGAGCAGTTCACCAAGAGCAGCAGTGGGTGTGGTCTTGAGAGCACCAGTGATAGCAATACAGGATAATCTTTGAACTTTGTTCAATAGAGTCCTGTAGCACGCTTTGTGGAGTGCAATCCACCAAACTACTACCCCATACATTACATACCACCTTTGGTCGCATGCCCCATTTCAAGCCAATAGTCTGCCTGCAAGATTCCAGAGCAACTGTTGCCTTAACAACTCGCTCCTCGATATTTGCCTTAAAGGAGAGCTTTCTATCAAATATAAATCCCAGAAATCTGGCTTTTCCTCTAAAGACAGACTCGTCCCCTCCAGCAATGGTGGTATCAGTGAAGGTAGATTGTTCCTTCTGGTGAAGAGAACAAGGTCTGTTTTGGACGGATTGACCCCCCACACCCACTTGCCTAGCCCACTGAGATAGAATATTTAGGGCATTTTGCAGAATCTCACTAAGGACCCCGGCAAACTTTCCCGAGATAGCAATGGCAATATCGTCCGCGTACGCAATAGCCTCGCAGCCAACCCCCTCCAAATGGGCAATGATACTCGAGGAAGTTTCGGGAAATGGGAACCACCGAGTGTAAGAATGGCTTTAGACGACCCTTTTGTAGATCGCTTCCTAGCGTTACAAAGCTTGCCGAACTGGTTGAAAACTTCATCTAACTTTAGAAACGACCTAGTTCTAGCAAGGTACTGCAAACTTCAACAATTTTGTTGACAAAAAGCTTGTAAAAGCTGGCTAACGCGAGTTGGGGCCAGTCCATAAGCCAGAATTTCCGTTAAAAAAAACAATCTGAAATGTTTGAAAGGGGCCCAGGAGCATGTGATTTGAGCTCAGAAGATTTGAAACATTGTCATCTTTGAGTGTGTCAATATTTAAGCAAAATGTTGGCAATGGTAGAGTCTGCGTGCGGCAGAAAACCCAAGCAACGTTCAGCGGTGAAAGCCTTCGAAGATTCTGAAGTCTGAAAGGTTTAAGGTGTGGGGACTTTTTCCCGGTCACGAAGGTGGTGGTGTATTGCTAGCTTGACGTTACGTTTGCTCCACAATTTTTAAACCGCATATATCAACTTCCAAATAAGTGCATAATAAAAGTGTTTATGAAGCGCTAATTTGGTGCTCTATTCCGAAATTAAGTGGCTCTGTAGAAGTGGCAGGATTTAAATTTTTAAATGAAAATCACCCCCTAACCACCACAGAATCATCTCTACCAGCATTTATATCAAATCCCTAATAAGCTTATATTAAAACTGTTAACTAAAAGCTAATTTGGTGCTCTATCCAAAAATTATAATTTTAATTTGGGGTGCTGACTTGATGTCACGCTAGCATCCCCACTTTACTTTCATACAGCATATGCTTATATGTATATGCTGTATTAAAAAAAAGTGGGGGTGCTAGCATGACGTCAAGCCAGTACCCGCAAATTAAAATTATAATTTGCGGCGATTCGGGAGGAGCTCTTAATTCGGGGATAAATAAGCGTATAATAAAAGTGTTAATTAAGTGCTGGCTTGACGCTCAATTTTCGAACTGATTGCTCCTGCAGAATTACCCGAAAAGATTATTTTAATATGGGCGTACTAAATTGAGGGTACGCCAGCACTCCCTATAAAAATTATCATTTCTGCAATTCTTGTAGGAGCACTTAATTCGAGAATAGTGCACCAAATTTGGATTTTATTAATGCTTTTAGTATACATTTACTTAGAAGTTGATATATGCAGTTGTAACAAGTGGGAGTGCTAGCGTGACGTCAAACCAACACCCCCAAAAATTTCTAGTAATTCGAGCACTTAATTCGGGGATAGAGCACCAAATTAGCACTTAGTTAACAGTTTTGACATACTATGTATTTGAAATTTGATATATTTACATAAATGCCGATAGGGATGACTCTGCGGAGTCACAGTTTTTTGGGGATCTTCACATATAAACTGAAATCCTGCCAACGCTACTGCTAGCGTGACGTCAAGCTAGCACCCCATATAAGATGCTCAATTGTGCGATTCGTCTGGAGCATTAAATGTTTGAATTAAACACCTAATTATGCGATATGTTACATCCGGATTTTTTGTGGTGGGGTTTCCAGCTTACCGGACGCCCCTGGCTCATACTCAGCGATGATTATAACAAAACCAGCTTGACAAATACTGCAAAAGGTCCCACCACCGAGCTACCATCACTCAGTCAACCATGGAAGAATTTGTGACATATGTGAGTCAAAGTTCCGCCGTATTGTCATTCCTGCAGTCTACAATCTAGGCTAGGTTAGATACAAAGGCTGCTGTATTGACTACAGCAGACATGAACTGTTACAGGGTTCGTTGTGATACCTCAGGCGACTTCTCATCATACCATCCGATAACGAAACAATGGAGTTTGCCAGCATCAACATTATACAAGTCATCCAGTTTAATGAAGAGGTGGAATCCTTCCTACTTCTATCCAGAGCAGGACAGGACCAGAGAAGTTGAAAAATTACCTCCTCTTCGTTTTCAACAGCACAGCTTACGGAAATCTATATATGGGAGGTAGAGCCGCCTTGCGTGCTTTCCTAGTGTACAATGGCCAGTGATGACCCCCACCACATTTCTGATGTGTTGCCAATTTAGAGAGAGAGAGAGAGAGACCACAGTGGCATTGTTGAAATTCATGGACTACCATTTATTCATCTAGAATTAATTTTTTTCACCGCTTCAGATTTTAGAGTTAGTTTACAAGCATCGATAGGTATATAGATGGTCTGAAGAATTTGTACAGCCTCACTTCTTGCGCTCTGAATGATGAGGTCATACGCCCTACAGTTACCTGTAAAACCACGGTTATCCAGAATCCAGCATATGTAAATGTTGAAAAAGTAACTCTTCTCCGTATGTGTGGAACGATATTCAGCCACGGTCCTTCATGTAGTCAAACCCAGTTCGATAGACTGAATTATAGCTTGGCTGTCAGTGAAAATTATTATATCTCTAACTAATACTACGTGACACCCCAGCCAAGTCATTGCTTCGGTAATCGCCAAAACCTCGGCCTGTATAACACTGCAGTAAATACGGAGACTAAAGGAAAGGCTGATGCCAAGTCCATCAGAGAACACTCCAGCTCCTACTCCCTCCACAGTCTGGGATCCATTTGAGTAGATTTCAATTGTATTGGGTAGCGGAATTGCGCTTTCTTCCCCTTCATTCCGTGAAGGTATACTGACAAATTCCTTGTCAATCATGAATTTATCGCGCTCGGTGGCCGTGATTCTACCGATAGGGTGGGCCAAATACAAGTTTCTTTTTAAAAATGCAATTAAATGAGGGGGGGCAAAAACTCCTCTTCCATAGTCCTCCGCGTGGGCGCCCCCTGGAACGGCAGTGGTCACTGACCATTGCCAACCAACGTCAAGCCGCCAGTGATGGCGGTGCGATGATTTGGTTGAGGTACCCCTGTGGTGTGGGGTGTGAAAAAAAAAAAATACCACGGTCTTTCCCTTTGAGGGCCTGTCGTTAAAACCGACAATCAAAGGACAGGATGTGTATGCCAGCAACTTGCACTATCCGAAATCTTTATATGCTAACGAAACGTCAACTATGCCACGGATAAGGACTGACTCAACGGTTACGACTTTTAGCTATCGTACAATGACAAAGAATGGATTCTGGAATGTGCGTACTCTCCTGGACAATGGATCAGAAGGTCCCCAGAACGCACGATTTCTTCAATTAGAGAGTGAATTTCTGAGGTACAAATTAAATATCTTAGGAGTTAGTGAGATAAGATGGTGGAACAGCGGAGAATTCATCTCTCCAACGGGCAGCACTGTAATGTTGTACTCCGGTAAAGCTACCGGTAGTCGCCGTGAGTCAGGTGTGGGGCTCCTTTTAACCAGAGCCGCGCGAAACTGTCTCTTATCCTGGGAACCGGTCTCTGACAGGGTCTTGACCGTCAGGTTCCGGACCAAAATGAGGAACATCTCAATAATACAATGTTATGCCCCTACTGAACCCGACAATGTCTTGGCAAAAGACTCCTTCTACGAAGAACTAAACGCCGTTCAGAGCAGAACACCTAAAGGTGACATTATAATGGTTATGGGTGATTTGAATGCGAAAGTTGGCGCTGATAACTATGGGCTCAGACATGTTATGGGGAGACACGGTCTTGGTGATCGTAATGACAACGGTGAAAGATTTGTGGAGTTCTGCAACTTTCACAGTCTCTTCATCGGTGGTACTATGTTTGAGCATAAGGACCACCACAAAATCAGTTGGTCCTCTGTTGATCGGCGCAGAACACAAAATCAAATCGACCATTTTGCCATTAGTAAAAGATTCAAGAGTTGCCTCCTGGACGTGCGAAACAAGAAGGGTGCCGATATTGGGATGGGAAGAGACCATTATCTTATGATCGCTAATGTTCGATTGCGTATTGCAGCCGTGCGCCGCCCCAGCGACGAAAGATCCAGGCTCCGCAAATTCCACACCGCTCGACTAAAAAATCCAGCTGTCTTACAACAATATAATGACCATCTTGCGCAAAAAGCGGCTGAGATAACTAGTCACCCAGATAGTGACATAAACGAAAACTGGGATGCCATAAAAAATGCGTACATTGATAGCGCAAATACCATCCTTGGCCCAAACCCGGATTGCCGGAATAAGCCCTGGATGTCCGACGCTTCATGGCAGCGGATTGTTGAAAGAAAGGAGCTGAAAGTTCGTTTGGCTGCAGCCTCAGACGACAATCGAAGCAGCATCGAACTCCTTTACCGTCAGAAAGCTCGAGAAGTTCAGCGTAGTGTGCGACGCGATAAAAGAGTTTATGCCAATTCTCTTTTAGCGTCAGCAGAAGAAGCCGCTAGAAGTAACAACTTAAACGCCGTATACGGTGTCATCAAGGAGTTTACAGGTGGTCGTAACTCCTGCCAACATCCGGTGAAAGATAGTGATGGAAAGCTACTTATCTTGGAAGAAGATCAAATGAGGCGGTGGAAAGAACACTTCGCCGCGGTCTTGAACCGTGTAACCTCTGGTGAAGTTCCCCCTCATATAGATAATTTAGCTAACCATCAAAATGTGCGTATACGGTCCACTGCCCCGACTAAAGAGGAAATAGTCACTGCAATTATTGCACTGAAACGAGGAAAGGCCGCCGGACTTGACGGCATCGCTGCCGAACTTTATCAAGCAGCCCCAAGCGTAACTGCCGATTTGCTGCACCCACTTGTTGATAAAGCGTGGAGTACAGAGACCTTTCCCACTGAGTGGAAGGAAGGTTTGATCATCAAACTTCCAAAGAAGGGTAGCCTCACAGACTGTAATAATTGGAGAGGCATTTGTGTGCTTCCTGCCGTTGCCAAGATAATAGCTAAAATCGTCCTGGAAAGACTAAAGGCCCACTTAGAAAGCACAATTGATGAAGAGCAGGCTGGTTTTCGATCCGGATTCTCCTGTGTCGATCACATTAACATCTTGCGAATCATCATCGAGCAATGCGCTGAATACGATTCTCCGCTTCACTTGCTTTTCATCGATTTCGAAAAGGCTTTCGATAGTGTGAACCGGGATTCTATATGGGCGGCCTTGCGCAGGAGAGGCATCCCTGAGAAGCTTGTGGCTATTATTAAGGCAACCTATGACGGCGCGAAATGTCGCGTTCTGCATAAAGGTAAGGTGTCGGGGGACTTTGAGATTCGCAGTGGAGTTCGGCAGGGGTGCATCCTCTCACCGATCCTGTTCCTCATTGTGATCGGCGATGTGTTGCATGCAGCCCTATCCGGACTCGACAGAGGAATTCAATGGACTTTGACATCTTATCTACAACATCTTGACTACACTGACGACATATGCCTACTCTCCCACAAAATCATGGATCTGTCCGCAATGGCGTTAGATCTCGAGAGGGAGGCAAGCAAGGTTGGGCTAAAGATTAATACCAACAAGACCAAGGTTCTTAGCCCGCCGTTGCGAAAAAGAAATCTGACACCTATTGCCATCAATATTAATGGACAGCCTGTGGAGAAGGTGGACAACTTCATCTACCTGGGTAGCATTGTTGCCGAAAATGGTGGTACGGAGCAGGACATCGCTCGTCGTATCAACCAGGCTAAACGTGCATACGGTATGCTGTCCAAAATCTGGCAGGGCAGTTATCTCAGCATCAAGACCCAGCTGGGCCTGTTTCACTCCCTGGTACTATCACTACTTTTGTATGGGAGCAGTACATGGAAAGTTTCCGTAGGAGTTACCAGAAAGCTGCAAGTTTTCGTCAACTCATGTCTTCGTCGAATTTTAAGAATTTTCTGGCCCGAAACAATATCAAATGAAGAGCTAAGTCGGCGTACGGGTCAGATGCCAATCGACGAATTGATACGCAGGCGAAAATGGCAGTGGATAGGTCACACATTGCGGAAGAGTGATAACTGCATTGCTTTGCATGCCATGAAATGGAACCCCATTTCCAACCAAGGCCGACCAAGAGGGGGTCCTCGAATCACATGGCGTCGATCTGTGGCAAAGGAGTGTCAGGTACTGGGTAAGTCTTTTGGGGAGTTGCGCCCCATTGCCCAGAACAGAGTACGATGGCGCGTAGGAGTAGTTGACGCGCTATGCCCCGCTAGGGGTTAAGGCAAAGTAGTAATTAAATGAACAAAATTAAATTTTTCCCATGTATTATAGCTTCATTCATTAGTAAGAGCAAACATTCCCATGAATGATGAAATACAACTTCGTTCATGTGGCTGCCTAGGCTGGCTGCGCAGTAGCGTATTCTGTCATTCCAATTTTCCCAGACCATGTCGATGGTTTCGGGCTGTAGCTCACGGATTGCTTGGATGATATTGGCCTTTAGTGCTTGAATAGTTTCTCGGTTGTTGGCATAGCATCGGTCCTTCACTGCTCCCCAGAAAAAAAAAGCCCAAAGGGGTCAAATCGCAGCTCCGAGGCGGCCAAATGACATCGCCTAGACGGCTGATAACACGATTTGGGAATTTGGTGCATAAAAGATCGATTGTGGCATGGCACGCCATCCTGCATGAACCAAATCCATGTTTTCAATTTCAGTAAAAAAACAAGCTTGCCTTCGTTGTAACTTATGATGCATTTACCACTTTGAAATGAGTAGTAAAACTTGTTCCGATTTCACTGTTCCTATGAGAGGTATATGAAATAGTAGGCCGTATTCAACCAAATTTAGGAACGTGGTTTGGCAGTCAATGTGATTGAATAATATGAAATTTGAAAGAGATATCTTCAGAAATAAAAAAGTTTTTCTAACAAAAATTTGATTTTGGAACGGTCGTTCCTATGACAGCTATACGATAGAGTAGTCCAATTTCAACCGAATTTGGGAATATAATTTGAATAAAGATATTGTTGATTAGTGCGAAATTTGAAAATGATATCTTTAGAAATAAAAAAGTTTTTTTCACAAAGACGAATTTTTGAACCGCTATATGACGTAATGGTCCGATTCCGTTTGTTCCGACATATATACAGCCTGCAATAGAAAGAAGGCTTTGTACAAAATTTCAGCTCGATAGCTTTAAAACTGAGGGACTAGTTTGAAAGAAACAGACGGACAGACGGACAAAGCTTTATTGACTCGTCTCATCATACTGACCAAGAATATATATAGTTTATATGGTCGGAGATGCTTCCTTCTGTGCGTTGCAAACTTTATGACAAAGTTATTATACCCTGTCACTTCCGTGAAGGGTATAAAAAGTCGGATAACATGGCTCTGTAACGTTGACCGTTGACAGAAACGTATTCCCAGCCTCACTTTCGAAGAAAAATGGTCCAATTATGCCACCACTCCACAATCCGCACCAAACTGTCACTCTCTGTGGATGCATTGGCTTCTCGACAATAACGTGTGGGTTTTCCGAGCCCCAGATGCGGTAATTTAGTTTGTTAACGTAGCCTCCGAAATGAAAATGCGCATCGTCAGAAAAAATGATATTTCGCCCGAAATCGTTGTCCAATTCAAGCTGCTCTAAAGCCCAAACTGCAAAGCGATAACGAAGCGGATGGTCGTGCGCCTTCAGTTGCTGAGTCAATTGGACCTTGTAAGCGAATAATTCGAAATCTTTGTGCAAAATTCTCCTCAGGCTAGTGCGTGGAATGGTGAGCTGTTGAGATCGATGGCGAGTTGATGTTCGTGGAGTGAGTATCATACTCTTGGCTACAGCAGCCACATTCTCGTTTGTGCGCACCGTACGACGACGGGGACCATGAGGGTTGTCCACTAGCATGCCAGTCTTACGAACTATTTACATAAACTTGCGTACAGCAGGCGCAGTGGGTGCTTCATTTCGGCCAAAACTTCTTTTCAAAAAACGCACAGTTTGGGCTACACAGCACTCACTTTGGAAATTAATTTTCAATATTTCCTAACATTGTTAAAGTGTAAAGTGACTCATTTCATTCTGCGGAGGTATGATACTGACTTTCTGTCAAGATTTCGAGCGGAAAACAGCTTTCACTGTCAAAATAACCTATGATTTAAAAAGCAACCACTAGATGGCCCACCCATGTAAGCCACACTCGGCACTCCGATTATTTCAATGCATTTCGATTTTCCTCGCTGTTCTAACAAATTCATTTTATTTTGCAATTCGGTGACTATGTATTTTAGTTGATTATTTTCTTCTTTAAGAGTCAATTAGAGAGAGAGAGCATTTGAATTTACTGACTGCAGATTAATTATTTCTTTATACAGAACTTTTAATGTAATTTCCGTCTCGTCATCCTGATTTTGAGTTTCGACAACTGGATTTATATTCGATGTAAGTTGAATATTACTGCCATCACCAACGACATGAGGAAAAACGGTAGACTGCGGTGGATAGTGCAGTGACATACACTTGTCAGCCAGACATACTTCACAGCGATACGGGATATTATTGCTTTTTAAATATTGTATTTAAAATCACTACCTAGTAAGTTCACATAGTTTCTGTGGAAATAAATCTTGCAGAACGAGCACTGGATTCTTGCTTGATTTCTTTCTACTTTTCGTTTACATAAACAACGCATTTTAACGCGTAAACACTTAGCAGGGAGCTTGAAAAAGCACGTCTTTACCCACAACGCACTGTATATACTAATAACAGTTTGTTAAACTTTTTAGTTTCTGAAAAAAAAAAAGATACCGTAAAGGTAAATTGTAATGCGCTGAGTTTGGGTGGAAGAAATTTGGGGAAAAGAGAATTTTTCGGGAAATGACCGATGTTGCACTTTCAGAAACTCGCAAACGATTTACATATGTAAAAACTCAAAAAAATTAATATTTAAGGACTTGTAGAGCCTTGTATTTTTTTATTGTTCCAGCAGTTTCAAATATTTTAGTAAACTATAAGTGGTTTAATCACTTTCTTAACAGAAAATCCTGAAATAGGCTTCGCTTGAATCGGATCCACAGGAGAAAGCGTTTTAAAGCCAAGCGTGTTCGTATAGTGTACTGGTTTCACAATTTGAATTTTCTGTATAACTTTCGGACCAAATGTTTGCTTTTGAAACGGATTGATGAATCCAGTCGACTGAGTCCCGAAACTGGACTCTCTTTCGTAAGGGCTTTTCACGATCTTTACCACTTTAACGACAGCCGGTTGTTGTTGTTTCTTGGCAAATCCGAATGAAAAGAGATTGCTATCGCCTGGAGGGAAAGAAGATCCCTGCTTCAACTTAAAACCAGGCTGCTGCGAAAATTGATATCCGTGAATATAATTTCCAGGTACGTACGTACTGATAACTTTGTAGTATTGGGCTGCATCATTTACTTGACTCGCCATTTTTGCAGATTGATCAACAGGTTCCGATGCTGCTTGGGCCCACTTCAGTAAAAATGCTTGTTTCTGATCGTCAGATTGGCCAATTGAACTGAATTTTTGAGGATCCTCTTGTGTTAGTTGATACACTTTGTGAATATTGTAAGTCTGCTGTTCTTGACGTATTTGTGGCTTTGATGCGTAAAATGCTTGCTTGGCAGCGTAAAGTGATTGCTTTTGGTCGTCCGATTGACTGAATGAAGCAAATTTCTGAGCATCTTTTTGGGCCAACTGCGATTTGTAAATGTTGTATGCCCTCTCTTCTTGGGGTATTTGTGGCTTGGCAGCGTACTTTTCTTGATCAAAGTTCTCCGGGTTTGAAAAGTCTGCGACGGATGGTTCCTCCAATTGGGCTAGCTTTTTCAAAAGTTGCTGCTTCTTGTACTGCTTTATCAGATCAATCGACGAGTCACTCTTTATTTTGCCACTATCTTCGAATTGACTGAAATCTGCAACAGAATGCAACTCCGAATCTGACTGCGAATCCGCAAATAAGAATGGCTTTTGAGCGGACTTCTTCACAAGTTTCAAAGCGCTTGGATCTTTTTGATAAACTCCACTTTCCTTCTTGAATGGTTTCCTGAATGAGGCGTATCCATAGTCGACAGCTGTTGGATCCTGTAGATCGGCACTTTGAAATAGTTGTGGCGGTTTGGTCGATCCTTCACTGAAGATTTGAAGTCCAGCTGCACTCCATGGAGCAACGACCGCGACAACAATTATCAAAATCTAGAAGAAAGTTGGATGAAATAAAAGTGGTGAATTCATGAAATATTCTATGGATAACTAACTCTGAATTTCATTGTTGTAACTGTTTGAGCTGATGATGACTCTACTGAAGATGAACTTTGAATATTTATATTGTTTTAGCATCATCCCTTTTATATGCGATTACTAATGCATACTGCTAAATTTATTTCACTGCGTTCGGAAGCTGAAATATTTGAATTTTATTGCCGATTTCCTATCGTTTTTACAAGATTCGCCTTCAACTGAACTAACCTTTACCTATGTAAATCTTTAGTGTAAGAGTTAGTATATAAATAAGTAGCAAACTGTATGCAGATTGATCTGCGATCGGAAATTGCTGGAATTTGAAATTGCAAGAGTGTACATACGAGTATTTAACGCAGGAGCTAATGGTAAATTTCAGGCAGCTTACTTTTTGTGCGAATATGCATGGAGTTACAAACAAGCCTAATTTTGACTAATTACTGAATATATCACATCTTTGCTAGGCGTAGTAACACCAGTATCTTCCATCTACTCTTTTTTTCAAGCGGTTGCATACTTTCCACCGAAATACAAATTCCACTGAAAAATTCAAGAGTGTATCTTCTTTTTCCATATCACATTAGGGTAATACTCCCATGTATGTAACAAAAAACACGTTGAGCAGATGTAGATATCTTAATCAACATTTAGATAAATTTATTTAAAAGGTAAAAATCAAACGCGATTCGGTGAAGTCTGTTAAATTAATTGATTAAATATGTTAATTAGCTAAATTTTGTTTAATGGTCTTTCGACGAACATAAATGCTAATGTTGAGTGTTTTACAGAATAATAAAATGAGTTTTCATCGATTTGTTGCATTGCTTGTTATTGTTGTACTTCAATTATTCTGAAGAGCCCGAACGAAGGACTAACAATTGTTTTTGGATTTTACCTAGAAAAAAAACTCTTAACAAAAATTTCAGAAAAGAAACAGTGACGATTTAAGGTTCTTTCCAAAGCTTGAATATGAAGCCTACACTTCTTAAATTGTAGGTTTCCAGCCTATAATTATTCGACTGAACTAGCCACCATTCAATGGCTCAGCCATTAACAAAGTGACATCGCTATTAACACCTGGCGACAATGGTTGGACAGATAGCCAACAATATCTTCAACAACAAAAACGGTTTAAGCCTTAACGACCGCGCAATCCCCAGACTGAACAACAGCAACACAAGGAACCACAATTATTGCCTAATCAACCTGACGCCCTTTGGGGGGCATAGACCTCTTCCATAGTCCTCCGTGTGGGCGCCCCCTGGAACGGCTAACCAAGCCAACCGAGTTTTGCACTGCAAAACATTTGGTAGAGGCACAATAACGATGATCATCCTGATTGGCCAATAACATCAGTGCGTCTCAGGAAATAGGCGAACGGTGGAGTTGAAACATTGTTGTGAGAACACCAACACGTCACATCCAGCTGAAAGATCATTAAAAGATCGGGCGAGTGCAATAGTGCGAGGCTCACTGAAGTCGAACGGGAAATGACCGCCTATAACATCGATATACTAGGACTAAGCGAAACAAGATGGCCTGGATCGGGATCGACTTTATCACCAAGCTCCCAAACAGTAATACTCTACTCTGGAAATGAAGATGATACGTCACCTCGAATGGCAGGCGTCGGAAACCTGTTGACTAGGGTGGCACGCCTATCTCTAATTGACTGGAAGCCAATCTCCGACCGTATCATAACAGCCAGATTTAAATCCAGTGTAAGAAACCTCACAATAATTCAGTGCTACGCTCCGACTGAACCAGCGGATCAATCAGCTAAAGACGCATTCTATCACCGACTCGGCGAGACCTTCGACAAGGCTCCCAAATGTGACATAAAGATTATTATGGGGGATCTCAATGCCAAAGTCGGGTCTGACAATCTTGGTTTGGAACACCTAATGGGTAAACATGGCCTAGGCAACAGGAACCAAAATGGCGAGATGTTCGTACAGTTTTGCAACTCTCGCCAGCTCGTCATCGGCGGTACTTTGTTCAAGCACAAACGATGCCATTTAACGACCTGGGTTTCTCCGAATGGCAGAACAGAGAACCAGATTGACAATATAGCCACTTCCAAGACATGGAGGAACTGTCTCTTAGACGTCAGGTCGAAGCGGGGTGCTGATATTGTTGTCGCAAAAGTAGGCTTACGAACGGCAGCGATCCATCGCCCTCAAAATGCAAGAACCTTGCCACAATATGTGGCTAATGTGTGCTAATGCACCACCATCTTATGAGACTCCTACAATTGATGATAGATGGAACGTCGCTAAGGACTCAATTATCTCGTGCGGTGAACCTTTTGCGGGCAGATTGGAGCGCGGTAGAAGGCCATTCATTAGTGACTCTACATGGTCTCTACCTATAATTACGGCACGCAAGAGAATTAAAGAACAAATCAACTCAGCCACTGACGACGCAGTCAAAGACCAACTTAGAGCTAAATACCGTTCTCTTCAGAAAGGCGTGCAAAGAAGCGTAAGACGGGACAAACGAAACAACATCAATGCATTAGCGGAGAAGGCAGAGGAGGCGGCTTACCGTGGTGACAGTGGAACCCTTTACAATTTTATCAAGCCATTAACTGGCAAATCTGTTACAGCTGAACATCCCGTGAAAGATAAAGACGGGTCTCTACTGGTCACTGTTGAAGACCAACTGCGACGGTGGAGAGAGCACTTCATTGAGGTCCTCAACAACACCTTTGGACATTTGAACTCATCTTCACTAGAAGTAGAAAATATTCCGCAAATAGCCAGAGTTGATACCAATCCACCATCTAAGCAGGAATTAACTGTGGCTATTAAATCGATGGAAGCGGGTAAAGCCCCGGGGATAGATGGAATTCCGGTGGAGCTCTTTAAGGCGCATATCAACGCTACTGCGGATATTCTTCGGCCCCTTATCCAAGAGTGTTGGGAAACCGAAACTCTCCCTAAAGAATGGAAGAAGGGCGTCATTATTAAGATCCCGAAAAAAGGTAACCTGAAGGATTGTAATAATTGGCGTGGAATTTGCCTCCTCCCCGCAGTATCCAAACTGATGGCAAAAATAGTCTTAAACCGGATCAAGCAAACAGTTGACCGCACACTGAACGATGAACAGGCTGGTTTTCGCGAGGGCTTTTCATGTAGCGACCACATCAACACCAGAGCAAAGGTATCAGATGGAACCTGTTTGAATACCTTCAACACCTGGATTACGCTGACGATATTTGTCTTCTCTCAAATATATCGGATTATCTAGTTCAAATGACGGATGCCCTGCACCGCGAAAGTGGCAATGCGGGGCTCAAAATCAATGCTGCCAAAACTAAATACTTGAGCTTGGATCCAGGAAGACAGAGCGAAATTTGTGTTTCGGGGCAGACGGTGGAAAAAGTGGACAATTTTTGCTACCTCGGAAGCGTAGTTACAGCAGATGGTGGGGCGGATGCTGATGTACAGTCTCGCATCAATAAGGCTCGGGCAGCTTTTTTTCAGTTTAACTCCTTTCTGGCAAAACAACAACATCTCCGGACGTACCAAACTCAAGATCTTCGAAACCAATATAAAATCTGTGCTTCTTTATGGCTGTTCAACTTGGAAGGTGACCAGGAAGATAACAACTAGATTGCAAACTTTCGTGAACCAGTGTCTACGGCGCATCCTGCACATACGCTGGCCGGAGGTCATTTCTAACGACGATCTCCTGTACATTACTGGCCAGGACAGGATAGGCACCTCTATAAAAAGGCGAAAGTGGCAATGGATAGGTCACACACTTCGAAAGGGGCCGGAAAACATTGCAAAACAGGCCCTCGATTGGAACCCACAGGGAACCGATGCAAGTCGCCGCGTTGGACGACCTAGAAACACCTGGAGAAGATCAGTTGAGGACGAGGGTAAGTCATTAGGCAAATCGTGGGGAGAGCTAAAGGCGATGGCGGCAAACAGGACGAGGTGGAAAGTCGGCGTGGTTAATGCCCTATGCCCCACAAGGCGTTGACAGGATCCAGAGAGAGAGACAACCTGACGCCCCTAGCCTCAACGAGTTACAACGTGAACTCTCCCAACTACGGCTTCTGACAATACGGAAGCAGCTTCCCAGTCTACAGAAAATGTTACAAGTGACGGTATTGTAACTCGCTCTCACTCAAGAGCTAAATCGCAATCTGACTTGTCTCTTGACCGCACGCCTGTCATTGCACCTTTGGAGGTGGCTGACCTGGACGCCACTTCCACTCATCTTGCCGCTCAACCATCATCCTTACCTGCAAACTGTTCATCGCTGTCTCAGCTTCAGTTGTCACCAAGTCAGTTACTCCCACAAATCTTCTCACCTGGTCTGCAAAGGCAACAACCACCTCCACTCCCAAGCATACCGAAGACTAGGCACTCTCAAGACAATCAGAGGCGATTACGAATTTACACACCTCCAAAGCAACTGTTCCTTTCTAGACTTGCCTGCAATACCTCGGAAAACGAAATTATGCAATACATCATCAGTAAACTGGGTTATGAACCGTCAAGTCTTACTTGTAGGAAGCTAACTAAGGATAATATTCCTAACAACGTCGTCGCTTCGTTCAAGATCACCATTCCACACGATTTACTGCTACTTTTCAACGAATCTTTCTGGCCTCCTAATGAAAGGATTCACATGCAAAGAGGATTTTCATTGCCAAAGATATACCAAAGTTTCAAAATAAGCTGTAGCCTCTCTTTATATTACCAGAATGTTCGTGGATTAAGGTCAAAAATCCATACTTTAAATATTTCTGCTTTATATTCTCTACATGATGCCATCTGTCTTACCGAAACATGGCTGAACTCTTCGTTTAACAGTGGTGAGATCCTCGAGGGTTATAATATCTTTTGCTGTGGTCGAAATTTTAACCTTCTTGGAAAATCGACCGGTGGTGGTGCCCTAATTGCCGTACTGATATCGAATGTTTATTATAACCAATTATATGACTGTGTCACTGTCAAAATTGCCACTTCTTCTTCTACAGTTCTTCTAATTTCTTGTGTTTACGTTTCAGGTGGTTCCGCTTTAGCTACATACAAGCTACCTATGGCAGTCTGTTTTTGCATCTGTCTGACATCTGCAATATCTTGCACCCTGAGTCTTTCATAATCGTTTGCGTAGACTTTAACACTCCAAGCCTTAGCTGGCCTGACTCCCTGGGTCTTGCAGTTACAGTCTCGTCTCCGTCGATTCTTTTATCGTTCACATCTTTCATGAAGTACTGCAATCTTTTGCAGTTTAATTTAGTTCACAATTTTATGGATCGTGTCCTTGACCTTATCCTTGTTAACCTACCTTTGCTTTCCCTCTTCACTTCTTGTGCTACCTTGACCTATGTCCCCATGGATCCATACCATCCAGCGCTAGTGCATGAGCTCAACATCAGTCTTCCCCTATCTTGGCGGGATGTCAATGTTATTATTCCTTATTATTATTTCCTTATCCACGAAAACACTACCACGCAAACCCCTCAAGAAATTTGATAGCTTTTCGTTTTCTACTTTTTAAGCACATTACGGCAGCCGTCCACGCATCTTACCTAGTACAATTTTTTCCAGCAGGACGATTTGCTTTCCGCTCTACCACTTATTTCACCGGCGTATGCTGATTTTCTCATTTCCACCCCTAAAACTAACTCTTCCCCTGGCCCAGATGGTATTCCGGGCTACTTTTTAAAGCATACGCACAGCTCCATTTCGCTTCCTCTCGCTACTGTTACTTCAATAAAAGCGTACAAGATGGAGTTTTCCCATATCAGTGAAAAACATCCTTCTTTGTTCCCATTACAAAGAATGAAGGCCCAACACTTATCATGTTAGGTTTTGTCCGACGTTTGTAGTTGTCAACTAAATCAAAGAAGACGCAGCTTTCCCAAACTACAAATTTTAATTTCTATTGTATATATATATATTTCGGGAGCGACTTACCCCCTTCTTCAGTACAAAAGCTACTAGAGAGAAGGGGGTAAGCTACTCCCTAGTAGCTTCTTTTACTGAAGAAGGGGGTAAGTCGCTCCCGAAATATATATACAATAGAAATAAAAATTTGTAGTTTGGGAAAGCTGCGTCTTCTTTGATTTACCCAACAATTACTTCCAACTTCCGACCTATCTCACTCCTTTGCTGTTGCTCCAAACTCTTGCAACGAGTTGTCTATAACCATATTTACCATTCTTTTGGTTATCTATAAACAGTCCCAACCAACACGGCTTCTGCAAAAATAAATCTACTGTGACTAATTTAGTGGAGTTTGTCAATTATATCGGCAAATCGTTTGAAAACCGCCTGGATGTCCATGTAATTTACACTGACTTCTCAAAAGCATTTGAATCAGTTAATCATAAAATTGTACTTGACAAATTGGAAAATTTCAATTTCCCTCCTTATCTAGTTCCCTTCTTATATTCTTGACCGTACCTCTAATAGTGTATTTCAAAATTCTGTCTCCTCGTCCTTCTGTCCATGCTCAGGTGTTTCACAAGGTTCTATTCTTCGTCCCTTGCTGTTTGCCTTTTTGTATCAATGACTTCATCTGCTTGCTATATGCTGACGATAGTAAGCTTGTCTCCTCCATATCAGGTTCATCTGACTGTTCTGCCTTTCAATCGGATATTGATGTACTCGTATTATATTCCTAGTGATGCTCTAATGATTTTGTTCTCAACATATCCAAAGACAGTTTATAATGAAACCGGAATATAGAGGGCTACGCCCGCAATTCGAGGGTTTTGTAGCACGCGCTTATTTTGGTATCTAAATATTGGCTCCCTGCTCTTCTTGGTACCACTCAGCTGAATAAAAACAACATAATTAAATGTCCTACCCATGATATAGTATCTTACATGCCAATTCACAAGAAAACTACATCTATCACCTCTCAAAGTAATAGTTTTAATACGAGAAGCTGTAGATAGATATGTATGTATATGAGATAAACTGTCCCACTCTTCGAAATGCTTAACCATTCATATTAAGACGACATTGCAAATTGCAAACTTGTATAACGGCTTCGAAATTCAGGGCGGCTGGGACAAATTACGGTCTAATGTTTTTTCCTCCTCCACTGTTCCCCTTTCTACAAATCTGAAGAAAATGTCAAAAATGGAATCTACTCAACATTACTTTTCTCACGAAACCCCACTTGGTTATACTAGTGGATAAAAAAAAATTTCGACCTTCATTTCCCCTCTATGGGGACCCCCCCCTTAAAGTTGACCTATTACGACGCATCGCTTTCTCCAGAGAATTATAGTATTTCTACACATTTCCACCAAATTTCATGAATGTAGCTTCAGCGGTTCGTGAGATATTTCATGGACAGACGGACAGACAGACGGACAGACGGACAGACGGACGCATGACCGATTTCATAAGGGTTTTGTTTTTATACAAAACCCTAAAAAGGCAGATAGCTATAGCCTGAATGGCTGGCCAACACCTAAGTGTCTCAGGTTTAGTAGGATGGAATGACTTCCGTAGTTGGACCTGCAACATAGTTGTGTGAATTTCAGCACGTTTATCAAACTATCTGAAGCAGCTATCTTCCGAGGCCATCCCCTGAATGGGGTTAAGCGACTTGCTGACAACTCGCCCTTGCAAAAACCACTCCATGTCAAGAAACCTGGAACAAAAGCCTCGGATTGGACGGATCAACCATGACGACCACGCAAACGACTAAAGGATTATTCTTTCGGATCCTGGAATGAACGCTCCCTGAACAAACCGGGGGCCGAGAAGGCCCTCCTTCAACAGGTCGAAAAGTACAAACTGAGCATTAATGTAGTCCAGGAAACAAATTGGCTTGGCAGGGAGATCAATGACAAGAAATCGCACACAATTTTTACAAGTGGCAAACCATCGGGCCGCAAGGAGTTTGGAGTAGCATTTATAGTAAACAATCACCTCAAACCGCACATTACTGACTTCAAACCCATAAATGAACGGCTATATGCGATTCGCATCAAGACTCGATTCTTCAATCTCTGGCTCATCAATGTGCATGCCCCCACTGAAGTTAAAGAAGACGCAGTAAAAGACGTGTTCTACGCCCGCCTTGAGACTCTCTTCGACTCACTTCCAACAAAAGACGTCAAATTGCTGCTGGGAGACTTTAACGCGAAAGTCGCAAATGAAAGTTGGCACCGGGAGACCACTGGAGGCCACAGTCTCCATGAAGAATGTAACGACAACGGCCAGCGACTTATCGACTTCGCCTGCAGCAGGAATCTACTCGTAAGCTCTACATGTTTCCCGCATAGACGCATTCACAAGCAGACCTGGAAGTCTCCAGAAGCACATACCGTCAACCAAATTGACCACGTCGTCATTTGCAGGAGATGGGCGTCTAGTGCCATGGATGTCCGCTCCTATCGAGGAGCAAACTGCGACTAAGATCATCACTTGGTGAAGACGACCTACAGATGTAGAATTTCCTCAGTGCACCAATCGAGAATCAGCCCCCCCAAAATATTTGCGGTTGATAAGCTTTTGAGTGATGCTACAGCGGTAGCGTATACTACCGCCCTTGAGGAAAGACTATCAACTATGCTACACAACATCAGCAACACAGGCGTCCATGGGTTCTGGGAAGAGCTCAAGGGTACCATCAAGGATGTCGCAGAGAAAGTCGTGGGATATAAAGCCCGGCGAGCGCGAAGTGACTGGTTTGACGAATAATGCAAAAATTCACTTGACGCGAAAAACGAGGCCTACAGACAATGGATTCAACGAGGAACCAGAGCCAGAAGAGAAAAGTATGACGAGCTACGGCGAATATCGAATAGAATAATTAGACGTAAGAAACGTAAATACTTTGACGAGCAGTTGCTGAATATAATCGAAAACTTAGCTAATAAGAACACCAGACAAGCTTACAAACTAATAAATACAATTAAGAACGGCTACCAACCCAGGACTAGCCTTTGTAAGGACAAGGGTGGAAACATCATTAGAGACACCAATGGCATTAACAAACGATGGGCCTCTTATTTTGAAGAGCTTCTGGACCTACCATCTAACATCCCCACACGGGAGGCTCTCGACGATATTGTTGATCTAGGCCCACCCATTCAACCCCCGACAGTAGAGGAAGTTGATCTCGCGTTGTGGTCACTAAAACGAAATAAAGCGCCGGGCGTTGACGAGATTCCAGCTGAACTGCTAAAATTCGGTGGAACGAGTCTAGTTGATGCCATACATCAATTACTCCTGCGAGTATGGGAGGACGAGGAGATCCCAGACGATTGGCGCAGAAGCATCATCTGTCCAATTTACAAAAAGGGAGCTAAACTGCGGTGTCAGAATTACAGGAGCATATCACTAGTTTATACGTCCTATAACATTCTGGAAAATAGAATAAAACCGTACACAGAACGAGTCATTGGTGAATATCAAAGCGGTTTCAAACCTGGTCGCTCCACAACCGATCAGCTCTTCACAGTCAAACTGATTCTCTAGAAGTGCTGGGAATACAACGTAAACGTATACCAAATCTTTGTCGATTTCAAGCAGGCATACGACAGTATCGATCGTGGAGTATTGTACAACATCATGCAGTAATTTGGTATACCGGCCAAATTAGTGCGACTGACTAAGATGACGATGACCAACTCCGTCTCACAAGTCAGGATCCATAATAGACTTACAGATCTATTTGAAACACGCACTGGTCTGAAGCAGGGCATTGGACTGGAACCGACGCTCTTCAACCTAGCACTGGAATACGTTATTCGGGCCATGAATATGGACAACAGCAAGGCGCTACTCATCAAGGCGACACAATTAGCAGCGTACGCAGCCGACGACATCAACATCATGTCCCGAAGATTGGCCGACGCAGAAGAACTTCTGCGCACGCTCCATACCGCTACAAAAGAAGTTGGACTATGTATTAACGAGGGTAAAACTAAAATAATGATGCAATCGACGACAAGGACACCTGCACAACCGAGCATCAATGTGGGGGACCTCAACATCGAGTTCGTGAACAACTTCATTCACCTGGGTTGCAACTTGTCAAGGGACGCGAACGAAACTGACGAAATCAAACGACGGATACAGTTAGCTAATAAGACTTTTTTCTCGGTTCTTCCTATAATGAAATCGAAGGATGTGCACAGAAACTCGAAGCTCCGCGTGTACAAAACCATTATATAACCAGTGCTATGCTATGGCTGCGAAGCATGGACCCTAACTCAAGCCTCTGAAAACATGCTAGACACTTTTGAACGTAAGGTTCTACGGCGAATTTTCGGGGCTGTTTGCGATCGAGATGGATGGCGCATCCGTTACAACCATGAGTTGTATGAAATGAACGATGAGCTGCAAGTCTTGAAAATCGTCAAACTATTGTACAACGACTTTAATGGGCAGGGCATGTACAAAGAATGGACGATGATCGCATGCCTAAGAGAGTAATGAATGCGGAACGAGTCGACGGAGCGAGACTGCTAGGACGACCGAGATCTCGTTGGGAGAGCTCAGTAGGTGTGGAAGCCGCGCAGCTACTGGGCTTCCAAAATTGGAGGACGTGGTCACATGACCGAGATAATTGGAAAACAATGATCCTGGCGGCCAAGGCCCGACGTCGGGCTGTCGTGCCACGATGATGGTGATACTAAATCATAATCACACTCAATCCATTTGATTATTATTATTTTTAATGAGGTAAACAAAATATTTTTTACAACAGTTTACAAAATTCAATCACAGATTTCTAATAGTATTGATCAAAACTTCCCTCTGAGTATCCACTAAAAAAGTCCGACACGTAATTGTTAAGATTATTACTCAGTTCGGGATATACCTTAGAGTCATATGACCCAAACCTTCGTCTCGAGTTCACTGGACTTATTGTCGGGCCGAATGACGGTGGTGTTGGAAATACAGGACCAAACGGCCGACCAAATTGCCCACCACCAAATGGAATCCTTCGAACGAATGCATTGAATCCGTGCGCATCATCGGCTGTGTAGTCCACAATTCGTTTGTATCCGTCGGAATCTAAAAGTTCATAGCTCCCTTTAACAACACCTCCTCTCCGTTCCTCTTTGTGGCTCTTCACGTCACCTGTATACCGATCATCCACGGAATATCCAAAGTTATAGTCATCTGCCGGTCGATTGTATTGCGGAAATCGCTGTGCGGCCTCTCGTTCTTGCTGTTTCAACGCTTTCAGATAGTAGTAGCGATCACCCAATTCATAACGATGAATCGATCGCGTACTGCCCAAGGCGATAAATCCAAATATGAACAGTATCTGCGAAAACAAAAATTTGTAGAACGTCTGAGAAAAAAAAACAACACTAAACTAGCAATTCACTGATCGCGTATTCACTAAAAAGTAACAATCACATTGCACCTATCGTAAGTAGATCTCCAAAAAAAGGAGATGCGGTTCGATGGTCCGAAGCAAATTTACCTTGGCTAACATCTTATCGTTCTCACTTGATACCCGGACGGCGATGATGATAATGTCTTATTATGACGAGTTTCGCGCAGGACCGAAAGAACTTGCCGTAATGGTTTGTGCCGGCAGCGTTGACGACTCTTTTATACCTTCACCTCGGTCGACATCTTTTTTAAGAACAATATCATCAGTTGGCTCCTCACACTCCACCGTCTTAGCATACTTACATACTATCCTTGGAAATTAAGACTACAACCATTTCTAAAATATCTTTTAACCTGACTCCAACCAAGTGAGCTACAAAGATAATTTTTTTTAACGGTAGTTTGGTCAAGTGACCATCCAATTTATGATCGCATCGTGTGAGTCACGAGCGGAAAAATGTTTGGTGAATTGTGTCGTGGAATTGGAGAATAAGCCATAGGTCATACAGAATGTACAGTGTCGGTTAGAAATGGTGTGCTTCTTTCAGTATGATGGACACTGCTGGCCTGGAATTAGTTACTTTAGGATCGTCGCAAACAGAAGTTCAGTAACCTAAAAATTTAGGTTGGTGAAAGTATACATAGTGCATTAAGTAATGTGCGGTAAAAACAACAAGAACCATTCGAAAGACAAAATTAGATAAATACCTGGAATCCAACGGCATCATCCCCTGCGGTATTTTAAATTAATTATCTTAACACATTGTAAATCTTCGAACAAAGAAGCAAAATAAAACAATTTCGATTTCTTGGTCCGCCACTGATACCTTCTGCTGGATGGATTACACGAAAGAGTAGTGTTTTCGGCTACTCTAAAGGTTAATTGCAGTACTGCCGGAGATAGTATGACTTCTACGAGTACTATGTTACTATTCCATCATACGATTCTACCCAGAGTCCGGAGCGTATATACCCTAGACCTATACAGGCCTAGTCGCGATACCACAACTACACATTTGCAACGACCACATCATTAAAATCAACTAATTAAATCACACTACAATCAATTGACTAAACTTTCAAGTCACTAGCTCCATTCTATGAAAAGTTATTGTATATTTGAGATAACATTTATAAGAGAGGCAGGCGTTTCTTTTGTCCAACCTACCAACTAGATTATAATGCAGGCATTTGGTCAAAATTTCAAGTCACTAGCTCCATTCTATCGGAGGTGATCGCATATTTGAAGTATCATTTGTAGGGGAGATAGAGGTTCTCTTAGTCGTATCTCATCCATTTTCAATACCAACTAATTAGATCTTACTATCAACATTCGACCAAATTTTCAACTCGCTAGCTTCATTCTATTGAAAGTCACCTTAATTATTGGTATATTTCATTTATTGACGTTTGTAGAGGAGGTTGGATCATCCCTGTTTTACTAAAACTACTACTAACCTCGAATCTGAAGTTTAAATGCCAAAAATTAGCTCTCTATGTCAATTTGTTTGAGTTATAGACAAAAAATAAAAGTAGAGTAGTAAGGAGCTGGAGGAAGGGCCGAAACGCCACGGCCCCGTGATTTTAAAGGAAAAATGGGTTAGTTCTGCAAAAAAAGCTACGAATCAAACGTTTTTCAAGAATCGAAGAAGAACCATAATTTTTTTTCGGTACATTTAAATTGTACAAAATCGACCGTTTTGAGATGGGCGCGTAACATAAAAATTTAATTTACTTTTATATAACTATTTTCCATTTCCTAATTGAAAACGGCGATTTTTCAATTTCAAACGAGAAACTTTGTGGGGAAGCTAGGCGTCATTTTAAGTAGACTGAGTTGTTTTTACCACTACTAAATAAAAGTCTCATTTCAAGTAGCTAGCTCCATTCTATGGAAAGTTATCGTATATGTACTTGAATTTTTATTTGTAGGGGAGGTAGGCGCTTTTGATCGGATCTGTCCATTTCAGTACCACCCTACTACAAATATTTGATCAAAATTTCAGGTCGCTAGCTTCAGTCTATCGGAAGTTATCGTGCGAACGGACAGATAGACATGGATTCATCAACCCAGGACGTGAGCGTTATCTTTTATATATACGAACCCGCCTTTAAGGTGTTAGATATTTTCGTCGTAATAAAAACAATATGTCCCATACCTTATATGTATAAGGTCTAGAGTATAAAAACGTTTTGCTCATGGCAGAGCTTGAACCAGCCACAACTCGAATAAGAGATCTACTATGGAGCCACCACAGTTGTCTTGTTCAGAAGATAATAATGAGCAAATATCCATGTCCTCGTTAAGTGCGTCGGTGATAAATGTAAAAAATTCGAGTAAATCAACAAAGGTGGTACATATGTATGCGAACCATGTGGACATGTGTAAGCCTACAAATATCTCCGCATAATTGTGCTTTTCCAGCTACTCCTCCGCTGAAAAAGTGGCCGACTGATGAGCGATAGTTATGGTTAGCAGGGTATCTTATACAGAATGCAACCACCCTTAGTCCACCAATGAACTAATAACAGGTGTACATCTGTACATACAATAGGCGTGTTTTTTTGTACTGCGGTGCAGGTTAATTGGGGGCTATCCGGGTTAACTTATACACATTACACAAACAACATACCCTAGTTGTTTGTGTAATGTGTGGAAGTTAACCCGGATAGCCCCCAATTAACCTGCACCGCAGTACAAAAAAACACGCCTAATGAAACTTCCTGTGGTGTGCACATACTGCGAAGATTTCGTGCGGAGGAAATTATTATTGTAGGCAAATTATTTAATGATTTGATGGGAACTGACTTATTTATTTGAGATTATTTGAGAGGCAAAATCTAAAGAAATAAGCACAAACAATCTAGCAGTTGAAAGGCAATGGTTATAGGAAGTATTATCAGAGCAAAACAGCCTGTGAAAGAAAATCTGCATCAAGCACTCCTTTTTGCGAAGCTGACGCTGATAATTTAAGCAAGGCATAATAGTTTTAATTATACATACAATAAAAATATAAAAAAACAAATTCAAAAGAGACATTTATAACTATTTGAAATCGTCGGGAACTATGGGACATTTTGTATTTGGGCTAATAGTTGTTGAGCCCCGGGCCCGGATTTTCTCTAGACGGCACTGCATTACTCAATCGAATCAGTAGGTGAATTTGATCATATTACCATACCGAGGCCCCTTGATGGTATCACATATTCTCAAAAACAGTATACCTTATACTTTGTAAAGTCTAGGGTACGAAAATCTGAGTGGCTGTCAATGCAAAAAATTACAATTTTGGTTTTTAGATTCCAACGTAAATAATTTTTACCCTGAATGTATCCATGCACCATTTAGATAATCTCCGTATAATGATGGCATACATAAAAAAAACCTGTACACGCTTTCAAGACATCTCAACCGTATTCTGATGAGAATTTAAGCCACATCTGTGAATATTATTTAAATTATATTTGAATTGAATGAAACGCGCGACTTAGCAATTGTTAACGTCGCGTTTTTTTCGCACTCTTCTGGGTCGAGTATTTGCAGCGTAAGTATTATTTTGAATTTACGGCTGAATGTAGAGATGCATTCAATACAATTTATGTAGCGGAGCGGATTAGAAAGAACAAATTAACCATGAAAAAATGCATTTCCCACAACTTTCGCTTTATTAACGCTGAGGCTGAAAAAAAAAATGTTCTTGGAAATTATAATAATTAACTTAACGCCTTGATGATTAAGAAGAACCGACGTAAGCGATTGTGTAACTGCGTCAAGTGGAGGATTAGCAAAATTGTGTTGACAAAATTGCGTTGACGGTTTTCTGGGTTCTGTTGTTCATTGACAGGGCTACAGCCTCGGAGCGTCTCAAGATATGCCGTCTTTTCTCACGGAGCGGCTTTGTCTCGAGGGAGTACGCCCAGTAGGAAAAAAAAACAAATAGAGCCAAAATATGAGATTGTACAGAAACTCTATAAAACCACACTCGCTAAAGTCTTTTTAAGAAATTTAAAGGAAAAATTTCTTCCAGCCATTTTCCGTGGGGCAAAAGTACTCCTCCATATTCCGCCCCGCGGGCGCTCCTTGGAACGGGTAACCAAGCCAGCCAAGTTTTGCAAAGCAAAACATTTGGTTGAGACAATTAGATAACAGGAGCCTGATCGGCTGAGTAACACCTAAGCGTCTCAGGTCATTAAGGTTTAGTGAATTACGTAGTCAGACCAGCAACATAGCTGTCTCATCCGAGACGAATATTTTTCCATTTAAATGGTTTTGCAGTGAATGGAATAAATAGTAGTCTGATGGTGCAAGTTCAGGGCTATACGGTGGATGAGGCATCATTTCCCAGCCTAAGGCCAATAATTTATTACGAGTGATCAAAGATGTATGGGATTGTCATCTTCCATCAAGACAACCTGCGTTGTCTTGATGGAAGATGACACCCTTACGATTTGCCAGTTGTGGTCGTTTCTCATTGATTTCTTTGTCCAATTGGACTAGCTGGCGACAGTACACATCTGAATTGACAGTTTGGTTCCTTGGGAGCAGCTCAAAATAAACAACACCTTGGAAATCCCACCAAAGAGGCAGCATAACCTTCTTTTGATGGATATCAGCTTTTGATGTCGATTATGCAGGTTCATCTCGCTTGCCCCAAGATCGTTTTCGCACGACGTTGTCGTAAATAACCCATTTTTCATCGCCCGTTATGAATCGCTTCAAAAATGGGTCAATTTCGTTACGTTTCAGCAGCAAATCTCAAACGTTAATTCGTTTGGTGAGGTGAATTTCCTTCAATTCGTGTGGAACCCAAATATATAAATATATTTTTCATCGCCCGTTATGAATCGCTTCAAAAATGGGTCAATTTCGTTACGTTTCAGCAGCAAATCTCAAACGTTAATTCGTTTGGTGAGGTGAATTTCCTTCAATTCGTGCGGAACCCAAATATCGAGCTTGTTAACGTATCCCAGCTTCTTTAAATTTCGTGAACGGTTGATTTGGATAAGTTGAGTTTCTACGCTATTTCCCGTATCGTACTGCGCCGGTTAGCTTCGATCATTGCCTTTATTTTGTCGTCATCGACAGCTGCTGGACGACCAGATCGTGGTGTATCACTGACATCAAAATTTCCGGAACGAAAACGAGCGAACCAATTCTGACACTGGCGGTTTGTTAATGAGTCTTTATCATACAACATCGCTAGTAAAAAAGCAAAATATGCCAAAAATATTCATTTTTTATTTTTCATTTTCAAGTCGATGCCAAATAAAGATTTTTAACAGAGAATGATATTTGCAATTTGTGACCGTTCATAGCTTGAAATGTCAGCTGTCAAATGGCAAAAAAAAAATCTTGTATAACGCCACCCTAATTTTTTTTATTGAAAAAAAAAAAAAGAAAACACAGTGCCATCCCCTGAAAGACAGCAAAATTACTTTTCGGACAACCGGTATAAGCTTTACGAATGTTGTATCTGCTCCCTTCTCACGTACCACCAACTTAACTTAACGCTTAACCTTGTAATTTATCGAGGGCCGATTCTGACCTGTATAGCGCACAAGTAAAGCTTTTATTTAGGACGCAGCTAGCGGTTGGTAGAAGAAGTTCTCTCTTTGTCGAATCCTAAAAAAAATGAAGAGCTAAAAGTTAGATAGCCATTCTCATGAGAATTGTATCATAAAACTGATTTCTTTCTCGAGAATCATCTGAATAGCATAATGAGAATTAATTCTCATAAAAATTTTCCGTCATCATGCATTCTCATGGGAATTACTCTCATCATCGTGTAAATAGATAGCGTTGCAATATTCACATGATCGTAACCGTTCTCATGACTGAAGTTTATTCTCAGGAGCTCGTGAGGACAATCATTCTCACGGACGGTCTTTTATAGAAGTTTATGTTTTTTTGTTTGAAAAAAATTAAATAGGGCAAATTTTTTTGTTTTTTAGCGATCGAAAACTGGTTTTGCAAAAAAAAAAAAATATTCAAAAGGACCCAAAAAGGATTAAAAAAGGAAGTAAAAGTTTATTTCATCGACTATAGGCTTGCTGGGTATTATATGAAAGGTGATAATTAGCACTTTCCATTTCTGGCATTTTCTTCCCGATTCGAAGTAGCTACGATGGTTTGAGGGGTGAAATAGAAATTAAAAAAAAAAAAAAAACATATTTAAAAAAACCTTGCATGGAATATCGTTCAATATTAAACGATTGATATTTTGAAATAAAATGGGGAACACAGAATGATAACGTTTCTTTTTTAAAATCACGGCCATTCTTGCATGGAGAAACTATTAGGGGGTTGTTGTTGTTATTAATAGCAACGCCTACTCGCGTTGAGGAGGCTCGGCAGCCCTTGGCTGGCTGTCGTGAGAGCGGCTATGGGGTCTTCGTTTGGATCCCTAATTGTGAATTTTAAATCTCAATTGTAAAAAAAGAAAAAATCACCATGAAAACAAGGTTGCCAGGGGTCGGAAACCCCAAATTTTTTTTTTGACTTCAGATTCGGAATCAGCGATAAAAAATTACCATGTTAAAACCAGCCCAATTGGACGATTATTTCCCCATGAAAACAGGGTTGCCATTCTGGGTGAGTAACCCCAATTTTTTTTTACTTCGTATTCGGAATCAGCGACCCAAAATTACCTTGTACTATAGTTCGAACTAGCCCGATCGGACGAGTATTTCCCCATGAAAACGATTCATATGATCATATCCTATTAACCAAACATCAAAATCATAGTGCTGCGACATTCTCACATGAGAATGTCTAAACATGTTTGAATGAGAATATTCTCATGAAATTTGTTCTCATGATATTCTTATGAGAATAGCCGTGCGTGTAAATAGATATGAGAACTGTTCTAACGGATGACGCAATCCAAAAAGCATTCTCATAAGGATGCCTATCTAGACCTTAAATCGGCTTAGTGGGCAGATGCCAATGGACGAGTTGATACGCAGGCGAAAATGGCAGTGGATAGGTCATACATTGCGGAAGGCAACAGAGTGTAAGGCGCTCGGTAAGTCGTTTGGGGAGTGGCACCCCATTGTCCGGAGCAGAGTACGATGGCGTACAGGAGGGGTTGACGTACTATGCCCCACTGGGGGCTAACCACTCAAGGTTAAGGCTCAGTAGAATACTAGTAGCTATTGAAAAATATTTTCATTGTGCGTTAAAATTGTTTTATTCAACACGAGACTTAAAGCCTTTATGGCAATAAAAATTTAAAACATAACGGAAATACCCATCTCTCCTTTGGTTATTATTATTATTTTAAACTTTTGGCATCAGATAATTCATTGTACAAAGGACTAGTAATAATATGTGTCACGATTAACGGACAAGTTTTTCACTTATGACCGTAGTTAGCAGACAGACCATTGAGCGAATCTCCAAGACTCTTCAAATATGCAGCACCAGTTCCAAGAATATCATAGGACACCTCCTTAGTTGGAGTTGCCGTAGTGTACGACTGGTGTATTGGAGTTGTAACGGTTGCTTCAACCGATCCGTAAGTAACCTCGGGGCTAACAGCGCGTTTGATATCAAAATGATATGGCTCCGGAGTAGTGACGTGGATATTAAGTGGCTCACGGCGAACGGTAGCACGGAAACCATGTTCATCGTCCGCGGTATATTCTACAATACGACGATAGCCATCGGCATCGATGAGTTCGTATCGTCCATGAACAACGCCATCCTTACGCTCCTCTGCTGCCGACTTGATGTCTCCCGTATGTTCGTCATGTACACCGTATTCGAATTGGTAGTCAATTGGGGCATGTTTTTGTTCGTTATAATCCTTCGCCGAGTTCTGATTCAAGTGACTGTCGTAGAATGGAGCTTCGCTTGGACTAAAAAATACGACATCGTGATCTAATCCATTATTATTTAGGTAATCCAGAGGAAGTGCTGATGTGGCCACGGCGAGAACACAAAGTCCTGAGATAAACTACACCAAAAAATAGAGAACATGATTGCAATCACTATATTCGAACCGATTAAACTGAAAACATACTTTAAATGCCATTTTGACACTGATTTTGGAAAACACAAACTACACTCTTAGTATGAACAATTCAAAATGATGACTGTCGTTCGATAAAATTTGACAAACTTTTTATACAGACCCCCGGACAAAGATGGCGAAGATACATTTTTCGGGGGCATCATTATTAAAGTCGATAAACATTGTGCGGTATTTTACTGCTTTCTTTAACTGTTAAACAACAATATGCTTGTTATAATGCATCTTCATAATAAAACCAAATTTCATTCATTCATGTAAAATACATCATATGCCCGGCAGGTGCACAAAAAGATTTAAAAAGCAAAATTCGAATGATTATGGTACGGAAGTTCGAATCCAATTGGTTTTTGGGTAAATGTTGCTTATTTCAATCCGAATAATTGGTTTTATTAGTCGTATTGTATTTTAACTGCAATCTTCTGCTAATTTACATTTGGCTTTATGCGTTATGTTACTTATGGCGAAGATTATTTAAGGGGCCGATTCTCAGACAATTACAAATATCCACGACTTGCCAGTTGCATATAATTCAGCAATGGTACAATAAGGTAGTACAAATAGGCATTTTGCTGATTCACACAATTTGTCAAATTATTGGGCTGAACTTTCTTTTGCTTTTTTTAAAATTCTGCTGGAAATTCTTATAACACAACTCACAATATACGACCAAGCAGCACAACGGAGAGAAGGCACACCCACGTGTACGAAGCCAGAAAATATAATGGTTAAAAAGTTATATATCAGAACGTACGTTTTGTGAGTGCGCAGAGGCACCCGATCTAGAGTGGGATTCTGACAATGAGTAGGAAATGGGTACAGGGGGAAACCCCTATACTTTCTAAAGACGGACAAATAGCTGAACTTGGTGCAGCTAACGTAAAACTGAGCTACCAGGTCGCTTGGTTGAGCGATTAAATCGCAATGTTAATGGAGAAGTTGGATGCAATAGTATCCGAAAATAAGTTCCTCTCTGATGAATTAAAACTATTTTAGCTCTTGAGAGCTAACAAGTGTTGCGCAAAAAGAGCACAAAAGAAAAGTAAGGAGTTCATTCAGCTCCTAAGCAGTTGCATGAGGCGTCAGACGACAAAGACGAGACTGGCTGAAATACCTCCTCAGACAATTGCAAAGAGGGCTCTGAGGAGTCCTCTCCAAATGATCGTGACACGACTACCGACAAAAATGAGAAGCTTGCCGCCTTTTTCCCACCCTCCAACCCGACGAACATCCCTGTTCTGCCAAAGGCTTCACCAGCTCCACGAAAGCAAAATCCAAAACCCACAGCGGCAGGAACAAGCCGCGATCCCATCCCTATCCCCCGACCTCCACTCCTACTCCGTTGCGCAGCCAACGAGAATCCGATTCCCACCATAAGAACAAGAACTGGCGCCAAGTCAGAACAAATAAAGAATTTCGCATCAGTTAGCAGCACATTGTACTTTGCATTGGGATGCAAAATTCGCACCCATGTCGTATTGGCCGGCCTATATAAGGCGATAAAATATCGACTTGGTTGTTAACGGTCACGCCTCTCCCACTGGTGTGATGCGCGAAGCAGAGGCGTGTGAAGGAACGCGCTTCGAACAAGCAGTCGAATATAGTGAAAACGCTTTTTGGGCTTCCTTCTGGGGGAAATTATTCTCAATAAATCATTTTGAGGGAACCAGGAAAATGGATGACGGTAAGTCGTCTACTAAAGACATAAGCGACAGCCAAGAGAATTTATTTGGGCATCTCAATTTTCCCCGAGAGCATCTCAGGTCACCGGAAGATGACGAGATTTTGACCGAGCGCAAGTTCCAATACCATACCACCTAAATATTATAATCTGGAGGATATCTCTCCGACGAAATAAAAGAAGACCTCGGAGCACAAAGGTTCCACCCTATTGAGTGTTTCAAGCTAAATAAGTCAAAGTCCTCCTCCCAAGGACCGAGACCAACATCTACAATATTACGAGCATGTGGAGCCATTCCGGCCCAGAAGTGAAAAAGTAGACGGTCATAATGCCACAATTACCAGAAACTCGAACACCCGGACAATAAGTGTCACGCACAGCCGCGAAATGTGATAGCCTCCACCACTTAAACAACTGCACTCTGAAAGCAGAGGAAAAGCCGAAATGCGCCAACTGTGATAGCGAGCACCCATCCCACTTTGGCGCCCAAAAATCCTGTTAATGTTAGGGAGTCGTTTGTGCAAACGGCAAGAGCCGCTCGACCTCCATCATGCCCATTCCAGCTACAAACCACACAATCCACATCTATTCAAAACACGATCCCGAGCAACGGTCAAGTTGAGACGTTCTTTGGCCGAATGCAGGCACAATGCCGGCAAATGATGGAGCAGATGATGGCAACCTGTTCACATCCCAGATTCTGGCAAACCTCCCAACCCTACTCAAACACTAAAATGTAGATTGTGTTTCCGTGGTTTCATGGAACGCAGATTCCATCCTAAGACACTGAGGTGAGTTGATCAACTACTGGAGTATCAAGTTGACATCATGCTCATCCAAGAAACATTTCTGAAACCAGGAAATAGCTTCCAAATACCTAACTACATTCTATACAGGAGTAGTAGAATTATTGGAACTAGGGGAGGTACTTCTGGTAAGATTTGTATCTTTAATTGAAAAATTATACAAAATGCGGGATCTTACCATTCGGTTGAGTGTGCATATTGACACTCAATTTTCATCGACAGAACTCAGTTACTATGCATATGAAAGTGAGGGATCACTCACGTCCGATGTTTTTTTAAATGTCAGATTGAAGTACACATGATCGATTTTAAATTGAACAATTCTATCCTAAAAAAAAAATCGTTGGGTGCCCATCTTTTTATCAAATATATTGAACTGATTTTGAGCTCTTTATGTCCTTCGCGTCTACTGTGTCCACTATGTCTTTTATCCTTTATGTCTAGCGGATTGATCTCACCATTCCATGTGACCCACCTTAAATCACGCCTTCAGCATCATATCCAATTAATTGCCTATGAGCGGAATCTTCATTGCATGGAACCATTACAATAATACCACTTAAGTTATGTAATTCGCTCATCTCATGCCAACTAAAGGTTTTTTTCTTGTTCGCCAGACATACTCGTACGAGTACAGATTTTTTTTTGGTCGTGTTGAAACATTTTGGCATGAGCTCCAATTTGAATTTCAATGACTGAATTCAAATTGTTGTTAATCGAACACCACCATTGAACAAAAAGATGTGTTTGAATTTCAATTTCACTTAAGTAAGAAAAAAATGTAAACACGAATGGTACAGAGATGATGTGGTCTACACCTCTCAAGTCGAATAAATGAATTCCTCACAAAATGTTAATGTGAATAATTCGTTAAATCCGCATTTGAAATTATTAGGCGTAAAATCAAATGGCTATAGGGAATTGAACGAACCGAAACAATTAGTTACTTAAAACATTTTTGTAGGTAAGGGTATGTATTGAAACAATCATAATGTCATAAATTCACGCTTCAGATACATAACTAAAGATAACCGAATGAGCTGGTTTCGTGATAACTAAACACATAAAACGTATAAATTTATTGTATCGTAACATTTTTATAACTCAAAGCTTTCAATTGAATTTATTCATAAAAGTCTTCCGTAATGTTCCACGTAATTTATTTGCCCATTAGAACGTACGAATAAACATAAAAGAAACATCGAAAAAAGGGTTCCTCGCTTGAATCTTTTGTTTTTAAAATTTTGCGTAGGTGAAGAAAGCATCTACCGTGAATTTAAATGATTATGCCGATATACCAATTCGTGAAAATAGTTTTCTTGTCCTGTTTACCGAAAAAGAAATTAATGTTTTTATTTTTATATTTCTGAATTTTTGAAGAAGCTAGAATTCCGATAAAAACAAAAAGTTAATTTTTTTTTTCGATTATTGATTGCGGAAACTCGTGAATGGCTCGGGAATCCAAGACAAGCACTGTGACTAATGAGTCTATTGTGCTGTAGCCTTGTGACTGTGCTCAGGACACAACTAGACAATCAAACTTACTCGTACTGATCAATGAAATTCATCTGGCTCTAGAACGCCCAAATAGTATTTAGGACAATGGAAAAAGCTTTATGAACTGAGAATATGCTAAGAAACCTCTTGTTTGCATTATAAGAGCCAGTGACAAGTGTCCGGCGCAGATTGTGAAGCATTTAGTGGAAGCACACTCAGTGCAAATAAAGAAGTTCGGTAACAAAGAAAAAGAGAATAACTGACTTGACCTGACCTTGACTTCAACACACTTGTTCCAGCGTTTCTGCAACATCGGTATTCCTTCCCGGAAGTGAGTCTGGAAGGCTCTGAAAATATTAATCTACGGCAATCTCAATCCCTTCATTGGATGCGAAGTGCTTCCCAGAAACAAATTTCTTCAAGTTTGGGAACAGATGGAAATCTGAGGGTGCCAAATCAGGAAAATAGGGGAGATGGTCGAGCAAATCGTACAACAAATCCCGCATTCTTCCCATCGCCAATGCACATTTGTGTACAGGTGCGCTGTGCGTTGGTGAAAGATGATTATTTTTCTTCTTCAAGTCAGAGTTCTTCTCGCGAATTTTGGCATAAAGCTGATCAGAAAGTTTGGAGTAATATGCGCCTATTATCGTTCTTCCTATTTCAAGGTAATCAATTAGCAGAATCCCTTCCGCATCTCAAAATAGGCTGGCCATGACTTTTCCGGCAGATGCGATCGACTTCGCTTTCTTTGGCGCTGAACCACCGGCTTCAACCCACTGCTTCGACTGCTGTTTCGTTTTTGGCGTGTAGTGGTGGACCCAAGTCTCACCCATGGTGACAAATCGACGCACAAAATCGCTCGTTTTTTTTAACAGCTCTTCAGAACAGAGTAGGTTAACACCACACAATTACACTAACAATTTGATCTGAGCTGCTGTTGATAGAAAGTTAGTGCAATAATTATGCCCGGTTAAGTAGTCTGCGTCTTGAAATGCAGGTGCCACAAGTGTCGAAGTTTCCGGGCACTTAACAGTTTGGGAAGCACATAAAATTCATTTCCTGTCAATAAAATATTCGTTTTGTGTAATTATATGGAATAGTAAACATACAATAAAATTTTGATGCCTGAATGGAATTTGCCCGATTGTATCTAAACTAAAAATTTAAGCTTAGTCTTGAAACTTGAGTTGCCGTTTGAATGCTAAACTAAACCAATACACACTCCAAGCAAAACGCGGCTACTGTGTCAATTATTCGTGTTTCTATGTTGTAAATTCAATGACCTTCATTGTAACTTTGATGAATTGGACATAATTCGACTACCTATGTTGACTGTTTGTCGTAAGTTCATCATGCTATAGGTTTCAATTCTAATCATCATCATCATCATAATCGTGGCGCGATGGCCCGAAGTCGGGCCTTGGTCGCCTGGATCGTTGTCCTCCAATTATCTCGGTCACGTCACCACGTCCTCTCATCTTGGAAGCCCAGTAGTTGCAAGGCGTCCATTTAAACTGAGCTCTCCCAACGAGATCTCGGTCGTCCTCACAGTTTCGCTCCGTCGACTCGTCGTTCGTTCATTACTTTCTTTGGTATGCGACCATCGTCCATTCGTGGTACATATCCTGCCCATTGAAGTCGTTCTATTACGAGTATAGTTTGACCCTTTTCGAAACCTCCAGCTCATCGTACAGTTCATACAACTCATGGTTGTACAGAAAGCACCATCCATCTCGATCGCAAACTGCCCCTGTGGCTAGCATGTTTCCAGCTTGAGTTAGGTCCACGCTTCGCAGCCATAGCATAGCACTGGTCGTATAATGGTTTTGTACACGCGAAGCTTCGTGTTTCTATGAATATGCGCCGATTTGATTATGGGGAGAACCGAGAAAAAAGTCTTATTAGCTAACTGTATCCGTCGCTAGATTTCGTCAGTTTCGTTGGCGTCCCTTGACAGGTTGCAACCCAGGTAAATGAAGTCGTTCACAAGCTCGATGTTGAGGTCCACCACATTGATGCTCAGTTGTGCAGGTGTCCTTGTCGTCTATTGCATCAGTATTTTAGTTTTACCCTCGTTGATACGTAGTCCAACTTCTTTTGCATATTCATAGACCGAATAGCGTATTCCAGTGCTAGGTTGAAGAGCGTCGGTACCAGTCCATCGCCCTGTTTCAGACCAGTGCGTGTTTCAAGTAGATCACTAAATTTATAATGGATCTTGACATGTTAGACGGAGTTGGTCATCGTCATCGTTGTCAGTCGCACTAACTTTGCCGGTATACCAAATTGAAGTGTGATGTTGTAAAGTACTCCATGATCAATACTGTCGTATGCCTTCTTGAAGTCGACAAAGATTTGGTATACGTCTACGTTGTATTCCCACCACTTCTAGAGTATCAGTTTGACCGTAAAGAGCTGATCGGTTGTGGAGCGACTAGGTCTGAAATCGCTTTGATATTCGCCAATGATTCGTTCTGCGTACGGTTTTATTCTATTTTCCAGAATTTTCGTCAAAGTTTTATAGGACGTACAGACTAGTGATATGACCCTGTAATTCTAACAATGCAGTTTAGAAGTTCAGCTGAAATCTCGTCAGCATCCGGCACTTTATTTCGTTTTTGCCGCGCTTTATATGCTACGACCTTCTCTGCGACATCCCTGATGGTACCCTAGATTCTTTCCAGAACCCATGGACGCCTGTGTTGCTAATTTTGTCTAGCGTGCGTAGGCAATAGTCTTTCCTCAGGGGCGGCAGTATACGCCAACGCCTTAGCATCGCTCAGAAGCTTATCAGCCGCAAAGATTTTGGGAGGTGTAACGGACGGTTTGGTGAGCATCCGAAAATTCCCGTGGGGACGGTGCCTAGGTAGCATTGCGACCGTGAAGGTCGGCCCATGCCATCTGGCGAAAAAAAAGGCTCCTCAACGAGCTAAGCAACGGCCTATGCTTGCTGTAGCTCAGTTCGGGAGATGTGGGTCGCCGCTCGTTGCCCCTGTCCTTTACGTATTAACAAAAATTCATAGGCCTGGGGAAGACAACACAAACATGGGAGGTAAAATTGAGGAATGAAAAAAAAATAGTTGGAATGGTTGGCGGACGGATCAGACGACCACGCGGTCGCACCTGGTTCCGGGTGTAATGGGACCCTCGGCCTCTGGTTTCGTACCACCAACAGATCACTACTCATCAGGTGCAGCTTCGATCTGCCGGTGGGAGCAGCACTACCAGACCATAATTTGGTTCATTACAGAGGCTGATTCCCGATTGGTGCACTGAGGAAATTCTACATCTGTAGGTTATTTTTACCAAGTGATGATCTGAGTCGCAGTTCTCCTCCTCGGTAAGAGCGGACATCCATGACACTAGACGCCTATTTTCATCAAATGAGGACGTGATCAATTTGGTCTGTGTTTGGAGATTTTCAGGTCTGCTTGTGAATGCGTCAATACGGGAAACACGTAGAGCTTACGACTAGATTCCTACTAGTGGGGTATAGTGCGTTAATTTTTCCATACGGCTTAGCTGACGTTTCGTTATCATAAACCAGTTTCGGACGATGCACGTTGCCCGCATGCAACTCCTGCTCTCATTTAGCCGTCTACCTGTGACAAGTCGGGAGATGTTGAGGCTTTTTATTACGCTCCGCACCAGAGGGTTGAGACAACACAAACATCCGTGGCCACGAAAGCCGTGGACGGGACTTGAACCCGTAACGGCCGTAGTCAGGCGTGAGACTGACGCCTCTACGCACTGAGTAACCGGTCGCCCCAGTATCAGATCCAAATTAGGAATTCTTGTTTTTCACCCAGTCCGACATTCATATGGAGCTCTGAAAGGAAGAGGAAAGGCGTAAGATTTGCTCGTCAAAGTGGTGTACTCCCACAAGTGAATTTATATAATCCTGTCTAAACCTAACGGAGAAAAATAAATTGATTAAAACCCGAAAAACCAGACTTCCTATCTGTGTCTTCAATTTTTTCAAAGTATTTCACGGATAGCTAAATTTTTTCTGCAACAATAAAGAAATGTTCATAATATTGTACGAAAACATACCTCGGAAAAAATCAATCCCGTAACTGTATTTAATAGACCCATCAAACAACTTCACTCTAATTAATTTATTTAAGCGCCATCGTTTAAAATAATACTTATTTATTTAGAACCAAGGCATAAACTCTGCAACCACAACTCCAGCTGCGCGACTAGTAGTGAGCCATGTTGTCACAGCTAATGCTGAATGGGTGAAAGTACTTTTTGATACATACTACGAACATATGTATATCCGACATTAATCAGATTTTTCGCCAGCTTGTCATTTTGGCACACATTGATTTATTTTTTTAACGCAACCTCTATCGGATAATTCGCCGCAGTCGCATTTACATGAAATATGAATGGTCATTTGTCTCGAACGAACTCGTACCTTTCCTTCTGCCGAATGGAGAGCGTATTACCGTCATGTCCACATATGAATGGTTATCGAGATCAATCGGGCTCAAACAATTAACCTATGGATTTTCGACATTATTGAAACTAAATCAAGTGTAGCCTTTTTTTATTGACTGCGGCCCGTTTTTTGTCAGCTTTAAAAATAATGACTTGGTTTGGGAACATGAATGGCCGTTGAACCACTACCAGACTGGATTAAATCTGAGATTGAAAATAATAATTAGAGTTGTACTTACCAGTTGTCAGACAAGGAGGGTAATGTATCGCAATCTGGAATCATATAAAAAAAAAATAGATTAAATTTTATTTGAATCCATAATATGCAAAAGGCGGATTAGTGTAGGTTATGTCATTATTTTTTTCTGCGAAAGTGCCAAAAAGGTATTCGAAATGTTTTATTTGGATCAAAACGGATATGGTGGATGTAAGCAATTGTACACGGGCGAGAGAGTCATATAAAAGCATGTTGGAAGAAATTTCAAGGTACAGTTCAGTCAGTACTTTCTTCTAAGTAAGCTAGTTCGGCAGTTGATAAATTTTTCCTAAGCATCTAGACATGGCTTTCAAGGTTGTTGCACATTTTGAATTGAATTTATTCAGAGTATCTTATTATTGTTCTTTCTTTCACAGTTTGCGACAATTTTTGGTTTGATATGTCTGACTTCGGCAGTGGTTATACCAAGTCAAGAGTATAGTGCAGCCGTTGGAGCCAAGAATGAAGGACTTTCATACGGATATGAAGCTCAAAGAGCCCCAATTGGCCCTATTGCTCCTGTTGCTCCAGTTTACAATGAGTTTGTATATAGCAATCAAGTTGCTCCAGCTGCCTATGATTTCAACTATGAAGTCCGGGATGAGCACACTGGCGATATCAAGAGTCAAAAGGAGAGTCGTAACGGAGACTTAGTGCAAGGACGCTACGAACTGATCGATTCGGATGGATTCAAACGTATTGTGGAGTATACGGCTGATAGTCATAATGGCTTTAATGCTGTTGTTCATCGAGAACCAGTTGACTTCAGGATTCCTCAACCGATCGCACAGGAACCAAAATTGGCTTATGCTGCGCCCATTATCAAGGATATCCCTGTTCAAGCCCAACCTGTGAATAAAGCTGTTGTCTATGGTGCTCCAAAATATGCAGTTGAACCTAAATCTGCTCGCTACTACGTAACACCAGCATATGCTCCAGCCTCGTACGCGCCAGCACCTAGTGCACCCGTACAAACAGCTCCTCAACAAGTATACAGCTCGCGTGTCCATTCTCAAGCTTTGGAAAACGCTGCGCAAGTTTATAATGCATATCGTTTCCCAGTACAATCGAATCCTGCCTATACTATTCAAGGATACTCGGCTCCAGTCTACAGTAATCCTGCCTACTCTGCGCCAGCTTACAAGGCTCAAATCTACTCGGTTCCAAATCAAAAAGTAGTATCGTACCCAGCTCAAGGATACAACACTCACGCATATGCTACTCCAGTTCATGCCGTACAAGCCTATTCAAATGTTCAAGCTCCACAAGGATATTATACAGCTCCTGCGGTGCAAAACTATTTTGGCGCCCCTGTAGTAACCAAGCTTGCTTACGCTGCTCCAGCTCCAGTTCCCGCTGGTACTTACACTAAACAAACAAGTAATGATGGTGTCAATTACTACGTATCAGGAAGTACTGCTAACAATCTCCACCACCACCAACAATCAGGATTTACTCCAATCCAGGTTGCTCGAGTCCAGGTTACTCCAACTAAGGTTTCGGCATATTCAACACCGGCTCCAGTCCTTTCATCAGTTGCACCAAAGGCTGAGGTTGAATCGAATGGACATAGCTCGCCGTCAGTCGGTGAACAATTAAAATCGGAATCAGGCTATTCGTCAGGAGTGACAAACTCTTATGATGCTTACACCATTTCGTCGACACCCAGTTATAAACACTGAACTTGAAGTGATGTCTTTTTTCTTTGTTTTTGTTGATAGTGAAGTTATCTTCCTTTTTAGATGTTAAGCCGTGTAAAGACTACCTAGCTATACTTATGTTAATAAATAAAGTGATTTTTTTATTAACAAAAGATTTTAATTTTAACGCTTGTGGTGTTCTTGGAAAACGAATTTTTGTTGCAAATATCTAGGAAGACCTTCGTTTTGCGATATCTTGGATATCATATGGACAATGCGAGCAGTACTTTTAGGAAAAGTTGCATCGGTAATCACAGAAAAGATAACAGTGTGGGCCTTTGGCAGATTCTCGTCATACAAGTCTCCGGGCTTCGACAGTATAATCTCGGTTTTGCTTTAGCAACTGCGGGATGTGATTATGCCATGGCTAATAGCCATCTTTTTTTATACCCTAGACTTTTAGTATATTGTTTTTGTCACGACGGAAATATGTAACACCTTAAAGGAGGATCCGGAGGTATGACAATGTATTTATATAAATGATCAGGGTCATCTCCTGATTCGATTAAGCCATGTCTGTCTGTCTGTCTGTATGTCTGTCCGTCTGTCTGTCTGTCCGTCTGTCTGTCTATCTGTCAGTCTGTCTGTCTGTCCGTTCGCACGATAACTTCCGATAGAATGAAGCTAGAGCCTTGTAATTTTGGTCAAATATTGGAAGTATGATCTAGTTGGTTGGTATTGAAAATGGGCGTGATCAGGTTAAAAGAACGCCTGCCTCCCCTACATATGTCAAATACATAAATGTATCCATTACTCCCGATTAAATAAACGTGAAAAGCTCTAGCTTTGGTAGATTGCTCGCGAGGATTATCTTATACTCTCCCGGAAAAATAAAATCGATCAATTGAAAACTAACGGTAATTTTCTTACAAAGAGCCCCGTACTACCCTACTGTTCGCTGCTCATCGCTAACCTGAAATGGCAATTTATCATTAATAATGAATTTCTAAAAATCCACATCCAAATACTTACCTGCTTATACTCCACAGAACATTAGGATCGTTTGCTTCCCGAATTGACGAATACTCACCGAGCGTCTCCAGACTAATTTCTCGGGATCTCTGGCTGAAATAAAACCAAACACAAAGTATCGGGTTCAACAAAATACGAATGGAAATTACTTATCTGAGTCGGAGCGTTTCCCACGATGAACAAGCTCGACGTCCACGTCCGCCACTGTTGATGTTGTTATGTCAAGTATCAACAAACTTGACGTTGACGCCATCCCAAGTTTCCACTGAACTAACTTTGACGCTGTCCCAAAGCCACTGAACTATCAGCTGAATTAAAGTCTACACATTTTATGATTGTATTAGTATTCTGTAAATTGTTCTAAAAACCTGAATAGTCGATCTATAAATATATTTGAATACTATCCGAATATCGTTCGTTCTTTATTATTATTTATCGTTAATTCAACGCAGTGTCTACGAATTAAGTAGATATCGTTCGTACTTTATTATTATTTATCGTTAATTCAACGCAGTGTCTTCGAATTAAGTAGACATTTATTGGTCCGTCGAGCCGGATACTGGTGAGTCTCTAATTTCTCCCTGTATCCCTTTTTTCCTATACTGCATTACCCTTGAGAGTGTCTACTTTGACGGGTTGAAATGGCTGAAGCGAAACTGGTCGAAGGGTTGGTTGCGCAACAGAAAGCCACTGGGGAAGCCATTCAAAGTTTCGTAAAAAACTACAAAAAGTGCGCTAAAGATCGCATCACTGTAGGTTATTTGAAGGGACGGTTGGATGGTCTACGAGTTCTTTGGGAGAAGTTTAGCAATACACATGCACAAATTTGCACAACCGTTACCGATCGGGATCTACCGTACTTCGTTAAGGAGACTTACGAGTTTTTCGAAGACCTTTGCTACGAATGGGTCGGACAGATCACCGATACCCTCGATGAGAAAATGCCATCAGCCCCCTCCACATCTCAGCCTCCTCTGCCGGTGGTACCCCAGACCTGTAACCATCGCACATCGATCACGCTTCCACCAATCAACCTTCCCAATTTTTCCGGGGACTATTCCGACTGGAGATATTTTCGCGACATGTTCCAGTCGTTGGTCGGTAATAATGATTCGCTGACTAGTGTTCAGAGACTTCATTATTTAAAATCCTCAGTCTCTGGAGAACCCGCCCAGCTGCTTCGATCATATAACATGGCCGATGACAGCTTTGAAGACGCGTGGAAGGCACTCAACCAACGCTACGAAAATAAGCGATTGCTTGTGAATAGCCAGCTGGCTATGCTGTTTTTAGAAAAAACGGTCACCAAGGAGACAGCTACAAGTCTCAAGTCCTTATACGACAACACGAACGAGAGTATCGCCGCTCTTAAAGCTTTAGATGTTCCAGTGGAAAAGTGGGATCTGGCAATCGTGTTCAATCAAACGCGTCATCTCCCTCAAGAAACGAAACGGTTGTGGGAGCAACATATCTGTATTAATACCGAACCTCCTACTTTAAGGCAGTACTTGAGCTTTCTAGAAGGCCGGTTTCGTGTTCTTGAAGCTCTGCCCGACGATGCGCCCAGCAAATCCTCTCGAACGCATAATATACAGTCACATACTGCTACCAAAACATTCGCCTGTTGTTTATGCAACCAAGATCATCATGTTCGGCGATGCCCTCTATTCGTCCAAAACCCGGTTCATACTCGCGTGCAAATTGTTAAGGATAAGTCCTTATGTTTTAACTGCCTGGCCTCAGAACACACTGCGCAAAATTGTCCTAGTCAGAGAGGGTGTTTCCATTGCAGTAGGAGACACCACACGCTCCTACATGTCGCTCAACCATCGACGAGTCCTGAAATCCAGGTCACAACGCTTCACACCCAAAAGGGTCATGAACAGGTTCTGTTATCGACCGCGCTTTTGAGAGTACACGTACACGGCCGCAGCTATCAATTACGGGCTCTGATCGATACTGGTTCGCAGGCCTCATTTATCACCACCACTGCATTTCAACGTCTTCGAACAAAGCCGACATCCACCATTGCGACTATCTCTGGCCTTGGCGGCACACGTACCGGCACGTCTTACAAATCTGTGGAATTCAACATAAGTTCTCGATTCGACGACGTCATCCTGACGAGAGTTAAAGCCATCGTATTACCTTCGCTGACAAAGCAGCTTCCGTCTACACAGATTAAACTCCCAATCTGCCCACATCTTGCAAATATACAATTGGCCGATCCTAATTACAATGAGCCGGGAGCTATCGACATCCTCTTAGGATCTGACGTGTATCCCGTTCTTGTGCGTGAAGGAGTTCGAACTGGTCCTGAGTATACTCCTGTCGCACAATCAACCGCTTTAGGATGGGTCTTGTTGGGACCCGTCAAGTCAAACGCCCAAAACCAGAAACTTATTTACTCATTCCACAACAAATTAGATTTTGAATCTCAATTGATGAAATTCTGGGAAATCGAGGAAGTAAACACTTGTCCAACTAGCTCGGAAGATGACATCCAATGTGAGAAGCACTTTCAGGAAACACACCAGCGTGATTCACAAGGCCGATACGTTGTAGCTCTTCCTTTCAAGAGATCACCTTCAACATTAGGTGAGTCGTTTCCGCGAGCAATGTCTCAATTGTTGTCCCAAGAGCGACGCCTGAAAAGGAATTCAACGCTGAATGAGGAATACACCCAGTGTTTAGAAGAATATATAAGTCTGGGTCAAGTGGAATTAATTCCAGACAATGAGATATCGTGCCTTCCGTGTTACTACCTTCCACATCACGCAGTTGTCAAGGCTTCCAGTACTACTACAAAGGTTCGAGTCGTCTTCAACGCTTCATGCATAACTAATCGTGATGTCTCATTGAATGATCTTCTCTACACTGGACCGAGTCTTCATCAAGATTTAGTAGCGGTTCTTATTCGCTTTCGATTTCATCGCATCGCAGTGACAGCTGATATGAAACAAATGTTCCGGCAAATCCGTGTAAAGGATGCTGACTGCAATTTTCAAAGAGTTCTTTGGCGTAAAGACTCGACACAATCCGTGAATCATTACCGCCTAAAAACTGTTACATTCGGAGTCAGTTCTGCCCCATTTCTAGCCATGCGCAGTATCCAGCAACTAGTAACCGATGATGGAGGAAGTTATCCACTTGCTTCCAGAATGTTGACATATGAACTATACGTGGATAATATTCTTAGTGGAGGCGACAATCAGCAAGAAGTTCAAACGCGTCGAACCGAACTTATCCATTTATTGGAAAAGGCAGGAATAGAACTACGGCAATGGGCTTCTAACGACCGCGAAATATTATCATCGATTCCGGAACTTGACCGCTTACCGTCATCTACCCTGGACATTTCGGAAAAGACATCAGCCGTGAATATGCTCGGTATTTCCTGGGACACGAAGGAAGACACTTTATTTCTCAAGGTCTCCAACAACGACATATCCACAGCAGTCAGTAAGAGGCTAATCCTGTCCGACATCGCCAAACTTTTTGATCCACTGGGATTGTATGCCCCGGTGATTGTTATAGCGAAAATAATCTTACAAAGACTTTGGCTTCTAAAAGTTGGTTGGGATGAGATTCTTCCTCGTAAGGAACAAAATAAATGGATTAAATTCAAAACGTCACTTCATCATTTACAACAAATCCGTATATCGCGATGGTTCCAGACCAACCATGAATCGACTCTTCAATTGCATGGATTTTGCGATGCATCGGAGCGGGCTTATGCTGCAGTGGTTTATTTGAGGGTAGACAATAACTTTCAAACCGTATCCACTTCCCTCATCATGGCAAAAACCAAAGTGGCACCCATCAAAACCGTTACACTTCCGCGCCTAGAATTGTGTGGAGCAGCTTTACTGGCGAAATTAATGGAAAAGGTCATTTCGATTCTCGGTACGAGAACTCCTTTAATTGAAATATATTGTTGGACCGACTCGACCATAACTTTAGCGTGGCTTTCCAAACATCCTTGTCATTGGAAAACATTCATTGCCAACCGAGTTACCAACATCTACACAAATATCCCAACCGCAAAATGGCATCACGTTTCGTCTTGGGAAAATCCTGCCGACATCGCGTCCCGCGGTGTAGATCCTGAAAGATTAGCTTCCTCGAAACTCTGGTGGAATGGACCAAATTGGCTGATTGAGGAACCACGTGTGTGGCCAAAGACGACAACCTACGAGACCGACGAAGAAGAACGGAAAATAATCGCTTTGGCTGTCCGGACCGACTCCGACTATGTATTGGACATTACCAAATATTCGTCTTACATTAAGTTGCTACGAGTTACAGCATACATCCAGAGATTTGTATCCAACTGCAAATCGAATCTTACCAAACGCGTCAATGGATATTTAACGGAATTTGAATTAAAGCAGTCCGCTGACTACTGGATTCGTAACATCCAATCAGAATTTTTCTCTACGGAAATCGATTTATTGAAAAAGAGGCGTGAACAACAACAACAGGAACAAACAAATTCCTTCGAAAAACCCAACAAATATCCATTCAAAGCACTTACACCATTTGTGGATGGTATCGGAATTCTTCGTGTTGGAGGCAGACTTAAGCATGCCGATATTCCCTACAATGAGAAGCATCCCATCCTTTTGCCTTATGCTTGTCACCTTTCTAAGCTGATTGTACGAGATGCCCATCTTAATACGTTACATGGAGGAACTACGGCAACGATCGCCTACATTCGTAGAAAATTTTGAATTTTAAAAATAAAACCACTCGTTAAGTATCATATTCATCGGTGTATACGATGTTTTCGACAATTAAGAACAACTTCAGAACAATTAATGGGAGACCTACCGAAGCCGCGGATCACTCCCGCTCGACCGTTTCTGGCCACAGGAATTGATTATGCTGGACCTATTTCCCTCCGTGCTTCCAATTTAAGGAATGCAAGGGTACTGAAAGGATATTTTGCCGTATTTGTCTGTCTGTGCACCAAGGCTATCCACTTAGAAGCAGTCTCGGACTTGACCACTGATTCGTTCTTGGCAGCATTACGCCGGTTTATGGCAAGACGAGGCTTGTGTAAAGAGATATATTCCGATTGTGGGACAAATTTCGTTGGAGCAGACGCCTCACTCCGGAAATCATACCAAAGGGCCATCAAAACCGCCAATAAAGATGTTGCCGAAATCATCGCCAATGATGGAGTGAATTGGCATTTTATCCCACCAGCATCTCCCCACTTCGGAGGTCTGTGGGAGGCAGGAGTTCGATCCGTGAAACACCATCTACACCGAGTTCTGGGTAACACCATTTGTACGTTCGAAGAAATGGCAACCCTTTTGTCCCAGATCGAAGCCTGCCTTAACTCTCGCCCTCTCTGTCCTCTATCTGACGATGCAAATGAGCTTGGGAGTCTGACGCCGGGCCACTTCCTCATCGGAGCTCCCTTAACTGCTCCTCCGGAAGACGACTACAGCCACACAAAGTGTTCTTCCTTGAAACGATGGGCTCGTGTCCAAAAGTTGCAACAAGATTTCTGGACTCGCTGGAGAAATGAATATTTATCGCGCCTGCAACAACGACCTAAGTGGCTTAATGTTAATCAAAATCCACAAATCGGTCAACTGGTCGTAGTGAAGGATGAACGCCTCCCTCCAATGAAATGGATGATTGCCCGAATAACCTATACCTTTCCCGGCTCGGATGGTCTGGTCAGAGTCGTAGAGCTGAAGACGCAGTCATCTAGTATACGTCGTCCCATACAGAAAATTTGTCTTTTACCTACGGACGATATATGGAACGCGAACGCTCAACCCGCTGATCATATAAACTCTTACCAGTCGCTATTGGGAACTCCGATGCTGTCCCAACCTTGAACCAGTCTTCGATATCTGTGCCAGCCATAGACCAAAAGTAAGCCAAGCTCTCTCAAAATCCTATCCTTTGTTACCTTCCTTCAAACTATCTTTCCTCCGTTCGAGATCGGCGAGTCGGGGCGCCGTAAAACCCCTAGTTCCGGGATATCGCTTATACGCATGGGGGAAATCCCGCGTATATATCGCGATGTCAATCCCTAGACGCTACTTCACACTTCAACATTAATTCATCTTGAAACAACTCAATGTTTCAACGCCCGGGAGAATGTTCGCTGCTCATCGCTAACCTGAAATGGCAATTTATCATTAATAATGAATTTCTAAAAATCCACATCCAAATACTTACCTGCTTATACTCCACAGAACATTAGGATCGTTTGCTTCCCGAATTGACGAATACTCACCGAGCGTCTCCAGACTAATTTCTCGGGATCTCTGGCTGAAATAAAACCAAACACAAAGTATCGGGTTCAACAAAATACGAATGGAAATTACTTATTTGAGTCGGAGCGTTTCCCACGATGAACAAGCTCGACGTCCACGTCCGCCACTGTTGATGTTGTTATGTCAAGTATCAACAAACTTGACGTTGACGCCATCCCAAGTTTCCACTGAACTAACTTTGACGCTGTCCCAAAGCCACTGAACTATCAGCTGAATTAAAGTCTACACATTTTATGATTGTATTAGTATTCTGTAAATTGTTCTAAAAACCTGAATAGTCGATCTATAAATATATTTGAATACTATCCGAATATCGTTCGTTCTTTATTATTATTTATCGTTAATTCAACGCAGTGTCTACGAATTAAGTAGATATCGTTCGTACTTTATTATTATTTATCGTTAATTCAACGCAGTGTCTACGAATTAAGTAGACACCTACTTTTCAGGTTTTTTGTCTATAACTCTTGAACCAATTGACGTAGACACCTGATTTTTGGCACGTAGCCCTGAGATGAGAAGCTGCTTCAGTTTCAGTAAGTTGGGCATAATCAGATCAAAGGAACGCCTACCTCCCCTACAAAATTCAAAAAATTAAATATTATTTTAATTACGATAACTTCCGATAGAATGGCACTAGCTAGTTGAAAATTTGGCAGAATGTTGATAGTAAGATTTAGTTGTTATTGAAAATGGGTAAGATCCGACCCAAGGAACTCCTACCTCCCCTACAAATGAAACTTCAAATATGCGATAACTTTTGATAGAATGAACCCAGCGATTTGAAACTTTGGTAAAATGTTTGAAGTGAGATTGAGTTGGTTGGCATTAAAGATGGGTTAGATCCGACACAAGTAACCCCTACCTCCCCTAGAAATGAAACTTAAAATAAGCGATAACTTCCGACAAAATAAAGCTAGCGACTTGAAATTTTGTAGTTTGTAGCAGGATCCAGTTGGCTAATGTTGAAAATACGTAAAATCCGACCTGCGAAACCCCTACTTCCCCTACAAATGAAACTTCAAATAAGCGATAACTTTCGATAGAATGAAGCTAGAGACTTGAAATTTTTTAATAAATGTTTGTAGCATGATCTTATTGGTTGGTGGCAATGATGGGCAAGATCTGACCCAAGGAACCCCTACCTCCCCTACAAGTGGAACTTCAAATAAGCAATAACTTTCGATAGAATGAAGCTAGCGACTTGAAAAATTCGACAAATATTTGTAGAATTGGTTAGTTAATTGATTTTGAGAATGATCAAGGTCCTCCTGAATGAGTGTCAACCTCCTCTATAAACTGACCGTATAGTAAACTCACTTTTAATGCATATGCTCGCTGCCAATTGGTACTTTTGGTATCACCACTAGGTCTGTACAAGTCTAGGGTATATACGTTTCGGACTCGACTTGTACAACCAAGTGTATGGCAGCGACCTGAGACTTTCATCGTCGGCTTGCGACTACTTACCCAGATAAATATTCAAACCATTTTTTCCACCGTTCTTCGTATGGAACTCCTTTTGGGTATTTCGTCGTAGGACTGGTTTTGGATAGTCAAACGTTAATCCATTGCGTACGTATCTGCTACGTTTTCCACAGTTCTCAATGAAAGTCGCTTATTATTCTAGTTTCGCTCTCCCAATTGGGTTCACAACTTATCATGTGTTCGACAATGTTCAGTGGATTGAGGCCACTGCCAAATTCCAATGCATCGCGTTTTCCTGTGAAATTTGTACAGATTAAGAATACATGTTCCGGGTTCTCCGCTATTCCTGGGGACCTCGGACAATCGGGTAAATCGTCCAGTTTGAATCTGTATAGGGACTTCCTATATCCACCCCGTCCATGTTGGTATTATCCGTGCCAAAGAAACAGTAACATTTCCCGGCTTCTCACATAGATACTAAACGTTCTCTCTAAATGTCAGTTTCGCGCCAATCATTACCCTCAAGTACCTAATTGCTGGGTTAGAAACGATGATGGTGCTTCCGACTCCGATCTTCAGAGAGTTCCTGCTTTTGCTGTTACTGATGGGAACGGCTTCCCTTTGTGCTCAGCTAGCTCCAGTCCTACGTTTTGCAAATATAACTTGCAAGTTGTGATTGTTTCGGTGGCGTACTATTCACCATATGCCGGGTCATTGGCCACCACGACCAAAGCTATGTCATCTGCGAAGTCGACTATCATTACTTCTTTAGGCACTGGTAAATCCAATGTGTCATTGTGAATTATGTTCCACAGCAAAAGGCCGCGGACGGATACTTGTCGAACGCCTGCAGTTATATTGTACTTTTTTGGTCTTTCGCTGGTTTCGTACTGCAGAATTCTATACGAAGGGTAATTATTTATTAGCCGCGCCAAATAGTCAGGCATGCAAAAGAAATGAATGCATTTCCATTTTGTTATTTGTTTAAACGTATTCCCGACGCCCAGTAGAACAACCGCGCAACTGTAATGAACCATATTCTCGTAGTGCTGCTTCTACCGGCAGATCGAAGGCAGCACCGGATGAGTACTAATCTGTCGGTGGTACAAAACCGGAAGCCCAAGGTGCCATTACATCCGGACCCCAATGAGACGGCATCTAAGCCGTCCGCTTTTTTATTGCCTGCTTCAATATTACGCGCGAAGTCTGGTATTCTTGAGCCAAGTTGTTGAAGTCTGGTGTCTCTATTGATCGCTGATAAAGTCGGCTTGCTAATGGACACCTGCGCCTCTGGCTTGCATTTTCCTCGTTCCACAAATAGTTTGCTTTCCTGCGGTAGGAAGACTTTGTTGTATACTTTGCTTTTTTTACTGGGCGTCTTTTGTGTCGTATGTCCTTTGATAGCTCCATATGATGCGATCTTTCGATGAAAGCTTCCCCGTCCAGTGGCCATCTTCAGAAGTTGAGTAGCACTGAAATCCGTCCCCATGTCCTATAGATGTGCGCGTATGACCGCCGATCCGAGTTCAGGGTGTCCGCGAAGGACTTCAGGCCTATCAGCCTCACCTCCTTTGTAAAGGGGGCACTAGAAAGAATTCTAGATATTCATATTCGATAATTTTTGATGAAAGCACTCCTTTGAAATTGCCGGAATGCATATCTTAAAGTAAAATCTACGGAAACGGATCTCCAAATGAGATTGTACGCACCATTGAGCCTGACTGACACTACACGCAGTTCACCTTAGGCGCTTTTAACAACGTCTGAGCGGAGGGAACTCAAACGGCTCTCAGAGATGTCGTGGCTGAACCTCATTTTATTAGCTGGATAGCTCTGCTAAAAAGCAGAGTAATTACATCAGATCATGGAAAAAGCCAGGTGACGATATACTTTCGCAGCAGTATATCCCAAGGCGGAGTCATTTCCCATCTGCTTTGGATAAATGGCGGTGGACAGTCATTTGAGAAAGCTGGAAGTGTGAGGAGTTAATAGCATATGCAGACGACGTGGTAATTCTGATTTTGGGGCAAGGCCTACCGGTGATGAGCGACATGATGAATTCAGTCCTGGACACGGTTAACTAAGTGTTAATCCGGGTTGATTGTTCACCTCAAAGTTCAAAATTCTTCGAAGATTTCACCCAATGCCAAATGTCTTGCTTGAAGCCGTACTTGAGCCTCAACCTAATTGGAAGCCAAATATTGAAGACCGCTTCAACAAGCCTATTGTAGACCCCTATGTCTGCAGGAGAATCTGCGAGAAAATGGGAGACTTCAGCAAAGGATGGTGCTATGACTGTACACCGCTGTGATATGACCTGTTGCTGTCTAAAGCTCAACCTACACGACAAACATTTTAGTCGCGAGCACAATGGAAATGAGAGGTTTTTTTCTATTAACTTTGACGTGGTTCAATGCATGCTCGCGACCAAAATGCTTGTCGTGAATGTCGAGCTTAAGGAGTGCTGGTACGGTGGCTAGCTCTGCGTATGAAATACAACCTCAATCTGCTGAACAAAGTTCAAAAAACCGCTACATCTGAGATACAGGAGCCATTTGCGCCATTTGCCATTTGAGTCTTATTAGTACAAATAATCCTAAGTGGATGTTCACACTGCGTGCGATGCCGAGCCGAGCCGGGTCGAGCGATGCAATGCGATTACAAGCTTTTAAAGCAAGAAAATGGAGAGTCTTCAATTTTAAATGGAATCACGCTTTGAGTGTACACGATGGCGATGGCCCGATGTTTTCACAAACTATTTTGCTTTTTCGTGCGAGTACCGGCTGCTGATTTTTTGCGATAGAGTTTATGGGCTCTGCGATGCTTTGCGATGTGAAGCTCCATGGAGCCAGTATGGTGCAAGTACGAGCTGTAAAGTAATATTTGATGTAAGATCACACTGAAAAAAATGCATGTATGTCTGCTTCTATACACAAGACTTTTAGGCGCGGCGGTGTGGCAGTGTATACATGGAAATTATGAGGGACATCTCCTGATTCGATTTAGCCATATCTGTCTGTCTGTCTGTCCGTTTGCACGATAACTTTCGATAGAATGAAGCTAGAAACTTGAAATTTTAGTCAAATGTTTGTAGTATGATCTAGTTGGTTGGTATTGAAAATGGGTAAGATCCGATTGAAGGAACCCCTACAGATGAAATTTCAAATGAGCGATAACTTTCGATAAAATGAAGCTAGCGACTTGAAATTTGGTTCAAATATTTGGATTTATATTTAGTTGGTTGGTATTGGAAATGGTCAAGCTCCGTCCCAAGCAACCCCTACGTCCCCTACAAATGAAACTTCAAATGAGCGATAACTTTCGATACAATGATGCTAGCGACTTGCAAAATGCGACAAATATAGTGTGGGTTGGTTAGTTCATTTTGAGAATGGGCATGACCCTATTGAATGAACGGCAACCTTCGCTATGAACGTTAGTTCAAATGTAGATATCCAAGATTCGAATGGATGAACGATGAAACTTTTCATTGGATCCACGCCCACAGCTCAAACTGACCGTATGGAAAATTCACTTTTAATGCAATGGCCGTTGCCAGTTGGAAGTTTTGGTATCACAACTAGGTCTGTACAAGTCTGGGTATATACGCTTTAGACTCCGGTTTTGATTCAGTATGGCTCAAATGAAAGGTTATTACCACCGTAATAAGGTCGCGTTTAGAAAGCGTGGTTTCAGAAGCGGTTTGAGCAGCGGACACTGCTGCGTATAAAGGCATAGAGCAGAAGCGGCGGTTTACATATTTAGTGCCGGTGCACATGGACGTCCAAATGATGCCTGACGCTGCGTCACTTTCAATCGGTTAGGAAGAAATACATTACGGGCAATGAAGCGATGCACATGGCCGCGGATAGCTATCCGATAGCTATCGGCGGCATTTTACCGCCGCGATAGCTATCTGAGATGACGCTGGTTTCTGCTCCTATCTGCGTCATTTCACGCGTCCGCATATCAATTTTTAATAAGCCGGCCTACATACATTCGAACCCGGAACACGGACACGGTCACAATGTCTGATTTGTATGATATTTCTTAAACCATTCGCTTGAGGATCACTTTTAAGTGCCAATTAATTAATTGTTAATCGTTGATCGTGACTACTACAATTGACAATTAATTTTGAAAAAAAAAAATTGGGGGAGGGTGCTCTCAGCTCGGACGGGGGTTTGTAAGTCGGGTGAAAATGGTGTTAAAGATGCGAAATTCCTTATATTTTAGAAGTTATGGCCAAAAAACAGTTTATTTAAAACTAAAAATAACATAAATTGTAAATTCAGGTTCGCTATTATGTAGCCCGGCTTATATAATACAGAGTGACGCTGTGTACTATCGCATTATGTGAATTGAAATGCAGATAGGTATCAAAGAGGGAGGAGCTTAAGTGACGAGGCGTCCGGCGTCATTTGGACGTCCATGTGTACCGGCTCTTACACGTAATTCAAATGCAAACTCGCCGCTCCACAAACCGCGGCGGTGGTCGCAACGGCGAGTCGAGCGGTTTATACATTCATCGTCCTAGAGACGCCGCGGCTGCCGCTTTTTGCGTTTGTACACAGCGGTGCGCCGCTGCTCAATCCGCTTGTGAAACCTCTCGTCTGAGGTCGCGGAAGAGATGATGAAATTCACCAACACTGGGCCTTTCTTCATTAATGGGATGCACCCAATGGCGACGCCCTTCCATTTTTAGAGCACTGTTTTGAAACAGAAATAAATTTACTGGGTCAAGCTCGGCTCGGCATCGCACGCAGTGTGAACATCCACTAACACTTCCCAAGATCCATATTGTGGGAAAAATTCTTCTAAATTCAGTTTTTGTAAGAAATCACAAGATTGAGTACTGAGATTCATCCAGACCAGGGATATCGGCAAATGTGATTGTTCATGCAGTCTCAACCCCATGCCGTCATTAACCCGTAACCACACTAAATCGCTGTTCGGGCATAAAGACACATGCTAATCATACTCTCTCTATCAATTGCCCTAACCCCTTGTGGGGCATAGCGCGTCAACTGTTCCAAGCGACCCAGTTGACGTTTCGTTGGTATAAACTGGTTTCGGAGACTGCAGTTGCCAGCATGCACCTCCTGCATATCCACGGCTACGAACGTCGTCGTGGACGGGATTCGAATCCGAAACGCCGGTAGTCAAACATGAGACTGATGCCTTAACACATTGCGCTACCGATTGTCCCAAAGTCTAACTGCAATGGTCATTTATTACAGCTCAAAGCGCCGCCACAACAACAACAAATCTGTTATGGTTTCACAGCATCTTGGGTAATCATAACTAACTTGCACGCGTAATCTTAAGCCGTCATATGAATATTGTAGTAAACCCAATCCTTTGCGTCGGCTTAATTTACTAGTACTGTCAGTTTAGATGCTACTACTGCTAGTTGCTGTCAACAGGATTGAAATAACTTGCGAGAATTTCTACCCTTTTAAACAAGCGCTCTCGCCCAATTGAACTCCAGTGTGGGGATGAATATCGAAATTTTACTCAAAGCGATACCTCATCTCACTACAACTCCAACCATGGCTTCAAGTTCTTTAAGAGTCAATTGCACCAGCCGCTACCTAATATCGGAACAATAACAAGAAACAGCAATTTAAAAAAAAAATATTTACTTTACCTTCGAAGACCGAATACTTTGAGAGACTTTGAAGTCTACACTCATCAACAAGGAATAACTATGCTCGTATTTATGTTTTCATGGTTACTAAAAAATATTGGAATTACCACCATTTAAAAATATCTGGTGGCGCCCTGGCGTCTACTCGAAAATATCATGCGGTCAATAAACTGTTAGAAGTGACTTACATAGAGAATGAATATACAATAACCGGAAATTCTTCGAGACTTACGTTGGGATTTCCCTAGTATGAGGTGACTTAAGATGTGATAATGGTGACTCGAATGCGCAGAACCATCTGGGTTTATTTGATGCAATGATAGTCGGGATTTGTGCAATAGTAACTGGCTCCTGTATTGGCATTTGCCCAATTGGAATATTCGATGTACGATCCGCCAAATATGCAATTCATTCTTTGACGTTAATATTAAGCTCAGTGATTGATATCATGACCTTCAATAATTTCATATTCATAAATCGAACACGCCATCGATTTGTAATGACCTAACAGACCAGCAACTTCCGAGTGCCCGATCGATTTGAGAAGGGGCGATTCAGATTAGATTTGTATATTTTTTCTTATACAATTACATATCTTCGAGTACCTTTTCATTACTAACAGGTTCTCATATAATTATGAAGGTCGGATTGGATACAAATCATTCGAATTGAAACTTAGTATAAAATAGATGGCGTTCCATATGAAGTATATAGTTCAATTTTTGTGCTTAACAAAGTAACATATCAGGAAACTGTTAAAATGGCATTCAAAGTAAGTTGAATTCGCCCAGAGGACTGACATCGTTGCCTAATTGCTACTTGCCTAATACATTTTTGATTCTTTCAGTTCATCCTTATTTGCGCTTTGGCTTCAGTTGCCAGTGCTGGATATTTGGGAGCTGCTCCAGCTTACACTCATGGATCTTACGCTGTAGCTGCCCCAGCTTATACTCATGGATCTTATGCAGTAGCTGCCCCAGCTTACGCAGCCGCACCAACTATTGTCAAGACTGTCGAGTACGAAGCTCCAGCCCAATACGATTTCTCCTATGGAGTAAGCGATCCACACACTGGCGATCATAAAAGCCAAGCTGAATCACGCCATGGAGACAATGTTCACGGATCATACAGCTTGATCGATTCGGATGGATTCAAACGCACCGTTGAATACACTGCTGATGAACACAATGGATTCAATGCTGTTGTTCGCCGTGAACCTTTGGCTCATGCCGTCGCTGCTCCAGTCGCCAAGATTGTTGCCCCCGTAGCTGCTGTTGCCAAGGTTGTTGCTCCAGTTGCCCAATATGCTCCAGCTCACTATTCAGCCCAATATGCTCCAGCTCACTACTCAGCCCAATATGCTCCAGCTCACTACTCAGCCCAATACGCTCCAGCTCATTATTCGGCACACTATGCTCCAGCTCAATACGCCACCCAATATGCTCCAGTCACCAAGGTCGTTGCTGCTTCTCCTGTAGCTTATGCTGCTCCAGTTGCTGCTCATTATGCCGGACATTATGGCGCTGCTCACTATGCTCCAGCTACTTACAGCAACTACGGAGCTAGTGCTGCTCATGTTTACCACCATTAAGAATAGAGATGAATTCACTCAAATCCATTTTAAGTTATTAAACAAGCACAAACATTTTTGAAAAAAGAGACTATATGGTTTTTCTCCATTTTTAGGGTTTTGTAGTAAATACAAAACCCTTATGAAATCGGTCAAATGTCTGTCTGTCCGTCTGTCCGTCTGTCCGTCTGTCCATGGAATATCTCACGAACGGCTGAAGCTACATACATGAAATTTTGCAGGAATGTGTAGAATTACTATAATTCGCCGGAGAAAGCGAATCGTCGTAATAGGTCAACTTTAAGGGGAGGTCCCCATAGAGAGGAAATGAAGGTCGAAATTTTTTTTTCGTTTGGTACAGGCAAGTGGGGTATCATAAGAAAGGTACCGTCAAGTACATTCCATTTTTGAAATTTTTTTCAAATTCGAAGAAACGGGAAAAGAGGGAGAGGGGAAAATATGTCATCCAAGTTTGTCCCCCCCCCCCTTGCATTTCGAGACCGTTGTACTTAGAAATATGAAAATTTGCAGAAAAGCGCCATTTTACTAGCGTAAGAAACCTAGATTTCTAGAATATTGAAATTTTATCAGAAAAGGTTAATAATAGTACATTTCTATAGTTGCAGTTAGAACACCCCTGCACCCCTTACGCGCATTCGAGGTCAAAAATATTGATGGCCAATGATAACCAACATCATAGGCAATAATACCTCTAAGTTTCATAACAATCACATAATATTTAATAATAGTACATTCATTTAAATTTTGAGATTTTGATGCCATTCATACAAAAAATGCACATAACATACTCGTACGAGTACTATTACTGTATACTTGAATATTGTTTATTGTTTTTCGTAATGTGAATTGGAGTTAACCAATTCTGAAAGGGTGGAGATTGGTGGTATAGGAGTGGTTGGGGAGAGAAGTTTAAGAGGGGAGGTAGGTGGGTTGCTGCTTTAAGGGAGGTTCCCATAGAAAGGAAATTAAGGTCAACACTTTTTTCCATCTGATATAGGCAAGTGGGGTATCATGAGAAAGGTACTACAGAGTACATTCCATTTTTGGCGACTTCATCAAATTCGAAGAAAGGGGAAAAGAGGCAGAGGGGAAAATATGAGATCATATTGTAATTTGTCCCACCCCCCTTACCATTTCGAGACCGTTACACTTAGAAATATGAAAACGTACAGGAAGATGGCTTTCAACTAGCACAGAAAACAAAAAAATTATGGAATTTTGATATCTTCTCAAAATAGGTTAATAATAGTATATTTCTATAGTTACAGTTAGCACACCCCTGCATTTCTCAAACTCATCCGAGGTGGAAAATATTGATGGCCGACGATAATCAACACCATGTGCAATAATATCTCCTAATTTCGTAATAATCACGTAATATTTAATAGTAGTATATTCATTTGGGGGGGCAAAGACCTTTTCCATAGTCCTCCGCGTGGGGGCCCCCTGGTAACGGCAGTGTATCAAATCGCTGACGGCCAATGTCTTAGCGATAAGACAGTTTGGAAAAGGCAGATAGCTGTAGCCTGAATGGCTGACGAACACCTAAGCGTCTCAGGTCTAGTAGGATGGATTGACTTGCGTAGTTGGACCTGCTACATAGTTGTGTGAACTCCAGCACGTTTATAAAACCATCTGAAGCAGCTATCTCCGAGGCTATCCCCTGAATGGGGTTAAGCGACGTGCTGACAACTCGTCCTTGTAAAAACCACTCCATGTCAAGAAACCTGGAACAAAAGCCTCGGATTGGACGGATCAACAACGACGACCACGCAAACGACTAAAGGATTATTCATTCGGATCCTGGAATGTACACTCCCTGAACAAACCGGAGGCCGAGAAGGCCCTCCTTCAACAGGTCGAAAAGTACAAACTGAGCATTACTGCAGTCCAGGAAACAAATTGGCTTGGCAGCGAGATTAATGACAAGAAATCGCACACAATTTTTACAAGTGGCAAACCATCGGGCCGCAAGGAGTTTGGAGTAGCATTTATAGTGAACAATCACCTCAAACCGCATATTACTGACTTCAAACCCATAAATGAACGGCTGTGTGCGATTCGCATCAAGACTCGATTCTTCAATCTCTGGCTCATCAATGTGCATGCCCCCACTGAAGTTAAAGAAGACGCAGTAAAAGACGAGTTCTACGCCCGCCTTGAAACTCTCTTCGACTCACTTCCAACAAACGACGTCAAATTGCTGCTGGGAGACTTTAACGCGAAAGTCGGGAATGAAAGCTGGCATCGAAGGACCACTGGAGGCCACAACCTCCATGAAGAATGTAACGATAACGGCCAGCGACTTATAGACTTCGCCTGCAGCAGGAATCTAGTCGTAAGCTCTACGTGTTTCCCGCATCGACGCATTCACAAGCAGACCTGGAAGTCTCCAGACGCACATACCGTCAACCAAATTGACCACGTCCTCATTTGCAGGAGATGGGCGTCTAGTGTCATGGATGTCCGCTCCTATCGAGGAGCAAACTGCGACTCAGATCATCACTTGGTGAAGACGACCTACAGATGTAGAATTTCCTCAGTGCACCAGTCAAGAATCAGCCCTCCCAAAATCTTTGCGGTTGATAAGCTCTTGAGTGATGCTACAGCGGTGGCGTATACTACCGCCCTTGAGGAAAAACTATCACCTATGCTACACAACATCAGCAACACAGGCGTCCATGGGTTCTGGGAAGAACTCAAGGGTACCATCAAGGATGTCGCAGAGAAGGTCGTGGGATATAAAGCCCGGCGAGCGCGAAATGACTGGTTCGACGAAGAATGCCAAAATTCACTTGACGCGAAAAACGAGGCCTACAGACAATGGATTCAACGAGGAACCAGAGCCAGAAGAGAAAAATATGACGAGCTACGGCGAATATCGAATAGAATAATTAGACGTAAGAAACGTAAATACCTTGACGAGCAGTTGCTGAACATAAACGAAAACTTAGCTAATAGGAACACCAGACAAGCGTACAAACTAGTAAATACAATTAAGAACGGCTACCAACCCAGGACTAGCCTTTGTAAGGACAAGGATGGAAACATCATCAGCGACACCGATGGTATTAACAAACGATGGGCCTCTTATTTTGAAGAGCTTCTAAACCGACCATCTAACATCCCCACACAGGAAGCTCTCGACGATATTGTTGATCTAGGCCCACCCATTCAACCCCCGACAGTAGAGGAAGTTGATCTCGCGTTGCGGTCACTAAAACGAAATAAAGCGCCGGGCGCTGACGAGATTCCAGCTGAACTGCTAAGATTCGGTGGAACGAGTCTAGTTGATGCCATACATCAATTACTCCTGCGAGTATGGGAGAACGAGGAGATCCCAGACGATTGGCGCAGCAGCATCATCTGTCCAATTCATAAAAAGGGAGATAAACTGCGGTGTGAGAATTACAGGGGCATCTCACTAGTTTGTACGTCCTATAAAATTTTGACGAAAATTCTGGAAAATAGAATAAAACCGTACGCAGAACGAGTCATTGGCGAATATCAAAGCGGTTTCAGACCTGGTCGCTCCACAACCGATCAGCTCTTCTCAGTCAAACTGATACTCCAGAGGTGCTGGGAATACAACGTAAACGTATACCAAATCTTTGTCGACTTCAAGCAGGCATACGACAGTATCGATCGTGGAGTACTGTACAACATCATGCTGCAATTTGGTATACCAGCAAAATTAGTGCGACTGACAAAGATGACGATGACCAACTCCGTCTCACAAGTCAGGATCCAGAATAGACTTACTGATCTATTTGAAACACGCACTGGTTTGAAACAGGGCGATGGACTGGCTCCCACGCTCTTCAACCTAGCACTGGAATACGTTATTCGGGCCATGAATTTGGACAACAGCAAGACGCTACTCATCAAGTCGACACAATTAGCAGCGTACGCCGACGACATCAACATCATGTCCCGAAGATTGGCTGACGCAGAAGAACTTCTGCATACGCTTGATACCGCTGCAAAGGAAGTTGGATTACGTATTAACGAGGGTAAAACTAAAATAATGATGAAATCGGTGACAAGGACACCTGCACAACCAAGCATCAATGTGGGGGACCTCAACATCGAGTTCGTGAACAACTTCATTTACCTGGGTTGCAACCTGTCAAGGGACGCCAACGAAACTGACGAAATCAAGCGACGGATACAGTTAGCTAATAAGACTTTTTTCTCGGTTCTCCCCATAATGAAATCGAAACATGTGCACAGAAACACGAAGCTCCGCGTGTACAAAACCATTATACGACCAGTGCTATGCTATGGCTGCGAAGCATGGACCCTAGCTCAAGCCTCCGAAAACATGCTAGACACTTTCGAACGTAAGGTTCTACGGCGAATTTTCGGGGCTGTTTGCGATCGAGATGGATGGCGCATCCGGTACAACCATGAGTTGTATGAAATGTACGATGAGCTGCAAGTCTCGAAAATCGTCAAACTACAACGACTTCAATGGGCAGGGCATGTACAAAGAATGGACGATGATCGCATGCCTAAGAGAGTAATGAATGCAGAACGAGTCGACGGAGCGAGACTGCGAGGACGACCGAGATCTCGTTGGGAGAGCTCAGTAGGTGTGGACGCCGCGCAGCTGCTGGGCTCCCAAAATTGGAGGACGCGGTCACGTGACCGAGATAATTGGAGGACAATGATCCAGGCGGCCAAGGCCCGACGTCGGGCTGTCGCGCCACGATGATGATGATATTCATTTAGATTTGGTCATTTTGATACCATCCATACAAAAAATGCACAAAACAGGTCTCTTGTACTACATACTAGTACTACGAGTTAGTGATGGGCATATTGACTCTTTCTACTGTGCCAGCACATACACTTTAACTCTTTCCACTGAGTCGTTCAAAAAGAGTCGTTCAAAAAGGGTCGAACAAATCCATAGACTTGGGGAACATATTCAATAAACCCGTAATTATGTGAAATGCATGTATATTACATCAACTTATTTCTAGTTTTTTATAATTAAAGTGTATATGGAAATAACGTTAAATAAAACTTATAGTTAAAGATTGGAATTCAAAAATATAATCTGTCAAACTTTATTTGATGTTATTCTGTTCCTTCTCTCCGAAATAATCTGTCCTGATTTCGAGAAAATCCTTTCACACGGCATCGATGTAGCCATGACACATAATCGTTTCTTCATAATTTTAAAAAGGCGTGGATAAAGCAATTTCCGCTCTTTTCACCACAACAATGGATCGCTGCTTCATTTGACATATGGCTCCTGCAAATATTTGTCTAATTCTGCAATCCCGACAGTAATGGGGTTAGACACGGATGCGATTTTCGACATTCTTTCGTCAAAATCGCCCCAAATTTCCATTGCAGATAACTCCTCACAGAAATTTTCGGATGCGGATGTATGACTGATTTGAGAGGAAATATTTATACAACTAGCTTGTTGTGAAATTCCCAGGTTCGAACAAGGAAGCGTAGGTGACAAATAACCGAAGTTATAGAAATTAATGCTATATATTATTATTAACTTGCTTGTAGAAAATTTCCATACTCATGTAATAAACGATATTGTAGACAATAGTTAAGTTATACCAAGTTCCAAATCAATCGTTTAATATATAACGATATTAAATGTTTTGTAGTTAAATACAAGCATTTCGCCCCTCGCTGCGTCTTAGTTACAGCAAATTGAAAAAATGCCAGAAGTGGAAAGTATTCATTATCTTTTTTGAAAAGACTCCTTACAAGCCTTATAGTCGAAAAAAAAAACAAATCAAAATTCATATGTGCATATGCAGCCACTAACCTTTACTTCCTCAATCATGAACAACAACAACATGAACATCTCCAGCGGCTGGGCTAACATTTCTGAACTAGACTGTTGCTTTCTCAAAATTTTTCATAATGTTTTCATTTTCATAAAGCCTGTGGATATGCACAGAGAAGAGAGAGATAAGGAAGGATAATCACAATCTATGTACACTAAATTCTCTGAAGCAATTCCACCTCATTCCGTCTGCCAAACTCACATTCCCCAATTCCATCTCATTTCCCCGAAACACCCGCCCGATCCATATAGTAGAAGAACCAGGCCAAAAAAAAAGATGCCAAAAAATTGCTTCGTTTCTCTCTAGCAATTTCATTTCCTTATTTCTCTCTCTTCTCTGGCTGAAAAAGACTCAAATCAAATGAATGTGATGATTGGAATATGTGCTTATGAGTGAAATATCTGGGTCTACTCTGTACTGAATTACCCAAATAATCAATGTGTTTTTTACTCAAAACACAGCCTAGTATGGCTCAAAGTACAGAGCGAATGAAATACAGAAGTGTTAGCGTGTGCTGTGTGCTGAGTGTGCTGTTTTAAAACAGCACAAATTGTGCTAAAAACTCAAACTCACATTTAAGAAACTTCTCATTGCGTCCACAGTATACAGAGGAAATTGTCTGGTTGTTTGTTGGTTTGGTATCGTTTTCATCTCAAGTTGAACTTGAGGTGATGATGATGATATGATACAAGACGACTACTTTGTTTTAGAATGTTGGGTTTGTTTTCTGTATGTATTTGGGAAAATTGGATGTGCGGTGCGACGTAAGCATATGATTTGCTTGCAGTCAGCATGGGTTGTTGTTTGTATATTTACAAGTGTATACACAATGCGTGCATTGCATACTGCATAGAGACGATTATGAATGGATGGGATTATTTAGATGGGTGGGATTGGTTTGGTAGATAGATAATGATGGTTTTAGTTTCAGATAGATATTAGGATGGGGTGTGAATGAATATGAATGTAATACATACATACATATATGTTATCAGAAATTTTGAATGAGCGTTGAGTTTCCATGCGTTACGTAGTATTTAAATTAATTTGAGTATTCATTTTACAGTGTGTCAATCTTAAATTGAACGGCTCGGAGGCTATGTCGTTGTGCCGAATCTTTCGCTCATTCTGTTGAGGCGATCAAAAAGAGCGACTCGTTACTGTGTTACCCATCACTACTACGAGTACAACATACTTGCATATTGTTTTCCGTAGAGCGAATTGGAGTTAACCATTTTCAAAAGGGTAATGATTGGTAGGAGAGTTGGGAGGAGGAGAAGGGGGAAGGAGGGAGGGGAGGTATGCTCGTCGCTGACTTTATTCTCTATAATTATTCAAACAATTTATTTTCAATATTTTTTATGCAAACTTACAATTTGCAATATCGTCTTAACCTGAATGGTTAAGCATCTCCAAAAGTAGGACAGTTCATTTCCTATTGGCATGGGACACTACAAAACCCTCGGATTGCGGGCGTAGCCCTCTATTTTCCGGTTTCATTTACTTTGTTAATAGTACAGGATCGCACCGCAAAATAGCCTTCGTTATCTGTAAGGCATCAGTTTAGTGACCCATGTTGACCATCGCAAAAACGCTCAAAAATATTTGCTATTTTAGTCAACGAGTAACCGTTCGAATTTATATGGAAATTTCAGATCTAGAGTTCTTCGATACGAAAACGTATGTCGGCATACTCCTGATCAGTTCCGTAACTCATGCTGACCTTTAGAATAAAATAGAGCTCGAACAGGTTTGAATGAAACACTAACTCAAAAAGATCCTACATTTTTAGTGTATTCTTACGAAATATATTAACAATAGGCGCATTCTTTTGCGTATCTATAGTGTGTAGTGTAGGGTAACAATCACGCATTGCGCAAACAACAAGCGACTTGTTGTTTGTGTAATGCATGTTCATTACCCTGCCCTAAACTCGGTAGATACGAAAAACGAAGCGCGTAATATTTCCAGAACTATTGATTACACTTATGATATAACATCCGACTCAATCGCTATTGGAGTTGGAACTACCGATATCGCTGCCCATGTCGTCTGCGTATTTTCAATATCGACCAACCAAATCCCATTACAAACATTTGGCAAAAATTTCAAGTCACTAGATTCACTTTGTCGAAAGTTGTCGTGCGAACTGCAGACAGACGAACAGACAGACAGACGGGAAGACGAACAGACGGACAGACTGATAGACAGACATTTGCTAAATTGAATCACAAGGTGACCCTGATCATTTATTTTCCTTTAAGGTGTTACATACTTTCTTCGTGGCGAAAACAACCCTGCACTTTCTAAAGTTTAAGGTGTAAAAAAACTGAATACATACTATTAGAAATATTTGAGCAAAATTTCAAGGAGCTGACTTCATTCTCACGAAACTTATCGCTTATTTAAGGTACTATTTATTTTAGAGCTTAGGGTTCCTTTCGTCGCATCTTGCCCAATTTCAACACCAAGTAACTAAATTCCAGTACCAATATTCAATAAATTTTCAACTCGCTAGCTTCACTCTATCGGAAATTACCGTAGCTGTAGGCATATTTCGTTTTTTGATATTCGTACATACATTCCTGCCCATCTGTTCCTTTGATCGGATAATACCTATTTCCAAAGGTTATCAACTGGATTCTTTTACGAATATTTCGCCAAAAACTTGTAGCCGCTGGCTTCATTCTATCGAAAGTTATTGCTTATTTGAAGCCTCACTTGAAGAGGAGGTAGAGGATTCTTTTTTCAAACCTTGCGCATTTTTAATAACAACCAACTAGATCCCTGTACAAACATTTGACCAATTTCGAGTCACTTGCTTCATTTTTTCGAAAGTTATAGCTTATTTGAAGTTTCATTTGTAGGGGAGGTAGGAGTTTCTTCGATCGGACCTTGCCCATCATTGCCACCAACCAATTAGATCATACTACAAATATTTAAACAAAATTTCAAGTCTCTAGCTTCATTCTTTCGAAATTTATCGTGCGATTGGACAGACAGACAGACAGACAGATATGGCTAACTCGAATCAGGAGGTGACCTTATCACTCAGCGTCCTTTAAGGTGTTCCATATTTTTGTCGTGACAAAAACAATATACCCTATACCATAAGTCTAGGGTATAATGACACAGAAAGAAAGAGGGGTGATCGTTACTTTAGGCCCGTTCCATGCAAATACATTTTAATTTTTATCCATTAGCTTTTAAAGTTGTCTATGATTTAAAAAATGCTGTCCTTATCGCCCCGATTAATTTACTGAGCAGAAGATACAGTATCTATTGACCAGCAGATACAGCATCTGCTGAGCAAAAGATAAAGTATCTATTGAGCAACAGCTACAGAATTCACATAGAACAGTACGCACTACTGGCTAACACACACAACAATTACTGAGTAACAGATACAGTATCTACTAAGCCAAAGATTCAGCATTTATTGAACCACATATATTGTACAATGTCTACTGAGCAACAGATATAACATCAAGTCACCAATAGATACCGTATCTAAAGACCAACAGATAAAGCATCTATTGAGCAACCGATATATTATTATCTATTAAGCAACTGATACTTGCCCTTTTCTCCTAATCAAAGACTCAAAATACCTTCAGCAGAACTCTACTGCACTCGCCTCATCAACACCTCCAGTCATATGATACCCATCTTGCCTAGGGATTACTTCATTGCAAAAATGTCCTTTTTCATCGCCAAAGGACTCTCAATGCCATCAACTCTAATTCATCAAAATGTCCCTTTTCCTTACCAAAGGATTCAAAATGTAGTAGTCTAGTGCATTCGCCTCATCAAACCGTGTTAAATGATACCTATCTTGTCTAAATATCAATTTAATTTCAACAAGGTCCATTTATCCTGAGGCACACCTGCAGCAGGACTAAAATGTCGCCGTGTGGTATTTACAGTAACCCAAGGAAGCTAGTTAACAAATTACGATGAAATCAGACAACGGGAAAGTCTGGAAGAGTGATTTTTGAAAAGACTTAGACGAGTTGCTTTAAACACATCTAAGTACAACGTTAGTCCAGTCGATGATCGAATTGGTTGCCACCGTTCCGAGATCAGAGTCATTCAAGGAACCAACATACCGATTTTTTTTAAGATCGGACCAGGGCAAGTGCTCGGACTAACGCACAAACTCATAGCATGGATCATTGCATTGCCCGTCCATCATATGAATATATGGAACGTACAAAAATTGAACAACTAACTGATCAAATATCTTATTTCACACATTTTGAAGCAAAATTTAAATTGGTACAGGTGTATCCGTATTTTTTTTCTCTTGAAGACAACCGATATAAAAATTCAAAAATTACTTGATGTAGTTTGAAACCGTCTAACATAAGATGTCAGGGAGACCCGAGTTAATTGCCTAAGATATGTCACCATAAACTCAAAAACGTATACCTGTACTCGTGTCGGTAGGATTAGGTTTAAGAAAAGAGCGCTTCTCAGATAGACGGAATTATCAATAGAATAAAAATTTACTTCAGAAAGCGATTTTACTCGTAAAAATTATGTCTGCTTCAACAAGTCGACTTTTGACGTTATTTTAAGTAAAGTTGCGCATCGCAAGACACCATGATGAGAGAAGCAATCCCTTTTGAACTCTACCTTGAATTGACGTTGCGGTTTTTCGAAAGCTTCAGTCTATCTTTTTCCTTTTTTAACTTCGCCGGGACAATAATCGCTAATTACGATTTTTTTTGATCTGATAATTCTCTTGGTGCTTCAGGCTATTTTTCTTATAATTTGTCCACGATAATATCATAAGTATTATTTTCAAGGACTCTATTACAGTAGCTGTAATTTTTAAGCTGGTCACCAGGTGGTATTTTGGAGGAAGGAGCCGGGAGTTTGCCAAAGTGATCGTGAAAGTCCGGCGCCACTGTGAGCGAATGCTCCACAACGAGCTCACATGCTTGTGGTAGCTCAGCTTCGGGAGATGTGGCGGGGTTTTTGCATGCCCGTTGCCCCAGCCATCCCACAGATAACATACATACATCATGTGCCCCCTGGGTAGACAAAAACAACAAAAGATAGATCTTGGCCCCACAGACCTAGAAAAACTAGTCAAATCGAAATGAAACCTGGGACCCTTGACCTCTATAACCAAAATAAATCAAACCCAACCCATTAGTTTCCGTGGTTGGAAAAGATGTCAGAACATACCAAAGCGAAAGAAGCCGTAATGCCTTTACATCATGCCATCATCAACCTGCATGGGGGTGTGAGGAATGCTCCTTAAAGGAAAGCCATAAGTTTGTTCAACATATTTTTTAGGTATATGTGAGCAAGATTTAAAAAAAAAGTGGTTGCTTGTGGTGATATTGAGAGAAAAGGAAAACAAAATTGAACTAAAACAAAAGGCAAAGCGAAAAGAAAACTAAATAAAACCAGCAAATATAAGATGTAAGAAAACACAAATTATTAAAAGTATGAAAAAGAAAATAATTTACCTGATGATTGGTACGGTCGTTCGGGGAAAAGGAAGCCTCTGCACAAAAAAAAAATTATCAAAAAAAAAACCGAAAGAATTATAAAAAAACTAGGGCATTTAAATGAGTACCTATTTATGGGGCAAACAATTCGGTTGAGCGTGTTGTTAATCACACACCTCTCTATTGTATACCTTTACTATCTAGAAACTGAGATCTGTTGATCCAGTTATTTATTTTTTATTTCAGTAGCGAATTTAGCCATGGGCAATATGTGCTACTGTCCAGGGCGGCAAATTTTTTGGGACGGCATATTTTGAGAAACCACAATTTTTGGATTTTTTTTACAATATAATTTAAAAAAGAAACACTTTTCTTTAGTTACTATCATCATCATCATCGTGGCACGAAAGCCCGACATCGGGCCTTGGCCGCCTGGATCGTTATCCTCCAATTATCTCGGTCATGTGGCCGCCTCCTTCAATTTTCGGAGCCCAGTAGTTGCTCGACGTCCGCATATACTGAGCTTTCCCAACGAGCTCTCGGTCATCCTCGCAGTCTCGCTCCGTCGACTCTTCGTGCGTTCATTACTCTCTTTGGCATGCGATCATCGTCCATTCGTTGTACATGCCCTGCCCATTGAAGTCGTTGTAGTTTGACGATTTGTGAAACTTCAAGCTCATCGTACAGTTCATAAAACTCATGGCTCTACCGGATGCGCCATGAATCTCGATCGCAAACATCCCCGAAAATTAGCCGCAAAACCTTACGTTCAAATGTGTCTAGCATGTTTCCGGAGACTTGAGTTAGGGTCCATGCTTCGCAGCTGTAGCATAGCATTGGTCGTTTACTATAACTGTTACAAAAATTGTTGCCTTGGGCCTCGCATTTCTAAGGGTGGCAAATTTCTAAGTAGGGCAAATTTCTGGCGGAATTTGTTTCGTATTAAATGCTGCATTTGCAAAATTGCGCTAGCAAAGAATGTATCAACCCAAGAAACCAGTGAGAGTCGAGAAAATATTCTCTAGTTTCTTGCTCTGCTTAAATCATATCACTTGATTTTAAAAGTCTGGTGCTCAAATTACCCGACTTCGAACCGCTACCACGCACCGGGCCAATCCGCTTACGACCACAAGCAATTTTTAATCAATTTAAATACGGATCCCAAATTAATTTTTTTTATTTTGACATGACATGGTGGAATCATGTAGCATAAATTAATTTTCTATTGAAAGTTGAAAAGAGAATCCCATGTCGTCGCAAATACTCAATTATCCTAACCCCTTGGGGGGCATAGCGCGTCAACTGTTCCATGTGGTCCAGTTGACGTTTAGTTGGCATAAACTGTTTTCGGAGAATGCAGTTGCCAGCATGCACCTCCTGCGCATCTATGGACACGAACGTCGTGTGGACGGGATTCGAACCCGAAATGTCGGTAGTCAAACATGAGACTGATTATTCAACACATTGCGCTACCGGTCGCCCCATGTCGTCGCAAATGCATCAATGCAAATTATTCGGAAACTGAGTAGTGTCGTATAAGCAGTTTTGAAATTTGTATCGCTAAATCTGTCACACTTGATACTTTTTTACAGAATCCGAAATTTCACATAGTGCAACGAATGAAAACATTTTGAATGAAGCTGAAGAAGAAACAGTTAGTGGTGAAAGAAATTTATCTAGTGGACGTTTCGTTAGCATATACAGGTTTTTACGTGTATGCTATCATACACCACCCCACCCATTTTAGCAGGCTTCTACGACAAGCCGGAAAGGGTTTGGCTTATTCTACACCCCACACCATAGGGGAAAAACTAATGTACATATTTTTTATATAATACATAAATAAAGAGATAAACTTATGAAAAAGTAAAAAAGGGATTTATACCTATAGAGTCTAGATTTTTTCTTATCTCGGTCTCTAAATTTCCACTCAAAAGAGATGCCACAGAAGCAACACCAAATATATGTATCTTCAATGGTCTGCACAATAACTCTGTGAACTGTACGTAACTATGACTCTTCACACAGGAAATTCGCGAAGCACTTTCCAAACACCTGTTGTGTTGGTAAGTAGTAAAAAAAAAATGGGGCGACAGGTTTTCCTGCCCAGGGCTGCCGTTAATGTAAATTCGCCAATGCATGCAATGACTGACTTCAAACCCATAAATGAACGGCTGTGTGCGATTTGCATCAAGACTCGATTCTTCAATCTCTGGCTCACCAATGTGCATGCCCCCACTGAAGTTAAAGAAGACGGAAATGAAAGTTGGCACCGGGGGACCACTGGAGGCCACAGCCTCCATGAAGAATGTAACGATAACGGCCAACGACTTATCGACTTCGCCTGCAGCAGGAATCTAGTCGTAAGCTCTACGTGTTTTCCGCATCGACGCATTCACAAGCAGACCTGGAAGTCTCCAGACGCACATACCGTCAACCAAATTGACCACGTCCTCATTTGCAGGAGATGGGCGTCTAGGGTCATGGATGTCCGCTCCTATCGAGGAGCAAACTGCGACTCAGATCATCACTTGGTGAAGACGACCTACAGATGTAGAATTTCCTCAGTGCACCAATCAAGAATCAGCCCTCCCAAAAACTTTGCGGTTGATAAGCTTTTGAGTGATGCTACAGCGGTGGCGTATACTACCGCCTTTGAGGAAAAACTATCACCTATGCTACACAACATCAGCAACACAGGCGTCCATGGGTTCTGGGAAGAACTCAAGGGTACCATCAAGGATGTGGGATATAAAGCCCGGCGAGCGCGAAATGACTGGTTCGACGAAGAATGCAAAAATTCACTTGACGCGAAAAACGAGGCCTACAGACAATGGATTCAACGAGGAACCAGAGCCAGAAGAGAAAAATATGACGAGCTACGGCGAATATTGAATAGAATAATTAGACGTAAGAAACGTAAATACTTTGACGAGCAGTTGCTGAACATAAACGAAAACTTAGCTAATAGGAACACCAGACAAGCGTACAAACTAGTAAATGCAATTAAGAACGGCTACCAACCCAGGACTAGCCTTTGTAAGGACAAGGATGGAAACATCATCAGCGACACCGATGGTATTAACAAACGATGGGCCTCTTATTTTGAAGAGCTTCTAAACCGACCATCTAACATCCCCACACAAGAAGCTCTCGACGATATTGTTGATCTAGGCCCACCCATTCAACCCCCGTCAGTAGAGGAAGTTGATCTCGCCTTGCGGTCACTAAAACGAAATAAAGCGCCGGGCGCTGACGAGATTCCAGCTGAACTGCTAAGATTCGGTGGAACGAGTCTAGTTGATGCCATACATCAATTACTCCTGCGAGTATGGGAGAACGAGGAGATCCCAGACGATTGGCGCAGCAGCATCATCTGTCCAATTCATAAAAAGGGAGATAAACTGCGGTGTGAGAATTACAGGGGCATCTCACTAGTTTGTACGTCCTATAAAATTTTGACGAAAATTCTGGAAAATAGAATAAAACCGTACGCAGAACGAGTCATTGGCGAATATCAAAGCGGTTTCAGACCTGGTCGCTCCACAACCGATCAGCTCTTCTCAGTCAAACTGATACTCCAGAGGTGCTGGGAATACAACGTAAACGTATACCAAATCTTTGTCGACTTCAAGCAGGCATACGACAGTATCGATCGTGGAGTACTGTACAACATCATGCTGCAATTTGGTATACCGGCAAAATTAGTGCGACTGACAAAGATGACGATGATCAACTCCGTCTCACAAGTCAGGATCCAGAATAAACTTACTGATCTATTTAAAACACGCACTGGTTTGAAACAGGGCGATGGACTGGCACCGACGCTCTTCAACCTAGCATTGGAATACGTTGTTCGGGCCATGAATATGGACAACAGCAAGACGCTACTCATCAAGTCGACACAATTAGCAGCGTACGCCGACGACATCAACATCATGTCCCGAAGATTGGCTGACGCAGAAGAACTTCTGCATACGCTTGATACCGCTGCAAAGGAAGTTGGATTACGTATTAACGAGGTTAAAACTAAAAAAATGATGCAATCGGTGACAAGGACACCTTCACAACCGAGCATCAACGTGGGGGACCTCAACATCGAGTTCGTGAACAACTTCATCTACCTGGGTTGCAACCTGTCAAGGGACGCCAACGAAACTGACGAAATCAAGCGACGGATACAGTTAGCTAATAAGACTTTTTTCTCGGTTCTCCCCATAATGAAATCGAAGCATGTGCACAGAAACACGAAGCTCCGCGTGTACAAAACCATTATACGACCAGTGCTATGCTATGGCTGCGAAGCATGGACCCTAACTCAAGCCTCCGAAAACATGCTAGACACATTTGAACGTAAGGTTCTACGGCGAATTTTCGGGGCTGTTTGCGATCGAGATGGATGGCGCATCCGGTACAACCATGAGTTGTATGAAATGTACGATGAGTTGCAAGTCTCGAAAATCGTCAAACTACAACGACTTCAATGGGCAGGGCATGTACAAAGAATGGACGATGATCGCATGCCTAAGAGAGTAATGAATGCAGAACGAGTCGACGGAGCGAGACTGCGAGGACGACCGAGATCTCGTTGGGAGAGCTCAGTAGGTGTGGATGCCGCGCAGCTACTGGGCTCCCAAAATTGGAGGACGCGGTCACGTGACCGAGATAATTGGAGGACAATGATCCAGGCGGCCAAGGCCCGACTTCGGGCTGTCGCGCCACGATGATGATGATGCAATGAAACATATGCATAAATATAATTGTCGCGTAGTGCAGCAACGAAGAAACTTTAAACTTAACATCATAATGTTGTTATTGGTATAGCGATACTTCAGAATATCTTCGCTGTTAATTCAGCAGATGAGGCCGATGAGGTGAGGCACGGTATCCATTTTAACGCAGCTATCGAGCTCAATCTGGTGACACTTCCACTACTAGCATCATTGAGCGGGACAAGTCGAATTGTACGCCGATCAAGCCGCGCTGGTGATGGGGCTGAAGTGGAAACGTCACACAACGCGAACACTATGGTTGAATGTTTACGACGCCTTCGATGGAACAGCGGTGGATGCCAATTACCGGGAACATCATCATCATCATAGTCGCGTGACAGCCCAACGTCGGGCCATCGTCCATTTTTGTACATGCCCTGCCCATTGAAGTCGGGAACAAAAAGGGTTGTGCTGTGCGCACCGATGTTCCAGGAAAAAGATATGCATAAACGCCCGCACTGACGGGCCTACGACAAACGTCGCCCTTTCGATCTTTGTTCCCAAATGCAATGTAATGTTCAGTTGACGTTTTATTTAGGCAAGGCACGTTATCACAAAGAGGCAGAAAGCAACACTCGTTACAGATTAGCGGTTATCAAGAGAAAAACCATCAGTCGTCGACACGCACTTTTTATTTTTATAGTCGGTGGCAGTTGAGCGAAAGATTCCTAAAAAGGATAAAGGGACGATTTTTGTTTTCGTCAGAGTTAGGTATGTAGGATTTCATTTGATGTTCATAGCCAAATTATGTTTTTGGTAAAAGAGCAGATCAACTGTTAACAAAAACTAAAACTGCTGGTCTGCCGGATCCATTATAAAACGAATTTATAACCCCATACTCCGTAAATGACTTTCCGATATGAGTAGCACCACATACCTATACCACCCATATATTCAGCCGGCCTTGTGTTAAAAAACGAACTGAACGAAGTATTTGGCAAAAACCTTTTACAATAATTTGCTAAAATCAAGGCATCTAGAAAAGTCACTGAGTTTTCACACAAATGCTTCCTCGAGAAGTTTTACATTACGACAAGACCCGGAAAACCAGATTCGTATTTCCAACAAAATGATTGGAACTGTTTGAATTTTGAAACAGTAGTCGTCGCCCTAGAGACACCATATAATACCGTTGATAGTTCTTCTAACAAATTGACTTCTCAGTAAATTTAAGGAATTCTGGTCTGATAATGGGGAGCGCAACGGATTCCAATATGGAATAGGTAATCCAGGATCACTCCCAACTAAGATCCTAGTCTGATCTTTCTCAAAATCATCTATAAGATTTCATCTGCTTTTGTGAGGTTTATTTACAAAATGGTAAATATATGGTATTAATATTTATAAGTATAACACTTTACATAATAAAGTTTCAATTAAGAAAATAACTCGCGAAACAAGCACGCCATCCTGAGTGAAAACAAAAAAGCGTCCTCGCCCGCAATGTAACATGTGCCCCTGTCGTCTAATAGTGATAGGTATGAGCTAATGGAGCAGCATAGTGGGCAATTGGGGCGGCAGCAACGACCTTAGCGACGGGGGCGGCATAGGCAACCTTGTGTCCCAAAGGTTCACGGCGAACAACAGCATTGAAACCATTGTGTGGATCGGCAGTGTAGTCAACAATACGGTGGTAACCGTCAGCGTCGATCAAGGAATATTGACCGTGAACGACGTCTCCCTTACGCGATTCTGATTGACTCTTGACATCACCAGTGTGTGGATCGTTGACGGAATATGTGAAATCGTAGTGGGCTGGAGCAGAATATTCAACTGTTTTCACAATGGGTGCTGCGTATTTGACAACCGGTTCAGTATGATATCCGCCATAGTATGGAGCGTGATACTCCACGGCGCTGACGGCTGCAACGAACGCAAGGACGGCAATGAACTGCAAATGGAAGAAATGATGGCCATTAAATTGGTTTAATGATGTTGAGCAAAACCGAAAACGATCAATTGCTTATAAATCCTATGAATAGCAAATAATCCTTCGTTCGCCTAGTAAATAGTATCCTTACTTTCGCAACCATTTTCTTTTGTATCTGGATTTATTATGTATGACTCGAAGTGAGTAAAGAACTAGAGTAAACTACGGTCTAATCACAATGCACCAACGTCTTTTATATCAAAGTGGAATTGTGTCGAAAAAAAATTGTAAACGTATAATTCGCAGTCCATGCCATATACGAGTACGTACCACAATATGTACATTACTCTCTGACAAATTATAATCCAATTTCCAACAAAACTCCGTGCAATTCACCTTCGCATCAATGTACGTGTATGTGTGTATACAATTATCGCGCCATGTCCGTTCGGACATAATGCATAAAACTTCATAGATAAAACTTACCCGGTAAAGTGCACTCGATTTGAGGAAAAACAAGAAAACAAAAACAAAACGGAGAAACGAGATCAGATACAGATACAAACATACAAAATCACTTAAATTGCGTGGAAAACCTGACCGTACGTCGCATACAATATCAGGTCACCTACCGAGAGAATTTTCGCAATCTCCGATGAAAATTCACTGGTAGGCTTAACGATATTGGAAATGGTCTGGCAGCCCCCCTATTCATGCATTATCACTGAAGAACTAGTTCGCCAAGCACGAGCCCAACGTCGAACTCATATATGCATCAATACAACCGCCAACCCGCTCATATTGATGCTTGTTCAAATCAAAACGACCGTTACGGTTTTTAAAAAGCCAAATAAAAAAACAGCGATCCATGAAAATCCAAAATATCTTGCAGCGTTTACATAGGTGAAATGAGCCGAGCACGAGGTCGCCGTACCGCCATGGTGGAGCATACAATTCATAACAAACAAGATAATATGAGATAATTGTAACAACATAACACACAGCACACATAATGTACACAGCAGGTCTATTGCACCGTGTCGCGCAATGCGACGTAACAAACATTTTTGTGTCGTCGTCAACATCGTCATTATAGTGTGGAGGCCTTATGGACGGATACGCCTTTTAGCACACGGCTACGAAATGCGTTCACTAATTTGCTGCCTTGTTTTTATTACAAATGTGAACTGTATGCCCAATTGATGCCGGCTTGAGTGTTGCAAGTATTAGTCAATGGCAGGGTTCTTCGAAGAACTGATCCGGAAACAGTCAACAATTCTCATCAACGGATGCACACTATTTTACATTACTGTCTCTCACGCAACTATTGCTAAACATGTTCCAGGGTAAGTTCTTCTAAGAACTAGGGCAATGTGGGGGGATGATATTCTAAATGGTGTAAGATTTAAGTGAGCAAAAGAGCATAAATGTTGTAGCGTATGGCCAGAATTAAGTTGAATGAAAACATTTTAAGGAGTTTTTGGAGTATTTTATATTAATTTCCTTGACTCTTCCAGAGGCATGGGCGCGTCAACATCTCTTGTATTTCTATGTCTTGCTGATGTTCTGATAGCGTATCTACTTTTTGGAAGTGTAATTCCTAGCATACACTTCCAATCCTCGGAGCCCTGATTGGGAGTCCAATAGTACCCACAGGCGGTCCATCCTTTGTTCGCGCCAGAGATCGAGCCTCCCTTCTCTAGATCGTAGACTGCTTCAAATTGTAGACATATCTACAAACAAACAGCGTTAAGTCCTCTTCGAATCGACCTTGAAAATATAAATGCAGGTTTCTGCCTTAAGTCTTTTGTTTTATTTCAGTCTAAAAACACAAACTTATTTACAGTGTACGCATCAAACTAAAACGTAGGTTCGACATACTTTAAGCGGATAGGTATTTACATCCTTAAAAGAGGGAGGAAATGCCTCGCGCACTCATAATTAAGGTGTTGCCACCCTCAATGTGCCATCACACCTACAACGCTCGTTTTGCTCACTTAATTCACGAGTATAGCGAACATCACACCGCCACGAGTAATTCGCTGGGGATTCGCGGCTATTTATTGACTATTCACACCAGCGTTGAAAAATTCGCGGCGAGAAATTCGCATTCTTTTGTTGTGCATTTAAGTATTTCAATGCGTCAACATGAATTCCGAAGAGAAAGAAGCTCTGTAGTTTTTAGCTGGGGCTGAGGATGAGGAAAGACGAAGATAAATTTATATTTAATTTGATCGATTACTCACTGTTTGTTTGAATTAAATTCCCTGAAAATACCCATTTTTCTCCAGCTTACTTCATTTATTTTGCTCCGCTACGTTTTGCCAGGTTATTTGGCACCTTTAAGTCTAAAATCAAATTACATTATTACGGCCTAAGGTGCCGATGAACATCATCGCTCTTTTTATATCATTATGATCATTTTTTTTTTGTAAACAAATCAATGTCCAAACTCGTTACACCTACATTAATTTGTTTTTCGCATGATTACAACATATTGATTATTCACTAATTATATAGAGCTATTGATTCCGTTAAAAATGCATAATGTATTCATGTTAACCTCTAGCACTCAGTTGGCGCTTTTGTTTAAATGCCACCCTCGAGGTAAAGTCTACAGCGCGTTCTACTTTAATGTTGTTTCCCCGTAGGCCTATTCTGCGATTTTTTTTACTTTTTCTCATTTTTGCTATTTCGTAAGTCATGATTTGACGATCAATATTTTTTTGTTAACTTAAATATTTTATTGGTCCTCGGAGAAAAAATCAACTTCCGAATAAACTGCATTTAAAATTGATATTGGACCAAGTCTGCGTCGACAGACTTAACCTATTTTTCCCATTTTGCATCCACTACAGCTTTAAAATTGCATTTTCAGCTTTATGAAAATTTATCAATCGGTTTTCATAATTTATTCTTATAGGAGTATGAGTGCTTAAAACGGAATTGATTGCTTCCCTAGCCAATAAAAATGGGGAAGTGTATTATGGCTTCACTACTACCAAGAAACCCAGATGCTACTGACGTCCTCAGAAGAGGACGTCTACATATTCAATCATTTATGCTCTCTAACGGGAAAAATAGAAAATTATTTGAATTGTACGTTAGTTTGATAGAAGCCACTGAATGTACAGAAAGTTAGCGCGTCATTCAACGAAATTCTGGAAAGTGAAGTGTTGTGATTTTTCAATATTAGTGAAGCAGTGATTTTTCAATGGCCGAACAAACAGATATCGTTTTGGATGGGTAAGTACTGTTAACTTATAAGTTAATTTATTTTTTAAAACATGGTTAGAAATTACTTCAGAGGTAACGACTGACTTATTAGAATAGCTGCTGTTTAGTTCCACTATTACATGCATCCATAATTTTAGATTGAATTTGCATGTCCTCTCAGGAGGACGTCAGGAAAATACAATATAATTTCATTTTTTTCAGGAAAAAGTTATCTCTAAACGAGTTATTGGAAATTCTCGAGGAGGATGAAGATTCGGCGTTTCAGGCGTATGACATATTTGCTTTACCTCCATGTAATGCATCTGAAGATGTAACTGATGAAGATTCTGGATCAGAAGAATACCCGACTATTGACAGGCTTCCGGGTTCTCAACTCCGAGCGGAGGCGATAATAAAAGCTCCAGAGCCCTCGTCAACTGTGGAACAAGCAGGTCAAAAGAACAGTTCTCCGAACCGAAAAAGCGAATTAGGTGCAAACAAAGAAAAAAAATGTATGAAACGTGCCAAGAAATCTTCGTTAGCCAAAGAGTACAAGTGGAGTAACCTTGAGCTTTGTGTCCCCCCTGTTGAGTGGTTGCCATTGCAATCGGCAAATGCAGAATTGAAGTTTCCTTTGGAATATTTCAAGCTATTTTTTGATAAAGAGGTACTTCATATATTAGTTACTTACACGAATCAATACGCAGCTAAGCGGAACAAACTTGGAGACGTTTCTGAAAAAGAAATGTGGAGCTTCATAGGGATTCTTTTGCTAAGCGGTTACAATGTAGTTTCACGGAGACAAATGTACTGGGAACAAGAAGATGATACTCATAATTCTGTTGTAGCGGAATCTTTGTCCCGTGACAGGTTCGATTTTATAATGTCAAACTTACATGTATGTAATAATGACCAACTCGATCAAAATGACCGATTTGCGAAAGTCAGGACTTTGTACAATCTTATGAATGAAAAATTCAAACTTTTCGCACCACACCATCAACATCACTCCGTGGATGAACAAATGGTTCCTTATTTTGGAAAACATGGTTGCAAACAATTCATAAGAGGTAACAATGAATTTTTGTTTTATCGCTAAGATAATGAATTAGGTAATAATGGTTGTTTCTATGAAACTTGTGTCTCAGGGAAGCCAATTCGTTTTGGATACAAGTTCTGGGCTGGAGGTACAAGCGATGGTTACATTATCTGGGTTGAGCCATACCAAGGAGCAAGAACCTGCAATGACAAATATGCGGACAAAGGTTTGTTATACAGTGTCGTGATGTCATACGTTGACGAACTCCCTATGAAGGAAACACCGTATGAGCTCTATTTTGATAACTTGTTTACAAGTATTACATTACTAAAAGATCTAAAGGAGAGAGCTGTTTTGGCAACTGGTACCATAAGAATGACATCTGTACCGAAGAGCTGTCCATTATTACCTCCAGAGGTTGTGAAGAAAAATGGGAATCGAGGCAGCTATGAAATAGCAACGGATGAGAATTCAGGTAAGCAGTAAGGAGTAATTATTTTCAGATATGAGGAGTGCAGTATGTCTGGTAACTCATAGAATATATTTATGTTATATTTGTATAGGTGTAATGCTGGTTCGGTGGCACGACAACAGTGTTGTTACCGCAGCTACTAACTTTAGTACTACCCACCCGCTAAAAAAAGTTCCTCGATTTTCACGCAAAGAGAAGAAAACCGTCACAGTTCAACAACCCAATCTATTATATTCGTATAATAAAGGAATGGGTGGTATCGATAGAGCAGATCAAAACATTTCGCTCTATAGAGTGTCAATTAGAGGGAAAAAATGGTATTTTCCTCTAATTGCACATGCCATTGATTTGGCAGAGCAAAATGCTTGGCACCTTTATAAAAAGGATGGCGGTAAATTGGACCATTTGGCGTTCAGACGAAGCGTTGCCACATCTATTCTAAAGTCTAATAAAAAAGTATCCACTTCAAAAGGCAGACCAAGCAAGAAGTTAAAAGTGGATTCATCACGTTACGATGGAATGGAACATTTTGTGGCTGACCTTCCATTTGATGAAAAGGCTAATAGAAAAAAACAATTGCACTGCAGACATTGCTCTAAAAAGTGCAGTACAATATGCATAAAATGTGACTGTCCATTACACGTATCTTGCTTTTTAGCCTACCATACCTAAATTATAAGATAAAAATGTTATTTTTTAATGTATTTTCACAAAACAATTAATAATAGATTTGAAATAAAGTGAATAACTCATGGATTAATTAATTTGTTTATTATTTTGTGCGTTTAATGCGTGTTGCAATACTTATACACTTTGTCAGTCAATTTTCCTGCCGTCCTCATGAGAGGATGCTTCTTTTTTACCTTATTAATCCACGTTATCAGGTGGGAATGGGATTTTTGTAGTAATTACGACCCCATTGAATCATTGTTACAAAAAAATATTGAAATAATCAAAAAAAAAAAATCAGGGATATCTGGGTTAAGGTATACAAATGAGAGGATCTTAAGTAGAGGGCTCCCCATCGACTCCCACGGAAGTGGGATTGTACAGTAGGCAAAAGTGTCCTTACTCCGCTTCAATGGCATTCCATCAGGATGCGACTGACGAGTGCATGTCACTGGGAACAGAATTTGCCGATTTGGAGGACACATCGGAGCCTTTACTGCTCAACGACCTGTTCGAACTCGATGCGGAAGATGAGGCCGACGTCACTGTAGTCGAATCGGGGAAATTGCGGCAGTGATGATTGATTTTGTACAAATGAATCTGCACCATTGTAAACCTGTATCGGCTGCTCCCATGTTCTGTTTCGCACGCAGTGGGGAAGACATAGGTTAGGTTAGTTTAAGGTACTGCCATGATACAACACAGCACACATTCAGACCTCTCATGGATCCGTTGTGATACCACCAATAACAATTCACCTCGCTAAAGAAACCTAGGTCCCGAACCAGTCTGTGCAGGCAATGTAGCGATTGAGCTGTAACATGCTCATATCCTCGAGGTCCTCCAAGTTACAGTAAAACCAGGAGCCCAAGAATTTCCTCCTCCTGATGGCCAGCGCCGCACAGCGGCATAGAAGGTGCAAAACACTCTTTTTCTCATCTATATCCTCACAACTTCTGCAGTAATCATGATGAAGAAAACGGAGCCGCCATGCGAGCGCACCGATGGGACAGTGCCCTGTGATAGTTCCAACCTGCTAATGTGATTTCTATTCAATGACAGCGAAGAGGTAGAGCGGCTAGAATCGAATTTATGCCAAATCATTCTCGTCGTTTGGCAAGTACTGCTGTTGAGCCACCTGGTATTGACCCTATCCACTGCAGCGGACTTAGTTGCTACTTCGCTTGATGAAATTGGCATTCTAACGTCAATGCAGTTCCCATCGACGACACCAGTTTTCCTCTCATGAGCAAGATCGTCCGGCCTGCAATTGCCCGCAACGCCACTGTGACGCGGTATCCAGCAGAGAGTAATGTTGAAGAAGTAACAGACATAGCTTTAGCACAGGAACCCGTAATCTGTAAAGGAGTAAGGTAAGGACTATACACTTTTTTATATTAAAGACCAGGGCAAACCCCAGTCGTGCATTCTTGTAAGGTATACGCTAAATGATTTCTTGATATCACCATACAGCGCCAAAGACTCGGTTGTGGTGTGCCTGGAATCTGGGGACGGGCGTTATGAATCGCATCAGCATACCTTCCACACGAATACCCAGGCGCTCTCCCACCGGATAACTTGTGAGATGCTACAGCATTCGCCAAGGCACTCAAAAATTACCTCGTACTGGAATGCGACTATAATGAACATCGTACAGTATGAGGTAGTTATGATACGAATGAACGAAGAGAATCATCATCATCATCGTGGCGCGACAGCCCGACGTCAGGCCTTGGCCGCCTGGATCATTGTCCTCCAATTATCTCGGTCACGTGACCGCGTCTTCCAATTTTGGGAGCCCAGCAGCTGCGAGGCGTCCACACCTACTGAGCTCTCCCAACGAGATCTCGGTCGTCCTCGCAGTCCCGCTCCATCGACTCGTTCTGCATTCATTACTCTCTTAGGCATGCGATCATCGTCCATTCTTTGTACATGCCCTGCCCATTGAAGTCGTTGTAGTTTGACGATTTTCGAGACTTGCAGCTCATCGTACATTTCATACAACTCATGGTTGTACCGGATGCGCCATCCATCTCGATCGCAAACAGCCCCGAAAATTCGCCGTGGAACCTTACGTTCAAAAGTGTCAAGCATGTTTTCAGAGGCTTGAGTTAGGGTCCATGCTTCGCAACCATAGCATAGCACTGGCCGTATAATGGTTTTGTACACGCGGAGCTTCGTGTTTCTGTGCACATGCTTCCATTTCATTATGGGGAGAACCAAAAAAAAAGTCTTATTAGCTAACTGTATCCGTCGCTTGATTTCGACAGTTTCGTTGGCGTCCCTTGACAAGTTGCAACCCATGTCAATGAAGTTGTTCATGAACTCGATGTTGAGGTCCCCCACGTTGATGCTCGGTTGTGCAGGTGTCCTTGTCACCGATTGCATCATTTTTTTAGCTTTAACCCTCGTTAATACGTAATCCAACTTCCTTTGCAGCGATATCGAGCGTATGCAGAAGTTCTTCTGCGTCAGCCAATCTTCGGGACATGATGTTGATGTCGTCGGCGTACGCTGCTAATTGTGTCGACTTGATGAGTAGCGTCTTGCTGTTGTCCATATTCATGGCCCGAATAACGTATTCCAATGCTTGGTTGAAGAGCGTCGGTGCCAGTCCATAGCCCTGTTTTAAACCAGTGCGTGTTTCGAATAGATAGTCTATTATGTATCCTGACTTATGAGACGGAGTTGGTCATCGTCATCTTAGTCAGTCGCACTAATTTGGCCGGTATACCAAACTGCAGCATGATGTTGTACAGTACTCCACGATCGATACTGTCGTATGCCTGCTTGAAGTCGACAAAGATTTGGTATACGCTTACGTTGTATTCCCAGCACCTCTGGAGTATCAGTTTGACTGAGAAGAGCTGATCGGTTGTGGAGTGACCAGGTCTGAAACCGCTTTGATATTCGCCAATGACTCGTTCAGCGTACGGTTTTATTCTATTTTCCAGAATTTTCGTCAAAATTTTATAGGACGTACAAACTAATGAGAAGCCCCTGTAATTCTCACACCGCAGTTTATCTCCCTTTTTGTGAATTGGACAGATGATGCTTCTGCGCCAATCGTCTGGGATCTCCTCGTTCTCCCATATTCGCAGGAGTAATTGATGTATGGCATCAACTAGACTCATTACACCGAATTTTAGCAGTTCAGCTGAAATCTCGTCAGCGCCCGGCGCTTTATTTCGTTTTAGTGACAGCAACGCGAGATCAACTTCCTCTACTGTCGGGGGTTGAATGGGTGGGCCTAGATCAACAATATCGTCGAGAGCTTCTTGTGTGGGGATGTTAGATGGCAGGTTCAGAAGCTCTTCAAAATAAGAGGCCCATCGTTTGTTAATGCCATCGGTATCGCTGATGATGTTTCCATCCTTGTCCTTACAAAGGCTAGTCCTGGATTGGTAGCCATTCTGGATTGTATTTACTAGTTTGTACGCTTGTCTGGTGTTCCTATTAGCTAAGTTTTCGTTTATGTTCAGCAACTGCTCGTCAAAGTATTTACGTTTCTTACGTCTAATTATTCTATTCGATATTGGCCGTAGCTTGTCATATTTTTATCTTCTGGCTCTGGTTTCTCGCTGAATCCATTCTGTAGGCCTCGTTTTTCGCGTCAAGTGAATTTTTGTATTCTCCGTCGAACCAGTCATTTCGCCCTCGCCGGGCTTTATATCCCACGACCTTCTCTGCGACATCCTTGATGGTACCCTTGAGTTCTTCCCAGAACCCATGGACGCCTGTGTTGCTGATGTTGTGTAGCATAGGTGATAGTCTTTCCTCAAGGGCGGTGGTATACGCTACCGCTGCAGCATCACTCAAAAGATTATCAACCGCAAAGATTTTGGGAGGGCTGATTTTCGATTGGTGCACTGAGGAATTTCTACATCTGTAGGTCATCTTCACCAAGTGATGATCTGAGTCGCAGATTGCTCCTCGATTGCAAATGAGGACGTGGTCAATTTGGTTGACGGTATGTGCGTCTGGAGACTTCCAGGTCTGCTTGTGAATGCGTCTATGCGGGAAACACGTAGAGCTTACGAGTAGATTCCTGCTGCAGGCGAAGTCGATAAGTCGCTGGCCGTTGTCGTTACATTCTTCATGGAGACTGTGGCCTCAAGTGGTCCCCCGGTGCCAACTTTCATTTCCGACTTTCGCGTTAAAGTCTCCCAGCAGCTATTTGACGTCGTTTGGAAGTGAGTCGAAGAGATTTTCAAGGCGGGCGTAGAACTCGTCTTTTACTGCGTCTTCTTTAACTTCAGTGGGGACGTGCACATTGATGAGCCAGAGATTGAAGAATCGAGTCTTGATGCGAATCGCACACAGCCGTTCATTTATGGGTTTGAAGTCAGTAATCTGCGATTTGAGGTGATTGTTCACTATAAATGCTACCCCAAACTCCTTGCGGCCCAATGGTTTGCCACTTGTGAAAATTTTGTGCGATTTCTTGTCATTAACCTCGCTGCCAAGCCATTTTGTTTCCTGGACTGCAGTAATGCTCAGTTTGTACTTTTCGACCTGTTGAAGGAGGGCCTTCTCGGCCCCCGGTTTGTTTAGGGAGTGTACATTCCAGGATCCGAATGAATAATCCTTTAGTCGTTTGCGATAATTTGATGATGCATCCAATCCGAGGTTTTTGTTCCAGGTTTCTTGACATGGAGTGGTTTTTGCAAGAACGAGTTGTCAGCACGTCGCTTAACCCCATTCAGGGGATGGCCTCGGAGATAGCTACTTCAGATGGTTTAATAAACGTGTTGGAGCTCACACAACTATGTTGCAGGTCCAACTACGCAAATCATTCCATCCTACTAAACCTGAGACGCTTAGGTGTTCGTCAGCCATTCAGGCTACAGCTGCCTTTTCCAAACTGTCTTATCGCTAAGACATTGGCCGTCAGCGATTTGATACACTGCCGTTACCAGGGGGCGCCCACGCGGAGGACTATGGAAAAGGCCTTTGCCTTTTGACATAACATTGCAACCTCTAAAAACATTGTTATATACACCGGTAGTCGGCAGCAATTAGATTTATCGATTCCGTTTCCACCTCACTTAAGTTGGTGGAAGTATGCAACATTGAGTTGTGCTGAATTTCTGGTCACAGTGATTTTGCTAAATGGCTGACGACCTTGCTTGAGCGGGGAATAGGAAAATCGTATTGGAGCTTCACAAAATTGGAATGCTCATCGCGTCTTGAAAATGCCAGTAATGATTGATGCGGTTATCAGGGTTAATGCAAGTTGAACTAATGCAAGCACCTCCCATATTACAAAACGAATGCGGCCTAGTATGGATCCTGCCGCTCCTCAGAACTTCGGTGAACGGTGAGAATACACTTTTCCGTGTTGGTGTGTGTTTTCACTTGACATTGTCTGATGGGCGAACACGCCCGAAGAGTCTTACTTCCATACAGGGTTTTTTGTAGGAATTGCGCAGATGACGATGAGGAGGAAAATACTTCCCATTTTCTTTGTGCCTACCCTGCCTTAGCCGTAAGGAAGTATTCAATTCTTTGGTCCTTCTTTTCGGAGGTTTAAATGACCTGAAAGACATGGGTGTCAGTAAGCTCCTTATTTTCAGTGTCAGCTCCTTCTAAATAAATAAATAACTGGCGCAACAGTCCAATTTGAACCACGGCCTCGAGATGAGTTAACATCATCTCATTTTCTAGATCGTGACGGTTTTTTGTGCAGAGGTATGTGATCAGCAACACGCTCAACCGAGTTATTTACCCCATAATGGGTACTCATTTAACAGCTGAGTGGGCTCATAGTCCGACACGTAAATCCCCGGAATCGAACCGGGGCCCAGTGCGTTGAAGGCGAACGTGCTAACCGTTGCGCCATCCGGACTACTAGCTCCTTCTAATTTGAAAAAAAAACCTAATCTAACCTATGAGTGTAAGTGTATTGTAATATTTCCCATGTAATTAAATTTTTCAATTTAATCGTCTACTAAGAAACACATTTTCAACTTCCAATCTTTACAACCGGCAGTTTAATCGATTAAATAAAGCACAGAGCTACTCGTATATAAAATCGACAGCAAGCTGTTTGACGAGGTCCGATCTAGGAAACTTATACAAAACATCGAAAAAGAACATGCCAAAAGCCAATATCATAGTGCATGTTCATGTCATTGAAAGTGCAAGGTATTTACCTCCAAAAAGATGACCACCCGGTGTCTGCATGCCCACCTCAGTTATTTGGCTAGCGTGCAAGACTATGGCGTCGAAAATCTAAGCAATAGACAGTAACACCACACTCATTCAGTCTGGAGTTCCTGAACCTATTTTACTCTGCCTTGGTGCATTATTACGACTAGACGTACGAATCAGAAAGTAGTTTTGATAAAGTACGTATGCATAAGGTCCGTACAAGTACATGAGATTACGATTAGTGTTTATGCACTATTTTCAACGGCAGGCATGATTTGCGAAAGGATCGCGTTGTCTTATGTTTAAAAGGTGGGCGTTGTGTTCAGAAATGTGGTTATCGGTTGGATGTCTTGATTTAGTGCTAAATACGTTGGAAAATGTCAACAATATTGTCTGTGAGCTGATTTATGATGGGCTCACATATGTTTTTTCACGATGAGGGGAATGTGAAGTTATTGACTCGAAATTTATTACAAAGTAGCTGTGGGTTTCGATGGGCATAGAATAAGATAAATTAGAATAATATTGGCGGATGTAATATATGCACTCGTATTATTAAAATAAAGAAGCATTCGGACACCTATAAAGAAAGGAAGTGTTTTTAATAAAACCTAGGAAATTTATTATTCGACCCTTACCTCAAGCCAAGCATGTCGAACGAGAAAGTCATCGGTAGGCATTAGCCACTCATTCACAACTAAGTACAAAAGACTGCATTGCATACTCATATTCTACACATCTCAAATAACGAAAGATTTAAGTCAGCAGCCTGGAATATTCGTTTAAATTTTGTTGCATGCATACATCTTTGTTTTGCCATTTATGATTTGAATTCTGGCCATTTTGGATGTTAAGGTCACAATCATTCAAAGATATGTATGTGTCCGAAATTATCTCTTTAATGAAACCATATACATAATGGCGCTAATTAATTGGTCGCATTAGTTGTCTGTATTTGTATAATCTGCATCTGAAAAATTCACGTATTGTGGTATGACTGCATATTTCCACAATAGATTAATACAAAACACACTTGTTAGACATGTGATGAAACTTATGTTTCAAGGTGAGAAACCCGACACATATTTTTTGTAAGGCTCGCATATGTCTATTTATATCACTCGTGTTAAATAGTTTTGTTTTCGCCAGATGGTAGCTACTTGTAGCATTTCTTCTATAGTTTTGATTGTATTCATATCCTTAGTACATACCTAAGTACATCTGGGTCCATATTTAAGCTGATAATAATTATATTTGAACTTTTATGCTGGCAGCTGCAATGACTGATTTACTGGCACATGTATTTATAGTATGACGAGGAGATTACAATGTGGTATGGCTTATTTAATTTTGATCGAATTACTTCATTCACACGAGAATATATTTTTTTTTCACATAAGCATATATTTTTTCATAAAGTAATTAATGAGCACTTTAATGGCCATATAGTTAGTTAGATTGAATCAAATACGAAACGTACATTTTCTATGTATGTACCGAAATCAACAGCATTTGTTAAATTCGAACAAGTAGGAAGTTAGTTACATAAATTAGATGTTGCGTATTGACAGTAATCTTTTAATTAAGGACCGGATTGTAATATGTATTAAGTACATAATATGTAGTTACATATTAAATAACTACAAGAGCTAGTATAGTATGTCTTCGGGTTTCGGTAGGTCGTTGATGAATAACCAGGCCGAAGCATATATACCCTAGACTTGTACAGACCTAGTGGTGATACCAAAAGTACCAATAGGCAACGACTATATGCATTAAAAGTGAGTTTATTATATGGCCAGCTTATAGGGAAGGTTGGCACTCATTCAGGAGGATCTTGACCATTCTCAAAATCAACTAACCAACCCATTCTAAAATATTTGTCGAATTTTTCAAGGCGCTAGCTTCATTCTATCGAAAGTTATTGCTTATTTGAAGTCTCACTTGTAGAGGAGGTAGAGGTTTCATTTGTCGAATCTTGCGCATTTTTAATAACAACCAACTAGATCCCAGTACAAATCTTTTACCAAAATTTCAAGTCACTTTTAAGTTTCATTTGTAGGGGACGTAGGAGTTTCTTGGGTCAGATTTAACCCATCTTTAACACCAGCTAATTTCAAGCCGCTGGCTTTATCCTATCAAAAGTTATCGCTTATTTGGGGTTTCATTTGTAGGATAGGTAGGGGTTACTTGTGTCGGATCTTGCCCATTATATACCAACCAAGTATATCCTACTAGCAACATTCTAATAAATTTTCAACTTGCTAGTGTCATTCTATCAAAAGTTATCGTAATTAAGAGAATATTTAATTTTTTGAAATTTGTAGGGGAGGTAGGCGTTCCTTTGATCTGATTACGCCCAACTTACTAGAACTGAAGCAGCTTCTCACCTCAAGTTTACATGCCGAAAATCAGGTGTCTACATCTATTGGTTCAAAAGTTATAGACCAAAAACCTGAAAAGTAGGGTAGTACGGGGTTCTTTGTAAGAAAAGTACCATTAGTTTTCAGCTGATCGATTTTATATTTCCAAGAACATATGAGATTACCCTTACGAACAATCTACCAAAGCTAGAGCCTTTCGTGTCTATTTAGTCGGGAGTTATGGATACATTTAATTAATTTACATTTGTAGGGTAGGTAGGCGTCCTCTTGGCTTGATCATGCCAACGCCAACCAACTAGATCACACTACCAACATTTGACCAAAATTTCAAGGCTCTAGCTTCATTCTATCGAAAGTTATATTGCGAACAGACAGACAGACAGGCAGACAGACAGACAGACAGACAGACAGGCGGACAGACGGACAGACGGACAGACGGACAGACAGACAGACATGGCTAAATCCAATCAGGAGGTGACCCTGATCATTTATATAATACATTGCTATACCTCCGGAGCCTCCTTTAAGGTGTTACATATTTTCATCGTGACAAAAACAATATACCCTACTCGTACTATAAGTCTAGGGTATAAAAATGAAGCTGGCATTTAGAGGGATGCGCCCGCGATCCGAGGGTTTTCAGATGGATAAAAACATAATAATTAAAATATCTGCGTTACCCGTGATACACGAGTAGTATCCTATATGCAAGTTCTTAGAAAGTACACGCATTTCACGAGAGATCATCTTTCAACATTCAGAGCAAGCATTTTAAAACGGAAAGTTGTACTGTAGAAAGATATGTACGAGTAAGTATGCATATAACGTACAAATTATGCAGTGACAACATATATGCTAAGTCTCGGTCTCCGTTTAGAAGAAAAACGCACTTTTAGGTTTTTCGGTGGATTAGTCAACTTCCCTTCAAATTTTCGGAGTTTTTCGCAATTTCTCGTCCGGAATGGTATTTTTAGTTTTTGTGGCAGAGTTCAGGCTGCATTTCAAGGCAAAATTCATTTCTCTAGCTGTCGTAGTTTTGAAGATAAAGCCATTTGAAAAAAGTGCAAGATTGGACCCTCTAGCTGCTAAAATAAAGAAGTTACAAGCACTTTTATATTTGGCGGTCGAGGGGTTACTTTGCCATGAAATTTTCGGGGTTTTTCGCAATTTTTCGTCCGGAATGGTATTTTTGTTTTTGCGGCAGGGTTCGGGCTGCATTTTAAGACAAAGTTCGACCAGGGGGTGGCACTTCATACGATTTAAGCAAAAGCGCATTGCCAATTGATACGCAAATAATCAAATGAAAGTTGCCTTTAGAGGGATAGGGACGGCAACATTCTAAAAAGCTCTTCAAATGCTAACTACCTAGTACGTTTCATCGTATGAGTAACATACTTGCTATTCCGCATTACCCCTTCGTGTACTAATGGAATCCAACACATATGCAATTACTAGGCAGGCACTCTTAATTCGTACGGAGTCCCATTTCTTGTTAGCAATAATCTCTATTCTTTGGTTCGACTTTCTAGCTGTCGTAGATTTGGAGATAGAGCCATTTGAAAAAGTTCAAGTTTGGACCCTCTAGCTGCTAAAATAAAGAAGTTACAAGCACTTTTATATTTGGTGGTCGAGGGGTCACTTTATCATGAAATTTTCATGGTTTTTCGCAGTTTTTTGTCCGGAATGATATTTTTAGTTTTTGCGGCAAGGTTCAGGCTGCATTTTAAGACAAAATTCAACTCTCAAGCTGCCGTAGTTTTAGAGTTAGAGCCTTTTGAAAAGTCCAAGTTTGGACCCTCCAGCTGCGAAAATAAAGAAGTTACATTCACTTTTATATTTGGTGGTCGAGAAGTCACTTTGCCATGAAATTTTCGGGGTTTTTCGCAGTTTTTCGTCCGGAATGGTGTTTTTAGTTTTTTTTCGGCAGGGTTCAGGCTGCATTTTAAGACAAAATTCAACTCTCTTGCTGCCGTAGTTTTGAGGTGCGTTCCGCTGCACCCCCACTAACGCAAATTGCAAAAACAACTATTGTATAGTTATGTGCCGCATTTAAAAGTTTTGTGTTCGTCAATTAAAAAAAATATTGAAACTTCAAAATAGGGGGTGTAAAAGAGCGTTCCGCTACCCCCCCCCCCCCCCCCCACTAGAAATAATGAACTACTCTTATCCAAACCCATGCTAGAGTTACGTGCTAGTTATGTGCTAGTTATATGCCGCATATAGAAGTTTTGTGCTCGTCAATTCGAAAGAAATATTAGCAATTGAAAAGGGGGGGGGGGTGTAAAAGAACGTTCCGCTCTTTAATTTTGACTCGGAAAGTTGCTAGAACCAATAGTTACGGAGTTACAAGCAAAGAAAAAAAAACAAAAACCCCTCCCCGCGAGAGCTCGCACTCCACCTACAGAAATTTTTAGTTTAATATCCTCCACCGACGACAATCATGCCAAGTTTCTAAATTTCGTGAATTTTTCACTACGATCACCAAATATTGGCACCCGGTATTTAGTTTTTTTTTGTCATCCGTCACCGTGTCTCACTATACACAGTGTGCCCCCTTATGTATAGGTACATTTGTCAAGTAAACGCGACGAATGCCCCTAGTTTTTTTCACGGACATCCGTTGGCATGCAATCTCATGGATGAAATTACACCATTGTGGCTTAATGAATCGATGATTAAAAATAAAGAATTAGTTTTTGAAAAACCAAAAATGCATATGAAATACAAATGTGTCATTTCTTATCAGTATATCTGCTAGAGCAAGTGGTTTGCCCGATAGTGTGCGCTTAATGAAGTGGTTCAAATACTTGGACAAACGAAAAGTCGTAATAAATAGGAAAAACAAGCAATCAAAAATTGGTTTAGTGCTGACCTCAACAACGGGCTACTGTGACCACAGTTTTTAAGACAACTTGATCGGTCCTTTTTCGCGTGACGTGTCTCGAAAACTGAAACTGTTCATTCCAAGGCACGGTGTGTAGTAGAGCGATGTATAGGAATCTTAAAAGGTAAAAGTGAGGAGTTTTTTTTGTCAATCATCAATCAATGTTAGGATGCTTGGCGTATTTTGTTGAAGAAGCGTAAAAACCGTTACAGCCCTTTAAAAATAACGAAGTGCCATATTTATTCAAATCTCCCTTTAGTATTGACCATAATCTGCTAGATTGATCGCGGGCATCAGGGGTATTATTAAGAAAGCCCCGAGCTAAATTTGGATTATCCTCCATAAAACCGTATAAGATACGGAGTTGTTCTTGCGCAGATTGCAGCAGCCTATTTAAAGTATAAATTAACCGCTTTTACATTGATTTAACATGTAACTAACAACGAAAACATTATACTCACATTGTTTGTAACAAACATCCTTTCATTGCATGGAAAATTAAAAAAAAAACAAGGAAAAGCACTTGCTATTCACGACAACTTTTTCTCGTTCATCTAAATGAAATTTTATATGAAAGTGACAGTTCCAATGTTGTCGCGACATGTCGCCTTAGCCGATGCCAAAAAAGCGAGAGTGACAGCAAACTGTCATCTTACCCGATTCCAGCCCAGGTCGATTCAGGCTAACGAAATGTTGTAATTACGTGTTGTTAAGACGAATTAACCTCCACCGCAGTACAAAAGAACGCTCCTAGTGTTTCAGCCGCATCATAGGTTTAGGTAGCCATTCAAGTTTTTGCTAATGAGTATTGTTTTTAGTTGAAACGGTAAGCGACATGAATTGACGCCACCTTGCAAAATATGATAGAGAGTTGCCGTTTAGTACGAATGTTAGTGGAGCCCATACTTTCATTTTAAGAGATGGAGCCATCTTGTACCACGCGGCAGAGCGGCTGTGAGGGCGAAAAACCGGAAAATTTGAGCCCTTTTCTTAATATTCTCCACATAACTTCTAAACGGTGCCTCGGACCGAAAAACTTACTAGGATTTAAACTAAAGAGCTATTAAGGCCCAAATCGCTAAGAAACCATTTCTGAATTTTCGCTCACAACTACACTAAAAACGAGATGATTTGAAAAATATTGGGCCAGTTAAACCTAAAATAGAAATATCTTCAACTTTTGTTCCAATGAGTTTTCCATTTGTGGCACCGGTTTCAGAGATATGTGAGCTTGAAAAGCGATATAGTGTGATTTTCCTCCAAAGCCTCAAATGTGACGTTTTTCGACTATCGGTTTTGACTATACTATTTTACCAAACCAAGTTTTAACTCTGAGCAATGAATTGGATGTAGAATTTGACGCTCTTTAATTTAAATCATAGTAAGTTCTTCGATCCGAGGCAACGTTTACAATTTATGAGGAGAATATTAAAAAAGAGGACTCAAATTTTTTTGTTTTTCGCCCGCACAGCCGCTCTGCCGCGGGGTCCAATATGGCTCCATCTCTTAAAATGAATGTATGGGGACCACCAACAGTCATACTAAACGACATTTCTCTATCATATTTTGCAAGGTCAAATCGCTTACCGTCCCAACTATTTGTAGTCGATATGGTATTACTACGTATAATTACAATTTTGAAGAACGTATTTTGTGTTTATATGAAACATAAGCATATTAATAGGCAAATTCTGATATACCATTATAGCGTAATATACGGTAATGATATGATGAAGCATTCCAGACGCACTTCGCATTTTTGCGAAACGCGTCAGGAATTATAAAAAGTGGTAAAGGCAAAGAAATCAATTTATTTTTTTTTTATCAAAATAGTTCAAACACCTTTACTTCTCTTTTATTATCATCTGCTTATTGCATTAAATCCATACAAATATCTACCAATAGCTGACTTAATCTTATCCAAATTATACTTTGAAACGGATAACTACAATTTCTCTATCATCTAATTCCACATTATTCATCTACATATACATACGAGTACATTGACTATGAGATAATATAATTTTATATAATCAGCAAATTATGCATCGACTACATTCACGTTGGCTTGTGGCCACCATAAATTTATAAAATCGAACATTGTAAAATATACCATTAGACAACTCGCAGTGGTCGGGTTTTCGCGAGTTTGATATTTTATCATTTATTTAGTAAATGACGGTGAGCAACAGCGATGGTATTATTATTATTATTGCAAGTTTGGGCCTTTTTACCCATAGGGTGGGCACTGCGACCATGACGAGGTCTATTGTGGCAAAGCCCATATTATTGCAAAAGACTTTCCACCATTTTTACGAATGGCATAATGTCTTTCCCGGGAGTTTTCCTGATAACTACAGGGCTCACCGTGGCCTGTCCCAGAAACTTAAACCTAGCCCCGCGATTGTCGGGCATTCGCACAAGATGTGCGTTGTGGTTTCATCCATACCCAGGCAACATTCAGTGTCATTAGATAGGCCCATTTTATTTAGGTGGTATCTCACCCAGTGATGGCCCGATAAGTATCCCACAAGAACACTTGGATCGGTTCTACTCATTCGAGTACCATTATTGTACTTGACGGGCGTTATAAGCTCCTTCGATTGATGCGGCCCCGAAAGATAATGTCAGTATAGCTGCCTTAACTCTTACAACCATTCTCTAATAACCATTTTGGCAGAGGTGATCCTCAGACCACAAATGGTTCCGGCCCAAGAAAAAAAACATGAACCCTGTCTAGTTCATAACACTGTTTCACCAGCTTCGAAGAGAAGGCTGGCTATCTGGAAAAATAGAGATGTAAGCACCATGGAGTTTCCTATCTAGAACTTCCCTGACACAGACTTCAATGGCATGAATCTCTGGTTGAAAGACGCTGGGATGGGATCCCATTGCGATTGAAATCCTGGTGTTCGGTACATCGGTAAACCAAATAATAAAACTAGGATGAGGGCAGAGATCACCATTTCCCCATTCCGAGCGATAAGAGCTGCCGAAGCAAACTTCCGTGGTCAAGTAATCTAATCTTAAGCCGATCTGAATTCCAGGAATTTGTTTTAGAATGCTCACATGACAGGCGTGATTGATGTGCACATCAAAAGTGAGATGTATTCTCAGAGCAGTAATAGCTGCAGAATCTCGGATAAAGATGTGTAGCGGAGTTAATGCAATGAAGACCTCTAGGGCACACGTTGAGGTTGTACGAGTTATAAAAGGAATAGAGGAGCACGGTGTAAACGAAAGAACCGCTTCCTTCGTCAGCAAAATACTAACTGATTTGTTTATTTTCAAATTTTATTATAAATACATTTCCTTACCCTATTTCCAAATACGTATTTCTTAGAACTATCCTAATGGTTAATCTTCGTACAACACAATAAACTTGTCATACAATTGGAAATTTCTTAGAACTACGGTTCTAAGATCTGAAGGTGTTTCTTATATACTTGTGTATATTTTTCTATCCTTGGAGTTATATTTTTTAAAATTTACTACACCGCTGGATATTCAAGATATATCCTTTGGCTTATGTTTTTGTTATAATAAGCAAACCCTCATAAAATATGGTCGCAGGTGCATTCTTAGTTGAATTTTCGTCATGTGAGTGGTCCTTATACATCCCGTATAACTTACATAAAGCCACAGTGATACCTAATCAAGCAAGACGTTCAAGCTTATTGCAATTTAGTATGGTTGAAGACGGTCGGGTCTTAGGCCTCCATAAAAGCGCAGTGTGTGTCACTACATTGCACAAAAGCAGACAGTACAGCCATTCGATCATCTTTGGAGTGAGTCTCCAGGTCCTCCCAAAGAGATTTCTACAGGACCACATTGAGCGAGTGGCCTTGCTTAATACATTATCAATATGAGTGTTCCAGCTAAGTTTTGGGTCCAGCGTAATACCCAGACATTTAACTTCCGTGGAGTACTCAAGTGCCCTTCCGCCTAGTGAAACCGGCCTTAAGGCCAGGTTGCGTTTCCGCGTAAATGGCACAACGACAGATTTTTGTGGCTTTATGTTCAGGCCCACTACAGCACATCAGTGCAGAACAATAGTAAAGGCCGCTTCCATCACGCCCGCAACGGTTGATTCGCATATCCGACTGCAGCCTGATAACCGTTCAACAGCGATGTTAAGGCATTGCGTATCTCTAAATAAAAGAGAGCCGCATTCGACTCACCCATTCACATATTCGACGCACACGACTCATTTGGAAGCATCTATATATATGTAAATCACGAGTAGAATAACAACATATAAATTTTCGTTGTACCTGTCCCATAGTATTGTAATTGTACTAGAGCGAAAGAGACAGAGAGGTCGGTATTGAATTTTTGTAGAAATTGTGGTCTGGGGAACGAATCGAAAGCTTTTTTCTAATCGATTTCCCCTCTAAAGATCCTGTCAAATACAGCGACACCACTTAATTCTTCCGCCACCAAGATTAAGTGCTGTACTATATTTTTTTTTAACTAGAACATACCGCGTAGAGTGTGGTGAAATTGGAAAAGCATATATTCAGGCGAACAAAGAACATTTCAACAAGATATCAGTAAGATTTGTTTTAAATCTCGGTCGAAATCTGGATTGATCAATGTATGGGAAATCTTGAAAATTTGGAGGTAGATTTGCTTAAATCTCGAGATCTATCCAAATCTCCTGTAGTGTGCAAAGGACATAATTCACTACGATTTTCGCTGATAATGACATGTTTGTCCAATTGCGGCCATAATAAATACATGTATGTATTGTATATTTGTGAATGGCCACATTCCTGAGAATAACGGTCAAATAACTGATTTGATACCAGTGTGACAGAGATGTAAAATGTTGAAAAAGGTTGATGGGAGAACGTAATGTGAAACGTTGTGCTTCTGCGAGTGGGAGTGTGTATGAGAAGGAGAGAGCGTCGTGTTATCTGATCCCGAATCGTGTCAACTACTAGAGATCGTGATCTAGGACTAAACTTTTTGTTGTTTTAAGTTTCCCTTCAATAAGTTGACAGGATTTTGGATTAGATACTCTTTATCTCACGCACTGATTCAAAATATTGTATTTTATATATCTGTCACACTGATTTAGAATCAGTGATTTCCCCGACATTCTCGGGAACGCGACCAATGTTGAAAATAGCATAAATCTACCAGCTGTAAAATGTGTCATCATAAGTCACCCATGATGATACCGGTAATTATTCAAGACGCGACCATGGCAAAGAAAATTGGAGTGGAAAGAAAAATATTGCATTCGAAATTAGCATAGATAATTTCATTTCAAATTGATGGTCTCATAAATATGATCATTATTATGTTTTATTATTGCTTTTGCTACGAAGAAATTTATAAAAACATAAAAATTAGCGAAGCGTATATCCCCTAGACTTGTGAAGACCTAGTGGAGACAACAAAACTTCAAATATGCAACAGATACATGCATTCAAAGTGTATTTCCTATATGGTCTTTGAGCAGAAGTTAGCCGATCAAGCTACGATGAAAAAACATTTGTAGAGAAGGTGGGCGCCATTTGAGATGACTGAGTCCTTTTAACCAATAGACAGGATCTTGTCCATTCTTAAAACCAACTAAATAACCCACGCCACTAATATTTGACCAATATTTCAAGTCGCTAGTTCTATTCTATGGAAAGTTATCATATATTTGAGATGTTATTTGTATGGGAGGTAGGCGTCTTTTTGGGACGATCAAGCGCATTTTCAGTACCACCCGAACCGACTCCTTTACAAATATTTGATAAAAATTTCAACTTGCTAGATTTATTCTATCGAAAGTTATCGCCTATTCGAAGTATCATTTGTAGGGGGAAACCATCATCCTACACAATTTTCAATTTTTCGCTAGTGTCATTATATTGAAAGTCATCGTAGTTAAGTAAATATTTAATATAATTTTTTGAAATTTGTAGAAGAGGTAGGCGTACCTTTGGCCTGATTCTTAGAACATAGAGGCATGGAAATGAGCTTGTCCTTTGTAGGGGGGAAAACCATCATCCTATCATCGTAGTTAAATAAATATTTCATTTTTGAAATTTGTAGGGAAGGTAGTCGTACCTTTTGTCTGATTCTTAGAACATAGGGGCATGGAATGAGCTTGTCCTGTATGTCTCCATAGAAAGAGTGACTCCAAAATCTGGGTACTAAGTCGACATGTGGTCGACAGTCAGCTAACTCAGTAGCCGTTTAGTAATTATGAAATTTAAATATTGACAAGAATTGACGCATAAACAATGCACAATTCGACAGTGCGGTCAACATTATGTCAATACCGAAACGCCGAAACGTAGGCTGACTTTCGGTAATCTGACAAGAATTGACCTTTATTCATGCAAAATTTGACAGAACAGTCAATATATGTCAATATCAACCAACAACTAAATAGGCTGGCTGTCAACTTATTCGCCAAATGTTGGAGCCAGAGACATGCAGGACAAGCTCATTCCATGCCTCTATGTTCTAAGGTCTGATTATGTATGTATTTGACAGATACAGTTTATTATGACATACAGACTGACAGACAGACAAACAGACAGACAGACAAGGCTAAATCGAATCAGGATGTTACCTTAATTATACAGAAAAATATACATTGTTATACCTCGTTTAAGGTGTTATATATTTCGTGACAAAAACAATATACCCTGCACTTTATAAAGTCTAGGGTATAAAAGTATAAAAGCTACATCGAATTCCCTCGTAAGTCTTTTTTTTTGTCAAAAGCAACAACGTGTTGCAATGCTGCTTCGATACTGCTGCCACAGAATGTTGCGATTCCGCTGTGTGTTATGAACTTAGCCAATATCATAAACTTCTTAAACAAAAACAAAAACAATATACCCTATACTAAAAGTCTAGGGTATAAACATAAAATCGAAATAAGATCCAAAAGCCAGCTCATTGAGGCACTTTTTGGAGAATTTGTAAACTTCTAGATTTGGTGAACGTTATAAATTCAGCATTTATTTATCCTTAAAAAAATCGTTAATAGTAAAATACGTTTACGCTGGACTCGAAATCTCGTAAAATTGAATTTCGGCGAAATCTCCGTAAAATCCGACGGATTTCGCATACATTTTATTGCCAAACGAAATCTTGATACTTAGCAAGGACACCATGGGCTCATTCACAAAACATTGAGCAGCTACGTAGCGACATCTCCCCTCCATGTCACACGGAGCGACTGCTCCCTGTCACAACCGTCACACACCTGTTTTGTGAATACACCGGCTACATATCGAATTTGAGACAATCAGCTGACATGGCAAACGTCTAACAAACGGGTAACGGCTGTCTGTTTAAATTGTTTGGTTTGGCCGGGTTATACAAATATACAATTAATGAAAACACCACTCACCTTTTAATTGTAATTTTGCTGCAAAATTCCCGTAAAATAACACGCAGGACGTTGTGTTGTCAAACACTCAAACACTCAACACTCAATCAAATGACATATGACGCGCGCACCATCTGTGATGCGAATTGTGAAAACAAAAATGTATCACGCTCCAAGCCAAGGGAGCGTGGAAAATTTTCGCTCAAAAGGAGAAGTAGCCGCTCAGCAACAGCTCCATGGAGCGATTGCATTCACCAGACATTGGGACAGTAGCACTCCACAGCGCTCAAGAGAGGAAGGACCGCTCAGGGAGCGATGATGATTCCTGAATGCAGGCCATGAAATCCTCCTGAAATCGCAATTGAAATCCTGATTTGACATGGTAATGCTTAAAATTATATCGTGGTGAATATTCGAGTGACAGTTAAAAATAAATATTTAAATGTCAACTGTCAAGCAAAGTTAAAATTTGAAACGAAAAGATGCAACAATCTGGAAGAAGGTATAAGAAAAGGACCAAATGGAGCGGGAGAGAGGAGGACGTTCTCATTGAAATATGGAGGGCCGAAGAACCAAAATTTAGAACAGCCCGAAAAAATGGTCACATTTACAAAGAAATGGAGATAAAACTGAAGACATTTGAAGTTTTATTTTCCGCAGAGGAAATAAACATAAAAATTCATAATCTTTCAAATAAATACAGTTTTTTGTAATATTTTCGTTTATTTGGACTGTTGTTTCTAATAACACACATATTTTATCATAGGAAAGAAAAACTAAAAATTGGACCATCAGGTGGATCTCCATCTGACTGGCCGCTCTTCGAGAAAATTACCGGAATATTGGGATTCTATAAGGTCAACAATATACAATAGAACTCTTCATGGAAGAAAACATTGAGGATGGTACGTGCAAACTTTAAACAAAAAATAATGGAAATAATAAGGATATAATATTCTAATCGCAGATATATTGCAAATATCGTTCGAAGAAAACACGATGCCCAACAATCAATCTTCACAGGAATCCTCTTTGTCAGTTTCCCAGAGAGCCTCTTCTTTGATGTCCACACCTTCTTCGTCTACAATTTTACCTGAGGCAGGCCCATCGGCTAAACGCGCTAGAAAAAAAAGAAAATTAACGGAGAAAGATGACCTAATTGCGGAATTTAAAAAAAAATAATTCTTTGATTCAAAATGAATTTGAAAACATGCGGCAAATTGACAGTACTTTTGTTTATCAGGGAGAACGCCAAACTGCTGCATTTGACGAATTCGTACATAATACGAGAGAATTTCAACAGTTGATTTCAAATATATTAGACAATATCGTATCTCTTATCCTTTGGGCTCTAGGATTATAGTCGCCTGTGGGTTCTGTAGAAGCGGGTTGGTCTCTGTTTGCTTGTCTTTCATAGCTCTCCAAATTTTGAGTCCAATTTCGATTAATTTTATCATTTCGATTTTTAAATAAATTATGCAAAACACAACAATATTTGCATTGTCGACGCTGTTGTCGATCCCTTTCCCAATCCTCCTGAAACGCGCTTTCAAATGCCCGACAGAGTTTTCAACGACTCTTCTGCATTTTGACAATGCATAATTGAATGCCTTTTCTAGCGTTGTTAATTACGCGGAAAATGGGTAGGGCTTCATAACATTTTCCGAGAAACGGAATACCGAATCCCCTATTATCAAAGCTGGTGTAGCTACTCCGTCTATATTCCTTGAAACCTGTTTTATTGTATTATATGGGTTTGTAGTTTCCGCTTAAGAGATGACTTTTCGTAAAGTATGGAATCATGGCAGCCGCCTGGACACCCTACATTAATGTATTGGAACCTATATCTGTAAAAATACGGGGCGTTACCGATAATTGAACGCCTCAGGCCAAGGTAATAAGTTGTATCTTATGTGTGATCAACCAAAGCCAATAGAACTACAGAGTACCATCCTTTATAATTGTAATAGTCGGTGGCTTCATCAATTTTTGGTCGGAGTTCTATATGGCATCCGTCTAAAGAATTACATTTATATAATGTAAATGAAATGAAAACTTAAATGTTACCTATAGCTCCAAAGCACTGAGGAAACCCCAAAACCTCGAATCCTCTTATTGATTCGTTCAACTTTTCCTCATACAACGAAAAATTAAGGAATTCGGGTTGCAGTACACTCCACACTTTTTCAGAAAACTCCAGCAAGAATAAGCACACCGTGGCCTTCGAAACACCAAATAGGTTGCCAATGGTTCTGTATTCTGCCGATGATCCCAATGCATAGAGAGCTATTGCAACTCTTTTTTAAGCGGTTTAGGCCGTTCAAAATTGTTTGTTCCTCTTCCCATATCTTTAAGTTTTTCACATAAGTACACAAAAGTAGATCTCTCCACACGGAAAACTTCTTTAAACACCGCAGCATCTTTCAGTGGCACTTCGTTTTCCCTTCGTTTTGTGCTACTTCGAAACTAGTAATAAAATATTAGAGTTATCGCTCGATTCCCTTTTAAAATTCATCCTACCCTTCTCCAAATTCTCCTCTTCATTTTGTCATTTTTTATCCTCATCACCAGCGCAGTATTTTTGTATTGAATTTTTAAAATATTTAATAGATAACGCCGGCGTTTCTTTCGTATTTGTTGAAGATTTTTAAAAGTTTTATAATGCAAAGTTTCATTATCGCGTATTGCATTTAGGATAATTAATAATTTATTGGTATCCATTAAATATGTTCAATATGCTACTTGCGAAACTGAAAATCGTTGAACTTGACTATTAATTGACGTAAAAACCCAATTTAATTTATTAATTGTCGAATGAAATCTGAAAAGTATCAGCGTAAACACTTTCGGAATTTCGGAGCCAGCTATTCGAAATCCGCGATTTCAAGTCCAGCGTAAACGTACTATAATGGTATAATTTGGGGCCCCAGGAGAAACCTCATAACCAGGAAAGTGTCAATCTATTTGAAATTATATATGTATATGCTCAGAATATAATGATCAAATATTGGTTTGAAGGATCAGGAAACTGGCAAGTGTCGTTCTTTGTCAAAAAGCTGAGCTTTTTGGCAAAAGCAATAAAATGATAATTCTCTTGTGATTGAACTTAGACCGATTTTTCGGGTTAAGTTTTTTTATGCATAAGCAAATTTTTTCAATTTTTCAATCATCATCATCATCGTGGCGCGACAGCCCGACGTCGGGCCTTGGCCGCCTGGATCATTGTCCCCCAATTATCTCGGTCACGTGACCGCGTCTTCCAATTTTGGGAGCCCAGCAGCTGCGCGGCGTCCACACCTACTGAGCTCTCCCAACGAGATCTCGGTCGTCCTCGCAGTCTCGCTCCGTCGACTCGTTCTGCATTCATTACTCTCTTAGGCATGCGATCATCGTCCATTCTTTGTACATGCCCTGCCCATTGAAGTCGTTGTAGTTTGACGATTTTCGAGACTTGCAGCTCATCGTACATTTCATACAACTCATGGTTGTACCGGATGCGCCATCCATCTCGATCGCAAACAGCCCCGAAAATTCGCCGTAGAACCTTACGTTCGAAAGTGTCTAGCATGTTTTCGGAGGCTTGAGCTAGGGTCCATGCTTCGCAGCCATAGCATAGCACTGGTCGTATAATGGTTTTGTACACGCGGAGCTTCGTGTTTCTGTGCACATGTTTCGATTTCATTATGGGGAGAACCGAGAAAAAAGTCTTATTAGCTAACTGTATCCGTCGCTTGATTTCGTCAGTTTCGTTGGCGTCCCTTGACAGGTTGCAACCCAGGTAAATGAAGTTGTTCACGAACTCGATGTTGAGGTCCCCCACATTGATGCTTGGTTGTGCAGGTGTCCTTGTCACCGATTGCATCATTATTTTAGTTTTACCCTCGTTAATACGTAATCCAACTTCCTTTGCAGCGGTATCAAGCGTATGCAGAAGTTCTTCTGCGTCAGCCAATCTTCGGGACATGATGTTGATGTCGTCGGCGTACGCTGCTAATTGTGTCGACTTGATGAGTAGCGTCTTGCTGTTGTCCAAATTCATGGCCCGAATAACGTATTCCAGTGCTAGGTTGAAGAGCGTCGGAGCCAGTCCATCGCCCTGTTTCAAACCAGTGCGTGTTTCAAATAGATCAGTAAGTCTATTCTGGATCCTGACTTGTGAGACGGAGTTCGTCATCGTCATCTTTGTCAGTCGCACTAATTTTGCTGGTATACCAAATTGCAGCATGATGTTGTACAGTACTCCACGATCGATACTGTCGTATGCCTGCTTGAAGTCGACAAAGATTTGGTATACGTTTACGTTGTATTGCCAGCACCTCTGGAGTATCAGTTTGACTGAGAAGAGCTGATCGGTTGTGGAGCGACCAGGTCTGAAACCGCTTTGATATTCGCCAATGACTCGTTCTGCATACGGTTTTATTCTATTTTCCAGAATTTTCGTCAAAATTTTATAGGACGTACAAACTAGTGAGATGCCCTTGTAATTCTCACACCGCAGTTTATCTCCCTTTTTATGAATTGGACAGATGATGCTTCTGCGCCAATCGTCTGGGATCTCCTCGTTCTCCCATACTCGCAGGAGTAATTGATGTATGGCGTCAACTAGACTCGTTCCACCGAATCTTAGCAGTTCAGCTGGAATCTCGTCAGCGCCCGGCGCTTTATTTCGTTTTAGTGACCGCAACGCGAGATCAACTTCCTCTACTGTCGGGGGTTGAATGGGTGGGCCTAGATCAACAATATCGTCGAGAGCTTCCTGTGTGGGGATGTTAGATGGTCGGTTTAGAAGCTCTTCAAAATAAGAGGCCCATCGTTTGTTAATACCATCGGTATCGCTGATGATGTTTCCATCCTTGTCCTTACAAAGGCTAGTCCTGGGTTGGTAGCCGTTCTTAATTGTATTTACTAGTTTGTACGCTTGTCTGGTGTTCCTATTAGCTAAGTTTTCGTTTATGTTCAGCAACTGCTCGTCAAGGTATTTACGTTTCTTACGGCTAATTATTCTATTCGATATTCGCCGTAGCTCGTCATATTTTTCTCTTCTGGCTCTGGTTCATCGTTGAATCCATTGTCTGTAGGCCTCGTTTTTCGCGTCAAGTGAATTTTTGCATTCTTCGTCGAACCAGTCATTTCGCGCTCGCCGGGCTTTATATCCCACGACCTTCTCTGCGACATCCTTGATGGTACCCTTGAGTTCTTCCCAGAACCCATGGACGCCTGTGTTGCTGATGTTGTGTAGCATAGGTGATAGTTTTTCCTCAAGGGCGGTAGTATACGCCACCGCTGTAGCATCACTCAAGAGCTTATCAACCGCAAAGATTTTGGGAGGGCTGATTCTTGACTGGTGCACTGAGGAAATTCTACATCTGTAGGTCGTCTTCACCAAGTGTTGATCTGAGTCGCAGTTTGCTCCTCGATAGGAGCGGACATCCATGACACTAGACGCCCATCTCCTGCAAATGAGGACGTGGTCAATTTGGTTGACGGAATGTGCGTCTGGAGACTTCCAGGTCTGCTTGTGAATGCGTCGATGCGGGAAACACGTAGAGCTTACGACTAGATTCCTGCTGCAAGCGAAGTCTATAAGTCGCTGGCCGTTATCGTTACATTCTTCATGGAGGCTGTGGCCTCCAGTGGTCCCCCGATGCCAGCTTTCATTCCCGACTTTCGCGTTAAAGTCTCCCAGCAGCAATTTGACGTCGTTTGTTGGAAGTGAGTCGAAGAGAGTTTCAAGGCGGGCGTAGAACTCGTCTTTTACTGCGTCTTCTTTAACTTCAGTGGGGCATGCACATTGATGAGCCAGAGATTGAAGAATCGAGTCTTGATGCGAATCGCACACAGCCGTTCATTTATGGGTTTGAAGTCAGTAATATGCGGTTTGAGGTGATTGTTCACTATAAATGCTACTCCAAACTCCTTGCGGCCCGATGGTTTGCCACTTGTAAAAATTGTGTGCGATTTCTTGTCATTAATCTCGCTGCCAAGCCAATTTGTTTCCTGGACTGCAGTAATGCTCAGTTTGTACTTTTCGACCTGTTGAAGGAGGGCCTTCTCGGCCCCCGGTTTGTTCAGGGAGCGTACATTCCAGGATCCGAAAGAATAATCCTTTATTCGTTTGCGTGGTCGTCGTTGTTGATCCGTCCAATCCGAGGCTTTTGTTCCAGGTTTCTTGACATGGAGTGGTTTTTACAAGGACGAGTTGTCAGCACGTCGCTTAACCCCATTGAGGGGATGGCCTCAGCTGGTTTAATAAACGTGCTGGAGTTCACACAACTATGTAGCAGGTCCAACTACGCAAGTCAATCCATCCTACTAGACCTGAGACGCTTAGGTGTTCGTCAGCCATTCAGGCTACAGCTATCTGCCTTTTCCAAACTGTCTTATCGCTAAGACATTGGCCGTCAGCGATTTGATACACTGCCGTTACCAGGGGGCACCCACGCGGAGGACTATGGAAAAGGTCAATCAAACTCCTAATTTTTTGGTGAAGTTCCCTTCATGTATTTTAGATAATTTAGCTAACCATCTAAATATGCGTATATGGTCAACTGCTCCGACTAAAGAGAAAAAATCGCTATAATTATTGTACTAAAACGCCGGATTCGACGGTTTTCCTGCCGAAATTTATCAAAAAAAAAAAAACATCGCAAAGTTGGAGGCGAAGGATGGCGGATTTCGTAGAACTGGGTATATGTATGGCGCGCCACTGCTTCGCATCATTGAATGTCTCTTTATTTGAAACTTTCCGTGCGGACTTTGGCGAATGTAGGAATATTAATGTACCCTTACGTTAGCGATATAAGCCTAACATTAAATTGATCTGGAATCTCAGTCTATCTTCCGAAGGATTTCAGCAAAAGGGAAAAAAATAACAAAACCCTTATGAAATCGGTCATGCGTCCGTCTGTCTGTCCGCCTGTCGATGAAATATCTCATGAACCGCTGAAGCTACATATATGAAATTCTGTGGGAATATGTAGAATTATTATAATTCGCTGGAGAAAGCGATTCGTTGTAATAAGCTGACTTTAAGGGGAGGTCCCCATAGAGGGGAAATGAAGGTCAACATTTTTTTTTCATCTGGTATAGACAAGTGGGGTATCATGAGAAAGGTAACACCGAGTACATTCCATTTTTGGTATTTTCATCAAATTTGAAAAAAAGGGAAAAGAGTTAGAGGGGAAAATATGTGATCCTAGTTTGTCCCCCCCCCCTTGCATTTCGAGACCGTTATACTTATAAATATGAAAATTTGTAGGAAACGGCATTTTACTAGGATAGAAAACCAAAACTCGTAGAGTTTTGATATCTCATCAAAAAAAGGCAAATAATAGTACATTTCTACAGTTGCAGTTAGCACACCCCTGCACCCTTTAAACACATCACAGGTCAAAAATATTGATGATGATGATAACCAACACTATAGGCAATAATTTCTCGAAGTTTCACTACAATCACATAATATTTAATAATAGTAAAATACATTCATTTGAAGTTAGGCATTTTGACACTATCCACACAAAAAATACACCCCCCATAGGTGTGAGTACTACTTTCATGTTGTTTTTCGTAGTACGAATTGCAGTTATTTAATTAATCATTTTTGAAAGGGTAAAGATTGGTTGGGACGCTGACTAATGCAACTTAAGCGGTTGGAGGGGGAGCGGTGTCCACATAGAGGCGAAATTAAGGTTAATTTTTTTTATCGACTGCTATAGGCAAGTGAGGTGTCGTGAGAAAGGTAATGTTTAGTACTTTCTATTTTTTCGCAATTTCTGGAAATCTGTAGAAAGGGGAACATTGGGGGAGGAGAAAATATTAGTTCGTAACTTGTTCCCTTCCCCTTGCAGTTCGAGACCGTTATACTTATTGTAGAATTATGAAAACTTACAGGAAGGTGAGTTCCGAAAAAAATGGAAAATAATGGAATCTGTATATTTTCTCAGAATAGGTCAATAATAGTTTATTTCTATATAGGTAGTTGCAGTTAGCACACCCCTGCATTCCTTAACCACGTTCGAGTTCAAGAGTACTGATGGCCAACGATAACCAACACCTTAGGCAATAATATATTCTAAGTTTCGTTACAATCACGTAATATGAATTGGCGCGCTATGCCCCACAAGGGGTTAGAGCAATATAGAGAATTTGAATTGGCATGTAAAATGTAAGCGAGTAAGACATTTTAATTATGTTTTTTTTAAGCATCTGAATGGTATCAAGAAGAGCAAGGAGCCAATATTTATATACCCAAATAAGCGCTTGCTACAAAACCCTCATATTGCGGGTGTAGCCCTCTATATTCCGGTTTCATTTGAAATGTCATCCCGTCCTTCATGGGTTAAGTTTGTGTCTTCTTATCGGCTACGGAGACTTACGATTCATATAGACTATGTCATATTAATGTTTGTTGCCATTTTCCAAAGCAGTGGCGTAGATAGCATTACGACGAAGGGGAAGATAGACCGTTGGCACTATTTTTTTCAAACGATGGAGAGATCGAAGTTTATACTTCAAACGAATATAAACAAAAACAAAAACTCGTGAAATTGTTGTGAGACTTGGTTAATTCTGTATATAAAGTTGGCATGCTTTTATAGTTTAGCAGTTTTATAAGATCATGCTTCTGAGCGGAACAAATTTTGTTAATTGTAACTGAGAATATCATTTTCTTTTCAATGATTTTATTCTTCAAAGCTTGATTCGAAAAATTATCAACTGATTTTTGTGGAATTTAAGGAATTGTGCATCTAATTCAGTACTTGAAAATAAGCCTTACATTGCAAATATGTACCGCTATTTGTTTCTCACTGAGTTTTTAAGACAAGCTGCACCTGCCTCTCAAGGGTCTTTGAAATGGTTAGATAGAAATTCCCAGCTGTAAGTCAAAATAAGGAAGGAAAAAGAACGTAACAGAAACGAGTTTCTTTCTGAAATGACAGGTACAAGTTAGTTAACTCTAAAGTTACGAAAATAAAGAGTTCCATGCAATTTGCATTTATTTATTTTTTTTGGCTCGCTTTACGTAGCCTGACGATAGTTACACCTTTTCATACTTTCTTAAATGGTTGTTCGCGTAAATGCTTATAAAATATTCAGTACTGCGGAGATGGCCTCGTTATTTTATAAATATTTTTTTACCCTCAGCCAAAACTCGCACTTGAAACCAAAAAGACGTCATTGGTAGGCAGGTCATTCATCGAGCTGCTTCCGCCGTGGATTAAGGCAGTTTCTGATGAGTGAAATCCATGGATGAAACCAAGCGACGGGCGAATTGGCTTCTAGCTGATGATGCTTGTGTAGTGGTGGACAGCGAGGTTGAGTCATTTTGACTTAACCTCTTTATGGTGTTCATGCGATAGGGGTTTTCGGTTAAAAATGAAACAGCGCGGCAGCCATCACACCGCCCTCGTATACATTAATAAGTAGGTACAGTGGCTAGGTGTAAGTTGTTTCTCGGGTTAAACTTTAAAGTGACATTTAAGGGAGTTATATAAAAATTTGCAAAACATGAACAAGATTTGAAGTTGGCAGAGTGCCCTCCAACCCCTTATAGATGCGTCATATCCTCTTTAACCTTTTACCACTCATTTTGCATTGACTTCAAATTTTCAAGCAAAGCTACGAAGAAATTATGCCCAACAACTTACCTTGCTAAAAAAGGCACTGTAGGGACGCACTCAATTTAATTCGATAAGGAACACATCGGTAAATTAAACCCAGACTACCGCCGTATGGTGCTTACGGTCATCCAAGCAAGCCGCGAACTGTCTTTTATGTTCTTTTTTGCCGTTATGTTTTTGTTTTTAACTCCTTAAAGCCCTGTTCCATCCGCAACATTAGTTTCATATCTCATCAATCATAACCTCGCTTCCGATAGTGCCGATATTTTCTCAGTTTGGACTCCATTTCGTTCCATACCCGCGAATGTTCTGCTGGTTCTGCTGCATCAAAACAGTCAACGTGGTTGATGTCGATCCACGAGAAGTGTCTCGACCAACAAAAGGAAAAATGGACAATCGGCCGAACATACAGCATACATCAAACTATACGCGTTTCTATTACACCCATACCTCGCTTTACGGCCTAGATACGTTCCACGAAACTTGGCCGCAAAGCGAAAAGCCGTATAAGGAATCAATTATTCTAATACAAATTCATACAAATTCAATGGGATCGGTTCCAAATTTGTTAAACATGTAACATGTTTTATCATCCAAAATGCATTTTATCTTTTTATTTCATTTAAATCAAAAATATACACATAACAGATACATACATTTGTACATAAAATAATAACAGACTCCAAAAACCAACAATAATCTATAAACAAAAATGAAACAACTTCATGTACAATAAAATATGTGTATGTGTACATACATATTTTTTTTTAAATGGCTTTAATCTGAAGACGATGAAGAAATGGTAGCCTGCAGATCACTGTCGTCATCATTTTTCGCTGGTAAGGATGGGCCTGTCTTAAAAAAGTTGTCCAACGTTGTTTGTCTTGCCTTCTTGTCTATTTCGTTCTTCAGTGATTTATAACAGCTAATGGCTGAGAACGAATTCCGAGAGATCGTAGCAGCCACTAACTCCCCCACACAAAACATCGCCAAATGGCTCTTCGGGAGGTTCAACAATTTAGGTGGGTCCAGCTCTTGCAGATCTCTTAAGAACAGGGACGACCTAATCGACAAACTGAAGACCGTGGGTCCAATCTCGTCAGATGAACGGGTCGTCTCTTTCGACGTTAAAGCCCTGTTTCCAAGCATCCCGGTCAATGAGGCGCTATTTTACCTGGAGGAATGGCTACTCGAAAAGGAACCCACATCTACGGCTTGGAGGAAGGGTCAATCTTCTTATGAGGCTGGCAAAAATATGCATGACGGAGAACTACCTCACGTTCCGCGGCAGATTCTTCAAGGCAACCAGGGGGGGAGGGGGGGGGGGGGGGTGGCCATGGGTAACCCACTCTCTCCGTTCATTAGTGATATCTTTGATGAACAGGATAGAGGAAGAACTGAAGGCGAGAGGATCACTGCCAAAATTCTGGGTGAGATATGTGGACGACGTGCTGGCGATCATCAACAAAAAGGAAGCAGAGGAAATCCTCTCCAACCTGAACACGGTCCACCGGAACATCAAGTTTACGATGGAAATGGAGGAACATGGAGAACTACCATTCCTGGATTTGAAAATCATAAGGAACGGAAGCTCCATCGAATTCGATATCTTTAGGAAATCAACCCACACACAAAGAACGATTCCATCGAGCTCCAACCATTCGTACTCCCAGAGGTTTGGCCCGTTCCACTCGATGATACACCGACTTTTCACGGTTCCATTGAGCACGGAGCGATTCGAAAGTGAAAGGAGGTACATCCTCGACACGGGCTTGAAGAATGGATACGAACCAAGGGCGATATCATGTCTCATCCGAAAGAAACACAGAAAGCTAGAAGAACAACGATTGACTACCCTCCAACATTACAAGGAAGAACCTAGGAGAAGGATAGGTGTCACACATTCGTACGCATCCGGGAAATTGAAGCGGGTGGTGAAGGATATGGACATCGAAATGGTCTCATCAAGCCGGAGGCAACAGCTCAAGACCAAGCTAGGGTCCACGAAGGACAAGAAACTCAAACATGAAGTAAGCGGCGTATACAAGGTCTCATGTCCGGAATGTGACAACACATACGTCGGGCAAACGAAGCGGCTAGTTTCCACACGATGGGGTGAGCACGTGAGAGAGGCTGAGTCTAGCGTAAAAAACAACAAGGACCCAGCGACGCTAAAATCGACGGTAGCGAGACACTTAGCAGGAGAGGGGCACAACATAACATGGGACAACGTGGAGATCATCAAAGCGAGTACAGACAGCAGGAAACTGGATGCACTAGAAAGTCTGGCCATTCTAAGGGAACCGGAAAACCAAAGGCTGAACAATAATATCGGGAATCTACAATCAGGGCTGCTGAAACTACTGGCGATGGAATCACCCAGGAAGTGAAACGGGTGGTTTTCATCATTCTACCTGTGGTTCAATTTTCTTTTTTCCTCGATTGGATTTTTCTATTTTTTATTTGCTTCCAAAACATTTTGTATGTCATTAAATGGTAATTAGAGTAACGTAACGTAATGTAAAGTAATTAACGCTGTCAAAATATAGGGTATATAGGAGTAGGTCTTTGTGTTGAGGAAAATAATTGAATTGTACTGAAGAAGGACACAACTGGTGTCCGAAATGCGTATTTACAAATAAAAAAGAATCCCGTCTTAGGAAAAATCAACGTTTTTCAGTTAATAAGAGGAAATAGAAAAGAGTGTGCATCGAGATTGCGCTTGCGCAAGATTGGCAACATGTAGATATATCGACATCGAAAAAAAGTTTTTCTTGCTGTTATAGCGAAACATTTTAGGTCGTAAATCGAAAACGTGCCTTAATTGAAGAGGGCCGTTATAGCGAAATGCCGTATAAAGAGCTGCCGTATAGCGAGGTATGGGTATATATGAATATAAGGAACGGGCCGAAAATCAACGCGGAATGAAGCACTAATAGTTCGAAGAAAAACATTTAGTCCATACGAATATTCACAGCAGTTGGGACTTCATTTTGTTTTGTCTGAATTTTTGTTGTATTCTACAAATCGAGACCCGAGGGAGGGATTGATTCACTTACCCCCCTCCGCCTATCTACGCCACTGCTCCAAAGAAACACCCTGTTTATAAGTAGATAGTAAAATATAATCAATAGAATGAACATTATATATTCCGATTTTTGGTATGGAACAATAGCTTCCATTTTTGAAAGTTCATGATGCATACAATTTGAGCCACCTATCTCCCATATCGCGCTCGGTCGCTGTGGTCGTTCGGTCACTGCTCTACAATACTAATCTAAAGCTCGGAATTCAAATCTGGGCGCGATTAAAAACTTCCCGTGGCTACTAATATAACTCTCACAGTGCTCCGAGCTTGTCAGTTTAAAGACGGCGCGGATAGGAGGTGCATGCTAGCAACCTAAACTTCCAAAAAAGTACATATGCTATCGAAACGTCAACAAGGCATGAAAATGCTAGAGATGTTAACGCGCCCATATCCCTGGAGGGGTCAAATAAATAAATAAATAACTGGCGCAACAATCCAATCTGAACCATGTCCTCGAGATGAGTTAGCACCATCTCATTTTCAAGATCGTGACGGTTTTGTGCAGAGGTGTGTGATCAGCAACACTCTCAACATCATAAATGGATACTCATTTAACAGCTGAGTGGGCTCATAGTCCGAAAACTACCGCATTCAGTAGGAATCGAACCGGGGCCCAGGCGAACGTGCTAACCGTTGCGCTATCCGGAGGGTTCAAGGCAATAACCAAAAATCCATCTCCCATGTATCGATTCTGAAACTCTAAATGGGTATCTTCTTCTCCTTCCTTGCCCTTTCATACCACTCTGCGGGTTCGCGTTGCTCTGCCTGTGGTGTTGGCACTTCGCCCATTATGGCGGTATAAACTCAGCTTCCGTCTGCAGGCAGCTCGGTTTTGGATCGTATCATCGCCGAGATTAATGCGTTGTTGTTGCTTATTCATTTTCCGTCTGCCCTGGAGTTTGGGTCCAGCAAATGGAACATTCATTGATAGTGCCTTTATGACTGGGCTCTCACAATTTTAAACGGATTTTTTAATTAAGTGCCCAACCGAATCGATCAACCATTCACGACTGAAGGCTGATATATGTACACAACTTGCATTTTTCCGAAAATCACTACACTAAACTAGTCGCTCATTGGCAAAATATAGTATGAACGTACCACTTGTCAGTCACGAATGTCATCTTGACCTTACACCACATACACCGCACTTAAGTTCAAAGCTGTTTACATCGAACTTTGTCAAGGTTCACCTCTGGAATCGACGTGAGTTCAATTTGGAGCCGCCGTATGATTTATCTAAGCAATTGAAAGAAAATTATAGTTGCACTGTTTGGTGTACATAGTAGGTCTATCGTTTTTATTCCGTATAAAAGTAACAAACAGATAAGCGAGCACAAAAAAAAACATTAAAAAACGTATGGATACCTAATAAAGACATCCTATAATACAATTAGTATCTATACACATAGAGACAATATTATTTTCTCAAATTCAATTTATCATTATCTTGGCAAGGTCGATTTCCGCCGACTATCTTGTAGAAAAAAAGTGAGAAATGATTCAATCAATGAAATTAAAATTTTCTTTGAAGTGTAAAGATAACTTCCATTGTGAGAAACTTTAGAGCTCTAATAAAAAAAACAGCAACAAAACAGAATATAAAAGAAAATCAACAAATTTAAATACTTGAATAGGCAAATAAAATCAAAGATAAGTGGATAATAAAGATCTGTCGTTTCTTTTTTTCTTTTATTTTTGCGGACTGTGAGATATATGCAATAATACATATGAGTAAGATTGGTTTCGTTTTCATTATTGGAAAATAGACGTTTGCGGGTCTTGAAGTAATGACCTTGAGAAAGTAAAAGAAACTGAACCAATTAATGGTGGAGGAAAGTAAGAGATACTAAGAGAAACATCTAGAGAAAAAAAACGCATGACGCGTTCTCAAGCTAAGCTACCAGAGCCATACTAAGTTGGTATTTTGAATGAAATCAAATTAAACAAAAATTCCCAATTTTCGGTGCAATAGACAATAATAATGACCGCATATAACATCCATATACTAGGACTAAGCGAAACAAGATGGCCTGGCTCGGGAACGATTTTATCACCAAGCTCCCAAACATTACTGCTCTACTCTGGAAATGAAGACGATACGTCACCTCGAATGGCAGGCGTCGGAATCCTGTTGACTAGGGAGGCTCGCCTATCTCTAATTGACTGAAAACCCATCTCCGACCGTATCATTACAGCCACATTTAATTCCAGGGTAAGAAACATCACAATAATTCAGTGCAACGCCCCGACTGAACCAGCGGATCAATCAGCTAAGGACGCCTTCTACCACCGACTCGGCGACACCTTCGACAAGGCTCCCAAAGGTGACATAAAAGTTATTTTGGGATCTCTCAAAGTCGGGTCTGTCAATCTTGGTTTAGAACACCTAATGGGCAATCATGGTCTAGGCAACAGGGAGCAAAATGGCGAGATGTTCGTGGAGTTTTGCACCACTCGTCAGCTCGTCATCGGCGGTACTTTGTTCAAGCACAAACGATGCCATTTAACAACTTGGGTTTCTCCGGGTGGCAGAACAGAGAACCAGATTGACCATATAATAGCCATTTCTAAGATATGGAGGAACTGTCTCTTAGACGTCAGATCGAAGCGGGGTGCTGATATTGGCAGCGATCACCAACTTGTTTTCGCAAAAGTGTGCTTACGAACGGCAGCGATCAATCGCCCTTAAAATGCAAGAGTCTTGCCACGTTTTAATGTGCAAAAGCTTAAAGATCCATCTATAAGACGTGCTTATTTCACCGCCTTGCACGAAAGAGCTTATGCACCATCACCTTATGAGACTCCTACAATTGATGACAGGACGCTAAGGACTCATTTATTTCGTGCGGTGAAACTTTTGCTTGCAGATTGGAGCGCAGTAGAAGGCCATTCATTAGTGGCTCTACGTGGTCTCTAATCTCGATACCCAAGAGAATTAAAGATCAGATCAAGTCAGCTACTGACGACGCAGTCAAAGATCAACTTAGAGCTGAATACCGTTCTCTTCAGAAAGGCGTGCAAAGAAGCGTAAGACGGGACAAACGCAACAACATCCAATGCATTAGCGGAGAAGGCAGAGGAAGTGGCTTACCGTGGTGACAGTCGAATCCTTTATAAACTTATCAAGCCGTTAACTGGCAAATCTTTTGCAACTGAACATCCCGTGAAAGATAAAGAAGGGTCCCTACCGGTCTATGATGAAGACCAACTGCGACGGTGGGGAGAGCACTTCATTGAGGTCCTCAACAACACATTTGGACACTTGAACTCATCTTCACTAGAAGTAGAATATTTCGCAAATAGCCAGAGTTAATACCAGCCCACCATCTAAACAGGAATTAACTGTGGCTATTAAATCGATGGATGTGGGTAAAGCCCCGGGGATAGATGAAATTCCGATGGAACTCTTTAAGGCGTATATCAACGCTACTGCGGATATTCTTCTCCGCCTTATCCAAGAGTGTTGGGAAACCGAAACTCTCCCTAAAGAATGGAAGAAGGGCGTCATTAAGATCCCGAAGATAGGTAACCTGGAGGATTGTAATAATTGGCGTGGAATTTGCCTCCTCCCTGCAGTCGCCAAACTGATGGCAAAGATAGTCTTAAACCGGATCAAGCAGTCGACCGCACACTGAACGATGAACAGGCTGGTTTTCGCGAGGGCTTTTCATGAGGCGACCACATCAACACCCTCCGATTTATTATTGAACAATCCGCAGAGTGGAGATCCCTATTACATCTCATGTTCATCGATTTCGAGAAGGCATTTGACAGCGTTGACCGGGAAGGCCTTACATAGGAGAGGTATACCAGATAAAATCATGGCCATCATCATGGTCTTACACAAGGGTAAGCTTTCAGACCCCTTTGAGGTACATAGCGGAGTGAGACAAGGCTGAATTTTGTCACCTATATTGTTTTTGATTACAATTAACGACGTACTCTGCAGTCCGCTTCATGAACACCAGAGCAAAAGGTATCAGATGCAACCTGTTTCAATACCTTCCACACCTGGATTACGCTGACGATATTTGCCCTGCACCGCGAAATTGGCAATGCGGGGCTTAAAATCAATGCTGCCAAAGCTAAGTACTTGAACTTGGATCCAGGAAGACAGAGCGAAATTTGTGTTTCGGGGCAAGCAGTCGAGGAAGTTGACAATTCTGCTATCTCGGAAGTGTAGTTACAGCAGCTGGTGGAGCGGATGCTGATGTACAGTCTCGCATCAACAAGGCTCGAGCCTCTTTTTTTAATTTGACTCCTTTCTGGCAAAACAACAACATCTCCAGACGTACCAAACTTGGGATCTTCGAAACCAATATAAAATCAGTGCTTTTATATGGCTGTTCAACTTGGAAGGTGACCAGGGTGATAACAACTAAATTGCAAACTTTCATGAACCAGTGTCTGCGGCGCATCCTACATATACGCTGGCCGGAGGTTATTTCTAACGAGGACCTCCTGTTCATTGTTGGCCAAGACAGGATAGACACCTCCATAAAAAGGCGAAAGTGGCAATGGATAGGTCACACACTTCGAAAAGGGCCGGAAAACATTGCTAAACAGGCCCTCGATTGGAACCCACAGGGAACCAATGCAAGCCGCTGCGTTGGACGACCTAGAAACACCTGGAGAAGATCACTTGAGGTCGAGGGTAAGTAATTACCCAAATCGTGAAGTCAGTTGAAGGCGATGGCGGCGAACGGGACGAGGTGGAAAGTCGGCGTGGTTAGTGCCATATGTCCCACAAGGGGTTGACAGGAAGCAGAGAGAGAGAGACAATAATAAAATGAAAAACTACTTATGGGTACTATTAGAAATTCCAAAACGGTCCATTCTCGTCAGGAAAAGACGCCCATCCGGATAATAGGTGTGTGCTAGCAACTGCATAATAAGGAATGTATATGCTAACAAATGAGCAAGACATTGCTAGAGATGCTGACGCACCCATGCTACTGGAGGCGCTAAGCAATTACGTACGTGCATGCGCATGTGTAAGAAATTCCATTTAAATAATTTGTAGTAATTATGCATTTCTAGTAGGATAGGAGTATGTAGTAATTATGCATATACACTTGTAGTCCGGATGGCGCAACGGTTAGCACGTTCGCCTTCTACGCACTGGGCCCCGGTTCGATTTCTACTGAATGCGGTAGATTTCGATAAAAAAAGGGGATTTACGTGTCAAACTATGAGCCCACTCAGCTGAGTACCCATTTATGGGGTAAATAGCTCGGTTGAGCGTGTTGCTGATCACACACCTCTGCACAAGACATACCGTCACGATGCTGAAAATGAGATGATGCTAACTCATCTCGAGGCCATGGTTCAATTTGGACTGTTGCGCAAGCTATTTTTTATTTTATGCATATACACTTGAACCCCTCTTAACCGGTCTAGCCGGGAGGGAGACCCTGGCCGGTTACTCGTTTGGCTGAATTGATCGAGGTTCCCATGAAAAATCGATTCTTGCTCTATTCGTAGAAGATGCTTCAAATTTTATTATATAGTACATATTACAAAGCATGCATGAAACAATATTTCATTAGGTATTATGAATTGTACATCTAGACCAGCTCAACTTTAGATGGAACATATTAGCGGTTTTTTACTAATATGATTTGCAGCCCTGAGAATCCTGTGCTAACTTCGTGGTGGTCGAAAAACGGCGATGTTTTCACACTTGTTTTGGTTTTTCGACAATTTATTCTAAACTAGGCATTTTTGGAAAAAATCCAGTTCCACATTTTAAAGCAAATTAAATATTCAATAAAACGAGACGTAAATAATTTTTGTATGTCAAATAATTACCGAGATACAGCTCTGCAAGGATAAAGCATTTTTTTAAGAAGTTCAAATTTTAGTGAAAATCGGATTTTTTTCTGACACTTGGTTTCATTCTGCACATGCGTATGCGTCCGTAGCTTAGCTCGGTAACGCACCCGGTATTGGACATGGAAACCTGCAAAGATGCAGGGTCTGATGAGTGCTCCTTTCCATACGAAACCAATAAGCCTGGAGAAATTTAACAGATTGAATTTGAGAACAAAAGAATATTTCGTCCCGTTGCGGGGCTTGAAATGTAGAAGATCTTGTTTCGAGTAGCAAAAAATGCCCGGTGCGTTACCGAGCTAAGCTACAGATGCATACTAAGTTGGTGTGCACAACGAAACCAAGTATCACAAAAAATTCCAATTTTCACTGAAATAATTTGCACTTCCACATTGCAAAAATTCAAAACATAATGCAAATTTTAGGTTTTTGTCATGTTTCGAGTTGAATACCAGCGAAATGACGCGTCCCACGCAAAGTCATCATCATCATCATCGTGGCGCGACAGCCCGACGTCGGGCCTTGGCCGCCTGGATCATTGTCCTCCAATTATCTCGGTCACGTGACCGCGTCCTCCAATTTTGGGAGCCCAGCAGCTGCGCGGCGTCCACACCTACTGAGCTCTCCCAACGATAAAAGTTTTGGTTTAGTCTCAATTCGTAGATATTTTAACCTTGTCTTCAATTTTTGCCTAGTAAGTTTTTCCATTTGTAGCATTGGTTTCAGAGATATGTGAGCCTGAAAAGCAAAATAGTGTGATTTTCCTCCAAAGACTCAAATGTGACGTTTTTCGACTATCGGTTTCGACTATACTACTAAACTGAATTCCAGCTTTGAGCAATGCATTGGATGTAGAATTTGACACCGTTTACAAATTATGAGGTGAATATTAAAAAAAGGGCTCAAATTTTTCGGCTTTTCGCCCGCACAGCCGCTCTGCCGCGGGGTCGAAGATGGCTCCATCTCTTAAAATGAATGTATGGGACCCACTAACAATAATACCAAACGGCATTTCTCTATCATATTTTGCAAGGTGGCGTCCATTTATGTCGCTTATCGTCCCAACTACAAGGGGCTTGTAATTAAAATTTCAACGTTAACAAAAAAATTAACAAAATTATCGTATATTGATATTAGGACTCCGATTCATTAAAATTATTAAAGTATTTACAACACCAATTATTCCATTCGAGATGTCCCAGGAGTAGGTTCTAATGTATTTACCTCTTCCAGGTCATCGTCTTCGCAACTAGAATTAGGTAAATAAAGCGATGTCGAAGGCACGATTTTGTGCACATGGAGGCAGGATTAAAAATTGTTTAAATATTTTTACAAATGCCTTCTTTTGCCATCCATCACAGCAACAGCCTCTTCTCCTTTCTTCACACTGCAATATGACGTAATAGCCTCCAATCGATAGATTACTATCTGACAGATCAAAAATATTGATAAAAATCTAATTGACGTGAATATCTAATTGACCTGAATATATCACGTTAAAATCCAATTCACTTTTTAATCATTGAATTCCTACGTACGCGTACTGATTGCAAATCCAATTCATCTAATGTGATACGCATACGCCAATGCACCGTACTCGTATGTACAAGTTTCTGCTGAAAATTTTCACTTTCTGCTCAAGAGATTTGCCGGTTGACTGTCAAATGAATGCTAGAAAAAAAAAATTATCTGGTATCTTGCCTACCTAGTAATTTCGCATATCAAACCGCTTAAAAGTAACGATCAGAACTGGTTTAAATTATGTACGAATTGGCAGTTGACCTGATTCAATGTATTCAATCTTTCTTTCACTTGCTACCAGTTTTGATTTTTTGTTGGGCTAGGTCGATTTACTTTTGATTTTATGAGCATATAGTACATCTGATCCGAAAGGCGTGTTTCCTGCAAAAAGAGCTAAGTAACTGATTTTATGTTTAGTTCAGAAACATACGTCTTATCGAATTCATTGACATTAGACATATTACACCTATTAGATACTACTGTATCTAATACGTGTAAGTACGTAAGATTGATCTATTGATTATGATAATATTTGTTATTATTGTGCGTCATTATTACTAGCGTCAATAATCAGTTGGGGGGTATGTGTTTGGCTTTTAAATTCAACATTTATCACTAGAAAACTAGTGATTCTAGTCATGAGATGACACCCGACATCCGTAGGTGGGTGGCTTTGAATAGAAATATCCATTTTGTTTAGCAGTGAAGAGTATCTTTTAGTAATCAATCTACTACATTCATCTTTCAAGTTGCTTATTAAGTTAATTTATATCTTAATTCTTCGCGCTTTAAAATAACATAAAATCGATGCCAAATTCAACTTCGTCACATCGGTAGCTAGAAATAATAAAAAAAAACATTCATTAACGTATTTTATTATGGTTGTGGGTTATTAATCGCAATAAACGTAAAAATCAATTCGATTCATCAGGTCGTCTGTTGATCATTAAAATATTTTGGTCAACGAAGTGCACAAACAATCCCACAAATCACTGAATGATAAAAAAAGAGTGATGTTCATCAGAGCTTTCCATTTGCTTTTAGGCGATATTCAGATTAGCTACATTTTCAGCTCCGACGCAGCCACGAACAATAGCCAAGCATAGTCGATCGTATCGCATACTGAGCGATGAGTGTGAATCCGCCCATTTGATGTTGTGTATCTCGACTGAAATTTCAAGCAGTCGTGCAGCGCGGTGTCGTGTGTGTGAATTTCGCCTTAAGATGACTATGATTTGCTTTTTTGTCATCAAAGAATAACTCTTAAGTTTCGTTTATACGTGAACGCTGAGCCAAACACCGAATATTAAAAAATTGCTTTGAAAAGAACCAACAAAAGAAATATAAATTTTCTGCTCTTTCATGGCCAACATGAATTCATGAGCATTCCTGAGCATTTACTCAATTGCCCTAACCCCTTGTGGGGCATAGCGCGTCAACTGTTCCATGTGGCCCAGTTGACGTTTCGTTGGCATAAACTGGTTTCGGAGAATGCAGTCGCCAGCATGCACCTCCTGCACATCCATGGCCACGAACGTCGTCGTGGACGGGATCTCTTGTGGGAACGACTCAAATCCTCGTGAATTCATGTTGGCAATGTAAGATCAGAAAAGGTGTCCTTTTGTGTTTGGTGCTTTTCAATGCATTTATTTCAATATGCGGCTCAGCGTTCACGTGTAAATGAAGCATTAGGTGCACATCCTTAAGTAAATGTGCCTTTGAAATAATTTTGAGTAGTCCTCGAGGACATTATGTCTTTCGGTGCATTACGTCCAATACATTGAGGTGATTGGAATCATGACCGCATTAAAAATTACCAATTTCAGCTACGTTTGGTTTCGGTTTCAACTCATGACCAAAAGTGCTAACACGCCATCATAAGCAGTCTGTAGCATTCGGCCCATCAACCGTGTTTTGCGTCCGTCATTGTTATTTTAAGAAGTGTAAAATTCGATATCAGATTGCTTAAGAAACAAGACGGATCCTTCACGGAGGGCCCAGAGGAAACTCTTGAGCTCCTCCTAAACACCCACTTTCCGGGTTCTGTACAAACTGAACCCTGCTTAATCACTGCATCGGCTGACCATCGTGTACCTATTAGCCGATTAAACAGCCTCTCAGAGGTAATTTTCGATAAAGAAAAGGTCAAATGGGCCGTGGAGTCCTTTGAACCCTTTAAGGCACCTGGTGCCGATGGTATTTTTCCTGCACTTTTACAATACAGCCTTGATTTTATTATCGCCCCCTTGACTGTTATTTTTAGGGGCAGTTACTCCTTAAGTTATTTTATATTCCACGTTTATGGAGGGCGGTGAACGTGGTATTCATACCGAAAAAAGGAAATAAGCCGGAGGAGCTTCCGAAATCTTACAGACCGATTAGCCTTTCATCGTTTCTTTTGAAAACTATGGAGAGGCTATTGGATCTGCACATCAGACAGCAAATGGATTGCACATCTCTCTTGCATCGTACTCAATTCGCCTACGTCAAAGGTAAGTCGACCGTGGTTGCTTTACACAATCTCGTAGGATCGATTGAAAAAACCCTTATGGATAAGGAAATTGCTCTCTGCGCCTTCATTGACATCGAGGGAGCTTTTGACAATACTGGCTATAGCTGTATTTCAAGAGCACTTGAGCTCAGAGACATACCTACTGCCACTATCATGTGGATCGATGCAATGCTTCGCGGTCGAGAAATTCACTCAACTTTGGGCGGCACCCAGGCTAGTGTTTATGCTGTTAAGGGTTGTCCCCAGGGCGGGGTCCTGTCCCCACTTCTTTGGTCACTTGTCATAAATGAGTTACTAGTTAGGTTGTGCGACTATGGTTATGATGCAATCGGTTATGCCGATGATATAACTATCATAATCAGAGGAAAGTTTGAATCGATCGTATCTGAGGTGATGAATGCGGCACTAGATCTAGTACTTCGTTGGTGCACTGAAGTTGACCTGAGCGTCAACCCTCATAAAACCGTCTTAGTTCCCTTCACTCGAAGAAGAAATCTAAGCTTAAACCCTGTCAGCCTTGGCGGAACGGTACTTCAGTTCTCCACTGAAGTCAAATGCTTAGGCATTTTGTTGGACTGGCGTCTTAATTGGAGCAATCACGTCGAGGCTGTTATCAGTAAGGCCACTCGGATCATGTGGGGTTGCAGGTCTCTGTTTGGCAAAACTTGGGGACTCGCCCCGAAAATGATCGAGTGGCTATATTTGATGGTCGTACGTCCAGTTGTGACTTACGCGGCGCTAGTTTGGTGGCCCAAAACGAATCAGCGTTGCACCATACAGCTTTGTAGTAAGTTACAGCGCCTTGCATGCCTTGGTATGGCAGGATCCATCCATACTTGTCCGACATCGGCTATTGAGGCGATTGTTGGACTTACTCCGCTGCATATTTTCATACAAGAGTCTGCGGCTCTGAGCGCTCTTAGAATGCGTCTAACATACGATGGCGATGTGTCCAATCAGGGACACATGAGCATTCTAGAGCGAATCCCTGGCATGCAGATTTGCTCGAGATCTGATTATTATGACTCGGGAAATATGTTTTGGTAGGAAATTCTCGGTCTCCATCCCCACTCGCGGGGAATGGGACAGTGGCATTCTTGGCTCTGTCTCCCGGTACACCATGTGTTTTACCGACGGATCTAAAACGGAGCTGGGTGTTGGTGCTGGAGTCTATGGACCGGACACCAGGATCTCCATTGCTATGGGCGTCTGGCCTAGCGTTTTTCAAGCTGAAATCCATGCCATTGAGGCCTGCGCCAGAGACATTCTGGACAAGAAACTCAAAGGCGCTAACATCGCTATCTGCACTGATAGTCAGGCAGCCATTAAGGCTCTTTCTTCATATAGTTTCTCATCGAAATTAGTGAAAGAGTGTTTTTATACCATTCAGTGTCTCACAAACACCAATCGGGTTACTTTATGTTGGGTACCTGGCCATCAGGGCATCCCTGGTAACGAAGCTGCCGATGAACTTGCTAGACAAGGTTCTTCGGATATATTTTTCGGGCCTAATCCTTACTGTGGTCTGAGTTGGGCTAAAACAAGATCACTAGTGAGGGAGTGGTCTGCCAATGAAAGACTGCGTCACTGGGATTGTCTTCCAGGACTACGGCAGTCCAAAGATCTTATAAAATCCTACGGTCTCAAAGAAACAAGCCGCCTGGGTAGAGCGGATCTGAGAGTAATCGTGGGTTACTTCACGGGGCACCACTGGGTGAGATATCACCTCAACAAAATGAGTCTATCCACTGATACGGAGTGCAGGCTTTGCCTGGAGGACACAGAGTCCACTAAACATTTTCTCTGCGAATGTCCGGCGGTAGCCCGTTCCAGTTTCTTGTTTCTTGGAGACTCCTTCGTGAGCTCAGCGGTCGTAAGAAGCACCCCTACAAAGAATCTACTAGCCTTCATTAGGCTGGTTGAGGGTCTTTTGGATTAATTAAGGGTATGGCACAATAGATCTCATGGTCGCAGTGCCCACCCTTGGGTATCTTAGCCTGCCCTTGTTATTATTATTATTATTTTCAGAGTCAAATTTTTAAATTTTAGGGTAAGGTATAAGCCGCATTTTAACCGTTAAATCATGACACTAGCTGCCGTAGTTTTAGAGTTAAAATCACTTGACAAAGTGCAAGTTTGGGCCCTCTAGCTGCCTCCGTTAAGGAGAAAAACGCACTTTTATATTTGGCAGTCGAGGGGTCAACTTGCTTGAAATATACAGTCTTTTTTGCAGCTTTTCGTCTGGAATGGTATTTTCAATTTTCGGAAGAAAGCTCAAGCTGCATTTTAAGAAAAAATTCAGCACTCTAGCTGCCGAAGTTTTCCAGTTTAACGCCATTCGAAAAAATGCAACATTAGACCATCTAGCTGCTATAGTTCAGGAGAAAAATGCACTTGCATATTTGGCTGTCAAGGGGTCACCATGCATTAAAATTTTCGAGATTTTTTGAAATTTTTCGTCCCGAATTACATTTTTTATTTTGAGGGAAGGTTCAAGCTTTATTTTAAGGCAAAAGTAAACTATCTAGCTGCAGTAGTTTTCGAGTTAGAGCCATTTGAAAAAGTGCGAGTTTGGGCCCCCTAGCCGCCTCCGTTTAGGAGAAAAGCGCACTTTTATATTTTTCGGTCGAGGGGTCACTTTGCTTTGAAGTTTTCGGGGTTTTTCGTCCGGCACAGTATTTTCTATTTTTGGGGGAAGGTTCAAGCTGCATTTCGAGGCAAAATTTAATTCTCTAACTGCCGTAGTTTTCGTGTTAGAGCTATTTGGAAAAGCGCAAGTTTGGACCTTGTAGCTGCTTTAGCTTAGGAGAGAAACGCACTTTTATATTTGGCAATCTAAGAGTCAATCTGCTCTGAAATTTTCGCAAGTTTTCGTCTGGGATGGTATTTCCTGCTACTGGCTGAATGTCCAGGCTTCACTTTAAGGCAAAATTCAACTCTCTTACTGCCGTAGTTTTCGTGTTAGAGCTATTTGAAAAAGGGCAAGTTTGGACCCTCTAGCTGCTCTAGTTTAGGAGAAAAATGCACTTTTATATTTGGCAGTCGAGGGGTCATTTGCCTTGAAATTTTCTGATTTTTCGCAGTTTTTCGTCGGGAAAGGTATTTTCTATTTTTCGGGGAATGTTGAAGCTGCATTTTGAGGCAAAATTTAACTGTCTAGCTGCAATAGTTTTCGAGTTCACTTTTTAAAATGGCGGTTTGTAAAAGTTGCAAGCTTGTATCATTTAGCTGCTCTAGTTCAGAAGAAAAGCGCAATTTTCTATTTAGCAGTCGTGTGGTCACTTTGCCTTGAAATCTTCGTAAGTTTTCACAGTTCTTCGACCCGAATGGTATTTTCTATTTTTGGGGGAAGATTTAATCTGCATTTTAAGGCAAAATTTAACTCTCTAGCTGCCGTAGTTTTCGTGTTAGAGCCATATGAAAAAGTTTTTCTTCAATAAACTATTTCCATTCACGACCCACACAGTCGCCCTAGGTGGGCGTGGTCATTCGATCGCCGCTCTATTATACTATTCTAGAGCTCGGAGTTAAAATCTCTGCGCGATCAAAAATTGCCTGTGAGTACTATAGTAATAGAACTCTCACAGTGCACCGGTCTTGTCAGTATAAAGACGACGCGGATAGGAGGTGCATGCTGGCAACTGCACTTCCGAGAAATAGATATGCTATCGAAACGTCAACCAGGCATAGAAATGCTAGAGATGTTGACGCGCCCGTGCCCCTGGAGGGGTCAAGGCAACTAACACATCTGGAATTATCATCACCCCATCTCATCCATCTTCTATATTTCCAATATATATATATATATATGTAATTGCAACGATTTTTAGTGAATGAAGAGCACTTGGTCATCCTTTGCTTTTCAAATCACAAGTGTAAGTAACGGCAACGAGATGCCACGCCAATTGAAAAGATACTTGTATGTAGTAAGTAAGTAACCAACGAACCACCACGGTCTGATCGTGATATTGATGATAGTCAGGTTTTGAAGAGTATTTTATACACATGCGGTAAATCTACTCATCTAATATGGAATAAAAGCGTTCAAATTAAATGCCGGTTACTGACTTTCGTATATGGTGTAAACTAAAGGAATATCGACTATACGAATACAAGTTAAATTATGCAAGCAACTAATGAATGAAATTGCAAGTTCAAGGCATTTTTGGTTATTTGTTGTAAATAATGAGGGAGGAGCCTTTCTTGAAATAGATACGGACTCGTGTAATAGCTTAAGAGGATTTTTTATGCTTCAGGGTTTGAATCGGTATAAATATGAAAGACTTTGGGCTTTGAGGATACACTTTCGTACCACCGACAGATACTCATCAGGTGCTGCCTTCGATCTGTCGATGAAAGCAGCACGACCAGAATATGGTTCATTACCAGATCTCAACCTAGCACTAGAATACGCCATTCGGGTGATGTATGCGGACACCAAAAGCACGCTACTTTATAAGTCAACGCAAAAGATAGCATACTCAGAAGACAATAACATCATTTCTCTGCCTGCTAGCGATGTGTAGCACAGTAACAAGTCGTTCCTTTTGAACGACACAAGAGAATGAGCCGAAGATTCGGCACAACAGCATAGCCTCCGAATCGTTCAATTTAAGAATAACACCCAGGCGGCCAAGGCCCGACGTCGGGCTGTCGCGCCACGATGATGATGATGAAGAATAACACACTGTAAAACGAATACCCAAACTAGACCCCGCATAAATGCTACGCAACGCATAAACAATCCATGCTCATTCAAATTTAGCATTACATACTTCCGGCCACATGAATAGGGACTGCACTTCAAGAATTATTTTAATCAAAATCTTCAGTACCTAAGGTCAGAGAGTAAAATCTTTTATCTGTCAAAAAAAAAGGTTAATTTGTTGCTCATACTTTTCGAAAAAAATGGAGTGATTTGATTAATAACAGTTATATTTCGTTTGTGTGGATGCAGTAATTAATTAATATGTAATAAAATTGTATGTTCAAAATTGTGCTACCTGAATAGGGACACAAGTAAAAATTTGCTTTTACACTAAAATAAGGCAGCTCGTAGTATACATTTTTTATACCCTTCTCGGATGTGATAAGGTATATTAACTTTGTCATGAACTTTGCAACGCACAGAAGGAAGCATCTCCGACCATATTAACTATATAATATTCTTGGTCAGTGTGATGAGACGAGTCGATTTAGCTTTGTCCGTCTGTCTGATTTTAGGCAAATTAGTCCCTCAGTTTTAAAGCTATCGAACTGCGATTTTGTACAAAGCCTTCTTTCTATTGCACGCTACAAATATGTCGGAATCAATTGAATCGGACCACTACGTTATATAGCTGCCATTGGAACGACCGTTCCAAAAGCAAGTTTTTGTTAGAAAAACTTTTTTATTTCTGGAGGTATTTTTACCAAATTTCATATTATCAGTCAATATGAAGCCAAACCACCTTCTTAAATTTGGTTAAAATGGACCCACTATTCCATATACCTCTCATAGGAATCGGAACAAGTTTTACAACTAATTTCAAAATGGCAAATGCACTTTAAGTCGCAACGAAGGTATGATACCCTTCGCGTAAAGGTAGCCAAAGGCTAGCTTGTTTTCTTAATAGTAACTACATCCTCCTTTGTTAAAAGCTGCGTCAAAATTTTTATTCTACTTGGAAACGAATGAGGATTTTACGTGATTTACCGTAAGGTCACCTCGAGCGTCTTTGTTGGCCTCAATTAGCTGTTTTTCATCCTTGAGCTGCATGCCGCTTTGACTACGTACTTAGATGAACCAGTACGTTCAACTTTCATCATTGCGGCGTTTGCAGTCATTATCTGCTTTACAAATGGACTTTTCGCTTCATGAATCTAATCGCCTTACATCGTAATGTGACGTGTTGCGCCGGAATCGATATACCAAGCATTTTGTTGAACTGCCCACTCAAAATATTGCACTGAAAACCACTTTTTGATGCGCCGCTTCGGTTTTCGTTGAATTTATTTTGCTAAACTAGCTCGATTTGTGACATTTGCCTTTACAGTACTAGCAAATGATTTGGTTATTTTTATTGCAGTCCGGATAGCGCAACGATTTACACGTTCACCTTCTACGCACCCAGGGCTCAGTGCGACTACTACTGAATGGGGTAGTTTTCCATAAAAAAGGGGATTTACGTGTCAGACTATGCGCCCACTCAGCTGTTAAATGAGTACCCATTTATGGAGTAAATAACTCGGTTGAACGTGTTGCTGATCACACACCTCTGTACAAGACATACCGTCACGATCTAGAAAATGAGATGATGCTTAATCATCTCGAGGGCATGGTTCAAAATTGGACTGTTGCGACAGTTATTTATTTATTTTATGGTTATTTTTGATTTTTTGTTACCAAATTTATTTGTTTTGGCCACTAAAGTACCGCTACGGGTTGAAGTTTTGGATTGCTGAAGTAATTTCGACTTGATGTTAGCGCTTTTCAACTTGGTGCCACAGTTCTCCAATGCTATTATCGTCGGGCTTAAACTCTTCATTTAATCCGGTCTACAAAAATATAGCCAGGCAATCATCCGGTACAATGAAAACAATTTCAGTTAAATGATGTGCAGCACCTATGATTTTATTTACGTACGAAGCCATTGAATCACACTTTCGTTTAGTTTCGTATTAATATCTTTCGATCACATATACTTTACGGCACATTCCGGAATCTTTAAACGATTCCTTTCATTTGCTATAGACTTCCTTGGCCGTTTTTGCGTTTATAATATGTAGAAAAACTATTTTATCTACGGCCAAAACCAAGCATTTTTTTTTTGCTTACTTCGCCTTTCCTTTTTCACCTTTGGGTATTGAAGCACATGTAAGGTATAAGTCCAATTCTTCATTTTCCAAAAAGTTCAACATCGCAAATTTCCAGGAAGCGTTTTCCGTTTCCTCTCAGATTTTCAATCGATGCCAAAATTGCGTAAGACATTGCTGGTTATTGAGATGAACTCCGATTATGAATTGAATCGAACGAACGATGATGTTATGAGTCCGCCACTGGTTATTGTATCGCACGTACATAGTTTTTCGATTTTTCCGCAAACAGCTGTTTTGTATCAGCACACAGCCAAAAAAATCCGATTAAAACAATGAACAGAATATTTTTCATAAGAAAAAAAAAACCTGTTGGTTTGATATACTCTATATTGAACGAGACTAGTTTTATTAGAATAGATTCTTATACGATTCAGTTCAGTATTATAGCAAATGTATATTTACGTTTATAGTATATAATTGTAGTCAGGATGGCGCAACGCTTAGCACGTTCGCCTTCTACGCACTGGGTCCCGGTTCAATTCCTACTGAATGCGGCAGTTTTCGATGAAAAAGGGGATTCACATGTCAGACTATGAGCCCACTCAGCTGTTAAATGAGTACCCATTTATGGGGTAGGTTAGGTTAGGTTATATGGGTTGCCTAGAAGAGAAAGGCGCACGTAGACCACCACTGTGAAATACCCCCTAGATACAGCACACCTGAGCTTATCTCAATCGTTAAACCAGCCAGAGCTGGAAATGAAGCGATGAAGACGACAGACACTAACTGCCTTTAGGTCGTCCAGATCGACAAAAAAGTAGAACCCAAGGATATCTCTCCTACGTTCCGCCAAAGCAGGGCTAGTGCACAGAAGGTGATGACAGCTTTCCTCCTCCTCTACGTCCCCGCAGCTCCTACAGTAATCATTGTCGAAGTCGAAGTCTTCTTCTAGCATGCTCCCCGATCAAACAGTGTCCAGTGATGAGCCCCATCACATTTCTCAAATGCCGTCTGTTCAGCATCAGCATCCCGTAGGATCGGATTGGATCCAGCTTAGGCCATAATTGCCTAGTTGCATGACATGTAGATCCACTACTCCATCTGGCGCTGGCTCTATCATACGCCACATTATGAGTAATCATTTTGCAAGCTACTAGAGGCATCCCAGTTCTACGCCACCACTCCCTGATCTCGTTAGTGGCTTTACAGTTCCCAAATATGCCAATGTGGCCCGGTATCCAGCACAGAGTTATGTTAAAAAAGCTACCCATCACATTGAGAGACTCACGGCAGTCCAATACCGTCTTTGATGTAACCAGGCCGGAGCTAAGCGCTTTAATTGCCGGTTGACTGTCCGTGAATATTACAATATCCCTAGTAGATACAACATTGTGCACAAGCCAGACTAGCGCCTCGGAAATTGCTACTGTATTCCGAAAGGCGGAACGACAAACCAATATTCAACTTCTCCGAATACTTTCCAGCCCCAACGCCTCCCTCAGTCTTAGATCCGTCAGTAAAAAGGCTAATATCATTAGATTCTGAAAAAGCGCTTTCAGACCACTCATTTCTCGATGGGATCAGGCTTGTAAAGGACTCATCGAACAGGAGTTTCGGAGAGATGTAGTCCGTCATTCCGGGAATCTCAAAGTTTCTCAGTACTGCCGAGTGACCTACGATTGATGCGGTCCACTGAACGGTTTCTCGGAGGATGCTAAGTGCCGTCCACCAAACGATGATCCCATGCATTTACATGGGACGCAGTACTGATACATCGAGCCAGTAGACCACTTTTGGATGTAAGCCCCATTTTTTGCCTATAGCCTTCCTGCACGAATATAGTGCAACAATCGCCTTAGTCACACGCTCTTGAATGTTCGCTTTCCAGCATAGTTTTCTATCCAAGATGAGACCAAGACCATTAATGGTGGTTCAAAAGAGGGTACAGCGTGTCCCTTAGTAAAGAGAACAAGCTCAATTTTTTGCGGATTTACTCCAACACCAACCTCGCTAGCCCAGTTCACCAGGATAGATAGGGCATTCTGCATTTGGTCTGCTTTCCCGACATTGCAATAGCAACATCGTCTGCATAAGCGATAACTTTGCATCCCAAACCCTCCAGGCTTAGAAGCAGCCTATTGACCACCAGATTCCATAGAAGGGGAGAGAGAACACCACCTTGAGGGGTACCCCTGCTTACATACCTGCGTAGAGATGATGCACCGAGACTAGAGGATACCACCCGAGACGCAAGCATTAGGTGAATTAACTTGCAAAGCGAGTCATCACCGCACAGAGCTAAGAGGGAATCGATAATAGCCTCAGGTTTTACATTGTCGATATCAAGAAAGGCAACCAACGTGTACTCCTTGTATGCGAATGACCTTTCGATGTAGCCTACCAAGGAGTGCAAAGCAGTGTCCACTGATCTTATGGGGTAAATAACTCGGTTGAGCGTGTTGCTGATCACACACCTCTGCACAAGACATACATACCGTCACGATCTAGAAAATGAGATGATGCTATCTCATCTCGAGGCAATGGTTCAAATCGGACAGTTGCGCCAGTTATTTTTTTTATTATAGCAAATGTATAGTATTTCCTGCATATATATCTATAAGGATTATCCAAATTTAAATATTGAGAGAAGTTTACATTCCATTAAAAGGGTTAATTCAAAGCTCGCTGAACGTACACTTTGCGGAACGTGAGTCACAACCACCGCAGCTTGTTTCGCAACAGAAGTGTGAATCCAGGGTAAAAATGGGTGCGAAGCTATACTAGGGAAATTTTTATCAACAAAACTTGCCGAACTTCCAAAGTTCTTTTGTGAAGATTAAGGAGAAAAAGCATCTTAAAATATGCTGAATAAGTGAATAGTAGTGAATTTCAGGGGTGGGTTTTGTGTGTTCATGCGTGGATAAAACTTCTACTTCCAAATTCCAGCCAACACCAATTTACTTAGGAGAGGTTTGAATTGCATTGCGTTTATAGAGTTGATATATACATAACATACTGCGTATGCGGAAGTTGATGAACGGTTAACATGGCCAGAAATATAAATGCAAATACATATACTCAATTTTCTATGGTTAATTGGTTGATTTTAAACGTATAATTAATTTTTTTGATCATAGTAAGTAGATACTCGTATCCATTGCACATGGTAAAATTGTTCGTCCTCAAATTAAAGTTACAGCTCAAAACAAAGATCGGGTTCATCCAGGTGCTGGTGGAGTTTTCTTGAAAATATTAACTCATACGTAAATGAAACCGGAATCCAGAGGGTTACGCCCGCAATCCGAGGGTTTTGTATTAAGCGCTTATTTTGGTATGTAAATATCGGCTCCTTGCCCTTCTTGGTACCACTCAGATGGATAAAAGCACCGTAATTAAAATGTTTTACCGTTGATATCGTATCTTACATTCATAGAAAAAAAGAATCATTCGCTCCACCTCTCAAAGTATAAATTTTAAACAGGAAGCTGTACTGTAGATAGACATGTATGTATACGAGATTAATGGTCCTACTTTTCGAGATACTGATACAGTTAGCAATAATCTCTATTCTTTGCTGACACTCTCCAGGCGGATAATAAGACAATTGTCCATATTCAGTCATCAAAATCGTGGCGCGACAGCCCGACGTCGGGCCTTGGCCGCCTGGATCATTGTCCTCCAATTATGTCGGTCACGTGACCGCGTCCTCCAATTTTGGGAGCCCAGCAGCTGCGCGGCGTCCACACCTACAGAGCTCTCCCAACGGGATCTCGGTCGTCCTCGCAGTTTCGCTCCGTCGACTCGTTCTGCATTCATTACTCTCTTAGGCATGCGATCATCGTCCATTCTTTGTACATGCCCTGCCCATTGAAGTCGTTGTAGTTTGACGATTTTCGAGACTTGCAGCTTGTACAACTCATGGTTGTACCGGATGCGCCATCCATCTCGATCGCAAACAGCCCCGAAAATTCGCCATAGAACCTTACGTTCAAAAGTGTCTAGCATGTTTTCGGAGGCTTGAGTTAGGGTCCATGCTTCGCAGCCATAGCATAGCACTGGTCGTATAATGGTTTTGTACACGCGGAGCTTCGTGTTTCTGTGCACATGCTTCGATTTCATTATGGGGAGAACCGAGAAAAAAGTCTTATTAGCTAACTGTATCCGTCGCTAGATTTCGTCAATTTCGTTGGCGTCCCTTGACAAGTTGCAACCCAAGTAAATGAAGTTGTTCACGAACTCGATGTTGAGGTCCCCCACATTGATGCTTGGTTGTGCAGGTGTCCTTGTCACCGATTGCATCATTATTTTAGTTTTACCCTCGTTAATACGTAATCCAACTTCCTTTGCAGCGGTATCGAGCGTATGCAGAAGTTCTTCTGCGTCAGCCAATCTTTGGGACATGATGTTGATGTCGTCGGCGTACGCTGCTAATTGTGTCGACTTGATGAGTAGCGTCTTGCTGTTGTCCATATTCATGGCCCGAATAACGTATTCCAGTGCTAGGTTGAAGAGCGTCGGTGCCAGTCCATCGCCCTGTTTCAAACCAGTGCGTGTTTCAAATAGATCAGTAAGTCTATTCTGGATCCTGACTTGTGAGACGGAGTTGGTCATCGTCATCTTTGTCAGTCGCACTAATTTTGCCAGTATACCAAATTGCAGCATGATGTTGTACAGTACTCCACGATCGATACTGTTGTATGCCTGCTTGAAGTCGACAAAGATCTGGTATACGTTTACGTTGTATTCCCAGCACCTCTGGAGTATCAGTTTGACTGAGAAGAGCTGATCGGTTGTGGAGCGACCAGGTCTGAAACCGCTTTGATATTCGCCAATGACTCGTTCTGCGTACGGTTTTATTCTATTTTCCAGAATTTTCGTCAAAATTTTATAGGACGTACAAACTAGTGAGATGCCCCTGTAATTCTCACACCGCAGTTTATCTCCCTTTTTATGAATTGGACAGATGATGCTTCTGCGCCAATCGTCTGGGATCTCCTCGTTCTCCCATGTTAGGTTAGGTTAGGTAAAGGGGCTGCCATGCTAACGCACAGCACACATAGACCACCGCTGGGTCCGTTGTGATACCACTAAATCCACCTTAATAAAACCTAGGCATTAAAACCAGCCTGTGCTGGCAATATAGCGATTGAGCTGTATTACACTAGCTTCCTTAAGGTCCTCCAGTTCCCAGAAAAATCGGGAACCCAGAAACCTCCTCCGCCTCTCAGCCAGGGCCGGACAGTGACATAGGAAATGGAGAACGCTCTCCTCCTAATCCACGTCATCACAGCTCCTGCAGTAGTCATTGTGAGGAATGCGAAGCCTCCAGGCGAGCTCTCCAATAGGACAGTGCCCCGTAATAACCCCCACAACTCTGCCGATGTGTTTCCGGTTCAATGAAAGCAGTGTGGCGGAGCGGCTAGGGTCAAGTTTTGGCCAAATCGACCTCGTTGTTTGGCACGTAACGCCGTTTAACCATCTCATGTTCGCCCTGTCAACCGCAGTGGCTTTGATAGCAAGTTTGCACGATAAGGCTGGCATTTTGATGTTAGCGCGGTCCCCGTCAATAACTCCGGTCGTCCCCACCCGAGCCAGCTCATCCGCCACGCAGTTACCTGCGAGGCCACAATGGCTCGGTATCCAATAGAGCGTTATGTTGAAATAACCACCCATCACTCTGAGGGTTAAACGACAGTTCGCGATGGTCTTCGATGTAGTCAGGATGGATTCAAGTGATCGAATTGCAGCCTGACTGTCCGTGTAAATAGTGACGTCCCTCGTGGTCACAACATGATTTCCCAGCCAGTTCAGAGCTTCCAGGATTGCAGAAACTTCCGCATGTAGGACAGAAGTCAGGAAGACGGAAGGACAAGTAAATTCCCAATCCTTCCGAATAGATGCCAGCCCCGACTCCGCCGTCGGTCCTAGAGCCATCCGTGTAGATGACAATGGAGTCGGTGGTCATAAGCGTGTTAGCACACCATAGATCCCTTGACGGAATCAAGCTGGTGTGGTTCCGACCGAAAGTGTATTTCGCGCAGGTATAGTCCGTTTCCACAGGGAGATCAAAGTTGCCCAGTACAGTCGAGCCCGCCACTCAACGTGCGCCACTGGCCAGTTTCGCGAAGGCGTAAAGCCGCGTTAGCCGCCAACTGTTCGCCACAAATGTCCAGGGGGAGCAAGCCGAGCACCATGTCTAGCCCGGCTGACGGAGTTGTTCTGAAAGCCCCTGTTATAGCCAGCGCCGCTAGCCTTTGTACCTTACTTAGTAGGTTGCAATAGGCCGTTACTCGAAGTGCCGTCCACCATACACTTATTCCGTACAGTAGTATAGGACGTACTACAGCTGTGTATAACCAATATACAGCTTTAGGCTGCAGGCCCCAGTTCTTACCTATGGCCTTCCTGCACGAGTAGAGCGCAACAGTAGCTTTCTTGACCCGTTCTTCAATGTTGGGTTTCCACCCAAGTTTCCTGTCAAAGATGAGACCGAGGAACTTAGCTTTGTCGGTGAAAACCAGTTGAATGCCCTCCAGTGAGGGAGGTTCAATAGGGGGAATCACGCGTCTTCTGGTAAAGAGCACAAGCTCCGTCTTAAGCGGGTTAATTCCGACGCCGCAGAGGTTTGCCCACTCAGTTAGAAAAGAAAGGGCGTTTTGCAATAGCCCGCAGAGGACATCAGGAAACTTACCTGTGACTGCGGTGGCAACGTCATCCGCATACGCAATAACTATGCACCCGACCTCTTCCAGTTTTAAAAGCAGTCTGTTGATCGCTACATTTCAAAGAAGGGGAGACAGCACTCCCCCTTGCGGGGTTCCTCTACAGACATCCCTACATACCGACGATGTACCAAGGGTAGTGTGTATGCGCCGAGATGTTAGTAGTATGTTAACGAGTTTACAAAGCGACTCGTCGACCTGGAGGCCCAGGAGTGCCTCAATTATCGCACTAGGTCTAATATTATTGAAAGCACCCTCGATGTCCAGGAATACAACCATCGTGTATTCCTTTTGATCAAGGGATTTCTCAATCTGACTGACCAAAGAGTGCAGAGCCGTGTCCACCGACTTACCTTTCCAATAGGCATGTTGCGACGTGGATAAAAGCCGTGACGGGATAGTGTCCCGCAAATGGATGTCAACCAGTCTCTCTAATAGTTTCAGTAAAGTAGAAGAGAGGCTTATTGGTCGGAGATCGTTTGGGCGCGCATGTGAACTTCTACCCGTTTTCGGGATAAAAATCACCCGCACTTCCCTCCAACTGCGAGGAACGTACACCAGCTCCAGGCAGGCCATTAGGATACACTCTATCCAAGGATATATAATATCTACACAATGCTGCAAGTCCGCAGGAATGATGCCATCGGGTCCAGCCGATTTATAAGGTTCAAAGCTGGAAATTGCCCACAGAATCTTCTCACGAGATAAGATGGATGCACTATCACATGGCGCTATGCGACGCATGGAGGGGTCCCTCAGCGGGACTGCCGCCGAACTACCAGGGAAGTGTGTGTCAAGTAGACACATAATGGTTTCCCTGCTCGAGGACGTCCAGGACCCGTCTTCCTTTTGTAGGAAACTTGGCATAGATGGACTTGACGCCAGGACTTTCCGAAATCTAGAGGTCTCACTAGATCCTTCGAAACATTCGCAAAAGCTCCTCCAAGCATTGCGCTTCGCTCCTCTTAATTCTTTCTTGAAAGAGTTCAGATGTTTTTTATATAAGTGCCAATCCGACTCCAGCCTTGAAGCCTTAGCCTTGTTGAAACTTCTCCTACACTCAGCCCTAAGTTCGGAGATCCTAGTACTCCACCAGGCTGGTTTTTTCTTTCCTGCACGTGAGATAGCCGGACATGATGAAGACACCGCTGCCTTCATAACATCCGTGAGAGTGTTCACCATGTTGTCCAGCTCCAGTTCGTTGCAGGGCTGTCTTGGTAGAGGAGGTAGCCCTCCACAGAAAGCATCGCGATACATAGGCCAGTTGGTCTTTCTGCGATTTATAATGGGTTGAACTGCTTCAGGACGCACGGTGAGGCTGAACTGAAGGTATCGATGATCAGAGAAGGAGTGCTCCGGCGACACTCTCCAGTCTCTGATAAGGTGGATGATGTCATCCGACGCCAGAGAGATGTCAAGGACCTCCTGTCTGGCTTTTGTTATAAAAGTAGGCTCGCGACCCACATTGCAAATTAAGAGATTAGTACTCATAATGTACTCAAGGAGAGATTCTCCGCGCTCATTGGTGTCCGAGCTGCCCCAGACATCGTGATGCGCATTAGAGTCACAGCCAAGAATCATACTAATTTTCGATGTCCTTGCTGCTGCAATGGCAGCTCTAAGATTGGGTGAAGGGAACGTGCCCACACTGTCATACGGCATATAAGCCGATGCGACCCAGTACACCTTACCTTTGAGCTAAAGGCAGACTAACACAGAGTCTTTATCGCTGTAAGTTGAGAGAAGGAAGGCCTTGACGGTTTTCCTAACGAGAATGCAAGACCGAGGTCTACCCTGGCCTTTGGTATAGAAGATGGTATAATCAGGAGACCCCAGACCTCTGACGAGATCGTCCACAACCCAAGGTTCTTGAATTATTGTGATATCTTCTTCACTGCGTGCCAGCCGAAGAAGAATGGCAGCTGAGGCTGCTTTCGAATGGTGAAGGTTTATTTGTAGAAACCTTACCATTACGAATGCCTTTCAACTATCGTAACGTCTGCCTCCCCCTCCGTGTCGGATTCCAGGGAGTCGTGCACGAGAGATGGCTGGGAGGTGTCATCCAGCACAGCCAGATCGGAGCCGAGAGACACGCAATCGTCGTCCGTGACCGCCTCGGCGGGAATCGACACTACGAAGGGAGTGGATACGGCTGGGCTCACATCCTCCTCCATGGGAGATGGTTCCGGTTTACGCGCCTTTTTCAGATCGCTCTTATATATGCGGAGCTTTATCTTTACGAAACCGAGCCTAATAAGTCCGCCCGCTTTTGTTAGAGGAGCCAATGACTCTCTATTTATAAGTAAAACTGCACATCTGCAGTCTTTAACCGGGTCGTCGAACTTGACGATACGCCAGTCCTCCGTTGGAATACCCGGATTGCAAATGCGGATGTGGCGCAATATTTGCTCCTTATCGGAGACAAAGGGCGGTAACCACGCACGGGCCCTGGGACGCGATGGTATTTCGTCCTTCGCCACTACTTCTAGTTTAGCTCCTGGCCAGACCTCCCCCACCCGGCTGATGCCGAATTTAAACATTCTTGCAGACCGCTCGTCTGCAAACTTCATAATTTTCACCCGGCCCTGAAACCAGCCCCCGTCCTCACAGTCTGGGGGTGGTCCCGGGTAGGCTTCCATTACACTACCGAAGTTGACGGTCAAAAAGCCTTCGACCTTTCTCCGGTTGTCCACCGAAATGCCCCCGTCGGCATCATTTCGGTCGACAACCGCCAAAGTGATCCAGCCCCGTACCGCATCCGCGTAGGAGGGGGCTGTATCGTTGGCTCCAAACGTCTTTCGACGTTTCGGGGCCTCCGCCTGCTCTTCGGCAGATCTTTGCCGCTTAACGATCGCGTTAGCTTCCGGGGTCTCGGCGATAATCCTAAGAGCCCACTCGAGAGACTCATTTTGCTTCGCGGTCCTTTGCGACACATCAACTGCTTCAATGTAGTCGCGGACACGAACTGCGTTACGTCTCATCCGATAGCGAGTTTTAGAAGGAGTGGCGCGCTTTTGCCAACCCTCCGAATAACCAGGCTCGCTCATGCAAGCACCTTCCGGTTGATCGGGCACAACCCTACTTGGGCCCGGTTTAGCCAGAGCCTCATGTTGATAGGGGGAAGCTCTTGTCGAGACTTCCTGCGTGACGCAATCGCCGGATGTGCCTGCTTCTCGTTTGCTAGCGCTAAATTTGCCAAAAGCACTAGCATCGAGCGTGACGTTCTGCGAGGAAGCCCTCGACGGGTCTTCCTGACAGCTCGCAAGAGTGCGCTTAGACGGACCAGGCGCATTCGCAGTCCCGCCTTGGCGCACCGGGGATGACCCCCCACTCCCTTTACGGGGCGCTCTGTTCGAGCTCATTGAAAAAGGAAAAACTAAAAGTAAAAATTTAGAAACTGGATGAGTGGTTCGACACCACTCTCCAGCTTACCTTGTCGTCGCCGTCCGCGACGAAGCCCAACCGACACGTACCCAAACGCTGTTTGGAGTGGCCTTCGGCCGGTAACAGCAGCGGCTAGGCCAACACAACAGTCCACTCGACGGAAAATTTTCAATCGGCTACCACGGCGGCGTCGACGACGGGGGACACAATTCGCAGCCCGAGAGAAGTGCACACAGATACGCACTTACACATTCACGTGGGACGGAAAAATTTCCTAGAACCTCCCGAGACAGATGTCGCACTAAAAACGGGTTGTGGGTGTCGAATAAACTGCAATTACGGGGGCACACTTGCGGTTACGGAACACACCGACACGCGTTACATGATAACCTCACAAAACGGAAAGATTCCTTTCGTCACTGACACTCGTCCTAATTAACACTGTTCGCGTCACGAATGGACTTAATCGACCACTGGCTTTGTTTGCACACGTTCGCAGGCACGTAGTTAGATTGTTTCACAGGATTTTCGACCGAAAAGATGCGGAAAAACCACACAAGACTGTGGTCAAAAACACGCACACACACACGCGCGTAGCCGCCACACCAGTGAGCATCACGGCCGCCCCTTCGGTCGCCTACTCTGCGCACACCAACGACACATACCACCAAAGACTGCCGGCCGCCAGCGCAGCTCCTCAGCTCTTCCAACCAGACAGCCGCAGCCACTTTTTCGGTTTTTACACTTTCACGCACTTTTCTTGTGATTTACGCACAAAATGCACATTAGCCACGTCGGCGAGCGTACCACGATCGTTTTCCAAAGGTTTTGTAAAAAATCGCGACCGAAAAACTTGCAAAATTGCAAAATTGAGCAACAGCAATGAGAGCTCAACGAACACGTGTGTCCATGACAACGACCGTACTCCCATACTCGCAGGAGTAATTGATGTATGGCATCAACTAGACTCGGTCCACCGAATTTTAGCAGTTCAGCTGGAATCTCGTCAGCGCCCGGCGCTTTATTTCGTTTTAGTGACAGCAAGGCAAGATCAGTCGGGGTTGAATGGGTGGGCCTAGATCAACAATATCGTCGAGAGCTTCTTGTGTGGGGATGTTAGATGGTCGGTTTAGAAGCTCTTCAAAATAAGAGGCCCATCGCTTGTTAATACCATCGGTGTCGCTGATGATGTTTCCATCCTTGTCCTTACAAAGGCTAGTCCTGGGTTGGTAGCCGTTCTTAATTGTATTTACTAGTTTGTACGCTTGTCTGGTGTTCCTATTAGCTAAGTTTTCGTTTATGTTCAGCAACTGCTCGTCAAAGTATTTACGTTTCTTACGTCTAATTTTTCTATTCGATATTCGCCGTAGCTCGTCATATTTTTCTCTTCTGGCTCTGGTTCCTCGTTGAATTCATTGTCTGTAGGCCTCGTTTTTCGCGTCAAGTGAGTTTTTGCATTCTTCGTCGAACCAGTCATTTCGCACTCGCCGGGCTTTATATCCCACGACCTTCTCTGCGACATCCTTGATGGTACCCTTGAGTTCTTCCCAGAACCCATGGACGCATGTGTTGCTGATGTTGTGTAGCATAGGTGATAGTTTTTCCTCAAGGGCGGAAGTATACGCCACCGCTGTAGCATCACTCAAAAGCTTATCAACCGCAAAGATTTTGGGAGGGCTGATTCTTGATTGGTGCACTGAGAAAATTCTACATCTGTAGGTCGTCTTCACCAAGTGATGATCTGAGTCGCAGTTTGCTCCTCGATAGGAGCGGACATACATGACACTAGACGCCCATCTCCTGCAAATGAGGACGTGGTCAATTTGGTTGACGGTATGTGCGTCTGGAGACTTCCAGGTCTGCTTGTGAATGCGTCGATGCGGGAAACACGCAGAGCTTACGACTAGATTCCTGCTGCAGGCAAAGTTGATAAGTCGCTGGCCGTTATCGTTACCTTCTTCATGGAGGCTGTAGCCTCCAGTGGTCCCCCGGTGCCAACTTTTATTTCCGACTTTTGGGTTAAAGTCGCCCAGCAGCAATTTGACGTCGTTTGTTGGAAGTGAGTCGAAGAGAGTTTCAAGGCGGGCGTAGAACTCGTCTTTTACTGCGTCTTCTTTGACTTCAGTGGGGGCGTGCACATTGATGAGCCAGAGATTGAAGAATCGAGTCTTAATGCGAATCGCACACAGCCGTTCATTTATGGGTTTGAAGTCAGTAATATGTGGTTTGAGGTGATTGTTCACTATAAATGCTACTCCAAACTCCTTGCGGCCCGATGGTTTGCCACTTGTAAAAATTGTGTGCGATTTCTTGTCATTAATCTCGCTGCCAAGCCAATTTGTTTCCTGGACTGTAGTAATGCTCAGTTTGTACTTTTCGACCTGTTGAAGGAGGGCCTTTTCGGCCCCCGGTTTGTTCAGGGAGCGTACATTCCAGGATCCGAAAGAATAATCCTTTATTCGTTTGCGTGGTCGTCGTTGTTGATCCGTCCAATCCGAGGCTTTTGCTCCAGGTTTCTTGACATGGAGTGGTTTTTACAAGGACGAGTTGTCAGCACGTCGCTTAACCCCATTCAGGGGATGGCCTCGGAGATAGCTGCTTCAGATGGTTTAATAAACGTGCTGGAGCCCACAAAACTGTGTAGGAGGTCCAACTACGCAAGTCATTCCATCCTACTAAACCTGAGACGCTTAGGTGTTCCTCAGCCATTCAGGCTACAGCTATCTGCCTTATCCAAACTGTCTTATCGCTAAGACATTGGCCGTCAGCGAATTGATACACTGCCGTTACCAGGGGGCGCCCACGCGGAGGACTATGGAAAAGGTCTTTGCCCCCCCCCCCATATTCGGTCAGAAGGTGTAGAAATGGACTGGCATTCAAAAAATTATCAACGCAAGCCAACCACAAAAGTGCACCACCATTAGTCGTGAGGATGGGGACACCTTACGCCAGCTCAGTGAGAAACCCGTTTACTACTTGAAGGCCAACAAGGGCAATAATGTAGTAGTCATGGACAAAGCCTTTTATGATTCTGCGAGAAGTAGCGAACGGAAATTTCTTTAAGTTGCGTAAGGATCCCTTACCTGATTCAATCAAACAGGTCAACTGAGCTTTGAAGGAAGCAATTCCTGTATTCGAAAACATCACGCGATTAAGGATGCCCGACCCGTCATTACCACGGATCCGATGTCAACCTAAGATCCACAAGGAGGGTAACGAGCTAAGGGAGATTATCGCCGACTCAAATTCGCCCACGTATAATATCGCTAAATGGTTGGTCAAAGAAGGCGAACACCTTGGACGCCTGGGAAAGCTTGGAGATACTGCGCGAAAATCCAGCCAAATTACTTAACACCGATGAAGGAAATTATTTGTCGAATCTAAACAGATTTGTATCAGGTAGACCGACCAGGTAAACTAAGGACAGCGAGTAGATACTCGCTTATTACTTTTTAATCACTTACTTTTATTTCGGATTTACCTGATTTTGTATCTTTTAATTAGGTTAAAAAAGACCTTGTATCTGCGTCATAGATTTAGTAGCCAGTGTACTGAAGAAGGGAGTGAGTCGCTCCCGCTTACCTGGAATAAAAATATATTGTAAAATAGTTAGGAGAGCTACTGTTTTCCTTGAATCAAACTACAAGAATCGGAAATCAAATATCAGGTGTAGAAATGCTATAATTCGCTGGAGAAAACGTTGTGTCATAACTGACCAACTTAAAGGGGGGGGGGGCGGTGGTCCACATAGAAGCGAAATTAATGTCAATTTTTATCGACTGGTATGGGTAAGTGGGGTGTCGTGAGAAAGACATGCCCGATTTTTTAAGGGTTTTGTTTTCGTCACGGCCAGAGGGGAGCATTCCTACTTGACCGGGCGAAGCATAGAGTGTTTCGCGTCTTTGACCAAAAGTGGGTTTTTTCGCGACCAGAGCTGGTTAAGGGCTTGCAACCCTAAGTATTGTACACCACCCTAGAACGCTCGCTGGGCTGGCTCCATCCCACAACGATAAACCCACTATTAGTGTAAGCGCGAGCCACGATGCGTCTTCCGGTGGAATAAGAATACAGTCAAACATCGATATAACGCGACCAGAGCCGGTTAAGAGGTTTCAACCCTAAGTATACTACTCTAGAACGCTCTCTGGGTTGGCTCTACATCCTTCAGCGATAAACCCACTATTAGCCAAGGCGCGAGCCACGATGCGTCGCCTGGTCAAATAGGAATACAGTCGAACCTCGATATAACGTTGCTTATCGAAAGTCCCATGCCCTTGAAACAAAAATTAAGGCATTTTCTTCTTGACATAACGTTGAAGAAATACTCGTTACTATGTTTTTATTCAATAAAGCGTTTTGATATTTGGGCCCGAATAATTTTCACTTTCGTACAACGATTTTGTTTCCTAAGAATTAGACATCAGGTATTTAAATGTGAAAGTTTCAGTTAAAAGGATTCTGAGAATTGTGAGACAGGAGCAATGTTCATCTAAAGTTGAGTTTAGAACACATAGGCCCGTTTTCTCAATGTCTGGTTAAAATGCCAGTTAGCTATCCGGGGCACTAAATTTAACCTTAATGCAGTCTACAGCACTGATAATGCAGTAGAAAGTCAGCTGATTTTCTTGGCGGAATTCTGCCATCTGTTCAATTCTATTCTACGCCACGCCACCTCTCTGCATTATTTTGCGGCAACCCCTTGTGGGGCATAGAGCGTCAACTGTTCCATGTGGTCCAGTTACCGTTTCGTTGGCATAAATTGGTTTCAGAAAATGCAGTTGCCAGCATGTACCTCCTGCACATCCATGGCCGCGAACGTCGTCGTGGACTGGATTTGAAATCGAAACGCCGCCTGTAGTCAAACATGAGACTAATGCCTCAACACACGGCGCTACCGGTATAGGATTGATATTCTACAAGAGTGATCACTCCATAGAACTTTCCCCTCTGCCAGTAGATTTGTACACTGAGAGAAAAAAAGAGTGGAATCAATCAAAAACAATTTTAAATTAAGTTTTTTCAGCTATGATTTTGACGTTACAGTGTTTATACTGAAATCAAGAATGTCGACATTAAAGCAACACTTCGTCACGTTTAAAACAAGTACTGCACGGTACTTTTAACTCTGTATGGAATGCAAAAATTGATGATTGAATCAACTCCATTCAATCTTCTATTTACCATGCAGGTACTAGTTTTAATGTTGATCTGTACTTGAAAATGTTGATGGTTGTCTCTTTTTTACCAACGGAGAATTTCACGAGAGGCTAAGAAAATATCATAGACGGAGTAAGGAAATTGGATAAATAAAATGATATTCAAACATATACTTTTATGAACATATATATTTATATTTCAAATTCATATAAATTTTACCATTTTATAAAGTTGTAATATAAAATATAAATTCATTTACATTGTATTTTCGCTTTCTACAGTGGTTTGTACTTAACGTACACTAATCCATTACTTATATATTCAAAGGATAACTCGTAAATTCATCAATATGTTTTATATGAACAATATCAACGCAGTTACCTATTTCATATGAGTGTAAATGTTTATTAAATTTAACAACTTCCATTGGTTTGCAAACAACGAACAGGTCATTATTTTGACCCACTATGAAATTCAATACTTTCATTAGATTCAAATTTGTATTTGATTTTATACCTAAATAAAATGTGTTTTTATAAAGAGTATTTTTATATGTTACGCATTTAGCTATTTTGCATTTTTTATAGTCAATATTTTTGGGTAAATTATCGATTTCAGAAAAAAATTCATTTAATGTGAAATCCCCTTCATTGAATTCATTTAAAAAAAGGACGTTTTCAAATCCGTGTTTGTGCTTTTCTAAAATTTTAGAAAACTTTAGTCCACACTTCATAGCTACTGATAAAGACGGGTTCTTCCTAGAAGTGATATTTTTCAGATACGCTTTCAGAGACTTATGTACTGATTCAAATCTCATCGACCATACATATTTCAGTGGCCCTATATTTCTTATGGCGGTCGCATAATGCACTAAAAAATGGTGCTTGGGCTTTAAATTACCGTACAATGCAAAGTATTGTTTGTGATGTTTTTCGACAAGTTTCTGGAGATTTATCAAATCTGCTTCAATATAACTGGATTGAAACAATAAATCAGAAAGCTCTAGTAGTAACAAAAGGAGAGACCAATGTTTATTTCCTTGAGGTATTAGGTCACCTATCATCAATGGTAGAAAATTTATAAATGTTAAAATTTCACTGGCTGTCATTTTCAAATTAAACGATTTAAGCCTATTAACTGTTAAATCGGGGGAAATATTTCCAATCTCAATTTCTCCATAAGGAAATAAACGTTTTCTATTATTTAGTGTATCTAACGATATAGTTTTATCCTCGATCAACCCTAACAAAATATTGCAGACATCATAAACAAAAACACCTTCTAGGCAATCATGCATCAGGTCAAAGTAGGTATTATCAATAATATGAAAAGAATCCAACTTATTAAACACGCATTCAGATTTAATACCAGAATCAAAATTATTTCCAAGGACATCTTCCTCATAGTTTTCTTTAGTTCTTAAATCATTTGTGAATTCAATAAAGTCTTTTCTGGTATCCTCCTTCTTTCTCAGACACATTCGGCAAAATCTCGTAGAATTAAATGACTGAACATATCCTAAAAGAGTGTTAAGTGCTAGGTTATCTCCAATGACTAAACCTAGAATGAACCTTACTTTAATAGAAACATTATTTACATTAATCTCAATACCGTTTTCTAAAACTTTCAATTCATCCACAATAGCTTGCAAGGAACTATCAAGAGCACCAAAACTTTTATTCTCACTATTGAAGAAAGCCGCATAAAATATGAAGTCCAATTTAGACTGAAAATGTTGCGGTATTGTTGGAAAATTATAATAAAAAGCGCAAATTGATGATGGATGACTTCCTAATTGATTATTATATTGGAAATCATCAGAATATAAGCAAAATGGTATAATAACATCCGGAAAATATTGCTTTTTCTTCATTTTAAATAATTTGCTATTAGTGAAATTACTAATTACTGACTGACAACCTAAATTTTCCATATTTTCAAGTGTTTTTTCTAAAATTTTCGGTAATTCGAAAAATGATTTAAATTGGAAAACAAGCGGCAAAATTTCAATGGTAATAGCTTTAGGAGCGAATGTTGGAATTCCGTTGACAACTCTCTCAGACATCGTACTTTGAAGAACTTTTGATTTGAGATTTTCATAAAGCGTCAAATCTTTTAGGGTCTTTAAGAATTTATACTCGGTTTTGACTTCATCGAAAGGATGTTGCAAAAATTGTATAATTTCAGTTACATTTTTTTGAGAATTTTCAGGCATTTCTAAACGTAGTAATGAAAGTATTTCAGCAGTAACAGAAGTGAAACCGGAGATAATATTTTGCATTTTAAGGACGTACTGTCTAGGAAGGAAGTCTTCTGAGTACAATTCTTGAGTAGAAGTTATTGCTAATTGTCTCAAACTATTCAATAAAGTGAGCGTAGAAGTATTTTCTTTTTGGTTAGAATTGGTGATACTGCTTAAATTCTCATTAACTTCACCGGTTTTTGAAACACTCTTATACCCGTTTTTAGAACAATTTATATCACCACAACGAACAGGACTTTTGGAGGTATGAACATTTCGTAAATGTGAACTAAATCTATTAAATCCGAAAAATAATTGTTTACAACTTCCTTGATTACAACGTAATGTAATTCTGCCATTCAGAAGATGGAAATACTTAAGATGCTGTGTTAATTTTGGAATTTCTTGGAAACTTGCGTTACACTTAAAACAAAGAAACATTTTTTTCCATTCAAAATGATACTTAACAAAAATAAATTAAAGTTGCTTCTGATTCATATAGCTCAAAATAGTTGTAATCTGTGGTGATTTATAATCATATTCTGTTTCAATTTCGTAAATTTGTTTTTGTAAAAATGTCCAAGGTCCCTGACATGCTATAGGATATTTTAGGTTGTAGCTATTATATATTTTAAATGTTATATCTAATGCTTCGATAAACGAATTTGTTTTGAATAATACATTGTCAAGAAATACATAAAATTCTGAAAGATTTTGTGGAGTCAACCCAACAACAATTATAAATGGCTGTATCGTTTGCTTCAAATAAAAATATTTTTCAATCATTTCATTCACCTTGAGCCGGTAGTTATTTACTGAATGTAAGTGAAGTGCAAAACTTTCCTGCCCGTCTGGAATAGACGCTTTCCGCAGCGTAGTTTTCGAACTTATTCGGAATCGTGCAGTTGGCTTTATAATGTAATTCAACAGATCCACCAGCATATAATCTTCGGAATCTATTTAATAAGTATAAATCAATATTTGTCTAGAGTATTCAAGTAAAGAAGAATGTTTACCTATGTTTGACGCATCTTTAGAGCTGTTGAATAAATCTCTATGATTTGGGTTTTCAAGTGTTTTATAAAAGCACTTTAAATTTTCTTTGAAAATACGCCACTTTCGAAACAAGCAATCTTTTTTATTCGGGTGCAGGTAATTGAAATCGATATTGATCTGTAATATAATTTGATAAGTTTCACTGTTAGATAAAGTTACTCATTTTTGATAATTACTAATTCTTTGGCTCTCGAATCAAGTAGTTTTGGCCATGCCTGGAGAAATTCGACATTATTCATTTGTTGCAGATCCTTCTGCCGGATAATGCATGATTTCTCCCAGTAATTTAGAACTTCATCCCAATTTTCTAGCGATCGTGCTAAAACTGTTTTGTATTGCTCCAGATCGTTGTCGTCCTTAGATTCATTACTTGCTGTAGTAGAATTTCCTTCTGTTGGTAAATTTTTCGGTCGCTCAGTTCTTTTTAACTTCGCTCTGCTGTTTTTATACTTATCATATAAACGCCCGCGTGGATTTTTCTTTCCACTTCGCGGAATATAATAATAATCCTGTTTAAAAGATAGTCATTAAACCACATAAATTAAACGTCTTTTTAAATCAATTGAAATATAACAAATAGACAAATTTTTTTTACCTTGAAGTTTATTTCCGTTGGAAATATTCCCAATATTTGCCTCGTAACATCTACAAAAGTTGTGGGTGATAATTGGAGACCTTTGACGTTGATATTTTCAATTATTATGTTTATAATGCTGTCGCGTTGCTTGTTCGTTAGGATTCTGTCCTTATTGTATGCGTTAATAATTGACTTACCAACTATATTCTCCAATAACGCATTTTCAACATCCTGCAAGGAAACTGGATATTATTTTCAGTATTTAAAAACACGTTTCCTCATTTACCAGGCATTTGCAGTAAGAATAATTAATTTGCTGGTTTTTTCCTGCCGTTTCGTCAGACTGGCTACTTGCAGACTTTTCCGGAACTTCCGTCAACCACTGCGATATTTTCGAATTGGCTGACAAGGTGTCACCATCAATATTGTGCTAGTAAAGTTTAATAAGTATATTTGTTAATGTTATTCATATAAAAATTTACTCACTTCGATTTTTCGCCACGCGAAAAGTTTTTCTCTGAATTCCGCTTGCAGTCCAATATGCGGAATAGATTTCGAAATATCTTCCTTAGAAAGAAATGGCAAACTTCTAAATGTAACACCGCTACCTAATATTCCGATTAAACACTATTAGCTACCAACTTTAAATAATTTCTTCTTACGCTTACTTTGCAGTTGATCGTAAATTTGTGTCAGATCGAAGGTTTGTAATAATTCGTATAATTTTTTACCGTCCTCAGCACTTTCGTTAATAATTTCTTGTTCAACTGCGGAACTATTGCTAACACCAAACTCCTGCACACTTTCTAACACTGTATACACTTTATTGTTTTCTAACGTTACATAATTAGCCGCCATTTCGCTAGCACTCTATTTGTTTTGTAAAACACACATATACTGAGAACGGACTAAAAGGGACTGTTCCAGAAGAAACAGTTCAGAAGAAAATTTCACAATGAAATACGCACATTTTGCGATCTTGTCACAACGTGCTCGAATAACATAGCAACAAATGATCTTATTTTAACACTGTGCGTACTTAAAATAAGCATTAACTGTACTGAAATGTGAAGGATAACCCCATTCAAGATTAATTTGAGAACAATCGGTAGTCATTGAAGAACTTCGGGAGTAAATTACCATAATTCTTAAATTAATCAGAAAAAAGTTTGATTTTAGAATGCCGTTTTTCTCTCAGTGTATGTATTGACAAATAGTATAGACGGGCGTAGAACTTATCCTTTACTGCGTTTTCTTTAACTTCACTGGGGGCATGCACATTGATGAGCCGGAGATTGAAGAATCGAGTCTTAATAGGAATCGCACATAGCCTTTCATTTATGGGTTTAAAGTCAGTAATGTGCGGCTTGAGGTGATTGTTCACTATAAATGCTACTCCAAACACCTTGTGGCCCGATGGTTTGCCACTTGTAAAAATTGTGAGCGATTTATTGCCATTGATCTCGCTGCCAAGCCAATTTGTTTCCTGGACTGCAGTAATTCTCAGTTTGTACTTTTCGACCTGTTGAAGCAGGGCTTTCTCGGCCCCCGGTAGAGGGAGTGTACATTCCAGGATCCGAAAGAATAATCCTTTAGTCGTTTGCGTGGTCGTCGTTGTTGATCCGTTCAATGCGAAGCTTTTGTTCCAAGTTTTTGGACGTGGAGTGGTTTTTACAAGGGCGAGTTGTCAGCACATTGCTTAGCCCCATTCAGGGGATGGCCTCGGAAGATAGCTGCTTCAGATGGTTTAATAAACGTGCTGGAGTTCACACAACTATGTTGCAGGTCCAACTACGCAAGTCATTTCATACTACTAAACCTGAGACGCTAAAGTGTTGGTCAGCCATTCAGGCTACAGCTATCTGCCTTTTTCCAAACTGTCTTATCGCTAAGACTTGTCCGCCAGCGGTTTGAAACACTGCCGTTATCACGGGGCGCCCACATGGAGGACTATGGAAAAAGTATTCCCCCCGCCCTTCCCCTCATGACTTTTTAGCACAGTCAGTACAGAATTAACCTTGCAAATAATGTGATAATTTACGGTTTCCTTTGAGATACTATGACAGTAACACCAACTTAGAACTATATACAACTCAACCCCCCGTGGATCCGCCAATGTGCCAATGTGTCACAATAAAGACAGTTACATATGCTTTCTAAAACCTTCACCTTTGTAATAATAATAAATAAGAGACGTCAAAGGGAAACATCCATTCATTATGGCGCTCTCAAAATTGATGATATCTTAAGACATCATCCAAGCTTCCAGTAGTAGCCGCATATCTTCAAGATATTTTCAAGGTAAATATATTGAATTAGTGGTAGGCCAATATCCTGCAAATTCTCCTTGGCATTTTCAGAATTTGATACATTTTTGGCAGAATAACGATTTGCCTAAATTAGTAGAAAATGTTAAGGGTGGAATATCTTATATTTTCTGTAAAATGATAATGAGGTATTTTCGAGACGAAAATGGAAATTTATTAGACTAGTATTGTATATCAAGGATGAATTACTGATGAAAAAACAGGAATAAGAATCAAGGCGAGTTGAGGCGGTCAAATGTTGTCTGATGCTTCGCGTGAATAAAACGGTTACGTTTCTCAGCGTTTACTCAACCATCTTAGGAAATTTGAATATTATTTGCTTTCTCCTCTTGCAATCGGTTCACCGAATTTCAATTGGAATCATGACCTTTTTTCACATCAATTATTGGAGGATTTCTCGAATAAAAACTTCTTTTATGACGAAAGGATCCATCAGTTTTGTTGCAATTTCTTGGTCCCAGGCGAAATGTGAAAATGTCCATAGGGTAGACAGTTGACTTTGAGTCCAGATATGAATTTCCTAGACTTCCTCTTGTCTTTCCTTTTTTTCTATGTCAACTTAGCAAAAAGCTGCTATCGCTAAAGAAATGATTAGACATAATTGCCATTTGCTTATCCGTTGCGCGTTCACTTTTATACTACAGCGCCATTAATATTAATTTGCTTTACTGGAGTTTTAAGACGATGACTGAAGCTGCATTCTACGGCCGTAGTGCAGAACGGAATGGCAATGACGAGACGACAGTGATGGTAATGACGATGATGACGATGGTGCAACAATGAAAATGATGTCCATCAGTTTGATGCTTTCCTTTTATGGGAATAGTACTTCGCTGCCCAAAGGATACACCGACTATCCAAGAAACTAGAAGAATGAGATAATAGAAAATGTATCTTGTCTCTTACTTTGCCAGGATGATAATAAAAGATACTGACTCTTTTATGCTGTGCGCTATGCTTTGAAAGCCAGATGCAATTTTCAGTCGTTAGTGAAGTTTTTTAATGTTATTAGGGCGAATTATTCAATTAGACACTCAACAAAGTGTTCAAAATTTCAGTTTTTATATTTTCTTGAAAGTTGTGGGGGGGAAATGGAGTTAGCATGTTTAAGGCATCGTAGTGATAGACAACTAACGTTTAAGAAAAACGCATTTTTTCTTGTGTGTAGCATCAATAAAATATTCACCACTAATTATGATTATATATCTCAAAGAGCTAAAGTAGCACGGATATCCACAGTACCAGAACAGAGCTTTATAAGTGGATGTGATTAAAAATAGGAGAAAATGCAGTAGATGGCTCCAACCAACTCAAGCACTCTTCAGGCTTCAAGGCCCTGATGGCAGAGACAATCGGCCCCGAAACCCTCCTCCCCTTCCGGTAGGAGGACGATTTCACCGATGTTCGTCGTCGAAGCAGTCTTACTTTGGCCGCTAGGGCTCGTACCTTACAACATGCCCGCGATTACCTTTATTTTCTCCTTGATCAAATTTCCCTGGTCTTGTTGTAGTGTCCTGCAAGAGTGAACAGGTACTCACAGACATATTTGAGACCACCTACAATGGAATAAGGGAGTTATTTCACTTCCTCAATTCCACAGGTCGAATCTAAGTAAGTGCCCCGGTTAACCCTAACAAACTTAGTTGCTGTGGTTTTCTCAATCGAGGGGCGACCGGTAGCGCAGTGTGTTGAGGCATCAGTCTCATGTTTGACTACCGGGTTCGAATCCCGTCCACGACGACGTTCGTGGCCATGGATGCGCAGGAGGTGCATGCTGGCAACTGCATTCTCTGAAACCAATTTATGCCAACGAAACGTCAACTGGGCCACATGGAACAGTTGACGCGCTATGCCCCACAAGGGGTTAGGGCAATTAAGTATTTTTCTCAATCGAGGCTTGTGGTATTAAAACGGCGCTTACCACCGTTAATTAGGTACCCCGCTCTTAGGGGTTTTTTAGGTCACTACTTTAACCAACCAGCCATCCCTTCAAGATATCGACATATACTGAGCCGTTGCTGACTCCACAGTCATCCAGAGCGGAGTTACAATATCAGTGGACGACACTTGGAATCAAGTCAGCTGCGGAGCAGGTGCTAGGGTACGAAGTTCGTCGCAAGAATAAATACCGGTTCGGCGACGAATGTCAAGAAGCGATGAAAGCGAAGAACGAAGCATGCAAGAAAATACACAGAAAGAAGGGCCAGAGTCACAGAAGAGATTTACAAAGACATGAAGCTAGCAGGTAGCCCCAATAAAACAAAAACAAGGAAATTCTTTGTTAGTTTTCAGTTAAAAACGATAAAATATTAAAAGCCGCAAATTCCAATATTTTAGGTATTAAAATTGTTTAAACAAGCTTGCGAAGGTAGCATACCTTCGTTGCGACTTATGGTACATTTAGCACTTTGAAATTAGTAGTAAAACTTGTTCCGATTTCACTGTTCCTATGAGAGGTATTTGAAATAGTGGGCTGATTTCAACCAAATTTAAGAACGTGGTTTAGCAGTCAATATCATTGAATAATATGAAATCTGGTAAAGATATCTTCAGAAATAAAAAAGGTTTTCTAATGAAAACTAGCTTTTGGAAGAGCCGTTCCCATGACAGCTATATGATAGAGTAGTCCGATTTCAAACAAATTCGAAAATATTATTTGACTAAAAATACTATTAATTAGAGTGAAGTTTGAAAAAGATGTATTAAGAAACATAAAAGTTTTTCTTACAAAGACGAAGTTTTGGGCCGGTCGTTCCTATGGCAACTATATGACGTAGTGGTCCGATTCCACTAATTCCGACATATTTGTAGCATGCAATAGAAGGAAGGCTTTGCGCAAAATTTCAGCTCGATAGTTTAAAAACTGAGGGACTAATTTGCAAAGAACCAAACCGACAGACGGACAAAGCTTAATCGAATCCTCTCATCATACTGACCAATAATATATATAGTTTATATGGTCGGAGATGCTTCCTTCTGTGTGTTGCAAATTTCATGACAAAGTTAATATACAATATCACATCCGTGAAGGGTATAAAAATCGTTTTCAAATCACATACCGGGGTAGCAACTTATCAAAAGATGCCAAAGAAACTGACGAAATCAACCAACGCATACAGCTAGCAAATAAGACTTTCTTCTCGGTCCTGCCCATAATAAAATCGAAGCATGTGCACAGAAACACGAAGCTCTGCGTATTCAAAACCATCATACGACCATGGGCAGGGCATGTAGAACGAATGAATGATGTTCCCATGCCTAAACAAGTAATGAACGAACGACGAAGTGAAACTGCTAGGAAAACCGAGGGTCAGTATATGCTGACGCCGAACAATTAAGCTCTCCACAAACCAGCGCAGTACGCGGTAAAGGTACGGTACAGCGGTACTCAGCGATGGTAGCATACCGCGTGCCCATTCAAACCGCCGCGTCACGAGCACGGTACCTTCGATAGTGCCGGCTGCAATAAATCGCAATCAATAGTGCCGGCTGCGATACAAAAGTTCAGTACAGCAGCTTTGCCGCGGTACACAAAAGTGTATCGCTGCAAAACCTCAGCTTCGCCGCGGTATACCGCGTATTCAGTGAGAGCTCCCATATACCGCCATGTAAATTTGTACCGCTGTACCGTACCGCTACCGCGTACCGCGCTGGTTTGTGGAGAGCTTTAAGCTCTCCACAAACCAGCGCGGTACGCGTTAGCGGTACGGTACAGCGGTACTCAGCGGTAGCAGCATACCGCGTGCCCATTCAAACCACCGCGTTACGAGCACGGTATCATCGATAGTGCCGGCTGCGGTACATCGCGATCAATAGTGCTGGCTGCGATACAAAAGTTCAGTACCGCAGCTTTGTTGCGGTACACAAAAGTGTATCGCTGCAATACCCCAACTTCGCCGCGGTATACCGCGTATGCAGTGAGAGCTCTCATATACCGTCATGTAAATTTGTACCGCTGTACCGTACCGCTACCGCGTATCGCGCTGGTTTGTGGAGAGCTTTACTGGGCTTCCAAGATTGGAGCAGGCGGTCACGTGACTTAGATAATTGGAAGACAACGATCCCCGTGACCAGAGCCTGACGTCGGGCAACAGCCCGACGATGATGATGTTCAACCGACAGATGAATAGCTCGACGAATTTGAATCAGCCATCAAGGCACTGGAAAACAATAAAGCGCCTGGCATTGACAAAAGACCAGGCGAAGAACCTATCGAAAACCCAATTCGAAACGAAGAAACAATGTCGGATGAATGATGCTGTAGTATAATACGTACAATACATAAATGAAACCGGAATATGGAGGGCTACGCCCGCAATCCGAGGGTTTTGTAGCAAGCGCTTATTTTGGTATATAAATATCAGCTCCTTGCTCTTCTTGATACCACTCAGATGAATAAAAAAACATAATTAAAATGTCTTACTCGCTTACATTTTACATGCCAATTCATATTATTTGATTGTAACGAAACTTAGAACGTATTATTGTCTAAGGTGTTGGTTATCGTTGGCCATCAGTACTTTTGACCTCGAACGTGTTTAAGGCATGCAGGGGTGTGATAACTGTAACTATAGAAATAAACTATTATTGATCTATTCTGAGAATACCTATATACAAATTCCATTATTTTCCATTTTTTTCAGAACCCACCTTCCTGTAAGTTTTCATAATTCTAAGTATAACGGTCTCGAACTGCAAAGGGAAGGGGACAAATTACGAACTAATATTTTCTCCTCCCCCAATGTTCCCGTTTCTAGAAATTTCAAGAAAATGCGAAGAAATGAAATGTACTCATCATTACCTTTCTCACGACACCTCACTTGCCAATACCAGTCGATAAAAAAAAATTGACTTTAATTTCGCCTCTATGTGGACAAGGCCCCCCCGCTAAAGTTGTAATACTCAACGCCCCCAACCAATCTTTAGCCTTTCAAAAATGATTAATTAAATAACTGCAATTCGCACTACGAAAAACAACATGAAAGTAGTACCGATACTCACACCTATGAGGCAGGGTAGGTGTATTTTTTGTGTGGATAGTGTCAAAATGTTCAACTTTAAATGAATGTACTATTATTAAATATTATGTGATTGTTATGAAACTTCCGGACGTTATTGCCTATAGTGTTGGTTATCATTGGCCATCAATATTTTTTACCTGTAATGCGTTTAAGATGTGCAGGGGTGTGCCAACTGGAACTATAGAAATGTACTATTATTAACCTTTTTTGATGAGATATCAAAATTCTACGATTTTCTGTTTTCTATGCTAGTGAAATGCCGCTTTTCTGCAAATTTTCATATTTCTAAGTGTAACGGTATCGAAATGCAAGGGGTGGGGACAAACTCGGATCACATATTTTCCCCTCTAGCTCTTTTCCCCTTTTTTAAAATTTGATGAAAATACCAAAAATGGAATGTACTTAGTGTTACCTTTCTCATGATACCCCACTTGCCTATACCAGATGAAAAAAAAATTGACCTTCATTTCCCCTCTATGGGGACCTCCCCTTAAAGTCAGCCTATTACAACGAATCGTCTTCCCCGACAAATTATAATAATTCTACATATTCCCACAAAATTTCACATATGTAGCTGCAGCGGTTCATGAGATATTTCATGGACAGACGGACAGACAGACGGACAGACGGACGCATGACCGATTTCATAAGGGTTTTGTTTTTACTACAAAACCCTAAAAAAGGGGACAAACTAAACAGTAAAAGCTACAGAGGCATTATCATTACTCTGCACCTATAAGATCTTTAAAATCTTGGAGACACAGATCAAATCATCCGCTTAACAGATAATCGGGGAATATCAAGGAGACTCTCGTTCAGGAAGATTGACCACTGATCAACTTTTATTGTGAAGCAGCTGTTTGAGAAATACTACGAATTGAACACCTACTTATGTACACTAAATACTTGATGACTTCAAGCATGCATACGATAGCATCCACTGGAGTGTACTACTATGATACAGTGCTGGAAAAAAAAGTTGCTCAAACAATTTTATGACATTTTTCGCTAAAATTCTTGTATTTGTAAGTAATTAGAGTGACAATATTTTATTGGCTCAGGTAATAACAAATGATGTGTAGACTGGCTATGGATCGTGAAAAATTTATGAATGATATTCATTCACTAGGTGAAAATAGCGTGATAAGAAAAAAGTGCGATTTGTGTAAAAAAAAAATAGAGAAGTTAGCCCAAAAAGCTGAATATTCCACATTCTATGCAGATGACCCCTCAGGGTAAAGTGACCCGTGAGGAGCCCACAAATAATTCTCACCCGGTTTCTGCGTAGTCTTAGCAGTTCGTGGGTACGGTTGCGTGAGTGGCCAGCTATAAACAGCTTAGCCTGTCTAAGACCAGGGGTATTGTCCCAGTGCGCGATGGTTACTGAGTGTTCCCATTCCCTGATATGCCGTCTTACACTACAAAAGGGAATTCCAGAGTATGGCTCTGGACCGACGAGTGGGGTTGCAGAAGCTCCCCTGGCCAACTCGTCCGCTGTTTCGTTTCCTGGGATACCGGTGTGTCTGGGGACCCAGTAAATGGTAACCTTATTTACGGAACCTAATCTTTGCAAGGCTTCACGACCACTAAGCACCACTTTCGACGAGACGGAGAAGTTACTTAGTGCTTTGATGGCCGCCTGGCTGTCAGTGAAGATTGCAATATTCCTGCCTTGGTATCCTGCTGCTAAACATGTGTTCGAGAAAGAGGCACCGCCGAGCGGAAGAAAGGCTCCGGACGGCCCGAGGAAATCTACCCCGTTGGAAGATCGCTTCATTATTTTACAAAGCCGTCGGAACTGTTTCAAAACTTTATCCGATATCAGGAACGATCTAGTTCGAGCAACGGGAAAGCAAATTACATCAAGATTGGTAAGAAATTGGCTTGTGGAATCTGGCTTACGTGCGTTGAAACCAGTCCATAACGTAGACCTTCCGATTAGAGTCAGGCAGAAACGCTTACAATGGGCTCAAGAGCATGTTACTTAGACTCAGGAGATGTGGGACACAGCAATTTTTTCCGAGTCCAAATTGAAGCTGCATTTAGGGGACGGAAGAATTCTTGTACGGCGCGAACCTCGAGAAAGGCTCAGCGGTGAATGGCTTCGAAGACTTGCTCCGAAATTTAAAGGAGTTATGGTTTGATTATGTTTTTCCGGCGATGAAAGCGGTGCTGCATGCTACGCTTCATTAATTCAAAAGAAGTAACAGCTTCAGTCAATTTGCAGGTCCTGGAAAACGAATTGGAGCCTTGTACGTAAGAGCTTTTTGGTGATACCTAAAAATTTATATTGTAGCAGGATAATGCACCATGTTATACTGCGAGAGATGTAAGTATTAACTTAATACAAGTCTAAACTTTGATATTAATAGCTAAATTCATTCAATAAATCCATTATTCAAGGTAAACATGCCTTTTTTCGTTTTGTTTTTCTAACTTATCCCTCAGAATTACAGGTAAATTTTTTCACCAAAAAACTCTTATAGTTTTTAAATTGAGGGAATGACTCAATTAGACTAAAATATTTGGCAATTTGTATCATTCTCACGGTTTTATGGCAGCAAATAGTCTTGAGCAACTTTGTTCTTCCAGCACTGTATATAAGATCATGCAACATTTAGAGTCCCAGCAAAAGTAGGCCTTTGACAAGGGCTCAACATATCAATTGAGCACGCGATTCGAAAGCTACTGGTGCAAACAACGAAGACCCTACTAATCACAGATATCCAAATAGTGGGCTACGCCGATGACGCCAACATCCTGTCAACGTCATCGGTGACTAAGAAAGAAAAGTTACACTCCCTTGATAAAGCAGCAAAGAAAGATGGTCTACGCATCAACAAAGAAAAAACTAAAGTGCTCAACCCATCCTGCAAAAAAAGATCAAACCCTGCAGAGGTGAAGCTAGATGACCGTATTATCCAAGAGGGTGGGCAACTTGGTTTAACTTGGGACATAGCAGAGAATGGCGATGATGAAATCCGACGTCGGATTCAATTTGCAAACCGAAGCTACTCGCTGCTCCCTATATTAAAATCAAGCTGCATATACTGGGAGGTTAGCTGAAAGTCTATAAAAAAGTAATCCTCTGTTGTGCCACGAATGTGAAAAATTGACTCTCAGCCAAACTTAGGAAAAGCTGATCACCACCATCGAAAGGAGAGTCCTCCGGTGAATCTTTGGAGGTTATCGTGATGGCGACCAATCGCGGAGAAGGTACGACAGCGAGTGTTGTGGTGGAAACCTATGACGAAATATAGGTCTCCAAATTCGCTTGAAAACGTAGCTTACAATGAGCTGGATAATCAACGACTACCCAGAAAGGCGTTTATGGGAGTAGTCAAATGTGGAATACCATCCAGTAGACAGATCACATTTTTTCTCTTCCATTCCAAAGCTTAAATCTCAATGGAAACCACTTAAAAAAATCAAAAATCCAATCCTTGATTTGATGCCACCATCACTTTCGCCATCTCAGCATTCAATAAGCCACGCGACACTGACACTAAACTTTCAAAAATGTCGACTGCCTTTTGATATGAAAAATGGAGGCAAACAAAATCCCAAGGACTCCCGTGAACAGCTCGAAGAAGAAGCCAAAGTCGAAGATGAATCACTTCTGAAATGGGCTCCGTGGAAATTTTAATAAAGTCAGTTCGCCTCCATGCCAAGTAAATTATGAGTGAGGAATTCATTTTATCGAAAGGATGGATACATATACCCACAATGTGGCGAAATGCGGGATGTGGATTCTTTCGTTCAGGATTCACATATTGACATAAAGAATCCGGTTAGACCATTTCTGTTCACATTGTCGCGAATCATTCCCTTTTTGCCTTGCCAAACCAAGTCGGTGCTCGTAGGATGACTGCCGACGTAAAAGAAATGAAGAAAAAGATCGTTTGCTAGGGCACCATTCACCCTACAGAATATTTTATATGTTTCAATCGTCTTCGTTTCAAAAATTCGATGGTAATATTTCATTTGATAAGAATAACTTGACTGCATGTTATTTACAGATATAATGGAGCAGTAAGGAGCAAGTGTTAAATTGAAAAATTACTTTTTTCTTTGTATATGACATTCTGAAGGGATTCGACTGGGTGTGAGTGTACAATGAATTGTGAAAGCATGCATGGAAATTTGCGTGTTTTTGGGTATTCAGAGCGAATAAGAGTATAGTCTTAAGGCTTATCGTGGATAAATATGCGGTCGCCATCATCGTGACCCAACCATTTATCGAACTCTGCAGACGTTTGGTGGCAGTATCCACTGGGTGTTCACAACGAGCTTTCGGCCTTTCTCTCAGCCTTGTTCCGCTAATGCGTCCCTTCAATGGCCATAATCCATTCGCTTTATATGTTCATTCCATTGAAATCGTTTAACGAGACAGCTTTACGCTTTCGAAACGTCTAGCTTATCGTTCAGTTCGCTCAACTCAAGGTGTTGTACAAGATCCACAACCCATTTCGGTTTGCAAGCTTCTCCGAATATTCGCCTTTCGTTCAAATATGCAGTCAATCTGATCAACGAAGAAGCTGATTTGAACCAGATGTAATATGCTCACTACTTTCATTTAACATGTACCTATACAGACCCATTTAAGTACTACATATTCTATCATGCTAATTCATTAAATTTTTTACATTATCTACATCTTGGATATCCCTTCTATCAAAATTACTCCGAATATACAAAAAAAGAAAACAACTTATTACAATTGTAATTGTAATTAACAAGACGAAGTCTGTTTAAAACGGGAACATGGGTCGATATAGAAAAATAAAATAAATAAAACAGGTTTTGGGAGGATCGAAGAAAATTATGGGATGAGAGGTAGGTCTCTTGGATTTTAGACGCCGACTAAGAAGGTCGTATAGTGCGTGAGCGAGCTCAAAAGTGGAAATCAAGTGGAAATTTCTTCTGAGTATCTGAGTATTAAATAATAAATAACTGGCGCAACAGTCCAATTTGAACCACGGCCTCGAGATGAGTTAGCATCATCTCATTTTCTAGATCGTGACGGTTTTTGTGCAGAGGTATATGATCAGCAACACGCTCAACCGAGTTATTTACCCCGTAATGGGTACTCATTTAACAGCTGAGTGGGCTCATAGTCCGACATGTAAATCCCCGGAATCGAACCGGGGCCCAGTGCGTTGAAGGCGAACGTGCTAACCGTTGCGCCATCCGGATCTGAGTATTACTATAGATAAAAAAATGTGGTGAGTTAAAACTGTAGGACTCCTCCCTCCGTCTTCCTCCTTCTCGGTATTTGTAATGGCTTCCCCGTGATATTTCTAATAACAAAATTATGTAATAAATATAATTATAATCTTTAAATTTTCTTTGCGTCGTCTTGAAGCCATGTAGGACGCACGACGCCCGAAACAATTCAATTCAATTTCAATTTTCAATTCAATTCAATCTTTATTTTACTCCCTCCAAATAAGCCGAGGCTCGTGTATAGAGGGAGGATTGTTATTATATGATATTTACATTATTTTGTATAGAGTATTTATTTTTTTGTTTTTCAAAAATTTAATCTCAAATTATCTTTCAAAATTCTAATTAGTATTCAAAAGAGAAAACTGTAACTTTAATTGTTGATTAAATTATATTTACTCTATTTTTTATTCAAATCGTTTTAGTGTATTATTATTATTTCCATTGCTAGTTTGTATAGGCGAAAAGATGGATGCATTTCTATTCTTAATCATATAGCTTGGTTGAAGAACTGTATGATCTGGTTATTGCTTAAATGGGATTTAAGGTTTTTCTTAAAATATCTTTCATTTTCGGACATGTTTTTCAGATATCTAGGTAATTCATTATAAAGTTTTGGTCCAGTATAAGAATGATGTCTTTGCACTATTTCCGTGGTAGCTCGGGGCATTAGTATGTCAGTGTTTCTAATTCTGGTGTTAAAATCATGGTTAAGTGCTATAAGTTTGTTGTTTTTAGTCATGTAAGTTAAAACCTTAAGAGTGTATAAATTTTGTAAATTTAAAGAATTCGTAAGTATAAAAATATGGTTAGATGGGTAGGTTATTGGAACGCATGCAATTACTTTAAGAACTTTTTTCTGTGTTTTATTTATACATTCAAGGTGTTTATTGAAAGTATTCCCCCATACCATTATGCCATATGTCAATACTGATTGAAAAAGTGAACTGTAGACTCCTAACAATTCTTCAACTTTTAATATTCGGTTTAGATTATAGAAAACTATTATTAAACTTCTTAGTTTGCTATTTAAATTGGAAATGTGTTCTTTCCGTCTTAAATGGCTGTCAATTGTTAGACCTAGATACTTTGTCGATGTCATGTTAGGTAATTCTATTGCCCTAAGTGTGGTTTCGTTTCCTATAGTTATCCTAATTTTCAAATTTTCGTCCGGAAGTCCAACTTTATTGTAAGAAAATGGGACTACATTTGTTTTATCTAAGTTCAGTTTCAACGAATGGTCATTGGTCCAATTGATTACGTCTTTTATTTTTTCATTAGCACTACTATACACTCATTCCAATTTTTACCTGTAACAAGAATGACTGTATCGTCTGCAACTCCTATTATTTGTGTTTTCGTATTCGACAATTTGAACAAGGATATAACATATATTGTGTATAGTATTGGAGAGAGCACAGTACCTTATGGAAGTCCATAGTCTGCTTTTAATATTTTATTACTTTTTACTCCGTCAATATTAACAATTTGTTCTCTATTCATTAAGTAGCTTGTAAGTAATTTCAATGGGTTATTTCTTATACCGATTTGATTTAGGATGTCTATTAATTTTGTGTGTTTGATCGTGTCGAATGCTTTGGTAAAGTCAAGAAATATACCTAATGTTTTATTTTTATGTCTAAAATTTTCTACTACGTACTTAGTTAGGTTATCAAATGCATCTTCCACACTTTTTCCCTTTCGGAATCCATATTGTGTAACCGGTAAAATATTGTTATCTTCTAAATACCTACTACTCTAGTTTTTATACAGCGTTCGAAAATTTTGGCAAAGTTGTTTATTAATGCTATTGGGCGATAATTATTGACCAAAGTATCATCTCCTGCTTTAAAAATTGGTACGATTTCACTTATTTTAAATTTATTTGGGAATGATCCTTTTTTAAAGCATGTGTTGAACAAGATTTTCAATGGTGTTTTTCTGAATTTTGTTATTGTTTTGAGTGTTTTAATTGTTATTTTATCCTCCCCTGATGCTGCGGTGTCTTTAAGTTGTGATATTATTTCTTCAATTTATTGTTCACATATTTTGTAAAAGTGCAGCTCAGACTGATTGTTTGTGAATTCTAAAGGCGTAGGAGCACTTATTCTATTATTTCCTATTTCAGTGGCGATATCTTTTCCAATAGTATTGAATTATGAGTTAAATTCATTTGCTATTATTTCAGGATTGTCTTCCAATTCTACTAGCTCTCCCTGTACAAATAATTTCTTACATTTGGTTTTTTTATTATTTCTATACGTCATTTCATTTATGATGCTCCAGTATTTCTTAGAATCTGATCCTGCCCTATCGATTTTTTGTCTGTAGTATTTTTCCTTAGCAATTCTTATAGTCTTAGTCAATATATTACGGAATTTTTAATCTAATATGGCAGATTAGTGCAATGGATTTAAGCTCCATATACCTATATACTGTGTCGTTCAGTGGTTGTTGTCTTACTTTTTGTCGTAACTTATCCCTAGTTCTAATGGATTTTACAATTGCTTGCGTTATCCATGGTTTTAATATTTTCTTCCGAGGTCTTGAGTTTATTGAATGTGATGCTGATTTAATTTTATCTAAAATATCGTCAGTTAGTTTTAGTGTATATATGTCAATATCATCACAATTATTATAATTTGTTTCCCATTCAATGTCTTCTTCAAATAATTTCATTAATTTGTCATTGTCTATTTTGTGATTCATATTGTTGTTTAATTCTACTAATTCTGATTTTAAGGTTGATGTCCAGTTTATTCCTACTATTTGTGTATAATGATCTGTTATGTGTGTTTCAAGCACAACAGTATTAACGTCTATATCTTTACTATTCTTTCCGTGTTTAACAAACACATGATCAACGCAATATCCATTGTTGTTTACTACTCTATAGTTGGGACGCTAAGCGATTTCACCTTGCAAAATATGATAGAGAAATGCCATTTGTTATGATTGTTCGTGGTCCCTATACATTCGTTTTAAGAGATGGAGCCACCTTGGACCCCGCGGCAGAGCGGCTGTGCGGGCGAAAAACCGCGAAATTCGAGCCCTTTTTTTAATATTGTCCTAATAATTTGTAAACGGTGCCTCGGATCCAAAAACTTAATAGGTTGTAAATTAAAGAGCGTCAAATTCTACATCCAATGCACTGCTCAAAGTTGAAATTTGATTTAGAAGTATAATCAAAATCGATAGTCGAAAAATGTCACTTTTTGAGGCTTTGGAGAAAAATCATACATATCGCTTTTCAAGCTCACATATCTCTGTAACGGATACTCCAAATGAAAAACGGAACAAGTAAAAGTTGAAGATATTTTGATTTCCGGTTTAACGTGCCCAATACTTTTCAAATCGGTTAGTTTTTCGTGTAGTTGTGAGCGAAAATGCAAAAATGTTTTTTTTAGCGATTTGAGCCTTATAGCTGTATCTCGATAAATATAACAGCTAAAAGTTTTGGTTTAGCCTTAATTCGTAGATACTTTAACCTTGTTTATAAAAGTTTTGCTAAGTTTTTTGTCAGACTAATTTATTTAATTAAATAATTAGTTAATTAAATGATTAAATTTCTTCCATAATTTCAAAGTTCAAGCAACTTATATAACATTTTAGGTTGGTTTCTAACGTATTTGGTCATTCTGAGTCAAATGAAATCAACCGCTATTCCATACGACTATTAGTTCAAAAGATATTCACTTTTTTTCCAGGTTTTATTAGTCTTTTTATTAAATACGTTGAAAACAAAAAGCTTTTGTGCCAGTTTTAGGATAGTCCCTAATGTATTTGGTCATTTTGAGTCGAATGAAATAAACCGCAATTCCTTGCGACCATTAGTTCAAAAGATATTTACATTTTTCCAGATTGTTTTATTAGTTAAATGAGCTTTTTCGTTAAGTAAATAAGTTATAAATAAAAGGTTTTTATGCCAGTTTCAGGTTGGTTCTTAATGTATTTAGTTAATTTGAGTAGAATAAAATTAGCCGTGGTTCAATACGACCATTAGTTCAAAAGATATTCACATTTTTTAACATTTTTGGATTTGTTAGGGAAGCTTTTTTATTATATAAGTTGAAAATAAAAAGCTTTGATGCCAATTTTAGGCTGTTTCCTAATGTATCTGATCATTTCGTATTAAATAAGTTAAAAATAAAAAGCTTTTATGCCACTTTTAACTTAGCTCTTAATGTATTTGATCATTTTGAGTAGAATGAAACTTACCGCACTTCCATACGACCATTAGTTCGAAAGATATTCTTATTTTTTCCGGATTATGAAGAGTGGCACATGCTCTTGCAGCACCCGGCGCTGTTATCCATAATGGGAGCCAACGTTCTACTTCTAGTTTCCACCCCCAATCTCCAGGAGATGGAATATGTTGCTGAGTTTCCACAGCCTGCCAGAATTTCATGGCTTGAAGGGATGCCCTTTTCAGGTGTACCTCAAACTCCCCAAATAACAATCAGCATATATCATACGCGCTATCACTTCTGATAACTGTAACACATTGTCACGAAACACAAAACAAATCAGTTTCAAATCTATCCGCTTACTGACTCGACGGTGCACAATGTGGCAATAGCAGACAAAAATAATTTTTATTGTTTTTTATTCTTGACTAGTTGATTAATTATGACTATGTACATGCAAATTGTATCTATATAACAAGATACCTGCACCCGTTGCTAACGGATTGGCATTATTACTTCTCTCTTAAGGTCACTTACGGGATATGCAGAGAGTAGCAAATCAAATTATCGAAGTATACTGTTATTAAATTTGTTCCTAAGGATATCAACATCCTGGATATCCTAATTATATGCCGTCATCCTGGAAATTTTCATATACATATGTGCTTTAAGCGGCGAATAACTGTCTCTCCTTGCAATTTGGCCACTAATGAAAAGCCTTATAACACAAATTGTAGTAATCCTTCATATTTCTACCAAATTCCATACCTGTAGCTTCAGCTCTTTTCGAGATATTCGTTGAACAGGCTGACATCTGACTGATTTCATAAGGGTTTTATTTTTTCTACAAAACCCTAAAAAGCGTAACTATGGCCTAAGCTATCAAGCCAAGCTATCAAGCAAAGACTTTTTGGACAAGATTTAATTATCTGTAAATTGAGACTAACACAAAACTTCAGCTACTATACTTACCGAAATAGACCCAAGTAGCACAATCCAACCTTGGTTAGAAATCTAACTCATTTTGCGGTTATATTTCAGTCCAGAAATAACGAATTTGGTTAAGTTACAGAATTAAAACAATTTTGTTCGGTATCCAACTTAATATTTTATCTAAGTTTGTCATTAATATTACTAAATTGATTTATTTTGGACCAAATTGTCGAAAGAATACCCATTTTATAACGTTCAGAACAATATTGTATTTCATGAACTATATTGTTGTACCTATTACAAATTCATTGTCGTTAAAACTGTTTCTGTATATCCCAAATCATATTGTTTTGAACACAACCATTTCATTTTTGAATGCACCCCATTTGTCAACATACAGATCAGTCGTTCTAGCATCCTCGTTGCGTCGGTACACAAAACACGTATTCAGGTCTTCGGGTCATTTTTTTTAACGATAACGAGTATTTTCCAAACAGTCAGAGTTGCGTTGCGCTCAACGCGGCAGCTGATTCTTCGTACCGGAACGACTCGTTTTTTGGCGGCCAAAAACTGCCACACCCCCTCGATGTAAGAAGAACCGCAGTCGTCTTAAAGTGGACACATACATGCGTTCAAAATCCAATTTGTCCCGCCTCCAATCCAAAATTTTCCCGGTCGATGTATGGATTTGACTGGGAAATTTTGGATTCGCCCGTGGAAAACTTGGATTTTGGACGCAAGTGTGTGTCGGCTTTTTACGGTTTTATTTCGTCGTCTCCACGGTTATATTTTGGTTATAAATCTGAAATATTCTTGTCTTATATAGGCGAAAAATCTAACAATGATAATATATTCCAAGCATAATTAGGCAAGGAATCGAACAATATGGTTATATTTAAGACATGTTTAAAACTACAACGTTACAATTATGTTATGTACTGGTCATTGGACAGTTACATAAAAGACAATACTGTTAATATTTAGCAATATAACAGTTGTAAACTTAACGATTTTGCAGGAAACAGGTCACAGACATGACTGTCTATAACAATGTCGTCAAGTAAAGGCCTGAAATATAGCCATGTAGTTTCACTGAAATTCATGGTCATAAACCAGGCAAAAACGGTAAAATTACCATTTGACAAACGTTTAAAAAACGTTATTTTGACCATTTATACGACAATGTCGTTATATGACCCTGGTTATATTTCAATCATAACAACCGTTTAATGACTGATTTGTGCTGCTTGGGGAGCTATTAAAGCTGGAATCGATAAGAAAGCATTCCAGCATTTTCACTCACAGCTACACTAAAAATGAACCGATTTGAAAAGTATTGAGCACGTTAAACCGGAAATCAAAATATCTTCCACTTTTACTTGTTCCGTTTTTCATTTGTAGTATCCGTTATAGAGATATGTGAGCTTGAAAAGCGATATGTGTGATTTTTCTCCAAATCCTCAAAAAGTGACGTTTTTCGACCATCGATTTTGATTATACTACTAAACCAAATTTCAACTTTGAGCAATGCATTGAATGTAGAATTTAACGCTCTTTAATTTACAACCTATTAAGTTTTTCGATACGAGGCTCCGTTTAGAAGTTACGAGGAGAATATTAAAAAAAAGGGCTCAAATTTCGCGGTTTTTCGCCCGCACAGCCGCTCTGTCGCGGGGTCCAAGGTGGCTCCATCTCTTAAATTGAAAGTTTGGGCCTCACCAACATTCGTACCAAACGGCATTTCTCTATCATATTTTACAAGGTGGCGTCGATTTATGTCGCTTAGCGTCCCAACTACTAGTAGGTCCATTTACCATTTGTTGATAACCATTTGATAATAAAGTTAGAGAGTACTCGTTCGCATTAATATTTAAATTATTCAGTAGATCAATATTTATATCTCCAACTAACATGTCAATGTCTGATGTTTTGTTATGGTCAAGAATACATTTCAATTCATCAATAAAGTCTTTTATGTTTTTGTTTGGAGATCTGTATACTCCCAATATTCTAATTTCTTTTTCGTCTAATTTTATGTCTATACACATAGCATTTGCATGTTTTATATCGTCTAATTCTTGTATTTTATATTATGTCTGATCTTTGATTGTATTTTATATATATGAATACTCCCTCACATTTGTTTTGTTTTTGTTTTGTGAAATACAGTTTGTAGTTATTTATTTCGAAAGCTGTGTCAAATTTATGTTGGGGTAAGGTGTAGCTATTGTGATGTGTCTCAGTTAATATTATGACGTTAATGTCAATTCCGTTATTTGCAAAGTCGTTTATAAGTGATCTTAGTTCGTCTATATGTTTTTGAATGCTTCTTAAATTAAGATGAAGAATTGTTACCTTGGAGTTTAACAAATACTTTTTACACTCTTCTGGGCTTTCTGAGTTATTTTGCGTATTTGTCTGTTGTGTCAAATAATTATTTACAATGTTGTTGTTAATTGTCATTAGTCTTTTAAAAATGTATGTGATTATTTAACTTATACTAAAACAGTATGTTTTTGTAATGGAAGGACTAGCAGCCGCATGTATCAACCCCGTCAAACACCCATTTGAGCTAGACCATAACCGCACGTCACTGTAGCGGCATGCTGAGGAGGATTTATATTTTGGTACACCAGGACCTTCACGGTCCCGCCTTCAGTCCTATTTACACCATTACACAGATTCCAGGATATTATCAGGACATCAGTGCATAACTTTCCAAGCTGGAGTGCATATTGCACGTATTCAAAAAATCAAGCGACGTCCCAATTGTGTTTCCATCAAATAGCTCTATCCTCAATCCATTTACACTACTAAAAGATTTCGCATCTAATTAAATCCAACCGTGTGCAATTTCACCAGATTATCCTAATCGCAGTACTCCCAAATGTATCTCATCAGGTCGGTGGCATTTGCATAAATCTAGACACTGAAATGATTTAACTACTTGAGCAGAGTCACCAGAGTACGGAACATTCTGTCAAAATGAAGGATATCGTTCTTCAGCAACAATTCAACTTGCTCTACTTACACTACAATGTTCGGATAGCGGCATTTATTGTATACAGATATGTTAGTACATAGTCGTATATTTGTAGTCGATCTTCTTGTCGAACCGAAAATTTTCCATGAATATTTCATTTTAATTCTAGGTGTACTCGTAAATACTCTTGTACTTTACTTGTATCTTCGTACTATCCTATTTCAGTACACGTACTGGTTTTTGGGTTGATGTTCGGGCTCAGCGAGGCAAGTGCATGGAAAGGAGGGTCTAGAGTGCAATTTTGATTACGCCGGTATTCATATTAAAATGGGATTACTATGCAAAATTCTTCCATGGAATAATGCAATATGAACGGATGATATTGCGCAATTTTGAATGATTCTCGCGGTTTTTCGCTTTTTTATATTATTTCTAAATGGGTACGTGAAAGGAGACTGAATGTACATAGAAATGTGTACCTTCTTCGTTTTTCTGCAATTTCTTTTCGGTGATTTCAATGGGTCTAGTCTAGTGCATATGAAAAAATCGAAATATACATTCGCGTATGAAATTTGTGTATGAAATTGCATTCTGAGGTGTGTGTGTGTGAATTCATCCAAAATAAATACGAAATTAAAATTTAATGGAACGGTAAGCATACAATCTCCGAGTTATTAATATTCTGATGTATAATATAATTGAGTGTCACCATGCTAAAACTTTTATATTAAATTGAGTATATCGGTGCATGATACCAGTGACGTAGTTAGGGGAGGGGGGTCCACACATTGGATACCAGAAATGTTGACTAAGGCGGCCTTCTAAACAGAGTGTCCCGCGTTAGGTGGGCAATACTGATAGGAAATATACCACACCTACTTCGATGAATAATGGCACCAAATAAATTCGCACACTTTAACTGTTACCGGGATATAACTCTCTTTGTGATTGGTGTCAAAAACACAAAATCAAAATTTGCCTCTTGCCCAATCACCGAACCTGTGATTTGTCATCACTTTCTAAAACTACACAAAAATAAATAAATAACTGGCGCAACAGTCCAATTTGAACCATGGCCTCAAGATTAGTTAGCATCATCTCAGTTTCTAGATTGTGACGGTATGTCTTGTGCAGAAGTGTGTGATCAGCAACACGCTCAACCGAGTTATTAACCCCATAAATGGGTACTCATTTAACAGCTGAGTGGGCTCATAGTCCGACACGAAAATCTCCTTTTTTATCGAAAACCTACCGCATTCGGTAGGAATCGAATCGGGGCCCAGTGTGTAGAAGGCGAACGTGCTAACCGCCATCCGGATTACGAAACTAAAACTACATAAAATTAAAAAAAAAACTGCTCTAAAGCATTGGCTTTCCAACGGTGTTATTTGTCTGATACATTTGGACTTTTAAAAATCATTCGCATTGAAGGTAAAAAAACATTGTCCTCAGATGAAACAAATTTGTTTCGACCTTAGCTTAACAAGGCAAGAAAACACAAAGAATTTGCCATTTTGTTTCGGGAAATAAGCTTAGAAAATTGTTGTATGCTTGAGCAATAAGATGCTTGAGGTAGTTTGGTCATGTTTATTTAGTCGTAAGTGTGACGGCAATCTGAACACTTCAAATTGGATATTTTCGATTTGTTTCCGAACAACTTTGAGGGGTGAAAATTCCTCCTGTCGTTAAAACCGACAATCAAAGGACAGGATGTGTATGCCAGCAACTTGCACTATCCGAAATCTTTATATGGTACCGAAACGTCAACTATGCCTCAGATTAGGACTGACTCAACGGTTACGACTTTTGGCTATCGTACAATGAAAAAGATTGGATTCTGCAATGTGCGTACTCTCCTGGACGATGGATCAGAAGGTCCACAGAACGCACGATTTCTTCAATTAGAGAGTGAATTTCTGAGATAAAAATTAAAGATCTTAGGAGTAAGTGAGACAGAATGGTGAAACAGCGGAGAATTTATCTCTCCAACGAGCAACACTGTAATGTTGTACTCCGGTAAAGCTACCGGTAGTCGTCGTGAGTCAGGTGTGGGACTCCTTTTAACCAGAGCCGCGCGAAACTGTCTCTTATCCTGGGAGCCGGCCTCTAACAGAATCTTGACCGCCAGGTTCCGGACCAAAATGAGGAACATCTCAATAATACAATGTTATGCCCCTACTGAACCCGACAATGTCTTGGCAAAAGACTCCTTCTACGAAGAACTAAACGCCGTTCAGAGCAGAACACCTAAATGCGACATTATAATGGTTATGGGTGATTTGAATGCAAAAGTTGGCGCTGATAACTCTGGGCTCAGACATGTGTTGGGAAGACATGGTCTTGGTGATCGTAATGACAACGGTGAAAGATTTGTAGAGTTCTGCAACTTTCACAATCTCTTCATCGGTGGTACTTTGTTTGAGTATAAGGACCACCAAAAAATCAGTTGGTCCTCTGTAAGTCGGCGCAGAACGCCAAATCAGATTGACCACTTTGCCATTAGTAAAAGATTCAAGAGTTACCTCCTCGACGTGCGAAAAAAGAAGGGTGCCGATGTTGGGATGAGAACAGACCATTATCTTATGATCGCTAATGCTCGAATGCGTATTGCCGCTGTGCGTCGTCCTAGCGACAAAACACTCAGGCGCTGCAAATTCAACACCGCTCGACTAAAAAATCCAGCTGTTTTTTAATAATATAATGACCATTTTGCGTAAAAAGCAGCTAAAGTAACTAGTCACCCAGACAGTGACAAAAATGAAAACTGGGATGCCATAAAAAATGCGGGAAAATTCCTGTTTCGGAAAAATTAGGAGAATTCTCTCTATTTGATTAGAAAGAACTTTCACAAACCCCAGAAATTTCCGCTTTAGGACCTACAAATCCCCCCGAGTGGGTTTTAGGTTCTTACCACCTAAAGCGGAAATGGACTACCTATAGACGAAATGCCGCAATGAAGGAGTTTTAAGAATTCTCTCTAATTGCAATAAAGAGAATTCTCCTTATATTCACGAAACAGGAATGTTCCAAAATGCGTACATTGACAGGGCAGACACCGCATGTACTGTGTACAAACTCAAATTGCCGGAATAAGCCCTGGGTGTCCGACGCTTAATGGCAGCGGATTGTTGAAGGAAAAGAAAAGTTTATGCAAATTCTATTTTAGCCTCAGCAAAAGAAGCTGCAAGAAGTAACAAAACGCCGTATACAGTGTCATCAAAGAGTTTACAGGTGGTCGTAAATCCTGCCAACATCCGGTGAAGGAAAGTGATGGAAAACTGCGTATCTTGGAAGAAGATCAAATCAGACGCTTGAATGAACTGCACGTTGAGCTGGAAGTTTCGAAAATCGTCAAACTACGACTTCGACTTCAATGAGCAGGGCATGTACAACGAATGAACGATGATCGCATGCCTAAGAGAGTAATGAATGCAAAACGAGTCAACGGAGCGAGACTGCCTAGACGACCGAGAGCTTGTTGGGAGTATATGTAAATGCGGACGCCGAGCAGCTACTGGGCTTCCAAAATTGGAGGACGCGGTCACGTGACCGAGCTAATTGGAGGACAACGATACAGGCGGCCAAGGCCCGACGACGGGTTGTCGCGCCAAGATGGCGATGATGATATTCTTTTTGTCAAGACGAAAATATGCAACACCTTAAAGGAGGCTCTGAACGCATAGCAATGTATACTATATATATGTATAAGTGATTAGGGTCACCTCCTGAATCAATTTAGCCATAGTCTGGCTGTCCGTTTGCATGGTTACTTTCAATAGAATGAAGCTAGAGACTTGGAAATTTAGTCATATGCTTGTAGTAGTATCCAGTTAGTTGATATTTAAAATTTACAAGATCCGACCCAAGGGACCCCTACCTCCCCCACAAATGAAACTTCGAATGAGTGGCAACTTTCGATAGAATGAAGGAAATTTCAGTCAAATATTTGTAGTAGGATCTGGTGGTTGGACCAAAGGAACCCCTACCTCTCATACAAATGAGACTTGAAATAAACGATAGGTTTCGACAAAATGAAGTTAGTGACTTGAAATTTTCACCAAATATTTGTAGTACTATTTTATATAATAGTTTGTTCGTATTGAAAATGGGTAATGAGCGACCAAAGGAACTCTTACCACCATATAGGAAACTCACTTTTAATGTTTATGGTTGTTGCCAATTGGTACTTTTGGTATCGCCACTAAGTCTGTATAAGTCTAGGCTAGGGTATATATGCTTCGGATTCTGGTCTTTTTTAAAATCTAATAAGGATTCAACTGATATTTTGTTTATTTATTTGGTAGATATTGACAATACGATTCGCAGTTTTTTGCCATCGATTAATTTATTTTAAGGTTTCCAACAATTTTTATTTATCAAAATATATTATGCTGCTCTTTAATGATGATTAATAATCTACTTAAGTTCAAATTACATGACCACGGAACTCTGCTTCTGCAATAAAGTCCCTGTCCTCATCCCGGACCGTTCGGAATTAGAAAATGGCAATGCATGCCCAGATCCCAGGTGTATCAGGCGGTACACTGACGGGTCTAAAACTGAACAGGGAGTCGGTGGTGGGGTCTTTGGCCCAGACACCAGGCTTTCAATCGCAATGGGTGCCTGACCCACGTTTTTCAAGCCAAGATCTATGCCATTGAGATTAATTTTGCAAAAACGACTCCACGGTGCACACATTGCTATCTTTACCGATAGCCAGGCAGCCATCAGGGCTCTCTCTTCACATAAACTTTCTTCAAAGTAGGTGTCGTGAACTCCTCCAATGCCTGGCGAACAACACCCGATTCGTTTTTGTATTGGGTACCGGGTCACCAAGGAATTGAGGGAAACGAGGCTGCGGATGAACTAGCTACAATGGGTTCATCCTCAAACTTTTATGGACCGGAACCCAGTTGTAGTTTAGGGTTGGCCTCACCCAGAACAAATATAATTAAATGGTGTGGAGTTACCACCTCAACAATATGGGCTTGTCTAGCAAGACGGAATGTCGCCTTTGTCTGGAGGACATTGAGATAACAGGTCACATTATTTGTGATTGCCCGGCAGGTGTGCATGGGTATCGACGAGTCCCGCTGTTATCAGGAAAATTCCTGCAAGAGACATACTCTCTCTCTCTGGATCCTGTCAACCCCTTGTGGGGCATAGGTCATTAACCACGTCGACTTTCCACCTCGTCCTGTTCGCCGCCATCGCCAAGGTCCTGAGTTTGGTACGTCTGGAGATGTTGTTGTTTTGCCAGAAAGGAGTTAAACTGAAAAAAGCTGCTCGAGCCTTATTGATGCGAGACTGTTCATCAGCATCCGCTCCACCATCTGCTGTAACTACGCTTCCGAGGTAGCAAAAATTGTCCACTTTTTCCACCGTCTGCCCCGAAACACAAATTTCGCTCTGTCTTCCTGGATTCAAGCTCAAGTACTTAGTTTTGGCAGCATTGATTTTAAGCCCCGCATTGCCACTTTCGCGGTGCAGGGCATCCGTCATTTGAACTAGATGATCCGATATATTTGAGAAAAGACAAATATCGTGAGCGTAATCCAGGTGTTGAAGGTATTCAAACAGGTTCCATCTGATACTTTTGCTCTGGTGTTCACAAAGCGCACTGCAGAGTACGTCGTTAATGGCAATCAAAAACAATATAAGTGACAAAATGCTGCCTTGTCTCACTCCGCTATGTACCTCGAAGGGATCTGAAAGCTTACCCTTGTGTAAGACGTGACATTGGGCTCCCCTATAGGACACGTTGATGATGAATACGATTTTATCTGGTATACCTCTCCTATGTAAAGCCTTCCAGATATATTCCCGGTCAACCCTGTCAAACGCCGCAATCGATGAACATACTAGAGACATACTAGCCTTTGTAAGAATGGTAGAAAGCCTCTTGTCATAAATTCAGGGCTACGGCGCAATAGACCTGTTATGGCCGCAGCGCCAACTATAAGGGGCAGTGTCCACATTTCCTATATCTATCCATCTACAATAATATCAATGACAATAACATCGTCCAAATATTCAGAGAATTATGAAATAAAGCTCAAACCTATGCACAAAGTATCTCTGCCAATAATTTAGAAATATGTAATAACTGAAATCCCAACAAACTCACTTTAAACCTACCTTTTCACACATCTATCATCCATCATATTAACTACCCACTTTCCGAAAAAATCGACTTTAAGTCATAGCACACAAGTAATAACTGACAGCTCGTAACCGAATGATTGGGCCAATGTGAAAGACATTCGAAGCAGATTTTGTTAACCAGATCTATGAACCCAACAACGTTCTCATAACACCCGCTTGCTCACATTATGCGAATGATGATATCCTTCCCAGGAACCAGTCATTCAAAGTCGTAGCAATGGCAGGGCAATAAAATTACATTTTCGCCAATTCAGAGGATATCTTTAACTGCATTTGTCGATTTTCAGGCTTTGTCTCACTGGATGTATGTATGTTATGTGCCGAAATGGGAGTGCATGTACTCGTATGTGGAGTTGAGAATCTAACGTCTGACCGTAACGAAGCATGGAGTCTGGGACTTCATGGCCAAACGTTTTATATAAACGTAATAATGTCGTTTACCATCCTTTGCACGTTCTCGATAATTCTAATAATGCGTTGAAATTCATCTTCATTGCCTTCTGACTGTGGATGTGTAATACAGAACAAGAGCATGTACGATGTATACAAAGTACTGCTCGGTACCACAAGTCTTAATAGACGACGGCAGGAGAATGGTGAAGATACTTCCATCTTTTATAGCATTCCGAGAAAGACTCACCACAACGATTTTTTTACGATTACATGATATACAAACTTCGATGTACTCGTATCCACATCCATATTAGGTATTTGCAATACCGAAGTCAAGAGGTTCATTCTCCAAAATGATCCTTGCAATTTATAGATCGCGTACCTTTTTTTTCAATAAATCATAAAAATCGGATATTATATTTCGAGGACATGCCTTCAATGGTGGATGAGCTATGAGCGAACAGTCCGGGTTGAGTTTGTAAATTCAATGAGCGAAAGGACTTTTTGCAATCCATGGGAGATATGCAGGGTGTCGAGAGACATTCGCCTGTTATTTTAATCAAACCATTTTCCTCTGCTGATGTGGAATGTGAATCCTTGACCGTAATTTCTGAAATACGCAAAATATATCCATCAATCTATCAACCATTGGCCGGTGGCCCTAATCGTAAGAAACATGAAACCCATTTGAATTCCAGGCGTCCTGATGCAATTGACATCCCTACCAGGCCTCAGCTCAATGGAATCCCTTGCTCTAATCTTATTCGGAACGAGATTAGAAAGTCTAATTGCTATCGATTTTGTGTGGGATTCGCATCATCTGTCCACTATTTACCTGAATGCATTTCGACAAAACCACCAAAAGACGATTTGAATAAGATCTGGGAGACTATGGATACGGCTAGGGCAATAAGAGCCATGAAGTGTAATGAAATTCAGACAACGAATATAGCATATTTCAAGACTTTAACTTGAATGACTTGAAGGGTTGGTTGATGGACACCAGATTGAGAATATGAAAGCACCTTTCAGATTGAGAATAATCCTGAAGCATTTGACTTGAAAATTTATACCAGACGTGTTGAGTTTAATTCCATTGAACTGATGAATAATAAATGATGAGAGGTTAACTTTCAGTCAGCTCGGCCAAAAGTAGGACGTTGTCGTTGGTGTATTGTAGAGCAATTAATGCAACATATCAAGTGCGTAATTTCATGTAGTTTTACGAGCATACACTTTTTTGACGTGACAACGTCTACGGCGAGTGTGTCGGAAAAATGTGGGACGAAAGTAAAATAGATAGACCCTTTAGTGTTGACACATGCACACTTTTGGACATAAAGTGAAATCTAGAAAATACGGGATCGTCTAAGCCCTGGTAATGGGGCCAATGCACTGGCGTGTTGCTGAAGGCGCTTTTAACCCTATGGTGGTGAGATTGACAAACTCTAGGACATGAAGTAAAATCTACGAAATACGGGTATCGTCTGAATCGAGGTGTGAGGCTAGTTCAAAGGAGTCTCGTTGAGGGTCTTTTTAACACTTTCGTGTTAATATCAGAAATCAAAGGGACATCGAGGCAATACCAAAAGGATATCGGGGCAATACCAAAGCGATATCAAATCGACGTCGAGGCGATATTCTGGCGATCTTGTAATAATACTAGCATTCTTACATTTTTAATTCACTACCTTTTTGTCATCCTCGCATCTTTGTTTTTGAGAAACAAAATGTTTACACACCCCTTAATCTCATTCCGTTGTTGGCTGATATGCAACTATTATTATCAGTTTTCAATTTAACCGGCTGATAGAACCCCATTGCATTATTTCTCTGCTTACATTGGGAATGGCTAAAAGTAGATCTGCTGTCTCTCCTGCAGTGCTCGCAACATACCTATGCAGTGGCTTGCACCGTGTTGCTGCACTTGTAATCTCTCTTCTCTAATTACCTTGACCCCTCCAGGGGCATGAGCGCGTCAACATCTCTAGCATTTCTATGCCTTGTTGACGTTTCAATAGCATATCTACTTTTCGGAAGTGCAGTTGCTAGCATGCACCTCCTATCCGTGCCGTCTTTATACTGACAAGCTCGGAGCACTGTGAGAGTTCTATTAGTACTCACAGGCTGTTTTTGATCGCGCCGAGATTTGATCTCCGAGCTCTAGATTAGTATCGTAGAGCAGCGACCGAACGATCACGGCCACCGAGCACGACACTTGCACTTGTAATGCTGCTACGGAATGTTGCGTGTGATGACCAGCTGAAATATTCACGTTGTTATGGCTTTGAGCAGATTTGCGCTGCATATTACTCTAGCTTTACACTTGCATATGTGTGTAATGACATAGGCGCCGACTAAGGGGGGAGGGGGGTGGCTAGGCACTTTTTGCACCCTCAATCAACATATTGGGGGAGGGGGCAACTCCCCTCGAATATTTCAAGCACGAAAAGCGGAAAGCGATCCTCACTCGATTTCCTCGTATAAACAATCAAACACTAGTTTAGCTATGACAAATAGGCACGGAGCTTCTATAGACATACTATGTATGAGGGGTCTAGTTGCAAAACTCACATTCTCCATTTTCTTCAAATTTGAGTTTGAAGTATTTTCTAATAGCCCATATTGGACTACACTGTATTCAATTGTAAAAGTACTGCAAAACTCATTTAATCCATTATAAAATGAACGATGAAAAAACCGTTGCAACTGCAAAACTCACATTCTCCATGCTTCTGTCCAAAGCAAAACTCACATTCTCCTTCAAACTAATATACAGCTAATTTGCACGTGCAACCGACTGGAAGAGTGCTGTCGAAAATACCGTTAAGCCCTCAAGTCGCTGGCACTTTAGTATAAAAGCATGCAAGCGTGTTTATCTAACGAAATCAGGGGACAAAATCCTTGTACAGGGAGAAGTGACTTATCGGAATAAGTTGCTTACTGCTAAGTCGGTTGCGAAGAGGGGAAAAAGGCTGAACCAACTTGACCCTCACGTTATTGAAAAGGGAAATACCGTAAATCCAGAAAAAAATGTTGAAGTATTAGAAGCACTACGGCCAAGACTGGAGATCTTTAGAAAAACTTGAATTCTTCAAACATGTAATCGATAATGCGAACGAAGTCGAAGAACCAGATAATGAAGAGGAAAATGAACACAGATGCGAACAGCATGAGGAAACTCCGTCTTTTTCAATTTAATTCTTTTTTTCTTTTTGTCTAAAAGTTTTGAAAAAAAAAAATTATATCTGTAATTAGTTTTTTTTTTTTATTTGATGTTCATACTGTCATGACAATGGCCAATGTTTATGTGAAAATAAATTTTGTTTAACTACTTATTATAATAGTCAATATTGTGATATTTAATTTTTTTTCTCCATGCTGCATTATAAACCTCCAACAAAGAACCTAGACAGTAGTTGGCATGTACGAGTAGGTTTCCATCCGCAAGATGAGAAACAAAAGTCACACTATCCATTTTTGTTTGGGTTCAAAACTCACATACTCCATTTTTCACATTCAAAACTGACATTCTCCAAACTTTAACACTGAATAATTGTATCTTCCGCATACCATATTTGTTTTCTATTTACACAGGGCTCTTATAGCAGCCTTCGTAATCTAAAAGTAAAAAAAAAGGAAGGAAATAGGTTTCTATTCAGTTTTAACAGTTTTTTGCGATTTGCCAAAATCTACGAAACTGGAGAATGTGAGTTTTGCAACTAGACCCCTCATATATGGCCCATAAGGATTGTACAATTGAATCTTGTGCTCCAACAAGGTTTGACAGCCGTCAATCCCCCGGGTCATGAGAACCCGTGTGATATTAGCCAGTACCATAATGGTCATGTGAGGTATTAATATTCGTCGTTCAATTTGGTTATGATTCCTCAAGATGCTGTCAAAGCTTAATGGATCTTTTGTGCTAACTACAATGAAATACTATATTTGAATTTAATTAAAATTTAACTCGCAAGTTTTTAATACAAAAAGCATGGTTCCATCTGCAAATGCTTGAAAAATTGACCTGCATTTGAATATTCAATTTCGATGTTATTAATTAGTCTGTAGGCTTGTCTAGTGCTCTTACTAGCTAGGTTGCTATGTATATTCAGCAAATGCTCGCCAATTTTCTTTTCTTTCTTCGTAATATTTTATGGGGTAATAGCCGTAGCTCATCATATTTTTCTCTCTTTGCTTTTGTCGGTTGTTTGATATATTGTCTGTAGGCTTCGTTTTTAGCGTCTAACGATTCATGGCACTTTTCGTCAAACCATTCATTTCAAGTAGAGTTATTAGGCGCGTTTTTTGAACTGTCATTCAGAGCAGAACACATTAAGATGAAGATCACACAATTACACTGACAATTCGATCTGAGCTGCTATGGATGCAACGTCAGTGTAAGAAGGCTGCTACGTTAAGCAGTCTGCATTTTGAATTGCAGGCGGCGCAGGTGTCGATGTTTTTGAACAGTTTACAATTTGTGAAGCACATAAAGCTCATTTCCTGTCAATAAACTGTTCGTTTTGTGTAATTATTTGGAATAATAAACACACAAAATAATTTTGCTGCCTAAAAGAAATTTGTCCGATTGTATATGTATGTACTAAGAATTTAACCCTAAATTACCGCATGGGGTGCATTTGCACCCCAAGCCTACTTTGACCATCTGTTAAATTTCAATTTCTATTTTTTTTATGCCTGGGGTCTTCAGTACCTTTAAGTTCAACTGTTTTCTATTGTTTTTTGGTGTTTTCTTGGCCGTGAGATTTTTTCTGAAATTTTCAGAATTTTTTGAAATTTTTTTGTCACTTTTTATTTAATATTTTTCGCAATAAAGTCACATATGTATAGTAAGTGGGAATATGTATATCATATAGAGTTATTGGGAAGATATTTAATAAAAATTAATCAAGATCTGGCGTAAAAGCTAAGAAAATTCTATGAATAAATTATGTGGTGAAGGTGGCTCTGGCTGGCATGTGACGAGGGAAAACAATTTTTGAGCAAGTATCACATGCATTCCTGGCTTTTCTATGTTCACTTCCTGGACACTTGTGTCATCTGGCCTGAAAAATAACTTTGGTAAGCTTTCAAAATTAATATATCAATCAAAACACATTTCGTATCTAAATTTTTATACCCTAGACTTTTAGTATATTATACTCTAGACTTTTAGTATAGGGTATATTGTTTTTGTCACGACGGAAATATGTAACACCTTAAAGGAGGCTTCGGAGGTATAGCAATGTATATATATAAATGATCAGGGTCACCTCCTGATTCGATTAAGCCATGTCTGTCTGTCTGTCTGTCCATCTGTCCGTCTGTCTGTCCGTTCGCACGATAACTTTCGATAGAATGAAGCTAGAGCCTTGAAATTTTTACTAGATGTTGGAAGTGTGATCTAGTTGGTTGGTATTGAAAATGGGCATGATCAGGCCAAGAGAACGCCTACCTCCCCTACATATGTAAAATAATTAAATGTATTTATAACTCCTGATTAAATAAACATGAAAGCCTCTAGCTTTGGTAGATTGCTCGTGATGGTAATCTTATACTCCCCTGGAAAAATAAAATCGATCAGTTGAAAACTAACGGTAATTTTCTTACAAAGAGCCCCGTACTACCCTACTTTTTAGGTTTTTTGTCCATAACTCTTGAACCAATTGACGTAGACATCTGATTTTTGGCATGTAACCCTGGGGTGAGAAGCTGCTTAGGTTTTGGGAAGTTGGGCATAATCAGATCAAAGGAACGCCTACCTCCCCTACAAAATTCCAAAAATTAAATATTATTTTAATTACGATAACTTTCGATAGAATGACACTAGCAAGTTGAAAATTTGGCAGAATGTTGGTAGTAAGGTCTTCTTAGTTAGCACTGAAAATGGGCAAGATCCGACCCAAGGAACCCCTACCTCCCCTTCAAATGAAACTTCGAATAAGCGATTACTTGATACAATGAAGCCAGCAGCTTGAAATTTTTGTCAAATGTTTGAAGTGAGATTGAGTTAGTTGGCATTAAAGACGGGTTAGATCCCACCTAAGGAACCCCTACCTCCCTTAGAGATGACACTTAAAACAAGCGATAGCTTACGACAAAATAAAGCTAGCGACTTGAAATTTTGCCCAAATGTTTGTAGTAGGATCCAGTCGGCTAATATTGAAAATGCGTAAAATCCGACCAACGAAACCCCTACTTCCCCTACAAACGAAACTTCAAATAAGCGATATCTGTCGATAGAGTGAAGCTAGAGACTTAAAATTTTGTTTGTATGTTTGTAGGGTGACCTAATAGGTTGGTGGCAATGATGGGCAAGATCCGACCCAAGGAACCCCTACCTCCCCTACAAGTGAGACTTCAAATAAGCAATAACTTTCGATGGAATGAAGCTAGCGACATGAAAAATTCAACAAATATTTGTAGAATGGGTTAGTTAATTCATTTTGAGAATGGTCAAGATCTCCCTGAATGAGTGCCAACCTCCCCTATAAACTGGCTATATAGGAAACTCACTTTTAATGCATGGTCGTTGCCAATTATTACTTTTGGTGTCACTACTAGGTCTGTACAAGTCTAGGGTATATACGCTTCGGCCTGGTTTTTTATTTTTTTTTCGGGGAAGCCTTTCATCAAGTGATTAAATAGGAGTTGGCCAAATTCTTGGCAAAATTCTAAGTGCATCAACACCGCCATAGCCAATTACTTGGTTATTCGAAGGATCTGAACGATTTTCTAGCTCCGACTCAATCAATTCCATTGCAAGCTGTTTCAACTTATCATTTCAGTACCAAGAGTTTCTATTTTAAATGGATGTATCGAAATTTTTATCTTTCGCTAATTGCCTTGACCCCTCCAGGGGCATGGGCACGTCAACATCTCTAGCGTTTATATGCCTTGTTGATGTTTCAATAGCATATCTACTTTTCGGAAGTGCAATTGGTAGCATGCACCTCCTATCCGCGCCGTCTTTATACTCGGAGCACTGTGAGAGTCCTATTAGTTCTCCCAGGCAGTTTTTTGATCGCGCCGAGATTTGATCTCCGAGCTCTAGATTAGTATCGTAGAGCGGTGACCGAACGATCACGGCCACCGTGCGCGAAATTTTTATAAATGATGACAAATGCCAGGGCAACCACGTCCAGTAAGTTATAAAATGCGATCATCGGTCAAAGTTGATACCATTTGCTCAAAAACAACAACATCTCCTTTACTTTTGTTATAGTCGCATATGATTTCGGGTTTCCCTTTAGCCCCAATTGTATTTTTATTTCTCGTGTGGTGTGTTGATAATAGCACAACCTGTTTATTCATTTTCGGAACATACGACACTAAAGCCATTTTATCAGAGAACTCAAAAATTGAATCTTAAACTCGACCATATACTTTTTTGCCGTTTTCCCTTTGGGGTTGATCATTTGTTCTAATCGTCTTATCATAACCACCGACATGAAAGGGGTCATCTTCTTTGTCAACTAATCCCAACAATCGCAACGCTAATTGTTGCCTGTCTCCACTATCCCCCATCACTGCTACGATTAAAACGTCTGAAGGTTCTATTGAATTCAGCCGTCTTATAATTATTATTTCACAATATAAAAAAATATTCACCTCTTTCCACGTTTTTTGATTTTTTTTTACTTTTCACTGCAAAATTTCACCGCACAACACGTAATACTAAACAGTAATTACCAACGAAATGAATACAGTTCACCGCAAGCAAAATATACTTTTATTGTCACAATATCGTTCGTATTTTATAGATGCCGAAAAAGTAACGTTTTTAGTGTGCGGTAATCAAGGGTTAAGTTTTTTCTTGAAATTTGAGTTGACATTTAAATTCTAACTAAACAAGACACACTTCCAGTAAAAACATGCCCCGTTTTCGTCTTCGCTACGCTAATTTGCTCGATCGTTTTTTTTTGCCACTTAACTTGCTCTACTGCTACCGCTCTGTACGAAAAAAAACGCTGCTATTATGTTTTACTATATGTATTATGTTTTAAACACCACTCTTGCAAGTGAATTAATTTACCGAATGGATAGAGAAAATGCATTGCCCATCAAAGAGCAAATTATTTTTTCCGGTGCAGGGCCTAACATCTCCTCACATTTTTCTACATTTTGTCCACGGATCAATCGGTTAAATGGATGAAAGCATTACTTCACTATGAAACAATACACACAAATGGTCCTTAAAGAACATGCATACATATAGTATAATTTCTACTCATTCTGAGAAAAAAATACAAAACAGGGTTGAAGTGTTATTAAGAGCTTCACCACCACTGCACACGGCAGATACAATGGAAGTTATCCCATTCCGGGCTTCCTTAATCACAATAACACCCGAGCAAATATGCTACTTCACGAAAAAGAAACTGAGAGAACAATTCCCCACGAAAGTACAACACAATCCCATGAATATCTTTCGACTTAATTCGCGAAAAAATTGAAAGAAACAGCAACATCAACAACAGAAAAAAATATTAAGAAAGAGTAACAAAAGTCACAATAGGAAACCCACAATGTTCATACGATGTCACAAGTTCAAACAATTTCATGCGCCATAGTTCTCCTTTCCGCTTTCTTGTGGCAGCTCCTGAATTCCGTGGCGTTCTCAATTAATGCCGCCCTTTTCTTCAGCGCCAACAAAAGGGTTTAGTTCAGTGCTACGGAGAGACAAAAAAAAAAACATAGAAGAACAAAAGGAAGCTAAAAAGAAACGAAAGATTCCTAGTGCTCCCAACGTGCCAAAACAATTGAATGTCGTTATATGCATGCTTAAGGACTTGTTTCTGGTGTAATTTAACATTTTCCTTCGCTTTCTTGCTTTTTTTTGTGTTTATGGGTCGTTGACAAGGAATTGTTTTGTTTTTTGGCATTTCAGCAATGTTTGTTCGGTTTGAAGCTTATGCCAGTTTCTTTTTGTTGTTGTTTTATTTGTTGGAAGAATGATACGCACTATGCCTCAATAAGGTTGCAAAAGTCATTGTTAGTCTGAGAGGATCGTTGTTATGCATACTTCTCAATAACTATCAACGAAAGGAGAAAGCATGTCTTCTCATATTTCGAGCTTGAACGATTGAAAGATATTTGTTTTTCTTCAAAAGCAGCTGCGAAAATTTTACTCTCTGATAATTCGTTCAGCCAATTTACCAAATTGACTGACCTATCTAGCAAAAGCGCCTTCTACGAGTATCAATTTTATTTCGGATTTTCCACTTTTCTCCGAAACCACTCAAACAACTGATTTTCCAAAATAACCTCTTAAAATAAATTCCTGTATTTATATAGTTGTACAAATACTCTGGACTCTTACGGTTGGCTGACTTCGCAATGGACGAAACAAGGACGAAACTTCCCGCGGAATTGAAGAAAATACCAAGTTAATCAGACTTTCGCAAACGCTATTGACTAAAGAACAAGCAAAAATAAACTTGCCAATAACTCACTGTTGCTTATTTTGCCATCAAATTGAAATAGTAGTCAGTTGGTCGGATTGCATGGAAGTGAACCCCGTGGGCAGGATAACTGCTACACGGATTCGTACAGCCGCGATTCAAAAACAAACTTGTTGATAAACTCTTTAACCACTAAGTGCAATGGAAGTATCCAATCTCGTCTAATCAGCACTTTAAACATCGAACAAGGACCATCAAAATCCCCAGGACGTTGCTTTCGACGATCGAAATAACTATTTGCCAAACGGTCGGTCTGAAAACGTGGGATGCAATGGGGTCGTCGAAAGGCATAAAATGGACACGGGGAGAAGACGAGGATTAGGTGTGAGCGTCAGGAGTGACAACACAGAGCTTACTCTTCCGGGACGAACAAACAAATCCTTAAAGCCAAATTTATCTACCGTCGAAACGACAAAGACATCGTACACAATGAATTTCTATGGTGACAAAGTCAAGCCGTTCGATACCGACTTTGGTGGAGTGGTATTGGTCCTAAGAAAGGGCAGAAAAATCGAAGATAAGGTGACTTGAAAAAGTTTATTCTCCTATTGATAGAGCGTACATCTGCGTAGGAAAAACGATTGTAGTTTTGTCGAAGAATGGACTAGTAGATTTTAAGGAGAAAAGTGTAAAAGGAAAGCATTGAATTCGGAGTTATTATACAATAGTTTTAAATGCAGACCATCGAAAGTAGGATGTAAGAAACGGATAATAGGTACATATTAATGAAAGGTGATTATATTGACGAGTGTTTCAACGGAATAGATTTTTATACTCTAGATGAAATCTGAGAGTATTATAAGTTTGCCACAAAGTTTGTAACGCTAAGAAATAAGGCTCGCAGGAAAAAATGAATGATACAGAAGTTCATATTATCACTCGAATATCTCAAAACCGGATGTCCGTCTGTCCGTCTGTCCGTCCGTCCGTCCGTGACCTCTCTAGCTCGAGAACGCGTTGAGCTATGAAGTTCAAATTTTGCGCACGTTATTTTTGACAAAAAATGAAGGCTAAGTTCGTGAACGGGCTAAATCGCTCCACCCCTTCTACCCCCTCCCATACAAAATGACACATTTTTGAAAATTTACAATAATCAGATTTTCTCAGAAACTATAAAACATCTTGCTTTGAAATTTTTAATATATCACTTTTATGATAATTGTAACCTACATTATAAAATTTATTGTAAGACTCACCCTCCTTCTACCCCCTCCCATACAAACTGCACTATTTCATGAAATACGTTAAGCCAATTTACTCATTACCTATACAATTTATCGGGCTGAAATTTTGTACTTAACACTTAATTAACAATATCAGTTAGATTCAAAAAAAGTAATGATTGCAACCAAAATTATTTATTGGCTTTAACCAGGTTCAAATTCATCTAGAGTATTGCATGATTGGGGTTTACCCCAATCGTAGTTCTTTTATGTTTTTTATTGTTGTTGCATTTTGTAAAGTTTCCGTTCTTCTTTCCCTGAATCTTTTCTTTTGCCTTAACATCTGAATTCACTTCTTAATATCGACTAATATGTTGTAAGACATGGAATATAATCGTATGCGTCAATGGTGTCGGTTTTGAAAATTACCCTGGGCACAATAAGCTATGAAAGACGATACCTCCTAAGCACAGGCGACACGTAGGCTAAAGGGCTTCTATGATTATCCACAGCACACATAGGCCATATCGTTCTGTTACTCGTACCACACAGGATGCATAGTTCCGATCACTCTATATCTCGAACAAGCCTGAGCGCGCAACAAAACGTTGCAGCTGATCAATAACAACGGCTAACTCCTTCCATTCCTTTAGTGTACTTGCATTGGATGAAACAGACCGGATTATCACCACCACCACTGTACGTAGCTTTTTAACAACCTTCGGAGACTTCTCAGCGGACCTACTTCTTTTCGAGACATAGGTCTCGTCCGAAAAGCCGTCGGGAACATTTATATCAGACGTCCGTCGGGCTTGCCAGGAAACTGCGGAGCCGTGAAGCAGTTTGCCGCTCCCTGTACCGGGGTGCAGGTGTGTGTTGACACTTCTCTCCAGATTCCGCACCTACTTCTTGTGGTGGCATTTCACAGCTCGGGACAGGTTTTATCCAAAGCCAAGCTGTGCGTTATCCCTTCGAACCAGTATCATATTGTTGTAAAACTAACGAGCGGCTAGTGCAAGGTTCACCGCGATCTTTAATACCCGCCGGACCAAGTTTAGCCAAAGTCCGTTCAGCAGATTTTCGGCAGACCAACCAACACATTTAACATCCGCAGGACCAGGTGGATCTAGAGTCCGTTTACGTTTGCCACCAAGTCAGACAGCACCTTTACATTCCACTGGACAAGGCTTAGCCAATACCCTAGTGGCGTGTTCACCATCAACTAAAGGATGACGTCATCCTTTACCCCGCTGGACTCGGATTAGCCAAGGCCTGCGCGGCGGGTTGGCTACTGCCCGCAAGTGCAACCTTCCAATAGCTCATTTGGAAAAAAAATTAGGAGTAAAAAGAAGCCAAAGTTCTTAACTTAAACGACGCTGAAATCCCAACCTGTCGCTTGTACGTACACAATTCGGAGCCAGTATATTGTACAAAAACCAACACGAAAATTTCTTCATTGATCGCTACGTAAACATTGCAACTGTCACTATGGCAGCAGTGCAAAGACACTACGCAGGTGATACTTAGTCAACTAAAAACGATAGTCTGCCAGTGGGTACGTGAGTTACAGTGCATACCAGGCACTGTCTGAGATTTTTTATAGAAATCTAGAGAGGCTTAGTCAGAAAGCTTAAATTCAAATTTCCAATGAGAAATCTTTATGTTATTCACGCATAAGCGCAATAAATTTTTTTTTCTGTGTTTGATAATTTGTTTAGAATAATTAAAGTGGAGTGGGTCATTGCCAAGCTAAGCCTTGATGACTTGGTTCGGCTATTGACATCCACCAAAAATTTATCAGCACTGAAAAAATCGAATTTTGAACCCGTTTTTAGCAAATAAGTCGATTCGGTAAACCAGGACTGATTTGTCTCCAAGACGCTCTGCGCTAAGAGCGAAAGGAGCTGACATTACCAAAAGGATGTTATCATCCAGATTGGTCATCGCCGAAATTGGGAACTCTACTTTAACAAGGAGGCATTTTTTCTCGTACTCTATGGTGCACCGCAGTAGACAGCTTGATGTGGAAACTCACCGCCATGGGCTATTCAACACAGGGATATGCTGACGATCTAGTGATCACTGTAAAGATATCCTTCAAACAGCTCTAAATGTAGTGCAAACATCGTGTGATGAAAATGGCCTCCAAGTTAATCCCTCCAACGCAGCTGTTGTACCCTTCACAGGAAAACAAAATTTATGATTGATGAAAAGGACATCTCATCAATCGTACATTTTGTGCAACTCTCAAGTACTCCTGGTCGACTGCGTAAAATACCTGGGTGTTACTTTCGATAGGAAACTACTCCGAACGGACCACCTGAAGACTTTGGGGAACAAGCCCTCGAATTGTTCTCTGGATCTACAATAGGGCGACCGGTACCGCAGTGTGTTGAGGCATCAGTCTCATGTTTAACTACCAGCGTTTCGGGTGCGAATCCCGTCCACGATGACGTTCGTGGCCATGGATGTGCAGGAGGTGCATGCTGGCAAATGTATTCTGTGAAACCAGTCTATACCGACGAAACGTCAACTGGGCCACATGGAACAGTTGACGCGCTTATGCCCCACAAGGGGTTAAGGAAATTGAGAGATGGAGCTGTCATCTGGTAGAAGAAATCGAGAACCCAGGAGGGCAAGGCCACACTAGGAAAAATCCAAAGGCTGGTCTGCTTGACTATAACGGGTGGCATTAGCAGCTGCCCTACTGCAGCCCTTGAGACACTACTCGATCTCCCTCCACTGTATATTCGTCTAAAATCGGAGGCTAAATTAGGTATAGCGAGGTTTAGAGCCAATGAAATCTAGCATAAATTGAATTCAGAGAAGAATAAATGGCTCCTTGAAGTCAATGAGCTAAATATGCCATGTGATCACTTAACAAGGGAGCTACGCTTCAACTGAGTTTTCTCTACCGTAATTTGGAATAGGGAAGAATGGAATCTGAGGCACTCGTCACTCCCGCCGTATACTATCAACTGGGTTACTGATGGCTCCAACGCTGTTGAAGGTGTCCGAATAGGAATTTTAGGCCCCTCTATAAGACTATCAATCCGCATGGGGAAGCACCCGACGGTCTTCCAAGCTGAAATCCATTCGATTTGGACCCGTGCTAGTGCATGTATGGATGCGTACTATCGTGGAAGTAACATTGCAATCTTCACTGATGGCCAGGCTGCTGTCAAAACTCTCAATAATCCAGTACTGACGTCTAGGTCGATTGTCGTCGAGTTGGCTAGAAAAGCATCTGCCATTTATCGGGCCTGAACCCTTTTGTGGTATACCCCTACGCAGGGTTGAAACTCATATTAGGCAACACGGGCGTATATATACCGTCGCATACTAGGAGAGTTTCCCTTGCCTGAGACAGTACAAACTGTTCATTCCGGGCCACTCACGCAAACGCACCCTGGAACTGGTAAATCTAAGCAGGAACAGGGTAAAATCGTTCTGTATTGGGTGCCAGGTCACTGTGGTATTAAGGGTAATGAAGTGGCGGATGAACTTGCCAGGCAGAGCTCATCATCAAGCAGTCTAAGGCCCAACATACACCATCCGGAATACCGGAAAAACTGATGAGGCCCGGCCTTCCGGTTTGCCTGAATATAGAATACACCCTACACCATCCACAGTTCCTTCCGGAAAAACTGATCAGGGCCGGCCTTGAAGAATTCCGGATCGTGTATGGCTGCTTCAGGCCGCCGGACAGGCCTTTGAGGTGGCCGGATGGAATTCCTTCAGGAATTCCGGACAGGCTGCCTCAAGGCGAACTGTCCGGCCGCGTGACTAAAATGAATTTTCACTGGAGTTTTTTTTTTCAATAGACTCCAGTGAAAGTTCATTCTAGTCACGCGGCCGGACAGGCCTTTGAGGCGGCCGGATGGAATTCCGGACAGGCCACCGGACGGGCCGCCTCAAGGCGAACTGTCCGGCCGCATGAGTAGAATGGATTTTCACTTGAGTTTATTTCAATAGACGAATGTAATATATCTGAAGCTTGGCTATGGAAAGTAAAGTGCCCTTCAATTCAATCCAATAGATAGATACTTTCATTCTATGATGATAAGATCGATTTCCAATTATCCATCCGACTCAAGGCGGCCTGCACATGCCACTGACGATCCGGAATTCCTCAAGGCCAGGCCTGATCAGTTTTTCCGGAGAAAAATTCCGGAACGTGTGTGGTGGAGGCCTGACGGGGACGATTTTCCTTCCGGCTGCCTGAAAGGCCAATCCGGCCGCCTGAAGGCGGCCTGAAATGACCATACACGATTCGGAATTGCTCAAGGCCGGGCCTGATCAGTTTTTCCGGACAGGAATTCCGGATGGTATATGTTCACCTTAAGCGTGGCTTCTGCAAGGTCAATCATTAAGGATTGGTCCGATAGAAAACGACAGCTCTATTGAATCTTCCAGGACTGCGGCAATCTAAAGAGTTGATGAGATCCTTCAAGTATGGTGATATTACCCAAATCAGTAGGACCGACCTGAGGCTACTAGTAGGATACCTCTCGGGTCACCATTCGGTGAGATATCATCTAAACATGATGGGTTTGTCTAACGAGACAGAATGTCGTCTGTGTTTTAAAGACGTTAAGACTACAGGTCACATTTTGTGCAAATGTCCCGCGGTAGCGCAAACTAGGTAAGCGCTCCTCGGTTGGATCACCACGGACCCCTCCGTTATCAGAGTAACTCCTGCAAGGAGCATACTGGCCTTCGTACGAGTAGAGGGAGGTCTTTTGCTACATTAACCCTGCACGGGTACACCTGCTCCTTTTACGTTTTTAAATTGCAATAAATTCTTTTCTGGAAGCCGTACAGCTCTGCATTTTCCTGACATCTCTACATTTTTAGTCAAGTTTATATAGGTGAAATTTGAAAGAAATATCTTCACTCCTTTCTGAAATAGGGTTTCGAATTATTTTTGCATCCTTATCAGGCGGCGTAGTTACAGGTGTGCCTTCATACATTTTGTATGAAAAAAAATGCCAGCGGAAAAAAATTGTAGATTTTTTTTAATAATAATCTGTATTTATTGTAAAAAAATGTCTTTTATAATAACATATTATATAATTTGTTATTCATTATCTTTGCAATTTATAAAAATTGTTTTTGGTTGGGAGTGCTCGTCGCGAACAGGTGTCACGCAAACCACACAAAACTTTCTAGTCTTTCGCTTTTTCCGCTCCAGTCCACGACAAATCTAGCAATTAGCAACGATAGGTTTGACTTAGTGACTTCCACGAGGTGCAGTTGCTCCATCTGGCTGAACTGAACTCAAGAAATCTTACGAAATACACTAAGGTACATCTGTACCTTCGCCGAATGTTAACGTTGTAAAAATGTGCCGCTGGACGAGGCTTAATAAATAAAAGCTACGGCACAATAGATTTGTCATGGTCGTAGTGTCCAACCAACAGGGTTAGTAGCTTGAACCTTTCCATTCATTTATTCATACAAACGATTCGATTCGCAGTCGCGTCGAGGTCGAGCCAGTCCAATGTCGATTAAGGTTTGAGCAGAGTCCGAGTCGAAATAAAGTCCACTAATTACTGGACGCTCTTATCTCGTAAAATAAATTCGACTTCATTCACGATGTGCATATCCCTAGATACTGGCATATAAACTCTAATGAGCTAATAGAACTGCAAATTCATCATCATCGTGGCGCGACAGCCCGACGTCGGGCCTTGGCCGCCTGGATCATTGTCCTCCAATTATCTCGGTCACGTGACCGCGTCCTCCAATTTTGGGAGCCCAGCAGCTGCGCGGCGTCCACACCTACTGAGCTCTCCCAACGAGATCTCGGTCGTCCTCGCAGTCTCGCTCCGTCGACTCGTTCTGCATTCATTACTCTCTTAGGCATGCGATCATCGTCCATTCTTTGTACATGCCCTGCCCATTGAAGTCGTTGTAGTTTGACGATTTTCGAGACTTGCAGCTCATCGTACATTTCATACAACTCATGGTTGTACCGGATGCGCCATCCATCTCGATCGCAAACAGCCCCGAAAATTCGCCGTAGAACCTTACGTTCGAAAGTGTCTAGCATGTTTTCGGAGGCTTGAGTTAGGGTCCATGCTTCGCAGCCATAGCATAGCACTGGTCGTATAATGGTTTTGTACATGCGGAGCTTCGTGTTTCTGTGCACATGTTTCGATTTCATTATGGGGAGAACCGAGAAAAAAGTCTTATTAGCTAACTGTATCCGTCGCTTGATTTCGTCAGTTTCGTTGGCGTCTCTTGACAGGTTGCAACCCAGGTAGATGAAGTTGTTCACGAACTCGATGTTGAGGTCCCCCACGTTGATGCTCGGTTGTGCAGGTGTCCTTGTCACCGATTGCATCATTATTTTAGTTTTACCCTCGTTAATACGTAATCCAACTTCCTTTGCAGCGGTATCGAGCGTATGCAGAAGTTCTTCTGCGTCAGCCAATCTTCGGGACATGATGTTGATGTCGTCGGCGTACGCTGCTAATTGTGTCGACTTGATGAGCAGCGTCTTGCTGTTGTCCATATTCATGGCCCGAATAACGTATTCCAGTGCTAGGTTGAAGAGCGTCGGTGCCAGTCCATCGCCCTGTTTCAAACCAGTGCGTGTTTCAAATAGATCAGTAAGTCTATTCTGGATCCTGACTTGTGAGACGGAGTTGGTCATCGTCATCTTTGTCAGTCGCACTAATTTTGCTGGTATACCAAATTGCAGCATGATGTTGTACAGTACTCCACGATCGATACTGTCGTATGCCTGCTTGAAGTCGACAAAGATTTGGTATACGTTTACGTTGTATTCCCAGCACCTCTGGAGTATCAGTTTGACTGAGAAGAGCTGATCGGTTGTGGAGCGACCAGGTCTGAAACCGCTTTGATATTCGCCAATGACTCGTTCTGCGTACGGTTTTATTCTATTTTCCAGAATTTTCGTCAAAATTTTATAGCACGTACAAACTAGTGAGATGCCCCTGTAATTCTCACACCGCAATTTATCTCCCTTTTTATGGATTGGACAGATGATGCTTCTGCGCCAATCGTCTGGGATCTCCTCGTTCTCCCATACTCGCAGGAGTAATTGATGTATGGCATCAACTAGACTCGTTCCACCGAATCTTAGCAGTTCAGCTGGGATCTCGTCAGCGCTTTATTTCGTTTTAGTGACCGCAAGGCGAGATCAACTTCCTCTACTGTCGGGGGTTGAATGGGTGGGCCTAGATCAACAATATCATCGAGAGCTTCCTGTGTGGGGATGTTAGATGGTCGGTTTAGAAGCTCTTCAAAATAAGAGGCCCATCGTTTGTTAATACCATCGGTGTCGCTGATGATGTTTCCATCCTTGTCCTTACAAAGGCTAGTCCTGGGTTGGTAGCCGTTCTTAATTGTATTTACTTGTTTGTACGCTTGTCTGGTGTTCCTATTAGCTAAGTTTTCGTTTATGTTCAGCAACTGCTCGTCAAAGTATTTACGTTTCTTACGTCTAATTATTCTATTCGATATTCGCCGTAGCTCGTCATATTTTTCTCTTCTGGCTCTGGTTCCTCGTTGAATCCATTGTCTGTAGGCCTCGTTTTTCGCGTCAAGTGAATTTTTGCATTCTTCGTCGAACCAGTCATTTCGCGCTCGCCGGGCTTTATATCCCACGACCTTCTCTGCGACATCCTTGATGGTACCCTTGAGTTCTTCCCAGAACCCATGGACGCCTGTGTTGCTGATGTTGTGTAGCATAGGTGATAGTTTTTCCTCAAGGGCGGTAGTATACGCCACCGCTGTAGCATCACTTAAGAACTGCAAATTAACTAATTAAATTTTGAAAATAAAAGTTAATCCTTTAGAAAATACCCAAAAATTTTAATCCGCGATATTTGCAATTCCTTAATATATTTTCTTCGGCCACATTCATGGCAAAATCTCGCAGTTCAGTCATACAATTCACACAAACACTATACCTTTCATTGGATCGACGAATACCATTGAATTGCACATTGTACCGCGCAAATCGCTACTTACAACACTGTAAATTCGCATTAACACCCGCCGAGATTCGAGACATTATTGCCACAACTTGCAGCTTACTTGCTTACCAGTAAATCCTTAATCGAAATTTATCGCATTTTCTATTCATGTCGAATTTTAATTCGAACGATTCATTTTCAGAATACTCGAAATCTCGATATCCTTTTGTTCATCTCCATTTACAATAGACGAATGGTTCTATAAGACTATGTAGTTGTGTGTATGTATAATCGCATATAGCGTGGCGGTACAAGAGCAGTTCCTTCTTTTGAATTTAGTTCAGGATAAAGTTAGGATAAGAAATAATACGTCGCTGCGCGGTGCGGTGATAGAAGGGTATAAACGAAAGCGATTTTAAATTACAAAAGGAGTCCTTTTGTTTAAATGTACATTCGACATCGATGAAAATTACTTTTGTAATTGATCGCACAACGTATAATCATATTACATTAGTAGTACTTTAGTACATTAGTAGTCTATTGAAAAGAATTTGATTTGATTTGAAGCAATATCAAAGAAAGATTCTTCGAGCCTTATAATGAACGATATTATGTACGCTGTCGTGTATACATTCACACGGTAATGATTGTTGTCATATTATAATAATAAGAAGATACCCGCTACTTACTCTAATGTCCCTTGAACCACACAGGATATTGGGATACAACCCGCGATTCAAACAAATCTACCCTCAAATCTCCACAATTTACCATACATTTATTAATCTAGATTTCAACCGAGATTTAAAACACATCTTGCTTAAATCTTATTGAAATATATTTTTTTCGCCGGAATATTTCCTTTCTACATTTAACCACACTCTACGCGGTATGTTCTAGTGAAAACAAGCTAGCCTTCGGCTGCCGTTGTGACTTATGGTTTGACTTGGTGTTAACATAAATAAAAAAATTGTGCATTTGCCACTTTGAAATTAGGAGTAAAACTGGTTCCGATTTCATTGTTCCTATGAGAGGTATATGAAATAGTAGGCCGATTTCAACCAAATTTAGGAACGTAGTTTGGCAGTTAATAGAATTAAATAATATGAAATTTGGCAAAGATATCTTTGAAAATAAAAGTTTTTCTAACAAAAACTTGCCTTTGAAACGGTCGTTCCGATGACAGCTATACAATAAAGTGGTCTAATTTCAACCAAATTCGGAAACATAATTTGGGTTAAAATACTATTGATTAGTGTCAAATTTGGAAAGAATATCTTTAGAAATAAAAAAGTTTTTCTCACAAAGACAAATTTTTGAACCGGCCGTTCCTATGGCAGCTTTACGACGTAGTGGTAGTGGCAGTGGATTCCGTTGGTTTCGACATATTTACAGCGTGCAAAAGAAAGAAGGCTTTGTACAAAATTTCAGCTCGATAGCTTTAAAACTTAGGGAATAGTTTGCATAGAAACAGACATAATGACGGACAGACAGACAAATCTTAATCGACTCGTCTCATCATACTGACCAAGAATATATATAGTTTATATGGTCGGACACGCTTCCTACTGTGCGTTGCAAACTTCATGACAAAGTTAATATACCCTATCATATCCGTGAAGGGTATAAAAATGTACTACACAACTGCCAACTTAATCTTGGTGACAGAAAAACGACGGATGATGTGCACGGGTTTCGGGATTTATAAATTTATCAGAATTTAGGTGTTGCCCCGGCACGATAATAGCGTGCGGCGCGGAGGGCTAGGTTAGGATGGCAGCAGGAGTTTCGGAGGCGGCACTATAGTTACGTTTTTTTTAGCAACGGGTTAGGGTAAGTTAACTCGTGGAGGAAGAAAAAATACCATCCAGGGCAGCCATCCAGGTTATTCTTTTAATTGTCATTTCATGTCAATCAGAGGATGTGTATCCCAGCAACTTGCACATCCAAAATTATAATACACCAACGAAACGTCTACCAAGCCTCGGATAAGGACTGACTCAACGGTTACGACTTTTGGTTATCGTACAATGACTAAGATTGGTTTCTGGAATGTGCGTACTCTTCAGTATAATGGATCAGAAGGTCCCCAGAATGCACGATTTCTACAATTTGAGAGTGAATTCCAGCGGTACAAACTGAACATCCTGGGACTTAGCGAAATTAGATGGTGGAATAGTGGAGAGTACATTTCTCCAACACGTAGCACTGTGATCTTGTATTCCGAGAAAGTTTCTGGTAGTGGTCGTGAACCGGGGGTAGGGCTCCTTTTAACAAGAGCTGCCTCATCAGCTGGGAACCGGACTCAGATAGAATTATGATCGCCAGGTTTCGGACCAAAATAAGAAACATTACAATAGTACAGTACTACGCTCCAACTGAACCAGACAGCGTCGGGGCGAGGGACTCCTTCTACGAACAACTTAACGCCGTCCAGAGTAAAACACCCAAGGGCGACATTGTAATCGTAATGGGAGATTTCAATGCTAAGGTTGGTACCGAAAACGATGGACTGAGACACGTGATGGGGAGACACGGTCTAGGCGACCACAACGTCAAAGGTAGGTTTGTAGAGTTCTGCAACTTCCACCGTCTTTTCATCGGAGGCACTATGTTTGAACACAAGAAGTGCCATAAGATCAGCTGGACCTCTGTTGATCGGCATAGAACTGAAAATCAATTCGACCCTTTTGCTATAAGCAATAGATTTGGCAGTTGCCTTCTGGACGTTAATAATAAAAAGGGCCCAGACCTTGGAAGGGAATGAGATCATCTTCTCATGATCACTAATGTTCGATTGCGGATTGCAGTCGTGCACCTTCGTAGTGACGGCGGATCTAGATGCTGTAAATTCGACACCTCCAGACTAAAGTATCCAGATGTAGCTCAACAGTTTAGCGACCATCTTATGCTGAAAGCAGCTGAGATAACCAGTCATCTGGCTAGTGACCTAAATATGCACTGGGACGCCATAAAAATATGCGTACATAGATAGCGCTGATACCATCATTGGCCCGAACCCGGCTTGCCGGACCAAGCCTTGAATGTCCGATGATGATTGTCGAACGAAACCAACTGAGTGAGGGTTCGTCACGCAACAACGACCGATGGCAATCGTAACAACACCGAGGTCTTATACCGCATGAAGGCTCGAGAAGTCCGGCTTTGTGCGCGTCATGACAAAAGGGAGTTAGCAAATTCTCTCCTTGTCAAGGCAGAGGAAGCGGCAAGAAATAATGACCTCAACACCGTATACAGTGTCATCAAGGAGTGTAAAAGTGTTCGTAGCTCCTATCAACATCCGGTGAAAGAAAGTGATGGAAAGCTACTTATCTTAGAAGAAGATCAAATGAGGCGTTGGAAAGAACATTTCGCTACGGTTTTGAACCGTGTCACATGTGGCAAAGTTCCCCTCATGTAGATAACTTAGCTGGTCATCAAAATGCACGTATACGGTCAACTGCTCCGACTAAAGAGGAAAAAGATAATGCCATTATTGCACTAAAGCGATGCAAGGCTGCTGGTCTCGACGACATTCTTGTCGAACTTTACCAAGCAGCACCAAGCATCACAGCCGAGTTACTGCATTCAATTATTGGTAAGCGCGGGACATAGAAATTTTTCCCATTGAGTGGAAAGAAGGTTTGATAATCAAACTTCCGAAGAAGAGCAGCCTTACAGAATGCAATAATTGGCGGAGATTTTGTGTGCTTCCCTCGGTTGCCAAAATAATAGCTAGAATAATCTTGGATAGGCTGAAGTTCCACTTAGAAAGCTCAATCGAAGAAGAGCAGGCTGTGCTTCGATCCGGTTTCTCCTGTGTCGACCATACACACCCTGCGGATTGTAATCGAACAATGCGTCGAGTATAGATCTCCGCTGCACTTGCTCTTCATTGATTTCGAGAAGGCTTTCTATAGTGTGAAACGAGATTGTGTCTGGCCTGCTTTGCGGAGGAGAGGTATCCCTTAGAAGCTTGTGGCTATTATTAAGGCAACCTGCGTCGGCGCGAGATATCGCGTACTTCACAAAGGTAAGGTGTCGGGGGGCTTTGAAGTTCTAAGCGGAGTTCGGCAGGGTTACATCCTCTCACCGATCCTATTCCTCTAAGTGATTGGTGATGCAACTTTACCCGTGGGATGCCGTGGAGCTCAATGGAGCTTGACGTCTCACTTACAACACCTGGATTACGCCGACGATATATGCCTACTCTCCCACAAAATCAAGGATCTGAGCGAAATGGCTTGAAATCTGGAGAGGGAGGCAGCCATGATTGAGCTAAATATCAACACTAACAAGACCAAAGTACTTAGCCTGGCTTTAAATCCAACTCACCCCATTAATGTTAATGGACAGCCTGTGGAACAAGTGGACGAATTTGTCTACTTAGGCAGCATTGTTGCCGTTGATGATGGCACTGAGTAGGATATCGCTCGTCGCATCAACCAGGCTAAATGCGTTTTCGGCATGTTGTCCAAAATCTGGCAAAGCAGTTATCTCAGTGTTAAAACCAAACTGGGCCTGTTCCGCTCCCTGGTTCAGTCTGTGCTGCTGTATGGGAGTAGCACATGGAAAGTAACCGCAACAGTTACTAGCAAATTACAGGTTTTCGTCAATTCCTGTCTTCGTCGAATCTTAAGAATTTTATGGCCCGAAACAATTTCGAATGAAGAGCTTAGTCGACGCACGGGTCAGATGCTTATCGACGAATTCATTCGCAGGCGAATGTGGCAGTGGATTGGTCACACTATGCGTAATGACAACAATTGCATTGCTGAACGCGCTATGCGATGGAACCCCTTTTCCCAAAGAGGTCGACGAAGGGGTCGTCCTAGAATCTCGTAGCGCAGATCAGTGGACGATGTGTAAATCATTGGGGAAATCTTGGGGTGAGATACGTAATATGGCTGGAAATTAAACGCGATGGCGCGTAGGTGTAGTAGATGCGCTATGCCCTACAAGGGGTTAAGGTAATTTAGTATGTCAATCAGAGTAGTCTTATTGTCTTTCAATATTTACCGTAGTGGCAAGCAACTGTGCATATGACCGCTTAAATATTAGATAGTAGTGACAAACAAATATAAAATGTGGATATCACGAATGAACTGTCGTCGGAAGTTGGCACCAATTGTCAAACTAACGACAAGCATTCCTATTCGCGCGTTTTGCTAGTACATTTCTACAATTTATCGACTACAGGTTAGTCGCCTTACTGACCCCTTCAGGTTTCAGCTGTTGCTGCAATGCATGCAGATACCCTAATCTGCACCAGACAAATGTTAAAAAAACACAAGAAGAATTCTTCAAACAAAATCTTCAATTCAGAAGGTGTCTTAACCAAAGTAAATTAAGAAAAATTTCAGTCACCAATGCAGCTGTGTACAAATTCTCTTATCTTAAGCCATTTTCTCAAAACGTTGAAAAGAACTTCTTTGTTTCTTATTATCTCCTGACGCACTTAACGAGATTTGATGCTTACATTTTTCTGATTTTCTTGACTTTGTTCTAAGAAAAGTCTCTGAATGCAAATATTAAGAAAAAGCTCAGACTAAAGCCTAAAATTTGGATGTATTATTCAACGTTCTTTAATATATCCAATAAAAATTTTCGATTTGAGGCATCGAAGAAAATATAAGAGAATACTAAAAAGGTACTAAAAATTCTCGGATTTTTCCCTGCGAAAAGGCAAGCTCCCCTTCTGCGACCGTGCAAACTCAATTTACATGTATCTAGGACCAATAGAAAGGATTAAAATGATTTCCAGGTCTTTCTGAATTATTTGCAGCAAAAATCCTAAATGTACTGGCTTATAAATAAAGTGAAGGTTCCTATTAATGGATTAAATTCTTTTCAAAAACTGCCGTCTAAATTTCCAGTGGGCATTTTACCCACTAGGGTACAGCTACCCACTATACCCATAATATCTGGCGGCCGGCGCTGCCGTGGTCGTGTAATCTGATCTTAGGCAGATCTGCATGCTAGGAATTTGTTTCAGAATACTCATGTGACTAATAGCACTACATCATACATCGGAGGCTAGATGGGGGCAAAAATTCCTCTTAGATAGTCCTCCGCGTGGGCGCCCACTGGAACGGCAGTGGTCACTGACCATTGCCAACCAACGTCAAGCCGCCAGTGATGGCGGTGCGATGATTTGGTTGAGGTAACCCTGTGGTGTGGGGTGTGAAAAAAAATACCACGGCCTTTCCCTTTGAGGGCCTGTCGTTAAAACCGACAATCAAAGGACAGGATGTGTATGCCAGCAACTTGCACTATCCGAAATCTTTATATGCTAACGAAACGTCAACTATGCCTCGGATAAGGACTGACTCAACGGTTACGACTTTTAGCTATCGTACAATGACAAAGATTGGATTCTGGAATGTGCGTACTCTCCTGGACAATGGATCAGAAGGTCTCCAGAACGCACGATTCAATTAGAGAGTGAATTTCTGAGGTACAAATTAAATATCTTAGGAGTTAGTGAGATTAGATGGTGGAACAGCGGAGAATTCATCTCTCCAACGGGCAGCACTGTAATGTTGTACTCCGGTAAAGCTACCGGTAGTCGCCGTGAGTCAGGTGTGGGGCTCCTTTTAACCAGAGCCGCGCGAAACTGTCTCTTATCCTGGGAACCGGTCTCTGACAGGGTCTTGACCGCCAGGTTCCGGACCAAAATGAGGAACATCTCAATAATACAATGTTATACCCCTACTGAACCCGACAATGTCTTGGCAAAAGACTCCTTCTACGAAGAACTAAACGCCGTTCAGAGCAGAACACCTAAAGGTGACATTGTAATGGTTATGGGTGATTTGAATGCGAAAGTTGGCGCTGATAACTATGGGCTCAGACATGTGATGGGGAGACACGGTCTTGGTGATCGTAATGACAACGGTGAAAGATTTGTAGAGTTCTGCAACTTTCACAGTCTCTTCATCGGTGGTACTATGTTTGAGCATAAGGACCACCACAAAATCAGTTGGTCCTCTGTTGATCGGCGCAGAACACAAAATCAGATCGACCATTTTGCCATTAGTAAAAGATTCAAGAGTTGCCTCCTGGACGTGCGAAACAAGAAGGGTGCCGATATTGGGATGGGAAGAGACCATTATCTTATGATCGCTAATGTTCGATTGCGTATTGCAGCCGTGCGCCGCCCCAGCGACGAAAGATCCAGGCCTCGCAAATTCAACACCGCTCGACTAAAAAATCCAGCTGTCTTACAACAATATAATGACCATCTTGCGCAAAAAGCGGCTGAGATAACTAGTCACCCAGATAGTGACATAAACGAAAACTGGGATGCCATAAAAAATGCGTACATTGATAGCGCAAATACCATCCTTGGCCCAAACCCGGATTGCCGGAATAAGCCCTGGATGTCCGACGCTTCATGGCAGCGGATTGTTGAAAGAAAGGAGCTGAAAGTTCGTTTGGCTGCAGCATCAGACGACAATCCAAGCAGCATCGAACTCCTTTACCGTCAGAAAGCTCGAGAAGTTCAGCGTAGTGTGCGACGCGATAAAAGAGTTTATGCCAATTCTCTTTTAGCGTCAGCAGAAGAAGCCGCTAGAAGTAACAACTTAAACGCCGTATACGGTGTCATCAAGGAGTTTACAGGTTGTCGTAACTCCTGCCAACATCCGGTGAAAGATAGTGATGGAAAGCTACTTATCTTGGAAGAAGATCAAATGAGGCGGTGGAAAGAACACTTCGCCGCGGTCTTGAACCGTGTAACCTCTGGTGAAGTTCCCCCTCATATAGATAATTTAGCTAACCATCAAAATGTGCGTATACGGTCCACTGCCCCGACTAAAGAGGAAATAGTCACTGCAATTATTGCACTAAAACGAGGAAAGGCCGCCGGACTTGACGGCATCCCTGCCGAACTTTATCAAGCAGCGCCAAGCGTAACTGCCGATTTGCTGCACCCACTTGTTGATAAAGCGTGGAATACAGAGACCTTTCCCACTGAGTGGAAGGAAGGTTTGATCATCAAACTTCCAAAGAAGGGTAGCCTCACAGATTGTAATAATTGGAGAGGCATTTGTGTGCTTCCTGCCGTTGCCAAGATAATAGCCAAAATCGTCCTGGAAAGACTAAAGGCCCACTTAGAAAGCACAATTGATGAAGAGCAGGCTGGCTTTCGATCCGGATTCTCCTGTGTCGATCACATTAACACCTTGCGAATTATCATCGAGCAATGCGCTGAATACGATTCTCCGCTTCACTTGCTTTTCATCGATTTCGAAAAGGCTTTCGATAGTGTGAACCGGGATTCTATCTGGGCGGCCTTGCGCAGGAGAGGCATCCCTGAGAAGCTTGTGGCTATTATTAAGGCAACCTATGACGGCGCGAAATGTCGCGTTCTGCATAAAGGTAAGGTGTCGGGGGACTTTGAGATTCGCAGTGGAGTTCGGCAGGGGTGCATCCTCTCACCGATCCTATTCCTCATTGTGATCGGCGATGTGTTGCATGCAGCCCTATCCGGACTCGACAGAGGAATTCAATGGACTTTGACATCTTATCTACAACATCTTGACTACGCTGACGACATATGCCTACTCTCCCACAAAATCATGGATCTGTCCGCAATGGCGTTAGATCTCGAGAGGGAGGCAAGCAAGGTTGGGCTAAAGATTAATACCAACAAGACCAAGGTTCTTAGCCCGCCGTTGCGAAAAAGAAATCGGACACCTATTGCTATCAATATTAATGGGCAGCCTGTGGAGAAGGTGGACAACTTCGTCTACCTGGGTAGCATTGTTGCCGAAAATGGTGGTACAGAGCAGGACATCGCTCGTCGTATCAACCAGGCTAAACGCGCATACGGCATGCTGTCCAAAATCTGGCAGAGCAGTTATCTCAGCATCAAGACCAAGCTGGGCCTATTTCGCTCCCTGGTACTATCAGTGCTTTTGTATGGGAGCAGTACATGGAAAGTTTCCGTAGGAGTTACCAGAAAGCTGCAAGTTTTCGTCAACTCATGTCTTCGTCGAATTTTAAGAATTTTCTGGCCCGAAACAATATCAAATGAAGAGCTAAGTCGGCGTACGGGTCAGATGCCAATCGACGAATTGATACGCAGGCGAAAATGGCAGTGGATAGGTCACACATTGCGGAAGAGTGATAACTGCATTGCTATGCATGCCATGAAATGGAACCCCATTTCCAACCAAGGCCGACCAAGAGGGGGTCCTCGAATCACATGGCGTCGATCTGTGGCAAAGGAGTGTCAGGTACTGGGTAAGTCTTTTGGGGAGTTGCGCCCCATTGCCCAGAACAGAGTACGATGGCGTGCAGGAGTAGTTGACGCGCTATGCCCCGCTAGGGGTTAAGGCAAAGTAGTAGTATTGAGAGCTACTCTTTCTTTGATGAATAATGCAGCGAGGTAATACGCATGTAGGTAAAGTCCCAGCTATCCCGACACATGCAAAGCGTTGTAACTTGTATGGTTGAGTTATGTTTTAGCTTGGGCAACAATATCAACGCAGCATATTCGGAAGTGGCCGCGGGCCGCTCCAGCATGCAATGCAGCCATTATATCATTATGCTCACTCAAGCTTATTTAAAAATAATAAAAACGTACGTAATGTACTAGTGTACTTCAATTAAAGTCCCTGGATTATGAAGTCAACAATGATCTCAACATGAGGACCTAAATGAAAGTCATGATGACTGTTCTAAGCGCGGAAGTAATCTCACTTATGTAATTTCGAATTATAGGATGAAAACATATATGATTACTCAATTAACTGATACATAAGTTTATGTATTAATGTTCTTGCAAATGTACAAGTGCGAATCATTTTCAATTTAAATTGGAATTGTTTGTGACACTTGGTTTCATTCTGCACACCAACTTAGTGTGCGTCTGTAGCTTAGCTCGGTAACGCACCGGGCATTTTTTGCTACTCGAAACACGGTCTCTGCGGTTCGCGCCCCGAGTTAAGGCACACCTTTATCTCTGCCAACCTTTGACCCTCAATTTATATGAATAAATATTTTGGAAAACGAATGTACGAGTATTAAGATATAAGAAAATAGAGATAAGAAAAGATGCATTTTTGAGACATGTGTATTAGAGATAAGAAACATGTTTGTTAGGGAAAGATGTATTAAGAATAGAGATAAGCTAGTGTTAATGTATCATGTGTAAGAAATGTATAAATATCGAGAACACTTTGCAACAGAGCAGTCAAGTGAAGTAGATTTTGGAAAGCGGTCACGCTGATCGATAATAAAACGTAAACCAACATTAAACATCTTTTTTTGTATTTCACAAGACGACCGAAAATAATTCCCGCAACGGGACCAACTATTTTTTATTCTCAAATTCCCTCTGAATTAATTTTCTCCGAGCTTAGTGGTTTCGTATGCAGCTATCCATGTGCAAGACGACCACGACCATTCTCACACTTTCGTGGTCGTCTTGCACATGGATAGCTGCAAAGATGCAAGACCTGATGAGTGCTACTATCCATACGAAACCACTAAGCTCGGAGAAAATTAATTCAGAGGGAATTTGAGAATAAAAAATAGTTGGTCCCGTTGCGGGGCGCGAACCGCAGAGACCGTGTTTCGAGTAGCAAAAAATGCCCGGTGCGTTACCGAGCTAAGCTACAGACGCACACTAAGTTGGTGTGCAGAATGATACATAAGTATTATGGACGAATTCATCCGGTCGTAACTGATGAAATACTCGATGAAAATCACTGACAAACGGACCTGGTTGTTATCAGCAAAGTCGTTAAAAACAATGCTTTCGAATAAGGGATTAATTACCAGTGGCGTGGCGTCCATGGAAGCAAGGGAAGCATTGCTTCCCTTATATTTGGCGATTGGTGGAAAATTTTCTAAATAATTTTTTCTGAATCGCGCAAAAAAGTCGCGAAAAAAACTCTTCGGCACAGTCTATGTAAATAAAAGTTCCAAAGAAACTAATCGCGAATATCTTACACAGCCGAATTGGTAACACCGCGAAAACCACCACACCACACCAAGAAGAAGACACATGGAAGCATATCAAAATTTGCATCTATGAGCGTTTATTTTTGACATGGATATGTCTTATAGCTGGGGGTCATCCTAAAAACCTGTCCGTCACACGAAATGTCTGTTTTTCTACTCGGGGGTCAGAAGATGAAACAAGCCCATTGAAAATTTTTCCGAGTTCTATGAATGTAGTGGCCGATCCTCAGTCAATCCGAGTCAGTCATCAAAGGGAACTCACGAAAATCGAAAAACTTCGCATCATGAACTGACTAAACAACCAGGCACCCATAAAACAAGTCAACATCATTCAACTGCCATCCCCTCGTGATTCAAATCTGCTCACAACACCAGCCACATCCAGACAACCTGTCTCCCTCACTCGTGCACAGCGCTATGGCTCCTCCTTCACAGCAATCTTTTGACATGGATATGTCTTATAGCTGGGGGTCATCCTAAAAATCTGTCCGTCACACGAAATGTCTGTTTTTCTACTCGGGGGTCAGAAGAGGAAACAAGCCCATTGAAAATTTTTCTTTTCTGGTTGTGCATGTCGTTTGAGTGAAGTCGTCATTGTGCATGGCTGTTGCTTGTAGATCCGTGCGGGCGGTGCGCTTGCGTTTGGGATGTTGATTTGATAGCGATAAGTGGATGTTCACACTGCGTGCGATGCCGAGCCGAGCCGGGTCGAGCGATGCAATGCGATTACAAGCTTTTAAAGCAAGAAAATGGAAAGTTTTCAATTTTAAATGGAATCACGCTTTGAGTGTACACACTGCGCGCGATGCAATGATGAGCCGAGCGATGGCCCGATGTTTTCACAAACTTCTTTGCTTTTTCGTGCGAGTACCGGCTGCTGATTTTTTGCGATGGAATTTAATGGGCTTTGCGATGGAGTTTATGGGCTTTGCGATGCTTTGCGATGTGAAGCTTTTTGGAGCCAGTATGGTGCAAGTACGAGCTGTAAAGTAATATTTGATGTAAGATCACACTGAAAAAAATGCATGTATGTCTGCTTTTATACCCTAGACTTTTAGGCGCGGCGGTGTGGCAGTGTATACATGGAAATTATGAGGGTCATCTCCTGATTCGATTTAGCCATATCTGTCTGTCTGTCTGTTCGTTTGCACGATAACTTTCGATAGAATGAAGTTAAAAACTTGAAATTTTGGTCAAATGTTTGTAGCATGATCTTGTTGGTTGGTATTGAAAATGGGCAAGATCCGACCGAAGGAACCCCTACAGATGAAATTTCAAAATGAGCGATAACTTTCGATACAATGATGCTAGCGACTTGCAAAATGCGACAAATATTTAGAGTGTTGGTTGGTTAGTTGATTTTGAGAATGGGCAAGATCCTATTGAATGAACAGCAACCTTTACTGTAAACGTTAGTTCAAATGTAAATATCCAAAATTCGAATGGATGAACGATGAAACTTTTTATTGGATCCACGCCCACAGCTCAAACTGACCATATGGCAAATTCACTTTTAATGCATATGGCCGTTGCCAGTTGGAAGTTTTGGTATCACAACTAGGTCTGTACAAGTCTAGGGTATATACGCTTTGGACTCCGGTTTTGATTCAGTATGGCTCAAATGAAAGGTTATTATCACCGTAATAAGGTCGCGTTTAGAAGGCGTGGTTTCACAAGCGGTTTGAATTCAAATGCAATCTCGACGCTCCACAAACCGCGGCGGTGGCCGCAACGGCGAGTCGAGCGGTTTATACATTAATCGTCCTAAAGCCGCCGCGGCTGCCGATTTTTGCGTTTATACACAGCGGTGCGCTGCTGCTCAATCCGCTTGTGAAACCTCTCGTCTGAGGTCGCGGAAAAGATGATGAAATTCACCAACACTGGGCCTTTCTTCATTAATGGGGTGCACCCAATGGCGACGCTCTTCCATTTTTAGAGCACTGTTTTGAAACAGAAATAAATTTACTGGGTCAAGCATACAAACGACATGATGTCGAACAGATTCTATTCCTTGAACTAAATTGGTCTCTACTCTCCATCATTGCGTGCAGTGAACATCCCGGATCATCTTTGCATCGCAAGCCATCGCTCGGATCATCTTTGCATCGCAAGCCATCGTTCGGCTCGGCATCGCGCGGCGTGCAATGTGAACACCCACCACATCGCATCGCTCGACCCGGCTCGGCTCGGCATCGCACGCAGTGTGAACATCCACTAAAGGTTGACGTTGTGGACGGCAAGAAATAACATAGTGTACGGGTGAACGGGCGGACTTTCAATGACCTTCAATTTCCGCCAATTCCCATTCATCATTTAATAAAATATCCCGTGTTGTACTATCTGAATCACTAGGGTCCCAGAAAAGGTAGCAAGTAGTCAGTTCGACTAACATTTGGACATGCGCAGACGCAATTTGAGAGTGTGTACATTACATAGTTCCCGCCCCCCGAAGATAGAGAGCGAGAGCCATCGCGGATGAAGTTCATTCTATCCAAATGGTTGTGCATTTGCAATGGCGGCGATTTGAGGTCTGACTGGCCCACAATGTGGCCCCCACCACACATGCAATAAACGGATCATAAAACAAAATGGCGGATTTGTACTGCGCGAGTTAAAATCTCCCAAGCCCCGAAATAGAGAAATATTCGTCGTAGGATGTTATAGTTCCGGGCAGCTCATCGTGTCATGATGTACATTCAGAGGTTCTGCAGACCTCTGAAGATCAAATGCCCCCCCCCCCCCTTCTGCAAAAATTCCAAAATTTTTCTTGTGCATTCTCTTTGTGCGTGTGTTGGAATGTTTTGTTTACTTTCGTTAGTTTCCCTTTCTGTTTGCCGGACACAATCGCATAGAGTCGCACGCGTTACTTGAGAAACGGATTGTGTGTGCCGGACCCGGACTGTTGATTAAAGGGGCGGGATGAGACGGATAGTGTGGGAGCGATTTTGCAATAGATACACAAATACAATACACGTCCGATTGGGAAAAGATGGTGGGAAGCGTGATTACGATTAGCAGAAACGTACTCAGAGAAATGTCGATAGGCTGCAGTCTGCAGAATGTACCGAACGGGTAGATGGAACATGTAGATGGAACAGGGTGCACGAGAGGAGGTGAATATGGCACACACGCGATGCAAACGAAAACGAAACGATCCCGCGAGAGAAAGGAGCCCGAGCGGACAGGACAAAGCAAAGCAGAATTTATGACGAGTATCTACACTGCCACCAGATACATGGGTACATGGATATGTCTTATGCCTACCGAAAGCGTGGGACGTGTTTTTTCGAATGATTTCATCCAGTATAACTATACTGGGTTCTTTATAAAACTTACGTCGATATCTTCAACACAACAGGTTCCACGCAGTCGGTAGTCATAGACATATCCATGTTCCGATGTATCTGCATGCAGTGTAGATACTTTGTATCTTTTTTGTTTTCATCAATTAGTCACTAACCGGACTCAGTAAGAAAATCGTTGGGGTAGGTCGGGAAATAGCTTCAACTTCACACATACACACACACTCGTATGCAGGCAATGGAGAGACGGTTGAGTCGAAGAAGTTCAATGGATGGGCGTTGCTTCGTCATCGGCGACAGTGCGGAAGAGATGCTTGATCCACGGACCTTGGACTACACTTCCGCGGCGGATCCACCCCTTTCTTGTGATGGCCAATCCCATCCAGCCGACTGAAATCAGTGTCACCAAGGTCACCAACGTGTTTTTCCTGTGGATGTAAGGAACTTACGACCGCGATATGATATATCAACTAACAGTGCACAATTCTGATTTAGTGAGGAGAATAGTGCAGATGATGCAGTTTGTGCAGCGCCGATAACGTAAACGTTAATGCAATAAAATTGTGTTGTCGCGCTTACCGTCTTTAGACTTAGACGAGTACTATCTAAGTATCTAATAGTAAGTGTGTTTAGCTAACCGCGGCTTGACGCGATCGATCGCGGATTGACGTACTAACGAAGCACAGGCGCATACGTATAAATATGTAGAGTGTATGATCGCTTGATCCACACACGGGGCAACGGTTGGGTTAATTTGTATTCTCCTGTACACTATGCGGGACGGTATGTCTTGAAAATGATACAAAGTATCTACACTGCATGCAGATACATTGGTACATCTTATGCCTACCGAAAGCGTGGGACGTGTTTTGTCGAATGAATTCATCCAGTATAACTATACTGGGATCTTTATAAAACTTACGTCGATATCTTCAACACAACAGGTTCCACGCAGTCGGTAGCCAAAGACATATCCATGTTCCGATGTATCTGCATGCAGTGTAGATACTTTGTATCATTTTTCCCCAGTAAACCTACTGTGTCGCGATAAAAAAAAAATTCACGTACACGGTAGGTTGGAAGCACTCAGGAATTTGCTTCCAAGTTCCCCTCACATGTAGTAGAGGAAATTCTTGCCTGCAGCGGAGCTGCTGGCGCATGGACGCTGGGGAACTTTTCTTCCCATTTCCTCTTTGTTCGTATTTTCTTGTGGACTGAAAATATTTGCTGTGTTGCAATGCGTATGTGATGTGCTATATGAGTTTCACAAGGGTTACCAGAGTAGGATAGGAATTGAATTGTGGAAAAAGTTTCGATTTGAAATATAATGGCTTCATGGTTAAAAATTATTATTGGTAAATTCGAGAAGAAGTGATTTCGCATAGAATTATTAGTGTATACGAGTATTAGTAAGAGACGAACTCAATTATAGGGATATTTATGCATATTTCAATAACTTATATCTAATCGAAAACCATTTAACGGAAAATTCCAAGAAAAAATAAGTGGGAGATGGTAATACTGCCTCAAGTCATTGACGTCACAAGGAATTGAATGAGCCGTTAAATTTAAAACTCATTTGTTCTAGTGTAGTGCTTTAGTGTAGTGCGATTTGTGTGCTTTTTGTTGGTGAAAAGGTGAAGGGGTTTTTTAATCGGTCTAGGTGCTTATAATTGCTTATAGTGTTTTGATTTGTTTTTAAAGTAGCATGGATCAATATTGTGTTGTTGATGATCTTTTTCGATTGTCTTTTGGATCTCGATCTTTCGCAGAAAAAAAAGACATTATCGAAAAGGGTCGACCGAAACCGATTTTGGAAATTGTTTCTAAAACAAAAAGATGTACTAGGCATTTTACTGCTAAGATTTATGAAGATACGGAATGGATTACCGGTTGTAAGACCAAGCAAAAATTATTTTGTTGGCCATGCTTGTTATTTTCAAATGATTCAAATGTTTGGCGAACTACCGGGTTTTGGGACTTAAATAATTTACATAAAGCTATGGACAGGCATGGTACGAAAAGCGTTGATCATTTAAAGTCAGTACTTCTTCTTTCCAAGTTCGGTTCCGGTCCTAGAATTGAAAAATTATTAAGTAGCCAACATAGATCTTCAATAATATTGCACAATGAGAAAGTTTCGAAAAATCGAGATATACTAAAAATGCTAATTGACGTTGTGTGCCATTTAGGATGTCAAGAACAGGCATTTCGTGGTCACAATGAAAATGTGAATTCTTGCAATAGGGGAAATTACGTTGAACTTTTAAATCTTTTAGCTAAATATAATCCGGACTTGCGAGCTCACTTGGAGCAAGCGACTGTTTTTTCCGGAATATCAAATTATATTCAAAACGATCTCATTAGTAGCATTTCTAAAATTTTATTAAAACAGATTTATAATGAAATTCAGCAAACTAAATTTATAGCAATAATATTAGATGAAACAACCGATGTTTCATGTCGTTCTCAACTCTCAACAACCTTTCGTTACATTACTCCTTCCGGTGAGGTTAAAGAAACTTTCATAACTTTTACAGATATTTCTAATGATCAGACTGCGTCGCGTTTATTTGACCATGTTTTAGATGTTGTTCAAAAATTCAATTGCGGTAACAAACTTATTTGTCAAAGCTATGACGGGGCTTCGGTAATGTCTGGTAAAATAACTGGATTACAAACACGTGTAAAGGATGTGTATAAAAACGCAATATATATTCATTGCTTCGCTCATCGGTTAAATTTAGTTTTATCTAAATCATGCGATAAAATACGCGAATGTCAAATTTTTTTTCAATCTATTACTTGTTTTTCAACATTTTTTAATCATTCAACAAAGAGAACAGTTGCACTAGATTTATTCCTCAAAAAAAGGCTTCCAAAATTAGCTCCAACACGTTGGACTTTTAATGGTCGATTAGTTTTAACCATTTTTGATAATTTAGATCAATTAAAAGAACTCTTTGAATATATCATTGAAAATGAGAGTGGAAAGTGGGATGGCGAGACCGTTAATAGCGCAAGGGGACTTCTTGTTTTACTTACAGATTTTCAGTTTGTTTTCCTGCTCAATGTTTTTTCTAAAATTTTTCCACAAACCGACGTACTTTTCGATATATTTCAAAGTAAACAAACTGATATAATGTACTGCATTCAAAAAATTACAGATTTTGAAAATCAACTTCAATCGTTAAGAAATAGTTTCACGGAAATTTGGACCCAAACCACATCTATTTGCGAAACTCCACAACGCCGGAAAAAAGCCAGGTGCCTTGTTGACAGTAATGAAAATGTTGAACTATTCTTTACACGTATTTATGTCGAAATTATAGATAATATTACCGCAGAAATAAATTCAAGATTTTCATCCTTAGCAAGTTTCACATTTTTAAACCTATTAGATTCTTCTAAATTTAACCAATATTTGAAAACATTTCCGGACAATCTTTTACTAAATTTAACTAAAACTTATGCTGATATATTTGACCATATTTCATTAAAGACTGAACTCATTGTGCTTTATTCTGATTCTGATTTGCAGGGAAAATCTTTTCAAGGTATTTTTAACTATTTCATTAATAACAAATTAAAAGATAGCTTCACACAATTTTATAAATTAATATGTTTAGTTTTAACATTACCAGTAACCAGTGCGTCCGCAGAGCGCAGTTTTTCTTGCTTAAAAAGGATTAAAACGTATCTTAGAAATTGTACAGGCGAACAACGGCTTAGCGACTTGGCAATAATGTCAATTGAAAAGGTTTTCCTTAAATCATGTTTGTGTGAGCAAAGTTTTTATACAGATATTATAGATGAATTCGCAAAAAAAGAAAGACGAATAGAATTAAATTACAAATAATAGTATGTACGGATCTTATTATTTATTTTGACTTGTAATATATTTATTGCCCAATTATTATTATTTTATTTTACTCACTAACTGTGATTTTTTAAATAGTAAATAGTTGAATTATTTTTAATTTTTATTGTATTGTTATTGTTTTTATTATTCAAATTTTGATTCGCTGAACATGATTACTTTCTTTATGAGTGTATGGATATTTATTTTGCAATTTTTTTGCTATTGTTGTTATTGTTATAGTAGTTCTAATAATTCGAATATGCTTTATTTATATACTTATAGTTACAGCTTTGCTTTTTTGATAAGTCTACCAACATATAATTTTTACAATTATTTATTTAAAAGTAAATTATTATATATTGGTAGCATGGGAATTAAAATGCTGATAAAATACAGTATACCTACTCTCACGTCCCCGTTCGTGATTCCTGGGTGCTTTTATATTAGAAATGTTAAAAGTAGCTAACGAGAGGGGTTCAATTAATACGCAGTAAATTTGTGGAAAGCATAATAATAGTAAATTTTTAATACCAATTGCTTCCCCTAGTTGAATTATCACGCCACGCCACTGTTAATTACATGTCAACATGATGGGTGCACCCATCGAACTATATAACTATATCAGTAGTAGTAGAAGTTTGAGTGTTTCGATGAAAAATTGATTAATATCATCACCTACTTTTCTCAATTTTTCTTCGAGACGTTCATAGAGAGCGAATAATTCAACAAAGGTGCATAAGCACAATAAATTGGCATGCGAACATTTTCGAATAGTTTTACTTCCCCCGCAACTTCCCGCCAACAGAAGGAGTCGACTGATGAGCCACGACAGGGATTCAAATATGTACCAGCTTATAGGTGTGTTCATGGTATAAACATAAACTAAGCAAAAATCTTGTAAAAACTTTCACGTTGCTGCGGCAGGTGGTTCTTCGTACCGGAGTGGCCCGTTTCAAAACAGCCAAGAGCTGCCAAACCCCTTCAATGGAAGAAGGAAAGTGTATTTGTTTGTTGCATGCCTCGTATCGTTTTTTATGTTCACTAGGAGCAATACATCTCGGCGCAACTGCTCTCAGTGTTACTTCTCCGCGCCGGCATTGAAAGAAACCCTGGTCCGTGGATCTGCTGCGTATGCAAAATAAAGCTGCACCCAAACGCTACTACGGTGAGATGCAATTGCTGTAATCAGTGGTGCCACCTAAGACACTGCTCCGGACTGAACCATCACAGGCACTGGAATTTCACCTTTATTGTGAGCCAGTCTAGCAACTTCGTCTAACACGCCTCATCATTCAACACCATTGAGCACTCAGTCAGGTTAACAGCCATCTCCGATGACTCCTGCGAACAGCTCTAACAGGATTCCTCAACAAAACTTACGCCTCCACCACCGATTGCCATTTCGACACATTCTTACTCGTTTAATTGAATTGCAATGGGTTGCAGAATCAAATAGCCAAACCGGCATCATTCATGGTCAGACATCGCATCCAAGTTAGAGCCATACAGGAGACGAAACTGCATTCTAATTCGGACCTCAACACGCATGGTAACTACGCTATTATCAGGAAAGACAGGTTGACCAACGCCGGAGGAGGGCTTGCCCTCATTATGCGCCATTGTGTGCAATACCGGGAATTTTATTTTACCAGTAATGAAAACACCATTAAATAGGGCAATGTTGATATTGAAGTTTATAACATTTACATTCCACCGGTACCCACCTGTCCCTCGGGATACTGTGTAAATATCAACCATCTGCTTACTGGTCAACATCGCCTTCTGCTCGGTGACTTTAATGCTCACCCTGGACTCCGGCACTCTAACCTTAATAACGGCACTAGAGGAATCTCAATAGCAGATTGACGCCTCCGATTTCTTTGCTCTGAAAGAAAACACCCCTACTCGTATCGCCGGTACCTGTTCCAGTTCTCCAGATATCACGATTGCCAGTGCAAGATACATAAATGAAACTCAATGGGAGTGGTCCTAACACTATCTTCAGACCATTTACCAATAGCGAAAAGGCTTTACAAACCGACAGGTATCGTATCTGCTGAGCACCGCACGTTTGTCAACCACAATAAGGCTGATTGGAATTATTTCACCTTCTACACGAACGCTAAATCCCTCGTTCTACCGACGCCAACCAACGCCGAATCCAACAAAAGGGAAGTCCTAAATGTAGCGGCTGCGAAATTCGTTCCTGTAGGACGGATTCCGAAAATTCGATCCAACTTTCCAAACATTGCCGCCAGATTGGCAGACGAGAGAGATAGCATCAAGAGCGTAAATTCGGATGACCCCAGAATCCACGAGCTGAACTGCGAGATCCATAGACAAGTAGACGAACATAGGAGGTCAAAATGGAGCACCCATCTGAATAACTGCAATCAAATCACAGGGTTGAGCAAGTTATGGTCGACTGTCCGTGCCAATTCTAATCCACCAAAACAGAAAGGGAACGTCGCCATTCAGTTCGGTGATAACTCAATAAGTAACCCTACTCACTGCGCAAGTCGTTTCAATAAACAATTCATTGAATTCCCAACACCTGACAGATATAAGCGCTTAATTTGTAGGAAGATTCACAGCCGAACTACTGACAGCATATTTGTTTTCACCACGGACAAAGTAGTTGCAACTACCTATATAAGGAAAGCAAACAGCTCGAAATCCTTGTGACCTGATGGCATCTCAACGGCAATGCTGAAACACCTCGATTTGTCAGCTTTCAACTATAGTATATCAAAGCTACTTTTAATCTGTCCATCTCCACGTTGATTGTTCCTGAAATCTGGAAAAAGAGGAGAGTTATCCCAATTTTGAGTCCTGCGAAGAAAGCGGTACTCAGCGAATCCTACAGTCCAATAACTCTCTTGTCACCAGTTGCCAAAACGCTTGAAGCACTAATCCACCCAGTCTTTGCGGCACACATCCAGCTAGCGAATCACCAGCACGGCTTCGAAAGCATGTACAGTACGACCACGGCCTTGGATGCCATTACATCCCGCATCCACAGTCGTCTCCACTCCCGTTCAGGAGGAGGTACTTCTATCGATCGCGGGTTTAGGTCCGAATCCAGTTCTCTCGTCCATACCACCAACGATATCTCCATAAGAGGAAAGGCTTTCGAGAGCGACTAGAGCGACACTCGCCCAACTTCGGTCAGGCTGGTGTTCACGACTGAACTCCTATTTATCCCGCATTGATGTCTCAAACATCTATTCTGGTTTTAATGGAGCACCTCATGACGTGGACCATATCTTTCATTGCCCAGCTGTACCCACGCACTTGACTTCCAGATCACTGTGGGAGAACCTCATAGAAGCAGCTAATTTTTTATTCTTCAACACCGAGGATGAACCATAAGCGTGTACCAAACCAACATACCGAAATTCCGACCATTGCTACAACAACAAAAACATCCAATACTTGGCCAACCAGAAAACTACCGTTAGTATGGTACCAACTGTCATTTATTGAAAGTGACACATTGAAGTATATAAATTCTTTAGTACGTATAACAATTTCTCCACTAATTCCCCGAATGTGATATATACGAGTACATGGCTAAATCATTAAACAATCTGCAAACTTTATCCACCTTCGTGACTACCTGTTGTGTTATACTTTCATGCACTTAGTTTTACCCATTTTACCCTATTTCTTTACACAACCTGGCTCTACAATAGCTTATCGAAGAAATAGTCGAGGGCGCTGTATTTTTCTACTAGTACGTACATGACTACAGATATGAAAAAAGCACTTAAACTTAAACTTCAAACTGAAAACAGCATTTAAAGGACCAACCAACGAACCACGATAATATAACAAAGGTAGCCTGCTAAAATTTTCAGAAAATGTTGGAAACTTATTGCATCACACTATACAGATACACATTTGGGTTAGTTCCCTGAAGGTCCTCGCCATAGAACCCGGGAAGCCATCTCGCCTAAGAAAAAGGAGCATGGCACTCTTGCCTTATGCACTCCACTCAAAACACCGTTTTTAGCTTTTCTTAGCGGGTAAAAGTTGCAAACAAATAATTTAGTGGAAGGCCAACAAAACAATAGCAACAACAACAACTGCATAAAAGCAGAAAATGGAACACATAAACGTTAAACTCTTGTTGCAGCAGATACATTCAGGATACATGGGTCCGATGGTCGATGTTTCAAAGCATCCCAGAGAAGGTGTGAAGCCGAAGAAAACACGAAAGTTCGAGGATTATCAATCTAGTGAAGCAATTGTTGGAAGTTCAATTATTTGGCTAACTATGCGTGAAATTTCTTTGTTGGCGAGAGGCATCTTGTTTAGGTTAGGGGTGGCTAAAAGTGAAACAGGATAACGAATAGTTGGGAAGTTATCTTCGATGGAATTTTATGGAAGTGGAAATTTCAGTTTAACGTTGGATGATGGTTTATCGTATCGTTTTTCTAATGTCAGTTTCAATCGAACTTTTGTGTATCATACGCTATTCTCGGTCGTAGTTGTTCTATCGGTCTCAGAAATGTATGTATGTACGAGTATACTATCTATTTGTCCTAAGTTTCGTATAGTTGCACTCCCGGAGTTGGTGCATTCTTGCTCATTTCAACTCTTAGGAAAGAAAGTCAAGGATGGAGATTCAAATAATGATCGACGCCCATCAACAAGGGGTCTTCAGAGTTAAAGAGATCAGAGAGGGTATCTCCAAATTAAGACAAAAAAAAAACAGATCGAATGAAAAATTTAAATCTGCATGGCAGGAAATAGAATGGAGGTGTCTTCTACGCTATCCAAAATCTATATGAAATCAAAACGTCAACAAGGCATGCCTTTGCAAGCGATGTTAGTGCACCCATGCACCTGGAAAGGTCAACGCAATTAACATGACAGGATATCTGCCGAAAGTATGTGGATATTTTCGCTGACCAAAGATTCTTCAAACAAGAGATCAGAAGATCTTGTTTATTTCAAAAAGGACTAGATGTAACTCGTGGAGGTGTGCATACAAAGGCCAAGCAGCTGAACAAAAGGACCACTCACAACACAAGAATAAGAGCAGGTCCAAAGGGATGTAAGCGCTGGATATTTCCAGTCATCTCGGTATAGAAGCATTCGTTTAATACGATGCTGCTAGCCAGGCATGCAATACTAACACGCTTCTCGGAGCAGACTCATTCGAGAATAACCCACCAGATTCGGAGGCGAACTTCACGAACTTAATTCGCGGGAACAGGGGTGCTTCAGGAATTAACGGCAGCAGCAACCAAAAAATGAACAAAAAGTAGTTCCAATATATAGTCCGAATGGCGCACCGGTTGGCAGGCTGCAGGCCGAGCACTACCTCAGGAGCGCTAGATGGAAAGCGAGTAGCCCCTGTCACCAATAGGCATGCAAGTTTCTGAAGCTTTGCGTAAGATTTTCTTACCAGCAGCAGTAAAGCAGTAAACGACTGCTCCACACTCTAATATAGGTCTAGCGATAGCCTTGTTAATCCAGAGGGCTATAGAGGGTTTGATTCCCCACATTTTACCCATATATTTTCAAGTTCTTAGTGGCCCTGTCCGCCACCACCCTGAAATGTTCTTGCCAGAGCAGTTAGCTATCGAGAGTACCGTCCCGATATTTGGCTTGATTTTTACCATGGGCAGAAGAGTGTTAATCAGTTTGGAGCGTCTTAGGTGTCTAAGATTTCCTCTTCTACAAAATGGAACGTTAACTGCGTGGATGGGTTGAATCGAAGTCTATTGTCATTACACCATTCTTGCACAATGTTGAACTTGAACTAATTCAAGGATATGTGGTAGAACTTCCTCGAACATCAATCAATATCACCAAGTCATCAGCATTGCACTAAGATGGCTCAAAACTAGAAGGGCGTGCAGGCGCTGGGGTTTATTAAGCGAACTAAGTGTTTACTTGTCACTGGATTGTCTTACAGACGGACATCACTGCAATTGCCGGAGTTTTGGAATGGTTGGGCTGTAATATCGTGTCCAAAATATTTCAATCTACGCCTGTGGACAGGAGGCGAATAAAACCCTGGACGCAGCGCTCGCCACTTCGAAAATCGCAGCGAGGTGTCCCATAGCTATCAAGGAGCCCAGCAACTTCTTAAAAATCACTTTGCAAGTGTAAGCCAGACGAGTTTGCTCTGACAGGTATGACCAGTGTGGACATGGAGTGTTTTCGAATTATCAATGTGAGCTATTCATTGCAAAGACAAGCGCTCTAAGTCATGCTAAAATCGGTCGACTATAAGGAAGAAAATGCAGTATTACAAGAAAGGTTTGGCCAATCTGTAGCCAATGTAGTCCGGATGGCGCAACGGTTAGCACGTTCGCCTTCAACGCACTGGGCCTCGGTTCGATTCCGGGGATTTACGTGTCGGACTATGAGCCCACTCAGCTGTTAAATGAGTACCCATTATGGGGTAAATAACTCGGTTGAGCGTGTTGCTGATCACATACCTCTGCACAAAAAAAAAACCGTCACGATCTAGAAAAATGGGATGATGCTAACTCATCTCGTGGCCGTGGTTCAAATTGGACTGTTGCGCCAGTTATTTATTTATTTTATTTGGAAAATCTTCAATTATTACCGCCCCTCCCCAACAAACACAAACTCTCTTAAATCGTTCTTATAGCAACATGAATGTTTTTAGTTTCTTATATCATGCTTGAAGGAACTTTTAAGTAGCAGAATTTTTCCGAAAAAGCTCTTTGTGATACTAGTCTCTAATATCATGATTTAAGAATGATTTAAGCAACCACAGTTGGAACATTTCTTATATCATTTTTTAAACATTCTTTAAGAAACCTGAGCTGTTTAGAAAATTTGACATTGCGGAGGACATCGCATAATACTGATCCATCATCACTCTTTTTAGATTTTTTTTTTTTTTCCAAGTTTATATCTTTCTTATATCATTCTGGAGGGCAAAAGACCTCTTCCACTTCCCTCCTCGTTGGCGCCCTCTGGAACGGCTAACCAGGCCAACAAAATCTTGCAGTTTAGAACATTTGGTAGAGGCACATCACGATGATCATCCTGAATGGCCAATAACACAAGTGCGTCTCAGGAAGTAGGCGAACGATGGAGATGCAACATAGTTGTGAGAACACCAACACGTCACACCCAGCTGAAAGATCATCAAAAAAACGGGCAATCAAAAACACCATTGCGCTATATAAAAAATAGATCCCGGTGACTCTTAGGATACCTAAGGCAGCAACCCTTCCCCTAAGATTGGGCACACTCGAAACATTAAACGAGCCTCGGATACCGTTAACTGATTTACCGATCTTGTGAAAGATAAATATAGGTCTCTACTGGTAACCGAAGTACACCAACAGCGGAAATGGAGAGAACACTTCATTGAGGTCCTCAACAACACCTTTGGACCTTCGGACGCATCTTAGTAGCAGAAGAGTTGATACCAGCCCACCATTTAAGCTGGAAGTAACCGCGGCAATGACCTTTTCCATAGTCCTCCGCGTGGGCGCCCCCTGGTAACGGCAGTGTATCAAATCGCTGACGGCCAATGTCTTAGCGATAAGACAGTTTGGAAAAGGCAGATAGCTGTAGCCTGAATGGCTGACGAACACCTAAGCGTCTCAGGTCTAGTAGGATGGATTGACTTGCGTAGTTGGACCTGCTACATAGTTGTGTGAACTCCAGCACGTTTATTAAACCATCTGAAGCAGCTATCTCCGAGGCTATCCCCTGAATGGGGTTAAGCGACGTGCTGACAACTCGTCCTTGTAAAAACCACTCCATGTCAAGAAACCTGGAACAAAAGCCTCGGATTGGACGGATCAACAACGACGACCACGCAAACGAATAAAGGATTATTCTTTCGGATCCTGGAATGTACGCTCCCTGAACAAACCGGGGGCCGAGAAGGCCCTCCGTCAACAGGTCGAAAAGTACAAACTGAGCATTACTGCAGTCCAGGAAACAAATTGGCTTGGCAGCGAGATTAATGACAAGAAATCGCACACAATTTTTACAAGTGGCAAACCATCGGGCCGCAAGGAGTTTGGAGTAGCATTTATAGTGAACAATCACCTCAAACCGCATATTACTGACTTCAAACCCATAAATGAACGGCAGTGTGCGATTCGCATCAAGACTCGATTCTTCAATCTCTGGCTCATCAATGTGCATGCCCCCACTGAAGTTAAAGAAGACGCAGTAAAAGACGAGTTCTACGCCCGCCTTGAAACTCTCTTCGACTCACTTCCAACAAACTATCGAAGAGCAAACTGCGACTCAGATCATCACTTGGTGAAGACGACCTACAGATGTAGAATTTCCTCAGTGCACCAGTCAAGAATCAGCCCTCCCAAAATCTTTGCGGTTGATAAGCTCTTGAGTGATGCTACAGCGGTGGCGTATACTACCGCCCTTGAGGAAAAACTATCACCTATGCTACATAACATCAGCAACACTGGCGTCCATGGGTTCTGGGAAGAACTCAAGGGTACCATCAAGGATGTCGCAGAGAAGGTCGTGGGATATAAAGCCCGGCGAGCGCGAAATGACTGGTTCGACGAAGAATGCAAAAATTCACTTGACGCGAAAAACGAGGCCTACAGACAATGGATTCAACGAGGAACCAGAGCCAGAAGAGAAAAATATGACGAGCTACGGCGAATATCGAATAGAATAATTAGACGTAAGAAACGTAAATACCTTGACGAGCAGTTGCTGAACATAAACGAAAACTTAGCTAATAGGAACACCAGACAAGCGTACAAACTAGTAAATACAATTAAGAACGGCTACCAACCCAGGACTAGCCTTTGTAAGGACAAGGATGGAAACATCATCAGCGACACGAATGGTATTAACAAACGATGGGCCTCTTATTTTGAAGAGCTTCTAAACCGACCATCTAACATCCCCACACAGGAAGCTCTCGACGATATTGTTGATCTAGGCCCACCCATTCAACCCCCGACAGTAGAGGAAGTTGATCTCGCGTTGCGGTCACTAAAACGAAATAAAGCGCCGGGCGCTGACGAGATTCCAGCTGAACTGCTAAGATTCGGTGGAACGAGTCTAGTTGATGCCATACATCAATTACTCCTGCGAGTATGGGAGAACGAGGAGATCCCAGACGATTGGCGCAGAAGCATCATCTGTCCAATTCATAAAAAGGGAGATAAACTGCGGTGTGAGAATTACAGGGGCATCTCACTAGTTTGTACGTCCTATAAAATTTTGACGAAAATTCTGGAAAATAGAATAAAACCGTACGCAGAACGAGTCATTGGCGAATATCAAAGCGATTTCAGACCTGGTCGCTCCACAACCGATCAGCTCTTCTCAGTCAAACTGATACTCCAGAGGTGCTGGGAATACAACGTAAACGTATACCAAATCTTTGTCGACTTCAAGCAGGCATACGACAGTATCGATCGTGGAGTACTGTACAACATCATGCTGCAATTTGGTATACCAGCAAAATTAGTGCGACTGACAAAGATGACGATGACCAACTCTGTCTCACAAGTCAGGATCCAGAATAGACTTACTGATCTATTTGAAACACGCACTGGTTTGAAACAGGGCGATGGACTGGCACCGACGCTCTTCAACCTAGCACTGGAATGCGTTATTCGGGCCATGAATTTGGACAACAGCAAGACGCTACTCATCAAGTCGACACAATTAGCAGCGTACGCCGACGACATCAACATCATGTCCCGAAGATTGGCTGACGCAGAAGAACTTCTGCATACGCTTGATACCGCTGCAAAGGAAGTTGGATTACGTATTAACGAGGGTAAAACTAAAATAATGATGCAATCGGTGACAAGGACACCTGCACAACCAAGCATCAATGTGGGGGACCTCAACATCGAGTTCGTGAACAACTTCATTTACCTGGGTTGCAACCTGTCAAGGGACGCCAACGAAACTGACGAAATCAAGCGACGGATACAGTTAGCTAATAAGACTTTTTTCTCGGTTCTCCCCATAATGAAATCGAAACATGTGCACAGAAACACAAAGCTCCGCGTGTACAAAACCATTATACGACCAGTGCTATGCTATGGCTGCGAAGCATGGACCCTAGCTCAAGCCTCCGAAAACATGCTAGACACTTTCGAACGTAAGGTTCTACGGCGAATTTTCGGGGCTGTTTGCGATCGAGATGGATGGCGCATCCGGTACAACCATGAGTTGTATGAAATGTACGATGAGCTGCAAGTCTCGAAAATCGTCAAACTACAACGACTTCAATGGGCAGGGCATGTACAAAGAATGGACGATGATCGCATGCCTAAGAGAGTAATGAATGCAGAACGAGTCGACGGAGCGAGACTGCGAGGACGACCGAGATCTCGTTGGGAGAGCTCAGTAGGTGTGGACGCCGCGCAGCTGCTGGGCTCCCAAAATTGGAGGACGCGGTCACGTGACCGAGATAATTGGAGGACAATGATCCAGGCGGCCAAGGCCCGACGTCGGGCTGTCGCGCCACGATGATGATGATGAACCGCGGCTATTAAATCGATGGAAGCGGGTAAAGTCCCGGGGATAGATGGAATCCCGGTGCAACTTTTTAAAGCGGATGACAATGCTACTGCGGATATTCTTCTCCCCCTTATCCAAGAGTGTTGGGAAACCGAAACTCTCCCTCTATTTGATGAGAGAGAATTACCACAAAACTTAAAAAATTTTCGCTTTAGGACTTACAAATACCCCGTGGCGTGGCTTCTAAGTTCTTACCACCTAAAGCGGAAATGGACTACCTAACGCGGAAATGTCGCAATTAAGGAATCTTAAAAATTCTCTCTAAATGCAATAGAGAATGGATGAAATGGTAGAAACCCTAACGGGGGCACTGAGGTTATCTGCTATTGAATCATGCCCTGCTAGTAAGCAAACAGTTAGGGCTAAGTCGGCGTGGTGGGGCGCTCAGCTTAATGAGCTTAGGGTCGCATGCAAAAGAAGCTTCAATAGGGCTAAATACTCTAAGGAGGACTCAGATTGGGCTATCTACAAAGGCAATCTTGGTATTTATAAGAAAGAGCTGAGAAGAGCTAAACGTAGCTCATGGATGAATTTTTGCGATAGAATTGATAGTTTCAATGATGCTTCCAAGCTCAAGAAGATCCTACAAATCCAACCATGCCTAGTTATTTGCTGAAGGACGATGGAACATGGACATCATCGAGCCAAGAGACGATCGAGGTCTTGCTTGGCTCATATTTTCCTGGCAGCTCTTCTGCTAAATCTCTCGGGATAACTCCCACCACCAATATGGCACATGGCACATGTGATTTCAAGCCAATTCTTTCCAAAGAGAAGATTGTTTGGGCTATAAACAGATTTGACTCTTTCAATTCTGCTGGCCCTGATGGTATCATTTCGGCGGACCTGCAACATATGCTGGACGTAATATAAGTTATCACATAGGAATTTGATCTGCAAATTCCCGCAAATATGTAATGATCGCGTTCCGAATATGAGTCATTAAAACCATATCTTATGTTTTTCCCAAAGATACAAAAGGTATAGATAAAGGTCCTCGTTCAAAGGAAACATATTGTATAAACATGTACGAACAGGCCTAACATTATATTGTATCTTGACCTGCGCGTCAACAATAAGATACAAAGATACATTTAACATGTGCGACCCACATGATAGGGACAAGGGACTCGGCTATGTAATTTCCCTGTGTGATCATTACTAAGAAATAGATACTCAGGCAAACTCATAAAGAGTTGTAATAGGGATAAGACAAATGAGTCATAGGGAAGAAGTTATGTATTTTCCCTATGAAATCATTAGAGGTAAAAGTAGATAAGATATTTAAGACAAGTAGATCTTAAGGAACAACGAACGAGTTGTTAAAATACCACCGAACCATAGAGTTCGGTCCTTTTCAACCAAATAAAGTACTCGTATAAGTCACAGAATAAAGACTTCAGTCTTTTTATTTATACATAACTTATACCCGTGGATTGAATCGATCTTCAAAGCCTGTCTAGAATTAGTATATATTCCTCGTATATGGATGCAAGTTAAAGTGGTATTTGTTCCAAAAGCGGGTAAAAATTCTCATGCCCGCCCGAAAGACCTCCGACCCATTAGCCTATCATCAACATTGTTGAAGGTGTTGGAGCGTTTGATCGACACACACTTGCGGTGCACTATTCTATCGCATCTTCTATCCACTTCTCAGCACGCCTATTGGAAAGGACAATCAGTGGAAACTGCTTTGCACTCCTTGGTAGGCTACATCGAAAGGTCATTCGCATACAAGGAGTACACGTTGGTTGCCTTTCTCGATATCGAGGGGGCTTTTAACAATGTAAAACCTGAGGCTATTATCGATTCCCTCTTAACTTTGTGCGGTGATGACTCGCTTTGCAAGTTAATTCACCTAATGCTTGCGTCTCGGGTGGTATCCTCTATTCTCGTTGTATCATCTCTACGCAGGTATGTAAGCAGGGGTACCCCTCAAGGTGGTGTTCTCTCTCCCCTTCTATGGAATCTGGTGGTCAATAGGCTGCTTCTAAGCCTGGAAGGTTTGGGATGCAAAGTTATCGCTTATGCAGACGATATTGCTATTGCAATCTCGGAAAAGTCTCCCAAGTGTCCTGAGCAATTTGATGCAGAATTCCCTGTCTATCCTGGCGAACTGGGCTAGCGAGGTTGGTGTTGGAGTAAATCCGCAAGAAACTGAGCTTGTTCTCTTTACTAAGGGACACGCTGTACCCTCTTTTGAACCACCATTAATGGAGGGCACAAGGCTTGTACTCACTGATAAAGTCAAATTCCTTGGCCTCATCTTGGATAGAAAACTATGCTGGAAGGCAAACATTCAAGAGCGAGTGACTAAGGCAACTGTTGCACTGTATTCGTCCAGGAAGGCTATAGGGAAAAAATGGGGCTTACATCCAAAAGTGGTCTACTGGCTCGATGTATCAATACTGCGTCCCATGTTAATGCATGGGGTCATCGTTTGGACGGCACTTAGTATCATGTCGTACAGAACTCCTTCTTGTGGCTCCCGGAACGATCACCAAATCCTCTCTCTCATCCTAGCCCCTTGTGGGGCATGGTGCGTCAACTGTTCCATACGACCCAGCTGACGTTTCTTGGCATAAACTGGTTTCGGAGAATGCAGTTGTGAGCATGAACCTCCTGTACATCCATGGCCACGAACGTCGTCGTGGACGGGATTCGAACCCGAAATGCCGGTAGTCAAACATGAGACTGATGCCTCAACACACTGCGCTACCGGTCTCCCAACGACCACCAAGAAGGCCTATATTACCCTTAATGGTAAATAGCTAAAAAGAAAACTGATTGGAATGCTTATCTATGTTTCACTTTCCTTTGACTTATGGATATGATTTTGGACGAAAAAACAGCAGCTTAGAAAAAAATTAAATCTGTCTTATTGTGATGAAATTGTGTTAATTTTATATACTCACATAAACTGTGATCCGAAATCCGCAATATTTTCCTATTCTTTGCTCGTATGTAACAAAATCCAGATGCAACAAAATTGGGTCTATAAATCCACTGAGAGGTCGTGCTGATAAGGGGATTGACGCCGAGTATAAAAGAAACAAGTAGTCCGGATGGCGCAACGGTTAGCACGTTCGCCTTCAACGCACTGGGCCCCGGTTCGATTCCGGGGATTTACGTGTCGGACTATGAGCCCACTCAGCTGTTAAATGAGTACCCATTATGGGGTAAATAACTCGGTTGAGCGTGTTGCTGATCACATACCTCTGCACAAAAACCGTCACGATCTAGAAAATGAGATGATGCTAACTCATCTCGAGGCCGTGGTTCAAATTGGACTGTTGCGCCAGTTATTTATTTTATTTATTTATAAAAGAAACAAAATACTCTTTATCCTTTTACCCCTTCAATTACACGATTATCTACGAGAGGAACAGATAGCAGCAAGATGTAATTGCAATCGCTTTTCTTTTGCTTAATGCTTTCCGTTGAAGACAGTGGTTCCGTGTGCTACCATTATCATATTTCAATATGTGTTCAACCAGAAAAAAGGACTGCCTCTCTTACATGAACGTGTATTATGTACATTTGTATAGTCGCATACTCCTGCAGAATTCCTTTCATCGACTACAACTAGTATTCTTAGTCCACATAAAGAGGCTACTGTGAAGTTCGCAATGTCTGCATTCAGTATAATGTTGCCTTGGCCATCCCCTTTGTCCTACCGTGGCATATCACCCTCCGCCAAATCATTCTGGTGGTTACATAAGAACAAAACATTCTTCCAGCTTGGTAACCATATGACATCATACTGGCCGCATCAGGACCTGAATCACGTGAACAGGATCTCCAGAATCTCTAAAGTAGCTTGGCACTGCAAGTAAAGCCATCAAGTGGCGAGTGAATGTGAAAAGGAATGTAGTAGCGTGTGCTAGTGTATAAAGGAAACATTTTGGCACAAGTGGAAATGTATAGCTCCATTGCCGAAAAATAAACCTTTCAGTTTGGTGAAATTATAGAAACTCATTACATGGAGTCATTGTAGATGTACTCGTATAGTGTGGACGAGTATGTTGGCCACCAAGAACGTTACATGCATTTGAGCAAAGGAAGCGGTGTTAATAGTGTCGACTTTGGTAGCACAGGATAACGTTGCATTATGGCTCGAGATTCCAATTACATTCATCAGACGAAGGTAAATAAAATGGATTTGATGAGAATGCATCACAATTCATCACATACGAGTGGCAGGATGAATGGACGGATAGCAAATGAGAAAAGTTTGTTTAAATTATACGCCCTCATATAATTGTTATTCGGCATAATTAGAAATTGTCTACTGCTGTAATAGGGAAAGATACATGTTGGGTTATAATTTCAAGATATAATAAAAAATTATCCCTATCCTTTAGGTAATTTATACTGGAAAATTAAAATTATACTATCGTCGCCAAGGATTTAAACTCCAATAAAATGAAAGGCGCGTTTTTTTAACAGCCATGCAGAGCATAACAGGTGAACACACAAAATTACACTAACAATTTGATCTGAGCTGCTCTGGATAGAAGGTTAGTGCAAGAATTCTACTCTGTTAAGTAGTGTGCGTTTTGAATTGCAAGCGGCGTAGGTGCCAAAGTTTTCGGGCAGTTCACAGTTTAGGAATCACTTAAAATTTATTTCCTGTCCATGAAATGTTTGTTTTGTGTAATTATTTGGATTAGTAAACACACAAAATGATTTTGCATCCCAAATGAAATTTGATTGTATATACTAAGGACTTAGGTTTCCTTTTGAAATTTGAATTGAGCTTTGAATGGTAAACTATTTGTAAATTTAGACACACTCCCAGCGAAGATATGCCCCGTTTACGTCAGTGGCGTAGATAGCTTCTTTACTATTTGCACAGGGCAGAACCCCTCACCTACTGTCCTTTTTAATGAAAATTGAACAAACATGAAATCATCCGCCAATGAGCTCGCTGATAATGTTTTTTAATATATCTTCAAAGCACTCATTGAGAACGAGTAGCTGATGAAATATTCGATGATTGTCATCAACAATATCATTAAAATGTTGGCGATGATATCCTTGATATTGTCGATGAGATTATGATATCAAATTTACAAAGGGACTAGCCTGCAGCACTTTAGGTCTGGAATTGATCAATTTTTAACGTGGGGAAGCAGCGAGGGTAGCAAAACTGTATTGTCATCGTTTAACTCGAAAGTATTTAGGTGATATTCTATTCCAACGCAATACTTACTGATACTCGCCTTGTATCTGTGTTTGAATATTAACAATCTTAAGTTGAGTGTAGTGGAAAACTTCTAATCTATGTTTTTCACTATGAATGAGCCCACTACCAGTGTTTTATTTGGCACAAGCATCATAGGACCTTGTTCCACACGATACATCAACTCCTCAGTTACTATACTGCATTGATCCAGCAGGGAAGCAGAGACCTTCATTCAGGTACTTATCATGAATTAATGAAATGTGTACCACACCACATGTTTAGCATTTAGGAGCAGATATGACTCTAATATGTATATACACGAAGACTGTTCATTTAAAGAGGATGTCATTATGAAGGGGTACGAAATCTCTTTCCTAATTGCCCAAAAGGCTACTTAAAAAAAACTCATAAGGTATCTTTCAGGTACTGTCTAAAAAGGTTCCGGTTCATATGTCTCGTGAAAATCGGTACCACGCGCCTATTATATTATTCAGTTGGATTTTAGTATTTGGATAAAATCACACTGACCCCACGTTGGACGTCGCCTTTTCGACCTATTGTATTTTATTTTCGACTATTTACTACTGTTTTGATGACGTAGAAAAAACACGTCGAAGGAGCTTAAAAGTACCCTACTGTTAAAATTAGATTATATTAGATAAGATGGAAGGCGGTTGGCTCGAAAGGCCACCATGCACTGCGTCGAGACCAATCACTCCAACAAATCTGCCCAATAGCTCGAGTTTCAGTTAAGCAATCGTTTCTGCTTCTGGGAATGCGTCGCCAAAGCATTTCAAGCCACTCTCAAAGAAGCGACAGCTTGAATCAGAGAAAATCCCCATGCTATGTAGATGGCCCCTTAAGTAAAATGACCCGTAAGGAGCCCCCAAATAACTCTCACCCTTTTTGTGCGTAATCTTAGCAGCTCGATGACACGATTGCGTGAGTGACCAGCTAATAATACGAGTATAAATGAGCAATGGTTACTGAGTTTTCTCATTCCCTGATGTGGCGTCTTACGGTAAACAGAGTGATTCCACAGTATGGCTCAGGGCCGACGAGTGGGGTTGCAGAAGCCCTTTTAATTTCCTGGGATCCCGGCGTGCCCGGGGACCCAATAGATACTGACCTTGTTTGCAAAGCTCAATTTTTGCAAGGCTTCGCGACCACTTAGCACCAATTTCGACAAGATAGAGAAATTAATTAATGGTTTGATGGCCACCTGGCTGTCTGTTAAGATTGTAGTATCCCTGACCCGGTATCCGGCTGCTAAGCATATATTCGCGCAGATCTCGATTGCGTGAACTTCCTGAAATACCGTGGCGTACTTTCCCATGGGAATGGATACCTTGTGAGATAGGCTTGCGGCACCCGCCGCTGTACCCTCATCGGTTTTAGATCCATCTGCATACCACTTGACAACGTGGAGGGGAAGGGTACTGAGCTTCAAAATTCTATCTTGTCTGCTTCAAATAACGGTTGTGAATGGAAGTTTGAAGCGTAGCTCCCTAGCTAAATGGGGCGATGGCACAGCAGATACGTAATCCTCCCTTATCAAGTTGGTTTACCCTGGGTTTATTTTAAGGAAATTCTGGCACGCTTTAAATCCGGCTACTGCCATTTTTGACTCCGCCTTTAGGTGGATATGGAGTGGGGGTAGGTTGAGTAGCGCTTCAAGTGCTGCGGTGGGATAATTGCGAATAGCTCCAGTGACTGTGAGATATGCTAGTCTCTGAATCTTACTCAGCTTTATTTTTCCATAATTAATGGTGGATTTTTTTCCACCTTAACAACAGTTCCATAGCGTTATAGATCCAGAGAATAATGTGAGGACTTCTTCCAAAAGTTTTGGCTTTGACGGCTTTGTCAGTTATTAGCTCTAGGGGATCCGACCAGAGTATCTTCCTGTCAAGAATTGCTAAGGCTCAAAAAGGTTTCGATATTTTTGTCTTGTGACTTAAAGTACTATACCATGCGCCTATATTGTTGGCCCATGTCAGTTTCATTGTCATTATAAAATCACACGCACCCCACATTGGACGCCATTTATTTACAGGCTTTATCGATCATTTTCTACTGTAAATTTCCACCGATGTAGGGTCAAAAACAGCCTTAAGGTAGCCTTAAGATATCCTTATGTTTTATAGTATAGTCTAAAAAAAATCATTTTTTGTGTCTTGTGATTGAAAACTTTATTTCTAGTTAAGATTTTAGGCTTTACTTAAAAAGCCGTATTTTGGGTTCGCCAACCGCACAGTAAAGAATATTTGGCTATTTTTGACACCAGTTGCTGGATAATGAGCTTTTTCTATCCATTTCGGTGAATCTTCTGGAATACACCGGTCGATTTGTGTTTTAATATAAAATACCTTTACTTGGTGTATTTTATTCACGGGTGGTGTAAAAGTCAAAATAGTTTTAAAAAATACATAACCCGAATCGAAAAATCACAGCCGGAGTTATTAATATAATGCGTAGTGTAAATATTTGAACAATTTGAACTCTATTCCCCTTCCGAAACGCGAATCTGTATATTATTGAGCTGGTAGCTTAATGCGTTGGGGCGTCAGCCTGATGAAGTCATTCTGTGGCATTGGTGGTTGTCTGAAGCTTGTTGTCGATTTGAATAAAAATTGCAATAATCACCGTATGGATAATTTTTTTTTCACTATTTTAATTGAAAATATTTAATCCATCCGGGTATTTTGAATTCACCTATAGGTGCGAAAATATTAACCGCACAAACGGAATTTTATTTACACCGAAAATGAAACACGAATGTCACACAGAATCGATTAACTTTAGCTAGGTAATTTTTAGTAAGCGGTCAACTTCAAATTTTAAGATCATTTTTTTTTTGTGAAATATCTGTGTCCAAATGGACTATGAAGGTCCTGCGGCGCCAAAATCGAGAATGTTCCAGAATGAGTTGAGTCCATGCACATGCTTGTTGTAGCTCAGTTTCGGAATATAATAGACCCGATCTTTTCATTCGTACAAGGTTCAAGAGTGAAAAAACGGCACTGATCATACTCATAGAGTCACCATACCGATGATTCGCAGCACGGAGGCGAATTGCGGACACAGTATCCAAAGGTATAGGGGCGGTCAGTCGATTTGTATAGGAATAACCTTTCGATTCAGCGAAAAGAACGTGGTCAATAATATTACTAATACGAGTAATAATTTAAGGCAAGCTGTGAAGGCACCTTGTGACATAACCTTCACTAATCCAAAAGACACTCAACCAACCTGGTGAAGGCAGTAGGTCCTTTGTAGCAGAACTTTTTATGACAGCGGAGCTCATAACGGAATCTCGAAGAAATATGAACCTGGAGCATATCAACCCCGGGGCATTCGCCACGCAGTATTCTCCAGGCAAATACCATGTCTCAGTGGAGATACTCATTTTGTTCCAAGTGATATCTCACCCAGTGGTATCCCGTGAGATAACCAACGATTAACCACGATTAACCTTAAGTCCGCTCTGCCCAGTCGGCAAGCTTCATTAAGACCGTAAGAGTTGACAAGATCTTTGGACTGCAACACTTCTTGGAAAATATTCCAGTGCCGCAGCCTTTCGCCTGCAGACCATTCCATCATTAGCACTCTGGCCGTAGCCCAGCTGAGACCGCAGTAGGTATCAGGTCCGAAAAATATTCCGATGAGCCCCGTCTAGCGAGTTCATCCGCAGCTTCGTTGCCATGAATGCCACGGTGCCCTGGTACCCAACATATAGTGAGCCGATTGGTGTTTGTGAGACTATGAAGGCTACTTAAAGACTTTTCATTAAATTCGATGAAAACTTATTTGAAGAAAAGCTTAATGGCTGATTGACTATCAGTGCAGATAGCGATGTTGGCGCATTAAAATGTCGTGTTTCCCAGACATCATCATTGACGGTTGTTTCAAATTTTCCCCTTATTATCAAGGTTAAATCGTCGGCGCATCCGTTAGCAAAATAATCACAATCACAGAGCCTATAGACAGGGCCGCCGAGAGGAAATCTATGCCCAGGTGACAACAATTCCGGGCCCCAGGATCGGTACTTGGGGCCCCTTACATTTTTAGTTGGCCCAAAAATTTGGGGGGTCACATATATCTTAGGACTGCATACATTTTGCCGCGCTCGGTGGCCGTGATCGTACGGTCACCGCTCTACGATACGAATCTAGAGCTCGGAGATAAAATCTCGGCGCGATCAAAAACTGCCTGTGAGTACTAATAGAACTTTCACAGCGCTCCGGGCTTGTCAGTATAAAGACGGCGCGGATAGGAGGTGCATGCTAGCAACTGTACTTCCGAAAAGTAGATATGCTATTGAAACGTCAACAGGGCATAAAAATGCTAGAGATGTTGGCGCGCCCATGCCCCTGAAGGGGTCAAAGCAATTAGAGAGAGAAATACATTTTATGGCCCCATACATATTGCGGGCCCCATAAATCAAGCGGCCCACACATTTTGGGGTCCATATTTTCTGCAACATCTTATTCTTAGGGCCCTAGACAGCAACCCAAAATTTGAAAACGTTCAATATTAGAATACCGCGGTCATGTCATATTGAAATACGTTATATAAATCACTTTACAAGAACTTTTTTTTACTTTTGGCACTTAGGAAAATGAGTTCACTGGTTTTAAGAAAATGTTCCCCAAGGGTGGGGCTCATCGGTCATTTGCCCACTGGTCCAGTCCACCCCCGAGGCTATCGAACAAAATGAAACACGAAAGCAGTTTGTGTACGGAAGGTGAACTTGCAACGTACGAAGAAACATGGTCCAAATGCCACCAAAAAATAGAGGCCCTAAATCGGCAACAATCTAAAAAAATATTAGGGGCCCCATGCTTAAACGGAACGTGTCTAGTGTATTGTATTGGCAGTTTATGGCCTCAAAATGCTACAGAACTTGTAATGTACTCTAGTTCAAAACACCATAATAAAAAAAATAGATTTATTTTTAGCCCCGTTTGAAAGCCCGGGCCCGGCGAGAATCACAAGCAGTCAATCATCATGGAAGTGGGGAAAGAACCCCATTCTGAGGTAACTTTTAACAGCGTTGACACAAATCGAGTTGCCACCCAACGATGACTTGACTTCGCGCATTTGAAGCATGGCGTCGATCTATTGTACATGACTGTTGCCGTAGGTACTTGTTTATCCCTGAGCTCAACTGCTCTGGATATGCTGCTGTATGCTGCCGTGCGTATTATCGAAAGCACCATCAACATCATTGAAGGCTCATAGAGCGATTTCCCTGTCGTTAAGGGTTACTTTCAATCGTTCCTTAGAGATTATGTAAGGCAACTACTGTCGACTTAGTGTCACCATACACTGCCGAACTCGAACTCGAGCTCGAACCTGGTACAAATGTCTCCTGACACACACATACACTTCACATAGGTGTGAAGAAAACCGGTCCACTTGTACTAAGTTCGTGCTCCTGTCGAACTCGAGCACGAACTTAGCACATGGTGACACTTACGTTTTATGTAGGTCAACTGAGTACGATGCGAGGGTCTCGTGCAGATCCAGTAACCTCTCAATAGTTTTTAGGAGAAACGGCGAGAGGCTCATCGGCCTGTAAGATTTTGATAGTACATGCTGCTTGTTTCCGTTTTGCGGAATGAACGCCACGTTCACCGCCCTCCTTAAACGTGGTATACTGCTCAAGGAGTAGCTGAATCTAAACATATTGATAATGAAATCAAGGCTGTGCTGCAACATAGCAGGAAAACACCGTCGGCGCCAGGTGCCTTAAAGGAATCAAAGGACTTTTTGCCCACTCATTGCCCCAGCCATTACAAAAACAATGGTCCATGAGGGTAGATGATACATCACAGGATGAAATCGAGTCCCACCGTCCCAGAAAAACTAATGTCAAAAATGTTGGCAATGGTCGCCAACCGGCTCATTCTACGCGCTCCGGGTCTTGACGTGGCAGACCTTTGGCTTTTTAACCATAACACAGAAAACTCAGCCGTTGAAGTTACTTGGCTGGCAAAATGTCGGAGCCTTGTTTGCGAAAAAATAGAGATGAAGTTTTCACTTCATCTAATGGACTTGCGAGTAATCTCATTCATTCACAAATATACGAGTTCGTCCTTCATATGGGCTTATAGAAACCCTGATTCTGAATCCTAGTGTGCTCTATGCCATACAAACAAGAAACTTTTACTGACTAATATCTATGGTGAAATTACTCTGACCAGAAAAAAAGAAATCCTGGCAATGAAAAACATGTGATTCAATGTGGAATCACAGAGTAAACGGGAGAAGCTCCTGCATGCTTGCAAGTCCAGACCAAACGATATATACAGTTGTAAAAGTATAATATATGTAAAGCCCGAAAAGTGACTCTTATATAAAAGAATTAGGTAATTTCATGCAACATGAAGCCTCAACACACTTGGGCTGGGTGTACTCGTAGCTATTGGCTTCTACGTTTCAACTTTTTATTAAGCTGAAAGAAGTAAATGGACCATTTCTCGTATACACTGTTTGCACTCTAGAAGCATTTGCAAAAGAAGGATATAATGGTTGTGAATGTGACCACAAACTATGAACCAAGGATGATGTATGAAGGACTCCCATTTAAAAAAAAAGAGTTGAATTATGCCATTGAGTGTAGTCCAAGTAATGTCGACTGAATATTAATAGTTTGGTGTAAACGATGTAAGCTCTCACAAGCAGATTTTACAATGCCAGCCGAAGGACAGTCAGACCATCGAATGGGTAGACAACTTCATATGTATCTCGGATCCAACATTTGTGGAGAATGGTGGTCAAACTGATAAAATCAAATTGCGTATATTGTACAATTCACAAAAGCCTTTATATTTAAGTAGACGAAATTTTCAAATTTATTACAACACAATTTGGTCTGTGGAGCTTTGCAACAGATGCTAGACCTGTAACCCTAACTCAGTCATTTGAAAAAAGATACAAAGTATCTACACTGCATGCAGATACATCGGAACATGGATATGTCTATGACTACCGACTGCGTGGAACCTGTTGTGTTGAAGATATCGACGTAAGTTTTATAAAGAACCCAGTATAGTTATACTGGATGAAATCATTCGAAAAAACACGTCCCACGCTTTCGGTAGGCATAAGACATATCCATGTACCCATGTATCTGGTGGCAGTGTAGATACTCGTCATAAATTCTGCTTTGCTTTGTCCTGTCCGCTCGGGCTCCTTTCTCTCGCGGGATCGTTTCGTTTTCGTTTGCATCGCGTGTGTGCCATATTCACCTCCTCTCGTGCACCCTGTTCCATCTACATGTTCCATCTACCCGTTCGGTACATTCTGCAGACTGCAGCCTATCGACATTTCTCTGAGTACGTTTCTGCTAATCGTAATCACGCTTCCCACCATCTTTTCCCAATCGGACGTGTATTGTATTTGTGTATCTATTGCAAAATCGCTCCCACACTATCCGTCTCATCCCGCCCCTTTAATCAACAGTCCGGGTCCGGCACACACAATCCGTTTCTCAAGTAACGCGTGCGACTCTATGCGATTGTGTCCGGCAAACAGAAAGGGAAACTAACGAAAGTAAACAAAACATTCCAACACACGCACAAAGAGAATGCACAAGAAAAATTTTGGAATTTTTGCAGAAGGGGGGGGGGGGGGGCATTTGATCTTCAGAGGTCTGCAGAACCTCTGAATGTACATCATGACACGATGAGCTGCCCGGAACTATAACATCCTACGACGAATATTTCTCTATTTCGGGGCTTGGGAGATTTTAACTCGCGCAGTACAAATCCGCCATTTTGTTTTATGATCCGTTTATTGCATGTGTGGTGGGGGCCACATTGTGGGCCAGTCAGACCTCAAATCGCCGCCATTGCAAATGCACAACCATTTGGATAGAATGAACTTCATCCGCGATGGCTCTCGCTCTCTATCTTCGGGGGGCGGGAACTATGTAATGTACACACTCTCAAATTGCGTCTGCGCATGTCCAAATGTTAGTCGAACTGACTACTTGCTACCTTTTCTGGGACCCTAGTGATTCAGATAGTACAACACGGGATATTTTATTAAATGATGAATGGGAATTGGCGGAAATTGAAGGTCATTGAAAGTCCGCCCGTTCACCCGTACACTATGTTATTTCTTGCCGTCCACAACGTCAACCTTTAGTGGATGTTCACACTGCGTGCGATGCCGAGCCGAGCCGGGTCGAGCGATGCGATGTGGTGGGTGTTCACATTGCACGCCGCGCGATGCCGAGCCGAACGATGGCTTGCGATGCAAAGATGATCCGAGCGATGGCTTGCGATGCAAAGATGATCCGGGATGTTCACTGCACGCAATGATGGAGAGTAGAGACCAATTTAGTTCAAGGAATAGAATCTGTTCGACATCATGTCGTTTGTATGCTTGACCCAGTAAATTTATTTCTGTTTCAAAACAGTGCTCTAAAAATGGAAGAGCGTCGCCATTGGGTGCACCCCATTAATGAAGAAAGGCCCAGTGTTGGTGAATTTCATCATCTTTTCCGCGACCTCAGACGAGAGGTTTCACAAGCGGATTGAGCAGCAGCGCACCGCTGTGTATAAACGCAAAAATCGGCAGCCGCGGCGGCTTTAGGACGATTAATGTATAAACCGCTCGACTCGCCGTTGCGGCCACCGCCGCGGTTTGTGGAGCGTCGAGATTGCATTTGAATTCAAACCGCTTGTGAAACCACGCCTTCTAAACGCGACCTTATTACGGTGATAATAACCTTTCATTTGAGCCATACTGAATCAAAACCGGAGTCCAAAGCGTATATACCCTAGACTTGTACAGACCTAGTTGTGATACCAAAACTTCCAACTGGCAACGGCCATATGCATTAAAAGTGAATTTGCCATATGGTCAGTTTGAGCTGTGGGCGTGGATCCAATAAAAAGTTTCATCGTTCATCCATTCGAATTTTGGATATTTACATTTGAACTAACGTTTACAGTAAAGGTTGCTGTTCATTCAATAGGATCTTGCCCATTCTCAAAATCAACTAACCAACCAACACTCTAAATATTTGTCGCATTTTGCAAGTCGCTAGCATCATTGTATCGAAAGTTATCGCTCATTTTGAAATTTCATCTGTAGGGGTTCCTTCGGTCGGATCTTGCCCATTTTCAATACCAACCAACAAGATCATGCTACAAACATTTGACCAAAATTTCAAGTTTTTAACTTCATTCTATCGAAAGTTATCGTGCAAACGAACAGACAGACAGACAGATATGGCTAAATCGAATCAGGAGATGACCCTCATAATTTCCATGTATACACTGCCACACCGCCGCGCCTAAAAGTCTAGGGTATAAAAGCAGACATACATGCATTTTTTTCAGTGTGATCTTACATCAAATATTACTTTACAGCTCGTACTTGCACCATACTGGCTCCAAAAAGCTTCACATCGCAAAGCATCGCAAAGCCCATAAACTCCATCGCAAAGCCCATTAAATTCCATCGCAAAAAATCAGCAGCCGGTACTCGCACGAAAAAGCAAAGAAGTTTGTGAAAACATCGGGCCATCGCTCGGCTCATCATTGCATCGCGCGCAGTGTGTACACTCAAAGCGTGATTCCATTTAAAATTGAAAACTTTCCATTTTCTTGCTTTAAAAGCTTGTAATCGCATTGCATCGCTCGACCCGGCTCGGCTCGGCATCGCATGCAGTGTGAACATCCACTTATCGCTATCAAATCAACATCCCAAACGCAAGCGCACCGCCCGCACGGATCTACAAGCAACAGCCATGCACAATGACGACTTCACTCAAACGACATGCACAACCTGAAAAGAAAAATTTTCAATGGGCTTGTTTCCTCTTCTGACCCCCGAGTAGAAAAACAGACATTTCGTGTGACGGACAGATTTTTAGGATGACCCCCAGCTATAAGACATATCCATGTCAAAAGATTGCTGTGAAGGAGGAGCCATAGCGCTGTGCACGAGTGAGGGAGACAGGTTGTCTGGATGTGGCTGGTGTTGTGAGCAGATTTGAATCACGAGGGGATGGCAGTTGAATGATGTTGACTTGTTTTATGGGTGCCTGGTTGTTTAGTCAGTTCATGATGCGAAGTTTTTCGATTTTCGTGAGTTCCCTTTGATGACTGACTCGGATTGACTGAGGATCGGCCACTACATTCATAGAACTCGGAAAAATTTTCAATGGGCTTGTTTCATCTTCTGACCCCCGAGTAGAAAAACAGACATTTCGTGTGACGGACAGGTTTTTAGGATGACCCCCAGCTATAAGACATATCCATGTCAAAAAAATTAAATGTCGTCTAAGACAGGTGAAAATGTCGAAGATCATTAGGACGCGCATGCCAGGTTTGGCCCACTATCGTAATTAAAACGGCCTCAACCAGTCAGTCCATGAATGAGGTCAGGAATGGACGCGTGAAATAAGAAGGGCGATCTTATGATCGCTAATGTTCAATTGCGTATTGCAGCCGTATGGCGTCCTAGCAACGAAAAACCCAGGCGCCGCAAATTTAACACCGCTCGACATAAGAATTCAGCTTATTACAAGAATGTAACACCCATCTTGCACAAAAAGCAGGTGTGATAAATAGTCACCCAGTTAGTGGCATAAATAAAAACTCGGATGCCATAAAAAATGCGTACATTGAGAGTACAGATCCTTGGCAAAAACCCGGATTGCCGGAATAAGCCCTGGAGATCCTAGGTTTCATGGCGGCGGATCGTTGAAAGAAAAGGGCTGAACGTTTGTTTGGTGGCAGCATCAGATGAAAATCGAAGCAGCATCGAAATACTTTCCCGTCAGAAAGCTCGAGAAATTCTGCGTAGTGCGTGGCGTGATAAAAGAGATTATGCGAATCCTCTTCTAGGCTCCAGCCGAAGAAGTGGCAAGAAGCAACAACTTAAACGCCGTATACGGTGTCATCAAGGAGTTTACATGTGGTCTTTACTCCTGCCAACATCCGGTGAAGGATATTGCAAAAACGAAAGCTACTTATCTTGGAGGAAGATCAAATGAGGCGGTGGAAAAAACACTTCGTCGCGGTGTTGAACCGTGTAACCCCTGATGAAGTCGCCTCGTATAAATAATATAAAATAGATAACCATCAAAATGTGCTATCACGATGTCCAGTTGTTAAGATGTCCGGTTCCTAAAAATAAACAAAAACAAACACGAACAAGTAAACTAAAATTATAATTTAGAAATAGTTTGTAGCCGGGCGGCATAGGCTAGTATGCGGCACTCAGGTAGGGGTAATTACCTCAGTTAGGAGCTCCTCCTCCACTCCGTCATCGCCTCCCGACACCGCTTCGTTAACTCCCGGACACCTGCAATGACAGAAAGATTCAAAGAAGAAAGCTAGTACGCCAAATATACTTATCTGATATGATACGTGGCCGATAGGCCACCTCCGTGGAAGGTGTATCCGCCACTGCTGCTGCCGTTCTCCAAACCCGAAATGTACTCCGGCCACTTGAGGCTCGCTGGTCCTCGTTAAACGCGATACGCGATTAAAACACCAACAAGAGATCCCGACGTCAGTGCCTTTGTCAACAACAACTGGGAACTGTCATAACACACTGGAAAGTGGGAACGTCAGCTGTTCCACTTCCAATAACAACCACGACAATATCGTAAAAACGATGGCTTGGATATTCGGTGCCCGATCTGTGGACCATGGTATTACGCAGTGTACACGCACCGGCACGTGTATTATTCAAGGTCATGAATTACCCCCCTCCCCCAATTCAAGGTCAACATTGCGAAATGCGCCGTAGCCCCGAACCAATAAAAGGGCGAGGATCCGAACGGGATATGCTCTTTTGTATTCCACATTTCGTACTATCAGGTGGATACCCGTATTTTGAAAAGTACGACTACAAGAAAATGAACTTACAAGCCAAAACGGAAACCGCGACTTCGAAGGAAACATATTAGCGACGATTAAGCTCAATTAGCGAGTGGCGCCACCCACCGGTGGACGGAAAATTGCACCTTGTGGCGCGAGGCGTATTCAAGTTAAGTGGTGAACGGAGGAGCCGACAGGAAACTCATAGATTGAGGTTATCGAACCAAGGCCGACCAAGAGGGGATCCTAAAATCACATGGCGTCGATCTGTGGCAAAGGAGTGTAATTCTCTGGGCAAGTTATTTGAGGAGTTGCGTCCCATTGCCTAGAAAAGATTACGGTGGCGCGCAGGGGTAGTTGACGCGCTTTGTACCACTAGGGGGGGGGGGGGGGCAATGAACCTCATTTTATTACATGTGTGCTGTGGTTGGTAAAGGATGGGGCACAAAGACCAACAAATAACAATAAAACCTTTAGTTTCTTCTGTAAACAAAATTTATTTGTAGGACATCAATCGTAAGACCATAGCGTTTTATAAAATTCATAAACGGAAAATTTGCAGGTGATATCCGTTTTCATTGACGAATTTTTGAATTCGTTGAAGAAAATATGCCCCTTACTCTTTCCAGCAAGTTTTTATTGACTCAGGTAATTTGTTGCCGGATCGCATCCCTCAATTCATCTAACGTACTAGGTTTTCCCTCGCATACTCATGACTTGAGGTGCTCCCATAAAAAAAACACATTGCTTTTCTATATAAGGGAACGCGTCCGCACTTTTTATAGACGCATATCTCTTGAGGGCTGAAAGTTGAAATATGGACAGCTATATAGGTAATAATTTCGGCCCCTCCGAACGCAATTCCTGGATCCGCCACTGTATCCAATATAAATACCTTTAAGAAGATTTTCGGTTCCCATTCAAAAATCAAAACAGGACACTGCTGCTTAGTTAAACCTCCTCTCCTTAAAGGATATATGACTACAAAGCAAAAAATAAACATGAAGAACCAAAGACCAACACTCCCAGAAATCCCAACTTACTACAAATTGACAATACAAACTTCACAGATAACTCAGATTCTCGAAGATAACTTTTCTCAAGACTTATTCACACTATAAATCAAGTTTTCTACTTATCATGGATTAGACAAATTTTACCGATACGTGAACTTTGCCGGAAGACATTCTACTTTTACATGTAAGAACAGTCTGTCTTAGGTAAGACAATGCTACTTTCACGAGTGTTGGTCATCCAAATTTTCAGAGACAGTCGACCTGGACAGAGTGCATCCGCAATCGCAGTCATAGAATCATGATTCGGAGGTAATTTATCGTGCACATTTGATTGTGAAATCATCTCATTGTACGGATGGCTCAAGGATGCATAGAATAACTTACGAGATACATGTCTACGTACAATAACATGTACCGACATTTCAACTCCATATGTCGGACAGACAATCTACCAGACAGATGGACGAACAAACCGACCTCAGATTTTCAAACACACAGCTACATACAACGCACTAGAACAACACCTTCCAAATCTGACCTCTCCCACTCAGTGTGCTGCAGGATATCCTTATCGCTCTGCTGTACATATGTATATCCTGGCAAGTTTTCGACTATCAAACAACTTAATTACCTCAAAAAACATATGCTTATGGTACGTAGTATGTGAGAAATTGTACTGCAAGTGATGCTTCTTGGTCGGTCTAACCACACAGAGCTGACGTTCGTTGGTATACGTCCCAGTCATGCCTATATAGGTATATGTTTGGCATGATGGTCATTGGTCTCTATATGCATGTCGAGACAGTCATTTAATGGCCCAGTGTCCGGAATCGCTTTTGACCTACATCGATTGATCCCGGTCCAAGTCACATTACAACCATGCCGGCAGATGCTCTCGAAGACGATATTTATGACCAACAATTGGAAGGCGTCCAAACTGATTCCAGGATGAACACAGCATGCTGTGTGGAAGCTCAATACAGAATTTGGTGGAAAATAGACCATCAGGTCTGCCGGAAACTTCCTATCTGGGTAACTTTACAGAGCTTCTCCAAAAGAGAGCTTGCTCTGGATTAGCGTCGGTTCACCACGGCGCATTACTACCTGCCGGAGAAGTTACTCCATCCTGAAGAGAATTCTAGGCAAGGAATTCTCTTTCATCCAAAAGCATCTAGATGGTCACATGCGCTGTAATTTGTTGTATTGCTCATTTCCCCTGCAGTCAGTCGACCACGTGGCCGTTTCGAGCTTTTTGAGTGTCCTGCCACCCACAGTTCTCATCATTCACGCAATAAATTCTCAAGATTCTTTTGAAGCACTTGCTCGCTTGGAAAATTGCACAAAATTCTTCGTGTAACTTCCAGCTACTCCAGCTTCCTTCTAGCTCCGATATCGGACGAAGTCATCCATCAAAATATGTATTATAATTCTTGTTGTCGTGGTGATTGTTAAACCGCATGAGTCTATTGCATAGCAGCAGTGATTCTTGCAAATTTGTCGAATAAACCACCGTCGAGCCAACGTTCCTTCAGATTTTACGTTTGCTTAATTACCACTTTGGTATGATCATGAAAGACGCTTGTATGCAGGTTGACTTTTCGACATTTGAAGACGTCGCAAGGGCAAGTAATGTCCATTAAACAGGAAATATATTAAAAGTTTCTCAAGGAGCAATAGAGTTGGGAATGTGTTGCGATAAAGTGAAAAGTTTAGTATTGTCCGAAGGATATGCAACAACTCGAATTCGCACTTAACTGGCACATGAAACGTTACAATTTCGTAGACCAGAAAGACAGACGTTGCGGGTTTGTGCTGGCCAACCGGTATGCAGGCTATGCAAGGCAAGTCTTCAAATAGTTAGATACTTTAATTTGTTTGATGCAAGTACACTGGAAAATTGTTATCGAATGAGTATGATGTCCTAAGATATAAGCAGCTGAGACAATTGTGTGTTGGTGAAGTTTTGTGTTTGTACTCAGTTTGTCTTTGAACGAATTCACTTGAATAATGCCGAATTCTGTGAGAATGAACTAACTTTGAGTAATGGCAACTACAATATATGAAGCCTTGAATTGGTGAAGTCAATGTCATTCAAACAAATAAATTTTGTTTTGTTTATTTGAAATTGATAACTATTCAGGTGAATATTTAGGGGACATACACAACGTGACAAATGCTTAGGTTCAGCCATGGTTCCTTCCAGCAAATGATAAAATAGAGACTGGTTCTCTAATATTTTTTGACATGGATATGTCTTATAGCTGGGGGTCATCCTAAAAATCTGTCCGTCACACGAAATGTCTGTTTTTCTACTCGGGGGTCAGAAGAGGAAACAAGCCCATTGAAAATTTTTCTTTTCTGGTTGTGCATGTCGTTTGAGTGAAGTCGTCATTGTGCATGGCTGTTGCTTGTAGATCCGTGCGGGCGGTGCGCTTGCGCTTGGGATGTTGATTTGATAGCGATAAAGGTTGACGTTGTGGACGGCAAGAAATAACATAGTGTACGGGTGAACGGGCGGACTTTCAATGACCTTCAATTTCCGCCAATTCCCATTCATCATTTAATAAAATATCCCGTGTTGTACTATCTGAATCACTAGGGTCCCAGAAAAGGTAGCAAGTAGTCAGTTCGACTAACATTTGGACATGCGCAGACGCAATTTGAGAGTGTGTACATTACATAGTTCCCGCCCCCGAAGATAGAGAGCGAGAGCCATCGCGGATGAAGTTCATTCTATCCAAATGGTTGTGCATTTGCAATGGCGGCGATTTGAGGTCTGACTGGCCCACAATGTGGCCCCCACCACACATGCAATAAACGTATCATAAAACAAAATGGCGGATTTGTACTGCGCGAGTTAAAATCTCCCAAGCTCCGAAATAGAGAAATATTCGTCGTAGGATGTTATAGTTCCGGGCAGCTCATCGTGTCATGATGTACATTCAGAGGTTCTGCAGACCTCTGAAGATCAAATGCCCCCCCCCCCCCCCCTTCAGCAAAAATTCCAAAATTTTTCTTGTGCATTCTCTTTGTGCGTGTGTTGGAATGTTTTGTTTACTTTCGTTAGTTTCCCTTTCTGTTTGCCGGACACAATCGCATAGAGTCGCACGCGTTACTTGAGAAACGCATTGTGTGTGCCGGACCCGGACTGTTGATTAAAGGGGCGGGATGAGACGGATAGTGTGGGAGCGATTTTGCAATAGATACACAAATACAATACACGTCCGATTGGGAAAAGATGGTGGGAAGCGTGATTACGATTAGCAGAAACGTACTCAGAGAAATGTCGATAGGCTGCAGTCTGCAGAATGTACCGAACGGGTAGATGGAACAGGTAGATGGAACAGGGTGCACGAGAGGAGGTGAATATTGCACACACGCGATGCAAACGAAAACGAAACGATCCCGCGAGAGAAAGGAGCCCAAGCGGACAGGACAAAGCAAAGCAGAATTTATGACGAGTATCTACACTGCCACCAGATACATGGCTACATGGATATGTCTTATGCCTACCGAAAGCGTGGGACGTGTTTTTTCGAATGATTTCATCCAGTATAACTATACTGGGTTCTTTATAAAACTTACGTCGATATCTTCAACACAACAGGTTCCACGCAGTCGGTAGTCATAGACATATCCATGTTCCGATGTATCTGCATGCAGTGTAGATACTTTGTATCTTTTTACATAACTATAGAATATCAGAAATAATACAGATAGTTTGAATCCGCGTAGAGTTTTTTGTTGAAATTATTCCAATTTATTTGTTTCGAAGAGTCACCATGTTAGAGCGACAATTGCTTAGGTTCAGGGACGATTTTATAGTTTTGTGTGATATTTCCGCTTAAAAATATTCCAGGCAAGTATCAATTAGAAATAACAAATAATAAATAAACTGCAATAATTTTTATTTAATAGTGTGTATTTACGTCATTTTTATTTTAAATATCAAATATACCTATACTGCGAGGCAAGTAATCGTATAAGGAATGAATTACGGCTTGCGGTATGGGCATCAGCAATGGTAGGTTTACAGCCTTTACTCCATCGAACAAGTTGAAGTATAGAATTATGGTAAGAAGGAACAACACGATGCAGTCCTTGGAATCTGAGAATAATATGAATTACTAAATAAATAAGCTATGTCTATGGTTTTATTTCGGTACATTTAGAGGCTTTTTCACTGTCCAACCATTTCATCATATCCTTTGATGTTTTGTCATGATTGCTTTGAAATTATTTTTAAATAAAATGCGCTGTACTTTGTTACTAGAAGGTTCCCTTTTCTGGGATGTAGATTTTCGAAATCGATATCAATCTACAATAATGTAGATGTGTGTGAATGACCATCATATCTAAATAGTAGAGAGTAACTTTTCAATCAATAAAATGATGAAAGTTACCAATTTATAGTCGAGAGCATCATTGAAACGTGGCCATAGTTGTAGAAGTGTGTCCAATGATATATTCCTCTCTGTTTGAAATTCCGAAATTCTTTGTTGACTGGTTTCCTTCAAATATTTCCGAACAGTATCCCATGGTGAACAATTGTACTGGAGCCAGCAGTTCCTGTTACCAAATCACCTGGAATTAAACCGTATGAAAGAAATATACTTCAAAGTTTTATTTTAAAACAATTAACTAGCTTAAACTTAACTTCCTATCATAAGATCGTATTGTTTCGTATTTCGGTAGTAAAGTGAAAAGTTTAATGATGACACGACGTTATTGGAAAAAATATATGTAGGTATGTTTGATTTTTGGGGTTTTGTAGAAAACAAAAGCCTTATGAAATCGGTCATGCGTCCGACTGTCTGTCTGTCTCCCCATGAAATATCTCACTAGCCGCTGAACCTACATGCATGCAATTTGGTGCAAATATGAAGAAGTACTTCAATTCTCTGGAGAAAGCGATGCGCCGGAATAGGTCAACTTTAAGGGAGGTCCCCAGGTCCCCATAGAGAGGAAATGTAGGTCGAACATTTTTTTTTTCATTTGGTATAGGCAAGTGGGGTATCGTAACAATGGTACCGTCGAGTACATTCCATTTTTGAAATCTTTTTCAAATTTGAAAAAAGAAGAAAAGAGTTAGAAGGGAAAATATGTGATCCGACTTTGCTACGCACATCAACTTCGGTGAGAGTATGTAGAAATGCTATAAATCGCTGGAAGAAAGCGATATGTTGTAGTTGACATACTTTAAGGGGAAGGGGGGGGGGGGGGGGGAGGGGTGTCCACATAGAGGCGAAAAGTCAAAAGTCACTGGTTTAGGCAAGTGGGGTGTCGTGCGAAAGGTAATGTTAAGTACATGCCATTTTTGGCATTTTCTTAAAATTTGTAGAAAAAGCAACAGCTGGGGGAGAAAATATTAGATCGTAATTTGACCAAGCCCCCTTGCATTTCGAGGCCGTTACACTTAGAAATATGAAAACTTGCAGGAAGGTGGACTCTAAATAGCATAGAAAATGAAAAATAATGGGTTTTGTATATTTGCTAAGAATAGGTTAATAATATTGTAGTTTATTTCTATTATTAAAGTTAGCAAACCCTGCATCCCTTAAATTACGTCAAAAATACTGATGGCCGACGATAACCAACACCATAGGCAATAATATTTCTAAGTTTCGTTGCGATCGCGTAATATTTAATAATAATACATCAATTTAAATTTGGTCATTATAACACTATTCATACAAAAAATGTACCAATCGGCCTCGGGTATAGTACTACATACTTGCATACTGTTTTTCGTAGAACGAATTGTAGTTTAACAATTTCCGTAAGGGTAAAGATTGGTGGGAGTGGAAGGGGGTGGGTGGTTAGGCTGGTCGCAGAGTTTATTATTTTTATTTTAATATGAATGGTTAAGCATCTCGAAGAGTAGGACAGTTTATCCCGTACACAATGTACCTATCTATCCACAGTATAGCTCCTCGTATTGAAACTACATATTACTTTGTGAATCTTTTTTTATGGATTGGCTTGTAAGATGCCATACCACGGGTAAGACATTTTAATTATGGTGTTTTTATCCATCTAAGAAGAGCAGGGAGCCAATATTTACATACCAAAATAAGCGCTTGCTACAAAACCCTCGGATCGCGGGCGTAGCCCTCTATATTCCGGTTTAATGATTATTTACCTTCGGAAAGAAACTCTTCTTCGTGATCTCAACTAGCATTTTTGGTTCCCGCCACGTATCTTCTTCTCCAGTCTCTCATTTTAAAATAGCAACTAAAATGGGAAATGGACCGATTCGTGATTGTTTATCCTTTGTCACAAATCTTGTGTCGTCTCTTGGGACGTCCCAAACTTATAATCGCGTATACCTCGAGACGTAACTGGTACTTTATTTTATTCCCTTTTCCAATATTAGCATTCTTGTGAATGTGTAAGCTAGGAAGGCGAATGCAATTCAATAAATGCAAAACTAATGAACTGTATCCTATAAGCTTGTTAAGTGGTGTTGTTGGCCCTAACATGTATGCTATCCCAGCCGTCAGATGAAATCTTTAGAAAGAAATTGCCCAATAACAGGGCTTCGTCGCTCATCAAGATCACCACATTCTCATTTTCTTGAAAAAGGGCAAGCATTAGCTGAGCAAAATTCATTCTCTGTTGAAAATCATGCTCCAGCAGTGCATTGATGAAAACGGACACCATCTTTTGGATGTAATTTCTGACAGATGAGTCTTCTTAAATAGTTACTTGTACCGAGTGTTTTTATGGCAATAAAATTTGTTTAGAATTCATTTTCGAATTTTTATGATTTTTTTAAAAACGTCCAGTTTCCGTGTGACACCCTGTATTATCATTAGAAATTTATTATCTCTTTGGCATACAAATTTGTGTGCCAAGGAAATTTCATTGTGAAAGTTGGCATTGAAGTTCGAAAAATTACAACGCCTTTCAAATATTCTTTAAATTTCGGAGAAGAATATGAAAAAGTTAAGAAAATTAAATTATGTTTTTTTTTATAATTTAGGGTTTCCTTGCCTCAAAATGCTATTATGTAATAATGCCTATTTGCTTAAACAATAACATAGTCTTCCTAATAGTTCAAAACATAGCTATTTTCTAAAAGTTTTTCGATCTTCAATTCTGCAAAAGAATTAAAAAGATGGCGATTGTCTGGATACTTAGTAGTAACTTTTGGAACTATCCATTGAAGTAAGTGGTTCTTTATGGTACTGATTGTAGCACCAAATACTAATCTTTTCATTCGTGAATATTAGTACCCTTATAGTAGAATTAATGATAGTAATGTCACAATTTCGCCACCTTAGAAAGTACAATACTTTATAGTTCCTCACTAGGTAGTAACCATATTGTGGTGCCCAACACGAAACATTGACCTGCATCTGTGTAATATATAGTAGCAACATTTTTCTCAAGTCCCAGGTTATGAAAAATCACCAATCTTGAACTTTAATATAATCACAAAATAATGCCACTAAAATGTTCCAACTGCCACTATGCTGGAACGTTCTACGAGCTACGTTACAGGATTTCTTAGGATGAAGTTGCAACTCTAGTACCAACCGGAGTCCGAAGCGTTTATACCCTAGACTTGTACAGACCTAGTGGTGATACCAAAAGTCCCAATTGGCAACGACCATATGCATTAAAAGTGGGTCTCTTATATGGCCAGTTCATAGGGGAGGTTGGCACTCATTCAGTGGGATCTTGACCATTCTCAAAATCAATTAACTAACCCATTCTACAAATATTTATCCAATTTTTCAAGTCGCTAGCTTCATTCTATCGAAAATTAACGCTTATTTGAAGTTTCACTTGTAGGGGAGGTGGGGGTTCCTTGAGTCGGATCTTGCCCAGCATTTCCATCAACCAATTAGATCCCCCTACAAACATTTAAACAAAATTTCAAGTCTCTAGCTTCATTCTATCGAAAGTTATCGCTTATTTGAAGTTTCTTTTATAGGGGAAGTAGGGGTTTCGATGGTCGGATTTTACGTATTTTCAATATTAGTCAACTGGATCATACTACAAACATTTGACCAAAATTTTAAGTCGCTAGCTTCATTCTATCGAAAGTTATCGCTTATTTGAAGTTTCATTTCTAGGGGAGGTAGGGGTTCCTTAGGTCGGATCTTACCCATCTTTAATGCCAACTAACCCAATCTCACTTTCAACATTTTACCAAAATTTCAAGTTGCTGGCTTCATTCTATCAAAAGTTATCGCTTATTTGAAGTTTCATTTGTAGAGGAGGTGGGGGTTCCTTGAGTCGGATCTTGCCCATTTTCAATACCAACAAAGTAGGTCTTATTAGCAACATTCCTTCAAATTTTCAACTTGCTAGTATCATTTTTTCGAAAGTTATCGTAATTAAAGGAATATTTCATTTTTGGAAATTTGTAGGGGAGGTAGGCGTTCCTTTGATCTGATTATGCCCAACTTACATAATCTTAAGCAGCTTCTCACTTCAAGGTTACACGCCAAAAATCATGTGTCTACGTCAATTGGTTCAGGAGTTATAGACAAAAAACCTGAAAAGTAGGGTAGTACGGGGTTCTTTGTAAGAAAATTACCGTTAGTTTTCAACTTATCAGTTTTATTTTCCCAGGAGAGTATGAGATTACCCTCACGAGTAATCTACCAAAGCTAGAGCTTTTCATGTTTCTTTAATCGGGAGTTATAGATACATTTATGTATTTTACATATGAAGGGGAGGTAGGCGTTCTCTTGGCCTGATCATGCCCATACCAATACCATCCAACTAGATCACACTTCCAACATTTGACCAAAATTTCAAGGCTCTAGCTTCATTTTATCGAAAGTTATCGTGCGAACGGACAGACAGACGGACAGACAGACAGACAGACAGACAGACAGACAGACAGACAGACAGACAGACAGACAGACAGACAGACAGACAGACATACAGACAGACGGACAGACAGACAGGCAGACATGGCTAAATCGAATCAGGAGGTCACCCTGATCATTTATATATATACATTGCCATACCTTCGGAGCCTCCTTTAAGGCGTTACATATTTCCGTCGTGACAAAAACAATATACCCTATACTATAAGTCTAGGGTATAACAAGCTAGCCTTCGGCTAGCTTGCCGACGGTATGATACCCGTTGTGTTTTGTGGTTCATTTGCCTTTTTGAAATTAGTAGTAAAACTTGTTCCGATTTCACTGTTCTTATAAGAGGTATATGAAATAGTGGGCCAATTTCAACCAAATTTAGGAACGTGGGTTAGCAGTCAATACGATTGAATTTCATAAAGATACCTTCAGAAATAAAAAAAGTTTTCGCTGACAAAAACTTGCTTTTGGGACGGCCGTTCCTATGACAGCTATATGATCGAGTAGTTCGCTTTCAGCCAAATTCAGGAATGTGATTTAACTAAAGATACTATTTATTAGTGTGAAATCTAAAAACGATATCTTCAGAAATAAAAAAGTTTTTCTCACAAAGACGAATTTTTAGACCGGTCGTTCCTATGGCAGCTATATGACGAAGCGGTCCGATTTCAACCGAATTTCGGTATGTAATTTAGCTAAAGTTATCATTGATTACTGTGAAACTTGAGAACGATATCTTTATAAATAAAAAAGCTTTTCTCACAAAGACGAATTTTGGACCGGTCGTTCCTAAGGCAGCTATATGACATAGTGGTCTGATTTCAACCAAATTCACAAATGTGATTTAGCTGAAGATACTATTCATTAGTGTGAAATCTAAAAACAATGTCTTCAGAAATAAAAAAGTTTTTCTAGCAAAAACTTGCTTTTGGAACGGTCGTTCCTATGACAGCTATATGATAGAGTAGTCCGATTTCAACTAAATTCGGGAACGCGATTTAAATATAGATACTATTGATTAGTGTGAAATTTGAAAAAGATTTTTCTAGAAACAAAAAAGTTTTTCTCACAAAAACGAATTTTTGAACCGGTCGTTCCTATGGCAGCTATATGACGTAGTATTCCAATTCCATTGGTTCCGACATATATACTGCATGCAATAGAAAGAAGGCTCTCTACAAAATTTCAGCTCGATAGCTTTAAAACTGAGGGACTCGTTTGCATAGAAACAGACGGACAGACAGACAGACAGACGGACAAAGCTTAATCGACTCGACTCATCATACTGACCAAGAATATATATAGTTTAATGGTCGGAGATGCTTCCTTCTGTGCGTTGCAAACTTCATGACAAAGTTAATATACCCTATCACATCCGTGAAGGGTATAAAAACAAAAAGAAAAGGATTGTTTCGAGTTTAGTTTTCTGTACTATCATGGCTAAAGAAAACAAAGCGGAATTCCAATATCTAATAATTGCCATTCTGTTGGATTATAAATTTACTTTGAATACATTATCTGATTAGCTCAGTTTGATCGGTTTCTTAATATCCTAGTGAATCTATCCATTACGAAATTGGACAGATGCTATTGCCGTTAAATATATTTACGTATTATCGATATGAATACCTCATAGTTAGTATGAAGTGTGGAATTGCGAGTATTAAACCAACCCATCTGCTACCATCGTATGTAAACAAAATGTTGGAAACAATTTCATCAAATAATCTATAACATGGAACACAGGAATGTCTGCGGTCCTACGAGCGGATCAAAAGCCCAGGGTCCTTCAAGACCCGAACCCAGCTGAGTAGTGGAGCTGGAGGGCACTTGAGTACCACTTAAAATCAAAAAGATTGACTTATTGAGCTGTTTACGATGAATTCTTATTAAAAACAGCAAATAATATTATTTTTTCATACAGAAATCTTTTTGAAATTAAAAAAAAATCTTCTTGGAAAATCAGAATTTTAGTTTTAGGGGTAATATCGTATAAAACAATCTGAACAATATGCCAACCTTATCATTTTCTAGCTTTACGATGAAAATCATATTCAATTTCCTTTCTAAGTACTCCGAACAGTCGCCATATAAAACTCAAATGAAATCTCATAAAATCAAAAATAGTTTCTTTCCCATTCCCTGCTAGTGTGCCATATGCCATCACTTCGACTTGTTTCGTTTAATGGCTTGTGGAGTGTGTGTGTGTGCATTTTGCTACATATTTCACTGAGTTCTTAAGTGGAAGGATGTATCTTCCAAATCGTATATAGGTTATGCTAGTATTCCTATAGGAGTCGAACCTAGCGAACCACACATTTGAGTAAATTTTGAAAAGTGAAGAAAAAGTGAAATTATGTCGCACCGGAAAATGTAAGTTGATTTTTTCCATACTTTACATTTTTTTTGCCTCGAACCATTAAATATTCTAAAAGCGCAATATTCGCATCGATTTAAAAAAAAAAAAGAAAAAAAATTTTATGAGAAAAATTTTTGTTTTAAATTTGCTGATGCCATATGGCATCATCGCAGGTTCACATTATAGGCGACATTTCCGTGATCTTTGAAATTTACGTGTTATCTTTTCCTTTTTGAAACATAAAATTACACGCGGCGGTGGATTATTTGGAGAGTCTGATTGCCGATGAAGGCATTGAAGACGAAGAACCATCCGAAATTTTGATTCAACCCCCAGATGCTGAATATGACTCACCCGAAGATGATTGTGACGAGAACGAAGGCGGTAAAATCATCGATTCGCATCATAACCAACTACAAGTGGTTGAAGTGGAATTCGTTGGTCGATCGGGCAAAAATGAAGTCCTCTAGGAGGTCGGTGCAGAGAACCCACACACAGATCCACTCACGGAAATGAAAAAGAGGGCCATTCATCTACTCTGACAACTCCAGGGGCTTATGTTGGTTGTTATGGTCCAAAAATAGATGTCCCGACTGAAGTGCCAACATTGAAGCAGAAACACAAGTGGACATCTGCTAAATTCCCCGACACGAAGCCGATTTTCCCAGATCCGTGTTACTTGGACTGTTCAGCAAGAGCTCAAGAGCTATTTGAAAGATTTTTCGATGATCTGCGCTGAAAGCAATAATTATGGTGTCTCGACTACAGGCAAGAATCCGAATATTATGCTGCAGGAGGTCAAAGTATTCGTGGGAATTATGTTTGTTTCTGGATACGCCTCAATGTACGATAAGCAAAATTTTGGTCTCGACATACTGGTTTGCATAGCGCAATGATCGCTCAAGCAATGCCCCATGATCGGTTTCTTCTGAGCGAGCGGTGCATTAATTTTTCTCCGAAAACTGTAATCAATCCCCACGATAAAACGTGGAAATTGCGACCATTGACTGATAAACTCAACGCCAATTTTAAAAGGAATTTCCATCCTGAGCAGGACTTATCGTATGACGAACCGATGGTGCGTTATTTTGGTCGTCATTCATGTAAGCAACATTATTGTACCATAGTGTCGGTGGCATCCCTCAGCAGATATATAGTGCAAAATCCACGGGCTCTGAATGAAGATCGTCTCGATAGACAGGATCATTTACCAGTCAAATGCGCGAAAAGGCGGTCTGCTCGCCATGAATGCAAAAGTCAATCTCACGTAAAGTGCCGAAAATGTGATAAAGCATTATGCATTGATTGCTATGACGATTGCTTTGTAAAGTATCACACACAACCTTGAACATTAAATAATTAATATTAATTTCATTTTTTATGTTATTTTTATAAAATCATGAAAATTATTTATATATACATACGTACTTTGATGTGTTTTTTTTTTTTCAATTTTTCAAATGTATTTTTAACCATTTATTCGCATTTTAACTCTGCCATTTCATTTGTCACTGAATTGGCAGAGCCTTCTTTCATGGATATTTGGAGAGCAAAACACAAAAGGATATAACTAATTGCATAGTGGATTATTTCATATCAAAGAAAGCGAAAATGACATACCGAGATATGGAAAATTGAGCTCAGGCAATAGAAAACGTTTTTCCTACAGAAAAAGAAGTATGGGTGAATGATACTTAAAACTAGACATAAACCAGTACTAAGGATTCGTTTTTTACAGGAAACGTATTATATTTCCTTCCCCGAAAACATGGAAAAACCGGGCCGAAGCGTCCAAAGCGTATATACCCTAGACTTGTACAGACCTAGTGGTGATACCAAAAGTCCCAATTGGCAACGACCATATGCATTAAAAGTGGGTCTCTTATATGGCCAGTTCATAGGGGAGGTTGGCACTCATTCAGTGGGGTCTTGACCATTCTCAAAAGCAATTAACTAACCCATTCTACAAATATTTATCCAATTTTTCAAGTCGCTAGCTTCATTCTATCGGAAATTAACGCTTATTTTAAGTTTCACTTGTAGGGGAGGTGGGGGTTCCTTGAGTCGGATCTTGCCCAGCATTTCCATCAACCAATTAGATCCCCCTACAAACATTTAAACAAAATTTCAAGTCTCTAGCTTCATTCTATCGAAAGTTATCGCTTATTTGAAGTTTCATTTCTAGGGGAGGTAGGAGTTCCTTAGGTCGGATCTTACCCATCTTTAATGCCAACTAACTCAATCTCACTTTCAACATTTTACCAAAATTTCAAGTTGCTGGCTTCATTCTATCAAAAGTTATCGCTTATTTGAAGTTTCATTTGTAGGGGAGGTGGGGGTTCCTTGAGTCGGATCTTGCCCATTTTCAATACCAACAAAGTAGGTCTTATTAGCAACATTCTTTAAAATTTTCAACTTGCTAGTATCATTTTTTCGAAAGTTATCGTAATTAAAGGAATATTTAATTTTTGGAAATTTGTAGGGGAGGTAGGCATTCCTTTGATCTGATTATGCCCAACTTACATAATCTTAAGCAGCTTCTCACTTCAAGGTTACACGCCAAAAATCAGGTGTCTACGTCAATTGGTTCAGGAGTTATAGACAAAAAACCTGAAAAGTAGGGTAGTATGGGGTTCTTTTTAAGAAAATTACCGTTAGTTTTCAACTTATCAGTTTTATTTTCCCAGGGGAGTATGAGATTACCCTCATGAGTAATCTACCAAAGCTAGAGCTTTTCATGTTTCTTTAATCGGGAGTTATAGATACATTTATGTATTTTACATATGTAGGGGAGGTAGGCGTTCTCTTGTCTAAGGGTATAAAAATGTAGCGGCAACTTCATATAGTGGCAGAATCGAAAACATTGGTATTTGCTACTTAAAATGTTACTTGGGATGCTTAACATTACAACAACGAGAAAACAATTTTCCAGTATGATTATTATACCCTAGACTTTTAGTATAGGGTATATTGTTTTTGTCACGACGGAAATATGTAACACCTTAAAGGAGGCTCCGGAGGTATAGCAATGTATATATATAAATGATCAGGGTCACCTCCTGATTCGATTTAGCCATGTCTGTCTGTCTGTCTGTCTGTCTGTCTGTCTGTCTGTCTGTCCGTCTGTCTGTCTGTCTGTCTGTCTGTCTGTCTGTCCGTCTGTCTGTCCGTTCGCACGATAACTTTCGATAAAATGAAGCTAGAGCCTTGAAATTTTGGTCAAATGTTGGAAGTGTGATCTAGTTGGATGGTATTGAAAATGGGCATGATCAGGCCAAGAGAACGCCTACCTCCCCTACATATGTAAAATACATAAATGTATCTATAACTCCCGATTAAAGAAACATGAAAAGCTCTAGCTTTGGTAGATTACTCATGAGGGTAATCTCATACTCCCCTGGGAAAATAAAACTGATAAGTTGAAAACTAACGGTAATTTTCTTAAAAAGAACCCCATACTACCCTACTTTTCAGGTTTTTTGTCTATAACTCCTGAACCAATTGACGTAGACACCTGATTTTTGGCGTGTAACCTTGAAGTGAGAAGCTGCTTAAGATTATGTAAGTTGGGCATAATCAGATCAAAGGAATGCCTACCTCCCCTACAAATTTCCAAAAATTAAATATTCCTTTAATTACGATAACTTTCGAAAAAATGATACTAGCAAGTTGAAAATTTTAAAGAATGTTGCTAATAAGATCTACTTTGTTGGTATTGAAAATGGGCAAGATCCGACTCAAGGAACCCCCACCTCCCCTACAAATGAAACTTCAAATAAGCGATAACTGTTGAATTCATAATACTCGACCCGCCATTGTGAACTTAAAATTAGCTTTAAGTATAACTTGACATGTAATAGACTCATTGTGAATTAAGACTTCTAGTCAGGCTTCCGGTGAATAAAGAGCATCGATACGGATCATCATTCAGCTATTCAAAAAGTAATTCTTTCCAATCGACAAGTCGCACCGCGTTTTTTCCACTGGAAATACAACAAGTACAACAGGTTATGGGCCCAGTGCAGCAGCGGCAAGCTCGATCGTGAAAATTTTGAAAAATAGTTTGTATTTGGCCAGTTGTTGAAAGTCGTCGATAAGTGCGGTTAGGAACGTGTTTCGAAATGGCGACAGATATACATTTCGATAAACTAAAAGGCCGTGAAAATTATACATCGTGGGAAATGAATATGCTTGCGTTTCTACGCACTCGTGATCTCGAGAGTTGTGTGTTGCCGAAGCCAGATACCGAACAGGATAAAGCAAAATTGAGCCGTGCAAGTGGATGGTTGTTCCTAGCGTGCGAAGACAATGTGAAACATTTTTTCGGAAAGAACGACACGCCGCTTCAGATCTGGACGACATTGCACCAAACATTTGCCGAGACGGGGCAAGACTTGAAATTGCGAGCGGTGGTTGCGCTGACGACAACAAATTTGGACGATTGTGCATCAATCGATGAGTACATCGGTCGTATGATGGATGCGTGGCGGCGGTGCACGGATGCCAAGGTGATATTCGACGACAGCACTGTAGCTCTATTTATGGTGGCACACCTAGGATCCCGGTACGAGTCGTTCAGGCAGGCTCTAGTAGGTGGAGGTCAAGCAATTACGATCGCCAACGTGAAGAAAGGATTACTCGGTTTGACCCCAGCGGCCGGTTCATCAAACACAGCATTGTACAGTGGCAAGAGTAGTTCAACGCGCAAGAGTAGTTCAACCCGTGCAACAAGTGGCGCCGGCAGTAAGCAACCGCGTGACCTGAGCAAAATCAAATGCTTCGGATGCGGACAGTTTGGACATTTTCGTAGTAAATGCCCAACTGCAGTTTCATCGAACAGCGGCAAGAGTGCATCAGCCACCAAGAACAACAACCATTCGAGCGATGCGAAGTTCACGCAAGGCTTTTCGGTAGTGCACGGTGCACGAAGCAGTGACGACTGGTTTGTCGATAGTGGCGCTTCCCGACACATGACACCGCGCCGTGATATTCTGACAGATTTTCAACCGATAGCTGATAGCCCGAATATTTCGCTGGCAGACGACCGAAAATTGGCTGTTGCTGGGACCGGAACAGTTCGCATAATTGTGAATGGAGTTGGCATTGTGGTCCGTAATGTGATGTACGTGCCAGGACTTAAAACAAATTTACTGTCAGTGGAGGCGATAATGTCCGCGGGTAATCGTATCGTTTTCGACGACGGTGTCATGAAGGTGACCAATCGCCGGACGGGTGAGTTTGTGATGACGGCAAGACCATCGAACGGAACTTTCAAGATCGATGCGAGTCACGTGAAGTGTATGCTCGTTAGAGATGATGAACTTGTTGACTGGCATCGAAAGTTCGGTCATTTGAGTTACGGTGGCTTGGAAGCATTGCGAAAAACGAACGAGACAATCAAATTCAGTGGATCGAAGGCATCGATTGATGGATGTGTCAGTTGCGCAGAAGGAAAACAGCCGCGTGCAGCATTTTACAAGAAACCTGTTGAGATCAAGACAAAACACATCCTAGAGCTCGTTCACATGGATGTGTGTGGACCGATGAGCATGTCGCTCGGTGGATCCAGGTATTTTCTTGTAATTGTTGACGATTTTTCACGAAAAATATTTGTTACTTTCATGAGCGAGAAATCAGCTGTTGTTGCGGCATTTAGAAACTTCAAGGCGTTGATCGAAAACCAGACCGGACGACAGATGAAACGTTTACGCACCGATAACGGCACCGAGTTTGCAAATCGGGAAATGCAACAGATATGTGCCGAGGCCGGCATAATTCACGAAACGTCCGTGCCGTATACACCAAAACAAAACGGTGTATCAGAGCGCGCGATCCGTACGCTAGTCGAGCGTGCTCGTTGTATGCTGTCAGATGCAGAGATGGACAAAGAGATATGGGCAGAAGCGATGCATCACGCAGCTTATCTGGTCAACCGATCAATAAATCGTTCCGTAGGTGGTCGCACACCTGAAGAAGTTTGGTCCGGAGTAAAGCCAGATTTGTCATCGCTGAAAATTTTCGGCAATCCAGCTATGATCCAGGTGCCGAAAATCAAAAGAACGAAGTGGGACCCCAAAGCAGTTGAAGTCCAGTTCGTGGGCTACGCAGATCATCAAAAGAGGCTCCGTTTCTACGACAAGACAAGTCGTAGGATCATCATCAGCCGTGACGCGACTTTCTTGGCCCCGAAAGCCGCACGGATCGGCTCATCATTCATTGTCGAGGATAATGACGATGAAGAGCTACCGAATTCAGTTGGGGATCAAGTGTCGGCCGAGGTGGAAAAGGGAAAAGACGCCAGAAGCTCCGGGAGAATCCATGGAATAGATCATGGGAGAAACCCGGCGGTAGATGGTCCCTCGATAGCTGGAAGCCGACCCGGCAAAATAGAACCTGTTGGTTCAATCGAGACCCAGGGCAGTGAAACCTCCAACGATTCGGTCGACGACTTTGAGCACAGTGATTTCGAGGATGCAAGAGATGACGAGGACTATGAACCATCAATTAATGTCTCATTGCCAGCCGATGATGAGTTGCGACGTTCAAGCCGACGAGTTCGCCCAGTTGTACGAGGCGACCTTATTTCGCATTTTGCACGTGACTGCACTGCAGGGGATCCACTGACCAGAGAAGAAGCACTCAACGCTCACGACAGTTCTCAGTGGATGGCAGCTATGAAGGAGGAATTGAAGTCGTTCGCAGACAATCATACTTGGACATTGGTGGATCTCCCGCAGGGCAAAAAGCCCGTGAAAACAAAATGGGTGTTCAAGCGAAAGCGAGGCGAGGACGGTACTGTTGTGCGACATAAAGCTCGTCTTGTAGCGAAAGGCTGCTCGCAGCAATTTGGTATCGACTATACCGAGACGTTCTCTCCTGTTGCACGATACAGCTCCATTCGATTGCTGATCGCATTGGCCGCACAACGGAAGATGGGCATCGACCAAATGGACGCAGTGACGGCGTATTTGCAAGGTAGGTTGGACGATGATGTTTACGCTTTCCAACCTGATGGATTTGACGATGGATCAGGCAAAGTGTGCAAGTTACACAAAGCAATGTATGGGTTGAAGCAAAGCGGGCGGCAATGGAATCGTTGTCTGGACGCCGCCTTGCTATCGTTTAACCTGAAGAAGTCGCTTGAAGATCCGTGTGTATACTACTGCGATGGCGGCAATCTAATTGTCGCAATCTACGAGGACGACCTTCTGATTTTCTGGAAAGATGCTTCAGTTCACGATGATTTGAAAGCCAAACTATCGAGCACATTCCACATGAAGGATTTAGGTAAGGCGACAACATGCGTTGGGATGTCGATCGAGTACGACAATGGTACCATCAGTATTAACCAGGAAGCCTATGCCAGAGATGTCCTCAATAGGTTTGGCATGGGAGATTGCAAACCGGCATCGTCTCCATGTGATATGTCACAGAAGTTGGTCAGTGGATCGGACGGATCCACTTGTGACGTACCATACCGTGAAGCCGTGGGAAGTTTGTTGTTCTTTGTTCAGGGTACAAGACCAGATTTAGCGTTTGCAGTCAGCAACGTAAGCCGATTCAACGACAAACACAACGAATCGCACTGGGCAGCTGTAAAGCGTATCATGCGCTACGTCAAAGGTACGATTGGTTATCGATTGGTCTATCGTAGCGATTCATTGGGACCGATTCATGGATACGTCGATGCGGATTGGGGAAACGACATAAATGACCGTCGATCTTTTTCTGGTTACGCTTTTATTTTAGCTGGAGCAGCGGTCACCTGGTCGAGTAAGCGACAAGCAACGGTGGCTATTTCCAGCACCGAAGCTGAATATGTCTCAATGGCATTTGCAGCAAAGGAAGCACTGTGGTTGATGCGAGTAATCCGACAGTTCGGTGAGTCGAGATGTATCACCATGCGATGCGACAATCAGAGTGCTATAGCAGTTTCCAGCCGCGAGGCGTTCAGTCCTCGCACAAAGCATATCGATGTGGCTCATCATTTCCAACGACAACACGTTGCCAGCGGTCTGATAAAATTACAGTACGTGCCGTCAACGGAGAACATCGCTGACTGTTTAACGAAAGCAGTTGGAAAGGCCAAAATTGAATTCGGGTCGAAAGGATTAGGATTAAATTGTGCCAATTGTGAATCAACAAAATAATCTTAATCGAATCATTGTTTTTATTGGCCTTAAGCCGCATTTATTTGTTATTAGAGGATTTGATCTATTTTTTATTAACAAGTTGGCCCAAGTTGGGGTGTTGAATTCATAATACTCGACCCGCCATTGTGAACTTAAAATTAGCTTTAAGTATAACTTGACATGTAATAGACTCATTGTGAATTAAGACTTCTAGTCAGGCTTCCGGTGAATAAAGAGCATCGATACGGATCATCATTCAGCTATTCAAAAAGTAATTCTTTCCAATCGACAAGTCGCACCGCGTTTTTTCCACTGGAAATACAACAAGTACAACAATAACTTTTGATAGAATGAAGCCAGCAACTTGAAATTTTGGTAAAATGTTGAAAGTGAGATTGAGTTAGTTGGCATTAAAGATGGGTAAGATCCGACCTAAGGAACCCCTACCTCCCCTAGAAATGAAACTTAAAATAAGCGATAACTTACGACAAAATAAAGCTAGCGACTTGAAATTTCGGTCAAATGTTTGTAGTATGATCCAGTTGACTAATATTGAAAATACGTAAAATCCGACCATCGAAACCCCTACTTCCCCTACAAAAGAAACTTCAAATAAGCGATAACTTTCGATAGAATGAAGCTAGAGACTTGAAATTTTGTTTAAATGTTTGTAGGGGGATCTAATTGGTTGATGGAAATGCTGGGCAAGATCCGACTCAAGGAACCCCCACCTCCCCTACAAGTGAAACTTCAAATAAGCGTTAATTTTCGATAGAATGAAGCTAGCGACTTGAAAAATTGGATAAATATTTGTAGAATGGGTTAGTTAATTGATTTTGAGAATGGTCAAGATCCCACTGAATGAGTGCCAACCTCCCCTATGAACTGGCCATATAAGAGACCCACTTTTAATGCATATGGTCGTTGCCAATTGGGACTTTTGGTATCACCACTAGGTCTGTACAAGTCTAGGGTATATACGCTTCGGCCTGGTTTTAATATTAAGATTATATCTTTTCGTGATTTTGGTCTTCTTGAGGTTGTTGTTGTTGTTGTAGCGATGCTTCGAATACTTCAGTTCTTCTTACATCAAAGGGGTTTGGCAGCTCTTGGCCGCCGAAAAACGGGTCGTTCTGGTATGAAGAACCGGCTGCCGTATTTCTAGAGGTCACAACGCCTGCTTAACAATTCACATATATAAGGTGTGTGTTTTTTTTTACTGCGGTCCAGGTTAATTGGGGGTTATCCGGGTTAACTTACAAAAATTACACAAACGACATACCATTTTTGTTTGTGTTGTAATGTGTGTAAGTTAACCCGGATGATCCCCAATTTAACCTGCACCGCAGTACAAAAAATCAGGCCGACGAATATTTAAACTTGTCGTTAAATTGAAAATCGTGGATTACTTCCTTTTAGCTCACATAATCGATACCACATTACAATATCGACCCATTACCTAGTTTCAATCCAAAAACTGATGAATACATTTATCGAATCTGACAAACTTTCAAATATTGGCTAATTATGATTGATCGTGTCATATTACAGAATACACTAGAATTATCTGAAAATGACAAACATTTGATTGACCCTTATAATCCTTTCTACGTCCTGAAATGCAGCCAATCAATTAATGGGAAGCCAAATATGTAATTTCAAAAGGACGCAATACGAGTAATACTCGAACGCAATTGTTCAAAAACAAAAACAACTTTGAACTCAATCAGGCTGAAATATTGAAAATGCGTCTACATGGTGCATATTTCGTTGCAAGACCAAAACTACGGATATAAATCCTGTTTTGCCATCGTGTGTACATTATAAATCATCTAACAAAACCTTTTCAGTCAACTACCATAATTAACATAATAATTGGAGTTTGTTAAACACACATATTGACATGTGAAGCATATGCGCTCGTATAGCGAGTGCCATGTTGCCGATGACAAAACTCCGCAGGGCAGGAAGTCAATGGTTGTCAACGTCAATGCAATGAGAGTTATAATGTCTAGGTATCGAATATACTACCAAATACAAAAATTAGGGTTATCAGTCGGAGTAAATGTTGAATTAAAATTATCAATTGATATATTTTATCATAGGGTAATATTACGTTTACACTATCCCCATATTACTTCATCTGCGCGCTAATTATTTAATCAGGGCGTGATTACACAGTAGATTACTTCATCAGTAGTAGTAGTAGTAGTAGTAACTTTATTGAGTCTTTTCAAACAAACATGTAATTGCAAACTCCAATGTATCATTTTTTTGACAGCCAGTATATGTCAAAATAACATGACAAATAATTAATTCGACAAATTCTTCCTATGTCAATTTTTCAAGTTACAGATTTATATAAAGATATTAATTCTCGCCATTGCTCGTTGGCCTGTAACATGTAGGCTCTTATAAAGAGCATATATTCCTTAAAACTAAATAAAGCAAACTTAATCATTTTCAATTGAAACAAACATAAATTATTTAAACCTACAACAGTAAGGGCTGCAGAGAGTAGGAGTGTTCGTTCTCCACTTAATGTGAAGACGAGCGTCACTCTGTCACTGGAACCCTTAAAGGAACTCGCCTTAATGATTATGGACGATGTTATTATCAGTATTAACATGAAAGTTCAATTATACAAATATATCTGTAAAAATATATGAGGAATTCAAACAATTTCCTTACCCGAATCGTTCATTTATAACAGGGTACATTGTGCCTATCACAGCCTGTAATACAAATTCTTAGCATTTCTAAGGATAAGATTACATTATTGTAAGGAAGAAAAATTAAAGGCACTTTTCAAGTCCTTACTTAGTCTAGATGCTTATTATAATTACAAACAGTCCATAAAGTTTGAACAGTTTTCAAAACATATCAAATAGGGAGGTATCTCATATGACCCTCTAAGCTTGATGTGCATTTACTGTCTTCATGGATGCAATTTTAAATGTCTAAGTTATATCAGTGTTAGCATCTCTATTATAGAGTAACCCTTGGAACATTTGAATACTATGTGCTTACAATGCTCTGCACAATTAATTTTCTCTCCCGATGTTATATTTGACGTTTGTGATTAATCGAATAGTAACAGATTATCCTGACTTTACAGTTGTCTCAGGAATTATATGAAAGCTCCGTTGTCTAGCTGATGGATCATGGTATTTTTGCTTATAGTTAATACTAATTTTGTACTAAAATTCAGTTCATGTCTTTTAACAAATTTCGAACAGATTTATATATCTAAATCGCTGACCATTTAGGTGTGATATGAAAATAAGCTATGTACAAGTAATTATATTTTGTTAATTGGCAGTATGTGATGCCCTTTTCGATCATAAGAGAGCCCAAGTCAAAATGCCTTATCCTTTAAAGAGGACCACGTTCGATTTCCTATTCTAACCTCTGTGTTTACCAGCCACTGCCTTCACGTAGAAGGGAGCCACCAACATATTTTCAGGAAGAGTTTCCGGGAGATTGGCCGAGTCATTAAAAAGATATTGTATTGGTGATTGATAATAGCAGTTCACATGGGGAGCGCTAGCGTTATTATTAAATAGAGCCTTCACTATCGGGTTTGAATGATTTTCCCATTTTTTTTAGACGAATTCTGCTAATTAACGTTAAGTAGTGCAAAAGGGGTATGATTCCGGATTCTTCGTAAAGTGTGGAATTACAAAAATACTTTTTATTAGGACGTCGATATTTAGAGAGGTATTTCCTGATGATTTTTCTTTCGAAGTTGTGGAGCTTTTCAGCAACAGATGGCGAAATCGTCATCCAAGCTGGAAAGCAGTAAGAAAAGGCAGGTCTAATAACTGATTTATATACCAGAAGCTTGACGTCCGGGTGGATTGCCTTTGGAGTTAGCAGAGGGCTCAGTTCTTTGACCGCCCCATTGACTTTACCTAAAATCCTCCGTGCATGATTGTTGCATTTAACTTTATTAGTAAGTAACAACCCAAGATAGTTTAATTCTTCTCGTAGTGGGATCTCTTCGCCATTAATTTGGAGCTTGATTTTTTTACTTTCCGGTACCGCCTTGCGATGACCTTTCCCACTAGCGTTCCGAAAATATGTAGTCACACTTTTGCCAGGATTTATGTGCAGTCCCCATTTGTGTAAATTACTTCATCTGGGGAGCTTCATCTGCAACATATTACGCACTCTGATTATCTCGACGTAAACTCACCACAGACCACATGTATGGTGAAAATAAATGACAAATTGAAATGTCAAAATTGTCAATATGTCAATTACCGTGTAAATGAACCTATGTCCATTTTATTTGTGTTTCTGTGTTCGTTGCAGCGCGGAATAGTGCTCGGTGCTCAGACGAGAAGGACTCGTTCAAAAGCCGACGATATTTCCGATTGAATGTTGTCTCGAATCATGGCAACAGCATACCGAAATTGCTCAAAAACGATCCCACATATCTTGCTTGCGACCGATGCTACGCAACATTCCAAACACCTCTGGCGCGACATAAGCATGAAATGAAACACAGTCCGGACGATCCGTATCTGTGCAATCAATGCCCGAAAACTTTCCTGAAACGAGGATATAGCACAACGCATCTTGTCAGTCACGACGATAGCAGGCCGTTTGTTTGCCCGCTATACAACTTCATTTCGTATGGTCAGCGAACTGAAGACACACATCCGAGGGCATCTGGGCGATAAACCATACGCTTGCGATCTTTGCGGAAAACGCGATACGATTGTAAGGAATGCGGGATGCGATTTCGAGAAAAGAGGAATACATACATATTTATAAGCATTCGTATTCGTATAAGCATAGAAATTTTCAGTGTGACCAGTGCGGAGAAGCTTTTGTGACAGAGTACAAATTAAATCAACATCTTTTAAAACATAGCGACCGACAAACGCCCACGAAGCGATTCAATTGTGGGGTGTGTACGACGAGTTTAAAAAACGAAACCATATTGCAAGCGCATATGCATCGAATGCACCCGGCCATCGTTTCTAACGACGTAGAGGAGATCGATCACGAACCGGATAACCTCGTATTTTATTCTCTGTAAGGATATAGGTCTGAAGCTAGTCGTTAGGAATATTATTATATTATCTTGTTTGTCTATTGTTTTCATTAAATGTTATTTTAAGAAAAGATTCGTTTCCATTTTTGTCGATGACCCATTCCCCACATCCTGACCTGTAAGATGGGATTGGTCGTTAACATCTTTGTTAGTCGAACTAGTTTTGCTGGTATATCAAATTGCAGCGTGATATTGTACAGTACATTTCGATGGATACTGTCGTACGGTTGTTTGAAATCGACAACGATTTAGTGTTGTTTTATTGCCATAACGTTCCGAAGATGCAAATTAAAAATTGTACATGTTAACATTACACGATTAATTCTTCTTCTGAAAGAAAACCCTTATGCCGAACGAGAATGAACGCAGAATGCAGCAGCACCGGCATGCGAAATGGAAAGTTAGAAAGCATGCATTTCCCTGACCTAGATTGAACGCAGCGGCAAAAGCAGATCTACATGTTGTTGTTTTTGTCGCTGCCGCTGCTTCCTGCGTTCATTCTGGTTCGGGCAAGACTGTTACTAGGTAATATCTGCGCTGCGAACACGACAAAAGTAGGACGTTTCATCTAGTACCCCCTTGCCTTGTAAAATTTTCCTATTTGTTTGCACCATAATTTGTATTCCCAGATCCAATCCACTAGGAGTCGGAACCAAATATAGGCGCTTCATCGAGCCGTGCGATAATCGAATATCACATGAATCCTGCATCGTTAAACTTTGAACAATTGGATGATGAGTGAATCACCAGCAAAAAAGTAGACTCATAACTGAAATTTACATACCCAGATTCAACATTTGAATCAGACAATTCGATACACCATAACGAGGGCGTGTATTTAAGCTGTACGACGAACAGACAATTGGACAATGTACCGCCTCGAAAAAGTCGAGTGGAATTTGAATACATCGATCAGTTGCATGGTAAGTGAAACACGAAGTAAATAGCCGATCCATATGAGCATATCTACTACAATTTACATATCTGGACTTAATGTTAGAACCAGATTCGACGCCACCTGATGTAGGCGCGTCTTCTAGCCAGATGACGAGCAGGCAGTTGGCAAATCAACTTTCCATTGAACAAATGGATGGTAAGTGAAACGCAAAACAAATGGTAGATCGACACGATTATATTAACTAAGATTTACATATCCAGATTTAATGTTCGAATCAGGACCATTACCCATCGTGCAATTAGATGGTAAGTCAAACAGAAAATAAATAGTAGTCCTTTACGAGTATATACACTTAAATTTACAGAAACAGAAAATTTGACGCCACGTAATGAAGGCGCGCCGTCGATCCCGATGACGAGAAGGCAAACAGGAAGCAGACCGGCCAATGATGTGCAACCTTCTAAAAAGAAACAAAAAAATTTTCAATCACAAGTATTAAAAGAAATTCAAAATGGTAATGAAGTTGCTAAAAAAAATACTTTAGAATGTAGATATAACAAATTTTCACGTAGGAAACTGTTACAGAAACAACTTTTGAAATACACAACATGAACGCTCGTTTTGATCGCCTACCCCGATTCTGGACCACTTGGGCCATCCACCAAAAACATCCAGTTTCAGACGTATGTTAATGTGCGTTGATTCGCGGCACAATCACTCCACTATAAAGTAAGTAATTCACTAACAAATTTTCACGAAAGGAAACAACTGTTGAAATACACAAGACTCGTAAACTGTCAATCTATGAACTGTCATAGATGTGTCAAACGACAGATTACGCCGGAACAGTGTAAACACCTTAGCAATTTTAAACTCACCACGGCCGCAGAAGAAGTAATCTGCGGATAGTATAAACGTAATATAACATAGAAAATTGAAAATCATCATCATCAATCCTCAGTTACAAAATCTCCAAACCAAAATCCCCACAGAATTAATTCGCAAGCACATAATCCCCAAATTCAAAATTATTAATGTGATCTTATAACGCCCGCGCGTTAGAGCTTTTGTATTCGGGGATTATGTGTTTTGTGGTTTAGAATTTGTCGATTTTATAATTTGGGGATTATAAGATTTCGAGGAATCTTTTTCGGTGAAATTGGAATTTTTGGGTCACTTGGTTTCATTCTGCACACCAACTTAGTATGCATCTGTAGCTTAGCTCGTTAATGCACCGAATATTTCTTGCTACTCGAAATACGGTATTTCGATGTTCAAGCCCCTCAGCGGGGCAAATATTTCTTATTCTCAAAATCCCTCTATTTAATTTCACCAAGCTTAGCGCACCGAATTTGGGGATTTTAAGATTTCGAGGATTTTTTTTCGGTGAAATTGGAATTTTTGGGTCACTTGGTTTCATTCTGCACACCAACTTAGTATGCATCTGTATCTTAGCTCGGTAACGCACCGAATATTTCTTGCTACTCGAAATACGGTAATTCGATGTTCAAGCCCCTCAGCGGGGCAAATATTTCTTATTCTCAAAATCCCTCTATTTAATTTCACCAAGCTTCGGTTTCGTGCGGATAGAAGCACTCATCAGGTCTTGATTCTTTGTAGCTATCCGTATGCAAGGCGACCAAGTGTGGAAATTTTGTGAGTACAAGCCATGAAGGCGTGATTTTTACTTGAATATTCGACCGTGGAGGTCTAGATGGTGTGAAGCACCTTATTAACTTACTAGAGGGGGTGAAGAGAGGGTAAGAAGCGGTGATATTTGTTCCCTGTCAATTGTACTATATGTGTTCCATGTGTCTGCAATGTGCAAGTGCGAATTATATTATTCAGTGATTTTGTGTTTGGGAATTTTATATTTTAGGTATTTTTTAATCCAACCCCAGGGAATTTTGTGAATTCGAAGCATAAAGATATTGGATTCTGTTTTACTACTCAACCCCTCCAAATTAATAAATTCAAATAAAGAGAATAAGTTAATAAAGCACATACTACACTTGGCATTCCCATGAATAAGAGGGATATTTCGTCATGTGGGCGCTGAACATGACGACTGACCTCAACTTCTATCATGATAAATGACGATTAAATGCATGTTGAGGTGGCTAAAATCCTCTTCTAGAGTTCACCTCGTGTGAGACCCTGGAACGGCAGTGGTCGTTAACAATTACTAACTAAGTCAAGCCGCCATTCACGTATGCCAGCAACTTACATCTTCCGATATCTTTTGCTTGCTAACGAAAAGTCAAGTATCCCTCGGATAAGGACTGGCTCGCCAGTTACGATTTTTAGCAATCGTTCAATGAAAAAGATTTCTGAATATTAAAGTTTGTTAAACTGTAACTCTTTCTCTCAATTGCCCTAACCCCTTGTGGCGCATAGCTCCGTCAACTGTTCCATGTGGCCCAGTTGACGTTTCTACGGCATAAACTGGTTTCGGAGGATGCAGTTGCACCGCATGCATCTCCTGCACATTCATGGCCACGAACGTCGTCGTGGACGGGATTCGAACCCGAAACACCGGTAGTCAAACACGGGGCTGATGCCTTAACACACTGCGGTACCGGTCGCCCCACTGTAACAATTATGTTTTAATACAACACTTTTTAGTTATTTTATAACTTTATAATCGTAAATTCGAGAGAAGACGACGCCAGTCTTTTTTTTTGTGAGTGACGGCAACCTTCGTCTACATAACATGAAATTGAAATTTCGCGTTTTACTTCGTTCTTGTGAGTGTTTTGCGTTGTGGTCGGTACAAGACGGTGATATCTTACTCGACCGCCTAAAAATCCTAGCTACCGCGGAACATACGCCAAAAAATCCAAGTCTGTGTGCCTTGTGGACGGACTTTCACTTTTTTATGGTTTTTTACGCGCTATCAATTGTGATACGTTATCGGTGTATCACATAAAAGCCCCACCGGGGTCAACCTTGGGATTGACTAGTGAAACGATTGCATCCTGACCGCATCAGCGTTAATTGAAAACGTAGTAGTGTTTTGTCAACAAAATTTGACTCCGTTTAGTTTGGCGTTTAGCCTTGCGTATGCGTAGTGACAGTCGGATTGCTCAGTTCGTGAATTCTGGGCAAGTCGAATATCCAACTTGGATCGTGGAGCCATCAACCCAGCAAGACATTTGTCTCCGATTCCAGTGGAATCGAAAATTCTTTGATTCCCGCGCCGAGATTTGAACTCCGAGCTCTAGATTAGCATTGTAGAGTGGTGACCGAACGACCACGGCCACCGAGCGCGACAAGGGAGGAGGGCCGAAAATGAATGGTCGTAAAAGGGTTAGAACTGGTCTGTCGTTTTGTATGGAGATTTCCCGAAATCCGGTGAAACGAACGCATCTAATAGCCCATAAAGAACAATCCACCCCAAACTCGTAAACAATTTTGGGGCGATTGTTTGTTTTTGTTTTTCGGAAGATAGCTTCTTGAGCATTAATTAATAGTGCTGGATTTACATTGAAATTTATTAAACTAAGGTGAACATATCTTGTGAACATCAGCACAGAAAATCTCTCACTGGTGTAAAAGTCATCGAATTTTTCTAGGCGAGCCCTCATTATATGTAAGTTGTCTGTCTATAAATTTGAGATATGTAATTCTAGTGAACGGGATCCGTGATTAAGCTGACTTGCTTTCCCCATGCTAGGGATATGAGATCTTCCAGCAGAATTTTTCAGGTACAGGGGCGCTTCTTTAGACGGGGTTCATGGAAAGGGGCGTAAAACTTCATCCCGTATTGTCTTCTCTACGAGGTCACCCCTTTTTCTGGGTGACCCTTCTGAGTCTACGACGATACATGATGAAATTTTTAGGGGGAAATGGTGGTGGAGGCATTTTTTCGAAATACAGTCGTAAATGATTTTTTTTTATTAAGAAAAAATACATTTCCCATACTTATCTTGATTTTTTTCCACTGGAATACATTTACGAAAACATTAATTATGATCTTTGATTTTTAAGTCATGCCTATTATGCGGCAACCCCATGTCCTCATCATCCTCCTTTAAGTACAATACATATCCCTGCTAACAATGCGTGCATACTAAATTGTCAAGATTGGGTGTAATGGAATATCGTCCTTGTCGGATGGGTTCATTAGGCTACCTCAACCGCTTAGAAACTAGCTAGCATTGACTAGATGATATGTACTTGTACAACGCTTCCAATGCCTTCTTCAAATGCTACGTATCAATGGAAACCGATGTCAGGGTAAATGATGAGAACTAAAATTTATGGCAACATGTGACCTTTCAGATGTAGGTGAATACGGCACATATAGTATACTCATCTAATTATGCATTATAATTCGTACTGATATACCTATTAAACATGAGTACATATAAAGGGATTACGGTTGAAATGACCTAATAGGTCGACAGCTTAATTATTGATCGTATTAATCGTAATGATGGGAATGATGTCAACTGATAGGTTCAGAAGCTGAAAACTGTTTCTGAACGGTAGCGCAACCGTGTTTAATGCACGGGTTGGTGAACATCCGAAGATGCCCGTGGGGATGGAGCCTAAGGTAGCATAGTGACATAGTGACCATCTGGGTCCATGCTCCAGGGACATGGACGTGTCAACATCTCTAGCATTTCTATACCTTGTTGACGTTTCAATAGAATATCTATTTTCGGAAGTGCAGTTGCTAGCATGCACCTCCAATCCGCGCCGTCTTTATACTGACAAGCCCGGGGCAATGTGAGAGTTCTATTAGTACTCACACGAGGTTTTGATCGCGCCGAGATTTGATCTACGAGTTCTAGATTAGTATCGAAGAGATAAGATACCCTCGCGCTCGCATGGGAGTCCGTGTGTAATGGGACCCTCGGCCTCTGATTTCGTACCACCATTCATCAGGTGCTGCCTTCGATTTGACGGCGGAAGTAACACTACCAGGGCGTGGTTCATTTACACGCTCAGTAATTCATTTTGTACCTTCTTTACGACATGTACCATCATTTGGGAAATTTTTGTTTCAACTCTTTCCGAACTTGGGATAGGATAGGTAGAGAGACTGCCGTGACTGCTACAGCACGCGTAGGCCACAATAAATCCATTGCGTTACTAATGGCAAGCTATTCCTACGTCTTGCCAGCGCTGGACAGACGCAGAGCAGATGGAGTGTGCTCTTCTTCCTCGCCACGTCATCACAGCTACTGCAAAAATCATTTGAGGACACCCGGCGTCATCTCGCGTTCCCACCGACCATACAACGACCAGTATCGACACCCACAACAGTTCCATTATATTGTCTTTTCGGCGACAACAGTCGTGTTGAGCCGCCGTCATGCCTGGTCCTTTGTTTGGTTGGTTAGATTGGCTATTAACTGATCAGCAGAAATCACAAGTAGCGATAAGTCACTAAGGCGCGCTCGGTAGTCGTTCGGTCACCGCTCTACAATACTAATCTAGAGCTCGGAGTTCAAATCTCGGCACGATCAAAAACTGCCTATGGGTACTAATAGAACTCCCACAGTGCTCCGGGCTTGTCAGTATAAAGACCGCGCGGATATGAGGTGCATGCTTGCAGCTGCACTTCCAAAAAGTAGATATGCTATCGAAACGTCAACAAGGCATAGAAATGTCAGATATGTTGACGCATTGATGCCCCTGGAGGAGTCAAAGCAATTAACAAGTGTGCGTCGTTTTGAAACCACACGCCTCATAAGAGGAATTAAACCCTTGTTATCAGAGCCCTTACAAAGTATTCGTCCTCAGATCCATTCCGTGGAGTTGAGGAAACGTATTATATCCCCGATACCTTTCGAGGAGATGTCGGATATATCTAGAAAAAAGCGTTGCCCAATTCTTGATGCCTGATTCTTACTAGGACCGGACAATTGCACAAGAAATGGATCAGAGTCTGCTTCTCATTTTCATTCCCCCAACTCCAGCAGTATATGATATAAGGTATACTCAATCTGGCAGCGTGCACTCCTACTGGCCAATGCCTTGTCTTAGCCGCTGTTACTTTTATGACATCCGAACGGGTTCTCTTTAGAAAGGCATTTGTTTTATGTTCGTCATATGATGGCCATAATTTCCTAGACGTGGCACACATTGTCAGTGCTACACATCTTTCGCAAGCCCGCGTCATGACATGTCTATGAATCTCCATCTTTACAGCACTAAACGGTGGGTCACCGCGTTAGGTTCGTGAGTTGCTGAGCCTTTTCTCGCCAGTTGATCGGCCCTCCCGCTCCTCATTATATTTATATGTCCTGGAATCCATAGAAGAGTTCGGTCAGTCCAGCTCCAGACATCTTACTGCGGTATGGTTTTACTATTTTCGATGAGGTTGTTAATGATTCTGAAACCTTAATCGCGACCTGGATATCTGTGACAATGACGACGCTCGTCGTGGTTCCTGTGTTGCACTTCAGTATCTTACGCGCCTCTCGTATTGCCAGCACGTCAGCAAGAAATACTCTTGCGTTATCTGAGAGGTGAAAGACCATTTATGCTCTGAGATCCACAGAAAGATCCCCGTACCGACTCCACAATCCATTTTAGAGCCATCAGTGAATATTTTACTATCTTACCTCTCGGTCGCCTCCACTCACTCCACTCCGCTCTCGGGCACCTAGTTGTTAGGTGCTTGTCATAGTCTACTTCAGTGACAATATAATCTGTTGGCAACATGTGTCTTACTTCGAGAGGTAGAACCTGCAGCATATTATTGTGCCCATAAGGCTTGGAAGTCTAACAGCCAGATTACCTTAGTTTGACAGCACTGCACGCGGCATTGAATTATACTTTGGGTCTAGGTCTAAAGGCAATAAGCAAATGATAGTTAGTGCGTCTGCCAGACTTGAACGCATAGCTCCAGTGAATGCGATGCAATCTGTTTTTGCACTTTATTCAACAGGTGAATATTATACTTCCTACTAAGAGCTGACCACCATACCACCGCTTCGTATTCGAGAAATGGTCGCACTACAGCCATGTACAACCATAGGCCCGAAGACTCCAGCTTCTTGGCGCAAGTTCTACTGCAGGCATAAAGGGCTATGTAGGCTTTCCTGGTACGATCAATTAACCTTCAACTGAGTTTCGAGTCGGGAATGACTCCGAGGCACTTAACGTTAAGTGACAGTTTTAAAGGGTGGCCGATGAGTTGCGACAGTTGAAACTCCGGTATGTTGGTCCTAATGGTAAAGAGGACTGGCTCGGCTTTGCTCGGGTTCACACTAAGTCCGCACTCTGCAGTCCAAGTGGTAACTATGCTCTTCATCACCAAGGAGGTGAATCTGATAGGCCTGAAGTCCTTCGGGGACTCATGACCAAATCTGCCCGCCTTCGGAATTTGCATGACGTGTACACGTCTCCAAGACCTGGGAACATGGTTTTGTGCTATGCAGATTCGAAACATGGCCACTAGCCATAGAGTGACTATGTTTTTGAACTGCCGAAGCGTGACTGTGCAATTGCCTTGAAGTGCCGGAGACTTACATACATATACTGTAAGAAACTATTGATAGCCCAAATCGTTCTCCATACTGTAATTACCGATGCAATTTCTTCCCACGAGGAGCACTGGCCTGTCGGTAACACAGTTATTCTCGCTACCCGGAAAAAGTGTATTTGTAAGGAATTCACGGGTTTTAGCTTCCGATTTGATCCAGGCTCCGTCCGGTTTCTAGATGAATGACGGACAACTATGGCTTTTTGTAAGAATCCTGTGCGGCCTTGTAGAAGCCCCTGTGCTCTCAATTGACTTACACACTAAGACTCCGTCTTGGCGGTTTTAATGACTTCTTGCATAATTTCAAGCAGTCCTTGACTGCCAGAACTTCTGCTTATAACAAATGTTAGAAATATCCCTAATTAATTTATGTAGTTTGATCAAGCAATCGTTCCAGCATTAGGGAAGGGTTTTTTTTGCTGTACTTCGCGGGACACGAGGTCTTGTGTCCCAAGTTCACAGCTTTTTCAAAGCTCTCGATCCTGGACTCCAAGTCTTGCACTGACCCTATGCTAAGACTGGTTGTCCTGCTGCCTGGGCCTAACTGCCTTGTGATGGTGTAGTCATATATACGCTAACTAGAGGGCCGACTTCTCAACTGGTAATCATATCCTCCATTGCATTGCGTGATGTGTAAATAACCGTCACGTTGCATCGGAACTTAAAAGAAAGCATCATCGCATCGCAAGCAGTGTAAACGCCGCCCGAATAAAACCAAATAATTCAATGGGGTTTCAAAATAATATTTTTGATTTATATGTTCTTCGACTCCATAAAAAGAAAATAATTTCTCCAGAAATCGATATCAAACAACTGGTTCTCCCCTAGAGTCATTTCGCAATTTTTCCTCAAAGCCTATTGTGTACACCTAATCGGAAAAATTGAATATAATTTAATTCGCATACTAACTCACATGCGAAACTAACTTCCTGCTGAAGTTCTCATTCAAGTTGAAATAGCAAAGCGAACCTTCAAAGGCAATTCAAAACAAAAGGAAACAAATCAGGCATAAAGCACATTCTAATACGTAATACGTACGTAGGTGGATGTTCTACTGCGCTCAAGAAACCCAAGTAGAAATAAATTGAGCATAACTAACAGTCCTGTGTTATTTACAATGGTGAAATGGGGGTGCAGATATAATTGGATAATAGGGCCATTTTTTAGGCAAGTCAAAATAGAAATAAACGTTTGCTACTTTCCAGTGTATCAGCCCCAATTGAGCGGAAGGACTAAATGCGGGCAATCAGCGTCAAAGAAGTAATTTGTGAATAATTTAATGGTATATTTTTATATTTCTTGTTCGAAGTGTTTCAGAAATCAAGTCCGTGGAGATTTTTGAAGATTACATATTCCTATTTGCATTTTGATATCATTAGCCTTAAATACTATACTCACTTTAATTTAATCTAGGTACAGTCGTATACTTGTCAATTTAGGCTTGTTTGTTGCCGTTCTTTTGGTGATACATGCCTTATAAGGTTAGAACTGTAGTTTTTTTAATTTTTATTAGTCCGATCAAGCCGACCTCTCTGCCTGACTCAACACATTTAATAGGGCCAAGGATACGTCAACGGCACCTGCAATATTTGTGGTACGATTAATTCATAAAGGAAATGCGATTTCGCGGGATGCGTTCAAAAATGATGAGCTTTTAAATTATTAATTTTAATTAATTCTAGTCGCATTATTTTCGACAATTACCGAACAGATTAAATTTTTAAATTGTGAATTGATCATTCTGAAATTTGCGAGTCTCGACTCGCTGGAATTACAATATAACCGCAAGAAACCGGTCTCGGCCCATTCTTTCTGTGGACTTGCAATGGATCGCACGAATAAATATTTATCTCGCCAGCTAGAAAAGTCAGGCCAACTATGAGGTTTCAACATTTTATCTCAGTTTTTTTCGAGAACTTACTGATTCCTTCCATGCTAGATTTAAGCATTAATCCCAAATAATAAGGAAAAAAAATCACAAAAAAAAAGAGCGGAAAAACTTGCGCCGTATCGAGTCCTACGCAAAGCGGGAAAAAAAGGAAATTATAGTATCAGAAAATGAAACCGGAATATAAAGGGCTACGCCCGCAAATTGAGGGTTTTGTAGCATGCGCTTATTTTGGTATCTAAATATTGGCTCCCTGCCCTTCTTGGTACCACTCAGCTGAATAAAAACACCATAATTAAATGTCTTACCTATGATATAGTATCTTGCATGCCAATTCATAAAAAGACTCCATCTGTCACCTCTCCAGGTAATAGTTTTAATACGAGAAGCTGTAGATAGATATGTATGTATACGTGATAAACTGTCCTACTCTTGCAGATGCTTAACCATTCATGTTAAGACGACTTTGCAAATTGCAAACTTGTGTAACGGCTTCGAAACGGCTGGGACAAATTACAGTCTAATATTTTTTCCTCCTCCACTGTTCCCCTTTCTAAAAATCTCAAGAAAATGCCAAAAATGGAATGTACTCAACATTACCTTTCTCTCGACACCCCACTTGGCTATACAAGTGGATAAAAAAAATTGACCTTAATTTCGCCTCTATGTGACCCCCCCCCCCTTAAAGTTGGCCAATTACAACACAACGCTTTCTCCACCAACTTATAGCATTTCTACACATTCTCACTGAATTATGTGTGCAGCTCCAGCCGTTCGTAAGATATTATTATATGAACAGACGAACAGACAGGTATTTGGCCGATTTTGTAAGATTTAAGACACAAAACCCTAAAAAAATTAATTGTGTGAATAGTTATTGTTAGGATCACCAATCACCAAGGCGGGTAGGTGTATTTTTGGTATGGATAGTGTCAAAATGCATAAATTTAAGTCAATGTACTATTATTAAATATCATGTCATTGTAATGAAACTTAGAGATATCATTGCCTATGAGGTTGGTTATCATTAGCCATCAATATTTTTGACCTAGGGTATGCTTGAGGGGGGCAGGGGTGTGCTAACTGCAACTATAGAAATGCACTATTAATAACCTTTTTGGATGAGATTTCAAAATTCTATTATTTTTAGTTTTCTATGCTAGTGAAATGCCGCTTTTCTGTAAGTTTTTATATTTCTAGCTATAACGGTCTCGAAATGCAAGGGGGGGGGGGACAAACTCGGATCACATATTTTCCCCTCTCCCTCTTGTCTCCTTTCTTCAAATTTGAAAAAAAAATCCAAAAATGGAATGTACTCGACGGTACCTTTTTTATGATTCACCACTTGCCTATACCAAACGAAAAAAAAAGTCGACCTCCATTTCCTTTCTATGGGAACCCCCCCTTAAAATTGACCTATTACGACGCATCGCTTTCTCCAGAGAATTATAGTATTTCTTCATATTTCCACCAAATTTCATGCATGTAGCTTCAGCGGTTCGTGAGATATTTCATGGACAGACAGACAGACGGATGCATGACCGATTTCATAAAGGTGTTGTTTTTATACAAAACCCTAAAAAAGAAAGGTATGTTCCATATTAGTATCGAGTTGACGTTTTTTCTCTTTGATACTAGTACTCGTAAATACGAATACGCGTTTTGTGACTTGGCATATAATATCAAATTTAATTTCGAGATACACACGAGATATATAACCAAAAAGATGGGATCACCCGACAGAGAATTCCACGGAAACAATGAACGTTGTGAAATCCCGTGATGTGGGAGTTTATAGACATTTTATTTTGTGCTGTATACTTATACGTACATTTAGTGGAGTGTCTAGGTTCATCGGTGCCAACTCCGGGCTATCCGACAGGTCAAATATATATCAATAAATGCCCCGAAAAATGTGCTAAATTTGAGACGTTCACGTTTAAAGGACCCAAGACAGTGCATATTTTTCCCAAATATTACTAAAGAGAGAATCTGTCTTAAAAGTTGTCTGGGAACATTCCTATTTCGCGAATTGAGAAGAATGAGAGAATTGTGTCTATTGTATTTTGGGAGAATTTTTCAAATCCCTTAATTGCGGGATTTCCGCTTTAGGTACAATAGTTCCTTTCCACTTTAGGTGGTAAGAACCTAGAACCCGTACAGGGGGATTTACAGGTCCTAAAACGGAAATTTCATGAGTTTTGTGAAAGTTCTCTCTAATCGAATAGAGAGAATTCTCATAATTTTTGCGAAACAGGAATGTTCCGTTATCTGTAATGATGGCTGCTCTATTTATTCCCATTATGAGATCACTCATCTGTATTGCCGTGATATGACATGAACCATTGAGTTCTCAGGTTTTCGATTTTGGGTCGTTTTAGCGTTGCTGGGGTTCGGTATTTGATTTATTCTATATTTCGTTTTTTCATGTCCATCCTGAACGTACAATTTTACCTAACCAGGCGGCCCATACAAGGTCAGGAGGCTCAGACAGAATTTACATGGGTAGTCTTCTTCATGAGCGCTCTAGCTCGTGACGGGCCTTGACATCTCTGATCTTCAACTATCTTGAGCGAGCAATCGCGTCTTCCCGCTTAATAATCATACAAGTTTCCATCAATCCATGTTATCAGTCGGTGTCAATTAATTCCTCCCTAGTACACGAAGTCTTCTTTCGAATTCCCCAAGTCGGCTCGATCGCTTCCGGTCTCCACCAGCAGGTATTCGTCCAACATGGCCAGTACATCATCATCATATCGTCCCTTGTTACACCAGAGGTTCGTCTTGCGATTTCCGTAATATGCATATGTGTCATTCCAGCGAATATTAGTTCGATGCCGCTTCATTTTGCGAAGAATTGCAATACCGGAGACCACAAGGGAAAGATTTCAGCTTGAGGTTATGGAGGCAACTCGAAATCGAGTGTTGGCGGGGTCGGATGTGGCATCCCCACGACCATCACGTCAGTCTGCCCAGCAGAGCAGTTCCTATATTACCGCATGAAGTTCACTACTTCACCGCCATGTGGAAGTCTCTGCAGAAGTTCACCACGAAAACGAAAGAGCTCACTTGGAATATCAGGAAATAGATCCCTTGCACAGACTTGGAATGCCCAGGCTGTTTACAGTCACTGCAACACCTGATATTCCTTCTCAAATCGATAGCAAGATCGCATTTGGACTAAGTGCAGATACGACGTTACTGGAACTACAATCCGTCGTGTATTATGGTGCAGTGGGGGTTATCAGATTTCATGATCAAAGGAATTGTGATAGCGTTGCCGGGGTGAGATAAAAACAAGACCCAGCCTGGAAGATTCGTCGTGAGAGGAAGAGAGATTCCTTACGACAGAATATTGGCCGATTGACTCAATCTATCGCCGGCAATACCTGTAGGCGGTTGAACGAAAAAGTGAAAAGATCCCCCGTAAATATTCCACTCCTTCCGGAACTCCTTTGGTGGAAGTACTAGATACACTGAAACTGCGCCGGCAGTTATCACAAATAGTCTCCGGCAATACATGCTGAGCTTCTCCAGACGTGTTCAGAATGCGATTTTCACCAAAAGCCAACGCAACTTGTACCAGCCAATCACCGAAGATCAACTGCCCAGCCCCATTATTAACTTCTCGGTGACTGAAGCGGAACAATTATGGAGTGAACTTTGGCAAACTCCCGCTCAACACACCCAACATACTGAGTGGATCGCCGAAACCACCCGCCATGCCATCTTGCCTGGTATGATTTTCGCTGAGGTCACTGAATCCGATATCCGCGAAAATGTTAAGTGGTCCAAAAATTGGAAAGAATTGCAGAATTTCTGGTATAAGCGATTCACGAATTTATGTCGTCATCTCAGATAACAGATAAATCTGTCGTTAAATTGACCTGAGGATGTTCCATCTTTCCTAAAAGCAGGTGTAACCTATTTGATACCCAAACGGAAAACAGTGGAGAGCCCTGCTGAAACGTGGCCATTTACATGCTTGCCGAGACTGTACCAGTACATTACAGTCATTGTTAGTGACAGGATCTATACTAACCTCGACCAGAACAATATTCTTGCCAAGGAGCCAACGGGCTGCCGAGTCGCATCTAGGGGCTTCAAAGAACAACGATCGACTCGGTTGTGGTGAGACAAGCTACGTGCGAGCACAGGAATCTGTATTGCTGCTTTACCGATTATGCCAAAATGTTTGACAGTGGAGCACCTCCATTAGCCAGCTATGGGGGGCTAATCGAGGTGCTCCACATGTACCGCGTAGATCCTGCCCTAATCAATTTAATAGCAAAAGTGATTGAAAGATGGCGCACAATAATATCAGTGCCATCAACCGAAGCAATAAGCTCTCTCAACCGGTACATATCCAAAGAGGCATATTCCAAGGGGACTGTTTGAGTCCTCTCTGGTTCTACATGGCGCTGAATCCTCTTTCATCACTTAAGAACTCGGCTAGAGAGTCCGGCGATGGAATCAAGCATGGTATTCTTGGAATGTTTTCCAAATTTGAGCTGACTCACTTGATGTACTTAGATGACATCAAACTATTCTCGGGAAGCGACGCATATCTTAAAAGTATGCTGCGGATCACAAAAAATTTCAACCATAACCTTCGGTTGGACTGCGGGTTGGAAAAATGTCTAATCCGTGACATTCGTAAAGACATTCACGCCCTGCACCCGGCTGCACCTTGGATGATATCCACATAAGTGTAGTGTCGGAGGTAGAATTTTATACTACTTTGCCTTAACCCCTAGCGGGGCATAGCGCGTCCACTACTCCTGCGCGCCATCGTACTCTGTTCTGGGCAATGGGGCGCAACTCCCCAAAAGACTTACCCAGTACCTGACACTCCTTTGCCACAGATCGACGCCATGTGATTCGAGGACCCCCTCTTGGTCGGCCTTGGTTGGAAATGGGGTTCCATTTCATGGCATGCATAGCAATGCAGTTATCACTCTTCCGCAATGTGTGACCTATCCACTGCCATTTTCGCCTGCGTATCAATTCGTCGATTGGCATCTGACCCGTACGCCGACTTAGCTCTTCATTTGATATTGTTTCGGGCCAGAAAATTCTTAAAATTCGACGAAGACATGAGTTGACGAAAACTTGCAGCTTTCTGGTAACTCCTACGGAAACTTTCCATGTACTGCTCCCATACAAAAGCACTGATAGTACCAGGGAGCGAAACAGGCCCAGCTTGGTTTTAATGCTGAGATAACTGCCCTGCCAGATTTTGGACAGCATGCCGTATGCGCGTTTAGCCTGGTTGATACGACGAGCGATGTCCTGCTCCGTACCACCATTTTCAGCAACAATGCTACCCAGGTAGACGAAGTTGTCCACCTTCTCCACAGGCTGCCCATTAATATTGATGGCAATAGGTGTCGGATTTCTTTTTCGCAACGGCGGGCTAAGAACCTTGGTCTTGTTGGTATTAATCTTTAGCCCAACCTTGCTTGCCTCCCTCTCGAGATCTAACGCCATTGCGGACAGATCCATGATTTTGTGGGAGAGTAGGCATATGTCGTCAGCGTAGTCAAGATGTTGTAGATAAGATGTCAAAGTCCATTGAATTCCTCTGTCGAGTCCGGATAGGGCCGCATGCAACACATCGCCGATCACAATGAGGAATAGGATCGGTGAGAGGATGCACCCCTGCCGAACTCCACTGCGAATCTCAAAGTCCCCCGACACCTTACCTTTATGCAGAACGCGACATTTCGCGCCGTCATAGGTTGCCTTAATAATAGCCACAAGCTTCTCAGGGATGCCTCTCCTGCGCAAGGCCGCCCATATAGAATCCCGGTTCACACTATCGAAAGCCTTTTCGAAATCGATGAAAAGCAAGTGAAGCGGAGAATCGTATTCAGCGCATTGCTCGATGATGATTCGCAAGGTGTTAATGTGATCGACACAGGAGAATCCGGATCGAAAGCCAGCCTGCTCTTCATCAATTGTGCTTTCTAAGTGGGCCTTTAGTCTTTCCAGGACGATTTTAGCTATTATCTTGGCAACGGCAGGAAGCACACAAATGCCTCTCCAATTATTACAGTCTGTGAGGCTACCCTTCTTTGGAAGTTTGATGATCAAACCTTCCTTCCACTCAGTGGGAAAGGTCTCTGTATTCCACGCTTTATCAACAAGTGGGTGCAGCAAATCGGCAGTTACGCTTGGCGCAGCTTGATAAAGTTCGGCAGGGATACCGTCAAGTCCGGCGGCCTTTCCTCGTTTCAGTGCAATAATTGCAGTGACTATTTCCTCTTTAGTCGGGGCAGTGGACCGTATACGCACATTTTGATGGCTAGCTAAATTATCTATATGAGGGGGAACTTCACCAGAGGTTACACGGTTCAAGACCGCGGCGAAGTGTTCTTTCCATCGCCTTATTTGATCTTCTTCCAAGAGTAGTAGCTTTCCATCACTATCTTTCACCGGATGTTGACAGGAGTTACGACCACCTGTAAACTCCTTGATGACACCGTATACGGCGTTTAAGTTGTTACTTCTAGCGGCTTCTTCTGCTGACGCTAAAAGAGAATTGGCGTAAACTCTTTTATCGCGTCGCACACTACGCTGAACTTCTCGAGCTTTCTGACGGTAAAGGAGTTCGATGCTGCTTCGATTGTCGTCTGCTGCTGCAGCCAAACGAACTTTCAGCTCCTTTCTTTCAACAATCCGCTGCCATGAAGCGTCGGACATCCAGGGCTTATTCCGGCAATCCGGGTTTGGGCCAAGGATGGTATTTGCGCTTTCAATGTACGCATTTTTTATGGCATCCCAGTTTTCGTTTATGTCACTATCTGGGTGACTAGTTATCTCAGCCGCTTTTTGCGCAAGATGGTCATTATATTGTTGTAAGACAGCTGGATTTTTTAGTCGAGCGGTGTTGAATTTGCGGGGCCTGGATCTTTCGTCGCTGGGGCGGCGCACGGCTGCAATACGCAATCGAACATTAGCGATCATAAGATAATGGTCTCTTCCCATCCCAATATCGGCACCCTTCTTGTTTCGCACGTCCAGGAGGCAACTCTTGAATCTTTTACTAATGGCAAAATGGTCGATCTGATTTTGTGTTCTGCGCCGATCAACAGAGGACCAACTGATTTTGTGGTGGTCCTTATGCTCAAACATAGTACCACCGATGAAGAGACTGTGAAAGTTGCAGAACTCTACAAATCTTTCACCGTTGTCATTACGATCACCAAGACCGTGTCTCCCCATCACATGTCTGAGCCCATAGTTATCAGCGCCAACTTTCGCATTCAAATCACCCATAACCATTATAATGTCACCTTTAGGTGTTCTGCTCTGAACGGCGTTTAGTTCTTCGTAGAAGGAGTCTTTTGCCAAGACATTGTCGGGTTCAGTAGGGGCATAACATTGTATTATTGAGATGTTCCTCATTTTGGTCCGGAACCTGGCGGTCAAGACCCTGTCAGAGACCGGTTCCCAGGATAACAGACAGTTTCGCGCGGCTCTGGTTAAAAGGAGCCCCACACCTGACTCACGACGACTACCGGTAGCTTTACCGGAGTACAACATTACAGTGCTGCCCGTTGGAGAGATGAATTCTCCGCTGTTCCACCATCTTATCTCACTAACTCCTAAGATATTTGATTTGTACCTCAGAAATTCACTCTCTAATTGAAGAAATCGTGCGTTCTGTGGACCTTCTGATCCATTGTCCAGGAGAGTACGCACATTCCAGAATCCAATCTTTGTCATTGTACGATAGCTAAAAGTCGTAACCGTTGAGTCAGTCCTTATCCGAGGCATAGTTGACGTTTCGTTAGCATATAAAGATTTCGGATAGTGCAAGTTGCTGGCATACACATCCTGTCCTTTGATTGTCGGTTTTAACGACAGGCCCTCAGAGGGAAAGGCCGTGGTATTTTTTTTCACACCCCACACCACAGGGGTACCTCAACCAAATCATCGCACCGCCATCACTGGCGGCTTGACGTTGGTTGGCAATGGTCTGTGACCACTGCCGTTCCAGGGAGCGCCCACGCGAAGGACTATGGAAGAGGAGTTTTTGCCCCCCAGACTTTTATAGATACCTAGGAATTCTGCAAGTTGAACACTCCAGTATTGATGACTTGAAAGAAGGATCACTGGTTGAGATTAAGCGCAGGTTGAAACTGGTGCCAAAGTCCAACTTAACTGGAAGGAACAAAATAAGTGCGATCTACTTATACGCCATTCCTTTACTGACATATTCATTGGGAATAGTCCAAAGTGGTCGGTCACATCTTTGGCAGATATTGAACGGGGATGCGTGTTCTAATGTCAAAACTCCGAATGCTACACTGCACCCAAAATCGTCAGTAGAGCGATCGTGCATTTTAGTGACCAGCTTAGTTATCTATATGAGGGGGAACTTCACCAGATGTCACGGTTCAAACCCGTAGCGAAATGTTCCTTTCAACGCCTCATCTGATCTTATTCTAAGATACGTAGCTTTCTATCACTATCTTTCACCGGTTGTTGATAGGAGCTTAGGACCACCTTTACACTACTTGATGACACTGAACACGGTGTTTAAGTGATTTTTTCTTGCCGCTTCTTCTTTGCATACTCTTTTGTCGCGACGCACACTACGTCGGACTTCTCGAGCCTTCATGCGGTACAGAACCTCGGTGTTGTTACGATTGCCGTCTGTCGTTCTTGCAAGACGAACCTTCAGTTCCTTTCGTTCGAGAATCCGCTGCCATGAAGCGTGGGACATCCATGGCTTGGTCCGGCCAAAGGCATCCATACCCGTCAACTTGATGCTTGCATCCGTTGTCGGTATAAGGCCGGCCTGTTTGGCGGAGAATACGCCAAGTAGGCGCTAATCAATATATATTTTAGAATATAGATAGATTATTTCTCGCTTGTGTAAAAATTACATTGAAAGTGCCCCAAAGTACTTCATTTCTCTCATGAGAGTACCCAAAACAATCACACGGAATAAACCATAATCTGGATCACTTAATCTAAGGAAAATGATTCGTCTTACGGTCTTATTGTCGCCACAATTTACGTCATCGCAGTATCTTCATAGTCCCAACACAAACGACGGGATCATTTTTTTTTTCTCCAAAGGGATATTTATGGTCGCATATAGTCCTGGCTCACGATAAAAAATTTATCATCCGGCATTATTATTAAAAAGGACACTCCGACCAAATTTATAAATATATATATATATTTGAAATAAACGCATTTCGTTCTTTCGTTTCCATTGACCGAATTCAGGCAATTTCTGACCTCTCGGTGGACCGCCATCATGCATATGAAGAAATATTTTCCGAACAGCGTCCCATATGGGGCTGATAATAAAACAAACATCCCCCGGAACAAGGTTATGTCCTTCGACGTAGGACTGGCAGGGTAGCATCAGTTTTATATGTCTTCGAAAAAGAAGTATGTCTTGATTTCTCCTATGCTCTTATCGTCATCTGGCTGATCCTGTGGAGAATAGCTGGCCCCGATGACATGATTTCCCGAAATACGTACAGATGGCAAATCATTAGATATATACCCTTTCTCCGAAAATGTATTGTAAAGGACATTGGAATCGTTCGACTTCATTTTTAGCCCTATTTGTCTGGCGCTCTATTCGGGGGAGTTGTTCGGGTGAAAAGATGGTCATGATAAATTTATAGATGCCATTAAGTTTTATTAGCATAATGAAAGGAGAGGCATTGGTGATAGATCCCGAAATAGGTCTATTTATTTATGAAGCAAGCTGGAAGCGATATGTTAGTTTGTTGTCATTGAAAAGATAGTGGTAGTTACAGACGGCAGCATAGTGTCTGAATTAAGAGCCTACGAACCGGAAAAGTAGCTGGTCAAATGTATGAATGAACCCGTTTCCTTATCTGCAATAACCAATAGTATATGACCATGTAATATTTCACTAATCCTTTTCATGGTTTAAGCTGTTGGATATTGTGACAATGTTATTCAGAATATGAAATCTATAATGCTATAAATAGCAAAAGTAAAATATTCTGATTTCCCTTAAGATATTGTGCACCATACATTAATTATGCAGGCTGCAGACTATTCATTATCAAACAATATTCTTACACAAATTCCAGATACCCCATTCAGTTCGTATCCGACATTGTATAATGCTTTTCTTAAGAGTTGTAGCAAGTGTATCAATTACGTAATCGTAGAAGGCCTTTGTTCGCATGTGGGTATTATCCTTTTCCAAGATCTCACTGACATAAAAACACTTCTTCAATTGCATAAAGCCCTTTACACGTTACAACGACATACGACTACGAGCACAAATACATACGAAAATTACAAATCTCTTCCTTTCAAGTTTGAATTTCAATTCGTTTCCATGTCGCACAATGAGTATATCTCGAATTTGACCCAGCTAAAATTCATTTTCTTGCTACAGGATAACTCGAACTTTTCGTCTTGGCCAGATCATATCCTGGCCGTTCTTCTTCGGATTGCTATTGCATCGAGCGGGTCCTTTGTCGATTTCGATTACTTGAGTGGAAGTTTCAGGCAAAAGCAGTCCTATCGGCAAGTGTGTTCTTGAAAATTTACAATCATTTATTCGTCGATTTTACGTTAAGACTTTACTCTGTTCAGAGTTACAAGCGAAAGTATGTATGAAAGGAGCATGTGGAACGGGAATTTTTGTCGAACCTAGTGTCGGTGCGGCGTTCGAAAGGATCGTAAGAGAGATGGAGACAATTCTATGTAGACAAAAGGGTTTCCGGCTGAATGAGGAAACTATGGATATCTTTGAATGTTTGTAGCAATAGTTTCTAGTTCTAAAATTATCGAAAGCTTACATGCTTGCTTCATCGTGGGTCCCCTCGATTTACGCTGCATTAAACAATGGCATCGAGCTCTTTGAAAATCAGGTTTAACTTTTTGTACGAACGGTGTTCTCATGAACTGTTTAAACAATTTAACAGAGAACATGTATGTAAAACAAGACTGATTTGAAATCGTCTCTACTTTATAGATTAGACCAGGGGTCGGCAAACTCCAGCCCGCGGGCTAAATCCGGCCCGCCTCTGATTTTCGTTCGGCCCGCGAGCTAATATTGTTTTTGACATGACGAAATCAAATTTATACAAACACATAATTTAAAATCGATTTTTGTTTATCACAACGAAGTGTGTTTGAGTTGAATTTAAAACATATTTATTTGTTACATTGGAGACTCAATTTAAATAATAATCCAAATAGCAATATGGTAAAAACCGATCACAAAGTCTGTGGTGGGGTATTTGAACTAAACACTAGGATCTTGCTGTGGATATCTGGCCCAGCGTATATTAAGTCTATTTTCATGCCATTACGTCCTGCGCCAAGGAAATATTAATTCGGATTGCTATCTGTGCAGATAATAATGTAGGCATTAGAGCACGTATACACTCTTATCAAAAGATCTTATTGAGACTAGTAAAACGGTGCTTCGAGGTCCTTGAATATCTGGTGAACACCAACCTGATCATTGAAAGTTTGGTTCACTTGGTTTCATTCTGCGTACCGGCTGTGGTTTGCGCCTCTCATAGTACAAATACTTGTCCAATAAGTTCCGACTAATTAAAATAAATGGAATTTGGGAGACAAAAAGGATTTGTCCCGTAAGGGTGCGAAATTCAGTCCACAGTGCGTCGACTGGCAACGCAATGACACGCTGTCAAGCTAATCTACACATGCATACTAAGTTTGTATGCAGAATGAAACCAAACCAACCAAGCTTCCAATTTTCAATGAAACATAATTCTTTGCAGGAAACTTGAATATCAACCAGTCCACTCTGTACTGCTTGCAGGATGACGCATTTAACGTATTCACTACTCCAGATCCGGTGACGAAATCGATGCGTGTGATGCGATTAAATGAATTTAAACTCGCATCGATTTCGACAATTCCAGGTAACGAAGCAAATACGTTTTCCGATAACATTTGCCGTGTAAAATAATAATACAACCGTGCCTATTTCGACAGCTTTCGCTAGATGGACTGGTGATAGGTTTTGGTAATTTGTTTTTGTTATGAATTTAATGTTTAAAAATAAACTAAAGTGTTTCCTGAAATAAACGATATTATTTGACTATCGGCTTGGAAATGTTCATGAGCTTTATTGAATCCAACAGCCTGGTATATACTAGCTCAGTTTTTCTTACATGACTATCCAGTGCAATTCAGTTCAACAACATGTTAACCTGAAATATCAATGGGGGAGGAATTTCGCTTCCGTCACCCTGTATACGGAGGTTTAAATACAGCATATTTTCAATTTGTCTAGCAATATTAGCCTGCAGCTATTCACATTTTACTGCGGTCTCCTCTGTCAAGAATTTCAATCGCTGAAATAGATGTCGACTTTAGGCAATACGATTTTTCGTTATTCGGCGTTAAGCTTTGGTTATGGTGCAGAAATATATTACATACTAAGGGGGAATTCACTCAGGACTCACCCTCAATAACAACAATGCAAAAAATAAGGAAATTACATAATTGAATTCTCTTTAATTTCGGCACGAAAAAAATAACCGTTTGTTTTTCTACTTTCAAATTCAAATATTTATTTTTCCTATTGTAACATATTGTTTGAACAGTCGTTTTAATCTAGATACCGGCTGTAGCCTTAACTCTATAGTAATGTGTAAATAGCATAATCCGTTCAGATAATTTAATTCCATTAATTAGGTAGTAATATTGTAAGGAAAAATTGGAGAAAAAAACCTTATGAGTAAAAAACAAAAAAAAATATTTATGTATAAAATCTTAACCTAGGAATTACGTGTAAGCTTAAAGGATATGGCTAAGTCTAGGCTTAATGGATGTGTTTATGTTTAATTACATGCGAGCTAAAGATCTGATAATATTGTTATCAATGTTGGCAGGTTGCAGGTTGCTATAAATTTAGAGTTTCTATTGACAATTATATCGTTTATTTCCTTAATTTTAGTTTCATTATGTAGTCTTTCGGTTGAATAATAAAATGGTTTGCTGGTAATATATTTTAATATTTTGTTTTGGGTGATTTGCAGCTTTGTTTTTATTGTTCTAGAGTAGGTACCCCATACAGGTGAACCGTAAGTGGCGATTGGTTGAATAACCATCTTGTAAATAAGTAGTTTGTTATCGGTGGATAGCTTTGACTTTTTATTTAAGAGGGGATACAGCGAACAAAAGGATTTTCGCATTTTCTCGGAGGTCATTTCAACATGGGGTTGACCTGTTAGTTTACAGTCGAAGACTAATCCTAGGTAGGTTAGATGGGTCTGCCATGTGATAGGATCACCAAGAAAGTTCAAAGGAGAGCTTGGTTTGTTTCTTCTTTTCCTTTTCTTGGTGAAGAAAACAGCTTGAGTTTTAGAGGTGTTTAGTTGGATTTTCCACCTGAAGTAAAACTGATAGAGTGTTTCCAGTTGCTTTTCGAGCTTAGATGATATGACAGTGTGATCGTCACCATCACAGAATATGCAAACGTCGTCTGCGAAGCATGCAACTTGGCAGTCGTTGGTTTTTGGGATGTCGGCTGTAAAGATATTAAAAAGGACCGGACTGAGGCATGATCCCTGAGGAACGCCTGCCGGTATTGCCTTTATGGATGATTGTGATTTTCCAATTTGAACGGTGAACGTTCTATTGTGTAGGAAGGATTGTATAAGTACTACCAAATATGTGGGAATACCGAATTTGATCATCTTAAATAGCAGGCCATTGTGCCATACTGAGTCGAACGCTTTCTGGATATCAAGAGTCACGACACCGACTGATTTCTTAAGTTCGAACGATTTTCTGATATATTTTTGGAGTCGGTAGGCTTGATGGGTGGTTGAGTAATTTTTCCGAAAGCCAAATTGGAATTCGGGTATAATCTTTAATCGTTCAGCTACCTCGTTAAGCCGTGTTAGAATAACTTTTTCCAGAACTTTACTGATGGCTGGTAAAAGACTAATTGGCCTATAATTTTCAGGTAGTCGAGGGTCTTTGCCTGGTTTTGCAATTGGGATTACACTAGCATGTTTCCACACTGAAGGAAAGTGTGACGTCACCATGCAGGCGTTCACTATAAAATTAAGCTGAACTAATGCTTTTTTAGGCAGGTTCTTCAAGGCCAAGTTGGAAATTTTGTCAAAACCAGGTGCCTTTTTAACTTTCATATATTGGATAATTTTTTTAATCTCAGCTGGGGAAGAAAGGTAAATTGGATTGAAGTCACTAGTGACGGATGATAGGCGATTAATGTGTTCACTCACCATTTGATGATGTGTTTGGTTACCAAGGTGTGCAGACATTTTATGCGCGTTGTGAAATATATTAGAGATCATTTCAGCTTTTTCCTTGTTATCAAAAACCAAATAAATATTTTTCAACCGTACGTAATGGTGGTATTAATTTGCACCGCCGAAAGACTTTATTTAATTTCCAGATCTTTCTATTATTTTTTGGGAGACGTCTTAACATATTGTTCCATTTGTGGTTACGGTTGACAAGTATTCGGTTTTGAATAAGTTTGGAGAGCTTGTTCACCATAGTTTTCGTTGAGGGGTTTCGATGTCGTTGCCATCTACGTCTAAGTAGATTGCGAGTATGAATAAGTGCCCTGGTGTCGTTATCAATTATATCGTTAGTCAGAGTAGTTTTCTTTACAGTGAATGACGCAAAATCTAAGGCTGAGTTTATCTTGCTGTAAAAATCGTCAACTAACTGATCAACTTGGCTGGAATGTTCAATTAAAGATAAGTCTTGAGATCTAAGGTTTATGTTGTCGTTTAGATATTTTTTAAATTTCATCCAGTTGATCCGTTTTAGGTTCGTATTTTCTTGAAGGGAATTATTAGTATGGCCTACTTCGATTTGGAATAATACCGGCCAATGAGGTGATGACAAGTTTTTAGAAGTATCAGGCTGCGGGATGTGATTTGAGCATTTGCTTAGGACTAAGTCGAGTGTAGAGTCATAACCTTTAGGATTGAGGAATGTTGGTTCAGTCGGAATGTGAATCATTAAGTTGTTTTGAAAGGCTAGCTCGTGAAGTCTTTTGCCAGCTCGGTTTGAGTTTGAACAGTTCCAATATCTATGCTTGGCGTTGAAATCACCACATAAAACGACGTTTTGGCCTAAAGCCATTAAGTATTTTATGTCATCCTCAAATATATTTAATACTGCATTATCTACTCTAGTTCCCGCGAAGTAGCATACCACTAATGTTATTTTGTAGTCTTCTAAACTTACAGCAATCGCCTCTATCGTTTTTGTCTTTAGCTCGGGAAGTACATAATATTTCAGTGTTCTCTTAAGACATATAGCTACTCCACCACCTGGAGCTCCTAATCTATCTAGTCTATAAATTAAATAATTCATATTGTTGAATTTATCTTCTTTCTTTAGCCAGGTCTCGGTTAAAGCTATGATGTCGGCTTTAACATCTATAGCAAAGTCAAATAGCTCACTGGTTTTATTTCTTACACTTTGTGCATTCCATAACAAAATGTTAATATTATTTTCCATTGAAGTTCACAAATTTAAGTGCTAGACTAACTATTACATTATATTGGTCTATTCTAGTCCTACACTTAGAGAGATTTATTACTAGTTCAGTTGACATCTCGAGCAGCTGGTCGACTGTAAACAAGTTGATGTCGTCGATTGGATATTGTTGTTGGTTTGATGTCACAACATTTGAGTAAGTTGGGATTGGGCCACCGATTGTTGATGGTTGGTCGCTGGCGACGTTGGCTGTGATATTCGAATTCGGTAGCGTTGGGAAGTTGTTCGCGTTAGAATTTACGTTAAATTGCTTGGTCCTAGGCTGGTGATGGGTGTTACGATTACGGTTGGCGAGTCTTTCGCGAATCGCCAGGTATTCGCTACGTTTTTCGCAGACAAGATCGCTGGCCATATGGTTTTTACCGCAGTTGGCGCATTTAAGCAGTGGCTTCAAAGTTTCTACAGGTTCATTAGCCAGTGAGCAGTTGGAGTATGAATGGTTATTTCCACACAGTAAGCAATTGGGTGGCAAGTGACAGTTGGAAGAGCCGTGTCCCCACTTCTGGCAATTTCGGCATTGTGTCGGCCCGTTTCGAGATGTGGAATACCAATTCCAATGAACTTTTGTGTGAAATAAGGCATCTATGCGGCGCAGTTGAGGTAGTTTGACCGATCCCTTATCGAAATACAGAATGTAGTAGGTTTCGTGATTGTATCTGGTGGTTTGAGGGTGGAATTTCTTGACTTCCTGGCAGGGTAAATCGTATTCTTCCTTTAATTCCTTAAGGAGCAATGTACACTCCATGTTGTGTAATCCAGATAATACTATTTTAATCGGTTTTTTGTCTGATCGCCGGAATGTGTAAAATTGAAGTTTCTTTTCAATTAAGAACTTGTAAGTACGTTCAAAGTCCTCACTATCGTCAATAAATAGTTTATTGCCGATTGACGTGTATTGTATGCAATATTTTGTGACATTTAAGACTTGCATTGTCACATCGATAGTTTCCCTATCTAATTTGGGAAACATAATAGGAGGGTTCTTTACCTTCTTAGGCTGAGCAGGCTTTGGATCCGATTGTACATTAGTTGGGTCGACTTCCGATAAATTCGATTGCAGGTTCGCCAATAGTTGGAATGAGTTTTGGCTTGTCATGGTGATAGCTTCAGTGCTTCGAAGAAGCCTGAGCTTGTTTCGTATTGAACATTCAGGGGAAGAATCTTCCCTCTGACGTTTTTTAGCGCGTTCACTGTCGGACACTGTGGTGATGTTATTAGTTCAATTTAAAAAAAGAAAACAAAAAAGGAAATACTGTTTTCTCAAAAAATTCGCTTAATTATGGACACTTGACACGATCTGATCACTCCGAATGACAGATGTCGAATGCTTGTTTTTCTTCTTTCTAGCTGTTACATTGCTCATAATTTCGATTCAATTTCGTCTACATCTAGTTATATCAGAAATAATATCTTATGTGTTTCATTACTTCGAACTGACGAAATCGATACAGGTTTGCGGTAATTTGCAGAAACACATATCGATTTCGTCATTGGATCACAAAGAACAGAGTTCTGGCAATTCATTCGAAGCAAGAGGCCATTAAACCAACTCAGCCACAAATTAATGCTGAGAGACGGTACAGACGAAGAATAGAATAGAGCAGGCGGCAGAATTCCGTCAAGAAAGTCAGCTGATTTTCAATTGCATTGCATACGTATGCTATGTTTTAATTTAGTGCCCCGGTTAACTAACTGGCAGCTTAACCAAAAAAAAAACGGGCCTATGAAAATCACGCCTGCACCAAAATCCATAGGCAGCACAAACACAATTCACACGACGGAAGTGTACGTTACACGTTATTTGGCGGAAGCTTATATCGAATCAAGCAGAGACAATGTACATTGTAGTCCAGGCTAGGAAGTCTGGAAAGGCTTGATAACGAAAAAAAATCGTATAGTTTTGAAATTTGATACAATTTTTGGGAACAATCTACTGAATATGTAATCAAAAGTCCCTGATGATAGGGGTTCGGAAGTGTAGGGGAGAGGATAGAATACAGTTAGCGACATCAATTTTTTTTCTAAATATTTCTACTAATAACTAGTTGGTTTTCGCCGTATATGGGAACGATCCGACCGTCGGTACACCTACTTTTCCCACAAATATTATTTTTGCCAACATGCCAATAACTAGAGATGGGTATCGACCAACAAGTAATCGACTAATGAAATCGATTATAATTTTTTACGAATTAATCGATACACCGATTATTTGTGACCTGAAAAATCGATTAATCGATTAATAGACAATTTCAAAAAAGGTTGGGAAAAAATTCAAAACTGGGTACAATGAAAACAACGAACTCCAAGTAAAAAATAGCCCTTATTTATTCACATGTAAATAGAAGAAACATCATCAAACAGAGAAATAATAATTACACCTACTGGAAGCAGTTGCCTGAAACGTTCCCAGTAGCTGCAGAAATAATAGTAATTATTGAGTTGTGAGAAGAATTGAGCTTATTTATTAATCACAATACTTATCATGAACGTCCTTACCGAATATAAGTGTATTGGCCATGTCGGCGGGCAGCCAGCTTCTCTGTTCCCTCAGAATTTGACCAGCTTCAGAGAAAAGCCTTTCTGAAGGAACTGAGGTCGCTACCGCTGGCACACACATATGTTAAGGCGACCTTAGAAACTGCTGGGAACGTCTCAGCCATCTGTTTCCAGAATAAGACCGGATTTTGTTGAATCCTCTCCAGTGGCGTCCTCAGATACAAACTGAATTCCTCATTAATGCCGCCTGAAGCATCCTGGGGTGCCGCACGACTTTTGGACCATATCTTCTCTGATAGGTAAAAGTAGAATGAGAACAGTTGTAGGTAAATACTATACACGACTGTTGTAAGTGATTTTTCGCAATGAAGGAAAAATATATCGCTCTTGAAATCTGAAGTCTCAGCGAGGAAAAAAGTTCAATAATCGTTATAAAATAATCGATTAATCGATTAAATCGACCCTAATGTAATCGATTAAATAAAAATCGATTATTCGACAAAATAATCGATTATTTCGATTAATCGATACCCATCCCTAGCAATAACTCAGCACCGAATAATAGCAGGTAGGTGAAATTGTAGTGAATGACTGCGTATGATGATCGGATAAATATCAAGGCTACCTTCCAAACAATGTGCCCCAAACTACCCTACATTTTCTAATTATAGTTTTGACATCTAACTAATAGTAAGAAAAAAAATTATGAAGCTTTAAAATTTGACACTACTGCTAAGAACAATGCTCTGAATACATGATCCAAAGTCCCCGTTGATAGGGGGTCAGGAAGTATCATAAATACAAAGTATCTACACTGCATGCAGATACATCGGAACATGGATATGTTTATGACTACCGACTGCGTGGAACCTGTTGTGTTGAAGATATCGACGTAAGTTTTATAAAGATCCCAGTATAGTTATACTGGATGAAATCATTCGAAAAAACACGTCCCACGCTTTCGGTAGGCATAAGACATATCCATGTACCCATGTATCTGGTGGCAGTGTGGATACTCGTCATAAATTCTGCTTTGTTTGTCATGTCCGCTTGGGCTCCTTTCTCTCGCGGGATCGTTTCGTTTTCGTATCGCGTGTGTGCAATATTCACCTCCTCTCGTGCACCCTGTTCCATCTACCTGTTCCATCTACCCGTTCAGTACAGTTTGCAGACTGCACCCTATCGACATTTCGCTGAGTACGTTTCTGCTAATCGCAATCACGCTTCCCACCATCTTTTCCCAATCGGACGTGTATTGTGTTTGTGTATCTATTGCAAAATCGCTCCCACACTATCCGCCTCATCCCGCCCCTTTAATCAACAGTCCGGCACACACAATCCGTTTCTCAAGTAACGCGTGCGACTCTATGCGATTGTGTCCGGCAAACAGAAAGGGAAACTAACAAAAGTAAACAAAACATTGCAACACACGCACAAAGAGAATGCACAAGACAAATTTTGGAATTTTTGCAGAAGGGGGGGGGGGATTTGATCTTCAGAGGTCTGCAGAACCTCTGAATGTACATCATGTCACGATGAGCTGCCCGGAACTATAACATCCTACGACGAATATTTCTCTATTTCGGGGCTTGGGAGATTTTAACTCGCGCAGTACGAATTCGCCATTTTGTTTTATGAAATGTTTATTGCATGTGTGGTCACACCACCACCACATCGTGGGCCAGTCAGACCTCAAATCGGCGCCATTGCAAATGCACAACGATTTGGATAGAATGAACTTTATCCGCGATGGCTCTCGCTCTCTATCTTCGGGGGGCGGGAACTATGTAATGTACACACTCTCAAATTGCGTCTGCGCATGTCCAAATCTTAGTCGAACTGACTACGTGCTACTTTTTCTGTTACCCTATTCATTCAGATATGTAGTACAACGCGCGCTATTTTATTTGTTTGGATTCCAGCCATTTTGAACAGTTTGGAATTTTTGCGGAAGGGGGGCATTTGATCTTTTGCAGACCTCTGAATGTACATCATAACATATAACATCCTGCGACGAATATTTCTTTATTTCGGGGCTTGAGAGATTCTAACTCGCCTAGTATAAATCCGCCATTTTGTTTAAATGTTTATTGCACGTGTGGTGGGGGCCCACATTGTGGACCAGTCAGACCTCAAATCGCCGCCATTGCAAATGCACAAACGCAGTCGCTGGATCACCCGATTTGGCTCGAATGAACTTCATCCGCTCTCGCTCATCTTCGGGGGGGGGGGGGGGGAACTATGTACACTCTCTCAAATTGCGTCTGCGCATGTCCAAATATTAGTCGAACTGACTACTTGCTACCTTTTCTGGGGCCCTAGTGATTCAGATAGTACAACACGGGATATTTTATTAAATGATGAATGGGAATTGGCGGAAATTGAAGGTCATTGAAAGTCCGCCCGTTCACCCGTACACTATGTTATTTCTTGCCGTCCACAACGTCAACCTTTATCGCTATCAAATCAACATCCCAACATGTACACACAGGATCCCCGCAAGTGCACCGCCCGCGCGGATCTACAAGCAACAGCCATGCACAATGACCACTTCACTCTAACGACATGCACAACCAGAAAAGAAAAATTTTCAATGGGCTTGTTTCCTCTTCTGACCCCCGAGTAGAAAAACAGATATTTCGTGTGACGGACAGATTTTTAGGATGACCCCCAGCTATAAGACATATCCATGTCAAAAGAGTGTCAAAGGCCCTTCCTTCAAGTTTTCTTCGAATGGGGGACTGTCCCCAACAATTTTGCCAAATTTCAAAACTACATTATTTGTTTTCCTATTTTTCTCTCGTAGCCTGGACTATTGTTTGAAGGTGTTCATACGGAGCTAATGCAAAAAAATCAAATAATCGGAAAATAGGAGTTTGTCGCGATCATACCACATTTGCCACTTCGATTCGTCAAAGCTCGAATGTATTTGAGGCCCACACCATGTGCGCGAGTCTGTTAATTGATATTGCTAAAAGCACGAAAGCATTTCACAACCAATATTATTCGTTTTAGCTTCTCATGCCTCGATGCACAGTGTCACGAAATGGACAAAAATCGAAAAAATCTGAGTTTTTTATTTTTAATTGAGTTTGAAAATATTCTATCCTCTAAAGGACACATTCCATATTTAAAAAAATATAATTTAGGCTGCTAATATTTTATTTTGTTAATACTATTATGTTCCAAAGTTGGCAAATTGGAAACATTGAAAAGGTGATGTATGAGTTGCGATATGCCTATTGGTTCCTATGCACGTGCTAGATACTAGAATTTATATTTTTCCTATAGACTGGATACTAGGCTTACAGATTTATGTGATAAGTAAGTAGTTGAGTCTGCTGTGTGCGCGGTCTCATAAACCGCCGAGTGATCCATTTTTCTGACTAAACTATTTACTTTTTCTGCGAACTAAAAAGTTTCCCGTCTGCGCGAGCTCTAAAAAGAAAAAAAAATAGTCAAAGTGACAAGTTAAAAGATATAGACTGTGTGAGACGACGAATAATAATAAACAATTATGAATTGACAAATAACAAATGAATTTATAGTAAGTTTAGAATTATAATTAAGTACCATAAATAAATAATAAATAATACTAGCTGCGAGAGCTCGCTTCGCTCACAACTTGACACTAACCTTGAATATTTTTTTCATACATAATTAATTTTTTTTCCGCTTGCTCAACACCACGACGTTAAGGCTAAGCTTCAGCTAAATTAAAAATAACTTCACTTTCAGTCGGGTACCTTTACATAGTTTCGGCGGTTCAAATTTCTAAGCAGAATTACAGGGACCCCGCCTAGGTGCGCTTAGGGAATTTAAAAACCCGATAATGGGTAGCATCTTCTTGATCCATTACTCGGTTGATTGAGCTGTATTCAACACATTCCCCAGGAACGCATTTTAATATTTCTGCGTTTATCGCAGATGCCTGGTCGTTTTTTAAATACACAACATCAATTATTTAGGAGAATAACCTTCCCTTCTTCGTCCGGATACGTACCGTCACCAATTTTCAGTAATAAATCTGAAAACTCTTGGGAATTTTGATTACTCCCAATTCGCACCCGCATATTGGTTGACAAATGCATGGGTATGACAATGCGCCATAGATGTGAGCTTTTAAGACATGCCTTAATTTCATCAGCCCTCATCCCTCCTGGTTTTACTGGTAAAGTTTGCCTAAAGTCGCCACAGAGAAGTATTTTAATATAATACTGCCCATAGGCCGATCGTTTTGTTTGATGTCACGTAAGGTTCTATCTACATACAGATAGTACCCCTGAGTTGGAAGCCATAAGCTTCTTTACTGACGGCTCGAAAACGGAAGCGGGTGTGGGGATAGGCGTCTTCTCAGAGAAACTGGACATTCGCTTGTCACTTCGCCTTCCAACCTTCTGTAGCGTTCTGCAGGCGGAAATCACTGCGATTGCCGAAGTTTTGACTTGGCTGGGTCGTAATATCATATCTGCAAGGAATATTACTATCTACACAGATAGTCAGGTGGCGATTAAGTCCTTGAACGCAAACCTTACTACTTCGGAAACCGTGGTGGTATGTCGCACCGCTCTTAAGGAGCTCGGCAACTTTTTCAACATCACTTTGTGCTGGATTCCGGCTCACAGTGGTTTCAGCGGAAACTGCGAGGCAGACGAGCTGGCTCGGGCAGGTACGACCATTATGGACGTGGGATGTTTCCGCAATGTCAAAATGCCTATAGCAGCATGCAAGAAGCTAATTGGGGCAAACGCAATAAGCCGTGCTAATATCGGTTGGCTAAATGGTAATACCTGCAACGTTACGAGGCAGATTTGGCAGCACTTCAATCCTCGCCGCTCCTCAGGGCTGATGATGCTGGAGAGAAGGTATCTCAGAAAGGTTGTGGGGATCATCACGGGGCATTGCCTGATAGGTGAGCATGCTAGGCGTCTCCGGCTTCCATACAATGATTTTTGCAGAAGCTGTGGGGAGGAAAAAGAGGAGGAAGCAGTACATCACTTCCTGTGCACCTGCCCTGCTCGACCTGAACGACGTAGATGCTGGTCATCTGCATCGTTTCATTGATAGATCCGGGTGGTTTGACGACTAGGCTCACATAGCGTCTTTGCGCCTATGAGATATCACAACGGACCCAGTGGTGGTCTATGTGCGCTGTGTTTGTGCGCAGCTGCCTCTTTAACCTAACCTAAGGTTCTATCTATTGATTCAACCACTTCTTTCCGATACGCCTTAGTGCACTCCTCCCATATTATTAAGAAACAATCGCGCAAAACCCTGGCTTTGTTACTGTTTGTTGGCTGTGGTTTTTCTGCTATACCAATGCAAATATACCTATACATACAAAATTGCACTGGATAAGTTCTAGTGTAAGTTGAGTGAAGAAATTTTGATTGAAAAAGCAATTATAATATTGCCACATTTGCAAAAAAAAACACAGTCAATAATAGAATAATTTCATAGCAACGAACTTTTGCTCGTAGTAACTACAGTGAACTCATAGCAACAATCTTTCGCTCGTGGCAATTAGAAAAATTTCATTTGTTTTTCTATTTATAACTATATATTTATATTTTTTTTTTTACTCTGTGACCTTCTTTGGTTCATGCACAACAACTTTGCTAAAGATCATCACATGATCAAATGCATAGTTTACGATTCTATAAAGGACATACAAACAAACACTCATTTTTATATATAGAGATATATAATAATGAGGGCAAGAGACATTTTCCATAGTCCTCCACGTGGGCGCCCCCTGATAACGGCAGTGTTTCAAACCGCTGACGACCAAGTCTTAGCGATAAGACATTTGGGAAAAGTGGGAAAAGGCGCATAGCTGTAGCCTGAATGGTTGGCCAACACCTAAGCGTCTCAATTATCAATATATAAAAGCCAGTGAATAGAGAATTCAACAAATATAAAGTGTGTAACGCGTAGGTTTTTAAATACATAGAACAACACCCGAAACAATTTGGTGCAATTAATACCAAATTTTAATTCCACAGATTCTTGACTTCAATTTTTACAAACTGCTTATTTGCTTATTAATTCCTTTCTCTTTAAGTTTTAGCAATCTGTCGGAATTGAATTGACCGAATCATGGTTCTACATTACCACGAAGAACTGCAGTTTACTTAAACTTGAAATAAAGACGGTAGATCAGAATTAGTATCGGGATGGATTCGAATGACCCAAAAAGAGCGATGAATTCATCGGCATTTTAGGCATGGGACTGGCAAATGCATTTCATTTTAATCCATTTACTTTCAAGTTGTATATGATTTGCAATTCCATAGTCTTACTGCTAAGTACGTAGTTTTCCAAATGATAATTTATGTTTCAAACATGGATTCGTCAATAATGAAAGAAGCCCATCCATTCACCAATATTCTTTTCGATTTCCTGCATTATTCCACATCGTCAGTGAATTGAGAAAATATGCTTTGAACTAAAGATTACTTTCGTATGTTCACCACGTCGGATGAAGCCTTGGCCTTTAGGCAATGCACCAATTTCTATGGTCTCGATACTTCTTACCATTGGCATTTATCCATGGCATATACTCGTATTTTAGGTGCATATGTATTTATTTAGTTATGTATCGAATTTCAGAAGTATTTCTAGTATCTTTTCGAGAATAATTTTAACCCTGGAGTACTAACGTTCACCTGTGGGACGGAAGGAAATCGTTTTCTTTTTTTACAATATTTCACGATCGCTTGCTAATGTCAAAGAGAGTGTCCGTGCCAATGCCAACTTATGGTGCGGTTATGTTGGAGCTTCGACAAACGATAAGAATAGCATTGATTCTGAAACAATGGAAATGGATTCGTGTTTTTACGTAGAGCTGTTTATGTTGAAGCTGCGATAAACGTTTGGAGCTTCGCTGAGAGCAGTTCATCAGCAATTTCGCTTCACTATCAGCGCTGCTCTTATTGTTTGTCGAAGCTTCAACATAACTGCACACTTAGTTGGGCCCTGCACGAGACGAGTTCCACTGCTCAATTGCATCTGGTGATCTGAGAATACAAATATGTGCGCGTAGCTGTGCCATCGATTTTGACAGTTGACAGTTCAATCCTGTGTGCGTTTACACTGAAGGAAGGAGATGCGGGTGTGTATGAAAATTTTCTGCGTATGCCGTATCCGTATTGGGAGGCGTTGCCTCAAATAGTGGAAGTGGAGTCAACGAAGCCGATGGCGAAGAGGTTTGTTCACTCCGTACAAGATGGGGTCTGACATACCCTAAAAGATATTTAGCAAAATATCTTTATTTCTTAACTTTTTCTGAAATCGATATGAAAGTATCATTCAAGCATTGTTTGTATAGCTTTTATCAGACAACGAATGAAAACAAAACTTTTTTCATCTTGCCATTTTTGCATTGAAAATGCTGAAATCGTCTATATCCGTGGCAATGGCGATGAAAATGACAATGGTGTGAGAATTGGTTCAGGCACCCCTTCCGCTGCGATAATCGCTTTCTGGATCAGTTATTTCAACCGCTTTTGCTTTGATTCCGGTATGTTTCTTAATGACGATGACCAACTCCGTCTCACAAGACAGGATCCATAGTAGACTTACTGATTTATTTGAAACACGCACTGGTCCGAAACAGGGCGTTGGACTGGCACCGACGTTCTTCAACCTAGCTCTGGAATACGCTATTCGGGCTATGAATGTGAACAACAGCAAGATGCTTATCATCAAGTCGATACAATTAGCAGCGTACGCCGACGACATCAACATCATGACCCGAAGATTGGCCGACGCAGAAGAACTTCTGCATACGCTCGATACCGTTGCAAAAGAAGTTGGACTACGTATCAAAGAGGGTAAAAATAAAAAATAATGATGCAATCGACGACAAGGACACCTGCACAATCGAGCAACATCGAGTTCGTGAACAACTTCATATACCTGTGTTGAAACTTGTCAAGGGACGCCAACGAAACTGACGACATCAAGTGACGGATACAGTTAGCTAATAAGACTTTTTTTTCGGTTCTTCCCATAATGAAATCAAAGCATGTCCACAGAAACACGAAGCTCCGCGTGTACAAAACCATTATACGACCAGTGCTATGCTATGGCTGCGATGCATAGACCCTAACTCAAGCCTCCGGAAACATGCTACACACATTTGAACGTAAAGTTCTGCGGCGAATTTTTGCGGCTGCTTGTGATCGAGATAGATGGCGCATCCGGTACAACCATGAGTTGTATAAACTGTACGATGAGCTGGAAGTTTCGAAAATCGTCAAACTACAACGACTTCAATGGACAGGGCATGTACAACGAATGAAAGATGATCGCATGCCGAAGACAGTAATGAACGCTGATCGAGTCGACGGAGACGAGACTGTCTAGACGACCGATATCTTGTTGGGAGAGCTCAGGACATGCGGATGCCGAGCATCTACTGGGCTTCCAAAATTGGAGGTCGCGGCCACGTGAACGAGATAATTGGAGAACAACGATCCAGGCGGACAAGGCCTGACGTCGGGTTGTCGCGCCACGATGATGATGATAACGTTTCTCAATTTTAGCTGTCAAAAATGTGATGGGAATCAGCTAGCGTACCAAAAATTTTCATGGCATCGCCCGTCTTTCTTTTAACAGTTTTTTTCTTCCTATACGATCCACTTGGGGGAACGGCCCTTTCTGAGCTCGCCGGCGACGGCGGCGAATCGGATTCTAAGCATGAATCCGAACTGCAAGTATTAGCATCAAATGAAGTTTCTCCTCGGACTTCGTGCAAATAAATTAAAAATATTTTGTTTTAGTTTTTAGGTGACGAGCACCCAGCACAGAGGAAGAATAGGTGAAACAAATCGATGAACTCAACAACAAATGGAATTATCCGAATTGCTTAAGCTGTCTACATGGTAAACATATTGTCATGCGTTGGGTTTGTCTGAAAGCGTCTCAGAGAAGATTCGTGTTTCACCTAGTCTATTGTGGCTTGTTACCAAAGATCCCCGACGATTCAAGACTTCGATAGGGCATAGTACAGTCTGTGTCATAAGTGTGACGAGTTCTATGTATATAACAATACTAAACTTTTATTTTTGATATAACGCTAATTGATTGGCTAATGAGTTAAAGCCATTTTCTAATAAAAAATATTGTTTTAAACAAGGAAAAAGTTGTTTCTTGAGAAAATACGCATCAGTACTCTAAGGTTAAAACTTGAAGGAAAGTTTCAGGCAAAGCTGAGCAAGATTTCTTTATATTTTTTTAGAAAGGATTTTCATTTTCTACGTAACTTCCAAATGAATGTAAGTTGTTTTTAAAAAACCTCGTCATACCTAATAAGCGCTAAGAGGCCACTAATCTTTCAAGACCTTTGCAAGTACCAGTAAACTCTATCATTTAAATTGTACGCCCTCAAAATAGTTGCATCATCATCAATAAGGACGAGCATATACTAGTGAACTATCTATTTTTCAAATGCCATCAAGGTGAATGCACTTTCTTCAGTTCAGTAGCAAATCCAATTAGGCAAATCACTCTCACTGCACGATATCTTCCGCCATAGTTGCATAAAAATTCACAAAGTCAATAAACGTATCCCTTTCCTTGAGAATAAAAGAAAGTCACGTTCTTCAAACGGCATCCGACGAGAAGAAAAAGATGAAATAAAATAAAGAAAAGAACGAAGTGCACTATGTAAAGGATATGAAAATATTGTATTTTGCATTATAACTAGCATCACGGATCGGCTTTATCCTGAGAAAATGCGATGATCTGACGAATATTATATGCTCCAGGGTAGCTGTAGTAAGTATCTACATATCTAATGCTATAGGAAAAATTTTGCACCAAGCTAATATACGTAGGTACGATTCATTCAAGAGGAGGCATGTACCATGCAGATAGTTATAATATGATACTCTCAGATCCTTTTTTTTTACGTTCAGCTAAGGCACGTGACTTATTCAAAAGCTGGGCACGTTGTCGCTAAAACGTCTGAGCAGTCAGAAAAAAAAGAAAAACTTTTCAACTTTTCATAGTTCATCGAAATTATTGTTACAGCTACTTGCGTTCAAGCGTTAATCCCTTAAAAGTGAAGCCAGCTTGATAAATATTTCTACGCAAGTAAAGTAAATTTTAAACAATGTGATAGCCTGAGTATTTTCTACCAGGATACGCCCGTGAAAGCAATTAAACAAAGAATTTTTTAATCCAGGACATAGTAGTGGAATGTGAGGAATTTGAATAGAGTCATAGATTAGAAGACTTGGCAGAGAACACATTGTCCTTTTTTAATTAACTATGCATCTGGCTTAGCGTGAACTACGTATATAGGGATTGAGATACCCTTCTCGGTTGGTAGGTAGCAATTTATAGAGGACGATCTAAATATTTTGATAAACGACTTTGTCGGATGTATCATTACCAAAGATTTCAATCTATCAATTTTGGGGCGACCGGTAGAACAGTGTGTTGAGGCATCAGTCTCATATTTGACTAGCGGCGTTTCGGGTTCAAATCCCGTCCACAACGACGTTCGTGGCCATGGATGTGCAGGAGGTGCATGCTGGCAACTGCATTATCCGAAATAAGTTTATGCCAACGAAACGTCAACTGGGCCACCTGGAACAGTTGACACGCTATGCCCCACAAGGGGTTAGGGCAATTTAATATACTACTTTGCCTTAATCCATATTGGGGTATAGCCCCTAAGCCCACTTGTAACCTTAGATATAACAGCCAAACAGAAATCGATTATGTGTCGTTGTCCATGAGTGGTTTTCCTAGCAAGCGGCTGGCTGGTTTCCTATGTATTTTGTCGATGCGCAATAACAAAAATTAAGCTGGAAAGGGGCTTGGCTTGCAGCACGAGGTTTTGCTAGTGTCTGATGCCAATAGGAAATGAACTGTCCAACTCTTGGATATGCTTAGCCATTTATATTAAGACGAAATTGCAAATTAAAAACGAGAAATCGTATTAATAATGTTAGTTAGAATCACCCTCCAATGTATTGTAGCCAATCATATTCTCGTATGAGGAAAATTGTCCCCTGAAATACTCTGAAGACGTTAGAAAGGCTCCACGGTAGAACTCCGAGCCCTCCCCACTACGCAAGAATTCAAGAAGACTTTTTCACAGGGGTTTGGCAACTTCACGCTTTCACACAATACAATAAAAATGTGCGTTCCAAGAAATTCAATTGGCTGAAATACTGTGAGAGCGTTGAAAAGACGCAACTCCGCTGCCAAACTTCATCGAGTTCTGGCACGAACCAAGTTAGCACTCTAAGAAGACAGTACTGGAGAGCACTCCTAAACTACTTCTGGGTGTTCACTTTCTTAGGTGCGAAGCACTTACAATTGACACCAGAACCTCAGCTGAACGGGAGGCGCGATACCAAGCCAATCGTTCAGACTGGACACGCAAAAACCATATTTACGTACAAAAAAGTTAAATTGGCCATCAAATGCTTCGAACCTTATAAATTCCTGCGGCAGCCGGTTCTGCGCACCGGAGGGACTCTTTGCATCAGCAACGACCAGAAGCTGCCAAACCCTTTCAATGCCAGCCGCGTTGCTTGTACAACAGCAACCCTATAAATCAGTCTGCTTTGCGATATTCGACACTAGAATATGCTGATGTCCGAGTCCTAGCAGCCATTTTCCAATTAGCCGTTAACATAGTGCAAATATAGTGCGATGACAGCAGCCTTCAAGGCGATCTCGCCAACGCAGCTGTCGTACCCTTCACAAGGAAACGAAAAATAAGCTTTATGAGATGTTCTGCCATGTTCAATTGTCAAATACCCCTGGTTGATTCCGTAAAATACCTCAGTGCTTCGCTTGATAGGAAACAATTCTGGACGAAACACTTGAAGACTATTTCGAATAAGGCCGGTTGAGCCCTTTGGATCTGTAGACAATTTTTCGAGAAGGCGGGGGGACTAGCCCTCAAATAGTTCTTTGGACTTATGAGACGATCATCAAACCCATAACTGATTATGGAGCTGTCAACTAGTGGAAGAAATCGTGTACCAAGGAGGGCAAAGTTACACTAGGAAAAATCAAAGGCTAGACTGCTTCATTGTAACGGGTGCAATTCGTAACTACCCTTCTGCTGCTCTTGAAGTATGACCCCGTCTACCTCCGCTCCGCATCCACCTAAAAACGAAGGCTAAACTAGTAATAGCAAGGCTAAAAGCCAATCAGACAGCCCTTACATTGAATTCAGAGGAGAATAAATGACCCCTTGAAGTCAATGAGCTGATCACGCCATCCGAACACTTAACAAGTGAGTTACGCTTCAACCGAAATTTGGAATAGAAAGAAATTTTGAAATTTTTATTTATTCTTAAAAATCTATTTCATCGCCTTCGAAGTAATCCCCCTCGGCTGCAATGCACTCATGCCAGCGAATTTTCCACTCATTAAAACACTGAAAAGTCCTGTTTCGGTATGGCCTTCAGCACATTCTTCGATTCGGCTTGAATCTCTTCTATCGTGTCAAAACGGTGTCCCCGGAGCGGTCTTTTCATTTTGCTGAGTAGCCAGAAGTCACATGGAGCTAAGTCAGGCGAATATGGCGGTTGCGAAACAATATGGGTGCAATTTTTGGCGAAATGGTCACGAATAACGCGTGCATCAATGCGACGCTGTTTTTCAAAAAAAAATGGAGGGTTTTTGAAACCAAACGAAATTTTACTTTTTTGAGGCACAAAACTTCCTTCTGCCTGCCACAGACAATGGCCCAGCCCCGGCCATTCGGGGCCATCGCCACTGTGTGGACGGGCGGATGGCGTTCAGTGGCCAATGCCGCGTAACCGTCATTGCTGTCAACAGCGATGGGCCATCGGATGGCCACAAATGGCTTCGAAAGCCATTTTCCTCCACGCGATGGCCCATCGCGTACACAACTTTGAGCAGCTGATTTAAGTTGACAGGCCACTACTCAGACCGCAATGCTACTATCATCGACATTCTGTCGTACGCGATCCGTGTGATTATAGCTGCCGTAACGCACAGAGCACAGGTTTCAATTTCAATGGCCCATCGAAGACCATTATGTGGACGGACGACATTCGAAAATATTCGAATTGACATTTGGTGTGTGATGGCGGCCATCAAAGTCACCATCGCGATGGGCCATTATCTGTAGCAGGCTTTCAAAATGGTGTTGACTAATCCATTTGAAATGCCAACGATATCAGCAAGCTCTCTAGTTGTCAATCGACGATTTTGGATTACTTAATTTTCGCGACGTGCTGTTCGTCAGTTGATGTTCTTGGTCGTCTTTGATGTGGTTCGTCTTCAACGCCTTCACGACCCACTTTGAACATTTTATGTCATTCGTATACTTGTGTTTTAGACATAGCCTGTTCACCGAAGGCTTTTTGTAACATTCTGAGCGTTTCCGCAGAAGAAATATCATTTTTAACACAAAATTTAATCGAACTTCTTTGTTGAATATTTGTGCCCAACGAAATGCCCAGGCAGTTTAAATGAAAAATTCCGGGTTATATTTGTACACAGTAGTATTAATTTTGTTACATTAAAATCATCTCTGTTCGATTGAGTTCAAATTGTGGTAACATCCTTTCGCCATAATTCCTTAATTTCGACTAATTATGACCCTATAAATGTAAAGCCAAAGCCCAAAAATTATAAGGGGGATTCATGCTCTCGACGTAAGTGTCGTATTTGTATATTAGTTAAGTTGTAAACTTCTGTCATTTTACTATGAAGATGACAGAAGTTTACGACAAATACGAGGTTTACGATACATACTACAGGGAGCGTGAATCGCCCTATAATTTTACTTGCGCAATTCACAATTTATGGAAGTATTCGACTTTTCAACGTAAATAAACGGTTTTTTCCCATTTAAAGGTCTGTAAAAGCCACGAATCGCGTAATATATGACATAACGATTTTTGTCGACATCTTTTATGCGCAATTGTACCCCAAACAAAAACAAATGGTGCAATCCTAGGTGCATTGGCTGCGTTCCTGCGAACGAATGAGGTTTTGACATTTTCCCTCGTCCTCCGGATCAGAATACTTCTCAGATCCGGAGGGGAGCATTTTCATGACAGTTGTCCGTATAAATTTTACCGGAGCGGAAAGCATATGGAGGAAAATTCGAAAAATGTCAAAACCTGATTCGTTCGCAGGAACGCAGCCATCGATCACGGTTCCGAAAGCCCTCTGATCAAGATCGAGAATCTGACTTTTTCGATTTCTCCTTTATATGCTTTCCCCTCCGGTTAAATATGTACCGGGAATAGGCTTACCACCTAACGAACCTGGCAAAACCGGAGATTATGGTGTGGGCCGTTAGAAAGCTTAGTAGGATTTTTCCTACAAATAGTAGGAAACTTCTGAAATTTTGAAATTCGAATTGATTTTTAATAATTGATAGGCTATGATATGACGCGTTCGACCTGATGCAACAACATTTCTTCACTCTTTTAAAGAACTTTATCATCAAATTTTTGTGAATATTTTCGAGATTCCTTCATATAATATGTGAGGCCTCAGCAATTTCTATAACTTTGATTCAGCGTTAATTTTAAAACACTTGGGGAACTTTTTCGATGCTTTCATTGGAGGGTTAAGTTTTTCGTCCTCTCAAACCACCTTCTTGAATCAAACTTTCACGACCAGGGTTAAACTGAATCAGTGAATGAGTGACTGCTTTTTATGACGGCATACGATAGCGCAGAGTCCCTATGAACTCCACTTAAATCAGTTTTATTTTCTTACGCCGCATTGTTTTTATAAAATCGGTCAGAGCTAAAAAATTTCAAATTAAAATTTTTACATGGTCGGCCTTCATTTCCAGGTTGGGGCCGGAGGCTTTATAATCGATCACCCCTCGTACAGATACTGATGGAGGCGATTTGGGGCGAAACATGTTAATTCATATACAATAGATACGAATAACATAAATAGAGACTGGTAGGCGCGAATTGCGGAGAAACATATTGGCGACCATTCAATTCACTTTCAACTTTGATCCGACGAGATGCCATACGACATCTAGATCAAAGACCAATCAGCCGTTTGGTATGGAAATTAACTGAAACTCTTGAAAGGAACTCGATTTAAATCAAAAGTAAGGTATTTAAAAAAAAACGCATTTAATGCCTATTGAAGCAATGTTTCGCAATCGCTGCGCGTGAAAATAATAACTTACGAAAAAAATCGTGTAAAAATAATTAATAAGAACAAAAATTAATTAATAACAACAAAGGGCAATATTCATCGGCACTTAAAACCCGTCCCATTCAGATATATTTTCATACATTTTTAATTTTTTATCCAGAAATTATCGGTATTAACTAGGTTTCCAATGTTTCTGTTTCAATCCATGCCCAAGAAGGTGCTGTTTTCTGACTAAAGTTCTCAAAATACCTTCAACAGTACTCCAGTGCATTGGCATTATCCCTATGAATCAGGCGACATCGTATTGCCTATATTACACTTCATGTCCGAGAAGGTTCTTCTGTCCTTACCAAAAAGTTAAAAACATCTTTAAATGGTTAAAAATGACTTCACTAGTTCGTTCGTGCATTCGTTTTTTCGCCCCCATTTAAGCGACAGTCGTTTTGGCTAAATTTCATTTCATGTCCTAGTAGGTCCTGTAACGGACGGTTTGGTGGGCATCCGAAGATGCCCGTGGGGACGGAGCCTAAGGTAGCATATTACCGTGAAGGTCGGGCTGTGCCATCTGGCGATGAAATAGGCCCCTCAACGAGCTATGCAACGGCCTATGCTTGCTGTAGCTCAGTTCGGGAGATGTGGGCGGGGTTTTCGCCGGTTGTTGCCCCTGTCCTTTACGTATTAACAAAAATTCATTGGCCTGGGGAAGACAACACAAACAGGGGAGGTAATAATGGGGAATAAAAAAAAAATTGTCGAAAAGGATGGAATGGTTGGCGGACGAATCAGACGCCCAGGAGGTCGCACCTGGGTCCGGGTGTAATGGGACCCCCGGCCTCTGGTTTCGTACCACCAACAGATCATTACTTATCAGGTGCTGCTTCGATCTGCCGGTGGGAGCAGCACTACCAGGATACGGTCCATTGCAGGAGGTTCATTACAATCCTTCTGACCTGTTAAAATACCCTTAAAGGGTTCGCATACCTTTAATGAGATCCAAGTGCATTCAAGTGTTATCACCCTGAATCAAGCGACACTCATATTGATTAGATTTCACTTCATGTCCAAGAGGGTCCTAGACCTGACCAAAAGGTGAAAAATACCTTTAACTGTACTCCAGGGCAACGTCCCGAATCAGGGGCCACATTGGGTTCCTGTTTCATGCCATGACCAAAAGACTCCTTTTATCCTGACGCACACCTGCAACACGACCAAAATATCGCCGTAAGGTACTTTTAATAAAATTTTAATAAATTGGACCACGGGAAACGCCTAAAGGAAAAGACTTAGGCGAGTAACTCTGATTTGAATTATATAGAATACACAGGTAGTTAATCGATAATCAAAACTGTGATCTCCGATTCATGGTCAGGGCCTCACAACGAACCTACATCCAAATTTGGTTAAGATCAGAGCATGGGAAATACCCGGACAAAGGAACTAACCAGCAAACGTACACCATGCATCGGACTATAAGCTCGTCTATAATATTTTTATAGTAGACGGGACAAAGCGATTATTTTAATACAACCTGAGCTTGATTCTCCGAAAACGGAGACCGGAGATTTCTCAAGAAAAACGGAGAATCCGGGTGAAAACTGGAGAGGTTGCAACCCTAACTGGGAACTGTAAATTTTTGAATCCGAAAATACTCCCCTCCGGATCTGAAAAGTATTCTGAACCAAAAATGTACAGTTCTCGGTACATATTTTACCGTAGGAGAAAGCATATGGAGGAGAAATCGAAAAAGTTAGATTCCCAATTCAGATCAGAGGGCTTCCAAAACCGCGACCGATTATAATTTTCGAATTTTGAGAATCGTCGTAAATGTGAAACAAAGTAGTTGTTAATCGGGGAGTGGTGGGAATTATTTGACGACTCAAGTGCGAAATCACTTAAAGCGAAACGACTTATATCGGGGTATGCCTGTAGATGATATCTATACGAAGATACCTTTAAAATATCGTTCGGAATCTATTGTTTACTGGGTCGCTATTTTCGGTGTCATTTGAATGAATTTAATGATTTGTCAAAACAGTTTATTTCACAAACGGTGACGTGATTTGGAAAATATGAAATTTCCATCAAATCAATCGAATTTAACCGATAATTACTTATTATCGGCTAAAAACCATTAACTTTCATCATGGAGAAACAATATCCTTCAAAATTTCCAAGCCAGTGTACATAGCAAACGCATAAATATTTTCAATCTTTTATTGAGTTTATTGAGTCAATTTTCGTATTTTCTTTCGGTTGACATTCGTTTTAGAATAAATTAGGTTTCATTCTACGAGTACAAGTTGATTAGTTACTTCGATCATTTATGTTGTTTTTGTTGGCTTTGTTTAAAACTACTCGTATCTAAATCGAATCAACCACTTCTGAATACAATTATGTATAGGTATATCCGTATGTAGATGAGTCAACATGGTTATAAAGGCAAATTAATGAATTAAATTTTAAATATTTTACAGTTTCTAAAATGGCTATTTTTATTCAATCAACTGAAAAGAATAGGAGGATAATAATTCTCAATTGTCTGATGTCCTCTTAGCATATTCAATTGATGGATATGTATAAGATGTGTACAATGGCTAAGTGTAATTAAATTAGTCCTGATTTTACTTTTTTTTTTAAATTATAAAAAATTCTTGAAAGTTAAATGTTAAAATTCCTCAATTGATCAAGAATTGTTGAGCACTAAGTCTAAAAAGACAACAGACAAATCAAAGAATTTCTAAAGTTTGGTATCGATTTGAATAAGCTTAATCTTGGTAAACTTCATCCTGAAGCATCGGCTAGAACATTCAATAGAGTCTAAAAAAATCAAAGTACCTTAGGGACCGTTCCAGTATTACGTAAGCAAAATTTTGGTCATTTTTGACCCCCCCCCCCCCTCCCCTTGACAGCAAAAGTAAGCAAAGCTCTTACCCCCCTCCCCCCCACACACACATACTTACGTAAGCAAGCATTGATACAAATTATATCCATACCATGTTTTCTTCAATAAATTTTTACAATGTAGTTCAATGAAATAAGCAAATTGTTTTTATTGATTTCAAATTTGACATGTTCTCAAAAAACAATCTCCACACATGTTTAACGTAAGCAATTCTCATCACTCCAAGATAATTGCATCCATGATTGGAAGTCCTCGATGATGTTCGTTTTCAGTTCTTCGTTGAGTGAATGCTGGGCACTGCATTCTCCCGTGATGTCGACATCTTCCTCCTGAAGCCATTCAACGTCTTGCACTCCGTCTAAATGTTGTACGATACACATCAGCTGATTGGCACGGCGGGCAGCTACTCTGAGGGGTCTCGGCTTTTTCTCAGGCTGAATGTTTACAGTTTTATGTATGTCTATGTACTTAATGTGTCGATTTAGCGACTTGACAGCAGCCTGATAAAGACCGCAGACCGCACTTCTCGCAGGTTCTGCTTGACAATTTTTGTTTAATCAATGGACAGAAATAGTCGTAGGGCGTTTGAAGAAACTCTTTAGACGGTATATCCAAATCTAGAGCAAGGCGGAGCGGAAGACTAAGAAATTGCCCATCGTCATCCACACCCCCGATCGGGGGGATTTGTAGGTCCTAAAGTGGAAATTTATCGAGTTTTGTGAAAATTCTCTCTAATTTAATACAGAGAATTCTGCTAATTTTCACAAGGCATGTCGGTCTCGAAAATTATGCGAACTATTTCCGAAGGAAGAAAGTGTATCATATACATCGTATGTAATTCAAAGATTTTGCTTACGTAATCTTCGTTCGAACCCCCCACCACCCTTGTCATCAAAAGTAAGCAATAAAGGAACCCCCCCTATGATGCTTACGTAATACTTGAACGGCCCCTTAGATATTTCCTAAAATAGGTGTTAGGTAACATTCCATAATGGGATGGACTTGTATGGCTTACTATTTTTTATTGAAGATTATTTTATGCGCGGAGCTGCTGTTTGAAATGAATTTCATTAGGCCTAACTAAAAGCTAAAAAATGTAAGCACTTATCGGCGTATTCAGATAATACGTCGCATTCAATATGCGTTAGGACGCAAATACATGCTCACGTCACTTCATGAATTAGCTCTTTATGCAAAATTGTTCAATTAATCACTTCTATTTCGTAAAAATATTCTTATTCGATTTTTGTTTTCATTATTCTGTTATTTTAAAAACTATATTTTTTATTTATATGCTATGAAGTTCAAAGTGTACTCCCTAGATTATTACGAACCTTAATGCAATTCAATAAATATTGAAAAACTACAAAAATTATGATCAAAGAAAAATAGATTCTTTCAAATACAAATTTTCACAGATTCTATCGTCATAGTTTTAATTTTTCTCACTTTTTCGTTAATTTTACAAAACAGGTTAATTCACGTATTTGTCTTCTGACATTCCTAGGGTACAAATTTAGTTTTTATCATTCTGTCGGGACTTTTAACTATCTTTGCGGACTTTCTCCAATCAGCGGTATCGTGTTGTGCGGATGAGAATGCAGTGTTTGTGCTGTTTTTCATTTGAAGGGTTTTCTTACGTGTGGGCGGCGGTCTTGTTGGAGCTGGAGGAATATTGGGCAAATGGCAGGTTCGTTTCAAGTGGTTGTAGACAGTCTCGACACGCTCTAGAAGACGTCGTTGATATTTGAGGGCCGTTCTATCGACTAGAGACGGTGCCTTGACGCAATCATCGCCACCAAATTCACATACCTATGTAAGAAGAAGAGAGAGAGAGAGCAGTTTTAGCACTGATTTTAAATTGAATTTATGATAATGTAAACTTACCCGATAGTGATGTAGGATTCCAGCATCGGCCGGAACATTCATTGTACCCTTGCCTGGAACGAATTCCCAAACAAAATGGTTGCCAGCTTCAACAACTGCTTCGGGTTTGCAGATGTATTTCGAACGCTGCTTTTGGGGATGGAGTTTAGAACGCCTGTGAATGAGGAACGAAATAGAATTGATAAATTTAATGAAGTGATTTAATTGACAAAGTATTTTTTTTTTATATTTCTCATTTATACACACACAATGCAGTCGTCCCCGGTGCGTCAATAAAAAACTGCCTGTGGGTATTATTGGAACTCCGAACATGCTCCAAGCTCGTCGGTGAAACACGGTTCGGATAGGAGGTGCATGCTAGCAACTAGTGATGTGCGGTTCCGGGTTTTTGAAGAACCGGTTCTGTCGAGTCCGGTTTTCAGAAGAACCGGGTATTTGGACCGGTTCCGGTTCCCAACATGGACGTTGAAAAAAACGTTTTTTATTTTATTTATTTAACTTTTTTTTTATTTCTCTAATCGTTTTTGGGAAGCAACTTTATGATCGCATTTTGGGAAGCAGTAGAACTTCATGATCGCATTTTTTTTAGAGAACTACGTGTTTATTGCCAATTCTTCGCACAAAGTCGGTATGTGTGCGGTATTATTTTCATTGTGCAATACCTCTGCGCTGGTGCAAATATTAAGAATATTTCGAAAAGAACTATTTAATAGATTGCAAAATGTTGATAATAAAAATTCAAACATAATGCAATTTAGCAAAGTGTTCGCGAATGTTGCCTTTTAAAATAAATAACTGGCGCAACAGTCCAATTTGAACCACGGCCTCGAGATGAGTTAGCATCATCTCATTTTCTAGATCGTGACGGTTTTTTTTTTTGCAGAGGTATGTGATCAGCAATACGCTCAACCGAGTTATTTACCCCATAATGGGTACTCATTTTAACAGCTGAGTGGGCTCATAGTCCGACACGTAAATCCCCGGAATCGAACCGGGGCCCAGTGCGTTGAAGGCGAACGTGCTAACCGTTGCGCCATCCGGACTACAATGTTGCCTTTTAAAAGCATTATTATTTCGACGTTTTCGCTGCTTAGACAATTTCGTTTCTTTGAAATGAATTCTCCTGCAGTTGAAAATACTCTTGCACACACTTTGCTTACCTTTTTAAGAAAACACAACCGATCATGTGATTATTATATGCTAGCCGCTCAAAAAAGTATTTTATTTAACATGCACTCCTTCACCATAGTTACAGTATACGTGCGCACAGATAAACGAAATATTTTCCGCTCCAGCGCAACAAATCTGCAGATTGTATGAGTTGGCCGACATAAGCGACAAATGAACCGAGAAGTGAAAAATCATTAGTCCGGTCCGAGTTTAAACGATGCTTTGCATGTGCTAGCGTCGGTTCTCCTAGAATCGATTTTCGATTTTTCAGCAATCCATTATCGGTTCTTCAAGAACCGCCCGATTCTCGGTTCTTCTAGAACCGATTCCCGGTTCTTTCTTGGACCGGTCGGTTCGGTTCCTATTAGGAACCGGTTCCGCGGATCCGGTTCCACGGTTCTGTGCAACACTACTAGCAACTGCACCATCCTAAATCTATATGCTATTGAAACGTCAATAAGGGATAGTAACGCAAGGGATGTTGGCGCGCCCATGCCCCTGGCGGGGTCAAGACAATTAGCAAATATACAATTTTGCTTTATCTGATTATCACATACAATATTGTTCGCAAAGTCGATATTTCAGGTTGAATTTTTCAAGCTGTTCTAGTGGTTAGCGCTAGGTGCCATACTGCACACGATCCACTGATCATACTATTTGCTTTAATGGTGGTGTGATAGGAAAGTTTTTACTGAATTGGTCGCTAACTGACGAAATTCCGATGTCGTTACCAAGCACGGGTAAGAGCTGCAATGTCTCGTGATCAATGGCTTTTAAACCTTTTCTTTAAGAAAACCAGTCCGAAGCGTATATACCCTAGACTTGTACAGACTTAGTGGTGATACCAAAAGTACCAACTGGTATCGACCATATGCATTAAAAGTGAGTTTCCCATATGGCCAACCTCCCCTGGTTGCAGCAATCATTCAGGAAGTTCTTTACCATTCTCAAAATCAATTAACTAACCCATTCTACAAATATTTGTCGAATTTTTCAAGTCGCTAGCTTCATTCTATCGAAAGTTATTGCTTATTTGAAGTTTCACTTGTAGGGGAGGTAGGGGTTCCTTGGGTCAGATCTTGCTCATTATTGCCACCAACAATTAAGATCATGCTTTAAACATTTAAACAAAATTTCAAGCCTCTAGCTTCACTCTATCGAAAGTTATCGCATATTTGAATTTTCACTTATAGGGGAGGTAAAGGTTTGGGTCGGATCTTGCTCATCATTGCCACAAACAAATAAGATCTTGCTACAAATATTTGACCAACATTTCAAGTCTCTAGCTTCACTCCATCGAAAGTTATCGCTTATTAATAGAATTTTTATTTGTAGGGGAAGTAGGGGTTTCGTTGGTCGGATTTTACATATTTTCAATTTTAGCCAACTGGATCCTATTACAAACATTTAACCAAAATTGTGAGTCGCTAGCATTATTTTGTCGTAAGCTATTGCTTATTTTAAGTTTCATTTGTAGGGGAGGTAGGGGTTTCTTAGGTCGGATCTAACCCATTTTCAATACCAACCAAGTAGATCCTACTAGCAACATTTTGCCAAAATTTAAACTCGCTAGTGTCATTCTATCGAAAGTTATCGTAATTAAAAGAATATTTAATTTTTTGAAATCTGTAGGGGAGGTAGGCGTTCCCTTTATCTGATTATGCCCAACTTACTAGAACTTAAGCATCTTCTTACCCCAGGGTTACATTCCAAAAATCAGGTATCTACGTCAGTTGGTTCAAGAGTTATAGGCAAAAAACCCGAAAAGTAGGGTAGTACGGGGCTCTTTGTAAGGAAATTACCGTTCGTTTTCTACTGATTGATTTTATTTTTTCAGGGGAGTAGAAGATTATCCTCACGAGCACTCTACCAAAGCTAGAGCTTTTAATGTTTACTTAATCGGGAGTTATAGATACATTTAATTATTTTACATATATAGGGGAGGTAGGCGTTCTCTTGGCCTGATCATGTCCATTTTCAATACCAACCAACTAGATTATACTTCCAACATTTGACCAAAATTTCAAGTCTCTAGCTTCATTCTATCAAAAGTTATCGTGCGAACGGACAGACAGACAGACGGACAGACAGCTTAATCGAATCAGGAGCTGATCCTGATCATTTATATATACACATTGCTATACCTCCGGAGCCTCCTTTAAGGTGTTACATATTTCTGTCGTGACAAAAACAATATACCCTATACTAAAAGTCTAGGGTATAATGACAAAAACAATATACCCTATACTAAAAGTCTAGGGTATAAAAAAAGACATACATACGGAGAGACAGACATTAGTGTTGCACAGAACCGTGGAACCGGATCCGCGGAACCGGTTCCTAACAGGAACCGAACCGACCGGTCCAAGAAAGAACCGGGAATCGGTTCCAGAAGAACCGAGAATCGGTCGGTTCTAGAAGAACCGATAATCGATTGCTGAAAAATCGACGATTCTAGGAGAACCGACGCTAGCACATGCAAAGCATCGTTTAAACTCGGACCGGACTAATGATTTTTCACTTCTCGGTTCATTTGTCGCTTATGTCGGCCAACTCATACAATCTGCAGATTTGTTGCGCTGGAGCGGAAAATATTTCGTTTATCTGTGCGCACATATACTGTAGCTATGGTGAAAGAGTGCATGTTAAATAAAATACTTTTTTGAGCGACTAGCATATAATAATCACATGAACGGTTGTGTTTTCCTAAAAAGGTAAGCAAAGTGTGTGCAAGAGTATTTTCAACTGCAGGAGAATTCATTTCAAAGAAACGAAATTGTCTAAGCAGCGAAAACGTCGAAATAATAATGCTTTTAAATGGCAACATTCGCGAACACTTTACTAAATTGCATTATGTTTGAATTTTTATTATCAACATTTTGCAATCTATCAAATAGTTCTTTTCGAAATATTCTTAATATTTGCACCAGCGCAGAGGTATTGCAAAATGAAAATAATACCGCACACATACCGACTTTGTGCGAAGAATTGGCAATAAACACGTAGTTCTCTAAAAAAAATGCGATCATGAAGTTCTACTGCTTCCCAAAATGCGATCATAAAGTTGCTTCCCAAAAACGATTAGAGAAATAAAAAAAAGTTAAATAAATACAATAAAAAATTCCAGAAATGGAATGTACTCGACGGTAGCTTTCTTACGATACCCCACTTGCCTATACCAGACGAAAAAAAAATTTCGAACTTCATTTCCCCTCTATGGGGATCCCCCCTTAAAGTTGACCTATTACGACGCATCACTTTCTCCAGACAATTATAGTACTTCCACATATTTTCACCAAATTTCATGCATGTAGCTTCAGCGGTTCTTGAGATATTTCATGGACAGACAGACAGACAGACAGACGGACGCATGACCGATTTCATAAGGGTTTTGTTTTACTACAAAACCCTAAAAACGTTTTGTTCAACGTCCATGTTGGGAACCGGAACCGGTCCAAATACCTGGTTCTTCTGAAAACCGGACTCGACAGAACCGGTTCTTCAAAAACCCGGAACCGCACATCACTAACAGACATGACTAAATCGAACCAGGAGGCGACCCTCATAATTCACATATGTCATGTAAGTAGGTATGTACAAACATACATGGCCATACCTACGGAGCCTCCTTTAAGGTGTTGCATATTTTCGTATTGACAAAAACAATACACCTTGTAAGCTTTAGGATATAAATACCTTATAAAATTTAGTTTATAATAAAAGTCATGTTTCTAGTGATCACTCAAATCGAAAAAGCACACAAGACCCTTTTGTTTCAGTCTTCCCCCAGACAATCGTACTAACTGGCATCAACCGAATACAACAAAAAGTCCCCAAAAAAACTTACCTCCGTGTTTTTCGTTGTGTGAGCAATGCAGCCCGTAACGCAACGTTACTCGCTTGATGGTCATAAACTTGAACGTCATCGGCAAATTGCAAGTAGAAAAATGCATTCTGGAATGAATAGGCGCCCGTATTACGTCCCGAAAAACGTGTATTCAGCCAGCTGTTAGGGAAAAATGACAGAAAGTTTGTTTAATTGGCGTAAACTTTTAATGATCCACTTCAGATTCGTTGAAAGGGATATTCGTTTTTCAACTCATACTCGTATTTTCCGCTGTATCATACGCGAGAACTTACCTTGTTAACTCTATTAGTGTGTCATTATGATGCGGAATTATAAATTCATCTAAGTCGATTAGTGATAAATACGCATATCTGTACATGTTTCTATACAAGCAATCATTCAGAGCCGAGAAAAGTCCTTCCGTGCGAATTTCCTTCTGTGAGCGCATCCTTAAATTCCACGGCAGTATTTCAACGGTAGGTTTCGTGTACGGCATATCAACGCCAGGCGCTGATGATGACTTTGTTGTCGTATTTCGATGTACGGAAGACGTGCCAGGAGCTACTACGTTGCCCAAGAACTCCTTATCGTATTCTTCGTAGGCCGTTAAATTTTCCGGAATATTTCCGCGCTCGTACTGATGTAAAATACACGATGCATAGGGACCGAGTGTGTGATTGTAAAAGGTGAAATGCGAAACGCCCAAAAGAGCATTGAACTCGAGAAATTCCAGCAGATAGAGTGGTTTATTGTAGCTAAAATGGAATGGTTTCACGCAAACTGCCATTTTGTTGGGAATGTCATGAGCGGGAGAACGAGTCCTATTGGCGAAATCACTATCCTGGTCGGTATTGCGAACGGCAAGGATATTTCCAGGTGGCGCCCGGAGTCGGCTGACTATACTGACAGCTTGAGGAACTCTGAGTCCAGCAGCCCGTAGTGGACACAGGACGAAGCAAGCACTATATTTCAGGTTCCAATTTTCCCGGATGATCTGACGTGTAATTGGAAAGAGTATATGGTATTTTTACATCATTCAATATATTTTAAACTGTTGTCATGCTCTATACAGGGCGTTCAGATCGTGCTGGATAAGCTCGCCCCCACGCGATTCCTTATGCAATTCTAAGCATATTTTACCCTAAAATATTAAATTCATTTCAGAAAATAAATTATTTAGAAAATGTAGCCTTTAAAAGTTAAATTTTTGAAATTTTTTAAAAAATTTTGCTACTAAATCTAATTTTTCACAATTTTAATTTTTAGGTGGCAGATACTGCTGGGGGCAAAGACCTTTTCCATAGTCCTCCGCGTGGGCGCCCCCTGGTAACGGCAGTGTATCAATTCGCTGACGGCCAATGTCTTAGCGATAAGACAGTTTGGAAAAGGCAGATAGCTGAAGCCTGAATGGCTGACGAACACCGAAGCGTCTCAGGTTTAGTAGGATGGAATGACTCGCGTAGTTGGACCTGCTACATAGTTGTATGGGCTCCAGCACGTTTATTAAACCATCTGAAGCAGCTATCTCCGAGGCCATCCCCTGAATGGGGTTAAGCGACGTGCTGACAACTCGTCCTTGTAAAAACCACCCCATGTCAAGAAACCTGGAACAAAAGCCTCGGATTGGACGGATCAACAACGACGACCACGCAAACGAATAAAGGATTATTCTTTCGGATCCTGGAATGTACGCTCCCTGAACAAACCGGGGGCCGAGAAGGCCCTCCTTCAACAGGTCGAAAAGTACAAACTGAGCATTACTGCAGTCCAGGAAACAAATTGGCTTGGCAGCGAGATTAATGACAAGAAATCGCACACAATTTTTACAAGTGGCAAACCATCGGGCCGCAAGGAGTTTGGAGTAGCATTTATAGTGAACAATCGCCTCAAACCGCATATTACTGACTTCAAACCCATAAATGAACGGCTGTGTGCGATTCGCATTAAGACTCGATTCTTCAATCTCTGGATCATCAATGTGCACGCCCCCACTGAAGCTAAAGAAGACGCAGTAAAAGACGAGTTCTACGCCGCCTTGAAACTCTCTTCGACTCACTTCCAACAAACGACGTCAAATTGCTGCTGGGAGACTTTAACGCGAAAGTCGGAAATGAAAGCTGGCACCGGGGGACCACTGGAGGCCACAGCCTCCATGAAGAATGTAACGATAACGGTCAGCGACTTATCGACTTTGCCTGCAGCAGGAATCAAGTCGTAAGCTCTACGTGCTTCCCGCATCGACGCATTCACAAGCAGACCTGGAAGTCTCCAGACGCACATACCGTCAACCAAATTGACCACGTCCTCATTTGCAGGAGATGGGCGTCTAGTGTCATGGATGTCCGCTCCTATCGAGGAGCAAACTGCGACTCAGATCATCACTTGGTGAAGACGACCTACAGATGTAGACTTTCCTCAGTGCACCAAGCAAGAATCAGCCCTCCCAAAATCGTTGCGGTTGATAAGCTTTTGAGTGATGCTACAGCGGTGGCGTATACTACCGCCCTTGAGGAAAAACTATCACCTATGCTACACAACATCAGCAACACAGGCGTCCACGGGTTCTGGGAAGAACTCAAGGGTACCATCAAGGATGTCGCAGAGAAGGTCGTGGGATATAAAGCCCGGCGAGCGCGAAATGACTGGTTCGACGAAGGATGCAAAGACTCACTTGACGCGAAAAACGAGGCCTACAGACAATGGATTCAACGAGGAACCAGAGCTAGAAGAGAAAAATATGACGAGCTACGGCGAATATCGAATAGAATAATTAGACGTAAGAAACGTAAATACTTTGACGAGCAGTTGCTGAACATAAACGAAAATTTAGCTAATAGGAACACCAGACAAGCGTACAAACTAGTAAATACAATTAAGAACGGCTACCAACCCAGGACTAGCCTTTGTAAGGACAAGGATGGAAACATCATCAGCGACACCGATGGTATTAACAAGCGATGGGCCTCTTATTTTGAAGAGCTTCTAAAACGACCATCTTACATCCCCACACAGGAAGCTCTCGACGATATTGTTGATCTAGGCCCACCCATTCAACCCCCGACAGTAGAGGAAGTTGATCTCGCCTTGCGGTCACTAAAACGAAATAAAGCGCCGGGCGCTGACGAGAGTTCAGCTGAACTGCTAAAATTCGGTGGAACGAGTCTTGCCATACATCAATTACTCCTGCGAGTATGGGAGAACGAGGAGATTCCAGACGATTGGCGCAGAAGCATCATCTGTCCAATTCATAAAAAGGGAGATAATCTGCGGTGTGAGAACTACAGGGGCATCTCACTAGTTTGTACGTCCTATAAAATTTTGACGAAAATTCTGGAAAATAGAATAAAACCGTACGCAGAACGAGTCATTGGCGAATATCAAAGCGGTTTCAGACCTGGGCGCTCCACAACCGATCAGCTCTTCTCAGTCAAACTGATACTCCAGAGGTGCTGGGAATACAACGTAAACGTATACCAAATCTTTGTCGACTTCAAGCAGGCATACGACAGTATCGATCGTGGAGTACTGTACAACATCATGCTGCAATTTGGTATACCGGCAAAATTAGTGCGACTGACAAAGATGACGATGACCAACTCCGTCTCACATGTCAGGATCCAGAATAGACTTACTGATCTATTTGAAACACGCACTGGTTTGAAACAGGGCGATGGACTGGCTCCGACGCTCTTCAACCTAGCACTGGAACACGTTATTCGGGCCATGAATATGGACAACAGCAAGACGCTACTCATCAAGTCGACACAATTAGCAGCGTACGCCGACGACATCAACATCATGTCCCGAAGATTGGCTGACGCAGAAGAACTTCTGCATACGCTCGATACCGCTGCAAAGGAAGTTGGATTACGTATTAACGAGGGTAAAACTAAAATAATGATGCAATCGGTGACAACGACACCTGCTCAACCGAGCATCAATGTGGGGGACCTCAACATCGAGTTCGTGAACAACTTCATTTACCTGGGTTGCAACTTGTCAAGGGACGCCAACGAAACTGACGAAATCAAGCGACGGATACAGTTAGCTAATAAGACTTTTTTCTCGGTTCTCTCCATAATGAAATCGAAGCATGTGCACAGAAACACGAAGCTCCGCGTGTACGAAACCATTATACGACCAGTGCTATGCTATGGCTGCAAAGCATGGACCCTAACTCAAGCCTCCGGAAACATGCTAGATACATTTGAACGTAAGGTTCTAAGGCGAACTTTCGGGGCTGTTTGCGATCGAGATGGATGGCGCATCCGGTACAACCATGAGTTGTATGAAATGTACGATGAGCTGCAAGTCTCGAAAATCGTCAAACTACAACGACTTCAATGGGCAGGGCATGTACAAAGAATGGACGATGATCGCATGCCTAAGAGAGTAATGAATGCAGAACGAGTCGACGGAGCGAGACTGCGAGGACGACCGAGATCTCGTTGGGAGAGCTCAGTAGGTGTGGACGCCGCGCAGCTGCTGGGCTCCCAAAATTGGAGGACGCGGTCACGTGACCGAGATAATTGGAGGACAATGATCCAGGCGGCCAAGGCCCGGCGTCGGGCTGTCGCGCCACGATGATGATGATGATGAGATACTGCTGTAATTTTAATATTAGGAGCAAGTAATAGTAAAAGCCGAAATAAGGAGGTTTTCTAATCGCCGTCATCCAAATTTGAACGTTTTTGTTGGAGATTCAAGCACGAGTAACAGGGCACGATTCGGGCATCTTTCAAGAGCAACGGCTCATGAAGAGGCAGTGCTGAATTTCGTTAACCAGGATCCAACGTGTAACACAAGACAAATAGCCCGAGCACTTGGCTTTGCAAAACATTGCTCAGAGTTTAAACATGCATCTTTACCATGATTTAAGGGTTCAAAAACTGCATTTGGAAGACTATCAAATACGATTGATTTTCTGCGAATGTATACAAGAACGAGAAGGTAGGTAGGTGCATGCAGAGGTTGCCGTGATTATTCATAGCACACATACACCACTTATGGTTCCTTATAATACCGCCAGGAAGCTGTACCTTACTCTAAAACCCTAAGTACCCACCAAGCCTGACAATAAAGCGGCTTATTTGAACCGCAATGACATCAACAAGACCTTCTAGGTTTTGGAAAAAAGAGAGTCCCAGAAACCTCCTCCTCCTATCGGCCAAAGCTAGGCAGTTGCAAAGGAGGTGAGGAACACTCTCCTCCCGTCTTCATCCTGAGAACTTCTGCAGTAATCATGATGCTCGCCGAAAGGATAGTGCCTAGTAATAACGCCAACCAGGCTACCAAAGTACTTCCTGCTGAAAGAGAGCAGGCTGGATGCCAATCGTTTTTGGCATCCAGCCAGGGTCATATCATCCTCATAGTTTGGCAAGTACTACCGCCGAGCCATTTTGCATTGGCCCTACCGACCGTAGTGGCCTTCATAGCCATTCTACACACTGTTATTTGCGGTTTAATGTGATTGAAATTCATATCAGTGGCGCCGATTACCCCTTGACGGGCCAACTCATCAACCTTGCATTTATCTGTGAAGCCACTGTGACCTGGAATCCAACAAACAGTAATATTAAAGACGCTGGTCACTGAGGATTGAGTGCCAATTCTCAACAGTTTTCGATGTAGCTATGACAGATCGATTGATGACAATGCATAAATAGTTATGTTTCTGCGAGTTACGACATGCCCAGCCAGGACAGAGCTTCCAAGATTGCCGAAATCTCCACTTGAAAGGTCATGAAGATGGGTCGATAGGTCAATCCTCAGTCTCTCCGAGCAACTCTTTGCATCCACACCTAGGTCGGTCTTAGGGCCATCCGTGTAGATGGCCGAGAAGTCGGGTATAATAGAGGTGCTGTCCACCCATAGATCCCAAGGGGAGATCAGGCTTATGTGGTTGCTGCCAAAACCAAATTTCGGAGAAGTGTATTCGGTTACCGCTGGGAGACCGAGACCACCCAGACTAGAGAAATGACCACTGTCGATTATCGCGGAAGCGAAGGTCCTTGTTGACCGCCAAATTTTCCCCAAAAATGTCCACCGGAAGGAAGGTTAGAAAAATGTCCAACCCAGCCGACGGAATAGTTCTCAAAGCTACTGTAGCAGCAATTGCAGCAAGTATTTACACTTTCCCCAGCTGGTTACAGTAGGACGCCACTCTGAGTGCCGTCCACCACACGCATACGCCGTATAGTAGAATAGCACGTACCACTGCTGTAAATTACCAGCACAGCACCTCCGGTAGGAGGTCCCAGTCCTTACCCTTGGCCTTCCTGCACGAGTAGTGTGCAGTAATAGCCTTCTTCGTACGTTCTAGAATGTTCAGCTTCCATATCTGCTTCTTATCGAAGATGAGTTCGAGAAATTTAACTTTATCAGCAAAGACCAATCTCTTGCTGTCCTAAACGGGAGGTTCAACAGAGGGAATTGTGCACTTTTTAGTGAAGAGAACAAGTTCTGTTTGGTCGGCGTTTACCTCGACGCCACAATGGCCTGTCCATTCGATAAGAATGCATAGAGCATTCTGCAATATCTCAGGACTCCCGGAAACAGCAGAACTAGCAACCAACCTCTTCCTGTTTCAAAATCAGCTTATTGACTGCTCACTTCCAAAAAGAGGCGATAATATCCCGCCTCGGGGGGTGCCTCTACAAACTCTTCTACTTACAGACGACGTTTGCAAAGTAGTACGAATGATTCTGGATGTAAGCAGCAATCCGATTAGTTTACAGAGCGATTCGTAGACTCGCGGCTTCATTAGTGCCTCTTTTATCGCACTGGGTTTAATGTTGTTGAGCACCCTCATTATCAAAGAGCTCGGCCAACATATATTCCTTGTATCCTAGGAATGGTGCAATATAACTGACCAGAGACTGTAGAACCGTATCTACAGACCTTCCTTTCTAGTAGGCGTGTTCGGAAGTGGCTAGAAGTCGTGACGGGATGGTATTACGAAGATGAAGGGCAATCAATCCCTCTAGGAGTTTAAGCAAAGTTAAAGAGAGGTGGATTGGCCTGAGGTCACTTGGCCGGGCGTGCGAACTTCTGCTCGTCTTAGGGTTAAAAATAACCGACACTTCCCTCCAGCTTCATGGAACGTATCCTCATGCAAGGCATACAGTTAAGATAGCCTCTATTTACGGAAAACAATATCTAAGGAATATTGAAGGTCCACAGGAATGATTCCGTTGGGTCCAGCAAATTTAAAAGACTCAAAACTGTTGTTCGCCCACAGAATCTTTTCCATTGACAAGATGGATCGCAGGGTGCGTAGGAGTTGAAAAAGTTTCACAGAGATGTAGTCGCTTCGTTGTCCGAAAAATACGTGTCCAGCAGAAGCTCAATAGTTTCCCTGCTGTACTACATCCACGAGTTATCTTGTCTTTGCAGAAAGCTGGGCATAGATGGATTTTATGGCAGAACTTTAAGGAGTCTAGAGGCTTGACTTGAGTCTTCCACTCGATCGCAGAAGCTCCTCCATGAGTTCGGTTTACCTCTGCTCAAATCATTTCTGTAAACTTTCAGATGTCCTTTAAATTAGCGCCCATCCGACGTTAATTTAGACGCCTTTGTTTTATTAAAGCCTTTCCTAGAAGCAGCTCTGTACTCGGAAATTCTATCGATCCACCAAGCTGGTTTCTTCTTACCTGTATATGAGCAAACAGGACACAATATGGATATCGCCGTATTAATTACGACGTTAAGCGTATTATCCTATTACTATTATCTGTAGGACGGATGACTTTAGGTCAGCCGAAAGTGTTTCGTAATATCTAGACCAGTTGGTGTTTCTACGATTCAGAGTGTGCGGTTTATCCGCAGGACGTTCGGCGATGATGAATTCAAGATAGCGATGATGCGAGAAATAATGTTGCGACGGCACTCTCCAGTCCCTTATCAGATGTAGAATATCCTCTGAAGCAAGGGTAACATCGACGACCTCTTGCCTATTAATAGTGATAATAGCAGCTTTACCACATGGCAAAGCAAAAGGTCGGTTCCCAACAAGAATACGATTGGGGCTTACTCTGGCCTTGACGTAGAAAATAGTGTATTCAGGAGACCGCAAACCTCTAACTGAATCGTGTACGACCCAAGGCTCCTGTATTAGTACGAAGTCCTCTTCCCTGCTCGCCAGGCGAAGAAGAACAGCCGCAGAAGCTGCTTTAGAGCGGTGGAGGTGATTTGAAAAATCCTTAGCATGCACTGGTGGTTTACAACTTCCGAACCACAGTGACGACTGCCTCATCCTGCATATCGGAGTTAGAGGAGTTGTGCACGAGTGAGGGCTGCGGGTTATCATTCAAAGCAGATAGGTCGGAGCCGAGTGAGACACAATCCTCATCCATGTCTACCTCTGCTGTGAGTGTGAGTCTTCGCAGTTTAGCTAGCATCCTCCTCCGTTGAAATGGATGCTAGCTTACCTTCTTTTCTGAGATCATTCCAATAAACACGTAATTTGAGATTTAGGAAACCGCGTTTGATAACCCAATTCATACTAGCAAGAGGAGCGAGGAGCTCCGTGTTGAGTGCAAATACAGCGCTGCAACAGTCCTACACCGGATCTTTCTCCTTAACGATTCTCCAGTCCTGAGTGGGAAGGTTACCATTACATGTACGAGTAATTTCCATCACTTTCTCTCCATTCAAAACATTAAGTGGTAGCATATTGTGAGCTCTATATCGCGAAGGGATCCCCCTGTCATGTTTGCGACTGACCGCAACAAATCAACCGACGGCAGATCTGCGAACTTCATAATTTTAACTCTTCCCTGGAACCAGCCGCCGTTCTTGCAATCAAAAAAGAGTCCTGGGTGAGCCTATATGACATCGACGAAGCTCAAGGTCAATACGCCTTCAACATTCCCCCTGTAAGCTACCGAGACTTCTTCTTGGCCGATCTAACCTTTAACCGCGTCCACATAGGAAGAGGCTGAATCACCTTCAGCAGCAGTTTTCTGGCGTTTAGGCATTTCGCCAATGAATCTCTGCCTCTTAACCAACCCCTTATCATTCCGTCTATCGGCGATGACTTGTAGTGCCCACTCGAGAGATGCTAGTTGCTTGTCGCTCCTCAGGTCTTCATCTACCTGCAGAATGAAGTCACGGACTCGATGCGCATTGTGCTTCTCATGAGACCGGGCTTTGGATGTGGTCAGTGGTTTTTGGCTCCCTCCCAAATAAATAGTGTTGAAAGAGGAATCTCTCGACGAGACTCCTTGGGAGCGGCAAGTGCCAGATGTACTGGGCACACTCCTGCTGGGGCCCGCTATAGCCGCAGCTCCAGCGCCGCGAGAGGAACCTCTTGACGAGGCACCTTCTGGACGTGGCAGTACCCGATGTACTAGGTGCATCCCTGCTACAACAATTTCTCGTCGTAACATTGACACCTGTTGCAGTAACAGTTTCCAGGCCACGGATAGTCCCGGGTGTAGGATTACTCATCGCACATATCGCCGGGCAAGACGACTCTACAGTCCGGGTACGGGTGGTCGCCATTACCGGATCGGGCGTGGCCCCATCCGCTTACAGCGCTCAGGAGTTCCAGGAACTCTCAACTTAAATAAAAACATCTTATTTACCGATGAGTGCACCTTCACTCAGGAAGGTGTGTTCAACTTTCACATTAGTCCCTGGCGCGGCGGTGCAAGTCATGTCGGTTCACGTCGTACGTGAAAGATGTCACCAAATTCGATAGAGTCTAAACGTATTATTGGGGCCCATATTCTCCCATATCGACCAACTGGTGGAAGTTACAAGTCGTTTTTGCATGATGTGCTGTCCGATTTATTAGACAGATTACCAATAGCAAGGCGGGCGATGATATGGTTTCAACAGGACGGAACTCGTCCACATAATTCTAGGAAGGTAACGCCTGAATGAATAGAGAATATGAAGAACGCTGAATAGCTCGTTATGATCCAGTGGGATGGCATGCAAGATTTCCAGATCTAAATCCATTAGGTTACTTTCAGTGGGCATATTTAAAAGAAGTGGTTAACAGAGACTCGATGCTCTTTAAATTAATAATAATTATTGTTAATTAATTTATAAATAAAAATAAATAAATAACTGGCGCAACAGTCCAATTTGAACCACGGCCTCGAGATGAGTTAGCATCATCTCATTTTCTAGATCGTGACGGCTTTTGTGCAGAGGTATGTGATCAGCAACACGCTCAACCGAGTTATTTACCCCATAATGGGTACTCATTTAACAGCTGAGTGGGCTCATAGTCCGACACGTAAATCCCCGGAATCGAACCGGGGCCCAATGCGTTGAAGGCGAACGTGCTAACCGTTGCGCCATCCGGACTACTAATTAATTTATAGTTAATTCCAAATATATCGAGAGAAATGTCATCAGGAGCTGTACGTAATTAAAAAAAAAGAACTCGGTATTGTATTGTATAAGGATGGGCGGTGGCCACTTAGGACACTTTTTGTAGATTTTTTATGATAAAAACATTCAGAATTCTACTACTTTCTTTTTCTTTTATAAAAACATCCCTCAAGGCTTATTATTATTTAGGATTTACATCTATAACTGTCCAAAATTATTTTATCTGAATATCTCACTACTCGGAAAAAAAGATAATAATGCGATTTCATCATAATAAAACAGGGATTACATTTTTAAAAGAAAATTATTGTGTTATGCCCGGTTCACATTATTCCAGTAACCAATCCAGTCCAGTAATCCAGTCCAGCGCTGGATTGCTACTGGAATAATGTGAACCGGCACTGGACAGCAATCCAATCCAGCAATCCAGTCCAGTGACTGGATTGTCGGTCTACTTTTTCATTCCAGCTTGCCCAGAAATACTTGTCACTATACGGATAGTTACCGAATCAACAACACACTCGCCGGACTACTGGACTGGAATCATGAAGACGATATGATCCAGTCCAGCACTGGACTGGCTTGCTGGACTGGATTACTGGACTGGAATAATGTGAACCGGGCATTATGTATTGGAAAAATTGCGAAAAACTAGAATAAATAGCAAAAATTTTCGAAAATTTGACTTTTAAGAGCTACATTTTCTAAATAATCTATAATATTTTTGTGAACTTAATTTGGGGCACCAAAAGCCATGGCGAAAGTGGCCATCTGAAATAATACTTATGGATACGTTTCATACCGAAAGTGTCCACCGGAAAATAGACGAAATAAACCATGCATGGACAATATCAGTTACGAACCTAAATAAGGCATGCGAAAAAAAAAACGAATTGGCCATGCAGTGTACACAGCGGACGAAGCAAGCGTTTATGTTTGTGCGATACTGAGCGTTGTGATTCCTTAAGCGCGGAGCGAGCGTAGCAAGCGGAAATAACACATGGGACTATTTATTCACAATCGGGGTCCACACAAGAGACTGTTGCAATCGTTCATATTTGTGCTATAGTGAGGGTTGTGATCCTTTAAGCGCCGAGCTCACACAAGGGACTTCACAACGCTGAGGATTTCAAAAATATGCATGGACAATTTCTGTTTGGAACGAGCTGCGCTAACTCCGCCCCTATGGGGCCAATACAGCCCTAGGTCGCTAGTTTCACTCCTTTTTTTTTGTCTATGCATAATTTCTGTTTCAAATCGAAATAAGATAAGCAAAAGAAAGCGAAAGTAGCCTTGTACATACTCACTTTCGTTTCTAAACGAAATTGAACATTGAATGCGAATCGAAATTGACCATGCATGACGATTCTCGGATTCAGCCGAAATTGTCCATTAATGGCTAACTTCCAAATGGCTAATTTTGTGGTGCCACTGAATTTCATATTTTAGGGTAAAGTTTTAGCTGTGATTCAGTGTAAATTTCAATTTTCTACGTTGCGTAGTTTTCGCAATATTGCGATTTAAGTAATGTGAGGTCGGCCAATTTATTCAATACTTAAAATGGCTGTAGCAACTAAAGGGTTAAAAAAATCGAAAAGAAAATTTCTTTATATATTTCGCTATTTTAAATCGCGCAGTGGAGAGCTTACCCGACACTTTCTGAACACCCTATATAGAATTCCGGCCTACCTTCACTCTTGCCATCACCGTTGATGAATTATATTTGGTACGATTATTCGGGTCCTTGTACGAATACCAAAAACGACACCATACCTTTTCCGGTCCCCGAGTTTTTGTCGCTCCAACGACTCGTACCATTTTGCCGTCACGCCGATCATAGTAGGCCGAAAAAACGAAAAATTTAAAACGAGTGCCATTGACAACTTGCCAGGACCCGTCGGTTGGCTCGAAGCCAGCCGGATAATGGGGAAGCGTTTGTTCGATTTTTGCTGGCAGCATTTGTCCCCATGGAATTGAAAATCCTTGGCCGGTGCTATGGCTACCTGCACCGGTACCCGTCAGGCTGCCTGCAATAGGATCCGAAGCAACAGGAATACCGCCAGCAGTGCGGTCTATAAAACGACATAAAGTTGGTATGGTGAGGACCAGGAACACAAGTGCACATAAGACATTCTGTGAAAGTACTGACCTGATAACTTTTGTTTACTATCACTACGAAACTGGAAGAATGCTAGTTTATTATCACCCAATAGAAGGCTGCCGTCCGCTAAGTCATAGTCGTCCTGAAATTTAAATGAAAAAAAAAAAACAAAATCAAAGGTTTTCAAGGACTGACCAACATCGAAATCAGTTTGTCGCACCCAAGGTCTCAATTTATTTTTATGTATAGTCAAACTTAATTACAGCCACATAACACTCTACACATCCCTGTCGTGTGTACTCGAATCCTTGAATAATTAACGCACCCACGTCCACCTCGTGCAACAGTTCCACGTCAAACGCTTCAATTCCGAGTCAATCATTCCAGTCGGGTTCCAATAATAATCGAAAAAGGACCGTGCATATCGCGATACAACTAGGGCAACAAAACTTAATCGGTTGGGTGATAACAATATAACGTATCTCGGTAGGTTGATAGGCAAACCGCAGTCATTGCATACTTTTCGTATTTGATTTGAACCCCTTCACGCCCATCGTCAGGACACTCCCAGATGACAAGTTCATTCTTCTAATGCTACATATCCCTTACTCACCTTCACATTGTCATAGTCCGGCATTGAATCCCCCAGCCTGCTGCCAAGGTTACCGTGTCGCAGCACAATCATTCCACCATGTTGCTTATCGTCAATCATGAACAGCTGCGAAAAGAAAAGGAAAATTCTCATAAGTTCAGTTCGCTTTTATTGCAGTATGGTGGTGGCGGGCGGTGGGAACTTGTCATCCTGCCGATATGGGGATGAAATTGTATTTGTAGGTTATGTGAATGGCGCGATCCAGTCTTCATGTTCGTCGTAATCAAACAGAAATCGAGCACAACAAAGCCACCCCCATGAATACACCGTAACACAATGCGTAGTTATAGTAACAATAATGGGCGGACAGAAACAAGCAACAATTGAACGGAAAAATGAAAATAATGCAGTTGCGGTTGTTCTACTTTGACGCCTCAAGAGACTTTGCAGAGGCGACGTCCTGGATATAGGCTGCGGTGTTTTCTTCGTACGACTGAGGCATAAACAAGAGGGTTCAACGAAGTCACTTGTACAATTGGCTAAATTAAGGGTACTGAAGGTTTCGTAGATACTTGGAAGCTTTCATTCCTTTTCTGAAACTAAATATAGAGTTGTATGGGAAATATACCACATAAATTCTGATAAATATTTGGTAAGTGTGGTAATAACGCTTATAATGTCAACGTTATTATTATTTACCAAGTTGGCACAACCTCGGCGCTGTTGACCGGATTTTACCCGCAACGACTGAAAGCACCAAGTTTCTAAGCTCGGACGTATTTGGCTGATGTTGCGCCGAAATCCAGACAATCATTAATGGGTTTTGCCGACCACCTTCTGCACCATTGCACAATTATGGAGAATAACATACTTGTGCATTGTGTCGATAAGGCTGTGCGGCTGGTTCAATTTGTCCAGGGAAGTAACAAGGGATTTAGGCACTATACCGGTAGTCGACAATTTTACAGGCACTATCTGCACAAGGTCAAATCCGCCGAAGCCTGTCTCAAGCCATGGTTGTGACAGGAAGAGGAAAAGATAGCTGTAGCCAAATTGGCTAAATAACACATGGCGTCTCAACTCATCATCATGGCGGCGACCGGTAGCGCCGTGCGTGGAGGTATTAGTCCCATGTCTGACTACAGTTTTTTACAGCATTTTGGGCTAGAGTCCCATCGACGACGACGTTTGTGGCCATTGATATTTGAGTTGTCCTCCTCCTGTGGTGCGGGGTGTAATAATAAGCCACAGACAGCATCTCCCGATTTTTCGCAGGTAGGCGGCTAAATGGGGGAGCAGGAGGTGCATGCTGGCAACTGCATACTCCGAAACTAGTTTATGCCTACGAAACCTCAACTGGGCCACATGCAACAGTTGACGGGCTGTGCCCCACAAGGGGTTAGGGCTATTGAGTAGGTCATTAGGGTGCCATGAATCACGTAGTCTGACCTGCAACATAGTTATCTAAAATCTGCCACTAACCACCTGAAGGATATATCCCCGAGCCAACCACTGAACCACGACACGCCAACAAACTATCCGTGCAAAGATTACTACATGTCAAGAAACCTGGAAAAAAGGTGTCGGATTGAACGGATCAACAACGACGACCACGCGAATGTTTAATTGATTATTCTATCGGATCTTGGAATGTACGCTACCTGAACAAACCGGGGACCGAGAGGAACCTCATACAACAGGACGAGAAATACAAACTAAGCATCACCGTATTCCCGGAAACACATTGGCTTAGCAGCAAGATCAATGACAAGAAATCGCCCACAATTTTCAAAAAGGGTAAGCTATCTGGAATGCTTGCAGCTATATTCATCGTCAACAGACACCTCAAACGTCATGATATTAACTTCAAACCAATCAGTGAATGGTTGTATGCTAAAGTTAATAAATAACGGGCGCAACAGACCAATTTGAACCATGGCCTCGAGATAAGTTAGCATCATCTCTTTTTCTAGATCGTGAAGGTCTTGTGCAGAGGTATGTGATCAGCAGCACGCACAACCGAGTTATTTACCTCTTAAATGGGTACTCATTTAACAGCTGAGTGGGCTCATAGTCCGACACGTAAATCCCCTTTTTTCATCGAAAACTACCGCATTCAGTAGGAATCGAATCGGGGCCCAGTGCGTAGAAGGCGAACGTGCTAACCATTGTGCCATCCGGACTACTGGTTGTATGCTATTCAAATTAAAACCCGGTTTTTCAATCATTGGCTCATTAATGTGCACGCCCCCACTGAAGCAAACGAAGATGCAGTGTACGACGAAATTTACGCCCGTGGAAACATTGTTCGATTCACTTCCAACAAACGACGTCAAAATACCGTTGGGAGATTTGCACGCGACAGTTGGAAACGAGAGTTGGCATCAGAAAACCACCGGAGGAGACAGCATCCACACGCAATGCAATGATAATGGTCAACAACTTTCGACTTTGCACGCAGTAGGAACCTTGTCCTAAGCTGAACATCCTTTCCCCACCGACGCATTCATAAAGAAAACTGGAAATCTCCGGATAAACGCACGGTCAACCAAATTGACCACGTCCTCATATGCAAGAGATGGGGTTATGGATGTTCGCTCATGTCGAAGAGCAAACTCCGATTCTCGCTATCACTTAAGACAACCTATCGGTGTAGAATTTCTTCGCTGCACCAATCGAGAAAATGCCCTCGCAAAATTTCACTGTACAACGTGCTTGAAGTTTCGAGAATCGCCAAACTACCACCACAATCGGCAGGGCATGTACAACGAATGGAGGATAACCGCATGCCTAACAAAATATTGAAAAGAAGCATCAGCGGAGCAAGACTGGGAGAAAGACCGAGACCTCGTTGGAAAGACTGAGTAGATGCTGACGCCGAACAACGGCTGAGTTTCCAAATTGGAGGACGCGATCACGTGAGACGTGACAAAGATAATTGGAGGATAATGATCCAGGCGGCCAAAACCAGACGTCGGTTTGTAGCGCCACGATGATGATGATTTGCGCATGGTCAAAATGCCAAAGTTGTTTGATTTCTTGAGCCAGTGCACTAACGTTTCCAGCCTTTTCCGCATGCTTTCTCTCGATATTGCTACTATGAGGGATAGCAACATCGATTATGCATGCGGAGCGACTCATCTTTTCGCCAAATGCAAGCCATAGACGCACGTACTAATCCGTCGGATTGGTCGGACGTCAACCACTCATACGCGAACCGTATTCATACAATTTTACTCGAGAAAAGTAGTCAAACAAGTCATTCTCTACCACCGCGACGCGCTCCGCATAAGTGTACAGCGACAGAACGCGCGACTACCTTTTCTGATTCCATATTTTAGTTGTTGTTTGGGTTGGCTGTGAGTTGGTGTCGAGCTCGATGCTCAAGACAACGAACCTGACTCCGAGCCCAGACCCAACCCAACAACAATTTCAATATAGAGTCCGACCGGTATTTGAATAGGCGAATTGTTGTGAATGAACGATTACGGTGTGTGTCGAAATAGAGTATGGTCTGCTGATTGACGAATTTTTCAATGCAGAATTTATAGGCACGATATTATACTTATACGTATACATACATGTACGTTCATTTGTGAGTATTAGAGAAGTCTTGTTGTTATTGAGATTCACCGTCTCCTTAATCAAAGTTGCACAGGTGCAAGAACAATTAGAACCTGCAGGTATGTAAATGGGAATTGTGTAATTATACTGATAATCGTGGGGAATATAATTTGTTGGTTGGTTGGAAACTTGTACATATTTTGAACTGTGCTATTAATGGTAAGTGTGGGCTTTATAGCATATCCTATATGGTGTGGTATATATTTATACTGTATTATTACTTATAAAGTAGCTTTTTTTTATTCTGAAGTCGTAATATGAGATGCAAAATGTAGTAGAGGACCTCATTTTCGAGACCTTTGTATGGGATGATGGTTTTGGGGAGGTGAATGGTATCACCGCCTTCATTCATAATTTAGAATGTTTCTCGTTGTGGTTGTTGAAACCCTGTGAATAGATATTGACAGTGGTATCAGAGATAACAATGATACTATCAAATCGAATTATTGTAATCAAGATACATATTAGCTGGTTGTTAGTGTAATATAGGTATGTGCAATTGTTTTTCTGCACTTCATTTGCTACAAAAACGCAGCTATTATGTACAAAAATTCGATGTTTTGCCTAATTTCTATAGTAGTTTTAACGTTATCCGTGCTACCACTGTCTCATACAATTAATATGTAACCGTGGTAGCTCCATAGGTCGAGGGTTGGTATGTCAAGCGAGAGGTCCTCACCATGCTGACAGCAAATTCGAATTCTCGCTTTTCTCGCCGATTACCAGTCGATTCAGTTGAAAATGAGTTCATTGATTTCATAAGAACTATTGGAGTAAATGCGGGCCGAGCGTGGTTCTGACCATTCAGGTCTCCATTGCCATCATCCCGTACAACGGTCTCGAAAATGAGCTCCTCTACTACATTTCGCATATATTCGCTACTTTATGAGTAACATAATCTGTAATAGGTAATATACCATTTAGGATCCGCTATAAACCCCACACCTACCATTTACAGCAAAACTCAAAATTTGTGCAAGTTTGCAACCCACATTATTTCAATCATTTCGCAAATTATATCCCACGATTATCAATATACCAATTGCATAATTCACATTTACCTGCAGGTTGAAATTTTTCTTGCACCTGTGCAACTTTGATTTAGGAGACGGTGAAGATGTACCCGATCTCAATAGCAACGAGACTTCTCTAATACTCACAAATGAACGTACATGTATGTATACGTATTATAATATCGTGTCTATAAATTCTGCATTGAAAAATTCGTCAATAAGCAGATCATACTGTATTTCGACACACACCGTAATCGTTCATTCACAACAATTCGCCTATTCAAATACCGGTCGGACTCTATATTGAAATTGTTGTTGGGTCGGGTCTGGGCTCGGAGTCGGGTTCGTTGTCTTGACCATCGAGCTCGACACCAACTCACAGCCAACCCAAACAACAACTACAATATGGGGTCAGAAAAGGTGGTCGCGCGTTCTGTCGCTGTACACTTATGCGGAGCGCGTCGCGGTGGTAGAGAATGACTTGTTTGACTACTTTTCTCGAGTAAAATTTTATGAATACGGTTCGTGTATGAGTAGTTGACGTCCGACCAATCCGACGGATTAGTACGTGCGTCTATGGCTTGCATAAGAGTACATCGAGTTTGTTCTGGGCGACTGATTTATAGGTGATAATTTGGCGATCCCAGTACATTGTGAAACTAGTCCTATCTAGCACTGGTTGTGGAGGGTACTGGTTGATCGGTAGTGAACATACATATAATAAAATTACCAAGGAACAAATATCGCCATTTGCCACCCTCTCTCCATCCCTCTAATGAGTTAATAGCCTGCTTCACACCATTCAAAGCTCCACGGTCAAGTTTTCAGGAAAAAATTACGCCTCAACGGCTTCGGATAAAAGAATTCTTACATTTTTGTGGACGTCGTCGTTGGAAAGCTGCGAAAATGTAAAACCTCACCGGATAAATGCAATTAGCAGAACTAATTAGCTTGGAGAAATTAAAATAGAGGGAATTTTGAAGTAAAAAGGTATTTATCTCGCTGAGGGGTTTGAACCTCAAACGACCGTGTTTTGAGCTGCAAGGAATGCCCGGTGCGTTGCCGAGCTAAGCAACAGATGCATATTAAGTTGGTGTGCAGAATGAAACCAAATGTCAAAAAAAATGTCAATTTCACTGGAAAATATAATTCGCACTTGCACATTGGATACATTTAGATCGGCAGAGTTTCACTGACCAACTCGTGTTTGTATGCAAGGTGTGAATTATTGACCTTGCATGCCACATTATGTCGATTGCAGAGCAGCCAGAGATTAGATTGTCTAGTGTTTCCAGCACCGAACCACACATTCTGCATCGATTTTAGTCCACCCGTTGCTTGCATATATGTATGTTTGAGAAATGTACGGGCGGGGACCACGCCATTCTGAATGGCAATTCTAGACATTTTTGTTACGGTATACAGATTCCCCATAAAAAGCAGAGGCAACACTTATGTTTACCATGCATCAGCTTTACCTTCCATTCATCGATATCGATCCGCACTTGGTCCGACTTCACCAAACTCAAAGGAAGAAATTACTGATTCTTCTAGTTGAATGGAGTGAAATAATCGTCCGTCTTGCAGACAGCGTCATGCGGAAGCAGTTTTACAGTAAAAATAAGTGCCTGCGCACTACCTGTAGTGTTGGCCGGTAATGTAGACTAAACCTCTCCCTTCGATATCGCCGGGTAAACACATTCGCTCCACTGCCGAATTGGGATGAAACATTCGAAATTTGGTCATTTTTATATGAACTCGCCTTTTGATTGCCTCCAGATCGGTGGCAGTCCATGGCACTATCCCAAATGAATAAGGGTTAGTGAAGGAAAGACATAAAAATTTATCGCGCTTATTTTGTTTCTTCCTGACAAGTTCGTTCGATCCATTCGAATGTCACTACTGAAATTTTCTGTGGTCCGCAGCAGGCTTTTATAACCATTATCGCTTCCCGAGTATAGTTGAATATCATGCAGATATATCAAGTGGGTGAGCTGGAACTTTGACATCAGACTGTGCTTGATGGAAAAGACGAAAGGGTGTTCACCGCCATGCGGAACCAGAGAGGACTCAAAGAGTTGGAACATGCCTCTGCAAGTATGCATGGGTTGTGAGAGCATATTTCATTCGATTGATGGCACCAAAAGTGTTATTTGCCATCCTTCCATCACTTTTGACTAGAAATTTATTAGTGCAGGATCCACTCGATATATGCGGAGGACCCCGATTAGCCTAGTGTGGGGGATGCTGTCAGAAGCTTTGGCGTAATCGATGTAGTGTAGACAACCTACGCCTGCGCGTAGCTCGTCCTACTGGAACCGAGTAATTATTTCAACCTAACCTTATTATTATTATTCGTAAAATTTTGAGCGGTTTTTAAAAATCGAAATTTCTTTTTTCGAGATAAAAGCTGCGATCTAGCGATAAATTCCATACTCTTACTGCCGTAATTTTCGAGTTGTTGCGATTTTTGTAATGAGAAGGCGACGGGGTTGATTTATTCCAGAAATTTTGAACGATTTTTTTACACCAAAATTTCAAATTTGAAGGAAAAATGCAAACATCGATAAATTCGATGCTTTGAGGCCATGATATCCAAAAAAACGGTGCCGCTATGCAGCGATGAAACTTCCAAGTGCCGCAAATTCAACATCACCCGACTCAAAAGCACTGTCGTGCAACAGTACGACGACAACTCAGGGCAGAAAGCAGCTGAGATAATTAGGCATTAAAGTAGTGATTTGAAAGAACACTGGGAAGCTAGCAAAAATACGTACATTGGCAGCGCAGATATCAACTTTGGCACCAACGTCGATTGCCGGGATAAGCCTTGGATATCCGATGCATCATGGCAGCAGATTGTTAAAAGGAAACAGTTAAAGACACGATTAGCTACAGCGACAGACAACAATCGACGTAGCATAGAGGAGAAAAGCTCATGAAGTCCAGCTTGGTATGCGACGCAATAAAAGAGAATATCCGAACTCTTTACTAGCCTCGGAAGAAGAAGCAGCAACCTAAACAACGTATACCGTGTCATCAACGAGTTTAAAGGTGGACGTAATTTCTTTTAACATCCGATGAAGGACAGTGATCGAAAGCTACGTATACTTATGACTGATGAAGAGCTGACGAGGCGGTGGAAAGAGCATTTCGCAACTGTGTAACTTCTGACAAAGGAAAACTCCCTTGGCCAATTCAGCTGGTCATCAAAATACGCGTATACGCTCTAGTGCCCCGACTAAAGAGGAAATACTCCCTGCAATTATTGCGCTAAAGAAAGGTAGGGTAGCCGGACTGGACGGCATTACTGTCGAAATTTATCAAGCGGCGCAGAGCATAACTCTCGAGTTTCTCTCTCTCTAATTGCCTTGACCCCTCCAGGGGCATGCGCGCGTCAACATCTCTAGCATTTCTATGCCTTGTTGACGTTTCAATAGCATATCTACTTTTCAGAAGTGCAGTTGCTAGGATGCACCTCCTATCCTCGCCGTCTTTATACTCACAAGCGCGGAGCACTGTGAGAGTTCTATTAGTACTCAGAGGCAGTTTTTGATCGCGCCAAGATTTGATCTCCGAGCTCTAGATTAGTATCGTAAAGCGGTGACCGAACCATCATGGCCATCGAGCGAATTAAGGATCGTGGTGATCCTTATTGCAAAAAAACTAATTTTTTTTTGGTTTAACAATTTATTTGAGCAGCGTTGCTGCTATGAACTTCCAGAATACAATGACAATCTTCCAATATTCAGTTACAATTTATTTGTTATAATTGATGACATTGTCATCCGGCATGTGTTGGAATTAGGTTACAATAATGAATTGGCATGTGTCGGAATTGGATTACGAAATTATTTAATTTGCACTTTTGATACACAGTTCGATGCTCTGTTACCGGCACGTGTAATGATGGTGTTAGGGTGTAATGGTGGTGTTAGGGTGATGATCCCGTAACTCCTCCCCCCTTAGTGAGAGGCGACGGCCAGAGAAACTGGATCCTGGTCGGTTCACAAGACGAGGTTGTAGCAGGAAGTGGGTCTCTCGGAGAAGTGAGTATGATGCTGGATCTTCGACGAATTAAAAATTGAAGAATGATGATGATGATAATGATGGCGCCAACAGATGAAATAGTTGTGGTGAGGTATTCCTTTCGTAGTACGTAAGTATCTGGGAAGTTAAGAGATGGGTTTCTCGAAAATTGGTATGTTCCAAGCTGTTGGAGTTGGAGTTTTTATTTTGATGGTGTTTGGTCCACAGGTGGTGTTGATTGTGGTTTCGGGGATGTTGATGAGAAGAAGGTGGTTAGGTTCTGCCTCGAAGATTTCAACTTCTTTGTCGCGATCATGTAGTTCGCATTGGGCTGGTTCGTTGTTGATCAGTTTTGCGATGCACTTCGACTGAGCGGTCCTTTTCCAATTCGGTGTTTGATGGCAGTAGAAGGTCCTTTCGATGTTTTTACATCTCTCGTCAAAACTTTGGATGTGCTCCTTGTTTAGGATGAGGTAGGGTTTTGTTTGGATTGTTTTTGTTTTTTGGATGGGTAAAGGGATAACATGGAATAATGTATAAGGATCTTTAGGCATAGATGGGATTCTGATATTGAAGATGATATTTGTACCATTTGAGTAGGCTTGAAGGTCTAATAACTCGTAAATTTGTTCAATTGATGTGATAGTAACATTTTGATTTTCGAATATGTAATTTACTTCTGTGATTTCATGCGGGCTAAGTATCATTTTTGGAATTATATTTAATCTGGCTAAAATGATAGCCTCGGAAATACCTTTGAGATGTTCGTTCAGTAAATCAATGTTGTAGTTGATCTGATTTAGATATTGGGAGTATTTGAAAATTTTGTAATCGTTTTTGATTTGATTTCGGGAGTTTTCGTTGAGATATTTGAGGTAATTAGTAATTGTTTCCTGTTGTTGGTTAATATGCTTAGTTAAGTTTCCGAATCGTTCAATCATCTGTGTATTCAATTTTGTTTGTTGGCTAAATTCTGATTTTAGTTTGTTCTCACTACTCAGTATTGAATTAATTTGTCTATTAATTCTTTCAGCATCATTTACGTCTAAGTTACCAGTGATACCCTTGATGATCGTACCTAGTCCATTTATTAATCCTCGTTTGGTTCGCTTCTGAGGTAGTATAAAAAGGAGTTTGTTGTTAACTTCCGTAAGTTTGTTCCTAGTTATTTTCAAGGTTTCTTCCAGTTCCGTGATGTTGTCAAATGTTCGGAGTGATTCGTTTATTCGGTCGATGTTGTCCTTATATTCGTCTAGTCGTATTATGTGTATTAAGTTGTCGTATGAGGTGATTAATCGTGCGTATCCAAGTCTGATAGGTAAAAGTCCGTTTTTAGTTGTCAGGTCCAGAACGTCCATTTTCTGTCCGAGGGTTCCCAGAATGTACCTGAAATTTTCGAGGTCTCTTAATCTTTGATTTGTGGATTTTCTTGTTTTTATCAGTAGTAATAGTGATAACATTGTCCTTTTTTGTTTTATGTCGTGTAAATCTACGGGTTAGTTTATTTCTCCTGCATTCTTTGCGGTATACTATGGATCCTTCATTAATAGTTTTGGGGTCTTCTCTGTTACTGTTTAACCTGTCTAATTTCTTTCTTGATATTTCATCTAATCTAGCTTTAATTTCGGGGTATAGTTTATTCCGGAATTCATTAAGGTTTTCTAAATACTCGTGATTGCTATTGAAGTTTGCGTTTTTGTTGAATTTGTATGTCCTGCCATAGAATAGCTCAAAAGGTGTGTAGTTAGTGGAAGAGTGTATGGCGTTATTATAGGTTATGATGACTTCATTTAGAATGTCTTCCGGATCTTTGTCTCTATGTTTGTGATAAATTATCCTGTATGTTTCTGTTATGGTTGAATTTAATCTTTCAACCGGAGCATTACTGCTAGTTTGTTGGAATGAAGTGATATGATGGTGTATATCATATTGTTTGCAGAAATCTGCAAATATTGAGGAGGTAAATTCTGTTCCCTGATCCGTGACAAAGGTGGCAATGTTTTCAGGAGCGCCGTGGAGGCTAATGAAATGTTTCAGTGCTTTGATAATTGATAAACTATTTCGAGCAGTTAGGATATAAGCTGCCGCAAACTTAGAAAATCTGTCGATTAGTGTGAGGACGTATTGTTTGTCGACTGTGTAGATATCCATATGCAACGTTTCGAGGGGTTTCTTTGGTGATTCAGAAAATTGGAATTTAGGTTTTTGAGGGTTTCGATCGTATTTGAGTGTCTGGCATTGCTCACAGTTGTTAATTATTTGTGTGATCTTAGGTTTCATATAGGGGAAATAGTACTCCCTTTTAAGGTGAGCAAGGGTTTCGTTTATACCGCGATGGTTATTTTTCGTGTGGTAGTTGTTAATGAGTGCGTCTTGTTCATCGACTTCTACGATTTCCTTTAATAGTTCCATACACCTAATAAGTTTAAAGTTTTAGAGTGAGAAAAATGATTTGAATAGGCGTCTTGGATAAGTTTGAAAATTTCGTCTGAAGTTAGAATTGCAGTTAGTCGATTGGGTGCCACAAATTTTTTGAAAATGTCTATGATTGTTGATTCAGTGTATTCCGGCATGCGAATTATTCGCCGTTGTTTGTTCCTAAAAGGCATTTTTAGTTCTGATTGTGGACTTCTGTTTGAAGCTTCAAGTACAAGTTGGAGAGAAAATTCGTTGAGCGGTTGCTCGGAAATTGGAATGCCACTGTTAAGATCCTCGTCTGCGGAGTGTATAGTAGTTCCCCTAGTACTTTGCGTCGATTCGTTCGCGTTATCGACATTTTCGTTGGTGTTGATTTCAACCTTCTTTGATGGAATTTTAATTCGACTTAGAGCGTCAGCGTTGCTGTTCTGTATTCCCTTTTTATAGACTACTTCGTAGTCGTATTCTTCAAGTTTTAACCGCCAACGTATTAGTCTAGAATTTGGGTCCTTTAGACTCATCATCCAGGTGAGAGGCTTGTGGTCGGTCAAGATTTTGAACTTGCGACCGAATAAATATGGTCGAAAATATTTAGTGGCCCATACTATGGCCAAAAATTCCTTTTCTATGGTAGAGTAGTTAACCTCTGAATCGGTTAACGTTCTACTAGCGAAGCATATTGGCTTATCGCTACCGATAGGGCCTTGCGATAAAACGGCGCCAATAGCAAAGTTGCTCGCGTCCGTCGTCAAGACAAAAGGTTTGCTAAAATCTGGGTGTTGTAAAAGCGGATCATTCATCAGAATGTCTTTACAACAATTGAACGCTGTGACATACCGACTGTTGAAATCTATGGTACGGCCCTTTTTCAAGCATTCCGTCAAGGGCTTTGTTAGTTTTGCAAAGTCCTTGATAAATTTTCGATAATAACCAAGCAGTCCAAGAAATGATTTTATTTCTTTGGTGGTTTTGGGGATAGGAAAGTCAATTATTGCTTGCACTTTATCGGGGTTCGGTTTGATACCTTCAGTCGTGACTAGGTGACCCAGGAAAGTTATTTCCTTTTTCAGAAACTCCGATTTGTCGAGTTGTACTTTGAGATTTGCGGTTCGCAACTTAAGGAACACCTTCTTCAGATTCTCGACATGTTCTTGCAAGGAGGTGGAAAATATTATAATATCGTCTAAATAGACGAGGCAGACACTGCCCTGCAGTTCCTTGAGGACGTTGTCCATTACTCTTTGGAAGGTTGAGGGAGCGTTTTTAAGCCCGAAGGGCATACGCACGTACTCATAGTGCCCTCCTTCAACCGAGAAAGCAGTTTTTGGAATGTCTTGTGGGTCCATCTCTATTTGATGAAACCCGCTCGCAAGATCAAGGGTGGAAAAATACATCGATTTGCCAAGTTTGTCCAAGATGTCATTTATGTTTGGAAGCGGATATCTATCGCTAATTGTCTTTTCATTCAATTTGCGATAATCTATCACTAGTCTCCATTTTTGCTTCCCACTAGCGTCTGGTTTCTTTGGCACAATCCAGACTGGAGAGCTCCAGGGTGAATAACTTGGGCGTATGATGCCTTGTTCGAGCATGGTTGAGATTTGCTTCCGAACTTCCTCTTTATGGACAAATGGGTACCTGTAGGATTTTGTGTAAATAGGATTTTCATCGGTTGTCCTTATCCTATGTTTCACTTGATTAGTGAAACTCAGATTTTGCTCTTCCCGATGAAAGACGTCGTCAAATTCACGACAAAGTTTAAAGAGTTCTTTCTTTTCTTCAAGGTTTAAATGGGAAACGCGAAGTAAGTCTATAATGTCTTTTGGAGCCGAAAGAGTCGTGTTTTCTGTGTCGTAGCTTACGTTAAGGTTATTTATTTGTTCATATTTGAGAGAAAGGTTTTCTACCATTAGTGGATGTTCGAGGAATAGAGTTTGTTCTGAATGTGAAGTATTCATTACTTCAATCATAGCATGCCATTCGATTGCGGTGTATAGTCCTTCGGAGATTGTGAGGTCGTCTGACAATTTGGTGGACTTGATATAAATGTCACCATTTCTGGTGTCGACTGGTAATTTGATGATTGTTTTGGATCTAGGTCCAAGAGTATATTTCTGGGAAGTGAAATTAGGTTTGAATTTCAAAGGGATAGAAGTGTTATTTGTAATTAGTGTATTGTTACTAAGATCGATTTTGCCGCCAATTGCACTTAGGACATCTATGCCAATTAGCCCGTCGAAATAACCATGAAATTTAAAGATCAAGAATCTTGCGCTACCTGGTTGATTGAATTCCAGAAAGTATGGAAGCGTGACTTCTTTATTTATTTCATGCTTCGCAAGAACAGTGATAATAGAAATGGGTTTGGTTAGTTTAATATCCTGTGGGTTTACGTATTCAGGATTAATGAAAGAGGAAGATGCACCGGTGTCGATTAAGAATTTTAATGGTCGACCAAAGGGAGATGAGATGTTTATGTACGGGAGGGTATTACCGTGCTTGTTAACGTCTAAGTACCCGATTGGTCGCTCGAGGCGCTGGATGGAAAATTTGCATCATCTACTTCGGCATTGTATACTCCACTTCCATTACTTCCATAGTTTTGTTGTTCGTTCCCGTTGGGGATATAATAGGCAGCATTGTCTTCATCCTCATAATAATATTGGGAGTAATAGTTTTCTACATTATACAGGTCACTGCTAGGGTTCCCTGTTTGTTGGAACTCTGTGTCATTGCCCGAGTTTAATGAGCCATGATCTTGTTCTGCAGCACTAAATAGTTCTTCTGAGACGAATTTCGGAGGACCAGTTTGCTTGAAAAACCCACTTCGATGTTGATTATACTGGGGCTGATTTCCTCTTATAGCACCTGACAATGTATCCATGGGTTCTGGTTTGGGGAGTGAACCATTGTTTGGTTTATTTAACATGGGCTGGGCGTGCCGAAAGTTTGTAGGGAATTGGTTTTGTGAATTGTAAAAATTTGGGAAGTTTGGTTGTCTGTTGGGTATAGCCTGGTTTCCCCGTTGGAAATTATGAAAATTTGTTTGTCTCGAAATAGGTTGGTTACCCCACTGGAACGGTTGTTGGAAGAAGGGTCTCTGTTGTGGAAATGAGATTGGAGGCAGGAGTCTCTGCTGCGGAAATGGGATTGGAGGCAAGGACCTCTGCTGTGGAAATGGGACTGGAGGCTTTAGGGGTCGAAATAGACTGTTTGCACTGGATAACTTTGGAGGTTGATGCTTTTGGTCTGAATTTAAATGGGATTTATCAGTTTTGGAGTAATATATGTTTTGCTCCTTTATGCAATATGCATACGCGGTAGCTAGTGTGTCTGGCTTCATGGCCCGGATCGTTGAACCAAGGGGTTCTCTTAAACCAGACAAAAATGTATTCAGACACATTTCAGAAAATAACGATTTCTTTGAACTCACAACATTTATGTCTTTCTCATGGATGTTCACATGATTATTCATACTTGACAGCAATTCAACAATTTCACTGTAAAATTTTTGAATCGAATCACTTCCTTGTTTTAGATTGTGTAAATCTTTTATAAGTGACGTCTCGTTTCTTTTATCCGCGTAATGTAAGATGAGGTTTCCTCTGATGGCACTCCAATCTAATGGGGTTCCATACATGTTGAGGATTTCGTTTACATCCCCGACTATTTTATTCCTTATGGCCCTTAATAGAAGTTGGCCATAGGGTGTGCCATTTGTAACCTGAATGAGGCATAGAATTTCTTCGACGTTGTCGAGGAAATCGAACAATAATCTGGGGTTTCCTTCGAACTTTGGAAGGTCCTTAATCGCATCGGGAACCCGCAGTGAGTTGAATATATCCATACCGGTGAGGGTAATTGGATTGGGACATGGGTCTGGGTTTGCCATTTCCGACACGGTAACTTCACTATTCCCTGATTTTATATTATCACGAATATCAATCAAATCACTTAGCTTTGATAAACTGAACGAGCGAACGAAATTTCTGGTTGTTTGGTCACTTTCACTTCCAAAAATGGTACTCAAATTTTCACTATTATTTCCTAGTTCTTCTCTCGAGTTATTAAGCCTATTTCTAAAGATACTTTGGAGCGTGGAGTAAGGTTTGAAGGAGGAGGATTTCTTTTTAGGAACAAGAGGCATTGATCCAAAGTTTTCAACTTACAGGAGAAGTATGGCAGCTGTCCTCATTACGGTTGTTCCAGTTGTAAAGCTCGTCTGGTGTAGTGTCTGCTTTTAGAAGCGATGTCCTCTCGCCAAGCCTGCTTTCAGTCGCAACGATGATCCCTCGTCACTTGCACTTCACACTACCGCGAAAATTTTCCAAATCGTAAGCGATTTCCTCTCGCGAACCCGATGAACCGTCGGTATCTACGATTTTAAAAAAAGAATCCGCACGAACTCGATGAAATCACGTCCTCCGCCTTTTAGTTAAACGACTGCGCCAATTAAGGATCGTGGTGATCCTTATTGCAAAAAAACTAATTTTTTTTTGGTTTAACAATTTATTTGAGCAGCGTTGCTGCTATGAACTTCCAGAATACAATGACAATCTTCCAATATTCAGTTACAATTTACTTGTTATAATTGATGACATTGTCATCCGGCATGTGTTGGAATTAGGTTACAATAATGAATTGGCATGTGTCGGAATTGGATTACGAAATTATTTAATTTGCACTTTTGATACACAGTTCGATGCTCTGTTACCGGCACGTGTAATGATGGTGTTAGGGTGTAATGGTGGTGTTAGGGTGATGATCCCGTAACTAGCGCGACAATCAAACAAACTTGTTGATAAAACGTGGAACACTGACACCTTGAGTGGTACGAAGGCTTGATAGTCAGACCTTGGAAAAAAGCAGACATACAGATTGCAATAATTGGAGAGGCATTTTCAAGCTCCCTGCCGTTACCAAAATAATAGCTACAATAAAATCGTTTTGGTAAGTGTCACCATACACTGTCGAACTCGAACTCGAGCACGAACCTAGTACAAATGTTCTCTGACACACACATACACTTCACATAGGTGTGAAGAAAACCGATCCACTTGTACTAGGTTCGTGTTCGAGTTCGAAATCGACAGTGTATGGTGACACTAAGAAAAGGATTACTTAGAAACCACAATTGATGAAGAGCAGGCCAGCTTTTAATCCGGATTCTCCAGTGTCGATCAGATTGAAACCTTGCGAATTAGCATCGATCAAAGCGCTGAGTGCATTCTGCGCGTCATTTGCTTTTCATTGATTTCGAGAAAGATTTCGTCAGTGTGTACCGGGATTATAGGTATATGGCCGACTTTACGTAGGAAAGGCATCCCTGAAAAAAATTTGGCTATTAGTTATTTAGGCAACCTACGATGGAGAGAAATATCGCGTTTTGTATAAATTGAAGACGTCAGTCGACTTTGAGATCTGGAGTGTAGTTCGGAAAAGGTGCAGTCTCTCACCCATCTTATTCCTCATAGTTATTGGCGATATGTTGCATTCAGCTCTATCCAGGCCACAAAGAGGAATTCGATGGACTTGACATCTTATCTGCAACATCTTGACTACGCCGGCGATGTATGCTTACTCTCTCATCCTTGATATGATCCAAATGGCTCTGGATTTCAAGAAGGAGGCAAACACGGTTGCATTAAAGTTTAACACCAACAAGACAAAGGTTCTTAGCTCACGCCGCGCCGTTGCGAAAAGGAAATGCAACTTGTCCTATTGCCATCAATATTAGTGAACTGCCTGTGAAGAACGGTGGACAAATTCGTCTATTTACTGTAGCTATTATTGTAGCTATTATTGTTGCCGACAATGGCGGTACGGAGCAAATGTTTCTGTGTTAAGACCAAGCTGGGTCTGTTTCCGCTTCGGATACTGTCTGTGCTATTGTATGGGAGCATATGGAAGTTCCGTAAGTGTTACCAGAAAACTGCAAGTTTTCGTCACGTCATGTCTTCGTCGAATTTTCGGAATTTTTTGGCCCGAAACAATATAAAAAGCTGAGTCGCGATAGAAAGGGTGATAATTGCATTGCTGGACATACAAGTACTATGAAATTCCTAATGAAGACTGAACAAGGGGACGTCCTAGGAAATCATGGCGTAAATCTATGGCCGACGAGTGTAAGTCCTAGAGACATATGCGTCCCATTGCACAGAACCGAGTACGGTGGCGGGCAGGAGTAGCTGTCTCGCTATGCCCCACAAGGAGTTAAGGTAAACTACTAGTAGTATTACAATATCTAATAGTACAAATGGGTATGTACAATATAATAAAATATAAAAAAAAAATTCACTTCAAGATTCATTAGTAGTTCAAAAATAAATACAGAATGGGCAATCCTGGCTCCCATCGCAAAACTCTTAAACAAACAACGGAATACCACAAAAACCGTGATCTGCCATCCACATAGTTATTATCAACCTCCCGGTATCAGCGGAAACCAATGCCATCACATTCAATAAAACTACAATAGACATATTTCTTAACGAACTTACCTCTGTCAGGATAATGAGCCCAAAGACGGCAAAGAATGCCACCACTATAAGGAAGCTCATTCCGGCTCGTTCTCTAGCCCCCCAGGGGCTACCTCTTTTCGTTCGCTTATTATGATGGTGCTGATGATGCTGATGCCGTGACGACGCTGACGAATGGTGGATATGAGTCGTTGATGATCCTAATAAAAATCCCGAACCTGTACCCGATGTTGTATTCTGCAACAAAGATGCCGTAGAGGAGAGTGAAGACGACGACGACGAGGACACTGTTGATGTTGGCATCGAGTATAGCAATGCAGTAGACGATGAGCAAGTAGTGGTTGCAACACTGCCACCCGTAACCAAATTCAATGCTTTCGCAGACGCCTTAGCGATTAAGGAGCCCCCCGCGCTTCTCGTTTTTGGGGGGCTCCCATTCAAATACATTCTGGGCACGAGCACTTATTTTGTAATAACAGATTATTATCAATAGGATCTCAATTGTCCGTCGGGTGGGATTAGGGCGGTCGATTAGAAATGGTCGACAAGAGTGCAATAATTCTTATTCAATTGGAGACATATCAATTTCATATTCCTATCAATCCACTACGAAACCACGGGCACAGTCACCAACGACACAATCAGTCTGAACAACCAAAACACATTGACGGAAGCAAACTTTCAAGCATCCTTTACCTCAACACCACTTTTACTCGTGCCACTCAGTCACTTCCTGTTTTGGGGAAAAATCAATTCCTAACCTCAATGTCTCCTTCTACGGAACGAGTCCTGTCAGTATTTCACTTCCCACTGTCTTCACGTAACAGTTGCACAATTTTGGCCAGAACATTGTCATCTCAACCTTTTACTATTCGAAAGCAACCAACACACTCCATATATTAACCACTTTAATCAGACTCCCCAGTGTTGAACTATAGGGTAAACACGCTACCCATAACGTCCTGCCAACGAAATTCCGAAACACTGCGCTTCAATTAACGCCAACCGTTAGTATTAAAATAATTTTACAGACAATTTCACTTGTTTATACCCCGTACACACACTCTCGAATAGCAACAAGGACTCGCCAATTTCCCCGTCAGACAGCAGGACGAAAACTGAAATGGTTTGGTTTAGATATTGCAGTCGCGTGTGTTGAATGAGACAAGATTTCCAGATTGCAAACAGTGCTCCTCATATATGATGCACCGCAAATAAACACAAATCTTTCGCAAGGATAATGTTGACATTGGAACGAATGGGAATGGCTGCATTGGCACAAAATATTCGAAACGTGCGTGAATTGTGCAGGAACAACGGATACAAAAGTTGAGAGTGATTGCTTCTATTGGTAGTATAGAATGGCGAGGGGATGATGGCGTGAAGTCCTTGCGTTCCTCGAAACATGGTAACAAAACACAGAGGAAATTGGCACATGCGCAACCGCTATTCCGAAAATGACAGGATAATGTGAAGTGGGTTTGGTGCGGGTGGGCAGTATATTGAAATCCCTGTGAACCAGGGAGAGATGCATGTCTGCCTTTCACTATATTTTTGCAAAGTAGGCAAGTGATATGGCAAAAAGTGAGTTTTGATGACTAGACTCAAAAGAAAATTCAATATTATCAGGGCATTCTATCTTCGATAAATACAATTAAAAACTCAATCGGAAAATTTGCAAACAATCCAGGGAGAACTAAATTATTTAAAATTATAAGATATAAACAATTGGAGTTCACTAAATGCGTAATTGGAATGTATGAGGATTTCTATTATTTACCAACCCTTTAATTCTATAAATTAATAAACAGGTCTCTCCTTCAAGCGACTATTCTTTTAACATGAAAATGTTCATAATAGCCTCTTAATTCATATAAAAAGCGACAGAAAAAAAGCGACCAGAAATCTGACCAAAAAAGCAACCAGAAACGTTCTAAAAGAGATTGGATTTATATGTAAGGTGGAGTAATACTCCCAGTATTTTTGAGGTATGTAATTGGAAATGGTTCCGAGTTTCCTTCTCCGACGCATTCTTGCCGCTCTGACAGTGTGCGAACGCCCAATTTGGCCGCGTGCTCACCCACTAGCCAATGTCCCGTGTCGTGATCGCTGTAACCCTAGCGACATCCGATCTGGTTCTATGCAGAAGAACATTTCTTCTATATGCATCGGATAATGAAAACAGTTTCTTGGATGTGGTACATGTTGTCAGCGCGCCATCTGTCGCAGGTTTGTGTCATATAATGTCTATGAATTTCCCATTTAGCAATACTAAGGGGCGTGTATCATCATACGACCCATGATGTGCAGAGCCCCACCTCACCAATTGATCGGCCTTTTTATTTCCCGCTACATTCGTATGTCCTGGAACCCAAGAAGGGTAATTCAGAGTTCAGCTAGTCCAGCCAGCGCCCCATGGCATTGTTTAACTATTTCGATAAGGTTGTGACTGAATCTAAGACTTTAATCGCGGCTCCGCTGTTTGTAAAGATCGCAATGCCCCTTGTGGTTGTTGTGATGCTCTTCGGCATTCTGCACGCCTCGCTAATAGCCAGTAATTCAACCTGAAATATAGTTACATAATCTGGGATGCAAAAGGACGGAAATACTCCAGGATCTTCAAAGAAGATCCCCACATCAACTTCACAGTCCATTTTTGAATCATAAGTAAACATTCCGCTGCGTACCCCCCAAAGTCACTTTCGCCTCGTTTCATTCCGCTCTCGGTGGGAGCCCGGTCGGGTAGATCTGGTTGCCCATCATTCAGACTCCTTTAGCGCGGTCCTCCATTTCAAGCGTATTTGAGTGCCAGCACACTCCCGCGCGTTAACAAGCTTCAATGCGTTGCAGATCCCAAATTAAGTATTCCCATGAAACTTCATCCGCTTCAAGTGTGTTTGAGTGGAGCGGCTACAAGCGTTTACTTGCACCAGGCGGCTCGCGCGCCAGATCCAGAGTATTTCGAATTTTCCCCTGATTGTCGCTCGAAGCTGTGCGTTGCTTCACGAAATGTATGTATGATTGATTGATTTTGTGCGCAAGAGAAGAGATAGTTAGGCAAAAGGGATCGAAAACGCCTGCAATGGACGATCCCTGTCGCTATTTCCATCCACTTGTTGACGGTTGTTGTCGCGGGTGCACGTAGCCATTAGCGTGATCCTACACTATAAGTGGAATTAAGTGGTTACGTGCTTCCGCAACACAATCGTCAACAAAAAGCTTGAAGCGACGGGGATCACCCATAGCAAGCGGTTTCGTGCCTCAGTTTGCTCAACTATCTCTTCCATTGTTCACAAAATCAATGGGCAAAATGATTCTTTGGAATCCATTCCTCGAAACAATGCACGGCTTTGAGTGGCGGCGAGCTTCAAACCCAAAATTTGTTGGATCTGGCGCGCAAGCCGCGTTCCATAAGTAAACCTTTCTAGCCGCTCCGCTCAAGCATACTTGCAGTAGAGGACACAGCATACGCGCTTAGTAAAGCCGCGCTGCGTGTGGCACTGAATTCTGTTTGTAGGTATACAGATAGTAGATGTAAGATGAGGTTTAGAACGGCCGCTGGATATAGGTTAGGTGAAGGGTCTGCCATGACACCCGACAGCACACCTAGACCATAAGTTGTGATACCACCGAAGTCGCCTAATTTAACCTAGGTCACACACCTGCCTGTTCTGGCGTATCCTTAAAATCCTCCAGATCTTGAAAAAACAGGAACCCAGAAATTTCTTCCGCCTAACAGCCAAGGCCGGACACTAACAAAGAAGTTGGAGAACGTTTTCTCTTCACCCACGTCCTCACAACGATTCTTACAGAAGTCGTCAGGAATTGGATGAATATGGAGCCTCCAGGCGAGGTCACCGATTGGACAGTGTCCTGTGACCCCACAATCCTGCTAATGTGCCTCCTATTCAGCGAGAGCAGTGTAGCAGAGCGGCCAGGGTCAAGTTTTGGCCAAATCATGTTTGTGGTTTGGCACGTGTCGCCCTTTAATCATCATGAATTCGCCCAGTCAACCGCAGCAGGCTTTAATTACAAGTTTACACTATGCGATCGGCGTTTCAATGTTTCCGTGATCTCCGTCAGCATGGCTTCAAGGGCAGCGGTAGACGTAGAGATTAGAGCTCCCGCTATGGCGACACAAGCCAGCCAGCCAAGACAACATAAACATCCATGACCACGACGTGGACGAGATTCGAACTCGCAGCTGACCGGTAGCATAAGACATCAGACTCACGCCTCAACGCACTTAGTTATTGGCTCGTCTGAAATACATCAGCATTAAGGCGATATTCAGACTAGCTACATTTTCAGCTCCGCCGCAGCCACGCACAATAGCCAAGCATAGCATAGATCGTATCGCATGCTGAGCGATGAGTGTGAATCCGCCCATTTTATGCTGTGTATCTCGACTGAAATTTCAAGCGGTCGTGCAGCGCGGTGTCGTGTATGTGTGTACTACGAGCTGTTCATCGAGCCATCAGTAAATATATTCCAATCGTTTATTCCCGTCATTTTAGTCATTTTATGCTGATTATATTCCAGTATTCTACGCACGCACAGCGCTTTTCAAACACTAGTTAGGTGACTGTACATTATTATCGACATATCCATAAGGTCGTTGTTGTTGGGCCGCAGATAAATATTTTTTATCTGACTGAAGGAAAAATACTGTACCATTCGCCACTCTACGATGCCTGAATCATGATTTTTGGGTTTTATTTTCCAGGCGTGTAAGCAAATTACAGATGGGTACTATTAAGGTTCAAATTCACGGAAAGACCACAGAGCCAAATGATTTTGCTCGAAGTCAAAACTCCCAATGAGTGGGGCTCAACTGATGGCCCTGCAATCCAATTGACGTGTTTGGAATCCAATATCCAGAGGCAAAGCTTCCGAACACTCGAATTCCCCGCTAACTGGTGGGAGACATCCGAACTAAACTGTGAAAAAAAAAACCAAATTGAAACCAGGCCGAAGCGAAGCTTACATACCCTAGACTTGTAAAAACCTAGTGGTGATACCAAAAGTACCAATTGGTAACGACCATATGCATTAAAAGTGAGTTTCCTATATGGCCAGTTTATAGGGGAGGTTGGCACTCATTCAGGAGGATCTTTACCATTATCAAAATCAATTAACTAACCTATTCTACAAATATTTGTCGAATTTGTCAAGTCGCTAGCTTCATTCTATCGTGAAGTTATTGCTTATTTGAAGTTTCACTTGTAGGGGAGGTAGGGGCTCCTTGGGTCGGATCTTGCCCATCATTGGGACCAATAAATAAGATCATGCTACAAACATTTAAACAAAATTTCAAGTCTCTAGCTTCACTCTGTTGAAGTTATCGCTTATTTGAAGTTTCATTTGTAGGGGAAGTAGGGCTTTCGTTGGTCGGATTTTACGTATTTTCAATATCAGCTAACTGGATCCTACTAAAAACATTTGACCAAAATTTCAAGTCGCTAGCATTATTTTGTCGTAAGTTATCGCTTATTTTAAGTTTCACTTCCAAGGGAAGTAGGGGTTCCTTAGGTCGGATCTAATCCATCTTGAAAACCGACTAACTAAATTTCACTTCAAACATTTTACCAAAACTTCAAGTCGCTGGCTTGATTCTGTCAAAAGTTATCGCTTATTTGAAGTTTCATTTGTAGGGGAGGTAGCGATTCCTTGGGTCGGATCTTGCCCATTTTCAATACCAACTAATTAAATCTTATTACCAACATTCTACCAAATTTTCAACTAGCTAGTGTCATTCTATCGAAAGTTATAGTAATTAAAAAAAATAATTTAATTTTTTTGAAATTTTTAGGGGAGGTAGGCGTTCCTTTGATCTGATTATGCCCAACTTACTAGATCTCAAGCAGCTTCTCATCTCAGGGTTACATGCCAAAAATCAGGTGTCTACGTCAATTGGTTCAAGAGTTATAGACAAAAAACCTGGAAAGTAGGGTAGTACGGGGTTCTTTGTAAGAAAATTACCGTTAGTTTTCAACTGATCGATTTTACTTTTCCAGGAGAGTATAAAATTACCCTCACGAGCAATCTCTCAAAGCTAGAGCTTTTCATGTTTATTTAATCGGGAGTTATAGATACATTTAATTATTTTACATATGTAGGGGAGGTAGGCGTTCTCTTGGCCTGATCATGCCCAATTTCAATACCATCCAACTAGATTATACTACCAACATTTGACCAAAATTTCAAGGCTCTAGCTTTTTTCTATCGGAAGTTATCGTGCGAACGGGCAGACCGACGGACAGACAGACAGACAGACATGGCTAAATCGAATCAGGAGGTGACCCTGATCATTTATATATATACATTGCTATACCTCCGGCGCCTCCTTTAAGGTGTTACATATTTTCGTCGTGACAAAAACAATATACCCGGATTAAAAGGCAAACGAATAATATAATAATCAAAACATTCACTGAAAAATGTTTTTGTCAATTGTCAAAGCACGGAATGGCGGCAGTTAATTGACCGATGATTGCCTTGGCTCGATCGATTTGGCTCTTTCGTGAATGATCCCCAATTTTGAACTGGAAGCCAATGAACGAGGATCAAATAGCCGTTAACCAGTGAATGTTCACCTTAAGAGCTCCCTGAGCGCTCAATACTTATCAGTAAAAGACGGCTCTACGTATATGAGGTTCAAGAGTATGCTAGAAACTTCCCCATCCGAAATTTACATGCTAACGAAATGTCAACAATTCATTGCAGAGATGTTGACGCGCCCATGTCCCACTCGAGGGGTTAAGGCAATTCGTAGTATTATCGTTAAATATATGAGTACATGATATAAAACTTAGTAGGTTTATTACAATGCATTAATACTGCATCACACGGTTAATTCTAGGGAGATCAAATATTGTAGATATTAGTGAAATTGTACTAATAAGTATAACTTCCAATGTCATTATGTTATTCACGCATATTCGCAACACTTTTTTTCCCCTCTGTGTTTGATAATTTGTTAAGAATAATTAAAGTGAGTGGGCCATTGCCAAGCTAAACCATGATGACTTATTGTTAGTTCGGCTATCCACAACCAACCACTATACGTCTCGCATAATGCCCACTATATATAGTGTCGTCGTTATACTCAGTCGCGTATTCTGATGTAAATCGGAATACCGCCCACTGACCTGGTCGAGCTACCTCCCCGATGGATTAAGGTAGCTCCTGACGAGTATAATCCATCGTGTGGACGAAACCAGTGGACAGTTGGGTAATTGGCGTAGTGCTGATAAATTTTTAGTGGTTGTGGATAGCCGAACTAAGTCGTGGGAAAAATAACGGCTAAAACAATAGAAAATGAAAATATCGGCCGTGTGTTTCAAATTAAGAAAGATGGCAGAAATCGAATTTGCCCAATGACCCAATTGATACGACAATGCTCCTGTCTACCCCAGAAGAATGAAAAACAGAAAAAATGTTCATCTGGATTTTCATTCGAATTTAAGTTCGACCTATGCGATTGCGAGACCTCAAACGTCAAACTGACTTCGGAATAACAATGTGGAACGTCTTAGAAAGCAGGGTCTTCCGATGACATATTGGAACGACGAACAATGAAAACGAATAACAATGACTGTTCAACCACGAGCTGTACCAAGTATTTTACAAACGAGAGGCCTTCTAATTCGTTAAGATATAAAGGCAACAGTGGGCGTATGCATCGTATGGGTAACCATCGAATTTTAAAAGAAAAGTCCTCCGTAGAACGATGTAACAACACGAAGAATACGGAAAAACAAAAGTATGAATTGCAAGCATCCGTGCAAAAGCACAGTAGAAAGATGCTTAGATTGATAAACAGGAAGCAGTAGTGCTTGGAACGAGACATAGCGACAACTTGGAGAAGCCATATCTGCCAGTGGATAATATGGCTAATAAGTAACTAAAAAGCAACAGGTGTAACAGGCTCGGTAGCTGTGAAGTCTCGGTCACCACTCCAGGATGCTTTTTCTAGAGGACAGATCTTTACAGCGAAACTCTGTGATATACCTAATCCCTCAATAGACTCCGTGGAGGACCTGGACAAGGAGGTTGAATCTTTTGAGAAAGCTATGAAAGTAGCTTTCTAAATCTCATGTCCGGCGAAAAGAAGTAAGAAAACTCTTCTCCAAGGTGGAACGAGGACCTCTCAATGCTCAGGAAACTGACAAGGGAGATCTTCAATATTTGCAACAAGCGCAGGTTCTGGTAGTCGTATAAGGACTGCCTAAAAATATACAAAAAGCCATTAGAGCGGCTAAGGCCGAAACGTGGGAGGACTTCTGCCAACCTTTGGATAATATCAAGGACACAGCAAGGATCAGTAAAATCCTGTCCAAGGAGCACTCCAATCCGTCCGCAGTGAAAAGAACGGATGGCACTTGGACGGTATCCAGTTCTGAATCACTTGAGCTCCCTCAAAACATACACTATCTAGGCTGCAAAGAAACCTGCACAGAGAGCCCAGAACCGAATGATGCTGAATGCGCGCAGAGTCAATTTGTGCAATCCGTTATCACAGAGAAAAGAATATCCTGGGCAATCAACAGCTTCTCCCCCTTCAAATCTCTCGGGCCAGGCGGCATACTGCCCATTATGCTGCAAGAATTACAAGATTTAGTAGTTCCCAGGCTGCTGGTGTTCTTTAGAAGCTGTCTCCGACTCAACCACGTCCCCCAGTCGTGGCGACGAGTTTGAGTCGTATTCATACCAAAGGTAGGGAAGAGAGGACATAAAAGTGCAAAGGACTTCAAGCCGATCAGCTTATCCTCCTCCGTACTCAAAACGCTGTATCCAAGGTTTCCACATACAACAATTCCTGGAAAGCTCACCGTTCTCGAAGTCCCAGCACGCCTACATCAGAGGTAGAGCCATAAGAACGGCTCTCCACGAGGTGGTGCATGCCATTGAGCAGAGCCTTCAGTATTAGCAATATACATTATCAGCTTTCCTCGACATAAAGGGTGCTTTCAAAACGTCAATACCGAATTTATTCACGACACCCCATCAGATTTGGGAGTAGAGACAGGGATCGGCAGATGGATAGTGACTCTGCTTAGATCTAGAATTATTCATGCGGACTTGGTATACAGCCATCTAACCAGATTTGTATGCAGAGGGACATCTCTCCACTACTATGGCTAGTGGTCATCAACAAAATCCTAACAAGGCTTGACAGGGAAGGGATTAAATTAGTCGTGTACGTGGATGATGTGGCAATTGTAGTGTCAGGAATGTGCCTTTCCGTGATAAGCGAACTCATGGAAAGGGTTCTGGATATGGTGAGCGCCTGGGCCACAAGCTGTGGACTGGGCGTTAATCCAGGCAAGACTGAACTGATGCTATTTACCACTAAAATCAAAGTACCGTATTTTACCCTCCCTAAACTAAACGGTCAATTACTTCAACTATCACCCAGCGCAAAGTATCTAGGTGCCATTTTAGATATTAAGCTCAGCTGGAAGTTAAATATTGAAGAGTGGGTGAAGAAAGCCTGCATCGCTTTCCACGCCTGTAAGAAAACCTTCGGAAAAAGTTGGGGCCTTAAGCCAAATATGATCCTATGGATGTACACAGCAGCAGTCCGTCCGATTCTCTCATATGGGTCGTTAGTTTGGTGGCCAGAACTTGCTAATGGATACAACATAACAAACCTTGGCAGGGTGCAAAGGACGGCATGTCTTGGCAATACAGGTGCCATGCGAACTTGCCCGAAGGAAACGCTAAATGTGATCCTGCATCTTTCACTAATTGAACTCTTTATTAAACAGCTTGCGGCGGGCAATGCAGTCAGGCTTAGAGACTCGGGAGTCTGGACTGCCGTACGGTGATAGCAACATCCTCAACCGGTTGCCACGAGATGTGGTCAACGTAAAAACAGACTTCACTGTGCCCAAACTGAGGTTTGACAGAAGCTTCTCTGCCAAATTCCCCACCAGGACTGAATGGAGGGGGACGAGGTGGTGAAGGACTTTGACATCACGATTTTCACCGACGGGTCAAAAACGGACTGCGGTGTCCGTGCAGGGATCTTTTCTGAAGCACTGAATATCTCGGAGAATTATCGCCTCCCGGACTATGCCAGTATTTTCCAGGCAGAAACTCTCGCAATTAGGAATGCGTGTCTCACCAGATAACCAGAACATCGCCATTTGCTCAGACAGTCAGGCCGCTATCAAGGTACTGAACTCGGTGAGTACTTCCTGCAAACTGGTCGAGCGGTGTGGGGAAGAGTTAACTCGCCTTGGCAGACGGCTCAACATCACCCTGCTCTGGGTGACTGGTCATAGAGACATTGCTGTTGCTGATTCCAAATGGCGGAATCTGCCCACCTGCGCCGTATCGGGGAAGTATGGCCCTCCTATGACAGAAGGAAAACATCTGAGCTATTATCCAAGTCCCATAGTCGCCAGGCTCACGGCGGTCATTACAGGACATTGGCCTATCGGAGAACATGCAATAAGGCTTTGCATCCCTTATAATCCGCATCGCCCCAGCTGCGGGAATGAAGATGAGAAAGAAACCCTCACTCACTTTCTCTGCGAATGCCCGACCCTTGACAGGGCCAGACATCGAAGATTGGGTGAGGCCTTTCTTGTTGACCTGGGGGATGTATCGGGGGTGAAAATCGCTATCCTTCCTGAACTCCTTCGGTTGGATCTAGGCACCTTTGCATCCCCTAATAGTCCAACCATCTTCTTATAAACGATTTTGCCGAGGTTTGTGGTTACAAAACGACGGATTCGCACAAATTGGGCTCTGGCAATTTGTACTTCATCCACCACTTATACCAAACAACCAGAGGACAATAGTTTCGCTCCCCGACGCGTCAATAAAAACCGCTTGTGGATGTTATTACTCTCACAGCGTTCCAACCTCGTCAATAAAATACGGCTCGGATAGGAGGTCAAAATCAACGTCAACAAAGCACAGAAATGAAAGAGATGTTGACGAGCCTATGCATCTGGAGAGGTCAAGACAATTAACAATTTTGCAAGTTCGTATTTAAAGTTTAATAAATACACAAACACTAATTTCACTGGTAACAACTTAATACCTACATCTTTTTTAAAAGAAATCCAAAGTTTATATCTGATTGCCTTTGATAGCTCTATTTATATCACACTATCACTTAATCCAAAACCGAATACACTTTCTGCGAACGCTCAGGCACAACGATACCTATATCCACGTCAATTTATGAAAACGCGCGAGTCAAGTCTAAAGATGAAAAAAGTCTAAGGACCAGTTAAAATGTGAATTTCCACACATGCATGCTGAATGCTCTCCGAGCAAGCCTGAAAGTTCGTCCTATTTCCACCGTACCATTTGCTCGCTTTTACGAACTCACTTTTTGTTTATCAGATACGTAACGATGCGTTTAAATATCACTCAGTCAGCATGCTACCTTTTCGGCATCACAGCTTTAATGGAACTCATTAAAAGGATCATACAAGCCTTGTCTACCGGAGGACTCCATTAGAGCAATCTAAAAAGGAGCTGAAATCGTGACGGATATACAATAGCGACGGTTAGAATGCGGAGGCTGTGAATTGCGGATATTACTGCAGCATCTGTATGCCTTTTGAACTTGATACGAGTGAATATTTTTCAGATTACAGAAGGATGTAAAAGGTGGTCGGGCGAAACTATGAAAAGATGATATTAGATTTTAGCCTCTGAGGAGTTATAAAAGAAGTGTTGGGGATAATTTAATGGTTATGACATGTATGATCCATTAATGTAGACCACAATTAATTTGAAGAAAATTTTTGTTTTAGGCCGCTTAGGATTGAGTAATAAACTTTACCATTTTAGTAACCACTAACGACACACACTTTGTATCTACAGTGACTAAACTAAAAACTATTTTACGTTTAAGTTCCTAGAGCTCTTACTGTATCCGTAATATAAGAGTATGTATGTAGTTCAAAACTGCTGTGCAAGCTACAATATATACATCTTTAGTAAATGAATTTCTACTAGCTTCTAGCTATCTGACATAAATATGGATAGGTCGTTATACTAAGCAAACGAAATACATTCGAATGCATTGTGTACATCACATGTTACGTATGTCATAAGTTATTATATTTACATGTGTGTCTTTGATTAAGAGAAAACCAGACCTGGAGCCCGATGCGTATATACCCTAGACTTATACAGACCTAGTGGCGATAATAAAAGTACCAATTGGCAACGACCATATGCATTAAAAGTGAGTTTACTATATGGTGGTAGGGTTTTATTTGGTCGGATCTAGCCCGGGTTCCTTTGGTCGGTTATTGCTGATTTTCCCATACCAACCAACCAGATCGTACTGAAAATATTCGATACAAATTTCAAATCGCAAGGCTAATTTTATGTTGGTGTTGTGGTAGCGATGCATCGAGGGGGTTTGGCAGCCCTTGGCTGTTGGAAAACGGGTCGTTCCGGAACGAAGAACCGACTGCCGCAGGAACGAGGCTAGTTTTATTGAATAAAAAATAAAAATAAATAACTGGCACAACAGTCCAATTTGAACCATGGCCTCGAGATGAGTTAGTATCATCTCATTTTCTAGATCATGACGGTCTTGTGCAGAGGTGTGTGATCAGCAGCATGCTCAACCGAGTTATTTACCCCATAAATGGGTACTCATTTAACAGCTGAGCGGGCTCATAGTCCGACACGTAAATCCCCTTTTTTATCGAAAACTACCGCATTCAGTAGGAATCGAACCGGGGCCCAGTGCGTAGAAGGCAAACGTGCTAACCGTTGCACCATCCGGACTACTACTACAGTTTTATCGAAGTTGTTGCTTATTTGTACACTTGCGAGCAAAAATACTGAATCAAACCGAAAGCACGTGTATTGTATGTATATGTATATTTTTAAAAATACGTTATGTATCCCTACAAATCGTATGTCATTTGAAAGTTTGAGATCTTAACTTTACAATGATATCTTTTTGATCACCATTTAATGAGTGTTTTATGAATGAACGCTACCTGGAGCTAAAAAGTCGGGAAATTGAACATTTATGAATGGGTTATTACAAGGCAAACTAACCCCATAAATGCATCCGCAAAGGGTTTTCAATGGTCAGTTGAATCTGGAAGGTCGATTGAATAAGTTTAAAGCAATAAAAGTCACAATTTTGTCATTCATGAGTACCACGCCTCAGTAGGCGGTTCAAGTTGTCGCCCTATTTTCGGAAGGGCTACGAAATCGGCACCTCACGGGAGTTGACGTCCAGCAGAATCTGAGAAACGTTCGCGGAGTAGCTGTAAGCGAGTGGACAGTGAGGAGACGACTAAAGGAAGCGAATTTGACTCCAAGACGGCCTGCCACAGGCCCAAAAATGACCCCACATCACCGACAAGCGCGAGTCACGTTTGTCAGGAATCACTTAAATTGGACCCTCGAGCAATGGCGGTCCGTATTGTTCACTGACGATACCAGTGTGTCTACATGGTAGTGACAGGAGGTCAGGTATATAGGCGTCCAGGTGAGCGATTTGCGCAATGCTGTATCACAGAAACGGTAGCATACGGGGGCGGTTCATGTATGGTGTGGGCCGATATCTCTGTGGATTCCAAAACGGAAATTGTATTCGTGCTCTCTGGAGGCCGAGGAGGAGGACTGACAGCCGAACGGTATATTACCGGTATTCGACGTGGCCATTTTGTTCACTACGCAGCATCTATTGACGACAACTTTACTTTAATGCACGGCAATGCACGATGTCACACATCGCGTCAAGCACAGCAGTTCCTGAACGAAGCTAATATTGCGACACTTGACTGGCCTGCACGCAGTCCAGACTTAAATCCCATTGAGCACTTGTGGGACGAGCTCAAAAGAAGAGTCCGACACAGAGATCCCGCGCCTTCGACTATCGACGAATTGAAGGAGGCCTTAATAGGGGAATGGAGCGAAATTCCTCAAGATACCATTAAAAAATTCATAATTTCAATTAAAAATCGAGTACAAGCTGTGATTAGAGCAAGAGGTGGTAATACCAGATATTAATAAATAAATAATTTTGTTATTTAAAAAAAAATTGTTGTTTTATTTAACAAAAACCTGACCACACTCCATTTTCTAAAATCCCCATTTTTCTTACTTTTTGATTTCAAGCCCCACTCTTTTAAAATCTATCTTCAAATATTGTTAAAAATGATATTAATGTAAAGCTAAGATTTCAAGTTTTCTAATGATATACGATTTGTAATGCACTTTTCCAAATATGCATACAAATACGTGTGCTTTCGGTTTGATTCAGTATTTTTGTCCGCAAGTGTAGTTCCATTTGAAGGGAAAGCTGGGGTTTTTTTGGTCGGATTTTGCGCGTATTTTAAATAGCAGCCAACTAAATCCTACTATAAACATTTGACTAAGATTTCACACTACTAACTTCATTTTGTCGAAAGATATCGCATATTTCATTTGTAGGGGAGGTAGGGGTTCCTTGGGTGGGATCTTGCCTATTTTCAATACCAAACAACCAGATCCTACAAATATCTGACCTAAATATCAAGTCTCTAGCTTCATTCTGTCCAAAGTCATCGTGCGAACGGACAGACAGACACACAGGCAGACATGGCCAAATCGATTCAGGAGGTCACCCTGATCATTTTTATAGATGTATACATTGTTATAGCTCCGTAGCCTCCATTAAGGTGTTACATATTTTCATCGTGACAAGAACAATATACCCTATACTGTAAGTCTAGGGTATAAAAATGAACAGAAATTTTTTACAAGTGAGAGTATGGAAATATGTACACAGAGATAATTACAGGGGAATACTTTATTTGTTTGAACGAGGTCCAAATCATAAATTCATGTAATAAGACGGTCCGTATTTTTTTTGAGCGGCCTGCTAGCGCAGTGCCGGCTTTGATAATTTTAGCGCCTTGTTCAACTAATAGGAAATCAATCGTAGTATTCCAGCATAGTCCTTTAAAATCAGGATGTCCCGCATTGAAAGGTCTATACTTCTTAAAGTTAAACAAAAGTTCACAAGCGTCTTAATTTGTGGGAAACTAAACTACTACCAGAATTGACAATATAACGGGTACAAACCATTTGAAAAAGATTTTGCGATAAAGCTGGAAATTTGCCCGTCATTGTGTTGTTGAAACCAAAATTAATAAAAAGATCGGGGATCAAAAATATTGATTTTGAACCTCAAACTCAATTAAAACCAAAAACTTTAACTAGATGTAAAGTTGTCAGTCATACGTCTTCAGTCCGATAAACTGAAGACACATTTTCTTTGTTGCGTGGTTTCTTTATCTTTCATGATAACGTCAGCCAGACGGCTGCGATAGTAAAGACACCTGGCGCAGTGAAGCCAGAGGAACTAATTTGATGGGTTTGATATGGGCTAATTCGGTATCATTTATGAGCTTATGTACAAATATGATATGAGTGGGGTACTTAACTGCACTTGTTAGTACCACGTACAGCCGCGGAATTATGTATTTCGATATGCGGGCGATATTTTCAGATGATGAAACTTTTTAACTGTTCGATTGACTTTACTATTACTATTCGCCCGTCAGCCGAAGGTGTGACAGGGGGACTAACATTTGGACCACCATGGTACATTTGCCGTAACTGTCATGCCCTAGGAAGTGCGACCTTTACCTCCGCGTGGTGACGGGTGGAAGCAGGCTGTTGGCAAAATCTTATCTCTGCCATCAGCGCTGACTAAACTTGGTCGGGCGGGGAGCGGTATCTCCCTTATAAACATACCCTAAATCCAAGGTGGAACAGCATACGCCGAGGGATGCATGGTCAAGAGGTTGCTTGGCCGCTAGTATGCGAACTCTGGATACCTGTCGACCTCCAGTTTTAAACCAGACTTCTGACGGCAGACCGGGTGATGTCGTCGGTGACTATTTTTCCCGGATATTCATGGGATTCTATGAATAATAAAAAAGAAAAACAAAACAAACCAGAGTGTGATGCAACTCCAAATGCATCAAACACAGTTTCCTCTGAGCTGCCTACTAGCTCACTGCTCGACGGAGCCTCCAGGCCCGTTGTTGAGACTGTCGATGGACTGGCCGTTAAGCGATACAGTCCCTCTGAGTCGTCCTTGGACTTCTTTAGCCCAAGGAACCTCAGCGGCTCTCACCGAAAGGAGCGTCAACGAAGGGGGGACGGAGGCAACAGTTCCCGACAGGGCAAGCAAAAGTGCCTAGTCCAACGCTCGCTATCCTCGCAGGACCATGAGCGCCATTAAGGTGCTTCAAGCGAACCTGCACCACGCAATAGGAGCATCGGCCACTGTGTGCAGGTTATTCGCCGATAAACAGGCCACCATTGCGCTTATTCAAGAGCCATGGGTGGCCCGTGGCCGAATTTGCGGTCTAAACACAACAACTGGTAAGTTGATATATGACAGGTTAGCGGGTTGTCCGCGTGCGGCGCTTCTGATCGACAAATGCGTCAACTATTTGCCACTAACCAATTTTATTTCTAGAGATCTAGCTGCAGCATTGGTGGAGGTATCCACGCTCAACGGTCGTCAGAAAGTGGTAGATTGCAGCTGAGGAGCTCATTGAAATTTTAACTTCCTCCTACAAAGATAGTACCGTTTCACGTTCGGTGGAGTCGGGGCGTAAAGTACCCTGGTGGAACGAGGAATTGGCCCGCAAGCGAGCTAAAGTTAGGAGGATGTTCAACAAAGCCAAACGCTTCAATAGGTGGGATGAGTACAGAACTGCTCTCACCGAGTACAACAAACTCATTAGGCATTCCAAACGAGAATGCTGGAAAAGACATTGTGATAGCATTCAGTCGCTACCGGAAGCGGCGCGCCTTCACAAAGCCCTTTCCAAAGACTCAGCAAACGGGGTCGGCCTTCTATTGAGATCAGACGGTTCGTATACTGAAGGTCCAGAAGAAACATTAAAGTTGCTTCTTCAGACCCATTTCCCAGGGTCCGTACTGTCTAATGGTGACCCCTGCCCAACTGCAAGGCCACAACGGGTTCCCGTAAGCCGGGCTCGCAGTTTATCGGGGGTCATCTTTGACATGGACAGAGTAAAATGGGCGATAGAATCCTTTGAGCCATTTAAAGCTCCCGGAGTAGACGGCATCTTCCCCGCTCTGTTACAAAACAGCTTGGAGATCATAATAACTCCGCTAATCGAACTTTTTAGGGCAAGTTACACCCTAGGGTACATACCACAACCTTGGAGGAAAGTTAATGTGGTCTTCATACCCAAAGCGGGCAATAAGCCGGAACATATGCCCAAATCCTATAGACCGATTAGCCTTACTTTCTTCTTCCTTAAAACCATGGAAAAGTTGCTTGATTTGCATATCAGGCACAAGATGGAACTGTCGAGCCCCCTACATCGTATGTAATTCGCGTACACGAAGGGTAAGTCAACAGTAACCGCCTTGCATAGCCTTGTCAGTACAATCGAAAAGTCCCTCAGTGAAAAGGAAATCGCGTTGTGCGCGTTTCTTGACATTGAGGGGGCTTTCGATAATACCGGCTACGAGTGCATTTCCAGAGCACTGGAACTCAGGGACATCCCGCCCGCTACCATTGCATGGATAGATGCCATGCTCCGGGGACGGGATATTCACTCAACTCTAGGCAGTACATCCATTTGCGTGAATGCCGTAAAGGGTTGTCCACAAGGTGGCGTTCTGTCACCCCTTTTGTGGTCCCTTGTCGTGGACGAGCTGATTTCCATGCTTAATGAGCGCGGTTATCTTACTATCGGATACGCGGATGATTTAACTATCATAGTCAGGGGCAAATTCGAATCTACCATCACTGAGGTGATGAGGTCGGCCCTTGACATAGTTCTACACTGGTGTGTGGCTGTGGGCTTACATGTAAACCCACAGAAAACTGTCGTTGTGCCGTTCACACGAAAACGAAACATAACATTGGATCCAATTTCGTTAGGGGGCACGACCTTAGATTATTCCACTGAAGTTAAATGTCTCGGGGTAACTCTAGACTCGAAACTCACCTGGAATACTCACATAGATAATGTACTTGGCAAAGCCACACGCACAATGTGGGCTTGCAGAAGTTTCTTTGGACGGACATGGGGGCTCACTCCAAAGATAACTGAGTGGTTATACACCATGCTGGTGCGGCCTATGGTGACCTACGCAGCGCTTGTGTGGTGGCCGAAAACTCAGCAATCTTCTGTCTTACTGAAGTGCAATAAGCTTCAACGCCTTGCCTGCCTTGGCATCACTGGAGCTATGCGCACTTGTCCTACGCCAGCCCTGGAGGCGATTATTGGACTTACTCCGTTGCATATATTCATTCAAGAATCAGCAGCTCTAAATGCTCTCAGACTTCGTTTAACTTCCGACGTGCGTAGTGAAGAAAGCGGTATGCGGGCGATATTTTCAGATGATGAAACTTTTTAACTGTTCGATTGACTTTACTATATGAATTTTGCCGCTATATACAGCTGTAACTTTTAAACTGTTTGATGCGTTTTTCTGAAATTAGATAGGAGCTCAGTCCTCCTTAAATCTACCAACTAGGTAGGTGTTGCCGAGCTAGCTTTTTCCGTTATATAGTTATTTTGTTTCTAAAATTATGCCGTTATATAGCTGTGGGGGGCAAAAGACCTTTTCCATAGTCCTCCGCGTGGGCGCTCCCTGGTAACGGCAGTGTATCAAATCGCTGACGGCCAATGTCTTAGCGATAAGACAGTTTGGAAAAAGGCAATAGCTGTAGCCTGAATAGCTGACCAACACCTAAGCGTCTCAGGTTTAGTAGGATGGAATGAACTATCTTCCGAGGCCATTTCCTGAATGGGGTTAAGCGACGTGCTGACAACTCGTCCTTGCAAAAACCACTCCACTTCAAGAAACCTGGAACAAAACCCTCGGATTGGAAGGATTAACAACGACGACCACGCAAACGACTAAAGGATTATTCTTTCGGATCCTGGAATGTACGCTCCCTGAACAAACCGGGGGCCGAGATGGCCCTCCAGGAAACAAATTGGCTTGGCAGCGAGATTAATGACAAGAAATCGCACACAATTTTTACAAGTGGCAAACCATCGGGCCGCAAACAGTTTGGAGTAGCATTTATAGTGAACAATCACCTCAAACCGCATATTACTGACTTCAAACCAATAAATGAACGGCTGTTTGCGATTCGCATCCAGACTCGATTCTTCAATCTCTGGCTCATCAATGTGCACGCCCCCACTGAAGTTAAAGAAGACGCAGTACAAGACGAGTTCTACACCCGCCTTGAAAGTCTCTTCGACTCACTTCCAACAAACGACGTCAAATTGCTGCTGGGAGACTTTAACGCGAAAGTCGGAAATGAAAGATGGCACCGGGGGACCACTGGAGGCCACAGTCTCCATGAAGAATGTAACGACAACGGCCAGCGACTTATCGACTTCGCCTGCAGCAGGAATCTAGTCGTAAGCTCTACGTGTTTCCCGCATCGACGCATTCACAAGCAGACCTGGAAGTCTCCAGACGCACATACCGTCAACCAAATTGACCACGTCCTCATTTGCAGGAGATGGGCGTCTAGTGTGATGGATGTCCGCTCCTATCGAGGAGCAAACTGCGACTCAGATCATCACTTGGTGAAGACGACCTACAGATGTAGAATCTCCTCAGTACACCAATCGAGAATTAGCCCTCCTAAAAACTTTGCGGTTGATAAGCTTCTGAGCGATGCTACAGCGGTGGCGGATACTGCCGCCCTCGAGGAAAGGCTATCACCTATGCTACACAACATTGGCAACACAGGCGTCCATGAGTTCCGGGAAGAACTCAAGAGTACCATCAATTATGTCGCAGAGAAGGTCGTGGGATATAAAGCCCGGCGAGCGCGAAATAACTGGTTCGACGAATAATGCAAAAATTCACTTGACGCGAGAAACGAGGCCTACAGACTATGGATTCAACGAGGAACCAGAGCCAGAAGAGAAAAATATGACGAGCTACGGCGAATATCGAATAGAATAATTAGACGTAAGGCACTTAGGGTAGCGGCTTATCATAATCTGCTAGGGAAGGTACAAAGACTCGCTTCACTGGCCACGGCGAAGTTTTTAGAACTACCCCGCCAACCGGAAATTTTCGGCGTAAGCCTGGAGGCAAACACGGCTTTACGTCTTCATGAAACTGGTCAGTGCCGCACGCTGAGAAGTGGACACTCAGCTGTGGCAACTTGGATCTCTCCATAAAGACTACACTTCTCCAAAACACGCTTTTGGTAGGAGCCACACCAGCCTGATTTTGCCGAGGGGTCTTTGGGATGACATTACGCCCGTGATCACCGAATCCATGGTCATCTACACGGATGGGTCTAAGATCAAATTCGGGATCGACGTTGGTGCTTACTCGGGAAGACTGGGCATTAAATTGTCATTCCACCTTCCCAAATTCTTTAGCGTCCTTCAGGCGGAGGTTATTACAATTTTAGAGGCTCTGACCTGGCTATGGAGCCATGCTGTGACTGCGAGAGACATTACTATTTACACGGACATTCAGGCTGCAATTCGATCACTAGAATCTGTCCTGACCACATCGAAAACTATTGAGAACTGTCGTTCAGTTCTCAAGGAGTTGGGTGGCTTTTACAATATTACCCTCTGTTGGATACTGACCCATAGTGAGCTTTGTGGGCAACGACAAGGCGGATGAGGTGGCTCGTGAAGATACAATGGGTGTTGTTGAAGGGGATCGTAAAGACACTAAAATGCCAATTGCATCGTTTAAATTGGCAATTTAAGCCGCTGCGGTGGACAGGGCAAACATAAGATGGCTAAACGGAAGCGCATGTCAAACGACAAGAATGATTTGGCCGAAGCTTGACCCTAGCCGTTCTACCACGGTACTGTTACTAAACAGGAAACACATTGGCAGTGTTTTGGGGGATATTACAAGACACTGTCCTATCGGTTAGCTCGCCTGGAGACTCCATATTCCTCAAAAAGACTATTGTAGGAGCTGTGAGGATATAGATGAAGAAGAATGCGTTCTTCACCTTCTGTGCCACTGTCTGGCATACGCTGTGAGGCGCAGGAAATTTCTGAGTTCTTGGTTTCTCCAGGATTTGGAGGACCTTAAGGATATGAGCATTATACAGCTCAATCGCTACATCGCCAGTACAGGCTGGTTTTGATATCTATTGTAGGTTATTAAGGTGTTCTTGTTCTTCTTCACAACGGACCCAATTGCAACCTATTTGTGCTATGAGATTTCATGGGAGCCCCTTTACCTAACCTAACCTAATCTATGTCAAGAGGCAGGCTACCATTGAAGAAATATCGCACTCCTCACTGATGGTCAGGCTGCCTCAAATCACTAAACAAATTTTCCTTTTAATCAAAACTGGTGTTGAGCTTCTATTAAGCTTTGCAGAGAACAGGAACATCCAGAAACTGCTATACACTGGGAAAAAAAATTTTCATTATCTCAAGCTAGGGAGCATGAGATAATCGAAATTTTTATTTCAGATCATTCTAGAAAGCGCTCCCTGGAATTGCTGGGGCTCGACAAAAGCAGGGTGAGAATCATTTGCGGTCTCCTCTCAGGGCACTCAATACTGAGGACTCACTCGCACATAATGGATATCTCTCTTTGATTTTTTGCTAGAGCATAGACGAGACCTCTCAGCACATCCTCTGCGAGTGTGAGGCAATGACCACCAACGCTTGGAGAATTTCCCTGAAGCAGAGGCAATCGCCTCATTCAGACCTTTGTAGCAGAGCAGATTTGTCGCCTTGCTCAAGCTCGATCGTCAACCTTAGATCTATGGTCGCAGTGCTTGTGGGTCTTCGGCCCACCGCCCCTAACTTAATCTAATTTAATAAAGGATCATTAAAAATGTTGTTTTTAATGTCATTAATTTCAACAGTCTGACATTTTGCAGAGTATGTTGGTAAAAATACTAATTAGAATCTTGTCAGGAAACAAAATATCAACCTCTGAGGAAACTTTTTCAAACAGACAAACTCAGAACAATTTGTAGTGTTCGATTTAAAAAATGGCCGAGCTCAAATCAACATTTCATCGAGACGTGCAGATAACTCATTAAAATCCCTGCAGTATGTCCTAATCAAAGGTAACGAGAATCATGAAATGATTTGAGTAGCACACTAGAGAGAAATCCATCAAACAGAAAAATAAAGCTATCTATATCTGCCAGGATAAAATGTCTATATTTCAAGCAGAGCAACATAGCAAAACTACAACGAACAAGCCATGCCGGAAAATCCCATTTGTGCTATTTCGTGAAACCTCGATAAACTGCTACTACAATGTCCTAGTTACACTATCCCATCATGATTTTTTCTCTGGAACATATTTTTTTCGCGAAAAATCGGATAGAGTTTTTTAACCGACCTCCAGCCAATCCAGGATACCATTGACCACATTGGTTGGGTGAAGTGTAGGATTTTGAATGGTCGCAACATAAAACACATAATATGGGCCTCGTGAGACCCATAACGACAAACCTATGGATAAACATTGCCAGCGATAAATATCAGTCAAATGAACGAATTTAATTATTATGAAGCTATGGTGGAAATGTCTACAGGATGTGGACATTTAGATTTCAATTTTTAAAGAAGATATAAACTGGCTACTGGACCGCATATCTCCACAGTCTATGAGGAGTTTCGGTTGGGCAGGAATGTTTACTGATTTAAAATTGAAAGCAGATAGAGAATATTGTTGCCTTCCTGTAAGTTGTTTCAATCTAGATTCCCTGGCCCAAATAAGCAAAACGATGGGATATAATGAAAGTTACCTCTCAGAGCTCAAACAACCCCTATCCAAAGGGCTACTGGTAGTTGGAAGTATGTAATTGCCATTGCGGATAGTGTATAGTGGTAATAATGGCTGTTTTAAAATGACATGCTATTTCTTTTAAAGTAACTTTTTGGAAGCCACCATCGGCAACCACGGTTACAATTTCTTCCAGCTGTCAGTGATGGGACATTGTGTGTAGCAGTAACGCCATCTAGATAGACAGGCCTGCGCTCAGCTGATCGTTACGTCATTATTTCCTTCGCCAAGGCCATGCCAAGGCAGTGACTGCACACGACGATGTCCCCGGCACGACATGTGTTGATTGGAATTGCGCCACACGGCATTCTAGTCCTCTAAAAACACACTTTCTGGACACTTGCACCAATTTGGTCGAAGCCGCAGCCCCGGGGATCAGTCGCACAGCATCGTGGAACAGTTCACACTTGACAAAATACATCTTTTGACCGCACGACACACTTTCATCGCGCACGTGTTTGTTTTCCCGGATCACTAGATGAAATTTTACTTACAAATAAACACTGAACGCGGAAAACGAAAACTAATCACGGAACGCACAAATACCGGGGACTCGCCGCCATCAGTCGCCGACCACTGGATTGTGGATACTGATGGCGTCATCAAAGAAAATGATTGCGTCAAAACCAGCTGAGCGCAAGCCTGTTTATATAGATGGCGTTGGTAGCAGCCATTAGAAACTCAATCTCGTTTCCAGCGCCGTACTAAGCAGCTGAAACCATAAGTTTGTAGTTGACAAGCCCACTTCTAAAAAGTTCCAAATTAATGTGCGCCTTGAAAATTTCGAAGAGAAGAAATTCTTGGAAGAAGAAACTCACATAATAGAAGAGTCTAACAGTAGTTTGGCTGAATAACAAAATCAAAACGTGCTGATATGTTCGCGCTGCGATTCACGATAGAAGAACCGTTTGCTGATAGGAACAACAATACTAGTGACGCAGAGAAATTGAAACAACGAGCTGTCATGTTTAAGCATCGCACTGTGATACAATGTGTTCCACCCACCAACGATAAAGGCGCATATTCACTTGCTGGAATAACAGAATATATTCCTACAGAGAGTAAAAATTAAGTGAATCTGTAGGGAATGCTGACGATAATACGATTCCAAACTAACAATTTTGTTCTTATAGAGATCTTCAAGGATTTTATAAGTACTACATTTAGTTTCAGCTAAGACTTGTTGACTTGCAAATTGTTCTGATAGTAATCTTAAAGAACGTTTCTAGCCAAAAAGTGGCGTATGAAATTATGAGTATAAAGTATTCTTCAAGTCTTCTTGACAGCTCTAACTAGAGAACTTATCAAAAAGATATCAGTAAAAGTACGTATAAGTGATTTACAGTAATCTGCTATACATATGTACATAGATCACCTTTTAGAATCTTAACTAACAGACAAAGATTTCTATTGGTTTTCAGTAAGTAAATTTTGTGCTTATTGTAGCATTAAGTGGAATTCATGATACTTTTGGAAGTTCTCTATAAAAATACGAATGGAGTTGAAATTCATACTTGTATTATTGGTCTGATGCACTTTTTCGCAGTGGATTTTGTCGATTTGATAGTCAAATTTTCTCTGCGAAAGAAATTTTTCTGATCAAATGCTGTACAAAACTCCCAAAAAAACGAATCCCTCTCGAAATTTAGCATACATGTACATTTAATGTTCATCATGAATTAAATGTACTTTTTGCATAGTAGCTAATAGTGGCCTAAAATGTATTAAACACGTTCTTATTTTCTTGTCAGACCCTAAGAAATACATTTAAAATGAAAATATCCAAAGTCACCAAAGCATTGAAGAAATTAATTTCTGGCGCAATAATTGCTATAACCAAACCTTCGCCTGACTTCTTTAAATATCAGAGTGTATTGCTTTCTCATTTAAAGCCGTTCTACTCATCTCTATTTAAGCTAAAATATTACAACCCTGAAACAGGAATATATTCTTGGTCAAGCTCATTACACAAGCAGTACGAGAGTTGACAAACGGCAATTATTCCCATAATGGTTTTAGTTAGACCCACACTGCATTAACACTTAGAATGGTCTAAAGCAAAAACTTTAAGAGGATCTTTTCTAATAACACACTTGCAAAAATTACTTTTAAGGCTATAATCTGAACAAAATGCCTTTAAAGTTTTCATCGAGCTTCCAATCTGCACTAAAGACTTTTTACACGTCTTTTCTTTTAAAAGTTACAACAGATTCAGGTATTAGTTTTACTTTTTAGCAGAATGCCTAATAAATATCTTTAACGTAATATTTTGTTCCGAAGGGTTTAATACCGATATTATAAGAGTTTTGGTTCTCACCTCAAGAGCAAATTGTTAGTTGGGCTATCTATCTATGTAACAAACAAACGAACAAACGAACAAACGAACAAACGGACAAACGAACAAACGAACAAACGAACAAACGAACAAACGAACAAACGAACAAACGAACAAACGAACAAACGAACAAACGAACAAACGAACAAACGAACAAACGAACAAACGAACAAACGAACAAACGAACAAACGAACAAACGAACAAACGAACAAACGAACAAACGAACAAACGAACAAACGAACAAACGAACAAACGAACAAACGAACAAACGAACAAACGAACAAACGAACAAACGAACAAACGAACAAACGAACAAACGAACAAACGAACAAACGAACAAACGAACAAACGAACAAACGAACAAACTAACAAACGAACAAACGAACAAACGAACAAACGAACAAACGAACAAACGAACAAACGAACAAACGAACAAACGAACAAACGAACAAACGAACAAACGAACAAACGAACAAACGAACAAACGAACAAACGAACAAACGAACAAACGAACAAACGAACAAACGAACAAACGAACAAACGAACAAACGAACAAACGAACAAACGAACAAACGAGCAAACGAACAAACGAACAAACGAACAAACGAACAAACGAACAAACGAACAAACGAACAAACGAACAAACGAACAAACGAACAAACGAACAAACGAACAAACGAACAAACGAACAAACGAACAAACGAACAAACGAACAAACGAACAAACGAACAAACGAACAAACGAACAAACGAACAAACGAACAAACGAACAAACGAACAAACGAACAAACGAACAAACGAACAAACGAACAAACGAGCAAACGAACAAACGAACAAACGAACAAACGAACAAACGAACAAACGAACAAACGAACAAACGAACAAACGAACAAACGAACAAACGAACAAACGAACAAACGAACAAACGAACAAACGAACAAACGAACAAACGAACAAACGAACAAACGAACAAACGAACAAACGAACAAACGAACAAACGAACAAACGAACAAACGAACAAACGAACAAACGAACAAACGAACAAACGAACAAACGAACAAACGAACAAACGAACAAACGAACAAACGAACAAACGAACAAACGAACAAACGAACAAACGAACAAACGAACAAACGAACAAACGAACAAACGAACAAACGAACAAACGAACAAACGAACAAACTAACAAACGAACAAACGAACAAACGAACAAACGAACAAACGAACAAACGAACAAACGAACAAACGAACAAACGAACAAACGAACAAACGAACAAACGAACAAACGAACAAACGAACAAACGAACAAACGAACAAACGAACAAACGAACAAACGAACAAACGAACAAACGAACAAACGAACAAACGAACAAACGAACAAACGAGCAAACGAACAAACGAACAAACGAACAAACGAACAAACGAACAAACGAACAAACGAACAAACGAACAAACGAACAAACGAACAAACGAACAAACGAACAAACGAACAAACGAACAAACGAACAAACGAACAAACGAACAAACGAACAAACGAACAAACGAACAAACGAACAAACGAACAAACGAACAAACGAACAAACGAACAAACGAACAAACGAACAAACGAACTATATATTATCCATTATATTTTTTATATGGGACGGGCCAAAGAAAGAATACTCTTCAAAGCTTGATTGGTTTCGAAAAACATAATCACATTTCACTTTTCAAAATTTCTAAATCGAAAAATGAAAAGTGTATAATTGAAAAGTAGTTTAGTTCTTTTTCGTTTTTTTTTTCTCACTGGTTAGTAGTTCAACCTCTTTTAAGCTGGCAGAACAAAAGTAGCAGACATAATTGAGAGTAGTGTACTAAAATCGGGCCTATTTAGTGCTAATTTCGTACAGCCTACACTATATACACTTTACTTTTAAAAGTAGTAAGTAGTATCTGCCAGCTTAAGCCTTAAGGTTGGTAACCTTTCAGTTTCCGGGGCCCCGGCTGGGGAAATCACTTTTCACTCGGATTTTTGTCACTTTTAACTCGCGTCGCTCTAAAAGTTAAGAATTTGCAAAAAAAAAAATTTTTTTTATTTTTTTTATTTTTGTTTTAAGTTTTATTTTTTTATTTTTCATTTCCTTTTTCATAATTTATACTGAATGTTTGGTATATTGGAGGCATGGAAAATTGAAATATTTGCAAATTCGCAATTTTTAAGAAAAATTTAAATACCTGTGGCGGCTAAAACGTTAAGAATTCGGAAAAGTGTTCCTTAATATTTTTTACTGGAAATTGTATGTAAAATCATGTGGCAGTACTGTCAGGATGAAGGGGTTTACGAAAATTATAATAAAGATAGTTCTGTTAATTTTAAGTTTATTGACAAGATCCTTTTTTAGGGTTTTGTAAAAAAACAAAACCCTTATGAAATCGGTCATGCGTCCGTCTGTCTGTCCATGAAATATTTCACGAACCGCCAAAGCTACGTGCATGAAATTTGGTGGAAATATGTAGAAATACTATAATTCTCTGGAGAAGGTGACGCGTTGTAATAGGTCAACTTTTAGGGGGGTGTCCCCATAGAGGGGAAATAAAGGTCGAAATTTTTTTTTGGTTTGGTATAGGCAAGTGGGGTATCGTAAGAAAGGTACCGTCGAGTACATTCCATTTCTGGATTTTTTTTCAAATTTGAAGAAAGGAGAAAAGAGGGATCACATATGTGATCCGAGTTTGTCCCCCCCCCCCCCCCCCCCCTTGCATTTCGAGACCGTTATACTTAGAAATATGGAAATTTACAAAAACGCGGCATTTTACAGCATAGAAAACCGAAAATCGTAGAATTTTGATATCTAATCAAAAAAGGTTAATAATAGTACATTTATATAGTTGCAGTTAGTACATGCCTGCAGCCCTTAAACACACGCGAGGTCAAAAATATTGATGGCCAATGATAACTAACATCATAGGCAATGATATATTTAAGTTTCATTAAAATTACATATTATTTAATGATAGTACATTCATTCAAAGTTAGACATTTTGATACTTTCCATACAAAAAATACACCTACCGGCTTCGTGCATAGTTGCGAGTACTAGTCTAGTCGACTAGATGCATGGTTAGTGTGACAGCTCAGCCATTCCTGATAAGGGATCGTCCTCGATTCCGTTGTTATCATCATCAGATTCCTCGATGATCTCGTCGAGATATGGCGAGAAAGAACACCATGGCTTCAGCTTATCCGAAGAATATACTGAACAAAACCTTCTTCACGTAATCTGCATACCGGGAATGAAAATCGACACCTTTTTGGGTAAAGGGCCTCACAGAAAACCGCACTTTCGGTCCCGTGTCAAAAACACAAGTGCGACCTGTCATTGTGACTTCAGTCACCGCTGTGATTTCAGTCACCGTTGCGACTTTAGTCACCGTTGCGGCTTTAGTCACCGTTGCGACTTTAGTCACCGTTGCGACTTTAGTCACCGTTGCGACTTTAGTCACCGTTGCGACTTTAGTCACCGTTGCGACTTTAGTCACCGCTGCGACTTTAGTCACCGTTGCGACTTTAGTCACCGTTGCGACTTTAGTCACCGTTGCGACTTTAGCCACCGTTGCGACTTTAGTCACCGTTGCGACTTTAGTCAGCGTTGCTAATGTAGTCTCGCGTTCTCGATGTGTGTGGGTCTCATTTGATACATCGTTCCGGGGCACATTAATGGCCTCCACGGTTGTCGCCAATAACTGTACCAACCTTTTCAATTCGTTGATTTCGTCCGTCAACTTGTTAAATTCGTTGTCGTCATCCTCCGGCTCGCTATCGACTTCAATCGTGTTTCCGTCGCATGCCTTTCGTAACCGTTCCACAAGTTGCCTTTCGACCCACCGTCTTGCAACTCCCGGTCTTTGCCATCCGTCGAATAACTTTTGTCGTTAGCGTTGAAATTTCGACTATTTTAGTCATTTTAAATATGTAAATCCCACTTCTGAATTTGTCAGGATGAAGGGGTTTACGAAAATTATAATAAAGATAGTTCTGTTAATTTTAAGTTTATTGACAAGATCCTTTTTTTTAATTATATTTAAAATATCTCCAACTCACAAAAACATTTTTATTAATTGACCAAAGCCTACTTAATCCGCGAATACAAGCCGGTCGTTTTTCGTCTCTAGTTGACTAGATGCATGGTTAGTTTGACAATACGTTTAACCAACAATATCCGGACACCCTGTATGTATTTATCATTAAATAAAATGTGAGTTTGCCAAGGAGAAGGTCCCTCTCCTGCATCCTCACATGGCAATGTTTTCCTCTTTAGAACAATTAACCCTGATTGGGATATCATTAAATTACAGTCATTCCAAGAAACCTTTCCATCAAAGCATGAGCCATTTCCCTATTCCAGGACAAGCTTCGTCGAATCATTCAATTCGAAATTTCCATTTATCATTAAGGACCAATTCGAGTTTTTCTTCTTCAGTCGTGAAATACTGCAACAAAAAACACGTAACTAGGATAGGACGTAAGACCAGCTAAATGTATCTAAACTCCGACAAACTTTCCTGAAATAGCGAAGACGTAGACCACATACAAAAATTAAGTTGTTTAAAGAAATTTCTCTTTTTGTGTACTGTCTCGAAGAAAGATGTCCTTTCTTGGAAACCCTAATGATGATGGCACGGATACGGGTTTTGAGATATGAAACCCAATAAGAAGGGTGGTAACGGATGGCTCCGATGGATACTTGGTGACATTTAGAAGGATGACTGTGCACTGTACAAAAGCGATTACAGTCAAATCAAAATCTGGGCAAATCGGAGAGATAATTGTTTTAAGATTTCGTTAGAATGACAAATGGATAAATGTTGAACGACATATGAACGAACATTTGTTTTTTTATTGTCCTAATGGGCTGATGCTTTTTGCGTTACTGAAACTCATTCAATATAATATCTACGGATAGTAATGTCTCGCCGGTGAAACAGGTATGTAGGGAATCTTTTCGCTAACAAACGATTTTGTTGTACGCTTATCCAACTTGATAGGTAGATAGTCTGGGACATGACCACCCTCATCGAGTTTTCTTTCCGGACTGTAATAAGTACGTCAATCACGAAATACAAATCCTACCTAAGCAGACCCTGCCGGAAGTGAATTTTAATGAATTAAGAAAATGTAAAAAAAATGGGCTACCCTTATTTCGGTTTGTAATAAAATATGCATAAAAGTGTAGAGGCCCAGGCAGGGCGTCCGAGTATCCAATTTTGCCTCGTCCAAACTGGTCGCCAACCTAGTGGCGGATCTAGAAATCTAATTTGTTTACTACCTGCAGCCCTAAGAGTATGTCCGAACTTATTCAACTTCTGGTCCTCAAGAGGTATACGTCTATTGAAGGCACTGAATAATTTCTTATTGGGAAGCATGCATTGATGAACATTCGAAGCCTTAAATTATGGTTAGGTTAGGTATAAAGGCTGCTGTATTTAACACACCACGCATGGACTACAAACCACAATAGGTTTCGTTTTGTTACAAACAGTGACCCATTAGCCAACAATCCTTATAATTGAACAGCAATTTCAGTAAAATTATTCAGTTTGCCTATTCAACATTAGATTCATACACCAGTTCAGTGAAGAAGCGGGATCCAAGAAATTCCCTTCTCCTTTTTGCCAGGGCAATACAGATGCAGAGAAGATAAAGATTACACTCCTTCTTGGCCCCATAGCGTAAACTTCTACAGTAGTCATTGCAATAGATGCGATGATGACTTCCACAGTAATTTCGAAGAACTAGCGCAGCATTGCTGGTTGTAGCCTGCCTGGACAACTTGTCTGCACTACAGTTACCTGCGAAACCATTGGAACCCAGAATGAAAAAAAAAATTACCAAATACAATGGCAATCTGCCACGGTCATAGTCAGACCCACTTTGCGGAATTTAATTACAAACGGTGACGGTGAAAATCACAACATCTTTTCGCTCAAATCACGTGGCAGCCCAGTGAGGTCGGAGGTTCAGCAAAGTCGTAAACTTCGTCTGGAATACATTTCGATATTAAGGGATACTGAAAGAAATATTTAGGTTAAACCCATCGAAGAAAACTCCAGTCCCTAATGGTTTAGCCGTCTAGGGCCAGAATTAAGCCACTCACGTTTTTATGTAGTCTTATGACCGGATTTGCCGGCATGTATTCATTAAAAATGCCAAAAAGTTTCAACCGCGTGTTCAAAGCAGCTGCATGAGGAGTATTTCTTAAAGCACCTTAAAAAGCAACGCAAGTCAATCTTTGCATCTAATCCAGCAGGCAACGGTTAGCCTATGTCTGTACTCAAAGCAGTACACCCCAAAAATGAGTCAAATAGCTTCATACAATTTTTTTCTTTTCAGAAAAAACTAGTCTTGCCCTATGCAGCACATAGGGTTTGACTGGAAGTATCCTAAACTTATAACGAGAAAAAGCTCTGTTTTTTTGCGATTAACCTTTACCCCATAAGTAGCAGCCCAAATCGTTTGTTGCGAGAGGGTTTCTGCAATAACTCACTAATAACCCACAGAAATTTACCAGATATAACAACAGCATTGTCATCCGCGTAAGCACACACCTTTCAGCGCGACACTTTCAAGCTTTGAAGAAGTTTACTCTCAACTGTGTTAAGTTCCAGAAAAAGGTATTAGGTACTTCACCTTGCGAGGTGGTGTTCCCAGACATTTTGGTTATTTCTTCGAATATTCCTAGACCAAGCTCTATACATCAAACTTTTCGGAGGGGCCCGGGCCCTCATGTGGATCCGGCACCTCTGCAACACACGCCCAGGAGAGCCCAAAGATGATGGTTCAAGTCGTCGGACTACCCTCATCGCGTTTTTCAATAAACAACACGTCAAACCAAGGGTCTTGATGTCCTCGTTCCAAAAAAACAATCCTGCCTTGTGAAAACTTGCCGGAAGTGGGTGGCAGGAGCAAAGGTGATGTTTCATGTCACGAACAACCCTCATCGCGTTTTTCACTTAATAAGGTGTCAAATTAAAGGAACTGATATCCTTTTTAAAAAAAAACCAACTCTGACTCGCGAAAGCTTGCTGGAAGCGGGTGGCGGGAGCGGGCAATGGTTTCACGTCCATGAACAACCTTCATCGAAGTTTGCGCTAAATAAAGTGTCCAATTAAATTTTTTTTATGTCCTTTTTCCGAAAAACCAATCCTGCCTCGCGAAAGCTTGCCGAAAGTGGGTGGCAGGATAAGTAATTGAGGCATATAATCAAACTTATTTTTACAGGTTGACTCACTTCCGGGAAGCTTTCGCAAGGCAGGACTGGGAAGAGGACATCAAGATCTTTGAGACAGCATTTAGTGCAAACGTCGATGGGAGACGACTGTAACGATCACCTTCTTTTTTGTTCTAAATAATTTCGACCTCATCAGTAACTCGGCGGCAATTTCATGTTGGATGAGTGACTAGTGACGCGCATAGACAGCCGTCAAGAAGACGTGAACGAGGGAGTTAAAAATCACCCTCCGCGGCTATCGGTTGAGTTATTGCGTCGAGAAAGAATAATCGGGAGGGAGAGTGCCCCGCTAATACCCTCAGTACAATGATAGATCTATGATCCCGTAATCCAATCGACATCGGCCGACGATACCATTGTGGGATTTCTCCAGGACTTAATTTCACCACACAAAAACCAAAATTTCTCCATTCATTAATTTTTAAGAATTTTCCTTCACCTTTAAGCTTTCACAATACTTACCGTCATTCAATCCGCCATTTTCGTAAAAGATTCCTACAGAGTTGACGGCAATGCAATAGTCGGAATGAAATTGTAAAACTCCCGACTGCCCTTATATCGTATGCTTCATTGCTATTCTATCCTCGTATTGGAAAAATGCAAAAAAGAAAGTCCGGTGGAAAAAGTTAAGCGAAAAACCAGAAAAGCGTTATGCAAATATTGAAAGTCATACATTTGCCAGGTTTATGTGTGACTTTGACTATTACACCGCAAAAAGGACTATAGTAGTAGCCGCAATAGGTTTCTGGGCTCAGGCAAAGGGTTGACCAGTGAGTGTTGACGATAGCGCTAGATGGTGGGGAAAGGAACAACGCAATGCTGTAGCCGAACGAAGATTCAGCAAAGTAGCGATGATGAACGCGAATGTAGCACCTATGCAAATCTTTGGAGATTTTTTTCGATTGCCTAGGAAGCAATAAATCCTTCTAAACTGTTTGATGTATGGGAATTCATGTGGATTGACTGTTGGGAATGGTGCCATTTGAGTGTCCTTTTCAACATGCGGAGCGGATGATTTATTGAGATATATGAAAGATGGTAACAGAAAGGATTGACATACATAATGATTTAGCTTTGTGGCAACACATACGAGTACATTTATGAAACACATTTATTTCTGCTCTTTTTGCAACAGTAGCGTATTTATAATGAAGATGTTTCTTTTTTGTTAGTATTTTTACATAAATTGAAATGGTACAGAGGAGACGGTAATCGATTTGACCTTGCAAAATACGATAGAGAAATGCCGTTTGATATGATTGTTGGTGGTCCCCATACATTCATTTTAAGAGATGGAGCAATCTTGGACTCCGCGGAAGAGCGGCTGTGCGAGCGAAAAACCGAAATATTTGAGCCCCTTTTTTAATATTCTTTTCATAATTTGTAAACGATGCTTCAGATCGAAAAAATTTATAGGATTTAAATTATATAGCGTCAAATTCTACATCCAATGCATTGCTCAAAGTTGAAATTCGGTTTAGTAGTATGGTCAAAACCGAATTTTAGGCTCTGGAGAAAAATCACACTATATCGCTTTTCAAGCCCACATACCTATCTCTGAAACCGACACTACAAATGGAAAAACTCATTAGACAAAAGTTGAAGATATTTCTATTTCAAGTCTAACTAGCCCAATACTTTCTAAATCGGCTCGTTTTTAGTTTAGTTGTGAGCGAAAATGCAGAAATGGATTTTTATCGTTTTGAGCCTTAATAGCTCTATCTCGATAAATATAACAGCCAGGGCCGGATTAAGGCATGGGCCGACGGGGCCGAGGCCCGGGGCCCCCACATTTTGGGGGCCCCCATATTTGGAGAGACCCCACATATCGATTACGAAAAAGTTACATGAAAATCAGAGCATGCAAAATTTATATCGATAAAAGTTTTGGTAAAATCCAAGAAATACAAACGACCACAAAGGGAGAGCTGAAGCTCTTGGTAGTGTTTTGTTTGTGACCACTCAGCGAAGAAAATTGTTCACATGAAATATGCTCATGAAGTTTTCCCTGCTCATGAGCTTAAGATCGCATTCGTAATTGTCCTGTGATTTTCTATGAAGCGAATACACCGGACAATTACGAATGTGATCTTACTCGAAAGCTCATCTACAGGGAAAGCTCCATGAGCAAGTTTTACGTGAACGTTTCACTTCGCTAAGTGTTCCCAATGGCTGCGTTCCTATTTTGGACCGTGTTGGAAGCGCGTCGACACGGTTTCATAGATCCTTTGCGAGAACGGTACGATTTCAGACACCGATACTATAATTTTTGAGAAGGGGAAATGTATCGCGAATTTTTTCCGATCAAATTTTCCCTTTCATGATTCCTAAGAGCTTTGACAGTTCGCATTTGACAAGTTCTGTCACTCCATTTGTAAATAACTGTTTGTTGGCCTCAAAGTGCGTATAGTGACTGGAAAGTTTGTCCCCGCTCGTAACTTTATTTGAAAATTGTGTTTGAAAGGGAAATATCCCTTATTAAGTGGCGTATGTTTGTGTGAAATATATTCATGGCGGCAGGGGATCGTGTCGTTCACCGGAGAAATCACGTATCGGTGAAGGGACAATGGATAAGTAGCGCATTCACGATACTTTTAGGAACGCACCCAATCAAAACACCAGCAACAGCTTCAGCTTTCACTCTGTGAAGCCTATAGGACAATCATCATCGACGGTTCAGCTTTCAGCGAGGGACAAGTTTCGAACAGAATCATTCATACCTGCAATTGAGATTGCTAATAGCACTCAGCGATAGAATTTCGTCTTACGAAGTTGTTTACACTAGATTTAGTTTCCTGGGTAATTTGCTTCAAATGGAATGTCCTGAAATCGAACTTAACGCACAAAAACTAGTAGCGGAATATCCTCAAGATATAGAAGCCACTTTGTCAAACGAGCTTATTCAAATTAAAACCTTCGCGAATCTCCATGCAAAAATGGAAAATGAATCTGTTGAAATGTATTTATGTATATCGCATTATTAAAGAAAACAATTTGGATTCTACGTTTGTCAATGCGGAAATTATTTTGCGCATGTTCTTACCGATGATGGTAACGATTTGCACAAGCGAAAGATGTTTTCAAAATTAAGATTGATCGAAAACCGTCTCCGCACAAGCATGAAAGAAGGCCGACTTGTTAATTTGACTCTTCTTAGCTTAGAAAGAGACTTACTTCGCGAGGTCAATTTCAGCAATATAATTGACAGTTTTGCAAGCCGAACATCTCGAAAACAATTGTTTACTTAATATAATCATATTATACGTTTGCGACATCTTAACATTAAAATGTTTTGGTTGGAAGAATTGCACTAGTCTTACACACTTTCAGTGTACTAAAAAAAATCTGTTTTATGAAAAAAAATGTAAAATTTATTGCCGAAACAGTGAATATTTGGTAGAAATATATGTAAATGAATAATTGAAGGAATCGAATTTTAATTTTGTAATAGGGCCCCCACATTTCATCCGGCCCTTGGGCGCCCACATCTTTAATCCGCCACTGATAACAGCTAAAAGTTTTGGTTTAGCCTCGATTCGTAGACATTTTAACTTTGTTTATAAAAGTTTTGCTAAGTTTTTTGTCAGATTAATATAATTAATTAAATAGTTAGTTAATTAAATGATTTATTATTATTAGTAAGGTACCGGCTACTCATCTTAAAGGTAGGCACTGCGACCAAAGGAGGTCTATTGTGCTATAGCCTATTTTATTATTCAATCAAAAGCCCTTCCACCACTCGTACGAAGGCTAGTATGTCTTTTGCAGGAGTCTTTCTGATAACGGCAGGACACGCGGTGAACTGTTCGAGGAAAGTATACCTCACCTGCGCAATCGCCGGGCATACACATAAAATGTGGCATATGGACTCAACGTCCACCAAGCAAAGAGGACACTCCGTCTCGTTAGACAAACCCATCTTGTTCAGATTAAATCTCACCCAGCGGTGCCCCGACAGGTAGCCTACAAGTAGCCTAAGGTCGGCTCTACTCATGTGGGTGGCATCTTTATAGATAAAGGGTCCTATTAACTCCTTCGATTGCCGCAGTCCTGGAAGATTTTTCCAATAGTGCTGGCGTGTCCTTTTAGACCAATCCGTTGTGATTGTTCTAGCTGAAGCCAACCCCAGACCACAATAGGGTTCTGGCCCGATGAAATTGGATGATGAGCCTTGCCTAGCAAGTTCGTCCGCCGCTTCGTTTCCTTCAATGCCTTGGTGACCTGGCACCCAATACAAAAAGACTTGGTTGTCGGTTGCCAGATATTGGAGAAGTTCACGACACTCTTTCACCAGCTTTGAAGAAAGCCTGTGTGAAGAGAGAGCCTGAATGGCTGCCTGGCTATCAGTACAAATAGCAATGTGTGCGCCGCGCAGTTTGTTTTCTAGGATTACCCTGGCGCAGACTTCAATGGCGTGGATCTCAGCTTGGAAAACGCTGGGCCATGTACCCATAGCGACTGAGATCCTTATGTTGGGTCCAAAGACGCCCGCACCAACTCCCTGGTCAGTTTTAGACCCATCGGTGTACCACATTATACACCTTGAGTCTGGGCAGGGATAGCCATTCCCCCATTCCGAGCAGTCTCGGATTAGAGTTATGAATTTATTGCCGAAACATAACTCAGTGGTCATATAATCTGATCTTAGGCAGATCTGCATGCCAGGAATTTGTTTCAAGATGCTCATGTAACCACTGTCACTGCCGCATACACCAGAGGTTAAATGTATTCTCAGAGCAGTGAGAACTGCTGCTGCTGCAGCGGGATCAATCCAACGATCGCCTCCAGAGCAGGCGTTGGGCATGTACGCATATCCCCAGTTATACCGAGACATGCAAGGCGTTGTAACTTGTTACACTTTAAAATCGTTGTGCTCTGTTGTACCTTGGGCCACCATACCAATGCAACGTATGTGACCATAGGCCGCACCAACGTGCAATACAGCCATTCAACCATCTTTGGTGTCAGACCCCATGTCCGTCCAAAGAAATTTTTACAAGCCCACATTACACGTATGGCTTTGTTAATTACATTATGAATGTCAATATTCCAATTCAGTCGCCAATCCAGTGTAACGCCGAGGCATTTAACCTCCGTGAAATACTCCAGGACCGTTTCGCCTAGTGAAACTGCCCCAGAGGATAGGTTTCTTTTAAGTGTGAAAGGCACTATGACGGTTTTTTGTGGGTTTACTTTTAACCCCACTTCGGCGCACCAATCCAAGACTACGTCAAGGGCAGCGCCCATCACCTCAGCGACGGTGGATTCGAATTTGCCCTTGACAACAATAGTTATGTCATCTGCGTATCCGATTGCATAGTAACCACGCACACATAGCCTGGAAAGCAGTTCGTCTACAGCGAGATACCACAGTAACGGTGAAAGGACTCCTCCTTGTGGGCAACCTTTAATAACTTTGACGCTGATAGTAGTGCTGCCCATTGAAGAGAAGATTTCCCTCTCCCGTAGCATAGCCTCTACCCAAGTGATAGTAGCTGCTGGAATACCCCCTGAGCTCGAGGGCTCGGGATATGCAGTCATAGCCAGTGTTATCAAAAGCTCCATCAATGTCAAGGAATGCACATAGTGCGATTTCCTTATCATTAAGGGATTTCTCAATTGTCCCTATAAGATTATGTAGGGCTGTCACCGTTGATTTCCCCTTTGAATAAGCCAATTGTGTTCGATGCAAAGGGGTAGCTGTACATTCCATCAAGTGCCTGATATGAACGTCAAGTAGCCTCTCAATGGTTTTAAGGAGGAAAGAAGTTAGACTAATCGGTCTTTATGATTTCGGTAAATCTTCGGGCTTGTTACCATGGTTAGGTATAAATACCACGTTAACCTTCCTCCACAGTGTAGGTATATAACCCAAAGTGTAACTTGCCTTAAAAAGGCTTATTAGCGGAGTCATGATGGTATCTAGACAATTCTGCAAAAGGGCAGGAAAAATACCACCCGTTCCAGGAGCCTTAAAGGGCTCAAGGGACTCCACTGCCCATTTAACCCTATCTTTATCGAAGATTATCCCTGATCGGTCGTTTAACTGCTCAGTCGAGCGCCGATTGCTATCAGTTGTAGATATCGGAGTGTAGCCTGAAAGGACAGATCCGGGAAAATGGGTATGAAGTAGAAGCTCTAAAGTCTCTTCTGGGCCAGCAGTATAAGACCCATCTGGTCTTTTAAGCAGACCGACCCCGTTTGTGGAGTTCTTGGAAAGAGCTTTGTGAAAACGTGCCACTTCTGACACAGATTGAATGTTTTCACAGTGTTTCTTCCAGCATTTCCGCTTGGATTGCCTAATGAGTTGATTATATTCAGTGAGTGCGATTCGGTACTCGTCCCACAGATTGAAGCGCTTTGCCCTGTTAAACTTCTTGCTTACTTGAAGACGCTTGCGGGCGAAAAATGATTTAATTTCTTCCATAATTTCAAAGCTCAAGGAACTTATATGACACTTTAGGTTGGTTCCTAATCTATTTGGTCATTCTGAGTCAAATGAAACTAAAGGTAATTCCGTACAATCGTAAGTTCAAAACATATTCACATTTTTCCAGATTTTTTAATTAATTAAATGAGATTTTTATTAAATATGTTAAAAATAAAAAGCTTTTATGCCAGTTTTAAGTTGATTCCTATAGTATTTGGTTATTCTAAGTCGAGTGAAGGCAACCGCGATTTTATACGGTCATAAGTTAAGATAATATTCGCATTTTTTCAGGTTTTGTTTTTAAACATAAATTAAATTTTTTTTTTTTCATTGAGGTAACATCAAAGATGAAGCGTTACCAGTTGTCGCGAAACACAAAACAAATCAGTTGTAAATCTATAAGCTGAGTGACCCCATAACGTGCTAGACAAATTTGAACGTAAGGTTCTGCGGCGAATTTTCGAGGCAGTTTGCGATTGAGATGGATGGAACAACCATGAGTTGTATGAACTGTACGATGAACTGGAAGTTTCAAAAATCGCCAAGCTACAAAGACTCCAATGGGCAGGGCATGTACAGCGAATAGACGACGATCGCATGCCAACGGGAGCAATGAACGCAGAACGAGTCTACGGAGCGAGACTGCCTAAACGACCAAGAGCTCGTTGGGAGAGCTCAGTATATGCGAACGCAGAGCAGCTACTGGGCTTACAAGATTGGAGGACGCGGTCCCGTGACCGAGATAATTGGAGGACCACGATCCAGACGCCCAAGGCCCAACGCTAGTCAAGCCAAGCTATCAAGCAAAGACTTTTTGAACAAGATTTTATTATCTATCAATTGAGACGAAAACAAAACTTCAGCTATTATACTTACCGAAATAGAGCTATTAAGGCTGGAATCGCTAAACAAGCACTCCAGCATTTTCGCTCACAACTACACAAAAAACAAACCCCGATCTGTAAAATATTGGTTACGTTAAACCGGAAATTAAAATATCTTCAACTGCTACTTATGTGGTTTTTCATTTGGAGTATCCGTTACAGAGAAATGTGAGCTTGAGAAGTAATATAGTGCGGTTTTTCCCCAAAGCCTCAAAAAGTAACGTTTTTTTCTATCAATTTTGGTTATACTATTATACTGGAATTGGACTTTGAGTAGTGCATTGGATGAATTTGACGCTCTTTAATTTATATCCCATTAAAATTTTCGGTCCGAGACACCGTTTAGAAGTTATGAGGAGAATATTAAAAAAGGTCTCAAGTTTTCCGGTTTTTCGCCTGCACAGCCGCTTTGCCGCGGGGCGCAAGGTGACTCTATCTCATAAATTTAAAGTATGGGCCCCACCAACATTCATACTAAACGGTATCTCTCTATCATATTTTGCAAGGTGGCGTCCATATATGTCGCTTACCGTCTCAACTGTAACATAATAACACATTCCGACTAACGATGGTTTCTGTGAATTGTGAGTATATTCACAGAAACCATCGTTAGTCGGAAGCGGTCATTATGTCATAGATATCCCTAAATATAGTACAAACATATTCATAATCAAAATAAAATAAAAGCAAGCTAGCCCTCGGCTAGGTAGGTATGATATCATTCCTTCGTTTTGTCTTATGGTGCATTTGCCACTTTAAAATTAGTAGTAAAACTTGTTCCGATTTCACTGTTCTTAAGAGAGGTATGTGAAATAGTAGCCCGATTTCAACCAAATTTAAAAACGTGGCTTAGCAGTTAGTTATTGAATAATATGCAATTTCGTAAAGATATCTTCAGATATAAAAAAGTTTTTCTAACAAAAACTTGCTTTTGGAACGGTCGTTCCTATGACAGCTACTTGATAGGGTAGTTCGATTTCAACCGAATTCGGAATAAAATAAAAATAATATTGAGTGTGAAATTTGAAAAAGATATTTTTAGAAATAAAAAAGTTTTTCTCACAAAGACGAATTTTTGAACTGGTCGATCCTATGGCAGCTATATGACGTAGTGTTCCGATTCCGTTGGTTCCGACATATTTACAGCGTGCAATAGAATGAAGGCTTTGTACAAAATTTCATCTCGATAGCTTTAAAACTGAGGGACAGACAGACGGATAAAGCTTAATCGACTCGTCTCATCACACTGACCAAAAATATACTATATATATATGTAGTTTATATGGTCGGAGATGCTTCCTTCTGTGCGTTGCAAACTTCATGACATAGTTAGTATACATTATCACATCCGTGAAGGGTATAAAAATACTTTAATTACCATTCACATTTTGATAAAGGCTATTTGCGAACACTTAAACGTTTCCAAATATAGACTGAAAGTGACTAGTCCCACTAGTCCCGTCGAATTGAATTACAGACGATTTTATTATCATTTCAGGACTTTTGTTCTGATCCACCGATCCCTTAATTTCACCCTATATCTTATAAGGTAACGTTCCCCGTGTACAGTCGTATATGTCATTCAACTAGGATAAGGTGGAGTTCCATTTTGACGGGGCATACGTATTAAGCAAAAGCCATTCACCTGACGGCGATTGCAATTCAGGTGCTTAAGTTATTACATATCCACGCGAATGCCATATTACAACACGTCTTCTAACAAGGTGTCGGTTGTAAATCTTACCGACTTCCTGGGAAGGAAAATACAAATTCGAATCCCATGTTAGCGGGAGTGGTGGATGAGCACAATAAGCAGTAGGGTTGAAGAATTTCGTAAGATATACTTGAGGAATTGTGAAAAAAAAACAACTAGTTTCGTGATTTTTTTTTTCTATGAAACAAAAAACATTACGCAGGCTTTTGATAGGTTCTTTTATTAAAATTATTTCTCTCTTCTTCCAAAATATTGTTTACGCATCCAAACTTGCAAAGAACCCAATGCGAAATCGGATTACATATTGCTTATACTATGTTATGATATTATGTGCACAACCATTAGTGGCACCCCTGTGATGTGGGGCGTAACGATACGGCCTTTCCGACATGTCGTAGAAAATGACTAAAAAAAGGGCAGGATGTGTATGCCAGCAACTTGCAACATCCGAAAGTTTTTATATGCTAACGAAACGTCAACTGGAGAGTGAATTTTACCGGCACAAATTAAACATCTTAGTGACATACGATACTGGAGAGTGGAGAAAAATATCTCTAAAACGGGTACCACTACAATGTTGTACTCCAGTAAATCTACAGTGGTCGTTAGCCAGGCGTAGGGCTGCTTTTAACTAGATCCGCACGAAGCCGTTTCTTATTCTAGGATTTGGTCTCCGACAGAATCATGACCGCCAGGTTCCGGACCAAAATGAGATCACAATTATATATTGTTACGCTCGACAATATCGTGGCGAATGATTCCTTCTACGAACAACATAACGCCACGTCGTCCTAAGCAGAACACCTAAAGTGACATTGTTATGGTAAGGGGAGATTTGAATGCTACAGTGGGTACCTACGACGATGGACCCAGCCATGTGATGGGGAGACACGGTATTGGTGATCGTATAGATAATGGTGAGGGATTTGAAGATCTCTACAACTTTTATCGTCTCTTCATCGGTAATACCATGTTTGAGCATAAGTACTGCAAAGAAATCAATTGTTTCTTTCTTGATTAGCACAGAACACAAAATAAGATCGACCACTTTACCATTAGCAAAGATTCAAAAGTTGCCTTCTGGGCATGCGAAATAAGAAGGACGCCGATATACTATATGAATGGAAACAGATCATTATTTTATGATCGCTAATATTCGATTGCGAATAGCAAACGACAGCCGTCCTAGTGACGAAAGATCCAGGCGCTGCAAATTCAACATCGCCCGACTAAAAAAACCCGCTGTCGTATAACACTCCAACGACCATCCTTAGCACTAACCCGGACTGCCGGTATAAGCCTTGGATGTACGACGCATCATAGCCGCGGATTGTTGAAATGAAACAGCTGAAGGCACGATTAGCTACAGCGACAGGCAACAATCGAGGTAGCATGGAGCTGCTTTACTGTAAGAACTTTCTACTGGCCTCGACAAAAGAAGCCGCAAGAACCAACAACCTAAACGCCGTATGTTATAAGGGAGTTTAAAGTAGTCGTAACTCATATCAACATCCGATAAAGGACAGCGATAGAAAACTGTCAGATGAGGCGATCGGAAGAGCATTTCGCCACGGTTTTAAAACCTGGAACTTCTGATGAAGACAATTGAGCTGCCTACTAAAATGCGGGTAAACGGCCGACTACATCGATTAAAAAGTCGCTGCAATTATTGCACTGAAACTAGGTAAGGTCACTGGGCTCGACAGCATTCTTACCGACATTTACCAAACAAGCGACAAGTATAACTGCCAAGTTGCTTCACGCATTTATTGATAGGGACATTTCAAACTGACCGGAAGGAAGGCTTACTATTACTTTGGCTTAACCACTAGTGGGGCATAGCGTGTCAACTGCTCCTGTGCGCCATCGTACTCTGTTCTGGGCAATATTGCGCAGCTCCTCAGAAGACTTATGCCGCACATTACAATCCTTTGCCTCAGATCGTCGTCAAGTGATTCTAGGACCTCCTCTTGGTCGGCCTTGGTTGGAAATGGGGTTCCATTTTATGGCATGCAAAACAATGCACTCTCCCGCTCCACTGCCATTTTCGCTTGCGTATCAATTCGCCGATTGACATCTGACCCGTACGCCGACTTAGCTTCTCATTTGATATTTTTTTAACCAGAAAATTCTTTAAGTTCGATGAAAATATGAGTTGACAAAAAACTTGCAGCTTTCTGGTAACTCTTACGGAAAATTTCCATGTGCTGCTACCACACAAAAGCACAGAGAGTACCAGGGAGGGAAATAGGCCCAGCTTGGTCTTGATGCTGAGATAACTGCTTTGCAAGATTTTGGATTCTATGCCGTCTGCGCATTTAGCCTGGTTGATACGACGAGCGATGTCCTCCTCCGTATCACCATTTTCTGCAACAATGCTACCCAGGTAGACGAAGTTGTCTACCTTCTCCACAGGCTAACCTTGCTTGCCTCCCTCTCGAGATCTAACGCCATTGCGGACAGATCCATGATTTTGTGGGAGAGTAGGCATATGTCGTCAGCGTAGTCAAGATGTTGTATATAAGATGTCAAAGTCCTTTGGATTCCTCTGTCTAGTCCAGATAGGGCTGCATGCAACATATCGCCGATCACAATGAGGAATAGGATCGTTGAGAGGATGCCCCCCTGCCGAACTCCACTGCGAATCTCAAAGTCCCCCAGCACCTTACCTTTATGTAGAACGCGACATTTTGTGACGTCATAGATTGCCTTAATTATAGCCACAAGCTTGTCAGGGATGCCTCTCCTGCGCAAGTCCGCCCATATAGAATCCCGGTTCACACTATTGAAAGCCTTCTCGAAATCGATGAAAAGCAAATGAAGCGGCGAATCGTACTCAGCGCATTGCTCGATGATGATTCGCAAGGTGTTAATATGATCGACACAGGAGAATCCGGATCGAAAACTTGCCTGCTCTTCATCAATTGTGCTTTCTAAGTGGGCGTTTAGTCTTCCAAAGCGATTTTAGCTATTATGTTGGCAAGGGCAGGAAGCACACAAATGCCTCTCCAGTTATTGCAGTCTGTGAGGCTACCATTCTTTGGAAGTTTGATGATCAAACCTTCATTCCACTCATTGGGAAAGATCTCTGTACTCCACCCTTTTTCAACAAGTGGGTGCACCAATCGGCAGTTACGCTTGGCGCTGATTGGTAAAGTTCGGCAGGGATACCGTCGAGTCCGGCGGCCTTTCCCCATTTTAGTGCAATCATTGGGGAGACTATTTCCTCTTTAGTCGGGGCAGTGGACTGTATACGCACATTTTGATGGTTAGCTAAACTATCTATATGAGGAGAACTTCACCAGAGGCTACACGGCTCAAGACCGCGGCATAGTGCTCTTTCCACCGCATCATTCGATCTTCTTCCAAGATAAGTAGCTTTCCATCACTATCTTTCACCGGTTGTTGGCAGGAGTTACGACCACCTGTAAACTCCTTGACACTGACTGATGACACTGTATACGGCGTTTAAGTTGCTATTTCTTGAGGCTTCTTCTGCTGAGGATAAAAGAGAATTTGCATAAACTCGTCGCACACTACGCTGAACTTCTCGAGCTTTCTAACAGTAAAGGATTTCGATGCTGCTTCGACTGTCGTCTGATGCTGCAGCCAAACGAACCTTCAGCTCTTTTCTTTCAACAATCCGCTGCCATGAAGCATCGGACATCCAGGGCTTATTCCGGCAATCCGGGTTTGTGCACGGCTGCAATACGCAATCGAACATTATCGATCATAAGATAATGGTCTCTTCCCATCGCAATATCGGCACCTTCTTGTTTCACACGTCCAGGATTCAACTCTTGAACCTTTTACTAATGGCAAAGTGGTCGATCAGATTTTGTGTTTTAGCCCATCAACAGAGACCAACTGATTTTGTGGTTGTCTTAATGCTCAAACATATTAAGAAGGCTTGACAGTCAAACTTCTCGCGCTCGGTAGCCGTATCCGCTCGGTCACCGCTCCTCAATACTAATCCAGAGTTCGGAGTTCAAATCCTGGCGCGATCAAAAACTGTCTGTGAGAAGTAACAGAGCTCTCACAGTCCTCCAAACTTGTCAGTATAAAGACGGCGCGGATAGGAGAAGCATGCTAGCAACTGAACCTCCGAAAAGTAGATATGCTATTGAAACGTCAACAAGGCATAGAAATGCTAGAGATGTTGACGCGCCCATGCTACTGGAGGGGTAAAAAGTAATTAACAAATATGTTTCGATCACATTACGTTGAGTGCGATTCAACGCTTCACTTGCTTTTCATTGATTTTGAGGTGGCTTTCGACAGTGTGACCGGTATTGTATATGGGCGGCTTTACGCAGGAGAGGCATCCCATAAAATATTGTGGCTATTATTAAAACAACCAACGAGTGCCCGAAATGTCATTTTTTGTGTAAAGATAAAGCGTTGGAGAACTTTGCAATCCGGGGGTGCATCCTCTCATCGATGGTATTCCAATTGTCTGAATCTCGAAAATGAGGCGAGCACGGCACAAGGCCAAGGTTCATAGCCCGCCGTTGCAAAGGAAAACAGTTCCAACTCGTCCAGGTTGTCGAAAATAGTGGTACGGGGCAGAGCATTGCTAGTTGTATCAACTAGGCTAACTGCGCTTTCAGCATGCTGTCAAAAATCGAATCTAGGCGTGTTTCGCTTGTTTTGAGAGCAGCACATGTTAAGTTTCCGTAAATATTACCAGAAAGCTGCAAGTTTTCTTCAACTCATGTCTTGTTTAAGAATTTTCTGTTCCGAAACAATATCAAATGGTCGACGTTGGAGTCAGATACCAATCAATGAATTTATACTCAGGCGAAAATGACACATTCCTGAACGTTCCTGCGGCAGCCGGTTCTTCGTACCGGAACGACCCGTTTTTCAACGGCCAAGAGCTGCCAAGCCCCCTTCGATGCAAGAAGAACTGCAGTATTCGAAGCATCGCTACCACAACAACAACAACAACAACACATTCCTGAAGGGTGATAATTGCATTATCTGGGCATGCCATGAAGTGAAGGCCGACCAAGTGGGCGTTCGACGAAATCATGACGCCGGTATGTGGCGGAAAAGTGTGTGTCGCGGGGAAGGTCATGGGCACAGATGCGTCCGATTGCCCAGAAGCGAGTACGATAGCGCACTGGAATAGTTGAGCGCTATGCCCCACTAGCGGTTAAGGCAAAGTAATATTAGTTCAGATTTAGGCGCATAAACTACTCTTAAGCAGCTTGGTTGTCGTTTCATTGTCATTTAAGGTTCGGACGATGCAAGTTGCTTGCATATATCCCCTGTCAATTTAGCCGAATACCTGTGATAAGTCGGAAAAGGTTGTGGCTTACTTTTACGCCCTACACCACAGGTGGTAGACTATACAAACATCCATGGCCACGTGAGGACTCCAACCCGCGAAAGCCAGTATGACATCAGACTAGGGCCGCAACGCACTGAGCTTCCGGCCTCCGCTACATATCGCTTGGTCTTTTATAATCCATTTCAACATTTACCCATCCGATACACAATTCTAGTCGCATAAACCCTATCATTTCGTCTTCATTTCCACACATTTTGCGACCTGAATTATTATCTCGAAAAAGTCATCATAATAAATCTCAATAAAAAATCACTTTGTTGGAATTTACAACAAATTTAGTCGTCGCTCCCATTGCTTGCGTCGTCGCGTCACCATCTTTGTCCTCTTCGCTGCTCTTCTCGTTCCTTGCGTTGTAGTTATCGTCACAATTGTCATCGCTCATAGTCATCCACTACCGAAATATATACTTAGTTAATATCCTTGCCGTTAGCAAAGAGAACAAAATCATAAGAAAGAACAATACGAAATATGGCACAGATTAATGCCCATTTCATCCATTTCCTGTGCAGTTGGTTTGATTCATTTGTTCGCGAGGAGTCGCAAGGACATTATTTAGTTTGAGAATTTCGAGAACTCAGCAAGCTGCATAGCATGGTTTTAGCTGCTGCGTTTTTTTAACTGAAGGATAAGAAACTTTGATATTTTGTGTGAAATGCGGAAATTTACTATTTTAAAAACTGGGCTTTTAGAAAAATAGTTTCAGGAAATCATACTTTTTGGGACTTTAGTTCACTTGATAAATAATAAGTAATAATAATAAACTAGAAGCATTTAATTAAAGAAGATTTAGGCAGATATCTGGAATACTCACACCTGCTAAATGCCTTATAAAATGGAGCCATCCATGCAGTATTATGCCGTGACTCTATAATGTACGAGGTGGTCACCAGTTGGTGTTTCCGGGGAAAGAGCCGAAAGTTTGCCAAAGTGACCGTTAAGGTTCAGCTATCACATGGATAACATACGAATATATCATGTGTCCTGGGTGTAGACAATCACAACAAAGGTTGCAACTGGGTCCCAAGGCTTAGGTAGATGGGCTGCTGTGACAAAACACAGCTCACTTAGACCTCAAATAGGTCCGTTGTGATACCACTAACACACATCCTCTCTCAATATTTCTGATAGTTAGAACCATCCAGAGCCAACAATAAAACTCTGGAGTTTTCCAACATCCACGCTTTCTAGCTCTTCCAAGTCAGTGAAGAAGTAGGATCCAAGTAATGACCTCCTTCTCACTGCAAAAGCTGGACAGGAGCAGAGTAGGTGGAAACTACTTTCCTCCTCGTTCACGTCCCCACAGCTCCTGCAAAAGTCATTGTAGGGAAACCGAAGCCTCCTGGCATGTTCCCCAATGAGACAATGCCCAGTGATAACACCCACCACCGAGCTAATATGCCTTCTGTTTAGCGACAGTAAATTTTCAGATCGGGTAGCGTCCAGTATGGGCCACAGCAATCGAGTTGTGCGGCAGGTATTGCCATCAATCCATCTTGCATTGGCTTTGTTAATCGCCTCAGATTTGACAATCAGTTTGCAAGAAGCAATGGGAGGATAGATATCACCATATAGTTGGGGTTCCCCATTCAAACAGCCCAGTCTGGCAAGCTCATCAGCCTGACAGTTACCTTCCAGGCCACTGTGGCCAGGGACCCAGCACAGGACAATGTTAAAATAGCTCCCCAATTCAGAGAGGGATGATCGACAATAATCCACAGTCCTAGATGTACACAAGACTGAATCCAGCGATCTGCTTGCAGCCTGGCTGTCCGTATAGATGACAATGTCTCTACCAGCTATAACATGTCGTCCTAAAAAGATAAGAGCTTCCGAAATCGCCGTGATCTCCGCCTGCAAAACACTACAGTGAGATGGTAGACGGAAAGCCAGGCTTAGATTTAGCCTGTTCTCTATTGCGACCCGCTCCTACTCGTCCGTCTGTTTTGGATCCGTCCGTATATATGCCGATAGAGTCAGCAATTGGAAACTCACCTTCCTTCCACTGATCCCGACTTGGGATGACGGGTGTGAAGTTCTTGCTGAACAGATGTTTAGGAGCGGAATAGTTGCTGTAGGCATATCCAAACCATTTAAAATCGATGAGTGGCCGAAGGCAGACGAGATCCACAGTCCCGTTTCACGAAGGCGTATGACAGTGATTGCAGCAGTTTGTTCGCCCATCATATCCAGAGGAAGCAGGTTGAGCAGCACGTCCAAGGCTGCAGACGGAGTTGACCTCAGTGCTCCGCTAATGAGGACGCAGGCTAGTCTTTGGACCTTGCTAAGCAGGCTGCAATCGGCTGCAATATGAAGGGCCACCAAACCACAATACCATAAATAAGTATGGGGCGTACAACAGAAACGTAAAGCCAGCCAGTGTACAACATTTGGTTGCAGACCGCAGCTACTACCTATGACTCTCCTGCAGGAGTGCATAGCAATAGTAGCCTTTTTCACTCGTTCGTGAATATTTGGTTTCCAACCCAACCTTTTATCGAGAATGAGCCCGAGAAATTTTGCCGTTTCCGAAAAAACTAATCTAGTCCCTCCCAACTGTGGGGGCACGATAGAAGGTACCTTGTACCTCCTAGTAAAAAGAACAAGTTCGGTCTTACTCGGATTAACCTTTAAGCCACAATAATTGGCCCAATTTGTAAGTAGAGAGAGGGCATTCTGAAGCATCTCACTGAGAACGCTTGGGAACTTCCCGAAATAGCAATGGCAACATCATCCGCATAGGCTATCACCCTGCATCCCAGTCTTTCTAAGTCAAGAAGCAGCGAGTTCACCACTAAGTTCCAAAGAAGTGGGGATAAAACACCGCCTTGCGGAGTTCCCCGAATTACTCGTCTATGTTCCGATGATGAGCCCAGGCTAGTGTGAACAACCCTCGATGTCAATAAAAGGTTGACAAGTTCGCAGAGTGACTTGCTCATATGCAACCCAGAAAGCGCGTTGATGATAGTTTCGGGTTTGACGTAGTTAAATGCGCCCTCAATATCCAGGAACACGACCATGGTACATATATTCCTTGTAGTTAAGAGATTTCTCGATGTAGCCTACTAAAGAGTGCAAAGCTGAATCCACCGATCTACCTTTGCAGTAGGCATGTTGGGATGTAGATAATTGCCGCCGATGGAATACTACTCCGTATATAAAAATCAATTAGCCTCTCAAACATTTTCAGCAGATTAGATGACAGGCTGATAGGTCTAAAGTCATTGGGACATGCGTGCGAGCTTTTACCCGCTTTCGGGATAAAAGTCACGTTCACTTCAGTCCATATACGTGGGACATAGACCAGCTCCAAACATGTCCTGAAAATGGCTTCGATCCACGGGGATATAATATCAGATGTGTGTTGCAAATCGGCCGGAATAATGCCATCACGTCCAGGCGACTTGAACGCATCAAAGCTTCGAATAGCCCATAAAATTTTTTCACTGGAAATAATAGAGGCACAATCACAAGGAGCAGTCACTTCTGAAGTAGTGCCAGTGAATGGAAAATTAGCTGAGCTATCTGGGAAGTGGGTATCCAATAAAAGACGAAAAGTCTCCGAACTAGTGGTGGTCCATGAACCATCATGCTTAAAAGACCCAGGAAAACTAATCAAATAAAATGCAGGCAATGGCCGTAGACCGGCCCATGCTACACGCCCCGGGCCCAGATGGATCCCAACCATTGAGACTCCGTGGCTGGCAAAAATGATCGGGGTTTTCCAACGCGGAACCAACCTAAACGGGAAAATAGGGGTTCTTCAAAAGAGAAGCCAAGTTTTCAATCTGAAGTTATAAAACAAGTTTATTTCAGTATATAAAATTCAAGGAAAAGGTGGAAAACAATAAAACAGATACAGTACGCGTATCTAAGAATCAAATCGGTGAGCCAGTGAGAATGAATTACAGAAGAAAATATAATAGAAAAACAAGTATGATACTTTTACTTTCGGCAAGTATCATACCTTTGTTATGACCTATGGTGCATTTGGCACTTTGAAATTAGTAGTAAAACTTGTTCCGATTTCACTGTTCCTATGAGAGGTGTATGAAATAGTGGGCCGATTTCATCCAAATATAGGGACGTAGTTTGGCAGTTAATACGACTGAATAATATTAAATTTCGTAAAGATATCTTCAGAAATAAAAAAGTTTTTGCAATAAAAACTTGCTTTTGGAACGGTCGTTTCTATGACAGCTATATGATAAAATAGTCCGATTTCAACCAAATTCAGGAATATGATTTGGCTAAAAATACTATTGATTAGTGTAAAATTCGAAAAAGATACCTTCAGAAATAAGAAAGTTTTTCACACAAAGACGAAATATTGGACAAGTCGTTCCTAAGGCAGCTACATATATGACGTAGTGGTCCGATTCCGTTGGTTCCGACATATATGCAGCGTGCAATAGAAAGAAGGCTTCGTACAAAATTTGAGCTTGATAGCTTGAAAACTGAGGGACTAGTTTGCATAGAAACAGACGGACAGACGGACAAAGCTTAATCGACTCGTCTCGTCATACTGACCAAAAATATATATAGTTTATATGGTCGGAGATGCTTTCTTCTGTGCGTTGCAAGCTTCATGACAAAGTTAATATACCCTATCACGTCCGTGAAGGGTATAATGAAACAAAACGTACCCCGGATTCGAAATGACCATTCAGAACTGGAGAAGCTGCAAGACAATGAATTAACGCACTAACGCAAACCAGAATAAAAAAAAAACGGATTTAATCAAAACAAAACTGATAAACAAAAACTTATAATTGAGCTGATTAAAAAACAAAAGTATGATACCCTTCACGCTTCGCGTATCATACTTTCGTTGTGTTTTGTAGTACATTTGCCTTTTTAAAATTAGTAGTAAAACTTGTTCCGATTTCACTGTTGCTATAAGAGCTATATTAAATAGTGGGCCGATTTCAACCAAATTTAGGAACGTGGCTAAGCAGTCAATACCATTGAATAATATGCAATTTCGTAAAGTTATCTTCAGAAATAAAAAAAAAATTTCTGACAAAAACTTGCTTTTGGGACGGTCGTTCCTATGACAGCTATATGATCGAGTAGTCCGATTTCAAACAAATTCGGAAATATGATTTTGCTAAAGATACTATTGATTATTGTGAATTTTGAAAACAGTATCTTTAGAAATAAAAAAGTTTTTCTCACAAAGACGAATTTTTGGGCCGGTCGTTCGTATGGCAGCTATATGACGTAGTGGTCCGATTCCGTTGGTTCCGACATATATACTGCGTGCAATAGAAAGAAGGCTCTGTACAAAATTTCAGTTCGATAGCTTTAAAACTGAGGGACTAGTTTGCATAGAAACAGACAGACAGACGGACAGACGGACAAAGCTTAATCGACTCGTCTCATCATACTGACCAAGAATATGCATACATAGTTTATATGGTCAGAGATTCTTCCTTCTGTGCGTTGCAAACTTCATGACAAAGTTACTATACCCTATCACATCCGTGAAGGGTATAAAAAAAACTGATAATAATAAGAGAAACTAAATCGATGTGAATAAAGAAAATGGCATCAAATAATACTGCACCATCATCGTATTTAATTCTTCTGTCATTCACAATAGCGCCAGCTAAAGGCTCAATACGACAGCGTCAGGCTCTCCAAAAGCCAATCGCAAACCTGTCAAAGGACGCCAGCGAAGCTGACGAAATCAAGCTACTGACACAGCTAGCAAATAAGGCTTTCTTCTCGGTCCTCCCAATAATGGGATCGAAGCATATGCACAAAAATACGAAGCTTTGCATATACAAAACCGTCATACGACCTGTGCTCTGCTATGCTATGGCTGGTATAACTGAACCCTAACTCAAGCCTCCGGAAACATGCAAAGCCCATTTGAACGAAAGGTTCTTTGGCGAATTTTCAGAGCAGTTTGCGACGGAAGTGGATAGCGCATTCGATACAAGCATGAGCTGTATGAACTGTCCGATTCCCTGAAAGTCGAGAATCGTCAAACTACAACATTTTTAATGAGCAGGGCATGTACAATGAATGACCGATATAATTGGAAGACAATGATTAGGATAGTCAGGACTCAACGTCGAGTTATAGCGCCACGAAATGATGATGAAGAAAAGTGTCAGTAAAGTCAAAAAAAAATCTTTTGCTCTTAAAGCTTACTAAAATTTTCTTATTTATTTTTTTTTGTTTTTGACTTACTCAACAGTAAATTTTGGTTAAAAATATTCATAAGTTGTACACAAAATAGTTCTGAGTCATTTTTAATTTGCGGCTGAATTATGTATGTAGATTTTAATAGCCTCTTGAACTCTTTTTTTTTTTAAATAGTGGTTACATTGTACGTGTCTATCAACATATTTTTTTTTCTTTTATGTTTGATATTGTAACATACTCCGCACAAATGCCACTAATCCATTTAATATTACCATCGTGTTTTCCTTGTAAACATAACACGATGTATTAGTTTAGTTTAGTTTTCAGTCGTTAAGGAATAATTTTCTTCATTAACATTGCTCGAATGCTTATCGGAACATCCTTTCCCATAATAATTGTTCAAGAAGAACAGAGCTTTTTGAGGGGTTATTGCATCCCTTATTCAGCAATTCTTATTCCACCCCCAATCAAAACATTGAATTTAAATTTTTATCTTTCGAATATCTTGTGAAGGGAAATTCGAATACATAAACCAGAATTTCTTCAAATATAGCACCGTACGTAGTTTGTCTTCAAAAATAAAAGCTCTGAGAATTTATTCCGTTTAACTGTGGGCTGAACCAATTCCCATATCGTTTCCGAATGTAGGACGATTAGATATTATTCAATACACACGACACAAGTGACCAGAAACATAGAAATATTAGAACACTTGAATCCCACAGTCATAAAAAGTTTTGTACTTCAAGCTTTTGTCCCAAAGAAAGTTAGATAAAGTAGCTTAGGATGTGGAAAAGTTACTTTAACTTTAAAAGCCCTAAATTCGAAAATCCACTTTGAACAGAAAAACCGAAAGAATTTTTAGCGTGTTTTGCTCGGGAGAGGCATCAATGAGAAGCTTGTGGCTACTATAGTACGAGTATTAAGGCAATCTACGATGGCGCCATATATCGCGTTCTACATAAAAGTAAGGTTCACACTGGAGTTCGGTAGAGGTCCATCCTCTCACCGATCTTATTCCTCATTGTGATTAGCGATGTGTTGCATGCAGTCCTATCTATACTCTGTTCATAATTTGAAAATTAATTAATTCATACTAAAGGCCCGGCCACACAGCCGTCGGTCTGTCGCAACGGGCAGCGACATGGGGGTGTGCGATATGGGGGTGTGCGATATGGGGGTGTGCGATATGGGGGTGTCACATAGGACGCGATATTTTTGTATATGCGGTCTGCAAGTTGTCAATTTTCTCGAATATGAGTTCGGACGAAGAACAACTTCTTCTGCAATTCGCGTTGCGAAAAACGAAAAGACAAAGTTGGGTGCACGAAATAAATAAGAAAAGAGGTGAATTAGGGGAATACCACCGTTTCAGCCTCGAACTCGAGTCGCACGAAGATCGGTTTTATAAGTATTTTCGTATGTAATTGTTTTTCGTCTCCTGAATCATATAAAAAAGTAAATTTACGCACAATTTCAATAAAAATTTCTGTATCAAACATTTTTAAATACGAGTAGACCGAAACGGTCGCGCGGTTAATCTGTAATTTTGTACAAGCAGACCGCTTCTCGTCGCGACACATTCCGACCGAAAGCGGCAGACCGCGTTCTGTGTGACAGAGACGATGCAACATTGTACTTTACAGCTAGACCGCCAGACCGATTCGGTCAGATATCGCTGCCCGTCGCGACAGACCGACGGCTGTGTGGCCGGGCCTTAAATAATGCGCCGACATTTTTATACCATATGGTATATTGTTTTTGTCACGACGAAAATATGTAACACCTTAAAGGAAGCTCCGGAGGTATAGCAATGTATATATATAAATGATCAGGGTCACCTCCTGATTCGATTTAGCCATGTCTGTCTGTCTATCTGTCCGTCTGTCCGTCTGTCTGTCTGTCTGTCCGTTCGCACGATAACTTTCGATAAAATGAAGCTGGAGCCCTGAAATTTTGGTCAAATGTTGGTAGTGTGATCTAGTTGGTTGAAATTGAAAATGGGCATGATCAAGCCAAGAGGACGCCTACCTTCCGTACAAATGTAAAATAATTAAATGTATCCATAACTCCCGATTGAAAAAACATGAAAAGCTCTAGCTTTGGTAGAATGTTCGTGAGGGTAATCTCATATTCTCCGTAAAAAACAAAATCGATTAACTAAAAACTAATGGTACTTTTCTTACAAAGAGCCCCGTTCTACCCTACTTTTCAGGTTTTTTGTCAATAACTTCTGAACCAATTGACGTAGACACCTGATTTTTGCCATGTAACCCTGAGGTGAGAAGCTTCTTCAGTTCTAGTAAGTTGGGCATAATCAGATCAAAGGAACGCCTACCTCCCCTACAAATTTCAAAAAATTAAATATTTTTAATTACGATAACTTTCGATAGAATGACACTAGTAAGTTGAAAATTTATTAGAATGTTGCTAGTAAGATCTATTTGGTTGGTATTGAAAATCGGCAAGATCTGACACAAGTAACCCCTACCTCCCATACAAATGAAACTTCAAATAAGCGATAACTTTTGATAGAATGAAGCCAGCGGCTTGAAATTTTGGTCAAATATTTGAAATGAGATTAACTTAGCTGGTGTTAAAGATAGGTTAGATCTGACCTAAGGAACCCCTATCTCCCCTACAAATGAAACTTAAAATAAGCGATAACTTACTACAAAATAATGCAAGCGACTTGAAATTTTGGTCAAATGTTTGTATTAAGATCCAGTTGGCTAATATTGAAAATACGTAAAATCCGACCAACGAAACCCCTACTTCCCCTACAAATGAAACGTCAAAGAAGCGATAACTTTCGATAGTGAAGCTAGAGACTTGAAATTTTGTTTAAATGTTTGTAGGGTGATCTAATTGGTTGGTGCCAATGATGGGCAAGATCCGACCCAAGGAACTCCAACCTCCCCTACTAGTGAAACTTCAAATAAGCGATAACTTTCGATAAAATGAAGCAAGTGACTTGAAATTTTGGTAAAAGATGGATGTTATTAAAAATGCGCAAGATTTCTCAAAAGAAACCTCTACCTCCCCTTCAAGTGAGCCTTCAAATAAGCAATAACTTTCGGTGGAATGAAGCTAGCGACATGAAAAATTCAACAAATATTTGTAGAATAGGCTAGTTAATTGATTTTGAGAATGGTCAAGATCCTCCTGAATGAGTGACAATCTCCCCTATAAACTGGCCATATAAGAAACTAACTTTTAATGCATATTTGCTTATTGGTACTTTTGGTATCACCACTAGGTCTGTACAAGTCTAGGGTATATACGCTTCGGCCTGGTTTTCGTTGCATTTAAAAAGAACATAGTACCTTTTACAACAACGAAACGTTTGATATTATTCACACGATGACATGCCATGTGAATATTTTATTCCTGATTATATTGTTTAACAATTTCTACTCGTACCGTCGTCGTCTCAAAATGATCACTGCTGGTGCCGGCTTACTGTGGAGCATGGGCCGATAAAATCGATAGTCGAAAAATGACAATTTTCTAGGCTCCGGAGAAAACTCACACTTTATAACTTTTCAAGCTCACAGATCATTGCAACGGAAGCTCCAAATGGAAAAGCTTGTCTGTAAAAGTTGGGGACAATTCGATTTTAAGCCTAACGTGGCCAATATTTTTCAATTCGGGCCATTTTTTGAGTAGTTATGAGCAAAAATTCAAAAATGCCTGATCATCGATTTATGCATTAAAAGCTCTATCTCAGTAAGTTTAAGTAAGTATCTCCCAATTGGTTTATCTAATTTCTACAGACTATTTGCTGTTTTTAGGGTAGGATATTACCTGCGATTTACTCTTTACTAGAATATACTAGCGGGTATAGTTTGTGAGTAATTGCGTTTTCACGAAAAAAAAATTCGGTGCAAAGGTTAAATTACTTTGGTCAGTCAAAATGTTATAACGCTGGTTGCTTTAATTAGGGCAGTTTCGATTTTTGATACATTGCTTGAGTTGGTACATTGTTTAAAAATTTGAGTTTTCTATTTCCCCCCTAACACCGCGGACCCCGCCACCATGTTGAAAATTTACCTAATTGTTTGGCTTGCCTGTTCCTTTTTAGTATCTCCTAAATTGGTCTTACAGAAAATCTTGTAAAACTTTGTTTAATTAGAGTCATTTATCTACAATTTGAAACTAAAGTACAACTTCTAGCTGTTATACTTACCGAGATAGAGCTTTTAAGGCATAAATTGATGAGCTTTAATTTTTGAATTTTTGCACATAACTACTCTAAAAATGGCCCGAATTAGCCGATTTTGACTACGCTACTGAACCGAATTTCATCTTTGAGCAGTGGATTGAACGCAGAATTCAACGGTTTTTAATTTACTCATGCCAATTTTTTCGATCCGAGGCACCGTTTAGGAGTTCTAATGATAATATTAAAAAAAAGGGTTCAAATTTCTCAGATTTTCGCCCTCCAAAAGTTAAGCTCACCTTCTACGACCGTGCAAACTCAGTTTCCATGTATTCAGTATCTAGAAGGGATTAAAATTATTTCCAGATCATTCCCTAATTATTATTAAAAAAGCCCCAAAGTTGGTTTAATTTCATTGGCTTATATGGGTACTTCGCATCTACATTATCAATTTTCATAAATATCTTTCTGGACAAAAATCTAGCCACACTTTAGTGATTTTGGAAGACGACAAAAACGTTGTTGCTAAACTCATCGACCGATGTCTTTTACAAAAAACGCGACTCATCCACATAATTGGCGCGCACATGAGATGTTGAAAAACTAATGAAATCGCAGCAGTGTTGAGTTGACAAAGATTTGCGAAAATGATATTCACTCGCGATTTTGGCGAATTTATAAATTTTGAGCTTGAGTCGTGAATCGAACTGAAGTCATTTATTTATAAGATCAGTCCGGACGTACTGGCTAACCGACATACGGTCAGCCGATACGTCCGATCATGCTTTTAGCATCGGTATGTCGGTCGGTCGCAGATCATGTGAAAAAGTTCAGTTGGTCAGTCAGTCGATCGGGCTGACGGGCTGATAATCTGAAAGCTTCCATTTGAGCCCATGTTAAAGCCATACATCGGTCAGCCCATCAGCCCTGTCAATGGGCAGATTAAATAATTTGACAAATTTTTTGAACATTTTGCTAGGGTCCGCTTAAAGCCAATCCGTTGGTTGAGGTTGTCACTTGCCCTGTCTCCCTTGTACACTCCTGTTCAGTATTTTTTACTTCTCCCTTTTCGTCGCTTCATTTTTCCGTCCTTTGGTTCCTTTGTCCATGAGTTCAATGTTAATTTGTAAGCCGCGGCGTCGGTTTACAAATTAACATTGAATTTAAATGCAATCTCCTCGCTCAACGAACCGCAGCGGTTTGTACATTTAAATTTAATGTAAATTAGTGAACCGCAGCGGCCCCCACAATTTCTAAACACGGCCTAAAAGATTCGACTTATGGATAAAGGAACCAAAGAACGGAAAAACGAAGCGACGAAAGGGAGAAATGAAAAATACTGGACAGTAGTGTACAAGAGAGAAAGGGCAAGTGACAACCTCAACCTACAGATTGGCTTTAAGCGGACCCTAGCAAAATGTTCAGAAAATTTGCCAACGTATTTTACCTGGCCAAATCATTAAATGTTAAGCTCTCAGATACTTGGAAATGTGAAGTCTCTAATTAAGTGATTTTTAGTATGTAATTTGGCCGTGCATGAGGAATATGGTGCAAAACACTTTTTCCAATACTTTAGTATTCAGTTACAGGCTTATGAGCATTTCTACGGGTTTCAAAGGCTATAAATGCACTCATATTATTCAATAACTTAGTGTATAGTACTTGCATCTTATGCGATATCTGTGGACTTTTTTCCTTTGACCGACAGAACTAACTACCTATACAGCTATATGAATAGTCGCCTAAAGGAAAGGAAAGGAAAGGAGAAGAAAGTATTTTCGCGAATTTTCAAAATTAAATGTTCGCCTAATTCCGTGTTTAGAAGCTGCGTGAGCTGGCGCGGTTTACAAATTTACATTAAAACAAATCGCCGCGGGAGCCATCCCGGTTTATTGAGCGGCGAGATTGCATTTTGCCGCAGTTTGCATAAAGTCAGCCTTGATGTTAATATCTGTCTCGAATCAAAACAACTAAGTATATTTTCTCTTTAATTAAAATTTTCCCGGAAAATTCACAAAGCAATCCCAAGTCACTACATTCGCTGTAATAACAAGCTCACATGAGCCCATTTTCGTCTCATTAAAACATTCATGGAGTGCATACGAGTACTCGAATGTATGTGCAGGGGTGCATTATTATTACAATTAGTTTCAACTAATAATAAGCAAAACTATCACACGGATACGAACTTTGCAAATGCTCAGAATTGTCAAACATACGCTAAATATACATGTATCCGAGCATGGGTGTCTGTCGTATTCAGATGTTTCTGACACTGCAAAAGCCAACGAGTATAGTTAACGATAAAGACGGGAAAATTAATAATGTTACTAAACTTGTCAGAGTATCTGTATCTAATAGTTAGCAATGATTTTCCTCCAACAAATTTCAAAACGATGTATGAAAATTACTAAAATTAGAACTTTAACGCCAGTCACGACGTCTGAAAGCTTGATTAAGGAGTTTGTATTTGATAATATTTTTGTGAAACTTGCATAAGGAGTATCTAACCTAGGAAGTTTCAAAGTTGCAATATTCACCGGATCGGTGCCATGTACATAAAGGACCAAGCCTGTGTCTTCTTGAATCCCATAGGGAACGGCAATTCCCTAACAATTTGTTTAAATCACAGGCGATAATAAAACCAACCGAGATTCAAATGTAGAATACCAGAGGCACACTATGAAATAAACTCGTAGAATATTCCTGTCCCGTAAAAATTAGGAAAATTCACTCTATTCGATTGGAAAGAATTTTCATAAAACTCAAAAAATTTCCTCTTTAAGACCTACAAATCCCCCCGCGTGAGTTCCAATTTCTTACCACCTAAAGCGGAAATGAGCTACTTAAAGCAGAAATGCCGCAATTAAGCAACTCCTGCAAGTATGGGATGACGAGGTGATCCCATACGATTGGCGCTGAAGGATCATCTGTCTAATTCACAAAAAGGGAGATAAGCTGCGGTGTGAGAATTACAGGGGCTTACCACTATTTTGAACGTCCTATAAAATTCTAACAAAAATTCTGGAAAATATAATAAACCGTACGAAGAACGAATCATTGGTGAATATCAAAGCGGTTTCAGACCTGGTCGCTCCACAACCGATCAGCTCTTTACGGTCAAAGAAGTGCTGGGAGTACAACATAGACGTACACCAAATCTTTCTCGACTTCAAGCAGCCATACACCGTAAAAAAATCATTCTGAAAATACACCTAATCGGTGTGCCATTAAGTCCGTTTTTTATCGGTGTAGTGGAAATACCTTCCATGGTGAATTTAATTTTTACACCACTAGGTGAATTTTAAAATGTCCCGGAGGGATGAAATATTATCCATTTGCGTTTAGAAGCAAGTTATCCAGACGGAAAATCGCTCCACTGTTTTCGTTTAATCGGTGTAATATAATAATATCCTTATGGTTAATATTTACCACATGGATGGTGAAATGCATGCATAATTGGTGAATTAATACTGCATACCTTTACTGCACAAAATAATAGTAACATTATATAGAAAAACAAATTTGTTATATTCATAAATACTCGAATTATTTATTCAAAAATCAACTTTGTAGGAATTATGTAACAAAAATCATCTCCATAAGTAAAAGTAGCTTCAAAAGGCTCTTTGGTTTTATAAACGGATATATTTTGAATAATTATTGAATTTAAACTTTTAATTCTATAAGCACTTAAGCAAGCACTTAAGCAAGCACTTAAGCAAGCACTTAAGCACAAGCACTTAAAAAGTCAATAAAACTTATATTTTCATTTTCACTGTCCACCAAAACAAACTTTTCTAAATTGTTATATTTCACTCTAATCACGTTCTTCATTTTACGAGTATTTATAAAAATTATTCCACTCTAAAAATGACTGCACTGATCAATGATTATTGTGGAAATACTAACTTTGGCAAACGTTTCGCGGACTTGCTTGCGCGGGTTCTCATTTTTTCGTTCAATCGGTGCAATTTTGACACCGTTTGGATAAATGCGTCAAATGCAAACACCCATTGGATTCATTAGTCCAAAACAAAACACTTGTATCTGATTGGTGTTAGTCTCAACACCGATTGGATATTTAGCATCAGGTTATTTCCCTTTTTTAAGTTTACACTATCCGGGAATTAAATTCACCAAGCAGAGCAATCATTTTGAAAACACCACTTGCACGGTCAATTTCTGGGGTAAAAATTTCCCAAGTGGATGGAAAAAGTCCATTATCCAGCCTTTGGTGTAAAAATGCACCAACAATTTTTTACTGTGAACGACAGTATCGATCGTAGAGTACTGTAAAAGATAATGCTGCAATCTAGGGACGCGTGAGCGTCCCGCCCCGCCAAAGAAAAACGAAAAAATCTAAAAAAAAATGGAAAAGTGACCAAGACTATGTTTACGCGACACAACAAGTACGGGTTTTCGGACCTCTGTAGCTCCGGCCCCGGATGCTTGTTCGAGCTCAAATTTGGTATGGTCATTGTCTCTGGTTATCTTACGAAGTGCTGCAATTTTGATTTTTTGTTAATATCGCAATAACTATCACTCCTAGCAATAAATGTTGTAGGATCAAAATAGACAAAATTTTCCAAAAATATGTTCTACCAATTTTTGTCGTAGGGCCATTACATTAAAGATAAAGGGTGGACAAACATTCAACGGTATTATTATTACATATTAGGTGCGTTTTTTTCGTACAGAGCAGAGAAAAGCGTCCTGCACCGTGCGCGTCCTGCACCATACGCGTGCTGCTTCCTCAACAAGCCAAGCGATATTGTCGTGAGGATTGCAATGCTGAGAGTTATGAACCACCACATCTCTCAAGTGTATATGAGCCTATGACGTGATGCGCAGAAAAATACGAAAATGAAACGCGGGAAGGCGATATCTGGTCTTCCTTGTACCATGGGATAAGGGTAGATATAGGCGACCCAACCTTAAGAAGATGCACGCATTCAACTCATCCATGCGTATATAGTACATCATATCCACGAGCATATAAAATACACACACTCAAACAATCCATATGCAGAGCTAAATGAGAAGAACCAATCGAGAAACGAGTTAACTTTTATTTGAGACATCGTAAAAATGACACGTGTTTCTTTGTTGTTTGTGATACTGAAATAAAGTTCTTTTGTGTGATATAAACCCCGTTTTATATTTGTAACCCCAAAGACTTCCTAAATATACTATGCAAATATATACACATATTACCCTTAATCGTCTCCAACGGGGCGACCGGTAGCTCATTGCATAGAGGCGTCAGTCTTATGTCTGACAACAGGCGTTACGAGTTTCACTCCCGTTCACGGCGTTCGTGGCCATGGATGTTTGTGTTGTCTTCCCCCTGTGGTGCGGGGAGTAATAATAAGCCACAACATCCCCCGACTTGTCGTAGGTAGGAGGCTAAATGGGAGCAGGAGGTGCCCGCTGGCAAGGTGTAACGTCCGAAACTGGTTAATGTCAACGAAACGTCAGCAAATACCCCACATACACGGAGCGATCCGTCGCCCGATCGATCGGCCGATGGATCGCCACAAAATATTAGCTGATCAAAATTACATGGAACTGTCAAAAAAATCGTCAACGATAAGCGCATACACACGCCTATATCGATATCGGGTGACGGATCACTGCGTGTAAGGCACGTTTAAGCCACATGAAATTGTGAACATGCTATGCCCCACTAGAAGTTAGGGCTTTACATTAAGTAATAGTTGATTTGTCTGGGTGGAAGAATTCAAAGGATTTTCTCGGTTAGTTCGAATATGAGCCCTTTATGAACGAATTTTTAATGGGTCTTGAGATTGTAACTATCTTAAAATCAGTGAAAATATAAATATACTGCCATATAAAATATGGGCGACCGGCAGCGCAGTGTGTTGAGGCATCAGTCTTATGTTTGACTACCGGCGTTTCGGATTCGAATCCTTTCCACGACGACGTTCGTGGCCATGGATGAGCAGGAGGTCTGGCAACTGCATTCTCCGAAACCAGTTTAAGCTGTCGAAACGTCAACTGGGTCACATGAATCAGTTGACGCGCTATGACCTACAAGGGGTTAGGGCAATTGAGAGAGAGAGATATATAAAATATGGTCACTGTTTGAGATTTTACGAAAAATACAATGCATGAAGAACAGTTGTTCATTTAGAAAAACATCCCGGAATAAAATGTCTGACTAGGCCCCTTGGCCCCATCATTTTTAACTCCAAGCCCACATGTATGGATCTAAGGCCCATTTTCTCAATGTCCGATTAAACTCTTTGTTAACTAACAGGGACGCAAATGAATCGAAGCTATAAACAGCCCGATAAGCATTTTCGTTTTCTCATACGTCTCACACAAATTGCCAAGCCTTAAAGTGTGGAGCCTATCTCAGACCACAAAAAAAAAAGGCTTATGAAAAACTTTAATTGGACATTGAGCAAACGGCCCTAAATCAAGTATACGCTGATTTAGCGGGCATGGTTATACTCGCGTAAGTTACATAGAACGTAAGCTAGTCACGCTCTCTCCCAAAAGTAGTTATCAAAATAACACCTCTTGTCTACGAAATTAGATTCTGCGCTACCAATTAAACAGAATTGTTAGTTCCACTAATGAACATCATGACAAGGACTTAAATATGCTTCTTTTTGTCATTTATTTTACGACAAAGTCACTAACGAGATCGCATAACTTGCAAAACGAGTCCGTAAAACATGCTCGTTAGAACGTGTTTTTCCAACCAAGCACCCGACTAGTACTGAACGTAGCCTAGTAACCCCTTTATTGTACGAGTACCTAATAACGTCGATAAATGCTAGTGTGCACACCATTCATAACTGACATGAATACCTGCTTCGCCAAGAAAACCATTAACCATGACCAGGATTCGGCCGCAGTGCTATGGAAACAAGCGACGATAGTGAGACATCCTTGAACTGCACATAGTAAGATAAAAGTATGCTATTCAAGGATACGAATGAGCAGTGTCCTGTTTTTATTTTTTGCTCAAGCTCAGCATACGAACGTAGCTACTCAACATCTTAGAATTTTTTTATGGCATATAGAAAAATCCTTTGGAGTCCTTAGAAAAACTTCTTGAAAATTGTTGCACGAAAGAGGTTACGACTTATTTCACTTGAAAAGGATTTGCTCGATGACGGTGTATTCATCGGTTCAAGAGAGTGTGGGTTCTTATTTAGCGTTAAGTATGGTCTACGTGCCTAGAATGTTCAATGGAGTACACATCTCACATAAAGGCGACTTAACACAGCCCAGCAGTATTAAAAGAGAATAGCCGTGTCCTTGCTCAACGTACGTTACCGTGTTTAGTCACTGCAAATCACTTGATCTCTCATAATTGTATGCCCACGAATTGCAAATCCACATGAGTGTACTCGCATCTTTGGAAAATCAGCAAAAATTTCTAGTTTCCAGACTCCTCCAGAATAGTGGCAGTACATTATCGGTAAATATTAGATTTTTTTCAATTTTCTCGGCATGGCGACAGCAAAATGGGCCAGATGATAGCAATTCAGTTTAGTCACAAACACACTGTGTTGAAACCAACCACCGAAAACCATTACCGATTTTTCCATTTTTCCATAGCCTGACAATCTTGACTTGCCAGGGTTTTTTTTTTTAATTTTGTTTACTCCGCTTCAGCTTACAGCATCGGAATCAATTGAAGACAATGAATGCTAAAGGCAGTGGCAATCCATGATGGTCCTTGTTCTGGACTAATTCAATTAAATCGTGGCACTGCGGTTCCATAGTCATTACCATTCATCTATTCAGGACTCAACGTTATACGAACAGTTCGAGACTATGACCATTATCACGATTTTCGGGCCGAGTAGTCATGATCCTTAAATGGACCAGAATCTTGCTGTGAGCTTAAATTGAATGAGTCAGCTAAATTGGAGAGTTTTCCGTGTGAGTTCTCTTAATTTGGATCTGGAACGCGCGGAGGGTAGGCAGATAATAAATAAGTTGAAAGTGAAAATAAGTAAGCAACGGAATATGTTGAGATGTTTGCAGTACATGCAGGGTTTTGATCCGTATTTTCAGTAGTTAATAGCTGTCTGAAAAAAGATACAAAGTATCTACACTGCATGAAGATACATCGGAACATGGATATGTCTATGACTACCGACTGCGTGGAACCTGTTGTGTTGAAGATATCGACGTAAGTTTTACAAAGATCCCATTATAGTTATACTGGATGAAATCATTCGAAAAAACACGTCCCACGCTTTCGGTAGGCATAAGACATATCCATGTACCGATGTATCTGGTGGCAGTGTATATACTCGTCATAATTTTTGCTTTGCTTTGTCCTGTCCGCTCGGGCTCCTTTCTCTCGCGGGATCGTTTCGTTTTCGTTTGCATCGCGTGTGTGCAATATTCACCTCCTCTCGTGCACCCTGTTCCATCTACCCGTTCGGTACAGTTTGCAGACTGCAGCCTATCGACATTTCTCTAAGTAAGTTTCTGCTAATCGCAATCACGCTTCCCACCATCTTTTCCCAATCGGAAGTGTATTGTGTTTGTGTATCTATTGCAAAATCGCTCCCACACTATCCGCCTCATCCCGCCCCTTTAATCAACAGTCCGGGTCCGGCACATACAATCCGTTTCTCAAGTAACGCGTGCGACTCTATGCGATTGTGTCCGGCAAACAGAAATAGAAACGAACAAAAGTAAACAAAACATTCCAACACACGCACAAAGAGAATGCACAAGAAAAATTTTGGAATTTTTGCAGAAGGGGGGGGGGGCATTTGATCTTCTGCAGACCTCTGAATGTACATCATGTTCCGGATGAGCTGCCCGGAACTATAACATCCTGCGACGAATATTTCTCTATTTCGGGGCTTGGGAGATTTTAACTCGCGCAGTACGAATCTGCCATTTTGTTTTATGATATGTTTATTGCACGTGTGGTGGGGGCCCACATTGTGGGCCAGTCAGACCTCAAATCGCCGCCATTGCAAATGCACAACCACAGTTGCTGGATCACCCGATTTGGATAGAATGAACTTCATCTGCGATGGCTCTCGCTCTCTATCTTGGGGGCAGGGGGGGGGGGGACTATGTAATGTACACACTCTCAAATTGCGTCTGCGCATGTCCAAATGTTAGTCGAACTGACTCCTTGCTACTTTTTCTGGGACCCTATTGATGCAGATATATAGTACAACGAGCGCTATTTTATTTGTTTGGATTCCAGCCATTTTAAACATTTTGGAATTTTTGCGACAGGGGGGCATTTGATCTTTGAACTATGTACACTCCCTCAAACTGACTACTTGCTACTTTTTCTGGGACCCTAATGATTCAGATAGTACAACACGGGCTATTTTATTAAATGATGAATGGAAATTGGCGGAAATTGAAGGTCATTGAAAGTCCTTGGACGTCCTTGACCTAAATAATGAGTAAAAATGGAATTTCATTCAATGTGACCTCAGATTGGGTCTATGCATGTGCATGTCGGGAGTGCACAATTTGTTTAATGAAATGGTGAGAATGAGAATGATATGAATGAATGCCCCGAACGAAATTTCGCATACATTCAGAGACCAATAGAGCTGGTAAGCGGCTTTATGAGTTAGCTCTCCAGAATAATATTATTATTCACACCCCATCTAACCCAACGTTTCTTAATTCTAAGGGTTATGACTCAACCCTGGACCTGGTACTTAGCAAAGGTCCAAGCAACATACCTCAGCCATCTACAATCCAAACTTTATCATCCCCTCATCTACCGGTGCTATTTCACCTAGAAGTTGGCGACTCTGATTTTAACCATGATTTAGGAAATATCAACATAAAACAAATAAACTGGCTGAAATTCAAAAAATACTTGAACGAAAAAATAGATCTGAGATCTCAAGATCTGTCTAGAGTAGTAAATTCATGTCAACTATTGTAGATTCAGCCTTAAATGAGTTCTACAATAAAATGAACTGTGCTTTAGATTTTGCATCAATTAAAGTAGACAAGACATTGATGAAAAATAATGTCATGAATGATGATACCAGGGGGCTTATACAAACTCGAAATTTTCTCCGACGTTATCGAAACTCGTCAACTAAAACGGTCGTGACTAATCTTTCAAAATTGATCCAACGCCAAATTTTTATCAGCCGTAATGACAAATGGAATGGCATGCTGCGACGTCTTCGTAAAAATAGTAGAACTATCTGGAAACTAAACAAAATATTTCGTCGAAGAAAACCAATGCCTCCATTATTAACCGCTGATAAAAATTTGGTGTTTGATAATAAGGATAAAGCCGAAATGATATCTGAATAATTTCAAGAGTCACATAAATTGTCCTCCCACTTAGGGAACCCTCTATATAACAAATTGATAAACGACGGGATTAGCCACCTAACATCCTCCACGAGCGACTTTCATGCAGCTTATTTGTCTTCTCCAGGTGAGATTAAAAAAATTATAAGATCCATCAAAATTAAGAAGGCTCCGGGGTTCGATAAAATTTCAAACATTAATCTGAAAAATTTACCTAAAAAAGCGCTTGTACATCTTAACTTTTTGATAAATGCTTGTATGACAATATCATACTTTCCTTCTTCGTGGAAGTACGCTAACGTTATTCCAATCGCCAAACCTGGAAAAGATCCCAAATTACCCGACAATTACAGGCCAATAAGTTTACTTCCTTCCTTAAGCAAAATAATGGAGAAGATAATACTATCCCGTCTAAATGAGGAAATTGAAAGGTTGAAAATTATACCTGACTTCCAGTTTGGCTTCAGACAGAAACACTCAACTACACACCAAACCTTCCGGCTCTATAAACACATTAAAGAATCGTTTGCAAATAAAGTATCCGTAGGTGTTGTAGCGGTCGACATACAAAAAGCATTTGATTCTGTCTGGCATGACGGACTTCTATACAAACTAATTAATTTTAATATCCCTATCTACCTAGTTAAACTCTTGCAATCCTATTTGTCAAACAGAACTTTCTCGGTGCAAGTGGGAGAAGCACGTTCAACCATCAAAACTATATCGGCTGGTGTTCCTCAAGGATCATGCCTTAGCCCTGTGCTCTTTAATGTTTTTACGGCAGATATTCCGAAGACTAATGACTGTGATATAGCATGCTTCGCAGATGATATATGCATATATTGCAATGGTAATAATCCAAACCAGATTTCTTCGAAACTCGAGCACCAACTTGAATCCTTGTATCAATTTTATTTTAGGTGGAAAATAAAATTGAATGCCCCCAAAACACAAGCTGTCTTCTTCACTAGGAAGAGAAAAAGAAAATATCTCCCAGGATTACCCCTGAATTTCTATACTATACTATCAAATGGAGCAATGAGCTTAGTTACCTAGGATTACTATTCGACAAGAAATTAACAGGTCAACCTCACATGGAGAAAACGTCAGAAAAAATGATCAAATCATTTTGTTCCCTATATGTTGTGACCTCAGTAATAAAGAACGCAGATTTCGCAAGTGTTTCACGTTTGACGTTTTTATTGAGAAGAGAGTAGTTAAGTTAGAGTTGACAATTACGTAGTTGCAATGACACATCGAATATGCATTAACAATATTCCCACTTGTTCGATGGGTCATGAGTTTCAAATTACAAACAATAGTTCTGCTAATAATTTACTTTACGTATTATCGAGAATAAATTAAATACTTAATCCCATTTCAAATGTGCAAAATTTATGTTTATCAATTGGTACAGCTTTAGTAAGATTGTCTGCTATCATTTTATCAGTACTTATTTTTGTTATTTTTACAATTTCCTTCCGTATGAAATCTCTGATGAAATGATGACGTATATCAATGTGTTTTGTTTTTGGACTATACGCTCCGTTTAGTGCCAAGTCAATAGCACCTTTGTTGTCGCTGAATATTTGAAGTGTTGGCTTTTGACCTCCAATTATCTCGTGCTTCAATTGATTTAGCCAGTATGCTTCCTGACACGCTGCTGACAGTGCCATGTACTCCGCTTCGGCAGTGCTCAATGCCACCGTCGGCTGTTTTTTACACAACCATGATACAGCTCCACCTTGCCATAGAAAAATGTACCCACTGCACGATTTTCTATCGCAACAACTAGACGCCCAATCAGCATCGGCATATGCACACAAATTCTCGAATTTGCTGTCCCTGGTAAAAGTTAGCTGGTAGTTTAACGTACCTTTAATGTAGCGTAGAATACGTTTTACTGCTCTCCAATGTGCTAGACCTGGGTTTTTGTTGAATTGACTAACATTCGTTACTGCAAACGAAATGTCTGGTCGCGTGCACTGTGCCAAATACAGAATGCTGCCCACAGCTTCTTGGTACGGAACTGATTTCATCTGCTCAATTTCAATTTCGGTGCTTGGTGACATTTCTCTTGTAAGTTTTTGGTTTGGGTCACTAGGCAATTTCACTGGATCACAATCGAACATGTTGAACTTGCGTAGAACCTGTTCAGCGTATTTTTGTTGGTCCAATTTAATAACTCCTTTGCGCTGATCGTAATCAATACGTAATCCAAGAACATTCGACGCCTTGCCCAAGTCCTTCATTTTAAAATTACTGGTCAATATCGATTTAAGTTGATCTTTCCATACTGAATTGTTGTAAAGAATCATCAAATCGTCCACATAAACTGCAACAACAATAATAGATTCACCTTTTCGACGTACGTATATGCATGAATCAGTTTTGCAACGTACAAACCCCGCTTTGATAAGGACTTCGTTAATTTTTTGGTTCCATTGACGGCTGGCTTGTTTTAATCCATAAAGCGACTTCTTCAGTTTACATACTCGACCGCTTCCGTCGTCATATCCTTCAGGTTGTTTCATGTAGACCGCTTCGTTGATATCACCATGTAGGAATGCAGTCACTACGTCCATTTGTTCAATATTTAGATTCAATTTTACGGCCAACGCCATCAATAATCGAATCGACGAATAGCGAACCACGGGAGAATAAGTTTCCTCAAAGTCAATACCTGGCCTTTGGCTGCAACCCTTAGCAACGAGTCGGGCTTTGTATCGTGCGATATTGCCATTAGAATCAGTTTTCTGTTTAAAAACCCATTTGCAATTTATAGATTTGGAACCCTTCGGTAGTTCCACTAATTCCCAAGTTTTATTTTCAATTAATGAGCGATGCTCATCATCCATGGCACTTTTCCAATGCTGTCCGTCGTGACAATTAAGTGCTTCGTCAACAGTAACTGGTTCACCACTCCGTACTTCGTTCGCAAAATGTGATGCTTCGTATCGTTGAACAGGTCTGGTTTCACGTTTCGAACATCGTACACTACCGAACTTGCTGTCGCTGATTGATGTATCCTCTTCGTCGCTCTCATCAGTTGTATCGAATTCAGGGATGTATGTATTATCATCGTTAGCGTCCACAAAGTCATCAATCGATGAGTCATCTATCGAGTCATTTTGAGCAGCATTGTTTTGGCAATGCTGCACGCCGTTTGTGCCCTGAATATGTACTGAGTCAGTTGTTGCAACATTGTTTGGGCCATGTTGCACGCCAATAGCACTTTGAGTATGTACGACATCAATTTTTGCAACATTGTTTTGGCCATGTTGCACGCCATTCTCGTTCGATGATCCTTCAATTATCAACGTGCTGCTGTCACTCCCAATGCCAATGTCTCCATTTTTCACCATAGACTGACTTGGCCCAATATAGTCTTGTTCTATAACCGTGACATCCCGACACGCAATTATTTTATTGGTTCGCCGATCCATAAGTCGATAACCCTTTTGATCCTCGCAGTATCCAACAAATATCAATTCTCTGGACTTCGCATCGAACTTCCGCCGTTTTCCTTTTGGAATCATCGCCATCGCTACTGATCCAAACACTCTGAAGTGGCTTATATCCGGCTTCTTTCCACTCCAAATTTCCATCGGTGATTTGTATCCCAAGATAGATGAAGTTGTGTGATTTTTGATGTATGCAGCTGTACTCATTGCTTCTGCCCAATAACGCTTCGGTAAATTCGCATCCTGTAACATGCATCTAGCCTTTTCAGTCAATGTCCGAATCGTGCGCTCTGCTAATCCGTTTTGCTGTGGTGTATGTGGAATAGAGCTTTGATGTTGTATTCCATGCTGACCGAGAAAACTTTCAAATTGCTTCGAAAAGAACTCCGTTCCATTGTCGCTCCGAAACTTCTTTATTTTTAAACCGGTTTGGTTTTCAACTAATTGTTTAAATGAGCAAAATTTTTCGAATGCTTCATTTTTATGCTTTAGCATGTAAACAAATGTTCTTCGGCTAAAATCATCAACCAATACAAAACAGTAATAGTTACCACCAATGGATGGGCATTCCATTTTACCAGCTAAGTCTGCATGGATGGTTTCTAACAGCTGAGTGGCTCTAGTTCCTTGCTTGGGAAAGGGCTTACGCGATTGTTTGCCCTTGCAACATGTGATGCACGAAATGCTCAATTCATTTCCATCGAACGATATACCATTGACACCTCCTTCCATCATCTTCTTCAAATAAAGTGGATTAGCGTGTCCCAAACGCCGATGCCATAATTCCATGGACTTATTTGATGCAATTGCAGCCAGTACGGTATTGCTGCTGCCATCCATACGATACAGTCCATCGACCAATGATCCGGTTCCTAGCAGCACGCCATTAGCATCTCTTATCACACAACCTGATGAAGTAAAATGAACGGCTTTTCCTTTATTAGTCATTTGACTTACCGAGAGCAAGTTGGCTGTCAGTTTCGGTACACACAGTACATTTTGAAACTCTACTGTCTGATGCTTTCCATTAACGTCTGCATCAAAAATCACTGTTCCACTGCTGCATACTTTCATCTCTTCATCGTTCGCTGCCCGAATCGTTGACTGACCGCATCTAGTTGTCTCAATCATCCAGTCTTCTCTCATCGTCATATGTCTCGTCGCTCCAGAGTCGATATACCAGTCGTTTCGATCGTGTTTCCCACTTAAAAAGACCGCACTAAACGCCACAGGTTTTTTGGTGTCTGCGTTGGTCCCTTTCGAATCGTTTTTACTCGATTTTTGTGGACAATTGAATGACTTATGCCCCTTGTTCCTGCATGTGTAGCATATTAGACCACGTTTCTTACCAGATTTGTCTTTCTTAGCAAAGAACGCTTTCTCCCCGTCCGCTGCAGCGATGGTTACAGGTTCCTGTAGCAATTTCGTTTTCACACCATCTGCTGTCAGTGTTTTGCCAGTGCTTTCCATGGCTATGACCATTGGCTGATAGTCACTGGTTAAACCACTTAGGAGTGTTACTGCCAATATTTCGTCTGGTATATGGAAATCCACATCACCAAGCGTCTGCGCCGTTGAAACAATTCGACCGACATACGACTCCATCGTTTCACATTCGCTAAGTTTGGTGTTGATCATGTGGCGGAACAAAGTAACTTTGCGGCCTGCTCCACTATCTTCGAATGTTGCTTTGAGGTTATTCCAAATGTCTTTTGCCGTGTTCGCGGATTTCACATGGGTTTGCATAGATTTATCGATGCTTAAGTTCAACGCTGCCTTTACTTTCGCATTTTTTTTAGCATCGGTTTCAGTGCCGGTAATGCACTGCGACAATTCCTCATATTCCAGATAATTTTGCATAGAGAATTTCCACGAAGAATAATTCTCTCTGCCTTTCAACTTTTCAATCGATGTTAAAAGTGATGATGCCATTGGAATGAGATCGGTTTCAATATTTGTGAAAGCAATTTGGTTACTGATTTTCGGCTTTTCACTTGGCGACGTGGGTGTTGAAACTTTTCTCATGAATCACGTAGCAAGAACTAACCTCACTTTAACGTCGACGATTAGTGAAAATAAATCTCTTAAAATTTGAAGAAAATCGACTGGATTCGAAACACTTTACTTCCCGAATAGAAATCAAATCGATTATTTAAATATTCGCGGATAAATTACTGGGCCCATAACCTGTTGTGACCTCAGTAATAAAGAACGCAGATTTCGCAAGTGTTTCACGTTTGACGTTTTTATTGAGAAGAGAGTAGTTAAGTTAGAGTTGACAATTACGTAGTTGCAATGACACATCGAATATGCATTCACAATACTATACCCTCTTCTGAATAAGAAGTCAAATTTGTCCTTAGATAACAAGCTATTAATCTACAAGATGGTTATTCAACCCATTGCAGCTTACGGTTCTCCTGTATGGGGCCTTTATGCGAAAACCGTAAAAAACAAAATGCAAACCACACAGAACAAAATCCTTAAACATATTGCTGACAAACCATTTTACTATTCAACTGAGAAGTTGCACCATGAAACGAAAATAATGACTCTGAATAAATTAGTAAGTAATAGTACTCCTAAATTTCTGGCAACCTGCTCGAATGTTAATAATAGTATTATTAGAAACTAAGTGAATACTTAATCATAACTTAACTTGAATTAACAAAGATGTAGACTTAATTTGTAGGTTTATTTATATAAATACATAACTTTTTTTTTGGCTCATAAGGTTTTTATATACCTACTTTTCCTTAATTTAATCCCAATTAGTCCAGAACTAAACCAAAATAACTGATTGCGCTAACTACATATTTCTAAAACATAGAGTTAAGGCTTTACCCGGTATCTACATCAAATAACATGTTAAACATAAAATATGAAAATATGGAATAAAGATTGAATTGAATTGAATTGAAATTGCGTGTGAGCATGTCGAGCGAGGAGAGCAGACGACTTCTTGCGACGTGTTCTGGGGGCCTAGTCAAGTTAGGTAGTACGGAGCGTACTCTATATTTTTGAGGATTTTGAATGTATGGTATGGTTGTGTGTATGTAGGAGTTTTGATTATGGCGTCGAGTTGACTGAGAGCGTGGGACAGAGCGCACAGAGAGCGCCTGTTCACCCGTACAATATGTTATTTCTTGCCGTCCCCAACGTCAACCTTTATCGCTATCAAATCAACATCCCAACATGTACACACAGGATCCCCGCAAGCGCGCCGCCCGCGCGGATCTACAAGCAACAGCCATGCACAATGACCACTTCACTCAAACGACATGCACAACCAGAAAAGAAAAATTTTCAATGGGCTTGTTTCCTCTTCCGACCCCCGAGTAGAAAAACAGACATTTCGTGTGACGGACAGATTTTTAGGATGACCCCCAGCTATAAGACATATCCATGTCAAAACGGCGCCCGGACGTAACCGCGGGGTCGTGCCTCACTCCCACATTCTTTTTGTTTGCAGATCGCAAATTTGCCACACTCAGGCACATATGCAGTGTCACCACGTCTGATAAAGCTTACCTCGGTTATGTTTCACTAGATGTAACCAAATCAGCGTCATACACTCGCCTAACCGTTACCTGTTTTCGACTGCGCAACAAACCTTCGCAGGGGCGGTTCGCATCAGCTGGTCATATCAAACCAGCGACGGCCTCTACACTGCCCCTGTTGCTAACGCACTCTTGCATATGCACAACGATCTACACTACCGCTGTTCCACATGCACTCTTGCACATACACAACGGTCTGTTGCACTGCTGTTACCGTGACGAGAAAATTATGTTGTTATGGGACTATGTTTATACTCTAGATGAAATCTGAGAGTATTATAAGTTTGCCACAAAGTTTGTAACGCTAAGAAATAAGGCTCGCAGAAAAAAATGAATGATACAGAAGTTCATATTATCACTCGAATATCTCAAAACCGGATGTCCGTCTGTCCGTCTGTCCGTCCGTCCGTGACCTCTCTAGCTCGAGAACGCGTTGAGCTTTGAAGTTCAAATTTTGCATACGTTATTTTTGACAAAAAATGAAGGCTAAGTTCGTTAACGGGCTAAATCGCTCCACCCCTTCTACCCCCTCCCATACAAAATGACACATTTTTGAAAATTTACAATAATCAGATTTTCTCAGAAACTATAACACATATTGCTTTGAAATTTTGAATATATCACTTTTATGATAATTGTAACCTACATTATAAAATTTATTGTAATCCTCACCCTCCTTCTACCCCCTCCCATACAAACTGCACTATTTCATGAAATACGTTAAGCCAATTTACTCATTACCTATACAATTTATCGGGCTGACATTTTGTACTTAACACTTAATTAACAATATCAGTTAGATTCAAAAAAAGTAATCGATTACCCTTACTCCGTCTACCCCCTCCCATACAAAATGACACATTTTTGATAATTTACAATAATCAGATTTTCTCAGAAACTATAAAACATGTTGCTTTGAAATTTTGAATATATCACTTTTATGATAATTGCAACCTACATTATAAAATTTATTGTAATCCTCACCCTCCTTCTACCCCCCGAGATTGCAACCAAAATTATTTATTGGCTTTAACCAGGTTCAAATTCATCTAGAGTATTGCATGATTGGGGTTTACCCCAATCGTAGTTCTTTTATGTTTTTTTCTAATTTTCGCGTCGCGGGTATCCATAGAGACGCAAATTTCAATACGGAATGCTACACGCATGTTGCCCGACCCGACAAAAGATATTTCACAATTTTATTCGCGGCTGTTGCAGGGGAAAACTGAAAATTGAGACCCACAGCGATCCACCGCGACTGTTCTTTAGTTGGTTCCTTGGTTTGATATTTTCTCAATTTTCTTTTAAGAGGACAGCTGTGATGGGTCTATGCGTTGGGAGTCGATATTCACTCAAGAGGTGAGGGGTTCGAATCCAGCCCCGAGCCTAATTAAAAATGAAACCGGAATATAGAGGGCTACGCCCGCAATCCGAGGGTTTTGTAGCAAGCGCTTATTTTGGTATATAAATATCGGCTCGTTGCTCTTCTTGATACCACTCAGATGGACAAAAAAAAACATAATGTCTCACAAACTTACATTTTACATGCCAATTCATATTACGTGATTGTAACGAAACTTAGAACATATTATTGCCTAAGGTGTTGGTTATCGTTGGCCATCAGTACTTTTGACCTCGAACGTATTTAAGGCATGCAGAGGTGTGGTAACTGTAACTACAGAAATAAACTATTACTTACCTATTCTGAGAAGATAGACAGATTCCATTATTTTCCATTTTATATGCTATTCGGAATCCACCTTCCTGTAAGTTTTCATAATTCTAACAGTCTCGACATGCCGGGGGGGGCGAATTACGAACTAATATTTTTTCCTCCCCTACTATTCCCCTTTCTATAAATTTCAAGAAAATGCGAAAAAATGGAATGTACTCAACATTACCTTTCTCACGACACCTCACTTGCCTATACCAGTCGATAAAAAAAATTTGAGCTTAATTTCGCCTCTGTGTGGACCCCTTCCACTCGATAAAGTTTGCCAATTACGACGCAGCGCCCCCAACTAATCTTTACCCTTTCAAAAATTATTAATTAAATAACTGCAATTCGCACTACGAAAAACAACATGAAAGTAGTACACACCTATGAGGCCGGTAGGTGTAATTTTTGTGTGGATAGTGTCAAAATGCCTAACTTTAAATGAATGTACTATTATTAAATATTATGTGATTGTAATGAAACTTAAAGATATTATTGTCAATGATGTTGGTTATCATTGGCCATCAATATTTTTGACCTCGGCTGTGCTTAAGGCGTGCAGGGGTATGCTAACTGCAACTATAGAAATGTACTATTATTAACCTTTTTTGTTGAGATATCAAAATTCTACGATTTTCGGTTTTCTACACTAGTAAAATGCCGCCTTTCTGCAAATTTTCATATTTCTAAGTATAACATATCGAAATGCAAGGGGAGGGGGACAAACTCGGATCACATATTTTCCCCTCTATCTCTTTTCCCCTTTTTTCAAATTTAATGAAAATACCGGAAATGAAATGTACTCGGTGTTACCTTTCTCATGATACCCCACTTGCCTATACCAGATGAAAAAAAAATGTTGACCTTCATTTCCCCTCTATGGGGACATCCCCTTAAAGTCAGCCTATTACAGCGAATCGCTTTCTCCGGCGAATTATAATAATTCTACATACTCCCACAAAATTTCATGTATGTAGCTTCAGCCGTTCGTGAGATATTTTATGGACAGACGGACAGACATTTGACCGATTTCATAAGGGTTTTGTTTTTAATACAAAACCCTAAAAAGTAGTGCCGACGATATATCCTCCCCTAAAAGCGATATACGCAACTGGTTCAAAGCACTTGCATTTGGAAAACGTTCGTTGAAACATTCAAAAAAGCCCAAGAAAGATTTGGCTAGAAATTTCTGAATCTGACGACGGAATACTGATCTCTTCAGTGACAAAAAGATGTTCAAGCTGGATGGTCAAGAGGGCTGCCAGTATTATTAGCATGATCTTCGAAAAGAGAAGCCAGTTGCAATAAGTCGTCATTCTGGGTGTGACAGTGTGATAGTTTTGGGAGGCTTCTAATCACCTGGTATGACAACAATGCTTTTCCTTCTGATCAAATGAATGCTGTAGGATTCACTACACTTCCACTAGTCAAACCTGAGTTTTTAAGCAAAATAACGCAATAGCTAAAGAGTACGTTTAAGGAAAGAGTATGTTTATTTTGGATTGGTCATCAGGTAATGCTGACATTAAGTTTACGCAAATAGGGCAATATCTTACTACAAACATTTCACCCAAATTTCAAGTCTCTAGCTTCAGTCTATCAAAAGTTATCGTGCGAACGGACAGACAGACGGACAGACAGATAGGCAGACATGGCTAAATCGAATCAGGAGGTGACACTGATCATTTATATATATATATATGTATATGTACATTGCTGTACCTCCGGAGGCTCCTTTAAGGTGTTACATATTTTCGTCGTACAAAAACAATATACCCTATACTATAAGTCTAGGATATAAAAATAAGATTCAACTTTAATTGATAGATTTAAACAAGTTCTTTTAAGCGAGCCTTTGCATAAAATGCAAATTTTTTTCAAATAATTTGAACTATGAACTGTAAATTTGAGTTTCTGTACTGACTAACAATAAATCTCACTCAAAGTAATATTTCATAACGGAAAACTATTCCAGTTTACTCTTTCCGTGAAATGACAAATGCAGAAGAAGACGTGTTCAATTCCTATGATTGTATTTACCGTTTAAGTTTCATATTGCTGTCATTATCAAATAATCCCCTCGTTTTGACATGGATATGTCTTATAGCTGGGGGTCATCCTAAAAATCTGTCCGGCACACCAAATGTCTGTTTTTCTACTCGGGGGTCAGAAGAGGAAACAAGCCCATTGAAAATTTTTCTTTTCTGGTTGTGCATGTCGTTTGAGTGAAGTGGTCACTGTGCATGGCTGTTGCTTGTAGATCCGCGCGGGCGGCGCGCTTGCGGGGATCCTGTGTGTACATGTTGGGATGTTGATTTGATAGCGATAAAGGTTGACGTTGGTGACGGCAAGAAATAACATAGTGTACGGGTGAACAGGCGCTCTCTGTGCGCTCTGTCCCACGCTCTCAGTCAACGCGACGCCATAATCAAAACTCCTGCATACACACCATACCATTCATTCAAAATCCTCAAAAATATAGAGTACGCTCCGTACTACCTAACTTGACTAGGCCCCCAAAACACGTCGCAAGAAGTCGTCTGCTCTCCGCGCTCGACATGCTCACACGCAATTTATGGTCTCTGAATGTATGCGAAATTTCGCTCAGGGCAGCGGACTTCCTCCTCTCATTCATTCATATCATTCTCATTCTCACCATTTCATTAAACAAATTGTGCACTCCCGACATGCACATGCATAGACCCAATCTGAGGTCGCAGTGAATGAAATTCCATTTTTACTCATTATTTAGGTCAAGGACGTCCAAGGACTTTCAATGACCTTCAATTTCCGCCAATTCCCATTCATCATTTAATAAAATAGCCCGTGTTGTACTATCTGAATCACTAGGGTCCCAGAAAAAGTAGCAAGTAGTCAGTTCGACTAACATTTGGACATGCGCAGACGCAATTTGAGAGTGTGTACATTACATAGTCCCCCCCCCCCCTCCCAAGATAGAGAGCGAGAGCCATCGCAGGTGAAGTTCATTCTTTCCGAATCGGGTGATCCAGCAACTGTGGTTGTGCATTTACAATGGCGGCGATTTGAGGTCTGACTGGCCCACAATGTGGGCCCCCACCACACGTGCAATAAACATATCATAAAACAAAATGGCGGATTCGTACTACGCGAGTTAAAATCTCCCAAGCCCCGAAATAGAGAAATATTCGTCGCAGGATGTTATAGTTCCGGGCAGCTCATCCGGAACATGATGTACATTCAGAGGTCTGCAGAAGGTCAAACGCCCCCCCCCCCCCTTCTGCAAAAATTCCAAAATTTTTCTTGTGCATTCTCTTTGTGCGTGTGTTGGAATGTTTTGTTTACTTTTGTTCGTTTCTCTTTCTGTTTGCCGGACACAATCGCATAGAGTCGCACGCGTTACTTGAGAAACGGATTGTGAGTGCCGGACCCGGACTGTTGATTAAAGGGGCGGGATGAGGCGGATAGTGTGGGAGCGTTTTTGCAATAAATACACAAACACAATACACGTCCGATTGGGAAAAGATGGCGGGAAGCGTGATTGCAATTAGCAGAAACTTACTTAGAGAAATGTCGATAGGCTGCAGTCTGCAAACTGTACCGAACGGGTAGATGGAACAGGGTGCACGAGAGGAGGTGAATATTGCACACACGCGATGCAAACGAAAACGAAACGATCCCGCGAGAGAAAGGAGCCCGAGCGGACAGGACAAAGCAAAGCAAAAATTATGACGAGTATCTACACTGCCACCAGATACATCGGTACATGGATATGTCTTATGCCTACCGAAAGCGTGGGACGTGTTTTTTCGAATGATTTCATCCAGTATAACTATACTGGGATCTTTATAAAACTTACGTCGATATCTTCAACACAACAGGTTCCACGCAGTCGGTAGTCATAGACATATCCATGTTCCGATGTATCTGCATGCAGTGTAGATACTTCGTATCTTTTTAGATATCAACCGCTGTGGCTGTTTGTGAGTCGACAATATTATTGCCAGGTGTGGGTTACGGCTGCGCGAGTGTACGGCGCTGCGGGCACGGGAGAGCTGATTTCGGTAATCCATCTATGCTCACATATGTATTTGCGTCCCAAGTAATGTACGCGTCGTGAAAATTAGTGTATACACAATCCTCGTCGGCGCAATCGGTTTTGGTCGCGTGTATGCCTGCCGGAGTGTGAGGGCAATTCGTGACAGTGGAGCGGCTTTTAGTTGGTGGTCAGATTATTGTTGGTTGTAGGTTGTGACACCACCATTTCATAGTGGCGGATTGCCACTTGCATCTACTCAGCGGGAGGCTGTGAGTACGGCACAGTGTGGCACTTTGATTATGTTCGTGCGTCGTTCGGTAAATTGTGACGAGAGTGTGAACGCGGCGCTGCGAACTATTCCCTTTGGAGCGAAATGGTGCTCACCGGGGCTCGTGTAATCGGGTCTCGAGGGACATGGACCCCAATAGCAACTGGTCTCCATCGGGGACCTCAGCATCAAATTCGTAGACACCTTTACATACCTGGGTTGGGTAGTAACCTGTCAAACGACGCCAGGGAAACATATGAAATCAAGCGACGCATACAGCTAGCAAATAAGACTTTTATCCTCTGTGCTCCCAATAATGAAATGGAAGCATGCGCACAGAAATATTAAGCTCTGCATATACAAAACAATTCTATGACCTGTGCTATGCTATGGCTGCGAAACCTGGACACTATCTCAAGACTTCAAAAATATGCTAAGCATATTCGAACGAAAGGTCTTTCGGTAAATTTTCGGAGCAGTTTTTAACTGAAATGGATGGCGCATCTGGTGCAACCATGTACAAACTGTACAATAAGTTGGAAGTTTCGAGAATCGTCAAGCTACAACGACTTCAATGAACAGGGCAAAGAATAGAGATTATTGCTAACAAGAAATGGGACTTCATACGAATTAAGAGTGCCTGCCTAGTAGTTGCATATGTGTTGGATTCCATCAGTACACGAAGGGGTAATGCGAAATAGCAAGTATGTTACTCATGCGATGAAACGTACTAGGCAGTTGGCATTTGAAGAGCTTTTTAAAATATTGCTTGAAACGCCGCCGTAGGGATTCTTATAGTATCCACAGGTACTTTTTTATCAACGCGCTGTGATTGCTGTTTCTGCTTCTCCATATGCAGCATCGTAGAGTGGCAACCGAAACCTCACGGCATCAGACGAATATTGGTAGGACGCGTCATCGGAGCAAGCCCGCCAGGAAGACCGAGCGCTCGTTGGGAAAACTCAGTAGATGCTGACGCCGAACTGCTGGGCTTCCGAAAATGAATGACGCGGTCACCTGACCTAGATAATTATAGGAATTTGATTCAAATGGCCAAGGTCCGATGCGACACCACATCGGGCTCTAGCAATGATGATGAAAAAACTGAATCGTTGTCCTAAATAATTGGACTTAACCTTTTGCGAAACCTAATAGCCCAGGGCCAACCCTTAAGAAAACTTTGATTTCTTAATTACAACTGTCTTAAGGTTTGCTCATTCCGAAACGAGACTTTCCGGCTTATTAATTTTTATTGTTTTTCTTGCAATCGTCCCAGTCTAATGTCGCATTGGAAAGTATCTTTCTCGTGCATTTCCTTTTACCTAGTTTTTCTTTTTTAATTCGAAAGCTTCACCTTTTCCACTGAACAGCATCCTTTAAGTCTCTTGAAGACATTCTAGTAAAAAGTTCCTAAAATCGTTGTCATTTTTCTTTTTTTCAACGACATCTCATCAGGCTGACTTCGGGGTGCTTATTCCATTCAAATTGCGAATCCGAAAATCTGTTTGCCGTGTTACAATTACCAATGCTAGTACGACTACTTCTATTCCACTGTTTGGCATGCCATTTTTAAAAAACCCATTCTAAATGCCATTTAAGCCTGACGCTGTCACCGAAATCTTAACGTTGTCGGAAAGTAGAATTTAAGGGAGCGGAAGGATCTTTTCATTTGAAGCCAACTAGAGAAAGTAGGAAAAAAAATCCGAATGCTGTAAACGGTGAGGGTGCGGAGAGAACGGGAAAAATGCCGACAATAATTCCCACCTAAGAATTCACTGAATTCTTCATGCCAGCTGGTATCTTTCCTTTAAATCGGTTACTTCAACTAACTGCCGCCCCGTAGAGATACTGGCTGCTTCTTGGTTGGATTCGTGGCGAGTTGTTTCTCTTTTCGTCGTGCTCCTCCACCTCGGTTCTGTGTGAGCGGCATGGCTCCTACCATGAAGGCAATAAATCCTTTGCAGTATTTGAATTTCTCAACTTGTGACTTTAAACGAACCGAAAAGAATCAGTTAACAAGGATATGCCTCACCTGATACCATCCCCCGCCACCCGTATCACACCCCATTTCTGTCTTATTCGCGAAATGGTATGGCAGCCGATGTGAATCCTTTCGCCAGCACGGATGATGGGGATCGTGGAAACTTCAAGTTTTCGTCCTTACATGGCCCGGAGGAAGGCGAAGCGAGCACCGAGCGACAGAATGAATAATCGCAATAGGACTGGCTCGGTAAATTGATAAAATTCTTTTAATTGGATTCTGCTGAAAACGCTTGAAATCGTTGGCAAGTTTGGTGGATATTAGAAGAGCGCCGACTAAGTGGATTTTTTGTTGGTCGGCTATAAATGCTGTTGCAGTCACTAGCGGCCACTAGAAGTGTTGAAATCAGGAAGAAAATTCAATTGTTCAGTTTAGTGAGTTCAGTTTAGTGTTCAGTTTACTGGACTGGTCTACGTATTTCGACCGGACCTGGTGGGTACCCTCCAGCTGTTAGATGATTATTAAAAATTTATGGATGTAGTATATCGATAAAGAGCTCGAACCATAATTTTATTTCAAGCTGATTTTTAAATGCATGAATCCGGTTGGATGTTGTTGGATGAAACTCGTTATCACATTAGATTAGATGGGCTGCAGAAACAAAGCATACATAAACTGCTACTGGGTCTGTTGTGATATCCCTCAGACTGATCTTATCATCTTATTGTGTGAGACTCCATTTCATATTGCACGAGACAGGGTTGCCAGATCTACTGATTTATCAGTATTCTACTGTATTTTGACAAGAAAAATATTCATGATGATTTTTCAACGAATTTTCAGCCCTCTACTGATTTAATACTGATACTTACTTAGACTGTGTTACAATGTGTTGTTAACCCAAATAAAGCTCCCATAGGTTGCTTTCACACGACACCGTTCGATACGATATTTTTCGGATCAGCTTTTCTCGAAATTGAAACAACATTTCACACGGCGACATTCAATTTTCCATACAAAAGGTTTTATCGAATAGTTTCCTCCATGTGATGGCGCATGTGCCTAACATGCTTTCGAGCTTTTAAGCATATCACACAACAGACACGCGCACACCTTGTGTGTCTGGAATGCATACGAGCTTTACCGGATCGCAGTGGCAAGTATCGTATGCATACGAAAAACTACATTTCTCGATTACACTTTGAAGAGAGAGTATAAGAGGAAATGAAAAAGAGCGAGAGAAACGAAGTAATTCGGCACAAGTGAGAAAGTAGGAAGGGGGATGGAAATTTGACATCTCTTTTGCTCTATATGGACCGAGCGGGTGTTCCGCGGCAGAGAGACAGACTGGAATGTTATTGTTCCAACTGGAAAAGTAGGAGAGGGGATGACATCTTGCGTGCTTCCTGTGCTTTTATATAGACTGCGCGGGTGTTGCGCAGTGGAGGGCGTGTGTCTCTCTGTTTACTTTTTACGACTGGAATTGCTTTAAGTAGTTTAGTGTTGAGTATATGCGGATTGCTCCTCCATAGGTATTCTCTATGCGATTACATGATTTTCTCCCAATGGCTCCGAGTAAATATCGGTAAAAGCTTCCGTCAAATAACGTGTCTCATGCACCTCGTGTGAAAGCTGCCATGGCGTGCACGAGTCTGTTGTGTGATATTCTTAAAAGCTCGAAAACATGTTAGGCACATTCATTCGCACGACGTAAATGATACACATTATTTGACGGAAGCTTTTATCAAATAAAACAGTGGCAGTGTACATTGGATAAAGATGTTCACACGGAGCTAGTACGAGAAAATCATGCAATCGAGAAATATGGTTTCTCGTGTACATACGACACTTAAATAAATAAATAAATAACTGGCACAATAGTCCAATTTGAACCATGGCCTCGAGGTGAGTTAGCTTCATCTCATTTTCTAGATCGTGACGGTCTTGTTCAGAGGTGTGTGATCAGCAACACGCTCAACCGAGTTATTTACCCTATAAATGGGTACTCATTTAATAGCTGTGTAGCTCATACTCCGACACGTAAATCCCTTTTTTTTATCGAAAACTAGCGCATTCAGTAGGAATCGAACCGGGGAATAGAAGAGATGTCCTCGGCCAAAGGAAATGTTCTGCCGAAGCATTCGGTACGTCTTTGAGCAAGCCTTTCGCACTCGCAAAGGATGTGCTGTGAGGTTTCATCATCGGCCTCGCATCAGCGGCAGCTAGCGTCAGATACAATATGCATGGTTTTAAGGTGACCCCACAGACGCGAGTGTCCCGTTAAAATCGCACAAATTATTCTCACCCTGTTCTTGCTCAACCGCAGCAATTCCAAGGTACGGACGCATGAGTGGCCGGAAATAAACAGTTTGTCATGCCTTACGCCTGGGAGGGCCCCCCACTCTCTTATTTGGTTTCTACAGTAGCAGAGTGGTATCCCGAAAAACGGCTTTGGGCCATAGATGGGGACGGCGGAGGCTCGGTTTGCTAGCCTATCTGCTAGCTCATTGCCCTCGATGCCCGAATGACCAGGGACCCAGTAAAGTGTGAGTTCATTCGTTGAACCCACAATATGGAGGACCTCCTGACAAGCCAGTACCAGCTTAGAATTGATAGTGAAATTAGTAAGCGGTTTGATAGCTGCCTGACTGTCGGTGAATATTGCTATATATATATATATATAGTATTTCCGCTTAACCCATTGGAATGGAGGCTCTGTGTTCAGGATCGACAATGCCTGCGCCAGAACCCTCTTCCATTTTGGAGCCGTCTGTGACCATTTGATTGTGCTGGGGCGGAGAGAGTTGTAGCCATCCGTCCCCCTTTCTCTATTCCAAATGACTGATTTAAAGGAATGGTTGAAGCGAAGAATTTTCACAAGGTAATCAGTTGGCATGCTAAGTACCTTGTCACTTTTCAACCAGCTTTGGTAGCCTGGGGTCAACTTGATCCCTATGTCACAGGCCTTGAGTCTGACGATTGCCATTCTAGCTTCAGCTTCAATGTGTACATCCATAGGCGGGAGATCGAGCAAAACTTCTAAAGCAGCTGTTGGACAAGACCGCATGGCCCCAGTGATGGCATTGAAGGCAAGTCTCTGAATTTTATTCAGAGCCCTTCTGCCGGCTGAGGTAATGGCTCTTGTCCACCAGACCACCGCACCGTAATCTACTATAGGTCTGACGATCGCTTTGTAGATCCACAAAACTATTTGGGGTTTAGTCCCCCATGTCTTGCCGACATATTGTCTGCAGATCCATAGAGCTTTAATTGCCTTATCGGAAGTCACTTTAAGGTGTTCTGCCCAGGATAACTTATTGTCAAGGATAACACCCAAATATTTGAAGTTTGACATCAGTTTTATAGGAGAGTTGTATATGAGCGGACACCTGAGTGTCCTGAGTTTCTTTTTCTTAGTGAATGGCACTATGGCAGCTTTCGAAGGATTTACACATAGGCCGCTGTTATCGCACCATTCTTGAACTACACGTAGCGCACCTTTCCACATCAAACTGTCAACTACAATGCACCATAGGAGGGGAGATAATACTCCGCCCTGCGTATGTTGTCATTGTAATGCGTGTTTGTTACCCTACACTACACTGGACAAATACACAAAAGAACGCGCCCATTGTTGTAGGTCCATCGGGCAGAAAGACCTTGTAGCTACCCAAGTCCTCAAATACGGTAACAGTTTACTGGGTTCCCTGTCACATGGGAAAAACTGGCAATAAACTGACAGATGAGCTAGCCAGAACGACCTAAGCTACATTCACCCTTTTGTTGAGCTGAGCCTTCTTACGGGATCCCGTTGTGCACCGTTAAGTAAAACTTCTGAGACTGGGAGTACAGTGAAGCAAAGGCCCATTGGACCAATCTCCTAGGTACGCGCAAACCAAACTTTTCATCTCTGGCTACTCTTGCAGTAGAACATTCGACCTCTTTAAGCAGAACCAGTATAAGGTCAGACCTACCGACGGTCTACGTTAATGAATACCCTTATGCCTTAGAGGCCACATAAAAATTATGAAAATAGTTTCGCACGTGAACTGCCGCTTTCGAGATGATGACGATGAAAGATCACTCCCTAAGGTCCTGACAAAGTAGACTATCTGGTCTCGGGATTTTGAACCATTTCTGCTCCTTGTCTATAAATCAATCCATTTATCTGATAGTAAAAAGAACAAATTCCGTTTTACGGGGATTTACTTTAACCCTAACATCTCCGACTCAGTTCGTCAAGGCAGACAGGGCATTCTGCATTACACGCTAACGCTCATATCTGTCCCGTTTTTCGTGGGACAGTCCATCTTTTTCGACCTCAAACAATTCTCAGACCCCGCTTTTTCCTTCGAATTTCTTTTTTTAGTTTGTCAAAAGTTGTGGTTAGAATGACGATGAAATCAGTGGCGGGTCCAGAAGAGGGCCATGGGAGCCCGGGCCCCCTCCAAAGTTTTTGGAGAGCTTGGTCTCCAAATATTCGAGGGAATTCTTCAAAATGATTTATAAAAATTACAGCGAATACAAAAGATACCCGAAAAAAGTGGATTCCTTTGCGTTACGCGTTCTTCTTTGATTTTGCTTTCTGGTGATGGTGTTGGTACACTTCTCTGGAAACATCGTCTAAACTAAGGCTTCCAAGTAGAAATACAACGCCAATACAACAAATACAACGAATAGACTGCAATAAAACTTGAAAGTGTCGAGCAACAGCGAGTGTGTCTTACGAATTTGACATTGCTCCTACCGTAACTAGTAAATATCCTGTTCTTAGTGAGGTATTATAAAATGTCTTCTCACAACAAAACATTTGGGCTTATAACTATGGGATAGAAGTTGATCCGATCTTGAACATAGGATACTTCCAGTCAAGCCTCTTGTGCTGCATGGGACGAGCCCAGTTTTTGCGAATAAGGCGAAATTTCTATGCAGCTGTTTTACTTACGCTTGAGGTAGTTTTTTGGATAAACTTCTACAGAGGTTAAGCGTAGCTGGGAAAGATGCATAGGTTGCTCTGCGTAGCTGCTACTTCTTGACATTTTTGGTGAATAGACGGCTGTAACTATGATCATTGCCTCCAGGACACTGGTCAGTAGCTTACTTAAGGCTCCGGATGCGCTGCTATTTTAAACAACTACATATTCCGACAACGACTGATCAAATATGTGCGTGACACACATTTTGTCATTCTGAGAATATCAAGCTGTCGGTGGAAAGATAATGTCGTTCTATTCCCTAACTCATTAGAAATCTATGCAGATGTTAAAATAGTTAAAGTTAACTTAAAACTCTTTTTCGTTCTCCCTGAATACTGCAGTGCTTTCTAGGCCATACGTTACGACGTTTTTTTTTTCAATTTTTTTATGAGACTCGGGGTCACATTAATTTCGCTGTAGAGCAAACGAGTTCTCCAGGCAGCGTACAACAAGCAATACTGCACAACTTCGTCGGAGGATTCATATTCCAATCGTTGGCTCCGAACTAATATAGCTCTAAAGTTTAAAGCGATTAGCAGTACCAACTGTAAATGGATAAAAGGTAAAACATTAGTTTTAACGTAGCCGTTGTGGCCCTGATTGGATTCTAGTTGCACCGCTAAACTATTGTCGCTAAAATAGGCAACATACCTCTCCTGCCATAACTGCTGTAGAAGCAGCGGTAACGGGGAAAAGGAGGCTCGTGTTTTATTCTTCTTGGTTCCTGTCCTATCCTGGCAAGAAAGACAGATAAAAATACATTTTTTAAATCCCACTTCTTCACGGAATTGAATGACTAAGCTTATGCTAATGGTGAGAAACTCCATAATTTTAAGTTCTTTCTAGTTCAATGAATGGATGATGAGTTCCTGGTGATAACAGAAAAAAAAACCTATTGCAGTCCCTCCATGATTTTATGCGTTCATCATTGCAAGTTTCTCTCCAGTAAAATCCACGACTGGATGAAATTATAGCGAATATTACACTCAAACAGCAATATCAACTAAATTCACCCACAAATACATTCATTTTTGATTTGCTGTGTTAGATTCCTGGTCATTGCGGTTATGTTGGAAACAGCAGAGCAGAAGAGCTGACTCCTGAGGGCGCAGCCACTGTGGTCAGCGAAAGCTTCCGTAACATAAGGATGTCTCTGGCAACTTGTAAATTGGCCTTCAAGGCTGGTGCGACTGACAGAGCAAATACCAAATGGAGTACTGACAGCACATGCCATGCAACACAGGCAAATGTGGCCTACACTGTACCCTTACCGCTCTTTAGGGTTATTGCTTTTGGATAGAAAGCACATTAGGAATGTTGTGGGGGTTATCACTGGCCACTGCCTTATTGGAGAGCATGAACAACGATTATTACAGAAGCTGTGGTGATGAGGATGAGCGGCCTTTTCATTTGCTCTGTATCTGTCTTGCCTTGGCTGGTGCTAGGAAGGCCACAATTAGGTCCAACTACTTCACCGGTTTGGATGACCTGAAGGAGCTCAGTGTCGGTCAGTTACATTGTTTCATTATCAGCTCCTGCTGGTTTGCGGAAAGGTTTTTGGTCGGTGTTTGATAAGTCCATTGCGGTACCACAACGGACCCTATGGTGGTCTAAGTGTGTGTCAAAGCAGCCCCTTAAGCCTAACGTGTTATTAAATGACAGTAACCATCAAAGAAGTAAGTAAAGCTTGTATATCCGTACCATAAGTGAAAAAGAGACGCATTATCTGAAAGATGCCGATGCATATCAGAGAAAACCCGAGAGCAGAATCATTACATCCAGATTTCCGTAGCGCTGTCCCTTACTAATTGAACTAAATCGATGGAGGCAGAAAGGCTAGTCTCTCATAACTCTCTTTTCAACCTTATGTAGATGTGTATTTGCTAAGAAATCATGGACAATTTTCTCTCTAAAGATCTTGTCAGATACAGCAACACTATGCCTGCATTCATAAATGGTAGCGCTACCGGAGCGCTCCCTTTTTCGTTGTTGCTATACAGTACAGAAATGGGAGCGCTCAGGCTATGTATCCCACTTGCGGATACATAACATTACATCTCTTTTACTCAGTGTCATTTACTAGATCAGAGCCAGTACTCGCCAGAATGCGCCCATTAAAAGCAATTGTTATGGTAAAATGTAATAATTCGCTCTCATGCCTCGAATTTTAAAAATTTCTAACATCAAAGCCAGAATTACTGCGTAAAGTCGATGAAAAGGGTAAGTATCAACCGAAAACTGTATTTGGCGATACCAATGGCATTGATGGCGATGATGATGGCATGAATACTTCAGGAACACAATTTTCATTCACAAAAAAAAACAAAAAAAATATTATTATTACATAAATAACTATGATATACAATAAATACGAAAATAGAATTTAGAAATCAAGTAGTTTTCATCCTTCTTTTTTATAATATTGTAGTAGCGCTATCCCTCGAAATAATTAATTTTTGAACCCCGCTTTTGGCGTAACAAAAGATATGAGCGTTAATTATACCGCCTAGAACACAGTAATTTACCCAAGAGGGAAATATCATTTCAGGTTTAAAATAAGGCTAAATGTAGGCAGCAGGTGTGTCATTTTGCAGTGCGAGTCATCGCCACACAGGCTTGAGAGAACATTCATGATAGCCTCTGGTTTAACGTTATTGAAAGCATCGTCTATATCCTGAAAGGCAGCCAGCCTGGACATGTAACCTACTAGAGAGTTGTAACAGATGGCATCGAAGATGCCCGTTGGGACTAGGCCTAAGGTGACAAAATGACCATCGAGGTCGGGCCGTGCAATCTGGCGAAGAAAAAGTTTTCCCTCAACGAGGTAAGCAGGGGCCTATGCTTGCTGTAGCTCAGTTCGGGAGACGTGGGCGAGGTTTTCGCCGCTCGTTGCTCCTGTCCTTTACGAATTAACAAAAATTCATAGTCCTGGATTAGACGATACAAACAATGGAGGCAAAAATGGGGAATAATAAAAAAAAAATGGAGCGATAAGGATTGAATGGTTGCCTTCGCGCTCACAACGGGTTCCGAGTGTAATGGGACCCTAGCCCTCTTGTGTCGTACCACCGACAGATCACTAATCGTCAGGTGCTGCCTCCGATCTGCCGGTGGAAGCAGCACTTCCAGGATATGGTCCATTACAGGTGGCTCATTACAGAGTACAAGGCAGTATCCACAAATCTATTCATCCATTTGGTGTGGTGCGAAGCAAAGAGAAGATCCGCTGAAAAATTACTCCGTAGGAGCATTTCCATCAAACGTTCCACAACCTTGACCAAAGTCGATGATGACGAATGAACTGGAAGTCATTCGGGCGCGAAAACTCTTATCCACTTTCGGGATAAAGGCCACTTTAACCTCCTTTCATATTCAAGAAATGTGAAATATCAAGGAAAAGGTTTGAAAATCGATTAAAAAAGGTACACTACGTTCAGCATGTGTCGTAATGCCAGCAGACTCGAAGAAGTCAAAATGGAATTTAGCCCATACCATCGCTTCTTTCGAAAAAAAGTGACGGGTCACTACATTGATTGTAGGATTGGTGCAAAGCAAAATAACATAAAAGCTATCCAAAAAATAGCAGGATCTCGATTGTCCATTGGCTCAAGGATTTAAATTTGCTCTCATCACTCAATTTTCTGAAGTGTAGAAGCAACACTGGACAGAAAAAGCTAACCTGCACTTAGTCACTTTCAGTTCAATTTTATATAGGTCAAGTTGTTAATGCCTTGACCCCCTCCAGGCACATGGGGCGCGTCAACATCTCTTGTATTTCTATGTTAAACTAACATACTCGGAGCGCAGTGGAAGTTCAATTAGTACTCACATGTACATTTTGTTCGCACCGAGGTTCGAACCTTCACTCTCTAGATCGTAGAGCAATAACCGAACGAACATGGTCACTGGGCGCGTCCGGCCAAGTTGTCCATTATAGATTACCTAATCCGAGTTTTGCTTTCGTTAGCTCTACTAAAGCATCTTCTGCATGTGGCCCTAAGCTCACGGAGCAAAGCACTCCATCATTGCTACGTGTTGCATAGCTGGCGAGGCAACAGGTCCTACACTTTGACTTATCAGTTCTTTTATGATTCACATTTAATGGTTAAAGATGAGGTTGCCCGTCCTAGCTGCATTGAAGGTAGCAATGCTCAGAGCACTAACGCTCAGGGATAGCCTCAAAACTCTACACCATATGTCCTCCGTGACAACAGCTACGTCTAGGACTTTCGTTGCAGATAGGGAAGAACAACGTCTCGCCTCTCATTTGTGCCAAAACTACCTCACACAACATGATGTACGTTGGAATCAGATCCATAAATAACACCAATTATTTAAATTATAATTATTACAGTCAAGAATTTGGATGAAGTAGGATGCCTTGAAGATGCTGTAAGAATTGAAGTTGATTGAATGCTCCAATCCTCTCCGTAACTCAATCTTTGTTTTTTATTCACCACATAAACTTTATGCAAATATAGCAACATTCTCTATGAATCCAAACAAAGAAATCTCAGTTAGCCAACAACAACTTCCTACACATCATCCGACACACGTCCAATAAAACTTAGAAAGACGACGGAAAATCTTTTCCAAAAACTCGCTCAATCTTCTGAATAAAAACCATTCAATCATATCATAAAAATAACAATATGTCCAACAATATTTCTGCTTCACATCTACTCAACTCTTTCCACTTCGCTGTTGCCTTTTCCAACTTTTATCTATCGTTTTGAATTCGTTTTACACCACAATGGACTTCCATAGTATCCCTATGGATTGAAGAATTCATCTATAATACTATACACTTCAAGAAATTGGAGACCATATGCATGGAATACCCTGCAGATCGGGTCCATGGAACAAAAGAAAAATCCTTCATACCGTCCAGCGCGTATTATTCTTACACTGTATAGAGGTTTGGACCAGACAGGATATACATATATGGGTAGTAATCCTTTTTAAAATTTCTTTTGTTACCATGTCGGGAGAATTTGTTTTCGTCTGGACAGGCAAGAAAGAAATAAAAGAATTAAGGGAGAATTCACAGAATACTCGTAACTTGCCATACAGCCAACAAAAGGTTGTTCGAAAATCTTGTAGATTTAAGATGTTCATTTTTTGCAAAGTTATTTCTCTTTTCTATAAGGAGATATTGGAATATTTTGAAGGAGTCATATGTACAGGAATTTGCTTCAAAATGATGTTGTTTCGTTCACGGTTAATTCATTGCATTGGTGCAAGAATTGGTAGGGTCACTGTCTTGCAATAACGGAGTACTGGGTTCAATTCCGGCGGCGTATATTTTCGGAAACTACTCTACTTTGCTCACAAGCATCTTCGCCTCTTTTCGTTCGTCCGTCGTTGTGCGAGGCACTACTCACACGGGGATACTCAAACTTCCAAACGACTGAGATAATCTGCGACTTAGAGATGCGCCATGTATAATCAGGCGGCGGCACTCATACGGGGATACTCGGCTACTGCGCAGCCATAGACTAGGAGGCTCGACATGCTAGTCTCCGAGCCGCTCAGTCGCTTTGTCTCATTCATTTTGTAAAGCGCACTAGATAAAAACACATACAGAGTCCAGACGGAACTGAATAGATTGATAGGAAACTCGCAACTTCAGTAATAGCCGTGTGGAGCTCACGAGCAACTACTCTCTCGAGTCTCCGTATTCCAGTCGCCGAGTATCCGAAATTTGAGTATCCCCATGTGAGCAGTGCTTAAAGTCTACGAGATAATGCGAATTCTCTTCTAGCCTCAGCAGAAGAAGCCTAATGCTGCCAGTTTTCGTCGAACTCTAAAAATTTTCTGGGCCGAAACAATATCAAATGAAGAACTTAGTCGGCGTACGGGTCAGATACCAATCGACGAATAGATACGCAGGCGAAAAACGCAGAACCCCATTTCTAGCCAAGGCCAACAAAAAGAGGTTCTTAAAATAACAAGGCGTCGATCTAGCACATTCTTATACGGAATCTAGAGCTCTTTAATTTGCTCCTTACTTTTAATGATACAGGTAAAGGCCTATCGCTACTTCTGTGGGTATTAGCAATCAACACTCTACTAAAAACTCTTGAATCGATAGGCATACGCGCTGTGACATTTGCGGACGACGTAGTAAATACTAGTATTTGGAGAGGTCACACGCGTACCATCGATCTTAATAACAATGACTCTAGGTAAACTACTAGAATCGGCTGCCAAGGAAAAGACTGAATTGGTTCTCTTTACAAGGAGAGCCAAAATACAGGAGTTCGGCCTCCCAGGGATCATTGTCACCGAGTTAAATTTAACGACTCGTGCAAAGTATAGTATTAAAGGCTGATCCCTGACAGTAGACTGAATTGGAACCGCCACCTCGAATAACGAACTAAGAAAGCAAAAATCGCTCTTTATAACTGCAAGAGTTTGCTTGGTAAGGAGTGGGGGCTGAAATCTAGCGTGACGCACTGTGTAATGAACCATATTCTGGTCTGGTGGTGCTGCTTCCACCGGCAGATCGAAGGCACTTGATGAGTACTGATCTGTCGATGGTACGAAACCAGAAGCCGGAAGTCCCATTATACCCGGACTCCGATGTGAGCGCGAGGGCATCTGATACCTTCGCCAAAAAGATGAAATGGTTGTTCTTATCTCCATTTCTTGTATTCCTCATTTTTGTTGGTATTGTTTTTCCCAGGCCTATAAATTTTTGTTAGGATTATATAAACACACACATATTCTCACACGGTATATTCCTATTTCATCGGGCGAAGCATCGTGGTTTGCATCTTGGCTAATAGTGGCTTAACCGCTGTAGCGTATAAAGCGAGCGTTCTCTTTACTTATACTGAGGGTAGCAGCCCCTTAAGCCACGGAACTCGCGTACCGACTGGAGACCACAAAAGGGGAGTTCAAAATTACCTCAATTTAAAAGAAATGTTCCTCTCACACTGTAATAAAGTCATTAGGAGCTCTGAAGGGCTTCGGGGATACAAATTCTGGTGGAGAATTTTTTTTTTTCATTTTTTATGTTTTTTGGGGTGCTGAACATGAATCCGGAGCTTCCCACCAAAAATTGTTTGCGGAATATGGTCAAAATCTAAAAAAACCTTAAAATTTCGGTTTTTTGATTATAACTTGAAAACCGTGGATCCTAGCTAGAAAAAGTGTAAGCATAAGTTAAAAAGAATATAATTCTGCGTCGAATAAGTTACCTAACCGTCAAATTCGGCCCAGTGGTGTAGCCGCAATCGGCAGTCGAAAAACGTCGATTTTTCACAACTTTGCGAAAAACCCTGTTATTGTCACATTTGAACGTCTGTACCTTCAAAACGGTTACTAATACGTAAAAATGCCACAAGTGAGAGTTGGAGAGCAGGAAATTCCCCGTTCAAAAAGTAGCTAATCTTTTTAATTTGGTGAAAAGAAAATTCAGAAACTGGAAATAGTTAAAATCAGGTTTTTGAACGAGTGTTCCCTTCTAACATATTTTCGTTCTTTTTTTTTTAGTAGGTGCTGGTAATTCTTCAACAGTTTGAATATTGGAGGTTGTATTTACATGTATATATTACAATAAGTTGGTTACAAATACACTACAGTTTCACAGCCTTAGTATTTTGGAAAGACCGGTTTGTTGAAAGTTTCGATTAGAACTTAAAAACCGTGGATCGTAGCTAGAAAATGTCAATGATAAATTAAAAAGCATAAAATTCTGCGTCGAATGAGCTACTAAACATCAAATTCAGTCCATTGGTGTAGCCACAATCCACAGTCGAAAAACATCGATTTTTCTCAACTATGCGAAAAATCCTGTTATGGTCGCATTTTAACGTTTGTAACTTGAAAACGGCTGCTATTACGTAAACATGCAAGAAGTATAAGTTGTAGAGCATGAAGTCTTGTTTAGAAAGTAACCAATTTTTTAATTCGGTCAAAAGAAAATCCAGAATCTCGAAATAACTAAAATCACTTTTTAAGCGAGTGTTCTCATACAACACATTTTCGGGCATTTTTTTAATAGTTCACCGTTCTTACCACCAGAAACATTGCGTTTCCAGTTACCGCAGTCACAGTTCCATCTAGAAGGAACGTTCTCGCTAGCGGTTCCACGAGTAACAATTTCCGGAAAAAGTTTTGTAAGTGAAATTTGTGATCAGGTAAAAAGCTTCTACAGTTTCCCCAGGTTTTCACCCATTTATTGTTTTGTTCGCGGCCCCTACTTTTCATCTCCATCCTTTTAACACAGAACACAGCCATCTGCTCCCTACCTGCTGAAGGTCAGATCACCGAAAGTTCGGTTCTAGATTCTGGCACGTGATTATTTCTGAGACTCAAGCGAGGCAATCAAGGAAAGGTTATGGATTGGTTTCACTTTAATACCATTGAAGTATGTTTCAGTATTAACTAATCCCAGAAAACTGACCACGATCTAAACATATCGGATTAGTTGATTGGACTAGCTCTTTGCTCCACTTACAATGCGGTGCTGAGCCAAAAAAAAAAAATGGGTTCGGTTTGTGTTTCCGTTGTTGACGGTTATTGTTGCGAGCAAGCCAGGGAAGACGCAGATACCCTCATAATCACAACAGCTCTCTCCTTGCCCCCAAAACATACTATTTTTACATGCGACTCCACCAGTGCGCTGTTCAACTAGGGGAAGAAGAAATTTCTTAACATTCTCCGGAGAAACTCACATTTGATAGCCGTCATAAAAGTTTTCCAAGATGGAAGCCTCTCCTGCCGTAGCTATACGTAAACAGCTGCGGCAGGAGAAGCCTTCTTGAAGGCGCTGTACGGTCGAAAAGATGCCACCTCAATAAATCTGCTGAGAAACAAAAGCTATGTGCCGTCCTCCTTCAAGGCGCGATTCAACATCGCCTCACTTCCATCAACTGATAATGCAGCTCAGCAGCATTCAATGAGAGTATACCACCAAGTGCGGAAGTGGCTTTGTTTTGACAAAAGGCCCGAAGAATGGGGGGTGGAAAATCACACAAAAGTGGATTCATGCCTGTAACAATTACGAGGAATGCCGCACCAGATGCCCTACAGTGCATCATTTCTTGAAAACGCAAGATGACATGTGTAGGACTCTGTGGCTGAAAAAAGGCAGGTATAAATTGCTCCCGCTTTGTGCCGACTGTTAGGGCTAGTATGAGAATGTGGACCTCTCTGCAGCAGACGACGACCTCGAAGAAATGTTGGAAGAGTCAGTCGACGAATCCCATCCACCGGAACCCAGACCACTATTCCAAAAAACCCGTCTTTCCAAAATACTAAGGCCTTGAACCTGTAGTGTATTTTTAACCAACTTCTTGTAATATATGTACATGTAAATACAACCTTCAATATTCAAATCGTTGAAGAGTTACCAGCACCTACTAAAAAAAAGAACGAAAATATGTTAGAAGGGAACACTCGTTCAAAAACCTGATTTTAGCTATTTCGAATTTCTGAATTTTCTTTTTATCAAATTAAAAAGATTAGGTACTTACTGAACGGAGAATTTTCTTCTCTCCAACTCTCACTTGAGGCATTTTTACGTATTAGTAACCGTTTTCAAGGTACAGACGTTCAAATTTGACAATAACAGGGTTTTTCGCAAAGTTGTGAAAAATCGACGTTTTTCGACTGTCGATTGCGGCTACACCACTGGTCCGAATTTGATTTTCAGTAGCTCATTCGACGCAGAATTTTATTCTTTTTAACTTATGCTTGCACTTTTTCTAGCTAGAATCCACGATTTTCAAGTTATAATCGAAAAACCAAAAAAAGTACCGAAATTTTGAGGTTTTTTGAGATTTTGACCATGTTCCGCAAACAATTTTTGGTGGGAAGCTCCGGATTCGTGTTCAGCACCCCAAAAAACATAAAAATTAAAGAAAAAAATTCTCCACCAGAATTTCTATCCCCAAATCACGCAATGGCTGGACTACTGTGCTGACCGTTACGATTATCATCCGATCCAGTAACAAAGCGCGACAGCATTCTACTTGTCATGCACAAGTACGTTTTCCACCTTAGTTCGTCGACATCGTACGATATAGCAACTGTACACGCCGCGCCGTCGAGTCAGCAGAATACAACGTAATGAAAGATACGATCTTCACATCGAAGAAGCGACTTATATTACGTTTACACTATCCCCAGATTGCTTCATCTGCTGCTTAATCTGGGTGTGGTGAGTTCAAAATTGTATGTATTTGACAGTCACAGATTATCTCAGCTGGCGCAGATGAAGTAATCTAGGGATAGTGTAAACGTAATATTATTACAGATACATACTTCACCCAGCTCGTTGTCTCCTCGCGACCCGTTCATTAAATTTGTAATGACTGCCGCAACATAAATTGAGAATAAAATGTCAGAACTGGCAAATTTAAATTAAACTTAGGTTTTTTGAATTTTTGGCCTAAAACTGACAGAAAGTCTAATCACATGCTCCGGCCGCTTTTCCAATGGTACCTAATTATAGGACAAGCGCAATCCAAGTATTCTATAAGATCTACGAAGAAAATACAAGTGTACACATTTATTTAGGATAATTGTTTCCATGTTGGAGTATTGTCAAGGTCAATTATCGGTTCTGGTACGACGTAGACACATATATAGTATTTTGGTCATGATGAGTGGAGATTTAGTAGCTGCATTCAAAAGATCGCATTCAAAAGATCGTACCCGTTTCGTATAAATTTTATCTAAAACAAGCTAGCCTTCGGCTAGCTTGCCGAAGGTATGATACCCTTCACGCGTTGTGTTTTGTGGTACATTTGCCCTTTTGAAATTAGTAGTAAAACTTGTTCCGATTTCACTGTTCCTATAAGAGGTATATGAAATAGTGAGGCGATTTCAACCGAATTTCGGAACGTGGCAGTCAATACGGTTGAATAATGTGCAATTTCGTAAAGATATCTTCAGAAAAAAAAAGTTTTTCTGACAAAAACTTGCTTTTGGGACGGTCGTTCCTATGACAGCTATATGATAGAGTAGTCCGATTTCAACCAAATTCAGAAATATGATTTCACTTAAGATACTATTATTTATTGTGAATTTCAAAAACAATATCTTTAGAAATAAAAAAGTTTTTCTCACAAAGACGAATTTTTGGACCGGTCGTCGGCCTATGGCAGCTATATGACGTAGTGGTCCGATTTCAACCAAATTCGGGAAAGTGATTTATCTAAAAATATTTTTCATTAGTGTGAAGTCTGAAAACGATATCTTTAGAAATAAAAAGTTTTTCTAACAAAGACGAACTTTTGGACCGGTCGTTCCTATGGTAGCTATATGACGTAGTAGTCCGATTTCAACCAAATTTGTGAATGTAATTTAGCTATAGATGCTTTTGATTCTTCCGAAGTTTGAAAAAGATATCTTTAGAAATAAAAAAGTTTTTCTCACAAAGACGAATTTTTGGACCGGTCGTTCCTATGGCAGCTATATGATGTAGTGGTCCGATTCCGTTGGTTCCGACATATATACTGCGTGCAATAGAAAGAAGGCTCTGTACATTTCAGCTCGATAGCTTTAAAACTGAGGGACTAGTTTGCATAGAAACAGACAGACAGACGGACAGACGGACAAAGCTTAATCAACTCGTCTCATCATACCGACCAAGAATATATATAGTTTATATAGTCGGAGATGCTTCCTTCTGTGCGTTGCAAACTTCTTGACAAAGTTAATATACCCTATCACATCCATAAAGGGTATAAAAAATATGTGATCGTCTAAAAACCCCTTACAAAGCAAATAGTTTTATTGATGTGTAAACATCTTATGGCGCGGTACGGGGAAAAACCGTAGAATCTGTGGAACGCGTAAACACATTCCTGTGTATGAATTCTCAATTTGCATTCAGTAATTTTGATGTATACAGTATACTACATAAAATGCACAATTAACAACTGTCATCAGAAGCTGCGTGGCTGAGGCGTTTAGTTTATTTGGTAGGTCGCCTAAACACTAGCAAATAGTGAAAATTTCCGTACAAGCTGAGCTACCTGCTACTTAGCTTGATTTTATTGGGCGAGTTTACTGGCAATTAGTAAATATTGTAATTGAATGAAATGAAAATTAAATGAAATCGAGCCTTTAATGACCAGAAAATCTGTACCAACCGCCATGGGGAACTAAGCACGTCACACGTTTTACTAATTTTGTTCACTTCCTCTTTAAGATCATCGGAGTCTCCCATTAGTAATGTTGAGGTTTCAAGAGTTTAATCCCACTTTCACCTGCATTTATGCGGCACACCATTGGTTTTAAACACACAGTTTACCAACTTTAATCGTGTTTTCTGGCAAACCCTGAATTTTTATTCGTAAAAATGTCCCAAGATGCCTATTTACTATCAGTTCAACTGACGATATTCAAATATGAATGAAACCGGAATATAGAGGGCTACGCCCGCAATCCGAAGCACTTATATTTGTGCTCAAGTATCGGCACCTTGCTTTTCTTGATACCACTTAGATGGATAAAAAAAAATAATAAAAATGTCTGACCCATCATATAGTATCTTACATGCCCATTCATATTAAGTGATTGTAATGAAACTTAGAACATGTTATTGCCTATGATGTTGGTTATCCTTGGCCATCAGTACTTTTTATCTCGGACGTGTTTAAGGGATACAGGGGTGCGCTAGCTGTAACTATGGAAATAAACTATTATTAACCTTTTTTAAGGAGATATAAAAATTCCATTATTTCCCGTTTTATAAAAACCCACCTTCCTGAAAGTTTTCATTTTTCTAAGTGTAACGGTCTCGAAATGCAAGGGGCGATAAATTACGATCTAATATTTTCTTCTCCCTCACTGTTCCCCTTTCTTCAAATTTAAAGTAAATGCCAAAAATAAAATGTACTCAACATTACCTTTCTCACAACACCCGACTTGCCTATACCAGTCGATAAACAAAATTTGACCTTAATTTCGCCCCACCCCCTCCCCCGCTCGTTATAGTTGGCCAATTACAACACATCGCCCCCTACCAATCTTTACCCTTTCATAAATGTAAAACCATAATATGTAACAATAACTGCAATTCGCACTACGAAAAACAACATACAAGTAGTACTCGCACCTTCGAAACCAGTAGGTGCATTTTTTGTATGAATAGTGTAAAAATGCCTAACTTTAAGTGAATGTACTATTATTAAATATTACATGATTGTAATGAAACTTAGAGACATTATCGCCTATGAAGTTGGTTATCATTGGCCATCAATATTTTCGACCCCGGGTATGCCTAAGGGTTGCATGGGTGTGCTGACTGCAACAATATAAATGTACTATTATTAACCTTTTTTGATGAGATTTTTAAATCCTATTATTTTTAGTTTTCTATGTTAGTGAAATTCCGCTTTTTAGTGAATTTTCATATTTCTAAGTGTAACGGTTTCGAAATGCAAGGGGGGGGGGACGAACTCGGATGACCTATTTTCCCCTCTCCCTCTTTTCCCGTTTCTTAAAATTTGAAAAAAAATTCATAAATGGAATGTACTTGACGATACCTTTCTTACGATACCCCACTTGCCTATACCAGACGAAAAAAAATTTCGAACTTCATTTCCCCTCTATGGGGACCCCCCCCCTTAAAGTTGACCTATTACGACGCATCACTTTCTCCAGAGAATTATAGCACAGAGCAGGTATACTAAGAGCAGGAACTCAAAACAGATTTATTTTTAAAGCAGGATGCAAATAATCCCACGCACACAAATAAGCGTCACCACTCTAGAAGCAACGGCTACAATTTAAAGTAAACCGACGTTTAGAGTGATAAGGACAACAACACATCAAATCAACTGTGTCTGCTGATTAAAACGCCCAAGCTTCCTCAGTTGCTATTGTATGCGTGACATGGTTCCTCAATTTCATATGTGTGAGTTACCATTTTCGGCCATTGCATTCGTGCATTTCTAACTTTGGGGGCGTGGCTTGTGTCAAGTGCATGATGAAACGTCTGTGATGAAAAAACGATTTATTTGAAAAATTATACAAATTTTAAAAACACCCTAATAGCACCTCCACCACTTTAGAAAAAATCATTTTACATCATTATTCATATGCCATAAATCATATATCATACTAAATCATAGACCACATAGCATGTTTTTTTTCTTTCCGGACATCCTAAAATGCGACCATAAAGATTCAGTTTCCGATTTTTCATCACACACTTTTCATTCATTCACTTGCTACAAGCCACACCCACAAAGATTCACCCACCCACACCCACAAAGATTCTTGGTGACCATCCCACAATTTCGCATGGTTCCCCTTACCTGACGAGCGCACGGTCGCCATCTTTTCACACTTTATCAGCATTCATGTACATTTGCCAGAGAGGAACAAACAGCATGCGATCTCATTGATAATGCATCCAATACGAAATGGGTTTGCTATCCGTTGCCATGCGAAGTTCACTCCGATTTTAGAGGCCCCGCCAGGCACAATGAACGCTGATATAAGACCCCCATAGACAATGCAATTCAACGTTAGACGACAACGCTATTCATCGTCGGATTAATCTAACGATGGAAAAATATTTCGCGGCTAAAATTATATGGAACTGTGGAAACAAAACGACAACGATAGGCGCATACACTCTGCGATCGTACTGACGATCACAATATCGTCAGATAGTTGTCGACTGATCGCAAGGTATATGGGGGGCTTTAGTTTTCACTTTTTGCACATCCATTGTGTACCGATTAGTGAACACAACACATACGCAAGTGAAATACTATGGGAAACCTTCGCTTAATTTATACTGAGTTCCAACTCTGTTATATTTTTCCTCTATGATTATAGTACTTCTACATATTTTCATCGAATTTCATGCATGTAGCTTGAGCGGCTCGTGAGATATTTCATGGACAGACAGACAGCAAGACAGACAGACAGACGGACGCATGACCGATTTCATAAGGATTTTGTTTTACTACAAAACCCTAAAAATTAACGAGAATCTTGTAGGAATAACTGACAACAATTTGAACCGCCGACGAGAAGCTATAGGGATAACTGAAGATTATCGCCAGCGCTTTTTAGGGTTTTGTATTAAAAACAAAACCTTTATGAAATCGGTCAAATGTCTGTCCGTCTGTCCATGAAATATCTCACGAACGGCTGAAGCTAGATATATGAAATTTTGTGGAAGTATGTAGAATTATTATAATTCGCCGGAGAAAGCGATTCGTTGTAATAGGCTGACTTTAAGGGGATGTCCCCATAGAGGGGAAATGAAGGTCAAAAAAATTTGTTCATCTGGTATAGGCAAGTGGGGTATCATGAGAAAGGTAACATCGAGTACATTTCATTTCCGGTATTTTCATCAAATTTGAAAAAAGGGGAAAAGAGATAGAGGGGAAAATATGTGATCCGAGTTTGCCCCCCCCCCCCCCTTGCATTTCGAGACCGTTATACTTAGAAATATGAAAATTTGCAGAGAAGCGGCATTTTACTAGTATAGAAAACCAAAAATCGTAGAATTTTGACATCTCATCAAAAAAGGTTAATAATAGTACATTTCTATAGTTGCAGTTAGCATACCCCTGCACGCCTTAAGCACACCCGAGGTCAAAACTATTGATGGCCAATGATAACCAACATCATTGGCAATAATATCTTTAAGTTTCATTACAATCACATAATATTTAATAATAGTATTTTACATTCATTTAAAGTTAAGCATTTTGACACTATCCACACAAAAATTACACCTACCGGCCTCATAGGTGTGAGTACTACTTTCATGTTGTTTTTCGTAGTGCGAATTGCAGTTATTTAATTAATCATTTTTGAAAGGGTAAAGATTAGTTGGGGGCACTGCGTCGTAATTGGCAAACTTTACCGGGTGGAAGGGGGGAGGGGTCCACATAGAGGCGAGATTAAGGTAAACATTTTTTTTTATCGACTGGTATAGGCAAGTGAGGTGTCGTGAGAAAGGTAATGTTGAGTACGTTCCATTTTTTTCCATTTTCTTGAAATTTGTAGAAAGGGGAACATTGGGGGAGGAGAAAATATAAGTTCGTAATTTGTCCCAATCCCCTTGCATTTCGAGACCGTTATACTTAGAATTATGAAAACTTACAGGAAGGTGGGCTCCGAAATAAAAACCGAAAAAATAATAATGGAATCTGCATACCTTCTCAGAATAGGTCAATAATAGTTTATTTCTATAGTTACAGTTGGCACACCCCTGCATGCCTTAAACACGTTCGAGGTCAGAAGTACTGATGGCCAACGATAACCAACACCTTAGGCAATAATATGTTCTAAGTTTCGTTACAATCACGTAATATGAATTGGCATGTAAAATGTAAGTGGGTAAGACATTTAAATTATGTTTTTTGTCCATCTGAGTGGTATCAATAAGAGCAAGGAGCCGATATTTATATACCAAAATAAGCGCTTGCTACAAAATCCTCGGACTGCGGGCGTAGCCCTCAATATTCCGGTTTCATTTTTCAGATTATTATCTATATGCGTTCGTCAGTTCTTCCTACAGATTCTTGTCAGCGCTTCAAATTATTGTCAGTTACTCCTACAGTTTCTCGTCAGTGCTTCAGAGTATCACCTTAGTTATTCCTGCAAATTTTTCGTCCGTTTCTTACAAGGTTTTCATCAGGGTATCCTACAAAATTTGAAAATCGTAAATCGTATTTTCGATTTTTAGAAATCGTAAAACTTCGTTCTAGAGTTTTTTTTTTAATATACGGGGAATTTAAAAAAAAAGTACAATATATGAAATCTCAATATAAAATTGTGAAAATTTATTCAAAATGTAGTTTAGCGGATTCTCAGTTTATTCCAATATAATCCCCGTAAATAAAAAGTCATTCTCAAAGATATTTTCCAAAATCAGGAGGTGACCCTCCTTTAAGGTGTTGCATATTTTCGTCGTGACAAAAACCAATATACCCTATACTATAAGTCTAGGGTGTATTCTTAACACCTAAATGAGGCACTATCAGCCGTTCGAACTGGGAAGCTGTTAACTTGGCTCGCAGATGTGATATACTGTCGGTTTTACTCGAAACACAAAACCGCGGTATTGAAGTGATACACTAGTGAACTTTACCATAGAGGAAACAAAACCGCCATATTACCTGCTAATGCATCATAGTTTTCAGCGAGTCCTCCGCGCCACCCCACATTTGCATAGATCTTGTCCGCTGAATCTACAAGTGCGCGTTTTATATTCGAATGAATGACCATCTATGCAAATCACTGCTGAAGTGACCATTTCGTAAATCCTTTCACTTCCAATCCGTCCAATTTGCTACACTTCCCAACTCATTCATGCGAATCAAGCACATCACTGACTTTCAGGGATCCCATCTCATCTGTCGAGAGAGCGTTTCTAAAATTCATAAAAAAATCAGGAGATGTGTGTATAATTTATTTCGCCGTTTTTTCCTTTGATATTTCCGACAAAAGCGCCATACAATTTTCTTTATGACACGGATGACACTAGTCGACATCAAAATGTCCCAAGTATGACCAGGGCGAATCCACAAAAAAACAAAAACACCCATAACGCAAAATGAAGCTAGCTTGAACCCAACTCTATCTATGTTTTGAAGGACCTATCTCACTATATTGTTCTGCTATGTACGAGTAATATTTTTTTCCAAGCCGGATGATGAGCCTTTTTGTTGTGCTTTTGTAGTGGGTGATATTCACTGATAATATCGACGATCCAACCCAACATAGCCGGCAGCGTCGTTGCTCATCAGATCAAAGAGCAAATTTATAAATTTATCCCGGAAAAGATTGTGTGTTTGTGTCATTCCCATATTTTCATTTTCCGCTGGCTCACAATCATGAAATAGGGTCAACAAGGGAACAAAGAGGATGCTTGGTGAAAGCAGTGCATAGCATTTGTCGAAGAGGCAAGAGTTAGTTCCCCATAAACTCGAAAAAAAAGAATAATAATTTCAAGGCTATCATATTGGTCCTTTTAGAGAACATGACAATGACCACTAGGCATATTACGGACAGAAAGTGCCATCCACCGACCATCCACACAGCATTATTACACATGTCCTTTTTTGTGGTTTGTTTTGATGCTAGTCTCGGTCTCTAGGCTAGCTGTGTATGGCAACGCAATAGATGTTGATCCTCTCTATGAAGAGCGAATACAATGCCGGATTTGTTATTATAGGGTTCAAGGGTATGCTGGTTGGGAAGCTGGAATCCTTAATAGAGATGATGATAATATCCGTAAAATTTGGCTTTTGTACCCAAGAATTTCGATTACGTAGCGAGAAAATTAAAGTATACAAGGAGTGTTAAGTTTATTTGCCATGTTGCCTTAATATCCCTTTGGTACCATGTATTGCTTTGAAGAAAATATAGCAAAACTAGCTGCTCCCGTCTAGTGTTCGCTTCGCTCAGTGTTAAACACTAATCTCAGTTATTTGTGACATACATAATTTGTTGCCCGCCTACTCAGCCCACGATGATGAGGCTAAACTTAAGCTTAGAAAGTATGGGCAACGATCCCGAAAACCAGAGATTCGACACTAATCTCGATCATTGTTTGTTTTTCGGATCATCAATGGTTTAGCGACACAGATATACTATATGTATGTACTCGTACATGCAAATAAACGTCCCTTCACATACAGTTGTACATGTGCGTGCAATTGTGTACGCCCGCATCTAGGTGTCACTGCGGGCATGTGAGCAGAGCCTAGCCCTACCGCGATAGCGGGTACTCTATGGTGGTACTTTACCTGCAATACAGGGATTATACCCCAAATCATATTTATACCCTAGACTTATAGAATCTCTCTCAATTGCCCAAACCCCTTTTGGGGCATGGCGCGTGAACTGTTCCATGTGGCCCACCAGTTGACGTTTCGTTGGCATAAATTGGTTTCGGAGAATACAGTTGCCAGCATGCACCTCCTGCACATCCATAGCCACGAGCGTCGTCGTGGACGGGATTCGAACCCGAAACGCCGGTAGTCAAACATGAGATTATACCTCAACACACTGCGCTTCCGGTCGCCCCAGACTTATATGTATAGGGTATATTGTTTTTGTCACGACGAAAATATGTAACACTTTAAAGGAGGCTCCGGCGGTATAGCAATGTATATATAAATGATCAGGGTCACCTCTTGATTCGATTAAGCCATGTCTGTCTGTCTGTCTGTATGTCCGTCTGTCCGTCTGTCTGTCCGTTCGCATGATAACTTTCGATGGAATCAAGCTAGCGCCTTGAAATTTTAGTCAAATGTTGGTAGTATGATCTTGTTGGTAGGTATTGAAAATGGACATGATCCGGCCAAGAGAACACCTACCTCCCCTGCATATGTAGAATAATTAAATGTATCTGTAACTCGCGATTAAATAAACGTGAAAAGCTCTAGCTTTTGTAAATGGCTCCAAAAGGTCAGTTTATATTCTCCTGGAAAAATAAAATCGATCAGCTGGAAAATAACGGTACTTTTCTCACAAAGACTCCCGTGCTACCCTACTTTTCACGTTTTTCGTCTATAACTCTTGAACCAATTGACGTAGACACCTGATTTTTGGCACATAGCCTTCAGAGAGATGTAGCTTCAGTTTTGGTAAGATGAGCATAATCAGACCAAAGGAACGCTTACCTCCCCTACATCATCATCATATTCATCGTGGCGGGACTGCCCAACGTCGGGCCTTGGCCGCCTGGATCACTGTCCTCCAATTATCTCGGTCACGTGACCGCGTCCTCCAATTTTGGGAGCCCAGCAGCAAAGTGTCTAGCATGTTTTCGGAGGCTTGAGTTAGGGTCCATGCTCCGCAGCCATAGCATAGCACTGGTCGTATAATGGTTTTGTACACGCGGAGCTTCGTGTTTCTGTGCACATGCTTTGATTTCATTATGGGGAGAACCGAGAAAAAAGTCTTATTAGCTAACTGTATCCGTCGCTTGATTTCGTCAGTTTCGTTGGCGTCCCTTGACAAGTTGCAACCCAGGTAAATGAAGTTGTTCACGAACTCGATGTTGAGGTCCCCCACATTGAAGCTCGGTTGTGCAGGTGTCCTTGTCACCGATTGCATCATTATTTTAGTTTTACCCTCGTTAATACGTAATCCAACTTCCTTTGCAGCGGTATCGAGCGTATGCAGAAGTTCTTCTGCGTCAGCCAATCTTCGGGACATGATGTTGATGTCGTCGGCGTACGCTGCTAATTGTGTCGACTTGATGAGTAGCGTCTTGCTGTTGTCCATATTCATGGCCCGAATAACGTGTTCCAGTGCTAGGTTGAAGAGCGTCGGTGCCAGTCCATCGCCCTGTTTCAAACCAGTGCGTGTTTCAAATAGATCAGTAAGTCTATTCTGGATCCTGACCTGTGAGGCGGAGTTGGTCATCGTCATCTTTGTCAGTCGCACTAATTTTGCTGGTATACCAAATTGCAGCATGATGTTGTACAGTACTCCACGATCGATACTGTCGTATGCCTGCTTGAAGTCGACAAAGATTTGGTATACGTTTACGTTGTATTCCCAGCACCTCTGGAGAATCAGTTTGACTGAGAAGAGCTGATCGGTTGTGGAGCGACCAGGTCTGAAACTGCTTTGATATTCGCCAATGACTCGTTCTGCGAACGGTTTTATTCTATTTTCCAGAATTTTCGTCAAAATTTTATAGGACGTACAAACTAGTGAGATGCCCCTGTGACTCTCACACAGCAGTTAATCTTCCTTTTTATGAATTGGACAGATGATGCTTCTGCGCCAATCGTCTGGAATCTCCTCGTTCTCCCATACTCGCAGGAGTAATTGATGTATGGCATCAACTAGACTCGTTCCACCGAATTTTAGCAGTTCAGCTAGAATCTCGTCAGCGCCCGGCGCTTTATTTCGTTTTAGTGACCGCAAGGCGAGATCAACTTCCTCTACTGTCGGGGGTTGAATGGGTGGGCCTAGATCGACAATATCGTCGAGAGCTTCCTGTGTGGGGATGCTAGATGGTAGTTTTAGAAGCTCTTCAAAATAAGAGGCCCATCGCTTGTTAATACCATCGGTGTCGCTGATGATGTTTCCATCCTTGTCCTTACAAAGGCTAGTCCTGGGTTGGTAGCCGTTCTTAATTGTATTTACTAGTTTGTACGCTTGTCTGGTGTTCCTATTAGCTAAGTTTTCGTTTATGTTCAGCAACTGCTCGTCAAAGTATTTACGTTTCTTACGTCTAATTATTCTATTCGATATTCGCCGTAGCTCGTCATATTTTTCTCTTCTGGCTCTGGTTCTTCGTTGAATCCATTGTCTGTAGGCCTCGTTTTTCGCGTCAAGTGAGTTTTTGCATTCTTCGTCGAACCAGTCATTTCGCGGTCGCCGGACTTTATATCCCACGACCTTCTCTGCGACATCCTTGATGATATCCTTGAGTTCTTCCCAGAACCCATGGACGCCTGTGTTGCTGAAGTTGTGTAGCATATGTGATAGTTTTTCCTCAAGGGCGGTAGTATACGCCACCGCTGTAGCATCACTCAAAAGCTTATCAACCGCAAAGATTTTGGGAGGGCTGATTCTTGATTGGTGCACTGAGGAAATTCTACATCTGTAGGTCGTCTTCACCAAGTGATGATCTGAGTCGCAGTTTGCTCCTCGATAGGAGCGGACATCCATGACACTAGACGCCCATCTCCTGCAAATGAGGACGTGGTCAATTTGGTTGACGGTATGTGCGTCTGGAGACTTACGTCCCCCACAAATTTCAGAAAATGAAATATTCCTTGAACAACGATAACTTTCGATTCCAGATTTTGTAACGGACGGTTTGGTGGGCATCCGAAGATACCCGTGGGGATGGAGCCTAAGGTAGCTTAATTGACCGTGAAGATCGGACTGTGCCATCTGGCGAAGAAAGGGGCTCCTCAACGAGCTAAGCAGCGGCCTATGCTTGCTGTAGCTCAGTTCGGGAGACGTGGGCGAGGTTTTCGCCGCTCGTTGCCCTGTCCTTTACGTATTAACAAGAATTCATAGGCCTGGGGAAGACAACACAAACAAGTGTGGTAAAAATGGGGAGTAAAAAAATGATGCGATAAGGATGGAATGGTTGGCAGATGGCTCGCTTGCCCTCGCGCTCGTATTGGGGTCTAGGTGTAATGGGACCCTCGGCCTCTGGTTGATAATAGGTAAATCCACAATAAGTAAGTTCTGCTACCCTACAACGGCCGACTCACAACTGCAGGTGCACCTCTTTGTGCAGGACACACTTCCTATTCCAGCAGACACAGCTGCTCGTACAGGATGTCTTGCACCTGCAACACCGAAGAGTTGCACATGCCTTTGCAGCAACCGACGCTATTATCCATAGTGGAAGCCAACGTTCTCCTTCTAGTTTCCACCTCCAATCTCCAGGAGATGGAATATGTTGCTGCATTTCCACAGCCTGCCAGAATTTCATGGCTTGAAGGGATGCCGTTTTCAAGTGTCCCTCAAATGCATCATCCGTGGGTGGGAGTTTTTCGAAGTTTCTGGCAAATTTATGGCACAAAGCCTCCGGACAAAAAGTGAGAGAAGCTTATATTTTAGACCTAGGGGCAACATTATTGATTAGTACGATACGGGAGTGGGTATCTAAAATATTATATTAAAATTACGAATAGAAACGTACGGACTATACATTAGAATGAGGAAAGTTTTGAATAGAGGCCGGGCTTTCTCAATATCTCCGTTAGCTAGAGCGATAACTCCCTCAATCGCTTCGGGGTACGCTTTCAGTGACTGTCATGCTTTGCACTTGCCGAACCCTAAAAAAGATGACACAGTGTCACAGCCTGAATTATGAATATGTACATGCAAATTGAGTCTATAAAAAGATACCTGTAAGCTTTGCTAACGGATTGGCATTATTACTTTTCTCTTAAGCTCACTTACGGGAGATGCAGAGAGTAGCAAATCAAATTATCGAAATATACATACTATTATTAACCTGTTCCTAAGATTTTTTTTACAAAACCCTAAAAAGCGTTACTATGGCCTCAGCTATCAAGCCAAGCTATCAAGAAAAGACTTTTTGAACAAGATTTAATTATCCATAAATTGAGACTAAAACAAAATTTCAGCTTTTATACTTACCGAAATAGAGCTGTTAAGGTGTGAGTTCCAAGGCAGCGACTGAGCGACTTGCGTTTGCGACTGTGAAAAAAAACTATCATAACGGAGCACTACTCTTGACTTTGACTACCGGCGTTTCGGGTTCGAATCCCGTCCACGACGACGTTCGTGGCCATGGATGTGCAGGAGGTGCATGCTGGCAACTGCATTCTCCGAAACAATTTATGCCAACGAAACGTCAACTGGGCCACATGGAACAGTTGACGCGCTATGCCCCACAAGGGGTTAGGGCAATTGAGTACTACTCTTGGGTATTTTAAAGTTTAGGGGATCGTCGAATGCAGGCCGTAGTTGTACAACTGTATTTTCAAATAAATTACACACGAATAGTGCTCCGTTATGATAGTTTTTTTTTACAGTCGCAAGTCGCTCAGTCGCTGCCTTGAAACTCACACCTTTAAGGCTGGAATCGCTAAACAAGCATTCCAGAATTTTTGTTCACAACTACACTAAAAGTGAACCGATTTGAAAAGTATAGGGCACGTTAAACTGGAAGTCGAAATATCTTCAACTTTCACTTATTAGGTTTTCCACTTCGAGTATCCGTTACAGAGATTTGTGAGATTGAAAAGTGATATAGTGCGATTTTTTCCCAAAGCCTCAAAAAGTAATTTTTTTTGGCTATCAATTTTGGCTATACATACTATTAAATCGGAATTAGAGTTAGAGCAGCACATTGAATGCAGAATTTTTCCAAGAGTTTTCTTTCCACAAAACTGGCCTTTTTCGACGAATTTGCTCTCTCAATCGCCGCATAACGCTCAAATAATATTTCTTTCTGACTTTCGGACAGGAATTCTGAGTGCCCGCCACCACGGTATCAACATTACCTTGACTTTCGATCGAATTTGATGTGGTTTTTTCGATTTCGGCTCAGTTGGAAGGCGCCATTCCGAAGTTTGTTGACTGGTTTGCATGTCAAACTCGTAAACCCATGTCTCATCACCAGTTACAATGCGTTTTATGAATGTGGGGTCGGAATTGACAAATTTAATTTAAAACAAATTCTTTGTTCGATAATGCCCGGTTCACATTATTCCAGTAACCAATCCAGTCCAGTAATCCAGTCCAGCGCTGGACTGCTACCGGAATAATGTGAACCGGCACTGGACAGCAATCCAATCCAGCAATCCAGTCCAGTGACTGGATTGCCAGTCTACTTTTTCATTCCAGCTCGTACAGAAATCATGGTCACTATATAGGTAGTTACCGAATCAACAACACACTCGCCGGACTACTGGACTGGAATCATGTAGACGATATGATCCAGTCCAGCACTGGACTGGATTGCTGGACTGGATTACTGGACTGGAATAATGTGAACCGGGGATAATGTCGTCCATTTCAAAAATCGCAAAACACACTTGAGATGAACTGACGATATCGAGTACTGTAAGCAAACTAAATGACAGATGACTGTCCAACTCCGTGACAATATAGACGACAGTTGTGCCAACTTAGCGACAATATTGACAATCCTGTCGGGCAGGCTTTTTTAATGATTGATTCCCGGTACTGGGCAGTTGTGTTCGTGAACCCATTATCAGTAAATTTCTTTAAAGTACAAGAGATACGTTAATTGTTATTTCAAGAATGGGTCAGTTTATTATGAAGATTGCATCACAAATGTATGAAAAGTTGTTGGCTTCTATGACAGGCCGGAAAAGGGATGGCCGTGCTATTGTATTATTCTTTCGCCTCAGACCACAGGATGAATGTTTAAATGTTTACCTCAACCAAATTACCGCACCGCCATTACTGGCGGCTTCACTTGGGTAGAAATGGTCAATGCTGTTTCAGGGGGCGCCCCCCCCCCCCCCCCCAACGAATTTTCAACTTACATTTTTACATACCCGAATCCTGGAACTGAAGTTGTTTGCTTACAATTTCTTTTTCCATCCATGTTTAACCAATTGGTTTAGTACCTATTATCCCAGCGCTAAACCAAACGTTAAACTTCAGTTTAATTCCACTAATGTATCACCGTATGAAGACCTAAATACGAGTTTGTACACTTCTATCTCTCCAATTCGCTTACATACTTTTTTTTATGTGCACTCCAACGATTTCTGAGCTATACCCACTCTAAATACACGCCAAACTCTATCGGAACAAACTTTTACTAAAGAATTTCTTAATTCAGTCACTACATTTTATCTTCCATTCTGGATAACTCAAAATCAGTGGAGAAAAACTCAGTCACTGAAAGAAAAGGTATCTACAGCACTAAGTCGTGACTTATATTCTCATATTGCATTCACACGCCATTTCCGTTCATCTGGAAAACCATTTGAGGTCAATTTCAATTCTATTTTAATCAATAGCGATCTTTGTCCTCATCATTGTCACCATTTGCCATTCAACCTGGCAAAATGACGATGAAAAATCGGATGGAAAAAAAGTTTGTCCTTAGCGGACTGCATACTCGCAGTATCGTTGTAGTCCTTGGCCCCAGAGAGTTGGACAAAAGTCATCAGCAAAATTGATAACTAATGTTTGGAGATACGACTGCTGGAAAATTATTGAAGAAGTTGAAAGAAAAACTTACTATGCTACTGCAACTGAAAGAACAGACGTAAAAGGAATCTGAAAAGGGGGAACAGAAGAAATATTATACACTTTTAACAAAGGATAAACTCAAGAAAGTCTCTATGATGTTTAGTTCCAACCAGTTCGTTTCGACAGAGAAATGAAGAGACTTTTTAGTTTTTCAAAAGTTTTCTAAAAAGGGAAAAAAATTTTCTGGAATTTTCACGTAGTTTTTCCATCTCTGGTTTATTGTAAAAAGACTTTTCGTCATTATATTGATGGTATGATTAAATTGAGAGTGGGCTTTAATTTGAATGGATTCTCTTTTTTAATGTAATGGGCACTTTGCGATATACCTTTTGTAACTTTTAGCCTCCATTCGTATTGATTGGATTGACTTTCAGCTTTGCTAGCACTTGTTATTATAGTATTTTATATTTTAGAATACCAACCGTGAAAATGATTTTGAGCCGTAGAATTGTTTTTCAGAAGAGTGCTGTTCCAACTTCCCTTTTTAAGGTCCGTTCCAAATAGGGTTACCAGACGTCCTTTTTTTCAAGAGGACATGTCACCTTTTTGAGAAACTAAATCGCGTCCTCTTTCTTTTTTCTAAATATGGCAATTTGTCTTCTATTATCATAATATTTCATAAATCTTTCACTACTTATAAGATGGGAGTACAAAAAGAATAAATGACATAAGCCCGTTTTCACATTGTCTAGTTAAAGTTTATCCTACAGATAAACGCTAAACGGCACCCATTCTCCAATTTATCGGGCTAAAATTCCATACAACTGATACAGGCTGCTGAGATTTTGACAGCTGGGGGGTAAAAACTCCTCTTGGGCGACCCCTGGAACGGCAGTGGTCACTGACCATTGCTAACCAACGTCAAGCCGCCAGTGATGGCGGTGCGATGATTTGGTTGAGGTCCCCTTGTGGTGTGGGGTGTAAAAAAGAATACCACGGCCTTTCCCTTTGAGGGCCTGTCGTTAAAACCGATAATCAAAGGACAGGATGTGTATGCCAGCAACTTGCACTATCCGAAATCTTTATATGCTAACGAAACGTCAACTATGTCTCGGATAAGGACTGACTCAACGGTTACGACTTTTGGCTATCGTACAATGACAAAGATTGGATTCAGGAATGTGCGTACTCTCCTGGACAATGGATCAGAAGGTCCCCAGAACGCACGATTTCTTCAATTAGAGATTGAATTTCTGAGGTACAAATTAAATATCTTAGGAGTTAGTGAGATAAGATGGTGGAACAGCGGAGAATTTATCTCTCCAACGGGCACCACTGTAATGTTGTACTCCGGTAAAGCTACTGGTAGTCGTCGTGAGTCAGGTGTGGGACTCCTTTTAACCAGAGCCGCGCGAAACTGTCTCTTATTCTGGGAGCCGGTCTCTGACAGAATCTTGACCGCCAGGTTCCGGACCAAAATGAGGAACATCTCAATAATACAATGTTATGCCCCTACTGAACCCGACAATGTCTTGGCAAAGGACTCCTTCTACGAAGAACTAAACGCCGTTCAGAGCAGAACACCTAAAGGTGACATTATAATGGTTATGGGTGATTTGAATGCGAAAGTTGGCGCTGATAACTATGGGCTCAGTCATGTGATGGGGAGACACGGTCTTGGTGATCGTAATGACAACGGTGAAAGATTTGTAGAGTTCTGCAACTTTCACAGTCTCTTCATCGGTGGTACTATGTTTGAGCATAAGGACCATCACAAAATCAGATGGTCCTCTGTTGATCGACGCAGAACACAAAATCAGATCGACCATTTTGCCATTAGTAAAAGATTCAGGAGTTGCCTCCTGGACGTGCGAAACAAGTAGGGTGCCGATATTGGGATGGCAAGAGACCATTATCTTATGATCGCTAATGTTCGATTGCATATTACAGCCGTGCGCCGCCCCAGCGACGAAAGATTCAGGCGCCGCAAATTCAACACCGCTCGATTAAAAAATCCAGCTGTCTTTCAACAATATAATGACTATCTTGCGCAAAAAAAACAGCTGAGATAACTAGTCACCCAGATAGTGACATAAATGAAAACTGGGATGCCATAAAAAATGCGTACATTGATAGCGCAGATACCATCCTTGTCACAAACCCGGATTGCCGGGATAAGCCCTGGATGTCCGACGCTTCATGGCAGCGGATTGTTGAAAGAAAGGAGCTTGAAGTTCGTTTGGCTGCAGCATCAGACGACAATCGAAGCAGCATCGAACTCCTTTACCGTCAGAAAGCTCGAGAAGTTCAGCGTAGTGTGCGACGCGATAAAAGAGTTTATGCCAATTCTCTTTTAGCGTCAGCAGAAGAAGCCGCTAGAAGTAACAACTTAAACGCCGTATACGGTGTCATCAAGGAGTTTACAGGTGGTCGTAACTCGTGCCAACATCCGGTGAAGGATAGTGATGGAAAGCTACTTATCTTGGAAGAAGATCAAATGAGGCGGTGGAAAGAACACTTCGCCGCGGTGTTGAACCGTGTAACCTCTGGTGAAGTTCCCCCTCATATAGATAATTTAGCTAACCATCAAAATGTGCGTATACGGTCCACTGCCCCGACTAAAGAGGAAATAGTCACTGCAATTATTGCACTGAAACGTGGAAAGGCCGCCGGACTCGACGGTGTCCCTGCCGAACTTTATCAAGCAGCGCCAAGCGTAACTGCCGATTTGCTGCACCCACTTGTTGATAAAGCGTGGAAAACAGAGACCTTTCCCACTGAGTGGAAGGAAGGTTTGATCATCAAACTTCCAAAGAAGGGTAGCCTCACAGACTGTAATAATTGGAGAGGCATTTGTGTGCTTCCTGCCGAAGCCAAGATAATAGCTGAAATCGTCCTAGAAAGACTAAAGGCCCACCTAGAAAGCACAATTGATGAAGAGCAGGCTGGTTTTCGATCCGGATTCACCTGTGTCGATCACATTAACACCTTGCGAATCATCATCGAGCAATGCGCTGAATACGATTCTCCGCTTCACTTGCTTTTCATCGATTTCGAAAAGGCTTTCAATAGTGTGAACCGGAATTCTATATGGGCGGCCTTACGCAGGAGAGGCATCCCTGAGAAGCTTGTGGCTATTATTAAGGCAACCTATGACGGCGCGAAATGTCGCGTTCTGCATAAAGGTAAGGTGTCGAGGAACTTTGAGATTCGCAGTGGAGTTCGGCAGGGGTGCATCCTCTCACCGATCCTATTCCTCATAGTGATCGGCGATGTGTTGCATGCAGCCCTTTCCGGACTCGACAGAGGAATTCAATGGACTTTGACAACGTATCTACAACATCTTGACTACGCTGACGACATATGCCTACTCTCCCACAAAATCATGGATCTGTCCGCAATGGCATTAGATCTCGAGAGGCAGGCAAGCAAGGTTGGGCTAAAGATTAATACCAACAAGACCAAGGTTGTTAGCCCGGCGGCGTTGCGAAAAAGAAATCCGACACCTATTGCCATCAATATTAATGGGCAGCCTGTGGAGAAGGTGGACAACTTCGTCTACCTGGGTAGCATTGTTGCCGAAAATGGTGGTACGGAGCAGGACATCGCTCGTCGTATCAATCAGGCTAAACGCGCATACGGCATGCTGTCCAAAATCTGGCAGGGCAGTTATCTCAGCATCAAGACCAAGCTGGGCCTGTTTCGCTCCCTGGTACTGTCAGTGCTTTTGTATGGGAGCAGTACATGGAAAGTTTCCGTAGGAGTTACCAGAAAGCTGCAAGTTTTCGTCAACTCATGTCTTCGTCGAATTTTAAGAATTTTCTGGCCCGAAACAATATCAAATGAAGAGCTAAGTCGGCGTACGGGTCAGATGCCAATCGACGAATTGATACGCAGGCGAAAATGGCAGTGGATAGGTCACACATTGCGGAAGAGTGATAACTGCATTGCTTTGCATGCCATGAAATGGAACCCCATTTCCAACCAAGGCCGACCAAGAGGGGGTCCTCGAATCACATGGCGTCGATCTGTGGCAAAGGAGTGTCAGGCACTGGGTAAGTCTTTTGGGGAGTTGCGCCCCATTGCCCAGAACAGAATACGATGGCGCGAGTTGACGCGCTATGCCCCACTAGGGGTTAAGGCAAAGTAGTAGAACTATTGTATTTACGTATGCACATTCAAATGCCATAATTAAACTGGCCACAAAGAGCAGAAACCTGGAAATTCTTTCCACGGAAGAGGATTTGAAACCAACTCAGCTGCAAATTAATGCTGATAGGCGGTAAAGACGTAGAATAGAACAAGCAGCAGAATTCAGCTTACTACTGCATTATCATATTTTCAGCGTTGCATATGCTAAGGTTAAATTTACTGTCCCAAATAACTGAGTCTGGCATTAGTCATTGCGTTTTTCTGCAATGAAAGCGATCCCATAAAAAACACATAATCGCAAGAGAAGAAGAACGCGTACACTTAAAAGGGAACGTTTTACACTTATGCGTTACGAAAACGCTGCAATTTCCTGCCGCAATCGGAAACGGGATTGCTTTTCCCCCAGAAAAACGCAAAGTGTAATTTCAGGCTAACTGGTAATTTAACCAGACATTGAAAAAACCGGACATAGCAAGATAAATTAAATTAGCAACTGCTCCGGCATAAAGCAAAAAGGACGTCATGAGCTTTTGTAATCGCAAAAAATTTCCAACTTTGTGTGAATGGATTAATCTTGATCGTCCACATGGAATTTCGCTAACAAATCTCTCTCTTACTTCAAAGTGAAGAATATTGAAATTATTAAGGGCCGTTTTCTTAATGTTCTGTTGAACTGCCTGTTAGCTAGGTTAGGTTAGGTAAAGGGGCTACCGGGTGCTCACCCAGCACACTTAGTCCACCATTTGGACCGTTGTGTTACCACCAAAGTAGCCTGTTATAACCTAGGCGTTAAACCAGCCTGAGCTGTTGATAAAGCGATAGAGCTGTATGACACTCGTGTTTTTAATGTCGTTCAGGTCCAGGAAAAACCAAGAACCAAGGAATTTCTTCCGCCTCGTAGCCAAGGCCGGACAGTGACAGAGAAGATGTAGAACGCTTTCCTCCTCATCCACATCCTCACAGCTCCTACAATAGTCGTTATGAGGAATACGGAGCCTCCAGGCGAGCTCACCAATGGGACAGTGCCCTGTAATAACCCCCACAACCATGCCAATGTGCTTCCTATGCAATGAAAGCAGTGCGGCAGAGCGGTTAGGGTCAAGTTTCGGCCAAATCAATTTCGTCGTCTGGCACGTGTCGCCGTTTAGCCATCTAATGTTCGCTCTGTCAATCGCGACGACTTTAATTACAATTTTGCACGATGCGATTGTCATTCTTATGTTTAAACGGTCTCCGTCGAGAGCGCCGGTAGTCCCTTCCTTAGCCAGTTCATCCGCGATGCAGTTACCCACGAAGTCGCTATGACTCGGTATCCAACAGAGCGTAATGTTGAAAAATGCACCCATCTCTTTAAGAATCGACCGACACTTTGCGATGGTTTGCGATGTAGTCAGGAGGGATTCGAGTGATCAAATGGTAGCCTGACTATCCGTGTAGATCATAACGTCTCTTATGGTCACTACATAATTTCCTAGCCAGGTCAAAGCTTCAAAAATTGCCGTAACCTCCGCCTGCAGGACACTGCAGAAATCCGGAAGGCGGAGTGACAGGTTAATCCCCAGTCCCTCCGAATAGATGCCCGCCCCAACACCGCCAACGACCCTAGAGCCATCCGTGTAGATGACTATGGAGTCGATGGCCAGGGGCGCGCTATTAGCCCATTGACCCCTCGACGGAATCAAACTGGTGTAGTTTCGGCCAAAAACGTATTTCGGAGAGATGCCTGTTAGCTAACAGTAGACGCGTTTTTTCAAGATCCATATAGAGCAGAGCAGCTTAAGACCACACAATTACACTAACAATTTGATCTGAGTTGCTCTCGATAGAACGTCAGTGCAGGGTTTCTACTCTGTTAAGTCATTCCACATTTGAAATGCAGGCGGCACAGGCGTCGAAATTTTAGAACAGTTTGGGAAGCACATAAAGTTCATTTCCTGCCAATAAAATGTTCGTTTTGGGTAATTATAATATATGGAATAGTAAACATACAAAATAATTTTGCTGCCTAAAGAAAATTTGTCCGATTGTATATGTACGGATACTTACACTGTAAAAAGTGAACTTAAATTTCCTCAAAAATTTCGATTAATTTTTACTTATTTTTCCGCTCATATACACATCAAGATAGGATATTTAAACAAATTTTATGTAATGTCTAAAAAATTCGGAAAATTACACTAAAATTGATGTAAAATTTGAAATCATGTATTTTTTTATGTATTTTTACAACATTTTGTTTATAAATTCGCTTTTTGGTGCATTTTTACAAAATGTATTTTAGATGTAGTTTTACTCATTTTTTGCTGCATTTTGTCGCATTAATAATATAAGTCGTTTTAATTAGTGCACATAAATTGTCCGGATGGCGCAACGGTTAGCACGTTCGCCTTCCGCTCACAGGGTCCTGGTTTCCATTCCTACTGAAGGCATTCTTTTCAATAAAAGGGCATTTATGTGTCGGACTATGAGCTCACATAGCTGTTGAATGAGTACTCATTCGGGTATGTAATATCACACATTCATTTTAGGGGTAAATTAATTTATATTTCCACTTTTACAGGGTATTTTTACATATTTCCGGGTGCAAATTTGCTGTCTAAAGGAAATTTGTCCGATTGTATATGTACTAAGCATTTAAGTTTTCTCTTGAAATTCTAGTTGACATTTGAATTCTAACTAAACCAAGACACACTCCCTTAGCAAAGACAAAAACTTACTCCGTTAAATTGCTCTGGATCGTTTTTTTTTCGTCGCTTAACCTGCTCTGCTCTGTACAAAAAAAAAACGCGCCTAATGATTATGGTCTCAACGATTGAATGCAGAATTTGTCGATTACTATACTTACGATACTTACTAGATTTCCTTGGTCGTGGGACCGAGTTTTAACCTGCTGTGGAGATATTTGTTATTTATGAGGTAGTTGAAGTAACGAGCGAAAAACCCCGCCCACATCTCCTAAACTGACCTGGTACAATAATGTGCGGCGACACCCGCACAGCTCGTTGTGGAGGATTTGCTTCAAGCGCCGCCGGACCTTCACAGTAATTTTAGCAAACTTCCGGCTCCTTTCCCAATAACACCATCTGGTGAACACCTTGAACATAACACAACTTATCAAGAAACTCACACTCTTGAAAAAGATGGGTGCCACCACTTTCTAGGACAACCCCTTGGTTGGCCTTCATTTGGAATGGGGTCCAATTTCATCGCATTTCCAGAAATGCAGTTATCACTCTTCCGCAATGTATAACCTACCCACTGCCATTTTCGTCTGCATCTCAACTCGTCGATTGGCACCTAACCCGTACGCCGACCCAGCTCTTCATTTGACGTTTACTTCGGGCCAGAAAATTCTTAAAATTCGACGAGGACACAAGTTAACGAAAACTTGCAGCTTTCTGGTAGCCTTTACGAAGACTTCCATGTGCTGCTCCCATACAAGAGCACCAGGGAGCGAAACAAGCCCAGCCTGGTTTTAATACTAGGATAATTGCATTGCCAAATTTTAGACAGCATGCCGAATGCGCATTTAGCATGGCTGATACGACGTACCATCATTTTCGGCAAAAGCGCCTCCTACGTAGACGAATTGGTCCACCTTTTACAAAAGCTATCCATTAATACAGATGGCAACTGAACAAGTTGGATTTATTTTTTTTTGCAACGGCGAGCTAAGAACCTTGGTCTTGTTAGTGTTAATCTTGAGCCCGACCGTGCTTGTCTCCCTCTCAAGATCTAAGACCATTGCGTGTAGATCCATGATTTTGTATGAGAGTAGGCATATGTCGTGAGCTTAATCAACATGTTGCAGATAAAATGTTAAGGTCCCCCGAACTCATCTGTGTGTAGCCTGGATAGGGCTACATGCAACACATATCGCCAATCACTGTGAGGAATAGGATCGGTGAAAGGATCTACTCCGGATCTCAAAGTCCCCGACACCTTACCTTTACGCAAAACGCGACATTTCGCACGATCATAGGTTGCCTTAATAATAGCTTCAATCTACCCAAGGATGCCTCTTTTATGAATAGCCGCTCATATCAGTGAAAAGCAAGTAAAGCGGAGGATCGAATTAGCATTGCTCGATGTTAATGTGATCGACACACAGGCGTCCATGATGCATACTACATCCTAAAAGATGCCTCAATAGAATTCTGCCTTAAGACACGGCCATCTGGTTTCGTCTACCGACATACCCGCCAACCAACGTACTTCTGGCATCTGATGGAAGATGAACGTTTCCTGGCGGGTGAACATAATCACAAGTACCGACGGACCTGGTAACCAGATCCACTTTGTTTGACTCGGCTATTATCCACAGTTAGTTTATGACTTTTCGCTTGTTGTCATGGCCGCTAAAATAGACATGTTAAGTGAAGGATTTGAATATTGACTGGCCTATCGAAGACCCTTGTGTGGGTGTAAAAAATTTAATTGAAATTTGGCGTATGATGTCAGCCGTCATTGTTACCTTCGCGCTGGGCCATTGTCTGTTCCCTATGACGAACTTGAAAAACGGTGTACCCGACGCTTGGTGAAGTTCAGCTTGACAAATGTCAATGCTCAGGCCGTCAAGCATGTTATCAGGAAACAGAGCAAGCCTGACAGCAGATTCGATTGCTTCGAATCCCCTCAGAGATAAAGTGATAAACGGGGGTGACCAGTAGCGCAGTGTGTTGAGGCATCAGTCTCAAGTTTGACTACCGGCGTCTCAGGTTCGAATCCCGTCCATGACGGCGTTCGTGGCCATGGATGTGCAGGAGGTACATGCTGGCAACTGCATTCTCCGAAGTCGGTTTATGCCGTCGAAACGTCAACTGGGCCACATGGAACAGTTGACGCGCTATGCCCTACAAGGGGTTAGGGCAATTGAGAGAGAGATATGGTACTGTTAGTCGCAAGACCTTTTTGGTCTGCATCTCCGGGCGACCTTAAGGTTATCTCGTGGCTTTTTTTATCCTACATCAGTGAGAATTCAGGGTAGAAAATAATCGCTAAGATTGAAAGTATTCGGCGACCAACGTGGGGTCTGTTTGACTTCATATCAATAAGCAATCAAATATGTGCGTGGTGCCTTTGGCGCTGAGAGCTTTTTAGACCTTACTTTAAGGATATATGTTAATGATACTCATCGTATTTCATCAACTACTCATTCTTAATGAGTACTTCGAAGATGTATTGGAAAATGTCATTAGCTAATTGTTGTGTGGTTTGACATTTACTCCATTTTCTTCTTTCTTCTAGAAAAAAATCTAGTGCAGTTGGTCCCTCCCATAAAAGCTTTCTAAAGCCACTGACAGGTACTATATTGTGATGTTTTGAAGGACTTGTTCCCTTAGTTCAAAAATCAAATCAATCAAAAAAAGTTTTTGAATTGAGGAATCTGAAAATAAAAAAATTTCTTTAATATTACTTGTAGTTTTTTTTAATAAAATAGAGAGAAGTACTTTTTGTACGACATATTTGAACAAAATCCAATATACTTCTTCGCCCTCTCAAACTGTATGATATTCATTTTTGCAAAAATCCTACGGGAAACAGCCCATTCTTCATGACACTATCACCCAGCTTCAAGTTAAATAAATAAAGTACATGGAATCATCCAAAGGCTACAAATGCTAATTCTAATACAATGTGTTAACTGTAAATCTACAATTTCATGCAGATGTCACCATCAAATGTTCGCCTGACGCCTTTCAAATCCAACCAAAGGCAAGCGGTTTGTAGCCTGCTTTCTTGTACTACCATAGCTATCAACAATCCTTTGTGTCCACTCCATCCATCCGGACCAGAATCCATTGACCAGAATCCATTGACCAAAATGTTTAATTGCTTCAGCAACCGGAACAGGCCTTTGGGATTTCGTAATGTTGGACGCACTTGAGCCAGAAGTGAATTCAAAACCACATTATCCGACGAATATGATGATAAATGTTCATGATGGGCCCAAGTGAATAGAAGAAGGCCCTTGGCTTGTCAGTCCAGCAGGAAGTTAGATGTGTCCTATATTAGTTGGCTTTGTGGAAGTACTCGGAGGTAATATCGAAAATATGAATGGTTGTTATCACATCGGACGAGTTAAAAGGATTTTTGCCATATATCCTATCATCATTATCAAAGAATTCTTCTTTTATGTGATTATAGAATTACTTTATGATTTGACGTTATCCTTTAGGCTTGCCCTGCTAGCACGCCATTAACTATTGCTTCAACTTTTCGAGCACAATCACTGAGTGCACTCTGTTTTTGCATTCGGACTTGGACTATGTTTAGTATTTTTCACCTCAAAACGAATATCCTCCAGTTCAATTGAATGGCTTAAGCTCCAGTGTACGAGTGATCACGCTTTTCAGTACGATTAAATCCATTAAATCTCAAGCAGAGGATTTTGGGCCAATTTACCAGAGTTGAAGCTATTCGGGAAAATATACCAAATTTATGGTTCATGTTTATCTATGGAGGATGATGCTCCATTTGATGAATGAATGACAAATTAAAACGAATGAGAAGAGCTAAAGAGAAATCTGCTCTAGCCCAAGAGACAATTTTATTTCTCGATGTATCTGTTTAAAGGATTTGCTGCGGCTTTCGAATGCAGCACTATAATAGACCCTCGCTTGTCCGCGCTAATTTGTTCCGGGCAAGGAGCGGCGATGTGTCAAACTCAACCCAAAAGTCGGACACAATAGGTGAAACAGTTTCAAAGTTTATAAGGCTAATGTAAACGTCCAATAATTTATATATATATATATATATATATATATATATATATATATATATATATATATATATATATATATATATATATATACAACATATAGACAAATTGAATTATAAACACTAAACTAATAAACTAGGAAGCACTTGTTCCTGGATTTGAGAAAAAAGATGATAACCAAAACTTTGAGCAATTCTATCACTCGACTATGTTTAGAGACGAGGTTTTTAAAAAAAGAGCAGAAAAGCATCAATCAATTTTGAATTGATTGATGCTTTCCTGCTTTCCCAAAGTCGGGGAGGAAGCGGGGAGCCTCATCGCCATCAGGGGGCTCCCATGCTATTGGCAGGGGCAATTTGGAATTTCACCGGTCAATTCTTGCTTGTGTTTATCCTGTGAGGGACTTCTCGTGTTGTTTAGGCGCCCGGGAAGACGCATGAAAATTTTTGTTTTGTAGCGATTACAAAGCAGTTTGGCCTTCAAAAACCCCGCCCACACTACCGACAGCTGAGCTAGTGTCGAACACGCGTCATATTAGATCAATTCTGACAAGATTTTGGTACTTAGATGTCACGGCGGGGCTGATGGACCATGTTTCGATCTCCGACCTCAGTTGAGCGTTACAGTTTAACGGACGCTAGCTTGGCTGTCGGTAGTGAATGGCTGAGTGAGAGAAGGTGTCACTTTCTGCCTCGCTCCTGTTAAAAAAAAACGTTCGCTAGTCCGCCCAGTTACGGAAAACAAATGAAATAATTGCTCATAAAATCGAGGAAAAAATGGACCATAATAATGTACATTTTGTGTTTCCTGCACGACGCCGATTCCCAGCGAAAGCCCAGACAGATAAGTACAATATCATATTAGCACCTTGAAGTATAATGCGAGGTGGTTTGTGATCGCCTTTGTTACAATTTAAAGTGTCGACGGATGTGGTAAATAAACTTCTCTGGATGAACGCTGTCTGCCAACCTTGAACACAGTTCGACATTTGGGATAGGATTGTTTTGAATATATAATAAAGTTTCAGGTGAAAATTGAACTCCAAGCCATCTCCAAACGGATTTTAAAGCATAAGTCCCAAATTTTCTCAACACAATTCTGAAAGACGGTGTAGGGTCAAAAAAGTAGCATGAAAGCTCAAAATTTAGGAATATATAAACAAAACTAATGTGTCGCTTGACTCCTGTAGCAAATAGTGGGTAAAAAATTAGGCTTGCAATCATAGATGGTCTATTCGGGCGACTGGTAGGTCCGGGCGTAGAGGCACCAGTCTCATTTCTGACTACTGTCGTTTTCGAATCCCGTCCACGACGACGTTCTCGGCCGTGGATGTCTGTGTTTTCTTCCCCCTGTGGTGTGGGGCGTAAAATAACCCATCCTCCGGCTTGTTGCTGGAAGGTGGCTAAATGGGGGAGCAGGAAGTGCGTGAATGCTCCGAAACTAGTTTATGCCAACGCAACGTCAGCTAGGCCACATGGAACAGTCGTGAGCGGATGCTGATGTACTCGTACTGTCACGCATCAATAAGACTCGAGCAGCTTTTTTCAGTTTGACTCCTTTCTGGCAAAAAAACAACATCTCCAGAAGTACAAAACTCAGGATCTTCGAAACCAATGTAAAATCTGTGCTTCTTTCTGGCTCTTCAACTTGGAAGGTGACCAGGGCGATAACAACTAGATTGCAAACTTTCGTGAACCATTGTCTAAGGCGCATTCTACACATACGCTGGCCGGAGGTCATTTCTAACGACGACCTCCTGTTCATTACTGGCCGGGACAGGATGGACACCTCCATAAAAAGGCGAAAGTGGCAATGGATAGGTCACACACTTTGAAAAGGGCTGGAAAACATTGCTAAACCGGCCCTCGATTGGAACCCACAGGGAGCCGATGCAAGTCATCGCGTTGCACGACCTAGAAACACCTGGAGAAGATCAGTTGAGGTCGAGGGTAAGTCATTAGGAAAATCGTGGAGGCAGTTGAAGGCGATGGCGACGAACAGGACGAGGTGGAAAGTCGGCGTGGTTAATGCCCTATGCCCCACAAAGGGTTGAGAGGATCCAGAGAGAGGTTAGCTCCGGTTCGCGGTACTACGTAAAAATTGTTTCAACATTTTTTATGGATTTTGTTGTAATATTTCACTTAATCTCAGAACTTCTTTTGCTATGACTAAAAAAAAACATGGAAGTTTTTGTTTTCTAGTGATTGTTTCGAAAACTATTTCAGAAACGAAAAAAAATGACAAAAAAAATGAAAAAACATTTTAAGAATTTCCTGGTGATCTTGCGATTTTATTTCAGAATAATTAACTCTGTGATAATCGTTTTCAAAATATTTGAAGAAAAAGCTAAAATAGTCCTTTTTGTAGTTTTTCCAAGATTCTGCCAAAAGTTCACTTCGTATTAAGGAGCATGTATGTATAGTATAAATGGCGAACTCGAACTCGAACCTGGTACAAATGTCCTCTGAATAGCTCAAGACACACACACACACTTCACATGGTTGATAAAAGTGGTGGCTTAGGCAAAACCTTACCATAGCCCAATTAGCACAAGAAGCGCCGTTTTGAAGCCACAAACCTCGTGAAAATTTGTTGTTAGTTGATAGTCGGAAAATACAGGGGATGCTGCCTAGATCCAACCGGAGGAGTTAAGGAAGTAAAGCATCTTCCCTAATCCTCACCCCCGACACATCCCCTAGGTTGTCAAGAAAGGCCTTGCCCAATGTACGATGTCTGGTCCTAGCAAGGCCTGGGCATTCGCATAGGAAGTGAGTGAGGGTTTCTTTCTCCTCTTCATTACCGCAACTTCGGCAATGCGCGTTGTAGGGGATACCGAGCCTGACTGCGTGATCCCCTATAGGCCAATGCCCCGTGATGACTGCCATGAGCCTGGCGACATCTCTGCGCGATTTGGTCATAAGCTCCGATGTTCTCTTTCTGTCATAGGAGGGCCATATCTTTCTTGATATGGCGCAGGTGAGCAGATTCCGCCATTTGGAATCCGCAACCTTGAGGTAGTGGTTGGATTTATTGCGCTTAACAGTCAACAGCGGAATGCAAACAGGCTCCGCTTGAGATCTGTCTAGGGCGGCGCCCCTTCTGGCCAGGTCGTCAGCCCTCTCATTACCCTCTATGTTCCTGTGACCAGGAACCCAGAGCAGAGTAATATTGAGCCGTCTGCCAAGGCAAGCTAACTCCGCGCCACATCGCTCGACAAGCTTGGAGGATGCACTTACCGAGTTCAGTGCCTTTATAGCGGCCTGGCTGTCCGAGCAAATGGCGATGCTGTGGTTATCTGGTATGTCTCTGAGAGTGTGACAAGCTTTCATGATTGCGAGGGTTTCCGCCTGAAAGATGCTGGCATGATCTGGGAGGCGGTAACACTCCGAAATATTTAGTGTATCAGAAAATATCCCTGCACCGACGCCGCAGTCCATTTTGGACCCGTCGGTGAAAATCGTGATGTCAAAATCCTTTACCTCCTCGCCTTCTCCCCATTCAGATCTGGTTGGGAATTTGGCAGAGAAGTTTCTCCCAAACCTTAGTTTGGGCACGGTGAAGTCGGTATTCACCTTGGCCACATCCTGTGGCAACTGGTTTTGAATGTTGCTATGGCCGTACGGTTTAGCAGTCCAGCCTCCCGACTCTTTGAGCCTGACTGCACTGCCCGCCGCCGATTGTTTGATAAAGAGGTCGATAGGTGGAAGGTGCAGGATCACGTTTAGCGCTTCCCTTGGGCATGTTCGCATGGCACCTGTGGTACCAAGACATGCCGTTCTTTGCACCCTGCCAAGTTTTGTGATATTATATTTTTTAGCAAGCGCTGGCCACCAGACCAACGATTCATATGTAAGAATTGGACGGACTACTGCTATGTACATCCAAAGGACCATATTTGGCTTAAGGCCCCACCTCCTTCCGAAGGTTTTCTTACAGGCGTAGAAGGCTATGCAGGCCTTCTTTACCCGTTCTTCAATGTTTAGCTTCCAGCTGAGTTTCGTGTCTAGAATGACACCTAAGTACTTTGCGCTGGGCGATAATTGAAGTGGCTGTCCGTTTAGTTTAGGAAGGGTGAAATGTGGTACTTTGGTTTTTGTGGTAAATAGCATCAGTTCAGTTTTATCTGGGTTGACGCCCAGGCCACAGCTTGTGGCCCAGGTGCTCACCATACCCAGGGCCCTTTCCATGATTTGACTAATCACGGAGAAGTACATCCCTGACACTACGATTGCCACATCATCCGCGTACGCGACCACTTTAACCCCTTCTCTGTCAAGCTTAGCTAGAATTTTATTGTTGACAACTAGCCAGAGTAACGGGGAGATGACGCCTCCCTGAGGTGTCCCTCTACACCCATATCTGGTAAGGTGGCTGTTTCCTAAGTCCGCATGAATTATTCTAGATCTTAGCAGGGTTACTATCCAGCTGCCGATCCCTGCTTCGATTCCCAAGTCTGATAAGGCATCATGAATAGATTCGATGCGGACATTGTTGAAGGCACCCTCTATGTCGAGGAAAGCAGATAATGTATATTGCTTATAATGAAGGCTCTGTTCGATGGTGCGCACTACCTCGTGGAGAGCCGTTTCTGTGGATCTACCCTTGAGGTAGGCGTGTTGAGCCTTTGAAAGCGGTGATCCTTCCAGGGTTTGTCGGATGTGAAAGTCAATGATACGCTCTAACGTCTTTAGTACGAAGGAGGATAAGCTGATCGGTCTGAAATCCTTCGCTATTTCATGCCCTCGCTTGCCTGCCTTCGGTATAAACACGACTCGAACCCTTCGCCACGACTGGGGGACGTGGTTGAGTAGGAGACAGCTTCTAAAAAACACCAGTAGCCTGTGTGAACTACTAAGTCATGCAATTCCTGAAGCATAATAGGAAGTATGCCGTCTGGCCCGGGTGATTTGTAGGGAGAGAAACTGTTGATTGCCCAGTATATCCTTTCCTCTATGATAATGGATAGCACAGATTCACTTTGTGTGCAATTCCCGTTACGCAGTTCCGGGCCTTCCACGCAGGTTTCCTTGCATCCAGGAAAGTGTGTGTTCAAAAGGAGCTCCAGGGATTCAGCAGTGGATTCTGTCCAAGTGCCATCCGTTCTCTTCACTAAGGACGGATTGGAAAGCTCTTTGGACAGGATCTTGCTTATCCTTGCTGTGTCCTTGATGTTATTCAAAGATTGACAGAAGTCCTCCCACGCTTGGACTTTCGCCGCCCTAATGGCCTTTTTGTATATTTTTAGGCAGTCCTTATAAGGCTGCCAGAATCTATGTTTGTTGCAGATGTTGAAGATCTCCCTAGTCAGTTTTCTTAGCATGGAGAGATCCTCGTTCCACCATGGAGAAAGAGTTTTCTTACTCCTTTTAACCGGACACGAAGCTTTGAAGGCGACTTCCATAGCTTCCTCGAAAGATTCAATCTCCTTCTCCAGTTCCTCCACGGAGTTTATAGAGGGGTTAAGTATACCCGAGAGTTTCGCTTTGAAGATCTGTCTGAACTTCTTCCAGTCGATTATTTTGGGGTTTCTGTAAGGTTTCGGAGTCTCCCTGGAGACATTCAAATTGAAGAGTATCCAGTTATGATCCGAAAAAGATTTCAGATCTGATACCCTCCAATGTTCAACATCAAAAATATTGTTGTCTGTTAGTAGTGTGACGTCTAGGACTTCTTCCCACCCAACATTGTTTTCCGAGCTTGGAAAAACAAAGGTTGGGGCGTTCCCCTTATTACACACCACGAGGTTAGTATTCAGGATAAAGTCGAACAGGGACTCACCTCTATCGTTGATTTCGGTGCTCCCCCATAATGTGTGTCGTGCGTTAGCATCGCACGCCATCAAAAGGTTGGCCTTCCTGGATGTGGTGAATGTTACTAGCTGCTCTAGCTCTTCCGGTGGTGCAGATTCAGCGTGAATCCAGGGCTCCTGAATAAGACCGATGTCGATGTCTTCCTCCCTTAGGAAGACCAGCAGATTATCCGAGGCACACTTAGAGTGCTTGAGGTTAATCTGCACTACCTTTAACATCGTCTCGGGGGTCGCCTGTTCCGATACACATCCCATCCATCAAGACGTTGGCTCCGTCCACCGGATCCCGTTCGTCTTCGGAGTTCGATCGGAACACCTTAACCTTGGCATGCCGTATGCCAAAGCGGAGTTTAAAATCCGTCTCTTCAAGTGCCGGCAGGCACTCCTCATTAATGAGAAGCAGTAAGGACAAACTTTGTCCTTGGGGCTCCTCCGCCTTTAACACCACCCAGTCGTCCATCGGGACCTTTGGGCTATGAAGGCGTAGTCCCTGGAGAAGCTTCGGCCCCTCTATCTGCATGATAGGTAGCCACACTTCACATAAACGTGAAGAAAACCGGTCCACTTGTACCATGTTCGAGTTCGAGATCGGCAGTGTATGGTGATACTAAGATATAATCTTCTCTGAAAAAATGGAAAACGGAAGCTTGCAAAACTGAATTTTTGTACTCCTCCAACACAAAGAGATGATCATGAAAGTTCTAGTCTTGGCACGTATAACGTAACCCAACCGTCGCTAGCTCCCCACCTTCATGTTTTTAGTATCAACACCCTTCTCCGCATCGCTCGTGTTCAAATGGGTTGTTCTTATTTCAATTACAATAATTTATAAACATATACGAAAATTGTAATTCCTCGTTTTCTACTCAAAATTAAAGAAAATACTTGTATACTCGTACGCACTCTTTCTTGGAAGCTCTAATTTATGTTGAAACATAACCAGTCTTTGTTTTCACCATGTTCGCCATCGCCATGCTGTTCAATAATTCCCTTCAACGTACGTGTTCTCTCAGTAACGAACATCCGTCAAATAACGAACCATCTTGGCAAAATCGTCATAAGTAAAGGAAAAAAGAGAAAGACAAACATACCTGATTATATAATTAATCGGAATTTTTGAGGCTGAGCAAACATCATGAATTCATGATGTTATTACGTTAACATTCTTGGTTATTATTCCCAGACGTCCTTATTCCCAATTGTAACCCCAGGCAATCCAGCTTACGTCCCACACATGCAAACAACCTGAAATCAGATCAATTGAATAGATTCGGTCGATACTGAGATATAGTACGATGGAAGTCGACAGGACCATTAGTTGGTTCGGATTGGATTCTACATGAATATTGGGTATATAATCGAATGACATTACTTTGTGTGTACAGGTATCCCTCGTACAACACTGTAACGAAATTGCGGAAACACTCGCACTAATCTGAAATTATTATATGAATCATTATCATTATCTTGCATCGAGATTTGTTCGAATTTATAATAGATCTTCTAAGTATAGAGGAATTGACATGTGAAATGGTGTTTTAAGTCTTCAAACGGACGATTAAATAAAAATAGGCTACCAATATTTTTTCAGATACATTTTGAAGAAACATTGTAGAAATAAACTTTTTAGTTACAGAAATGATTTCATGAAAATTACATTGCAATCCCGAATTATGTCTGAGTGCCATTTTCTCAATATCTAGCTAAACTGCCTAGTAACTAACCGGAACATTGAACGTCGCCGTACATCAAACGCCTCAGCTTAAGGGTATGCACCGCTCAACTCACTAGTATAATCAGCTAATGTTCTTGGTGGAATTTTGCCGTCTATACTATTATATTCTACGTCTTTACCGTGTCTCAGCCCTCGTTTGAGGATTAGTTGGTTTCAAATCTTCTTCTGTCTAATGAATTTCCAGAACTCTGTTCTTTGTGGCCAATTTAAATATGTCATTAGAATGTACAAACGTAAACAGCTCTAGCTGTTAAAATCTTAGCAACCCGTATCAGTTGTTTGGGATTATCGTTCCGATAAAGATAGACACATGGCGGTTAGCGTTTATCGTTCGTGTTAACTGTAACGGGGCGTTGGAAAATCGGCCCTACCCAATGAAACTTTAAAAAAAGTATTTTCTTTTTTTTTTTTAGATGAAATTTAAATTGAATTGGTAACTGGCGTTCACGTTGCTAATGCTGATATGATACTAGACTAAAAAGTGCACTTGAATCTGCACTTTTGAATGAGGTAACAGTACAAACCATAAAAAGAAATGAAAAGGAGATTAAAAGTACAGTCGCCGCACGATCTTTGATTTCGGCAAAATATACTGTTCGTCCTCGCATGCCAATTGCCTTTTATAAAAATATCATCAAAGAGAAGGTAATAAAAATTTACAAACAATTCCAAGAAGGGAATGGGGAAATTTTAGTAAACCCGGACAACTTGGGTGGAAAAGATTTGTTTAGCAAAACGTTTTTGAATTCGTGGCCTATGAATTTAAAGAGGTACTGCGTCGGCTGACCTTCAACGTGCCAGGGCGTATCCTGAAAAATTAAAGCTTAATTGAAGAGCAGGGTTGTACATGTGTTTAACGCCGGTAAAGCTGAGATTTAGTGGAAAATATCCATAATAAAATAGCTTCTGACGCAAAAGAAGAAAAAAGAACATCCAGCCTTTTTAATGGATGCATGCCTCTTGAACACCGAAAGTTCGATAAATGTAAACTTACCCTTAAATCTGCAGGTAACAATCAAAGTCGGGGCCCCTCTAAACTCAATTTCTAGATCCGCCACTGCACGTAGGAATTGCTTGAAGCGTATTCTCTTCCATTATTTTATTCTGTAACAAATTGATTCTGTTGCTAAAAGCCATGTCACTGTTGCTGCTGGCGCTGTCCCTTTCGGAATTTCAATCTTTTTATAAGAGAAACGAAAACATTCAAAGTGCGAATCAGAAATTCTTCAATCTCATTTCCTTTTGACACTTTCGAAATAAGTGTCTTATTGATAATCACCGTAGCGTACTCGTATTTTATTTTCAACATAATGCTCATTTTGTCACATTTAAAATGTTAGATATACACTGAATCTGGTTGCTAGTCAGCTATTGTAAATTTACGAAAGCACCCCCCGATGAATCCAATAAGTGTATATGTCAATTTATATGACTTTATTTCACTTCACATTCAGATACTTCATTTCATATGAAATAATAGCCCCCATTCGATTAGATTCGATGCATTTGGATCAGATCATGTTTTATACAAAACTACTGACCGGCCTTTGAACTCGTAGAGATCACATCTGAATCAGGATGGAAAGTGAATTGGTTGAACGTCAGCTTATTTCTCGGCAATTCATCCCTATACCTTTCAATGTTGAACCCGCAATTCGCCCCCACCACGCGGCGTATTATCTGTATGGATGGCTTGTAGCTGTTTGAATTTGCTCATCGCAGATCCGGGCCGTTCGATACATTCTGAATCTTTGTCCGATTTTATCGAACGGGGCTAATATTGTACAAGTGGACAATTTTCTTCCGATTTGTGTAAAGTGTGTGTGTTTTGAGCCATTCGGAAGACACTTGTACCATATTCGGGTTCGATAGCGTGTGGCCGAGCTTACAATAAAAGTAAAACCTAAGTGAAATAAATTTTGCCAACTGAATTACAGCGTAACTGACCAACCCTGCGTAGTTATGATTCAGTCCTAGGCTTAATAAGTGTGAAGTTACTTACGCTGAAGTTACCTGTGTGGAATTATCACATAAACGGATCTCATCAGTGAAAATGGTGTTGGGCGTAAAGAGTCCGCGGATAAAATACGGGCCAACTGAGGGCTGATCCACTTTGGACTCAAGAATTCCTACTGGGATTTTCCCATTTGTTAATGAAGTTATTAAGCAGATTTTATATAAAAAAAAGTTGCAAGTACTAGTGGAAAATAGAAGCGTCATCATCATGGCGCTAAGGCCTGCGACGGGCATTGGCCGTCTGGATCAATGTCCTCCAATTATTTCGCTCAACCGCGTCCTCCTATTTCGGAAGCCCACCAGTTGTTCGGTATCAGCATCTACTGAGTCTTCCCAACGAGCTCTCGGTCTTCCCCGGAGCCTTGTTCCGCTGAAGCCCCCTATCAATATTCGTTTAGACATGCGGTTTTCGTCCATTAGTTGTACGAGAACATGCCATGCCCATTGAAGTCGTTGTAGTTGGACGATTCTCGAAACTTTCTGCTCATCGTACAGTTCGTACAGCTCATGGTTGTATCGGATGCGCCATCCATTTCGGTCGCAATCTGCTCCGATAATTCACCGAAGGGCGTTTCGTTTCCATGCGGTTATCAAATTTTCTGACGCATGAGCTGGGGTCCCAGTTTTGCAGCCATAGCATAGCACGAAGGTCCTAAGATGGTTTTGTATATGCGTAATTCTGTGCATACGTTCTAATTCATTATTGGAAGGACCAAGAGAAAAGTTTTATTTGCAAGCTATTTCCGTCGTTCTGTCTGTTGACAGGTTGCCACCCATAGGTATGTGAAGTCGTCTACAAATTCGATACTGAGGCTCCTAAAGTTGAAGTTCGCTTGACCTGGCGTTCTTCTTTTTGACTGCAGCATTATTTTCGTTTTGTTCTCGTTAAAATGTCCCTATGGTGTATGCATTTTGTTAAACACTATGTTTAAGAGCGTTGGAGGCAGTCCCTCGTCTGACAATTCAGCACGCTTTTCAAACAGATCAGTCAGCCTGGATTCTGACCTGTGAGACGGAGTTGGTCATCGTCATCTTTGTTATGCCGGGGACACACCTATCCGATCATACTACGATCATACAGTCGGACGAGTATTTGAGAGGGAAATTATATGGGATTTCGGACGCGTTGTGGCCCGGGCTTTAGTTAACACTTTTCTGATACGCGTTCAATCATACTCCGTTCGAAACCCAATACCATTTCCTTCTCATACACTAGTTCGACTGCATGATCGGAGTATGATCGGATAGGTGTGGCCAGGGCTTTAGTCGTACTGATTTTACTGGTGTACCAAATTGCAGCATAATAATTTATAGTAGAGTACACCTCAGACAATAACGTCGTATGCTTCCTTAAAATCGACAAAAAATTCTAATTCTTCGTCGTTGTATAGATCGGCCAGGTCTAAAGCCGCCTTGATACTTGCCAATAATTCGCTCGGCGAACGGTTTTATTCTACTCGTATTTTCCAATTATCGTCCATATTTTGTAGGACTTACAGAGAAGTGAAAAGCCTCTTTAATTCTCGCATCGTAATTTATCCCCCTTTCTGTGAATGGAACATATGATGTCCTTGCAAAATCTCCTGGGATCACCTCATCCTTCTAGATTTGCAAGGCGTTTTTTTAGTTTGAATCACATTAGGGTGAGATCCACTTCTTCTACTGTCGGGGGATGTGTATTGGGGCAATGGTCGATCATGCCGTCATCGATTGAGTTTTCTTGTATGGCGACGTAAAATGTAGTATTAAGAACCTCTTCGAAATAGGACGCCTATCGGTTTCTAATGCTGCCGGTGTGGCTGATGTTTCCATCCTTGTCCTTACACAAGCTACTTCTGGGGTGATAAACATTCATAATCGTGTTTACTAGCATGTGCGCTTGTCCGGTATTCTTAGTAGCTAGGTTGTTATTAATGTTCACCAAATGGTCATCAAAAAATGTTCGGTTCTTACGTCTAATTATTCTATATGATAATCGCCGTAGGGCAAGTCATATTTTCTCTCTTGGCTCTAGTTGAACATTGGATACATTGCCTGTAAGCTTCGCTCTTTGCGTCTAGCGATTTTTAGCATTTTCCGTCAAACCAGCTTTTTCGTGTGCGCCTTTATGTCTCACGACCTTCTCTGCGACTTTCTTGATAATACTTTTTAGTTCTTCCCAAAACCCGTGCATAGCTATGTTGCCGATATTATGTATGATGACGTGCGGTTTGAGGCGATTGTTCAAGATGAACGCAACTCCAAACTCCTTGTGTCCATATGGTTTACCGCTTTTGAAGTTGTGTACCATTTCTTGTCGTTTATCTCGCTGCCAAGCCAATTTCTTTCAGTTTGTATTTCTCGACCAGTTTTAGAAGGACCTCCTAGGCCCATGGTTTTTTCAAGATGCGTACATTCCAGTATCCAAAGTGGAACGTTTGCGTTGTCGTGGTTTTTTACTTGTCCAATCCCATGCTTTTTTCCAGATTTCTTGACGTAGATTGTTTTTTTACGATGAAGTGTTGCCGACCCATCGTTCAATCCTATTCAGGATAGTTACTTCTGAAAGTTCATAACGTGCAAGAGTTCACACAACTATGCTGCAGGTCTGACAATGTAATTGGTGCAACGCTACTTACCTGAGACGCTTTGGTATGAATCTGTCTATAAGGTGCAACTATCATGTTTAGCTCAGAACCGTAGGTAGACATGAGACTGACGCCTGAGCTACCGCTCGCCTCCATCGCCAAGAATAGTGATTGGACTTGGTTAGCAATGCTCAGCGACCACTGCCGTCCCAACTGGCGCCCGCGAGGAGAACTGTGGGAGAGAATTTTCGCACCCCAAAAAGAAGCTAATTTTTTATAAATTCCAAATGAATGTTTCACAAAAATTTATTCGTTAAATTTATATTCAGTTTAATCCAGTTGCAAATTAAGTTGACTAAAATGACGATCTTAAAAAACAGCACTTAACCTAGATGACTAACGGTGAATTGGAAAATTGGGAACCTAGTTGACCTGGTTCGCGTCTTAGACTAATAATGGGCTTTCAGTTTATACGATTCTTCTCTTGTGTGGGCTGACGCAAACCACGATATCGTCCGGTGAAGTAGGAATATACCGAAAATTGATAATAGAACAGGAAGAAAATCTTCGAAATATGTACTTACTGAAAGGTAAAAAGATCTTAAATCATTGCTCTCCACACGTTTCTTCATCCAACCACTAGTTTGACTCGTTTCATTCCTAAAACTCTATCTACATTCCCGTCTCGAAATCTTGCATCCAAAACTGACAAATTTAATCAAAACGACTCCGCGCAACAGTTGTCATAATCCCACCATGAAACCTCAAATTAGATTTCAAGTCCACGTTCTATATTTTCCCTTTCTCCATGATATCCTTGCTCGTAATATTCGAGTCCATCCATTCATTCCGACTTACTTCGTTCGCTTTCACAAAACGTAACTTTAATCCTGCTGAAATCCGCTTAAGTCGAGCAATTTATGATGCTTTTAGTTTGGAGTTCTTCACGTCCACTACTAGGAAGTATTCTAGTATAATTCTATATGCATTGTCCTTCCGCTGCAGTATGTACTTGAGATAGTGCATTCATCGAATTCTTATCGTTCAGCGACTGATACGGATAATGATGAGAAATCTGTTAAAATATCGTTAATTGTAAGTGCGAGTGTTTGTTTTACATTCCTATTTTTTTTTTTTTTGGCGACCGGTAGCTCAGTGCGTAAAGGCATCAGTCTCATGTCTGACTACCGGCGTTTCGGTTTCGAAGCAACTTCAGACTTGTCGCAGGTAGGCGGCTAAATGGGTTAGCAAAACGTGCATGCTGGCAACTGCATTCTCTGAAACTACAATAGTTTATGCTGACGAAATGTCAACTGACCGACATGGAACAGTTGTCGCGCCATGCCCCACCAGGGGTTAGGGCAGGGCAAATGAGTGTATATAACTAGAAAAGCTCGTAGAGAGTTTTTTATGAGACTACAGGTTCGTGGCCTACCCTGATCCCTCACGTAGTATGTGTAATATACTAATGCAATATACCCGAGAGACTCGTACCAGTTATGGGATTAGGGGAACTTAGAAATGAAATTCCAAATTAAATTCTAATCTTTATTTCCTGAGTAGTAAGATACAACTGACTTAAAATCTAACAAAATTTGAATCTTTATACTAAATTTCGGATATCATTCTGTGGACGATGGATGCTGATGGCTCAATTGAAATTTCTTAGTTAATTGTTTCTAAAATCAAAAGTGGCTATTAATACAGTACATCGAAAACGCATTAAGTAGATGACAAATGATATGAGCAGCGTAAGAACAAAGTAGATTCTTTTAGTGTTTATAATATTCAATCAATTGAAAGTGTCAATGGAATAAAATTGAAAGTGTCGATGGAATAAACATTCTTATGGACATGACTGTAAATATTCTATGAATATGCTGTGCCGGCATGATATGTATGTATCTACAATGGGTATGATCTTGTGTGTGTTATGTGAACGGGCAAGTTGTTAGGGTGTTACCATAACCTCCCCATCCTTAGACTGAAGCTCCTGATTCAGAGTTATTCTGTCTTTTTATTTTATATATTTAACACGTTTCTTCTCTAGTTTGTCAAATGTTCGTGCTAGTTTTTCTGTAGATGTAATTGAATTTACTTTGAAAATTTTATTCTTACATTTAAAGTATATAAAAAAATGCATAGTATTATAACTATTACAAATGTTATGGTTGACATTGTGGGAATTATTGTATTATGGTTAAGTTTGAATTCGATTAATTCTATGTTTGCTATGTTCTCAACTTTTTCCATCTTGATATCTTCAAAACTTATTTAGTTTTTTGAATGATTGAAAAGTATTGGTAATGGTATTATTAACTTGTGGTAAAAATGTATTATTTTATTTGTGAAAAACATTTCATTTAATTTTACTGAACAGTTATTAGGATTGATTACAAAGGTTCCAACTATTCGAAATTGTTTCTCATTACAATTATGTGCTATGCTTCCATAGTAATTTTGCACTAGTAATATTCCAATTTCTATTTCTTCGATATACGTTTGATTATTCACTTTAATGAATTTACAGGTATGTTCACAATTAATTGGATTCTTCAATTCCTTTATACATATACTATAGGAATAATATTTGTTTTCAAATTTGGGTAATGGCTTGAAGTCCATGTAACAAGTTGTTTAAATTGATTTTGAATTAATTCGGTGTGATTTTTGATTATCGCTAAATTTCGTTCGAAGATTTCATTGTTTCTTGTTTGTTGAATTTGTTGGTTATTTCTTTATCATTTCTACCAATATTTTCGAGATGTTCCAATATTTCTACGCTATCCTCACTATCCATTATACCAAAAAAACCATCTATAGAGTCTCCCAACGTGGTATAATATACCTCGCGCAAAACTTAAGTTTCATATTGTCTAGTTGAAGTGTATTTATAGGGTTTGTTTTATCAATTTTCTTAAATAATTTTATTTTCACTTCAATATCTTCTACTTTATATTTTAAATCGGGATAAACATCATAGACGGGTTTGTACGTATTTTCAGTTACTTTCATTGGTATTTGCTTTAAGTTAGTGATTACATTCTCGTAATCGGTTACATTTATTTTGTGGAAATATTAGGAACAAGAGGATTTCCTGTCGGAATATCTGAACTGGTGTCATCTGAAATGACAAGAAGCTTGGGACGTTTTATATTAATTGGGGCTACGTTTTCCAATTTTTGTTTTTTGTATTTGGGTAGATGTTTTGGAGTTCGATTGGGTGTTTTTACATAACCTACATTTCTATTTTCTTCATATTCTTCACGGGATTGATTTTGTTTGTTGATTGACTTTTCTTTCTTGTGTTTCATGGAATTAAGAATTTTGGTTTTATCTGTTAGACCATGATGAGCTTTAAATGGTTCTTCATCAATTGATGAGTGAATTTGACGATTATAGAAAAATACGGAAGTAAACAGTCGAGATTTAGGGGATTCGTTAGAAGAAGTTGCTCTATATTTTGAAGCAATTGTTTGATGTAATCTTTCTATATCACTATTTCCTGTGTGAGCATGTGGTTTCGTAAAATGTGCTTGAATATTATGGTCTTTACAAAGCTCTTTTATGAAGAAATTATTGAACTCATTATCAGCGACGATTTTGGTAGGTTTGCCTAAACTAGACAAGAAAAATAATATAGCTTCTCTCAATGTTGGTTTGGACTGATCTGGTATAATGATGGCAACTGCATATTTTGAAAATTTGTCCATACACGTAGCAACTTTAATGTTATTAATAAAAAATATGTCGATGTGGAAAATTTGGTTGATTTCGTCGGGTGTTTCTGTCATTTTAAACTTGGTTTTTATGGGATTGGTAGAGTGTTTTGCTTTATTGCAAATATCACAATTATTAACGTAACGTGTCACTAGAGTTTTCAGATCTGGATAATAAAAGTATTTTAAGATACCCTTAAAAGTTTTTTCAATGCCACCATGTCCTATTTCTCGAGTATGGTACATGTGAATTTGGTAAATAGCTTCATCTTCGGTTTGAAGATCTTTGAGCATTTGGGATACTTTAACAAATTTGTAGTTATTGTTGAATACTTCTTTAAGTTTCAATTGAAGTTTGTTATAACAGTGATCACTAAGATCTGAATAAATAGCTATGTGTTTATTTGGAGGTAATTTGTTGAGTAATTCAGGTATGTACTCATGCAGGTGTAAGTCCTTTTCCTTAACTTGAAAACGAATTTTATTAACAGGTTTGGGGTTATTTTTTTCGGATAATATCAGCTGATATTTGTATTTGTTTATATAATCATCTCGTATTGGTATTAAAGTGTTTAGATTTTCTGGTTCTGAATGAATGGTCACATTATCATTCGCTTCAGGTGGAGTAAGTAAAATAGATTCATCATGAACCTGTAGTGATTCGGGTATATTTATTATATTTGGAAGTTGAATCTTTTGCTCTGCACAAAGTTCTCTTATTTCCTTTAATGTTTCATCATCATTTGGAATAATTTCACCAACATGAATTTCTCTGTTTCCTATGTTATCATCTTTTAAACGTGACAAAAAATCTGCAACTTGATTATTTTTTCCTTTCACAAATTTTATGTTAAAATCGTACTCATTTAAACGAAGCTTCCAACGTATCAATTTTTGATTGGGCTCTTTCAAAGAGTCCAGCCAAATTAGGGGGCGATGATCTGTTTCAAGTTCAAAACGTCGACCAAATAGATAGGGCCTAAAGGTTTTTGTTGCCCAAACAATTGCTAGTAACTCCTTCTCAATTGTGGAGTAGTTAACTTCGTGAGCATTCATTGTACGGGAAGCATATGCAACTGGATGGTTTTCTTGTGATAAAACTGCACCTAGCGCGTATTGAGATGCATCAGTTGTCACAGTAAAATTTTTTGTGAAATCCGGATATCTTAATACAGGCGGATTTGTGAGAAGTAGTTTCAATTTTGAGAAACATTCCAAATATGAAAAATTATTGGCATCTATTTTAGCGTCTTTTTTAAGATATTTAGTCATTGGGACTGATAGTGCAGCGTAATCTCGAATAAATTTTCGATAATACCCTGTCAAACCCAAGAATGATCTTAATTGTTTAACAGTTTTGGGTATTTGTAAATTTTGTATTTTTTGTAACTTTTCTGGGTTTGGTTTTATCCCTTCTTTTGTTAAGATATGACCCAAAAACTCTGTCTGATGTGTGAAGAAATTACACTTATCAGATTGGACTTTTAATTTATATTCTCGTAATTTATTAAAGATTTTATGTAATGAATTAATATGTTCTTCCAGAGAGGTACTAAATATCAATATATCGTCTAAATAGACAACACAAATTTTATTGATATACTCCTTCAAAACTGTATTTATCATCCGCTGAAAAGTCGCAGGGGCATTTTTAAGCCCGAAAGGCATTCTTATATATTCGTAATGTCCGTTATGTGTCGAAAATGCAGTCTTTGCTCGATCACTCGGTTTCACTAGAACCTGATGAAAACCTTTCGCCAAATCAATAGTTGTGAAGTAATTGGCTTTTCCTAATTTATCGAACAAATCTTCGATATTTGGGATAGGATGTTTATCGCTAACAGTTACTTCGTTTAATTTGCGATAATCGGTAACTATTCTCCACTTTGTTTGCCCGGAATTGTCTACCTTTTTGGGTACAATCCACAATGGTGCATTATACGGAGAGTGTGAATGTTGGATTATGTTATTTTTCAACATTTCTGCAATTTGTTTTTCCACCTCTTTTTGGTGTATTTGTGGGAACCTGTAAATTTTTGTGAATATAGGCTTGTCCGAAGTTAACTTTATTGAATGGGTAACGACATCAGTTGATGTAAGTGCATCTCCTTCTTTATAGAATAAATCATTGTATTCGTTCAAAATTTTTATTAATTCTTTCTTCTCTTCAGGATTCAAATGGTCAGTTTTAATTTTTCGAACACATTCGTTCTCAATAGGGAATAACTGATCCAAATCGAGATGAAGGCTTCTCGATATTATTTCTGGATCTTGATCCTCTGTTATAAATGGGACTTTAATTTCATTTATTATGATAGAACCATCTGCATTATTAATCATGGACCCAGTAGGAACTAAGACATTTTGTCCGAGTATTGCATCAAATTTAGAATTTGATAGTTTTACAGCTTTCCACTCGATATTAGAATTCGCAAGATTGAATTCTGCAGGGAAATTAGTCCATATACCACTTTGGATAATTTCTTCTGAATGTAAACTGGCCAATTTAATAGGACTTTCTAAAGTATGGTAATGAGATTTCGGAAATATATTATGATTAATCAAGGATGTATTACATCCGGTGTCTATTAGACAGCGAATTGTTATATTTTTAATTGTAATTGGGATTATTGGTAACTCTCTTGTGAGTCTTGGGTTTGAAACTGTTCCGAGGCTGATGCTGGAAAATTTTCAGCTTCCGTAATATGGACTGTGCGCATACTTGCATCATGAGCAGAAAATGGTGCAGTACGCATACTTTGATCATTTTCAGAAATGTTATTTTGTTTACCTTGTTGAGCTCTACCTTGGTTATTTTGGTAATTTTGGTTTCTTTGGTTTTGAGAATAATTGGAATTTCCCTGATTTTGGTAATTTTGATTTCTTTGATTGTAATTATTTCGGTTATTTGTATTATTCTGATACTGATTATTTCGGTTATTTGAGTTGTTCTGATACTGATTATTTTGGTTATTTGTATTGTTCTGATACTGATTATTTCGGTTATGTGAATTGTTCTGATACTGATTATTTTGGCTATTTGTATTGTCTTGATACTGATTATTTTGGTTATTTGAATTTCCCTGATTATTTTGATTATTATGGCTTCTCGTATGATTACTGTCACGAAGATCTTGAATTTGCTTAAGTACCGAATATGCTTCATACAAAGTTGTACATTGACGCATTTCGATTAAAATAGTTTTATATTCAGGAATACAAGACTTAAAACGAGATAATGCGAAATGTTCGTTATATTGAGGATGAAATTGGAAAAATGAGACTTGTTGGGGGTCTTGCAGAAACTTTGTATTCAATTTATTGAGAATAGCACTTATTTTTCTATATACACTTACAATGTCAGTACTGTACTGAACATGATTCATTTCGTTTATAAGCGCATGGTATGGCTGTGAAATGCCAAAGTACTCATATAAGATTTGCTTTATCTGAGGCCACCTGGCTGAAGGAAATCTATCAATGACATTTTGTGGTTCGCCACGAATTTTCGTTATTACGATTTGTTCCAAGTACTGTTTTTGAGATTCCGTCTCGCAATATTTAAGGATTTGGTCAACCCGATTACAAAAGCTTTGCAATGATATGCCAAATTTTGCATTAGAAAATATATCTAATTTATTCGTTTCACTAAGTATTTCTTGAAAATTTAGCTCTAAAGGAACTTCCGGAATTTCGTGTTGTTCTAATCTATTAATGTTTTCATCACTATGAGGATGAACCCGTAATTGAGCGGCTATTTCACCCGGCGTTGACATTTTAAATTTGTGTAAATTTACTCACGGTTACTTTTTTTTCTTCTGTTGAGCAGGATACACTGATGACGTTGAAATTCTAATTATTTCGTTCCTCTCGTTATTGTTCGATTCCTCTTCACTGTTGAAGTCTTGGATCCTCGAATTTCGTGATGGAGCTTCTACCTTGTCCGTTTGTTGATAAGTCTTAGGTCCGTGACTTGGTGATGGAGCTGGATCCGTGCTCGTTTGTTGATAACGTAGTTGTTGATTGTGCCGTATTTAAAGTCTGCACTGGACTTTTGGTTTGTACTTAGTTTGAGGACTGTACAGGTGTCCGTATGGCTTATTATTTTAATTCTCAGCACGAGAATCTGCTAGATTAACTAGACAGGGCTTGTCACTAGTTTTAACTTTTTAAGCACTAAAACACGTACACTTTTTCCACACTTGGAAGATTTTGTGCAAACTACTTTTTTTTAAGTACTTAAACTCACACTTTATTCGATACTCGGATTTTTGTGTGAACTAGTCAAGCTCTTGGTTTACCGACTGCGCCAGTTATGGGATTAGGGGAACTTAGAAATGAAATTCCAAATTAAATTCTAATCTTTATTTCCTGAGTAGTAAGATACAACTGACTTAAAATCTAACAAAATTTGAATCTTTATACTAAATTTCGGATATCATTCTGTGGACGATGGATGCTGATGGCTCAATTGAAATTTCTTAGTTAATTGTTTCTAAAATCAAAAGTGGCTATTAATACAGTACATCGAAAACGCATTAAGTAGATGACAAATGATATGAGCAGCGTAAGAACAAAGTAGATTCTTTTAGTGTTTATAATATTCAATCAATTGAAAGTGTCAATGGAATAAAATTGAAAGTGTCGATGGAATAAACATTCTTATGGACATGACTGTAAATATTCTATGAATATGCTGTGCCGGCATGATATGTATGTATCTACAATGGGTATGATCTTGTGTGTGTTATGTGAACGGGCAAGTTGTTAGGGTGTTACCATAACCTACCTGATCCGCCATGTTTTCAAACGCTTATCAGCAGAATTTCGAGAGTACAGAGAATCAAGAACTTTTCCACAACGCATAAATTAACACATGTGGTGCTTAGACCGTTGTTGCAAAGTTAAAACGTAGCTCTTCCTATCCAAACTCCTAAGTCTCTCTATTCAAAGAGCATTTGTAAGTATTTCATTTATTCCTTCAGGATGTTATTCTCTTTTGAAATATGGAAGCATAAGGAACGGTGTACGATGAATATGGTAATGCATACTACGCGGAGGGTTAATCTGCACGTGCCCAGCTTACGCTCCTCGGAATTGCTAATTTGCACAGCTCAACTATATTTGTCTGTGTCACATATATGGGACTATTTTAAGCTTACTCACATTTTGAAACTGAGCTTAAAGTAACTCTATTCATTTCTGGTTGACACAAGAATGGTCAATTTAAAGAGTTTTAGAGAATTCAGGGATAGTGGCTCTGACTTCTAGGCTAGACTTTCTTTTTCAAAAGTGAAATAATAGGCGCGTTCTTTTGCTTTCCTTAACCTGTATAGGTTAGTGAGATAACACGCAATACAACAACAATGCTACCCTATATAGGTTAACGCTTAACATAGTAATTTATCAAGGGCCGATCCTGACCTGGATAGCGTACAAGTAAAGCTTTCATTTCGTGGTGTTTTTATTAGCATTTGTTTGTAAAATAATAATTATACGGAGTTTGCGTGTATCGTTTCTGTTAATCCATAAATTTCATTTAGGGTTCATCTACCGGTTGCTAGAAGAAGCCCGTTCGTTCGACGATGTTCCACAGTGTTTTCACCTCATTCACCTGAATTAAATTCAATGCGATTCCACATTATTTTCCAATTGGTGAAGTGATCTTTGTCGAAATATTAGAAAACTGCTCGGAATCAATTAGTTTCTTCTATCACAGTTGCATTTGATAGGTTCAATGCTTGACCTTGACGTAATAGAATGAAATTTGTTTTAATATTTTTCAAAGAGTGAAATTATCCCTTAAAGTCCATAATTTATCTAAGACAAAATCCATTTCATGTCAAATACATGCCTTTACCCTGTTTGGGTCAGATACATCTGTTTTTTGCGCAAAAGCTCGGGGTAACTACCCTTGACCTGGATAGCTGCAAAAGAAGGCGCCTAATATCAAATTGAAATTTTTTCACTTGATGGTACTCGTACTAGACTGCATCGATAAGCGTGTTCTTTTGCAACTATCCAGGTCAAGGATAGTTACCCCGAGCTGTTGTGCAAAAAAAAACGATGTATCTGACCCATACAGGGTAAAAGCATGTATTTGGCATGAAATGGATTTTGTCTGAGATAAATTTTGGATTTTGGTGGAATAATTTCACTCTTTAAAAAATATTAAAAACAAATTTCATTCTATTACATCAAGAGCAAGCATTGAACCTATCAAATGCAACTGTAATGAAAAAAAAACTAATTGACGCAACAAATACATTTGTCGTTAAATCCCTTATCACTTGTTGGCAAAATCGTCTAAAAAATAGTATTTCACCAAAAAATGTATACTCCGAAATCCAAGGGTCCCAGTATGTACCTCCACATATTTTAATTACAATATTATATTCCACACCCTCACGGAACTCACTTTTATAATTAGCTGTGCCAACATACAGTTTTATTATTCAGACCTTGGAACCCGTTTACAGGTAGACGGAAATTAAGGATAAACTTTTAAGACCCCGAATGTTCATTTGTGTAAATTATTGTTGTATAAATAGTGAACCCTCCAAGAGTCAAAGGATATTCGGCAGTCATCCGTTCTGTTTCATACACCGGAAAAAGAGTATCTACAGAAATTGGAAAATGGATCATAATAGCGAAAAATTAGAAGAAATTCAGGACTCTTTGGCGAAGATTCTTCTTCAACCAATTGACGCAAAGATTCAAGATGCTGAGGCTGGTAAAATTCCCACGTCAAAGGACGACGACGATGTTGTATGGAGTTTTCATCCCCGATCAAAAACGCTTCAATCCACTAATTCGCCAATCATTAATGCGAAGAATAGGTCAAATCTTTACACAGATTTGCTGAGGAAAACATATCGCAAACTAGGTTTGAAGACAAATTTTGCAAGGTGTACACGGCTAAGACCAGTTATGAAGATGTTCCGGAACGGGAAGAAGCTAAACGATGCGGCGGCGACGGATGAAAGTATTATAACTAAGCTGAATAAAACTATTTAATTATTAGAAAAGAATATTGTATCTTCGAAAAAGTATGCTATCAAATAAAAAACTTTGTTAATTATGTATTTGTCTTCCTAGGGGTCAGTGTAAATTCTTCAAATTTCCCGACTCGTGATCGACACGAGTTATCTTCAGACAAGTAATCAAAAATCAAGGTTTTCGCATGTAAAGTTCACGATTTTTGCATTCCTCTGGGTGATCATTACGATCGCACCAGATCTGAGTCGAGTCAGAAGTTCAACTTCACTCGTTGGACCATGTGAGTGTTGATTGAGGTTCACTTTTGTCTGAAAGTTGCATCATTCTATGAAATTTAATGATACGGATGGTGAACTACCTAGAGAAAGCCTGTTTTTTTGCAAAAGGTTTTACGGATAGGTCCCCGTGGCGAATGATCTGAAAAAATGGTCGGTTGTATGTACAATATTATGATTGCGTCATATTATGCCAAGCAGTAGGCTGCGATTGGCAGAAGTGTACGAAACGAAGGGAGTAGCATGAAGGACATCTTTGATTTTAGAAAAAAATCGTTAGTAATTGCAAACATCACACAGATAATCGAAAAATAAATATTTTTTTTTTCTAATGTAAAATTATAACACAAAAATGCCGAAACAAAACAGAGTTTTATTTTTGCTTTTTTATACCCTAGACTTATAGTATAGGGTATATTGTTTTTGTCACGACGGAAATATGTAACACCTTAAAGGAGGCTCCGGAGGTATAACAATGTATATATATAAATGATCAGGGTCACCTCCTGATTCGATTAAGCCATGTCTGTCTGTCTGTCTGTCTGTCTGTCCGTTCGCACGATAACTTTCGATAGAATGAAGCTAGAGCCTTGAAATTTTGGTCAAATGTTGGTAGTGTAATCTAGTTGGATGGTATTGAAAATGGGCATGATCAGGCCAAGACAACACCTACCTCCCCTACATATGTAAAATAAAATACTTAAATGTATCTGTAACTCCCGACTAAATAAATATGAAAAGCTCTAGCTTTGGTAGATTACTCGTGAGGGTAATATTATAAACTCCTGGGAAAATAAAATCGATCAGTTGAAAACTAACGGTAATTTTCTTACAAAGAGCCCGGTACTACCCTACTTTTCGGGTTTTTTGTCTATAACTCTTGAACCAATTGACGTAGAAGCCTGATTTTTGGCATGTAACCCTGGGGTGAGAAGATGCTTGAGTTCTAGTAAGTTGGGCATAATCGGATCAAAGGAACGCCTACCTCCCCTACAAATTTAAAAAAATTCAATATTCCTTTGGTTACGATAACTTTCGATAGAATGACACTAGCGAGTTGAAAATTTGACAAAATGTTGTTAGTAGGATCTACTTGGTTGGTTTTGAAAATGGGTAAGATCCGAGTCAAGCAACCCCTACCTCCCCTACAAATGAAACTTCAAATAAGCGATAACTTTTGATAGAATGATACTACCGAGTTAAAAATTTGGTGGAATGTTGCTAGTAAGACCTACGTAGTTGATGTTGAATATGGGCAAGATCCAACCCAAGGAACCCCCACCTCCCCTACATATGAAACTTCAAATAAGCGATAACTTTTGATGGAATGAAGCCAGTGACTTGAAATTTTGGTCAAATGTTCGAAGTGAGATTGAGTTAGTTGGCATTAAAGCTCGGTAACATCCGACCAACGAAACCCCTACTTCCCCTACAAACGAAACTTTAAATAAGCGATAGCTTTCGATAGAGTGAAGTCAGAGACTTGAAATTTTGTTTAAATGGTTGTAGGGTGATCTAATTGGTTTGTGGCAATGATGAGCAAGATCCGACCTAAGGAACCCTTACCTCCTCTACAAGTGAAACTTCAAATAAGCAATACCTTCCGATAGAATGAAGCTAGCGACTTGAAAAATTCGACAAATATTGTAGAATGGGTTAGTTAGTTAATTGATTTTGAGAATGGTCAAGATCCTAATGAATGAGTGCCAACCTCTCCTATGAACGGCCATATAGGAGACCCATTCTTAATGCATATGGTCGTTGCCAATTGGTACTTTGGGTATCTCCACTAGGTCTGTAGAAGTCTAGGGTATATACGCTTCGGCCTGGTTTTATATTCACTTAGTTTACTCTCGGTTTCTAATTATTTCGATTATTCGGTGGTGGCTGCTGCGGATTATCCTCGTTGACTAAGAGTAAGGATATAGGATATAGAGGGTGGCATCGCTGAGGGCTGATCAAAATACGTAGTTTAAAAGTGTCACAAAGTGAGTTTGGACGTCTGTGGACGTATCGACATCCCCGCATTAGTAAAAGTTGTTGCATTTTTAATAAGATTCGCGATTCAAAATGTCTGTTTTCGAGCCAAGTTTTCGTCATTTTCGGGAAGTTTTGATCTTCTGCTTCCATTTGAAAAAAACTGCAGCTGAGGCTAATCGAATGCTCTCAGATACTTACGGTGAGATTGCTCTGAGTGACAGAACATGTCGTGAGTGGTCATGATCAAGAAACAAGGAAATTGGGTTTCGTACGAGTTAAAACCGAGAGATATTGAACGACGATTATTTACATGCGAACAACTGCTTCAAAGGCAAAATCAGAAGGGATTTCTAAATCGCATCGTAGCCGGCGACGAAAAATGGATCCGTTACGATAATCCCAAGCGCAGAAAGTCATGAGGAATGCCCCGACATGCCTCAACGTCGACGGCAAAACCGAATATTCGCGGCATCAAAGTTATGCTTTGCATTTGGTGGGACCAGCTCGGTGTGATATACTACGAGCTACTGAAACCGAATGAAACTATCACAGGAGATCGGTACCGAACGCAATTGATGCATTTAAGTCGAGCATTAAAGGAAAAACGACCACAGTACCAAGAGAGACACGACAAAGTCATCCTCCAGCATGACAATGCTCGGCCACATGTCGCAAAAGTGGTCAAGACATACTTTGAAACCCTGAAATGGGAAATCTTGCCCCACCAGCCGTACTCCGTACTAGATACCGCTCCTTCCGACTACCATCTGTTTTCGTTCCATGGCGCACGGCCTGGCTGATCAGAATTTTCGTTTGTACGAGGAAGTCGAAAAATGGATCCAATCATGGATCGTATCAAAAGACGCCTCCTTTTTCCGAGATTGAATTCGAAAATTGCCGGAGAGATGGGCGAAAGTGTTCGCTAGCGATGGGCAGTACTTTAAATAATACATCTGTAAGTACTTTTTGACAATTAATTAATTAATTTTAATTCCAGGAAAAACGGCGGAAGCAAAGTTGTACACCCAATACGTTGCAACAAAATTTTTTACGTATCTAATATAATTTATTTTGAAAATTAAAGTTCAATCTTAACAGTGTTCATGCACATTTTAGTTTTTAAGTTGGTTAGGTATTGTTATTTTTACATTATGTATTTACGTATGAAATTAGTTAAATGTTTGACTTAAGTAATCCTTAATTTTTGGTTTTATTAAACCATTCAATTGTGTCTTTTCGATAGCATTTTCAAGTGTGTTAATTGCGGGAAACCCGTGTTCGCCGACTTACGCTCGATCTAAATAATGGCGTACGCTATCCGTAAAGTACTTGGCCTCTTTAGGGGTTGAAACATTGCCCTCTTCTCCATCACCTTCATCATCACTGTCGTCTGTTTGTAATAAAACTTCCCCGTCCGTAATAATTCCTGTTACCACTGCGTCGTCGTCGTCAAAATGGACCTGAAGTCTTGAAATGTGACGGGATTTTCTCCATTTTGTAACAGATGCAATCCACAAGGGATTTCGGTTTGGTTTCGGTTTCTGGGAGGTCCTTGAAACCACAATTATGAAAAGAATTTTTTATTGTGCTTGCACTTACTCATGTTATGTATGTATTTTTGTTTTTGACACAATAGACTTCCTATATAAATGATCAGAGTCACCTCCTGATTCGATTTAGCCATGTCTGTCTGTCTGTCCGTCTGTCTGTCTGTCTGTCTGTCTGTCCGTTCGCACGATAACTTTCGATAGAATGAAGCTAGAGCCTTGAAATTTTGGTCAAATGTTGGAAGTGTGATCTAGTTGGATGGTATTGAAAATGGGCATGATCAGGCCAAGAGAACGCCTACCTCCCCTACATATGTAAAATACATAAATGTATCTATAACTCCCGGTTAAAAAAACATGAAAAAGCTCTAGCTTTGGTGGATTACTCATGAGGGTAATCTCATACTCTCCTAGGAAAATAAAACTGATCAGTTGAAAACTAACGGTAATTTTCTTACAAGGAACCCCGTACTACTCTACTATTCAGGCTTTTTGTCTGTAACTCCTGAACCAATTGACGTAGACACCTGATTTTTGGCATGTAACCTTGAAGTGAGAAGCTGCTTAAGGTTTTGTAAGTTGGGCATAATCAGATCAAAGGAACGCCTACCTCCCCTACAAATTTCAAAAAATTAAATAATCCTTTAATTACGATAACTTCGAAAAAATGATACTAGCAAGTTGAAAATTTGAAAGAATGTTACGAATAAGACCCACTTTGTTGGTATTGAAAATGGGCAAGATCGGACTCAAGGAACTCCCACCTCCCCTACAAATGAAACTTCAAATAAGCGATAACTTTTGATAGAATGAAGCCAGCAACTTGAAATTTCGGTCAAATGTTGAAAATGAGATTGAGTTAGTTGGCAATAAAGATTGGTAAGATCCGACCTAAGGAACCTCTACCTCTCCTAGAAATGAAACTTAAAATAAGCGATAACTTACGACAAAATAAATCTAGCGACTTGAAATTTTGTTTAAATGTTTGTAAGGGGATCTAATTGGTTGATGGAAATGCTGGGCAAGATTCGCCCCAAGGAACCCCTACCTCCCCTACAAGTGAAACTTCAAATAAGCGTTAATTTTCGATAGAATGAAGCTAGCGAATGGGTTAGTTAATTGATTTTGAGAATGGTCAAGATCCCACTGAATGAGTGCAAACCTCCCCTATGAACTGGCCATATAGGAAACCCACTTTTAATGCATATCTCTCTCTCTCTATTGCTCTAACCCCTTGTGGGGCATAACGCGTCAACTGTTCCATGTGGCCCAGTTGACGTTTCTTGGCATAAACTGGTTTCGGAGAATGCAGTTGCCAGCATGCACCTCCTGCACATCCATGGCCACGAACTTCGTCGTGGACGGGACTCGAACCCTAAACGCCGGTAGTCAAACATGAGACTGATGCCTCAACACACTGCGCTACCGGTCGCCCCAATGCATATAATTTAAATTAATTAATAAATTAATGCATATTGTCGTTGCCAATTGGGACTTTTGGTATCACAACTAGGTCTGTACAAGTCTAGGTTATACACGCTTCGAACCCCGGGCCGAAGCAAAGCTTCGGCCTGGTTTTGAAACACCTTGGTCCGGCAGACTTACAGATCAGTAGCGGCTTCAACTTTTCACATCCATCGATATTGGCAGATGTCAAAATCGTTGTTGCTCATTGCTACTTTTGCCACCATGACATTTTTTTCCTTTAAAACACATGGAACGATCGAGAAGACATTTATAGAATAGGACGGTCTCATCGGCATAGAATACGTTCTTGGATTCGTGGGGCGACCGGTAGCGCAGTGTGTTGAGGCATAGTCTCATGTTTGACTACCGGCGTTTCGGGTTCGAATCCCGTCCACGACAACGACCGTGGCCATGGATGTGCAGGAGGTGTATGCTGGCAACTGCATTCTCTGAAACCAATTTATGCCAACGAAACGTCAACTGGGCCACATGGACACACGACGCGCTATGCCCCACAAGGGGTTAGGGCAATTGAGTATCATTACCCCCAATTTATCTTTCCACTCGAAGCACACATCCGTTGAAACTTTAGGACAACGCGCGTGGTTAAACCATTTGGATAACGCTTCTTACAATTCTGGGAACTTGTCCTTTTTGGAAGGCTTTCTTTTGCTATTGATGTTGGCCATGGCAACCTTAGACTGTTTTTGCATTCTTTCTGAATAACCGCAACCTAGGCTATGTATAATTACCGACAGTACTTTCAAAGGCAGAAAAAAAGGTAATGTTCTGCGAGACTATGATAATATACACGTTTCTAATGGTCCCGAAAGATGTATTTCTGTATTTCCTTTCATATTTATTATTGAGATTATTTTCTCATATTAAGTTATACGAATTATAAGACGTTTTGTTGATTTTCCAAGTAAAAAAAAGTACGTTATAGCGATAGCGAGGGACCCGGAATGTATTGCTTCTATACGAATAAATTTTTTTCAAGGGGCTGGCCAGAGATTATTCTCGTTATGCCCTTCACGGATGTGATAGAGTATATTAATTTTGTCATGAAGGAAGCATCACCGACCAAATAAACTACCTATATATATTCTTGGTCAGTATGATGAGACGAATCGATTAAGCTTTGTCCGTCTGTCTGTTAGGTTCTACGCAAACTAGTTCCTCAGTTTTAAAGCTATCCAACTGAAATTTCGAACAAAGCCTTCTTTCTATTGCACGCTGTAGAAGATTCAACGAGGATAATCCGCAGCGGCCACCACCGAATCATCGAAATCATTATGTTATGTATTTTCTTGCAAAAAAATGCTTTCTTCTTAGAGTTCACCATCTATTACATTAAATTTCGTAGAATGATGCAACTTTCAGACAAAAGTGAACCTCAATCAACACTCACATGGTCCAACGATTGAAGTTAAACTTCTGACTCGACTCAGATCTGGTGCGATCGTAATGATCACCCCGAGAAATGCAAAAATCGTGAAGTTGTCACTGTGTTTTGGACTTTACATGTGAAAACCTTGATTTTTGATTACTTGTCTGAAGATAACTCGTGTCGAGTCGGGAAATTTGTAGAATTCACACTGACCCCTAGGAAGACAAATACATAATTAAAAAAGTTTTTTATTTGATAGCATACTTTTTCGAAGATACAATATTCTTTTTAAATCATTAAATAGTTTTATTCAGCTTAGTTATAATACTTTCATCCGTCGCCGCCGCATCGTTTAGCTTCTTCCCGTTCCGGAACATTTTCAAAACTGGTCTTAGCCTTGTACACCTGCAAAATTTGTCTTCAAACCTAGTTTGCGATATGTTTTCCTCAGCAAATCTGTGTAAAGATTTGACCTATTCTTCGCATTAATGATTGGCGAATTAGTGGATTGAAGCGTTTTTGATCGGGGATGAAAACTCCATACAACATTGTCGTCGTCCTTTGACGTGGGAATTTTACCAGCCTCAGCATCTTGAATCTTTGCGTCAATTGGTTGGAGAAGAATCTTCGCCAAAGAGTCCTGAATTTCTTCTAATTTTTCACTATTATGATCCATTTTCCAATTTCTGTAGATACTCTTTTTCTGGTGTATGAAACAGAACGGATGACTGCCGAATATCCTTTGACTCTTGGAGGGTTCACTATTTATACAACAATAATTTACACAAATGGACATTCGGCGTCTTAAAAGTGTATCCTTAATCACCATTTACCTGTAAACGAATAGTAAAACTGTATGTTGGCACAGCTAATTATAAAAGTGAATTCCGGGTTGGTGTGAAATATAATAATTAAAATGTAAGGAGGTACACAGTGGGACCCTTGGATTTCGGAGTATACATTTTTGGTGAAATACTATTTTTTAGACGATTTAGCCAACAGGTGATAAGGGATTTAACGACAAATGTATTTGTTACTGCCTGCGTTTCGAAATAACATTCACCAAACAGTCTCCAAACACTTCGGAGATATTACTTTGGCACTACGATCTATGGCCCCAAAAATAAATGAATAATCCCCCCCCCCCCCTAAATTTTGCATTGGATTGGAGTGATTTTTCCAATGTAAAACCCAAATTTAGGGTGATAGTTCGCCAAATTTTCCTAAAAAATCAATTTTTATTTGGAGAGAAAGTTCCACATGAACATTGACCCAAAAATGCATTATTTGGCTGATGAACAATCACCCCAAATTGAAAATTGGGGCGGTTGTTAATCTTTTTGGAAAATTTTTTTTCAATGGTACTTGAGTTGTGTGTTTCTAATGTGCAGTAACTGGCACGATGTCGACATAATGTATTTCATGCGAAGTATTGTTTAAAGTAGATTTTTGCTTTAGACAGTACGAGCCTACATTTTTCGGTATGAAGCTATAGCATATATGGTAGGATTGTACTAAATTGTAATTGTACTAAGGCGGATATCAACTCTGGACTCACCTACAAGTGAATTTCCGCTTAGGGCAGTACAAAACGGCCGTGTATACATTATGCGAGTACTTTTGCTTTTCTTAACCTGTATAGGTTAGTGAAATAATAAAATCTATTTCATGTCAAATATAATATAATACGATGAGATGAGTCGATTAAGCTTTGTCCGTCTGTCCGACTGGTTCCATGCAACCCCGTCCCTCAGTTTTAAAGCTATCGAGCTGAAATTGTGTACAAAGTCTTCTTTCTACTGCACGCTGTAAATATGTGACCAACGGAATCGGACCACTGCGTCATATAGCAGTCATAGGAATGGCCAGTCCAAAAATGCATCTTTGTAAGAAAAATTTTTTATTTCTTAAGATATCTTTTCCAAATTTTACGCCAATCAATATTATTTTTAGTCAAATCACACTCTCGAATTTTCGGGAGGTGTGGGCGGGGTTATCGCCGCTCGTGCCCCTGTCCTTTACGTATTAATAAAAATTCATAGGCCTGGGGAAGACAACAAAAACAAGGGAGGTAAAAATGGGGAATAAAAAAATGAAGCGATAACAATGGTGGCATATGGTCGGTGGATGGCTCGATTACCCTCTCGCTTGCATTGGGGTCCAGGTGTAATGGGACCCTCGTCCTCTGATTTCGTACCACCGACAGATACTTACTCATCAGGTGCTGAAATGGATCTGCCAGCGAAAGCAGCACAGCCAGACCAGAATATGGTTCATTACAGCGTAGCTTCTACTTCGAGGCCTACAAAGAAAAATGATACAAAGTATCTAGACTGCATGCAGATACATCGAAACATGAATATGTCTTATGCCTACCGAAAGCGTGGGATGTGTTTTGTCGAATGATTTCATCCAGTATAACTATACTGGGATCTTTATAAAACTTACGTCGATATCTTCAACACAACAGGTTACACGCAGTCGGTAGCCAAAGACATATCCATGTTTCGATGTATCTGCATGCAGTGTAGATACATTGTATCATTTCCCACCAAAAGCCAATAACCTGTCTTCCAAGAACCAATTCCCGATAAACCCGCCCCAAATCAAAGTTAACACCCCCTTTAAGAGACAGAGAGACATACCCCATTGAAATCTAACGTCCCCATATGAACCGGATACACCCGTTCTAATGAGATTGAACACCCAACCACATGAGACAGATAGACACGCCCTATTGAAAGTCAACATTTATGCTGCTATATTAATACATCGTACCGTATGTGGAGCTTTTGTTCTATGTTTATAGCACGTAGTATAAATCCGCCATTGTGTTCTATATGTTTATTGCACGTGTGGTGGGGGCCCACATTGTGAACTAGTCAGACCTCAAATCGCCGCCATTGCAAATGCACAACCACAGTGGCTGGATCACCCGATTTGGCTCGAATTAACTTCATCCGCTCTCGCTCATCTTCGGGGGCGGGAACTATGAACACTCTCTCAAATTGCGTCTGCGCATGTCCAAGTGTTAGTCGAACTGACTACTTGCTACTTTTTCTGGGATCCTAGTGATTCAGATAGTACAATGGGTGCTATTTTAAATCGGCCACTACATTCATTCTTGCCGTCCCCAACGTCAATCAACATCTCAACATGTACACACAAGATCCCCGCAAGCGCGCCGCCCGCGCGGATCCACAAGCAACAGCCATGCACAATGACCACTTCACTCAAACGACATGCACAACCAGAATAGAAAAATTTTCAATAGGCTTGTTTCCTCTTCTGACCCCGAGTAGAAAAACAGACATTTCGTGTGACGGACAGATTTTTAGGATGACCCCCAGCTATAAGACATATCCATGTCAAAAGAAGGAGAAAATAGCAAAGAGAAAAGAAAATAATACTACATTTCCCCATTATTCAGATGATCAACAGAGTCCAGAGAATCACGAGGATAGCAGAGGCCCAACATTGTATTCCTTCCAATAATACACTCATTATCTCTAAAAACTGTTGAACATCTCAATAATAGAAACAAATGCAATAATGTAATCAAAAATATTAATGAAGTGTAAAGACAATCTTGGCAACAGAAAGGTACCCAGTGCTCCTCCGCGCTTTGTCCGGTCACCGAAGATGCTCCAAATGCCGGCAATTCAAAGCATTTGAGGAGGCCGTAGGAACGTGGGTATACCACAAAAGACAAACTCAATACCAAAATGCCTTGGTGAACTGAAACTAAAAGGATAAACTACCCTATAGGGGGGTGGGGGTACTACAGAGGAAAGCACAGCTACTTGAGGGGAAAATACGTTATGAAAAATGGCTAAGTCCTAGGATTTAGAGCAAGTAGCCTTAATGTGCTTATGGGGATGCATAACAGTGAAAGGACCAAAAATAAACCCACAGGTCCTTTTTAGTCCTGCTCTTGACCAGAAATGGGCCCACGTTGGACGCCAAATATGTAGCGGACCGTTTGGTGGACATTCGAAGATGCCCGTGCGGACGGAGCCTTAGGTAGCATAATGGCCGTGAAGGTCGGGCCGTACCATCTGGCGAAGAAAAAAGCCTCTCGACGAGTTAAGCAGCGGCCTATGCTTGCTGCAGCTCAGCTCGGGAGATGTGGGCGGAGTTTTCGCCACTCGTTGCCCCTGTTCTTTACATATTAACAAAAATTCATAGGCCTGGGAAAGGCAACACAAACAAGGGAGGTAAAAATTGAAATAAAAAAATGAAGCGATACGGATGGCTTGGTTGGCGGATGACTCGATTGTCCTCGTGCTCGCATTGGGGTCCAGGTTTAATGGGACCCTCGGCCTCTGGTTTCGTACCACCGACAGATCCTTACTCATCAGGTGCTGTCATAGATCTGCCGGTGAAAGCAGCACAACCAGACCAGAATATGGATCATTACAAGTGGATGCCACAAATTCTCGATTACTGTGCTTTATTGAATATTAAAATATACACTTAAAACTAAAAGTAATCTCACATTGCTCCTCTTATGCCTAGTACGCACTGCGATTCTTAGCATAGTTTTTTTTGCATTTCGCCAGAATCTGGCCTCATTGTCGACTCATTGTCGCCTTGAATTTGATAAATGTTTTCTGCACCTTGTAATGAATCAAGGCAGGCGAGATTCTGGCGAGACGTGAAAGAATCTGCTCAAGAATCACAGTGCGTACTAGACGTTACACATATGACTTATGTTACCTTGTGGTCGCTTGTTTTTTTTTAGATTCCTCTACACCGCCCCATGGACGAGCCCTGATTTCATGCTGAGTTGCTCATGTTCGTCTGGTAGACGAACGCCGGCTGAAGATGTATCGAGTTGGGTCTGCAAGAGCTTCGGTGGAATCAAGTGTCATGTGACAAGTAATTTCTTTCTTTTTCACACAAATATAACATTTCTTGATTCCGGCTTCGTGGTTTTTTTTTGTTATCTGGTGTGGTGGCCAGTGTAATTAATATTCGGGTCATCGATTAGGAAGCGAACTTGACTTTCTAGACTCCGACGTCATGCTAAAATGTCATGAAAATTTATGACATATTGCAAGATGTCACTAAATTGAGCAATTTATCTACACGTGACCAGTACATGTAACATGTAAAATCTTCTCTATTGCGTGGTTCCTTTTTTTACCATTCATCTATGATGATATCAACCAGATGGCTAAGGCAAGACTATACCTAAATACTTTTCAACCTACACCATTACAATTTACAGAAGGAAAGTAGCCGAAAATATTTGGCATCCAATGTGTGTCAAGTCGGTGTGATTTTATCTTAGTGTCACCACCCACTGTCGATCTCGAACACGAGCCTGGTACAAATGTCCTCTGGCACACACACACACGATGTGAAGAAAGCCAGTCCACTTGTACCAGGTTCGTGTTCGAGTTCGAGATCGACAGTGGGTGGTGACACTTAGTCATGAAACCGAAATAGACAATCCAATAGGCGCCTAGTACAGTTTGGTATAGTCTCAAAACACAAAAGCCGAGTCTTTATTAAACCATTCCTTAAGGCTAAGCAAATACTGAAAGGACCCATCAGCAGAGCAAGGCTGCGATGAAGACCAAGAGCTAGATGGGAAAGCATCAGTAGATGTTGACACCGAACAACTGTTGGGCTTCCAAATTTAAAGGACGCGTTCACTTGGTCAAGATAATTGGCGGACTATGATCCAGACACCCAAGGGCCGAAATCCGACTATAGCCCCACGACGATTATGAATCCCACAGAAACAATAGCAGATTGAGATCGGATTGGACACAAATCGCAAATATATGTGAATTAAATCGAAAGCTCTGCGGAGTTTGATTGGATGCAAATCACTTAAAAATCAGAGGGCAATCTGAAACGATATCGGAATCGGATTGGATCGTTTAAAAGTACCTTCATACTAATAGAAGATATTAGATTTCAACGTCGAATTCAATTTACCTAAAAAATCATCATAATAGTGGCTGAAAAGTACTATTACAATATATTTATCTCTTCCTGCATTATTTGTGAAAAGCTTCTCGTAACTTATCATTATCAGCGAATTTTGCCCTCAATCCATTCATATGGTTAGACATTTCCAGGCACCACTTAATCTATGCAACATACTCATTACAAAACTTTTATCATTTCATAATTCATATTCTTCACACATCCAGCATGACACTTTATTCACTTGCTCCTAGCGCCTGGCTCACTTCAGAGGCCTCTACACGTATGTAAGTCAAATTTTCAGGATATTCATATATCATCCAGTCAGAATATTTTGACCCTCCCCCCAAATGGAACCTAGTCGACACAAACAGCCGCGCTATATTTAAACTTTTAATTGCATTTATTTTCTCGCCTTGACAGTTACAAATTGCTACCAACTTTTGATTACATTTAAATTATCCTTTCAAGCTCGCTGTTGATTTGTTACCGGGCTACATGATACAGTACATACTCGTAGCATGCGAAAATATCCCTTTCATGTATGCATTATTATTTGTATGGTGTGCCGACGTTTATGTCCAACGGGGGTCATCATATACGAGTATGCGTTGATGGGGATGTTTACTGTAATAATTCACTGATACGGCGACGGAACGAGGAAATTGTTAACTTTTCACTTTAAAACAAACATGTCCTGGAAGTATTGATGGGTTAATGATTCTAGCGAATTGGTTAACAAGTGGCGGAAGGTGATGAGCAGAAATAAAATCAATGAGGAGAGCACGACTATCTGAGGCGCCAAATTTTATCGGCGGCTCATTCACGCCAAGGGCCGGTTGCTCAATGTCCAATTAAAATTTATCTTAAGTATAAACTGCCATTTAGCACAATTGGATTTTCTCAATATCTGTTTAGCGTTATTAATCGGATAAACGCTAACCGTCCCCTAGCCTTCGATTAATCTCTTATCCAAAACAAAACCCAACTCCAGGTTTCCAGTTGAAAATTTATCCTCAACAAAAACTCAACACCCGATACCGGATGTTGAGATTTTGGCAGCTAGAACTTTTGCAAATTCAAATGAAAACAATAAAAGTGGCCATAAAGAATAGAGTTTATGGAAATTCATTCGATAGAAGAGAATTTCCAACAAACTCAGCTGCAAATGAATACGCTGAGAGACTGTACTAATACAAAATAGATTTGTGGACGGTAAAATTCCGCCATAAATCAGCTGATTTTGCCATAATTTTGGTCTGAGATAAGTTCCGCACTTTATGGCTTGGTAATTTAACCAACGTGCGAGAAAACGAAAATGTTCATCGGGCTGTTTATAGCTTCGATTAATTTGTGTCACTTTTAGTTAACAAAGAGTTCAATCGGACATTGTGAAAACGAACCTAAATCTAAAATACCAATGACCTGAAAATATAAAAAATTAAATGATGACGTATGTATCATAGTATTTTTGCAACTACCTGAAGCGGAAATTTATTCTATATACACTTCTAGCACTGGATTTTCCCATACAAAAGTTTCAACTTTAAAGGTAAATATCTCCAAAACGGTTAGGAGTTCGCAGAAAAGGACTTCAGATTCGTCCATTCCAGACCAAATTTGATTAAAACCCATCATTAAAATTTAGCTCCTCAGACATTGGATTCGCCCCAACAAAACGCTTATAAAATCGATAAAATGTCTGTCTGCCCGTCTGCTCACAAGAAGGAGTCCTATCTCCTCTCCTGTGGTGTATTGGGACTGATGGCCTACTAGGATTACTCCTCACTGTCGACGCATGGCTACTCAGCTAAGCGCTACGCGGATGACTTGGTGATTTTGATTAAAGGAAAGTTGGGGGAGGTTCTACCAGGCGTCTTTGAATCAGTTTTTTTTTTATAAGAGTGGTGCAATGACAATGGAGTTCGAGTTAACGAGAAATCTTAGACACATCAGACGTCCCAAAATATACAACTTTCCTCTACCCACGGGAAATCACACCAAATAACTGGGTGCCTCTCTCCACAGTAAACTGCTCTGACAAGAACATCTCAAGGTAATGGCGGCCATGTAGATATGCAGACAATATGTAGGCGAAATATGCGGAATCAAATCCCCTGTAGCCCTCTGAATTTTCAAGGCTATCATCAGACCGATATTAGAATATGGTGCAGTTGTTTGGTAAAAAAAAACATTTACTGCTGCTGGCAAGATAAGGGCCGGCGGAACATATGTGGACTTTGTGGATTACTCCACATTCCACACGTTGGCCTGTGTGGAATTTCACACTCCACATGGTAGTTTTTCGGTTTTCAAAAAGCAAAAAAATTATATTCGCACTACTTTGTCACAGGCATGGCACGTCTTAACCATATTGCAACCCTATATTTCAGACGATGTAGTCAATAAAATATGCATTAGAAAATGGATAGTGAAAAATTAAAAAAATATATTTGCATTGTCAGATATATTGCTATTAACAGAAACAATACGTTTACATTTTTTGAATAAAACCAACATAATACTCTCCACACCTTCCCCTCCCCCTCCTTAAACTACCTCCTCATAGTTGGGACGCTAAGCGACATAAATCGACGCCACCTTGCAAAATATGATAGAGAAATGCCGTTTGGTACGAATGTTGGTGGGGCTCCTACTTTCAATTTAAGAGATGGAGCCACCTTGGACCCCGCGGCAGAGCGGCTGTGCGGGCGAAAAACCGCGAAATTTGAGCTCTTTTTTTAATATTGTCCTAATAATTTGTAAACGGTGCCTCGGATCAAAGAACTTAATAGGAAATAAATTAAAGAACATCAAATTCCACATCCAATGCATTGCTCAAAGTTGAAATTTGGTTTAGTAGTATAATCAAAATCGATAGTCGAAAAACTTCACTTTTTGAGGCTTTGGAGAAAAATCACGCTATATCGCTTTCAAGCTCACACATCTCTGTAACGGATACTACAAATGAAAAAATGATACAAAGTATCTACACTGCATGCAGATACATCGGAACATGGATAAGTCTTTGGCTACCGACTGCGTGGAACCTGTTGTGTTGAAGATATCGACGTAAGCTTTATAAAGATCCCAGTATAGTTATACTGGATGAATTCATTCGACAAAACACGTCCCACGCTTTCGGTAGGCATAAGATGTACCGATGTATCTGCATGCAGTGTAGATACTTTGTATCATTTTCAAGATATACCGTCCCGCATAGTGTACAGGAGAATACAAATTAACCCAACCGTTGCCCCGTGTGTGGATCAAGCGATCATACACTCTACATATTTATATGCGCCTGTGCTTCGTTAGTACGTCAATCCGCGATCGATCGCGTCAAGCCGCGGTCTAGCTAAACACACTTACTATTAGATACTTAGATAGTACTCGTCTAAGTCTAAAGACGGTAAGCGCGACAACACAATTTTATTGCATTAACGTTTACGTTATCCGCGCTGCACAAACTGCATCATCTGCACTATTCTCCTCACTAAATCAGAATTGTGCACTGTTAGTTGATATATCATCGATCGTGATAGTACGCGGTATGCGCGATACAAGTACGGTCGTAAGTTCCTTACATCCACGGGAAAAACACGTTGGTGACCTTGGTGACACTGATTTCAGTCGGCTGGATGGAATTGGCCATCACAAGAAAGGGGTGGATCCGCCGCGGAAGTGTAGTCCAAAGTCCGTGGAGCAAGCATCTCTTTCGCACTGTCGCCGATGACGAAGCAACGCCCATCCATTGAACTTCTTCGACTCAACCGTCTCTCCATTGCCTGCATACGAGTGTGTGTGTATGTGTGTGAAGTTGAAGCTATTTCCCGACCTACCCCAACGATTTTCTTACTGAGTCAGGTTAGGTAAGGGCGACCGGTAGCGCAGTGTGTTGAGGCATCAGTCTCATGTTAGACTACCGGCGTTTCGGGTTCGAATCCCGTCCACGACGATGTTCGTGGCCATGGATGTGGAGGAGGTGCATGCTGGCAACTGCATTCTCCGAAACCAGTTTATGCCAACGAAACGTCAACTGGGCCACATGGAACAGTTGACGCGCTATGCCCCACAAGGGGTTAGGGCACTTGAGTAAGTAGGTTAAGGTTAGTGACTAATTGATGAAAACAAAAAGATTGCTGTGAAGGAGGAGCCATAGCGCTGTGCACGAGTGAGGGAGACAGGTTGTCTGGATGTGGCTGGTGTTGTGAGCAGATTTGAATCACGAGGGAATGGCAGTTGAATGATGTTGACTTGTTTTATGGGTGCCTGGTTGTTTAGTCAGTTCATGATGCGAAGTTTTTCGATTTTCGTGAGTTCCCTTTGATGACTGACTCGGATTGACTGAGGATCGGCCACTACATTCATAGAACTCGGAAAAATTTTCAATGGGCTTGTTTCCTCTTCTGACCCCCGAGTAGAAAAACAGACATTTCGTGTGACGGACAGATTTTTAGGATGACCCCCAGCTATAAGACATATCCATGTCAAAACCGGATAAGTAAAAGTTGAAGATATTTTGATTTCCGGCTTAACGTGTTCAGTACTTTTCAAATCGGTTCACTTTTAGTGTAGTTGTGATTGAAAATGCTGGAGTGCTTTCTTAGCGATTCCAGCTTTAATAGCTCTATTTCGGTAAGTATAGTAGCTGAAGTTTTTTTTAGTCTCAATTTACAGATAATTAAATCTTGTTCAAAAAGTCTTTGCTTGATAGCTTGGCTTGATAGTTTAGGTCATAGTTACACTTTTTAGGGTTTTGTAGAAAAAAACAAAACCTTTATGAAATCAGTCAGATGTCAGCCTGTTCAAAGAATATCTCGAAAACAGCTGAAGCTGCAGGTATGGAATTCGGTAGAAATATGAAGGATTACTACAATTTGTGTCATACGGCTTTTCATTAGTGGCCAAATACAACCAACCATAGAGGAGAGAGTTATTCGCCGCTTAAAGCACATATATGAAAATTTCCAGGATGGCGGCATATAATTAGGATAGCGACGTTAAACATCCAGGATGTTGATATCCTTAGGAAAAAGTTTAATAGTAGTATATTTCGATAATTTAATTTGCTACTCTCTGCATATCCCGTAAGTGACCTTAAGAGAGAAGTAATAATGCCAATCCGTTAGCAAAGGGTGCAGGTATCTTGTTATAGATACAATTTACATGTACATAGTCATAATTCATCATATCTTTTGAACTAATGGTCGTATGGAATTGCGGTTAGTTTCATTCTACTCAAAATGATCAAATACATTAAGAGCTAAGTTAAAAGTGGCATAAAAGCTTTTTATTTTTAACTTATTAAATAAAGCAGCTAACCAAACTAATATCTTTTTTGTTTAAATGAGAATATCTTTTTAACTAATGATCGTATGGAATAGCGGTTGATTTCATTCGACTGAGAATAACCAAATGTATTAGGAATCCACCTAAAAGTGGAATAAAAGCCTTTTATTTTCAACTTATTTAATAAAAAATATTTAACAAAAAAAAATCTGGAAAAATGTGAATAACTTTTGAACTAACTGTTGTATGGAATTGCCTTTAGTTTAATTCGACTCAAAATGACCAGATACATTAGGAAGCAGCCTAAAATTGGCATCAAAGCTTTTTATTTTCAAATTATTTAATAAAAAAGCTTCCTTAACTAATCAAAAAATGTAAAAAAAAATGTGAATATCTTTTGAAATAATGGTCGTATGGGACCAAGGTTAATTTTATTCTAAATACATTAAGAAACAACCTAAAACTGGCATAAAAACCTTTTATTTTCAATTTACTTAACGAAAAAGCTCATTTAACTAATAAAACAATCTGGAAAAATGTGAATATCTTTCGAACTAATGGTCGCAAGGAATTGCGGTTGGTTTCATTCGACTCAAAATGACCAAATTCATTATAAACTATCCTAAAACTGGCACAAACGCTTTTTATTTTCATCGTATTTAATAAAAAGGCTTATTTAACTAATAACAAAATCAGGAAAAAAAGTGAATATCTTTTGAACTAATAGCCGTATGGAATAGCGGTTGATCTCATTTGACTCAGAATGACTAAACACGTTAAGAACCAACCTAAAGTGTCATATAAGATGCTTGAATTTTGAAACTATGGAAGAAATTGAATCATTTAATTAACTAATTATTTAATTTATTAAATTAGTCAGACAAAAAACTTGGCAAAACTTTTATAAACAAGGTTAAAGTATCTACGAATTGAGGCTAAACCAAAACTTTTAGCTGTTATATTTATCGAGATAGAGCTACTAAGGCTCAAATCGGTAAAAAAAAAACATTTTTGAATTTTCGCTCACAACTACCCTAAAAACAGGCCGATTTGAAAAATATTGAGCACGTTAAACCGGAAATCAAAATATCTTCAACTTTCACTTATCCGGTTTTTCATTTGGAGTATCCGTTACAGAGATATCCGTATGTGAGCTTGAAAAGCGATATAGTGGGATTTTTCTCAAAAGCCTCAAAAAGTGACTTTTTCGACTATTGATTTCGATTATACTACTAAACCAAATTTCAACTTTAAGCAATGCATTGAATGTAGAATTTGATGCTCTTTAATTTATTTCTTCTTAAGTTTTTTGATCCGAGGCACCGTTAACATATTATTAGGACAATATTAAAAAAAAGGGCTCAAATTTCGCGGTTTTTCGCCCGCACAGCCGCTCTGCCGCCTGGTCCAAGATGGCTCCATCTCTTAAAATGAATTTACGGGGACCACGAACTATAGTATCAAATGGCATTTCTCTATCATATTTTGCAAGGTGAAATAGCTTAGCGTCCCAACTATCATGACACTCGTCTTATTCCACATACGAAAAGATCGTGATCCGCCGGCCCTGGACAAGACCATCCTGGCAAGTTTCAGAGACTTGGACGCATAATTCTGACAGGGGTTACTTGCTCTTTCCCACTTAGCGCTTTTGAGGTACTACTCGACCTCGACCTGCAGCCCATACTCCATATATACTATCATATTCATTTAAAAGCAGAACACAAAATGGCAACCGCGAGACTTGTAGCATACGACGCTAATGTAAAGCTAAATCAAGTACAGCGTTGTCACAACCACAAGAATGTCATCTGACCGTTTCTCAAATTTTAGTAATAAAAGCCTCCCAGGATTTATCAACTTTCAATCATAAAAACCTACACCGCTTAACCAAACTTCAAGTTATTTATTACGCAGCAGTAACTTACATAACATTTCCGCCCGAGAATAGTGCAGGCGACCCTACGATGCGGCCCTAAGAGTGGCCGGTGAAGTGGTGCTCGGGAAAGGCTACAATACAGCCCTGGGAGTGACCGGTGACACAACTCACGGATCCCACGATGAGGCTGTGGAAGTTGCGCTCAAGGAAAGACTAGGAGCCAGCCCTGGGAAGGGCCGGTGACACTAGGCACGGATCGCCACGATGCGGGCTTGAAGGGGTCAATGAAATAACCCCCTCGAGGGTGACGTACCGTTCTTGGGGCACCTTGTAAATTTGGTGGGTGGTGTTCCTGCCGACCCGACCACCGCTTTTGCCTGTCTAACAATGTCGCTGGAGTTCGCTTCCTAATATCGTCGGAGGTGTCGCTTTGTCGGTGTTTCGATCGAAGTTTATTGCCGGATCTGTGGAACTTGCCGATTAGCAACTTTCCTCGTGTTTCTCCTTTCTGTTTCTAATGATCGGGAGGGTTTTCGGGCGTGGTGTGATATCGACACTCTGGCGTTCGGCGGCGGCACTACTGAGAATGGCCAGTATGGCCAATGAACAATGGGTGCGTTTTCAAAACGAAACAGTGTCGACACTGTTGCGCGACTCTCTCACTCACTCACGAGTGCACAACATTTTACATCTCTGTCACATATGCAACAGTGTCGACACTATTTAGGTGTGAAAACGGGCCCAATGTGTGACTGAGGCGTGAGTGCGACCCGAAGGCACCCGCCAATGCGAAGCGCTGTGCAATGGCAGTATTATATTTTGAGCCTTTTGAAAGTCATGGACGTGAACTGTCAAAGTCGATGCATATTAACTGAAGCATTTTCTATTCAATGGTATATTTTGAATTGCAATTTGTTCAGGTTGTGCTTTCTGAACCCCACCTATGTCGTGTGCTCCGTTTCTAAACTCACCGTGCTCACTAAGAGATGGCGCTTGAACTTGCCACAAATGCCAATTGAAATCTCGTCCACCGTCCCCAGTATTATGATAGTTTCGTCACAAGGGAACTTATCGAATATAATTCCGACCGATTAACTTCTGAGTAAATTTCACGCTTGTTAGGTAGGTAAAAGAGGCTGCCATGACAATAAACAACACACTAAGACCATATAATTGGTCCATTGTGATACCCTGGAGCTCCAACAACCTAACCATATTAGTTCTTGAACCAGCCTGAGCTAGTAATAAAGCGAAGCAGACGGCCAATACTGGCAGTCCTCAATTCCTCAAACTCCTGGAAAAATAGGAGCCAAGAAAGGATCTCCTCTTAACCGCCAAGGCCGGACAAGCACAGAGAAGGTGGTAGCAGCTTTCTTCCGCGTCAATATCTCCACAGTTTCTGCCGAAGTCATTGAAAAGAAGACGCAGTCTCCTGGCGTGCTCACCAATAAGGAAGTGACCGGTGATCACCCCTACGACAGAGCTGATGTGCCGCCTCCTCAGAGACAGAAGATGGGAGGAGCGGATAGGGTCGATTTCAGGCCACAAAGACCTGTTCGCGATTCACGTATTACTGCTTGACCACCTGTCATTCGCCCTCCTAATGGCCTCAGATCTCAAAAAGGACTTGCATGCCCTTGCACGCTTGTTAGGGCCGGCGAATGTTAAGACGCACGTTTGCAGCGAACGGCACGGCACGGCACGTTTCTGTTGAATTTGTTTGTGCTCGTTGAACAACAAAAACGTGCCGTGCCGTGCGTTGCGTCGCATCAGCTAATGTCTAGGCGGCCTTATTCATAATTGCCTGTCACCACGGTCAATTTCGAAAGCTAATGAGACTATACTCTGATTTGCATGACATGACATCATGACAATAAAAAAGTTAAACTGGATCGCTGGCCTTGGTCGTTTTTTTGCTCTACGAGTTTAATTACCCTAACCCGTTGTTAAAAAATGCACCTAATCTCGTGAAGGAACTATCATGCAAGTAATATGGAAGAGAGCACTGGCAGGATAATTGCACACCATCAAGTGATTCAGGAATGTTTCGAAAATTAATGAAGGTACAGGGGCAAACATTGTGAGCCCCAATCAACGGGTCTCCAAACCCATGGACAAAGCTCGCAACAGTATTCCAAGCAGAAGTGCATGTGCTGAATAATGCCTGAAGAGCTGCCACCCCAACGTAAATTTAAGCAATATTCACTAAAAGCCAGGTGGCCAGTAAGGCGCTGTCAAAAGGACAATAACGTCTAAGATCATATGTAGTTACCAAAAAGTACTACATAAAATAGGCTCTTTTAATAGAGTATAACTATTCTGGGTCCCTGGCCATGTTGGCATCAATGCCAATGAACACGCTGACGAAGTGGCCAGAGCAGCTTCAGCTACGCCCTTTTGTGGACCAGAACCCTATTGCTGGATTCCAATCTGCACAATAAAGAACCTTATCAGAGACTGGGAGCGCAGTTAAGCTGTAACAATCTCCCCGTCCATTCACTCCAAGACATCAGCTCTGTTTTCAAAATGTTGGACTGAATTAAGTTTCGCAGCTCAACAAAGCGAAGACAGACACGTCTTGAGGTAGGAGAGCCTTCTTAGTAAAACTTTGAAATCACAAAACCAATTACCTGTCACTTTCGATCGATCGGTAGCCTACTGATTCTCTTGTTTGGGAGTTTTCAAGCTTTCCACTTGAAGATCCCGCAAACTGTCCTCATCGAGCAGGGATTCAACTGGCGTGTCAATGTCCCTGGCATAACGCAGTTTCAACTCGGGGAACTGAAACCCGTGATCCTCTTGACGATTTTGTTGTGGCGGTTGATTTCCGGTTCGATCGAAATCGGGGAACGCCTAACTCTAGTGTATATAAACGAGCAATTAGGTAAGAAATGTGTGTTCCTATATGTACGTCTTATTCCGTCCGGTCGTTTGCGTCCTCGATAATTTCTTGCCTAATTATCTGCTGTAAAGGACAACGATGACGAAGTGTCATTCTAGCAAAAGTTCAATCCGTTTGACATAAAACGCGCAAACGCGATCAACGTGCGCTCAGCCTAATTGTGAACTTGACCATCGGCGAATGCGACGATGCGTGCTTTCGCCAAATAATAAATGTCAAATAAATAAATAACTGGCGCAACAGTCCAATTTGAACCATGGCCTCGGGATGAGTTAACATCATCTCATTATCTAGATCGTGACGGTATGTCTTGTGTAGCGATGTGTGATCAGCAACACGCTCAACCGAGTTATTTACCCATAAATGGGTACTCATTTAACAGCTGAGTGGGCTCATAGTCCGACACGTAAATCCCCCTTTTCATCGAAAACTACCGCATTCAGTAGGAATCGAAACGGGGCCCAGTGCGTAGAAGATGAACGTGCTAACCGTTGCGCTATCCGGCCTATGCGTTTGCATACTATAATACAAATGAAATTATTAGATTGCTAAAAACGTGTTCCAGCGTATAGTTTGCTAGCCAAGGCTATCTTAATTATTGTTTCTGTGGGCGCTCTGCTGGCTGGAGGCCCGTAGTGCGGAAAAGTGGCGGATGCTCATGTCACTTAGCAAACATATCTGTGCAAGAAACCATAAATATAGCTGGAAAGGCTGGCCAGAGGGGCTCCGTCACCAGTATTGTTTGCTCGAAAGCTTCGGCAGCGCAGGGATCCGCAGGCTGGAAGCATATCAACCAAGTCATTAGGTATTGGCAGGTTGGTTAGCAGCCACTGCCCGCTTTAGCTGTAAGACAAGTCGTTGTGCGCAATTAGTTATGAAGAAATAAGAGTCGAGTTTGTTTTTCTTGTTCGTGTATACTTTTTATTGTTCGTTTAAACTGTTAAAGAAACCATAGAAAAAGAATATTAAGTTCCTTTGTGTCGGACTCAATTGCAGTTTATGTTGAAAATCTTCTATATCAGACTGTGTTGTTGTTCTTGTGTACGTCTTGGAGCGACCGCCACCGATTAAGCTATTGTATAATTATCCAATTGGGCGTTCGCCTGAAAAAAGAGAAAAAAAATAGAATGTCAATCTAATAGCCTGCCCTAGCAAAACAGGGATCTGCGGTAACTTTCATTGGCCCAGAAACCAGAGTTGCTCTGGGGAACGGCATGATTGGAGCGAAGGTTAGGGACTGGATGGACTCCATGCATCAACAAAGATGGCAGGAGCTAGTCACTTGCAAACAAGCTCGGAATGCAATGACCAGCCCTTTAGGCAGGGAAGCGAGAAAGGTACTCAGTTATAAACAGAGTACCCTAAGCTGGATAACTGCCTTGGTCACAGGGCATGGTAATTTTAAGGCTCATCTGGCCAAGATGAAAATCGGGGAAGATGACGTTTGCAGGCTATGCCTGGAGGAGGCCGAGACGGCAGCACACATTGTGTGCGAATGTCCAGCACTAGCTAGCACAAGGTTAAGGATCACAGGCAAGCACACGATAAGTGTGGAAGCCATGAGTGAACTCAGCTTTAAACAAATGCTAGCAATAACACGGGACTCAGTGATAAAGAAAGAGGTCGACAACTATCAGTCGACATCTGGAAGCCACTGATGACCGGGAGGGGGCGAAAAGGGACCCAAACGTTAGTGGTCTGCTTTGGCTATCCCCCAGAATATAATAATAATAATAATAGCCTGCAATCGAGAGCCACAACAAGAATTAGAAAAAAAACTATATCATAATAATATCTACCTTTGGGTCTATCACATGTAAAAAAAAATGTCTGTTGTCATTAGAAAAACTAGGGATGACTTTCTTCACTTGCCATGGCGGTGCTCAATGAGGCCTGGTCATCAGCGTCGGGGATTTGTTTTGGCATCTGATTTTATTTATTTTTGTGCTGCCTGGAAGCTCTCCTGCCCTGAGTCGAGCCTTTTTTTTGTTTACCCACTCCTATGCTTCCTCCCGGTTCCTTCTCCCAAGAAGGAACACCCTACTACAAGAGATATTCTTTAAAAAGCTGCTGCCCATTGGGATAAACACCCAGGCTAAACTTTTCATCTCAAGCTACTCGCATGGCAGGTCGACTGACTTGTTAAAGTTGAACAAAATGAGAGTCGTCTGTGGTTTTCTGACTGGACACTCATGCCTGAGAGACTACCTAATAATCATGTGTATTTTATCGGACTCGAGCTGTCGCTTCTGCAAAAAGGATGACGGAACGGAGCCCATCCTTTTGCAACTGGGACGTCTTTACCCAGCGCCGTAGAGACTGCTTTGAAGTCACCTACCGAGAGGCTAGTGATATCCCTTCAGCTTCCCCGAAGCTACTCGTAGTTTATCAGCTCGATAAAATTTTATTGGTAGGCTTAGACCTGCTAATAAACTCAGGGCTATAGCACAATGTGCCATCCGGCCACTGTGCTTTGAACCCTACTGGGATCAACGCCCATTTTCAATCTAATCTAATCTAATGTCTATATTGCTATAAGTACGACAACTTAATCTAATTAGCAAACGTAACATTGGCAAATTACACCCCATCACCTCTTTCAATTAGCCGCCTACAAACGGATTCAATCATATATACGTCATCAAATTACTCCCAGGTAGCACTTCAATATATCCTTTCTTTCATTTTGGGTCATGCCACAACAAACCAAACAAACAAAAATTCAGCCAATGCAATGAAAACGGCGTGGCGTGAATTTGATTGCTTTCTCTATACCTACTGCTTCGAATCCTTCACTCCGTCTCCGCACTTCGCCATCGAGATCCTTAGACATTTATCGTTCTAACATTTGCACACTATGTTTGCGGAAAACACATCCAACATGACGCTAATCCCTTATCCAATCATCATAAATCTAATTTTACACCAATCTTCCTACAATTTAGTCTGCATAAAGCTGTTATAGAGAGTCATGTACCTACTGCTCTACGTCCTCTATTCACATCGCACATAAACACAATGTCGAACGAGATGAAAGGACTCTGGGTGTAGACCAATCTGGCACAAGGATAGACGACGATATGTTATCGTTCATTGAATCCAATCGAGCGGTCCTAGTTCCTACTTCATTTAGTCCTATTTATCAATTCACTCATTAGCGTGTATGCAGGGTGTTCGTACTGGTGTGCCGCGTTGTCGATCAAATCTCGATTATCCGTTGGGGCATTAACCTTTCAGAGCACTTATCAGGAGGACTTGATCCACAATGTTCAGGAGTATATTTTCATTTTTCGATAGGCACCTTGGATCACATTGACTAGAGGCGCTTTGGCTCCGAATAAGTTCGATAGATCCTCAAACGGAATCTGTATGTTGGAGTCCTTTTTCTATGTACCGGGGCAAATCATCTCAATTTGTCACGGCTCTAAATGCTATATGCAAAACATCAATTAACATAATTTTCAAGGAGGCGTCGTTAGCTTGTTTAAAACATGAATTCTTGCACATCCCTTAGCCGATGAACATGACGTATCTCTCAAAAGGACTCTCCTTACGTGGCAAGTGCCCTCATTCTCTCAGGTTAGACGATTGGAGGGTGAAGCCTCCCTATTCGACTGGAAGTCTTCCGCACCGTGAACACGACCACTTGTTGCACTTCTCCGTTCAATTGTGTGTCAAACCTCGCTGGAATGACACCTATTTTTTTCGGAAAGGACCTTACTGCACAGAATCGCTCTTCGCAAGTTCGTTGTCCTTCGGCACGAGGCGCGACAATAACCGACAGAGAACGTCCCAATTCACTATATACCAGCTGTACTATGTCTCAGTTCTCAATGGGCTTCGGTTGTATCTGAGTCTTGAGTTCCAGGATTTCTTAAAATCACGCTGCCGCCGCTTGAGTGCGTCCCATACCGATAGTACGGATTGCCGTTTCAAGGCAAGTTCTTAGCCCCTTAGAAGTAAGGGGACAGGGTGACATACATATATCTTCCGGTGTTCCATTTTGTCGAGTTCGGGGAATAATCACTTTTCGCGTTCCTTCGTCGGTTCGTATTCTTCGTCGAATCCTGAAGGGATTCAGCATACTATTCCCGTTCCCGGTGTGAGCAAAATAATTCATCCTCATTTAATTTGATTGCGATGTTTAAATCTGGCGTGAGCCGTGTCCCTTAAAAAAATGAAAGTGTTTCAAGTGTCCAGTGTTTAGTGAGTTTACGTGTTTTGTCCTTGCATCCTACACAAATATCGCCTTCTCGTGAGCAAGAAGTGAATGGTATAAGTTAGCAAAGAAAAATATCTTGAGTGGCTCAAGTTGGTGCCAAGTCATCTTGGCTGTGTCAAAGTGATTGCATTTGAAAAAGTTCAGTGAAAATTTCGTTCAAGTGTTTCATTTTACTGAAGAGTAGCATTCAGTGCTCGCCGTCAACGTCAAGGAGCAAGGAAGAAGAGAAAATTGTCAAACAAATGCAACGTTTGTACAAATTGCTAATCTGAGCGAAAATTCGAGAAATCACCGTCAAAAAGGGCAAAGAAACATCTGCAAATCCGCTGGAGTATTCATTAACTATACCAAACGTTTCTTGTTGCCACAAAATTCGGATTAAGCAAAAAACGCTGACCTAAGTGAAGACTTCAGCTCGCGGCTCTGAACAAATCGGGCCAACCAAGTACTACGTGTGCTTCTGCTGTTGCCTAAGCGTCCTTTTGCTTCTTTTTTTAAATACATAATAATTTCAAGCTCTTGTGATTTTGGCCGTAGCACGCTTGGCAGCGTGTTCTCATTTCATTGGCAGAACATATAGTGGAAAAGCCTTCACAAAAAAAAAAATTGAAAAAAGCGGGCAATTTTCCCTTTACCCAGAGGAAAAAATTGCTGGGGTGATTAACCACTAGTGCAGTGGTGACCTTAAGCAGCATATTTCTAGCAACTATACAACACCCACTACAGTGTACACACGTACACGCTCTGTTGTAGTATCGTTGTCATCCAGGACTGACTGAGTTAAAAGGACGAACTGAACGAATTTAATAGAGGAACAGCGGCAGCACGGCAAGACCTCCGTTGAAGAAGTGAAGAGGGAATGTGCAGAGCACTGGAACAGTAACAAGAGTTGTATGGATGTTTTATTCACGTTTGGATTGACATTAAGCGGTGGCGATTTTAACCTGGTTTCGTAACAACAACGTAAACATATCCTTTTGTATCGTTTGCAACGGGACATGGTTGAGGTAAGTGCTTTATTTTATTGTACATATTATGTCTTTGCGATTTTTGTGCGAATAAGGGTTTGGGGAAATGGATTATGGATGTAAGCAAGGAGTCTAAAAAGTATAATAGTTAGTATGAAACAGTGGCGGATTTAGAAATCGAATTCAAAGGGAGCCCGACTTTGTTTGTTACCTGAAAAATAATAAATAAATAACTGGCGCAACAGTCCAATTTGAACCACGGCCTCGAGATGAGTTAGCATCATCTTATTTTCTAGATCGTGACGGTTTTTTGTGCAGAGGTATGTGATCAGCAACACGCTCAACCAAGTTATTTACTCCATAATGGGTACTCATTTAACAGCTGAGTGGGCTCATAGTCCGACACGTAAATCCCAGGAATCGAACCGGGGCCCAGTGCGTTGAAGGCGAACGTGCTAACCGTTGCGCCATCCGGACTACCTGAAAAACTTCACACTTATTCAACTTCAGGTCCTCAAGAGGCATGCGTCTATGGAAAGCCCAGACGCATTTCATATTGGACAAAAGCACGCCCTGATAAACGAGCAAAACCATGGACCAATGTTAAATTAAATATAAGAGCTGCTATGCTTACCTCAGATTACAGGGACTGAAAATAAATAGAATCCGTTCCGTCATCACCGCAGACTCATCACTCGACAATCATAATCATTGAACCAGACAGAACTTCCAAATAAACGAGTTTGCCACCATCAACATTAGTTAAGTCATCCAAATTATATTAGGTAAGGAGGGAATCCGGGAAATGTCTTTCTCCTTCTTATGCCAGGTCAGAACAGAGTCAGAGAAGACATAAAATGCACTCCTCCTCTCCCGAGTCGCCGTAGCTTCTACATCAGTCATTACAGGGAATGCGAAGGCTCATGGCGTACTCCCTAACTATGGTCCACTTATGACTTCCACGGCAGCTCTGATGTATTGCCTTTACAACGAGAACAGTGCGGCTACAATAAAATCTGAGCCTCAGTGGCTTTCTTGTAAGATATACATATTTTATCATTTAGCCATCCAGAGTTCGCACCTGCTAATCGATAGTTTGGAAGTAAAGATAGGTGTATAGATAATAATAATAAATAAGGGCAGGCTAAGATACCCATCTGGTAAGCATCGCGACTATGAGATCTATTGTGCCACATCCTTCACTAATCCAAATGATCCTCAATCAACCTGTTCAAACTTGATGATTTTCCAATATTAATTTATTTTAAATAAACTTGTATGTTATTATTAGACGTGTTGTTTTTTTTTTGGGAATTTATCGGGTGTAGGGTAAAATAACACACGCGTTACACCAACAACATTAATCTGGATAGCTTAGTACGGTGTGGCTACTCTACAATCGATAACCCCTCAATAAATTCCACATGCATAACGCATAGATGGCCTTAGTGCCGTGTGGAATCTAATATGTTGATGTTGGCACGCTTGTGCCAAGTTCGTTGGTAAACTACTCTTAATCTTACGTCTTGCTCTGAGAGTCCCATGCTTATTATTAAATAATATATTTTCAATAGGATTTCTAAAAATATCAGTAGAAAAAAAAGGAAAAAAAGACAAGAATTTGCTGGGGATCGAACCCGCGACCCATTTGGATAGAGCTACACTTTATCAGTGACAGTCACAATGTCACTGATAAAGAATACATTTGGATGATGTTTGTTAAGTTAGAGCGGTACGCCGAGTTTATAAACGTCCGCCGTCGCAATAAATAAGCGATCGGATTATCAAACTGATATTTCTTCCGAATTTGTAATTTTTTTTTCACCACGTATGAGGCGCTCCACTAGACATCACTGCAGATAACTTGACGATACGGAATTTAACCTGGATACTACCCTAGAGCATTTTTTTGCGCAACCAGAGCAGGGACCCTACACGGTTACGCATAAAAAACACCTATTATAATTTTAATTGAATTGAATCTGGCAATGCTTATTTAAATAAATTCCACTTCATAATCTAGGAGTATGTAATCCTTACTGTTTGAAATGAACGGTGTTGAATTAGATTCCAAAAAAGGAACTCGGCTATTTGAATGTTAGGTACTAAAAAAAAGTACTGAAAAGAACAGGTACTCAAATACCTGGAACCCGGTACTGAAAAGAACAGGTACTGAAAAGAACAGGTACTGAAAAGAACAGGTACTGAAAAGAACAGGTACTCAAATCCCGGGATCCCGGTACTCAGTACCGGTACTCAAATCCCGGGCTCCCGTTATCCCAATACTGAGTATTGGGATAACGGGAGCCGGTACTGAGAAAACCGGGTCATGGTTTAAAATACCTGAAAAAAAACCGGTACTAGTACAGGTACTGAGCGAATACCTGTGAGTACCGGGATACCGATTGTGGTACCGCTACCGGTGTCCTCGGTGTCACCCTTGACAGCATGGCTACCTTCTCAGCCCATGCGTCAACCATTTGTGATAAGATGACAGGCAGGAACAAAGTCCTCAAAGCTCTTGCTAGCAGTTCCTGGGGGAAAGACAAGGAGACCCTACTAACGACCTACAAGTCTATCGGGAGATCTGTGGCCAATTATGCGGCTCCCATCTGGTCGGAAAACTTATGTGACACTCAGTGGAGGAACGTCCAGACCTGCCAAAATGCAGCTCTCAGAACTGTCACAGGCTGCCTACTGATGTCGTCGCAGGACCACCTTCACCAGGAAACCAAAATGATGCCCCTAAGAAGCCACAACACACTTCTAACGAAGCAGTATCTGGTTGGCTGTTATCGGAGTGACCATCCCAACTCTAACCTTATGGACAGAAGCCCACCGCCACGTCATGTAAGACGTAATATGAGGGACCGCGAGCGGGAGATCCAAAGGTTTAAAAGAGTCCCCTTCGATAACACTAGCTACAGATCGGCCATCACAACACTGCATAGTGAAGAAGTGTTATCCTCAATCGCGGACTTGACACCAAGCAGGGTACTAAATGCGCAACCACCTGCTATATCTTCAGACGAACTTCGACTTCCTAGAGCAACCAGGACTACACTCGCTCAACTTCGTTCTGGCTGGTGCTCACGTCTGAACTCGTACCTATCCCGCATTGATAACGAAATACAGAACTCCTGTCCAGCCTGTGGCCTCACTCCACACGATGTTGAGCACATCTTTAACTGTCCTCTCACGCGCCTAACACCGACTGCGCTATGATGGGATAATCCTATTGAAGCAGCTGCGTTTCTACACCTGGACATTGAAGAAAACATGGACAACCAAGCTTTATGACGCACACATTCATCGGATATCAGCGCGTCGCTACTACAACAACAACAACCAGATTTTATATGGAACTTGATGTTAATTGCATGGCCGCATCAACATATCTTGCAATTACTATGCCTTGTTGACTTTTCAATAGCACATAGATTTCTGATGGTGCAGTTGCTAGCATACACCTCCTATCCGAGCTGTTTTTAACTGACGAGTTTGGGACGCTATGGGAGTTCTAATAGGGTGGAGACTTGTTTTAGCAGCTGGATAGTAGCGATGCTAAACAGCAGAACGATTCAATCGGAGCTGGGGGGATGTCAAGCCACCAAATACGTACGCAGGGGTACCCCTCAGGGTGGGGTGATGTCTCCCCTGCTTTGGATCATAGCGATGGACGGACTCCTAAGAAAGCTAGAAGCATCAGGAGTCAAGGTAATTGCATACGCAGATGATGTGGTAATTCTGGTTTCGGGTAAATTCCCAACAGTCATGAGCGAAATCATGAGCGGAGCTTTGGACATAGTAAACACTTGGACTGCAGAGTGTGGCCTTAGTGTGAACCCGAGGAAAACCGAGTTAGTCCTCTTCACCACAAAGACCAGAATACCGGAGTTTCAACTCCCACAACTTAATGGCCACTCTTTAAAGCTGTCACCCAACGCTAAGTGTCTCAGAGTCATTCTCGATTCGAAACTTAGTTGGAAGATGAACATTGAGCATCATACAAATAAAGCCTATATAGCCCTCTATGCCTGCAGGAGAACTTGCGGCAGAAGCTGGGGTCTTCAGCCAAAGATGGTTTTATGGCTATACACGGCTGTAGTGCGACCTATACTCGCTTACGGAGCATTGGTATGGTGGCCAGCTCTTCGTAGGAAGTATAATATTGACCTATTGAGCAAAGTGCAAAGAACCGCTTGCATCACAGTCACGGGAGCTATGCGTTCATGTCCAGCGGATGCACTTAATATCATCCTAGGTCTACTCCCTTTAGACCTACGAATAAAATTTAACGCGGCGTGCAGCGCTGTCAGACTAAGGGAGTCTGGATGTTGGACGTCCAAGCCATATGGGCATAGCAATATACTAGAGTCTCTACCTGTCGGTGTTCGAGACATGTTGCCAACAGACTATATCGTCACTGAAGTAGACTTTGAAAAGCACCTCGTAACAAGGTTTCCAACGAGAGCGGAATGGAGCGAGGGAGAGGTGACCAGAGGATACGACTGCAAAATATTCACTGCTGGCTCTAAAATGGATTGTGGAGTCGGTGCGGGGGTCTTTTCTGAGGATCTCTGTGCATCAATGTCTTTTCGCCTCCCAGACTATGCAAGCGTATTTCAAGCTGATGTGCTGGCAATAAGGGAAGCGTGTAGCATGTTGAGGCACAGCACAGGAACCACTAGGAGTGTCGCCATCTTCTCAGACAGCCAGGCCGCGATTAAGGCTCTGGAATCAATAACAATTTCATCGAAAATAGTAAAACAATGCCGCAGTGAACCGGCTGGACTGGCGGACCTCTTCAGAGCTTCTCTTCTATGGGTTCCAGGACATAGGAACATAGAGGGGAACGAGAGGGCCGATCAACTGACGGGACAGGGCTCTGCACTACACGAGTCCTACGCGGTGACTGTCCACCCGCCGTTTAGTGCCGCTAAAAATGAGATTCATACACATTTCATGACACAGGCTAGTGGAAGATGGGGCGCACTGACAACGTGTGGTACGTCTAAGAAATTATGGCCATCATATGATGCACGTAAATCTAATGCCCTTCTGAAGAGAGCCCGTTCGGATGTCGCAAAAGTTACAGCGATTACAACGGGGCACTGGCCGGTGGGAGTGCACGCGGCCAGGTTGGATATACCTTACAACATGTTCTGCCGCAGCTGCAGGAATGAGGAGGAGGAGGAAACTCTGATCCATTTCTTGTGCAAATGCCCGGCTCTTGCGAGAATCAGACATCAAGAATTGGGCAGCGCTTTCTTCCAAGATATATCCGACATCTCCTCGAAGAGTTTCGGGGAGATAATACGTTTTGCTAACTCCACAGGATGAATCTGAGGACGAATACCTCAGAACGTTCTTGATATCAACGGTTTATTAATCTTCTGAGGCATGTGGCATAAAAACGGCGTACCTAATTGTGTTCTCTTTCCCTGCTGGAATGGAACAGCCACTCTAACCAACCAACCGGTCGCCCCTTTTAAACACCAATGGCTAGTTGACAACCCTGCCTTCTAGATCAACCGCCTAGACCTTTGGAAGGAACCCAATCATAAAATAGCTTACGTTCCTCGCCTGGGGAGAGGGTTCTGAGCGGTTCTATGAATTAACGCGGCGCAAACTAACACTTCAAGGAAAAAAGGATAATCGGTCTAAACATTTTGTATGAGTTTAGGGCGATAGCTCATTACGAATTATTGTTACAAATTAGAGATATGTAATTATCTGTGTCGATTCCTCGGGCTGGGTCAGTGCGACGGGGCCAATCGGTGGTGCAAGAGCAGAGCACACCTACACATGTGGTCTCCACAACAAAAACCCATTGGGGATTAGTTTTCAATGAGACAGCGGCCGATGAATTTATTCATTAGGTAGAATGGTTAACTGATCCCGCCACGTTTGCCTCGACGCCCATCTGATATTCCACGAAAAAACCGCAGCATGGTTCCACCGCTCCTAGCTCAACGAATCGGTACAATTGATCGTCCCTGCATAGCGCTATGCGGGAACAATTTGGCGATCGCCACGACACGACGTAGATCTGACAAGGAATCCGTCGTTGTAAGCTAAAGTCAGCGTAGCTTTTTGATGATTTCGTCGAGGTAATACACAAAGTTTTCGGTCGAATAAGATACAAATTGTTTGATCGAGAGTTGAGAAGGATGGTGCAGAGGAACCGCTGTAATGGAAACCGGCTGATTCTCGCCGACATCATAAACTTAAGGAAACTTGGGCAGTCTTTCCCCGAAATTTAGTACGATCAGGAGCAGATGAAACCTCGACGTCCTCCGAAGTACTATTTTTCGCTGTAGAAAATGAGTCAGACGCGTGTATAGCGGATTTGAACCCAGGTTCACTCTGCTAGAACTACCGAAAACCAGCGTGCTCCTATGTAGATTGTTTAGACAAACGCAGGGTATTCTGCTATGGTTACTGAGCTCTGGGGGCATTCAAGCCACAGTGTGATGGATGCGTTAATAAAAAAAAAGCTTTCAGCGTCGGAGGTTTCAATTGTTCCTCTTCCAAGTTAAAACCCAACACTAAATTCGGATAGCCGAAAGTTCCGCACCGAAGCAGAGCATCCTGTTGCCGTCTTACAAGCCATATCTTAGATCTCCTGGTTTTCCCAGTTTCAACGACCCGGGTTATATAATCCGCTACGCCCTATAATAAAACATATCCCACGGATAGCATAGCCACTAAGGATAAGGATACGAATTATTGATCTGGTCATATATGTTCGTGACCATTTCAATAACATAAATCAAATCCGCCTAGACCATTTATATTGGTGTAGATACAGATATCATATTTCAACACTTAAAATCAGTCAGATCAGTATAGGCAATGCAGATGTCGTACACCATCCGCCTAGATCACTATACGAGTAGATAAATTATACAGATATCATATTTCAACTCAAGTCAGATCAGTATAGGCAATGCAGATGCCGTACACCATGACTTTTTCTAAGATATGCATGGCAAGCACTACAAATATTATAAAAGAGCCATGTACAATTCATTTTAGTGTCCTTTTTTAGTGGCAGACGCCCATAGTGTTGTAAGGAGTGAAGACGTTTCTTAATAAAGTAATTACGAAAAACAAATTTTGTTTTCCTTAGTCAATCCCACGGTAAGGGATTGCCAACAGATTATTTTTAAACGATTCATAGCAATCATAACTGGCGCAGTCGGTCATTCTCAACAATAGTAACGGTGTAAAGTGATAAACGTAAATCGTGTATAACCGAAACATACGTTCTAGTGCGGTAAACCCGGTTGAGATATTGCAACCTATAAACCCTTCGAGTGAAAATCGAAGAACATTTCTGAACGAAAATCGGAATAAATTTAATAAAATACTTTGAGTGAAAATCAAAGAACAATCTAATTTAAGATCGTAATTGGCGTAAGTTTGTAAGTGCAACATAACTTTTAAGAAAAGTAATAGAAAAGTGAAATAACTGACTACATTGCAAGGTAGTGAGCTGCATCTTAAGAAGAAGCGCTCGATTCTCTGTACATGGTTACTGAAGAATCTTAACAAAGGTCCCTAGAGCCATAATTCTAAACAGTGGAGGAAAAATCCTCAAAATAAGGAAATAATTATATGCACCATCACGACAACGCAGAAGAAGAAACACCCGAAAATACAATGGCAAACCCAGAAGTACCACAGCTAGCCCCAATCAACAGAAGTTTCGAGGAACTAATCAAGGACGCAAGAAGATTCCCCATATATACTGGCAATAATAAGGAATATTCGCTTACATCGTGGTTGCAGGAAGCACGAGAGTTACTCAGTTTTGCAAGCGGAAATCAGCAAGCGTATATCTTCAGGATTCTACTACACAAGCTACAAGGAGCAGCGAGACAACACGTTCAAAAATATGAAAGCCCAACGTGGGACGAGATTCAACGAGCATTGGTTACAGCTTTCGGAATTAGTGAATCGTACACAAACCTCATCACACAAATTCATCAGGTGAGCGGTAGAAATAGCGAAGAAGTTATTAGAAGGTTAGAAAAATTATTAAACAAAATCAATACCAAATATTTGCAAGATGAAAATAGATTAAATATCCCGGAATTCTCTCCGGTGAGAAACGAAGAGTTAGTTTTACATAGATTCAAAGCAATTTTGCCCGATTATAAGTCATATTTGCTAGACATTAGAGGTTGTCAGACATTAGCGGCAGCAGCTAAAGTGATCAGAGAAACAGAGAGTAATAACAGTTCATTCCAAAACGATAATAGAAATGAATTTAACAGCCATCCTCGATATCAAAATAATAGATTCAGTAATCAAAATCAGAATTACATTCAAAGTCAGAACAGAAACTATAATCAGAATTACAATTATCAACATCAGAATAATAATCAGAACTATAATAACCAGAATCAGCCTAATAGTCAGAATAGAAATTATAATCCTTTTAGACAGGGAAATAACCCTAATAACCAACATAACAATTATAATCAAGGACAATATCAAAATCCGAATGATTCAAATCAAACAATAAATATGAGATCTGTAAGAAGTAATAATAACAGAGACGGAAGAGAGCATATGGATGTAAATTTTCTCATCCCTGCCTCGGAGCCCGTTTACCTATAATAGAATTAGAAATAATGAATACAAAAATACCCACCCTGATCGACACAGGAGCTTCCATATCAAGCATTGACATAGGATATAATTTCCCCGGCGCAAGAATAGTAGAGTTAGATGAACATTTAACAATAAGTGGTATTGCAGGAAGTTGCAACGTAACACAGAAAATTATAACACTAGCCCCAAAAGAATTTAAATTGCCACTGGAGCATACAGTTGGTTGGCACAGAATGGATTTTGGAAATAAATCATTTAAAGCAATCATAGGTCAGAATTGGTTGTACGCTATGAAAGTAATAATGAATCTGGGAGAAGGATTCATGACAATAGGTGATGAAAAACTGAAATTTAACTATGCGGTACCAGATGAAATTAATCATCAGGAAATTTTACAAGGCGATTACAACAATGAAAAGTTGTACATGGATCTAAATAGGGAAGAGTCGGAAGCTCTGAGAAAATTGCTTACCGAATATAAGGACATTGTCTATCATGAAGGCGAACACCTTACATGTACATCCCTAACGAAACATGAAATTATCACGGCAAATGAAAAACCCTTGTATAGTCGCATATATCGATTTCAACCCATTCATGAGATAGAGGTTAAGGAACAGATAGACGATATGTTAAAGCAGAAAATAATTAAAGAATCATCTTCACCGTATAACGCACCAATTTGGGTGGTACCTAAAAGGATGGATAATTCAAATAAACAGAAGTGGAGAATAGTGATAGATTATAGGAAGTTGAATGAAGTTACAATAGATAACAAGTATCCGATTCCGAATATAGATTCAATATTCGACAAGCTAGGAAGAGCACAATATTTCACGACGTTGGACCTCGCAAAAGGATTTCATCAAATAGAAGTCGCGGAAAAGGATAGACACAAAACGGCCTTCTCAACTCCTCAAGGCCACTATGAATTCATAAGGATGCCGTTTGGACTTAAGAACGCCCCGGCAACGTTTCAAAAAATGATAAACGAAGTTTTAGGAGATTACGTTAATAAAATATGCGTAGTATATCTGGACGATATACTAATCTTCGGAACCTCATTACAGGAGATGACAATAAATACTAAACGTATATTCGAAGCACTAAGAAAACACAAACTTAAAATTCAAATGGATAAGTGTAAATTTTTTTCAAAATCAACAGAATATTTAGGACACATTCTAACCACGGAAGGGATTAAACCCAATCCGAATAAAATCGAAGCAATAAAGAGGCTCAAAATACCAGATACCCCAAAGAGGATCAAATCATTCTTAGGAATCACAGGCTATTACAGAAAGTTCATCAAAAATTACGCGAACATAGCAGCACCCTTAACGGATGCATTGAAAAAAGGAAGCAAAATAAACATAAACGACGCAAAGTATGCGGAAGCATTCGAGAAATTAAAAGACCTCATCACAAATTTTCCAATACTACGATATCCTAATTTTAAACAAAATTTCACGTTAACAACAGATGCATCAGACAAAGCAATAGGAGCAGTATTGACACAAAACAGCCATCCAATCTCATATGCAAGTAGGACCCTCAACGAACATGAACGGAACTATTCTACTATAGAGAAGGAATTGTTGGCGATAGTATGGGCTACCAAATATTTCAGGCCGTACATCTATGGTGTTAAATTCAACATTAAAACAGATCATAGACCACTTGTGTGGCTGAGCAATTTGAAGGAACCCAACTCGAAATTACAAAGGTGGAAAATTCAATTAAATGAATTCAACTTCGACGTAGAATACATTAAAGGAAAAGATAATTACGTAGCAGACTTTTTATCCAGGATAAACACGGATAAAAACGAAATTAATATGCTAACAAATAGAGAAAACGACGAAGAAAGTAATGGAGCAACAATCCACAGTGGCATAGAAGACGAAAACGACCACATTCAAATAAAAGAAGGAATAGTTAACAGTTACAAGACACAAATAATTGTAAAAGAAACAAAAAATACAGAATTTAAGCAGATAGGGAAAAGGAGAAAAATTTACGTAGATAAAACCGATGTAGAAACTGAAGGTAGAATGATCGAAATATTAAGGAAGTATATGAAAGAAGAAGGAGTAGTAGGAATATTTTGCGATTTAAATGACCACATATGGAATAAAATCCAGCAGTCTATAATCAGCTTGTATTCGAACAATAATAAATTGAAGTTTTTAAAATGCAGTAAGGAGGCAGAAGAGCTACTCACAGAAGAGAAAAGTTTAGAGAAAATAAAGGAGATACACGAAGCAACCAATCACAGGGGTATATTAGAAAATTCAATGGAAATGAAAAATAAATATTACCACGAAAAGTTAATGCAATTTATAACGAAGTATATTAATAATTGCGATATATGCAATCTCGCGAAATACGATAGGAGACCAATTAAACCAGAACTAAAATTAAGTGAGACCCCGAAGGAAGTCAATGACATAATACATATAGATACATTTCACATAGGTAGAAAGTACTTTTTCACAACAATAGACAAATATTCAAAACATTTATATACAAAAGAGACGTTAGATAAAAATTCAATTACATTTTTAGATCTATTACGAGAAAGAAATGCCATAATGGGCAAGCCAAGAAAGATCATAGCAGATAATGAGTTCAATACAATAAATATCAAGGACTTTTGTAGAAAAGAAGGCATAGAACTTCACATAAATTCCCCAAAGACACACACTGGAAATAGCGACATGAGTAGATGTCACGGTACATTATTAGAACAGATGAGGATTTTAGCAGTTAAAAACCCAGAAATGAGTATTACAGAAAGAGCCATTAGAGGAACAGAATTCTATAATCAGAATATCCATTCAGTTACAGAAGAAAAACCTATAGACATACAGTTCAATAAAGTAGATAGAGATAAACTTAATGAAAGATTAGTTAGAAAGAAAGAAAAATGGTTGAAGTACCATAACAGAACTAAGGAAAAAGAACCCGAGATAGAAGAAGGAACCATTTATATTAAAAACCCAAAATGTGAATACAATAAGAAGAATCCTAAGTATAAAAAGATAACCGTAGCAAAGGACAGTGAAGGAAATTTAATACACGACAATAAAAAAATACATAAAACTAGAATTAAACGAAAATCGAATTACATCAAGTCAAACTAGAACATAGTATTCCAATTACAGAAATCAACCGTAACAAAAAACATAAAGGGCGCAGTAATCATGATAATATTAATGAGTTTTATAACATTAGCAGGAGCAGAATTTAACATTGGGAAAATAGATACAGATTCAGGGTTAATTTTAATCATGAAGCAATCGCCGCGTTAAATAAACAAATAATAATTAATAATGCATTTGAAAATAATATTAAAAGAATAGCAGAGAACATTAAATCAACTACACTCGCGTATATTCGCATGGCAAAACACGTAGATGGAAAAATCGAAAGAAATAAACGGTATTTTGAAAGTAATTCAGATGAGACAAAATTTAGACCATATCAAGGATGAGTTGGAAAAGATCATTGATAACATAGGTAAATGCTGCAAAGACAGGTGTCATGACTAGATCTATTTTAACACATGACGAAATTGAATCCTACGACTTAACAACAGATGAATTGAAAGAAATAACTATAAATGTATTTACGAAAAACGAAACCATTATTTTTGTAATAAATATTCCTATTCTAACTAAACCATTGCCTTCATAGTACGTAAAATTAATTCCTAACAAGAAACTAGGAACTTTAAATATTCAAACGAAGGAAGTAGTGTTATATGTAAAACGACAAGTATTTCGAGATTGAAAAGAAGTTGAAGTCATTGAGCAACATCCTTGAATGTAAGAACAGGGATTTCATAGTTAAAAGTAATGTAAACAATCAAATCGATGAGATGGTACTAATTGAAATAGAAACTGAAATAAAACAAGATTATAATGAAAAGGAATATTTACTGAAAGGTTCTTACGCAATAAGATTCTCTAATTGTAAACTAAATATACTCAATAAAACGTATACAAATGATGTAAAACACTTCAAACAAATATTGATTATGAAACCAATTAAAAATATTGGACTATATACTCACACGGTCAAGCTAGAAGATGCAAAACTTGTAATCATTAAAAACTTTGATAAAATTAACGAATTAAAATATGAATATAAGAGAAATTCGATTAAGATAGGATCAATAGTATTGTTAATAATTATAGGAACAATAATGGGCGTACTTATATATTTTTACCGAAAAAGAAGGAATAATAAAATTAACGTATATGTTACAACTGAAAAAGACACTGAAAAAGATATAAAAGAAAAGAAAGAACTTATCAATGATAATAGTCAGCTTGCCATTGTCGAGGACGACAACGAGCTTAAGGAGGGTCGGGTTATATAATCCGCTACGCCCTATAATAAAACATATCCCACGGATAGCATAGCCACTAAGGATAAGGATACGAATTATTGATCTGGTCATATATGTTCGTGACCATTTCAATAACATAAATCAAATCCGCCTAGACCATTTATATTGGTGTAGATACAGATATCATATTTCAACACTTAAAATCAGTCAGATCAGTATAGGCAATGCAGATGTCGTACACCATCCGCCTAGATCACTATACGAGTAGATAAATTATACAGATATCATATTTCAACTCAAGTCAGATCAGTATAGGCAATGCAGATGCCGTACACCATGACTTTTTCTAAGATATGCATGGCAAGCACTACAAATATTATAAAAGAGCCATGTACAATTCATTTTAGTGTCCTTTTTTAGTGGCAGACGCCCATAGTGTTGTAAGGAGTGAAGACGTTTCTTAATAAAGTAATTACGAAAAACAAATTTTGTTTTCCTTAGTCAATCCCACGGTAAGGGATTGCCAACAGATTATTTTTAAACGATTCATAGCAATCATAACTCCCGTCTCTTCTGCCGCTTATACGCTTATTCTTGACTGTCGAAGCTGAGACCCAGATCTAATCTCATTGTGAGCCGCTGCTGTTTAAATCTGTTGGCTTAACAGTCACTCGGTCAACTCCAGTCAAGGTTTTGAATTCTTTTTTACTTTCTGAATTCACAAGGACCTTCGTTCCTTTCATATTCATTCTTTCGGAAGATTAAATAATTTTTTGCGACCCCTTAATCTACGGTCGAGTGGGATATGGCGCCGCGCGCCATCACACCAAGAGGCACAAAAGTGTTCGGTTGCAGCTATGAGGATTGGATCCTCGATGGCACATCTTTTTTTCAATCTACTAAGGGAAATATGTAGCTGATTTGTTGCATCCCGCAATCGAATACATGGGAGGTATCTTTTTTTTATACCGTGAAGAAGCAGCACTGACTCTTTAGGATTCCTATTTGTAGTATTACTAGCAATAGCCGAGCTAGCAACCACCTCTCGCGCATCTCATCATTTACTGAGGAGGTTTTGACACCGGTGTCTGGCATAGTCTGAACGACCTACGCCTCTGTCTCCGTTTTCACATGAGGCAAAGCAGCAATTGGGAGAAATATTCACAAAATTTATGGCAATAGCTCCAAGTAAACCATTGCCCCAAATACATATTTTTTACAATGAAAAATCGACTACTGCCTACAGCGGAAATCCTGTCTGAGACTTCATAGAGTCGATTATCATTGGTTCATTCTCCCCGAAGCGGAAGTCCCCTCTGGCATATAAGTCCGTCCTGCTTAACGCTTCATTGCCGGTCGGGATTTCCCAATGTGGATTTTCGTACGATTAGTACTGCCTAAAGTCGAAATATACTCCGGGAAATCTTAATTTAAAATAGATAAAGGGCTACTTCAAGAGGTTATGTTCAGTCGTGTGTTCAGCTTGACCAACAACTTGCCGAAAAAGTTAAATATGCTGCCAATTTCCCCCCATAAATCATAGATTCTGGTTCTTACTTATTTCCGTTATGCCTAAAACAAATTTTCCCTTTGCCAAGCAACCAATCAACTCTCTATCGTTCTCAATCGTTCATTCTTTCACATTATCTCCTCCGACACTTCCTCAAATCTTCAATTACACTAAGAAAACGAATGAGCCTCATAAAAACCAAGAGCCGACTGTAACCTTCTTCACATCTATCATGCGCCCCTGGAATAACAAAAACACAATCATTGTGACAAATAAGGCTTCTATCTCACCCGAAACCGATCTTAAATTACTGCTTAACTTGCCGCAGAAACAAACGGATACCGAAGAAACAAATGATGACCCGAGGCAACACATATACATACTCATCTTTATCCCAACCGAAAGACGAGGGAAAAAAGGATTCGATTCCTTAAGTAGACTCCTCGTCATCCATTATGTTCTCTCATTGAGAGAACAGTGGCAAAAACAAAAGCTAAACCATTGAATCAAAGCATCAGCGGCGGTTTCGCATAGCTGGGAGAATTTCCCGAAAAAAAAAACATACGAAAACCAACACCCTTCATGAAGGGTATCAATTTATCAAGTAATAGGCCACAAACACTTGAAAATGGCCCCCAAAAAACAAGAGCCAATTCGGGGTAAATGACAGAAGATAACATTTTATATTTGTATGGGCGAGAATATTTGTGGACAGTTCATTGACAGAACAATTCAACGCGGTTCGGCCTGGTGAGGGTTAAGAATACACATTGCCCAGAAAACCACAGAAAGGCTCAGTTAAGGCAAAAAAAAACACGAACATCGAAGATAAGATGACAACAGTCAGAAAAGGGGAGACCAAAGTAAAATTTACCCTAATAAATACTCGACCCACAAATCCCGGTCAGCCTTCCATACCCACCTCAGAAACATTAGGAAAGGGTGAAAAAAATGCTTTTTGGAAATTATTATTTCTACCCTTGAATCAAGTTGTGGTGATCCGGTTGGAGAATTTCACCTTGATGAGGTTTTTTTTTTTTTTTGTTGGAATTGTTGTCGGCTTTAGGGGAGTAACGTAACCGACAACTTTTCTCAACCCTTCCAGCGACGAAATGAAATTGAAAAATATCTCCAGGACTTAATGACATCAAAGGAATCCTTTTAAGTTTGCAAGGGAGGTTATTAGTAGCCTGGAAAGGCATAGTATAATTTTGTACGTGTATGCTTAGAGAGGGACCCGACAAATAAAAATATTGTCTCTCTTTGAGGACTGTCCTTTGAAGCGGATTCAGATGTTATCGTCTTTAGAGAGTATTGGGTTAGGTTAGGAAGAGTGTGGCCGCTAGCGCAGAACGCATTATGCCTCCGATTTGGACCCATTTGCCACCCTCCGCTGACTAATTAGAGCTGCCACTCTGCTAGATTGGATCAAAAAAGAATGGACGGCAGCATCACGGAGGATGCTGAAAATACTGGAAACTACTCCTTGAAACACACTTCGCAAGATGCAAGATTACAGAAGAAGAAAATAGTCGTCAGATCGACTCAAAGAGGTGGCATATAGCAAAACCTTCTGACTGGTTAACCACAAATATGATACTCATTTATGATAAGGTAAAATGGGCCATTAATACTTTTGAGCCATTCGAACCACCTGGTATCGACGGGAAATTCGCTTCCGCGGTAGCTTTGCACTAGAGTATATTCTAGGCTCGTGGAGAAACGTGAAACTTGTCTACATTTCTAAGATAGGGAACCGCCCCAAAGATGTTCTGAAGTCCTACAGGCTAATTTGCCTGACTTTTTTTTAATCAGAAAGCGATGGAAAAGATGCACAATGCAATGCTCTGCACAGTATTGTGAAGGAGATTGAGCTGACAATATTGGTGAAGGGAACTGCTCTAAGTGCCTTCGTTGAGATAGAGGGTGGTTTTGATAACATCTCGTTCTCATCGATCGATAAATCTTTAAGGTCTAAGGCTGCGGATACTACACTACCAATTAGACGAGAGAAATACTTTCCTTCAAGTTAGTAAAAACTACTGTTGGAGAATGTACCCTCACAGCTTACGTCACACGTGGCTGCCCGCAAGGAGGAGTTTTATCGCCCGACTAATGGATGAGTTGTTGTGGGAACTTACAACAAAAGGATTCTCTGTTCAAGCATACGCAGACGATTTAGTGATCACGCTTGGAGGCAAATTTGAAGAGATCCTACCCGATATACTTCCAGAAGCGCTGCGCATTGTGCAAGACTGGTGCGACGCCAATGGACTTCGAGTTAATCCATCCAAGACCGTTATCGTGCCATTCCCTAATAAAAGAAAGCTCCAACACATCTGGTGCCCTATATGTTTAACTCCCCAGTATAGTTGGCCGACATGGCCAAGTACCTAGGTGATATCTTTGAATGGACCATCTTAGGGCAATCTTTGATAAGGCCACAAAGGCATTCGGGATATGTAGACCATTTGTAGGATAAACTTGAGTATCCACCCTTGCCGTTTCAGATTTAGCTATTGTATGACTTATAGTAGAGTATGGCACGATGGTCTGGTGGAAAAGGGCAGGCACCACTGATTGTAAATATACAGAGGCTGGCATGACTTTTTGTGGCCGAGATTATGCAAACTTGCCCCACTCCAGCTTTAGAAGTTTTGATGGATTTGCACTCATTGCACATCCATATCTTGGCGAAAGTAAGAATAATCCAGCACAGGAACTTTAGAGCAGTTGCATTGAAGCCAGAATGCCATCGGACCATTTGATAAAGAAATTAGTCTTCGATCAGTCCTACTCCGCGTTAATTTGGGAGTAGAGAGGATTTGGAAGAGAAGTACTCAGAATTATCCTCCGAAGCCATAAAATGGTTTACGGATCTCTTTAAGACGGAGAGGGCATTGGGGCCCGACCACCTACACTTCATTCCTATGAGGGAATTTCGTACAGTCTCTCAAACAGGAATGCACGCCATCGAAGCTCTGCTTTGCACGGCTACTGGGTACTGTAATAGGTAATGTAATGGTAATTAGCAGGCTGATAAGCAAGCCAGGTTGGCTTGATAGACTAGAGCCGTTCTGTGGGATTCATCTGTGAAACGTAAAAAAAGATGTATTAGAGTATGAGAGAGAACCAAGGCCGGAGCGTATTGATACGGCCTTCCGGGTCCGAGACAAGCAAAACAGTTTATTGCTGGATACTCACGAAAACAAGCTTCAAAATTACTCAGTATGAATAAAAATCTGCAAAAATCGGTTTGAGTCTGGTTTCGTTCCATGATGCAAGGCACGAACTCATCAGGCGCCTCCACACCTCGTGCCTTGCACCATGGAAGAGGCGCGACCAAATCAGTGACGATTGGCTAGATCTCACTTCGCCATACATAAACTCAACAACACGACATGGGAACGAATCATATCTCCACGAAAAACACGCCTCGGCTTTCTGCGATATGTTGTTCTAATATGCCGCTAGTACTATAGCATCTTAAATAAAAAAGGGTTTGCGGGAAGCTGGCTTCGAACGCATACCACTTGCATGGGTTTTAACATCCGACGCACCCTAGAATAATACTCTATAAGAATGGTGCGAGGCACGAAGTGTGGAGGCGCCTGATGAGTTCGTGCCTTGTACTATGGTACGAAACCAAACTCAGACCAATTTTTTGAGGATTTTTATTCTTAAGGAGTATTATTATGAGTGCATTCGGATGTTAAGGCCCATATAAGTCGTATGGGGTCGATGCTTGCTCCCTGCAAATACTTTTTTATTTTTTCAGTTTGAGTCAACTTAAGGTCAGCAGCATTTGGGGACTTCTTTCAGGTCACTGAAGCTTCGTTGACATAAAAACTTTGGGTTTGGCCCCACATTCAATCTGTCGCTTCTGTCATGAAGAAAACGAGACTTTGTAACATATTCTCTGCGAGTCTGAGACCCTCGCCCGCTTCGACATGGAACATTTTGGGTGTGCTTTTCTTGAACCAGATGAAGTTTCTCTCATTTAAAGATTTAATTAAGCTCATTAGTACGACTAAGATTGATCGGCAGGCTTAGTCTTGTAAGCAGACATAGGGCTACAACAAAATAGTCCATCAGGTCGCAGTGTTGGTGGGCCAGCCAACGGGCCATCTCAAACCTATTTACATGTTTTATCTGCGGTCATGAAGTCTGGGCTATGATCTTGTGGTCATCCCAGCGTGCTTGATTAGTCGACTCCGGAAATCGAGCCTCTGGTAGCATTTCCAAGCACTAGTTTGGGTCCTCCGTCCAGTCCCCATTTTCCTTTCGTAGAAAGGATGGTAAACATGGGGTTACTGAATTTCCTCGAGTCTGTCAGCCTCTACGCTTCCGTCAATGTTCTCACAGAATTCTCTCCATGAGTCACGTCTGGCTCCTCTTATCTTCTTTTTGGAGAGAGGAAACTCCAGTTTGAATCGATCCCAGTTCTCCGCGTCACCGGACCGGTTCGCATTGTTCGTGTGTTGCGTCTAGTTTCCGTAAGTTCGCATTTCGGCACAAGTATTTTTTTTAATTGGTCCACCTGATCGCTGACATGTCCTGGAGTCGTGAGGTTCAGGTCGTCCAATGCTTAAGTGAGTCCTTGTCCTCGTTTCGTCAAAATATGTTTTATAGTGATTTTTATGTAATTCTGGAAACGCGATAATGTAAAAAGACTGCTGAATTCCTCAGTTCGTTGAAGGGACATTTTTAAATTCTAGATAGCCGCTAGCTAAAATTAGATTTTCTCGTGAAATGAAGATGACCTTTTAATCTTTGATCCCAGCTAACTCTTAACTGTAGGTCATACTTTCCAAAAAAATCGGTTACTACGCCAACGAATCTGTCACGACAACATTAACTAATCCCACTTTTATTTTTGCAGCCGCTTTCTAATTTAAGGCTTTGTTTTCACCGAAATTTATTAGCCCACTCGATTTACATCGTTTATCGTTAATTTAGCTCTCGAAAACGACCTCCCTCCATTTTTTCTTCTTCATTAAGACAAAAACTTTGCTCCACCTCTCCGGCAAATTCACTTCATTTCTCACAACAATAAATTACAAACTTTTCCGTTAAATCCAATAAATCGAATTTGGCAAAGGTACAGCTTGCAGAAGTTCGGTAAAAACAAAACTAAAACTTGGGAGTCTAATCCATAGTCGTGTAAATGGAAAGCGCGGGAAAGAATGCAAAAGAAGAATTATGGAACCCACCATCAACTTTTTCGCCCATCACGACCATGATTCAACCGAATTCGCCACGCTTTACGTACACATTGGGCAAAAAGGACGGAAGGAATAAACGAACTACGGAAAGTCCTTTGTAGAGCGACAAACAAGAGATGCGCAAGGATGATGATCAATTTTAAAATAAATAAATTTAATTTTATCTTATCCTGCAGGATCTTAGTTACGGTGAACGTGACTAAAATCTGAAAAAAATATATATATCATGTATTCAGGACGCAGGTCGTTGGAAAAAGAGGACTTCCGAAAGGGCCTCTCTGTGTCGCGTAATGCAATGTTTTCAACAGAAACCGGGATAAGGTAGCACGTAGTCGATTTTCTAATGATTAGCGGAAACCACTAGTGAGTGTTTCAAGTTATCTTATTTGGAGCGAAATGAAAGTCCTTAAAGAGGAAATACGGAGTTTTGATTTAAAAAAAAATCATGGAAACTTCCTGGTACTCTTTATCTCATCTACGTATCTTTCTTATTTTACAACCAGACATTCGTCTGTTCCTTTTTCCTCTTTTTTTTTAATAAAATCTCTTTTGAGATCACAATATATTGGAGCCTTATCAGATTAAAAAATTCTCTGTGGATGAATCCTCGCGACCCCGTTCCGGTGGCCAAGAATTATCCCAGGCTTCTTTTTTCCCCCGGGGCTCTAGTCTGATTCGAATTCTGCCCATCTTTATCGACAAAGGAGCATCTCTTGGTAGTTTTTTCCTTGGCTGCTCGTCGAAGTATCTCTTCGGACACAAACGGATAATTATTGATTTAGAAGACACGGATGAATGTGACTAAGGCGAAATTGAAAGGATACGGCCGATAAGGAAATGTTTTTTTTTTCGGCTTTTTGGGATGTCGACATATTTTCCGGTGATTGGAGATATAAGCGTTGCGATTTCTTTGGCAGGATGGTAGGAAGGAAGTCGGCGATATGTCCAACTATTAAAAGATACATAATTAGATTTGGTCAGAGTTTGATTGTATGAGATGAGTCGCATTTGACATCCGACGGGAAGTTGCCCGTCTTAGACCTGTGCAGTGGTCATGAAGACGACCAATCGTATACTTCTTCATTCCCCCGAAACACAGAATGGAGAAATAATGATCAATTATTCATAAAAAGGCTCACTAACATGATAAATTCAGCGTAAATTAAAATGTTCACTGCAAAAAGAAAAGGAAATAGTAAATTGATGGACCAGTGCGCCAACGTGTGTTCACAATGCTCGTAGTCCGAACAGAATAACATGGTGAAGAACGATGGGCAAGGGTGCCAAAGTGTGGTCACAACGCTCGATTTGGCCATCACACACGCGCTACTCTTCTTTAATATGTGGCATGTTGCAACACCACGATGCCCTGGAAGACAACAAATAAAAGAAACACACACGTACCCCTCTTCTTTAATGTGTGGCGAAAGAGTGCTTCGACTATGGCGAAAAACTTTCACATTGGAGAACAAAAGACTTCTTCCATAGTCCTCCTCGTGGGCGCCCTCTGGGACGGCTAATCAAGCCAACCAAGTTTTGCAGTTCAGACCATTTGGTAGAGTCACATAAGGATGATCATCCCGAATGGCCAATAACACCAGTGCATCTCAGGAAGTAGGCGAACGGTGGAGATGCAACATACATCTGAAAACACCAACACGTCACACCCAGCTGAAAGATCTAAAGAACGCCCGATCAAAAACACCATTGGAGAGCTACCTCTACGCTATATAAAAAATAGCTCCCGGCGACTCTTAGGACACCTAAGGAAGCAGCCCTTCGCCTAAGATCGGGTATGTGGACTTGTAACCTGCGTACATGAAATCAATTTACACTCGAAACATTAAACGAGCATCGGATCTCTCTAATTGCCTTGACCCCTCCAGGGGCATGGGCGCGTCAACATCCCTAGCAATTCTGTGCCTTGTTGACGTTTAAATAGCATATCTACTTTTTGGAAGTGCAGTTACTAGCATGCACATCCTATCCGCGCCGTCTTTATACTGACAATCTCGGAGCACTGTGAAAGTTCTTTTAGTACTCACAGGCAGTTTTTTGATCACGCCGAGATTTGATCTCCGAGCTTTAGATTAGTATCGTAGAGTGGTGACCGAACGAACACGGCCACCGAGCGCGACAACTGATTCACCGACAACGACGTTTGGCTACAAACAACGGACCACGATCGCTTTTTGGAACATTCGAACGATGTGGGGCGAGTGCAATAGTGCGAGTCTCACTGAAGTCGAAGGGGAAATGATAATAGGTAAGTCGTGGAGTGAGCTGAAGGCGAAGGCGATGAACAGGACGAGATGGAAAGTAGGCGTGGTTAATGCCCCACAAGGGGTTAACAGGAAGAATACGGAGCCTCCAGGCGAGCTCACAATTAGGACAGTGTCCTATGTGTTTCCTATTTAGTGAAAGCAATGCGGCAGAGCGGCTAGGGTCAAGCTTCGGCCAAATCAACTTTGGCGCGTTTCGCCATTTAATCATGTTATATTCTCTTTGTCAATCGCAATTGCTTGAATTATAATTTTGCACGATGCGATTGGCATTTTCATGTTTAAACGGTCTTCGTCAATAGCACTGGTAAGTGCCTCTCGAGCCACGAAGTCACTATGGCTCGGTATCCAACATAGCGTAGTGTTGAGAAAACCACCTATCTCTTTGAGGATCAAGCGACACTTTGTGATGGTTTTCGATATAGTCAGGACGTGGTGATTTGGTATGAGTTTCTAAAACGAGCACTGAAGAAGGATGCATGTTGCATCCGAAACACGTGTCTGCAATCGTGAGAAATATAAACACCGACAGTATAAAGGAAAAAAGTATTGTATTTATTTTATTAGTCAGGACGGATTCGAGTGATCAAATTGCAATCTGTAAGGTGTATGTCAGGCGAAAGTACTGGTAATAAGGGAAGCTTGTCGAATACCAAAGCGCATCAGCGTAGCCTAGAAGGGAAATTATAATTTTTACGGACAGCCAAGCCGCCATAAATGGCCTATAGTAAAGCAGTGATGTCGACAGCTGGACGATTTGACCAACCTCAACAGAATCAACTCCGTCTGGGTTTCAGGTCGCAGGAACGCAGTGGAGAACGAGCGGACTATGCGCTGATTGGTACGGGAATTACACAAATAATACATTAAATTGGCGAATGATGGATGGAACGCAGTGGCAACGTGTGCTACAGCTAAGAGCACATGGCCATCCTACAATCTCAAAAAAAAAACAATTGAATTGCAGCCGTCCAGTGCTGCGGTCAATACGGAACGCTGACCAGACTAGGCATCCGTTACAATCATCACTATAGAAGCTGCAAGGATAGGACAGAGAAAGAGACTCTGAAATATTTCCTTTGAAAGTGCCCAGTACTAGCCAGGGCGCAGTATCGAACCTTAAGCATTGCGTTTTTGACATATACATATATCTAAGATCTCCTGCTTTTAAATAGTGGAGATAGTTTGTTTTCGCAACTCCAGATTGGATCTGTGGAAGCACCCCGGTTAACAGCCATGTACGAGGCTTGTGGCTTCAAAACGGCGCACATCAGTGCTAATTAGATATCCCTTTGCGTGAAACAGTCAGAAAGGAAGAGAAAAATGTGCATATCGCCTTTACTATCTTCTCGCATCAGCACTTTTAGCTTTAAGCTCACTTGATGGTCAGAGTAAAAGCCTGTAGTTGAGCAGGAAGCTAAACCATCTTCTGCTTCAGCTTGCACTCTGAATCGCGCCCTAACGAAAGCTCTAAGCACATTTGTTACGGACGGTTTGGTGGGCATCTGAAGATGCCCGTGGGGATGGAGCCTAAGGTAGCATAATGACCGTGAAGGTCGGGCCGTGCATCTGGCGAAGCAAAATGGCCCCTCAACGAGCTAAGCAGCGGCCTATGCTTGCTGTAGCTCAGTTCGGGAGATGTGGGCGGGGTTTTCGCCGCTCGTTGCCCCTGTCCTTTACGTATTAACAAAAATTCATAGTCCTGGGGAAGACAACACAAACAGGGGAGGTAAAAATGGGGAATAAAAAAAAACAGTCGATAAGGATTGAATGGTTGGCGGACGGATCAGACGCCCACGCAATCGCACCTGGGTCCGGGTGTAATGGGACCCTCGGCCTCTGGTTTCGTACCACCAACAGATCACTTCTCATCAGGTGCTGGTTCGATCTGCTGGCGGGAGCAGCACAAGCAGACCATAATATGGTTCATTACAGGTGGTTCATTACACATTCCCAATTTAATTCATTACAATCTGTAAGTATCACAACGGACTGTCGAACTCGAACACGAACCTGGTACAAATGTCCTCTGACACACACACACACACACTTCACATTAATGTGAAGAAAACCGGTCCACTTGTACCAGGTTCGTGTTCGAGTACGAGTTAGACAGTCTGTAGTGACACTAACATCTCATCGGCATCGTGCTGCCATCATTCATTTTAATAATACGCAAATTATTCGTCGATCTCATATATTCCCAAAACTGTAGACCATAAATTACAACTCTAACCTTAATCTCTCAATATGCAAAAATACGAAAATCCTGGCGAATTGTTTCACCATCAGGTCCAGCAATCCAACAAATTCCATGTAAAACTTTAAGGAAGCCATCATATCCCTTTAATTGTCGTTAGAGACTTGAGCTCTGAAAACTTTTAATCCACCGGACCATCGCCACTCCCTTTTCAAATCGTCCGTGTCATGTCGGCTCCCCTTGTATTGAAGTATTGCAGACAGCATGAACAACAGCTTTTGTGACGTCCAGTGCGACTAGCAACAAGTCCTGGTATGGACAGACAGACAGACTGTGAGGGGGAAGCTTTAACTCAACTGTCCACTTCGTTTTCAACTATGTATTGTATATAAATATCAACTTTTGTTAGCCTAAAACTTTCCAATAGTGAAGAAAATTACATCTAAAGATTATATGCTTTTGAAGTGATAGTGTGGGGAGTATGCCGAAAGGGTGTCCTACGATTATTAGCAGCAACACTTGGCAAGAAACCATGAGAGTTGGTCAACCTTCGCCCTTTCTTATGGGGTGAGAGAAAACCACAAGTATTAATTAAGCTGTTCACCGAAGATCCCACAAAGAGTCGAATGAAGAGATTTTGTTTCAGATCGCATTTATATTCATCCTTTGAAAATTAAGGACATTCGAAACTGGGACGTAAGCTGATATTCTGTCACAGGGAATAATTGACCAGACGACTACACTGAGACTAGTCCAATGTCCAAACGCCGTCGGGACTCCAACAGTGAACTTTAATTACAAGCACCTGACTGCTGCATGTTCTCGTGGTATCCTTTTAATTCCAACTCTACAGACAACCTACACAACTTCTCAATTTCCGTGCTTTTGGTTTTCATTTTTGTGTTATCTCCGGTTTCTCTCCCTTGGATTACCACTAACAAAACTAGCAAACACCAGCGACTTCAGCATGCAATTCGAGCCTAGACTATCAACTTCACGAATCCCTGTGTGTAGATTGGATTCTTTAGTCTGTGAATATTCTGTCGGACAGAAGGTAAAATCTCTCGGTCTCATCCAGTTCTAATTAAAGGATACGGGGAGACTAGTGATTGATGGCTGTTGCGGACTAAAGTGACCATCATTCAGGTTTTCAAAACTTCTTTTTTTTGTTTTGTCGATTTTCAAAGGATATTGCATATCCATGGAAGGTACGTTAGTGTTGTGGCTATTGTCGTCAGTGGGCACTACACTGGGATGATAGCGGACGAAGAAGGAGTATTCGAAAGCACGTGGAAGCAAATTGATACATGTAGTGAATTGAAGTTCAGTCGCAAGCCTGAAATTTTCACCTGACAAGATGGAGAAGCACTGGAGGCGATAGGCAAAGGTTATACTAGAGTAAATCTGCAGGAAATGTGGACCGAACAATGACTGTTACCGGTAAATCAGGTAGATGAAAGGGTCTTAGCTTGAATGCCATGACATACGTAAATAAAAAAAAGTTTGGAGGCTGTCATATTCTGTTCGTAGTATCAAGCGGATGTCGGAATCAGGATTACGACTTCCGTGTTTTGTAATGTTCAATTAAAAATTTAAAAGCATTAAATCTGCAAGCCTGTATTCTTAGAGATTAGATTGTAAAGTGAGCGTTGAACCTTGAAGGGTTCAGAGCACTTTAGTATTTTAGGCCTAATAGATCAAGCTTGCTCAGGAGATTAAGTACCTTGAAAACGCATCTCCAAAGTAGTCTCTCGATCTCCAGGCCGTGGCTGGTATTAGCAAAAAACGCAAGTCGACGTTTTGTCATCTTCTTCGGAGAAATGACAGCTCGAGTCCGATTTAATTCCCATGATTCTTAGGTAGTCTCTTAGATACGGTAGCGCAGTGTGTTGAGGCATCAGTCTCATGTTTGACTACCGGCGTTTCGGGTTCGAATCCCGTCCACGACGACGTTCGTGGCCATGGACGTGCAGGAGGTGCATGCTGGCAACTGCATTTTCTGAAACCAATTTATGCCAACGAAACATCAACTGGGCCACATGGAACAGTTGATGCGCTACGCACCACAAGCGGTTAGGGAAATTGAGTATCTTAGACATGAGTATCCAGTTAGCAGTCCCTTTTCCGTTTCAAGTGTTTAGTGTTTCAATTTTAAGGTTCATGTCCCTCGGGGCGACCAATGCGACGATAGCTCACCGACGATAGCCCTACGACGAAAGCTAATCGACGATCGTGCACGGGGTGTGTTCTTCGAAGCGATGATTGCCAAGCTCCCAGCGGGGAATAGTGTGTGCAAACGGACGAAATTCAAAATTAATTGAAATTGACACTGCGAATACACAGCAAAAAATAATTGTATACATCGGCGAACCCCATTGCATACTTCACTAAATTTGTAAACGCATATCTAAATTATGAATCATCAGAATCATAAAATCATCACGACATGTTCAATCTAATTTTCCTCGATAAAACAAAAGTGCATTTAATTAATATATTTTTAGATGAACAAAAGGATTGGAATGTGTTTTCTGCAACACATGCATTATTTCCCACTGCGACATAAGTTTTCGGAAGTTGGCCGAGTCTCGCGACTTCTCTGCTATGTGAAACTCAATTCCACGGCATATACGACAGCGACTCGCCTTCCATATACAACACAAGTACCCCCCAAACAGCCGACTCCGCGCACGCACAAGTAATCGTCAAAACATAAATTTTTCTCGCCCTGCACAACGACCAACTCAATCAAACGACATGCACAACAGCGATTGCGACTCGCCGGCTATGTACAATCAAATACCCGCGACCCTACACATGCAGAAACAATAATATCATCACGTCCAGGGCATATACGACAGCGACTCGCCTTCTATGTACAACGCAAGTACCCCCCAAGCAGCCGATCCCGCGCACGCACAAGCTAGCGTCAAAAGAAAAAACAATTTTCTTGCCATGCACAACGACCAAATCAGCCAAACGACATGCATGACAGCGATTGTGACTCCCAAATATGATGGCGACGATATCCTACCCCCTGCGATGCGACTGACGAAACCAAGCGATCCTCGTTCGCGAGCGTAGTCGCAGTCGTTTGGAGGAACATAGCTCCATAGACAATACCCACAAATAGTGCTCAGCGCTGATCGCTGAGCTGGGATAGCTACGCTGTCGTCGCATGGATCGCCCCGAGGAACATGAACCTTTAGCAAGTCAGTCGCTCAGCTATACGAGAACCTGAGATGAACAGTAGAAATTGAAATTCCGGGGTAGCCAACGCTGTTCGGAACTGTTCGTCCACCTGTTCAATGCCAGCGATGCCGACATGTCCAGAAACCCAGAATAGGTTTATCCTACCTAGGGAGCCCACATTGTGTAATAGTTTTTAACAGCTACAAACGATATTAGATGTGTTATTGTCCTAATTGACAGCGTTTTGATAACCGCGAGAGACTCTTATACACGTACCGAACATTCTAGGGTTACCTACTAAGGGTGGCATCTATTGTGACCCGCTCCCTTTTTAGGGTTTTGTATTAAAAAACAAAACCCTTATGAAATCGGTCAAATGTCTGTCCGTCTGTCCGTCTGTCCGTCTGTCCGTCTGTCCATGAAATATCTCACGAACGGCTGAAGCTACATACATGAAATTTTGTGGGAGTATGTAGAATTATTATAATTCGCCGGAGAAAGCGATTCGTTGTAATAGACTGACTTTAAGGGGATGTCCCCATAGAGGGGAAATGAAGGTAAAAAAAAATTTTCATCTGGTATAGGCAAGTGGGGTATCATGAGAAAGGTAACACCGAGTACATTTCATTTCCGGTATTTTCATCAAATTTGAAAAAAGGGGAAAAGAGATAGAGGGGAAAATATGTGATCCGAGTTTGTCCCCCCCCCCCCCCCTCGCATTTCGATACCGTTATACTTAGAAATATGAAAATTTGCAAAAAAGCTGCATTTTACTAGTATAGAAAACCGAAAATCGTATAATTTTGATATCTCATCAAAAAAGGTTAATAATAGTACATTTATATAGTTGCAGTTAGCATACTCCTGCACGCTTTAAGAACACCCGAGGTCAAAAATATTGATGGCCAATGATAACTAACATCATTGGCAATAATATCTCTAAGTTTCATTACAATCACATTATATTTAATAATAGTACATTCATTTAAAGTTAGGCATTTTGACACTATCCACACACAAATTACATCTACCGGCCTCATAGGTGTGAGTACTACTTTCATGTTGTTTTTCGTAGTGCGAATTGCAGTTATTTAATTAATCATTTTTGAAAGGGTAAAGATTAGTTGGGGCGCTGCGTCGTAATTGGCAAACTTTACCGGGTGGAAGGGGGGAGGGGTCCACATAGAGGCGAAATTAAGGTCAATTTTTTTTTATCGACTGTTATAGGCAAGTGAGGTGTCGTGAGAAAGGTAATGTTGAGTACATTCCATTTTTTCGCATTTTCTTGAAATTTGTAGAAAGGGGAATAGTGGGGGAGGAGAAAATATTAGTTCGTAATCCCCCCTCCCCCTCCGTGGCATTTCGAGACTGTTAGAATTATGAAATTTATGTAGTTACAGTTAGCACACCCCTTCATGCCTTAAACACTTTCGAGGTCAAAAGTACTGATGGCCAACGATAACCAACACCTTAGGCAATAATATGTTCTAAGTTTCGTTACAATCACGTAATATGAATTGGCATGTAAAATGTAAGTGGGTAAGACACTTTAATTATGTTTTTTTTTTGTCCATCTGAGTGGTATCAAGAAGAGCAAGGAGCCGATATTTATATACCAAAATAAGCGCTTGCTACAAAACCCTCGGATTGCGGGCGTAGCCCTCTATATTCCGGTTTCATTTAAATTTTGTAATAAACCAGATTCTGGTCTGGTGGTGCTATGTATTTCCACCGGCAGATCGAAGGCACCTGATGAGTAGTGATCTGTCGGTGGTACGAAACCAGAGGCCGAGAGTCCCATAACACCCTGACGCCGATGCGAGAGCGTGGGCATCTGCCCAGTCCACCTACCACTCCATACTTATAGCCCTATTTTTTATTATTCCCCATTTTCGCCTCCAGGCCTATGAATTTTTATTAATACATAAAAGACAAGGGCATCGGGCGGCGAAAACCCCTCCCACGTCTCCCAAACTGAGCTACAGCAAGCATAGGCCGCTGCTTAGCTTGGTGAGGAGCCCTTATCTTTGCCAGATGGCACGGCCCGCCCTTCAGGCTCTGTCCCCACAGGCATCTTCGGATGCCCACCAAACCGTCCATTTGGGTCCATTTTTGACAAACAATTTTGGAGTCATCGGTATTGGTTTATCTTTTTATTTTTTTTTTTATCAAAATTGATCTTTCGGGTGTTTTCTTATTTTAAATTAGGAATGTTAACTTTGAATGCTTCTCCTGTTACTCCACGTTTGTCCTTTGGATCGCCCTGTCCAATCTACTGCAGTTTTCATAGCTTCGCGAATTGGAGACCTCTGGTTCGTCGAGTATTTTGTGCAGCTCACTGTTCTACCTTTTTCGCCATTGGTAACTTCCGCCAATTGCTCCAATGATTCTTTGTAGGGGTCTCCTCGTGAATGTGTTTATTATTTTCTATGGCCGTACATGAGCTACTTGTATGAATTTACAGCTATGGTCTTCGTGGCTGCAAGTCACGGTTTTGCACTCTACGGAAGAAGCTGAAAACGAAACCAAAAGAACTCCAAGAGTTGAGGAAGATGACAGCAAGCCGGCTACTGGGTGATGTGACAGACAAATGATAAAATACGGACGACTTCAGTGCTCTAGATTGGTTGGACTGTGTTTGCTTAAGACTGGTGCAGATACTCTGGCGTTCTATGGACATACAATCAAACCGAATCTCAGTCATCGATAGCACTTCCCACTGAGCAACGGAATGGGCGACTATGGAGCTCACTGACAACGGACAAAATTTCTCGATTGTTGGTCGACGAAAGCTCTAGCTTTGATTGCTCGTGAGGATAATCTTATACTCTCCTGAAAAAATTAATTTGATCAGTTGAAAACTAACGGTCATTTTCTTACAAAGAGCCCCGTACTACCCTACTTTTCATGTTTTTTGTCGATAGCTCTTGAACCAATGGACGTAGACTCCTGATTTTTGGCATGTAACCCTGAAATGAGAAGCTGCTTGAGTTTTAGTAAGCTGGGCATAATCAGATCAAAGGAACGCCTACTTCCCTTACAAATTTCAAAAAATTAAATATTTCTTTAATTACGATAACTTTCTATAGAATAACACTAGCGACTTGAAAAATTGGCAGAATGTTGCTAGTAGGATCTTGCTAGTTGGTATGGAAAATCGGCAAGATCCAACCCAAGGAACTCCTACCTCCCCTACAAATGAAACTTCAAATAAGCGATAACTTTTGATAGAATGAATCCAGCGACTTGAAATTTTTGTTAAATGTTTGAAGTGAGATTAAGTTAGTTAATATTAAAGATGGGCTAGATCCGACCCAAAGAATTCCTACCTCCCCTACAAATGGAACTTAAAATGAGCGATAACTTACGATAAAATAAAGCTACTGACTTGAAATTTTGGTAAAATTAATAGTTTGATTTCCGACACTTGTAGTTCTGTTCAAATTAATGAAAAACAGTAGCTCTCCTAACTACAATAAATTTTATTCATGTACATATATATAGGTACATGTATTTCGGAAGCAACCCACTTCCTTCCTCAGTACTTTGCTACTAAATTTAGCTATTACATCAGTGGCCTTAAATAGGAAATTGCATGTATCCAGGATGATTTACAAGGTCATAATTATTATATCTACATGTACTCAGGCGCGGTTTTCTTCGTGGGTTATGTGTGTGGACTCCTGGTGTGGGTTTTATGTTTATGATGAAGGTCTACTTGCTATCAGTTGGATTAACTTCGATGAGCAATTACCTTCGTCGGTGTTGAGTAAGTTATTTCGACCTTCGCGTAATATGGCCAAACTTTCCCATGCATCGAGAGTGTTGGGTTTTTTCACATGTTGCAGCAGTTCCAAGTTATCCTTGTCCACTGTATGATTTTCTTCAATGACATGTTTTGCTACCGACGACCTTATTACGTTTTTTCACCGTCGCGCTGCAGATACCTCGCTCATATGCTCTTTGTACCGTGTTGTTATGAGGCGGTTTGTTTGACCGATGTAACGCTTATCGCAATCCTTGCATGTGATTCGGTAGATCCCGCTCTTCTCCTCTGATGTTAAAGGGTCTTTTTCGCTTCCTAGCCGTCGCGTGAGTGTTGAGTTCTTGCTCGATCCGACTACCTGGATGTTGAATATTCCTAGGAACGACTTAATTTGATAAAAGTTATAAGATACTGGTATACTTATCCTTTTAATATCTTCGTCGGTAATTTGATTGAACAACGTCGAGCGTTCTTTTCTAGATTTACGGAAGATCTTCTTTTTGATAAGTCGTTTGATGTAATGTTCTTTATACCCATTTTTGACTGCCGTATCGAGTATGTACTCCTTTTCCTTCTGGAATCCCTCAGGTGTTAATGGGTACGTAATGAGCCTGTGTACCATGCTGTTATATGCGGCCATTTTTTGTGCGTACGTGTGGTTCGATGTTGCTGTAATTGTTCTTTGCGTCGCCGTCGATTTTCTGTATATATCGAAATGGATTCTACCATCGGTATTTGATATTAATAAATCCAGAAACGGTATGCTTCCATTCGACTCTCTCTCGATTGTGAAATTAATTTTTGGGTGGATGCTGTTGATTCCGGCTAGTATCTCGCCTACTTTATCTTTTTCCACGACCGCCAGTACATCATCGACGTACCTGTACCAAACCCTCGGCATAAAACCTTTTTCCACGATTGTTGTCTCGATCGAGGCCATGAACATTTCGGTGAGGAGTGGGGATAGTGGATTCCTGGAAAATTCGACAAATGTTTGTAGAATGGGTTAGTTAATTGATTTTGAGAATCGTCAATATCCTCCCGAATGAGTGTCAACCTCCCCTATAAACTGGTCATATAGAAAACTCACTTTTAATGCGTATGGTCGTTAGCTTCGGTCTGGTTTATAGTTATTTTGCTTTGCAAGTTAAAATAGGGTTTTAGCGCAGTAGGCTATATTAGTAGACTGACATTCTAAGCAGTGTTATTATAGTCCGCTTTGTATGTTCAACTACTGAAGATGATATTCTATATCTATGCTCTCTCATTTTCTTTTCCGAACAAAGCGAAAAAACTAACATGTCGAGTCTCATTATTTTCTCTTTAATCACTGGTTCAACGTCCGCATTTCCCAGTTGAAAATTTATTGAGTAATTTATTTTTTTATTTATTTATTGCTAGCCAGTGCTGTGGCCGGGAACTCAACACAAAAGCTACTCATACTTTAGAATCCGTGCAGCCAAACAGGAAGATCCGAGCCGCCTCAACTGCATTCAATGGCCAACTATACAAAAATGAATTCTTCTTTTCAGCACAACAAAAGTAAATGACTGCCATCATGAATCATTTCGTTGTACTCGTAAATTATTTATTGCCAGAACCGTAGATTTTCCATTGAATGGAATGGAGGAAGATTCTCCACATATTTTCCTGGTTGAAATCATAATGGTCGCATCGGCCCAGAATATTGTGTTCAGCCTTAAAATGGAGCGAAGCGAGCGTTAGACTATGAAGAATAGAAGAGAATGTAGGTTTGCGCGCTAGAAGACAACACTAGCCTCATCGCATGTCCTGCCCGGACTTCTTTCAACCCTTCGACAAGGTGCTTTTCGTTCGTTCATTCGTTGCTTGCCACAAGCATCTGCTTCTTGACTCGATCCTGTTGGCTCACTATTATTTATAGGTAATGGCATTATACGAGTACTTGTATGTACGTACGAGTATACATGTTGAGACAACCATGCCCACATAATATTTCAATCGAAATTCCTTTCACACTATAGGAATTTTATTGATTTACGCCCGTAGTCGATGACCAGTTTTTCGGTTCGACCATAATCAGACATCATACGAGCGGGCATTCCTCATTGTTCCCAACCCTTATGCCATATTCGGACTGAGCGTTGCCCACCACTAGGTCCTTTGTGTCATGTTCTGTGCTACCATTGAACAGCTAAAAATTTTCGTCCTGTCATTCCCCAGAAAATTCCAATTTCGGCTACAGTTGTAATCTGTGCCGTTCGGCCGAAGCTATCGCAGGCTCTCTGGGGAGACCATGATACAATCGTCCTATGAACATCCGATTTATTGGAATTTGCCAAATTACAGAACGGGTGTCTGGAATTTCGGAACAATAGTTCTTTTCGATTCGAACATTATTCGTTGGAAGCTGTGCATTCGACTGGCTCTCCCGAAATGCATCAAATCTCGGCGATAGTCGTAGGCTTTAAAACAAAAATATACAATAAATGATTAGCAAGGAAGGGAGGACCATTTTGGTGGCATCATATGTTGTCAGGAATCTAGATCACACCTTCCGTCATTCTCGCTGTGATGGGCGAAATACCACCACAATTTTCCAATCATCGAATCAACCGTTGACTATTGTTTAGTCTCGGCATTGTTAGCCCGGTACGTTTGCATGGCATATACCAGGAACCAGGACTATACCAGCACATTTTTCTGCACGATTTACTGTAATTTGTTCCAACGAAATGGGATGGTACCAGGAATTTGGCAGATGTTAGAAAACATATCCCAGCATCGTTTGGGTGGTATTGCTGATTAAGATGATTGGACTGGACGGGCTACGGACGGCTTTTCATTCGGAAGAGAGAATAGTGACGAATGTTGCACTAAAGTTGCGGATAGTTTCGACAATCGTTCCTGAATTGAGAGTGAATTTTGTAATGAATGATTTTTGTGATGGTCTATTTGGATTGTCAATTGTCAACCATTCTTCGTAAAATGTTTGTCTCATGACAATTCGAATTCTCCGTCAGGGATTTTCAAGAACTACAACTGCCATCATATTACACTATACACTGCGAGTCGTTGATATTTGCAAACAGCATATCCTGAAGGAACACTTATGTGTCTTTTAAAAATGTGCTGTTTGTTCGGATGTCATCAACCTCGCCTTGTGATACAATAGACAAGCGGGTAGCGATTTTCGTTCTTCGCTCAATCATCTATATGTCCAGTTTTATGCGAACGGAGAATCCCGTCTCACTAAACTAGATGGACAAGAATATTTCAGCCGATGCTTGTGCTGAATCGTAGGTCGAGATGTTTTGGGAGAGCGATCTCTCGGGATTACACTTCCATCTGCTCCGCCGTCTGAAAAACATCGGCGCCTTCACTGCATGGAGGGGTCAAATTTCCCCACCGTGGACGAACTTGAATCCGATAAGCCAGAACATCGGCATCGGAAAAATTAAGTATGTGTCGCGACACCGGAACACTGGGTCTGAGTCTGAATAAACAATAAATACAAAAATAAGATTTTAATCCGCTCTCGTTATACGTTGTATTTCGATTTTCCCTGCATGTTGTTTCACCGTACAAAACGGTCGATGGACTGGAGTGCAACCAACGATCTGGAACCGCGATACTCTTCAAACACGGAATGTAATCAGTGGTTACTTTCGAAAATAGTGCCCCATGTGAAATTGAATCCAAAACACATACTTGCGTCCAAATTCGAATTCGAATTAGTGATGGGCACAATGACTCTTCTCACTGTGCCGGCACATAAGCTCTGACTGAAAGAGTCGTTCAAAAAGAGTTATCCAAAGAGTCAGTAGCATGGTTAATAATATAGGGACTTTCATTAAGCGCTTCCTATCTTTAAATTTAAATAAACGATCTCGGTGGCCAGTTCACATCACCTCCACGTGAGATGACCATGCCCCCAAATCGCTCGTGCAGAATGTCCAATGTGGCATGAGCTGTGTGGAACGTAGCGCCGTCCTGTTGAAACCACATGTCGTCGGTGTCTATTTTACCCAATTTAGGCCAAAAGAAGCTGGTAATCATCGACCTATAGCGCTCGCCGTTAACGGTAATTGCCTGGCCAACGTCGTTCTGAAAGAAATATGGACCGATGACGCCGCCAGCCCAAAATCCACACCAAACAGTGACTTTTTCAGGATGCATTGGACGCTCTTGGATCTCATGTGGATTAGTATCGTCCCAAATTCGACAATTTTGTATGTTGACGTACGCATTCATCCAGAAATGGGCCTCATCGCTGAAGATGATTTTTCGATGAAAATTACGATCAGTTTCCAACTGCTCCAGAGCCCATTCAGCGAAAACACGTCGCTGTCTATGGTCGTTTATCTTCAGCTCCTGGGTAAGTTGAATTTTGTACGGGTGCAGGCCCAAGTCACGACGCGAAATTCGCCAAGTTGTAGTCTGCGAAAGGCCTAGTTCTTGTGAGCAACGCGAAATCGACTGCCTCGGATTCTCCTGCACACTCTCACGGACAGCGGCGATGTTTTCGGCAGATCTTGCGTTTCGTTGTCGTACGGATGTTGGTTGATTGTTTACTGAACCAGTGGACTCAAATTTATTCACCACACTACGAATAGTCCTCTAGGTAGGACGATTATGGGAACCGTAAAATGGTTGAAGCGCGCGGAACGTTGCCCGAACAGAACACCCATTTTGATAAAAGAATTTCATCATTTGCACGTGTTGTTGAACGCTATATCCGTTCATGGTGATTTGCCGAAACAGAGTGAATAAATAACAGCTAGTTCCACAGATATGACTTCAACAATATGACCGCTATCAACTGTCGAAGTTCGGAAGTCCCTATTGGAAGACCCTTTATATTCAGGGAAAGTCTTATTTTTAAAGAAATTAAATTCTTTCCTTTATTTTTGAGCCCCAATTCGAAAATGGGGTTACCAATCTGGGATGGAAAACCCCAATGCTTTTTCCTTTTTTTTACCCCAGATTCGGAGTCAGCGACCCCCCAATGAACTTTATTTCACGCCAGATAGATAGGACCAATATTTCGCATGAAAACGATTTTTATACCCTAGACTTATAGTATAGGGTATATTGTTTTTGTCACGACGAAAATATGTAACACCTTAGAGGAGACTCCGGAGGTATAGCAATGTATATATATAAATGATCAGGGTCACCTCCTGATTCGATTTAGCCATGTCTGTCCGTTCACACGATGACTTTCGATAGAATGAAGCTAGAGCCTTGAAATTTTGGTCAAATGCTGACAGTATGATCTAGTTGATTGGTATTGGGCATGATCAGGCCAAGAGAACGCCTACCTCCCCTACATATGTAAAATACTTAAATGTATCTATAACAGCCGATTAAATAAACATAAAAAGCTCCAACTTTGGTAGATTGGTCGTGAGGGTACTCTTATACTCTCCTGGAAAAATAAAATCGATCATTTGAAAACTAACGGTAATTTTCATACAAAGAGCCCCGTATTACCGTACTTTTCATGTTTTTTCTCTATAACTCTTGAACCTATTGACGAAGACACCTGATTGGCATGTAACCCTGAGGTGAGAAGCTGGTCGAGTTGTACTACATTGGGCGCAATCAGATCAAAGGAACGCCTACCTTCACTACAAATTTCAAAAAATTAAATATTCCTTTAATTACGATCACTTTCGATAGAATGACACTAGCAAGTTAAAAATTTGGTAGAATGTTGCTAGTAAGATCTAGTTAGTTAGTATTTTAAATGGGCAAGATCCGATAGAAGGAACCCCTACCTCCCCTACAAATGAAACTTCAAATAAGCGATAACTTCTGATAGAATGAAGACAGCAACTTGAGATTTTGTTCAAATGTTAAAAGTAAGATTGAGTTAGTTGGCATTAAAGATAGGCCAGATCCAACCTAAGGAACCCCTGCCTCCCCTACAAATGGAACTTAAAATAAGCGATAACTTACGATAAAATAAAGCTAGCGACTTGAAATTTTAGTTACATGTTTGAAGTAGGATTCAGCTGGCTGATATTGAAAATACGTAAAATCCGACCAACCAAACCAATACTTCCCCTACAAATGAAACTTGAAATGAGCGATATCTTTCGATAGAATGAAGCTAGAAATTTGAAATTTTGCTTAAATGTTCATAGCATGATCTAATTGATTGGTGGCAATGATGGGCAAGATCTGACCCAAGGAGCTCCTACCTCCCCTACAAATGAAACTTCAACTAAGCGATAACTTTCGATAAAATGAAACTAATGAATTGAAAAGCTCTAGATTAGTATCGTAGAGCGATGACCGAACGATCACCGCCACCGAGCACATCACTGGGTGCATACGTTTCGAATATATCGTTGAACCAAAAAACGGAAGGTGTAATGCGTTTCATATACCACCGTGTGCTCATTTTTTCACTGCGTTTTTTTTGCAGGAGAAGTATTCCCACCGTCGTTGAACTTGCTGCAGCAAAACGATTCCCAGGCTTAGACTCGTTTCTTCAACTTCTGATTCATCAACGTGCACGCCCCGACTAAAGTTAAGGCGAACATACACCATCCGGAATTCCTGTCCGGAAAAACTGATGAAGCCCGGCCTTGAGGAATTCTGGATCGTGTATGGTCGTTTCAGGCCGCCTTCAGGCGGCCGGATTGGCCTTTCAGGCGGCCGGAAGGAAAATCGTTCCCGCCAAGCCTCCACCAGACACGTTCCGGAATTTTTCTCCGGAAAAACTGATCAGGCCTGGCCTTGAGGAATTCCGGATCGTCAATGGCATGTGCAGGCCGCTTTGAGTCGGATGGATAATTGGCAATCGAGCTTATCATCATAGAATGAAAGTATCTATCTATTGGATTGAATTTTACATTCCATAGCCAAGCTTCAGATACATTCGTCTATTGAAATAAACTCCAGTGAAAATCCATTCTACTCATGCGGCCGGACAGTTCGCCTTGAGGCAGCCTGTCCGGCTGCGTGACTAGAATGAACTTTCACTGGAGTTTATTTCAATAGACAAATGTATCTGAAGCTTGGCTATGGAAAGTAAAATGTCGTACAATTCAATGCAATAGATAGATATATTCATTCTATGGCGATAAAATCGATTTCCAATTATCCATCCCGCAGCCTCAAGGTGGCCTGTCCGGAATTCCTCAAGCAATTCCATCCGGCGGCCTGTCAGGCGGCCTGTGCGGCCGCCTCAAAGCGAACTATCCGGCCGCATGACTAAAATGAATTTTCACTGGAGTTTTTTTTTCAATAGACGAATGTATCTGAAGCTTGGCTATGGAAAGTAAAATGCCATTAAATGAAAGTATCTATCTATTGCATTGAATTGTACGGCATTTTACTTTCCATAGCCAAGCTTCAGATACATTCGTCCATTGCCAAAAAAAAACTCCAGTGAAAATTCATTTTAGGCACGCGGCCGGACAGTTCGCCTTGAGGCGGCCGCACAGGCCGCCTTGAGGCCGCCGGATGGATAAATGGGAATCGATCTTATCGCCATAGAATGAAAGTATCTATATATGGCATTGAATTCTACGGCATTTCACTATCCATAGCCACGCTTCAGATACATTCGTCTATGGAAATAAACTCCAGTGAAAATTCATAATACTCACGCGGCCGGACAGTTCGCCTTGAGACACTGTTCGGCTCACATCCAACAAACGACGTCAAAATACTGCTGGGAGATTTTAATGAGAAAGTTGGAAACGAAAGTTGTCATCGGAGAACCACTGGAGGAATGCAATGATAGCGGCCAACAATTTATCGACTTCGGTTGCAGTAGGTATCTTATGATAAGCTCCACATGCGTTCCGCATCGACGCATTCGCAAACAGATATCGAAACCTCCAGATGCACATACCGTCAACCAAATTGACCACGTCCTCGAGAATGACCAACTACAAAATGATTTGGCTGTCCAGTTACATGTCAACTCTCGTCCGACTTTTTTCTTCCCCTAAGATAAATTTCCTCCAGTTTGTGTAATTCTTTCTAATTATTGGACGAAGTTTTTCGACCAACCCATTGTTCCCTGGGCATCCTATAAAAGCCTTTAAACTTTGCTTCGTCCTTTGCAAGTTGACGTGGTAAAACTATAGCTAATCGCATTTGATTTTTGCGTATGGAAGGATGAACCCAACATTTCCTTCTTTTTTGACGCTTTCTCAAATACCATTATACAATAACGACATTATGAACGGCACGGCTTGCCATTCTGATGCAGACTGACAACAGAAAAAGAAGAGTTGCGTCAATAAACGTTCAACGCAACTTTCCTAGAACTGTTGCAAACAAATTGGGTTGCAGTTGCCTTGCAGTTGCATTACACCGGTGGACGATGGCACGTACGGCGAATGAACAAACAGCGGATACAGTCGAAAACTTTCATGAAAGTAGGTGGTGGAATACCATGTGGTTGACCGAAGAAGCGCTAAATGGGCTCAATCTACAGTATTACAAGAAAAATCTGCTTGGAGGGCGCGATGTAGCAACCGAGATATTTGGTGCCAACCACTCATTGAAATCATATCCTAGAAAGGACACACTCGCATACGAGTGTCGATAAGTAGCAAAGAACAAGTGCTCCATTTCTCAAGTAGAACGCGACGCGTTTTCGCGTTCATTCTTATATGTACATAAAAGATGTTCTTGTGTTAGGATAATCCTCCCCAAACTCATCCTTGAACATGGATTTCCAGTCTCTTATCTCTTCTTTATCCACGTCGAGAACCTCCTCGTCGAATTCGCATTGTTCTACGGTAATATATGAAATTGATTTAAGTGTTCCTTTGATCCTTATACATTGATTCCCATTGGATTTATCAATATATCTCTCATAAGGATCCTTAGTACATCTTCATCATTTGCTTTTGTTTGCGCCCACCCACACACATGTTCCTCCCCAGTCTCCCCATCATCGGAAATCTATCAGAAGGACCTCGTCTCCATTTATACATTTCGCTTCCTTGTTTTCTCCCGATTATTCTCCCTGGATCCTGTCATATATGTTAGGCAACTAACGAGTCGAACAGGCAATCGAAAACATGTTGGGTATTTGTTTATTTGTTTGTTGTCTGTTTGAGCGTTCGTTACGGTTCAACGATATATCAATAGCACACGCCAAGGACCATCGGATGAGGAGATTACAGACATTGTTTCGTTGTGTTAAAATGTTCCTGGGCGAGAGAACGAGAGTCTGAGTCTATCTACCTATCTAGATCTATGTACATCTATCGACAAAAACTTCAGCACGATACGAGTATGTTCGCAACTCATATGAGTCGATATATAAAATACGTACATATGTCTGTGCCACAAAATCCTCATTAGTTATCAGTAGCGAGTGGAAAATGGTGAGCCTATTGATTTTTACTACTACTATGCGAGGTGGTGAAAATTGGGGATGGCAGTGGCTGATGGGTGGTGGTGAATAATTGTACGTACTGACGTTAGGCCATTCCAGGGATGAGAACATTTAGTGTGTCCTTTTCATGGGATAACAAAAGTTGAATGCGTCGGTAGTGTGAAAGTCTGCACACGCTCATTTCAATTTGAATGAGGGATTTCATGCTTGAACGCCATTGACCAACAATTTTTGAAAATAATTAAATTATCCGTTTGTTCATTTTTTTTTATTCAAAATTGTACGTTAATTAAAAACATTTGAGCTTGGAGGAAAGGTTTGTGTAATTAGGACTCTTTTAATTGAGTATATTGTGACATGTACGAACGGTCGGAGCAGACGAGCGACGTGCAGTCGGGGAGTTGAGCGAACAGGCGAAAAGCGAGAGACGTGTTGCTTGAGTCGAGTCGACGAGGAGAGGTTGTTTCAGAGCCGAGTGCGATAGTTGGTGAATAAAGCGATTAAACATAAGAGCTTCGCGTTTTTATTTTGAAATCCAGGATTCCTTGTGTCCCCCCACGTATGTCACACTGGTGTCAGAAGTGGGATCCTGGTGGAATCGCGAAGAAAATCGAGCGACGAAAGTGGTCACAGAGTGGTGCGGTGCGCGAAGAAACGAACTGGTCGTGGGAGCAGTACGGCGCGCGGTGAAACGAATTGGACAGACAGAGTAGTGCGGTGCGCGAAGAAACGAACTAGTCGTGGGAGCAGTACGGTGCGCGGTGAAATGAATTGGACAGATAGAGTGGCGCGGTACGCGAAGAAACGAACTGGTCGTCGGAGAAGTACGGTGCGCGGTGGAGCGAATTGGACAGATAGAGTTGGGCAGTGTGCGAAGAAGTGAACTTTTGTTACACTATGCCTACTATTGAGGATCTGAAGGTCGTCCAGATAAAGGAGGAGTTGGAGAGGAGGAGTCTCCCAACAAATGGCAACCGATTAGCACTAATGGCCCGTCTTGTTGAGGCAATCGAAAAGGATGGGCATGATGCAACCACCTTTCAGTTTGTGGTGGACGACAAACCCAACAGCGAGGATGCTGGTTCCATAATGGCGGTCTTGCAAGAAGTTTTATCAAAAATTGACCAGCAACGGCTGGACATTGAGACGTTTTCGGTTACTCTTCGCACTCAAATTGACAGCCGACTCGAGCAAATGGAAGTCCGAATGAGTGGAAAATTGGAGGATTTGCGGCAGGAGATGAATGCCCAAATGGTAGCTATGTCAGCACAAGTCGACCACCCGACGAATGAATCGGAGGTAACGGAAGTGGTCGCCGGAGCTTCGGCTGCAGCTATACTTATTGGATCCCGAAGCTTGAAGGCTCCAATATTTGACAGTGAATCACCCTGGGGCATTTATAAGATGCAGTTTGAAGCGGCCGCCTTAAATAATCAATGGACCGATCAAGAACGTGCGACGGCACTTATACTAAGCCTGAGGGGAGCTGCGGCTGAAATTCTTCAAAGGGTCTCAACTGAAAACCAATTAAGCTTCAACCAAATGCTCTAGACATGCGGTATGGTGAGGAGCATATGAGACCAATATATCGATCACAACTGCGGAATAGGTCCCAGAAAGCAGGCGAATCTCTCCAACAACTGGCGCAAGACATCGAAAGATTAACGCTCTTGTCGTATCCAACATCAGATCCGGAACATCGAGATGAGACGGCGCTGCAAACTTTCATCCGGGCATTGAGGGAACACGATATTCATCAGTCACTGCTATTAGCTGACAAAAGAACGCTTAAAGATGCTTTGGCGTATGGGCTGACTTTCGAATCAGCCAGATATGCTTCGCGTGTTGAAACCAAAGTGCGAGAAGTCATGGACGAGTGCATATGCCAACGAGCCAGAGGAGAATCACGCCCAGAGGGAGGCATAACATACTGGAACTGCGGCAAGAAGGGGCATTTGAGATGTGACTGCCGCCAACCACCGCATGCTCAATATTGCCAAGGATGCGCTGCAAGGAAACGGCAAGAAAATCAGCACAAGGATAGCTCTTCCTCCACTGCTGAGACGGGAAACGAGTGAAGCCTAACTTCGCGGGGTGGAAGTGGGCTTGTAAATCGAACGCCCCCAGTACTATCATCAATATATCCCGATTACATCGGGGAGGAAACAAATTGTGCTTACGAGGTCAAATTGAAAACCGAAGTTGCTTATTTACCATCGGCACCGGAGCGACCAGGTCTATTGTCAGAACGGATATGGCGGAGAATTGGAGACGTACCAACGTCGGCAAGTACGTCCTGCGAACGGCTACAGGCGGAACAACCCGAGTGCTTGGGGAAATTGACCGCAAAATACGACTAAGTGAACTGACTTTCTAACATGAATTTCTAGTTGCTGAAATTACCGATGAATGCATCTTAGGTATGGATTTCTTGAGCCCTCATGGCTTCCATCTGGACTTGGGAGAACGATTGCTAAAATGGAGGAACGTCGAATTGTTGATGACGGCTTCTGCTACCGATAACGTTAAAATGAGGGTAATGATCGACGAAGAAGTGAGCATCCCACCAGCTTCGGAGAATGTTATCTGGGCCAGGATCGATGAGGATACCAGTGGACATCGATGTTGCCTCATCGACCAGGCGGAGGCAGCACGCCCATCAAATATTATGCTGGGCCGGAGTTCGGTTGAAATTGAGGACAACCGACGTGTTCCTGTGAGAATATTGAACGTGGCTGATGCTGCTATCAAGTTGAACAAAGGAGCTGAGATCAGTAGTGGTCACCTTATATCCTCCGTAGCATCGTTGGATGAAGTCACCGGGTGTCATAAGCAGTTACCGACTATAAATGGACGAAAGGAACAGCTTGTCCAACGTCATCTCCGATCAGCTGAACTGAGTGACGAAGAATACCAGCAGGCAGCAGCGAATCTACGAAAACAGTTGGACTCAATACACGAGACGGTACGCAGTCGGATGCAGCTTAGTACAGATCGAATGAAAACGCGGTACGATAGGAGAGCAAATTCATCGGGATTCCAGTTGAACGATTTGGTGTGGTTATGTAACCCACGTTATCGCAAGGGGTTGTCCCCGAAACTCCAACCCAAGTGGGAAGGTCCCTACAGAGTCCTGGGCTGCTTAAGCGATGTAGTATACCGCATACAAGAAGATGGAAAACCACGGGTAAAAATGAAAATCGTCCATCTCGATCGGCTGGCTCGATACCATGGTAATGAACGTACTCACGATGAAAACGAGTTATCTGTTCGGGACGAACAGAGCTAAGGAGGGGATAATGTGACATGTACGAATGGTCGGAGCAGACGTGCGACGTGCGGTCGGGGAGTCGAGCGAACAGGCGAAAAGCGAGAGACGTGTTGCGTGAGTTGAGTCGGGCAAGCGCATTGACGAGGAGAGGTTATGTCAGAGCCGAGTGCGATAGTTGGTGAATGAAGCGATTAAATATAAGAGCTTCGCGTTTTTATTTTGAAATCCAGGATTCCGTGTGTCCCCCCACGTATGTCACAATATGTTATGTACTATATATACTTATGGGTTTTCGATCCTTCCTACGCATCTGTCCCCACGGCTTACCGAACAACACACACACTTGTCAGCCACAAATCGAGCCATGGGCTCCTAGGATGGTCGGCCTGAATTAACATGTCTAGCAACGCAGTTATTAGTCTTTCGCAACCGACTGGCGTCAATTTTCTGAACTGCTGCGCAATAAACTTATATCAATAGACAAGAACCCCAGTTTTCATTTACGTCACTATCTGTTATCTTAGCTGCTTTTTGCGCAACATGTTCGTGATCTTGCTGTAAGATAGCTAGATTTTTTGTCGAGCGGTGTTGAATTTGTGACGCCTGGATCTTTCGTCGCTAGGACGCCGCACGGCTGCAATATGCAATCGAACATTAGCGATCATAAAATTATGATCTCTTCCCATCCCAATATCCGCGCCATTCTTATTTCGCACGTCCAGGAGGCAACTCCTAAATCTTTCACTAACGGCAAAGTGGTCGATCTGATTTTATGTTCTGCGCGGGACCAACAGAGGACCAAATGATGTTGTGGTGGTCCTTAAGCCCAAACATAGTACCACCGATAAAAAGACTGTGAAAGTTACAGAACTCCACAAATCTTTCACCGTTCTCGTTACGATCCCCCAGACCGAGCCTCCCCAAAATATGTCTGAGCCTATAGTTATCGACACCAACTTTTGCATTCAAATCCCCTATAACGAATATAATATCACCATTAGATGTTCAGCTCTGGACGGCGTTTAGTTAGAAGAAGGAATCTTTCGCCAAGACATTATTTCTCATTTTAGTCTGAAACCTGGTGGTCATGAGACAGTTTCGTGCGGCCCTGGTTAAGAGGACCCCACACCTCACTCACGACGACTACCGGTAGCTCTACCGGAGTACAACATTACAGTGCTACCCGTTTGACAGAAACATTCTCCGCTATTCCACCATCTTATCTCACTAACTAGTAAGATGTTTAATTTATAGCGCGTTCTGGCGACCTTCCGATCCGTTGTCCAGGAGAGTACGCACATTCCTGAAACCAATCTTTGTCATTTAACAATAGCCAAAACTCGTAACCATTGAGTCAGTCCTTATCCATAGTTGACGTTTCGTTATCATAAATGACTTCGAGCAGTGCAAGCTGCTGGCACACACATCCTGTCCTTTGTAAAAGAAAGAAAGAGTAAAGTAAGAAAGACCGACCCACACCACAGATGGAATATTTACCTCAACCAAATCATCACACCGCCATTACTCGTGGCTTAACTTGGTTAGCAATGGTTAACGATCACTACCGTTCCTGAGGGCGCCAACGAGGAGGACAATCGGAGAGGATTTTTGCCCTCACATCGGAGAAAGCAACAAAAGCGTTGTGTTTCTGCAAGCAATATATAGGCAAGACAAGGGCCCCAAGAAAACCATTGTTAGACCAATTATTAAAGAACTTAAAGCCTTCAACTTGTAAATTATTATGAACCAGGAGCAAACTAGATGGCTATTAAGTGACATCATGCTTAGTATTGACACGCTCGGTGGCCGTGTTCATTTGGTGACCGCTCTACGATCTAGAGAATGGAGGTTCGATCCTCGGCGCGACCAAAAAATTGCCTGTGGGTACTAATAGAATTCCCACTGCGCTCCGAGCTTGCCAGTATAAAGACAGCGCGGATAGGAGGTGCATGCTGGCAACTCCACGTCCGTAAAATATATGCATATGCTGTCGAAACACCAAAAAAGCATAGAAATACAAGAGATGTTGACGCGTACATGCCCCTGGTCAAGGTAATTAACATGATTAGTATCCCATCCGGCTAGCTGGCTAGGGAGATACGTATCAACAGACACAAAAAAACGGGCAGAGTATCCTAAGTTTCTTTATCCCAATACGATAAAATTGCTCACGAACGGTTCAAATAAAGAAAGAAAGGGACTAAGGTGCTTGTATCTTTTGCCCAGAACAAAAGGCTCCATCCCTATGAGTAGCCTGCCAACTGTATTTCAGGCAGATTTTCGTGCTATCGAAATTTTTTCACGCTTGTATCAAGTGGCCCTGGCTATATCAACAGACACATCGCCGTTTTCTTTGACAGCCAAGTGGTCATTAAATCAATGAAAAGCACCTCGGTCAAGTCGATGTGGGTGCAGTCCTGACAGGAAATATTTAAAAAAAACTCACACTTTACTGGGTTCGCGGGCACTCTAGCAACAAGGACAATGAACATGCAGACGAGCTTGCTAGGACCTTTCTCTGAAACACCTTTCTTTCTCATTTAGGAAACGTATACAAGGTTGGAAACGGAAGGCAGCCACTTGTCTGTGGGATGCTCTACCAGGTCTGAAGCAGGCTAAACTATTAATTAATAAATAACTGGCGCAACAGTCCAATTTGAACCATGGCCTCGAGATGAATTAGCATCATCTCATTTTCTAGATCGTGACGATATGTGCAGAGGTGTGTGATCAACAACTCTCACAGTGCTCCGAGCTTGTCAGTATAAAGACGGCGCTGATAGGAGGTGCATGCTAGCAACTGCACTTCCGAAAAGTAGATATGCCATTGAAACGCCAACAAGGCATAGAAATGCTAGAGATGTTGACGCGCCCATGCCTCTGAAGGGGTCAAGGCAATTAGAGAGAGAGATAGTCGCGCTCGATGGGCGTGGTCGTTCGGTCACCGCTCTACGATACTAATCTAGAGCTTGGAGTCGACAAAAAACTGCCTGTGGGTACTAATAGAACTCTCGCAGCGCCCGGAGCTTATCAGTATAAAGATGGCGCAGATAGGAGGTGCATGCTAGCAACTGCACTTCCTGAAAAGTAGATATGCTATCGAAACATCTACAAGGCATATTAATGGTAGAGATGTTGACACGCCCATGCCCCTGGAGGGGTCAAAGCTACTAACAAGACAATAGACCCATGGGTGGCAGTGTTTTGTGGTGCTATCTAATCTGATTTGATGTATGACCTAACCACTGCCACTTTTGCTTGCATATAAATTTGGTTTATTTGCACTTGATCCATACGCCGATTCTCATTTGTTGTATGAAGACAAGAGTTAACGTGAGATTGCTAACATTTACGAAAACTTTCGTGCCTTTCTAACCACTTCATCATAGTGCTGCTCAAGAACACCGACAGGCCCAGCAGGTCAGAGATAACTGCTTGGACAAATTGTGGCTAGCATACCGAAAGCGGATTTAGCCTCGTCATATTAGAGCGCTGTTTTGCTCTATGCCGTTAGCTTTGGCGACAATGCTACCTTGGTAAACGAATTTTTCCACCTTCCCCATAAGTTGTCCTTTGATACTTATGGGATGAGTTGGTTTTAGAGTTTCTTCTTTTTCTTCATCATCATCATCGTGGCGCGACAGGGGGCCTTGGCCGCCTGGATCATTGTCCTCCAATTATCTCGGTCACGTGACCGCGTCCTCCAATTTTGGGAGCCCAGCAGCTGCGCGGCGTCCACACCTACCGAGCTCTCCCAACGAGATCTCGGTCGTCCTCGCAGTCTCGCTCCGTCGACTCGTTCTGCATTCATTACTCTCTTAGGCATGCGATCATCGTCCATTCTTTGTACATGCCCTGCCCATTGAAGTCGTTGTAGTTTGACGATTTTCGAGACTTGCAGCTCATCGTACATTTCATACAACTCATGGTTGTACCGGATGCGCCATCCATCTCGATCGCAAACAGCCCCGAAAATTCGCCGTAGAACCTTACGTTCAAAAGTGTCTAGCATGTTTTCGGAGGCTTGAGTTAGGGTCCATGCTTCGCAGCCATAGCATAGCACTGGTCGTATAATGGTTTTGTACACGCGGAGCTTCGTGTTTCTGTGCAGATGCTTCGATTTCATTATGGGGAGAACCGAGAAAAAAGTCTTATTAGCTAACTGTATCCGTCGCTTGATTTCGTCAGTTTCGTTGGCGTCCCTTGACAGGTTGCAACCCAGGTAAATGAAGTTGTTCACGAACTCGATGTTGAGGTCCCCCACATTGATGCTTGGTTGTGCAGGTGTCCTTGTCACAGATTGCATCATTATTTTAGTTTTACCCTCGTTAATACGTAATCCAACTTCCTTTTCAGCGGTATCGAGCGTACGCAGAAGTTCTTCTGCGTCGGCCAATCTTCGGGACATGATGTTGATGTCGTCGGCGTACGCTGCTAATTGTGTGGACTTGATGAGTAGCGTCTTTCTGTTGTCCATCTTCATAGCCCGAATAGCGTATTCCAGTGCTAGGTTAAACAGCGTCGGTGCCAGTCCATCGCCCTGTTTCAGACCAGTGCGTGTTTCAAATAGATCAGTAAGTCTATTGTGGATCCTGACTTGTGAGACAGAGTTGGTCATCGTCATCTTTGTCAGTCGCACTAATTTGGCCGGTATCCCAAATTGCAGCATGATGTTGTACAGTACTCCACGATCGATACCGTCGTATGCCTGCTTGAAGTCGACAAAGATTTGGTATACATTTAAGTTGTATTCCCAGCACTTCTGAAGTATCAGTTTGACCGTAAAGAGCTGATCGGTTGTGGAGCGACCAGGTCTGAAACTTCTTTGATATTCGCCAATGATTCGTTCTACGTACGGTTTTATTCTATTTTCCAGAATTTTCATCAAAATTTCAAAGGACGTACAAACTGGTGAAATGCCCCTGTAATTCCCACACCGCAGGTTATCTCCCTTTTTGTGAATTAGACAGATGATGCTTCTGCGCCAATCGTCTGGAATCACCTCGTCCTCCCATACTCGCAGGAGTATTGATGTATGGCATTAACTAGACCCGTTCCACCGAATTTTAGCAGTTCAGCTGGAATCTCGTCAGCACCCGGTGTTTTATTTCGTTTTAGTGACCGCAACGCAAGATCAACTTCCTCTACTGTCGGGGGTTGTATGGGTGGGCCTGGATCAACAATATGGTCGAGAGGTACTTGTGTGGGGATATTAGATGGAAAGTTCCGAAGATCTTCAAAATAAGAGGCCCATCGTTTGTTAATGCCATCAGTGTCGCTGATGATCTTTCCATCCTTGTTCTTACAAAGGCTAGTCCTGGGTTGGTTGCGGTTCTTAATTGTACGCTTGTCTGGTGTTCCTATTAGCTAAGTTTTCGTTTATATTCAGCAACTGCTCGTCAAAGTATTTACGTTTCTTACGTTTAATTATTCTATTCGATATTCGCCGTAGCTCGTCATATTTTTCTCTTCTAGCTCTGGTTCCTCGTTGAATCCATTGTCTGTAGGCCTCAAGTGAATTTTTGCATTCTTCGTCGAACCAGTCATTTCGCGCTCGCCGGGCTTCATATCCCACGACCTTCTCTGCGACATCTCTGATGGTACCCTTGAGTTCTTCCCAGAACCCATGGACGCCTTTGTTGCTGTTGTTGTGTAGCATAGGCGATAGTCTTTCCTCAAGGGCGGCAGCATACGCCACCGCCGTAGCATCACTCAGAAGCTTATCAACCGCAAAGATTTTGGGAGGGCTGATTCTCGATTGGTGCACTGAGGAAATTCTACATCTGTAGGTCGTCTTCACCAGGTGATGATCTGAGTCGCAGTTTGCTCCTCGATAAGATCGGACATCCATCACACTAGACGCCCATCTCCTGCAAATGAGGACGTGATCAATTTGGTTGACGATGAGTGCGTCTGGAGATTCCAGGTCTGCTTGTGAATGCATCTATGCGGGAAACACTTAGAGCTTACGACTAGGCTCCTGCTGCAGGCGAAGTCGATAAGTCGCTGGCCGTTGTCGTTACATTTTCCGTGGAGACTGTGGCCTCCGGTGCCAACTTTCATTTCCGACTTTCGCGTTAAAGTCTCCCAGCAGCAATTTGACGTCGTTTGCTGGAAGTGAGTCGAAGAGAGTCTCAAGGCGGGCGTAGAACTCGTCTTTTACTGCATCTTCTTTTCTTCTTCTTGTTCTTTTTCTTGCTGGTGTTAATCATTAGCCCAGCCCAACTCAAGATCTATGGCTTTGATCCATGATTATGTTTTCAACGAATTCGGATGGTGCAAGTTGCTGGCATACACATCCTGTCCTTTTCTAGTCAACTTTTACGAGATGCCGCGAATAGCCGTGACATTACTCTCACGACCCACACCGCAGGTATTTTCCATAGCATTCAAATTTCGGCGGTAGTAATAATATCCGTCTCACGCCCTTTCCGCTTCCTAAGCCTAATTAAGTCTCCATAAATAACACACTCTCTCTCTCTCTCTCTCAACTTCTGCTTATGAAGCTCGAACAAAAACCTAAAAAAAGAAAAGCCATTCAAACGGAACACGCAGTTAAATTTGCGCGAAAACTTAGCCAGGTTGGCTTCTGTCCCTGAACAATAGATCCCAAACAACTCTCCGGCACAGGAGACTGCCACAAAAAAAGAAACGGACAAGGCCATACCTTGCACCCGTCATCATGACTCGGGCATTTTCCTCGTCGACATTTTCCCATTTTTCCCATCTTCACTATTTCACGACTTTCATTCGCGCCATTTCGTGTCGAATTTATAAAGACTTTACCTCACTTGACGGTTTGATTTTTTTTGCTTAGTTTTTTGTTTACCAATAGCAGGTGGAAGTCCTTGCCACGGTCTTTTGCTCAAAATGGTTCTGAAAAGAAGGCAATTTGAGTTGAGCACTCATCGTCGTTGTCGGCAAGAAGCAGCCTTAATTTAGCGTCTTCTGAAATGGGAGTGATGTCCACGGCCGCCACACCGCCCCGCCCCGTTTCTTCAGATCCTGATGAAATTGGAAAAGGGAAGCAGTGCCCTAGAAGAGTGTGTTCGAAAAGCAGAATGAGAAGTTAATGACAAGGTCGCTTGTTATGTCCCGTCCTTCCATCCTTCCGACCGCCACACTGCCTACCTTCCGCATTCCATCCTACACCCCTATTGTGTGTCTGCCGGGAAAAAATATTATAAAATCTCAGAGGAAATTTTCGACGTTTTCTTCGGAGACGCCCGGCGAAACGACACGGAACGAATAAGGAAAGCCCAGGCATTTTAAAATCAGCAAGTTTATATAGTGAATGACGGAACAATGGGAGAGAATAATGGGGAAAATATGCTATCCAGGCAGGAAGTCACATCTAAAAGTGTAGTGTGGAGAGAATGGCTTTTCGTCTAGTGACAATCAGGATATTATTATTAGAGTGGAAGCGAGAGACGGGGAAATAGTTTCCGCTACTACTGCTGTTGTTCTTCTTGTTGTTATTATTTTAGCTGTTGGGTGCTGTATTCAGGATGTAGTCGTTCGTCGTCATTCATCATCGTCATTATCTTCACCATCGCCATATATAATAAGACACTATGATGAAGTGGTTAGAAAGGTTAATGCACTATCTCTGGCGGATAGTGAACGAAACGTTTTGTGACAGGATATTGCTTCCTTATTATGTCCTAAGGACGAAAGTGATGTTTGGAATAGTTTTTCTTAAGTGGTTCTTAAGAAATATGGTGTGGAGGATGTGCTTTCTGATAAGGAGTTATATGATGATTACAGAATATAGCTAAGGAGTTCGTCGTTCAAAATAGGACAAAAAATTAAGACTAATCAATTGGGATATGGAGGAATTTCGGTTCCAACAGGACAGGGCTACAGTTCACACAACTAGTCGTGCGTAAATGATTTTGAAAAATGTCCTTAAGGTGACTATTCTCTCCACGAGATGATATTGGAAACTCCGGCCATATACCTGGGGTGGGAAATTACACCCGTTACAGTAAGGGCATGCATAGACGCCGATATTTCTCCCTAGGCAGATGATAGTAGACTTCTTTGGCGGTTTCTCTCTCTCGATAGCTCAAGACTCTTCGTTATCTTCACACTCAATCGTGTCGCAACGAACGTCTCACTCAAATAGCCATTACTCGGAAACTAAACGCCGGTTTTATACCCGCAACGGATGCAAGCATCAAGTTGGCGGATATACATAGATGCGTTGGGTAGGTGTTACGCCGACATCCTGATTGCCAAACATATGTTAGTGGAGGTCGCCGAGCACATTCCGCACTTCCGTTAGTGTCAATCAATTTGTGCGGCAGGTTCAATTTGGTGAGGGAAGTCAGAAGGTCTTTGGGTATTATACCGGTAGCCGAGAATATTACAGGCACTATTCGTATACTGTCAAGATGCCAAAGTTGTTTAATTTTTTGAGTCAGTGCACAATAGTTTGCCCTTTTCTCCGCATGCTTTTTCTCGATGTTACCATTATGGGAGATAGCAACATCGATTATGTATGCAGAGCAACTCGCCTTGTCGACTAGGAGTACATCGCGTTTGTTGTGGGCGACCGGGTGATCAGTGTTTACCTGGCGATCCCAGTACATCGTGAAGCGAGTGCTGCCAAGCACTTCTTGTGGGGTGTCCTGGTAGATCGGTACGGTTTCGTTGATCAGCCCGTGCTTGTATGCAAGGTGTTGGTGGGTTACCTTGCATACAGCATTGTGTCTGTCCGTGTACTCTACCGGCGCCATTACAAAACAACCAGAAATGACATGGTCAAGTGTTTCCAATACCGAACCACACATTCTGTTAGACAGGTCAATTATTATATATTCTGGGGGATAGCCGAAGCAAACCACCAACGTTTGGGTCCCTTTTCGCCCCCTCCCGGTCATCAGTGGCTTCCAGATGTCTGATAATTGTTGACCTCTTTCTTCATCACTGAGTCCCGTGTTATTGCTAGCATTTGTTTGAAGCTGAGTTCACTCAAGCTTCTACACTTATCGTGTGCCTGCCTGTGATCCTCAACCTTGTGCTAGCCAGTGCTGGACATTCGCACACAATGTGTGCTGCCGTCTCGGCCTCCTCCAGGCATAGCCTGCAAACGTCATCTTTCCCGATTTTCATCTTGGCCAGATGAGCCTTAAAATTACCATGCCCTGTGACCAAGGCAGTTATCCAGCTTAGGGTACTCCGTTTATAACTAAGTACCTTTCTCGCTTCCCTGCCTAAAGGGCTGGTCATTGCACTCCGAGCTTGTTTGCAAGTGACTAGCTCCTGCCATTTTTGTTGATGCATGGAGTCCATCCACTTCCCAACCTTCGCTCCAATCATGCCGTTCCCCAGAGCAACTCTGGGTTCTGGGCCAATGAAAGTTGCCGCAGATCCCTGTTTTGCTAGGGCATCCGCCGCCTCATTTCCTGTTGTACTTGTACCTATGTGTCCTTTTACCCACATCAGCGTAACCCCATTTCCTGAGGCACACGTGTTGAGCTTCCGGACACACTCTAGTACCAGTTTAGAGTTTATGTTCGTCTGCTGCATGCGTCTGATCACCGATTGGTTGTCCAGTGCGATAAGGATTTTCTTCCCCCGCACCTGACCTTCAAGCAAGTGGTCCAATGCATGCAACAAGCCAAGCATCTCTGCCTGGTATACGGACACATACTCTCCTAGACTAAGCGCACATGCTAGGTTTAGCTCTTCAGAGTAAACCCCCGCCCCCGCTTTACCGTCCATTAAAGAGCCATCAGTAAAAATGCTGATGTCATTGTACATACACTCATTATGTATGTTTCCATCTGCAATGTGAGTCTTGTGTAGTCTTTCAACTACCCTACGTCTACTCATGCCTTCTACCGGCATTAGAGTCTCCCTGACCTCATCATGAATAATGTCTAGGATGCTCTTATGACCGCTGCTAGTTCCAAAGCGATGCCACATGGCATCCCTTTCCATGCGTATTGCCGAAAGCGCCGCCGTTTTCTTTATAAATAAGTCCAACGGCGGCAGTCCCAGCAATGCCTCCATTGCTCGCGTTGGTGTGGTGCGCATTGCACCACATATGCTTACGCAAGCTATCCTTTGTACCCCATCTAGCTTCTGCTTTGTGGTATTCTGCATGGCTTTTGGCCACCATACCACTGATGCGTAGGCTAGAATAGGTCTTACCATCATTGTGTAAATCCAGTGTGTCGCTTTAGGTGAAATTCCCCACCTACGAGCACACACTCTCTTACATTTATGCAAAATCCTTTTCGCTTTTTGGATCTTTTCATCAACGTGAACATTCCAAGTTAGTTTCGCATCTAAAGTAACTCCTAGATGCTTCACTTCCTTGAACACCTTGATTTCCGAACCAAAAAGCCGTAAGGGAGTTATCTCTATGTCTTTCCTCTTACGAGTAAAAATCATAGTGTTTGATTTACTAGCGTTTATGGTTAGCTCTTGCTCATTACACCATTCTTCGGTTACTTTGAGAGCTTGTCCCATGCAACCTAGAATTGTGTCCATGAACTTTCCACTGACCGTGAGTGCCAAGTCATCGGCGTATCCTACAGTGTGTACGCCCATCGAGTCCAGCTTCCAGAGAAGACTGTCCACGGTGATGTTCCACAGTAGAGGCAAAGAACACCTCCTTGTGGGCATCCTCGGACTACCTTACCCCGTATTCTGTCACATCCACTGCTAAGATTTACCGCCCTCTGCTTAAGCTTAGAGTCGATCCACTTAATTATAATGTAATCAACCCCCCGCTCAATCAGGGCGTTCCTTAGTTTGGTAAAGGAGATTTTATCAAAAGCACCCTCTATATCCATAAAAGTAGACATAGCGATCCCGCCATTGTTAATCTCTCTCTCTGCAACTCTAACAAGTTCGTGTAGAGCGGTTTCCGTAGATCTGCCTGCTCTATAAGCATGTTGGCACCTACTCAGAAGACTATACATTAGCGTGGTGTTCTCCAGGTACACCAACACCTTTTCCATTGTTTTCAACAGGAATGATGTAAGGCTAACCGTCCTGAAGGACTTTGCCTCTGTATAGTCTTTCTTTCCCGGTTTAGGCAGGAAGACCACTTTAGCCTCCCTCCATGCCTTCGGGATGTAGCCTGCTGAAAGACAGGCGACGAATATATTCCGGATCCTATCTAGTAGAGCGCTCATGCCCCATTGTAATAGTGCCGGGAATATTCCGTCCATTCCAGCCGTTTTAAATGGTGCAAAAGAGTTTATTGCACTTTTGACTCCATTTGGAGTTATTATCCTCTCAGCTTCTTGTTGACTTACCCAACCAGTTCCCTTGTTAGTCTGGGCCCATGGTTGGTTTGACTTGAAACTTCCAGGAAAATGTACCTCCATCAGCGCCCGCAACGTTTCTTCCACTGTTTCTGTCATGGAACCATCAACTTTGCATATCAGCCCCATTTTCGAAGCAGTGTCTTTCGATATCATCTTCTGTAATCTGCATACTTCCGACGTATCTTTCATGCTAGAGCAGAATTCCCACGTATTTCGTTTCCGAAGACGTAAGGCTCTTTTCAGCTCCCTCTTTTTATCCTTGTATAGTTCCCAAGAGTGAGAGTCTCTGTCCCTCATGTAACGGTTAATTGCTTTCCTTGTCTCTTTTTTCATAGACTCCAGTTCCCTACTCTACCATGGTGTTGGGTCCTTTTCGTCCACTACTGTGGAGGGACAAGCGTGTTCGAAGGCGCGATTAATAGCGGAGTTCAGTTGTTCCACTGTTCGCTCTATCTCGACCGTATTCTGAGGTATTCCGTCTTGAATATCCTCGACTTGTTCCAATAAATATGTCTCGTACTTAACACGATCAGTATTTTTTGGCACTATTATACGTTTGCGTTCGCTACTCCGTTTTCTGCCATACAGAATTTCAAACTGGATAGCCCTGTGATCAGACATGGCTAGCCTGTCCACCACTCTCCAATTCTGCACTCTGTCAAGCAAATTAACAGAGCTTAGGGTAATGTCGATCACCTCAGCCCTTCGTGCATCCACGAAGGTGGGAGCGACCCCCTTGTTTGCTACCAGCAGATTGTACTTTTCCACAAATTCTAGCAGCTGCTGTCCTCTGGGATTGTCATCTGTGCTGCCCCACACAGTGTTGTGCGCATTGGCATCACAGCCTATGATCAGGACCATATCTCTTTCTTTACAATATCTTACCAGATTTTCTACTTCCTCTGATGGAGGTGGTTCTGGTGCATCATAAGGGAGATATGCTGATGCAATTAGGAATGATCCTGCACCACTGCCGATCATTACTACCGTAAGTTCAGGCGAGCAGAGATGCATCATTTGTACTGCACGTATTCCATGACGCACCAGGATGCATGCCCTTATTTTACCGTCCACCTATGCATGGTACAGATTTGCGGTTTGTTGTGACAAACCCCTAATTTTGTTTTGTAAAATCCAGGGTTCCTGTATCAAAGCTATGTCCAGTTTCTCTTCATCAAAGCATCTCGTCATCATCGCTGATGCCGCTTTGCTGTGATGAATATTCAGCTGGCACACAGTTAATGTTTCTTTGTGCGACAGGTCAAGATCGACAAATGGCTGCCAAAGGCAACTCGCATGTCTACCATGCATTACCTTCCATTTGTCGACCTTCTCCGCAAATGCAAGCAAAGCAAATTATTGATCCTAGTTGAGTGGAGTTAAACCATCATCTGCCTTGCAGACAGCATCATGCAGAGTACTCGATGTTGCTTTGCTTCTGAAATAAGTGCGAAGGCAGTTGACTGGCTAACGATGTCATTTCGAAATGTCAACTTAACCTCTACCTCCGAAGTCACGAGGTAGACACATTTTGGATGTAGCGTTCGGAATTTGGACATTAAAAGACGTACCCCCGTTCAATATCCTCCAAATATGGGACAGGCTACGGGATTATTTTATACCTTCCCGATAAGTTGGATTTTAGCATCAATTCCAACCTGCGCCAGAATTCAACCAGCAGACCCTCTCTCAAGTCATCAATGCTGGGGTGTTCACTTTGCAGTGCTCCCAGGTATTTGCAAAAGTCTACCTTCGACATTGCACCTATATGAATATCATCCAAGGGCAGGTAGATGAGACCATAAATTCATTTTATTGCATCCTGTATCGGCGCATGGACCTTTTCTACCTGCTCTTTTACAATTCTTCACAACTAATTTAACTAATTTTGAAGAGCAGCTTCGTTGATCCATATTCAATATTCGCCTCGTGGCTTCTCGCATGATCTCCAAGCTCTCCCAGGGGTCCAATATTTTCGTGCAGCTCGTAAATCGCAATAGTTCCAGGTTTTCGCGCTGAGCTGAGTGTCCTTCCTCGATGATATGGGCCGCTACTGATGATCGTATTGATGAATTCGGTTCCCGGATGCTATTAACGGCTTCTCTAATGTATTCATTGATTCGCGTCGTTACTAACCGCTTCGTCTGTCCTATGAAAACTTTGTCGCAATCGCCACACGTTATCCGATATATGCCGCTTTTCCAAGAAGACCATGCTTGATCGTATAGCCGCTCTGTCTAGCCGAATTCAAAAGTGGTGAAAGGGGGTTGAGCGCCTTCTTTGGATATGTACCGGTTGAGAGAACATATTGCCTTCGGTTGATAGCACTCATAGTGTTTTATGCCATCCTTCCATCACTTTTGTCAGAAAGTTGATTAGTACAGGTTCTACGCGGTACATCTGGAGGACCTCGATTAGGCAGCTATAGGGAATGCTGTCAAATGCTTTGGCATAATCGATATGGCAGCAATACAGATTCCTGTGATTGCGCTTAGCTTGTCCTACCGAGTCGATCGTTAGTTGATCCTTGCAACCTCTAGATCCGACTCGGCAGCCCTTTTGCTCCTCGGCAAGGCTATTGTTCTGCTCGAGGTGCGTATAGATCCTGCCACTAACAATGGCTGTTATGTACTTGTACATTGTCGGCAAGCACGTTATAGGCCTCCTTCCAGCAGGGTTCTCCACTGTTTCCCGTTTGGGTAACAAATAACCATTTTTGATAGGGTGAAGATTTGTTGGGGGCGGTGATTCTAACTGCAATTATTCGTAAAATATTTTTTTACACATATATGTCTCCGAATAAATTTTATGTAACGTAAGTGTCACCATACACTGTCGAACTCGAACCTAGTACAAATATCCTTTGAATAGCTCAAGACACACTTCACATAATCCTGAAGAAAACCGGTCCACTTGCACCATGTTTGAGTTCGAATTGTAGTTCGACAGTGTATGGTGACACTAACAACGATCGATACTATTAAAACCAAACTTATTAAAATGGGTATTTTCTGAATGGGGGTAATGCCAATGCAACTATGAAGCAAGTACTTTTGAAGATATTTTTAGTCCTTGGACCAGGACGTAAGGACATTCTTGGGCATGACAAAAAGTCACTTCAGTGAATATGAACTGTTTATTCACATTTCCGTCCAGCTCTTCATAGCGGACATATCTCTGAAACGTACAATTTTGTTGATACCGTGACTGTCCATTTAAGAGAGGTTTCACTGCATGTAGTTACTCCCAACCCCCCTCCCCCATATCTGTAAAACCCTAATAAATTAAGGTGGATGTGGGGTTTCATTTCTCATTTTTTTTCTCATTTTCAAAATTTACACAAATTTTTGTACAAAAATTACAGTGGTTTAAAACTTTGCAAGTGGTTTAGAAATTTACTTGACCGTGAACCCCTCAAAACTGCGCACAGACGGAAGAGCCAAAGTTTGGTTTAAAAATTTGAAGAAAACTTTGCTCATGTACAGTAGCTGCAAGAAAGCACATTACCAAAGAAATTTACAATCCTGCTGCGGCTGCTGCTGCTCCTGCTATGCTCATGCCAGAAATGTGTAGAGCCTATTAAGCGCGAATTATATTGCCGGCAGAAGCATGGCAGCAGCATCATCTGTGTCTTTGTTAATATGGTTTCTTGCACATACTGCACATGAGGAAAAGTTTTGCTCGAAAATTTCTGGAAATTTTTCTCATGTGCTGTAGGTGCAGGAATGCACACATTAGGCTCGTTTTTCTCGTTCGCACAAAGATCGAGGGTGAGTGAGTGGCACGGGACATATGATGAAAGGCCACGAAACAGCCACCGTATAATACAATACAATACGTTGCATCAAATTATGCATTTTTGCTTTTTTTGATATGTTGTTTAGCCACCAAGCGAATGTTAAATCCAAGTTTTCGACATCGGCAGACGACCGCGACTTTGACAAAAATCAAGAAAATCTTGAAATTTTCAACCTATTTTCAGTTTTTGTCGATTTTGAAATGGAAGATCCGGTTTTCCGGCGATGATCGTTTTATTCACTTTTGCAACAATTTGACCAGAGCCGTTATTATTGAACCAGTAGTTCAGGAGATATTTTTTTTTTCAAAACAATTTCAGCTGAAATCTCGTCCCTGTTCCCTGGACTGCAGTAATGCTCAGTTTGTACTTTTCGACCTGTTGAAGGAGGGCCTTCTCTGCCCCCGGTTTGTTCAGGGAGCGTACACTCCAGGATCCGAAAGAATAATCCCTTAGTCGTTTGCGTGGTCGTGGTTGTTGATCCGTCCAATCCGAGGCTTTTGTTCCAGGTTTCTTGACATGGCGTGATTTTTACAAGGACGAGTTATCAGCACATCGCTTAACCCCATTCAAGGAATGGCCTCTCAAGATAGCTGCTTCAGATGGTTTAGTAAACGTGCTGGAGTTCACACAACTATGTTGCAGGTCCAACTACGCAAGTGACTCCATCCTACTAAACCAGAGACGCTTAAGTGTTGGTCAGCCATTCAGGCTACACCTATCTGCCTTTTTCAAAATGCGTTATCGCTAAGACTTGGCAGTCAGCGATTTGATACACTGCCGTTACCTAGGGGCGCCCACGAGGAGGACTATGGAAAAGGTCTTTTTTGCCCCGCAATATATATCACATCCGTGAAGGGTATAAAAATGCAATAGTTAAAATTAATAGAGAAAGAAAAAAAAACTGAGAAATTTTACGAAATTCAGGCCAAGTTAATAAAAATAATTATGAAAATAAAATGGAAAGTAACAAAATATAAAAGTAAACTCACAAACAAACAATCAATCGTTCAGCGTTGGACCCGCTGAACGATTGATCGCTCGCTGTGAATCGGAAATTATCAAATCTACAAAAATAAATTCAATCTATGCAAAAAAAAGAGTTAAAAAAAAAGAAACAAAAACAAGTGATCCATCCGTGTCCAGCTCAATTATGCACTATTCTTCGTTTCAAACTAATTTCGTTTATGCCCAACGCCGAATTTCAAATGACTCAAATTCAAAATATTCCATAGGACTTGCTTCACTCACAATATTCGTTGGAGTTAAATATATGCGAGTGAATAATTATTTCTGTTTTGTTTCAATGTTCGGATAACACTATGTATTTCCACACCTCTCTTTCAATAAAATTTTCGTTGAGTGTTTTTTTTTTATTAGCACGTATTATGAGTTCAACATGTCTCTACATTGCAGTTTGTCTCCAAGAATTATTGCATTTGCGAATATAGCACCAAGGCCAACCAAAACATCAATTTATCCACCGATTGTACTCTAAATCAAGCAGCTATTATTTCACACTACTAATATTTTAGACGTTCTTTTCACATCTAATCATCTATCTACTGAGCTCCTTAATTTTTCCCGTCCGCACTTAATTCACTCAAACGTCCATCTCAATCTGACAATCCTCCAACCAAAAAACCGAACTCCACCAACTTCAATCAAAATCTTTCCGTCTTCCTCGGCAATCCAACTCCCCAAAAACAAAAACGTCCAACAATCCAACTGTCCTCTCCAAAAACCAAATTCAATCTTCAAATTCAAACATCTACGCGGCTTCATAACATAGCAACTGCATCAACATAGATTTCGCACAGTGCATAACCGTTTGTCTATGCAATTCAATGGTATGTAACCGGTTGGCTGTGCGTTGTCGACGACAACTATAGATTGGCATCGGTCATTGATTGATTATAGCTGTAATTAAAAAAGTTCCGTTATATTTTGAATACACCTCGTAGCATCTTATATAACGCCTAAATGTAGGCAGGGTGGGAGGAAAATAAGAAGAAAGTTTTACCAATAAGCTTTCAAAGATTTTAATGCTGAATATGGCGCAAAGGTTAAATTAGGCGAAATTCATACTTGCGACACGCATTCGCAAAGACCCAGCATCTACAAGTTGAAATGCACAGCATCAAATAGGCGAATTCACACTCAGTCACTCCGGCTGAGACACGATCGCCTTGCACAAGGTGCGTTTTGCTAGGCTGCGACTGAGCGATTTGCGTTACCAAACGATCAGCACGTTGCACTATTTTAGTGCATTTTTTATGGAAGTGGCTTGCTAGAAGCTACTACGAATAGCCACGACATCGCACGTTTACAAGCTATGAGCGATTGCATTTGCGATTTGTGGCTGTGCCTAGTGTAGTGCCCTGTATTGACGCGATGATGATTGTTGATCGCGACTTTATGTCTACTATTTGTGGCTGTGAAATGCATCTCTTTTTTGGCGTTTGCGCATTGTGTGGATGCGAAATGTCGAATTTTTGTATAAAGGGGATATTGTTGGCAGGTTTTAGCTAGGCAATGAAGGAGTTTTGTATGTACGGCGAATGTATGAAAAAAAGGGAATGGACTAGACTACTGCTAGTGGCACTTTCAATCCTATGATGAGGAAAAAGGATATTCCAGGCGATAAAACCAAATATGGGGAAGATGGGTGTCATATGAATCGGAGTGATGAGGCCAATGCACTACTACTGCTACAGCAGCAACGGATGACGGTGATGGTTGGGAGGAGGTGAGCCGAATGTTGTGGAGGGGGGAGTGAGAGGAGGCGAGGGTAAAAACGGAATCCGTTATTGACAGTGCTCGGTATTTGCACGGGATTATAATTTGTGCTAGCGACACGGTGCTTAGGGTTCTGTGTTGGTCCCTATAGTTGTTGTTGTGGTAGCGATGCTTCGAATACTGTAGTTCTTCTTGCATCGAGGGGGTTTGGCAGCTCTTGGCCGTTAAAAAACGGGTCATTCCGGTACGAAGAACCGACTGCCGCAGGTCCCCATAGTGTACCAGGGTTCTATACTGTACCCCAAAAAATGTTTCTATCTCTTTTTTTGCCGGCTTTTTAGGGTTTTGTAGTAAACAAAGTATCTACACTGCATGCAGATACATCGGAACATGGATATGTCTATGACTACCGACTGCTTGGAACCTGGTGTGTTGAAGATATCGACGTAAGTTTTATAAAGATCCCAGTATAGTTATACTGGATGAAATCATTCGAAAAAACACGTCCCACGCTTTCGGTAGGCATAAGACATATCCATGTACTGATGTATCTGGTGGCAGTATAGATACATACTCGTCATAAATTCTGCTTTGCTTTGTCCTGTCCTCATCCCGCCCCTTTAATCAACAGTCCGGGTCCGGCACACACAATCCGTTTCTCAAGTAACGCGTGCGACTCTATGCGATTGTGTCCGGCAAACAGAAAGGGAAACTAACAAAAGTTAACAAAACATTCCAACACACGCACAAAGAGAATGCACAAGAAAAATTTTGGAATTTTTGCAGAAGGGAGGGCATTTGATCTTCTGCAGACCTCTGAATGTACATCATGTCACGATGAGCTTGCCCGGAACTATAACATCCTGCGACGAATATTTCTCTATTTCGGGGCTTGTGAGATTTTAACTCGCGCAGTACGAATCCGCCATTTTGTTTTATGATATGTTTATTGCACGTGTGGTGGGGGCCCACATTGCGGACCAGTCAGACCTCAAATCGCCGCCATTGCAAATGCACAACCACAGTTGCTGGATCACCCGATATGGATAGAATGAACTTCATCCGCGATGGCTCTCGCTCTCTATCTTCGGGGGGCGGGAACTATGTAATGTACACACTCTCAAATTGCGTCTGCGCATGTCCAAATGTTAGTCGAACTGACTACTTGCTACTTTTTCTGGGACCCTATTGATTCAGATATGTAGTACAATGCGCGCTATTTTATTTGTTTGGATTCCAGCCATTTTAAACATTTTGAAATTTTTGCGGAAGGGGGGCATTTGATCTTCTGCAGACCTCTGATTGTTCATCATAACATATAACATCCTGCGACGAATATTTCTTTATTTCGGGACTTGAGAGATTCTAACTCGCCTAGTATATATCCGCCATTTTGTTCTATATGTTTATTGCACGTGTGGTGGTCCACATTGTGGACCAGTCAGACCTCCAATCGCCGCCATTGCAAATGCACAAACACAGTCGCTGGATCACCCGATTTGGCTCGAATGAACTTCATCCGCTCTCGCTCATCTTCGGGGGCGGGAAGTATGTACACTCTCTCAAATTGCGTTTGCGCATGTCCAAATGTTAGTCGAATTGACTACTTGCTACTTTTTCTGGGACCCTAGTGATTCAGATAGTACAACACGGGCTATTTTATTAAATGATGAATGGGAATTGGCGGAAATTGAAGGTCATTGAAAGTCCTTGGACGTCCTTGACCTAAATAATGAGTAAAAATGGAATTTCATTCATTGTGACCTAAGATTGGGTCTATGAATGTGCATGTGGGGAGTACACAATTTGTTTAATGAAATGGTGAGAATGAGAATGATATGAATGAATGAGAGGAGGAGGTCCGCTGCCCGGATCGAAATTTCGCATACATTCAGAGACCATAAATTGCGTGTGAGCATGTCGAGCGAGGAGAGCAGACGACTTCTTGCGATGTGTTCTGGGTGCCTAGTCAAGTTAGGTAGTACGGAGCGTACTCTATATTTTTGAGGATTTTGAATGTATGGTATGGTATGTATGCAGGAGTTTTGATTATGGCGGCGCGTTGACTGAGAGCGTGGGACAGAGAGCACAGAGAGCGCCTGTTCACCCGTACACTATGTTATTTCTTGCCGTCCCCAACGTCAACCTTTATCGCTATCAAATCAACATCCCAACATGTACACACAGGATCCCCGCAAGCGCGCCTTCCGCGCGGATCAACAAGCAACAGCCATGCACAATGACCACTTCACTCAAACGACATGCACAACCAGAAAAGAAAAATTTTCAATGGGCTTGTTTCCTCTTCTGACCCCCGAGTAGAAAAACAGACATTTCGTGTGACGGACAGATTTTTAGGATGACCCCCAGCTATAAGACATATCCATGTCAAAACAAAACCTTATGAAATCGGTCATGCGTCCGTCTGTCTGTTTGTCTGTCCATAAAATATCTCATGAGCCGCTGAAGCTACATATATGAAATTTTGTAATAGGCTGACTTTAAGGGGAGGTCCCGATAGAGGGGAAATGCATTTTTTTTCATCTGGTATAGGCAAGTGGGGTATCGTAAGAAAGGTACCGTCGAGCACATTCCATTTTTGGTATTTTGATCAAATTTGAAAAAAGGGGGAAAGAGGTAGAGGGGAAAATATGTGATCATAATTTGTCCTACCCCCTTGCATTTTCAGACCGTTACACTTAGAAATATGAAAACTTAACTTAAAATGCAACCTTTCTGGCATTTTACCAGGGGCCCGATTCCGCAAGAGTGAATTTTTTCAGTGCGCACCGAAATCAGTGCGCACCGAAGAAATGCGATTCCGCAAGAGTGAGATGAATTTTTTCGGTGCGCACCGTGCTGAATTGCAAAAATGCGATTCCGCAACGATGCGATGAGTTTTTTTGACAGTTCCGGTGCGCACCGTGCGAATATATTTTGCACTGGCTATTTGGTAAGTGCAAAATATATTTTTTTATAAATTATGTATTAAATTGTTGATTTCTGCATACGAAGGTGGAGTATTACTTTTCAAAGCAGAAATGGATGAAGGGCGGAGCTTCGTGTTGAATTTAAGGACAAAAATATAAAAATTCATAGTGAAGATGAGAAGTTTTTGTTTCCGTATCCGGTGCCTTCTTTAGCAATTAATATTAGGGGAATTCACGCTCAGTGTCGTAAATGTCGTAAACGTCGTATTCGTCGAAAACTTCTGCCATAGTAAAATGACATAAGTTTACAACGTTACGACAAATACGACGTTTACAACGTGGGCATGAGTCCCCCTATTATTATTATTGTTATCCCGTTTTCATTCGGTCACTAGGACCGACCATTTCTGAAAGAAGATCATAAGGGGATTCATGCTCACGTCGTAAACGTCGTATTTGTCCTAAAATTGTAAACTTCTGTCATTAGTCTATGGGGATGACAGAAGTTTACGACGAATACAACGTTTACGATATTTACGGCAAGGAGCGTGTTTATGTTTCGTTTGATGCAGAGCATACGAATTATGAAAAATCTGGCGGAAGTGACTTTGGTCGTCATTGAAGTCAAACAAGAAAAGTTACAATTCATCGTCGTCGTCGTAAACATCGTATTTGTCGTAAAGTTGTAAACTTCTGTCATTTTACTATGGAGATGACAGAAGTTTACCACGATTACGACATATACGAAAAGGAGTGTGAATCCCCTAAATGATAATATTTAACGCTAGATGTGAAATGGTCCGTGGTTGGGAGTTTAATATACTCGTAAACACAAGACTTTTCCTCCTGAAAGAGAATAAATGCTATTGATCGATTCTATAATTTCATATGAAGCATGAACGTCACCCATTTTTATGATGTTTTCAGCAATCAGAAAAATTACACACGTTTGACGTTTGTTTGAAAAATTTATTCAGCACTGAAAAACTCACTAGCTTTTGCTGAATTGCATCAGTGCGCACTGATATTTTCGGTGAATTTTTTCAGTGAGTTTTTTCGGTGCGCACCGAGGCGCATTAAGGTCAATTTTTTTATCGACTGGTATAGGCAAGTGGGGTGTCGTGAGAAAGGTCATGTTGAGTACATTCCAATTTTTTCGCATTTTCTTGAAATTTGTAGAAAGGGGAACATTGTGGGAGGAGAAAATATTAGTTCGTAATTTGTCTCCTTCCCCGAGAGACCGTTATACTTAAAATTAAAAACTTACAGGAAGGTGGGTTCCGAAAAAAATGGAAAATAATGGCATCTGTATAGCTTCTCAGAATAGGTCAATAATAGTTTATTTCTATAGTTACAGTTAGCACACCACTGCATGCCTTAAACACGTTCGAGGTCAAAAGTACTGATGGCCAACGGTAACCAACACCTTAGGCAATAATATGTTCTATGTTTCATTACAATCACGTAATATGAATTGACATGTAAAATGTAAACGAGTAAGACATTTTAATTATGTTTTTTTTTATCCATCTGAGTGGTATTAAGAAGAACAAAGAGCCGATATTTATATACCAAAATAAGCGCTTGCTACAAAACCCTCGGATTGCGGGCGTAGCCCTCTATATTTCGGTTTCATTATACTTAACCCTTTCGACCCCAATGTTGCCTGAGAGTAACTTGCAAGGTTTGGAAGCGTTTTTAAAGCTTTTTATCAAAAATAGCAAATGTGCCATTGCGGAATATGAAAGCTGTATATGTTGACGAAACATCCCAAAAAAAACGATGGAAGTACAGTTTCTCTAACCAATGCAATTCGTCATTTGAGGTGCAAGGGTCTGTGTATTCGAGTTGTCGAAAAAATACTCAGTTAAATTTAATTATTTTTTGTGAGTAATATAAAGTCCGATTCTAAAAAGTTTTTATGCAAGTAAGTAATATGAATATTGGAGAATAGTTATTTTCAATCAAATAAGGCAATATTGCCGCGGGTAGTATAGAAATATTTTTTCAAAACTGAAAGTTGCCTGTGAGCAACCTTGGGCCATAGTGGTATTATCGCGTTATCGTGTTACCCATGTGTTAACCCATGTGTTATGTAATTGCAGTTCTTAGGGGTGGCTTCGAAAGGATTGGAAGATGTTGCGTTTAGTCCACCCGCAACCACCCGTTGTATAAGATTTAAATTGTTAAATTGTGAATTGTGAAGTACGATATATTTTTGCATAGCAATGAGACCACACGCGAAAGGTTTATCTGAAGGTGAAATAAATCACATTTTGGAGTTTGAGTGGGGTAATTCTACCGACGAAGAAAGCGATAACGATGATGGGGATATAGAAGATATTCTGGAGAGAAGTTTCGAGGATGTCGTTGTGAAAGGCGAAGAGCTGGAAATTGGACTTTTGGAAAAAATACTGGAAGGCGAAAGTGCAAGTGACTCTTGTTGCGAACCGTGTGATGTTTATGAAAAGGTCGATTTAAAATCCTTGAAATGGAGAGCAAAACAGTTTGAGGCTCCTGATATCACATAGAAAGGAAGCTCCAAAATAGAAGTGGATGATCTCAAAGCTCCCATAGAATATTTCAGTGCCTTTTTTGATAATGACGTCATCAAATTAATCAATGTGGAAACGAATTCATTCGGTCTTCAAGAATTTGGAATTGAGCTAAAGTCAACGGAAGACGAAATAAGGCGTTACATTGGGGTACTTTTATATTTAGGTGTCATCAAAGTTCCACAATTTAAAATGGCTTGGTCGAAAGAATTGAAGCTTTCCGCAATCACGGACGCTCTTTCTCGAAACAGATTCGATAAAATCAAGGAATGCTTGCATTTTAATGATAATTCGAAGCAACCCAAAAGAGGTGACTTGAACTTCGACAAATTGTACAAAGTGCGTCCCTTATTAACGGCGATGAAAGAAAAATTCAATGCATTGCCACAAGAGGAACATCAGAGCGTCGACGAACAAATTATTGCTTATAAAGGTATGTTGAAAATGTGACAGGATTTTATTGACACTTATATAATTTTACCTCACTACGCAGGACGATCGACGCTAAAGCAGTACAACTCGGCGAAGCCTCACAAATGGGGAATGAAAATGTTCACCCGTGCTGGGTCATCTGGCATCGTATACGACTTTGCGCTTTATGTTGGCGAGGGCACTTGCCCATCATATGGCCTAGGTATGTATTTCATCCGATATAGTATTATACCTAGCCGCAGCGGTACCAAAGAATCAAAACTACAAATTATATTTCGATAATTGGTTTACATCAGTAAGTCTTCTCATAGCGTGGAAAGGAATGGGCATACTTTCCTCTGGTACCGTAAGAAGAAACAGGCTTGGCTCTTGTGACATGTCTGCTGATAATGAATTAAAAAAACGAGGAAGAGGCTCTCATGAAATGAAATGCGAAATAAATCACAATATATGCTACATACGTTGGTTCGACAACAAAGTTGTGCAGCTAATATCAACATGTATAGGAGATCTACCAGTTGATTCCTGCAAACGTTGGAGTGCCCAAGAAAAGAAGTTTTTGCACATTCCCAGACCGGCTCTTGTTACCATGTACAACAAAAATATGGGTGGAGTAGATCTTTCTGACATGCTGATGGAGCTTTACAAAGTAAATCACCGTTCAAAAAAGTGGTATATTCGAATTTTTTATTGGTGCCTTGGAACAGCTGTTGTAAATTCGTGGCTTTTATATCGCAGACACCTTAGTGTAATTGAGGCGAATGGAAAGTATATGCCACTTATCAAGTTTCAACTTGAAATAGCTCATGATCTCTTGAGTGCAACTTCTTCCTTCTCCAAAAATATTACCAGAAAGAGAGGACGACCATCAGCTACAATTGACCCAGAGACGCCCCCATCTCCAAGCCCTTCCGAAAGTAGTTGCTCTACAGTAAGTTCAAAAAAATACAAATTTACAGCAGACCCTTCAAGCCAGAAACGTTACGACCAAACCGGTCACTGGGTTATATTTACTGATAAAGGACGTTGCAGGATGTGCAAATCCGGAACTCCTTTGTCTAAATGCGTCAAATGTGAAGTTCACCTTTTCTGCAACAATAGCAGAAATAGTTTTCTTTCATACCACACCTAAAATGTAAGCCTATGAACGATAGAATTAAATAAAACTGAATATAATACATTATGGGATTTGTTATTGTGTGCGTTCAGAAGGAACTGAGCAACTTCCGCTCAGCGAACATGTTCAGAACGAGCGGGTTCAGAAGTGACTGAGCAACTTCTGCTCGGGTGAGCATGATCAAATTTCACCGAGCAAGAAATATTTCTGCTCACTGATCAGTGCTCAGAGCTCAGGTTCTTCTTCTTCTTTTTCAACCTCACGCTCATGTTGCGAGTTTCGACAGTTATCAAATTGGTTGTTGTGTTTTCGTCGTTTTCGGCTTCTAGTTCTTTGGGTTTCGGGTGCTTTTGAATTTGTTTTCTCGTTGTTCGTGATTTTTGTAATGGACAGCGTGGGATTCATGTATTTTCCACTTTTCGGCACTTGACGTCTAAAATTGTCATCGTCAGCTTTCAGCTGGTCGATTTGTCAGCTGGTGAAGTAGGGTTCACCAGGTGCAGACTCCAAACCGAGCAGCTCCGGAGCTGCTCGCGAGCGGTTTCTGCTCTTTTGCCACCTTCTGAACGCACTCATTATTTATATACCTCTATTGCCCAACGTTGCTCTCAGGCAACTTTCAGTTTTGAGCTACCTGGTGGGCGTAGCAAGTTCAAACTTTGCAAAAACATTTCTTAGGCAAAAAAAAATAAAACAATACTAAACAAAAAAAAAAATTTCGGCTGAGAGAAAAAAATTTGGGGTCGAAAGGGTTAACAGGACTTGCTATTTTGCTGAGTTAAATTTTGGGGTGCTGTGTTGAACAGGAGGGGCAACCTGTGGAGAAGGTGGACAACTTCGTCTACCTGGGTAGCATTGTTGCCGAAAATGGTTATACGGAGCAGGACATCGCTCATCGTATCAACCAGGATAAATGTGCATACGGCATGCTGTCCAAAATCTGGCAGAGCAGTTCTCTCAGCACCAAGCCCAAGCTGGGCCTGTTTCACTCCCTGGTTCTGTCTATGCTTTGGCATGAGAGCAGTGCATGGAAAGTTTCCGTAAGAGTTATCAGAAAGCTGCAAGTTTTCGCCAACTCATGTCTTCGTCGAATTCTAAAATTTGTCTGGCTCGAAACAATATCGAATGAAGAGCTCAGTCGGTGTACGGGTCAGAAACCAATCGACGAAATGATACGAAGTCGAAAATGGCAGTGGATATGGCACACATGGCGGAAGCATGATAACTGCAGTACTTTACATGCCATGAAGTGGAACCTCATTGCCAACCAAAGCTGACCAAGAGGGGGTCCTAAAATCACATGGCGGCGATCTGTGGCAAAAGATTGTAAGGTGCTGTGTAAGTCATTTGGGGAGTTGTTCCCTATATAGAACAGAGCATGATGGCGCGCAGGAGTGGTTGACGCGCTATTCCCCAGTATGGTTTAAGGCAAAGTAGTATGATCGAGACAAACGCTCTGACAAATTTATTTATTATCGAAAATATTTACAAAAATTTAGAGTTTTTCTAGGTAATTCCCCTCACTAGTTACACATTTTTGCCACCTCTCCGGAAGTTTTTTGATGCCGGTATCGAAGAATTCCTTGGGCTACTTGAACAGCCATGTGCGCACGAACTCCTCCACCTCGTTGTCGGTGTTGAATCTTTGACCTCCGAGGGCTTCTTTCAGTGGTCCAAACATGTGGTAGTCACAGGGTGATAAATCCGGACTGTAGGGGGGTGTTCTAGTACCTCCCACCCCAATTCTGATATTCTATCGAGCATGAGACGCGCGGTATGAGAGCGCGCGTTATCCTGGAGAAGAATATCACTTCGCGCTGGAATGCTCCTCCGTTTCGAGCGATAAGCGGGTTTCACGTGTGTTTTCAGAAGGTTAGAGTATTATGCAGCATTGATGGAACATTGTGTGCGCAGGAAGTCAACGTACAGCACTCCCCGCCGGTCCCAGAATACAGTACACATAACCTTACCCGCGGACCTGTTTGTCTTCGCTTTGACTAGCGCCCCTTCCTCCTTCGTCCTCCACTCTTTAGACGACGCCTTACTTTCGGGATTGTAATAGTGTACCCATGTCGCGTCTGTAGTGAAGATTCGCGTCAAAAAACCGTCCCCCTCCGCCTCGTATCGCGTCAGCAAGCGGCGACAAACTTCCAACCGCATGAATTTTTGCTCGAAGTTCAACAGTTTGGCAACCCATCGCGCCATTATTTTGCGGTATTGAAGGTGTTCGTGGATGATAGACTCTACACTACCAATACTAATGCCGACTTCAGCCGAAATGTTTCGAACATTCATCCTACGGTCCTCCAAAATGAGTTGTTCAACGCGGCGAATGTTGTCTGGTGTGATGCTGGTTCGCGATCGACGATCATGCGGCTCATTCTCGACGGTTTCGCGGCCATCTTTGAACGCTTTGGTCCATTTAAACATAGCAAACCTACTCAGGCACTCACTACCGAACTGATTTCGCAAACGCCAAACAATTTCCGTGTTTTTAACGCCTTCTCACACCAAAAAACGAATGACAATACGTTGCGTTGATGTTCACTCATGGTCGTAGCACGCTCGTCAAACGTGCGTTCGCGACGAAAACTATGCCACACTATTCGTAAGGAACCTAGCTATCACATACTCAAGCCGCGACCTTCAAAACATACAGGCGCGTCATCTACAGCGTTTGTCTCGATCATATTTGAACCGCCCTCGTAGTAACATCCCATTAATTTTTAGTGGAGCCTAAAACAAATTTCGGACCGTTCTAACTGAATAATAATGAAACATTATGAAACTTACCGTCGACGCTTCGCATTTTTCTGATTACACGCAGTTGAAATGATAAAAAAAACAAGCTAGCCTTCGACTAGCTTGCCGAAAGTACCATTCCTTCATGACTTATGGTGCATTTACCACTTTGAAATTAGTAGTAAAACTTGTTCCGATTTCACTGTTCCTATGGGAGGTATATGAAATAGTGGGCCGATTTCAACGAAATTTAGAAACGTAGTTTTGCAGTTAATATTTTTGAATAATATGAAATTTGGTAAAAATATCTTCAGAAATAAAAAAGTTTTTCTAACAAAAACTTGCATTTGGAACGGTCGTTCCTGTGAGAGCTATATGACAGAGTAGTCCAATTTCAACCAAATTCGGGAATGTGATTTGACTAAACATACTATTGATAAGCGTGAAATTTGAAAACGATATTTTCAGAAATAAAAAAGTTTTTCTCACAAAGACGAATTTTTGGACCGGTCGTTCCTATGGCGGCTATATAAGGTAGTGCTCCGATTCCGTTGGTTTCAACATATATACAGCATGCAAATGAAAGAAGGCTTTGTGCAAAATTTTAGCTCGATAGCTTTAAAACTGAGGGACTAGTTTGCGTAGCACCAGACAGACAGATGAACAAAGCTTAATCGACTCGTCTCATCATACTGACCAAGAATATATATAGTTTATATGGTCGGAGATGCTTCCTTCTGTGCGTTGCAAGGTTCATGATAAAGTCAATATACCCTATCACACCCGTGAAGGGTATAATAAAGATGCACCGATATTCTCGACCTCCTCGATGGGTGCAACTAAGTTCAACTTCGATTGGGGTCAACAACTTCATATGTCACTATGAATTAAAGAACTGATTTGGATCCACACATTCATTAGTCCGTATACACCTACACTGGCATTAAGTACCACATATTCCCCTTAGTCCGGAAAGCGCATCGACACTCAAACTATCCAAACATCCTCTGATTCAGTTGAAACTAAAATCTCTTTCACATTAAACTTTTCTCCTTACACAAAACGGTCTTGGCAAACAACCTTCCGCCCATGTTGTCAGCATCTTCAACTTCAGCCATCCACTTGTATCAATCCGTCCAAGGAGCGATTTAACTCTTGAGCACTCAACACCAAGCCATATCCTACGAACGCTCCAGCGTCGACCAAAGCCTCCGCCATTAGGTCTATCAAAGTGTTCTGATGGAAAAATAATTTCCTCTCCAATCTATCTGCACAATATGATGGCACTTTCAGGAAAATGTTCTGATTTTTCCGCTAGACAAGAAGACTTTTTTCGAGTGGCAACCGCCCAGGATACTAGTCGAAGTCTGGCATGACTTCACTTCACTTATATAATAATATCCGAGTCGTTGCCCTCAAAATGCTTCCAATATTTGTTTGAGAAGTGCCAGCACACAGAAGGGAACGAATGGATTGGTAGGATGTAGATAGATGAGGCTTCATTCACTTTACGTTCACTCGCCTTTTTCTAATGCAAGCTCCGTCACCTTCGGTTCAAGTTTATCCTTTGCATCCTTAAGCACACACAACATCATGAACAAGTAGGCAAAAATGAAAACGTGAGCCCTACGTCAAGTGGCATATGGATAGTGCAATAGCCGTGCCGGCACATGCTTAGAAGCATGAGCTCGGACGGAAGCTAGAAAGCAGTCGAGAGCGTTCAACCAGGACATGCTTATTTATCACTTATCCCTTAATGTTACAACTTCTGACACTAAGCTTGCTTGCCGCAAACCAATAGCCAGTCAGGTTAAAGGAGATATGAAGGCTCTCAACGGATTGCCCAGGCCAAACCGTCCACTATAGTCGATACTTCCTAGAGGAAGAATATTTGTAAGCTGGTTCGGTGGGTTAACAAGTCCTTTGCATTCAAAGAGGAGCACCCGAACTCCATCGCTAAAGTGAGAAATATGTTATCTACTGCTATAAAAGATGGTTCGGTGTAGTAGCTGATTATCAGCTTTTCCAGTAGCTACAAGGGTAAATAATTCTGTGACCTTTCTCCGATGTGATAAATGAGCTAAAGCCTAAATCTGCCCATGTCGTATGTAGGGCAAGCAGACGAACATCTCTATAAAAAACATGCAGCAATGGTAAAAAGTCCAACAAAGTCAGCAATTTAAAGGCTCCTCGACTTCCACTCACTATTTTCCCGGGACCGCTGAATTGTACCCATCTCGAACATAATCGGATTTGAATCGTAAAATCAAAGTTTGTGGAAATTATACCCTTTGTCCCTTTGAGCTCTTTTTCCCTCCAAAGTGGCTGCTATAGTTACCCGACCCACAAACATCTCGACGGGCCACAAACAACTAAAACCGCGCATATTTCACACACCCTACTCGTCTTTAATGTGGCATCCTTTCGACCGTCCCGGGAAAAAAAAGGCACAGGTTGTAATTTTTCCGCCCGAGAGCTCTAATAGTAGTTTTTCCAACACTTTAAAACGTGCCGTCTTCCTTCGGGACTATTTTGAGCAATGGGTAACAGATTTTCATCATCAGCACGTTTCAGATGGAGGGTGCTAGGGGCGGAATGAGGCCGATGTCCTGATTAAAATTATGTGTCCATTGCCTCAAGGTGGAGGCCGACAGGCTGTAGATATGAAAAGGAAGTTCGCCCGACCGAGGGCAAATCAGAGGGACCAGGCAAAGCGACGTAGACGTTCGTACGTTCGTATCTGGTTAGGCCACTTACTGGGCTACTTTACAGAAAATTTAATATCAAAAACTTTTCTCGTTTTTTTCCCATTCGACAGATGAAGACAAACGGTAGGAAAACAGAAGAGACGGCAAGTGCTAGGGAAAACTTTTATCTTATTCCCTTAGTTTTTTTAGGAACCTCTTTATTTGAGCGAAATGAAGGAGTTGAAGGGGGTCGAGTGTAAAACTAGAGCTTTGTTGGCCGATCCTTCGGAGGTTTGGGTTTGAAATGTTTCTCTCTCCTTTTGGACTGCTCATCAAGGACAAACAATTGGGTTAGACGGAGACACAGTCGCCCAATAGACTGGTCAGCATATTTTTCAGAACTGCGGCACAATGAATGAATGCTGCAGAAAGCCTTGTGCCTATTTAAACACGAAATGAATCCTTTTATGGAAACGTCCCGAACAAATAGGACGTCTCCAATATTGCATTTTTCTTCATTGCAATCTAGTGTCCTTTTGATTTTTTGTTTTTTTTTTTATGCTTGTTTGGCTAATAGTCCAAAGATGAAGTTCCCTGACCTGTTTTATTTCTTTTTGCCCGTCCATATCCTTTCTCGATTCACGTTAAGGAATTAAGGATTAGGATCAAAAGAAGTGAGGATTATAAGGGATGAGTAAAAATTGGGTCAATGAACGGAATGGGACAGTTTGTTGGAGAAATGAGGAAATGCCGGATTAAAGGGAGCAAGAAAATGTCCATTCCAATGTCGATTTTTCATTTGAAAGGAAAAAGGAGCCGATTGTCAAGCATGTAGGTCGAATGAGGAAGATCAAGCCGAGTGGATGAGCGAATACTTAATATCCTTCAATTAGATGTCCGGTGGTTGCAGAAGTGATTAAGTTCCTTTTTTAGTTTGTTTGCTAGTAGGGACCTTTAAAGAAGACAGAAACCAAACGCAGAAGAAGAGAAGGATCACATTTTTGGTGGAGCACCATTTCCATTCTACATTCTTTACCTAAGCAAGCGATGATCATTGGGTTTGTGGAAGCAGTAGTAGCTAAATACCAGTAAATGTTGCAAACGGAAAAGCCACACAAATATCATCAAACTGACACAGTATTCACATTTCCACGTGGCAACGCCCCATCTTTAATAGACAGGCGTAGAAAAATTTGCACCCAGCAACGGAAAAGTTCGCTATCGGATAATGTCAGGTGCTATATTCTCCGAGAAGAAGAAGCTCTGTTGCCTTTAAAACCGATTCAAACGGATAAGATGTTGTTGTCAGATTTTTAATACTGGAAAAACTATTCCACGGTGCAATTATTTTCGCCTCGGTGTGAGGATGACTTTATGGGAAGCTTCGTTATACTTTTGAGCACAGTTCCCACGGAACTGAGGGTGAAGTAGATCCTCAGGCTAGAAGTCAACTGCACAAGAACGCTGGCTGTAGTGGGCTGAGCCTCACGCATTAGACGTTTGCAGGTTTTCTCAAACCTCTTGTTGGAGCAGCTGAATCCTGTCGTTGGCATCTACTATACAATGGTAGAAGAATTCTCCAGCAAATTTAGCTGACGCGAAAAAATATTTGATAGTCTCACGCCCAAATTTTACTTTGTTGATACGGCCCTAGAGTAATAATGCAATGGAGGACAAGGACGCCAGCACAATTGAGCATCGACGTGGGGGACATCAAATCGAGTTCGTGGACGACTTCATATAGTTACCTGGATAGCAACTTGTCGCAGGACACCAACGAAACTGACGAAATCAAGCGACGAATACAGTTAGCTTATAAGACTATTTTCTCGGTTCTCCCCATAATGAAATCGAAGCATGTGCACAGAAACACGAAGCCTCGCGTGTACACAACCATCGTACAACCAGTGCTATTGCTGCGTAATAGCCGCCATACATTATCCGATCCGTCGCCCGATCGATCGGCCGATGGATCGCCACAAAATGTCAGCTGATCAAAAATTATACGGAACTGTCAAAAAAATCGTCAACGATAAGCGCATACACAGGCCGATCCATCGGCCGATATCGATATCGGGCGACGGATGTGTGTATGGCACGTTTAACATGGACCCATGGACGATGATCGCATCGGGTCATTTTGAGAAGCGCCTAACAAAGAATTGGTTTTGACAAGTGTCTAAATTTTTCATAAGTTGTTTAGTACAAATCTGATGTTTAATTAGTAATTATAGTGTTTTTAGGGGACTGCATACCTCCAGCTGCGTCTGCAGGAAACACGTAGAGCTTACGACCAGATTCCTGCTTCAGGCGAAGTCGATAAGTCGCTTGCCGTTGTCTTTAAATTTTCCATGGAGACTGTGGGCTCCAGTGGTCCCCCGGTGCCAACTTTCATTTCCGGCCTTCGCTTTAAAGTCTACTAGCACCAGTTTGACGTCGTTTGTTGGCAGTGAGTCGAAGAGAGTCTTAAGGCAGGCGCAGAACTCGTCTTTTACTGCGTGTTCCATAAATTCAGTGGGGGCGTGCACATTGATGAGCCAGAGGTTGAAGAATCGAGTCTTGGATCGAATCGCACACAACCATTCATTTATGGGTTTGAAGTCAATAATGGGCGGCTTGTGGTGATTGTTCAGTATAAATGCTACTCCAAACTCCTGGTGGCCCGTTGGTTTGCAACTCCTAAAAATTGTTTGCGATTTCCTATCATTGATCTCGCTGCCAAGCCAATTTGTTTCTTGGACTGCAGTAATGCTCAGTTTGTACTTTTCGACCTGTTGAAGGAGGGCCTCATCAGCCCCCGGTCTGTCCAGGAAGCGTACTTTCCAAGATCCGAAAGAATAATTCGTTAGTCGTTTGTGTTGTCGTTGTTGTTGATCTGTCCAATGCGAGGGTTTTGTTCCAGCTTTCTTGACGTGGAGTGGCTTTTACAAGGACGAGTTGTCAGCACATCGCTTAACCCCATTCAGGGGGTGGCCTCGAAGATAGCTACTTCAGATGGTTTAATAAACGTGCTGGAGTTCACACAACTACCTATGTTGCACGTCCATCGTCCAACTACACAAATCATTCCATCCTACTTAACCTGAAACGCTCTGGAGTTGGCCAGCCGTTCAGGCTACAGCTATCTGCCTTTTTCTAAACTGTCTTAACGGTAAGACTTGGCCGCCAGCGATTTGATCCACTGCCGTTACCAGGGGGCGCCCACGAGGTGGACTATGGAAAAGGTCTTTTGCTCCCCATAAGCTTATCGAAATTGTATAAAAATTATTTTGATAGTTTGGGGGTCGTGAAATTTTAAACGTGAAATGATGGCGGGACCTCAGCTGACTCCTGCGACAGAAATGAACAATATAGTGTAAATTAATAATTAATAAATGTGTATTTAATTTTATAATAAATTATAGCGAAGGGGTAATTATGTAATATTAGGTTTACCTTTAGGCACTTAGCAAGACAGTTGTGTTCTTTTGGAAAGCCCGGGTTCATAAGACAGCTCTTCTTAGGACTCCAGAGACTCCTGTGTTCTTTGATCTACTACTCAAGTGCCCTAACCCCTTGTGGGGCATAGCGCGTCAACTGTTCCATGTGGCCCAGTTGACGTTTCGTTGGCATAAACTGGTTTCGTAGAATGCAGTTGCCAGCATGCACCTCCTCCACATCCATGGCCACGAACATCGTCGTGGACGAGATTCGAACCCGAAACGCCGGTAGTCTAACATGAGACTGATGCCTCAACACACTGCGCTACCGGTCGTTCTTTGATCTAATGGCAAAGGATAGCCGACGCCTTCTTTATCCGACTCATCAGCCATGGCTAAGGGAAGAGTATTTAGGCAGGTTTTCCCTGACAAACTTTGCAGAGAGCAGAACATTTCAGCCCTGCTCTCTGGCACGAACCGCTTCTTCCTCCACATCCTTTCTGGTACCTGCATGACAGGAATGTCGCGCTCGGTGGCCGTGGTCCTTCGGTCACCGCTCTACGATACTAATCTAAATCTCGGGGTGATCAAAAGATTGTCTGTGATTACTAATAGAACTCTCACAGTGCTCCGAGCTTGTCAGTATAAAGACGGCGCGGATAGGAGGTGCATGCTAGCAACTGCACTTCCAAAAAGTTGATAATGCTATCGAAACGTCAACATGACATAGGAATGCTATAGAGATGGAATAAAATACTCGTTTTAAAACGAGCACTGAAGAAGGGTGCATGTTGCATCCGAAACACGTGTATGCAATCGTGAAAAATATAACGTGACAGTATAACGGAAACAAAGTATGTTATTTCATTAATCAACTGTCGGCATCAAAGGAACTAATATCAAATCACCACACAGCTGTGGAGATGTTGACGCGCCCATGCCCCTGGAGGGGTCAAGGCAATTAACATAACAACACATGTGATGCCTCGAGCCTGGCAGAGCTCTCTCTATTCCTGCGTGTGTCAAAGCTTCAGAAGCTGCATCTCCTCCACGACGGACAGATACTTTCCACCGTGTACCTCTTCCAATTCTTTCCATTTACTTGAAACGTTTTTTTCTGTTGAAGACCACGAAGAAAAAAAGCACCTATTAGAGCACGCAGCAGAGCAGCTTAATATGTGGTCTAATGGGTTGTCTGACGCGGGAAGTTTCTCTAACGTATAAAATTCTTTTATCTCTTCCCAATTCTGCCAAACTTTGTTTCTTTGTCGAATGCAAAATGAATCTACTGGACCGAATTTTATGTCTGCTAGACATCGGGCTATGACTGGCAATTGGAAGCCATTTCCATTGCCAATAAACTCTCCGAAAAATCGATAATTACGCATTGCTTCTAGCTACTTTGTCAATAATAAGCGCCAGGAATTCTATGTTAGCAACTGACTTGACTACGCATCAGTGACAGATTCAAGCTTAACGTTTTTAAACGTGTCCTCCATGTCCAGGAAGACGCAACTATTTAAGAAAAACTCATCTATCAGTTTCGAAAACTTTATTTACCTCTAGTCTCTATAATGAAGCCGCTCCTCTCACTTTGACTACCCCGAAATTGTGTATAGGTGAAAATTTTCGTCATCTTCCTTTAAGTCTTACCCACCACACCAAAATCCAGCAAAACCGACTTTTATCACAGGAAAAGCATCCGCTAAGCTATAAATTGAACGACTTGTAACCAGGCGAAAAGCGATCCTGTGGGATCGTCCAGAGATTGAATGTCGCCACCCTATCAACTACCATTCATCATCATCTTCATATCCCCGTCTAGATTTTTCGACTGGACATGAAGGATATCCTATCCTATCCATCTGATGGTGGACCGCTATAGTCTTCAATTTCAGCAGCATGAAATGAGAATTTATGGAAAGAGTTTCATCGGTGCCCTGCAGGCTGCAGCATATCCGACATTCACGGAGCAGGAGCACCAATCAGTATTGGACCCACGGACTCTCGGTGTCGTACTCGTGCTATATTCAGAGCTTCCTCTGAAAATGATTGATTGCCTCATTCGATTCCATGCCACAGCTCGCGCGTCTCGTCCTGAATTGAGTTCGTTGGAATTCCCCATAGGGGACTCCATACGTGGAATTAGATTAAAAGGAAATCTACTTTCCGTCTGTGACACGTCTCACCCTATAGACAGGATATGAAGACGAGTCACTCCGAGTACCACGACACAGAGGTCGATCTAACTGCAATGAAGTTTCATTGCTTCTTTAACTTGGTCCTAGGGGGTCGAGAATTGACTTGATAGTCCCTTGAAATCCTAGGGCTGTGCTAGCAGGGAGCCTCCTCCAGACCATGGAAAATGCTTGCACAAACCAAATTCCATTGATGTCAAATACTGAAAAACACGTTTGTCCAAAGACGGAAATTCGAAAATGTGTGATTGGAATACGTTCTCCCATCGCATCCCTTCCCACCTTCACTTTTCATATGCCCTATACCGATGTGTGCCTTCCCGATAGTTAGTCGGTCGGTAGGATATCGATTTTCCGACGACAAGCCACAAATAGCTGGTATGAGACGGGAACTGAAGGGGGTGACGGCTCTGAACCGATGACGAAGACGACATTATTGGTAGCAACAACATCCTCGAACATACATACATATATGCATATGTACCTGATGTTGTACAACGATATGACTGTAGGACCTATGCCTGCTGAAAAGAAGGAGCCAGAGAATATTCCTCTATCCGCGCTCTCAGGCATGCCAGGATTCACACGGAACACATTTCGGGAAAGGTAGCACGTGGTCAAAAGCAGACGAAGAAACTCCTTGCGTAAGGTTCACGAGAAAGGAAGGGAGTGACAGCGTGGGCAACGTCAAATACTGTCCGGGATTGAAAACGTTGATGGAATTTCGAGACTCTCGTTGAACGTATCCTTTTTACACATGGCGCGCGTATAAAACGTTTTCTGCTTTTTTTGGGAGGACGAATTTTTAGAAGCGGGCATGCGCTACTGGAAGGACAGATGGTGTTTCTTCGTCGGCTCGACGAACGGATAGATGATGTTGGCGATGTAGTCAAATTTGAGTTTTAAGATAATCAGTTGCTTCTTAAAACAGATCGTTGAAAATTATATTTAAGAAAGTGTCGTGACAATAGGAGCTTAAAAGGTTACGGATTTTACATTAGGCTCAGATGTCAAGGCTGGTTTGAATGGAAAGTAGAAAAGGAGGGAAATTCTGAGAAGGCTGCCAGCTAGTTGGATTACGTCTCGATGACATTCTTTTACTAAAGTTAATGATGAGTCATTGGGGGTAAGGATGGGCAATATCGTTACTTTTAAGTAACAAGTAACGATTACTTACTTCTTTGAAAGTAACACTTACTTTTATTTCGTTACTTTCGTTACTTTTTTTTTGTAGTAAAAACAAACCCGCAACGTTCTTTCAATAGTAAAACTATAAGAAACAACGAATTCATGACAAATTTTTCTGATGTTTCCAGGATGTTTCTAGAATAAATAATAAAATGAACTGTGACTTGTAAATATCGGCGATATATTTGTATTTGGCGGATGTTGAAAAGTGAAAATGACCTTGCCTAATTTTTGGTATTTGAATTTGAATATTTCTCAATTCGTGGAAGCATACATGAGGCTATTATTCCATTTTGAAGATATAACTTTTTAAAGCCTGAAAGCTTATGGGGGAAAAACTATCAAAAACCCGTTTCGTTACGTACACAAAATAGATAGTGTTCACTGTTTCTCTCGAATTTAGAGAACCAAAAAAGAAGATCCTTTTATCACCGAAATGATACGGTGTTAGACCCCTCACCCTTGTATCCGTCTGTCCAGAGAATATCTCCAAAATGGCTGAACCGATTTTGATGGAATTTGGTGAGAATGTCCACAATTACTACAATTCACTGACTACTACTACTTCTATTACAATTAACAATTTATTTTGAAATGTGGTGGGGTGGATGCTCCTCAGCCCGCATGGGGGGTTCTTAAGGGGGTTGAAAATGGTGTCAAAAATGCGAAATTCCTTATATTTTAGAAGTTATGGCAACAAAACAGTTTAAAACTAGGTTAAAGAAAGTGGTGGTGTAAATGCTTGAAACAGAATTAGGCTTACGCGTGCTTACTTGCGTCGTGTGGTAGCGTCGTTCGTGTTCCGTGTTTTCGAGAGGAAAGCCTGTGCAAACAGAACTATGGTGATGCTTGCGCGTGTAGTAGCCACTTTATTCAGATATTTATTGTACTTAAATTGGCTTTAAGTTTACAGGTATGAAAGTACTGAACCCTCGATAATCGTTTGCGCCAATTTTTATCGGGCAAACACTGCCAAGCGCTTCATGTTAACCATAGGACGGTGAAATCAAATCATTTCGGCATTCACTACAATTTCTAGAAACTCTACAAGGAGACAGCACGAATTGATATGTATGAGAGGATGAGAGCCATTTGTGAAATATATGAATTTGATTTCTTCGCGCCAATTCAAGCCGCCAAAAATTATTTCAATATAATGTTGAGCTGAGTCTCACATTCGGGGACCTCGGTGAATTCAGATCAATTCGACATTCGCGTGATTTTGTTTCGAAAGTTAGCTCGGCTAACTTAGCCGTGTTTTGGATGCTGTTCTGCTCCTTAAGCTCTGCAGAGCTGGAAACAACAACAACCACACGGTCGACCAAGAGGGGGTCCTAGAATCACATGGCGACGATCTGTGGCAAAGGAGTGTAGCGCGCTGGGTAAGTCTGTTGTAAGCTGCACCCTATTCCCCAGAACAGAGTACGATGGCGCGCAGGAGTGCAGCTTTCTGGTAACTCCTACGGAAATTTTCCATCTACTACACCCATACAAAACTACAGGCAGTACCAGAGAGCGAAAATTATCAGCTTGATGTTGATGCTGAGACAACTACTCTGCCAGATTTTCGACAGCATGGCGTATGCGCATTTAGCCTGGTTAATAGAACGAGCGTTGTCCTGGTCCGTACCACCATTTTCGAGGAAATGCTGCGCAAGTAGACGAAGGACTCGAAATGCCATCTACATTGACGCCTCTTCATCCCGATTCATATAACACCCATATTGCCAATATTTTGCTTAACTTGCAAAAAGTCTTTTTCGGATATCCTTGTCGCCACCGAAGGATCCGGAATGCCATCTACAGTTCTCCCAGACATTCGCCTCTTCACCACGGTTCATATGACACCCATATTGCCCATTTTTCACTCGACTTTCGTGAATGTCCTTTTCGCTCCGAAGGACTCGAAATGCCATCTGCACTACTCCTGGATATTCGGGTGTCCACCCCGATTCATATGACACCCATATTGACCGTATTTCGCTTCACTGCCAAAAATATCTTTTTCGAATGTCCTTGCTGCCACCGAAGGACTCTACATCTACAGTACATTCGTCTCTTTCCATCCATTCTCCTCACGTACATATAAAAATCCTTGATTGCAGAGACAACCTGCGCAACATACTACAGTGGAAATCGCTTATAGCGTTCTTGAGGGGACCATCACGAAATCGCCGTTCTAACCGATAGACGTGACGTTGTACCCGATATTAACTTGAAACGAAGTGAAACAACTTCATATGTATATAAACGTAAATAACGACAGGGAATCATAAGTAAAAATATCACAAAATAAAATTAACGCATTCGGTACACATGTAATTCAAATATCACAAATTTAATTGAATGAAAATAAAACAAAACTTAAAAAAAATACACACATAACACAATAAAATCAATTTTTTTTTTGGAAATAGTCTTTAATTGATTTTTGAGTTTGACGTGTATGCTTCATAAGCTGCAATTTTTTTTTTCTAATTAAAAAATGTAAAAGTTTGTTGTTGTTTGAGGAAGGTCAACTAACTTGATTGCTTTTAAAGAAATGTTATCGTGTGCGGTACAATTGTCGACGAAGAGTAGAATTTTTTTGTTTATGATTTTTAGTTCTTTGTCCTAGTCCGTTATCCAGGCAGTAAATAATTCTCTCGTCATCCATGAGTTTTTATTATTTTTGTAAAGCACGGGTGAGCTACTAACATTCTTAAAACAACGACGTCTTGCATATTTGCCAATCACCAAAAGTCGCCGTTTAATTGTTCCACTCATGTTTGCAGCAAGAATGTCATCCTGAATCCCTGCACGTTTGACCTATAAAATGCATGGTTCGATCAGGAGTTAATTTGTAAAATAAACCCGTCTCGTCTGCATTGAAGATTGCGTCGTCTTCATTTCCTTTTATGATTTCGGGAAAAATGGTTCTACGAGTATCACTTCGTTCGTGCTTTGGGATTCGCCGCAAATTTTCCGAAACACAATGTTGTGACGATTTCTAAAGCGTTGTACCCATGCGCTGAATATCACAACATCTTTCCCCATCACCTGAGCAAAGGCATTAGCTTTACTTTGCAACAGTGGCCTGCTTATGGGAATATTTTAGGAGGGCGTTCTCGATACTTGAATGATTGCTGGGTCTAGCCCTTTTTTTTTGACTCGAACATCTGTAACGGACGGTTTGGTGGGCATCCGAAGATGCCCGTGGGAGCAGAGCCTAAGGTAGCATAGTGACCGTGAAGGTCGGGCCGTGCCGTGCCATCTGGCGAAGAAAAAGGCCCCTCAACGAGCTAAGCAGCGGCCTATGCTTGCTGTAGCTCAGTTCGGGAGATGTGGGCTGGGTCTTCGCCGCTTGTTGCCCCTGTCCTTTACGTATTAACAAAAATTCACCGGCCTGAAGAAGACAACACAAACAGGGAAGGTAAAAATGGGGAATAAAAAAAATTGTCAAAAAGGATGGAATGGTTGGCGGACGGATCAGACGCCCACGCGGTCGCACCTGGGTCCGGGTGTAATGGGACCCTCGGCCTCTGATTTCGTACCACCAACAGATCACTACTCATCAGGTGCTGCCTCGATCTGTCGGTGGGAGCAGCACTACCAGACCATAATATGGTTCATTACAGGTGGTTCATTACACATCCCTCATTGAACAACTTCTCAATTGTCTCACGTTTCTTGTTAAGGTAATTTTGGAGTGACTCACCGCAAGATCTTTTGCTATTTCTTCATTTTTTCTCCCGCTGCTAAGCACCACAATATGTGTGCTTTTTTCTCGTTTGAAAACTGTCTCCGTGACATTATTATCCAAAAATTCGGCCACATACAACAACAAAAATTGAGGTTGGTTTAAGAACATACAATAGCACAACAGATGGGTGCAGATCGATGGCAGCACCTACTCAATTGCCCTAACCCCATGTGGGGTATAGTGCGTCAACTGTTCCATGTGGCCTGGTTAACCTTTCATTGGCAAAAACTAGTTTCGGAGAATGCAGTTGCCAGCATGCATCTCCTGCTCTATCATTAGCCGCCTACCTGCGACAAGTCGAAGGATTTTGTGGCTTATTATTACGCCACACACCACAGGGAGAAGATAACACAAACATCCATGGCCACGAGCGTCGTTGTGGACGGTATTGGAAACCCGAAACGCCGGTAGTCAGACATGAGACTGGTGCCTCTACGCACTGAGCTACCGGTTGGCCCGAAGGCAAGGGCAACTGAGCGTCCGCCAACCATTCCATCCTTATCGCCACATTTTTTTATTCCCCATTTTTGTCTTCCATGTTTGTGTTGTCTTTCCCAGGACTATGCATTTTTATTAATACGCAAAGGATAGGGGCAACGAGCAGCGTGAATCCCGCCCACGTCTCCCGAATTTAGCTACAGCAAGATGAGGCCGCAGCTTAGCTCGTTATAGGCCTTTTTCTCCGGCAGATGGCACTGCCCGAGCTTCACGGTCAGTATGGCAACCCTAGGCTCCATCCCCACGTGCATCGGAAGATTTACCGTCCATTACAGATCTCTAAAGGTCTGGTATTTCCCATGAAAGGAACAATACCGCAAACAATGGGAATAATTCAACAATTCATAAGAAAAATTGGCAAAAATTGCAATGGCAGTCGCCTTTGTATCCGATATAATTTGTTCCAGGGATTACAATATATGGACGCTATAAGCGATTTGTCGTACTAACCGATAACGTTGTAAGCGATACTTTTTAACATTGTTTGATTAGGCGGCGCAAACAACTGCATAAAATCGGACGTAATAACCGATATGACGTTCTATCCGATGCCGCTATAAACGATTTCCACTGTAGTACTATTTTCATACAAAACCCCGACATTGAATAATGAATCAATTGCTCTCGAGTCGCAGTCGCAAATAGCCCAGTCGCTGTCTAGCAAAACACAGCTTTACACTACTCGCTACTTTTCATTACTCACTAAATCTAACTACCCAGTACCCACTATTTTTCACGATTCGCTACTTTTCACTACTCGCTACTTTGCATTACCCACTAAATTCGTTACATTTACTACTTTTACTACTTTCGTTACATTTACTACTTTTACTACTTTCGTTACTTTTTAAGTGTTACTTTTGTGAAGAAGTAAGGGTGAAAAGGTATTATGAGAAGTAAGGGTGAAAAAGTAACACTTACTTATTTTTTGCACATGACTAATTGGGGTTGACCGGTAGCTCAGTGCGTGGAGGTGTCATGTCTGACTACGGCCGCTACGGGTTCAAGTCCCGTCCACGGCGTTCGTGGCGATGGATGTTTGTGTTGTCTTCCGCCTGTGGTGCGGGGCGTAATAACAAGCCACAACATAACCCGGTTTGTCGCAGGTAGGCGGCTAAATGGGAACAGGAGGTGCATGCTGGCAGCGTGCATTGTCCGTAACTGGTTTATGCCAAAGAAAAGTCTCTAAATCCACATGGAATAGTTGAAGCGCTCTGCCTCACTAGGGGCAGCTCTAGAGCCTTTATAACGGCCTGATTGTCCATGAAGATAGAGATGTCCCTAATAGTTTCAGAGGTTCGCTTCAGCATCCTGCTAGCTTCCTGTATTGCTAGAATACACAAGCGTTATCCGGGAGACATGGGAATTTCCAAACTCCGCAATATACAGAAGAAATCACCGCAGAACAATTCAGCCTACAATTTTCGAGCTATGAATAGTTTCCAGCCATTTTTTCTCGTCATCTCCTCAATGATCCATTCCACTCTGGTTAGGCAACCTGTGGCGAAATGTGTTCGTACTTCCGCTTGAGGACGATTTAGTCAAGTGCGAGCATATCCGGCACCTTGTTTGGTCGTAGTGCAAGAATGTTGCTGAGCCCATATGATATTGCCGTTCACTCTGCCAGTTGTTCGAGTCCGAAGAACACTCCTAGTTGACCGGGTGACGCATAGCGGTTCAGTTCTTTGATCAATAGTGGGTGGCTTAAGAGGTTGCAACCCTCAATATACGGCACTAGAATGTTCACTTCGCTCGCTCTATACGCTTGAGCGGTAAAACACTATTATCCAAGACGCGAACCACTATGGTCACCCGCACTCGGGCGATTAGCATATAGGACTGCAAGATGATATGGACGGAGCAAAACTCGCGTTTCTGGAGCTCCTACCAAACGAGGTGCTGCCCGGTGAAATACCCCATTACCCCCCCCCCCCCCCCCCACACACACACACACACACATTCCCGACCTCTAGATCATTCACATATTTTCCTCATATTAAACCAAAATAAAAAAGACGTATGTCTAAAACAAATATTTATTTTCACGTATTGATGCTCTTTTCCTTTTCTCAATTTAATAAAAGAATTTATTCAAATACACTTCACCTTAGATATTCAATAGTTAATTTTCCCTTTTCTCTTTTTTTCCAGGTGAGTTCCTGAATTTGATACAAACAAAAGAAGTCATCTATGTGTCCAACTGGCTACGGAACAAAATAACTAATTTTTTTTACTCATGATCAAAACATATGCTTATTTATAACGTCCTAATTCGATCGTCCGTCAGTAAATGTCATGATTAAACTAGGTGGGCCCACTTGATTTAAACTGGTTTTAGTTGTACTTCATCAAAAATACGAATTTTCTGTAAACCCAAAAAAAAGCTCACACTTAAATATCCCTCGGCGTAATAAATCTCCGCTACACAATTAAACATCCAAATCAAATCACGAAAGCCCAGTATGTAACTTTGTTGCATTTATTTATTTATGATCATTTTTCTTACTGTTCCCGAGAAAATGTCGGGGGCATATGTATATCGTTAACACTGTCAATATTGTTAGCTAAATCCTTGAACAAATCCACAGTATTACAAATAAAACACCAGCACTTCTGATTATTGATTATTACGCCACTTGTACCAATCGCCACACGCCACGATCGCCCGATCTGAATGAGAACGTCAGAAGGAATGAATGAATCCACCGCCTGTTGTGCATTTCCACCGTGCATCATCGGCCACACTCGCCTCGCCCAATGTACACACACACGTTGATTGTTTGTTCTCCGCGTCTAGGTTGCGCCTCGCCTCATAGCATCACGGGGCACAGTGGCGCCCCGCCTTACATAAGATCGTAACATTCGGCCTTCCTGAAAAATTTACGGCCCTCATTAATAATTGCGCCACTTTGTTATTCGCCCAATGTCCGTTCGCCACAGATACGCCCCATTCGCCAAATTCTACTACGCCAATAGCTAATTAGACGCCAGTTATAACACAAACGCTATAATGTTATACTCATATGAGATTGCCAATGATACGCCCCCCCCCCGGCATCAGAATCACCCAATTCGCCAATCACCGCGAATATTCTTAGTTCACCAATCGCCGTAAATACGTACGCCCAGTGCGCCAATCACCAATCGCCATAAATTCACCTAATTCGCAATCACCATAAAATGACCTAATCCACCGATTACTTATCGCCGTAAATTCATCCAATTCGCCAATCACCAATCGCCATAAATTCGCCTAACCCGCCAATTAACAGTCGCTATAAGATCACTTAATTCGCCAATCACCAATCGCCATAAGTTCACCTAATTCGCCAACCACCAATCGCCATAAACTCACCCAGTCCGCCAACCACCAATCGCCATAGCATCACTTAATTCGTCAATCACCAATCGCCATAAATACGCTTAACCCGCCAATTAACAGTCGCCATAAGATCACCTAATTCGCCAATCATCAATCGCCATAAGTTAACCTAATCCACCAATTGCCAATCGCCATGGAATCACACAATTCGCCAATCACCTATTACCAAAAGTTCACCTACTCCGACAATCACCAATCATCACAGAATCACACAACTTGCCAATCACCCATCGCCAAAAACTCACCCAATCCGCCAATTGCCAGAAAATCACCCATTTCGCCAATAACCAAATTCACCTGATCCACCAATTATCAATCTCCATAAAATCACCCAATTCGCCAATCACCAATTGCAATGAAATCACCCATTTCGCCAATAACCGATCGCCCTAATTTAACCCAATTTACCGATCACCAGTTGCCATAAATTCACCTAATCTGTCGCCAATCGTCAACTGTCCTGCTTTAACTCCATTAGCCAATCACAAGTCGCCACAAATTCATCTAATCCGCCAATCACTAATCACCTTACTTTCACCCGATTCGCCAGTCAACAATCGCCATGAATTCACCTTGTCCGCCATTTGTCAATCGCCCTAGCTTCACTCAATTCCTATTTCGCCATACACCCACCAATCACCGGTCGCCATGTTACCATTCATTACGTCGCTATTACACCTGTCGCCATAACACCTGTCGCCTTAACATCAGATCGCCTTTCTTTTACTCGGTTGCAACCTTTCGTCTTTTGTCATATCTCGCCTTCATCCGCCGTGCAGTCTTATTTATATTCGCCAACGCCTTCTTTCGCCTCTCGCCCAATTGCACTATTAAATCAGCATCACCCCGCCTAGAATCAACCGATATATTCGCCTTATACAAGTGCAATTCTATGGCTATGTGCCCAAGATCGTCAGAACCGTCGTCCTGAGATCCAGCTGCGTCAACACCAGAACCAGTCATGTGCCCAGAATTGTCTGAGTCGTCACCCATTAATTCAGCTGCATCGATACTAGTATCGCCATTATTCGTCAATCGCCATGCAGTACTGTCTTTACGCCAATCGCCCATCGCCTTTTGATTATAGTGATCACTTTTCGCCTTTTCGATATGACAAATCGCCTCACCCGAACTATTACGCCTCGCCTCAGCCTTCACCTTCGCCTCCACCTTAGGCGTTTACGCCTCCGCCTGGGCCTGTTGCTGCACTGGCCGCCAATGCCTCAATTATAGTCCGATTTCGCCTTTAGAGTAGCAATAGCATTAAATGAGTGTCTAATATTACGTTTACACTATTCCCAGATTACTACATCTGCGCCAGTTGAGATAATCTGCGACTGTCAAATACATACAATTTTGAACTCACCACACCCAGATTACGCTGCAGATGAAGTAATCTGGGGATAGTGTAAACGTAATATAATCCTCGCTCAAATTCTTCGCCAAATTAAGTCTCACTATTTATGAAACATGCACTTTATCACCAGTAAACACCATCCTAAATAGACTTCAATACTTCAATTGATAAGTACCCCTAACATCTAAATCAGCAGTATTAGCAGTTAATGCTGTCACAGTATCCAGAGTATAAGGATCTTGCAACTGAACTGTCAACAACTCCAATACGCATTCCCCTCAACCACTTTCTACTAATTCTACCTATCTTTCCCCATTGCATCATACTTTTGCATCACCAAACACCATCCTGCTATACGAGGCGCCAAATCCCGTTTAAGCAAAGTCGCCTTTACCGCCAATCAATCAGTCGCAAGCTTGATATATATACGCCTATCAAATGTAAAATCTACAGGATTCCGCCAATGTTTTATTCTTACGCCTTTACTTTCCCGCCAAAATACAACACCGGTTTCATTTCGCCCGCCTCCCGCTCCCGAAACAAGATTCCGCCAACATCAGTACTCAATTCGCCATTATATATCGCCAAAATAGATCGCCCAGATAATAAACCCTCACGTTGAATGTGTGCTCTCCGCGTCTGCGTTGCGCCTCGCCTCATAGCACCACGGGACACCGTGGCGCCGCGCCTTACGTAAGATCATAACAAATATAATTCAATTAGCTTATTTTTGTTTGGGTTTACAACCATTGACAAATTGTCACAAATGTTCGCTCCCGAGATAAAACACGGATGTGAAATTAACACCAACTGGTTTTGATTATATATTTTTTTTTCTTTTTTTAGAATTCATCCAATTTTGCAAAAACCAAAAATTCCGCTCATTACGGATATCTCGCACACAAAACTACAAGATATTCAGGAAAAAAAAACTTTAACCGTCTTTTCAGCACTCTCACATTCCTCGTACGGACATGCGACCTCCAAAACGCCGACCACTTATATACCACAAAAGAAAACCGCTATCCCAACAAAAAAAACCCTCCTCGACGACCAGAATCGAACAATTGTGCCAACGTCCCGAAAACAAAATCACCTGCGCTGTGTTCCTACATCCCGCCTCGCAGAGCAAAATCAACATAATGCTTATCCCTAAAAGCGCGTTGACACGATCAAACTACGGTTTGACAAACCACCTACTTGAACGTGTCAACCCCTTGTCAAACTGGTTTGATGTCTTGTAGAGATGGCAAAAACTTGCTCTTTTTCAATCGCAGTGATAACTGCGATTGCTCTTTTTCAATATCTGTGAAAAAGAGCAGCTCTTCTAAGGCTGCGCGCAAGTTGGCACACGTTCGTGTGTCGCGTTCACGTGTTTTATGTCAAACGGTGTGAGTCTATGGTTTTCAACCAAAGACACGAATCTGTCAATTTGGCAAATGCTCGGCTGTTGTCGTATCACCAAATTGAATTCATTATTGTGCGTTAACGCCAATAATTTAGTATGAAATATGCGCTTATGCACATCCTACTACTCTCCAGTCGTTTGTTTCGCCACTCAATTCTTGCCTAATTATCCGTTTTAAAGCACAATAATAAACTCAGTTTGGTGATACGACAACAGCCGAGCATTTGTCAATTTAACAAATTCGCATCTTTGGTTGCAAACCATAGACCCAAACCGTTTGACAGCAAACACGTGAACGCGACACGCGAACGTGAGCCAACATGCGCGCAGCCTAATAGCAGTTCACGCACGTTCAACCAAAGCTCTAAACTCGCCGACCTGCTAACAGCTCGCAACGCAATGCGTTAAGTTCCGATCAGCTCTTCCGACGAGCAGTACTGCTCGAAATTTGAATATATAACTAACACAGGAATGGGTATATGCCTGTCAAACCATACAAATTGACAGCTTGAAAATGGGACGATCTTCTTCTTGAAAAAGTCGAGAGCTGGGAGAGTAAAGTTAACGGTTTTAAGATCACGTTGTGCATATGGCTGTCAAACGCTTTGTTCTAAAAGTGGCAAAAAGGAAATACGGTTGAATTCGCGAAAGTTTGGAGCCGGTTTTTGAGTGTAAAGAGCCGCGATTATGTAGAGAAGACACTAGTGAAATTTCCGGTAGGACAAATTGGTGCGGTAGTGAGTTGTGGTAAATTGAAATGCCTCGTCGGTGACTGCAAAAATAACCAGCGAATCCCTAAGACGGGGGTGTCTGCTTATAGGTAAAACATTAAATATTTAGATGTGATGTGCGCGTTACTTGTTTTTGTGAGTTTTCTGTCAGAAAACCGATATTGAAATGTTTGTTTTCGTTTCTGACTCCCCGCTGTATATATAGCTGTCAAATTTCCGCGTCCTATTGGTGGTTGGCATTAAAAGTCCCGTTCTTTCTCTCTCCCATGAAAAATTAAACGCGCTCTTCTCTCGTCCCATAAATTGAGCCTATGGGCCACTCCAGAAGTTCCTCTGAGTGCTCGAAGATAGCTGATGAGAAATTCTGGTATTGCTCTTCGGAAGAGATCGGATCAGAAATTCTGATACTGATCGTCGGAAGATTGCTGATCGATGAACGAAACTGAGCAGGAGCACATTGCCAGCTGTGTGTTAGCAGATCGGCGAGTTTAGAGCTGGTAATGCGCGCGAAATGATTGTCGGGCTCTGGCGCCGACACTATCAAGAAACGTAGAAGATGCAAGAATGCTCGCATTCAATTCTTTTCTGTACAGCATTGTTTTTGTTGTTGTTCGTGGCGTATAGCGTTGTTAGTGTTTTCACATTGGTTTAATATGTGGGTTTTTTGCCCGTGGTTTTTTTTTTGCTCGTGGTATTTCGCCCGAATTTTTTTTTTTCAATTTGTTTTCGTAGAAACGAGATACGAATAAAAACAAACACCTTGCGATCCTAGCGAGCTAAAACGAAGTGGCGAGAATTTTATTGGCGATAGACCGTAAATAATACGTAGTATGCAGTACTTATTATTTCTGCTCTTCCAATCGCAGCTCTTTTCAGTTTTCAATCACAATATGCTACTGCTTTTTTAAAAGAGCGGTGAAAAAATCTCAGGTATGTAAAAGAGCATACCATCTCTAATGTCTTGTGCTTCTGTCAAACCGTAGTTGGACGGTGCTCAACTTTTCATCAAATGCTAGTTTGTCAAATCGTAGTTTGATTATGTCAACGCGCTCTAAATGAGCGCGCGTGGAGACTTGGGGAAAAACATTCCAACGTATCAATGCCTGCGTTCAAGTCCCGCAACGTTGAATTTTCGGTACAGATTTCCTCTCCACCTAACCATCAACTCTTCACCCGGACGACTTGTTTTGCAGTTGTCATGTATTAACCAGCTGACAGCCGATTCGCTATTGAATTTCAAACAAAACTTCAATTAAATTCGCGACGGTTTCAGAAAAAATGAAAAACACTTCAAAATCGTCACAAATTTGTGCTGCTTCGGTGTAAATAAGCACATAAGACGCCATGTAAAATAAAAATCGAGAAACCGAAAATAAAAATCCCCACCATCTGACAGTCACATGCAATACGTCAACTAAGAACTGTTAAACACGCTAATACCCCTTACCAATCAGTTGAACCAGGAACAATTTCCGGTTCATTTCCCCGATGTCTGGTTGATCAAACGCAAACTGAAACGGAGCGTTCGCGAGCAAAATCAGTCGACCTGTTTGCAACCGCAATTACAACGTTGCGGGACCTGAACCCACTCTACGTGAATGCGTGATACGATGTGGGTTGTTAACCCTAGAAATATTTATGTTTGGTTTGTAACATGAAATCTTGCAATAACAGTACATAATATATATTTAGGAAAGACTTCAACCCCCTTGATCCTGTGATAGCTCATATGAGGCCTGAGTCTGTCTGGATTAAAGATCCGTCAGTCGTTTTGTATGAAACGAACGAATCTACTATAATATTGGTTGTAAGACTTTGCTTCCGCCGTTTTTCCTGGAATTAAAAGCTTAATTGTCAAAAAGTACTTACAGATGTATTTTTCAAAAAACTGTCCATCGCTAGCGACAACTTTCGCCCATCTCTCTGGCAATTTTCGGATACCATCTCGGAAAAAGGAGGCGTCTTTCGACGCGATCCATGATTGGACCCATTTTTCGATTTCCTCGTACGAACGAAAATTCTGATCAGCCAGGCCGTGTGCCATGGAACGAAATAGATGGTAGTCGGAAGAAGCGATGTCTTGGGAGTACGGCGGGCGGGGCAAGATTTCCCATTTCAGCGTTTCCAAGTATGTCTTGACCACTTTTGCGACGTGTGGCCGAGCATTGTCATGCTGGAGGATGACTTCGTCTTGGTACCGTGGTCGTTTTTCCCTTAATGCTCGACTTAAACGCACCAATTGCGTTCGGTACCGATCTCCTGTGACAGTTTGTAACGGACGGTTTGGTGGGCATCCGAAGATGCCCGTGGGGACGGAGCCTTAGGTAGCATAATGACCGTGAAGGTCGGGCCGTGCCATCTGGCGAAGAAAAAGGCCCCTCAACGAGCTAAGCAGCGGCCTATGCTTGCTGTAGCTCAGTTCGGGAGATGTGGGCGGGGTTTTCGCCGCTCGTTGTCCCTGTCCTTTACGTATTACAAAAATTCATAGGCCTGGGGAAGACAACACAAACAAGGGAGGTAAAATTGGGGAATGAGGCGATAATGATGGAATGGTTGGCAGATGGCTCGCTTGCCCTAGCGCTCGTATTGGGGTCCAGGTGTAATGGGACCCTTGGTCTCTGGTTTCGTACCACCGACAGATCCTTACTCATCAGGTGCTGCCATTGATCTGCCGGTGGAAGCAGCACTACCAGACCATAATATGGTTCATTACAAGTTTCATTCGGTTTCAGTAGCCTCGTAGTATATCACACCGAGCTGGGCCCACCGCAAAGCATAACCTTGACGCCGTGAATATTCGGTTTTGCCGTCGACGTTGAGGCATGTCCGGGCCCCCCATGACTTTCTGCGCTTGGGATTATCGTAACGAACCTATTTTTCGTCGCCGGTTGCGATGCGATGTAGAAATCCCTTCCGATTCTGCCTTTGAAGTAGTTATTCGCATGCAAATCGCCGTTCAATATCTCTCGGTTTCAACTCGTACGTAACCGTGTGCGTTGGAATAAGTGCGTCCCTGTCTACAAAATTATTTGTACTGAGCTCCACCTCTTTCTCTTGCTCCTCTATGGTCTGAACATGTCAACGCGCCTTTAACTGATTGGCTGCGTTCGTAAAAAAAACGTCGCTGAGTCAGCGCTTCACAATTGCTGACCACACATTGTGATTATTTTCGTGTTAAACGGCATGCCTGCTGTCCCATTTGTCAGATGCCATGTTCGGTTTGGAATTTGACAGAAAACTCGAAATTTCTTGCTTTGATAAGACCTAGGTGACACACAACTTTCTTCCCCACAATAAGGTTTAACAGTTACGTTAAAAACTCACCTCCATCCCCCAGATTTCGAGTACAGTTGTTTGTTGTTTTCACGGGGAGCAAAGTTTTGCTTGACAGAGGACAATGTTGTTTGACTGCTTTGGGTCGATATCGGTTTAATTGAGTGCATTCACGACGCTCGTTTTATCCGGATCGCTACGGAGCGCTCCGTAGCGCTACAACCCCTCCCGGTCGTGATTGCAACCGCTCCTTCCATCCGTTCCGGAGCGGTTACTTCCCTTTGGTAGCAGAAATTTTTTACGCTCTCTGGGCATGTAGCGCTACATTTGACAATTCGCAGCTGGTATGTGCGTTGTGACGTTTGTGTACATCAAAAGCGCAAATAGAATCCCCGTCTATGTAAATTCACTGTCTTCTCGTCTTTGATTTGATATTTCCTTGTTTCGTGATGTGCCAAAGAAATGTTTTGTGATGGGAAAATTGGCAATTGTCAAATATTTGCGGTGTCACCTGTTTGTCAGACATTTCATATGTAGCGGTTCAATCACGAAAGAAATGTTGACAGGTAGCGTCTCCTCAAATGTGTAGTGGAGGGGATGTAGCGTTCCGTAGCGAAAATTTTTCACATGAATGCAGCCATTATCATATCAATTATCATTATCATGTTGTATGCTTTGGACTTGTCAACAGCCTTTTTGTCGATTTGAGACACCTCCGCAAACGACTTTTGTCCATAACATGGTTTGGGAGAAGTAGATAATTGAACATCATCTATCTTCTTAATGGCAGATGAAATTTCCTAGCAAACCACTACAGCCCGAATCGACTATAAACTTATACTTTCTCATTTGAAAATGAAAATCAAATCTAGAAAAAAAAAATCGCCCGCTAAACACTTTCAGACAGTTATTTCTCTCTAGCATTGAATGAACGCATTGGGCATTCCTCGGCAACTTACCAAACGTCAAAATCGGAAGCACCAGCAACATTTTTCCGCAGCCCTGCATTACCACCAGGACGTCTGCACTACAATCCGCATGTTGCACAGCCACCTCTCAAACTCCACTGTTGCTAGCAACATTTCAGAACATGTCACTCGTAGTCGTCGCGTTTTAATGGCGTCTCCGTGTAGCCGGTCGTGTTGCAAGTCGTGTTTTGTGCGTTTTTCGTTGTGTCGCTTGTGCTCGTGGCTGTCTCTTTCGCCGGAAATGTGCATTTTTGTGTTGTGCTGTGAAAAATCTGTGTAAAGTGTTGTGCCCGTTGTCGCAGAACTTGTGAATTTGAAGTGTCCGGAGCGGATGGTCGGTGTCCGATTGCAGTCCAATTTGACAAACCAAGCACCCAATTGGAGCGGCTGTCAAAAGTGACAAATCAACTCGGAAGGCGAGAGCGAGGTGTTTGTTTACATCGGGGGAAATTATTGCTAGCTGCTAGCCGGATGGTAGGTGGAAAATGTCTTGCGAGTTTTCTATTTTGGCCCTGATTCGCGACTCGCGAGTAGCGTTGTCTCCACATTGCCTCAAGGGGTGACGCTGATACGTTTCAATGACCCGATCCGGATATGTCGCTCCCTTCGATGCTCGCTGTCAAAATCGATTTGTTTGTAAACAGGCACCAGACTGGTTGGGGGCGAACGAGCGAGAGTTCGGACCGGTTTTTGCGTTTGGCTGAGATTGTTTATGGGCCGCGTCGGAGACGATTTCGTCTCGCACGCTTTGGATGCAGTCGAGGTCGCTGCAGATGCTGCAACTGGAGCCGATCAGAATAGGCCCCGAGGGCAGGCGTTTCGCTGTTGCAATTGGAGCGCGTGGGTGGCTCTGACTGCGGACACAGACAATTTCTGTAAACCGTGTGTCGCTTGGAAAATAGTCGTCTTGAACGAATGGTGTTTTATCTGGTGGCGACACGCCCGGGGCCAAGAGACTGACTCAGTGGACAGGCACGACCCACGCAAATTCTTTCAGGCTTCGCATCGTTGCGGACGCCAGAGATCCAGTGGAGTTGAGGAGTATCTGCCAATTGACCACAAGAAGTGATGCCAGCGCTCATGATGAAACTATTTCCGCTAAATTTGCATAAATTTTTCAGCGACGATTCACAAAGTGAATGTCACTTCAGACTGTGGGTCCTTTAAGCCTAGTTTGGCACGACTTCAATATCTGAAGCGCTAAATTTTAAGCGGCTCATTTACGTTAAATGTAAAGTACGAGAAGCCTGAAAATATAAAAAATTAAATGATGATGTATCAGTAGTCCGGATGGCGCAACGGTTAGCACGTTCGCCTTCAACGCACTGGGCCCCGGTTTGATTCCGGGGATTTACGTGTCGGACTATGAGCCCTCTCAGCTGTTAAATGAGTACCCATTATGGGGTAAATAACTCGGTTGAGCGTGTTGCTGATCACATACCTCTGCACAAAAACCGTCACGATCTAGAAAATGAGATGATGCTAACTCATCTCAAGACCGTGGTTCAAATTGGACTGTTGCGCCAGTTATTTATTTTATCAGTAGGTTCGTAACTACCTAAAGCGAAAATTTATCCTATTTACAATTCTAGCACTGGATTTTCCCACATAAAAGTTCCAAATTTAAAGGTAAATCTTCAGATTCGTTCACTTCAGACCACATTTGATTAAAACCCATCATTTAAATTTGGCGCCTCAGATGTTAAAGCACAGTTAAATTTCTCTATAACGAATTGCGGAACATTCCTGTTTCGTGAATATTAGGAGAATTCTCTTTATTCCATTTAGAGAGAATTCTTAAAACTCTTTCATTGCGGCATTTCCGCTATAGGTGGTAAGAACCTAAAACCCACTCGGGGGGATTTGTAGGTCCTAAACTCAGAGTAACTACTGTAGTGGCCCATAAGCAAAATTTATGGGACGAGAGAAGAGCGCGTTTAATTTTTCATGGGAGAGGAAAAGAACTGGACTATTAATGAAAAGCACCAAAAGCGGGGAATCAGAAACCAAAGCAAACATTTTAATATCGGTTCTCTGACAGAAAACTCACAAAAACAAGTAACGCGCACATCATATCTAAATATTTAATGTTTTACCTATAAAATGACACCCCCGTCTAATAGCCGCCATACATTATCCGATCCGTCGTCCGATCGATCGGCCGATGGATCGCCACAAAATATCTGCCGATCTCCACTGCACACACACTGTGCGATTTTCGTGCGATGCGATAACGAATGACAATTCAAAAAGTATGTTACAATTCACTCCCAATGCAACCTAGATTAATTTTTGTTAACTATTTGGAGTTGTGTGGTATTTTCGTATTCCACATATGTATTTGATATTTCAATTGCAGTGCCATTTAAATCATTAGAATCCTTCAAATTTCATCATTTATTAATTTGACATTCACTTGCGATAATCACATACACTATCCAATCGATCGTCACCGATGGATCGCACGAAAATCGCACTAAAATATCGGCAGATCAAAATTGGTCGGCCGATCGGTGCGATTTTCACATACACAGGCCAATCCGTCGACCGATATAAATATCGGGCGACCGATCGGCCGATCGATCTGCGTGTGTATGGAACGTTTTAGGGATACGCTGGCTATTTTTGTAGCCACCGACGAGGCATTTCAATTTACCACAATAACTCACTACTGCACTAATTTGTCCTACCGGAAATTTCACTAGTGTCATCTCTACATAATCGCGGCACTTTACACAAAAAAAACTTTCGCGAATTAAACTATTCACGAAGTGCTTGACAGCTTTATGCAGAAGTGGAGAATGACAACCGTAAAACCGCTAACTTTACTCTCTTAGCTCTCGTCTGTTTCAAGAAGAAGATTGTCCCATTTTCAAGCTGTCAATTTGTATGGTTTGACAGGCATATACCCACTCCTGTTGTTAGCTCTATACTCAAAGGTCTTAAAGCGGAAATTTCTGGGGTTTTGTGAAAGTTCTCTCTAATCAAATAGAGAGAATTCTCCTAATTTTTCCGAAACAGGAATGTTCTCGAATTGCCAAGCGTCCGGAAATTTCTTAGTACTAAGGTCGGCTTCTCGTGCGAAATCTCATACAAAAACTGTCAGAAGTTTCGTTTGTACGAAAAGTTTTCGCTGTCTCAGTGCTAACATTCATTCAAAGAAAAAAACCTCCACGTCATTATGAGCAATTTTCACGAGAAAAAAATTACTTTGTACTTTATTTCGCTTGAAAACCGGTCTTTTGAGTAGAAGGTTTGAGGTTTGAGTTTGAAGTTCAGGTGTCGTAGAACGCCGCGGTTATGTGCTTTGTGCAAATTTACACTGTCTTCTTTTCGTGGGAGAGATAAGTGCAACATTTTCGCACGAAGTAAGGTGGAAAGTTTTCTGACAATGAAAGACTGCGATTTTCAGTTAAACAATTATTTTATTTTTCTACGTAATTTACCTAATCTACGTAATCCTAATCCCGCAGTATTCCTATCGCTAACGCACACTTGTGTACATGTGCGTTGTCCTGTCTTCTTCAAGCCAGGCCTCTTCTCGAGAATTTTCGCATCCAGCTGGTCAATAAGTTTGAATTATATTCGCCTGTTATTGTTTTGCTTTTTTCAAGGTAATCAATTAGCAGGATCCGTTTCGCATCCCAAAATACGCTGGCCATGACCTTTCCGGCAGATGCGATCGACTTCGCTTTCTTGGCGCTGAACCACTGACTTCCACCCACAGCTTCGGCTGCTGTTTCATTTCTGGCGTGTAGTGGTGCACCCAAGTCCAAGTGGTAAGGTAAAAGACCAATTTAACAATAGAAAAAGAACTGATTTAAGCAAACTGGTTTAAGCAAAAAGAACTAATAGCAAAAAAACTAATCGGACTAATTAAGGAACTATGAATGCAAGTCAATTGAAACTAAGACCAAAGCGGTAGCAAAGAAATTTAACAATCAAACAAAAATATATATATGAACAATAGGCCCAAATCAATGCGCTGCTACTGCGATGCTGTTGTTGTTGCTTAAATCCTCACAATTCGCTGTTTCAAAGCCAACCGCCGATCCATTCAAAAGAAAAAGATTTTCGCGGCGTGAGTATTTATTGTAGCACACACTGTAGGGGCGATCACTTTTCCTACGGCATAAATATTTATCGTAGCACACACTGTAGGGGCGATCACTTTTCCACGGCGAAAGACTTTATTCTGGCACAAACTGTGCGGCCCAACAAACACCACACGCAATTACCAGTGGCTTAGACGGCGACGACCCAAGAAATATGTTTAAAACAACAATATCGCCAGTAGTTCAAGAAAAAGAGGCGCACGGCGCAGACATTACGGAACCATAGAATTGGCGGCACAAAAGCAACGCAAAGAAGTCGATTGCGACTCCACAAAAATGGAACGGGGGCGCACACACAATACGGGCGTCGCGAACAGCACCCGACTATATCGGGAAGACCAGGAAATCGTAGGCAACTAAAGTGACGGCGCAAAGAAGCCGTTGTCAAAATCCTACTCCCTTTTTTCCTAGGGGGGCAAAAACTCCTCTTCCATAGTCCTCCGCGTGGGCGCCCCCTGGAACGGCAGTGGTCACTGACCATTGCCAACCAACGTCAAGCCGCCAGTGATGGCGGTGCGATGATTTGGTTGAGGTACCCCTGTGGTGTGGGGTGTGAAAAAAATACCACGGCCTTTCCCTTTGAGGGCCTGTCGTTAAAACCGACAATCAAAGGACAGGATGTGTATGCCAGCAACTTGCACTATCCGAAATCTTTATATGCTAACGAAACGTCAACTATGCCTCGGATAAGGACTGACTCAACGGTTACGACTTTTAGCTATCGTACAATGACAAAGATTGGATTCTGGAATGTGCGTACTCTCCTGGACAATGGATCAGAACGTCCCCAGAACGCACGATTTCTTCAATTAGAGAGTGAATTTCTGAGGTACAAATTTAATATCTTAGGAGTTAGTGAGATAAGATGGTGGAACAGCGGAGAATTCATCTCTCCAACGGGCAGCACTGTAATGTTGTACTCCGGTAAAGCTACCGGTAGTCGTCGTGAGTCAGGTGTGGGGCTCCTTTTAACCAGAGCCGCGCGAAACTGTCTCTTATCCTGGGAGCCGGTCTCTGACAGAATCTTGACCGCCAGGTTCCGGACCAAAATGAGGAACATCTCAATAATACAATGTTATGCCCCTACTGAACCCGACAATGTCTTGGCAAAGGACTCCTTCTACGAAGAACTAAACGCTGTTCAGAGCAGAACACCTAAAGGTGACATTATAATGGTTATGGGTGATTTGAATGCGAAAGTTGGCGCTGATAACTATGGGCTCAGACATGTGATGGGGAGACACGGTCTTGGTGATCGTAATGACAACGGTGAAAGATTTGTAGAGTTCTGCAACTTTCACAGTCTCTTCATCGGTGGTACTATGTTTGAGCATAAGGACCACCACAAAATCAGTTGGTCCTCTGTTGATCGGCGCAGAACACAAAATCAGATCGACCATTTTGCCATTAGTAAAAGATTCAAGAGTTGCCTCCTGGACGTGCGAAACAAGAAGGGTGCCGATATTGGGATGGGAAGAGACCATTATCTTATGATCGCTAATGTTCGATTGCGTATTGCAGCCGTGCGCCGCCCCAGCGACGAAAGATCCAGGCCCCGCAAATTCAACACCGCTCGACTAAAAAATCCAGCTGTCTTACAACAATATAATGACCATCTTGCGCAAAAAGCGGCTGAGATAACTAGTCACCCAGATAGTGACATAAACAAAAACTGGGATGCCATAAAAAATGCGTACATTGATAGCGCAAATACCATTCTTGGCCCAAACCCGGATTGCCGGAATAAGCCCTGGATGTCCGACGCTTCATGGCAGCGGATTGTTGAAAGAAAGTAGCTGAAAGTTCGTTTGGCTGCAGCATCAGACGACAATCGAAGCAACATCATACTCCTTTACCCTCAGAAAGCTCGAGAAGTTCAGCGTAGTGTGCGACGCGATAAAAGAGTTTATGCCAATTCTCTTTTAGCGTCAGCAGAAGAAGCCGCTAGAAGTAACAACTTAAACGCCGTATACGGTGTCATCAAGGAGTTTACAGGTGGTCGTAACTCCTGCCAACATCCGGTGAAAGATAGTGATGGAAAGCTACTTATCTTGGAAGAAGATCAAATGAGGCGGTGGAAAGAACACTTCGCCGCGGTCTTGAACCGTGTAACCCCTGGTGAAGTTCCCCCTCATATAGATAATTTAGCTAACCATCAAAATGTGCGTATACGGTCCACTGCCCCGACTAAAGAGGAAATAGTCACTGCAATTATTGCACTAAAACGAGGAAAGGCCGCCGGACTTGACGGCATCCCTGCCGAACTTTATCAAGCAGCGCCAAGCGTAACTGCCGATTTGCTGCACCCACTTGTTGATAAAGCGTGGAATACAGAGACCTTTCCCACTGAGTGGAAGGAAGGTTTGATCATCAAACTTCCAAAGAAGGGTAGCCTCACAGACTGTAATAATTGGAGAGGCATTTGTGTGCTTCCTGCCGTTGCCAAGATAATAGCTAAAATCGTCCTGGAAAGACTAAAGGCCCACTTAGAAAGCACAATTGATGAAGAGCAGGCTGGCTTTCGATCCGGATTCTCCTGTGTCGATCACATTAACACCTTGCGAATCATCATCGAGCAATGCGCTGAATACGATTCTCCGCTTCACTTGCTTTTCATCGATTTCGAAAACGCTTTCGATAGTGTGAACCGGGATTCTATATGGGCGGCCTTGCGCAGGAGAGGCATCCCTGAGAAGCTTGTGGCTATTATTAAGGCATGCATAAAGGTAAGGTGTCGGGGGACTTTGAGATTCGCAGTGGAGTTCGGCAGGGGTGCTTCCTCTCACCGATCCTATTCCTCATTGTGATCGGCGATGTGTTGCATGCAGCCCTATCCGGACTCGACAGAGGAATTCAATGGGCTTTGACATCTTATCTACAACATCTTGACTACGCTGACGACATATGCCTACTCTCCCACAAAATCATGGATCTGTCCGCAATGGCGTTAGATCTCGAGAGGGAGGCAAGCAAGGTTGGGCTAAAGATTAATACCAACAAGACCAAGGTTCTTAGCCCGCCGTTGCGAAAAAGAAATCCGACACCTATTGCCATCAATATTAATGGGCAGCCTGTGGAGAAGGTGGACAACTTCGTCTACCTGGGTAGCATTGTTGCCGAAAATGGTGGTACGGAGCAGGACATCGCTCGTCGTATCAACCAGGCTAAACGCGCTTACGGCATGCTGACCAAAATCTGGCAGAGCAGTGATCTCAGCATCAAGACCAAGCTGGGCCTGTTTCGCTCCGTGGTACTGTCAGTGCTTTTGTATGGGAGCAGTACATGGAAAGTGTCCGTAGGAGTTACCAGAAAGCTGCAAGTTTTCGTCAACTCATGTCTTCGTCGAATTTTAAGAATTTTCTGGCCCGAAACGATATCAAATGAAGAGCTAAGTCGGCGTACTGGTCAGATGCCAATCGACGAATTGATACGCAGGCGAAAATGGCAGTGGATAGGTCACACATTGCGGAAGAGTGATAACTGCATTGCTATGCATGCCATGAAATGGAACCCCATTTCCAACCAAGGCCGACCAAGAGGGGGTCCTCGAATCACATGGCGTCGATCTGTGGCAAAGGAGTGTCAGGTACTGGGTAAGTCTTTTGGGGAGTTGCGCCCCATTGCCCAGAACAGAGTACGATGGCGCGCAGGAGTAGTTGACGCGCTATGCCCCGCTAGGGGTTAAGGCAAAGTAGTAATTTGCGGAAGGAAACAAAACGTCAGGGACAATACTCTCGTTACCGATTTTTTTTATGGCGAACATAAAAACGAACGAAATGAAAAAGAATAAAAGTGGAGTGTACCATTGCTAAGCAGACAACAAGACCGCCTAGCAATGATCCTCACCTAAAAATTTTCAGCCTAAGCCTATTCGCTTAGTGCTTGAGCTGGTTTCGTCACCCGAATAACTAAGCGAATAGGCTTAGGCTGAAAATTTTTGGGTGGGGATCATTGCTAGGTGGTCTTGTTGACTGCTTAGCAATGGTACACTCCACTTTTATTCTAAAAAAATTATAAAAATCAATCCAACTCCCCGTTACACCCGTTCAACCCGTTCCATTCTTTTGTTTTCCCCCCATTCCTCCAAACTTTTCCCGCCAAAACCAGCTTCACCAATCAGCTGATTTACACACCCCTGAACGTTGGTTGCAGCGGTTGATGTGATGACAGCGGTTCTGGCCAAATTCTAAAACCCATAAATGCCAACTTTTGAATTTGTAACGACTTTTCACAAATGTAAATGATTTGAAGTAAATCCAAATTAAATATATTTGTGAAAAATACACAAATTCAAAAATAGACATTTACGAGTATGTGTCAGATTTGATCCGTTACAATTGCTTTATGGAGAAAATTCGGAAATTAATTAAAACTTATAATATTTTGACAGTAATAAATAGTGCGCCGATTTCAATTAAATTTAGAAACGTGGTTTGGCAGTCAATATGATTGAATAATATGAAATTTGGTAAAGATATCTTCAGAAATAAAAAAGATTTTCTATCAAAAACTTGCTTTTGGAATGGTCGTTCATATGACGGCTATATGAAAAAGTAGTCCAATTTCAACCAAACTCGGAAATGTGATTCGACTATAGATACTATTGATTGGTGTGTAATTTGAAAAACATAGCTTTATAAATAAAAAAGTTTTTCTCACAAAGACGAATTTTTGGACCTGTCGTTCCTATGACAGCTATATGACGTAGTGGTCCGATTCCGTTGGTTCCGACATGTATACAGCGTTCAATAGAAAGAAGGTTTTGTACAGCATTTCAGCTGAGGGACTAGTTTGCATAGAACCAGACCCACAGACGGACAAAGCTTGATCGACTCGTCTCGTCATTCTGATTTTTTATCCCGTATTTTAGTGAAATAATCTGACATTTTAGATTGCTGTTTTCCATTTTTCGCTCTCGGTTTGGCTTTTCAATATACATATTGATGTCCGAACCAGAATGAATGCAGCAGCAGCGGCAGCCGAAATGTCAAGTTAGAAAACATGCATTTCCCTTAAGCGATCTAGATTGAACGCAGCGGCAAAAGCAGATCTGCTTGTTGTTGTTATTGTCGCTGCTGATGCTTCCTGCGTTCAATCTGGTTCGGGCATAAGAGATGTCACTATAGGTGCGTTTTTTTAACAACGTCATCAGCATCATCGTGGCGTGACAACCCGACGTCGGACCTTGGCCGCCTGGATCGTTGTCCTCCAATTATCTCAATCACGTGACCGTGTCCTCCAATCCTCCCAGAAATTGCTCGGCGTCCACATATACGGACCTTTCCAACGAGATCTCGGTCGTCTAGGAAGTCTCGTTCCGTCGACTCGCTCTGTATTCATTACTTTCAGCTCATCGTACAGTTCATTCGTTTCGTCCTAGCATATTTGGAACCAGCATTTTTTTTGGTCTATGCACAATTTCGGGCTCAAATCAAAATCAGGTATGCGAAAGAAAGCGAAAATAGCCATGTACATACTCAATTTCGTTTTTAAACCTAAAACCTATCTAAGCAATTACATATATCTTTGACCAACGCAACGTATTGTATAGGGTTTTTCAATAGGGACGACGCATTTTGTTTTTATTTTAATCATGGAGAGATTCACGCTTCAACAAATTATTGCAAATTATTCAACTTTTTTTTTTATCAAAGTTCACGCTCTATCGCCGATTTGTGTGCCCGGGTCATGGAAAATTGGGTAAAGCGTATTCACTCGTGCCAGCGCTTTCGCAGCGGACATTTGAACGATATCGAACTCACGCCGCTGTAATATTCCAGGGCTCTTCACGGTCAGAAAGGTAAAATGGGCCATTAATTCATTCCACCCATACAAATCAGCCGAGCCAGATGAGATCATACCTGCAATGCTGCAAAGAGCTATCGACTCTATAGCAGTCTGGATTGTGGCCATCTACAAAGGCTGCATCAGAATGGGCTATGTACCACACGCCTGGCGAGACGCAAGTGTTGCGTTCATACCCAAAGCTGGCAAAAGCAGTCATGATAACGCAAAAGACTATATAGTAGACCTATCAATCTCACATCCTTCATGCTGAAAACCATAGAGAAAAAACTTGATGGGCACATTAGAGAGTCGCTTGAACCTGGCTTCCTCTCTGACGCGCAGCACGCGTACTTAAAAGGGAAATCGGTGGAAACAGCTCTGCACGAAGTGGTTGTGGTTGTCTTCAATACAATGAATACACGCTCGGCACGTTCTTGGACATAGCCGGAGCCTTCAACAATGTCACAACTCACGCGATCTTGGACTCTCTCCATAAGGCAGGGCTTCAACCTCCCAAGGATGGGTGTCACCGAGTTAACTTTGACAATTCATGCAAAGTATTTAGGGTTGATTCTAGACAGCAAGCTTACTCGGAAGCTCAACATCGAAGAACGCACCAAGAAAGCAACTATCGCTCTATACACCTACAAAAGCTTGCTTGGTAAGGTGCTGAAACCTCGCATTATGCACTGGTTGTACACGGCCGTTGTCAGGCCAATTTTATTATACGAAATTGTGGTCTGGTGGACTGCACTTAAAATTAAAGCCCATAAACGAAAAGTGGAAAGGATCCAAAGACTGGGTTGCCTGGGAATCACTGGCGCAATGAGAACCACGTCAACGAATTCCTTAAACACTCTCCTGAACCTCCCCCCAATCGATATGTTCCTAATGAACACAGCGTCTAAATGTGCCCTAAGACTCAGGGAAACAGGGCAATTCAGAATAAAGCCGTATGGTCATCAAAACATCAAACTGCCAGTCGCAACCACCGACTTCACTATAGCAGTGATGAGCTACAACAAAAACTTCTCAGTATTTATACCAGATAGAGCTTACTATACTACCGGCGACAATGTGCCAAGGAGATAAATAAATCTCTACACTGACGGCTCAAAGATGGAAGGGGGTGTTGGAGCGGCTGTTCACTCTCCAGAACTCCTGTACAATTTATCCATCCGACTGCCGAACGAATGCAGTATCTTCCAGGCGGAAGTGCTAGCGATTCAAAAGGCAGCAGAGCTAGCCTCAACAACTCGCAGGAAGGGAAAAATTTTTATTCACTCGGACAGTCAAGCTGATTTAAAAGCGCTACAATCCAACGCCATAAGATCGAAGACAGTGCTCAAATGTCTTTCAGCTCTTCAGATGATAGGTACTTGAAGGAGAGTAGAGCGATGGGTACCAGGCCACAGCGGCATACTTGGCAACGACATCTCGGACGGGCTTGCAAAACAGGGTGCTGCTTTCGACAGCGCATTGGCTATAGCAATTCCTATACCGATGCAGGCAATAAGATCAGAAATGGACTGTAAGATGATGCAACTGGCCAATAATGATTGGAACAAAGCCATCAATTCCAGGATAACGAGGGAAGTCTAGAATTCTTACAATCCAAGGAAAACTAACATACTCCTAGGACTATCCAAAGGTAAGTCTGCGATGTTAGTCGGATTAGTTACTGGTCATTGCCTGATAGGGGAGCATGCCTATAGGCTAGGATTGATCACTTCCAGTGGCTGCAGAAACTGTCGGCTGCCTAACATTAAAGAAACTCTGGAACACCTCTTGTGTGAATGCCCAGCACTCGCAAGAACAAGACAAAAATGTCTACTTCTTCCGCAACTTGAAGGTGGTTGCGGACCTCAGTATAAAAAGTCTTTTGGAATTCGCAAACGCGACGAAAACCTTCGAACTCAACAATGACCCAACGATATTAACTAATCCCAATACGTAGTTACTTTGTCCCGTTGTCAATTCGTGGCATCGCTATGGACCCAAGCGGTCAATGCGGGGCTGTAAGACCGCCACCTAACCTAACCTAACCTAACCTAATCATCCTTCTCCCATTACAATACATACTCTCAGCTCAGTCTCAATCCTAACAAAACTTATTCATTCATAAAAATCAATTATTTATGTACAATGTACATATGTATATCTATGTATGTATTAGGTGTACAACTTTGCTTCCGCCGTTATCCGACAAACGGGTGCATCGGTGAGGGCTGGCCAAAATACGTAGTTCAAAAGTGTCACAAATTGAGTTTGGACGTCTGTGGACATATCGACATCCCGGCATTAGTAAAAGTTGTTCGCATTTTTAATAAGATTCGCGATTCAAAATGTCTGTTTTCGAGCCAAGTTCTCGTCATTTGCGGGAAGTTTTGATCTTCTGCTTCCATTTGAAAAAACTGCAGCTGAGGCTCATCGAATGCTCTCAGATACTTACGGTGAGGTTGCCCTGAGTGACAGAACATATCGTGAGTGATTTCAACGTTTTAAAAGTGGCGATTTCAATGTCGAGGACAAGTATGGTGGTGGGAGAAGATTCGTGCCAAACGCAAAAAGAATTAGCTGAATCACTGGGAGTGACTCAGCAAGACATATCGAAACGCCTCAAGGCCATGGATTTGATTCAGAAACAAGAAAATTGGGTTCCGTACGAGTTAAAACCTAGAGATATTGAACGGCGATTATTTGCATGCGAACAACTGCTTCAAAGGCAGAATCGGAAGGGATTTCTACATCGCATCGTAACCGGCGACGAAAAATGGGTCCGTTACGATAATCCCCCAGAAAGTCATGGGGAATGCCCGGACATGGGAAAACCGAATATTGACGGCGCCAAGGTTATGCCTTGCATTTGGTGGGACCAGCTCGGTGTGATATACTACGAGCTACTGAAACCAAATGAAACTATCACAGGTGATCGGTACCGAACGCAATTGATGCGTTTAAGTCGACCATTAAAGGAAAAACGACCACAGCAGCAAAAGAGACATGACAAAGTTATCCTCCAGCATGACAGTGCTTGGCCACACGTCGCAAAAGTAGTCAAGACATACTTGGAAACCCTGAAATGGGAATTGCCCCACCCGCCGTACTCCCCAAATATTGCTCCTTCCGACTACTATCTGTTTCGTTCCATGGCGCACGGCCTGGCTGATCACGCTCTTAGGTACTCTTAGTTTTTGGTACCGGTATGGTACTGAGAAAAAACCGGAACCAAACCGGAATCCCGGTATTAGGAACAGGCCTAAGCGCATGAATAATACAATAGAAAAATGCTGTGTAATGCAAATTTTTCAAGTTATTTAAAAGAACAATCCTCGCAAACAAAAAGATATCCAGGGCGCCTCCGCGCGTCGTCTGAAGAGGCTCCCAATGCCGGCAATTCGAAGCAGGCCTTAACTTTAATATGTGGCTTGTTAAACTGAATCTAAAATGGAAAACTACTCTATAGGAAGGATGGTAGTGCTACAGAGGAAAGCACAGCTGCTTGAAGGGAAAATACATGAAGTAAAGTGGCTAGGCCCTAAGACTTAGAGCAAGTAGCCTTAATGTGCTTGTAGGGATGTCAATCGGTGGAAGGACTAAAAAGAACTCGATGAGGTCCTTTTTAGTTCAATTCTTTATCAGAAATGGGTCCCACGTTGGGCGCTAAATATGTAATGGACGGTTTGGTGGGTATCCGGAGATGCCCGTGGTGGCGGAGGCTAAGATTGTATAGTTGACCGTGAAGGTCGGGCTGTGCTATCTGGCGAAGAAGAAGGCCCCTCAACTAACTAAGCACCGGCCTATGCTTGCTGTAGCTCAGTTCAGGAGACAACACAAACATGGGAGGCAAAAATGGGAAATAATAAAAAAATGGGCGATACAGATGGAATGATTAGCGGACGGCTTAGTCGCCCCCGCGCTCGCATCGGAGTCCAAGTGTAATGGAATCCTCTGCCTCTGGTTTCGTACCACCGAAATATCAGTACTCACCAGGTGCTGCCATCGATCTGCCGGTGGAAGCAGCACAACCAGACCAGAATTCCATTTTCGAGAAAATGTTTTTTTTTTTTGCTAAATGCCGTTTCTGAACCACTGTGCGCCGCCCTGTGCACTGGGAATGTTCCCAAAATGTTTTCATTTTTTTATTTGGAAGGAATGAAGTCCCAATTTAAATGAAATTCAATGAAACCCTCAAAAAACATGCAGATACATAAGTTTGAACAAATGGGGCTGCTTCAACGACTTTCAGTCCACGAACTAGTCGACGCTTTTAACATATGCAGGCATCACTGCAAAAATGCTATTCAATACACTAACTTCATTATCAACAAGTGACCTCTTTGACGATGCGCTCTAGTAACACCACCACACCTCCTGTCAACAATCGCAATCATCATCATACGCTCATTTGCATTTTCGTTATTTTCGCGGTTTATCTCACTGTTTCCCTGCTATCATAATTCCAGCGAGCTCAGTCAATGAGTATTGATTTTTAGCAACAACATTCCGTTTTCAACATCGCTGAACACCATTTCGCAGCTTGTATTTCGACAAAAGTGAACACCCTTCGCCTCTATTCAGATTTTCACGATAGTCCCGAACTCTTTCGATTGATACACACCCACAGTTTTGGTCGTTCCGTGTTTGTTTAGTCAATTATTTCATGTTTGCACAACATGTTTCCCAGCGGTCATTCTGTCGGAATATTGAAACGCGGAAATTGCCGACTCCCTCACAACGTCAGGATGACAAAACATCCCCACCGATTTCTCAGAGTCGCCGATGTCCCCGATATTGAATCGAGGACACACATATGGCATGGCGATGAACAAACACGTCCGGCTCTGGCGCAAGTCATATTACGGGGTTAACCGTGGAATGTTCGTTTCAAGTTGCCAAGCACACACAAAAAGGACATTTTAAAATTGAAGAGACCCTTTGTCGTGTGTTTGTGACCAAAGCTTTGGAGTGGATGTTGGTGAAGTGGTGGGAATGTGATATCGATACTTATCGCTTGAAATTTAGAACCTCCAATGTATTGTACTTTGAGTGAGATTGGAGCTTCAAAAGATTATTCCAGCTCTATGAGTTAATGCTCCAGGAACTATCGCCCCAAAACGAAAATGAATTAACTATCACTCCAGACATTTGATATGAGTATGGGGCGATTCAGGATGAACTATTAACTTAAATTTTGGGCAAAAGTTTGAAAAATTTTGAAAGAAAAGATCATAAAATCTGGAGTAATAATTCCCATAATCGTCCCGAACCCCTATCGCCCCAAATGTTGGTACTGTCTAAAGCGGAAATTCTGTCTCGAGATTTCACGGAGGGGATTTCTGTGGGATCGTACTATGCACCTAAAGCGGACGTTCACTCTTGACTGTATACTCGTGTTAAGCGGAAATTTAAATTTTCCTCGGTGAAATTCCGTGGATTGGTAGTTAGTACTGCCTAAGGCAAAGATCCTGTCTGAAATTCCACAGGCCGAATTTCCGTTTGTTCGTACTACTTAAAGCAGGTATTCTGTCCGATTCCCAGAGTCAGATTCGTATGGGTACGTAGTACATAAAATGGAGATCTACTTTTTAATGTACGAGTATTCTAGTACTGCCTAAAGCAGAAATCTACTCTGGATTTTCCTGGGTGGATTTCCATGGGCAAGTACTGCCTAGGGCGGAAATGAACCTAGTTTTGTAAGGAGCGGAGAAGGGTGGATTTCAACTATTCCAGCGAGCAAATCGGCAGCACGCGCTAGATGTAGCTCGGATTAGAAAGATTTGGGTGGGACACCGAACCCCCGTTGCTATTACAAATAAAGTAAGGAAGATAACCGGAAAAGGAGAACAACGATCACTGGTGCGACCGGTAGCTCTGTGCGTAGAGGCGTTAGTCTCATGTCTGACTACGGCCGTTATGGGTTCAAGTCCCGTCCATGGCGTTCGTGACCAAAAATGTTTGTGTTGTCTTTTCCCTGTGATGCGGGATGCAATAATAAGCCACAACGTCGCAGGTAGGCGACTAAATTGGAACAGAAGGTGGATGCTGGTAACGTGCATCGTCCGAAACTGGTTTATGCCAACGAAACTTCAGCTTAGCCACATAGAATAGTTGATGCGCTATGCCCCACTAGGGGTTGGGGCAAATGAGTAATACACTGTGGTAATTTTCCTGGACATCGAAGGAGCCTTTAACAACATCTTAATTGGGACCATCACTGACGCCCTCTCGAGCCTGCTTGTGGGTGATGCGTTGTGTGAACCTGCTATTGACATCCAGAGTTATACAGTTCAGTTTGTGAGAATCTACTGTGCATAGGTTCGTCTGTAGGGGTACACCTCAAGGCGGTGCTCTCAGCTTCTGTGGAACCTGGCGATCAGTGGGCTGCTTTTAGATCTGGAAGCATTGGACTGCAGGGTTGTTTCCTATGCCGACGATGTTGCCATTGTAATTTCAGGTATGTTTCCCAGTGTTCTCACTGATGTGCTGCAGAATGCTATATCGATTCTGGTCAGTTGGGCTAGTCAGAGTGGAGTCAGGGTTGACAAAACGGAACTTGTGCTCTATACAAGATGCACAATCTACCTTCGGGCATCGAAACTCCGGTACAAGAGGGTACCAGATTGGCTTTTCTCGACAACACTAAATTCCTTGATCTCATTCTGGACAGGAAGCTGGGATGGTGGCCAAATATTCAGGAACGTGTCAACAAAGCCACCATCGCACTTTACACTTGCAGAAGGGCGATAAGTCGGAGCTGGGAACTACAACCGAGGGGGTCTTGTGGCTGTACACGTCAGTTCTCCGGCCCATTCTTTTGCATGGTATCCTTGTTTCGTGGGCGGCATTTAGAATACGATCATTGCAGTGTACTACAGGCGGCGATTCTAGCGATCTCGGAAGGTCTCGCCTGGCTGGGTTGCCATGCCATAACTGAAACATCATCATTTACACTGACAGTCAGGCTGCAATTCAATCTCTCGAATCGGCTCTGTCGACATCGCGGACGGTTGTGAACTGCCGATCGCTTCTTGATGAGATGGGACGTTACTTTAAAATAACATGTGCTGGATTCTAGGCAATAGTGCCTATGCTGGCGATTATGAGGGTGATGAACTTCATCGGATTGTGACGGCTGCGCAATTGACAATGGTCGATGCGACATCAGAGTGCCTGTTGCAACCTGCAAGCTAATCATGAAATCTAATGCGATAAATAAAACTTGCGCTAGATGGACTGAGGACAGTATGTGTCGAAACTGCGAAGATGATATGGCACATAGTGGACCCTGGTCGCTCTGCCGCAACATTATCGCTGAACAGCATGTTGATGTGGTGTGGTTAACATTACCACTGGGCACTGCCCCATTGGAGAGCATGCTAAAATACTTCCCCTACCCTACAACGACATCTATAGAAGCTGCGAAGATGCTGACGAGAAGGAAGAGAATACTTTTCACCTTCTATGCACCTATTCTGCCTTGGCCGAGAGGAGCAGGAGGGGGGTCTTTCTGAGGGATTCTTTTTTTGTATCAGTTGGAAGACCTAAGGGACATAAGTCCATCCCGGCTCTATCGGTTTATTGCTAGCTCTGGCTGATTCAATAATAATAATTTCAATGGGATAGGTACTTCCGTGTGGGTACCATAATGGGCTCGTTAGCCTATGTGTGCTGTGTTTTTTACGGCAGCTTCGTTAACCTAATCTAAAGATGCATTTTGCTAGGCACACGATCCTCGCACATTGTTAGCGATTAGCGAACCACCCCCAGAGCATGGAGCACTATTTGTGTGTATCTTTTCATCCTCGCCTGCAATCGACGAAGAGCTGTGCCTAGCTCTGTAGTCCGGATGGCGCAACGGTTAGCACGTTCGCCTTCTACGCACTGGGCTGTACTTTGAGTGAGATTGGAGCTTCAAAAGATTATTCCAGCTCTATGAGTTAATGCTCCAGGAACTATCGCCCCAAAACGAAAATGAATTAACTATCACTCCAGACATTTGATATGAGTATGGGGCGATTCAGGATGAACTATTATCTTAAATTTTGGGCAAAAGTTTGAAAAATTTTGAAAGAAAAGATCATAAAATCTGGAGTAATAATTCCCATAATCGTCCCGAACCCCTATCGCCCCAAATGTTGGTACTGTCTAAAGCGGAAATTCTGTCTCGAGATTTCACGGAGGGGATTTCTGTGGGATCGTACTATGCACCTAAAGCGGACGTTCACTCTTGACTGTATACTCGTGTTAAGCGGAAATTTAAATTTTCCTCGGTGAAATTCCGTGGATTGGTAGTTAGTACTGCCTAAGGCAAAGATCCTGTCTGAAATTCCACAGGCCGAATTTCCGTTTGTTCGTACTACTTAAAGCAGGTATTCTGTCCGATTCCCAGAGTCAGATTCGTATGGGTACGTAGTACATAAAATGGAGATCTACTTTTTAATGTACGAGTATTCTAGTACTGCCTAAAGCAGAAATCTACTCTGGATTTTCCTGGGTGGATTTCCATGGGCAAGTACTGCCTAGGGCGGAAATGAACCTAGTTTTGTAAGGAGCGGAGAAGGGTGGATTTCAACTATTCCAGCGAGCAAATCGGCAGCACGCGCTAGATGTAGCTCGGATTAGAAAGATTTGGGTGGGACACCGAACCCCCGTTGCTATTACAAATAAAGTAAGGAAGATAACCGGAAAAGGAGAACAACGATCACTGGTGCGACCGGTAGCTCTGTGCGTAGAGGCGTTAGTCTCATGTCTGACTACGGCCGTTATGGGTTCAAGTCCCGTCCATGGCGTTCGTGACCAAAAATGTTTGTGTTGTCTTTTCCCTGTGATGCGGGATGCAATAATAAGCCACAACGTCGCAGGTAGGCGACTAAATTGGAACAGAAGGTGGATGCTGGTAACGTGCATCGTCCGAAACTGGTTTATGCCAACGAAACTTCAGCTTAGCCACATAGAATAGTTGATGCGCTATGCCCCACTAGGGGTTGGGGCAAATGAGTAATACACTGTGGTAATTTTCCTGGACATCGAAGGAGCCTTTAACAACATCTTAATTGGGACCATCACTGACGCCCTCTCGAGCCTGCTTGTGGGTGATGCGTTGTGTGAACCTGCTATTGACATCCAGAGTTATACAGTTCAGTTTGTGAGAATCTACTGTGCATAGGTTCGTCTGTAGGGGTACACCTCAAGGCGGTGCTCTCAGCTTCTGTGGAACCTGGCGATCAGTGGGCTGCTTTTAGATCTGGAAGCATTGGACTGCAGGGTTGTTTCCTATGCCGACGATGTTGCCATTGTAATTTCAGGTATGTTTCCCAGTGTTCTCACTGATGTGCTGCAGAATGCTATATCGATTCTGGTCAGTTGGGCTAGTCAGAGTGGAGTCAGGGTTGACAAAACGGAACTTGTGCTCTATACAAGATGCACAATCTACCTTCGGGCATCGAAACTCCGGTACAAGAGGGTACCAGATTGGCTTTTCTCGACAACACTAAATTCCTTGATCTCATTCTGGACAGGAAGCTGGGATGGTGGCCAAATATTCAGGAACGTGTCAACAAAGCCACCATCGCACTTTACACTTGCAGAAGGGCGATAAGTCGGAGCTGGGAACTACAACCGAGGGGGTCTTGTGGCTGTACACGTCAGTTCTCCGGCCCATTCTTTTGCATGGTATCCTTGTTTCGTGGGCGGCATTTAGAATACGATCATTGCAGTGTACTACAGGCGGCGATTCTAGCGATCTCGGAAGGTCTCGCCTGGCTGGGTTGCCATGCCATAACTGAAACATCATCATTTACACTGACAGTCAGGCTGCAATTCAATCTCTCGAATCGGCTCTGTCGACATCGCGGACGGTTGTGAACTGCCGATCGCTTCTTGATGAGATGGGACGTTACTTTAAAATAACATGTGCTGGATTCCAGGCAATAGTGCCTATGCTGGCGATTATGAGGGTGATGAACTTCATCGGATTGTGACGGCTGCGCAATTGACAATGGTCGATGCGACATCAGAGTGCCTGTTGCAACCTGCAAGCTAATCATGAAATCTAATGCGATAAATAAAACTTGCGCTAGATGGACTGAGGACAGTATGTGTCGAAACTGCGAAGATGATATGGCACATAGTGGACCCTGGTCGTTCTGCCGCAACATTATCGCTGAACAGCATGTTGATGTGGTGTGGTTAACATTACCACTGGGCACTGCCCCATTGGAGAGCATGCTAAAATACTTCCCCTACCCTACAACGACATCTATAGAAGCTGCGAAGATGCTGACGAGAAGGAAGAGAATACTTTTCACCTTCTATGCACCTATTCTGCCTTGGCCGAGAGGAGCAGGAGGGGGGTCTTTCTGAGGGATTCTTTTTTTGTATCAGTTGGAAGACCTAAGGGACATAAGTCCATCCCGGCTCTATCGGTTTATTGCTAGCTCTGGCTGATTCAATAATAATAATTTCAATGGGATAGGTACTTCCGTGTGGGTACCATAATGGGCTCGTTAGCCTATGTGTGCTGTGTTTTTTACGGCAGCTTCGTTAACCTAATCTAAAGATGTATTTTGCTAGGCACACGATCCTCGCACATTGTTAGCGATTAGCGAACCACCCCCAGAGCATGGAGCACTATTTGTGTGTATCTTTTCATCCTCGCCTGCAATCGACGAAGAGCTGTGCCTAGCTCTGTAGTCCGGATGGCGCAACGGTTAGCACGTTCGCCTTCTACGCACTGGGCCCCGGTTCGATTCCTACTGAATGCGGTAGTTTTCGATAAAAAAGGGGATTTACGTGTCGGACTATGAGCCCACTCAGCTGTTAAATGAGTACCCATTTATGGGGTAAATAACTCGGTTTGGCGTGTTGCTGATCACACACCTCTGCAAAAGACATACCATCACGATTTAGAAAATGAGATGATGCTAACTCATCTCGAGGCCATAGTTCAAATTAGACTGTTGCGCCAGTTATTTATTTTATTGCAAGAGAAACCTAAAGACAATGCCAGGAATTACAAGGTCGCAGCCCAAAGGAGAAGAAACCCTCGAGAAATTCAGGCGCCAAAGTACGTTGAAGACTCGCAAGGAGTGCTACTGGTTGAACACAAAGCAATCTGTAGCAGAATGCGTGAGTACTTTGACGAACTTTTGAGCGAAGAATTTCCGCGAGAAGCTTTTCAAGCTGTGGAGCCAACCACCACTGATATCGCTGATTTTTCAGTGAAGGAGGTGATGAAAGCAATGATGCAGATGAAACGCGGAAGGGCAGTTGGATCGATGACGAGATGAATCATGTCGGGCTTAGATGGCTCACTGTTCTTTTCAACAAAATTAAAAGAGGGCAACCGATGCTTGACGCTTTCAGGAAAAGCTTCCTTCTCCCGTTTTATAAGAACAAGGGTGACTCACGCAAGCTCAACAACTATAGGGCAATCAATCTAACATCTCACACATTGAAGACTTACGTGTGAGTTGTCTGCAATCGATTGAAAGAGATTGTACGGTTGGATGACAATCAATGCGGCTTTGTGGAGGGTCGATCCGCAGTCGATGCTATTCAGTGCTTGCGTGTTACGATGGAAAAACATCGTGATGCACGGACGGACTTGCACTTTGTGTTCATCGATTTGGAAAAAGCCTTCGGCAGTGTCCCTCGTGATCTGATATGGGTGGCCCTAAGAGCAGTTAAGGTCCCCGAGGCATATGTTAAGATGACACAAGACATGTATGATGGAGCAACTACTAAAGTTAGATGCACAGCTAGTGAGTCTGAAGAGTTTTCGGTTAAAGTCGGAGTTCACCAAGGCAGTGTATTGAGTCCCTTGCTCTTCAATATCATCGTGCTCTATTTATTAACACTCATCTCTGACGACCTGGAAATATCCCTTCTCTTCGCCGATGACATTGTCCTGGGTAGCAAAGATATCGTTGCTTTACAAGCTGCACTGACCAAGTGGTGTAAGATACTGGAGGGTCATGGACTGAGGATTAGCATACCAAAGACTGAGTATCTTTGCTGTCCTTTCTCAGATCCAGAGCGACCGATACCAGCTATCTACATTAAGGGAGAGCAGCTGAAGTCCTGTACAGGGTTCAAATACCTGGGCTCGATGATCAACAAGGAAGCTACCTGCGATGACGACATCAAACATCGCATCAGTGTCGGTTGGATGAAGTGGCGAGAAAACTCTGGAGTTTTTTTGCGACAAGAAGATGCCACGAAAGTTGTACAAAACGGTCGTACCCGCACTCATGTATGCGTCTAAGTGTCACCATACACTGTCGAACTCGAGCACGAACCTGGTACAAATGTCTTCTGACACACACATACACTTCACATAGGTGGGAAGAAAACCGGTCCACTTGTACTAGGTTCGTGCTCGAGTTCGAGTTCGACAGTGTATGGTGACACTAAGTCCTGGACTATGTATAAGACAAACGAAAGTAAAATGACTGCGACCGAGATGAAAATGCTACGGATGTCAGCCGGTGTGACCAAAAAGGATCGCATCAAAAGTACCTACATCCGAGGTAACTTGTTTATTGAGCAACCGATCACTGAATAGCTCGAAGATCGTCGAATGGATTGGTATTGTCATGTTCTAAGGCGTCCACCTGAAAACCCAGTAATGAAGGCATTATCAGTGGATGTTCCATTTGCTGGACCCAAACCCAGAGGCACGCGGAAACACACGTCGATCGATCAGATGAAGAAGCAACAACAACGCGTTAATCTCGGCGATGATATGATCCAAGATCGAGCTGCCTATAGAAGGAAGCTGAGATTATACCGCCAAAATGGGCGAAGCGCCAACTCTACAGGCAGAACAACGCGAAGCCGCAGAGTGGTATGAAAGGGCAAGGAAGAAGATCGTCCTGGTTTCAAGTTGAACAGCCATAAAGAAGCACAGATTTTACATTGGTTTCGAAGATCCTGAGTTTAGTACTTCTGAAGATGTCGCTGTTTTGCCAGAAAGGTGAAAAAGCTGCCCGAGCCTTATTGATGCGAGACAGTACATCAGCATCCGCTCCACCATCTGCTGTAACCACGCTTCCGAGGTAGCAAAAATTTTCCACTTTTTTCACCATCTGCCCCGAAACACAAATTTCGCTCTGTCTTCCTGGATCCAAGCTCTAGTGATTAGTTTTGGCGGCATTGATTTTAAGCCCCGCATTGCGACTTTCGCGATGCAGGACATCCGTCATCCGTCCCTATTTTCCCGAGTGGATTTTCATTGGGGTCGTACTACCTAAAGTGGAAATCCACTGCGCTCTAGGCAGTACATACTAACCCACGGAAATACACTCTGGGAGTCTCGTACACGATTTTCGTTGATTAATCAAGCAAATTTCGTTTTTCAAGCTGATTAGTTTTACAAAACGATTGAAAATTGCAACCGGAAAAAATCTCCCTAATAAATCTTTATACAAAATCATGTTTCCTCATAAATGATTTTATCTGCTCGCATAATAGGCTAATCGAATTACAATATTCGTGGAAACGGCAAGCTGCTCTATTCTGTATTCTGCTCTTACATTTTTCAATCAATCAAAATTACAGCAAATGAACCATCCATCAATCGATCCATTCATTGAATCTATCTACGTTCTTGGGAAACATCATTTTCATGCAGAATTAAACTTTTAAGTCCAGGCCAGGACGAATTTCAGTTAAGCAATGGGCGCTCGGAATTCGACCCCCAGAAGTTTTCTGGAATGTAATCAGAATAATGAGAATTATAAGTTCGCCTATTGGTCACAACTGTGCTCGGCGTAGGTTAAAGATGTCCGAGAGTTTCTCTTTTAAGGGGTGAGCAGCGTTGTCTGTAGCAACTGTAGCTCAGTTGTGTGGCACATCTTTGAGTGAACCATTTTCTTTCTGACTGGACTCTTATCGTCTTCCTTTCGAATTTTAAATGGAAATCAAATTATTCGAACGTCAAACTGAAGATGATAACGACGACAACATTGTTGATGGTGATGGCACCTTGAGTTTCATTAGGCAGCATAAGTCTATTTAATTTCTCTTCTGTGAAAACATTTTCAGATTTTTTTTTTTATCTTGAATATTCCGAAAATTCGATTTGTGTATGTCCACATGAAGGCCAACGAAATAAAAAAATTAAACGTAAAATTAGAGAAAAAATTAAAACAAAATGATGGAAAGACTGAATATTGGTAGTTTGTGTTCTGATTAATCAGTGTTAAAAAACAAGTGACATTTTGGCCACAACCTTCTCGTGCTCGTTCGACCCAGGTGAGGATGGGTATCTCGAAAAACGAAATGATAGAAGTATTGAATGGTGTCCTGGCAATCTGGCCCCGGCTGAAAAAAACATGACAACTAATGACAAGCAACGAAAAAAAAGTTAATTATTTTTTCTGTGGATGATATTTTTATCAGATCTCGTTGTTAGCATTTGCACATACCTCACCGAAAGATGGAATAGCTGTATCCACCAATTCGGCGAAGCTAAAATCACTGCCCTCGACATTTCGAAAGTTTTTGATAGAGTCTGGCATCCGGCTCTTCTAGCTAAGCTCCAGGCTTTTGGTTTGGACCCAAAATTAGTTAAATGGATCGAAAGTTTCCTTCACGACCGTTCGCTTCAGGTCGTCCTTGATGGAGCTAAATCAAATTGCCATACCACCAACGCAGGGGTCCCCCAAGGTACTGTCCTTTCACCAACACGCTTCCTTCTCTTCATCAACGATCTTCTCAGCGTGACTTCCAACTCAATCCATAGCATTGCAGACGATAGTACCCTTGACTACACTAACTCTTTCAACTCTGTAGCTGACTCTCGCCGAAATTCAATATCTAGCAACAGAGATCGCATATTTGACTCACTAAATGAAGACATTTCAAAAATTATTGCATGGGGGAAAGCGAATCGAGTAGAGTTTAACGCCTCAAAAACTCAATGTTGTCTACTTTCCAATAAGCGATGTGCTCCACCTGCCGCCCAACCCATTCTTGTCGATGGGGTCAGCATTCCTGATTCGCCCATACTGAACATACTAGGTATTAACATCTCCAGTAAACTAAATTGGTCCGACCACATCTTTTGCGTTGCAAAAAATGCAATGAAGTGTCTGGGCTTTCTGAATCGCTGTAAAAGATACTTTTCACCATCTGATCTGGCTCAAATTTACAAGGCTCATATGCAATGGACAGGTGTTTCGGACACCTAAGTGTCCATGGGGACGGAGTTAAAGTCTGCCGAACTGACCGTGAAGGTCCGGCGACGCCATCTGGCGAGAACTCCTCAGCGGGATAGGTGGCGGCACGAGCTTGCTGTAGCTCAATGACGGGAGATGTGGGCGGGGTTTTTGCCCTCTCGCTGCCCCGTACCATTAGAATTCCAAAAATCTCGTGCCTTAAGGTATAACAGCACACACACGGGTACCAAAGGTCCCACGACCTTAAAAAAATGGCAAAGAAAAAAAAGAAAGAAACTACTTAAAGGCAATGGCCGTCGACCGACTCATGTACAATACCTCGACACTGCTCCGGGTCCAGCTGGAGCGGACCCTGGCCTCCTTACCCACCCTGCCTGTGAGGTCTCATGGCCGAACAAAGTGGAGACCTCCCGAACTAACTAAGAGGCATTTACCTCACATCGTCACCTGAAAAAGGATATCGGGGAATTTCCTCAAAGGAAACGAAGGGAATTCCTTTAACAAAACATATTTAACATTCAGAGAGTAGATTCTTTGTATATAAAAAAACATGAGAAATCATGTTAGAAACAAAAGAGAAAAAAAAACTGAAAACTACGATAAAAGAAGAAAACCAAATTATAAAATAACTAGGCAGGTTTCCAATAGAATTAAAAAAAAAAATAAAAAAAAAACAAGGATAATTACGTTACTAAAAAAAATCAAAAAAGATATATATAAAAAAAACGTTACAAAATTACTCAACAAACAGACTCACCCCAGGATCGTCGAAGGCCATCTCAGAACTGAAGCAGCTGAGACTTAAAATCATTAAGTGCAGAAAAAAAGGAAACAAACGAAATTACAAATTAAAAAAAAAGTAAAGGGATTTAAATGAAATGAAATTTAGGATGGCAACACAATCGACGACGTCACTCTCTGACAGCAACCGATGAACAATTCGAAACGTACGACCGTTCTTTCCAAAGCAATAGTACTTTCAAATGTAAAATGAGGCGGCACTTGTTGTTGTCGTTTCGCTTCTACATATTCCATGATTGTTTTTCTCTACACAGCATTCCCGCAAACGAACGACATTTGCACTTAGGAGGAGGCAAAATTGACACTTCACTCGGCGCTAGATAAACACAATATCTACCAGATCGGCACGCTAGTGGGATCGCACACAATTGCTGGCGCTGGGCACAAATTTCCGCAAAAGGGAACAAAAATCTCGCTTGATTTGTTGAGGGGTTTGGGTCGAACGCACGAACAGCACCGATCAATTTCAAAGGCTAATCACGCCAAACATCACCGTGGTACGCGTCTAGGTGAAAACTTAACGCGAAGTTTAGTTTAAAACCAGCGGCGAAAGGACAACTTATTTCGCGGGTATATCCCCACACATTTGTCGCGACAATCACAGCGGTATTGTTGCGGCGGCAAATCCAAGTGCCCCTTAGCAAAAAAAAAACATTAAATCAATCGTCCCAACAATGAGGTTGCCGATACGACAGCTACGGCAGGTCCAAGTCCACCCTGCGAAGGTGTTTGGGCGGGGGTTTCAATCGAACTCCTTGTCTTGGCGATCGCGCCGATGTTCACCCGACGGCGAGTAAAAGTAGACTCTCTATAATAATGCCGATGTTGTCCGGGCGGGCGGTTCAAAGTGAACTCCCGAGCGATCGCTCTCTCAGCAGGTCGCGACCCTCGATACAGCACAGGCATCAGTTGAAAAATCTCGCCAATCGAGTTTCATGCAACGGAATTCTCCGTTTACATAAAACTCGATGTGGATCATCGCTGCCCGCTTGTCTGTTCCATCCCAATGCGAGGTCGATGACACCAGAACAAACAGCATTTTCTTACAGGACACATAAGTGTCCATCAGAATGTAGCGTTTGCAAGTGTCAACGACCCACAGTGTGATAGAATGACAGAGTTGTCGTTCTTGAATAACTCCAGATGGAGAATTCGAATTGTTAGGTGGCAAATATTTTAGAAAAAATATTTTAGAAAAAATATTTGACAATCAACAATGTAGAGTAGTAGATCAGAAAAGTCATTCATTACACATATAAGACCGAGACTTGAATTTAATTCCCACATATGGGCAGGCGCAGGTAGAACCGCATTATCCGCGTAAGACAAAGTCCAACAGAAAGCCTTCAAGCTTATTGGCGAGGAACCCATAACATCTAAAATCGAACCTCTTGAACACTGGCAAAGTGTCGGCTGTCTCTCACTCTTCTATCGCTCCTACAACCGCCGTTGCTCTGTTGAAATAGCCAACCTCATTCCTGAACGTACCTTTCCTTTACGTAACACCCGACTAGCCAGTCGTACCCATCCTCATCTTCTAGAACTCAGCAAAAGTCGCACCGCCAAATTCCATGACTCGTTTGTATCTAGGACACCAGGAATGTGGAACGATCTGCCATCTTTTGTTTTCCCCCGCAACTATGACCTACAAAAATTTAAACGGAATGTACACCGTCACCTTATTCAAACTCAACCCATCTCCCCACTACCTTAATCCCTTACCGCCAACGCTGTGTTCTCGCATCAAAGGGTTACCCCCTAAGCTTTGGTATAAACATAAAAAAAAGGTTGAAACAAGCTTCAAACGAAGAGTGACTGTTATCAACGACTGGGAAAGGAGACTTTAAAGGACACGGGCTCAATCAGGAATGAAATAGTAATATATTTCATGATGTAGTTAAATTACCCACCGAGCTAATTGTATGAGAGATTTCATTCTGAAACTGAAGTAAATTCGAAGGAACATATTGTAATGTTTCCTCTGACCGAAGCCGGTTTCGTTAGATATTCTTGTGCTGAATAATGAAAACACTTCGATTGAAAAACACACACACTTTATTTACAAAACGAACTACACACGCGTAACTAACAACCAACGTCAAACTAGCTCGAACTTTTCGCTAACGGCGGATAACGATTATCCTCCTTGCCGCTTCCGAGCGGATACTGTCACGGATGAACTCTCGATTACGACTACTTGTCGCTCCCGGTGACATTTGCCTTTTAAAGCTGGAACTGTTTCGAGAAGGTTCTAGACTCCAGATGGCTCGAGATTCAGTTGGTACTTGTCATGGATGGTTCGAGACTATGATGGAGCTTAGTGCAGTGTGTGTCGTAAGAGAGACGTACAATACCTCGTACATATAAGACTGCCTCCTCGTTAGACCTGTTCGGCCCGAACAGAAGACACCATGACGCCGCTCACGCGGTGCCATCGGATCCAACTGCATGTTCTTCATTTTCACTGTTGGCCTCCATCGCTTCGGAAGGCGACGCTCCACATCATCCAGTCGAACCCACAAGCACATCTGTTTTCTCCGACGAGTGCTCTACAACCATTCGAAGGCACCGTCGCTGACACCAATCGAGCGAGCTTTAAATTTGAAGCTGCTTATGCGATCAACACTCCACCGAGGTCGTCTTTGCATCAGGCCATGTACGCCATCCAACCGGCGTCCGAAGTCGAAGTCGAATGCGCTCACCCGCATCCGTCCCAACTTCATGGAGTCTCTCCGAAGCTTCCAGGCTCCCGCAATCCGCTCTTCCAATTGTGGCTTCAAGCTATCCTTCTGCAGTTGCATTGCCACTCTCCGCGGTGGCTCGTCCAACCTCACCAACTGCTCGTTCAACGTTGCCGATTGTTCGGCCATCTTTTTTGTCGGTTCATTCAACGATGTTGTCGACTCCTCGAAATTTGCTGAACGCTTGTTCATCTGCGTTGCCATTTCACTCGGCCACTTCTCCACCCTCGGTGACTGTTCGCTATCGGTCCGGCTGTTCACTACCGTAGCCTCGAGCTGTGTCCTGCAAATGCCCCAGGACGTATGTTCGTTAAAAGCTGGCACCATCAGATTTCCGACGGCTGACTCGGCTTTAACAACTCCTGACATTTCGATGCGCTCCGGTCCGCTCCTCAATCCTTCGACATCTCGGCAACTGTATCGAAACTGCCATCTTTTTTGGAGTCCACCTGCATGAGGACGTGTTCGAAGTTATCGTCGATCAATCTCTGCAACTGCTCGGTTTGCTCGTGGAATCGCTTGGATTGCTCGTCAAATCGCTTATTAACTCGCTTGTCAAACTCGTCCAGTTGCTTGGATCGCTCTTCAAGTTTCGACAGTATCAGCTGCAAGAAAGGGCCCATGGCGGAAACCTGTTTTTCTCCCGATCCGTTGAGGTTTTTCGTCGACTTGTTCTTATCCGGAAATTCGATCGTGTCCGGATCCTGTCCACCGGCTCTTATAACTTGTGCTAAAAGAGCACACAGTGCGTACTTATTTCCCGTCGTTAACGATTTCCGTCTTGCTAGTTCGTTTTTTTTAACTCCGCGGTTGTCAATTCCCAAATAGTACGCGGCATTTTAGTCCGTTATTCACTTCACAAGTTCACAACAGTCAATCGTGCAAATTCTACCCGCATAGAATGTTCTCGCACTTCACTACAAAGTTTCTCAAACACACAATCGCGCAACTTCCCGGCGCTTCACTTCAAAGTTTCTTGAAACTTCCCGTGCTTATTTACACCACCGTAAATATCCCGCACGACTTTCACTTTTCAAACGAACGTTCACTACACACACGCGAATATCCCACTTCTGACACCAATTGTAATGTTTCCTCTGATCGAAGCCGGGTTCGTTAGATATTCTTGTGATGAATAATGAAAACACTTCGATTGTAACTAACAACCAACGTCAAAGTAGCTCCAACTATTCGCTAACGGCGGATAACGATTATCCTCCTTTCCGCTTCCGAGCGGATACTGTCACGGATGAACTCTCGATTACGACTACTTGATGCTCCGTTAATAATGGTTTATTGCAAAAATAATAAATAATATATAATATCCGTACATTCCTTAAAGCCAAACCTTAAAATCTATGATATGTTGTTGGTATAAGTCCTAATTTACAAACGGCTGTGCCCAAATGGCAAATGCCAGAGTTCAAAAATGAAATATATCAAATGAGCAAATATGAAAAATTTAATTCATTAATTGAAATGTGACTTTATTACTATATTATCCTATTTTAGTTGCAGAACATTGCCTCATGGGGCGAAGAAAGATGTCGAAGCCAGTGCAGGCTGGTGAAGTTGAAGAAAGCGGTCTCTAACTCCGGCTAAAGTTGATATTCGAGGAGAATCAACCAAATTGAGAACGACGATCAGCTTTGCAGGTGCAAATCATTGCCTCGGAGGGAAATTGCTGATGGTTTAACCAGTGGTGAATGAGCAAACTGAGAGTCTTACGGTCATAATGGCGCTGTTAGATCATAGTTAGTCAGGCAGGAGTCCCTGACTATCTCGTTTGTGTGCCCTCGCGGTCTAGCCATTACTTGATCCGTGTGTTTGTTGAATGTGCTGCTGCAAGGTTGGGACTTCAGCAGCAGCATACAGAAGGTTGTTGCTGTAATAATGAAAATTCCTCTCCGGTCTGCGAAAGAGTCCAGTAGATGCCTGAAGTATGCGTCTTTCCAGCCGCTGAAGATGGAGCCACCATGTCTTAGGAGCGCTATTCCACAGGGGGACTCCTTAAGTCATGACTGGTCTGATGAGTTGTCGGTACAATAGCGTTTTAACCTTCTTGGATAAGGAACACCTGGAGTTAAAAAGAGAAGAGATCATACTTTTGAGGCCTTTGTTAATGCATATTTGGCATGTTGCCCAAAAGTCATAAAGCGGTCAATTATGACACCGAGATACTTCACTGCATTCTTGGCGAAGATGTGCTGACCCATTATCTTGATGAAAATCGATTTGATGTTTCTGGTCCTTTGGTATGGAGTCCCAATATTCCTGAAGAAAATCATTTCGCTTTTGCTGGGGTTGATGCGAATGCCCCACTTCTTATAATACTCCGTCAGCTTGTCAACGTATCTCTGCAGTAACATTGCGGCATATCTTGCGTTATAATGAGCGTACCAAACCACCAAATCATCCGCATAAAGGTTTACTCCTCTACCTTGCGTTACACTTCCAGCATCCGGGAAATCTGCAGAGAAAAGATTAAATAGGATCGGGCCCAGGATGGAACCCTGAGGAACCCCTGAAATTATTGGTAATGGAGCAGACTGGGCACCATTATAGTAAATCATTCCAATGCGCTCAGAGAGGAAACTTCTAAGCATTTTGATAGTGTGGGTTGGAAAACCCCATGTAATTAGTTTGAAGACAAGACCTTCGACCCACACAGAATCAAAGGCCTTCTCAACGTCGATGAGACATGCCCCGACTAACTTAGACTGGGCTAAGCTTTTGGAGACATCCGCCAGGAACATGTGTAGCGCATCAATTGTCGAGTGCCCTTTCTTGAAGCCAAATTGCCTCTTAGGAATAAGGAGGTTCTCGGACGCAACCCTATCCACTGATGAAAAAATTACCTTTTCAAGCAGCTTGCCAACATTTGATAATAGAGAAATTGGCTTCGAGTGGAGTAGGTCATGGTCACCAGGCTTCTTTGGGATGGGCAAAATTCTGGCTCTCTTCCAGACTTTTGGGAAGTATCCCAGATTGATGCAGTTATTAAAAATAACTGCCAGGAGGACAAAAAAGGAGAAGGGAAGCTTGCGAAGCATGAAGTTCGACACTCCCGTCTTCACAAGAAGATTTCTTGGGAGAGAGGTCTTTGGCAAGATCCTGAATGTCTAGTGGATCCACGAAAGCGTCCAGTCCAACAGGTCTATCTGCCGGGCAATTTGACGAAAATTGAGACAGAACGCTATTGGCCTGTTCTGTGTCAAATCTATTGATGGCTTCATTGACTTCATGCTTGAAGGATGGATCATCACTGGAATTTTCTCTCTGAAAGATACTAGAGAAGTGAGAAGCTGCTGCATTTGCTATGGCCTCCTTGTCCGGAACGTCCTTTGCGCCGGGTTATTCTGTTTATCTCCGAGAACATCTCAGCTCCTGGTTTAATAGCCTCAAGTCTAATTTGGAACGTCCGATTCAAATGGGCTCTGGTTTTAACCATTATAATTATGTTGACAGCCCTAATAATAGCTTCCACCCGACGGTATTCATAGTTATTGGCATTTAAACGACGGTGAAAAATTCTCGAGAGTCTTCGTCTGAGAACCTTCCTCCTCAGGTGTAGATCCAGGATCTCCTGAGTGAGGTCCCTGTAAATAAAGTTTTTGCTATGCTTAGGTAGCACAATCCCATCAATTGAGAATTGAAGGACCTGATTCACCTTGTCGATCGCTTCATCAATCTCCTCGATGGAGAGATTTTTGCATTTGTCTACAACTCAAGGACGCATGTGTCGTTTGCGAGTATTGACAGACAAGTGTGTGCAATGTCAAGGACGAATTTTCTCTTTAATGGCAACACCGTCGCTCTAGTGGTAGGAAGTGGCGCGGCGTGAGTAGTCACCTAAGTTACCCCCATCCCAGTTTTAACGTTGTTGGAAGTTGATGTTCTGCTGCATGTCCTAAGCGGGACATCCTGTTGATGCTCGTCATTGTCTTCCTTGGCAAAGTATGGAGGTTTCAAACGGTCAGTGGACACGGTTACATCTTCAAGTCGTTTAACCACCTCGTGTGGTTCATTATAACGCCACGTAAGCGTAAATACCGTGCGTGCGTTGCGGGGCACGCACGCAACGCATTTATATGCGGAGAACGCGGAGAGTGTCCAACGGCAACACGACAATGCGTAAATGCGAGTTGGTTGACAATTGTCATTCGGTGTAAAATGGCTCCAGTCTCAGCAGGAAATTAAAATATTGACGAATAGAAAAGACAAGGGTGATCGATTTGAAACAAGTGTTATATACAGAAACAGACATTTTATGGCGAGTTTCATCATCTATTGCGAGCGGATGAAAGTAAATTTCGTGAATATATGCGACTGCTTAGGACTTTTTTATCCTCTGTTAAAATTAGTTCAATCGGTTGAAAACCAAGGCACCAAATATTAACATACCAGGACCACTTTGTGTGGAAAGCACACAAACATTTTTTCCAGCTTCGGAGACAACCCGATGAATGGAACCGGTAAGGAATCGAAGACTTTGCGATTCCACTGGGATCGGAGACAAATGTCTTGCCGGGCTTACGATACCCCGCTTGGCCATACCAAACGAAAAACAAAATTCGACCTTCATTTCCCCTCTATGGAGACCTCCCCTTGAAGTTGACCTATTACGACGCATCGCTCTCTCCAGAGAATTATAGTACTTTTACATATTCCCACCAAATTTCATGGATGTAGCTTCAGCGGTTCGTGAGATATTTCATGGACAGACAGACAGACGGACGCATGACCGATTTCATAAGGGTTTTGTTTTTTTTTTTACAAAACCCTAAAAAACAAAATTTTCAGGGAAAACTGGGAAAAATTTAACTTTATCCTACACTTTCGGATACTCTTTCAGTCCGAAGCGTATATACCCTAGACTTGTACAGACCTAGTGGTGATACCAGTTTATAGGGGAGGTTGGCAATCATTCAGGAGGATCTTGACCATTATCAAAATCAATCAAGTCATTCAAGTCGCTAGCTTCATTTTATCGAAAGTTATTGCCTATTTGAAATTTCACTTGTAGAGGAGGTAGGGGTTCCTTGGGTCGGATCTTGCTCATTATTGCCACCAACAAATAAGATCATGCTTTAAACATTTAAACAAAATTTCAAGTCTCTAGCTTCACTCTATCGAAAGTTATCGCTTATTTGAAGTTTCATTTGTCGTGGAAGTAGGGGTTTCGTTGGTCGGATTTTACGTATTTTCAATATTAGCCAACTGGATCCTATTACAAATATTTGACCAAAATTTTAAGTCGCTAGCATTATTTTGTCATAAGTTATCGCTTATTTTAAGTTTCATTTCTAGGGGAGGTAGGGGTTCCTTAGGTCGGATCTAACCCATCTTGAATACCAACTAACCCGATCTCACTTCAAACATTTAACCAAAACTTCAAGTCGCTGGCTTGATTCTGTCAAAAGTTATCGCTTATTTGAAGTTGCATTTGTAGGGGAGGTAGGGGTTGCTTGGGTGTGATCTTACCCATTTTCAATACCAACCAAGTAGATCTTACTAACAACATTTTGTCAAATTTGCAACTCGCTAGTGTCATTCTATCGAAAGTTATCGTAATTAAAAGAATATTTAATTTTTGAAATTTGTAGGGGAGGTAGGCGTTCCTTTGATCCGATTATGCCCAACTTACTAGAACTCAAGCAGCTTCTCACCTCAGGGTTACATGCCAAAAAAGTAGGGTAGTACGGGGCTCTTTGTAAGAAAATTACCGTTAGTTTTCAACTGATCGATTTTGTTTTTCCAGGAGAGTAGAAGATTATCCTCACGCGCAATCTACCAAAGCTAGAGATTTTTATGTTTATTTAATCGGGAGTTATAGATGCATTTAATTATTTTACATACATATATAGGAGAGGTAGGCGTTCTCTTGGCCTGATCATGCCCATTTTCAATACCAACCAAGTAGATTATACTTCCGACATTTGACCAAAATTTCAAGTCTCTAGCTTCATTTTATCAAAAGTTATCGTGCGAACGGACAGACAGACGGACAAACGGACATACAGACATGGCGAAATCGAATCAGGAGGTGATCCTGACCATTTATACAATATATATGTACAATATATACATTGCTATACTTCCGGAGCCTCCTTTAAGGTGTTACATATTTCCGCCGTGACAAAAACAATATACCCTATACTAAATGTCTAGGGTATAAAAAATGAGCTACATACGGTTAGTATGTCTATTTGATTTTACGGTTGGGTCGTTTTCGTATAAGAATTGTTTGTATAATTTTTTTAACATTGAAATCAATTTTTTGTGTTTGCATATTCGACTGGGATTTGAACTCGGGTCCTTCTGTCTCAGAAGCCATCGCGCTACCACATACGCCATCGGGACTAATATAGAGTGGTTTCCAAATAATGCTTTATAAGCAATACTGTCACAGCTTAAGTGGTTAACTAAGTTGGGTGCGTAACTGGGTTACCTAGATCATGAATATCGTAGCCCCCGTCGTTGGGTATGTGCCTGGGTTACCTAAATCATGAAAATCGTAGCCCCCGCGCCATGAATCTCTTGGAAATCCTATGGGCTGAGTAAAAATGGTGGTTACGCCAGGACGGCTATTTGGTATAGCTATTTCGGGCGGCACGCATTACGGTACAGGAAGACAGAATAAAAGCTTCAAATCGATCAGAAGCTGGCTCGAGTTTGAAGATGGGAAACCCGATAAATCTCCGCCCAATAATTTTAGCAGAAAAACGCGCATACTCGTACACGACATGGTAAAAGCTTAGGGCGACCACAGAGTGAAAGCTGATGCTGATGCTTATGCTGGTGTTTTGATTGTGAACACTCTGCGAAGAGAAACATTCACATGAAACGTGCTCATGAAGCTTCTCCTCCCCATGTTACAGAAGATTACATTCGTAATTGTCCGGTGTATTCGTTAATTTTTATGTGTCTTATGAATAGATTATATGAAATCACTGAACAATTACGAATGCGATCTTGAGCTTTAGCGATAGCATGGGCAGGGAATGCTCCATGAGCACGTTTCACGTAAACGTTTCTCTTCACTGAGTGTTCGCAATCAGAAACCAGCATAAGCATCAGCTTTCTCTCTGTGGTCGCCCTTAGACGGGACGGGCTGGTGCTGGTAGCTGATTTCGAAACACAAAGCCTGAAATATGGTCGTGACAGCTTTCTCGAGTAAAGTCGGGGCTAGATGGAATCTGAATTCTGAGCGAAACGTGGCCGTGAAGTGTTTATTTCCCCATGAATATTGCAGGATGAAAGATATGATGATTTCTTCCAAAATAGTTTGTTAGCATTCGCTAGTATCTTGAGATTTAACAATTTTTAGGAAAAAGAGTCTATGACAAAAGGCTTCTGTCTTCTGCGTCCTATCGGACATGCCGTGCATCCGAAAAGGATCTCCAAACACATTCACCACGCTCAATCTGTTTATCTTCTGGTATCTTGGTATCTTTTCTCTATAAATTGTCAAATTTGACAGATTCTGCCTATTTCCCTATTCACCGTGATATATGCTTTCATCTTCCGCTATGTGTGTCCTTGTGTCCTGGTTGCGTGTCAGTTGATACTTCTTCATTCTCTATATGTATGTTTCGTCGGTTTTTTTTTTTCCTCCGTAAGGCGGTTTAAGTGGAAAATGAACATGGTGAACCTGCTGTTTAGATATTTTCATGCTAATAAATCACTGTCGATAATCATCATAACTTTGTGTACGAGTAAGAGCGGAATTTTCTGAAATTCGAGTGTGATATCAAGAGGCAGCGCGTGAGCTGTTAGCTAGGCGCCTATCTTTGAAAGAATGACAAAAAAGAAGAGAAATGAATTGTCGTTATATAGCCGGAATTAATTCAATTGAATATTTGATAGATATCTGGTTTGTGCATGTGGTACAAAACGTATATTATTTTTGGCGGAAATTTCATGCAAGCGAATATTTCAATGAACATGTGTCGTTTGCAAGCGATAGCTGTGCCTTCTTCTAGCCACATGTTTCGTGCTGGGTGGCGATTTCCAGATGACTCCATTTTCGCGACAAATGTTTGAATAAAAATGATTTCAACGCTAGTATTTCTCGGTATCGCAGCCATCATCGTTTTGAGTATTCTTTTTTTTTCATTCCTACCAGTGACCACATCATTTTCCAGACTGCCTGCTACCGAATTGATCAATCGCTCCCATCTATCACATGATAATTAATATATTACAATTGTAATTAATTAGTTAATTGCTTAGATCATCGCAAGAGTTATGTATGGGTAATGGGTATGTTATGGCGTACCCACGCCATAACCCTATCTGACAGACAGGATTGATGTGTCTTTGGCTTTTTTTTCGGTCACGCGCTTTTATCAACTCCATCGCTTCATTTATTGTGATGTCACAATTATTGACTGGCAAGGTTTTTTCGTAATTATGGTATGTCAGTTCAGCCATATAAGCTCCTCGATTGAAAAAATCGCCTCGACGAGGCAATTCTTCGACAATATTCTGTAGGATTTCCCGAGGTTGTATAGAAGAAAACTACTAAAATAACGATTTAATATAAGGCAATTTGGAACATTCATGTTTCGCAAAAATTAGGAAAATTCTTTTTATTCGATTAGAGAGAACTTTCACAAAATTCAATAAATTTCCGCTTTAGGACCTACAAATTCCTCCGCATGGGTTTTTGGTTCTTACCACCTAAATGCCGATACTCAGATCGCGTGGAATGAAAAGTTGCGTAAAATCCCATACAAAATCGCAATTGTTCGCTGATGAAAACAGACGTGAAATTGTGTGGAAGCTAAATTTCACTTCACGCGATCTGTGCACTGCCTTTAGTGAAATGTCAAGTTTCTGGATTTCACGAGGATGAAATTTTTTCTCGTACAAAATGTATGCTTAGCTGTCTCAGTCAGTGTCATTCAGGTTGTGTTGTGTTTTCCTGGTGTTATTTATAGTAGGGCGATATATAAGTAGGTGCAGTAGGAATCTAGTCGTAAGCTCTACGTGTTTCCCGCATCGACGCATTCACAAGCAGACCTGGAAATCTCCAGACGCATATATCGTCAACCAAATTGATCACGTCCTCATTTGCAGGAGATGGGCGTCTAGTGTGATGTATGTCCGCTCCTATCGAGGAGCAAACTGCGACTCAGATCATCACTTGGTGAAGACGACCTACAGATGTACGATTTTCTCAGTACATCAATCGAGAATCAGCTCTCCCAAAATCTTTGCAGTTGATAAGCTTCTGAGCGATGCTACGGCGGTGGCGTATACTACCGCCCTTGAGGAAAGACTATCGCCTATGCTACACAACATCAGCAACACAGACGTCCATGGGTTCCGGGAAGAACTCAAGATGTTGCAGAGAAGGTCGTGGGATATAAAGCCCGGCGAGCACGAAATGACTGGTTCGACGAAGAATGCAAAAATTCACTTGACGCGAAAAACGAGGCCTACAGACAATGGATTCAACGAGGAACCAGAGCCAAAAGAAAAAAATATGACGAGCTACGGAATATCGAATAGAATAATTAGACGTACGAAACGTAAATACTTTGATGAGCAGTTGCTGAATATTAACGAAAACTTAGCTAATAGGAACACCAGACAAGCGTACAAACTAGTAAATACAATTAAGAACGGCTGCCAACCCAGAACTAGCCTTTGTAAGGACAAGGATGGAAACATCATCAGCGACACCGATGGTATTAACAAACGATGGGCCTCTTATTTTGAAGAGCTTCTGAACCTACCATCTAGCATCCTCACACAGGAAGCTCTCGACGATATTGTTGATCCAGGCCCACCCATACAACCCCCGACAGTAGAGGAAGTTGATCTCGCGTTGCGGCCACTCCGGACGCTGACGAGATTCCAGCTGAATTGCTAAAATTCGGTGGAACGGGTCTAGCTAATGCCACACATCAATTACTCCTGCGAGTATGGGAGGACGAGGAGATCCCAGACAATTCACAAAAAGGGAGATAAACTGCGGTGTGAGAATTACAGGGGCATATCACTAGTTTGTATGTCCTATAAAATTTTGACGAAAATTCTGGAAAATAAAATAAAAACGTACGCAGAACAAATCATTGGCGGTTTCAAACCTGGTCGCTCCAGAACCGACCAGCTCTTTACAGTCACTCTGATACTCCAGAAGTGCTGGGAATACAACATAAACGTATACCAAATCGTTGTCGACTTCAACCAGGCATACGACAGTATCGATCGTGGAGTACTGTAAAACATCATGCTGCAATTTGGGATACCGGCAAAATTAGTGCAACTGACATAGATGACGATGACCAACTCCGTCTCACAGGCCACTATCCATAGTAGATTTACTGATCTATTTGAAACACCCACTGAAACAGAGCGATGGACTGACACCGACGCTCTTCAACCTAGCACTGGAATACGCTATTTGGGCTATGAATATGGACAACAGCAAGACGCTACTCATCAAGTCGACGCAATTAGCAGCGTACGCCGACGACATCAACAGCATGTCCCGAAGATTCTCCGACGCAGAAGAATATCTGCATACTGTGACGGACGGTTTGGTGGGCATCCGAAGAAGCCCATGGGGACGGAGCTTAAGGTTGTATGATGACCGTGAAGGTCGGCCAGTGCCATCTGGCGAAGAAAAAGGCTCCTCAACGAGCTAAGCCGCGGCCTATGCTTGCTGTAGCTCAGTTCGGGAGACGTGGACGGGGTTTTTGCCGCTCGTTGCCCTTGTCCTTTACGTATTAGCAAAAATTCATAGTCCCGGGGAAGACAACACAAACAGGGGAGGTAAAAATGGGGAATGAAAAATAAAAATGGCGGACGGATCAGACGCCCACGCGGTCTAATCTGGGTCCAGGTGTAATGGAACCCTCGGCCTCTGGTTTCGTACCACCAACAGATCAGTACTTATCAGGTGCAGGTGCTGCTTCGATCTGCCGGTGGGAGCAGCACTATCAGACCATAATATGGTTCATTACAGATGGTTCATTGCATTACGCCCGATATCGCTGCAAAATAAGTTGGACTATGTATCAACGAGGTTAAAACTAAAATAGTGATGCAATCGACGACAAGGACACCTGCATCAATGTGGGGAACCTCAACATCGAGTTCGTGAACGCCTTCATACACCTGGGGTGCAAATTGTCAAGGGACGCCAACGAAACTGACGAAATCAAGCGACGGATACAGTTAGCTAATAAGGCTTTTTCTCGCTTCTCCCCTTAATGAAATTGAAGCATGTGCACAGAAACACGAAGCTCCGCGTGTACAAAACCATTAGACGACCAGTGTTATGCTATGGCTGCGAAGCATGGACCCTAACTCAAGCCTCTAGACACATTTGAACGTAAGGTTCTGCGCCGATTTTTCGGGGCCGTTTGCGATCGAGATGGATGACGCATCCGATACAACCATGAGTTGTATGAATTGTACGATGAGCTAGAAGTTTCGAAAATCGTCAAACGACTTCAATGGGCAGAGCACGTACAACGAATGGACGATGATCGCATGCCAAAGAGAGTAATGAACGCACGACGAGTTGACGGAACGAGACTGCGAGGACGATTGAGATCTCGTTGGGAGAGTTCAGTTTATGTGGACGCCGCGCAACTACTGGGCTTTCAAGATAGGAGGACGCGATCACGTGACCGAGTTAATTAGAAAACAACGATCCACGCGGCCAAGGCGACGTCGGGTTGTCGCGCCACGATGACGATGATGATAGATAAGTAAACAAATTAGTCGTTTTAATTTTTGACATGTTTCATTTCACGGTACACAGATCGGGTGAAAAGTGAGAAAATGACATATTCCACACATTTTTCTCCACGAGCCATTTCGCCGATGAAAAGAGCTGCTGTAAATTTTTTTTCATTTCACGCGACATGGCCTAGCTGAAGCGGAAATGCAGCAATTAAAGAATTTTTAAAATTCTCTCTAAATTCTCCTAATATTCGTGAAACTGTAATGTTTTAGCAATTTTATTGGGCACGTCTGATCATCATGGCGTCCTAAACTCCGATGATAATTTCACAATCGAAAGATATGTTTACACGCTAGATATTATATACCACTCGTAACTCCTCTGGTGGCGAAATGTCGAAGTAGCTGTGTCGCTACAATATTTCCTCCTGAGTATCTAACTAGTGTTTAGACACGATATGATGAAAGTTGATCGGCAATCATGTGGAGGGCGTATAGGGCGATGATTTTCCCAAGGTACTGTCGATAGAGAAACTAGACTCAAACTGCAACGACGACGAGTGAGGACAATTTACTGCACTCGGTTTGTTGTGGCAGATTGGCTCCTCGTTGCTGCCATTTTCAAAATGATAGCTAATTGGCGGTAGTTGGTGCTGCTGCTGACTAATCGTCGTAGTAGCGTTGCTATCAAAATTATCAGCGTAGATGGCTGAATCCTTCGGTGCTGTCGCAGTAATGGCGACTGCATAACGAAGATGTCAATTCGCTGGAATGCCCTTACGTTTTCGGACCTAGGCGCGTGGTGAAATGCGGTTGTCTGGTTTCGCGGCGTTTGCTGGCGCGGGTGGATTATCGGCTGTGTCACGCGGCGAGAATGGTGGCATCATGGCGCGTGCAGTTGACCGATATGCTTGTGGCTGTGGCACAAAGATTAAAACGCGTGGTAGCTGGCACAAGCCTAACTGGATTTGAGGCTGTTGGAGCCGTCGGGGCGCCGTAGTTGTTGAGTCGTCACGTGGCACAATGTAGCCCCGGTGCAGTAAAGAGGGTCGCCCGTGGCCGCTCAGGTACGATTCCCGAAAAACGGCAACTGGACACGATGTTCAAACCTACATTGGTGACCCTGTAAGGTCACCATTGTAGGATTTCCTGAGGTTATATAAAGGATAACTCTAAATTAATAAATAATAATATAACAGGATCAGCTCACCACTAGCAGTTTCAGATAATGAATAGGCAAATTCCTCACAGGCCGGATTTTTAGTATTGATTCATTGGAGAGCCTTTCACTCACATGATTAGCTGTTCTACCCATCGCTAAGAAATTGGGCGCTGCATAAAAGACAACTGATACCCGTTGGTTGAGTGAGGGAAACGTGTACTATATGAAGTCGTTGAGTGTGTGCGATAGCCATTTAATGGCGGCATTGTAATGGACAGTTTGGTGGGCATCCGAAGATGCCTGTGGGGACAGAGTCTAAGGTAGCATAATGACCGTGAAGGTCGGACTGTGCCGTCTGTCCCTCAACGAGCTAAGCCGCGGTCTAGGCTTACTGTAGCTCAGTTCGGGAGACGTGGGCGGGGTTTCGGCCGCCCTTGTCCCTGTCATTTACGTACGGATATTAATAAAAATTCATAGGTCTGGGGAAGACAATACAAACAGGGGAGGCAAAATTGGGGAATGATAAAATGATGCCGCTGATTTGCTAAGCGGTTTCCTTTCTTAAAAAGATGTAAATCATTTGTTGTTGTTGGGATTTAGGTTTGGTTAAATTTCCGCCTCTGGTGTGGAATGAGCCGCAGCCTTTCCCGGCTTGTCGCAGAAGGCGTTTTGCTTGCAACCTTTTGTCCTACAAATTGGATGTCAATTAACAAAATCCAGCACTACAATTCAAATACAGTTTTCCCAAAGTTCTTAAAAACAAGTAGTACAATGTTCAATTGTTACTTACGAGTACATCATTATCATCGGGGCTCGACAGCTTGACAACGGACCTTGGCCGTTTAAAGCGTTTTCCCCCCAATTGTCTCAGTCAAGTGACCGCACCCTCGAATTTCGGAAGTCCAGCAGTCCAGTCTTCCTCTCTGCCTTGTGCCACCGTTACCCTGTCGATTGAAGTCGTAGTAGTTTGGCGATTTTCGAAACTTACAGCTCATCGTACAGTTCATGCAGCTCATGGTTTTACCAGATGCGCCATATATTTCGGTCACAAACTGCTCGATCTAGTTGAGGATCCCCTGCATTCGCACATCGCTTACATTCGACACTGCACCTGAGTGATGGATTCTCGTGGACAACTGTATCAAGACAAATGCTCCGGCTCAGCAGTATGCACACCAGCAAGAATACCTGCCCTATTAGCCAAGATTCCGTGATCCGGAATAGATAGGCAGTCGGGAGAGAATTCTTTTATTTACCTCCTGTAGGTGAATATGTGTAAAGCTCGCTTACGATGAATTGGTCCTGAGCATAGAGTAGAGTAGAGGGCGATTATTGCCGAATGGGATGCAATAATTCCTAGGGAGAATTATAGGCGAAATACAAACGAATGGGATACGTTTTTACATTGCACGGACGGTAGTTCAATGTTGTACTCGTATGTGGTGAAGAAATTTTAAAGATTGTTATCTATCTTGTAGTGTTGTTATTAATTATTATTAACTAATTCCATTCTATTTCAATTATTTCAATTATTTTACAAAAATGTACCCAAGTGTCACATTAACACAAAAGGGTTAAGAATATCTCAAAAAATGTAACTGTCGTAGTTCCAAAATATCGATCGTAGTGCACTATGCATTGTGCATAGTGCTGGAAAACTAGTTATCATAGTATAAGCATTGTTATCATAAGAACCGTTAGCTTAGTTAATTTTGCATGTATAAAAGGGCAGCCAGTCAGAATAAAAAATCAGTTTTGCTCTAGCAGTGGACTTATTCACTTCGAAAGTGCATGCACCAGAGGCACCTCTAGTTAAAAATAAGGACCGTGCCTTGCTCGTAGGCACTGTACTCGGTGAGTACATTAGGGTCCGATGGTCAGTGGCGTTCCCCATACGCCGGCCTTTCAATAATTTCTACGCCGTTGTTTCTTCTCTCTTTTTAGCTCATCATGATACAACACGACTCATTACAATCTCTCTCTCCGGTCACTAAAGCCATGGAGACTTAATGACTTTGACATTCCCATGGCTTTAGTGACCGAAGAAAAAGATATCCGGAATAACGCAATAATCAACAATGATTGTTCTGTTGGTCATGACATGGCGTGAAATACGGCACAGCGACTAAAGATGAGGTTGTCGCGTTGCCGGCTAATATAGCAGTAACGATTTGGCTAGGGAAATGAGCTTTTTTTCTCTACTACGAAACCAGGCTACGAACACCTTAAAAATAAGTTTTGTTCATAAGACCCGTGGAATTTGTGAGAGTTTTGGCTTGCAGGGTGTTAACGTTGGAAAGGTCTCTCTCCATGTCAACATAATAGCTCTCGACAACGAGTCCTGACAGATCGCAGCTCTTAGGTGATCCTCTGCTAACCCTTTATGATCCTCTCCTAATCCTGTAGACCCTCCCGCTCCGTTTAGTATTCCTAAATATTAAATATTTGAAATACAACTCATCCGAATCCCTTTCCAACGCCCAGCCATTACATTTTACTATGGGCGAAACATCAACTGAACTTTACGCTAAAAGAAAATTAAAACTTCAAATGGAATGGACGTCATACCCTGTCGCCAATGCACACAACTTAACTATGCAGCACTCGAAAGATAATCGACAAAAAGGTAGTAAACGAAGAAGTTATATCCATGAAGCGTGGCTAACAGTGGCAACATCAAAGCAAAAGATGAGAATTACTCGCTTATGAATAAATACACACATTAAGCATTCACGAAGTCATTCATATGGAATAGTGATTCGTAGCATTGATTAAAGAGGACAAAGAGGTGAAGCGAACGGACGAGAACTCAAGCCTGCAACTTTGTATTGTATCCATAGATACATGGAGAGATAAAAAAAAGTGAAATAAACTGTACAAATGAAATGCCGCAGCGAGGATCCTAACAGGCGCAAGGCAAGCTCCCGCTTACTTTCGCAGGATAACAAGGGAATATCTAATCGGTGAAGGTTGAATGAGTTTACTTTATGGCACTGTTCGTATATACAACACACAGTCAAACTGCTTCGGGTCGTCTTCGTCGTCATTTTCAATTCTAATTTTATATCGGCCGTAAAGCTTTACTACTGTCATTCCCGGCCTTGCTGTATAGTTGTGTATAATTCTCCTCTTCATCTTTGTGCCATTGGATACGGAAAAGGAGGCTCGTGATCCGCGCGTCCTGCAATCGTGAACTCTGTCGCTATCTACACAACTCGTGCAGACTTTCAGATACATGCCACAGAGGAAAAGTCAAAACAGAGTCCTTATCATGGTAAATAGTACTCCCATTAATTTCTAAAGACTCCGAAAGGTTTTCTTCTTTTTTTTTCATGGGTCGGATAGCAACATGTAATTCCCTCGCATGTGTTTGTTTTTCTTTCTGACTGTCTCCTGTAAGCAGGCACCTCGAAATGGTCCCTGTACCGTGAAGTTTATTTGTCTTTGAACATTCACCTTCTTGTTACAGGAATGGCATTTACGTTTGACGTAGAGCGGATGCGGAATGCAAAGAAAGGGTCTAGCAGAACTCGGTATGTTGTATCTTGAATTAATGTTGTTTAATGTCGTGTGATAGTTGCTTATTTGAGACAGGGGTAGGTTGGCCTGATAGTTAGTTTGAAGCCGGTACAGATACAATTGGCATCCAGTCCTCGCAGCAACTTCATGAATTTCACCGTTACTTAAATCTCATCAAGTGGATTGAAAACTCGCTTCGTAACCGTTCGATGCAGGTCATGTTTGACAAAGTCCAGCCAATATTCCATTAAAGCAAGTTAATGTCTTGTCTCCAGCTTTCTTTCTACGATCTTCTAAAGGTGACTTTCTAATCCAATTCACGGTTCTGCCGACGCAAGCACCCTGGACTCCCCTTATTCAGTTGATTCAATTTTTTAATTCAATTCCAGTGTATATATATATTGTATATTGTCCAGTAGCAGACCAGCATTTCAGTGTTTTGAGCCGTCTTGTCAGTCCGATGAATTCGATGACTGACTGTCCACTGGGTTTAGAATCGCAGAAACTGCGGCTCGAGCACAGAATTTCGCATCGCGCTACGTTCTACTTCCGCTGATGTATTTGTTTCCTTGTTTTACGGAAACTTTGCGTCACCGTGCGCTGCCGTGCCTTACAAACTTGCGTCTCAACTTTTGCCCAGTTTTACATTAAACACTGCAATAGTAATGCATCATGTATGTAGTTCCATGTTAAAGCTACGTATTAACCTCCGTTTTTCGTGCGAAATTTCATACAAAAACTGTCAAAGTTTCGTTCGCACGAACAATTTTCGCCGCATCGGTACTAACAAGAAATCGCATACATAGAAAATATTCTCCACACCGTTGTGAGAAATTTCCACGCGAAAACAATTCATGTGTATTTTATTTCGTGTGAAAACTGGTCATCACATTGGTGAACGCTCTCATTTGATTAAGAAAGGGAAATCCAATTATCGTGTAGAGCGCCGCGGATATGTGCTGTGTGGAAGTTTCCACTATCACTTGTGGGCGAGATAAGTACAACTTTTTCGCACGAAAAGGTTAGTATTAGCCTTGATGGTAGATTCTGATGGAAGACTATGTGGATGTTCACACTGCGTGCGATGCCGAGCCGAGCCGGGTCGAGCGATGCAATGCGATAACAAGCTTTTAAAGCAAGAAAATGGAAAGTCTTCAATTTTAAATGGAATCACGCATTGAGTGTTCACATTGCGCGCGATGCGATGACGAGCCGAGCGATGGCCCGATGTTTTCACAAACAATTTTGCTTTTTCGTGCGAGTACCGGCTACTGATTTGGTGCGATGGAATTTAATGGGCTTTGCGATGGAGTTTATGGGCTTTGCGATGCTTTGCGATGTGAAGCTCCACGGAGCCAGTATCGTGCAAGTACGAGCTGTAAAGTAATATTTGATGTATCAGATGACACTGAAAAAAATGCATGTATGTCTGCTTTTATACCCTAGACTTTTACTATAGGGTATATTGTTTTTGTCACGCAGAAAATACATATGTAACGGAGGAGGCTTCGGCGCGGCGGTGTGGCAGTGTATACATGGAAATTATGAGGGTCGCCTCCTGATTCGATTTAGCCATGCCTGTCTGTCTGTCTGTCCGTTTGCACGATAACTTTTGATAGAATGAAGGTAGAAACTTGAAATTTTGGTCAAATGTTTGTAGCATGATCTGGTTGGTTGGGATTGAAAATGGGCAAGATCCGATCGAAGGAACCCCTACAGATGAAATTTCAAATGAGCGATAACTTTCGATAGAATGAAGCTAGCGACTTGAAATTTGGTTCAAATGTTTGGATTTAGATTTACTTGGTTGGTATTGGAAATGGCCAAGCTCCGTCCCAAGCAACCCCTACGTCCCTTATAAATGAAACTTCAAATGAGCGATAACTTTCGATACAATGATGCTAGCGACTTGCAAAATGCGACAAATATTTATAGTGTGGGTTGGTTAGCTGATTTTTAGAATGGGCAAGATCCTATTGAATGAACGGCAACCTTCGCTATAAACGTTAGTTCAAATGTAAATACCCAAAATTCGAATGGATGAACGATGAAACTTTTCATTGGATCCACGCCCACAGCTCAAACTGACCATATGGGAAATTCACTTTTAATGCATATGGCCGTTGCCAGTTGGAAGTTTTGGTATCACAACTAGGTCTGCACAAGTCTAGGGTATATACGCTTTGGACTTCGGTTTTGATTCGGTATAGCTCAAATCAAAGGTTATTACCGTAATAAGGTCGCGTTAAGAATGCGTGGTTTCACAAGCGATTTGAGCAGCGGACACCGCTGCGTATAAAGGCATAGAGCAGAAGCGTCGGTTTACATATTTAGTGCCGGTGCACATGGACGTCCAAATGACGCCTGACGCTGCGTCACTTTCAATCGGATAAGAAGAAATACATTACGGGCAATGAAGCGATACACATGGCCGCAGATAGCTATCTGGGATGACGCTGATTTCTGCTCCTATCTGCGTCACTTCACGCGTCCGTATATCAATTTTTAATAAGCCGGCCCACATACATTCGAACCCGGAACACGGACACGATCACAATGTCTGATTTGTATGATGTTTCTTAAACCATTCGCTTGAGGATCACTTTTAAGTGCCAATTAATTAATTGTTAATCGTTGATCGTGACTACTACAATTGACAATTAATTTTGAAAAAAAATAGTGGGGATGGATGCTCCTCAGCTCGGATGCGGGTTTGTAAGGGGGGTGAAAATGGTGTTAAAAATGCGAAATTCCTTATATTTTAGAAGTTATGGCCAAAAAAAACAGTTTATTTAAAACTAAAAATAACATAAATTGTAAATTCAGGTCCGCTATTATGTGGCCCGGCTTATATAATATAGAGTGACGCTGTGTCCTATCGCATCATGTGAATTGAAATGCAGATAGGTATCAAAGAGGGAGGAGCTTAAGTGACGAGGCGTCCGGCGTCATTTGGACGTCCATGTGTACCGGCTCTTACACTGAATTCAAATGCAATCTCGCCGCCCCACAAACCGCGGCGGTGGCCGCAACGGCGAGTCGAGCGGTTTATACATTCATCGTCCTAAAGCCGCCGGCCGCGGCTGCCGCTTTTTGCGTTTATACACAGTGGTGCGCCGCTGATCAATCCGCTTGTGAAACCTTTCGTCTGAGGTCGCGGAAGAGATGATGAAATTCACCAACACTGGGCCTTTCGTCATTAATGGGATGCACCCAATGGCGACACCCTTCCATTTTTAGAGCACTGTTTTCAAACAGAAATAAATTTACTGGGTCAACCACAAACGACATGATGTCGAACAGATTCTATTCCTTGAACTAAAGTGGTCTCTACTCTCCATCATTGCGTGCAGTGAACATCCCGGATCATCTTTGCATCGCAAGCCATCGTTCGGATCATCTTTGCATCGCAAGCCATCGTTCGGCTTGGCATCGCACAGCGTGCAATGTGAACACCCATCACATCGCATCGCTCGACTCGGCTCGGCTCGGCATCGCACGCAGTGTGAACATCCACTATATGACTCACCATCGTTCAAACACGGCCCCACTGTCTGTAAAGATTGATCAGGACAACCAGTTATCGACTTTCAAGGATGACATCCCAGATCGAAGTCAACCAATATTTTAAAGGCAAACTTCGAAACAGTTGAAAACCGACGGTTTGAGTATCGTCATGTCATGGTTGTCTGTTGTCTTTGTAGTCTTGTCCAAGCTCTCGACTGGCTATAAGAGCAGCTAGTGGAAGTGCACTCCTAGCAGCTGGTTTCTCTCCGTTAGATATCGTGCTAATGAGATCGGGTGACTCCCTAAGGAATGCGCGGCTCTGTCATCACGAAGAAGCATTTACAGAGATCCTGCTTCAAGAACTCTCTTTTGTCGAATTTGCAACCTTGAGGACATCGAAGGTTGCGAAGTAGATAGCGGCAATATGTTTGTATATCGGCGAAGGGAGAACTGCTGGTGGCGTGAAGAAACCGCAAACCTGCGACGTAGATGCTTCAGAGCGCGGCCGTCTCTCAGTCAGCCTATGACGGAGACATATCATGATCGCAAATCCTCCCAAAGCTGAAAATCAGAAGAAAGTCAAGCTAACTAACAAACAAGACGAATATTATGGGCTCTATGAATTAACGCCCCAGACACTGTCGCCTCAAAACAAAAATGAATAATCGCCTCAATTACAGGATAATAGTTTTAAAAAAAGGAAAAGGCCTAAAAAAGAAAGAATGAGAGTTCCCATATTAGATTTCCGTTGGTTTGCACTGCGTAAAGCGAAAATCTACTCTTGGATTTCTATTGTACTACTACTACTCAATTGCCCTAACCCCTTGTGGGGCATTTCTATTGTAGTCATAATATTTAAAATCTAGAGTGGATTTCCACTTAAGGCATAACAAGCAGAGAGTGGATTTCAACCTTAGGCACTCCCTACAGTGGAAATTCACTCGGAGCGGAAACTCTAGGGTTTGAATGCTCGTACTACCACCAACCCACGGAAATCCATTCTGGTAAATCTTAAACTGGATTTCCGCTTTAGGCAGTACAATCATAAAGTGACTACTTCATTATAACTGCTTGATAACCATTAAAACAATGCTAATTTACGAGAGACATGCACTTCGCAAGGCAATGTGTTGTGGTCACACTGGACGAACTCAATTGGAGTTACATTAATTCACCTCTGCCACAAAATGGGAGTGCGGAATTATTTGCCTGCGAGATCGAATATCAAACTGACGAGTTACCAAGATAATAAGGGCCTGTCTTCCATGCTCATGCATCATGGTAAAACCACACACAGTGCTTTCCTCATTGCCGCGTATATCGACAACGATAGTGTTCTAGTCAGCCTGGAGGGTAGTAGCAGTCACTATTCGATAGCTTCGGCTTATTTCCCGTATGGTCAGGAATTCGCTTAAGGGAAGCTATTAAAAAGGCCAGGAACTCTAAAATCAGCTTCATTTTAGGCTGCGACGCGAATGTTCACCACATGGTATGAGGGTGGCATTGATACAAATTCTCGGGGCGAGCAGCTCTTCGAATAGATCCCTGGTACAAACTTGTTACCCTGAACGTGGGTAGCTAACCTACTTTCATGTCGACTCGAATATAAAATAATTCCTACAAATGGGCAGGAGCAGGTCGAACTACCCTATCCGCATTAGACAGAGTTCAACGGAAAGCCTTCAAGCTTATTGGCGATGAATCTATAACTTCTCATATCGAGCTGCTTGAACACCGGCGAAATGTCATTTGTCTATCAATTTTTTATCGCTACTACAACCGCCGTTGTTCTGCCGAAATATCCAGTCTTATTCCTGAGCTTGCTCTTCCTTTGCGTAACACCCGGCTAGCCTGCCGTGCCCATCCTCATTTTCTTGAACTCAGTAATAGTCGCACCGTTAAACTCTATGATCATTTGTATCCTGAATAACACCCATCTTTTGTTTTCCCCTGCAGTTATGATCTGCGAAAATTTAAACGAAACGTACACCGGTACCTCATTCAAACTCAACCACTACCCTAATTTACTTCCCGCCAAGGCTGTGCTCTCGCATCAAAGGGTATCCCCTAAGCCTTAGCATAAACAAACATCGGACCTATACGTTTCTGGTCTAAGTGTGCTGTGGAGACGCGGCTGCACTCTGACCTAACCTAAAACAGTACAAGATGTCAGCAGGTAAAATATTCCACAAGCATCCATTTACGGCGCTTTCCTATGGAACGTAATGTATAGTATAATGACATTTTCGACCTTACAGTTCCTGAAGATACGAGAGTTGATGTAGCGGTGGTTTGGTCGCCAAAAATCCGAAATGTACGTCAGCGAGGCAATTACAACCCTTTCAGGTCGTAATGGACAAATTAGGACTGCTGAAGCTGGCAGAGCAGAAAATAGAGACCGTACTCATTAGCATGGCAGTGGGAGTGATGCGCAGCGCGGAGCTGACATTTGGAGAGGCTGTAACGGACGGTTTGGTGGGCATCCGAAGATGCCCGTGGGGACGGAGCCTAAGGTAGCTTAATTGACCGTGAAGGTCGGGCTGTGCCATCTGGCGAAGAAAAAGGCTCCTCAACGAGCTAAGCAGCGGCCTATGCTTGCTGTAGCTCAGTTCGGGAGACGTGGGCGGGGTTTTCGCCGCTCGTTGCCCCTGTCCTTTACGTATTAACAAAAATTCATAGGCCTGGGGAAGACAACACAAACAAGGGAGGTCAAAATGGGGAATAAAAGAAATGAGGCGATAAGGATGGAATGGTTGGCAGATGGCTCGCTTGCCCTCGCGCTCGTATTGGGTTCCAGGTGTAATGGGACTTTTGGCCTCTGGTTTCGTACCACCGACAGATCCTTACTCATCAGGTGCTGCTTCGATCTGCCGGTGGGAGCAGTACAACCAGACCAGAATATGGTTCATTACAAGGCTGACACCTAAAAACCCAGTGCGATAATGGTACCGAACATCGGTAGAAAGAGTAGGAGGCTCTTGTTGTGTAGAGTCACAAGTATGGGGCGGAGTCCTTTGCTACGCCTGTGACATCAGAGAAATAAGCTCGGTTTATAGAACAATCTCGTTCACGATTTGGTGTGAATTACGAACAACCTCATATGTAAACGCCAACGCCGCCGTAGCTGTAATGATCGTAGTAAACATTTTAGTAGACGAGACGGAATAAACTTCGCGGTGGGTGACATTTGGACCTATCAAATGTGTTCCCTCTGTGGTGCGGGGGGTAATAATAAGCCACAACATCTCCCGACTTGTCGCAGGTAGGCGGCTAAATGGGAACAGGAGGTGCATGCTGGCAACGTGCGTCGTCCGAAACTGGTTTATGCCGACGTGTCAGCTAAGGCACTTGGAATAGTTGACGCGCTATGCTCCACTAGGAGTTAGGGCAAACAAGTAGCAAATTTGGAGCTATCAAATGCGTCAGAAGAGCGTAGAAATAAAAAAGACTAGTCTTTGGAGAAATGACAACAACAGTGATGGAATCAGGCATCAACAACGAAAGGATGGTGACTAATTAGCTGCGGTTATCACTTCGATGTGACCCATAAACCAGTATATTACTGTAAATTGCTGCGGAAGTTTGGTGGTTGTACTTTGTACAGGTGTTCAGAAGGCGAAAATGCCCGGTAACTATGGTAACCCAAAAAAAATTATGGGTGCAGTAAACCCGACCATGAATACGCCTTCACGCAATGGAAGTGAGAAAACCACACAGCCGACCCGCTGCCATAAATACCACATATCCTTTAACATATCTTATGTCCCTAATTTCAACTTCAATTCCTTCAATCCTCCCTACTTTCTTTACACATCGACTGTGTCTGCCTCGCTCCATAGAACGTGTGACCTATCTGCCTCTGTGTTACAATTTTATTTTCCCGAAATGAATGTTTATGATAGAACGTGACATGAATTCGTGGCACTGCCGAAAAATGCTTTAAGCCACCGTTCCATCCTTTGCCTTCCAACGCCCAAGAAACGCCTCTTCCCCGACTTCCTTTAACCCAACTGGCCCAACTTTTACGATGAGAATTCGCTTTTCATTTGGTGAATTTTAACCTCTTTCACCGCGAAATATTTATACTGTTCGTAGCTCTTACTGTCAACGTTGGATGTTGGCGCGATGCTGAATGGTTTTTGTGAAGATATTGCTTTGTGTGTGTTGCACTGTCAACATCGCAGGATACCCTGTCGAGGATTGTCACAAACAGAAATGATTATGTACACCGACTCTGCCCCCATGATCTCATCTCCGCCAGCCCGTAAAGCAAGAGGTCCTTGCGTACCATTTCATTAGACCTGGCCATCACGGCGACGGTATAGCGATGCGGTTGGGTTTGTTTTTCGAGTTAATGTTGTGGTTTATGCAACGCAGTAATAAATTTTTCAGAGTACTTCCTCTTTATAACTTTTCGGCAAAATGTGCGTATACGTTGAATGTCGTGTACCGCACACATACGTACGTTTCGTTTTGCTGGAGTCATTGAAAGGAGGACGTCTACACACGGTCCTCGGTCCTCAACTGAAATCGCACAAGTCGAGAAGAAAGTGTGCTCAGCAGTGGCAGTACCACATCGCACTGATATCGAGCATTTACGCAAGGGCAAAGTATGAAAAATTGTGGCCATTTGCTGAGGTAATGTGTTTTTTGTGAAAACACTCATTCGAGGCTAAATGCGACAGTTTTAAGTAATTCTGTGTGGTTAGGAAGCGCGACGACAGATTCTCCCCGTAAAACTTGAGTGTAGGACGAAAGATGAGAGAAAGCGGTGAACTTTGACGACAGCAGGAGACGACCCCAATATGACAAATGGATACGAGCGGCAGTCCTATAAAAGCGGGAGTCATATTTTTGGGGACAGAAAGGATGTGAATGGGGGAGTATGTGATACAGCTAATGAAGTCAAGAGGCAATTTGTTAGTTTGGGTTGGATAATATAAGGTCGAAGGCGGTGGTAGTTGCTGTCGTGAACAAAGTGCGTCGCTAACCAGAAAATAATGTTCTTAGTCATTCAAAAGTCCTTGATTTTATCAGAACTTTTTCAGGCAGGATCTGCAGATGGTTTTGTAAAGGAATCATAAGGCGCATTGAGTGAACAGCCCATGTTTCGTTCCTGCGGCAGCCGGATCTGCGTACCGGAGCGACCCGTCGTTATTATAAGACCTACCATATACCCTTCAACGCCAGAAGGAAATTATGTGTGTGTATACATATATGTATATGCCAGCATTGATTTTTATGTCAATTGGGAGCAACATCCACCGGCGCAGCTGCTCTCAATTCTCTTCATCCGCGCCGATATTGAGATCAACCCTGGTCCATGGATCTGCTGCATATGCAACAGGACCCTTCATCCAAATGACACTTCAGTAAGATGCAACTGCTGCTGCTGTATTGCCATCTACGTAGCTGCTCCAGACTGACCCACCATAGGCAGTGGAAGTCCTCGTTTACTGCTGCCCGGCGGTGGTGGTGGTGGTGGATCGATCATCATCAGACTTGATAGGCCCTTCGAACTCATCCTGCAGGGAATTACAACAAAGCTGACTGGGACAGCTTAAGAATGCGGCTTTTGCTGCGTTGCCGATACCACTGGAATGTCCATCTCAAAAGCTGCAATCTTAGATTCGGTGTCTCCAAGCTTTGGTTCACAGTCAGAGCCCTCACTAATCCAACTAACAACAGAGGGAACGTTGCCATCGAATTCGGCAATAAAACGATTAGCGACCCCACTCAATGCGCTCACCATTTCAACGGGCCGTTTGTTTCATATTCACCTCCTGACACAGGGGTGGATCCACAACCTCACTGTTGACCAAACGCTGCAATGTACCCCGGACGAAATTGCCGCATTGTAATGGACGGTTTGGTGGGCATATGAAGATGCCCGTGGGAACGGAGCCTAAGGTTCCATAATGACCGTGAAGGTCGGACCGTACCATCTGACGATGAAAAAGGCCCTCAACGAGCTAAGCAGCGGCCAACGCTTGCTGTAGCTCAGTGCGGGAGACGTGGGCTGGGTTTTCGCCGCTCACACATACAACACAAGCATGGGAGGCAAAAAAGGGGAATAAAAAAAAAAAATGGGGCGATTGGCGGACGCCGCAAATATCCTCGTGCTCGCATCGGAATCCGGCTGTAATGGGACCCTCAGCCTCTGGTTTCGTATCACCGACAGATCACTATTCATCGGGTGCTGCCTTCGTTCTGCCGATTCCGCGTTTCATCTGCAACATTACCTTCATCACCTCCTTCACTGAAAAATCAGCAATTTCACTGGTGTTTGAATCCACAGCCTAAAAAGCTTCTCGATGAAATTCTTCGTTCAAAAGTTCATCAAAGTACTCAGACATCCTGCTACATATTGCTGAGTCTTCAACCAGCATCACCCCTTGCGAGTCTTCAACGAACTTTGGCGCCTGAATCTTTCGGTTGTTTCCTCTCCTCTTGGCTACGACCTTATACATCCTGGCATTGTCTTTAGGTTTCTCTTGCAATGACCATCTTTTATCCGCAGTCTGATCTTCCAATTATTGATAGAACTTCTCAGCTGTCATCGCCTTTGCTCGAGCCACCTTGCGCTTTACTTCTCTCGGGCATTTATCATATTCCTTCCGAGGATGAATTCACTCCCGCAAGTCCTAGAGATAGATGCTGCTTGTAGCGCAGTAAGACTTAGGGAGTCTATGAGCTGGACTCCCAGACCGTATGGCCACTGTAAAAGCCTGGAGTCTCTACTCCGGGAAGTACAGGACCTGCTTCCAACAGGCAACATCGTCAGCGTAGACGATTTCGATCGAGACGACTGGGGCGACCGGTAGCGCAGTGTGTTGAGGCATCATTCTCATGTTTGACTACCGGCGTTTCGGGTTCGAATCCCGTCCACGACGACGTTCGTGGCCATGGATGTGCGGGAGGTGCATGCTGGCAACTGCATTTTGCGAAAGCAGTTTATGCCGACGAAACTTCAACTGGGCCACATGGAACATTTGACGCGCTATGCCCCACAAGGGGTTAGGGCAATTGAGAGAGACATCAAGGGCGGTATGGGTCAGAGGAGAAGTGATCAGTAAGTACGAATGCAAAATTTTCACTGATGGCTCAAAAATGGCATGCGGAGTCGGCGCGGGGATCTTTTCCGAAGATCGCTGACTATCAAAGTCCTTTCGCGTCGCAGACCACGCAAGTGTATTTGAATCTGAGATACTGGTGATAAGGAAGGCGTGTTGATCATTAAAGCGTATCCCTGTCATTACAAACAACGTCGCCATTTTTACCAACAGCCAAGCCGCGATCAAGTCTCTGTCATCGATTTCAACCTCATCCAAATTAGTAAGACAATGCCGTATGGAGCTGGTATGACGGACGAACTCGCTCACTCTTTTATCTAGGGTTCGCTAAGCCCACAATTTCGCCGTAATTTCAGTCGTTTTGGGTATTTTTCATGGTTTCTCTCCTCGGGTGGAATGAGACTTTGGAACCGCTGACATTGATCGTAGCGATCCCGTAAACCATTGGTTTAACATTAGTCTCCGTAACTCCGGGTTTATTTGGTATCATATCGGCGCTTATGCGAATTTGCACATACTCCGTTCCCACTCGATCCAATGCGGTTCGTAAAACATTGTGCATTCGCTAACAATCTTACTTTCATCCCCGTTCTCTAAAATATACTCGTGTTAAATTTCGTTATCCTAAACGATGCCGCCGTCCTTGGTACGGTTAAACGGGGTTTCACTGTATTCAGCATCATTGTGGGTTCGCGAACCAGCTTGCTCTCCTCCCCAGCCTCCAGAACGAACTTCTTCTTTCGTTATTAATAACGCCGCAATCTTGGTTCGGTTAATCGAGGTTTTATTGTATATGGTATCATTTTGGAGTCGCGAACCACCGTATTTTCCTTCCCAACCTCCTGAAATAAATTAATAGGTACGATAAATTTTGTTATCCAAAATGACAGGCCGCGCCGCACTCTTGGGTTCGGTTGAACGGGATTTTCTTGTATGTTGTCGCAACCCACTTTATTATCCATTCTAGCTACCCAAACATAGGCCTGTTTTCTGCCCGATAGCTAACAGGGACATGAGTTTCCAAGCGGTAAACTGGCCGATTAATATTTTCGTTTTCTCGTACGCCCGTTAATTTACCAAGCCAAAAAGAGTGGAACACATCTTGAGTTTTTGTTTTGGTTAAACTTTCAACCGGAGACATGGTGTTGGATTTTTGTTTTGGATCAACTTTCAAGCGATTGCAAGGTTTTGGGGTTTTGTTTTGGAGAAAGGATTAAGTGGCGGCTTGGTGGCGGTTTTTTGAAGCTTATCTTCCTGATAAAATTTAAAGGCCAGATAGGGTTCCCTTTAGCGTTTTCGATCGGATAAATGCTAAACAGACCTTGAGAAAACGAAATTGTGCTAACGGGCACTATATTCCTATGATAAATTTTAACCTGGACCGTGAGAAAACGGGCCATACTCCTGAAAAACTGGGTGACAATCGCCATAGTGGTTTAAAAGTATTTGCATAACAAACATTCACACAACATCTTCACTTTTATATATTAGAAGATTAATTCCTATATTTGCATAAAACTCCATCGTAGCAATTCATTATCCGGCACACTTTCAATTAAATAATTATCCAGTAAATACAATTATCCATTTTATCAGGGATGGTCTGTTCCGAAAGAAACCACGCCTCAATGTCCACATTTTAATACACTGTGTCATATAAGCGCTACACGCCTCATCGGTAGCGTATTTGCCGCATGCGAATATCATTTCCTCTCGGCTGGGCCTTAATTAATTTTAGAAAATGCACTGATCCTGCACGTTTGCAGAAATATGCCCACATACGGTTGTATCCCTCTGCCTTTACCAACAACGTCCAGTTCCGGAAATGTATGACAGTAATTTACGTACATCCTGCGAAATAAATTATGAGTCGAATGATAGTAATGACGACTCAGCCTTGGACGGCAATGTGTGGTAGATCCGGCACACGACTGGATTCAATGGTAATCGTCCATTGCATGGTCATATGCAAAAACTATGCACTCGGACTCATCTCATTAATTAATTAAGTTTTGTGATTAGTTTAATTCGCTTGCTCGCTACTCCACTTTCGGAGAGAATGGATAATTATGCAGGACCAGAGGAAGAGAGACAGCCGCCCGATGCACTTGCCGACTACAGGAACACGGCGCGACCAAAGGCTATGCCTGGGCTTGGCTCTTTGAATGTCATGCTACGCACTTTGAGCCTATGGCCTAATTGACTGTAATTTATGTTCAGTATGTTGGGCTAATGCAGTTCCTGCGGTTTTCATAAGCCGATTGTATTATTGCGAATAATAGAACAAATTGAATAATAAATGAGAGTGGATCTGTGTGAAATGGGCTTATTTTGATAACGTGGCGCGATATATATGTATAAAGCGGAGAGACGATGAAATTGCTGAATTATCGAATTATTTTGTGAAGGGATTATCGCGCGGATAAATAAAGTGACATATGTACGTCATTGAATGGAAATCTGCACTACACAAACTGTATACCCGCTTTAATTTCAATGATATCATGAATCAATCATGTGGTCTCGATCCCGACTACCAGGAAATTTACGCTACACCAGGTTTTCCAAAAGCAAAAGTTGGCGCTGATAACTATGGGCTCAGACATATGATGCGGAGACACTAGAGAGTAGTGATGTGTAACACAGTAACGAGTCGCTCTTTTTGAACTCAACAGGATGAGCGAAAGATTCGGCACAACGACATAGCCTTCGAGTCGTTCAATTTAAGAATTGTAAAATTAATTCCCAAATTAGCCCATCGCATATATATTACCCGACGCATAACCAATCCACGCTAATTTCTCAATACATATAATGTACTACAATACAATACATTCATTCACTCACACTCCATCCCATTATCTATCTAAAAGCACAGCCAAGTTTTTCCAAATACAGAAAACAATCCCAACATTCTAAAACAAAAGTATTCGTCTTACGTATCATCATCTCAAGCTCAACTTTAGATGAACCCAAACAAAAACCCATACCTTTCACTTCCACTACAGCTACAGTGTAAAGCAGCGTTCTGACGGGGCAAATACATGACATCGTGGCACGCTTTCGATCTCATGCTTGTATCGAGCGTGGACTGGAAAGTGAACTGCCTTTGCCTTGGGTTGTGGACCATTCACACGACCACGATTCAGTTTATCCCATAAATCATTCTGTTTCAAGCTGTTACACCACTACTATACCCTAGTTTTAAATAAACTGTTTTGGGGCCATAACTTCTAAAATGTAAGGAATTTCGCATTTTTGACACCATTTTGACCCCCTTTTAGGTCCCCCATCCGGGCTGAAATTCCTTATATTTTAGAAGTTATGGCCACAAAACATTAAGCATTCATCCTTACTATTTGAATGCTCCTCAGCCCTCTCCTTCCCTATCCCCTTCTTCCTTCTCTATGTAAGATTCGTTCAAAAAGAGCGATACAAAATCGTATTGCACAAAAAGATTCGTTCGAAAAGAGCGACATGAAATCAACTCGCACAAAAAGATTCGTTCAAAAAGAGCGGTTCAAAAAGAGCGACGCAAAACCGACTCGCACAAAAAGATTCGTTCAAAAAGAGTCAAAACAGCTCGCCCCAGATTGGCTGCCCCGTTTTCATGGGAAATAGTGGTCCGATCGGGCTGGCTCGAACTAAAGGGTATTGGGGGGTCGCCAACTCCGAATCAGGGGTCAAAAAAGAGAAAAAAAAACTGGGGTCGCCCATCCCAGGCTGGCAGCCCCCTTTTAATGGGAAATAGTGGTCCGATCGGGCTGGCTCGAACTAAAGGGTACTGGGGGGTCGCTAAGTCCGAATCTGGGGTCAAAAAAGAGAACACAAATTGGGGTCGCCCATCCCAGGCTGGCAGCCCCCTTTTCACGGGAAATAGTGGTCCGATCGGGCTGGCTCGAACTAAAGGGTATTGGGGGGTCGCTAAGTCCGAATCTGGGGTCAAAAAAGAGAAAAAACATAAAAGAACTACGATTGGGGTAAACCCCAATCATGCAATACTCTAGATGAATTTGAACCTGGTTAAAGCCAATAAATAATTATGGTTGCAATCTCGGATGCATCGTTAAGACGTAAGACGTAAGTCGTTAAGACGTTAAGACGTATTTCATGAAATAGTGCAGTTTGTATGGGAGGGGGTAGAAGGAGGGTGAGAATTACAATAAGTTTTATAACATAGGTTACAATTATCATAAAAGTGATATATTAAAAATTTCAAAGCAATATGTTTTATAGTTTCTGAGAAAATCTGATTATTGTAAATTTTCAAAAATGTGTCATTTTGTATGGGAGGGGGTAGAAGGGGTGGAGCGATTTAGCCCGTTCACGAACTTAGCCTTCATTTTTTGTCAAAAATAACGTGTGCAAAATTTGAACTTCATAGCTCAACGCGTTCTCGAGCTAGAGAGGTCACAGACGGACGGACGGACAGACGGACATCCGGTTTTGAGATATTCGAGTGATAATATGAACTTCTGTATCATTCATTTTTTTCTGCGAGCCTTATTTCTTAGCGTTACAAACTTTGTGGCAAACTTATAATACTCTCAGATTTCATCTAGAGTATAAAAAGTGGGGTTGCCCATCTACGACTTTTATTGAATATGTTATTAACCAAGTTTCAGACTCTTTGCATGACTCTTTTTGAACGACTCATTGGAAAGAGTCAGAGCTTATGTGCTGGCACAGTGAAAAGAGTCATTATGCCCATCACTACTAGAGAGTTTTAGCAAGACGTACAAACCACTTGTCGTTTACGTCTTAATTTGTTGACAACGTTAAACAGGTGAGCTTGTCGTATAACGACATCTTTTTTTTTTCTTTTTAACAACAACAGATTCCGTGCGCACGCTCATTACTTTTCCGGCACTGGAAGACGTAAACGACAAGCGGTTTGTACGTCTTGCTAAAATTCTCCACTATTTCAGGGTTCGTAACGACAAGGGTGAAAGATTTGTTAATAGAAATCAGTTGGTCCTCTGTTGATCGGCGGAGAACACAGAATCAGATCGACCACTTTGTCATTAGTAGATTCAACAGTTGCCTCCTGGACGTGCGAAATAAGAAGGGTGCCGATATAGGGATGAGAAGATACTATAATCTTATCATTGATTGTTCGATTGCGTATTGCAGCCGTGCGACTACAAAATTCAGCTGTCTTACAACAATATAAGGACCACTTTGCGCAAAAAGCAGCTGAGATAGCTAGTCACCCAGCTGACATAAATGAAAACTGGGTTGCCATAAAAAAATGCACAAAACCGTATTGCCGGAATAAGCCCTGGATGTCCGACGCTTCATGGCGGATTGTTGAAAGAAAAGAGCTGGAGATTCGTTTGGCTGCAGCATCAGACGACAATCGAATCAGCATCGAACTTCTTTACCGTCAGAAAGCCCGGGAAATTCAGCGTAGTGTGCGACGCGATAAAAGAAATTATGCGAATTCTCTTCTAGCCTCAGCTGAACAAGCCGCAAGAACCAACAACTTAAACGCTGTATGCGGTGTCATCAAATAGATTACAGGTAGTCGTAATTCTTGCCAACATCAGGTGAAGGATAGTGATGGAAAGCTACTTACCAATGTTGGAGGAAGATCAAATGAAGCGGTGTAAAGAACACTTTGCCGCGGTCTTGAACCATGTAACCTCTTGTAGAGCTCCTTTTCATATAGACAATTTAGCTAACCATCAAAATGGGCGTATACGGTGTACTGGTCCGACTAAAAAGGAATTGGTCACTGCAGTTATTGGACTAAAACAAGCAAAGGCCGCCGGACTCGACGGTATTCCTGCCGAACTTTATCAAGCAGCACCAAGCGTTACTGCCGAGTTGCTGCACGCACGCGTTGAATACAGAGATCTTTCCCACTGAGTGGAAGGAAGGTTTGATCATCATATTTCGGAAGAAGGGTACAGACTGTCATAATTGGAGAGGCATTTGTGTGCTTCCTGCCGTTGCCAAGATAATATCTAAAATCGTCCTAGAAAGACTGAAAACTTACTTAGGAAGCACAGTTGATGAAGCGCAGTCTGGGTTTCCATCCGTGACATGCCACCTGGCGACTCTCCTGTGTCGATCACAGTAACACCTTTGCGAATCATCATCGAGCAATGCTTCACTTGTTTTTCATCGATTTCGAGAAGGCTTTCTATAGTGTAAGCCGAGATTCTGTGTGGGCGGTCTTGTGCAGGAGAAGCATCCCTGAGAAGCTCGTTCCCATTATTGAGGCAACCTATTACGACGGGAAATGTCGCGTTCTGCACCAAGGTAAGGCGTCGGGGGACTTAAGAGATTCGCAGTGAAGTTCGGCAGGGATGCATCATCTCACCGATCCTATTCTTCACAGTGATCGGCGATGTGTTGCTTGCAGCCCTATCCGGACCAGACAGAGGAATTCAATGGACTTTAACATCTTATCTACAAAATCTTGACTACGCTGGCGACATATGCCTACTCTCCTATAAAATCATGGATCTGCCCGCATTGGCGTTAGATCTTGAGAGAGAGGCAAGCAAGGTTGGGCTAAATGTTAATACCAACAAGACCAAGGTTCTTAGCCCGCCATTGCGAAAAAGAAATCCTACATCTATAGGTATTGCTATCAATAGTAATGGGCAGCCTGTGGAAAAGGTGGACAACTACCTGGGTAGCATTGTTGCCGAAAATGGTGGTACGGAGCAGGACATTGCTCGTCGTATCAACCAAGCTAAATGCGCATACGGTATGCTGTCCAAAATCTGACAGAGCAGTTATTTCAGCATAAAGAGCAAGCTGGTGCTGTTTCGCTTCCTGGTACGCACTACGCACAGCGTTCGTGCTAGCACGAATGCTCGTATGTTTACGAAGCTTAAGAATTTTCTGGCCCGAAACAATTTCAAATGAAGATCTAACTCGGCGTACAGGTCAGGCGCCAGTCGATGAATTGATACGCAGGCGAAAGTGGATAGGTCAAACATTAGGAATTAAGATAACTGCATTGCTTTAGATGCCATGAAATGGAACCCCATTTCCAAACAAGGCCGACCAATAGGGGGTTCCAAAATCACATGGCGTCGATCTGTGGCAGAAGAGTGTAAGGCTTCGGGTAGGTTAGATTAGGTTAGAAGGGTTGCTATGAATGACACAGCACACTTAGACCACGTATATGGGTCCGTTGTGATACCCCAGGCATTTACCAACCTGTGTATTAAAGTTTAATCAGTGAACCAGCTGGAGCTGATAATGAAATTAATAAGCTTATTGACATCCATGTCTTTAAGGTCATCCAAATCTCTGAAAAAGAAGGACCCAAGAATCTCATACCTTCTTACGTACTCTCTTCCTCATCTTCGTCATCGCAACTCCTCCAAAAATCCCTGTAAGGAAGTTGGAGTCTTCGGGCGTGTTCGCCAATCAGACAGTGCCCAGTTATAACTCCCACCAACACGTTGATGTGCTTTCTTCCCATTGACCGAAGTTTGGAAGAGCGGCCAGGATCGACGTAAGGCCACATCAGTTTTGTTATTTGGCATGTGCTGCTGGTACTCCATCTAGTGTTAGTCCTGCCAACCGCATTAGCCATTATTAACATTTCACAGACAGCAGTGGGCATTCCAATTTCGTGAGGCTTTGACATCATCTCCCTAGTGCTTGCACGAGCAAGCTCGTCGGCCCTGGAGTTGCTAGCGAGATCGCTGGGACTAGTAGGACAAATCGCTCTATTAGTCCTTGAATCTGCAGTAGCTATTAGAATCTAGCACAACTCAATGTTGAAGAAATTCCCCAGCTCAACGAGAGACAAGCGGCATTCCTCCACCAACTTGGATGAGGTGGAAACGGAATCGATAGACCTTACTGCTGCCTGACTATCTATGTATGTATATAACGATGTCTCTATAGGTTACGATGTTACGTTCCAACCATGTCAGAACCTCTAATATTGCCGAGACCTCCGCCTGGAAAACGCTGCAGTGATCCGGTAAACGATGTGAAATATAGACTTTTAGGCTTTCGGAGTATGCATCAGCACCTACTCTTTTGTCACTCCTAGAGCCATCCGTATAGAAGTCAATAGAATCCCGTCCTGCGGGGACAGTATCTACCCAGCGGCTCCCCAAAGGAATCAGACTTGTAAAGTTCTTTCCGAAGCAAGCTTAGGAGACGTGTAGTCAGTCGTTATGGGAATATCCTGGTTGTTCAGAATAGTTGAGTGGCCGGCTCCGGGTAAGTTGTGTGGGAGTTGCGCTTCATTGCCCAGAACAGAGTACAATGGCGCGCAGAAGTGGTTGACGCGCTATGCCCCACTAAGGGTTAAGGCAAAGTAGTAGGTTTCCAGAAAACCACTGACTGCTCCTGGCATACATTTTATTGAAAAGACTAAAAGACTGAATCTTTTAATGTCGTCCGTATAAGAGGTTCAAATTACCCTCGTATTCAGGATTTCGTTTCACTTAATACTGTAAAGTCTGAGATCTACGACTCTCGGCCAGCCGTTTCATTGCCTCTTGAATTCTATTTGATTGCCCAACTTTAAGTTCGACCTCAATTGGTTCATATTTACACATCATCAAGAGTCACCACCGCAAAAGTCATCCAGGCAAGTTAATTCAGCTACCCAGACCCAGTGAGTGCCTCCATTGGCCGCTTCATTCATGACTCATAATTTCCATATACGAATCCACATGCTGTATGTGCTCCTTCCTTGTGTTTAATTCTCGACATGTTTTCCCACTGCTGCAGCACAGAACTACAGTAAAAAATCTGAACGTAATTATATTTACGAGTAAACAAGAAATCCAATCAGGTTTCGTTGCCTGCGGGCGTATAGCAACAAGAAACTGGAACGAAGCGTCGTCGTCGTGCTCTCGCGCGTACTTGGGGCATCCCAAAACATAAAGAACGGAAAATTCCAGAAAAAAATGCACATACATAAAGAAATGAAAAGAAAAAAATAAACATGGGAAATAATGTTGAAAAGTACTACAGATCCTTTTAAATTTGCCACAGACTTGATGTTTTCTGTTAAATAAGCATGTTGACGGGAGGTACACAGCATGGAAAGATCTAGGATAAGTGGAATGCTAAATACGAAGCGCATTAAGATAGTGAAAAGTGGTAGAATTAATAAAGTGAGCTCTATTATCGCGGACGTCCTAGGAATTGTTCATCAAGGGATGAAAGTGGATCTGCCTAACATTGTTTCAGTGATGATAGTGACTCAGCAAGTATTCCACTATTTTGAAGAAAAAGAAGTCAATATTAGTTAATATATGACAAATCAATCCAGAACGCTAGTGATCGAGTAACCAGGCTCCTAGAACATCGTGTAATGAATTGAGTGCGTAAGCTGTGCTCAAAATTGAGGACTGAGATCGAGGCACGGTCACTCAGACCAGCCTTGACACCTAAGTGTCAAAATTTCCTCAGTAATGACCTGAGATGACGCGTGCTCGATAACCAGCTCAGCTACCGGTAATGTGGGTTGGGTTTTATCAGATCACTCTGCCTCGTCATCTCTACAAAACATGATAATTTGACGTGGCGGCTCTTATGCCGAAGGTAAACGGGAAGTCCCTCACCAGGATATACAAAAAGAAAAAAAAACTAAAAACCAACGAAATTTCCCTAATCGTCCTTGCCATTAGCATGGGAACCCCACTAATGGTGATGAGGCCTCGTGCTCCATCCCCGATGATACCCGGTATTGCTGCACCCATATAGTACGGGTGTGGATGGACCGAGTGCTCCGCTGATTGCATAAATATATAGCACTCCGTGGCACAACTATGTACCGCTCTAAGGATAAAAAATAAAAAGCGCTCCGTGACCAAAAAAAATTTATGTGCAATAAAAACCTGATAGTTCAGACTGAATTCGTCCCAATTTATTCACACGGGATGCTTCGTGGCCAAAATGTGGCCGGATACAGCCCGAGGGAGGGTGTAGCCCCATGCGCTACATGCGGGCAAATACTGCCCGATGTGTTGAGGAGGTGGCCGACGTTACGAAGCTCGTTCTCGGCCGGCAAACACGCCGTTCCTCTTAGAGTTTAGATCTTCTTCGCCTTCCACTCGGTAGTGGTAGTGGGCGGCATTCTGCTGGCCGCGAAATACTTCGACGTCCCTACAATAAATACGATAAAAGGGGACTGTCCACATAAAAAAAAAGATTTTATTTAACATTACCTCTAAAGTTTCCCATAATCACAGGTGCAACACTTGCTGCCAGAAGCCGAATCCACATTGAAACTCTGATGCCTCGACAGCTGTCAGAATCCAATTTTCCCCAGTTCCAGTCTGGAACTTGGTAGATTTGAAGATCTTTTATCGTGTCGTAGACCACGCTGAACTTCTCGAGCTTTCTGATGGTAACCCGAACCTTCAACTCTTTTCTTTCAACAATCCGCTATCATGAAGCGTCGGACATCCTGCGCTTATCCCCGAACCAGATTGAACTCAGAATGCAGCACCGGCGGCGAACTGTAAAATTAGAAAGCATGCATTTCCCTGACGCAACCTAGATTGAACGCAGCGGAAGCGAAAGCAAGTCTGCATGTTGGTGTTGTTGCTGCTGCTGCTTTCTGCGTTCAATCTGGTTCGGGCATAAGCCCAGGATGTCCGACGCTTCATGGTAGCGGATTGTTGAAAGAAAAGAGTTGAAGGTTCGTTTGGCTGCAACATCAGACGACAATCGAAGTTCTTTACCGTCAGAAAGCTCGAAAGTTCAGCGTGGTCTGCGGCGTGATTAAAGATCTTCCAAGCTCCAGACTGGAACTGGGGAAAATTGGATTCTGACTGCTGTCGAGGCATCAGAGTTCCAATGTGGATTCGGCTTCTGGCAACGAGTGGTGCACGTGCGATTATGGGAAACTTTTAATAGAGGTATGTTAAATAAAATCTCTTTTTTAGGCGGCTATTACACTATAAAAGTTCTTTTACAAATATCTTTTATAAAAGATATTTTCATTATTTTATAGTGTAATAGACGCCTAAGAAAAGATTTGCAACTTGAACGTTTCTTCTTTCAAGTACTTTTCTTACAATCTTCCACTCCTTCCCCCTTAGGCGCCTAATATCATTCATAAACGTTTTTTAAAATATCGTGCGTCAAAGATATTTGTAAAAGAACTTTTATAGTGTAATAGCCGCCTTATGTGGAGAGTCCCCTTTTATCGTGTTTATTGTAGGGACGTTGAAGTATTTCGCGGCCAGAAGAAACGCTGCCCACTACCACTACAGAGAGGAAAACGAAGGGGACGTAACTTCCAAGGGCGTTATTCCGGCAATCCGGGTTTGTACCAAGGATGGTATCTGCACTATCAACGTACGTATTTTTTATGACATCCCAGTTTTCATTTATGTCACTATTTGGGTGACTAATTATCTCAGCTGCTCTTTGTGTAAGATGGTCGTTGTATTGTTGTACGACAGCTGGATTTTTTAGTTGAGCGGTGTTGAATTTGCGGCGTCTGGATCTTTCGTCGTTCGGACGGCGCAAGGCTGTAATACGTAATCGAACATTAGCGATCATAAGATAATGGTCTCTTCCCATTCCAACATCGGCACACTTCTTATTTCGCACGTCCAGGTGGCAACTCTTAATTCTTTTACTAATGGCAAAGTGGTCGATCTGATTTTGTGTTCTGCGCCGATCAACAGAGAACCAACTGTTTTTGTGGTGGTCCTTATGCTCAAACATAGTACCACCGATGACGAGAAAGTTGCAGAACTCTACAAATCTTTCACCGTTGTCGTTATGCGATCCCCAAGACAGTATATCGTCATCACATCCCTGAGTCCATAGTTATCAGCGCCCATAATCATTATAATGTCACCTTTAGATATTCTGCTCTGTACGGCGTTTATTTGTTCATAGAAGGAATCTTTAACGCTAACACATTTTCGGATTCAGTTTGAACGTAACGTTGTATATTATTATTGTTATGTTCCTTATTTTGGCTCAGAACCTGGCGGTCATGATTCTGTCGGAGACCGAATACCAGGATAGGAGACAGTTTCGACTCTGGTTAACACACAACACACCTGACTCACGACCACTACCGGTAGCTATACCGGAGTACAGCTACCCGTTGGAGATATAATAATAATTGTATTCCGGGGGATATCCGAAGCAGACCACTAACGTTTTGGGTTCCTTTTCACCCCCTCCCGGTCGCCAGTGATTTCCAGATGTCGACTGATAATTGTCGACCTCTCTCTTCATCACTGAGTCCCGTGTAATTACTAGCATTTCTTGAAGCATGAGTTCGCTCATGGCTTCCACACTTATCGTGTGCTTGCTTCTGATCCTCAACCTCGTGCTAGCCAGTGCTGGATATTCGAACACAGTGTGTGCTACCGTCTCAGCCTCCTGGCATAGCCTGCAAACGTCATCTTCCTCGATCTACATCATGGCAAGATGAGCCTTAAAATTACCATGACCTGTAACCAAGGCAGTTATCCAGTTTAGGTCACTCCGTTCATAACTGAGTACATTTTTCGCTTCCCCGCCTAAAGGGCTGGTCATTTCATTCTGAGCTTGTTTGCAACTCCGGCTAACTCCTGCCATATTCTTAAAGCATAGAGTCCATCCACTTCCCGACCTTCGCTCCAATCATGCCGTTCCCCTGGGTTCTGGTCCAATAAAAGTCGCCGTAGATCCCTGTTTTGCTAGGGCATCCGCCGCCTCATTTCCTGTTGTACCTATGTGTCCTTTTACCCACATCAGTGTAACCTCATTTTCTGAGGCACTCGTGTTGAGCTTTCGGGCACACTCTAGTACCAATTTGGAGTTTATGTTCGTCTGCTGCATGCGTCTGATCACCGATTCGTTGTCCAGTGCAATAAGGATTTTCTTCCCCCACACCTGACCTTCCAGCAGGTGGTCCGACGCATGCAACAAGCCAAGTATCTGTCCTTGGTATACGGATACCATAGACTAAACGCAGAGGCTAGGTTTAACTCTTCAGAATAAACCCTTGCCCCCGCTTTCCCGTCCATTAAAGAGCCATCAATGATGTGATTGTAGATACACTCATTGTGTATGTTTCCATTCGCAATGTGAGTCTTGTGTAGTATTTCAACTACCCTACGTCTACTCATGCCTTCTACCGGCATTGGAGTCTCCCTGACCTCATCATGTGCTCTTATCACCGCTGCTAGTTCCAAAGTGATGCTACATGACATCCCGTTCCATGCGTCTTCCCGAAAGCGCCGCCGTTTTCTTTATAAATAAGTCCAGTGGCGGTAGTTCCAGTAATGCCTCCCTTGCTATCGTTGGTGTGGTGCGCATTGAACCACATATGCTTACGCAAGCTATCTTTTGTACCCCATCTTGCTTCCACTTTGTGGTTTTCTGCATGGCTTTTGGCCACCATACCACTGATGCATCAGCTAGAATGTGTCTTATCATCATTGTGCAAATGCAGTGTGCCGCTTTAGGTGAAATTCCCTACCTACGAGCACACAATCGCTTTTTGGATCTTCTCATCAACGTGAACATTACAAGTTAGTTTTGCATCTAGGGTAACCCCTAGATGCTTCACTTCCTTGGACATCTTAATTTCCGAGTCAAAAAGCCGTAAGGGAGTTTCCTCTATCTTCCCTCTTACAAGTAAAAATCATAGTGGTTTGATTTACTAGCGTTTATGGTTAGCTCGTGCTCTTTACACCACTCTTCGGTAACTTTGAGTGCCTGTCCCATGCAACCTAGAATTGTGTCCATGAACTTTCCACTAACCATAAGAGCCAAGTCATCGCCGTATCATACAGTGTGTACGCCCATCGAGTCCGGCTTCCAGAGAAGACTGTCAACTGTTCCACAGTTTCGCCAACCGAATCAACCCCCCACTCAGTCAAGGCGTTTCTTAGTTTGGTGAAGGAGATTTTATCAAAAGCACCCTCTATGTCCATACAAGTAGACATAGCGATCTCGCCGTTATTAATCTCTCTCTCCTTACATCTCAAGCAAGTTCGTGCAGAGCGCTTTCCGTAAATCTGCTTGCATTCTCCAGGTAGTCCACCAACACCCTTTCCATTGTCTTCAACTGGAATGATGTAAGGCTAACCGGCCTGAAGGACTTTGCCTCTGTACAGTCCTTTTTTCCCGGTTTAGGAAGACCACCTTAGCCCCCCTCCATGCCTTCGGCATGTAGCCTGTTGAAAGATAGGTGACGAATATGCTCCGGATCCTATCTAGTAGAGCGCTCATGACCCACTGTGATAGCGCCGGCAATATTCTGTCCATTCCAGCCGTTTTACATGGCGCAAAAGAGTTTATAGCACTTTAGACACCATTTGGAATTATTATCGTCTCAGCTCCTGGTTGTCTCCCCCCACCAACTCCTTTGTTAGTTTGGACCCATGGCTGGTTTAACTTGAAACCTCCAGGAACCTCCAGCACCCAATGCAACGTTTCTTCCACTGTTTCTGTCATGGTACCATCACCTTTGCGTATCAGCCCCATTTTCGAAGCAGTGTCTTTCGATATCATCTTCTGTAATCTGCATACTTCAGAGCATAGAATTCCCTCCACGTATTTCGTTTCCAAAAACGTAAGGTTCTGTTCAGCTCTCTCTTTTTATCCTTGTATAGTTCCCAAGCGTGAGAGTCTCCGTTCCTCATGTAACGATTAAAGGCTTTCCTTGTCTCTCTTTTTATAGGCTCCAGTTCCCTACTCCACCATGGTGTTAGGTCCGTTGGAGAGATAAATTCTCCGCTGTTCCACCATCGTTTCTCATTGACTTCTGAGGTTTAATTTTTACCACAGAAATTCACTCTCTAATCGAAGAAATCTTGCGTTCTGGGAACCTTCTGATCCATTGTCCAGGAGAGTACGCACATTCCACAATACAATCTTTGTTATTGTACGTTAGTGCTTATTGAAGGTATGACCAATAGTCAAACTACGTTGGAACTATGATTTCGGGGGTTGGAATTATTATGTGACAAACATTAGATAAACCCTGATTCTTGGTAAGTCCAATTAACCTGCAATAAAGTCATTTATTGTATTTCACTGTTTTAGATCGGATTCTCCTAGGTTCGATCAAAACATTCTGTCATTAAAAAAATCTTTATAGTGTCATTGCTTACTATCACAAAATAAAAATCATAATCAATCTTACCAACTCTTCTTTCTTCTCTTCTTTTTAGGTAAGTTTCGTGACAGATGTGCCCTTCGTTATTCCAGGACTTGGTAAATCTTATTATTCCATTCATTAGTGGTATAAAATACTCCTGAATTTAATTCTAAATGCAATCATATTGCCAGTGGCCACCTTCAACCGCAATTTCTAATTACCTGCCAGGAAAAACCAGCGACTCTCCCTACCTCTCTAATATTCAAAGGAATGACAATAGCTGACTGGACAATTCTGCATATGTACTCTCCGTAGATATGGCAGACAGACCGCTACTTTAATTTCGGAATGCATTCACATTGGATAACAAGAAACTGTTTTGTGTGTCATCTTCTCGACAAGGACAATCATCCTTTTTGCACACTATACGTACACCAGAGAGTGAGGGAGTATTCTTTACTGGCTATTTGAGCGGGATGAATTTTTGAAATAGACTGGGTAGAAAAGGATCCTTGCCGGTGGTGGTGATGACAAAGAAGGACATGTGCATTCCAAACTCACCACAAGTCCATCACCCTAACTACCGCTGTTGTCACCACATCATCATGAGCAAAATAATCAACGTCATCGTGCCTGGTTGGATTCGTCCCCATATCGGTCAAAAAGGATGCGGCCATTCGACCAAGTCCAACCATCCACTCTTTCTTCTGGTCGTCAACATCAGCATATCACCCGCAACCACCCGCTCAACTATCCCTGAGCTTAGCAAGCATTTTGTCTATGCTAACGAGAAATGTGCAAGGATTTGTCTTTAGAGGATTCAACATCGTTCTGTGTGTACATATTTGGTGTCGTTGTCCTACCCTGATTCTAACATCTGAGTTATCCTAACAATGGTAGATTTATGAGAATTTCGTCACGGCTGACGGATGCGAAAGTTGGTATTAGATGTGATGGGGCGGCGGTCTGGTTAAGTTGGGAACTTATTATTGCAGATTCTGTGTTACAAGATTAGATGAAGCCAGAGCTATGCAATGTACTATATGCATGTGGTTTGGTCCGAGTTGGAAGTCTGTGGCTACTGAAATAGTCAAATATTTTGTCTACATATACATATGTTGTTCATATGAGGATTGGTGCTGGATGATGAAATGCAAATATCCATTGCAGTCACGTGAATGGCTAACTTTAAACGAACATCGTTAGAACTTTCTCATACATAATAAGAAATACAATACAATCATCTTTTTAATGAACTACGTAAAAAAAATCTTTTAAGGTATCATGTTCCCTTGAAGCAACTTCTCCATTGATTCTCCCATCTGTTAGTCTTCAGTTAACACTTCACTGCAGCTCCACAGATAATACTCGCAAGTAACGTAGACTGGTAACCTGACCACATTTCGCTCATAGCCAAGTATCCGACAGCTTTTAAAAGTAGCAAAGGCTCATAAATTGACTAGATTTTTCTTCTCGCCTCCGTTCTAACCACTCCAGTACCCTCCAGCATTCACATGGCTTGTAATGTTGTTGTAACCCACTCACTCGTTACAGTATCACCATCACACTACAGCGCACTCCTCTGCATCAGACCAATCGTCTCGCGTGTGAATTATGTAGTGAAATCGATAGTGTGATAAATGATACCCTCGTCTTCGTTTGCGTCCTTTTATTCTTGCGAAATCCGAAATGCATACTGCTGAACACTCTGGTTAGACGCAGAGGTGGGCAACCTTTTTCTCTAAGGGGCAAATTTTTTTGGATTTTCGAAATTCAACTCCCAATGTTATTCTAATACACAGAGTTTTTACCCTGCCAAAAGTAGGGTAGTTCTGAATTTTTGATATGTTGTATATATGTAAGTAGCTGCGATTTTTTTTTCTTGTACAGCTGAGAAGAGCAGGATGAGCGGCAAACAACGCTATAGAACAGATTAGAGTAGCCAAGACGAAAACGGGGCATGTCTTTGCTGGGAGTGTGTTTTAGTATAGTTTAGTAACGTCAACTCAAATTTCTAGAGGAAACTTAAATCCTTAGTACAGATACAATCGGACAAATTTCCTTTAGGCAGTAGAATCATTTTGTATGTTTACTTTTCCATATAATTGCACAAAACGAACATTTTGTTGACACGAATGAATGAAATGAATTTTATATGCTTCCCAAACTGTTAACTGCCTGAAAACTTCAACACACTTAACAGAGTAGTATTCTTGCACTAATCTTCTATCCAGAGCAGCTCTGTAGCGACCAGCTGACGACGATACTTCGGCAATTCAACGCCGCGCCACACCATGGCGTTGACATCGTTATCGAGGAGCGTCAAATTGAATTTCGCAACACCATATGGTTTGCGCGTCAGTCGAGGTCCGCGTCTCTAGCTGTTAAGATCGGCCAGCTTGTAACATCATGATTTAATAAATGCGTAGTACAGTTTTCAATAGTGTTGCTGTTTATCTTTTAACCACAATTGGTGACTCCGCTTCGCTATATTGGTGACCCCGCAAACGAACACGCGTTTAGTTTTCGTGTCGCGAGTGCCTGCCGACCTCGACTCCCCGGGACCATTTTTGTATCGCGCGCTTCGACATTAGTCCCGGGTTAACACGCCGCGCCTCATCACACCAAGCGCCCGCACATCGCGCCACAGCACACGGAGCGCCTGCATACAGCGTTGCAGCATACAGAGCGCCCGCACATCTCGCTCCAGCATCCAGAGCGCCTTCATAAAGCGCTCACACACGAAGCGCCCGCACACCGCGCATCGGCACAGGAAGCGCCAGTACACCGCACCTTAGAGACTCACGCCGTCCCGGCACGCACGCCGCCCCACACGTGCCTCAACGACACACGGCGCCCCAACAGTAACCGCCCGCCCGGCGCTACCGTGGACTACGTCGCCACGACCGCCGAGCGGCCACAGCCCGCAGCACATGGCGCCCCCGCACCCCCAGCCACACAGCGGCGCCCCAGCAACAGAGCGGCGCCCCCGCAACTCAGCAACTCAGCGGCGCCCCCGCAACTTAGCGACACAGCATGCGCGCCCACTTTGCGCGCACCCGCAACATTCGCAGCACAGCACACATGGCGCTACCGTGGATTATTGCCACGCCCGCCTAGCCGCCACAGCGACTGACAGCCATCAGCAGACCACATCCGGAGCGCCCACACAACCGGAGCACACACTGACATGGAGCGTCAGCACCTCGCGCTCAGCAACCGGAGCGCCTGCACCCCGCACCCGCAACATTCGCAGCACAGCACACATGGCGCTACCGTGGATAGTTGCCACGCCCGCCTAGCCGCCACTAGCAGACCACATCCGGAGCGCTCACTCAACCGGACCGCACACTGACACGGAGCGTCAGCACCTCGCGCTCAGCAACTGGAGCGCCTGCACTCCGCACTCGCATCAATAGACGCATTCGCAGCATGCGCGCCCACTTTGCGCGCACCCGCAACATCCGCAGCACGGCACACATGGCGCTACCGTGGATTACTACGCCACGCCCGCCTAACCGCCACAGTGACTGACAGCCACCAGCATCGTAGCCACAGCCCGCTCCCGGCATGCCGAGCCCCTGCCACCCCGCAGCCCGCTTCTGGTATGTCGAGCCGCCGCTCCCGACAAGTCGAGCCCCTGCCACCCCGCAGCCTGCTCCCGACACGTCGAGCCGCTGCAACCGCTACGCTGACCGCATGGACCCCATCGCCACAACAAGCTGCTACTTCGTCGTATTCCCGCACCGCATCAACATCGTGCGCATTGCCAGACGCGGCAATGGCACTACGGGGGGAGTACCTGTAGCGACCAGCTGACGACGATACTTCGGCAATTCAACGCCGCGCCACACCATGGCGTTGACATCGTTAGCGAGGAGCGTCAAATTGAATTTCGCAACACCATATGGTTTGCGCGTCAGTCGAGGTCCGCGTCTCTAGCTGTTAAGATCGGCCAGCTTGTAACATCATGATTTAATAAATGCGTAGTACAGTTTTCAATAGTGTTGCTGTTTATCTTTTAACCACAATTGGTGACTCCGCTTCGCTATAGCTCAGATCAAATTGTTATTGTAATCGTGTGGTCTAAGCCTACTCAGCTATGCATAGCTGTTAAAAAAAACCACGCATTATGTCGGTGGTAAAAAATCCAAGTTTGCTCTCCCCGCCATCTTGGGAAAACTGGTAATTTTAACGTTTTTCGTTTACAACTCCGTTCCAGTCCATTTAAACGCAAAATATTAACAATCTATTTTTGTAGAGTACAAAATTTCCTACAAATTTCATTTCAGAAGCATTTTTCTAGAACCAAAAGTAACGGAGCTAATCTAATTTGAAAAGACACCTGGCGCAGTGAAGCCAGAGGAACTGACTTTTGATATGGGCTAATTCGGGATCATTTATGAGTTTATGTACAATAAAATTATGATATGGGTGGGATATTTAACTGCCGTTGTTAGTATCTGTACCAGGTTTTGCTACAGAATTATGTTTTTCGATATGCGAGCGATATTTTCAGATGATGAAACTTTTTAACTGTTCGATTGATTTTTCTATATATGAATTTATCTCTATTTCATTTTAAGCTTCAGCAACTAAATGCCTTTCGTAAAGGTAAATTTTTGTTATTACTTTTTGCTATTATATTACCGTAAAAGTTCGACTGTACCGTGGATTTACCTGAAACTCCACCGGAAGCTATTCCTCACTAACTTTCACCAATTGGACAAGTTTCGCTCCGTTATTTAGTAAATTATAATAATTGTGTTCTCAAAATTTTGTTGTTATGTAGCTGTAACTCTGGAACTGATCCATTGACGTTACTGAAATAGGAGCCCAGTCCTGACGATCGCCTACCAATTAGAAAAGTTTCACTCAGCTAGCGTCTTGCGTTATTGGGTTATTTTGCTTAGAAAAAATTGTCGTTATATATCTGTAACTTTTGAACCGTTTGATGAATTTCTCTGAAATTAGATAGGAGTGCAGTCCTCCTTAGCATCCACCAACTGGATAGGTTTCGCCGAGCTGGCTTCTTCCGTTATGTAGTTATTTTGTTTATAAAATTATCCCGTAATATAGCTGCAACTTTTTAACAGCTCGATCGATGTTTGCAAGTTCAATAATAGGCTAGTCCTTATTGACGTCTACCTACTGGACATGTTTGGTATAGCTAGCTTTTTCCTTTATGGAGTTATTAGGCTTAGATACTTAGCTGTAACTTTTTAACCGTTTTATCGATACTGCTGGATTTCAATAGCAGCCGGCTCTCCACTGACGTCTATCAACTGGGAAAATTTCACTTCGCTTACGACTTCCGTTCGACTGTTACCGTGTCCACAACATTTTGCGGATATATTTATATATATATATATAAATGACACTAGAAAAATCTAATGATGCCAATCGATTCCTGGGGTCATGAAACGTAAAGAAAACCAACCCCGGGGTCGAAACTCGCTATCGAGGGAGGGTCGAATAACTGATTTTTTCTTCAAAAATCAGTTAAAAATACATTTTGTCAATTGCTTTGAGTTTGTTCCCACCAAGGGGAAAATCGTTTTTATGTATTTCATCAAATAACGGGTTAAGTAATAGTCCCACGACAAAAATAACTAGGACCGATTTTTTTAGACTAAATAAACTTTAATTTTTCAGTAAGTCAGATGCCCGTAGATTTAATAGCTAATACTTTCTGGAAAGCGAAAAATGCCCGTGTTTTTGTATGAATACGTCAGCGAAGCGAGCTCCCTCTTAGTTAGAACTCGATAAATAGTGGAACGTACGATTTTTACGATTTTTTGGAAGGAGTTGGTACGATTTGGATTTTTTTTTCTTTGGCGTCACTGCTCGTGCCATTGTGATCTGAAAGATAAAAAAAATAAGCATACACAAAGGATCAAGGAAATTCTTCACACGCGGTAGATAAAGATGTTTGTTCATTGACGGCCTGGACTACCGCATGACGGACAAGTCGTTGAAGACCCCTTTCGGGGCAATTACATATTCTTACCGCGGACGTCAGATTAGTACCCCGAGTAAAAAGACCTGATCCCATCCCATAAACTATTGCTGCCCATCGTAGCTCTTACAGAGTCTTCCGGGTCGGGTTCCAATACCGTGCCGTTCCACGTTGTCAGGAAAGTACCCTTGGATTCCAACTGATCGATCCAATTTTTACAAGATCTACCAAGTTGAATCCTCTTTTCACGTTTACTCCATCCGAAAGTATAGATACGTTTAATTTTTTTTTACATATAGTGGCGTTTCATTAGTCGGATCTTGTCCATTTTTATAATAATACCAACTACTGCCAAAATTTAACAACATTTTCATTTTCTTTCGAACATTATCCTGGGAACGGATAGACATGGAGACATTATTAAATCGACTCATGAGGTGACCCTGATCGTTTCCAAATATATGCATTTTACTATTCCTACAGAGCCTCTGTAACGGACGGTTTGGTGGGCATCCGAAGATGCCCGTGGGGACGGAGCCTAAGTAGCATAGTGACCGTGAAGGTCGGGCCCTGCCATCTGCCAAGGAAAAAGGCCCCCTCAACGAGCTAAGCAGCGGCCTATGCTTGCTGTAGCTCAGTTCGGGAGATGTGGGCGGGGTTTTCGTTGCTCTTGTCCTTTACGTATTAACAAAAATTCATAGGTCTGGGGAAGACAACACAGACAAGGGAGGTAAAAATGGGGAATAAAAAAAATGAGGCGATAAGGATGGAATGATTTTCAGGTGGCTCGCTTGCCCTCGCGCTCGTATTGGGGTCCAGGTGTAATGGGACCCTCGGCCTCTGGTTTCGTACCACCGACAGATCCTTACTCATCAGGTGCTGCTTCGATCTGCCGGTGGGAGCAGCACTACCAGACCAGAATATGGTTCATTACAGGGCAGCTTCTACAATACTTCGAGGCCTGCAAAGAAGTAGAAGCTGAGGACAGAGTGTGCTGCAAAAAGAAAAAAAAACAAACTGGGATCCTGAGCTAGCTGGCAACCATTGTGGAGGAGAAAAATAGCAAAGAGAAAAGAAAAAAAGAATATTGCGTCTCCCATCATCCAGATGATCAACAGGTTACAGAGAATTCTGAGGCCAGCAGAGGCGCAACCCTGCATTCCTGGCCGTAATTCACTCATAAAATCCGGAAGCTGCTGAGCACATGGATAATGGAAAAATGCAATACTAACAATCAACATTTTAAACTAACGTAAAAGGACAATCCTGGCAAACATAAAGGTACCCAGGGCCCCTCCGCGCTTCGTCCGGTCACTGAAGATGCTCCAAATACCGGCAATTCAAAGCATTTATGGAGGCCTTAGGTACGTGGCTAAACCACAAAAGACAAACACAACACCAGGATTGCCTTGTTAAACTGACTCTAAAAGGATAATCGACTCTATAGGAAGGATGGGGGTGCTACAGAGGAAAGCACAGCTACTTGAAGGGAAAATACGTGAAGTAAAGTGGCTAAGTCCTAAGACTTAGAGCAAGTAGCCTTAATGTGCTTGTGGGGATGCAAATCGGTGGAAGGACTAAAAAGAACCCGATGGGATCTTTTTAGTCCTGTTCTGTACCAGAAATGGGCCCCACGTTGGGCACCAAATATGTAACGGACGGTTTGGTGTACATCCGAAGATGCCCGTGGGGACGGAGCCTAAGTAGCATAGTGACCGTGAAGGTCGGGCCATGCCATCTGCCAAAGAAAAAGGCCCCCTCAACGAGCTAAGCAGCGGCCTATGCTTGCTGTAGCTCAGTTCGGGAGATGTGGGCGGGGTTTTCGCCGCTCGTTGCCCCTGTCCTTTACGTATTAACAAAAATTCATAGGCCTATGGAAGACAACACAGACAAGGGAGGTAAAAATGGGGAATAAAAAAATGAGGCGATAAGGATGGAATGATTTTCAGGTGGCTCGCTTGCCCTCGCGCTCGTATTGGGGTCCAGGTGTAATGGGACCCTCGGCCTCTGGTTTCGTACCACCGACAGATCCTTACTCATCAGGTGCTGCTTCGATCTGCCGGTGGGAGCAGCACTACCAGACCAAAATATGGTTCATTACACCTCCTAAGGTGCTACATATTTTTCTTATTTTTTAAAACACCAAAAATTGTTCAACATTCCAAAATTGGGAACAGCCAATATGACCGATCTTGACTGCTTGACACAGCCTCAATAGCGTGTACCAGCCTGGGGACACCGAAATTAGATATGACGAAAATGACCATCGTTTTGAACCGTCCATCCATTCGTCCGTCCATCGGAATATAAACGAAATGGACAATATCGGTATCGAATCGGGGAAAACCGAAAATAGCCATGTAGTGTCCATGGTTGAAATGCCAAATTGACAACTTCATGTTTGTGCGACACTGAGGGTTGTGATCCCTCAAGCGGGGAATCCACAAATGTACTGTTGATTCAGAACCCTCAGTATCACACAAAGTATGCATTCATGGATTATTTGGTTTTTTTTTTCGTGCAAAATTTCGGTTTGGAACGAGCTGCGTTTGCTCCGCACCTAAGGGGCTCAGGCCTTCTATATAGCTCTAGGTCACCCTTTTCAGTCGCTCTGTATTTAACGGCATCTTTTTCGGCTCAGCATATCTGCATCATTTCTGGTGGCCAAGGCCCGATGTCGGGCTGTCGCGCCACGATGAAGATGATGATATCTGCATTCACTTTTTTTTTGTCTATGCACAAAGAAGAAAGCGAAAGTAGCAATATACTCGCTTTTGTTTTGAAACGAAATTGAACACTGAGTGTGAAACGAAAGTATCCATGCATGTACCACTTTCAGTTTCAGCCGAAATTGTCTATTAATGGCTAGTTTCATGGTGCCGCCTGCCTGTATAATCATGATGGCATTAATTTTACGCGATCGGATTGTTAGATACGATTCCAAGATGTTCGAAAGCACATGCCGTGTACGTGCCGAATATACGCGTACCACATAAATCCAATTGATAATGGTATTTACATGAGAAGCGCATTTACGCTTCAATACGCGACGTCGCGTCGCATCATCTGAAAAACTACTAGCTGTCGGGTACCCGTTTGCTGTTTACACGGGACGGGACGCGCACGATGCGTTTACACGTCTCACGTTTAATCAGAAACTTTACCACTTTTTTTTTTGTTTTTGTAGCTTGAGAGAACTGAATCAGCGCTTCGGTTTTCTTCGCAAATTCGAGAACCTATATTGTCAACGAAAGGAAGCTTTTCATGAACAACTGTGGAAAATCAATAAGAAATGCAACTCATTCGGCGACCTTTTATTATTATATTCTGGGGGATAGCCGAAGCAGACCACTAACGTTTGGGTGCCTTTTCGCCCCCTCCCGGTCATCAGTGGCTTCCAGATGTCGACTGATAGTTGTCGACCTCTTTCTTCATCACTGAGTCCCGTGTTATTGCTAGCATTTGTTTAAAGCTGAGTTCACTCATGGCTTCCACACTTATCGTGTGCTTGCCTGTGATCCTCAACCTCGTGCTAGCCAGTGCTGAACATTCGCCCACAATGTGTGCTGCCGTCTCGGCCTCCTCGAGGCATAGCCTGCAAACGTCATCTTCCCCGATTTTCATCTTGGCCAGATGAGCCTTAAAATTACCATGCCCTGTGACCAAGGCAGTTATCCAGCTTAGGGTACTCCGTTTATAACTGAGTACCTTTCTCGCTTCCCTGCCTAAAAGGCTGGTCATTGCATTCCGAGCTTGTTTGCAAGTGACTAGCTCCTGCCATCTTTGTTGATGCATGGAGTCCATCCACTCCCCAACCTTCGCTCCAATCATGCCGTTCCCCAGAGCAACTCTGGGTTCTGGGCCAATGAAAGTTGCCGCAGATCCCTGTTTTGCTAGGGCATCCGCCGCCTCATTGTCCTTTTACCCACATCAGCGTAACCTCATTTTCTGAGGCACACGTGTTGAGCTTCCGGACACACTCTAGTACCAGTTTAGAGTTTATGTTCGTCTGCTGCATGCGTCTGATCACCGATTGGTTGTCCAGTGCAATAAGAATTTTCTTCCCCCGCACCTGACCTTCAAGCAGGTGGTCCAACGCATGCAACAAGCCAAGCATCTCTGCCTGGTATACGGACACATACTCTCCTAGACTAAGCGCACATGCTAGGTTTAGCTCTTCAGAGTAAACCCCCGCCCCCGCTTTACCGTCCATTAAAGAGCCATCAGTAAAAATGCTGATGTCATTGTACATACACTCATTGTGTATGTTTCCATCTGCAATGTGAGTCTTGTGTAGTCTTTCAACTACCCTACGTCTACTCATGCCTTCTGCCGGCATTAGAGTCTCCTCTCCCTGACCTCATCATGAATAATGTCTAGGATGCTCTTATGACCGCTGCTAGTTCCAAAGCGATGCCACATGGCATCCCTTTCCATGCGTATTGCCGAAAGCGCCGCCGTTTTCTTTATAAATAAGTCCAGTGTCGGTAGTTCCAGTAATGCCTCCATTGCTCGCGTTGGTGTGGTGCGCATTGCACCACATATGCTTACGCAAGCTATCCTTTGTACCCCATCTAGCTTCTGCTTTGTGGTATTCTGCATGGCTTTTGGCCACCATACCACTGATGCGTAGGCTAGAATAGGTCTTACCATCATTGTGCAAATGCAGTGTGTCGCTTTAGGTGAAATTCCCCACCTACGAGCATACACTCTCTTACATTGATGCAAAATCCTTTTCGCTTTTTGGATCTTTTCATCAACGTGAACATTCCAAGTTAGTTTCGCATCTAAGGTAACTCCTAGATGCTTCACTTCCTTGGAGACCTTAATTTCCAAACCAAAAAGCCGTAAGGGAGTTATCTCTATGTCTTTCCTCTTACGAGTAAAAATCATAGTGTTTGATTTACTAGCGTTTATGGTTAGCTCTTGCTCATTGCACCATTCTTCGGTTACTTTGAGAGCTTGTCCCATGCAACCTAGAATTGTGTCCATGAACTTTCCACTGACCGTGAGTGCCAAGTCATCGGCGTATCCTACAATGTGTACGCCCATCGAGTCCAGCTTGAAAAGACTGTCCTCGGTGATGTTCCACAGTAGAGGCGAAAGAACACCTCCTTGTGGGCATCCTCGGACTACCTTACTCCGTATTCTGTCACATCCACTGCTAAGATTTACCGCCCTCTGCTTAAGAATAGAGTCGATCCACTTAATAATTCGGCGACCTTTACTCAAACGATGTAAGACAATAGACCTCCGAGTCGCAGAGCTTGGTGGCCACCTTACTCAAACGATCTAAATGGAGAGAAATTGTTTCGGGACATTTAACATTCACAAAAAAAGGCAGATAGACTGGATCTCAGATATTTATTATCCAATTATTATAATAATAATTTCCATTCACTGCTGGAAACATTACGAATTGTTTCACTAAACATTTTCGTTTCATTTTAAACACTAAATTTATAATGAAAGCAAACTAAAATAAGAAAAATCTCACCAATCCATCTAGCACAACCTTATGCCACAAATGCCATCGAAAAACGTATGTGTTTCGTTGCCTCAAATTGAGGAATTCGATCCGAGTATAAAGTCTTTTAGTCATTGGAAACGCGCATCGATTTCATCACCGCGTTTGGGGCGTAGTGAATACCGTTTTTTTTATGCGTCACCCTGCACCCAGCCCAGTACCGAGTGATCTGGTTGATGCTCACCAAACATCCAAGAACCTCAAATCACTCTTTCACTATCCTGAATAAGAGCTTATGGTTCGAGGGTATATGTATGCTTATGCCTACATGCTTATTTATGGCGCGAGGCGCGGGCCTCAATGACATAAATAAAGATTTAATATATGCTGGGCCGTACCGTACCTAGGCTCTGGTCAGGGTCCGTTCGGTTTAATCATTTCAATTGACTTTTCAATATAGCAAATAAGTTGAAGTTCCATTCAAACAAGTCACTTTATCATAGAGAAAATCGCCTTTTAAACTATTTGTATACATTTGATTCTTCAACGTAAAGAACAAAATTCACTCGCAAGCCGAAGTTTGCCGCCCCTGTATATGTAGATGTTTCGGTTGAAAGTTGCCGCCTGAACAGCAGATCGTTTGTATCTTCAAGATATTTGCTACTCTACAAACCGGGGGAAGTCGTCGTCCTGTTATCCAGTCTTTTTGACATATTACGGATACTCTTCTCTGCAATCCACCCGATATAGTGGTGGCTAAACGTAACGTTTTTCGACGTTTGGTTGCCAAACTAAAGTATCAGAGTCATTCGTATAGTCATACTCGTACATTGGAAAAGATAAGATAACAATGAAAAAGAATTGAACGTGCTGAAACGCACAGCTCTCGAAAAAAATGACATCTAATTTAAATGGTATCTCCACTATCGATTGAAAGTTGATATCTTGACTTTGTAAGATGGTTCTGTACAGTCTACACCGCCCACAGAACCGCAGTAATGACGGTCGAAGCGGTCTTGTGGATGAGATCAATTTGTTTTACTAAACGATTTCATCTGTAGCATACGTGGAGATAGTGGATAGGGACCAAGGCCAGTGAAAAGGGTCAAAAATGCCTCGAGTCGGAATAATGTTATCTTGAATATTGGAAATGTTCATGATTATGGGGTTGTTTCAAGTAAATGATGAGCCCAAGTGTCTGATGGAGGTGATAATGGATGTGACGTTGATGTCTTGTTCTCCATTTTCTCTTTGGACGCTTGGAGAAAACTTGTTTTGAAGTAAAACTTCTTTAGAAACGGTGGTAATTTCGAAGAAAGTGTGATGTTTTCAAGGATCAGTCGGAACTGGTCAAAGAGCCAAACCTGCTTTGCACAAGGTGAGTCCATGAGTCGATAAGCCCACAACGCTTTTAGAGTACAGAATTAAATCAGCGGTTTTACACCGATGAGTGCGTGAGTCGCTCACTGTCTCATGGACTCACCGACTAATGGCCTTATTATGGGTTCTAATGGAGGTTTTCACATGGTGAACGACTCACGGACTCACCAACTCCTTTTTTTTGTGTCATCAAATACCATAGATCACTTGGGTGATCCGTAAGTGATCTTACGGTCCTTTTTGTGTTTTGCTAGAAAGTCTATGTGTTTAACGTGACAACGTCTTTCAGGAGTGTGTCAGGGAAAATGTGGGACGAAAGCGGGAAATCAGTTAAAATCTTTAAAATTCGTTTGGAGACCACTGCGGCCTGTGATCCATTTTCATTTATCAAAAATTTCATCCCAAAATGCCAAACTGAGTTGCCGCCTTTATACTGTTGATTTACAATATTCTCTCGTATGTGTCTGGAAGATCTACTATGATTAATAATATTGCAGAATTGAGCGGCCTGCTTGGCAATCTGTGGAGCTCTTTGGTCAACGTCATCTACGGCGCTACATGTAATGCTTGGTCTGCTTCCGCGGGACATTCTAGGTAAGCAAATGGCGGCAAACTCAGCCATACGCTTTCGGGAAACCAGTCGCCGGTTCGCTTTGAGTATCGGGTACTCCACAATTCTCAGCAACACAGTTATCCCGACATCGGTAGACTACACTCTACAAACGTACTATTTCGAGTAAAACTATGCAAGGATGATCCCACTCCGTTGTCAATTGGAGTAAAGCCGGGGTTTCCTAGAAAAACCGTGCCGTCTGCTAACGGCCGTAAGTTGACGGCCGTCATGTAGCGGTGGCGTAAAAGACGTCCATTTAAGTGGACCAAATTACGTTTTCACCCGTTTTTGATTGATAAAACAGTTCACCGTAGCCGTTCAGCTACGTCTTGTCAGCTTTATGACGGTCGTTCTGAAAATGGCGAAAATGCCCTGACGGCCGTCAAGAAATAGCTACCTGACGGCCGTCATGAAATGGCCCGTATTGGCACCACCGCTAGTTTGCGTTACATTCGCAACCAACACTGTCTAGGAAACCATAACATTTAGTTTGCATAGGGAACGATTTCTTGAAACGAGTCAACGCTAGGTGTCGGCCAGGGGCGGTTCCTCATTGGAAGCAAAGGAAGCAGTGCTTCCCTTGTTATTTTCACCAAATATTCAGTATATGTACAATTAATTAAATTCATGCATATGATCATACATATTACTTATTCATCAATTACATTCTTCATACATTATTTTCATACGTATTTCCTGTGCAATTCGACTTCCTATTTCCAGTATGTACAAATAATACGTTTCTCTTCACTTTATCTCATACGATTTTTCCCATACTCTTTATTTTTATTCGTGAGACAAAGTGAAGAGAATATGAATGGACACATTTTCGTCTGGCTAGAAACAATGGAAGCAACAGAAATCACAGCTTCTATGGTGCCTATTGAAGATCGCGCATGGCGACGCATCGCGACGCAACGACATTGAGTAAAATTTTCTATACTTGACGTGCCGCTCGTATATCTTGAGAAGAAGCTGCCAGAATCGCAGCTTCTTAAGCATTTTGTATGGCGGCTTTTGAAAGTGATTTGAAGAGCCTGTAGATGTTAAGTTGTCGTTTTTCTTGCAATTTTTTGTACATACTCGTAGAAGTGGATTTGCTTTTTGAGTTGGGGGTGTGTGGTTAATAAATTAAATAAATAAAATATTTGAGGTCTCAAAATTTAATGCTGGCATTTAATGAATTCCAGGCTGAAACGAATGAATCCGAACTCCTTTTTCGTGAATTTCCTTGAAAATTGAACTTTCGTATGTAAACATGTACAGTAAACCCTCGGTGTAACGAACTCCTCATTATAGCGAGCCAAAAATAGGGCCCCTAGAAAAAAGCATTGGTTTTCTATAATGCCTTCGTTATAGCGAAATCCCTCGGCTAGTACGAACTACTTTTCGACTCCCATTTGAAAAAAAAAATCAGTTACAACGAATTCGAAAGCCACACTACGCATGCGTAAATTTAGAGCGGGAATGTATCCCATTGCAATTTCTATTTTCTAGGGAGTGCTGACAAAATTCGAAAGATGTATCAGCCCTTCACTTGCAAGGTTTACTCTCGGGAACTCCCAGTTCAGTTTTGAATTAGTTGAATAAACCTTGTGAAAAATCGTGTGCCAACGTTGTGCGCTCCCGTAGCGCTACCATTTGTGAATGCAGGCTTTATCAACTGTATTTGAAAACAAGGACGCAAATGACTCGCGTGTTGCCAGCGGCTCAACATCGTCATCCTCAAAACGCGCCCGACTCGATGCCCATCCAGAGTTAGAATCCAAATTGCTCCAGTGGTTCAAAGGAATAAGATCCTCCGATGTTCCTCTTTCAGGGCCAATAATCAAGGAAAAAGCGAAAAAAATAGCCAATGAAATAGGAATCAATAACTTTGAATGTTCAGACGGTTGGTTATGGAGGTTTCAAAATCGTCACTGGATCGGTTACCTTATTGTTTCTGGAGAAGCGAATAAAGTAGACGAGGAAAGCACCGATACTACAGATGACCCCGAATTCACTGCTGCATTGCTCAAAGCCTACTGCATCTGTGAGAGGAAAACACGACCTACATTTTCATTTTCTTTCGTTTTGCCAAAAGGATAACATCTAGTTCCAGGCTGAAAGATAAAAATACATCGTAAAACCTGTGTATCGGAAGTAATTTTGAGTTACACTAATATTTAGGTTTCAAATGCCAAAATTTCGGGAAAGATTGCTAGTTTTAGGAAAACGATTTCAAATTCATTCTTTTTAGTCTGAAATTGTTTTAAAGCCGTCATCAAATTTTGCCCCTCAGATATTGGAATCGTGCCATTTTAAGCAAATTAAAGCAATGGGTCCTCAAAAGTTTCCTGGTCTGCTTCCCTTCTTCGGGAACCCACGAACCGCCACTGGTGTCGGCCGTCAACTGACGGCACCATTTCTCTAGGAAACCCCGGCTTTTGGGGTTCCGGCATCACTACTAATCTCCCTGTGAATATACGGTGTATACAAGGTGTGTTCAAAAAGTAAGGTAACTTTTCGGGCAACGTACATTCGATTATCGATTTTTTGTTTTTGTTGTGTTGGTACACATGTCCCGAACATATGTTCCCAATTTCAAGTACATAGCATACTTCGTTTGTTTTTGTCAGATAAAAAGGTTAAGGTGAAGGCGTGATTTTACTTGAAAACTCGACCGTGGAGGTCTAGATGGTGTGAAGCACTTATATTAACTCACTAGAGGGGTGGAGAGAGGGTGAGAAGTGGAGATATTTGTTCCCTGGCAATTTTACTTTATGTATTAATGTTCTTGCAAATGTACAAGTGTACATTTCTCACCCTCTCTCCACCCCTCTAGTGAGTTAATATAAGTGCTTCACACCATCTAGACCTCCACGGTCGAGTTTTCAAGTAAAATCACGCCTTCACGGCTTATACAAACAGAATTCTCACACTTTCGTGGTCGTCTTGCACATGGATAGCTGCAAAGATGCAAGACCTGATGAGTGCTACTATCCATACAAAACCACTAAACTCGGAGAAAAAGATAATTCAGAGGGAATTTGAGAATAAAACATAGTTGGTCCCGTTGCGGGGCGCGAACCGCAGAGACCGTGTTTCGAGTAGCAAAAAATGCCCGGTGCGTTACCGAGCTAAGCTACAGACGCATACTAAGTTGGTGTGCAGAATGAAACCAAGTGTCACAAACAATTCCAATAAAGTCACTTTGTGAACACACCTCGTACTCCGAGGAGCTCAATATCGACTACGCGTTTCCAACTTCCAAGCTACTGCAGCGTTTTCCTGGTGGGTGTATTGGCGATAAAAGGGGCTGCGACGTCGTTCGATCTCCTCAGTACAAAAAGGACATCATTATTTTCACGGACAGCCAAGCTGCAGTTTAAACAGTCGAGTCTACGCTGATTGTGCCTAAGATTACGTATTGTTGAATTTCGAAAATGTTGTTGTTAATTGCCTTAACCCCTTCAGGGGCTTGGGCGCATCAACATCTCTTGCATTACTATGCCTTGCTGACGTTTCGTCAGCATATTTTTTTCGGATGGTGCTGTTGCTAGCATGCTTCACCTATTCGCTCCGTCTTAGTACTGACAAGCTCGGAGCGCTGTGGGAATTCTACTAGTACCCGCAGGCTGTTTTTAATAACGCGCCGAGGATTGAACCCATGTCCCTCTAGATGTAGCATCGTACAGCCGTGTCCGAGATCACACGGCTACCGAGCACGTCAATAGTTACGCTTTTTGTCAACAGTCCAAATCAGAGCAGAACCACTATTGCACTTGCACACATAAAGTATGTATCCCTTTCCTACGCTTCGGTAGTAGCGCTGTTCTTATCGTTTAAAGCAGTTTGCCGATTTATAAAGAGCCACCAAAAAAGCTTGTAAGTTTTTAGGTTGAACTATCTTGATCACAAAAGTGTTCACATATGTATTCACGCGTAAGGAGAAGTGATATCGAAAGTCTCACCTGAGAGGTACTGCGTTAAACCGATTGAGTCTATGCGGGTGCTGTCAGTTGTTAGATCTTTCGATTACCGCAGTTCTGGAGGATCAAACCACCGTTGTCATTTGTTACAAGATTATCACCTGACCCTTTTGAGGCCCGAGGATGAGAACGTACGTGTACGCGTACGTATTTGTGGTCTGAACGGCCGAATCCACATAACGAGTACTATGCATGCAATCACATTACTATGCTAGATTTAGATGCGGATGCGTACAACGATGCGTCCGTCGCCCGGTGAAATAGGAATACACCGAAATTTCTAAACGGTTGTGGAATTGCTCTTATGAACGTATTCAATGAGTGACTCGGTGACTTCCCAGCAAAAATTCGCACACACACACACGCCCCCCCCCTTCCTTATTGTCAAGTCAAATTTTCACAGTATAGATGTATCACCGTTATACATACTATCATACATGGGTGATCGTGTAAGAAATAATGAGAATGTATTTTATTGTATTCGAAATCGCGACTTTAGCCACGGTAAATACGGGGGCTACTTGGTTAGTAACATTGCGGGTAACTGCTGGTGGGGAAATACTTGCAACCTTCCTACTCTTTTTTTGAACCACCCTGACCTTTATTTGTCTCTTTTCATACCGCCCATGCGTGGGATACGATTTTTAATTTTCACCTACCCATGTACCCACCCACCCATGTCGGCAGCCATATTTTCTACTGGATAGGAGGCCATAATTTTCAATTTTCACCTACCAAGTACCAATGTACCTGATCCGGTCTTTTTGCTGGGTTTGCATACAAAGCATTATTTGGAAGCCATTCTACAACAGCCTCGATGGCGTATGCGGTGGTGCAATGAATTCTGAAGCGCAACGACCAAAAATCGAATCCCGGCCGAACAAGCAAACGCAAAAATTTAATTTAAATGTTGAAATCAAATTAGAAAATTATTTCTTAGGAAAATGATCCAACCCTAAATTCAAATAGCCATACTAACCGAATGTTGCTGATCTTTTTTCATTTTTTTTTTTTTAATTACGGTGGGTAGATAAGGGACCAGCTTAGCATAGGTAAATACGTGGGCTACTTGATTAGTTACATTGGGGGCACTTCTGGTAGGTTAAATACTTGTTGCCTTATGGCCTATCCTCTTCATACAATTCTGTACCGCCCATGCGGGGGCTATAATTTTCAATTTTCGCCTACCGATACACCCACCCTATATAGGCATCCGGGCTTTTTGCTGGGTTAGCTTCGTCATTCGTTAACCGTATCTGCAATGTCCTTAAGCCAGTGGTGAAATCGATTCGTGTTTAAGTGTCTAGTGACTAAATGGCCGTATCGAGAGACGTTTTTGAGGGATGGTAAGTAGATATAATAGCTATTATAAATAAATAAATAACTGGCGCAACAGTCCAATTTGAACCATGGCCTCGAGATGAGTTAGCATCATCTCATTTTCTAGATCGTGACGGTATGTGCAGAGCAGTGGTGTGTGATCAGCAACATGCTCAACCGAGTTATTTACCCCATAAATGGGTACTCATTTAACAGTTGAGTGGGCTCATAGTCCGACACGTAAATCCCCTTTTTTTATCGAAAACTACCGCATTCAGTAGGAATCGAACCGGGGCCCAGTGCGTAGAAGACGAACGTGCTAATTGTTGCGCCATCCGGACTAGCTATTATACGAGTAGATGATGGGTAATGTAACCGTATGATATAAGTGAATAATAAATCAATTATAATGTTACAATCGTTACTTATTCGTCTCGAAGATTTTTGCGATTTTTGTTGCACGTGTATCGTTTCTCAGTTCTTGTTTTGAACATTAAACGTTACAAATTTGTTGCTAAAACCGTGATCAATTCGTTTGACAAGGTGGTCGTTTTTATTGTTTTATTAAAAAATGAAACGTTTCTGTTAATGTAGCCTCGAATCGATGGAAACAATACGAGCTTACAGTCATTTAGTCACTGGAAACATGTATCACAACCTGGAGAACCCAATACTGGGTGATTTGGTTGATATTGAAAGACCTCTAAGCCTCCATGTCCTCCCAAAAAGAATGTTAAAGGCTCGCATGATTCGTGTGACTGTGCTGATTAGATACTTGACATAGATTTGAATTCAGTTTAAACAAATTATGTTATTAACATCTCAGCAAAAAGCTAGCCAAGTAGGGTAGGTACCTGGTTAACCAAAACATCAAAATCGTAGCCCCCGCATGGGTGGTACGAAATGTTAAGGAGAGGGTAATAAAAAAATGCATCAATGTCACAGGTATTTTGCCAGTCAACGGTGCCCCCAATGTTACGAACGTAGGCTACTACCGTATTTACCTTTCCTAAGTTGGTCCCCTAAATACCCACCAAAAGTAAAAAAAATTAGTTACATCCGGTTAGTATGCCTATTTGATTTTACGGTTGGGTCGCTTTCCTAAGAATTGTTTTTATAATTTTTTCAACATATAAATCAAATTTTTGTGTTTGCATGTCCGACTGGGACTCGAACTCGGGTCGTTCCGCCTCAGAAGCCATCGCGCTACCATATACGCCATCGAGCCTAATATAGAATGGTTTCCAAATAATGCTTTATAAGCAATACTGCCCCAGCATAAAAAGTGGTTAACTAAGTTGGGTACGTAACTGGGTTACCTAAATCATGAACATCGTTAGGTACGTACCTGGGTTACCTAAATCATGAAAGTCGTAGCCCCCGCGCCATGGATCTTTTGAAAGTCCTATGGGCTGAGTGAAAATGGTGGATATGCCAGGATGGCTATTTAGTATAGCTATTTCGGGTAGATTAATGACAAGAAATCGCACACAATTTTTACAAGTGGCAAACCATCGGGCCGCAAGGAGTTTGGAGTAGCATTTATAGTGAACAATCACCTCAAACCGCATATTACTGACTTCAAACCCATAAATGAACGGCTGTGTGCGATTCGCATCAAGACTCGATTCTTCAATCTCTGGCTCATCAATGTGCATGCCCCCACTGAAGTTAAAGAAGACGCAGTAAAAGACGAGTTCTACGCCCGCCTTGAAACTCTCTTCGTCTCACTTCCAACAAACGACGTCAAATTGCTGCTGGGAGACTTTAACGCGAAAGTCGGGAATGAAAGTTGGCATCGGGGGACCACTGGAGGCCACAGCCTCCATGAAGAATGTAACGATAACGGCCAGCGACTTATCGACTTCGCCTGCAGCAGGAATCTAGTCGTAAGCTCTACGTGTTTCCCGCATCGACACATTCACAAGCAGACCTGGAAGTCTCCAGACGCACATACCGTCAACCAAATTGACCACGTCCTCATTTGCAGGAGATGGGCGTCTAGTGTCATGGATGTCCGCTCCTATCGAGGAGCAAACTGCGACTCAGATCATCACTTGGTGAAGACGACCTTCAGATGTAGAATTTCCTCAGTGCACCAGTCAAGAATCAGCCCTCCCAAAATCTTTGCGGTTGATAAGCTCTTGAGTGATGCTACAGCGGTGGCGTATACTACCGCCCTTGAGGAAAAACTATCACCTATGCTACACAACATCAGCAAACCAGGCGTCCATGGGTTCTGGGAAGAACTCAAGGGTACCATCAGAGATGTCGCAGAGAAGGTCGTGGGATATAAAGCCCGGCGAGCGCGAAATGACTGGTTCGACGAAGAATGCAAAAATTCACTTGACGCGAAAAACGAGGCCTACAGACAATGGATTCAACGACGAACCAGAGCCAGAAGAGAAAAATATGACGAGCTACGGCGAATATCGAATAGAATAATTAGACGTAAGAAACGTAAATACTTTGACGAGCAGTTGCTGAACATAAACGAAAACTTAGCTAATAGGAACACCAGACAAGCGTACAAACTAGTAAATACAATTAAGAACGGCTACCAACCCAGGACTAGCCTTTGTAAGGACAAGGATGGAAACATCATCAGCGACACCGATGGTATTAACAAACGATGGGCCTCTTATTTTGAAGAGCTTCTAAACCGACCATCTAACATCCCCACACAGGAAGCTCTCGACGATATTGTTGATCTAGGCCCACCCATTCAACCCCCGACAGTAGAGGAAGTTGATCTCGCCTTGCGGTCACTAAAACGAAATAAAGCGCCGGGCGCTGACGAGATTCCAGCTGAGCTGCTAAGATTCGGTGGAACGAGTCTAGTTGATGCCATACATCAATTACTCCTACGAGTATGGGAGAACGAGGAGATCCCAGACGATTGGCGCAGAAGCATCATCTGTCCAATTCATAAAAAGGGAGATAAACTGCGGTGTGAGAATTACAGGGGCATCTCACTAGTTTGTACGTCCTACAAAATTTTGACGAAAATTCTGGAAAATAGAATAAAACCGTACGCAGAACGAGTTATTGGCGAATATCAAAGCGGTTTCAGACCTGGTCGCTCCACAACCGATCAGCTCTTCTCAGTCAAATTGATACTCCAGAGATGCTGGGAATACAACGTAAACGTATACCAAATCTTTGTCGACTTCAAGCAGGCATACGACAGTATCGATCGTGGAGTACTGTACAACATCATGCTGCAATTTGGTATACCAGCAAAATTAGTGCGACTGACAAAGATGACGATGACCAACTCCGTCTCACAAGTCAGGATCCAGAATAGACTTACTGATCTATTTGAAACACGCACTGGTTTGAAACAGGGCGATGGACTGGCACCGACGCTCTTCAACCTAGCACTGGAATACGTTATTCGGGCCATGAATATGGACAACAGCAAGACGCTACTCATCAAGTCGACACAATTAGCAGCGTACGCCGACGACATCAACATCATGTCCCGAAGATTGGCTGACGCAGAAGAACTTCTGCATACGCTCGATACCGCTGCAAAGGAAGTTGGATTACGTATTAACGAGGGTAAAACTAAAATAATGATGCAATCGGTGACAAGGACACCTGCACAACCAAGCATCAATGTGGGGAACCTCAACATCGAGTTCGTGAACAACTTCATTTACCTGGGTTGCAACCTGTCAAGGGACGCCAACGAAACTGACGAAATCAAGCGACGGATACAGTTAGCTAATAAGACTTTTTTCTCGGTTCTCCCCATAATGAAATCGAAACATGTGCACAGAAACACGAAGCTCCGCGTGTACAAAACCATTATACGACCAGTGCTGTGCTATGGCTGCGAAGCATGGACCCTAACTCAAGCCTCCGAAAACATGCTAGACACTTTCGAACGTAAGGTTCTACGGCGAATTTTCGGGGCTGTTTGCGATCGAGATGGATGGCGCATCCGGTACAACCATGAGTTGTATGAAATGTACGATGAGCTGCAAGTCTCGAAAATCGTCAAACTACAACGACTTCAATGGGCAGGGCATGTATTTTACAAAGAATGGACGATGATCGCATGCCTAAGAGAGTAATGAATGCAGAACGAGTCGACGAGCGAGACTGCGAGGACGACCGAGATCTCGTTGGGAGAGTTCAGTAGGTGTGGACGCCGCGCAGCTGCTGGGCTCCCAAAATTGGAGGACGCGGTCACGTGACCGAGATAATTGGAGGACAATGATCCAGGCGGCCAAGGCCCGACGTCGGGCTGTCGCGCCACGATGATGATGATTTCGGGTAGTACGCGTTACCGGGGGGTACGGTTTTTTGCTGGGATCTTTTAATCTTCTTAATTGGTTCTTTTTAAAAATAATATTTACTTGCGAGCCGAATAAAAGTCACAGGCGGGCGGGAGTTTGCCGACCCCTGCTCTTGATCGTAGAGCGGTGACCGAAAGAATACGGCAATCGATCGCGTCCCGTGTATACATGATAACAATAATAGCAACTAATAGCAATAACACCGATACTGGCTCGCACTGCCGAAAAATAAAGTAGTCCCAGAGTCCCATATTCCAGGGAATTTCAGCTTTAAGCAATACAAAGGTTTTATGGGAATTTTTGTGAGTTATGATATATTACGTTGTTGCACGTTACATTGTGAACCCGCAATTCTTTAATCTACAAACAATTTTTTAACTCCAATTTATCATCATCCAATCATTCCTAATACCCTTTGCCAGCATTTGCAATTCACCACGGTGTAAAAAAGGATTTAAAAAAAACTGTCCAAGGTAACTCTGGCTGTCGTGTTCGTGCTTTTCGTTCGAATGCAGTTTCTGGGTGATTGTTGCCAGTTGAATCAACATTATCCCATCAACGGCAGCATTAGCACCAACATTTAACAGGAACAACATCGCCAAGGACAAATTACTCGCAATTTGTAAACACTTCGTACCTTGATATACCGTTGAACCGCAGGCAACAATTTTGCCGTTCCCTGCATTGTTTGTTGCCTTGGCACTCTCACCATGAAAATAAAATCCCTGGAAATGCTATTTAAATATTTCTCTTTTATTTTTTGTTTGTCGAGGTTTTTGTTTTTACTTTTTAATCTGTCATCTCCATTGCATGCTCTGTGGTGGAGTTCTGAAACACTCGATGCAGTTTTAAATATTTTCTGCCTTTTTTTTCCCCCGGTTATCTCATTTTGGAGTTTAGGTAAACTTGCTTTTTCCATTTTAGTTTTCTTTTTTTTTCGTGGATAATAAACGGATAATAACAAAAAAAAACAAAAAAATATGAAGTGGTGGACGTGATAATGATAATAGGAGAGAACGGAAAAGTCAATGGAAAAAATGTTAATCGACTAAAGGATGCCGGTCTATATTGTACCATAAAAGTTTTCATGAAATGGTTATTATTTTTTTTTTCATTGTTCTGAATTTGTATGGGAAATTTTCTGCAATCTAAATTGAATCGAGATAGTTTCTTTTTCCAAGGATAGTTTTCTGAATTTGCGGATAATTGCAAAAGAATTTGATTGTTCTAACTGGAGGCAGACTTCATTTAATAGGGAGTGACAATACCTTAAGCGGTTACTTATTGGATTATTATTATTGTACTTTTGTAATGTCAAGAAACGAAAAACGCTTTTCGAAAAATGTGCGTTTCGAAATCAAAAAACGCACATTCAAAACACTGAAAATGCTGAGGTGCATGCTGACAACTGCATTCTCTGAAACCAATTTATGCCAACGAAACGTCAACTGGGCCACATGGAACAGTTGACGCGCTATGTCCCACAAGGGGTTAGGGCAATTGAGTAAACAGTAAAACCCTTCCTAACGAAAATTCACCGATTCGGTGTAAATAAAATATTTCTTTGCGGATATAATTTTTATACCGTTGTTAATTGGCTTGACCCCTCCATGGGCATGGGCGCGTCAACATTCCTAGCATTTCTATGCCTTGTTGACGTTTCGATAGCATATCTACTTTGCGGAAGTGCAATTGCTAGCATGCACCTCCTCTCCGCGCCGTTTTTATACTGACAAACTCGGAGTACTGTGACAGTTCTATTGGTAGCCACGGGTAGTTTTTGGTTTTTGAACTCCGAGCTCTAGATTAGTATCGTAGAGCGGTGACCGAACCACCACGCCACCGAGTATGACGGTTTTTTTTCGGTGTAAATAAAATATTTCTGTGCGGATATAATTTTTACACCATTAGATGCATTTCAAAATATTCCAAATGAATGGGATATCTATTAAAACGACGGTGAATCGGAAGTGAACTGGATATTTTTATTCAGTCGCCAAAAGCTCCAACATTAATCATTGTCACGGAGGGACTTTAACCCATAGTTTGAAGGAAAAATTCATAGAACTGTCATGACGCCTCAATGCATTAAGCTCATTAACATGAAGATATGTGTTTCGGAAGAAGAGTAGAGCTAATATGATATAAATATTTACACCACCCATTGGAGTATTAACAACTTTTTGCTTTTAGCTTTTTATGTTTTTTAGCCACATTGTCTTTTACACCAGATAAAGTTATTATTTTTTAAACACCTATCGTGCGGTGTATTCCCGGAGTATTAATTTACCGAATGGATAGAAAAATGCTTTAGTCAGCAACTGGTGTTAAGAAGAGCCATATATTTATTAATTATTACTGTGTACGTATACTAATTTATCACTGTGATCGTTTATTCGTTTGAATTGATTTTAGGTTAGATAAAGCGGTTGCTGTGATGTATCACAGCACACTTAGACCACCATTAGGTCCGTTGTAGTACCGCCAAAATCACCTCCATTATAACCTACGTATCAACCCAGCCTGTGCTGGCGATTTAACAATTGAGCCGTGTGGCGGTCATATTCCGAAGGTCTTCCAGATCGTAAAAGATCCGAGAACTCCGAAGTTCGCTTCTCCTACTAGCTAAAGACCATTTTGCTAGCCATCACTTTGCGTCGATCGCCGGCGATGATCAAAAGTGTTTTGTGCTCTATGGGTTAATCGCTAATTGCGAATAATGTACGATGAGCGTGTGCCTAGCAAAACGCAGATTAAGGTCGAACAACGGAAAAGAAGGTGGAGATCACTCTCCTCCTCATCCGCATCCCCATAACTCCTGTAGAAGTCGTGATGATGAAAATGGAGCCTCCAGGTTAGCTCTCCGATTGGGCGGTGCCCTGTGATCATCCCTACTGCCAACTAATGTGCTTCCTGTTAAGCGAAAACAGTGTGGCAGAGCGACTGGAGCCGATATTCGAACGGTAAATCATCCTCGTTGTTTTGTATCTTGTTATCTTATATTAGCCCTATCCACAGCAGCGGTGTCAATCGCCAATTTGCAAATGCCATTTTGATGTCTTTACCGCCAGCCGTTTGCCAAAAATATCCAACGGTTCCAAGCCGAGTACCATATCTAGTCCGGCTGACGATGTGATTCTAAAAGCCCCCGGGTTCATGACCAACGCTGCTAGCCTTTGTTGATTACAGTAGAGCGCTAGTCTGAGTGCAGTCCACCACACACTAATTCCGTACAATAATATAGGACGTACGGCAGCTATATACTATATATCCAATATACGGCTTTTTGCTGCAGGCCCCAGTTTTTGCCCATGGCGTTTCTACACGAGTAGAGTACTATATAGTAAAAGCCTTTTTACCCGTTCTTGAACATTAAGCTTTCGCCTTAGCTTCCTGTCGAAAGATAAGACCGAGAAATTTAGCTTTATCAATGATAGCCAATTTGGTACCCTCCAGGGTAGGGGGTGCGAGGCGAGGGATCGTGTGCCTTCTAGTGAAGAGCATGATTTGCCCACTCCCTTAGAATGGATGGGCCATTCTGCAGCACACCGCCAGGGGGGTGGCACTTCATACGATTTAAGCAAAAGCGCATTGCCAATTGATACGCAAATAATCAAATGAAAGTTGCCTTTAGAGGGATAGGGACGGAAATATTTTAAAAAGCTCTTCAAATGCCAACTGCCTAGTACGTTTCATCTTATGAGTAACATACTTGCTATTCCCCATTACCCCTTCGTGTACTGATGGAATCCAACACATATGGAACTACTAAGCAGGCACTCTTAATTCGTATGGAATCCCATTTCTTGTTAGCAATAATCTCTATTCTTTGACACCGCTGAGGGTATCAGAAAACTTGCCCGTGGCGGCAATGGCGATATCGTCTGCGTAAGCAATGACTTTACACCCAATCTTCTAGATCCAAAATCAGCCTATTGACCACCAGATTCCAGAGAAGGGAGATAATATGCCTCCTTTTGGGTTCCCCCACAAACAGGCCTGTACATACATTTAGACGATGTGCCCAACGCAGGGCGGGATGGGGACCACTCCAGCAACATCAAGGAGCTCCCTTTTATCCGTGGCTAATGTTTCGCTTGGTATCCAGGTGACCACACTGCGGGCCCGTGTAGACAACGGCAGAAATGGACAGAGAAAATTAACCTTTTTTATCATCCGTGCCTAATACGAGATGGAACTCTCGCATGGGTCAAAATCATATCATCCCTTGCTTCACCAGAGGTTCGTCGAGCAACATGCGCAAGTGTCGGTGCAGGGGGTTTCAGATCAGTACCGCTTCACTATGCGAAGGAGTGCACTACCGAAGACAACCAGGGAAAGAATACGGCTTGAGGCTATGGAGGCAACTCAAAACCGAGATTCGGCGGGACCGGATGTGGCATCCCCGCCACCATCACGTCACTCTGCCCTGCCCAGGAGTACCTACGGCACCCGTCGAAGTACACTACTTCAACGTCGAGTAGAAGTCTCTGCTGAAATTTACGACGAATATGAAAGAGTTTGCTTGGAATATCGGGAAATGAATCCCTTGCACTGACCTGGTATTCGCAGGTTACATACAGCCACTGCAACATATAATATTCTTTCTCAAATCGACAGCGAAATCGCGTCCAGACTTAGCTCAGCTACGACGTTACTGGAACTGCAATCCTTTGTGTATTGTGGTGCAGGGGCGGCTATCAGATTGCATGGTCAGAGGATCTGCGATAGCGTTGTCGGCGTGATACAAAAGCAAGAACCAGCCTGGAAGGTTCGTCTTGAGCGGAAGAGATTCCTTATGACAGGACTTTGGCCGATTGACTCATTCTGTCGTCGGCACCTGTAGACGGTAGAACAAAAAAAGGAAAAAAATCCTCCGTAAATATACCCCTCCTTCCGGAACTCCTTTCGTGAAAGTACTGGACACACTAAAACAGAAGCTCGCAGCCATCACAATTTGTCTTCGACGATACATGCTGCGCCTCTCCAGACGTGTTCAGAACGCTGCTTTCACCAAAAACAAGCAAGAGCTTCTAGAAGTCTATCAACGAGGAACAACAGGCTAGCCCCACAATTAACTTCTCGGCGACTGACGGCGGTCCAAAAATTTGAAAGGGCCTGGTCCTGATAAACTGCAGAATTTCTGGTATAAGCGTTTTGGAAGTATATGTGGTCAGCTCCTACAACAGATTAATCTGTTGATAAATAGGCCTGAGGACTTTCCACCATTCCTCACTGCAGGTGTAACCTATTTGTTACCGCAACGGGAAATAGTGGGGAGCCTGAAACTGAAACGAGACGAATAACATGCATGCCGACACCATTATTAGTGGCAGGATCTATTCGCACCTCGTGCAGATCAATATCCTTGTCGAAGAGCAAAAAGGGCTGCCGAGTCGGATCAAAGAGAATCTCACGATCGACTCGGTTGTCGTATGACAAGCTACACGCAATCACGGGAATCTGTATTGCGGGCATATCGATTACGCCAAACGTTTGACAGCATCCCCCATAGCTGGCTTAGCGAGATCCTCCACATGTACCACGGAGATCCTGTCATAATCAACTTTTTAACAAAAGTGAAGGAAGGATGGCGCACAACATTATCCGGGTCATCAACCGAAGGCAATATGCTCTCTTAGGCATATTCCAAGAGGAGAGTGTGCAAAGCGACTGCATCAACCTGCAGGCTCAGGAGTGCTTCAATGATTGCATTAGATTTAATGTTATTGAAAGCCCCCTGGATGTTCAGGAAAACAAACATCGCGTACTCCGTTCATCGAGGGATTTCTCAATAAATCTAACTGAAGAGTGCATAGCCGCAGTGGCGGATCTAGAAATCGAGTTTAGAGGGGGCCCGACTTTGTTTGTTACCTGTAGAGCTAAGGATATGTCCACATTTATTGAACTTTTGGTGTTTAGGAAGCATGCACCTATGGAATGCGCTGACGGATTTTTTTACAGGAGTGAAGTATGAAATGATGAACGTTCAAAACTATCAAGGGCTACTGTGCTTACGATAGCACAGATGCAATAGGGTTCGCTCTGTCACCACAAGGGGCTCATTACTCGACAGTCTTAATTATTGAACTAGACGGAACTTCCAATAAAACAATGGAGTTTCGCACCATCAACATAAGCTTAATCATCCAGTTCAGAAGTGAGATCTAAGAACTTTCATGTTCTTGCCAGAGTAGGACAGGTGTAGAGAAGACAAAACTGCGCCTTCTTGTCCTCGTCACCGCAGCTTTACAGGGGTTGCAAAGCCTCATGCTCCGATGTGTTTTTTTTAGCGACAATAGCTTAGTGGTCCGAGTAGAATTCAACCAGGGCCAAAACGATTTTGTTGAAAAGTATGTTTTACTATTTACACATTTAGAGTTGGTCCTGCCAATCGCTTTAAACTGTAGAGCCAGTTTGGAAGCAGCGTCATCTACGAGTATTTAAGCATTGAGCGACTTATCGTAACGATCTTTGACGTAGTCAGACCTGTTTCGAAGGATTTAATTACAGTTTGCCTGTCGGTGAAAATTACAATGTCTCTAGCTCATATTACGTGATTTCCCTGCTAGTTTAGAGCTTGTGTAAACGCCGTATCGTTGGCCTGAAAACATCGCAGTATTCAAGGAGACTGAAAGAGAAGTTTAAGTTAAGTCCATCTCTGAAAACACCAACCCCGAATCCCTTATGAAGGCAAGAGAAGCGCTTTGTTTTTCCCACCAACTGCTTTAAGTAATGCCACTGACTAGTGTCAAATCTCTAGCTTTGGCAGATTGCTCGTAAGGGTAATCTTATACTCTCCTAGAAAAATAAAATCGATCAGTTGAAAACTAACGGTACTTTTCTTACAAAGAGCCCCGTACTACCCTATTTTTCAGGTTTTTTGTCTATAACTCTTGAACCAATTGACGTAGACACCTGATTTTTGACATGTAACCCTGAGGTGAGAAGCTGCGAGTTTTAGTAAGTTAAGCATAATCAGATCAAAGGAACACTTACCGCCCCTACAAATTTCAAAAAATTAAATATTCCTTTAATTACGATAACTTTCGATAGAATGACACTAGCAAGTTAAAAATTTGGTAGAATGTTGCTAGTAAGATCTAGTTAGTTGGAACTGGAAATGGGTAAGATCTGACCGAAAGAACCCCTGCCTACCCTACCCTACCTACAAATGAAATTTCAATAAGCGATAACTTTTGATAGAATGAAGCCAGCAACTTGAGATTTTGGTGAAATGTTTAAAGTAAGATTGAGTTAGTTGGTTTTGAAGATACGCCAGATTCAACTCAAGGAACCCCTACCTCCCCTACAAATGAAACTTAAAATAAGCGATAACTTACGATAAAGTAATGCTAGTGACTTCAAATTTTGGTTACATGTTTGCAGTAGAATTCAGCTGGCTGTTATTAAAAATACGTAAAATCCGACCAACATAACCAGTACTTCCCCTACAAATGAAAATTCAAATAATCCATAAATTCGACAGAATGAAGCTAGAGATCTGAAATTTTGCTTAAATGTTCATAGCATGATCTAATTGGTTAGTAGCAATGATGGGCAAGATCTGACCCAAGGAACTCCTACCTCCTCTACAAATGAAACTTCAACTAAACGATAACTTTCAATAAAATGAAGCTAATGACTTGAAAAACTCGACAAATATTTGTAGAATGGGTTAGTTAATTGATTTGAGAATGGTCAACATCTTCCTGAATGACTGCCAACCACCCCTATAAACTGGTCATATTGGAAACTAACTTTTAATGCAAATGGTCGTTACCAATTGGTACTTTTGCCATCACCACTAGGTTTGTACAAGTCTAGGGTATATCCGAAGCTTCGCTTCGGCCTGGTTATAAATCATTTTCGAGTACTTATTTCCTCGAAGAATTGGAGGACCAAGCTCTATCTACGAAACATTTTGAAGGGGGCCTGTCACTCCATGACCTTCTCTGGATCCGCCACTGCAGAGCGGTATCCACCGATCTACCCTTCCATGTTGCGATACAAACAAAAAGCGCAACGGAATCGTATTTCGCAGATTGACATCAATTTGTCTCTGTGGCAGTTTCAACAGTGTTGAAGATAGACTGGTGGGTCTAAGATTGTTCGGGCGTGCATTCGAACTTCTATCCGCTTTCGGGATAAAATCAACTCGAACCACCAGATGCGAGGAACATAGAGCAACTCCAGGATCGATGTTACTTTCATACTCTTGGGTGTGCATGTTCCAATTTTAAATTCAAAGGTGTTGTATTGCAAGTTTGTTTTGAGAAAACCTATCATACTCGTATATTCGGCGGTCAAATTGTGTCAAATCGACGCGAACAAGAAATTTCGCTATAACAGGTAAACAGCTGATTTTCGATAGCTGCGATTGAGCGACAATGTTCGCGACAAATATAATTCCAGTTTTAGTGGTATAGCATTCCATCGATTAAGTGATGATAGATGGGGAAGAAGAAATGGTAGTCATTTCTGGGTGTTGATTTAATTGTTTTAGGGCCTTGAATGAGGCGGTACAGTCGAAAGGAGGGGTCTCCTCGGGATTGGAATTACGCGGGGGCGTTTTTTTATATCCGTCGCGACGCGTCTTGATGGACTGTTTTGTGATTGTCTCTGCAGCAGGATCTATTGTTGTGATGGTAACAGCTGCAAAATCCTTATAAATTGTACTTATTCGTACTTATCCGGCTGAGCAATTTTACTCCTCTTATTTTATTTATTAACTTTTTAATCCATTTTACGTTTTTGGGTTGGGCTCGTAGTGTCATGGAGATTGCGTTACTTCCTCGTACTTCTCTCTCAATTGTCGCAATCCCTTGTGGGGCATAGCGCGTCAACTGTTCCATGTGGCCCAGTTGACGTTTCGTCGGCATAAACTGGTTTCGGAGAATGCAGTTTCCAGCATGCACCTCCTGCACATCCATGACCACGAACATCGTCGAGGACGGGACTCGGACTCGAAACGCCGGCAGTCAAACATAAGACTGATGCCTCAACACACTGCGCTACCGGTCGCCCCTCGTACTTAGTATACATATTTTGTTGCAAGTTGACATGTCGATAGATCTGTAACATTTTTGTTATGATTTTCTAAAACTTTTTTTAACGCTAATTGCCATTCTTATTTTGTTTTCAGCCGGTTTCAAACATAGTCAGGAATTCACAAAACCTTCAGCCAATATTATGTAATATTAAAAAATATTAATAATAATGATATCCGTTTATCAGTTCTAAAGCCGCTTAAACATGCCTGGATAAAATAAATACTCGTTGTATGCCTTCGTTTAACGAACTCACTTTCAAGTGTACTTGCCACTGGTATTACCCCTGAAAAGAAAAACGGCCCTAACCGACAATCCTTGCCGGATACATTTTGCAACAGTTTTACTCCACTTTGTTGCCAATGGAAATCCCTTTCACATACATTTCCCATCCCTTTGACCGAGTAATCCTTCAAAATATTTCCACTTCTCCTAGTCATTTGCACAGCCCTGGCCTTTATAGCATTTCCATCATTTCTCTCTCCCCCTCTGTTGCATGTTTGACAGTAATAGTTTTCGAAACATGCACATGCCAAAAAAAAAAGAAAAGAGAACGCAGGACTTTATAGGGCGAAAATAATAACTGATGGGAGAACTACACGTGCTACCCAGCGTTGCTGCTTCATCGCTTCCAAACTATGCACATATCTGAAGCTGAACACAGTATACGTACTGTGGCTTGGCTATACATAGTTTTAGCCCAGGAACGTGACTAGCTTTTCTAGTTATTAATTAAGTGAATGTGAGCGGCGGCGGCGGCTGGTTGTTGTAAAACTGAGGAACAAGCCGGAAAAAAATAGACGAACCGAAGGGAAAGTGATGAAAAATGTCGACATGAAGTGCAGTGCTGCGGGAAAAGCAATAGTTGTAGCATGTAGGCTAGAAGTTCACATTGGCAAAAATGTGCAATGTTTATGAAGTTGCTTGCCACCACCAGAGCCATTTTTTGCGATTTATTGGAAACAACAGACATAAATGCTTGTTGCCTTGTGAGCAGGGAAAATGTTATATGCTGAACGGTTTTTAAATTAAGGCTGAAGAAGGCGGCTTGATTGATTTAGGCTGAATCGTTTTGGAGGGCATATAAAGTGGAGTGTTTTATAGGATGCACTACTTAAGAGGAAAGGAATAAACTTTTTTGGTCATAATTTGTGCAGACGGTTACTGACATGAACGAGAAAATTTGACACATGAAGGATGTAACAATTTTAGTTTTTGTGAAAATTTGTCCAGATGCCCTATTCCAGCTATCACTAAAATCTCCAAAGCATTTAGAGAATTTTAACGATAGAGTTTTAGCTTTAGCGATAGCTGGAATTGGGTCTGTAATAATGCATGGCCGTGAAGGCCTATCGTATAAGTAACCACTCTCCGAGAACCACTTGTGACGTGCGCTGGTAGACCAGCTCAGCTGTCGGGAGAAGTGGGATGGGAAAAACACGTCAGTCACCAGCCTCCTCCATTATCAACAAAGAAAGATATCGCACGTCTGCCCGTTACTTAAAGAAAAGAACACCGAATAACCTACCAAAAGAACAAGATACGCAAAGAGAAACCTAACTGTGACGACGAACGTCAAACTCACAAAAATACGAAAAAAGACACAAAGTGCCGTGCATGGACACAGGGCTGCATCAGCCAAACTACAAACAGGCACAGGGCCGAACATGTAACGAAGACGGGAATACCGTCCAATCACCTTTACAAGCCAGATGAGCATTTTGATCTTGGACGGCTCTATATGGGCTCCAGATATTATGGGCCCCGAGCGGCCTTGCCCTCCCAACCATAGGTTTCTTGAACCAATACTGCTTGATACCCCCAAACTTGACCACGCTGGGCGCCGAATATGTAGTGGACGGTTTGGTGGGCATGCAGATGCCCGTGGGGACGGAGCCTAAGGTAGCATATGACCGTTAAGGTGGGACTGTGCCATCCGGCGAATAAAAAGGCCCCTCATCGAGCTAAGCAGCTGCCTATGCTTGCTGTAGCTCAGTTCGGGAGACGTGGGCGGGGTTTTCGCCGCTCATTGCCCCTGTCCTTTACGTATTAAAAAAAATGCATAGGCCTGGTGAAAACAACACAAACAGGGTAGGTAAAAATATAGAATGATCAAAAAAAATGGGGCGATGTTTGCATCAGGGTCCAGGCGTAATGGGACTCTCGGCCTCTGGTTTCGTACCACCGACAGATCCTTACTCATCAGGTGGTGCAATAGATCTGCCGGTGGAAGCATCACAACCAGACCAGAATATGGTCCAGTACAGGTCCCAGATTGAGGTTCATGATACTCGAATGCATATTTTGAAAACCATTCCGACTACGTCTTCAAGTCGACGATTAAATCGATACGAATTTCTAATGGACGACTGCCTTAAAACCTGTAGCGATTTCTTCAATTTGGAAGGGATGAAGCAGAGATTTTTTTAATGCCTATGTCATTTAAAATGGCTGTTAAACTGTCTTAATACAACCAGTGGTATCAAGATTATGGCCAATGTAACTGTTGTACTATATACCGCATTTGTACTTAGAGCGAGGAAGCGAGCGTTCTTAGGCTACATACTGAGGATTGCGCGTAGTTCGCGTACAGAGCGTACAAAACACTATGGGAATATGCGCGTCATCCGCATCCTAAAGAAGGTTGCTACCCTCACTACGCAACCCTGGAACGCTGGATTCTCTCGCTCTGTGTTCAACAGCGGTCGCATTTGTACGAGAAATACACTAGAAAGACGTCTTCGTTTTATCGCTGCAGATGGACTAGATAAAAACGATTTTTCATGCATTTGACCATTGAAACATATATCGCATTCACCGGCCTACTAAAATACGAATTGATTGAAATAGGCTCCTCCAAGTTCGTTCCAGTGTCTTACTATTGGTAGTGTTATTTATTTCACTGTTGGTGCTAGTTTCATAAGTTTGGCAGCAAGTTAGCAGTAATCTCGACTGGTTGTCGATAGTCACGTAGAGTCGATATCGAGACTATTGCCTTGAATATAGAAATACGATCATTTGTTCTCTTTGTTGTTGTTGTTGTAGCAACGCCGCACCGCACCGCGCCGTGGCCTTCAGGGGGTTTGACAGTTCTTGATCGTTGTTGATGGAAGGTCGGCTGCCGTAGGAGCGATTTATTCTCTATCGTTCTCGTTGGTTGCTTCAGTATTTTTGTAGTGTCAAGTCATTACTAAATTTGTCAAAGCAATAGTGCATTTCGTTTTCTTTGATGCCTTTTACAGATTAATCAATCAATCAATAAATATAGATACGAGTATTGACTTCCTACACTCCTTCGTTTCAGTTTCAGGCTTCGTCCCAATTAAATATTCAAAAAATGCATCTCTCCGCTCACTCATATCGAACTGTCCCACACCATACACATGATGTGTTTTTGAGTCACAGCCAAATACGAAAATGGAGAATAAAGTGGAGTGGGTCATTACCAGTCTAAGTGTGAAAACACAACGCATCATTGTCTCATAAGACAAAAAAACGTTTTTCATTGCAGCACACACCAAACGAAACACAGTGAAACAAAACAAAACGTTTTTTGTCTTGTTTCGGTTAGTGACAAAATTGAATTTGCAACGACGACGTCCATAATCTGTAAAATTTTACATGAAATTACCAGCTATTAAGCAGAAACAAATTTTTGTTTCCGAAAGACAACTGGCTGCCTAGTGGCAACGAAACATGTCTTTTTGTTTTTTCTTGTCTTTTTGTTTCGTTTCATGCGGTGTGTGTTGCACCTATTGCAATGTATTCAATTATCGGCAACGACATTTGTCTGGAATGAGTTTGTCTCATTCGGTGTGTGTTGATCATATTCAAAGCCATGCATTATCGACAAACAATCATGAAACGCATCGAGACAAGAACGTTTGTTTGGTTTCGTTTCTTTTGGTGTGTGCTACCTGATAAGGTAGCCCTCTATATTCCGGTTTCATTTTAAATTATGTCGATCGTCATTTTGGTTGACGCTGTAAAAAGTGACGTGTTTAAGTCAACCGTATAACTCGGGGGGAAAAATCCATTTACGCTTCTGTCTAAAATACGCCAATCGAGCGTAAAACTATTGACGCTAGATTTACGCTTTTCCGTCAATCGTGTAATCGTAGCATTACACTCCTCAAGGCTGTTGTGCGTGGGAAATCGAAATATTTAATGAGAAAGTGGAATTTTCGTCATAAAGGATTTTTTTTCAGGGACCCGTAACTGCCAGAAATTAATCAGTTAGGGTAAAATGATGTGAGTACGATTCATCCATAAGAATGCAGAGATTTGATTTTTTTTTTTTGTAATAAAACTTGTGCATTATACGTTTGAAAATTCGGGGAAAAGTGATAAAAAGTAAAATTTAAAAAAAAAAAAATTAAACAAACATTCTCATTTCATAGAGGTACAACCAAAAAAACTTTTACTCTGAGTCTAATGAAACTAATTTTAAACGTAAGGGTAAAGTATTAGTTGGGACTGAGTGTTTATTTGAGAGTTATAGTTTGCGTATCTCTTGAGCTATTGCGTTTTTAGAAATGTAAAATCGGCGCAGTAGTCGACTTTGCAACGCACAAAAAACCTGTTTTTTCAGCATCCAAAGGGCTATAGCTTCCAGAAATTAAAAAAAATAGTATAAAATAGTGTTAGCGCAATTTTACAATTTACTATAAAATAAGGAATTTACTTTTAAAATTGAACAGGTACATTATGCATGGAAAATTTTAAGAAAAAGGCGATAGAAAAAAAAAAAAATATTTCACAATTTTCAATAATTTAACCATTTGTCTTATTTTTACGAAGTAAATTTTATATTTTAGAGCAACATATTGGCTGCGATTGTCATTTTATTTGAGTGTTTTGGTTATCGTAGATTCCGAGATATTGAATTTTTAATCGTGTGAGGCGGGGAATTTTCAAGAAAAATCTAAATCCCTGTGGAAGCTAAAGGATTAAGAATTCGCAAAAATGGTCCTTAATGTTTTTTACTGTTGGGGAGTCATGTGCCAGTGCTTTTATCCAGCAATATTGGGACACCCTGTATATAGTGTGCGCATCCATACTGCCACGAAATATTTGTGGATAAATGCCGAAATACAAAAATGCACGACAGAAGGTTATCTAGATACGTTTTATAGTGGTGACTAGTTCGAATCCAATTATTATTACGGCGGTTTCCTAAGCTCAACTACAGTGGTGCTATGTACTTGTCAATGTTGGCTTGGGTTCTACAAATAAACCTCAGAAGTGTCCTCAAATTAGCGAAGTCGTGTGCAAGGGATATACAACCGTACTGACCCCCTAAAGTTAAGCAAAGGGGCCGCGTGCAAGATTTCCGTTCATTAATTGAAAATAGCTTTGACACCTTTTGCACAACGCACTCATGTGAGCTCATCAACTCATGGAGCTCATCGACTCATAGATTCAACATGGGCTTAAATGGAAGCTTTCACACGATCTGTCCGTGAGTCGGACTCATCGACTCATCAAGTGAAAACATCTTTCAGACTACCGACGTTTCATTGGCTCCTCCATTTGATCCCATATTATATCCATCTTCCGTTGATGAGTCGATTAACCCTCCGTATACTAGTTCGGCATGACTCACCCCAGCTAGGTACTACTACTACTACTTGGTCCATTGCACGCATTTAAAGTGCAATAGGCATGACACAGTCTATACAAATTAGTCGAAAAAATGAATTTTTCATGATAAGAATGATAACGGTGAATTAACAAAAACTTAAAATATATCATGAAAAGTCATATTTTATCGTCCAATTTGTATTGAGTACGTTGTTCCTATGACACTTTAAATGCATGCAATGAACCTAGTAGTGCTGCCAGAAAATGGAAATAATAATTTTTCAACTAAATAATAAATATTTATTACGAAAATTTCGGTGAATATTTATAATTATTATCATCTTATTAAACATCAAATAATATAACCTGTCTAACAGGTGGCTTCGTGCAGGGTACCTCTTTGCCGAATCAGAAGGTTCGATGGTTTCCATTCAGGACGGCGTAGTCCCCGCCGCTTATCTTAAGCATATATGCAAACAAAGGGTGGATGATGACCGGTGCAGAATGTGTGGTTCGGTGTTAGAAACTCTTGACCATGTCATTTCTGGTTGTTCTGTAATGGCGCCGGTAGAGTACACGGACAGACACAATGCTGTATGCAAGGTAATCCACCAACACCTTGCATACAAGCACGGGCTGATCAGTGAAATCGTACCGATCTACCAGTACACTCCACAAGCAGTGCTTGACAGCACTCGCTTCACGATGTACTGGGATCGCCAGGTAAACACTGATCACCCGGTCGCCCACAACAAACCCAATGTACTCCTAGTCGACAAGAAGAGTTGCTCTGCATACATAATCGATGTTGCTATCCCCCATAATAGCAACATCGAGAGACAACATGCGGAGAAAAGAGCAAACTATAGTGCACTGGCCGAAGAAATCAAACAACTTTGGCATCTTGGCAGTGTGCGAATAGTGCCTGTAATATTGTCGGCTACCGGTGTAATACCTTCTGACTTCCCTCACCCAATTAGAACTGCCGCACAATCTCATCGACGTTATGCAAAAATACGTCATTTTGCATACTTGTGCAATAGTGCGGAAAGTGCTCGGTGACCTCTACTAATTTATATTAGTTATCAGGATGCCAGCATAACACCTGCCCAAGGCATCCATACCCGTCAAATTGATGGTTGCATCCGTTGCGGATATATATACTGGCCAAAGGGGCCGAGATTACGCCAGTAAGGCGATAATAAATAATTACAAATGAATAATACAGATAGTAGATTCTTCAATAATTACTATTTCTTCTGAAATAATAATTATTGTATTTCTTCCTTGACACGGATGTAACGTGTGTTGCCCAGATTACGTTCAGTGGAACCAACGAAAGGAATTTCATTTCATTGACACTGCGCGTGGTGGGCATGTGTTTCGGCTAGCCCCTGTACTCGCTTTGTTATTTAAATACACATCGCAGACGCAGTCGCATACTCCTAAAAGAGGATTTTGCTCATTAGCCGGTCCATGATATTGTTCAGAGCAGTGGGAGTTCCAGGCTTCTTTAACCCTAGTCGTACCGGCAAAAGTTTATTCCTATTTCTACCGTCACGGGTACACCTGTACCCAACCTCTGATTACCGCTAGAATGGAAGGAGGAGGAGGAGGAGGAAAAGGAGGAAATGATTGACTATTACTCAGTTGCCCTAACCCCTTGTGGGGCATAGCGCGTCAACTGTTCCATGTGGCCCAGTTGACATTTCGTTGGCATAAACTGGCTTCGGAGAATGCAGTTGCCAGCATGCACCTCCTGCACATCCATGGCCACGAACGTCGTGGACGGGATTCGAACCCGAAACGCCGGTAGTCAAACCTGAGACTGATGCCTCAACACATTGCGCTACCGGTCGCCCCCGAAAGGAGGCGTTGACATAATGGACCGGATGTTGCGTAATTACACCACTAAACGTAAAACAAATCGCTGCCCACTGGCTGTATTTTTCAATATGATAGACGTAATGGCTCTTGCTGCTTCGATCGTATTCCAAGAATTGCACTCTGATTCCACAAAAGATCACCGCCGAAAGTTTTTGAAAGTCCTTTCGCATGAATTAGCTATAACTAACATAACCCAACGATCGAAAATTCCACGGGTAATAAAATAATAATAATGAATGGGTACAGGTGTACCCGTGCCGGTAAAATTGGTAAACCATCATTTTTATTTAAGACAACCGATGCAAAAATTCAAAAACTAGTTGAAATAGTTCAAAACCGTCTAATAAAAGATGTCAGGAAGAACCAAGCTATTTGCTTTGAAAATCTTGGAGGCATAACACTTTAAACTCTAAAAGGTACACCTGTACCCGTGTCGGTACGACTAGGGTTAATAATTCTTCTTTCTTCACTGTGTGTAGTCGCTCTTCTTGTACATCCCCTAAAACTGGAAGAGGTCGGGTACAAAGTTATTGCGTATGCAGATGACGTTGCCATCGCAGTCACAGGTAAATTCCCTGATGTCCTCTGCGGGCTATTGCAAAATGCCCTTTCTTTTCTAACAGAGTGGGCAAACCTCTGCGGCGTCGGAATTAACCCGCTTAAAACAGAGCTTGTGCTCTTTACCAGAAGACGCGTGATTCCCCCTATCGAACCTCCCCCACTGGAGGGCATTCAACTAGTTTTCACCGACAAAGCTAAGTTCCTCGGTCTCATCTTTGACAGGAAACTAATGTGGAAACCCAACGTCGAAGAACGAGTCAAGAGAGCTGTGTATGTGTATGGTGGACGGCACTCCGGGTAGCGGTCTATTGCAACCTACTAAGTAAGGTACAAAGGCTAGCGGCGCTGGCCATAACGGGGGCTTTCAGAACAACTCCGTCAGCCGGACTAGACATGGTGCTCGGCTTGCTCCCCCTGGACATTTATGGCGAACAGCTGGCGGCTAACACGGCTTTACGCCTTCGCGAAACTGGCCAGTGGCGCACGTTGAATGGCGGACACTCGACTATACTGGGTAACTTGGATCTCCCTGTGGAGACTGACTATACTTGTGCGAAATACATTTTCGGTCGGAACCACGCCAGCTTGATTCCGTCAAGGGATCTATGGTGTGTTAACACCCTTATGACCACCGACTCCATTGTCATCTACACGGATGGCTCTAGGGCCGACGGTGGAGTCGGAGCTGGCATCTATTCGGAAGGATTGGGAATTAACTTGTCATTCCGCCTTCCCGACTTCTGCAGTGTCCTACAGGCGGAGGTTTCTGCAATCCTGGAAGCTCTGAACTGGCTGGGAAATCATGTTGTGACCACGAGGGACGTCACTATTTACACGGATAGTCAGGCTGCAATTCGATCACTTGAATCCGTCCTGACTACATCGAAAACCATCGCGAACTGTCGTTTAATCCTCAGAATGATGGGTGGTTATTTCAACATAAGGCTCTGTTGGATACCGAGCCACTGTGGTCCCGCAGGTAACTGCGTGGCGGATGAGCTGGCTCGAGTGGGGACAACCGGTGTTATTGACGGGGACCGCGCTTACCTCAAAATGCCAGCCTCATCGTGCAAACTTGCTATCAAAGCCACTGCGGTTGACAGGGCGAACATGAGATGGTCAAACCGCGTTACGTGCCAAACAACGAAGTCGATTTGGCCGAAACTCGACCCTAGCCGCTCCGCCACACTGCTTTCACTGAATAGAAATCACACTGGCAGAGTTGTGGGGGTTATTACGGGGCACTGTCCTATAGGAGAGCTTGCCTGGAGGCTTCGCATTCCTCACAATGACTACTGCAGGAGCTGTGATGACGTGGATGAGGAGGAGAGCGTTCTCCATCTCCTCTGTCACTGTCCGGCCTTGGCTGAGAGGCGGAGGAAGTTCTTGGGTTCCCGCTTTTTTTGGGAACTGGAAGACCTTAAGGAAACGAGTGCAATACAGCTCAATCGTTACATTGCCAGCACAGGCTGGTTTTAATGCCTAGGTTTTTCATTAGGTGGATCTAGTGGTATCACAACGGACCCAGTGGTGGTCTTCGTGTGCTGTGCGTTAGCATGGCAGCCCCTTTACCTAACCTAACCTACATGTTTTTTTCCGTAGTTGAACTGATTTAGAAAAAAATACACTACCGACTTACTTTTTCCAATTTTTTGGGTAGTATCCCAATAAGTTAGTCCGAACTCTTTACAGGCAACTGCTTAGCCTTTTTTTCCGGTGTCGAAACCTTTCCTCGACTCGTTTGCAAGATCCTTTAAAATGCACCACTAATGACAAAAATCAGTGCAGAGGTTGCACTTTTTTTATCGAAATCGTATAACACTCGTATAATTGCAAAATGAATAGTCTTGACTTCGTGAAAAAAAGTAATAAAAAAAGATATTTATTACAAATTTGAACAAATAATTGTAATAATTATTTTTTTTTTATGTCAAACAATAATTATTATTTTGAAAATTGAAAACGAATAATAATATAATAATTATTGATTTGAATAATTTCGCTCAACCTCTGAGTGCACATAGTACACGGCGGGTTAAATTTTTCAGTCGGCCAGGACTAAAATCATTGCTCGAATTTACTAGTGCGAATGTGAAATTGGCGCGAAAGAAAGTTATACAATGTGTTTTGCTGTTGTATTCACTGACTCACCCAATAAACAAATAAATAAATTTATTCAACATAGGTAGGTATAGCCTGTGAAACGCCGGCCGTGTGAAAGATGCTTTCACTCGTTTAGTTGATGTGAGTCCCACTCAAGGGAAGATAGTGTGAAAGCCTCCATTTAAGCCCATGTTGATGAGTTCATGAGCTCGTAAACCGACCGTCGTGTGAAAGATGCGAAAGCCATCGGTCGATGAGTCGATAAGTCCATGAACCGGTGAGCGACTCACGAACTCATCCGTATGAAAGCTCTGATTTAACCCTGTACTTTTGAAGCCAAAAGTATTGTGGGCTCATCGACTCACCCGATGACTCATCGACTCCGTGAGAAAGAGAAATGAAATCATCCATTATCAAGCTTCAAATCTTCATCCTCACTTATGGATTGATACGAAATTGGAAGTAACACATTGACATTCAATCATAATTTCTCTCTTCCCTCAATTCTGCAATTTCCGCTACTCATCCAATTAATTTATAACAGCCTTATAACAATTTGTCCATATTAAAATCTGCCGTCAACAGCACAATTTCGTTTTGCATCTGTCATCTATCTTACACCAAAGCACTCTCTTGCTTGCCTTGCTTGATCCTACGAAAGATGAAAAGTCGCTCGGTTTTATTTATAGCATTATTTCACACCTGATGGCAGGCAAGGCGACGCCGGCTGGGACACCGGGCAGTTTTCATACATTTTAGCCCATATTGGTGTTCTTTGTACATGTACATATACTTAAATTTTATCCATCAGCCGAAAAACAGAGAGTCCCCCCCCAGACAAAAAGCGAAGTTTATAAAGAAGCAATTTGGAACAAAAACAATACAGCATCGCTGCTCGACTGCCATTCCCAACAGATACAATATCCATTTTGCACCTACTTAGTTTTCAGGTAACACATTCAATAAAGAAACGACATGTCAGATACTTTTAAGAAATCAAGTCAAGTGGAGGCACACATTCCATCACACGATGATACAAACAAGATTCGCAAATTTTCTGTCAGCCGAATCTCAGAAGAAAAGACACTCATCTTTGAGCGCCACTGACACGTCTGAACAAAATTATTCAACGGAAAAATTAACATAAATTCTATTTTCTCGTCATTTTTTCTGTACTGTGTTCCAGCTTGGCATGCCCTGTCTGCAGACTCTTCGTGACAATACGAAGGAGTGGTATATTAGCTGTATTTTCTGCGTAATCAGAGCAGAATAGAATAGCCGTAAAAAAACGATACTGAACAGCGAAAGGAGAACTTAGACTTTATTTAGGTTTTCCTTGGTTTAGGGTTTAGGGTAGGGATTTCCAACCAGCGGCCCAGAGAGGACCTTAATGCGGCCCGAACACAGTTTTAATTCGGTCCGTGAAGCGAACATAGGGCCAAAGGAATATCAATACACCTCCATAATTTCTACTTGATTATGAATTGATTTTTTTTAACTGACTGCTCTTTTATTAGAAATAAATACAGCAAAATAATTATTACAATTAATAAAATTAGCGTGCTCGGTGGCCGTGTTTCTGCGGTCGCCGCCCTACGATCTAGTTCTAGAGAATGGAGGTTCGATTTTCGTCGCCATCAAGAACTGCCTGTTCGCATTAATAGAACGCCCACTGCGCTCCGAACTTGTCAGTATAAATACAACGAGGATAGGAGGTCCATGCTAGCAACTGCACCTCCGAAAAGTAGATATGCTATCGAAACGTCAACAAGGCTTAGAACTGTTAGAGATGTTGACGCGCTAATGCCCCTGGAAGGGTCAAGAAGATTAACATCAAGTTTTAGATTTTATTCTTTGGGGATGGATGAGATAACTTGAAAAAAAAAACAACGTCACGAGATTTATCCGAAGCGGTCAAAATACATCAACTTGGTTTTCGGACAATTACGAATGTGATCAGCTTTAGCAATAGCATGGGGAAAGAAATCTCCATGAGCACGTTTCACGTGAACGTTTCTCTTCGCTGAGTGTTCACAATGAAAACGCCAGCATCCGGTTCGGCATCAGCTTTCACTCTGTGGTCGCCCTTAGGGCTGTTTGCAGTAAAGGAAGGCTTTTAATAAGGCAAAAGTTTATAGTTTGAAGTCGGACTGAAAATCCTATAAAACTAAACTGAGCCTTTTCAAGAAGTAGTCAAGAGGTGCTAAATGCAACTCGTGGAAGATCTTCTTTGAACGCGTGGAAGGGTCTAGCGAGGCCGCCAAACTTCGTGAAACTTTGTCGACGAACCCACCTGTTCCCAATTTTCTGCAGAAGCAAGATGACTCATGGACGTTTTCAAGCAAAGAATCCATTGGACTTCTGATTCATACGCCCTTTCCTTGTAGCACGGTGGCTAGCTTGGCAAGGGCCTTACCCACCTGCCATTCAGCAGCATGTGATGCTGCGTCTATTCTCTCGAATGAGTGGATTCTGTGGACGTTTTAATCCGCTGGACCCGATGTATGCGAATTTATTGGATATTGTATTTTATATCCTTGGGTGGAAATCATCCAAACCGCATATCTGAAGCTGGGCTAAGTTTTGCGTATCTGGAAGTTCGTTTTCATCCCGAAAGCTGAGCAAAGCTCGCACGCGCGCGCTAATGAACATTGTCCCATCAACCTTTTTTGTATTTTGTTGAAATTATGTCCAACACAATTCCGCATCAGTTTCTATCTTCACCGCAACATGCTTACTGGAAAGGAAGATCAATGGATACTGCTCCTCACTCTTTAATTAGATGCATTGAGAAATCCCTTGAATACGAGTAATACACCATGGTTGCGTACTTAGACATCGGAGGAGCTTTCAGTAATGTTAAACCTAGTATAATCATCGAGGCGCTCTTGAATATTTATGTCGATGATTCACTTAGCAAACTCATTAGTTTACTTTTAACATCTAGGATTATACGTACCACTATGGGTACAGCAACCATCTCCAGATATGTCTGCAGGGGCAGCCATCAAGGCGGGATACTGTCCCCTCTTTTTGGAACCTGGCGGTCAATGGACTGCTGCTGAGACTGCAAAAGTTTGGATGTACATAATTTGCAATTTTGTCATTCCTGTTTCCGGCAGATTCCCGGAAGTCCTTAGTGAGTTGTTGCAGAATGCTTTTTGCATTCTCACCGAATAGGCAGGCCTTTGCGGGCTTGGTGTCAACCCCGAAAAGACTGAACTTGTGCCCTTCACCAAAAGACACGTGCTACCTCCTGTTGAGCCTCCATCTTTGGATGGCAAGAAACTGACTTTTAGAACAACTCTCTTGCTCTTTGCTCCCGCTTGACATATTTGACGAACAAGTGACAGGAAACACGGCCCTGTGCCTCCACAAAAGAGGCAAATGTCGTGCGTTGAGTACTGGCCAGTCAGCTATTCTGATTACACTTATCCTAAAAACATTTTTGACAGGAATTTCTCCAATCTGATTCCGTCAAGGAGCCTATAGGCTGATAACGTACCCTTTCCCTCCAACTCCTCTAACCTAGTTAAGGAGTTATATCGAGACTGCGAGAGACATCTGTACGGATAGTCAGGCTGCTCACTTGACTCTGAAGAAATTGCTCCTGGTCTTACTGTGACTTGGAGAATATGAGCGTGATAAAGCTCAATAATACGCCAAAGCATCTCCCGACTTGTCGCAGGTAGGCGGCTAAATGGGGGACCAGGAGGTGCATCCTGGCAACTGCATTCTCCGAAACCAATTTATGTCAACGAAACGTCAACTGAGCCACATGGAACAGTTGACGGGCTATGCCTCACAAGGGGTTAGGGCAATTGGGTAAAATCATTTGCTCGGCAGTTGTCTTTGGTGGTTATCTGGCCCAGTACAACTCATTTCCTACGAATACGGCCCAGTCAAGCTAAGAAGTCGGACACCCCTGGCCTAGGATCTAGTTAGCCTTCAGAAATCTCATTTCAAATTTTATGAGAAAACCTGCGTTTTAATATGTTCTCAGTGAAAATAGCCGCATTTGTTTGACTGGACTGCGTCATAAGTAAGTAGAATGCTACGAATTTACGAGGAACGAATTCGAACAGCTCATGTACAAATCATATTTAAAAGTCGATGGGAGCGCATTGCGGCGAAACATGTTGAGTGTACTAATCGCCTCAAGGCATGTGCGCGTCAACATCTCTGTCAATGCTGACGGATCGTTAGCATATAAATTTTGGGTGGTGCGATTGCTAACATTCACCTCCTATCCGTATAGCCGTCTTTTAATTACAAGCTTGGAACGCAATGGGGGTTCTAATAGTACCCACAGGTCGTTTTTGACATGGACATGTCTTTTCGCCGGGGGTCATCCTGAAAATTTATCCGTCACGTGTTATGTCTGGATTTTGTTAAGCCAAGTGTAACCCCGTTAGTCTTCATCCCACGAAAATCGTTCATAGCTCGTTGGAAACCTCTTAATTTGTCTCAACAGCTTGTGCTGCCAAAATTCTCTTCGACCTCATACTTCATAAAATTGAATTGAACTTTGGTATAATCACAAAACCATTCCTCTCGATTCTCATCACTTCAAGTACCACCGGTGTCATACATCCAATTTCTCACAACTTGAACGTTATGTAGAACAGGTACTGCTCGATCCGTTTCTCAAAATTCGACACCCCGAAACCCATTATGGAAGGGCGATTACAAACACACTATCAAAAGACAATCCACGTATTTGGTCGCCATAAGGCATATCCATGTTCCGATGCATTTGCAGGTAGTGTAGATACTTTCAAAAATTTTTAATATTTTGTTAAGGCGCCGTAGAAATGAAATCCTGAACTCTAGATTCAAGTATCGTAGAGTAGCGACTTAGACCTCACCGCTATCGGGCGCATCAGTCTTACATGATTTTTGATAGAAGTCCATGGCTTAATCCCGAGGTAAGTCGTGCGGTCTAAACGTGGTGACTTTCAACTTTGATCAAACGAGATCCCTTTAAGACTTGGATCAAAGACCAGTCAGCCCTTTTTTTTATTGACAGTAAATAGTCTGAATGATATGCTTAAGTTCCGTTGTATACAGCGAATTGTGAATATCCGGATAATCGATAATGTTCGATAATCGTTAATCGCTGACCGCCTTATTCGACTATGATCGACTAGCGATGGAATTTGTTCGGTTATTCGACTCGTATCCGGCAACCGATCTTTTTCTTAAAAAGCTTATTTTGAGAGTTTTTGCGTGGGCGATCCCATTCCAGAAATACAGTGTTGAAAAAAAAGTTGCTCAAACTATTTTTTTCCCTCTATCGCAAAAATTCTTCGAAGTAGTTAGAGTTATGTGAATCCTGTCCAGAAATAGTGAAAAGTTTTGAAAGAAATTCTGTTAGTTGGTGATAATAGCGTAATAAGCAGGAAAGTGCAGTTTGGATGAAAAAAATAATAGGAAAAAGTTAGTGTGAAAAATAAAAGCAATATTTTGGATTTGACGAGAGACAATCGAACTATTTGCGAAAGAAGTCAAAGACTAAATGTTCCTCAGTGTAATGTGCAATGATACTCGAAGAAGTTTCGAAAAATGGGCCGATCGAGGATAAGAAAGGATTTAAACGATCAAGAAAAAACTAACCCCTTCGTAGATCGCTTCTTACCGTTACAAAACCATCTGAACTGGTTGAAAACTTCGTCTGACTTTAGAACAGACCTAGCTCTAGCAACGTGTTGCAGAAAAAACCATGTAAGGCCGGCCGCATCTTGAACGTAGACGGGGCAGCGCAGCGCAGCGCGCACAAGGCATTGTTGTTGTAAAGTCAGATTTTGACAATTGTTACAACAACAATGCCATGTGCGCGCTGCGCTGCCCTGCTTACGTCCAAGATACGGCCGGCTTAAAAGCTGGCTTACGTTCGTTGGAACCAGTCCATAAGCCAGACTTTCCGTTAAAAATCGGGCTAAAATGTTTGAAATGGGTCCAGGAGCATAACTCAAATGATTTGGAGCATTGCCATCTTTTTCTCTGTGTCTGTTCATGTGTTGAGCAACATGTTGGCAACTGATGAATCGTGCGTGCGACTGAAAACTCGAGAAAGTCTGACCTATCGACTGGCTTCCACGTACTTAAGCCAGCTTTCGCCAGCCTGTTTCTCATCAAACTTGTTGAGATTTGCATACCCGTTACTAAAACTAGATCGTTCCTAAAGCCAGATGAAGTTTTGAATCAGTTCGGAAGGCTTGGTAACGGTAAGAGTGGGGTCAACTGGGGTCGTTTTTTTTCTTGATTGTCCAAAGCCTTTCTTGCGCTCGGTAGCGCTCATCCCGGAACTCTTCGAGTACCATTTCACAGTACGCTGCGCAACATCCATTTTTTCACTTATTTTACAAATATTTCAATTTTCTCGCGCCTAAAACAAAATATTGCTTTTGTTTTCCGTACTATTTTTTTCCTATTTTTTCATCCAAACTGCACTTTTCTGCTTATTACGCTATTATCACGAAATGAGTGAACTTCTTCCAAAACTTTTCACTATTTCTATACGGGATACACATAATTTGTTATAACCTGAGCCAATAAAATATCGTAACGCTAGTTACTTCAGCACTGTATGTTCCTTCTTTATTACACAGTACACAATATACTTGGAAGGTAATGGGGGATACTAAAACACTGAAAATTAGGTGGAGCTTGTCATATTTATTATTAATCAGTCTTTCAACTTGTCACTTCTTAAAGCAAAAATTACATTTCAGGAACCATTTATGTATACCTAGGTATATACTATACTAATGGAAAAGTAATTAACAATGTAGAATGCTTTGGATAAAATGTTAGTAGGTGAGGCTGAAAAGACACTAGGAGCTTCAAAAGGCCCACTGCACATGAACAAGGAGACGTGGTCGGGGAATAACCAAACTAAAGAAGTAGTGCAGGCCAAATCAAACGCATTCAAGGCTTGGATAACATGCAAGACAAGCAGTGAAGTCGAGAAGGTTCAACTTTGGGTGAAAGATGATAAATGCCGGAGGGAAGTAAAGCGAAAGGTGGCCCAAGCAAAGGCGATTGCAGCCGAGAAGCTCTATGAGGAGCTAGAAAATCTGATTGCGGATAAGAGATCGTCTTTGCAAGAGAAACATAAAGACAATAGTCGCGTTTTTTTTCAAGATCCATATAGAGCAGAGCAGGTTAAGACCACACATTTACACTAACAATTTGATCAGAGTTGCTCTCGATAGAATGTTAGGGCAGGATTTCTACTCTGTTAAATAGTTCCACATTTGAAATGTAGGCGGCGCAGGAGGTGGAAGTTTTTGGCCAGTTTACAGTTTGGGAAGCACATAAAGTGCATTTCCTCTCAATAAAATGTCCGTTTTGTGTAATTATTTGGAATAGTAAACATCCAAAATAATTTTGCTGCCTAAAGGAAATTTGTCCGATTGTTTATGTTTAAGGATTTAAGTTTTCTCTTGAAATTCTAGTTGACATTTGAATTCTAACTAAACCAAGACACACTCCCAACAAAGACAAAAACTTACTCCGTTAAATTGCTCTGGATCGTTTTTTCGCCGCTTAACCGGCTCTGCTCGACTCTGTACGAAAAAAACGCGTCTAATGTCAGGACTTCTAAAGTCGCACCCCAAAGGAGAAGAAACGCTCGAGAGACTTAGATGCCAAAGTACGTTGAAGACGCACAAAGAGTGCTTCTGGTTGAAGACACAGGAATCTGTAGCAGAATTCGTGAGTACTTTGACGAACTTCTGAACGACGAATTTCCGCGAGAAGATTTTCAAGCTGTGGAGCCAAACACCACCGATATCGCTGATTTTTCAATGGAGGAGGTGATGAAGGCAATGATGCAGATGAAACGCGGAAAGGCAGTCGGACCGGACAAAACACCCTTGGAATTTTGGTTGAAGTTGAATCATGTCGGGCTTAGATGGCTCACTGTTCTTTTCAACAAAATTAAAAGAGGGCAACCGATGCCTGACGCTTTCAGAAAAAGTTTCCTCCTCCTGTTTTATAAGAACAAGGGTGACTAACGCAAGCTCAACAGCAATCAAGCTAACATCTCACACATTGAAGACTTACCTGTGAGTTGGTTGCAATCGATTGAAAGAGATTGTACGGTTGGATGACAATCAATGCGGCTTTGTTGAGGGTCGGTCCACAGTCGATGCTATTCAGTGCATATGTGCCACGATGGAAAAGCATCGTGATGCACGGACGGACTTGGACTTTGTGTACATCGATTTGGAAAAAGCCTTTGACAGAGTTCCTCGTGGTCTGATATGGGTGGCCATATGAGCACTTAAGGTCCCCGAAGTATATGTCAAGATGATACAAGACATGTGTGATGAGGCTACCACTAAAGTTAGATGCACAGCTGGTGAGTCCGAGGAATTTCCGATTAAAGTCGAAGTTCACCAAGGCAGTCTGTTGAGTTCCTTGCTCTTTAACATCATCATGTTCTATTTGTTAACGCTCATCTCTGACGGCCTGGAAATATCCCTTCTCTTCGTCGATGACATTGTCCTCGTTAGCAAAGACATCGTTGCTTTGCAAACTGCACCGACCAAGTGGTGTAAGATACTGGAGGATCATGGACTGAGGATTAGCATACCAAAGACTGCGTATCTTTGCTGTCCTTTCTCAGATCCAGAGAGACCGATACCAAATATCTACATTAAAGGAGAGCAGCTGAAGCTGTACAAGGTTCAATTACCTGGGCTCGATGGTCAACAAGGAAGATACCTGCGATGACATCAAACATCGCATCAGTGTCGGTTGGATGAAGTGGCGAGAAAACTCTGGAGTTTTCTGCGACAAGAAGATGCCACGAAAGCTTAAGGGCAAGTTGTACAAAACGGCCGTTCGTCCTACGCTCATGTATGCGTCTGAATGCTGGACTATGTACAACACTAACGAAGGTAAAATGACTGCGGCTGAGATGAAAGTGCTACGGATGTCAGCCGGTGTGACCAAACTGGATCGTATCAAAAATACCTGCATCCGAAGCAGCTTGTTTGTTGAGCAACCGATCACTGAAAAGCTTGAAGATCGTCGCATGGATTGGTGTTGAAATGTTCGAATGCGTCCGCCTGAGAACCCAATCATGAAGGCACTATCAATGAATGTTAAATTTGATGGACCCAAACCCCGAGGCAGACGGAAACACATGTGGATCGATCAGATGAAGAAGCATCAACAACGCGTTAATCTCGGCGATGATACGATCCAAGACCGAGCTACCTGCAGAAGGAAGCTGAGATTATACCGCCAGAAACATTACAGGCAGAGCAACGCGAAGCTGCAGAGTGGTATGAAAGGGCAAGGAAGAAGAAGAATGGAAAAGTAATTAATTAATCTTTAGAGTAGAACTGTAATATCAAAGGAACATTTACAAAAACCACAGTTCAGCACTTACAGAGCGCAGAAATATGAGCTGGTTCAGGTGCTCAGTAGATAATCTGGACCTGATTGACCATTTTTATCGTATCATATCATTCGTTGTTGCGCTCAGTGGCCGTGGTCGTTCGCTCTACGATACCAATCTAGAGCTCGGAGATAAAATCTCGGCTCGATCGAAAACTGCCTGTGAGTACTAATAGAACTCTCAAAGTGCTCCGAGCTTGTCAGCATAAAGACGGCGCGGATAGGAGGTGCATGCTAGCAACTGCACTTTCGAAAAGTAGATATGCTATTGAAACGTCAACAAGGCATAGAACTGCTAGAGATGTTGACGCGCCCATGCCCCTGGAGGGGTCAAGGCAATTAGGGAGATATCAGAAAGAAATGAGCGCATTCACGCGATCATAATATCTTAAACATGTTTAGTATTCAGGAAGTGGAATGCATGTAATATGAAAGTTTTTCAGATTTTTCCTGTTGTCATGCATTTGTACAAATTCATTTGGTTGCGAAAAGATTTCTAAAAATATTTAATTGATGAATTCGTTCGGTTAACATGATAAATCGACACCTTGATTTCGGTGACGATTAAGCGCGAACATTGTTCGAACAATCGAATATTCGATCATCTGTTACGGATATATTTCAACCTGAAAATTAGCTTATTGAACAGATTTCCTGCATCGGCTGTTCATCTATATTTGTCCCGGACAATATTGATAGTGTAATGGGGTACATTGTTCTGTTCTGCTCACAAAGAAACCCGACTTTTGTCTAGCTGATATATTCGACAAAGACACTCGCAATATGTACGCACTTATGTCATAAATTAGTACGGTTTTAGCGTGGTAGCGAAAAGATTTGGAATCAAGGTAGCTAGCAAGTGTCAGGTTGGTGGAGTAGGAGCTCTTCTTTTTCTCTCTAGACGGGCCGACACAATTGATTGCTCCAGAAGATATGTAGACATTTCAGCAAAATTAAATAAATTCACTTGACAGACAGGCGAATATATCTTTTTAGGTGTTGGCGTAATGGTATCTGATTTATTACGCATATCAGTCGACTTTGACTTCCCTAGCGGGCGACTGGGAAAAGTGATGATTGACGTTGTTACAGATGCAACCTTCTTCAATTATATGATTGCACTGGCGGGTTGAATGATTGAAAAAGGATCTCACGGGAGTCTGAGTGCATAAATTTTTTAGATTTACCGGATCAGTCAATTTATTTGTCGTAACGGTTTCGAAATTGGAAAGGTATTTTGTTTTCAATGATTTTCCAGAGAAATTTATGGTTGAGATTGTCATCCTTTCTTCCATCAAATCAGATTGATCTATTTCTAGCTTAGTGCAAGTAACGTGGTTATTTTATCTATTGCTTCGATAAAGGTAATAGCACAGCTCGACCATAACCTTTATGCAGGACCATCTACTGTATAAAGGCCCGGCCCGGAGTTCACTAGCTATTGGCCCATATAGAAAATGTCCTATACTTACAAATACTTATAACTTTTTAAGAAGTTGTTTTTTGCATTTTATTTTTATTGCATAATTCAAAACAATATGTAATGAACCATGTTCTGATCTGATTGTGCTGCTTCCACCGGCTGATCTATGGCAGCACTTGATGAGTAAGCAGCCGGTGGTAGGGGAGAGTGGGGGAATTGGAGCCTAGTAAGGAAAACAGAAAATAAACCTAACTTTTAATATTTTATATTTTTTTAGTTGAAATCAATTCTACATGATATTAAATTTATCTGGCTTTACTTTTCATGATAATTAATATGTTAATTTTAGGTATAAATGGACGAAATTATTATTCTAAAAAAAAGTAGAAATCGCTTTAATTTCCCCACCAACGGGGAAATTGGAGCCGTTTTTCTCTCATATGTGTAATTGGAGCCACACGGTCAAAAGTCACAATTTAAAAAGGAGGAAAATGTACTATGAAAGCAATTTTATAGCATTTATTAGACAAAACCAGTTCAGTAATTATTGTTACATAAAATTTAGTGAAAAAAGAAGTAAAGAAAAAATTCCGTTTTACGAAATCACCTACATTAACTTATTTACTAAGACAGAAATCGCAATAGAAGTTCTCAGGGTTTTCGCAGTCGCAGCATTCAGCGTGAGCCCAGTGACCGCCAAGTCTGCAGCGATACCAAAGCTCGTCATTCTTTCCGACATCATTGCATATGATGCAGAAGTTCTCCTCTGTATCGTCATTATCGTCACCACTGTCACTGTCATCGCAAAGATTGGAGTGCTGGTTAATATCTCTGAGTGCTGTTTCTTTCTCTTATTTGTGAGTGAAGATTTTATCTGAGGAGGTGGTGATATCATCTGAAGAATGCTTTTGTTGAATAATTTGGGATCATTGTCACGAACGTCAGCCGCGCGACTTGTAGATGGCTGAGGATCTAAAATAGTCGACGATGTTCTAGCTTGCTCCAAGATTATGAAATCTTCTGCATTGAAAACGTCTGGATTCATAGGAAATATCCCGGTTGAACGGAATCCTGATATTCCCTTTTCCAAAGAAGCAACTTTAGCGTAAGCTTTGTTGAACAAACCAGAAATCTCGTACGAAGTGATTTTTGTCAAATTCCTTGTTTTAATATAAAGATCACACTCTCTGTTGTAGGCTTTTTTCAGAGGTCCGAAGAATGTGACATCAAGAGGCTGGAGGTGGTGAGAAGTGTGCGGGGGAATGGACACCATCGATATAAAGTTTTTTTTTACAGAAGTCATAAGAGTCCTTTGTCGAATGGCTGTTGTGATTATCTAAGATCAAAAGGATCCTGTTGTCTTCGCTGGGTTTAACGAATGCTGCAAAATGATGAAGCCATTTCACGAAGATTTCTTCATTCGTCCATCCATTATGTGTACACTCATACGCCGCTCCAGATGGGCCGTCTCTTTCGAGGAGAGGCGAGTGCCTTTTCCTTGGAAATATAAATAGTGGTGGGACGAAAGAGCCAGAGGCGCTCATAGCGCCAATCACAGTGATATTTTTTCCTCTTTCCCAGGAAGTAACTACTCCCACTCTTTTTCCTCCCTTAGGTGCAAGGATTTTTCCGGGCTCTTGCACAGTTGAAAATCCAGATTCGTCAACATTGAAAATTTGATGTGGGCCAAACTTGTCTTTTGTCATTTCTTGCTCTAAATTCGCGAAAAATCGATCCACTTCTGCTTTGTTGAAGCCTTCTATCCTATTAATACTTGTTGCTTCCGGCTTCCTAATACTTAGTTCAGGGTGTCTTTTTAAGAAGCCCATCAACCAATCCTTTCCTACAATTTTTTTGGTACTGTTAAATCTGTGCGGCACGCCCAGTGTCACAGCAAACTGATATGCAGTTTTTCGGAACTGCATTGCCGTTAGCCCAAAAAACATTCTGGACATATCAAGAAGGTGTTTGACCAGACTTTCTTCTTCTTCGTCGCTGAAGATAGGTTTCCTTCCACCTTTTGGGGGCTTGGTATGTGAGGCATCGTTGTTTTGTGCCGCCCTGAACCTCTTCTTTAGAGTGCTATATGGTATGCCAGACTGCTGAGAAACGTGACGAACAGAGTTGCCTTCTTTTATAGTTTTTATTGCCGCCTCCAGAGTTTGCACAGTCCAACTCCCCCTCGTCGTTGTCCTTGGTCGATTTCTAGGCATCTGGGAATATAAAAATGTAATGTTTAACAAAAAGCGATGGTAGCTTTTTCTATCACTTGTGGGGTAATAGGAGCCCCCCGGCTCCAATTACCCCATTGAATGATTTTTCAAAAATAGACGAATGAGAAAAAAACTATGCGATATTTTCCGAGTTTAATTACTTTAACCTATAGTTCACAACACTGTCATCATCAATTAAACACACAAACTGCAAAAATGACAATTGTTTACACTTACCTTCACTCACAAACACCGGTAATTATTACAACGAAATGGTGCGAAAACGAGATTATCACTTCACTAGTGCTCTGGTGAAACAGAGCGAGCATGGAGGCGTACGGTATACTTATAGTGGGAGAGCGATACGCGAGAGTTTGTGGATACGTGCTTCGACCACTAGAAGTAGAGTTTTCTGGGGAGGCTCCAATTACCCGGCCGCTCTTATTACCCCACGCTCCCCTACGAAGCCAGAGGCTGAGTGTCCCATTACACCTGGACCCCAATGCGAGCGCGAGGTCAATCGAGCCATCCGCCAACCATTCCACCCTTATCGCTTCACTTTTTTATTCCCCATTTTTACCTCCCCTGTTTGTGTTGTCTTCCCCAGGCCTATGAATTTTTGTTAATACGTAAAGGACAGGGGTAACGAGAGGCGAAAACCCCGCCCACATCTCCCGAACTGAGCTACAGCAAGCATAGGCCGCTGCTTAGCTCGTTGAGGGGCGTTTTTCTTCGCCAGATGGCACGGCCCGCCATTCACGGTCATTATGCTACCAAAGGCTCCGTCCCCACGGGCATCTTCGGATGCCCACCAAACCGTCCATTACGAATATCCCTAATTATCGAGAGACGACTGCATATCCTGTCGATTACGCTTCGCTTCCATGTCGACTTGACCTGTATATGGAAAGCCTGACACTAAAAATTTATTCAATGCAGATATAATTCGCGGAAGACAACATAATTGTTTCTGCCAATGGTTTTAATGTGACATATTAGCCCGACCGCACACTATCGAACATGAACATGGTGCAACTGTCCTCCAAATTGTTCAAGAGACACTCATACACAAATCTGTAAACCACTTGTACCATGCTCGTGTTCGACAGTTTGTGACTGGGCTTAAAGGTAAGTCGTTTTGATTCAACTTTTTGATTCAATGCAATCCACAACGCGTGAGTTAGCAGGCTGATCCAAGTAACCAGAACTTTTACTTCTGTTGTGAATGCTTGTACGCATCCGCTCTTTTTTATAAATTATCCATCAATAATCTCATCTCTCATCTTCACTTTAGACTCAACAAGAAAGAAATATGTCCCCATAATATCTCATCTAATTTAATGTCGGACGATAAATCTTTGATAACGACATCCAATTAGATATTATCATAATTTAAATATTCTTTAACATCCAATTAACATCTAGATGATATCTACTAACACCATCAAAAGATATGCATTGTATTTTAAACGGCCTGTTGTTCGGAGAAATTTGAAAGTTTTTTATGTTTGACTGAAATACATTAAAGTCTGAAAAGATGGAATATTTAATCGACATTATTGATTTCGACGACAGCATCTTTAAGAAGCCCATGGACGTTTTCAAGCAATTTGCTGAAAATAAATTAACCTAAAAGGATTATAACTGAAACTAGAAACTTGCTTTGTGTTATATATAAAAATATGTGGTTGTCGTGCGTTGCTCAGCATTGCAATGTTAAATTTGAATTAATTAAATTTATTTTTAATTTTAAATTTCTGTTTTGCTGAAGCAATTTTCTGTGGGCAGCAAATATTGGAGTTAGATTTCCTCAACAAAAGAAAAAGAAAAAAACATCCAAGATTCGTGCGGGTGGTGACCTTCTTTCAAACATCATAAGTCGGAAGAGCTGGCCATTATTGACGATATAAGGAAATATGCTGTATTAAAAGGACAAAGTGAGCTCTGCTGCTGAAAAGAGTTAAAAGATACTTCCTCCAGGCTAATGGATTCTTTATTTTAGTTTTAGAATGCAATCGAACTTGATCGTTGTCATAGAAAAAGTTGTCGAGACAAAGGTGAATTCATATAAGTATTCACAATAGTGAGAGGAAGTAATAGTTTTAGTCACAACGAAGTACATACAAAAGCTCGAACAGCTGCTATCAGGAGTACTTGCATAGAGGATCTGGTAGACTTTAGGTATAATAAATGTTTATACACGGAAAGAAAAATTCATTTTCATTTCAAACGTGCGCTGCGTTTGAAGTTCGCATTCGTTTGAAATCTTTCAATTCAATATCATTTTGTTTAAATTGAACGAAATATCAGTTAATACAAACGAATTTTAAAAAATGTGTGAATATTCACGCATTCAAATATTTCGTTCGAACCAACAGATTTCATTTAAACGCGGTGTTATTCATAGTGAACGCTTTTGCGTTCATTCTGATTAGTAAAATAATCATTTCATCACATATATTTTCTTTTGTTGGCAAATGAATAGACATGCATTCAAAACGAACGGAAAACGCGTTCAAAACGAATATGGACCCTGTTGAAATTGCCTTTAGCTTAAGAAACAAACGCATTCCTTTTTCATTTTGAACGCATTTTACGTTCAACATAAAAGTCAACGCAGTCGACTAGTGTTTATATGTTTATGCGTTTCATTTCATTTCCGTTATATAGTTTGATAGTTCGGACATCGATTTTTGTGCGCGCCGCGACAAATTAATTTCGCATTTTACTTTCAACATAAAAGTCAACGCAGTCGACTAGTGTTTATACGTTTCATTTGATTGATAGATTGATATAAAAAATTAATTTCTTGTAACAATGTCCGATAGTAATATTGAAATTGTGTTGTTAGAAAATTTTGTGATTACCGAGAGTGATAAGCAATTGTTCAACCTATTAAAATCGTGGGATTTAGAGTGTGTTTTTACTCAACTTAAAGGTAAGGTAAAATTCTTATCTAGTGTAAAATCTGAGAATGATACTTTAAGAAATAAAAAAGTTTTTCTCACAAAGACAAATTTTTGGACCAGTCGTTCCTATGGCAGCTATATGACGTAGTGGTCCGATTCCGTTGGTTCCGACACGTATACAGCGTGCAATAAAAAGAAGGCTTTGTACAAAATTTCAGCCTGATAGCTTTAAAACTGAGGGACTACTTTGCATAGAAACAGACAGACAGACGGACGGACAGACAGACAGACGGACAGACAGACAGACGGACAAAGCTTAATCGACTCGTCTCATCATACTGACCAAGAATACAGGGTTACTGGTAACTCGACGTATTCCTTGCAAGGCGTTATAATAGAGTCAAAATGCAACAAAATAAAGTCACAAATGTTCTGCCGATTTTCAGTGGTTACTGAGATATTTAAATTTTTAGGTTTTTAAAAAAGAAACACGGATGTAGTCATTTAAAATAAGAATTAAAAAACACTACTTAGTAACTGGGTCAAAACTTTTTTTCTTCTCTTAGCCAACATTGTGGCAGATACTTCCCAATCATTCAAAAATTATTCACATCTCGAAATTTTTAATTTAAAATACTTAAAAAAAAAATTTACAATTTTTTTTTACTTATTTTTAAATGTAGTATTACTCAAAAAAATTATATGACACAAAGTGTACAAACCATTACAAAAACATGTCCGTCTTGTCAGCTTTCCAAAAAGGTATAAATATCAATAGAAATCCTTCAAATAATTGAAGGAACTTGCATTAACTTTAACGGGGAACCATTATTCGATTTTTAGGTTTTAAAAAAAAAACGGACTTAGCCATTTAAAATAAGAATTTAAAAAAAAATACTTAGTTAATGGGTTGAAATCTATTTTCTTCTCATAGCCAACACTATGCAAAAAATTTCTCAATCATTAAAAATTTCAAAAATACTTCATCTCTCGAAAGTTTTAATTAAAAATCTTAAAAAAAAAATATTTGTTTGGCTTGATTTAAAATGAATTATTACTAAAAAAAATTATATGGCACAAAGCGTACAAACCATTAGGAAAATATGCCCATCTTGTCAGCTTTCCAAAAAGGTATAAATGTCAATTCAAACCCTTCAAATAATTGAAGGAAAGCCATTAATCGATTTGAGAAAAATAAAACAATTGGATAAATTCATACAAATTTCGAACATAAAGTTTCTTCTTTTCATACATTGCATCAGTTTTTATTAGAATTATTTTAACTACCTACATATTTTCCATTCATTAGATCACCCTTACCTGAAATATTTCATCCAATGCGAATTATTTTATGACTTTGCGTTACATCCCTTTAAGCACTCTTGTGAATTACTTCATGATTACTCCTTTAAATTATACAGTTAGGCAATAAAAAGGTTCAATACGCTGAATGAAAAGAAGAAACTTTATGTTCGAAATTTGTATGAATTTATGCAATTATTTTATTTTTCTCAAATCGATTAATGGCTTTCCTTCAATTATTTGAAGGGTTTGAGTTGACATTTATACCTTTTTGGAAAGCTGACAAGATGGGCATGTTTTCCTAATGGTTTGTACGCTTTGAGCCATATAATTTTTTTGAGTAATAATTCATTTTAAATCAAGTCAAACAAATATTTTTTTTTAAGATTTCGAGAGATGAAGTATTTTTGAAATTTTTAATGATTGAGAATTTTTTTGCATAGTGTTGGCTATGAGAAGAAAATAGATTTCAACCCATTAACTAAGTATTTTTTTTTTAATTCTTATTTTAAATGGTTAAATCCGTGTTCTTTTTTAAAAACCTAAAAATCGAATTATGGTTCCCCGTTAAAGTTAATGCAAGTTCCTTCAATTATTTGAAGGATCTTTTTGGAAAGCTGACAAGACGGACATGTTTTTGTAATGGTTTGTACACTTTGTGTCATTTAATTTTTTTTAATAATACTACATTTAAAAATAAGTAAAAAAAAATTGTAAATTTTTTTTTAAGTATTTTAAATTAAAAATTTCGAGATGTGAATAATTTTTGAAATTTTGAATGATTGGTAAGTATCTGCCACAATGTTGGCTAAGAGAAAAAAATAAGTTTTGACCCAGTTACTAAGTAGTTTTTTTTAATTCTTATTTTAAATGACTAAATCCGTGTTTCTTTTTTAAAAACATAAAAATTCAAATATCTCAGTAACCACTGAAAATCGGTAGAACATTTGTGGCTTTATTTTGTTGCATTTTGACTCTATTATAATGCCTTGCAAGGAATACGTCGAGTTACCAGTAACCCTGTATATGTATATAGTTTATATGGTCGGAGATGCTTCCTTCTGTGCGTTGCAAACTTCATGACAAAGTTAATATACCCTATCACATCCGTGAAGGGTATAAAAACTTTCGTTGTTGCTTATCCGCTTTTAGGATACATATAGTATATGCAAAAAAAATTTGAGGTGCCCTCCACCCCCTTCGCGCAGACCCGAGGGTTAAGAATTTTTAATGTTTTTGTAGTAACTTGCTCAAACAAAGTAGTGAAGTCAGTTTTTTTAAGAGAACTTATTGACTAGGCTAGATTTATCTCGAATAAAAAATAAATAGTCCATTTGACCTGAACATATATACAGATGCCGGCGTTGGGATAGAAGAGCTTCAATATATCACCGAAAGCCATATTGCCGAAATATTTCCCGGATTCCGATTAATCGGTACCAAAGCCAAATTTCAGGCTAAGTGGAGGCACTGGCATAATCAAGAATTTGGTGTAACTGTGAGTACAATATCTTTAAAGGTTGTAGAATTCAGAGAATGTCATCAGCCTTATTTTCAGAATTTTCAGAATGATGACACAAAATCTATATGTTCCGATGTTATAAATTGGGTAAATAAATTACCAGCAACTCCGTCATCCGGAAATTCTACCATCACTTCTACGGGGAATTTGGACACTACAGAGGTAAAACAAAGTCCTAAATTAAATAGTAAAAAATATTGTTGATGTTATTTTTAAGACAGAATGCTTAATTTTTTTGTTTAAACGGAATGCGTATTCACAGATCTGATGTATCTGAAGAAGCATTCCGCCTAGAAACACTCGTTTATTAGCCTATTAACTTTGTTACGTTTTTAATTATCTTTCATTTGAGATATACATATCTAATGAAAAATGCTTGCTCATATAGGTAGACATTAGAGCGATCCTGGAGGAAACAGTAAGAGGGAAATCAGTCCTCCAATACTATGATGAAAATAAAAATTTAAAACCGCTGCATCAGCAAATTTTGGCGAATTGTTTAATCGACTCACTGACCGCAAAAAAAGAAAGGCTTTCAACCGACGACTTAAAAAAATTAAGCGAGAAAATAGCACAAACATTTTCTTGTGAAAATTCGGTAAATGCAACGAAATCACAATAGATTGCGTTATGCTTAAATTTTTTCATTTTCAGAAAACATATTATACACCACGTTCAATAAGCAACAGTCATCCTACCGGCAAACTCCATGACCGCTATTTTAATAGCAGAAACCGTTTGAAGCGAAAAACTATTTCCCAGCCTTCAACATCAACTTCAAGCCTGTCCACTTTTGAAAACCTTCCCGAAGTTGATGATACGTTGGGCAAAACAATTCGGGCATGGTTGAAATACAACAACTCCCCTTTGGAGGATGTGCTCCATAAATGGAAGCAAACATTTGCCTTGCGTCAAATTGAAATTCGCAAGCCAAGCACATCACTGGAGAGTCTCATAACGGAGTGGCCCTTATACAAAAATGGCAGTATTGGACCCAAACTTGTAAGAATTACAACAACAACAGAATTTACAACATCTAAATCAAATGTAATACTTGTATTTTCAGATTTCACTAGATTTTGAATGCCTTTACCCTGGAAAGGCTGAGAAAATTTTCGAAAATTGGAGCCTTTTCGCCGTCCAAATAATTAAATATTTTAAGGAGACAGTCAAAGACAAGCAGTCACTGGAACTACTGTCACAAATAAATGACGATATTTCTGAAGGTTTGTGAAATTTTCCAGTGCGTTTTAAATTTCAAATGTCACAATCACTTTTAATGAAGATATGCATTAAAAATAATTGTAATATTTAAAATATTTCATTGATTGTAACTGAACCCTCTTTCTTTAGCCGTGACAGTGTGATGGTATTTTAAAGAAAAAAATTGATTTGGTGAGCAAAATCGAAATTTGCCTTTCCCTTCAAATTCAAAGATACAACTGTTCCAAATTTGAAGAGATTTTAAAATCTATTTTTTGATTGATAATTTCTTAACGGTATCTTCAACTAAAAAATCTGGCAAGTTAACAAATTGATCTTTATATGCCATTCAGAAGATAACACCATAAGGCAAATTTGTTAGTTCAAGGTAGCGATTTTGAAGTTGATTCAAAGTTTGAACTGTTATATCTTTGAATTAGCGGTAATTTCTGTAACCCAGGAAAAGCCGATTGATATGAAATTTTATGTAATTTCAGGAAGTGAGATCAATTCTCGGATTAAATATTTGTGGGAGTGGAAAATTTTGATTTTGCTCGCCAGTTTTTTTTTAAACGATTTATGAAAAATGCTATAACTCTGTAATGGTTAAAGATTATTACTTATTACTCTGATTTACCCATTGCACTTATCGTATTACTTAATAAACAGGGTGAGCCATTTATGATGGGAAATATTTTAAGAGTCGATAGTACTGTTCATTTGCGTCATGCGATCTATTTTCCTCAAACGTAACAAATGAACAGTACTATTTATCCATCATGAAGGGTTCACCTTGTACATAAAGAAATGCGATCAGTGCAAAGGATAAATCAGAGCTAATTCTCAAATTTTCACTGATGCATAATTATTTATCCTACAGCACTTTATCCAACTTTATATTCATATAAATGTGTGTGTATGTTTTTTTTTCAGATTCGCGAGATTGTATCATTATTCAGTTACTGAATTCGGTCATCTTGCCTACAACAGCAACAAACGATAACGACAGAGGAGGCCCAAGTAAAAGGAAAAAGATTACAATAAAAGATGCAAGGGAATCGCTCATTATTCGAATTGACAGCATTAATTTATTTCAACCGTGTTTGGAAGACGTTAAGGACAGGTTTTACAAAAACAAAATTACATTACAGCCCTTCATTGTTGTTGTAGGCAAAAATCTTAAATCTTTAGAAGAATTTTACGTTTGCGTGGATACATTTAAATTTAAGTGTTCATCATTCTTATCTTCGCTGGATACATGCTTTAAGACCTTCCATGTATTTAATTTAGAGTATCCTGAATTTTGCAGTGGAGCATGGATATTCATTCAAAGATATTTCTTTGACTTTACATGTTCAAATGAAAAACCTTTTCCACGGGTTTCCGGGTTAATTTCTTATTTGAAAAATTTAACGAAGTGAAAAACACGATCTCTGATATCTTCTATAGACTACTAATTGGACAAGATCCCACTACATTAAGGATATCTCTCATAAAAAAAAAGCAGATAGATGCAAGAATTTGAAATGCGATCTTAGGCTATAAAATAGATCTTGAAAATGTATACCTGCTCTATATGTCAGAATATTTTTAATTCGGTGATAGATTTAATAAATCACCTTAAAAGTGACCACAAGATTCCTTGCTTTAGTACCTACAAATGTGGTCAACATAAATGTTACCAATCTTTTAGTAGTCGAAAGGCATTCAAGAAGCATTTGATGATGACACACAAAAATATTGACACTAATTCTGTTCCAAAGAATAGAACTGATATTCCTGATTGTAGATTATTATTAAACCAACCTGAGATTCCACCAACAAATAATTTGGCTATAAAGTATGAATTGGAAATTAACGAGAATGAAAATTTGAACACTGTACAAAAGAAAGAGGAGGCTTTAAAAAAAATAAATAGTACTATAGTGAATTTTTCGTCCGATCTCTACTCCAAATCAAATATAAGTAGAAAAGATGTTATCACAATTCAAAATAATGTGTCAGTCATTACTAAATCCATTGTAGATTCCTTGATAAGCTGTAATATTTTAAAGTTAAACGCTAATTCAACTGATATTGTTGAAGCTTGTTTGAATCCGTTTAAAGATATAAAGTCTGAATATCTATACTTGCAATTTATGTCGAAAAGGGGTTTATTTAGCTATCCCATATGCCACACTATAAATAATGAAATTCACGAAACAACGCGAAACGGAAAATCCACATTGGATGAAGTCTCCTCAAAAGGATATTTCTTATCACTCGATTTCCAAATAAAAAAGTTCTTCGAACTTCCTGGGGTTCTTGAAACTACATTAAAAAATATTGAAAATTTACCAACAGGCAATAATATTAACAATTTTATTAATGGGGATTTATTCAAAAACAAAAAAGATATAATAGGAGAGGATAAAATTATAATTCCATTCTTTTTGTATACTGATGACTTCGAGGTAAATAATCCTCTCGGCTCCCATTCGTCTCAAGACAATGTTTGCGCCATCTACTATAGCTTTCCAGTATTACCGACTCATCTTCTCTCAAGCCTTGATTATATATTTGTTGCTGGGTTTATAAAGAGCAGTTTTATCTTTGAGTTTGGGAATAGCTCATCATATTATTATCTTATTGAGCAGATAAAATCGCTGGAAAGTAATGGGTTAGAGGTTACAGTAGAAGATAAAAAGTATAAACTGTATTTTACGCTAGGACTAGTTTTAGGCGACAATTTAGGAATTAAACAATTATTGGGGTTCGGGAAATCCTTCAACATGCTCAGATATTGTCGTATTTGTGAGAGGACCAAAGATGATCTTCGGAAAGATTGCCTTGAATATTCTTCTTCTATCAGAAATATAAATTCATATAACAGTGATTTGGAAAAAGATGATTACAAATTAACAGGAATCAAAGAAATGAGTCTCTTTAATAATATACCTTCTTTCCACGTTACTGAAAATTTCTCGGTTGACATCATGCATGACCTTTTCGAAGGTGTATGTAATTACGATCTATGTCAGGTTCTATTAAGTCTTATAGACAGTAAAATTTTTACTTTAGAGACCCTAAATTACAGAAAAGGAATGTTTGATTATGGTATCACAGAAGAAAAAAATTTATCTCCTACTATTCAATTAAGTCGATTAAAATCTAATAATTTAAAAATGTCAGCTCGCGAAATGTGGAGCTTCGTTCATTTTTTGCCGCTTATCATAGGGGACTTAATCCCATCTAATAATAAACACTGGAAACTAATATGCATTTTAATAGAAATTGTTGATCTCGTTTTAAAAAGTACTTTCACCTTGAATGACATTAATTTATTAGAAAAAATGATAAAAAAACACCACCAACTTTATATTCAACTTTATGGATCCCTTAAGCCGAAACACCATTTTTTGGTGCATTACCCTTCTACGATTAGAAAGAGTGGTCCGCCAAAATTCTTATGGTGCTTTCGCTTTGAAGCTAAACATAAAAATTTAAAGAAATACGCTCATACTATCTCATCAAGGCGGAATATTGCATATTCGTTGGCGCTCAAATCTTCCTTACAGTTTACCCACTTTGTAAAAGACAATTCACCTTTTCCGATTGATATTGTTCACGATACAATTCCAATTTCAAATGTTCGTGAATATTCAGCATATTCAATACTATTATTTCCATTACATATTGAGTGTAGTTCGATTTTGGAAAAACTTGTTTATCGTGGAACAGAATACCGGAAAAATTTGTATTTATCTACTAATAATAATAATCGTAACATGTTACATTTATACAAAATATCCCATATGGTTGTTGATACTTTTAAGAATATTTTTATTATATGCTCTGAAATAAACATCATTAAGTTTAACAAACATTACCAGTCCTACGAAGTGGGAAGCAACAAAAATGTTTATGAAATTCACAACATTGAGTTTTTCGACAGTTATCCAATGCACATTTATACTTTATCCAATGGGAAATGTTTTCTAAGAAACAAAACCATATAGGTCCTTTATATTTTTATTTTAATGTTAATGAAGGAAAAGACTCATTGAAAAAAAGAGTATTTATTGAATTTAATTTAATATCGGAAACAACTTAAATTCTCGAGTTGTCCTTAAGTTTGAATCAAATTCTGAATTTATAAAAAAAAAATTAACTGCCACTGACATATATGTACATGTATTTATTATCAACCAAATAAAGTTTAAATTTGTTTTAACTTTTTATTAAAATAAAAAAATTATTGAAATGTTTATTTCTTGAATTTGTCCCAGTTGTGTGCAAAGCAAAGTTTAATTAAAATCCTAAAACTATTAAAATTCTTATTTTCACTGACATATACATATATTTGATATCTACAGAATGTTTGATTTAATATTTTGTCTAAATTAAATATTATATTATCACAATTATCAAAAATTACAACAAAACATATAATGGACTAATGTTTTGGTATAAAAAAAAGCGCAATTTCACTTTCTCAATACAATAAAATAAATATTCATTTATAGAAAATCATTGTTTTATTTATATTTAGATAAAAAGAATCAACTAGCAGTCTTTTTAGCTAAAAATTTAGAATTCGTTCATCGCTGAACAGTGAACGTTTAAATTGAATACAAAACTCGTTCGTTACAAATGTTTCTAAAATGCTCAATTTGAACATTTTGTATAGTCAATAATGAACACTGCGTTCAAAATGACAGGATTTGCGTTTGAATTCGAACTTTCAGTATCCTTCGTTTTAAACGTTTTTCGAATTTGATCTAAATGCCCAACTTGTTCCCTCTGACCATTTAACGCTTTCAATTTGAACGAAAATCAAGTTCATATTTGAACATTTAATATAATCAGAGTGAACACTTGGTAGTTCAATATGAATATTTTTGCATTCAAAACGCTCGCGTTTATTTTGAACATTCGATGGTTGTTAAAACAAACATTTTCGCCATTGGAGCCTTTTTGAACGCTAAAATGCTCAGATTGAAGCAGTTTTTCATTCAATATGACATGTTCATTTTTCTCCGTGTACGTATAAAGAAAACAGATGCTTGAGTTATTTAAACTGTCGCAATGGAAAACAAAAACCCTCACGTGAATTTGCTCATAAGAGAGAAAAGAGACATCGGATCCCGATATTGTCAAAGTTACCCACTACCGTCAAGAAATATAGGTAGCTAGCTTACTTACTAGGTAAGTGCCTAGCTTAGGTTAGGTTAGTTTCAGGGGCTGCCATTATCATGCTGTATCACAGCACACGTAGATCATCATTGCGTCCGTAGTGGTACCACCAAGATCACCTCCATTAAATCTAGGTATCAAACCAGCAATGTAGAGGTTGAGTTGTGTGGCGCTCATATTCTTAAGGTCATCCCGGTCGTAGAAGACCTAAGAACTCAGAAACTTCCTTCTCCTACCAGGCAAAACCGGACAATGGAAGCGAAGGTGGAGAACGCTCTCCTTCTAATCCACATCACCGCAGCTCCTGCAGAAATAGTGATGAAAAAGACGGAGTCTACAGGCGAGCTCCCCGATGAGGTAGTACCGTGTGGTAACCCCTACTACTCTGGCAATATGCTGCCTATTCAGCCACAGCAGTACTGTCTGGGATCAATTTTCGGCCAGATCATCCTCGTTGTTTAGCATATGCTGTTGCAGAGCTATCTTATATTAGCCCTGTCCGAAGCAGTGTTCTTAAACCCCAATTTACACATCGCAAATTGCACTTTGATGTCTATGCAGTTCCCACTAACAATACCAGGCGTACCCTCCCGAGCCAGCTCATCTGCCTTGCCGTTGCCCGCAAAACCACTATGGCTCGGAATCCTACAGAGACTAATATTGAAGAAGCCACCCATCTCTGTGAGGGCTGAAAAATAGTGTTAGGTGTCGTCAAGACGGATTCTAGTGAGCGAAGTCCGTATAAACTGTAATGTCTCTCGCAGTAACGATATGATTGCCTAGCCAGGACAGAATTTTCGAGATCATCGCAACCTCCGCCTGGAAAACACTACAGAAGTCGGGAAGACAGAATGAGTGAAAAATTTCCTGAAACAAAATTATAAAATAGATCACGAAAAAAAATACATATGTATACGAAAAAATTGTATAACCATATTTTCCCGAAATATTTTGCTTAGATGGTTTTTGACAAAATCTTATCTGAAAAACACTTTTTGTCACTTACTCGTTTATTCCCAGGAAATGGAAAAATCGGCGTTTTTTTAAGTATTTTATCAAATAAAGGCGAACATACACCATCCGGAATTCCTGTCCGGAAAAACTGATGAGGCCCGGCCTTGAGGAATTCCGGATCGTGTATGGTCGTTTCAGGCGGCCGGATTATCCTTTCAGGCGGCCGGAAGGAAAATCGTTCCCGCCAGGCCTCCACCACACACGTTCCGGCATTTTTGCTCCGGAAAAACTGATCAGGCCTGGCCTTGAGGAATTCCGGATCGTCAATGGCATGTGCAGACCGCCTTGAGTTGAATGGACAATTGGCAATCGATGTTATTATCATATAATGAAAGTATCTATCTATTGGATTGAATTTTACATTCCATAGCCAAGCTTCAGATACATTCGTCTATTGAAATAAACTGCAGTGAAAATTCATTCTAGTCACACAGCCGGACAGGCCGCCTGACAGTCCGCCGGATGGTTAATTGCAAATTGATGTTATAGAATGAAAGATCTATTGCATTGAATTTTATGGCGTTTTACTTTCCATAGCAAAGCTTCAGATACATTCGTCTATTGAAAAAAACTGCAGTGAAAATTCATTCTAGCCACGCGGCCGGACAGGCCTTTGAGGCGGCCGGATGGATAATTGCAAATTGATCGCCATAGAATGAAAACATCTATTTATTGCATTGAATTTCTCGACACTTTACTTTCCATGGCCAAGTTTCAGATACATTCGTCTATTGAAATAAATTCCTGGAAAAATGCATTCTTGTCAGGTGGCCGAACAGGCGGCCTGGAGTTTATTGCAATGTATCCCGCTGCTACCCCGCGGAAATAAAATCGGCTAATGAACGATTGTTTCCGGGACTGAGTGAATAGACGAATGTATCTGAAGCTTATCTATGGAAAGTAAAACGCCATAAAATTCAATGCAATAGATAGATACTTTCATTCTATGGCGATAACATCAATTTGCAATTATCCATCCGGCCGCCTCAAAGGCCCGTCCGGCGGCCTGTCAGGCGGCCTGTCCGGCGGCCTCAAGGCGAACTGTCCGGCCGCGATAATTTTCGATAGAATGAAGCTAGTGACTTGAAATTTTGGTCCAATGTTTGCAGCAAGATCTAGTTGGTTGTAATTGAAAATGGTCAAGATCCGAACCTCTACCTCATTTACAAATTAAACTTAAAATAAGCGATAACTTTCAGTAGAATAACGTCAGCGATTTCAATTTTTAGTCAAATGGTTGTAGTAGGATCTAGTTTTTCGGTGTTGAAAATGGGTATGATTCGGCTCAAGAAATCCCTACCTCCCCTACAAATAAAACTTCAAATGAGCGATAACTTTCAATAGAATGAAGGTAGCGACTTGAAATTTTGGTCAAATGTTTGAAGTTGCATCTAGTTAGTTGCTATTGAAAATGTCCAAGATCGGATTAAAGGAACCCCTATCTCCCCTAGAAATGAAACTTCAAATGAGCGATAACTTTCGAAAAAATTAAGATAGTGCCTTGAAATTTTGGTCAAAGAAACCCCTACTTCCCCTACAAATGAAACCTCAAATAAGCTTCAAATTTCGATACAATGATGCTAGCGACTTGGAAAATTCGACAAATTGTAGTGTGGATTAGTTAGTTGATTTTGAATATGGGTAAGATCCTACTGAATGAACGCCAACTTCCCCTACAAACGTTAGGTCAAATAAACATATACAAAATCCGATTGGATGAACGATGAAACTTCTCATTGGATCCACACACACAGTTTAAACTAACCATATACTCGTAGGAAGCTCACTTTTAATGCATATGGTCGTTGCCAATTGCTGCTTTTGGCATCACTACTAGGTTTGTACAAGTCTAGGGTATAGCATATTTATTCGAAATTGCTGTTAAAGGCCGAGAATCGGGAGTTTCAGATACTTTTAATTATTTTACATGGCGGAGGTGAGTGTTCCATTCATCGGATCTTGCCCATTTTCAATACGAATTAAATTTTACCACAAACATTTGACCAAAATTTCAAGTTGCTAGCTTTTCAGATTCATTCGATTGGGAGTTCCAGATACTTTCCATTATTTCACATGAGTAGTTAAACACAGACCAGTTAAGTTTTGCGCCAAGAGCGATGAGAGGTTAGCTTTACAATTGCCGTTCCCTATGGGGAACTGTAGATTTTCAACAATGCTTTGATGATAATATTGATATTTCAGAAACCCAAAAATCCGTTTTTTTTTTATCGGTAGAACTGATTTCAGTGAAATAAAAACGAAATGTTACTGCATATTAAGCGATATTTTTTCCAAAAAAACTGTACTTTAATCGGACTATCGGCTCGGTTTCCACGTGATGCCCGAACAGACAAACAGGCAACAATTTCAAAAATCATTTGGATGTATTTTGACACTGACAACTATACCCTAGCTAAGTTTTTTTTTTCGAAATATTTCCAATAAACAGACACAAATTCTACGGATTTTTATATGTATAGATTATATAACATTAAGCTACTAAAGGCAAAATACGCACTAGGCTTTATTAAATTTTTTTTTTGTCTTTTTTTCAGGTAAGCTACCTTTGGTCTGATTGCGTTGAGACAGTGTGCTAGTTTTTTAAAAGTTTCGATGACAAGGTAATTTTGTTTTTAACAAAAAATGAAACCGGAATATAGAGGGCTACGCCCGCAATCCGAGGGTTTTGTAGCAAGCGGTTATTTTGGCATGTAAATATTGGCTCCCTGGTCTTCTTGGTATCACTCAGATGGATAAAAACACCATAACTAAAATCTCTTACACGTGATATAGTATCTTACAAATCAATCCATAAAAAAAGACTCCATCTATCACCTTTCAAAGTAATAGTTTTAGTACGCGAAGCTGTACTGTAGATAGATATGTACTCGTATGTATACGAGATAAACAGTCCTACTCTTCGAGATGCTTAACCATTCATGTTAAGACGATATTGCAAATTGCAAACTTGCATAACCCCCCTCCTCTCCTTCCACTCCCACCAATCTTCACCCTTACAGAAATGGTTCAACTACAATTCGCTCTACGAAAATCAATATGCAAATAGTACGAGTACTAGGCCGGTAGGTGTATTTTTTGAATGGATAGTGTAAAATTGCCTAACTTTAAATGAATGTACTATTATTAAATATTATGTGATTGTTATGAAACTTAGAGATATTATTGCCTATGATGTTGGTTGGCTATCAATATTTTTGACCTGGGGTGTACTAGAGGGGTGCAGGGATGTGTTAACTGCAAATATAGAAATGTACTACCTATATTATTAGTTTTCTATGTTAGTGAAATGCCGCTTTTCTGTTAATTTTCATATTTCTAAGTATAACGGTCTCGAAATCCAAGGGGAGTGGGACAAACTCGGACCACATATTTTCCCCTCCCCCTCTTTTCTCCTTTCTTCAAATTTGAAGAAAATTCCAAAAATTGAATGTACTCAAAGGTACCTTTCTTACGATACCCCACTGGCCTATACCAAACGAAAAAAAAATTTCGACCTTCATTTCCCCTCTATGGAGACCTCCCATTAAAGTTGACCTATTACGACGCATCGCTTTCTCCAGAGAATTATAGTACTTTATACATACTTCCACCAAATTTCATGCATGTAGCTTCAGCGGTTCGTGAGATATTTCATGGACAGACAGACGGACGCATGACCGATTTCATAAGGGTTTTGTTTTTTTTACAAAACCCTAAAAAAGTAGTCGCATTTACTCGTATGTGTGACCTTTGTTTTGCTTTTAGTATGATGTCCTTCACGAAATTAAGAATTGGACCAGTCACTACGAATAGTTTATGGCATCATGACTTTGAATAAATGTGCATTATTGCTTGTCATGGAAACTGAGCAATTAGCTCCAAACAAACATTTTGCTGAATGCGGTCCCAACGCATGCAAATCAGGACTTCGATCAAGACAGTAGAAAGGGAGGGCTGCCGTATACAGTAAAGCACACTCAGACCATGTCCTTTGTGGCACTCCAGGACTCGTACCTCCAACCATCATCTATTATATTATTGAACCACCTTTTTTTTGATAGATGATGTCTACAGATTCTGCATGCCGTGAAATGGACTAGCATAAAATTACTCACTACTCATTTGCCCTAATCCGTAGTGGGGCATAGCGCGTCAACTATTCCATATGGCTTAGCTGACGTTGCGTTGGCATAAACCACTTTCGGATGATGTACGAGTACGTTGCCAGCATGCACCTCCTGCTACCATTTAGTCGCCTATCATCGACAAGTCGGACAATGTTATTGCTTTTTATTACGCCCCGCACCACATGGGGAAGACAACGCAGGCATATATGGCCACAAATGCCGTGGACGGGACTTGAACCAGTAACGACACAACCGTAAGTCACACATGAGACTAACGCGTCTACGCACTGAGCTATCGGTCGCCCCCACTACATGGCGCAGCCATAAATCGAAAACGCCGTGCTCTATCATAATCGCGCCTATCAAAACACGTCGCATAAATGCGCTTCGTGTAAACGCCACGATGCGTGCATTATTTCCACGTCAAAAAAAAAAAATAGGCTCCGATAGTGATTTTTGATGTTTCGTACGCATGATATACTCGTATGTAGGAAATCCAAACGTAGCCTCTTGGCAATATTGGCTGAAGTTCTCCCTCAAATGTAAATGAAACACGAAGGATGACTCTTGCGATATACTTAGGGTTACCAGACGTCCTGATCTTTCAGGACATGTCCTGATTTTTTGTATATTTCCTGTCGACCTGATTTTTGGGCTGAGTGTCCTGAATTTTGTTTACCGATTCCGAAGTCGCGAAGAAAGTGTCTTATGTCCGTACAAAAACTGAAGCTATAACAACTTGTGTTTTGGCTCCCCACTCAATCAAAGTCATCGTAAAGGATCTTGAGAAAACATCATTCTTTAGCACTAGCACGGACAGTTCAAATCATGGGAATCACAAACTCTTTCTCATTTATTCAGTACTTCGATCACGAAAAAACGGCATTGAAGTGAAATTAATCTACTTGCAAGAAACGAGCGACGAAAAAACTGAAACTATAAAAAACTGGATAATCGGTGCTCTGAACCGATATTATTTAAGAAGCAAATTGTCAGCATTTGCTGCAACGCGATGACCAAATTCGGAGGGTTGAACGGGGAAGGTTCACAAAATATCTTCGTTTTGTCGAAGAAAGAGGTGAATTCCGAAATAGTTGGAATTGGCTGCCCGGCATATGTCTTATACAATAGCGCAAAACATGGCATGGACCAATTTGGTAGTTTTGACATCGATGCCCTGGTCTTCAAAACGTGGCACACTTTAAAAAAAAAAATCTGTCGATTCTGCTGTCCTCACTGTGTACGACAGCAGAATTAAAAGAATTTTCTGAATACGTCGAAGTCATGTATAAGCCCTTACTATGTCATTCTAGGACGTGATGGAGTGACGAACGAAATCGTCTGTCAGTTAAAACAGTTCGAAGTATTGCAATTGTTCAGTTCAATTTTAACCAAATGCCTTGCGAAGATGTTTACAAACAACTTTTGCGCGTCGAAAATGTAAATTTATTAAAAAGAGATCGGCAGCTCGGATTAATGTGAAAAAAAAAATGTTTAGCTGCTAACTGTTTATATTAACTGTTTGTCGTTATTTTTTTTTTGAAAGTTTTGCAGTTACAATCTCATTTACTTTTTCAATTAATAAAAATCTATTCTAAAAATTACATAGCGTTACATATTTTTTTGTTTCGATAGGGTTTATTATACCCCTTCACACACGCGCATACACAAATGACAGGGTGAGTTGATATCAACGAACTCTTTTCGTTTCGGATGTGTCCTGAATTTTGACCTTACCCGTCTGGTAACCCCAGATATACTCCTTTTCGTATTTGTGTGCAAAACCATACCTGCGACCTTCACCATATCGTCTTAACGAAAATAAATGACTTAACGTTTACTCGTCATTTCCTCGTGACCACATCATTACATCTTTCCCCATACACGCTCGACTTTGGCTCTAGGACATACTTAAAAGAGTAAAGACCTACAAGCCGTCACAGTTTGCCTGCGGAAAACTTTCGGAAAGTAGAAAACCAACCAAAATGAAAACACAGTCACTTCCGTCAGCAACCTAATAGCTTCCAACAAGGAAACCGAAGAACACACTCCCTCGTTACCATCAAACAAAACTTTCCTCTTCATTCAGCAAAAAAAAAAATCCCTATAAAAAGTTTTTTTTTATTCGTATCAAATGTCACCCTTGCTCGGTTTTCCCTCAATGTGTTTTTTTTTCGGTTCTCATTTTCTCAAGTTTTCCTCGTATTTCTCGTAATTTGTTTTGAATTTTCCACTAGCCACACGTTCCTTACACGTCGTGTCATTTCATTATGTTTTTCGTGGACATCCTTTGACCCAACCCATTTTCAGCGTTGGCCTTCACCCTCTCAGCACACACACACACATTGCAGACTTCCGCAAGTATTTTCTATTGCCTATGGGCCAGATGAAGGAAGCGTTTTTCTTGGTCTGTTCTTTCCGGAGAAGGTAAGAGAAAAATCCAATACGTTCATATAGTCTGCAAAAGAATTAAAGATGGTTGGTTGAACGAAAATGCGAGAAACGGGAATCGTAAGGAAACTAAAATTGGCATGAAAACTTGTGGCATGGAGAGAGAATAGTGGATGAGGTAAGCAGGTATACATGGTAACTGTTTCGAAAACATAAAAACAAGCTGTGCTAGCCTGGAAGTTCGCTGGCATTAAAGAAAGTTTGCTGAAGATACTGGGCTTTGAAAAAGGCTGAAATACTATTTTGTAGTTTTTCTCCGGCACCTTCTATTCCCATCTGAGCGGTAAATGGGATTAAGATATAACACGAGATCTAGTTTCCAGGTAAATTCGATTTTCTATTTCGTCGTCGTAGCAAGCACTGTCCAGGTGACGGTGTCATTTAAAGTTTCGATACGGTTCTTGGAAATATATCTGCAGTCTGAGCTCTTGTCTGTAAGAGAGTTCAAGCAAATTAAGTGAGTCAATTGGGAGATATTTGAGTGTGCCGAACTTAGGGCGCATGAGAGGTGAAGCTGAAGTTGAACCATTAGCTATTTGCTCGGTTTGACGTTTCTGACCACCAAACGAGTGGTCGAGCTTGCAACTGACACTGTTGATTCAAGAAGATGGTGAACGGAATTCTTCGTTTACACGTGAGTATTTCCCGGAAGGTAAACCTCAATGCAATAACAATAACATGATGTTCACGTTTGGGTCAAGCAATCCATCCATCCATTTCCCGAAAAAAATTTCCACAGAAATGTTTCCGCGCGTCAATCATTTAGACGAAAAAGATACATTCAGAATCTTGGTCGGCAAAGATGTTGAAAGCCACTCAAACCCGTTCCCATGACGACTGGGAACAAATGCGAATGCTCACCGCACAAAATGGAAAAGTACCCTTTCATTTGCTTGTATTTTTTCAAACGAGGGTGAACAGCCAATGGATAATTTTCTGTTCACGGATTCAGCAGCCCGTCGTTTTCAATAACCTCAGTTTCTGGCCGGGAACGAAATTTGCTTGGTAGTTGTAGGTAGACTAGTCCAAATGCTATAGAACACAGCAGAATGCTCCATGATTTGCTCAATGTTAACGTGTAAAATGAAGCATAAGATACACACTGGTTTCTCGGATGAATGAACACGACTTTATTTAGTAGTGGCATACGCTTTCTAAGCTATACGTTTCTGAATCAGCTTCCAGCTCAGCCCGGCTTTGCTCGTCAAAGCTTGTCATGACCACCTTTCTCGCGCATCGCTTTAAAATAAGCTTCCAGCTAAATTTGCTCAATATTCCCACTGGTAGGTTAGGTTAAGTTATGTTCAAGTGGCTGCAGTGTTTGCCACCGGCACACATAGACCGTGACAAGGTCCTTTGTGTTACCACGGGGAATCATCTCCCAATCGTCCTACTCATTAAACCAGCCAGTGCTGGCAATGAAACGATGAAATTTCCCAACATCGAAATTGGCTAGGTCCTCAGTTCGTTGAAGAAAAATGAACCAAAAATTTCCTTACGCCTGCTTCATAGCACAGGACAGGTGCAGAGAAAATGGAAAGTTCATTTCATCTCGTCCTCATCATCGCAGCTTCTACCAAATCCATTAAATTTAATTCCAAGGCTCCTAACATATTCACCAAACCAGTGGCCAGTGATAACTCCAACGACCGCATTGACGTGTTGTCTTTTCATCGAGAGCAGTCTAGCAGCAATCCAGCATGGGCCGCAAAGGCCGTATGGAATGGCATGTGCGGCTGTTTCTCCATCTGTTATCTGTCCTACGAATCGTTTCAGATTTCAGTGCTTGCCTATACAAGCCGAAATGGGCGTATGAATTCTTGGCTGTCCGTGAAAGTAGTTATGCCTCTAGCGGATATAACAAGCCTCCCCAACTAACTAAGTCAGTGTTTCCATAATCGCCGTGATCTCCGCCTGAAACACACTGCAGTAGTTAGGGAGATGGAAGGATAGGTTTATATTCAGCCTTTCGGAATGGACTTTGTGTATTTCCACAGAATGAGGCAGCGATAGCGCGTTATATTCCCATTGATTGCGTGATGGGATTAGCGCCTAATGTAATCCACTGACCGGTATCACGAGGACGGATGGCGGCATTCGCAGCCATCTGTTCACTATAAATGTCCAAAGGAAGCAGGTTGAGCAGTGTGTTCAGAGCAATAGATTGAGTGGTTCTAAGAGCCCCACAAATAGCCAAACAGGTCAGTCTTTGCACCTTACCCAGCAAATTACGGTTGGCCTCCGTCCTTAAAGTAGTCCACCATACAACTACTCCATACATTAGAATAGGATGGAGAACAGCTACATAGAGCCAGTGCAGCACTTTCGGCTGTAAGCCCCATTTCTTGCCAATAGCTCTCTTCATCATCGTCGTGGCGCAACAGCCCGATGTTGGGCTCTGGCCGCCTGGGTCATCGTCCTCCAATTATTTCGGTCAAGTGAGCGCGCCCTCCTATTTTAGAGTCTACGGAGTCTTTCCAACGAGCTCTCGGTCTTCCTCGCAGCCTTGCTCCGTCCATCCGTCCATTGAGTATTTTCTTAGGCATGCGTTCATCGTCCATTCGTTGTATATGTCCTCCCCATTGTAAGCGTTGTAGTTTAAAGATTATCGAAACTTCCAGCTCATCGTACAGTTCGTTCAGCTCATGGTTGTAATGGATGCGCCATTCATTTCGGTCGCAAACTACTCCGAAAATTGGCCGCAGGACCTTACGTTCAAATGTGTTCATCATGCTTTCGGAGGCTTGAGTAAGGATCCAGGTTTCACAGCCATGGCATAGCACAGGTCGTATGATGGTTTTGTATATGCGGAGCTTAGTATTTCTGTGCACATGCTCCGATTTCATTATTGAGAGTACCGAGAAGAAAGTCTTATTTGTAATCGCTCTCTTGCAAGAGTATAAAGCGATAGTGGCCTTATTTACCCGTTCCTGTAAATTATGCTTCTTTCCTAATTTCATATCTGAAATAAGTCCTAGGAATCTGGCTTTATCAACGAAAACCAGCCTCGTCCCATTAAGCATCAGAGGCTCGATTGGAGGTATTCTGTACTTCCTAGTGAAGGGGAAACTTGCGTTTTGTTCAGATTTATGGCCAAACTGCAATGGTCAGCCCTGTCAGCTCAAGTTAGCAGTGAAGGAGCATTCTGTCGCTGAAGACGTTCGGAAATTTTACTGATATAGCAATGGTAATATCATCCGCATAAGCACATATTTTCCAACCCAGCCCTTCCAGACTCAAGAGCAGTTAATTGACATTTAGGTTCCTACTGGTATATACGTGCAGTTTTGTATGAAATGCAGTGTTAGATTATAATCAAGCTAACGTGGGCTGAGGCAAGTAAACATTTCAGGAAAAAAGCGAAAGAAAGGCAGGCAAAGCCGGGTCTATTCCTCCAGAATTTTCGTTAGGAATTATAAGCTTTTTGGAAGTGGCATATCCCCAAATTTGAAGGATAGATAATTCGCAAAGTTCCCGCATATAATCAATTTTTAATAATAATTAATTATTAATATTAATTAATTTTTTTTCAAATGTTTTTAATGATACTTGTTTCGTAAATTTTAAATGCACAGCCAAGAAACCGTTATCTTCGTACTGCCTAAGGCGGGGCCCGCACTGAAATAATTTTCCGCTTTTGGAAGTGCAAATCTCAGTTTTTCAGAATGAAAGTATTGATACGATGCATTCACAATACGTTCGCCTAAAGCGAAATTTTACCGGCTCTCAAGTCGATTCTGACTTTAGTCAGCACAAACCTACATGTGACGATGCATTGCCGGTACGTTCGTACTGCCTAAAGTGGAAATTCAGTATGGGCCCACCTTCAAGTCGATTCCTGCTTTAGGCAGTACCGACCTTGATCTTTCACTGTTAAACTATTGTTATAATGCATACACTCTATGTCCGTACTGCCTAAAGCGTCAGCCTGCTTTGAATCCGGCATCAACTATGTATACCCTTTAGGCAATACGGCCAAAGCTTGTTGTATCGTGAAGTATAATTTTGGAGGGATTCATCACATATGATTTTGGGAATATTTCATGTGAAATACGAGTATTCCCTTTAAGTTTGGGGGTATAAGTTATCTTTTTTGGTGAAAAATTTTCATATTTTGGGGTTATTTTGCATTTATTTTTGGCAGGATATGTCACGATGCACAATATCCCCAAAAATGGGGGTTTCTGTAAACCGGAGGATGGAACGACTTGATGTTTAAACTCATTCGGGGGATAATTCGCGGAGCCGACAGATTAAATTTATAATTTTCATTGCTTTCATTTTGCCTTCACTAATTTATTAAAAAAAAAAATATTGTTCTAATTTTTACACATACACACCCCAAAACAATTAAAGGACCACTTCAAAAAAACTCCGAAATCTTCTGTTTAATACGAATAAGAAAGCCAAAACTGTGGAAAAACGTTAGTTTCCAACATAACGGTAAATTTGACTACATAGAACTAAACATGATAGAGTCGTTATTTTTGATACTATCGTCAGTATTTACCGGTCCATTGTGTAGTTTTCAATTAAATTTAGTATTGTTTAGCAAGGGATGACGAATTTGAAATATGTAGGGTTGTGACGTTAATAGAGCAAGGCCGTAGATTCCGGGAAGTTAGCCGTCGGCTTGGAGTGAGTCATTCTGTCATCAGAGGAGTCTGGGGAAGAGTCCAGGAGACAGGACAACTCACAAGAAGACGAGGACAGGGCCGACCAAGAGTCACATCTTACAGCGAGGACAGATTTATACGTTTAAGCGCACTTAGAAATCGTTAAAACACGGTACCTTCCATACGAAACGACGTCAGACACGCTACAGGAACCGTTATTTCAACAAAGGCCGTGCGTAATCGTTTGAGGGAAAAGTGGCCTGCTTTTCCGACATCCAGTAAAAGTTCCGTGATTAACAAGAAAGCACAAAATCGCCCGACATTGATTTGCCGGAAACCACCGCAATTGGAGTATGCGGTATTGGGAGAGAATTTTCTTCTCTCATGAATGGAAATTTTGCCTGTAAGGAAATAATGGTCAGCTAGGGTCTGTAGAAGAGGAAACAAACGTTTCCTACCCTGTGCACTTTAACCCACATCGCCTTTTGGCGGCGGATCAATTATGGTGTGGGGCGCTATTTCCTTAGTGCGTGAGTTTCTCAAGGCCAATAATGTCGACCGTCTTGAAAGGTAGGCGTACAGCCCAAAATTAAATCCCATTTAACATTTATGGGACCAGCTGGGGCAACGTGTCAGGACTCGTACAAACCTCCTCAGACCTTATTAGAGCTGGAACAAGCCCTAAAGGACGAAAATTCTCCAGGATGATATCAGGAGTCTCATAATAAGCATTCCTAGGGAGCTGAAGCTTTTATTCGAGCTCGTGGCGGCAGTATACGCTACTAAGCAGCCGATGAAGCAGAATAAAAAAACGATAAAACATTATGAAATAGAAATAAGAAATTATAAAATGTTGCTGCATTTTTTGTTTTTTTTTGAAGAGCTTGTAAAATTTATATGAAATATACCTTTATTTTATAAATTAATTATCAAAAATGTTTTATACTGTTTCCTTTCCCTACACTTACATAAAAAAAAGTCGCCTTGACTTCCCTATTACATCCAGCAGGAGGAATTTTGGACTTTTTCAAGTGGTCCTTTAATTGTGTTCCCGTGGGTATAATAGACGGGCATATATTCCGATACATGCTGTGCGTTTGTTCGTTAGTTCGTTTGTCGGGGCACTTCCCATGCTCTGATCTTAACCATATTCGGTATGTACGTTCCTTGTGCGACCATAAGTGCGGATCGGAGACCGCAGTTTTTATTATCGACTGGACTAACGGTATATTCTGTTGTGTTCAAACCAGAGTTACTCGCTTAAATCTTATTAAAGATTGCTTTTCCAGGTATTTCCCGTGGTCCGATTTTAGTCAAATTTGCTTTCTTGGTTATTGTACTGTAGGTACCTTACGGTGATACTTTAGCCCTGCTGCTAGTGTGTGTCAGAACAAAAGGACTCTCTTGGCTATGGAATGCAACAGAAACTCAACCTGGCAGATATTAGTTGTTAGTTTAACGGTAAAAGTAGACCAGAGTAGGGCATAACATAAAACTGTTTGCTCTATTTGAGTTCTTCATGAAAATTTTGGTACAGGCATATTGGCTTCAATAAAGCAATGATAACAATATAATCCGCTAAAAAAACACCGAAAGAGAGCCTAAGAACTCTGAAACACTTACATTTTTTCCCATCATGCCGACTGTCAAAGCCAGGTAACCGATTCATCTTTTGTCGAAACCACATAATTATAATAACGACGAACAGCTAATGAAATGTGTTCTCTTTCCTCCAACTCAACCTTCGGCAACAGCGACAGAGGCGAACATTCAGAAAGTTGCTATAATTACACGGCAATCCTTGAAATTACAAAGTAGCTACCTACAAAAATTGTTTTGTCCAAATTCAGAAGCCACAGTACGGGATTACCCTAATCACAGTGAAGTTGCATTTCAATGGAAATGCTAATAATAAGAAAGCCTTTGCGAAAAAGAAGAAAGGTCGAGGATCCGAATTAATAATGACGCGGAAAAAGTGGAGTGTTGAAGTACGGTGTAGGGGATTGAAGGTTTATCTGGCTCATCTGACTCGTAAGTTATGACATTATTTCTTAGTTCAAACATTCATTATAATGGAGGTAGGAAGTCATGTGGTAATTTTTACCGTGTCTATTTAAGTATTAATTTTTATTTTTGATTGTAGTAGTAGACGGCCCGACCCACAAACGATTTCGTGTCATCTTTTAAAGTAGACGCTTATAGCTTTAACTTCACTTCAATTATTCTCACTCGCAATCAGTTCGATACACACGACATTAGAGCTTTTTCGCAAACTATTCGTTTAAAATTTCATTGCTCTCCGCGAAGATCCGATGCACAAGGTATACGAGTATGCAAAGAATAGAGGTATTGTATATGCGTAGTTTATCATGGATATTAATCCAATTAATAGAAGCCAAATAATGGGGGTTACCGTGCAAAAGGTGCGGTAGTTGTAAATTTTTGATATGTTGTTTAGGCAGGTGGGATAGTAAAAAACCCAAGTTTGCGTCACTCTACCCCCTGTGCTCCCGCTACCATCTTGGAAAAACCACCAAAAAACGACACTTTTATCAGTTTTTCCCATATAACTTCGTTTCAATCCATTTTACCACAAAATATGTGAGTTCTCTTTTTGTAGAGCACAAAATTCCCTACAAATTATTACTATCAAGTCTTTTTCTACGATCAATACCAACGGAGTTATGGCACGGCCAAAAACAGTAAAAATCAAAGACCTCGTGAATTTTTCGCTTTTTTTCGCATTAACATACCAATAACTTTGTACCGCTGCGTTACAGCGCAAAAGTCATCCAAATATATTTTGTAGAAAATTCTATTAACTATTGTACAAAATCCATTATACATTTTTTTCTATGATAAACAGAGAGGGAGTAAATTAAAAAAAAGTGAAGTGGCTTTTTTCAAGTTTGCTGCTACGACATTTTCTATCTATTTTAGATTTAGACATACATACTTTTATTGTATTGTACAAACAGTAAGCCAAAGTGTCTTTCAAAAATGTTCGCGAAAAACAGACAGACAGCACACTGTTAAAGTGGACACTTGGAATAGCTTGCCTCCAGGATATCACCCAAGAAATAGAGGATTTCACTAGTGTAGAATCACCGTCTTCAGAAAAGCATATGGATATGAGGCCAGCTAGGGTCAGCCGAGATAGTTTTGATATTCAAAAGCTTCCCGGAGGCTGGTTTTATTATGAGCATTAGCTCTGGAATTGTGGGCAGTGACCTGGTCAATTATCACAAGACTCAGCAAGTTGGAATTCTGGGGTACTGAATATCACCGGTGTATCCTTTGGAGAGGTTTCCTTTAAAAAGAAGTAGGAAGTGGTGACATTGGGGTTTGAAAGAAACGCGTTAAGTGTAGGGGGAAAAGTCGCAGTGGACCCACTTACGCTATACCAAAGAATGTGCATAGCTAAGCAATCTCGAGAAGATCTGTAAGACTACTTGTCTTATGAAGTTGCACCATTTCTTATGTCCCTTTTTAATGAAGACGTTATGCGTAAATCATCATTTTACATAGCATTCACACCTCTTCCGGGTGATTTCAAACTCCCGAAAAATCACATGGTTGCAGTTGACGGCGGATATCTTCTTCATAAAGTTGTTTGGAGCAGAAATATAACATTTGATTGCATTTGTGCTGGATATGTATCATATATTCGCAAGCACTATGATAACGCTGTAAGAGTAGTTTTTGATGGTTACCCAGAGGAATCTTCACTGCAGAGCACCAAAAGTGCTGAACGGGCAAGGAGGTGAAACACAAACACGTCAGCTGACATTCTGTTTGAGAGAACAATGGTAAACTTAATGCCTCAAGAAAAGTCTCTATCGAATGAACGTAATAAAAAACGCTTTATACCACTTCTCATTACTGAGCTTGAGGTTGCCAACATAAAGGCCACTCAAGCAGATGAAGATACTGATGTTTTAATAGTAAACACTGCCAAATCGATGGGTTCAGCGTATGAAGCAGTGGTTATTATTGGAGAGGATATCGAGTTGCTTGTTTTGCTCACTGGAATTGCATCCACAGTCAAAAACGTATATTTTCGAAAACCGGGGAGTGGAAAATTTCCGGAAGTTACTTACAGCTCGTCATCTTTTAAGTATGATACTCAGGAGAACGTTCTGCTTCTTCATGCAATAAGTGGTTGTGACACTACTTCTAATATCTTCGGTTTTGCCGCTTGTTCCGAAAATACCCAAAATTATTTGAAGAACTTTTGCAATCCTGATGCCACAACTGTACAAATTTTTGAGGAAAGAGAAACAATTTTTTAGTGTTTACTACAATATTAAAACAGCTTTGTACAGTGGAGATTTAGTGCAATCCCTCACTTCTCTAAGATACAGTAAATTTATTTCCAGTAGTTCCGAATTTAATCTGGCTAACTTTCCACCAACGCCGGATGCGAAATTCCATGTGTTACGAGATTATCGCCAGTTAATGACGTGGTTAGGAGTCAAATAAGAGTCACTTGAATGGGGTTGGAAAAAAGGAAGCCGATATTTAGAACCTATAACGTAGCCGCACAGAGTTATTGGTATATAAATGCGAAAAATTCCGAAAAACTCTCAAGGTCTTTGATTTTCGTTTTTTTGGTGGTGCCATAACTCCGTTGGTATTGATCGTAGAAAAAAACTTGGTAGTAATAATTTGTAGGGAATTTTGTACTCTACAAAAAAAGACCTTACATATTTTGTGGTAAACTGGAATGGAACGAAGTTATAGGGGAAAAACTGATAAAAGCGCCGATTTTTGGTGGTTTTTCCAAGATGGTGGCGGGAGCACAGGGGGTAGAGTGACGCAAACTTGGCTTTTTTCCTACCGCACTTGCCTATATAACATATCAAAAATTCAAAACTACCGCACCTTTTGTAAGGTCAAAACTCTCTATTGATTGGACTATATGTTTGACGACGATGTTGGAAGATCTGTTTCCCCATGAGCAACAGGGAATTTCTCATCAGTCATCATCTTTGGGGTGGTAGATGCAATCCTATATCTGAAATGTGCGCCTCATGATGCAATGGCATAATGCGCCACGGCCCTCATCTATAAACCCATCGAGCTTTTGAAAAAATATGTTTGGTGAGCGATCAAAAGGGAATCAATTTATTGCCGTTGAATAAATTTAAAAACAATTGCGTTCAATTGAAATCATGTACTACATCTGCGCCTAAACCGCTGATAATATCCAAATGCAATAACGTCCGTCCGTCCGTTCGTCCGTCCTTCGCCGTCCGTCCGTCGCCGTCCGTCCGCATGTATTTTGGCCTTTAATAGCGAACTACAGGCGAAACTCAACAACTCGAAGCTCTTTAACCCGAAATACCCCTTAACACGAGGATAACAGCATTTCCCAATGCATTTATATGTTAAACAATGAAAAAAACAAGAAGTTGTGCGCGCACGGGGATCCACTAGCGTAGCGATGAATCGTGTTCGTGCGGATAAGATTGTGCGCGCATGCATGCTCCTACCGTACACATATGAGCATTCATGCGCGCATAGCGCTCGTGCGCGCACGAATGCTCATATGTATACGAAGCTTTATAAGTCGAGGTTTCCGACTCAGCACTTCCGAGAAGAAGGCTTATTTGTGTACACGAATTTTTTAGTTAACGTTTTAGATCAGTCATTGGAAAGAGTCCTTAAAACAAATTGTGGAGTAGTTTTAATTTTTTTTTCTTCGGTTACGTTTTTCGGGGTGCTGATTACGAAACTGACTTTTGCCACCAAAAATCTTTGGTCGAGTTTGATTTACATATGTATAGGTATATCAAAAGTCTCATTATGTATAATCCAACATATTCTGTTAATTAAACCTAACGAACAACTTTCGAAGATAAAATGAAAGATCTTGTGCAGTTCAATTAAAAAAGTTGTACCATCTCTGCCCCTTTTTTCCAGAGGATTGGTATCATCACCTCTATCAAGAAATTATCGTTATTTTGGTGGATTTGACTTCTGTTTCAATTCTTGCCCAATAAAGGGCTTTTTGTCTTAACCAAAGAACTCAAAATGATCTAGTTTTGGTTTCTGTTTCATTTCATGAAGGGAGAGTCCTTTTGTCCTGATGCACATTTGAAGTAGGACCAAAATATCACCGTGTGGTAGTTATAAATACCCAAGGAAGCTACGTACCAAATTTGGTTGAAATCGGACCACGGTAAATGACTGAGAAAGTGATCTTTCAGGACTTAGGCGAGTAACTCTGATTTGGACACAACACAATATACCGTTAGTCAAGTCGATAATCAAAATTCCGGTCCCCGATCCGTGCTCGGGATTATACAAGGAACCTACATACCAAATGTGATCAAGATCAGAACACTGGAAGTGCCCGGACAAACGAACAACCGAAACTTTTGTGGATTTGTGTGGTATTTTCGTATACTAATTGATGTCTTTTTTGTAGAGCCAATGAAGTGATCAGAATCTGTCCAATTTACTAATTCGACACTCACTTCTGATAAATGATATTGCTGCTGTCTAAAGCGGAAAATCTTGTCTGATATTTCCCAGAGTTTATTTCCGTGAAATTTAGTCACAAGTTCTACAGGCTTCCCGCATCGTAACATACATAAAATAATGTGACGTCACTAGATGGTTTGACATCGAATTAAATTGACCACTTTCTCTTTGAGAAAAGGGCTGCCTCCAGCATATTAGACGTTAGAACCCTACGTGGAGCCAATTGCGAATTGGGCGAATTTCTTGTCCGAGCTAAATGTCGGTGTCGTTTATCAAGTACCAGCCCTACAAAAGGGAGCTGGGATCCTAAGCTTGACGTACAAAAGTTACGCAATGACAATGTAAAGGTGGCTTACATGACGGATCTTTAAAAACAAAAACATCTTGACGAAAGGGCCCGTCCTGAGACAGAGCAAGCGGTCCAACAAATTTGGCAAGAAATTAAGGAGGGCATCCAGAAATCAGCCGCTCATGTTTTGATACACCAATAACGGACGCATACAAATGACTGGTTCGATGAGGAATGCCAATATGCGATCACAATGAAAAACGAAGCTTATCGACTATTTGTGGAAAGACCAAGACAAGCCAGAGAAAACAATTATCGCGAGCTTAAATGATATGTGAAGAAACTGTGTCGACGAAAACAACGTAAATATTGCAATGAGAAAATCTCACAAACTGACCAAAAACCTAAGGAGAAATGACGCGGCGAGCAGCATTTAGTGCCGTGAATCAAATAAGACAGAGATATAAACCGCAAACAACCCTCTGTAAGGACCAAGATGGCAACATTATTAGTAACGCGTCTGAGATTAAAACGGGTTCAATGCTTCCAAAATTTTCTGAATCCGACAATATCACAGTCACAAGACCTTTCAATCCCAGATGATTCTGAGGAAGTATACCCACTGTATACCTACATTCGACTAAGTGGAAATAGCTTTAGATAAATTAAGCCCAAATAAAGCACCTGGAATCGACGAAATTCCCGCAGAGCTCCTGAAAGAAGGCGGGCTTGCGCTGATCAGTTGAATCCATATAGTTAAGATCTGGACAACTGAAAAAGTACCTCACGACTGGTGGAAGAGTATATTATGTCCAATCGACAAAAAAGGCGACTGTCTGAAATGCGAGAATTAGTGAGGAATATTTGAACGTCCGCCAAATAGTGACAAAAATTACCGAACAACGACTAAAAGCATACGCAGACAACATTACCAAGGTGGCTTCAGAACCGGTCGGTCTACCACGGACCAAATTTTCGCATTAAAACAAGTACTCGAGAAATGTTGAAAATACGACGTCGACGTCTTCCAACTGTTTGTGAACTTCCGCCAAGCCCACGATAGTATTGATCGTAACGTCTTGTATAAGATACTACTCCAGTTTGAGGTCCCGTCGAAACTGATCCGGTTAATAAGACCCACTATGGAGAATACCGAATACCAGGTGTGGATACAAAACGAGCTGATGCATACGAGTAACTTCCGAACGGAGTCAGGCCTGAAACAGGGAAATGGTCTCGCACCCATGCTCTTCACCCTGGCTCTAGAGTATGTCGTCAAAAAAGTTAACGCGGTAGACACGAGGATCTCGCTACTGACAAAATTATCGCAGTTAGTAGTATGCACAGATGATGTCGTCATCATGGGTAGTTCACTACCAAGTGCTAAGGAGGCATTCCAAGAACTGGAGTCAGCATCTTTAAAAGTCAGGTTAAAAGTCAACGAATTACAATGAGCGAGTACAACTTCGAGCATGTGAACGAATTTGTCAAGGACGATAACGAAAAACCTGCGATCCAGCGACGAGTCCCAATAGCAAATAAACCGTCTTACGCAGTCCTTCCCATAATGAAGCGAAACTAATCTACAAAAACGACAAGCTGCGTATCTATAAAACATTAATATCCGTACGACCTGTGCTGCTCTATGGATGCGAAACGTGGACCCTAACACAAGCGTCGGAAAAGTCGATCGATACGTTCCGTTCGAAAGAAAAATCCGGCGGAAGATATTTGGACCAGTCAAGGAAGGAGACGTATGGCCAATCCGATATAACCAAGAGTTGTATGAGCTTTTTGACGATCTATGCGCGTCGAAATTCGTCAAATTTCAGAAACTGGAAGGGGGTGACCATGTCGAACGAATGCATGATGACAGAATCTCGAAACGTGTGCTAAAGTGTAAATCCGAAATTAAACGACCTCAAGGAAGACCTCGTGTACGATGGAAGGACTCAATTAACACAGATTGTATGAAGCTTCTACAGTTTTCGAACTGGAGGACGCGATCACTTGATCGAGATAGTTGGAGGAGCTATATACAGGAGATCAACGCCCGATGCGGGCTAGAGCGTCGATGATGATTTCCGGGAGATCGTACTAGCTAAAGTGGAAATCCACTCTGAGATGCATTTTCGTAAAAGTCCTTTGAAATTTCTTCAGAGTGCATTTCCATCGGTTAGAATACTGCCTAAAACTGAAATCCACACTACGATTTTGCAGAATGGATTTTCGCTTTAGGTAGTAGTAAATAAAATAAATAACTGACGCAACAGTCCAATCTGTAGTACGAGTAGTAATCTGAACCATGGCTTGAGATGAATTAGCATCATCTCATTTTCCAGATCGTGACGATGTGATGTGTGCACAGGTGTGTGATCAGATCACCAACACGCTCAACCGAGTTACGAGGGTAAGGTGAAAAGTTCTCGGCCTGACAAAAAAATACCGTCCGTAGCCATGGATGTGGGAGGAGGTGCATGCTGGGAACTACATTCTCCGAAACCAGTTTATGCCGACGAAACGTCAACTGGACCACATGGCGCAGTTGGAGCGCTATGCCGCACCAGGGGTTAGGGCAATTGATAGCGAGAGCAAGAATTTATGTTTCCTGCCTGGGTGCACGTGTCATTAGTTCGTATGACAAGTTTCAACTTGTTTCTCAAGTAGTTTGTTTACACGAATTTTCGCAGTACACGTCTGACGTGTTTATCGTTAAAATGGAGAAACTTGAATATCGTGCGGTCATAAAATTCTTCGTTTTGGATGGATTAACCCCTAAGGGAATTCATCCGAAGTTAACAAAAGTTTACGGGGAATCTGCTCCTTCGATGTCAACCATTCAAAAATGGGCAGCTAAATTTAAACGTGGTCGCACGTCCCTCGAAGGCGACCCACATGAAGGACGGCCAGAAACCGCAACCACACCGGAAACCATCGAAAAAGTGCATGATATCGTGTTGGACGATAGGCGAATGATAGTGAGTGATATTGCTGAGGCTGTGGGGATATCGGAAGAAAGGGTGCGAAACATCTTGCACAAAGAACTGGAGATGCGAAAGCTCTACGCAAGATGCCGCATTTGCTGAATGCCGATCAAAAGCTAATGCGCAAACGATTTTCGCAGCAATCTTTGCACTGATTCAATCGGCATCCACCACTATACGCCAGAAACGAAACAACAGTCGAAGCAGTGGGTGGTTCAGCGCCAAAGAAAGCGAAGTCGATCGCATCTGCCGGAAAGGTCAAGGCCAGCGTGTTTTGGGATGCGAAAGGGATCCTGTTAATTTATTATCTTGAGAAAGGCAGAACAATGACAGGCAAATATTACTCCAAACTTCTTGACCAGCTGGATGCCAAAGTTCGCGAGAAGAGGCCTGGCTTGGAGAAGAAAAAACTCATCTTTCACCAGGACAACGCACCTTTATACAAGTGTGCGTTGGCGATGGGGAAACTGGGGAATTTGGGGTACGATTTGCTCGACCATCCCCCATATTCTCCTGATTTGGCATCCTCAGACTTCCATCTGTTCCCAAACTTGAAGAAATTGGTTTTTGAGAAGCGCTTCGCATCCATTGAAGAATTTGAGAGGACCGTAGATAAATATTTTCACAGCCTGCCAGACTATCACTTCCGGGAAGGAATACTGATGTTGCAAAAACGCTGGACTGTGTTCAAGTCAAGGGAGATAATGTAAAAAAGTAAAAATCATTTTTTAACTGAAAATCGCAGTCTTTCATTGTCAGGCCGAGAACTTTTCACCTTACCCTCGTATTTACCCCTTAAATGGGTTTTCATTTAACAGCTGGGTGGGCTCATAGTTCGACATACGTAAATTCCCTTTTTTTAGCGAGAACTGCTGCATTCAGTAGGAATCGAACCGGGGCCCATGGTATAGAAGGCGAACCTGCTAACCGTTGGCCATCTGGACGCCATCCGAACTAAGTAGGTAGTAGTAGTACGATTCAAAAAAAATCAACTCAGGCAAATCTTAAAGATGTTTTTTGCTTTTGGCAGTACTAACCCATGGAAATCCACTCAGGGGAATTTCGAAGGACATTTTCGCTGAAGGAAGTACGAGCATATGTCCCAGAACGGATTTCCGCTTTAGTAGGTGATACTGACCCACGGAAATCCACTCTGGGAAATCTCAGACAGGATTTCCACTTTAGGCAGTACCTGGGTTGCCGGGTATCGATCGAACAAATTCCCCTTTCTGGTGCGGAAAACTCCCCACAATGACGTGTTTTTATTTAAAATTCACCTTTTTTGTCTTTTGATCAATTTTGAAAAAAAAAAAACGTATTGTGCATCCTTTATTATAAGGTTCATTTGTTTTGATTACAATGTAACAACCTGTTGAACTAATTTAGGACGGAGAGTGACGATTTGGTCGTTTAGATCATCCCCAATATTTAAGTAGTGACAAGATGTACCTAGCTAGCTAGCTTTATAGCTAGGTCAGCTGTCGATAGTGTGGGCGGCGCCGTGTGGTGTCACTTCTGCTTTGGTCGCCCTTGCAAATGGCGCCCAACGTGGGGGCCGAAAGTGTACCGTTAGCATTGACTGTAGTTACTTTGGGACCTTATTTCACCTCGTGGTCTACTTATCGGTCCTATCGCTGATTTTTTAGTGGAGGAGGTGATGAAGGCAATGATGCAGATGAAACGCGGAAAGGCAGTCGGACCGGACAAAATACCCTTGGAATTTTGGTTGAAGATGAATCATGTCGGGCTTAGATGGCTCACTGTTCTTTTCAACAAAATTAAAAGAGGTCAACCGATGCCTGACGCTTTCAGAAAAAGCTTTCTTCTCCCGTTTTATAAGAACAAGGGTGACTCACGGAAGCTCAACAACTATAGGGCAATCAAGTTAACATCTTACACATTGAAGACTTACGAGCGAGTTGTCTGCAATCGATTGAAAGAGATTGTACGGTTGGATGACAATCAATGCGGCTTTGTGGATGGTCGATCCACAGTCGATGCTATTCAGTGCTTGCGTGTTACGATGGAAAAACATCGTGATGCACGGACGGACTTGCACTTTGTGTTCATCGAAAAAGGCTTCCGCAGAGTCTCTCGTGATCGGATATGGGTGGCCCTAAGAGCACTTAAGGTCCCCGAGGCATATGTCAAGATGATACAGGACATGTATGATGGGGCAACCACGAAAGTTAGATGCACAGCTGGTGAAGCTGAAGAATTTCCAGTTAAAGTCGGAGTTCACCAAGGCGTTGTATTGAGTCCTTTGCTCTTCAACATCATCATGTTCTGTATATTAACACTCATCTCTGACGGCCTGGAAATATCCCTTCTCTTCGCCGATGACATTGTCCTGGGTAGCAAAGACATCGTTGCTTTGCAGGCTGCACTGACCAAGTGGTGTAAGATACTGGAGGATCATGGACTGAGGATTAGCATATCAAAGACTGAGTATCTTTGCTGTCCTTTCTCAGATCCAGAGAGACCGATACCAGATATCTACATTAAAGGGGAGCAGTTGAAGTCCTGTACAAGGTTCAAATACCTGGGCTCGATGGTCAACAAGGAAGCTAACTGCGATGATGACATCAAACATCGCATCAGCGTCGGTTGGATGAAGTGGCGAGAAAACTCTGGAGTTTTCTGCGACAAGAAAATGCCACGAAAGCTTAAGGGCAAGTTGTACAAAACGGGCGTTCGTCCCGCACTCATGTATGCGTCTGAATGCTGGACTATGTACAAGACATATGAAAGCAAAATGACTGCGACCGAGATGAAAATGCTACGGATGTCAGCCGGTGTGACCAAAAAGGATCATATCAAAAGTACCTACATCCGAGGCAGCTTGTTCGTTGAGCAACCGATCACTGAAAAGCTCGAAGATCGTCGTATGGATTGGTATTGCCACGTTCTAAGGCGTCCGCCTGAGAACCCTGTCATGAAGGCACTATCAACGAATGTTCCATTTGCTGGACCCAAACGCCGAGGCAGACGGAAACACACATGGATCGATCAGATGAAAAAGCAACAATATCGCGTTAATCTTGGCGATGATACGATCCAAGACCGGTGCTGCCTGCAGAAGGAAGCTGAGATTATACTCGTACCGTCAGAATGGGCGAAGTGCCAACACCACAGGCAGAGCAACGAGAAGCCGCAGAGTGGTATGAAAGGGCAAGGAAGAAGAAGGTCTACTTATCGGTCCCACCGCCGGAGTTTATCATCTTTTGTGGTTCTATCCCCACCTTAGTGCTTCATGCACAGAAAATTACAAATTTCGGCCAATTGTTTTTGCTTCCTGAACCCTCCTCCTCCCTTCCACTCTTAGTGTTATAAAATCTCATCATATAAAAACGTGCTTGTTCCATAGACCAAAGTTCGAAATTAAACAATAGTTAACGAAATTATTTCCTGTCGATGCGCTACTGATTTTGTTCCTAGGTTTCGGGAAGTCGGAGTGATTTTACAGACATAAGTCAATAAAATATAATTCCGTTTCCGCCATGACTATTGAAAAAGACAAGGAGAGCAAGGACGAGTCACTGCTGAGAAAGAGCTAAAGTAGGTAAGTGCCTACCACATTAAGTGGGAAGCTATTGGAGGGACTCGAATTTGAGATCGGGAGTAAACTACCAATTCCCAATCTGCAAATCGTCTTACATACGATGCAAAAGCATCCTAGGGCAAAACGACATAGGCAGGCACTATTAGGCGATACGTGGTTTACGAAAAACTAAATTGGTCCTCTCTCCAACTTTAACTCAATCCTTTTCCTATCTTATTTTTGAGATGATTTTTCGTTAATTGTAGATCTCTATTTTGATAACGGAAGCATAAGTTATTGTCTTGATATGATTCTCAACGATTGCCAGAGAATCTCTCAATGACAAACTAGTGCTGATGTCCTGAAATGGATGTCCGAAATACGGGAGTATGGAAAATACTAAACTATATATGCATATCAATGAAATTTGAGCTCAATGTTAAAGGTGAAATAATGGAAACCCCAATATTCTCAAAAATATCCTCATGAACTGGTTTTCCCCAAAATTGTTGACCCGCCTGGAAATTTTCCCCATTTTGGGGACAATTTTTCCTCAATTCATGGAACCGTTGACGAAAATAAAAGAAACCCCTAATAATTTGACGTGAAAAAAATGCGTTTCAAACGCAGCATACCACCGATATAAATCATCATCATCGTGGCGCGACAGCCCGACGTCGGGCCTTGGCCGCCTGGATCATTGTCCTCCAATTATCTCGGTCACGTGACCGCGTCCTCCAATTTTGGGAGCCCAGCAGCTGCGCGGCGTCCACACCTACTGAGCTCTCCCAACGAGATCTCGGTCGTCCTCGCAGTCTCGCTCCGTCGACTCGTTCTGCATTCATTACTCTCTTAGGCATGCGATCATCGTCCATTCTTTGTACATGCCCTGCCCATTGAAGTCGTTGTAGTTTGACGATTCTCGAGACTTGCAGCTCATCGTACATTTCATACAACTCATGGTTGTACCGGATGCGCCATCCATCTCGATCGCAAACAGCCCCGAAAATTCGCCGTAGAACCTTACGTTCAAAAGTGTCTAGCATGTTTTCGGAGGCTTGAGTTAGGGTCCATGCTTCGCAGCCATAACATAGCACTGGTCGTATAATGGTTTTGTACACGCGGAGCTTCGTGTTTCTGTGCACATGCTTCGATTTCATTATGGGGAGAACCGAGCAAAAAGTCTTATTAGCTAACTGTATCCGTCGCTTGATTTCGTCAGTTTCGTTGGCGTCCCTTGACAAGTTGCAACCCAGGTAAATGAAGTTGTTCACGAACTCGATATTGAGGTCCCCCACATTGATGCTTGGTTGTGAAGGTGTCCTTGTCACCGATTGCATCATTATTTTAGTTTTACCCTCGTTAATACGTAATCCAACTTCCTTTGCAGCGGTATCGAGCGTATGTAGAAGTTCTTCTGCGTCAGCCAATCTTCGGGACATGATGTTGATGTCGTCGGCGTACGCTGCTAATTGTGTCGACTTGATGAGTAGCGTCTTGCTGTTGTCCATATTCATGGCCCGAATAACGTATTCCAGTGCTAGGTTGAAGAGCGTCGGTGCCAGTCCATCGCCCTGTTTCAAACCAGTGCGTGTTTCAAATAGATCAGTAAGTCTATTCTGGATCCTGACTTGTGAGACGGAGTTGGTCATCGTCATCTTTGTCAGTCGCACTAATTTTGCCGGTATACCAAATTGCAGCATGATGTTGTACAGTACTCCACGATCGATACTGTCGTATGCCTGCTTGAAGTCGACAAAGATTTGGTATACGTTTACGTTGTATTCCCAGCACCTCTGGAGTATCAGTTTGACTGAGAAGAGCTGATCGGTTGTGGAGCGACCAGGTCTGAAACCGCTTTGATATTCGCCAATGACTCGTTCTGCGTACGGTTTTATTCTATTTTCCAGAATTTTCGTCAAAATTTTATATGACGTACAAACTAGTGAGATGCCCCTGTAGTTCTCACACCGTAGTTTATCTCCCTTTTTTTGAATTGGACAGATGATGCTTCTGCGCCAATCGTCTGGAATCTCCTCGTTCTCCCATACTCGCAGGAGTAATTGATGTATGGCATCAACTAGACTCGTTCCACCGAATTTTAGCAGTTCAGCTGGAATCTCGTCAGCGCCCAGCGCTTTATTTCGTTTTAGTGACCGCAAGGCGAGATCAACTTCCTCTACTGTCGGGGGTTGAATGGGTGGGCCTAGATCAACAATATCGTCGAGAGCTTCCTGTGTGGGGACGTTAGATGGTCGGTTTAGAAGCTCTTCAAAATAAGAGGCCCATCGCTTGTTAATACCATCGGTGTCGCTGATGATGTTTCCATCCTTGTCCTTACAAAGGCTAGTCCTGGGTTGGTAGCCGTTCTTAATTGTATTTACTAGTTTGTACGCTTGTCTAGTGTTCCTATTAGCTAAGTTTTCGTTTATGTTCAGCAACTGCTTGTCAAAGTATTTACGTTTCTTACGTCTAATTATTCTATTCGATATTCGCCGTAGCTCGTCATATTTTTCTCTTCTGGCTCTGGTTCCTCGTTAAATCCATTGTCTGTAGGCCTCGTTTTTCGCGTCAAGTGAGTCTTTGCATTCTTCGTCGAACCAGTCATTTCGCGCTCGCCGGGCTTTATATCCCACGACCTTCTCTGCGACATCCTTGATGGTACCCTTGAGTTCTTCCCAGAACCCATGGACGCCTGTGTTGCTGATGTTGTGTAGCATAGGTGATAGTTTTTCCTCAAGGGCGGTAGTTTACGACACCGCTGTAGCATCACTCAAAAGCTTATCAACCGCAAAGATTTTGGGAGGGCTGATTCTTGATTGGTGCACTGAGGAAATTCTACATCTGTAGGTCGTCTTCACCAAGTGATGATCTGAGTCGCAGTTTGCTCCTCGATAGGAGCGGACATCCATGACACTAGACGCCCATCTCCTGCAAATGAGGACGTGGTCAATTTGGTTGACGGTATGTGCGTCTGGAGACTTCCAGGTCTGCTTGTGAATGCGTCGATGCGGAAAGCACGTAGAGCTTACGACTAGATTCCTGCTGCAGGCAAAGTCGATAAGTCGCTGGCCGTTATCGTTACATTCTTCATGGAGGCTGTGGCCTCCAGTGGTCCCCCGGTGCCAACTTTCATTTCCGACTTTCGCGTTAAAGTCTCCCAGCAGCAATTTGACGTCGTTTGTTGGAAGTGAGTCGAAGAGAGTTTCAAGGCGGGCGTAGAACTCGTCTTTTACTGCGTCTTCTTTAACTTCAGTGGGGGCGTGCACATTGATGAGCCAGAGATTGAAGAATCGAGTCTTGATGCGAATCGCACACAGCCGTTCATTAATGGGTTTGAAGTCAGTAATATGCGGTTTGAGGCGATTGTTCACTATAAATGCTACTCCAAACTCCTTGCGGCCCGATGGTTTGCCACTTGTAAAAATTGTGTGCGATTTCTTGTCATTAATCTCGCTGCCAAGCCAATTTGTTTCCTGGACTGCAGTAATGCTCAGTTTGTACTTTTCGACCTGTTGAAGGAGGGCCTTCTCGGCCCCCGGTTTGTTCAGGGAGCGTACATTCCAGGATCCGAAAGAATAATCCTTTATTCGTTTGCGTGGTCGTCGTTGTTGATCCGTCCAATCCGAGGCTTTTGTTCCAGGTTTCTTGACATGGAGTGGTTTTTACAAGGACGAGTTGTCAGCACGTCGCTTAACCCCATTCAGGGGATGGCCTCGGAGATAGCTGCTTCAGATGGTTTAATAAACGTGCTGGAGCCCACACAACTATGTAGCAGCTCCAACTGCGCAAGTCATTCCATCCTACTAAACCTGAGACGCTTAGGTATTCGTCAGCCATTCAGGCTACATCTATCGGCCTTTTCCAAACTGTTTTATCGCTAAGACATTGGCCGTCAGCGAATTGATACACTGCCGTTACCGTTACCGATATAAATAGGCATACGTATATATGTAGGTATATGTAAGTAGTCGCCGTCAAGTTACCTCCTCTCAACTGCAGAAACAGGCATCATATGAAATAATGGCCAACTCGAAATTACGACAAAATTACACGACTAAATATATCAAGTTGCCCAACAAAAGGTCCCTGCGAAATGCATACGAATTTGTTGTTAACAATTAAATTTGCGGTTCACATATTCGACAAACTATTACGAGTCCCCGGGCTACATATGGCTGAGGTTCAACCGCGCTATGTTGTTTCCATTTGCCACTTACAAATGATTGTATCCTTGTCGTTGACCAAGAGTTGTTGGGCTATGGTGTCGGAAGTCTTGTGTGAAGGGTGCTGCCGGTGATTTCCACAATTTCTAATTGTCCCAGGACATGTATGGCGCTTATAGCAGAACATGCAGCCATGCAAACCATCGGAATATGTCTAAAGTGTCTGTGTGTTGTTGTTGCGGGAGTTATAACCTTGAGTTGATTTCACAGCCATTTTAATTGGATCTTTAAAACCGCAATGGAGAATAAACAGAATATTCCTGCGGTGCCAGGACCATACAAATGTATCGGTAGCCAACAAGGACTGACTTCGCAGTGAGTGCTTAGTCGAATTTGCATGGGCTCCGCTCGAGTCACATGTTCCCAATTTCACTTTGGCGTGATACCATTAGGAATAATTTAAATAACAAATTTGAAATTATTATTGCTGAGTAAATAATAATGAAGCAAAGTTTCCCTAGAGCGCCATTTGTCCCTTTCTATGCTGACTTCCCACATATCCTTTTAACACATCGCTCGGTTGCCATTCGGCATTTTGAACATGACTTTTGTATGGGGGCTTATGATGTACGCTATATGTATAATTAATTGCATGCTATCGTTGCGCGAAACTTTAATCTTCCTTTCGACAAAGGATTAGGATCCGTATACGGTGTATATTAGAGATGATACCACACATTAGCTTTAGGCTGTTTAAGGTTTCACATGTGAATGGCGGGTTTTTTGTCGGTGGAGGTTGGGAAGTCTTTTGACAATGCAAGATAGGATACGCATATATGTTTTTTTATGCCATCTTTTGTTTGGATATTGTGTCAATTTTGAGGATTGAATGTCATTGAGATAATGACTTTATACGGTAGTTTGACTTAACCTATTGATGCCAATCCCTATTCCTATTCAAACCCCACTATTCAAGAAAAAGTTCGTTATAGAATTCCCAAAAATTGAACCCAAAAATGACATACAACGTATTATGCCTGCGTTTTTCTGATAAAACTTTATGCCCCTCAAGATGAAAAAAAAAGGCGAACGTCCGTGCGGGGTGGAAAATTTGAAAGCTGATTTCGTCCTTTTTCTACAGTGCGCCGTGCCGGTCTCTGTTGAAATGGGTAATCCTTGCCGGTAGGCATATTTCGATTCAATCCCAATAATGTACACAAACCAGTATGTAAAGTATCGCATATGAGTGTAGTTAGGTCCATATGCCTATTGAGCAAGGGTTTCAAGTGTGTCGGAGTATTTTTTTTGGTCTTGTGTAAATCAACAATTTTGGGTTCGAAAACATAAAGTTTGTTTATTTAGGATCTACTGATTGGGTAATGTAATATTTTCATATTGGAAAGGAGCCTTGATTTACTCCTACGCCCGGGGTCATTTGCCTTCGTGGGCTCTGAACAAATGCGTTGGTATAATTTTCATTGAGACGACGAAGACCTGAAGGGGTAATGATGTGAGGATTCCGTTATAGTGATTTACAAAAATGGGAGTTAAGGCTAAATTTCAGTGATAACTTAACGATTTTTGCGGTTGTTGTAAAACGAGTTTAAACACATGCGAAATGTATTAGATAGAGCTAATGTACGCGCGTGCCGCAAAGTTTTATGAAACTCAAAACTCTGCCACTTTTCAACCGATGACATTGGTTTCCATTCGTTCTATAGATGATCGGGGATTTTGACAATTCATAATACACAGTGTTCATTATCAACTGCAAGCGGCGTTCCCTGACCCAAGAGTCTAGCGTAAAATCGTAAAGTTCGCTGTATTTTTACCTTTGGGGTGGGAGTTTTTTTTGTCAGTTTTAGCTGAAACAGGTTGTCGTATATGCTCCACAGCACCTATCTGTAAGTTGACTGCTACATTAAAAAAAATGGGTGCAGATAAAACACCGAATCAGTGTGCCATGGAGTTCAGGTGTAGTAAGTACCCCGAAGAATGGTGTTTATAAAAAAACTCCCTTAGGATAACTGAAACTAATCCATTCCATATATCTGATGTTCAAGTTACCATAATCTGGACAATTGAAAATGTGCTCAAGATCATGCTGAGTGCGGCCACAAGCTGGACTGCAATTCTAGATGTTCTTGTCGATGCGAGCTCAGACGTGAGCACCAGCCAGAACAAAGTTGAGTCGACGTCTTTATACTGACAAGCTCGGAGCACTGTGGGAGTTCTATTAGTACTCACAGGCAGTTTTTTTGATGGGGCCGAGATTTGATCTCCGAGCTCTAGATTAGTATCGTAGAGCGGTGACCGAACGATCACAGCCACCGAGCGCAACGACTTTTGCATTTAGAGAGAATCCTTAATTGCAGCATTTCCGCTTTAGGTAGTCTATTTCCGCTTTGTAGTCCGGATGGCGCAACGGTTAGCACGTTCGCCTTCTACGCACCTGGCCCCGATTCAATTCCTACTGAATGCGGTAGCTTTCGATATACCAAAATCGGACAGTCATCAGCGTAACTGATGATTTTTGGTCTGTAACGGACGGTCTGGTGGGCATCCGGAGATGCCTGTGGGGACGGAGCCTTAGGTAGCATAATGACCGTCAAGGTCGGGCCCTGCCATCTGGCGAAGAAAAAGGCCACTCAACCAGCTAAGCAGCGGCCTGTGCTTGCTGTAGCTCAGTTCGGGAGATGTGGGCGAGGTTTTCGCCGCTCGTTGCCCCTGTCCTTTACGTATTAACAAAAATGCATAGGCCTGGGGAAGACAACACAAACAGGGGAGGTAGAAATGGGGAATAAAAAAAATAGTCGATAAGGATGGAATGGTTGGCAGACGGATCAGACGCCCACGCGGTCGCACCTGGGTCCGGGTGTAATGGGACCCTCGGCCTTTGGTTTCGTACCACCGACAGATCACTACTCACCAGGTGCTGCTTCGATCTGCCGGTGGGAGCAGCACTACCAGGCCATAATATGGTTCATTAAAGGTCCCTCAGGTGGTGTAGGGAGTCCTGGCATGTACAGGCGGGTTAAACAGGGTGGGAGATAAGATTCCTCCTTAGGGGACACCCTGTTTAATTTTTCTTTTCCAGTTCTAAATTCTATGCAGGACTGTCTGCCTGCAAGATAATTTTGTATGGCATGATTGTCAATGTTAGAATGCCACAATTCGTAATCGGTGTTGAAGTCACCGAGTAAGGGACAATATTGGCCAATTAGCAGTGGGCTGATGTTGACGTTGTCTCCCGCAGGACAACAGGATACAGATCGTTGTTATATTCTGGAGATTTCAATATCAATGTTGCCCGATTATATGGCGATGGTCCTCACCGCCGGGATGTTGTCGGCGTCTGTAACGTCAATTTTACGATTGGGTGCTGAGTGGTGGATTGAAAATACGAGTCCATCACCAGCATTGGACACTCTATCCTTCCTGATGATGCTGTAATTGCCGTCTTCTGTGTACCTCCAATCATGACGCGATATCTGTCCAAGAGTGACGTTAATTCGACGATTTGGCGCTGCAGCCCATTGAAGTTAAGTTGTACGGGTGGTGGAGGTGTAAGGTTGTACTGGATAGGAACCCTGCAGGTGGAAATGTTGTTCACTGGAGTCATTAGGGAAAGCTGGGAACCTATTGGTACACTGACTGGTGGTACTGCTTTAGGTGTTTGTGATGTCGTTGACACCTGCTGTCCTCGATTCCTGCATTAGCTCGCGGTGAAGGAGGGATTCCATTGCCTGTAGTATGCTTGTATTTCTTGAAAGCATATCTCCTTTTTCCACAATTTTTCCGATATCGAAGCAATATCAAAGCGATATCGAAGCGATATATTTACTTATGATATTGATACGGACACAAGATTGACGCAACACAGCGCTGACGCCACAATGAAGTAACACTGGCGCAAGCTGATGCATCGATGAGGTAACATTGACACAACGCTAACGCATCGGCCACTCAACGCTGACGCAACGTTGACACATCATTGGCGCAATCACTTATTTTCCCGTTTAATTTCTTCTATTCATGGTTTATACGAATCTGAATTATACAGTCATAACCACAACGTTTGAAAACCTGAACGTCTTTGAAGCAGACGTAGACATATACATGATTCAATACTTTTCCCAATAAGGCAAAAGTCTCGTGTCATTTTTTTAACATTTACATTTTTTGACATTAACATTTTTTGCATTTACATTTTTTTATATTTTTATACATGTGTAGAAGAACAAAACGATTCTTGACGAGAACAAGACCGACAGGACACATGACACACACTACGCCCCTGCATGATTGACATTGTCGTAGATTCTTCCTATTCACCACCTGAGGACGCACCCGGTGGGAGACTGACAACTCACTCGGGTAGTACTTTCATCTTCTAAACACTTCAAAACTGTCGTTTAATTTGTCATTCAAAACAGAAAAAAAAAGAAATTCACCCCTTAGGGATTCCCTTCAAAATATACTCCTTCAATCTGTCCCAAGCTGATGATAATAGGTGAGGACGTAATGTTACACACACCTACACATTTTTCCATTTTAACTTCCTTTATATGTACATACACTCCGCGACAAATGCTTAGGCTCAGTATTCTTTTGTACCAGTTCGGCAATTGTATAACGAGTAGTTTCGCCGCGGTAAGCAGGGTTTTTTCTTTTTTTTGAGAGTAATATTTTTCTTGGTGATTTGAAGTCCGATAGTGAAATAATGTCGAAAGGAAAACGACTAACTTCTGAGGAAACAGCTACAATCCACGTATTGAAGGAGGAAGGCTATCCAAATCGCCAAATTGCGCAACGTATACATCGTAGTTTGAACGTCGTAAATAATTACATCCAGGATCGCGAGAATTACGGCCAACAACACGAAGAAGGTAGAAAACAGGCGATTTCTGGCCGACGACGGTTATTAAGAGAAGCATCTAATTCGCCCCTTACTGTGCGTCAACTTTCCGAGAAAATGGAATTAACGGCAAGTGTTAGGACAGTCCAACGAACTCTAAAAGCGACGCGGCAACATCGTTCAGTGCACCTGAGACAGGTGATGTTCACAGACGAGAAACGTTTTTCGTTGGCCGGTTAAGATGGGTTCTCCCATTATTATCACAGTATGAGAAAGGAACTTATGTTCCTGTCACGCTTCCATTCCCGACTAGGTTCCGTTATGCTATGGAGAGCCATATCATCATCATCATCGTGGCGCGACAGCCCGAGGTCGGGCCTTGGCCGCCTGGATCATTGTCCTCCAATTATCTCGGTCACGTGACCGCGTCCTCCAATTTTGGAAGCCCAGCAGCTGCGCGGCGTCTACACCTACTGAGCTCTCCCAACGAGATCTCGGTCGTCTCGCTCCGTCGACTCGTTCTGCATTCATTACTCTCTTAGGCATGCGATCATCGTCCATTCTTTGTACATGCCCTGCCCGTTGAAGTCGTTGTAGTTTGACGATTTTCGAGACTTCCCGCATCGACGCATTCACAAGCAGACCTGGAAGTCTCCAGACGCACATACCGTTAACCAAATTGACCACGTCCTCATTTGCAGGAGATGGGCGTCTAGTGTGATAGATGTCCGCTCCTATCGAGGAGCAAACTGCGACTCAGATCATCACTTGGTGAAGACGACCTACAGATGTAGAATTTCCTCAGTGCACCGGTCGGGAATCAGCCCTCCCAAAATCTTTGCGGTTGATAATCTTCTGAGTGATGCTACAGCGGTGGCGTATACTACCGCCCTTGAGGAAAGACTATCACCTATGCTACACAACATCAGCAACACAGGCGTCCATGGGTTCTGGGAAGAGCTCAAGGGTACCATCAAGGATGTCGCAGAGAAAGTCGTGAGATATAAAGCCCGGCGAGCGCGAAATGACTGGTTCGACGAAGAATGCAAAAATTCACTTGACGCGAAAAACGAGGCCTACAGACAATGGATTCAACGAGAAACCAGAGCTAGAAGAGAAAAAAAGGACGAGCTACGGCGAATATCGAATAGAATAATTAGACGTAAGAAACGTAAATACTTTGACGAGCAGTTGCTGAACATAAACGAAAACTTAGCTAATAGGAACACCACACAAGGGTACAAATTAGTAAATACAATTAAGAACGGCTACCAACCCAGGACTAGCCTTTTTAAGGACAAGGATGGAAACATCATCAGCGACACCGATGGTATTAACAAACGATGGGCCTCTTATTTTGAAGAGCTTCTAAACCGACCTTCTAACATCCCCACACAGCAAGCTCTCGACGTTATTGTTGATCTAGGCCCACCCATTCAACCCCCGACAGTAAAGGAAGTTGATCTCGCCTTGCGGTCACTAAAACGAAATAAAGCGCCGGGCGCTGACGAGATTCCAGGTGAACTGCTAAAATTCGGTGGAAGGAGTCTAGTTGATGCCATACATCAATTACTCCTGCGAGTATGGGAGAACGAGGAGATCCCAGACGATTGGCGCAGAAGCATCATCTGTCCAATTCATAAAAAGGGAGATAAATTGCGGTGTGAGAATTACAGGGGCATCTCACTAGTTTGTACGTCCTATAAAATTTTGACGAAAATTCTGGAAAAACAATAGAATAAAACCGTACGCTGAACGAGTCATTGGAGAGTATATCAAAGCGGTTTCAGACCTGGTCGCTCCACAACCGATCAGCTCTTCTCAGTCAAACTGATACTCCAGAAGTGCTGGGAATACAACGTAAATGTATACCAAATCTTTGTCGACTTCAACAAGGCATACGACAGTATCTATCGTGGAGTACGGTACAACATCATGCTGCAATTTGGTATATCGGTCAAATTAGTGCGACTGACTAAGATGACGATGACCAACTCCGTCTCACAAGTCAGGATACATAATAGACTTACTGATCTATTTGAAACACGCACTGGTCTGAAACAAGGCGATGGACTGGCACCGATGCTCTTCAACCTAGCACTGGAATACGTTATTCGGGCCATGAATATGGACAACAGCAAGACGCTACTCATCAAGTCGACACAATTAGCAGCGTACGCCGACGACATCAACATCATGTCCCGAAGATTGGCTGACGCAGAAGAACTTCTGCATACGCTCGATACCGCTGCAAAGGAAGTTGGATTACGTATTAACGAGGGTAAAACTAAAATAATGATGCAATCAGTGACAAGGACACCTGCACAACCGAGCATCAATGTGGGGGACCTCAACATCGAGTTCGTGAACAACTTCATTTACCTGGGCTGCAACTTGTCAAGGGACGCCAACGAAACTGACGAAATCAAGCGACGGATACAGTTAGCTAATAAGACTTTTTTCTCGGTTCTCCCCATAATGAAATCGAAGCATGTGCACAGAAACACGAAGCTCCGCGTGTACAAAACCATTATACGACCAGTGCTATGCTATGGCTGTGAAGCATGGACCCTAACTCAAGCCTCCGGAAACATGCTAGACACTTTTGAACGTAAGGTTCTACGGCGAATTTTCGGGGCTGTTTGCGATCGAGATGGATGGCGCATCCGGTACAACCATGAGTTGTATGAAATGTACGATGAGCTCGTCTCGAAAATCGTCAAACTACAACGACTTCAATGGGCAGGGCATGTACAAAGAATGGACGATGATCGCATGCCTAAGAGAGGAATGAAGGCAGAACGAGTCGACGGAGTGAGACTGCGAGGACGACCGAGATCTCGTTGGGAGAGCTCAGTAGGTGTGGACGCCGCGCAGCTGCTGGGCTCCCAAAATTGGAGGACGTGGTCACGTGACCGAGATAATTGGAGGACAATGATCCAGGCGGCCAAGGCCCGATCTCGGGCTGTTGCGCCACGATGACGATGGAACATCTACAGACAGTGAGGGATATGAAATCATTTAATGTTTCTGTCTTAGCTTCGAGCTTCGATAAACGATAAGAGCAGCACTGATGAAAATGGATTCGTGCTTTTACATAGAGCTGATTATGTTGGAGCTGCGCGATAAACGTTTAGAGTGTCGTTGAGAGTAGTTTTTATCATAGGTCGGAATAAAAGAGAGACCAAATGCGTTGTTCCTACATAAACAATTCTATGTATTACTATCAGCGCTGCTCTTATCGTTTGTCGAAGCTCCAACATAAACGCACCCTTATATTGCGTTCCAAACTCTTTCGATGTAAACATAATGGAAAGTGTTTGGCGTTGGTTTGTTCGGGAAGTTTATAGCTGGGGTAACCAATACAACTCGATAGAAGAATTAATTCATGCAATCAAGGCGGCTTGGTCGAAAATACCGCAAGCCGTAATCCATTCTATATACTATTCCTTGCCTCACATAGTATTTGAACTTCTAAATGGTTCCCCCATTTACACACACACTTCTGAATAAAAACTATGCTTTTATTTATGATTTGTTCTCCTTGAGAATGGAAATGTTACACAAAACTATAAAATTGTCCCAAAATCAGCAATTATTGTCGTATAATGCTAACATGGTGACTCTTTGAACCAAATCATTTGCTGTAAGTTTAAAAAAAAATCTAAGCGGATTCAAATTTTCTGTAATATTTCTGATATTCCATAGTTTCGACAAAAAAAAATATTAGAGAACCAGATCCCATTCACCACGACGTTCGTGGCCATGGATATTTTTGTTGTCTTCTTCCTGTGGTGCGGGTCGTAATTATAAGCTACAGCATCTCCTGACTTGTCGCAGGTAGTCGGCTAAATGGGGGAGCAGGAGGTGCATGCTGGCAAATGTATTCGTCGAAACTAGTTTATGCCAACGAAACGTCAACTGGACCAAATGGAATAATTGACGCCCTATGTCCCACAAGAGGTTATGGCAATTGAGTATATTGCGTTTTTTTTACCATTTCCTGGGATGAAACATGGCTGAACCTAACCATTTGTCGCGGAGTGTATGTACATACCTATATTATTCGTAGAACCGCCCAACATATGCACGACACGCAACCCTGAAGACTATTGCGGCAATACTCTCATGATACCAGGAAGCTTGTAATAACCCACCAATGTCAGTCATTCACCACTCGCATACGTAATGTACGAAAATTATAGCTGAAATAGGACACATCGATCAAAATAGGGAATTATTATACAATGAAATTCCTTCAATCCACCGTCCACCCTCAACTTGTATTGTTAGAAATATCTTTCGATGGTTTCGACATGGTCGGACTTGGGCTATCTACTCCACCATAACTCCTAATTGACTTCAATTCGATACATTTATTATCCATTTTTCCCCGGATCGTAATCACCTCTGTGATTTGGCTACCCTCAAATTATTGGTCATAATGAGGCCAAATTTGTTTTTGATTGACAGCATTTGATGAGGAGATACGAATATGATGCAAGTACGTATTTATAATGGTTTTGTGGATGATAACTAATGGACAGTAGTGGGCCAAACTGGTAGCCTCTGTGGTTTCTCATTTATTGAGTTTGACCACCTGAATTTGGTCGCCGTGTTTGAATGAACACATTAGCCGCTTTCTTTTCACTGCGTTTCGGTCTCATGCCTAGTATTGTGTTGGCCGCGAAACGAAACGGAATGTCAAATCCCATACAAAATGAGGTTTCATTTCGTCGACGAAAACTTTTATTCCGCTTTGGTATTGTGTTCATAAGCGGAATTGGATGATATTCGTATTATCCAATAGATGGCACTGTTTAGCGGCGAATTCAATTTCGCAACTTTACAAGATGCAGCACACTTCAAACACGAGGGGAAAGTTTGACGCTCTGATATTTGGCAAGCTATGCGTCTGATTGCGAATCCTAGATGTATTGTGTTGGCGGAAATTTGATTTTGATATAATGGAACGTAATTCAAATGTAATCGAGTAATCAACCAAATGTTTAGCGTCAACGTCAACATTTGTTTGTAACTTCTGCCAAATATCTGGCCTATTACAGTGACGACTGGTGTCGAACACCGGAATTCATTTCGCTGGAGCGAAATATATTTCGATGGTGCACTTTTCGTTGCATTTTGTTCCGCACAACGCCATACCAGGCAATAGACCGAAAAGAACGTCACGGTTCTGCGACAAGCGAACGTAAACAGCCACCATACAGATACTTCGCCGTCGTGGAGGCGAATGGCGGACTCAGTTTACATTTAGATGGAGGCGAAATAAATTGATGTTCAACCGATTTGCTTTCAATTATGATCCGGTGAGATCCCATACGAGACCTGTATTAAAGCCGGTCTGTTGTTTTATGCGAAAATAGTTTGAGATCCGGCGAATTTGTAACGGACGATTTGGTGGGCATCCAAAGATGCCCGTGAGGACGGAGCCTAAGGATGCATAGTGACCGTGAAGGTCGGGCTGTGCCATCTGGCGAAAAAAAAGGCTCCTAAGCAGCAACTAAGCAGCAACCTATGCTTGCTGTAGCTCAGTTCGGGAGATGTGGGCGGGGTTTTCGCCGCTCGTTGCCCCTGTCCTTTACGTATTAACAAAAATTCATAGGCCTGGGGAAGACAACACAAACAGGGGAGGTAAAAATGGGGAATAAAAAAAATAGTCGATAAGGATGGAATGGTTGGCGGACGGATCAGACGCCCACGCGGTCGCACCTGGGTCCGGGTGTAATGGTATCCTCGGCCTCTGGTTTCGTACCACCAACAGATCACTACTCATCAGGTGCTGCTTCGATCTGCCGGTGGGAGCAGCACTACCAGACCATAATATGGTTCATTACAGGTGGTTCATTACAAATTCAAAGCGGCTGTTATGGGTGAGTTTCATCAAACTATTCTAAGCACGCTAGTAGAATAGAGTGGTATCCCCTTTCTACTTCTTGACATGGATATGTATTATGGCTGGGGGTCATCTTGAAAATTTATCCATCACCCCCCATTTCCCTTGCAATCATTTATCGGAATGATCCGGCTAATGCTGTGCGAGCAAAAACTGTCAAATTTCATTACTCCCGGCGACGAAGCTACGCACACGATGTATGCATAGTTTATAATACATACTATAGGTATAGATATGATGGACGACGATCTCCGAAGATCTATTTCCCCATGAGTGAGTTTCCCCTCAGGAGAGAGAGATTAAAAGCAAATTAAATTGTCCGAGAGAAATGAAATAATTTGCTCAAGGGTGGGAAATAGAGAGATTAAAAGCAAATTAAATTGTCCGAGAGAAATGAAATAATTTACTCAAGGGTGAAGTATGAGGGGAATGATTCGACATCTCTCTCTTCCCTCTTGACGGGTATTGCAGTTTAAACATATTCATTGACAGCAGAGCTCGAATGTTTACTTGCGCATGCGCAGATGTTCAAAGTGAACTGAGTTTGGTAGCAGAAATCAAATCATATGGCGACTATGTGGACCGGGCGGATGTTCCCGAGTAGGGGGCATGTGTCTCTCCGTTTACTTTTTACCAGATTGTATGTGGTAGAATTTCGTCACAGAATTTAGTGTACAGTATTTGGTAGTTTCATTTCCTTCTATATATATCTGTGGTATCAAAACAGTCTTCACCTTGTGGGTGGTAAATTCAAGCATAAAGCTCTGAAATGTTCGCCCCGTGAGGAAATAGCCTACCTCGCAACGTTCCGCCTATATAAACATAAGGAACATTTGGAAAACTGTGTATAGTGAGCGATCAAAGGGGAAACAATGGATTGCTGTTGAATGAAACCGAAAGGTCCGGTTTTAGGGTGAAAGTAGTTTACAGATTGGTTCCCCTATCCTCTTATCTACTTCACCAGTAAAATGATGAACCACATTTGCCTGGTTACATGGCATGTGCTGCCAATACTCCATCTGGTGTTCTGTGTCAGTGGCAGCGGCCTTCAACGCCGATTTACAAGCTGCTACAGGCATCCTCTTGTCACAAAAACTTTCGCTGAACATAACGGTTGTGAACAAAAAAATACCCATTTCCCAATTGAGCTACAACAGTTCAGCACTGGCGTCGGGTTGGTCACCATAGCGTCAAGCGATTTAATCACGGATTTACTGTCAGTATAAATTACAACATGCCTAGCTGTCATGACATTACGTCCCTGTCGCAACAGGGCTTCATAAATCGCCGTGACCTCCGCCTGAAAAACACTACAGTGATCTGGGAGACGGAGAGACAAGCTAATACCCAACACCACAGAGTAAACACCAGCCCTAATACCTTCATCCGTCTTAGAGTCGCCAGTAAAGATGCTTATGGCACCTAACTGCCCACTCCTCCCGCGTCGGGATCAAGCTATAAGGGACGGCGAATGTTGCGTCGTACGGCAGGGTAGCGCACCGCACAGCACGGCAGGTTTGTGTTGTTTTGGATCAACGAGCATAAACAAAATCAACAGAAATGTACCATACCGTGCCGTACGTTCGTCGCAACATTCGCCGGCCCTTAGGGGGAGGTGTAATCCGTGACTTCAGAAACTTGAATTCAGGAACATCAAAGCTGTTCAGTACAGCGGAATGTCCCGTGGTAGCAGAACACCACTGATCCGTTTCACAAAAGCGGATGGCCAAGGAGTCTGTAGGAATAACTAATGATAATTTTAAGAGCCGACGAGAATCTTCAATTATTCCTGTAGTTTGTAATGAGCGCTTTAAAAAGATCGTCGGCAATTGATTGGCACGATTTAACCCAACCAACGATCCGGTCTATGATACTGATCAGTGGGCAAACCTTGTCAGCTGTTGCGACATTAGTTTTGGTCCACTGGACAGTGTCATTGGCTGGGTTCAGACGATACCGAGAAACTTTTGCTCATATTTCTGCTCACCGCTCACGCTTTTCTTCTTCTTCCTTCTCCTTGACTTTCATATAAAGAGTATGTGACAGCGAGAGTGTCGTTCGGCAGGCGGAGACTGCATAACCGACTAGTTGCGGAACTGCTCGCGAGCGGTTCCGCTTGCTCGGTACCTGCTGAACCTAGCCATAGTCATCATTAATTTTTGCCGCGCCACTGAACGGCAAAGTTCGCGAACATTTTATTCACCACTGTCATGGTAGCCATATGACTGCAGGTTATGGACGTGGAGCGGCTCGTTTCTCATAATCCTGATCGCAAGGGGGGACATTTTCAATTTAGCTCCTGTAAATCACGAAGGCCTACTGTGGTGACGGTGCTTTACTGTGAAGATAAGACTTTTTTATTTTTTTCTGCCTGAATGTCATTTTCAAGGCTCTCATGGTGCCGGTGCCAACGCGGAACTGTGCGCGGTGACATTTGGAAGATCGTTCCCACGGATCCCTGTCTTCGCTGCACGAGGAAACAGTTCAACCAACGATTGTTGTCACGCGCGACGATCGAAATTCATACTCTTGGGACGCAAAAAGACAGATTGTCGTCGGGCCGGCGGACATCCCGCCCGCTCCATTGTGAGTCGGGCAGCATGCCGTCTGCCTCATTTGTCAAATGCCATGTTCAGTTTGGTATTTGACAGAAAACTCGAAATTTCTTGCTTTGATGAGTCCTAGGTGATATACAAGATACAATAACAACTTTCTTCCCCACATCACATTAACATAAAAATAAAAAAAATGTATGCTGACCAAAAGTGAAAGTGCTTAGTGTCAGCACTTATCCCAGTGCAAGCGTTTCTACGAGAAACTACCATGCAGCACTAATCGCTTCTTATTGCTGACTCAGCGTTTTATGAACGCAGTCAATTTCTAGATAGAATGTGCAGTGTATGTCGAAAAGTTTTCTGTTTCGTAGAAAAAAACGCTTTGCCGGGAAAGAACGGTTGCGATTCTCTGTGAAAAAACTGTTTCGGTTTTTGCAACGAGAACGATTGTTTCTATTCTACTAATTTTGTTGCGGGGAAACTGTCTCGTTTTTTGTTGTACTATACATATATAAAACTGTCCGGGAATAAACTAGTAAAATAGATTGATACGGCTGTCGGTTTTTGGTTGTAAAAAAAAAACTGTTTCGACTAATTTGGTGGCGATTGGCGATGGTTTAGTTTTGTTGGTTATATAAAGGGATGTGTTTGACTACAACAAATGGTTGCGTATGGGTAGATGGATGCTAGGATATGGTTAAGTGAAAATGAATATAAAGCTGTTGATTTAGTGCTGCATAGTATCTTCCACTGCAAAATTTGCAGGATAATTTAAGTAAAGTTGAATATCTGAAAAAAAAAAGTTTTTTTTTTCTCATTTTTCGAAAACCGTTGTTTTTAGTTTTCATTTGAAAACAGTTTTTTGTTACTGTTGCGTTATTTTTGCTCTCTCTCTGGATCCTGTCAACCCCTTGTGGGGCATAGGGCATTAGCCACGCCGACTTTCCACCTCGTCCTCAACTGATCTTCTCCAGGTGTTTCTAGGTCATCCAACGCGGCGACTTGCATCGGTTTCCTGTGGGTTCCAATCGAGGGCCTGTTTTGCAATGTTTTCCGGCTCCTTTCGAAGTGTGTGACCTATCCATTGCCACTTTCGCCTTTTTATAGAGGTGCCTATCCTGTCCTGGCCAGTAATGTACAGGAGATAGTCGTTAGAAATGACCTCCGGCCAGCGTATGTGCAGGATGCGCCATAGACACTGGTTCACGAAAGTTTGTAATCTAGTTGTTATCTTCCTGATCACCTTCCAAGTTGAACAGCCATAAAGAAGCACAGATTTTATATTGGTTTCGAAGATCTTGAGTTTGGTACGTCTGGAGGTGTTGTTGTTTTGCCAGAAAGGAGTTAAACTGAAAAAAGCTGCCCGAGCCTTATTGATGCGAGACTGTACATCTGCATCCGCCCCACCATCTGCTGTAACTACGCTTCCGAGGTAGCAAAAATTGTCCACTTTTTCCACCGTCTGCCCCGAAACACAAATTTCGCTCTGTCTTCCTGGATCCAAGCTCAAGTATTTAGTTTTGGCAGCATTGATTTTGAGCCCCGCATTGCCACTTTCGCGGTGCAGGGCATCCGTCATTTGAACTAGATGATCCGATCTATTTGACAGAATTGAGTAGCGTAATCCAGGTGTTGAAGGTATTCAAACAGGTTCCATCTGATACCTTTGCTCTGGTGTTCATGAAGCGCACTGCAGAGTACGTCGTTAATGGCAATCAAAAGCAATATAGGTGACAAAATGCAGCCTTGTCTCACGCCGCTATGTACCTCGAAGGGATCTGAAAGCTTACCCTTGTGTAAGACGTGACATTGGGCTCCGCTATAGGACTCCTTGATGATGGATATGATTTTATCTGGTATACCTCTCCTACGTAAAGCCTTCCAGATGTATTCCCGGTCAACGCTGTCAAACGCCTTCTCGAAATCGATGAACATGAGATGTAATGGGGATCTCCACTCTGCGGATTGTTCAATAATAATTCGGTGGGTGTTGATGTGGTCGGTACATGAAAAGCCCTCGCGAAAACCAGCCTGTTCATCGTTCAGTGTGCGGTCAACTGTTTGCTTGATCCGGTTTAAGACTATTTTTGCCATCAGTTTGGAGACTGCGGGGAGGAGGCAAATTCCACGCCAATTATTACAATCCTTCAGGTTACCTTTCTTCGGGATCTTAATAATGAGAATGACGCCCTTCTTCCATTCTTTAGGGAGAGTTTCGGTTTCCCAACACTCTTGGATAAGGGGTAGAAGAATATCCGCAGTAGCGTTGATATCCGTCTTAAAGAGCTCCACCGGAATTCCATCTATCCCCGGGGCTTTACCCGCTTCCATCGTTATTTTTTGCCCATCGCTAAATTCAATGGGACTCCACATTTTTTTCAACTGAAAAAGTGATTTTGTCGAAATATTATGAAACTATTCGGAATCATTTAGTTTCTTCTATCACAGTTGCGACTGATGGGTTCAATGCTTGCTCTTGATGTAATTGAATGAAGTTTGTTTTAAATATTGTATTTTTCAAAGAGTGGGATTATGCCATCACTTAAAATCCAAACTTTATCTGAGACAAAATCGATTTCATGTCAAATACATGTTTACCCGGTACGGGTCAGATATATAATTTTTTGCACAAAAGCTCGGGTTAACTACCCTTTACCCGGATAGCTGCAAAAGAACGCGCCTAGTGAATGGACCCCTTAAGAGCTATACCCAATCTCTATACCCAATATAAAGCAAGGGCGCCTATGTATTGTAGGAATGTACCAAGAATTCAAACCCTTAAATTCGCCATTTTGATCTATGTATACCGATGCCTCATTAAAGTCAACTCATGGAAAAGCTATTGAATAAAATAAAATTGACTCCAAAAATGTTAACGCAACACACATTACACAAGAAGTTGAGGATGACGTTAACATTGATGGTAGTCGACTCTGACTACGCGAAATGTTGGCGCTCTGGACTTTATTTGATTAGCCTCCATTGCACTTCTCTCTAGATAGTGCCTCCCCTGACTCTCTCTCTGTTTCTGACTTACCTACCGTCACAAACGTATTCGGGTTTACTGAAGACCTCTTGAATTTGCACTTTGTTTGGCCTTTCCTAGGACGCCCTCTCCACTTGTGTTTATCCATTTCCACTGAATTACCCTGAATCAGTATCCCTGTACAGAGGATTACCCAAAATTGTGTACATATATGTATATGAGAGTTTGCATTCTTTTGTGCTTTTGTCTGGTGCAGATTAAGGTCGGTGGCCGTTGCGGTCGCCATTCTACGACGCTTGAATCCAGAGTTCAGGGACTCATTTCCAAGGCGCGTTAGTAAAATAAAAAACTTCCTTTGGATACTATTAAACTTTCCAGAACGTGCCATGCTTGGTTAGGGCATTGTTGTAGTTGCGTGTTATAAGCCTGAATGACTACTACACGGGAGCACAAAAAAACCCACCTAAGGTAGGAGAGCAAGGTAACAAGCGTTGCCATCGCGTGAATCTAATGTCAACATTACATTGCGGTTCGTACGTATACGACTAAGTATATGCTGAAATGAGTTCCTGAACAGTAGTTCGAATTCAACCGGAGTAGAAATTTATTTATCCAGCCAACTTAAGGAAATGTTTCACTCGACTAAAGTTGTGTCGGATTTCAAAATAGCATTCGTAGTAGTTGTTTCGCGGGAACATCAGAACTGCATTTTGCGGTCGGAATGGATGTGAAACAGAACGTCGCGAAAATGACAAGTAGACAGACAAGTAGACTTACGAAATCGGATTCGGACGTCTCTCTCAAGGCACCTACGAATGCTTAGACAGACGTTGCGAATGGATTCGTTCCGATGCTTAACCCATGTCCTTATTTCCAGGGAAATACCTATAGGTACTGTGGTGTGCTTGTGACGAACCAAGTAGTTGAACCGCGCTTAAGTTTACTTAAGATTGTGGGTAGTACTGTAACGTTTGGGATACAGATGTATGCCGGAGAGGTAGTATTGCAGAAAACTTTCAATTATGATGATGCTTACAGCGCTTTTGAGGACGTGAGTAGATTCGTAGATTTCTATTTGATTGTGAATTTAATCAGAACTTATTGGTTGAATTATTATTAGGTAAAATCTCTGGATTAGTACAAAGGTGCTAAATTCCGGTGGTTCCTTTGGGTCGAGCTCTAGGTTCGAGCATCCTCAAGACAGAAATATAATTAAAACAGATAATTCAATTCAAAAATTCTTTGATATCATACTTCAAACACAGCAGGCATCCCTGGGAAATTGGAATTTTGTGTTATTAAAACTGATTCTGATGTAGAGAATAATCCTACCAACCATCGATATGCCGCGCTTCTATCATAAATTCCCGCCCCACTTACTCAAATCTTATAGTTTATCAAGTAGCAAGATTTACGCTCTAATCGCAATCCGGGGGGGGACTTTTCGAACGACTCATTTCCGCGTTCTTGTTGGTTTGTAAATTTCAACAGAACTTTTCCATTTGCCTGCAAGCGTTTCAATTAAAATCCACTTTGAAAGTTCATGCCTGTTTATTCGAAGAATGAAAAGGTGTTTTCTCTTAAAGGCGGAGTTCTGAGAGAGAAAGAGAGAGAGGGGGAGGCGATGTATCTTCTCATCGTATGCCCATGAGACAGCAATTACGAGATGTTTAAAATAAGAAAAATGGCAAGAAAATGTTTTCCACGGAACAGATCGGGTTTCTTCGCAGTGAGCGAGCGAGAAAGTTTCAGAGAATCACCAGAGAGTTCTCATCTCGTTTATTTGGAAATAAACAATGTGGGTTATAAAGGGTCGGTGCGGAAAGTTTGTAGTTTAAAGATCTTCTTGAACGTTTGGGAGTAAAAAGAGAAGGTCACTAATTACATTTGAATAAAGGCCAATTGTCGATAGGCATGATTAATATGGCAGTCGAAGGGAAAATTTATGTATTTAGTGAGTGCTTTTGAGACAGCTTTCGCCACCGGAGGAAACATAGGAACTTTCATTTAAAAAAAAACAGCAACAAGCAAAATTGTCGCACTTAAATAGATAATAATGCTTATGAGAAATGAGACCCATCAGTTGCAAATGCATCCAGAATGTCGCTGTTTTATGTGGATTTTGGTCCGGCAAGGTATTTCTTTTAAAATTAACCTGACCTATAAAAGTCAGCATGAACAGTTCTACTCTTGTAATTACTCTGATTGAATACTATAAGAGTCTTGTCAGAGTTTTATGAGAATTAAATGGCGAATTTTCTGAGAGTCATTTTATATTGTAGCTAGAGTTCAACTCTCCTAATGAGAGTTACACATGTCTTACAAATAGATTTTAAGACTTCCTATGAAAGTTAATTTTTACTCTTGTAAGAGTATCTTATACACTTGTTATGAGAGCTGAACTTTCTTTATAAGTGTAGCTAGAAGAGAGAATCTATATCTATAAAAGTGAATGTGTTTATGTATGAACACTTATACTCTCTAAGCAGCTGCACAGATTTAAGTGGACATTTTCAACAATAATTCATTAAGTCACTGCGCAGGCTACAGACTTAGTCCGAATTGCAAGTTAGTAGCTGTGTTGTGAAAATACAATACATAACCTAAAACGTGTAATTTTACAATTCGGATTCATAGACACCATGAATGCTCTGTAAACTTTATTGCATTGCTACTTCACACTTCACTTCGCTAATGGACTGCTAACATTAATCTAATTAACAGTTAACATACCTACTGTTAGTGGACTGTTAACATTCTGTTGACATACTGTTAATGCACTGTTAACATACTATTAACATATTGTTAATGCACTGTTAACATACTGTTAACACACTATTAACATACTGTTAATGCACTCTTAACATTCTGTTAACACGCTGGCGCTTACAAAAACAATCCTCCCGGTGCTAGTGACCGTGAAAAAATGTCCAAAATGGTCAAAATTGGTGAGCGTAGTGAATCCTAGATGAAAGAGTCAGCGAGCTGTTCTTGCTATTTAGATTTTTACCGCTGGCGAAGCGATAACATAAGTCCCCGTATGAGAGTCAATAATTTGATGTTTGATTTGTCGTTTTCGGTGTTTATAGTAACCAATGTCTTGCATCGCTAGAACCTATGACTTGTGAGCTTATCTGACTCGATCAGCGGTGACATTGAGCAAATATATTTTGCATTGCAAGCTATTTTACATAATTGTAGAATCATTTAAGTTACGAATCTTTTACATTTTTCTCCAATCACACTTGTCCATTGTAATAAATCTATAGGTACTTGCGTGTTTGACAGATTGTTTACTTCAAAGTGAAATCTTAACATAGCTTAACTTAACACTCTTTTTATGCAGGGAGACCGGTGCCGTGAGGGCAGCTGCCTCTTCAATACTTTTGTAGGAGGTGCAATGCTCCTCCAAAACCCCCACTAATAAATCATATGGTGACGACCGGTAGTGCAGTGTGTTGAGGTATCAGTCTCATGTTTGACCACCGGCGTTTCCGGTTCGAAACCCGTCCACGACGACGTTCGTGGCCATGGATGTGCAGGAGGTGCATTGTGGCAACTGTATTCTCCGAAATTAGTTTATGCCGACGGAACGTCAACTGGGCCTCATGGAACAGTTGACGCGCGATGCCCCACAAGGGGTTAGGGTAATTGTGTGAGAGAGAATAAATCATATCTGTAACAATTCTTTCTTTTTTCAATTAAATTATTGCTTGATACGTTCCTTGGTTTTTAATATAAATACATGATTTTACGAATACTATTATGTACAGTACAACTAAACCTTTCCTAACCTATACCTCTTCTTATGAATAATTTTGAAATGTCATTGCAGCAGCCGTGATATTCGAATTTTTGAAAATTCTTGAAAGCCGCCGACCTCACTTTACTAAAAACGCAATTACTCAGAAACTACACAAAATATCAAAGCTAGTGCTTTAAAGCCCGTTGAAACGTTCAAAGTCCACTTTGCCAAAGTTTGACTTGACTAGCATTTCCATTTCACGCAAAAACGCATTGTGCAGACCACCACAACTTGAACATAAACCACTAATCATCTTATTATTTCCTGCTACAACAACTTTTTTCTGTGAACTTATCAATTTTTTGGCGATGAATTGAGCTCCGTTCTACCTATACTTCGCTTTGATGGGACGCTAAAGCCTCGTATACATATGAGCAATTTCTTGTGCGCGCACAATTTCTTGTGCGCGCACGGGGATCCACTAGCAATGGATCGTGTTCGTGCGGATAAAATTGTGCACGCACGCATGCTCCTACCGTACACATATGAGTATTTGTGCGCGCACGAATGCTCATATGTATACGAAGCTTAAGACGTCAAATCGCATTGAAAACGGGTCGCCACGTTCAAAGTAACGTCAACGTAGGTTGTCAATACGACAATTCACATTGTTGCAAAGAAATTGCTCTGTAAAGTCGAAAACGTTGTTGCAAACATTTTCCATTTGTTAAAATACGTCCATTACATGGTAATTTGCTTTTAAAAATTAAATTTGTCTTTTGTTATAATCATTCTAACATTATTTTAATTCCTTAATTTGATACAGCTATAGCCCTTTCATTAAAAAAAAATGCCACTCTGATAAAAGCCCACCAGCCAAACCAAATTTACTATTTTATATGTATCCAAGGTTCTTGCAGTGTGCAAATGCGAATTACTTTTCAGTGAAAATCTGAATTGGTGACTTGGTTTCATTCTGCATGCCAACTTTGTATGTGTCTGTAGCTTAGCTTGTCGCGCTCGGTGGCCGTGATTGTTCGGTCACCGCTCTACGATAGTAATCTACAGCTTGGAGATCAAATCTCGGCGCGATCAAAAACTGCCTGTAAGTACTAATAGAACTCTCACAGTGCTCCGTGCTTGTCAGTGTAATGACGGCGCGGATAGAAGGTGCATGCTAGCAACTGCACTCCCGAAAAGTAGATATGTACGCTATTGAAACGTCAACAAGGCCTAGAAATGCTAGAGATGTCGACGCGTCCATGCCTCTGGAAGGGTCAAGGCAAGTAGGTAGAGAGAGAGCTTAGCTTGGCAATACACCGAGCACTTTTTGCTACTCGAAACACGGTCGTTTGAAGTTCAACCCCCTTAGCGGGACAAATGTTGTTGTTGTTGCTTGTTGTTATGAAATTAAATAGAGGAAATTCGAGAAAAAAGAATATTTGTCCCGTGAGGGACTCGAACCTATAGCGATAGGTTTTTTTTAATTAGCAACAAAAAAAGCATGGTTCTTTGCCAAGCTAAGTTCGTATGCAGAATGAAACCAAGTCACCAATTTCAAATCAAATTGCAAAGCATCCTTTCAGGAGTTCGATTCAAGCAATTACTTTTAACTTGATTTGAATGTATGTAATTATTGGGCATGTTATAATTTATTTTAAAATACTTTGGTAACACCTTCTTTTTGGCTTAAGTGCTCAGTTTTGCCATTCAAAGTTCAACTTGTAAAAACGACGGTGGAATATGTAGATGAAATCGACGTCTCTGTTAATATGATCTACAAGATGGGTTTGGGCTGCTACATATTAGAATATCTGTTGTGCTGTTTAGCAGCTAATAACTTTGCTGCTGACGACAAGAGATAACAGACACAGATTAGCACTCGGAATGAGTTGGAGGCTAAAAACTTACCAGCTTCAGCTTCTCACAAAAGCAGTTTCCCTAATTAGCTCCTCTCTTATTTTAATTAAATTAGGCCTTAGCCAAATTAGCTATTAATCAAATTAACTCTACCATTAAGGAGAAATGATATTTGTACTGATTGTATCCATATAGTCGACTTAATAAAGGAATAATAATAATAATTATTATTATTATTTTTATTTACAATAAAATAAATTATATTGTAAATATACATTTTGGAGCACTGGCAACTAGGGCCTCTGGCTCAGGAATTTATTAAATCTATACAAATTTAATTCAAATAAATTCAAAATAACATGGAATAGAGATTAATATTGATTTTTATACACTAATATTTACAAATTTTAAGAATTCTTTTAAAATTAAACGATTATCGTTGAAGTTTTTTGTGGAGAGGAGGGAGGATAGTTTCGACGGTAAGTTTTTGGAGGTTTTGTCATGTTGGAGTGATTGACAGTCGTCCAGAAGGTGAGGGATGGTAAGGTGTTGTGTTTGGCAGAAGTTGCATATAGGCTTTGGTTTGTTTACCATAAGGTATAAGTGTGTGAATAGTGTATGGCTAAATCGAAGTCTGATGAACTGTATTGTTTGACGTCGGGTGCTGTTGGCTGGGTATATTGCTGGTTCACGTAATGGGTTGCAGCTTTTGTAGAAGTGTGTAAAGTTCGTCCAATTTTGTAGTCTATCTTCATGGATCGATGAATCCACGAGTCTATTTATGTCGGTTTTGTTGAATGGTTGTTCGAGAAGAGCTGGCCCTTGAGCAGCATATTTTGCAATCGAGTCGGCAAAATCATTTCCAGCAATAGAAGAGTGGCCCGGAATCCACATTATTTTAATTTTTGATCCTTTGCTTATTATAGTATCCCTGATAACTGTTATAGTGTGGTCTTTATTGTTGATATTTTGGAGAGCGTTAAAGCACGATCGGCTATCGGTGCCAGGTGTCTTTGAAGCAAATTTGACTGCGGATAGGATTGCTTGTAAATACAGATGAATAGTCTGGAATGAGACTGAAGTGAATGATTTTGTCTTCAGATGTAACTGCGAAGGATGTGCTATGTGATGTTTTAGACCCATCCGTGAAAAGAAGTGACCATCTATTATTCGTGTATGGTTTCGTTGCGTCCAGGAATAACTTCTGAAAGCATTCTATGTTGGTGTTGTCTTTTCGATAAGTTGTCAGATCTGAAATTAAGTTATCTGGTTGGAAGTGCCATGGAGGGTTTTTGATTACTATCTGTTTAGTTGGAGTGGGTGGTATTTCTAGGGATTTACTTTTTTTGCAAATTCTAAGTAGCGTTCAACTATGTATATTTTGGCTCAGTCTTACGTCTCAGAATGGACTGAATGTCCCCGGAGAGTTTGGAATTTTTTGAAGTTAAAATTTTGCTGATGAGACGGCCTAGAAGTTGGTCCCGACGTTCTTCGAACGTTACGAGTCCGGTTTCTGCTAACATGCATTGGATTGGTGTAGTCCTGAATGCACCGATCGCTGTCCGTATTGCATTATGGTAGATACTCTTGATTTTTTGAATTTGATTTTTAGCTGAGAAGCCGTATATTGGAAGACCATATTCGATCTTAGCGAGAATGAACTGTTTTACAATATCGACCAACGTCTTCGGGTGTGCTTCTGACTTGGAACTTCCTAGAAATTTAATAACATTTAATCTCATTTCTAGTGATTTTCGCAGGTGTTCGATGTGGTTATTCCAATAGTATTTTTTATTAACTACCAGCCCTAATATTCTAAGATAGTTAACATTGGTCAGATTGGTATTGTTTAATGTAATAGTGGGAGGGATGCATTTCGTTTTCCTGCAAATGTGAAGGTGTTGGGACTTAGGCAGGGAGATTTTTGCACCTGATATATTGCACCAAATTAATATGTCTTTCAATAGATCACTTAGGAGGGAAAGAAATGTAGCTTGTTCAAATATCTTACAGAGTATATAGAGATCATCTGCGTATATGCAATGTATAAAATATTTATGGACTTTAATAACTCCATTGAGATCCTCGAAGGCTATTAAGAATAGAATTACTGATAGTGGGGATCCTTGGGGGATGCCGTTTGACAATGGTGCTATAGTTGAGAAATTATTGTTAACTCTTACCTTTATTTTTCGATTTAGCAGAAAGTTTTTTATAAAGAGTAAAAGGCGTGGGCCGATTGACCAGGATTTTAATTTGTTGAGAACAGTATGGCACCCAATACGGTCAAATGCTTTTTCGAAATCAAAACTTATTATAGAAGAATGGTTGTGAGTTGAGATGATGTTGGATGTAGTATAGTGCCGCGATATAATTTTTTCAAAGATCTTTGATATGCATGGAAGTAAGGATATTGGGCGGTAACCGGATACGTGGTTGACTGATTTTTTTAGGTTTGTGGAGGGGGAAAACGGCAGCTACCTTCCAGGTTTGAGGTATTGTTCCTTCAAGTAAGATATTGTTGTATAAGTTAATAAGGCGGTGTTTGAATTCTGGAGTTATGTTTTTGAGAATAGGATAGGGTATTTTATCTAACCCGGGCGTTTTACCTTTTAGGGGACCTATGGATGAGTCAAATTCTAGTTGGGAGATTGGTTCGTCGATTTCAGAGGCCGAAGGGGGTATAACAGAAGGGTTATACGGTTCATATAAAGATGAAGATTTTAAGTTTATAAATTCAGAACTAAAATTGGAGTCGGTAGATGATTCAGACTAGGTCTTTGCAAAAGAGTTAGCAATTTCTGTTGAGTCTTCCACTTGGGTGTTATTTATTTCAAGGGATTTAATTTGGAAGAATGTTTGCTTTACGGAGACGTGTTTTATCTTTTTCCAAATGTGTGTTAGGCTGGAGCTGGGATTTAAACTTTGAGAGAATTTTTCAAAGGCTTCGGCCTTTGACGATTTACAGAGCTGTTTGAATTCGCTATTGAGTTTCTTATATTCCGATAGGTTTTGACGGGTGGGGTGTTTCTTCAATTTGTTGAAGGATGATTGTTTTTTATAACGTAAAATAAAATGGACAGAGATTTGTTCCACCATGGTGTGTACTTTGATACTATTCTCGGGGCTGTAATAGGTATTGCATTATTGGCAGAGTATTTCAGAGCGCTGATAATTGTAGCTGCTTCTTTATTGATATTATTGCTAGAAGGTTTGCGTAGTGAGAAGTTGTCTAAATGTTCCTGAAATTTTGTCCAGTTGGCTCTGTCTAGTTGGTATTTTGGTATAAATTTTGTGGGCAAGTTTTGATTATTACCGATAGTGATATTTTAAATATTTGGAAGTGATCACTTCCGTGTAAGTTCTTTGCACTTGCCCATTTGCATATAGGGTACAGCGAGGCTGAACAGAGAGATATGTCAATGTGCGTGAAAGTGTGGTGTGTCGAGAAGTGTGTAGGATTGCCGTCGTTTAAACTACAGAGATTTAGAGAACTTATCAGTTCTTCGATTATTTTGCCGCGTTGGTTAGCATGCGGCGAGCCCCAAATGGGGCTCCAACCATTGCAATCACCAGTAAAAAGGACGGGGGAGGGGAATTGGCTAAAAACTTGTGTTAATTCTTGGGATGTAATTGATATGGAGGGCGGAATGTAAAATGAAACTATTGTACAAGTTACTATGCTTTTAATTTGGATCGCTACGTATTGAATGTTACTGCCATTGTTAGATACTGAAAGTGTCGAGAAAAGTTGGTATTCAATGTTATTTTTGATTAAAAGTCCCACACCCTGTTTACCAGTATTGAAAGGATTTATGAAAATGCATTGGTAGTTTTTAGGAGGAAGAACTGTAGTATTTGATGGGGTGTGCGTTTCTTGTAAAGCGATTATGTCTGGGTTGTTTTCTTTAATTAGGATCCGCAATTCCGATAAATTGTTCTGGTAACCATTCAAATTCCATTGAAGAATTTTCAGGACCATACTAATGTAACGTTAGATGCTTTAACTTAATTTGAATAATTAGATTTAATTAGAGATGTTATGTTATTATGTTATTTTATCTGAAGAGGTTTTGTTAAAAGTTTTTGCTGAAGTTATCGAATTTTGGATTTGATTACGATTGTCTAGTTTATACGATGATGATGAGAATTGAGGAATGTTTTGTTGTGTTTCAGTTAATTGGTGGGGGGGGAGAAAGGGTATTTAAGTCAGTGGTATTATTTATTGTATTTTTATTTTTTTGAATTGTATTATCTGAGGTAGTATTTTGTGTGATTTCAGTATTTGGTTTTTGTAGCTTCGATATAATTTCAGTTTCCATTTGCATTTGTGATGTTTCTATGCTTGTATTTGACCTGTTTGATTTGTTGTTAATGAGAGTTTGTAGTTTTAGACGCAGTTGCCTTCTTTTTATTGCGTTTTCCAGATTTTCTGTTATATTTTCGACTTGAGCATTTGCTGCGTTTGAGTTGGTTTTTTTCGATGGCTACTCGGAATGAGCATCTGTTTATTGTCTTGTACTCTAAAATTTGTTTTTTCTTTTTAAACGTGGGACATTGTTTGTTCAAGGCAGTATGAGCTTGTTGACAATTCGTGCATTTAATTGATGTACAGTGATCTGGGTCGTGTATTGCAAGAGAGCATACATCACATGCCGTTGCTTGAGTGCAGTATTTTTTTGTATGTCCATACTTGAAACAGTTTTTGCATTGCATTGGTTGTGGTATGTATGGCGTCACTTTTACATTTAGGAATCCAACTTTGATCTCTGAAGGAAGAGTGTACTCATTGAATGAGATGATGTGCAAAGGTGTGTTTGTAACTTGCCCGTCAGTAAATTTGGTGATTTTTTGACATTCGGTTACATTGATATGCTTGAGACCCTCAACAATCGATTCGTTGTCCAAGTTTGTTAAGAGAGGCTCGTAGATATTATTATATACTCTGGGGGATAGCCGAAGCAGACCACTAACGTTTGGGTCCCTTTTCGCCCCCTCCCGGTCATCAGTGACTTCCAGATGTCGACTGATAATTGTCGACCTCTTTCTTCATCACTGAGTCCCGTGTTATTTCTAGCATTTGTTTGAAGCTGAGTTCACTCATGGCTTCTACACTTATCGTGTGGCTGCCTGTGATCCTCAACCTCGTGCTAGCCAGTGCTGGACATTCGCACACAATGTGTGCTGCCGTCTCGGCCTCCTCCAGGCATAGCCTGCAAACGTCATCTTCCCCGATTTTCATCTTGGCCAGATGAGCCTTAAAATTACCATGCCCTGTGACCAAGGCAGTTATCCAGCTTAGGGTACTCCGTTTATAACTAAGTACCTTTCTCGCTTCCCTGCCTAAAGGGCTGGTCATTGCATTCCGAGCTTGTTTGCAAGTGACTAGCTCCTGCCATCTTTGTTGATGCATGGAGTCCATCCACTTCCCAACCTTCGCTCCAATCATGCCGTTCCCCAGAGCAACTCTGGGTTCTGTGCCAATGGAAGTTGCCGCAGATCCCTGTTTTGCTAGGGCATCCGCCGCCTCATTTCCTGTTGTACCTATGTGTCCTTTTACCCACATCAGCGTAATCTCATTTTCTGAGGCACACGTGTTGAGCTTCCGGACACACTCTAGTACCAGTTTAGAGTTTATGTTCGTCTGCTGCATGCGTCTGATCACCGATTGATTGTCCAGTGCAATAAGGATTTTCTTCCCCCGCACCTGATCTTCAAGCAAGTGGTCCAACGCATGCAACAAGCCAAGCATCTCTGCCTGGTATACGGACACATACTCTCCTAGACTAAGCGCACATGCTAGGTTTAGCTCTTCAGAGTAAACCCCCGCCCCCGCTTTACCGTCCATTAAAGAGCCATCAGTAAAAATGCTGATGTCATTGTACACACACTCATTATGTATGTTTCCATCTGCAATGTGAGTCTTGTGTAGTCTTTCAACTACCCTACGTCTACTCATGCCTTCTACCGGCATTAGAGTCTCCTTGACCTCATCATGAATAATGTCTAGGATGCTCTTATGACCGCTGCTAGTTCCAAAGCGATGCCACATGGCATCCCTTTCTATGCGTATTGCCGAAAGCGCCGCCGTTTTCTTTATAAATAAGTCCAACGGCGGCAGTCCCAGCAATGCCTCCATTGCTCGCGTTGGTGTGGTGCGCATTGCACCACATATGCTTACGCAAGCTATCCTTTGTACCCCATCTAGCTTCTGCTTTGTGGTATTCTGCATGGCTTTTGGCCACCATACCACTGATGCGTAGGCTAGAATAGGTCTTACCATCATTGTGTAAATCCAGTGTGTCGCTTTAGGTGAAATTCCCCACCTACGAGCACACACTCTCTTACATTGATGCAAAATCCTTTTCGCTTTTTGGATCTTTTCATCAACGTGAACATTCCAAGTTAGTTTCGCATCTAAGGTAACTCCTAGATGCTTCACTTCCTTGGACACCTTGATTTCCGAACCAAAAAGCCGTAAGGGAGTTATCTCTATGTCTTTCCTCTTACGAGTAAAAATCATAGTGTTTGATTTACTAGCGTTTATGGTTAGCTCTTGCTCATTACAACATTCTTCGGTTACTTTGAGAGCTTGTCCCATGCAACCTAGAATTGTGTCCATGAACTTTCCACTGACCGTGAGTGCCAAGTCATCGGCGTATCCTACAGTGTGTACGCCCATCGAGTCCAGCTTCCAGAGAAGACTGTCCACGGTGATGTTCCACAGTAGAGGCGAAAGAACACCTCCTTGTGGGCATCCTCGGACTACCTTACCCCGTATTCTGTCACATCCACTCCTAAGATTTACCGCCCTCTGCTTAAGCATAGAGTCGATCCACTTAATTATAATGTAATCAACCCCCCGCTCAATCAGGGCGTTCCTTAGTTTGGTAAATGAGCGTGGTGTTCTCCAGGTAGTCCACCAACACCTTTTCCATTGTTTTCAACAGGAATGATGTAAGGCTAACCGGCCTGAAGGACTTTGCCTCTTTGTAGTCTTTCTTCCCCGGTTTAGGCAGGAAGACCACTTTAGCCTCCCTCCATGCCTTCGGGATGTAGCCTGCTGAAAGACAGGCGACGAATATATTCCGGATCCTATCTAGTAGAGCGCTCATGCCCCACTGTAATAGTGCCGGGAATATTCCGTCCATTCCAGCCGTTTTAAATGGAGCAAAAGAGTTTATAGCACTTTTGACTCCATTTGGAGTTATTATCCTCTCAGCTTCTTGTTGACTTACCCCACCAGCTCCCATGTTAGTTTGAGGCCATGGTTGGTCTGACTTGAAACTTCCAGGAAAATGTACCTTCATCAGGGCCTGCAACGTTTCTTCCACTGTTTCTGTCATGGAACCATCTACTTTGCGTATCAGCCCCATTTTCGAAGCAGTGTCTTTCGATATCATCTTCTGTAATCTGCATACTTCCGACGTATCCTTCATGCTAGAGCAGAATTCCCTCCACGTATTTCGTTTCCGAAGACGTAAGGTTCTTTTCAGCTCCCTCTTTTTATACTCTAGATGAAATCTGAGAGTATTATAAGTTTGCCACAAAGTTTGTAACGCTAAGAAATAAGGCTCGCAGAAAAAAATGAATGATACAGAAGTTCATATTATCACTCGAATATCTCAAAACCGGATGTCCGTCTGTCCGTCTGTCCGTCTGTCCGTCTGTCCGTCTGTCCGTCTGTCCGTCTGTCCGTCCGTCCGTCCGTGACCTCTCTAGCTCGAGAACGCGTTGAGCTATGAAGTTCAAATTTTGCACACGTTATTTTTGACAAAAAATGAAGGCTAAGTTCGTGAACGGGCTAAATCGCTCCACCCCTTCTACGCCCTCCCATACAAAATGATACATTTTTGAAAATTTACAATAATCAGATTTTCTCAGAAACTATAAAACATCTTGCTTTGAAATTTTTAATATATCACTTTTATGATAATTGTAACCTATGTTATAAAACTTATTGTAATCCTCACCCTCCTTCTACCCCCTCCCATACAAATAGCACTATTTCATGAAATACGTTAAGCCAATTTACTCAGTACGTATACAATTTATCGGGCTGAAATTTTGTACTTAACACTTAATTAACAATATCAGTTAGATTCAAAAAAATTAATCGATTACCCTTACTCCGTCTACCCCCTCCCATACAAAATGACACATTTTTGATAATTTACAATAATCAGATTTTCTCAGAAACTATAAAACATCTTGCTTTGAAATTTTGAATATATCACTTTTATGATAATTGTAACCTACATTATAAAATTTATTGTAATCCCCACCCTCCTTCTACCCCCTCCCATACAAACTGCACTATTTCATGAAATACGTTAAGCCAATTTACTCATTACCTATACAATTTATCGGGCTGAAATTTTGTACTTAACACTTAATTAATAATATCAGTTAGATTCAAAAAAAATAATCGATTACCCTTACTCCGTCTACCCCCTCCCATACAAAATGACACATTTTTGATAATTTACAATAATCAGATTTTCTCAGAAACTATAAAACATATTGCTTTGAAATTTTGAATATATCACTTTTATGATAATTGTAACCTACATTATAAAATTTATTGTAATCCTCACCCTCCTTCTACCCCCTCCCATACAAACTGCACTATTTCATGAAATACGTTAAGCCTATTTACTCAGTACGTATACAATTTATCGGGCTGAAATTTTGTACTTAACACTTAATTAACAATATCAGTTAGATTCAAAAAAAATAGTCGATTACCCTTACTCCGTCTACCCTTACGCGGGCAATAAATTATCGAATTTATTACCGCCCATCGGAATAGTGCTGATGCCGGTGCATTATTTCTTAGCGTTGCAAACTTTGTGAGAAACCTATAATGCTGTCAGATTTCATCTCTTGTCTTTATACTCTAGATGAAATCTGAGAGGTGATGGGATCAACAAAGTCTTAACGATGCATCCGAGATTGCAACCAAAATTATTTATTGGCTTTAACCAGGTTCAAATTCATCTAGAGTATTGCATGATTGGGGTTTACCCCAATCGTAGTTCTTTTATGTTTATCCTTGTATAGTTCCCAAGAGTGAGAGTCTCTCTCCCTCATGTAACGGTTAAAGGCTTTCCTTGTCTCTTTTTTCATAGACTCCAGTTCCCTACTCCACCATGGTGTTGGGTCCTTTTCGTCCGCTACTGTGGAGGGACAAGCGTGTTCGAAGGCGCGATTAATAGCGGAGTTCAGTTGTTCCACTGTTCGCTCTATCTCGACCGTATTCCGAGGTATTCCGTCTTGAATATCCTCGACTTGTTCCAATAAATATGTCTCGTACTTAACACGATCAGTATTTTTTGGCACTCTTATACGTTTGCGTTCGCTACTCCGTTTTCTGCCATACAGAATTTCAAACTGGATAGCCCTGTGATCAGACATGGTTAGCCTGTCCACCACTCTCCAATTCTGAACTCTGTCAAGCATATTAACAGAGCTTAGGGTAATGTCGATCACCTCAGCCCTTCGTGCATCCACGAAGGTGGGAGCGACCAGCAGATTGTACTTTTCCACAAATTCTAGCAGCTGCTGTCCTCTGGGATTGTCATCTGTGCTGCCCCACACAGTGTTGTGCGCATTGGCATCACAGCCTATGATCAGGGACATATCTCTTTCTTTACAATACCTTACCAGATTTTCAACTTCCTCTGATGGAGGTGGTTCTGGTGCATCATAAGGGAGATATGCTGATGCAATTAGGAATGATCCTGCACCACTGCCGATCATTACTACCGTAAGATCAGGCGAGCAGAGATGCATCATTTGTACTGCACGTATTCCATGACGCACCATGATGCATGTCCTTATTTTACCGTCCACCTGTGCATGGTACAGATTTGCGGTTTGTTGTGACAAACCCCTAATTTTGTTTTGTAAAATCCAGGGTTCCTGTATTAAAGCTATGTCCAGTTTCTCTTCATCAAAGCATCTCGTCATCATCGCTGATGCCGCTTTACTATGATGAATATTCAGCTGGCACACAGTTAGTGTTTCTTTGTTCGGGCCCGCCACCATCCCTGATAGTCAGCAGATTGAACGTTGATCAGAGTGCACGTTGTCTGAACTAACCTCTCCGCGCCTTCTGGCGCGTCATTGTCCGCTCCAACAACGCCTCCCTTCTCCCCTGGAGCGTCTTCTTCAGAGACTAACCTCTTCAACCCTTGCGAGTCGTCGCTGTCCGTCTCATTGGAATTCCTCCAGCCACTTTCTCCAAGAATGTCTTGATGTATTTTCATATTCTTGTTTTTATTTATTGATTCAGGTTTGGGTTTCCCGTTCTCGGACCACAGCCGAGGCAACTGCCAGCATATTGCTTCCCGCTACTCCCCGCCCCTATAGGAACATTATGACGATCCGGCCGTTCTTTCCTCTCTTTGTGCCGCGAAGCAGACTCCCTCGCGACCTCCCGAAAGTTCCGTAGGCGTTCATGCCACTCTGCACCTGCTACCCTTGAAGCAAATCAAGGTTTCTCTCCTAGTCTAACAGATCGCTACTCTGTAGACCGCGGTTCAACAGGTGCAAGAAAGGAGCAAAGTGAAGTGTTGGATCCGGAACCCCGCAGGTGAACTTTCACCTCAGTCACCAGCTCCAACCTCACACCTGGTCGCCGTGCCACCTATGCAGAGAGTTTCATAGGCGCCCCTCTGCCAACGTACGGTCGGGGAGACAGTTTACACTACCCATACAACTGGTTATTGTACAGATGTGTGGCAGTAACTTGCTCCGTTTGTGATGACCATTTGCGTCCCTGGTCACCTTCCCCCGATGGGCACGGTCGCATAACACCCCGGGGATTTAGGACATTTGACACTCCGTATGGGCTACCTTCGCCAAAACTATAGAACACAAGAGTTTGCCAAGTAGGGAGTGTGTCGATTGCTTACATATCGCAAAACGGCGGTACTCGCGTAATGTGATAGTACACGCAACCGGCCCCATAGCTCAGCCTTCGCTATTCGCGAAGTTACCAGCGGCCACCACGCGGAGGTGCTATGTAGACTTGCCCATGAGTTTCCCCACAGACCTGACCACCAGGCTCGTAGATAACACCTTTTACTGTGTTGAGTGTCTCATGGAAGGAGATCTCAACATCGCCAATGTATGGAATTTTTGTTATTTTTATTATTTTTGATGCTTGGTATTGGTTTTTAATTAGCATTAAAATGTCACCATTTCTTGTGAAAGAGGTTTGCACGGGGTCACTAACGATGCTATTTAGTGCTGTAGTCAGCAGGAAGATGATTAAATTTTTTAAATTTCTATTTGGGTCTTTGCTCTTTATTGTTATGAATTTTTGGGGATTCTTTTGGCTTGTTTGAATAAGACGCTAATGGAGGGAAATTATGACCGTCGAACACCACTTTTTTGTTAGCTGATGGAGGGTTTACTGTTAATTCCTCATCGGGATCGAGTAACGAAAAATAGTTAAAATATTTTAGTTTTTCGTTTCCCTCCTGATTCGGAGGCCATGGTTCCTAAGGCACCAACTTTCACACACTAGTTATGAAACACTTTTCACTATAGTGTATTATTAGATTGAAATTAAATGAACACAACTATGCTGCGACTGACGATTGATATTATGAGGTGCTAAACTCAACCTCTCACCACAAGTGCTGAGAAGAGAATGTAAAGGAATAAATTAGAGTACAAACAATTCTACATGTTTCAGAATAATCAAAGCGTAAGAATGGGGTACATTGGTAATCAAACCAAACAGAATTGGTTCCGGCGTACCTGCTTATGAGTATTTTAGTATATGAACTCATATAGCAGTATTATTACAAGAAATGTTTAACTGAATTATAAGGCTCTCCTTTTAAGAATCATAAGAGTTAATCTCTCGTAAAGACATTTTTATGAGAGTGTAACTCTTGTAGAGTTGAACTAAAAAGAGAGAGAGAGTACATGATGACTGGCGATGATCTTATAGCAAGATTGAAACTCTTCTAGAGTCATACTCTCAAAATAATGGTGCTATGAGAGCTAATTTAAATTTTATTACAAAAGCCATATTACATTATGAGAGTATCAAAGAGTCTTGCTGGAGTCTTATGGATCTTCTGTTCGACAAATTCGACGGCAGGCTTATCACGCCTTTCGGCGACAACTGGGCATCAATGTCGTTCGAATTAAAGCCAGTAGACTTTTTTATTTGGGGCTGCGTAAAATCATATGTCGACTTGCGTAATTGATGACGAAAGTCAACATAACCAATGCCACCAATTATATCGGGCGCGATTTTTGCGGGCGAGTCATTGAAAATTTGACATCTCGGATACGCGCCATTTGGCCAATATTATATTTCGTACTTCATGTAATTGAAAAATCTTTGAGTTAAAACCAAATATTTAATCATATTGTATCTTATATACAATTTGTTTCATATACAAGTAAATTTAAAGTTTGAGCGCCCTTCATGGAAAATCCTGTACATTCGAAGTTGATGTTTAAGCGCAGGTTAATAAAGCACTCGTTTCTCTCACTCATATGTATGTGTAAAAGGTACTCTCACGTTACGTCTTTCAGAAAAGTTCGTGACGAGCGCTCGCTGCGCAATCCGAGTTAATTACGTATGCGTCTCGTCACTCGTGGCGCATGTTAACATGCCGTTCGCGTGCATGAGTTGCTTCACGGTCCAATTGAAGTTAATGTAGTTCGACAACGACATTGTAAATAAGTGCCAGTGTACATGAGCGTCAAAAGTAATCGGGACCCCGCACCGCCTCCTTTCCAATCGAATATGAAGAAATACAGTGGGAGTATTTTGGCAATGAACAAGGGACGCCGATATTGGATACGCTCGGCCTATCTCGATAGGTATTGGTACTGCCGCTGGTTCCTGCCCCTATCTGCGTCATCTTCTATATTACTGTGTTTCACCAGTTCACAGTTGAGAATACGCCATTGCACATGCGTCAGCACGTACATAAGTTTCGATTCCGCACACACTGTCGAACACGAGCATCGTTGTGTGAAGCATTTATGTGAAGTTGTATGAGCCTTTCACTTTAGGATCACCTTTCGTTAAGTGATGCATGCATTAAGATTTCCTGCAAATGGCTCAACACACTTCACACAAAGTTTGAGTTCGTGTTCGACAGTGTGTGGCCGGGCTAATGTAATACAGACTGACGCTGCGTCCTATCATCTCATGTGCACTGAAATGCCGATAGGTATCGAAGAGATAGGATTGAAAGGACGCGGTGGCACGCTGTCCCGATATTTTTGACGCTCATGTGCACCGGCACTAACGCAGCAACTGACGTACTTTGTACTCTCGTGTAGTTGCAACCTTAGCTGGCCATACACATGCGTTCTTTGATTTGAATAGTGTGATATTTGGAAATGGGAGATAATAGAGATTGCGACTTTATTGAGATGATAGACCGGGAAATGAAACTGAATTTGCCCAACCCACTTTTTCTTAAATGAAAGACTCCCTCGTATGTGGAAGAAAAGCACCATTTGTATGACGTCCGGTCGTATCGAAATTTTGTTGATAATGGGTGGCATCTTTTGCCGTCGTGTATCAACGAACGCACATGATTTTTGAAAAGGTTATGATTTTTTCCAATCGAAGAATGCGTGTGTATGGTTAACTATTGTAAACAAGTAAATGTTATAAGAAACGGAAAGGACGGCAGTCGCCGCAAAAACTTAAGCGTGGAACTTTTCTTCAAAAGTTTCAATCGTGATTTGAAAGCGAAACAAAATTAATGTAGATAATCTGAAGTAAGGCAATGTCATAGTCTAAAACTCCACATTTTTTTATACCCGTTCATTAAACAATCAGTTAAGTCGTTTGAGCGTAAATGGTTCCTGTAGAAAAATGTTTGTAAATTAAAAATAATAAATGCAATACTTGAAAAAAAAGGACGAAACCAGAAAGTCCCTCAAATTAGGAAGAAAAAGCCAAAAAATGACAATACTACTCCATCAATACCCTGACAAAAAAAAAAAAACACTCAAATGCACTCACTACTACATTTCCCGTCCAACATGGAATTGGAACACGAGAGACTCATATAAAAAAGCATTGATTGAAACAACATCATAAATTATTCAAAAGTTCGAATTCAATCGATCACATTCATTTGAGTTCGAGGAGACAAGGAAACGACAATTCCACACCATAGCAGACCGGAGTCGCCTGCGTCCCCATTTTCCTTTTCTTCCTTTGAGGTAATTGGCGTCGAAAATAAAATAATTTATGCAGGACATAAGAAAGCATTTTAAATTTTCAACACAGAAAAACACGAAAAAGGACGCAACGAAATGCCAAACGAATGGGCCTTGGGGTTGGTGGCGGCGCGGCGTGGCAGTGTCAACTCGAAAAAGTCATTACGTCCATGTACAATGGAAATTTGGTCGACTCAATTGGAATGTTGCTTTTCTTTTTTTTTTCTGTTCTGTTTTTGTATTCCCATTATTCGATATAGTGCGTGAAGCTTCGCATCTTTCTCTTCAATTCCGTGGCCATTTTCTGGAGTTCGGCGCATTCAAATCGAATGAAAAACGTTGAAAGTCTGTAGGAGTTACACGCGGGTAGCACCCACGGTATTATAACGAGAGAAAACAGTAAAAGGTATTAGACGGAATAACACCTGGACTTAAGGCAAAATTTAGTGTCATGGGGAAGGTAGAGTAAAGAATTTTCCTTTTTTTTATATTTTAATTTGAAATAAACGAAGACTGTCGTTGGTAGGCAATTGATCTGATATTCATTATTGCTCTTTAGAGGGATTTTTAGACGTCATGCCAGTGGAGCCATTAAACTTGTCATCAAACTTACCATCGGACATGCTATCATCTTTTTTTTTCAAAGGTGACCGATAGCGATACAGGAATATGTCTTCCACATCATCGGTATGTCGAACCTTTACCGATTAAACCCCAAAACACCTTTTTTGCAGTTTCCCTGCGGAACTGCCTCTCTGTATTACTCCACGGAGCTGGTTATGGCTAATCATCTGCCACTGCGCCTCGTCGGCTTACGCCTTTCTGTCTCTTTCTGGAGTTTCTTTTGGATATCACATACGTTCCTTCAAATTCTGGGGGCTAATGTATTAGTTACTTTGACCCCTCCAGGGGCTTGGGCGCATCAACATGTGTTGCATTACTATGCCTTGTTGATTTTTCGATAGCATGTATTTTTCGGATGATGCAGTTGCTAGCATGCACTTCCTATCCGCGTCGTCTTATAGTGAAAAGCTCGGAGCGCAGTGGGAGTTTTTGTTCGTGCCGAGGATTGAACCTCCCTTCTTTGGATTGTGGAGTGATGACCGAACGAACACCGCCACCGAGCACTTCAGTTCTTGGTGCTTTCCCGAAAATCTCGGACAATGGAATCAAACATGTGCTGGATCCTCAGGCTCTTGCGGGCATCTTGGACTGTCTGGGGAATCATCCAGCATGAACCGGTGTAGGTACTTTCGATATCCATCCGGTCCTGTTAGGAAATGGGTGAGGTAGTGATTTTCCTCACCGTGCTTTCCGTTCAACCACATGTCAATTTGAGGGATAAGTATATGCGTGAAACTCGTATTTTTCTGTTCCTCCGTACTTCCGCTACTTCTGATGGATGCAAACGTCTGTTTTTTAAAAACTCTGAACATTTCATCTGCCAGAATGTCTATTGGGCCCATTCGAGCAACCACATAGGCCGCCGCATCTGATGTTGTTCGGTACGGCATGTACAGCGCACTCTGAGCCCACTCCTCCGATATACCGAGTTGATCTTTCGAATGTTGCAAGCGTGACGGAGAGCACCTCTCCATACTGGCGACGCCTGCAACAGGATAGAGGTAATAGCTCTAGATAATAAGAGCGTTCTAATCTGTGTGGGACCACTTGTAGGCACAGTAGCATTTGTCGCTACCCCTTGATCATTTGAACGGATAGCACTAAAACTGATGATGGGGTTAGGACTAGGTATTGACTTAGCTTTCCATCTTCCTGACTTAAAGTGTCCTGCAGGCGGAAGTTTCTCGAAAGCTCTGGCCTGGCTAAGAAGTAACGTCATGACCGCAATATAAGGAAAGTTAGCCTGCGATTCGATCATTTGACTCTGTTCCACTGTGAAGTGTCGTTCAGCCCTCATTGAGTTGGGCAATTTATTCAATATTATCCTCTGCTGGATACCGAGCCATAGTGATTTGTGACTCCGTGACCGATGAGCTAGCTCATGAGGGAACAATTGGTGTTGTCAGTAGGGGCCGGAGAGACATTAGAATGCCAATTGCATCATATAAATTGACAATTAAATCCGTTGCGGTGGACACTAGATGGCTCAACGGCAGTATTTTGCCAAACGACGCGGATGATTTGGCAGAAATTCGATTCCAGCCGCTCTGCCATATTGCTGTCACTGAATAGGAAGCACTATGGCAAGGTGGTGGGTGCTAACACAAGGCACTGCCCCATCGGTAAGCTCGCATGGAGGTTCTGTTTTCCTCATAATGACTGCTGCAGGAATTGTGAAAATGCGAAAAAGAGGATACCTTTATGTATTAATTTCTTGCAAATGTACAAGTGCGAATCATTTCAGTGAAAATTGGAATTGTTTGTGACACTTGGTTTCATTCTGCACACCAACTTAGTATGCGTCTGTAGCTTAGCTCGGTAACGCACCGGGCATTTTTTGCTACTCGGAACACGGTCTCTGCGGTTCGCGCCCCGCAACGGGACCAACTATTTTTTATTCTCAAATTTCCTCTGAATTAATTTCTCCGAGCTTATTGGTTTCGTATGGATAGTAGCACTCATTAGGTCTTGCATCTTTGCAGCTATCCATGTGCAAGACGACCACGAAAGTGTGAGAATTCTGTTTATATAAGCCGTGAAGGCGTGATTTTACTTGAAAACTCGACCGTGGAGGAGGATACCGTTTACCCCTTCTCTGTCATTGCCTAGCATTGACCAGCAGGCGAAGGAAATTTCTGGTCTCCTGCTTTTACGGTGACTTGGATGACCTCAAGGATGTGAGCGTGATACAGCTTAATCGATACATTGCTAGTAAAGGCTGATTCGAGACCAAATTTTTTAAAATGGTGAAATGATATTGGTAGTACTACAATGGACGCATAGGTGGTCGAAGTGTGCTGTGATGCATTGTGGCGGCCCCGTTACCTAACCTAGTTCTAGGGACGGGCAGATTCAATATGTCATTATACATACACAATGTTCCACAGGAGGGTACCGAGTGCGGATTCTTGTGGAACGCCTGCTGTTGCTTCTCACTAGTTAGGTCCGTTGTCAGTTTCGTACTGCAGAACTCTATGCACATACATAGTAGCTTTTTATTATACCCGATAAGTATTCTGCCCAATCTTCTGCAAAGCCCCATGAATGCTGCTCCAATTCACTGCAGTATAGCGCACCTTTTTAAAACAAAACTGGCGGTCGGCCAAGTCTCCCCTTTCCTACACGACGGCGGTCAACCTGTTGAAAATTATTCGCTCAAGCATTTTACCTAGAGTGTTCATTCGCACGGCCTACGGCTTGTTGGGTTTCGTCAGAAGAAGCTTTTTCCATATAGACGGCAGGACTCGTTCATCGACACAGACTTGGAATGTTTGATCGAATTACTTGGGTACTGTGCGAACTGCTATTTTCAGTGCTTTGTTTGGAACGCCGGCCAAACCTGGTGTTTTATTTTCGCCTATTCTGGCGAAGATCTTCAAAAGCTCTTTTCAGACGTCATGCCAGTCCATCCAACAAACTTGTCATCAAACCTACCATAAGACATGCTATCAGTCTGCCATCAAACTTGCTATAACACCTTGTCATCAAATTCGCCGTGAAACCTGCCCCCAATCCTGCTATTAGACTTGCTATCAAACTTGTTATCAGACCCACTATCAGACCTCCCATCAGTCTTGCTATCAAGACTGTTATAAAAACTTGTGTCAAACCTGCTTCCCAATCTGCCATCAGTCTTGCTATCAAACCTGCTATCGGATCTGCTATCAAACCTGCCATCAGACCTGATATCAGTCTATAGCTATCAGACCTGCCTTCAGTTCTGATAGAACTGATGGCAGGTTTCATGGTAGGCTTGATGGCTGTTCTGATGTCGGTATTAATTGCTAGATAAATAGCAGGTCTGATGGCAGGTTTCATTGAAGGTTTAATAGCAGGTCGGATTTAAAGTTTGATGGAAAGTTTGTTAGTAGATTTGATAGGAGATTTGATAACAAGTTCGATTGCAGGTTTCATAGAAGTATTGGTAGCTGAACTGGCATGACGACTAAAAATCCATTAAATCAGGAATACCATGCTGCTTACCCGATTTAAATATTGACAACAGGAGTGATATATTGAACTTCGTCACATTCTGATACACAATATGAAGCCTTCAGCTTTAAAACATTCCATGTACCGTGTGAGTGTCATCAGCAAAATCTTTTGTAGGAAAATTCATAAACTTGAATCATGTCGTATTCCAAACGACACTATGCCAACCATTGTATCTAATACGTTTTCGTCCTTTTTCGTAACATCCCCTTTCATATTAATATACATATTCGCTTCTCGTCCCTAGCATCATGTCATTGTCGAGCGAGCCTTTGGACTTCTCTATAAATGAATATTCATTTCTTTATGACACTTTCCTTTGACATCTCCTCTCAGTATCGCGCACATTGTAAACTGTAAGGGGGAAAATCGGTTTTCTGTAACATCTCATCTCTCATCGCTCATCCATCTCGTGGAGGCTTCGCTTCTTGGGTCGCGTGGAAATATTGTCAGCTGGACCGGGCATTTCAAATGTCCTGTCCTTACAATGTCACGAATTATGTCAATATTTTCATTTTTAATGGTCGCTCATGGATATGGCATATTTTTATGATACTGTTTATTATTCCATATTTATATTTATATTTATATTTTGTAGGATGTGCGTTACATGCACGAGCCCTTGCTTCGCCTTTCTCATTTTTCTTTTTAATTTTCTTTCTTGTGGTAATGTGTCGTTTTTATTTTGCAGTCATTTATCTTTGTCGCCGCATTTGTGCCTGTGCTAAAATATATGTTTATCAAATCGTCCTTTGCCGCTGTTTAATGGGGTATTTCAGAGAGTACGTAGTATTTATTGTGCCTTCAGGGATAACCATTAGCCAAGTTTGGAAGAAGGCTTTTATACGGGCATTTATGGATGTTTTATATGCATCCAGTAAATTTGCAAAGGTATAAACTTGGTCGGCAATTTGATTCTGCCCTATAAATTTATCGATAGACTGGTTTCATAGATACGAATGTTTTCGCACAGCTCCTAGGACGCCGATCGCTTCTGACCCAGCGAAATTACTAGCAACAATTTATTTTTTATTTTATTTTTCTCCGGCGGTCGTCTTTGGGGTCGATGCTCCCCCTAAAAAAGAAGGAGAAAATCAGGGTTTTTATGGTATCCTTTGTTAACAGAACCTGACTTATAGAACATATCCACAGCATAGGTTGGGTTGCAGTTGTCTAAGGACCTACATATAACACAGGATGGGTCAATACCCAGGCGTGGGTCTAGCACCGCATATTGAACCAAACCTTGACCTTCTGCATAAAATACATCTGTCTTGCGACCTGTGTCTATATATGGACCTATAACCTTGTGAACTGCTCTTAATTTTGCTGTTTATCAAAAGTTCTAGAAATTTTAAAGATTAGAAGGAATGACCATCACAGAGGCTCTTAGAACTACACCTGCGCTGCGGCTGCCTTTGATATGATGTTAAATTCACTCCCCTTAGACGTGGTCATCCGCCTACGGGAGGCTTGTCAGTTTACGATGACAACCACGGGTCGCTTATCCGCTCTAAACAGCCTGTGTATCCCGGTTGCGTATTTCAAAAACTGTGTTCAGTACGTCCCGAAGCTAGTGGCAAAATCGAGATGGTTTTCTAGTGACTAAATGGTCAAAAACTCGTATCGTTTTTTGAGTGCATTTGTCGTCTAAATGACAACTAAACTGTATTAAGTACGTCCCCAACCCGTGGAACGTGTATGAATCCATTCTAATTCACTTACGGTGGATTTGTGGCCCCATATGCAGAAATTCCTTGAGTGGGGTTTCAGAGCTTATTCCTGCTTTAGGTGGTATGAACCTAGAACTCACATACGGTGGCTCTGTAGTTACTGAGGCGCAATTTCCTGGAGTGTAGGTTCAGAGTCCTTTTCCGCTTTAAGTGGTAAGAATCGGGAACCCACACATGATGGATTTGTGATTCCTAAAGCGGAAATTCCTTGATTGCTGCTTGTTCAGAGTTCATTTCCGCTTTAAGTGGTAAGACCCACCAACCCCACATGGTGGTTTGTGGGCCGTAAAGCAGAAATTCCTTGAGTGCGGTTTCTAAGTCCATTTACGCTTTAGGTGGTAAAAACATAAAACCCCGGTGGTGAATATGTGGCCCTTCAATCGGAAATTGGAAAGTGTGGGTTCAGATTAACGATACCGATTTGGATTTACTGGCATTTAGCTACTATTCTTACGTCAAAGCGAAGAGACTGATACGTATTTTTGACCATTTAGGAACTAGAAAGTCGCATGGATTTGGTTCCTGGCTTGGGGACGTACTGAACACCGTTTTTAAAATCTACTCGGATGAAGGAATGGGAAGGATGAGGGGTGCTTACTGTGATATCGACAACGATATCGGTGCATGAAAATCGACGGATAAGTCCTAACGTGTAGGCAGCGTTCTATTGCATGCAGAACAATGGGTAAGTCGCACTTATCGAGCATACAGGTTTTGATCGCTTGGGTGTACGAACGACTCATCCCGTCGGAATAAGAGGAGGCGATGTCCGGGACGAATATACCACGGGCTCGTATGTATGGGATTCGATTACATGAGCACAGAACTTAGCCTTGACAAAAATCCTTATTCCCGACAGTATTTTACATTCAGTTCTCTGGAATGAGGATTTTTTTAAATGGTAATCTCTGCCTGGACTCAAGGTATTAGATATGGTCTTCCTGGAAATCTTTTCAATCCTAATTACGCCAGCCGTATGAGTAGGGCGGATTTAGATTTCTGCGGATTCCTGATCGTAGAGTCAGGCATCACTGCGTGAGGGAAGAAAATGAGGAAAACCTGGTTAATCGTTAAAATTAGGTTCAGTGGTAGCTAACATATACCTAGTGCTATTATACATATACAAATATTAGGAAGTAGGCAACTAATATTAGGAAATTGTTTACAGCCAAAAAAAACTTCGGGTGATTCCTATGGAAATCTTCAGAGAACTTCCACTGATGCCGACATTTCTACAAAATTCAAATAAACCACTAATTTGACGTAACGCAAAGCCCAGGCTTTTAGATAATCCGAGGTGGGGTAAGTTTGGTGGTTAAAATCGTCCCTACACGACACAGCCCGGCGCGGCATGGTTGCAGGAGAGCGGCTCAGATATAGACTGACGGAATTAATATTAAATTTCCCACTTTGAAATTACAATCTCATCAACATTTTCTGAATCAGTACAAAGGCCAACTTGACGTTTATTAATGATACGGTACTGGGGTGGGCACCTGTAAACTAGTAAAAATCGATTTTGATACTGAAAACTACGCGCAACTTGTGAAATCGGTTTTACCGAAGATCGTAAAGCAGTGTTCTCACGAGGCGACTTTTGTTGAACGGCAAAATTCGTATGTGCCTATACCAAATTTTGTTCCAACGTTTCAATAAAAGTCGTTAAACATTTGTAAAACCCAACGCACCGTATTTCACACATGCTTTAACACAAAACACGCGCATACACTATTACAGCTAGCAGTCGCAGTCACATCATCTCATTCCATTCGCTTAAAATCATGTCATTGGCTGAATTTCATTTGTTGAAAATCACTTCATATTAGACTGCTGCTTGACCGGGACAATTATTTGTTGTTCGATGGAAAAATCTCTCAACACGGTTGAAAGTTCTATTCACACGAGGAGATTAGTTGCACGACTTTTGTCGTTCAACAAAAGTCGCCCCGTGAGGACGCTGCTTAATAATTTCTTATACCTGGACTTCGCACATGCAGCAGTGCCATCCACGAAGGCAACATGATTTCACAACTGAAAAATTGCAAATTTTAGCGCAGGTTGTACTAAAAACGAACTCGTCGTTCCGCGGCGCTCTACGCTACGGGCGATCACCACTGTAATGACCAGTTTCCACACGAAATAAAATGCAAAGTAATTGTTTTCGCGTGGAAATTGCCCACAACAGTGTGAAGACTTTTGCCTGTGTATGGGATTTTCGTCCGAAGAACTGAGCACCGAGAAGAGCGAAAATTTTCGTGCGAATCGGATTTTTGACAGTTTTTTTTTATGAGATTTCGCACCAAAAACGGAGGTTAGTGATTTTTGTAACCGTAAGCGGAGTCTAGGAGATTCATGCTAGCAACTGCACTTCTGAAAAGTATTGTATATGCTATCGAAACGTCAACAAAGCATAGAAATGCTAACGATGTTGATGCGCCCATACCCCTGGAGGAACCAAAAATATTAACAAGAAACGGAGTCTAAAATCTGATATTACGTACGTTTTTTGTGTAATCATTTCATAAATATACGTTTTACGGTGTAAAGTTGACTCGAAAAACACCGAACGGTGAACTAGCTGTATCCTAACGGAAATATGCTTCGATCTGTGTACAAGTATGATTTTACTGCATGATTTTTCGAAATATTAAGGGAATGTGTTAGCTATCCGTATGCAAGGCGACCACGAAAGTGTGGAAATTTTGTGAGTACGAGCCATGAAGGCGTGATTTTTACTTGAATATTCGACCGTGGAGGCCTAGATGGTGTGAAGCACCTTATTAACTTACTAGAGGGGGTGAAGAGAGGGTAAGAAGTGGTGATATTTGTTCCCTGTCAATTGTACTATATGTGTTCCATGTGTCTGCAATGTGCAAGTGCGAATTATATTTTTCAGTGATTTTGTGTTTGGGAATTTTATATTTTAGGTATTTTTTATCCAACCCCAGGGAATTTTGTGAATTCGAAGCATAAAGATATTGGATTCTGTTTTACTACTCAACCCCTACAAATTAATAAATTCAAATAAAGAGAATAAGTTAATAAAGCACATACTACACTTGGCATTCCCATGAATAAGAGGGATATTTCGTCATGTGAGCACTGACCATGACGGCTGACCTCAACTTCTATCATGTTTATCGTCGCGATCGTTATGAAAATTCAACTAGAAGAGGGGGTGGTGTTTTCATTGCTGTCAAGACAGTATTCCCATCTCACAAAGTTGAGCTTTTCCATAAGGACGTGGAACAGATATGTGTGACTATAAATATTTCTCGTAGTGAATCAGTTCATATTTTTAATAGCTATTTACCACCCCTTAGTCCGATTAACGTTTTTGAAAAACATGTAGAAAATATCTCTAACATTTTTTGCATCTTTTAAAGAAAATGACAAATTGGTCATTGTTGGGGATTTCAATCTTGGTAATATAAGTTGGTATTGGAATGATGAAGAAAGAAGTTGTTGCCGCGCGATATACATCTCGAGTGTGAATCTTTTCTAACAGATTGTCTCTCTGCAATTGATTTAATGCAGGTTAATTTTGTTAAAAACTCCATTGGTAGAATTTTAGATTTAATCTTTGTCAGTTCTAGCTTGAATGCTTCAGTAAAACGAGTTGATAGCCCATTTTTGCCGAACTCTATACACCACAGCGCTCTTCTTCTCGAGTTTTTATTTTATGATTACATTCAAGAGGAGTTGGTTGTCACTCCTAGTAAAAATTTTCAAAAAGCCGGATATGCTGATTTGAATGCATACTTTTCTAATATTGAATGGGGTTCTATTTTATCAAATGGAGGTCTTTTTGAATGTTATGGTATTTTTAAATCAGTATTATCTGAGGCAATTCAAAAATGTGTTCCTCTGAAACATTGTAAAATGAAACAAAGAAATCCTTGGGTTACCAAGGAACTAAACAAACTTAAAAAAGCAAAAAATAAAGCACATAAATTATTCAAGAATTCACCCTCTCTTGACAACAAAACTAATTTTTTTAGATTGAGGAAAGAGTATGAATTGTTGAATAAATATCTTTACAAACAATATATTGCTCGAGCAAAACATAACATTAAAACTGACAGCAAAGCTTTTTGGAATTTTCTAAACAGCAAACGTAAGAATATAGGCATTCCCAAAAATTTACAATTTAATAACAATTATTATAGTGATGTTCAATCGGTATGTGATGGTTTTGCAAGTTTTTTCAATTCCGTTTATGATATGCCAGGCTCGGCTTCGCCGGAATTGAATATTGATGAGAGACCTCCAATTTCTCAAATATCTCATGAGCACCTTAGCAGTGCTCTCCAGATTTCTGAAGATGACCTGTTGGGTGCTATGGCTAAGCTTGATATTAGTATTCAAGCCGGACCTGATTGCATTCCTAATATTTTTCTAAAGAATTGCATGCAGTCCTTATGTCGTCCGCTAACGAAAATTTTTAATATGTCTTTGTCTACAGGTGTTTTTCTCGATGAATGGAAGGTCTCGTTTATTACTCCTGTTCATAAGAAGGGTCCAAAATATCATATAGACAATTATCGGCCTATAGCAAAATTATCGGCTATCCCGAAGCTTTTTGAAATGATTGTTAAAAATAAAATATATGTTTTGGTCAGCCGGTTGATATCGCCATGTCAGCATGGCTTCCTTAAAGGTAGATCAACTACAACAAATTTAGTTTCTTTTACTAAATTTGTTGCTGATTCTATTGAACAAGGAATGCAGGTTGATGTGGTGTATACCGACTTTTCGAAGGCTTTCGATAAAGTTGATCACAACATATTACTTCGCAAATTAGAAAATTTAGGTATACAGTCGACTTTTTTAAGCTGATTAAGCTAATAAGATGTACATCGGGAGTACCGAAAGGAAGTCATTTAGGACCACTATTCTTTTTAGTTTTTGTAAATGATATCATCCAAAATTTCCAATACGTGCGAGTATAGCAGTACGCAGATGATATGGAAATTGCTATGAAAATTGGCGACATAAGCGACTGCCAAAAATTGCAATGCGATTTAGAAAAATTGCAAAATTGGTGCCGCGACAATAATTTAAATTTAAATGTTAGTAAATGTAAAGTTTTGAGCGCGTATGGATTAAAAACTCCTCTCTTTTTTGAGTACTCCATAGCAGGCAGTGTTCTTGAAAGAGTATCTGAGATATCAGATCTTGGTGTAATTTTTGATCAAAAGCTTTCATTTCGACCACATATTGACTATATTTTATCAAAAGCGAATAGTATGTTAGGATTTGTTAAACGGAACGCGCGCGAATTTAATGACCCTTATACTTTAAAAATTTTGTATTGAGCTTTTGTTCGTTCGCGTCTTGAGTATTGCTCTATTGTGTGGAATCCTTTCTATAATGTTCATATCGAGCGTATAGAGAGAATTCAGCATAATTTTACTCGTTTTGCTATTTACCAAATTGGCTGGCGTTTTAAGCCTGATTATGGTACTCGTTGCTCCTTATTTGGTTTACAAACGCAAGATTATAGAAGGACTTTCTTGAACGCGATGTTTATAAGAGACTTGCTTTGCTGTCACGTTTTGTGGAAGATGTAACGAACTACTTTGTAGTTACAAATATTCCTCACAATTTGCGGCGTAACAATCTTCTTGTTCAGCCTTACCATAGAGTGAATTATGGTCTTAATGAGCCTATTACACGGTGTATTATCCTATATAACAGCTTGAAGGATTTCGTTGATTTCCACTCTAATAACAAACTAATTTTTAAAAGAGAATATTTTAATAACTTTCCTTATTAATTAACTAATTTTAACAATCTGCTAGAGTTCACACTCGCTGGATTGATTAGTCACTTACGTCGTAGTAAGTAAAGTGATGCAGAGAAGCCCAGTCCCGGGATGAAAGCTTCTGTGATGCATAATATAGGTATACATAAAAATAAAAAATAAAAAGTCAAGACAAATGGCGATTAAATGCATGTTGAGGTGGCTAAAATCCTCTCCTGAAGTTTACCTCGTGTGAGACCCTGGAACGGCAGTGGTCGTTGACGATTGCTAACTAAATCAAGCCACCATTCACGTATGCCAGCAACTTGTATCTTCCGATATCTTTGCTTGCTAACGAAAAGTCAAGTATCCCTCGGATAAGGACTGACTCGCCAACGCCAACGTTACGATTTTTAGCAATCGTTCAATGAACAAGATTTCTGAATATTCAAGTTTGTTAAAACTGTAACTCTTTCTCTCAATTGCCCTAACCCCTTGTGGCGCATAGCGCGTCAACTGTTCCATGTGGCCCAGTTGACGTTTCTACGGCATAAACTGGTTTCGGAGAATGCAGTTGCACAGCATGCATCTCCTGCACATTCATGGCCACGAACGTCGTCGTGGACAGGATTCGATCCCGAAACGCCGGTAGTCAAACACGAGGCTGATGCCTCAACACACTGCGGTACCGGTCGCCCCACTGTAACAATTATGTTTTAATACAACACTTTTTAGTTATTTTATAACTTTATAATCGTAAATTCGAGAGAAGACGACGCCAGTCTTTTTTTTTTTGTGAGTGACAGCAACCTTCGTCTACATAACATGAAATTGAAATTTCGCGTTTTACTTCGTTCTTGTGAGTGTTTTGCGTTGTGGTCGGTACAAGACGGTGATATCTTACTCGACCGCCTAAAAATCCTAGCTACCGCGGAACATACGCCAAAAAATCCAAGTCTGTGTGCCTTGTGGACGGACTTTCACTTTTTTAAGGTTTTTTACGCGCTATCAATTGTGATACGTTATCGGTGTATCACATAAAAGCCCCACCGGGGTCAACCTTGGGATTGACTAGTGAAACGCTTGCATCCTGACCGCATCAGCGTTAATTGAAAACGTAGTAGTGTTTTGCCAACAAAATTTCACTCCGTTTAGTTTGGCGTTTAGCCTTGCGTATGCGTAGTGACAGTCGGATTGCTCAGTTCGTGAATTCTGGGCAAGTCGAATATCCAACTTGGATCGTGGAGCCATCAACCCAGCAAGATATTTGTCTCCGATTCCAGTGGAATCGAAAAGTCTTTGATTCCCGCGCCGAGATTTGAACTCCGAGCTCTAGATTAGCATTGTAGAGCGGTGACCGAACGACCACGGCCACCGAGCGCGACAAGGGGGGAGGGCCGAAAATGAATGGTCGTAAAAGGGTTAGAACTGGTCTGTCTTTTTGTATGGAGATTTACCGAAATCCGGTGAAACGAACGCGTCTAATAGCCCATAAAGAACAATCCGCCCCAAACTCATAAACAATTTTGGGGTGATTGTTTGTTTTTGTTTTTCGGAAGATAGCTTCTTGAGCATTAATTAATAGTGCTGGATTTACATTGAAATTTACTAAACTAAGGTGAACCTATCTTGTGAAAATCAGCACAGAAAATCTCTCACTGGTGTAAAAGTCATCGAATTTTTCTAGGCGAGCCCTCATTATATGTAAGTTGTCTGTCTATAAATTTGAGATAATTCTAGTGAACGGGATCCGTGATTAAGCTGACTTGCTTTCCCCATGCTAGGGATATGAGATCTTCCAGCAGAATTTTTCAGGTACAGGGGCGCTTCTTAGACGGGGTTCATGGAAAGGGGCGTAAAACTTCATCCCGTATTGTCTTCTCTACGAGGTCACCCCTTTTTCTGGGTGACGCTTCTGAGTCTACGACGATACATGACGAAATTTTTAGGGGGAAATGGTGGTTGAGGCATTTTTTCGAAATACAGTCGTAAATGATTTTTCTTTTTTTTTTTATTAAGAAAAAATACATTTCCCATACTTATCTTGATTTTTTTTCATGACGGGTCAGTTTGATGTTATCATTCCTGTCATGATTTTAAATAATACTGTGGTAAAAAAAAACGGAAATCTATGATATGTATATCTATAGCCTTGGCACTAGTGTAAATTATCTTTTTTGAGCTCCAATAAACATCTCGTGGTGCTCAAATTGTTGTCGAAAAAAACACTGGACTCCGCGTTACACCGATTCTGTGTTTTATTTACACCGGAATTTTTACTGTGTATTTAATCTTCTAGCGTATCTCCCAGACAACACATAGTATAAGGGATGATACTGCGGTCCCTCACTACAATGAAACACATGGAATTGAGTTTTCTGCAGGTTATTTTTATTTTCACCATTTGAGTACCCTTCCTTTTGATATATGTGTTGCCTATCGAATATAATTTTAGCCGCGTTCTTTTCGCTGGACTCAGCTCATTCCCATACAATACGATTCACCGTCGATGTTCCAGATGTTTGGGATCTCGTTTTGGATGGGAATGAGCCCCTAATCCACCGAAAATCACGCCACTATTAGCACCAGTGTCCTTTATTTCTTTGAGTTCTCTGTTTTTATAAACGCAGTTCGACCACATTGTTCGGCTATTATGGAATTTCACTGAAAGGGGTTGTACTCATAAATATTTTTCTTTTCCTCAGCAAGTTAATTATATCCTTTGCACTGCCCGGGGGCAATTTGTGTAAGCTAGGCTAGCATTCAATCATCACTACACTATATGCTAGCATGTGTCTAGTGACACCCGCAATGAGTGCGAACTGTTGTGAAAGCATTGAAAAATGACCATGAATGACCTGCTTTTTCGTCCAATGACTCATTCCAGCTGGATAGCTCCGTTTTATCGAACATATTGAATTTGCCGAGAAAATGACAAAATTGAAGTGTAATTGGACATGTAGTTATTTTGTTTGACTTTTTCTTTCCTGTGGCTATGGCCATTTCAAAATAATCACGAATGCATCAATCATTGGATCATTGATTGAACGACGGCGAGGACAGTTTTGATGTCGTTTTGTGAAAGGTATCGATTTTGAGTTCAGGAAGGATGGGCTTAGTGTCATCCCTGGATTGATTTCATTGGACTAGAGAGACTAGAGTACGGTTATTACACTGTAGCTTGCTGGCCAGTTTTATCTGGTTTTCGACTTAATTGATGGCGTGTTGGTAGAATGAATTGAGGAAACAAGCCTCCCCTGCTAACTATGTCATAACGAAGTTAACAATGAACTCATGCTGAGTGTCTGGGTAGAAGTTATTCTGGTGATTGTTCTAGCTGCAACATTAATGTCATTCATTTATTTTCGACTTATGTATACATGGTGTCCGGAAATTGGCGTATAAACATTTTATCGAATTCTTAACCCTTTAGCTGCTAATTTTTTTTTCTTTGAAAATTACCTACCTCACATACAGACAAACTGGTAAGACAGACAAATTGTTAAAATTGTTTACACAATGCAGTGTTTGCTTCCTGAACAGCTTTCAACGCTGCAGAACTTTTAAAATAGTAACAAATCATCCATGGGTTTTCTCACTTTTAATCTTTGTTATTTTATTTAAACAGCAAAAAAAACATTCCTCCAATTCCAAGTAACTGAGGAGCATCCGTTGCAAAGATCTGTGAGCTTGAAAAGTAGTAAAGTGTAATTTTTCTCCGGAGCCTCGAAAATTGTTATTTTTTGACTAACGATTTTGACTACGCTACTGAACCGAATTTCGACTTTGAGCAGTGCATTGAACGCAGAATTCAACGGTCTTTAATTTACTTCTGCATGTTTTTTCGACCCGAGGCACCGTTTAGTATTTATAATGATAATATTAAAGGGCTCAAATTTCTTGGATTTTCGCCCTCCAAAAGTTAAGCTCACCTTCTACGACCGTGCAAATCATTTTCCATGTATTCAGTATCTATAAAAGGGATTAAAATTACGAGGGCGGTTCATTAAGTACCCGTGTTTGAAGACAGAGGACGTTCCTGAGTGACGTTAGTGTTATCATCGTGTACTGCCATCTATATTATTAGACGACGCTAATACACATTTCAGACTGATTGATAGGTTAGTTTCGATTTGGCAGCCATCCGAGTGAGACGTGTTTCGTGATTTTCGCTAAGATGGAAAAAGAGCAGTATCGTTCGGTAATTCGCTTTTTGTTTTTGGATGGGAAAAAATGCGAGGAAATAAAAGCAAAGTTGGATGCTGTTTATAGGGACACGTCGCCATCTATTACCACAGTTAGATATTGGTTCAACGAATTTAAACGTGGGCGAACATCCGTTTTTGATGAGGAGCGACAAGGACGCCCGGCAGACGTGGTTACCGAGGAAATCATTGAAAAAGTCCACGACATGATTCTCGCTGATCGACGAACGAAAGTGCGCGAAGTAGCAGAGGCCGTAGGTGTGTCGACCGGAATGGCAATTAATATTTTACATGATAAGTTGGCGATGAAAAAAATGTCGGCTCGATGGGTGCCGCGATTGCTCACGCTAGAGAACAAGCGGATACGGCTGTTAACTTCGAAGCAGTGTTTGGGGCAATTTAACCGAGATCCGAAGGACTTTTTGCGTCGAGTTGTCACCGTTGATAAAACCTGGACTCATCATTACACACCAGAAACTAAGCAACAATCAAAACAATGGATTTCTCCCGGTGAATCTGCACCGAAGACGGTCCCATCGGCAGGTAAAGTCATGTCGATGATTTTTTGGGATGCGAAGGGCGTCATCCTCATGGATTTTTAGAAAAGGAAGAACGATCACTGGACACTACAGTGAGTTACTCGTATTGGACCGCTTCGACAAAAAATTAAAGGAGACACGGCCGCATTTGGCGAAAAAAAAGGTGTTGTTTCATCACGATAACGCACCAGCGCATTCATCTGGTGTTGTCGCCGCCAAACTGCATAATTGCGTTAAGAATCGCTGCCGCACCCCCCGTATTCACCCGATCTGGCTCCCTGCGATTTTTTCTTGTTCCCTAACCTGAAGAAATGGCTCGCGGGAAAAAAATTTAGCTCAAACGAGGAAGTCATCGCCGAGACAGAGGCGTATTTTGGAGAGTTCGACAAATCCTATTTTTTGGAGGGGTTAAAAAAAATGGCCGGAACATTGGGAGAAGTGTATCCTTCTAAAAGGGGACTACGTTGAAAAATAAAAAACATTTTTTTGAAAAAATTGTGTCTTCATTTCTAACACGGGTATTTATTGAAACGTCCTCGTATTTCCAGATCTTTCTCTCATTATTATTAAAAAGTCCCAAAAATTGGCTTAATTTGACTGGCCTAAATAATATTAATTAATTTTTAATTTTTGTTTGGATTTTTCAGAATTCATTGAATTATCGAGATATGATGAAATGTGAATGGTATGTATAGTATTCATTTATTTATTCTTGTAACTTGTTTTAAATTGAAAGTATTTGACCCATGTACATAATTCATCGTATTATACTTGTGCGCTTACTATATCTCGATATAATTAAATTTTAAGACTAAATTATTATTTGAATATGTGAATAAAATATACAGCATGACCTCTTAATGAGAATGGGTTACAAACGATATCAGAAACACAAATTCACTAATTCAAATTCATATTTCTAAAATACATAATCACTAAATCCATAAATTTTTGTATGGAAAAGTTGTTGTTAATTACCTTGACTCCTCCAGAGGCATGTGCGCGTCTTCATCTCTAGCATTTCTATGTCTTATTGACGTTTCGATACTTTTCCGATGTGCAATTGCACATACAGGGTAAGCCAAATACAATTCTTTTTAAAAATGCAATAAAATGAGCAAAATTAAATTGTTTTCCCTGTATTATGGCTTGATTAGTAAGAGCAAACATTCCCATTAATGATGAAACACAACTTGGGTCAAGTGGCTGCCCCGGCTGGCTTCGCAGTAGCGCTTTCTGTCATTTCAATTTTCCAAGACCATGTCGATGGTTTCGGGCTGTAGCTTATGGATTGTTTGGATGATATTGGCCTTGCTTGAATCGTTTCTGGATTGTTGGCATAGCATCGGTCCTTCACGGTTTCCCAGAAAAAAAAGTCCAAAGGGGTCAAATCGGCGCTCCGAGGCGGCCAATTGACATCGCCAAGACGGCCGATAACACGATTTGGGAATTTGGTGCGTAAAAGATCGATTGTGGCATGGGTTGTGTGGCATGGCGCGCTATCCTGCATGAACCAGGGATCGTCCAAATCCATGTCTTCAATTTCAATAAAAAACCGAAGCGTATATACCCTAACCTTGTACAAACCTAATGGTGATACCAAAAGTACCAATTGGCAACGACCATACTCGTATGCATTAAAAGTGAGTTTCCTATATGGCCAGTTTATAGATTAGGTTGGCGATCATTCAGAAGGATCTTGACCATTCTCAAAATCGGCTAACTAACCCACACTACAAATATTTGTCGAATTTTTCAAGTCGCTAGCTTCATTTTATCGAAAGTTATCGCTTATTTGAAGCTTCATTTGTAGGGGAAGTTGGGTGTCGTAGGATTTTACGTACTTTCAATATTGGCCAACTGAATCCTAATACAAACATTTGACCTAAATTTCAGGTCACTAGCTCCATTTTATCCAAAGTTATCTCTTATTTTAAGCTTCATTTGTAGGGGAGGTAGGGGTTCCTTGGGTCGAATCTGGCTCATCTTTTGAACCGACTAACTAAATCTCACTTCAAACATTTGACTAAAATTTCAAATTGCTGGCTTCATTCTATCAGAAGTTATTGCTTATTTGAAGTTTCATTTGTAGGGTAGGTAGGGATCCCTTAATTCGGATCTTGCCCATTTTCAATGCCGACTAACTAGATCTTAATACCAATATTCCGTCAAATTTTCATCTCGCTAGTGTCATTCTATCGAAAGTTATCATAATTAAATAAATATTTTTTTTTTAATTTGTAGTGGAGGTAGGCGTTCCTTTGATCTGATTATGCCCAACTTACTGAAACCCAAGCAGCTTCTCACCTCATAGTTACATGCCAAAAATCAGGTATCTATTTTAGGTCAATTGCATCAAGAGTTATAGACAAAAAACCTGAAAAGTAGGGTAGTACAGGGCTCTTTGTAAGAAAATTACCGTTAGTTTCGAACTGATCGAATTTATTTTGCCAGGAAAGCAACTTACCAAAGCTAGAGCTTTTCATGTTTATTTAATCGGGAGTTATAGATACATTTAAGTATTTTACATATGTAGGGGAGGTAGGCGTTCTCTTGGCCCAATCATACCCATTTTCAATACCAACTAGATCATACTTGCAACATTTGACCAAAATTTGAAGGCTCTAGCTTCATTCTATCGAAAGCTATCGTGCGAACGGACAGACAGACGGACAGACGGACGGACAGACAGACAGACCGACAGACAGACAGACAGACATGGCTAAATCGAATCAGGAGGTGACTCTGATCATTTATATATATACATTGCTATACCTCCGGAGCTTCCTTTAAGGTGTTACATATTTTCGTCGTGACAAAAATAATATACCCTATACTAAAAGTCTAGGGTATAAAAAAGTCAGATAACATGGCTCTGTAACGTTTACCGTTGACCGAACCGTTGTTCCCGGCCTCATTTTCGAAGAAAAGTGGTCCAATCATGCCACCACTCCACAATCCGCCACAGAGTAAATTTGTACTGCCTTAAACGGAAATAGAGTAGATTTCGGCGTAAGTTGGTACGAACCTATGGTTTTAAGTATGATGGGATTTTAACAGCCGAATCCTGAAATTGACATAATTGACTATTGACATTGTACCATTCAGCCCTGGGTTTCTTTGGTATTATATCAGCCCTCATTCGAAATTGCATTTCCTCCGTTCCCACTTGATCCAACGCGGTTCGAAATGCATTTTCTGTGCTTGGTGACCAGTCACAATCCGTGATTTACTCCAGGAGTGTTTTGCAAACGCTGAATCATTTGCTGTCTTTTTCGTTGCTCATGAGACAAATGTATAAGAACGAGGGGCCTAACAAAACTTCGCGTAATTGGGTTTGAAAAAAAAAAACATACAAAAAAAAAAAGAATTTTTATATTCTTAATCTTTAGCCTTTTATGGTTCCAACATAAATTCCATTAATTTATGTACTAAATCCATTTTTCAAAATAGTTCTACAAATCCACTTTTTACAGTTTCCCAAGTTCAAGATTTGATGTCCTGGTTGCTATCAACAATTTTTTAAGTGTAACTTTTATAGCGACGACGCATCGATGGATAGTGAATCGAAAAAATATACTTATTTGTTCTGCCACCCAAAAAGGAGAAGCGCTCGCGTCGCTGTGATACAATCTCATATATTTGTATTGTACATAATGTTACAGAAAGTTTGACAAGTATTCGTTGGCTTAGTGGTTAGTGGGTCCGACTTGCTCGGTCACGGGTTCTCTCTCTCGACTGCCGCGACGAATTTTTAGTTTTTTTTTCTAAATCGGCCTTGCGGCCACAGTCGGCCGGCACCCGATGCGTACTTGAAACACAGCGGGTGCCGACTGTCCGCAAGGCGGGAAAGTCGGAGAAGATCGATCGCCCACCATGTGCATTGCAGGATCGCATAAAATAATTTTAATATGGAGTATCGATCCCCACTATTTTTATGCTCCTCATTCTACTTTTTTTTTGTTTTTATACCCTAGTTTTTTTTAAATTCGGTTTTTTGGCCATAACTTCTAAACTATAAGGAATTTCGGATTTTTGACGAAATCCCCCCCCCCCCCCCCCCCCCCCACACTGTACACCCCCATGCCCGTGGGCCTCAGAGTATCGATCCCCACTATTTTCATACTCCTCAGTCTACTTTTTTTTGTTCTTATACCCTAGTTTCTTTTAAAATTCGGTTTTTTGGCCATAACTTCTAAACTATAAGGAATTTCGGACTTTTGACGAAATTTCCCTTGACTTGTGACCAGTTGGTCACTGGTTCTTTCTCTCGACTGCCGGGATGAGTTTCCATTTTATTTTTTCTAAATCGGCCTTGCGGCGACAGTCTGTGTATACTTGAAACACAGCGGGTGCCGACTGCGACTACCCGCAAAGCGGGAAATTCAGTGAAAATTGATCATTGCATTGTACATTGCAGGATCGAATGATATATTTATACCCTAGACTTTTAGTATAGGGTATATTGTTTTTGTCACGACGGAAATATGTAACACCTTAAAGGAGGCTCCGGAGGTATAGCAATGTATATATATAAATGATCAGGGTCACCTCCTGATTCGATTAAGCCATGTCTGTCTGTCTGTCTGTCCGTCTGTCCGTCTGTCTGTCCGTTCGCACGATAACTTTCGATAGAATGAAGCTAGAGCCTTGAAATTTTGACTAGATGTTGGAAGTATGATCTTTCTCAGTGGATCCTCGATCCACCACATTTTGATAATATTTGGGCTATATATTTTGGTATGCAATCTGAAAACATATTCAAGACGAATATGATTACTTCGCTCAACAGTAAGTGCGAATGTAGAGTGAGTCCATATGGTACTATAATGGACAGAGCTCGATGGCTTAGCAGCTACTCTATCAGACATATTTACCGTTTTAGGTGTTTCTGAGATGAATACTCTTGATGGCGTATTTTCCATCATCTTCATGAGTGAGAGGGAGGGGATAAAAAGCTAAATCTTTATTTACAAAATCCAGTATGCAGCCTTAACAAGATTTTTAAAAGTTACACTTTTGACGCGCGGTAATCTTAGCACGCATTTAATTTTCCTCTTAAATTTTCACTAATTTTTCGAAACAACCAGATAATACCCGGCTGGTTCTGGGATATTTTTTTCAATACCAAAAAGTGCAATAAAGTTGTTTGTCATTTGAGCAGTATGAGCTGTTTTGTATATTTTTCCCCATTCCTTTGAGATTATATCTATTAGTTATTGTAATAATTATCTAATTATATATTTAAGTAGAAAGAGAAAGAATTTATTTTTTATAAGAGCACCCTGGCGTTCCGGACTATGAACGGAAATTAGTTTTTTTTTTTAGTTTAGTTTTAGTTTTTCTCGCGTTATATGATTTTTTTTGTAATAAACAAGTAGTTGAGAGCCTCTCTATGTAGAATTATGATGCAGTCCTGAAAAAATAAAACTTTAGAATAAAAGTCGGTAGCCGCAAAAAGAAATTAATAACAATATTGAAAAGAAATGTTTTGCTAACATACGATTTTTTTGCTTCCTGTTCCTCATACTGGCCATCCGCTTTTCCCCTCTCGTCTCGCGTAGTTTCCCCATGGTCGGGGAAATAAGCGCGGAGCCCCAACGCCATCAGGGGGTTCCCATTCTAGATTCAGGCACGGTTAAGGGTCTCGCTGACCACATTTTTTTTGTTTAATTAGCGACATCCTGGTTTGTTTCGGCATTCGGGTCGGCACGCAAGGTTTGTTTTTGTAACTTTTAACAAGTTAGCCGTGGCAACCACAAACCCCGCCCACACTACCAATATCTGCGGTATCTATCTAGCGCGTGCTAAACTCTGCCACGACTGAGGGGGTTTTAACACTTAGGTGTCCGGGGTGGTCTGAACGACCAAACCCCCAGCCTCCGTCCTCATGCAGGCTCGCAGTTCGTTATACAACGGTCGGTGAATAAAGTTTGTCCCAGCAAAGAAGACACAAATTAGTGCACATATCTTTTCATTTTACTTCTATTATTATTAGGTTAACTTAAATTTTTCGAATGAAACATTCGGTCCTGGTCAAAACATGAAAATCCACTTGTTCCTTGATTTCATACATTCATTTCTCTCTCTTCGGGATTTTGCTTTGTGTTATTCTTGGGCAATACATTACGTATTCAGTCCCAAAACACAAATTTCTTGAGTCACATGCCATTACAGTTACCAGCTAACATAACAGCCCTGGCTCAACGTAGCCTTGTCCTAATATCCTCAAACATCAAAGATTCTAGTATATCTACGTACGTACCTGATCCATTTTATTTCGCCATTCATCTCATTGTATGACACAAGTTGGCCCAATTCCAGACCTTTAAATATCAAAATGTTGTCTCTTTAAATTATTTTCCCATTCCTTCGTTATGATGCTGCTGTATATGAGTATACGTTGATACTTTTCATCGTCTTTCCATGACTCTGTTAAAGAAAAGACCCCTGGGCGAAATTCAGCAGGATCTGAAATTTTAGAATGCTGGACTGTGTATATGGCAGACATTCCGGTCTGATTTAGACAGTCTCTTTTAGTTTAGCATTTGTATAGGAGCATGTTTAACCTGGAAGTGAAAATGGTAGTTCAGAGTAGGATGAGCTTGAAGTTTTAGGTTCTTGTCCCGGAGCGATGTTGTTTGGTTTATTGTATCAAGTTTCTTCGATTTTAGCTTGTTGCTATCCAACGTGTTATGAAATTGCTAGAGTTTATATGAAATCTTTTGCGATTTCAGAGAGAATTAGTTGCTCTATTAAAAACGGATTTCAATATGAATTTCGTTGATTTTGGATGTATTTTGTTATCCATACCTATGGTAATTGAGCCGTTAAGGGTTTTCTTTTCGTTTCTGAAAATAGGAATTTGCATCTCTAGGTAGGTAGGTAGGTAGTGAGGGCTGCCGTATATAATACAGCACACTTAGACCAGATGGAGGTCCCTTGTGTTACCCTGGAATTAAATAATTCCTTCCGTCAATCAAAGTTAAACCATCCAGAGCTAATAGCAAGACGCAGGAGCTGACTCACATCCGCATTACCTAATTCTTCCAGATCAGCATATGCATATTCCCCGAGAGTTGACCTTCTTCTAAAAGCCAATGCCGGGCAGGAGCAGAGCAGATGAAAGATACTTTCCTTTTCATCCACGTCTCCGCAGCTTCTGCAAAAGTCATGGTGTGGAAGCCGGAGCCTCCTCGCATGCTCGCCGATGACACAATGACCAGTAATAATTCCTACCACGAGTCTAATATGTTGCTTTTTCATAGACAGCAGTTTAGAAGTACGATCTATGTTCAATGATGGCCATAATTGCTTTGCATTGTGGCTGGTACTACCACTAAGCCATCTCAAGTTAACTTGTCTATTGCTGTTGCAGTTAGACTATTTTTACAGCTGGAGATGGGCATAGCGAGATCCCGACATATCTGAAGAGTTGCGTCAGTTATACCGTTCTTGGCAAGCTCGTCAGCTTTGCAGTTACCAGCGAAGCCGCTGTGGCCCGGTATCCAGCATATTATAATATTATAGAGTCTCCCCATCTCCGTAAGGCAAGATTGACAGTTCATCACGGTTTTTGATGAGACTCGATAAGAATCGAGGGATTTTACTGCAGCTTGGCTATCAGTATAAATTGTGATATTTGTTGCTGCTATAGCCTTGCGGCCAAGCCACATCACTGCCTCTTTAATTGCATGGAGCTCCGCCTGAAACACACTACAGTAGCTTGGGAGGTGGAGTGACAGGTTTAGGTTAAGCCCCTCGGAGAAGATACCAGCCCCTAGCCCCTCCTCGCTCTTGGAGCCATCCGTATAGATACATAACGAGTTAGTACTGCAAGTTGGGTCATACGTTTCCCAGTGAGTACGGGAAGGAATTGAGCACGTATAATTTTTGCTGATCGTGATTTTTGCTGTGCAGTAGTCCGTTAACGATCGTATGTCCACATTTTTCAGAATTGATGCGTGACCGGTGTATGATTCTACCCAGCAACCTGCCTCCCGTATGCGGATGGCCGCGTTTGCGGCGACTTGTTCGCTTATAATGTCCAAAGGGAAAAGGTTGAACATAATCTCTAGAGCCGCGGACGGAGTTGAACGGAGGGCCCCGCTGATAGCCAAACAAGCCGCTCTTTGAACCTTTCCCAACAATTTGAGATTTGACTCTGTTCGTAGGGCATTCCACCAAACAAGCACCCCATGCAGTAGTATCGGGCGCAGAACTGATACATAAAGCCAGTGGAGTATTTTTGGCTGCAGACCCCATGTCTTTCCTATAGCCTTCCTGCAGCAGTATAGCGCTACGGTTGCTTTATTGACCCGTTCCTGAACGTTCGGCCTCTCTAAGCTATCAAATATCTGTTTAAATTGCAAAAATCAACAGCCAGCTAGAATGACACAAGAAGAGCGATGATGTTCATCGGCCCTTTAGGCCCGTCCCATGCAAGTACATTTTAATTTCGATCGATTTGCTCTCAAGTTGTCTATGATTTGTTTTGAAAAATATTGTCCTTATCGTCCCGTTTCAGGAGATACCCTTATATACTAGGCGATTACAAGAATGCCCTTTTTCCTAACCAAAGGACTCAAAACTCCATCAACAGTAGTCGACTGCATTCGCCTCATGAACCCCAATCATGATACCCATCTTGTGTAGACATCACTTCATTGTCAAGAATATCATTTTTTCATACCAAAAGACTCAAAATGCCATCAATCCTGACCAAAGGACTAACAATGCCTTCAACAGTGCTCCAGTGCATTGGTCCCATCACTACGCGTCAAGAGATACCCATACCTTCCAGGTTTAGTTTCTGATCAAGAGAGTCATTTTGTCCTCAAGCACACCAAAATATTATTAAGTGTAATGAACCATATTATGGTCTGGTAGTGCTGCTTACACTGGCAGATCTATGGCAACACCTGTCGGTGGTACGAAACCAGAGGCCGAGGGTCCCATTACGCCTGGACCCAGATGCGAGCGCGAGGGAATCTGCGCCGTCCGCAAACCGTTCCATCCGCATTGCCACATTTTTTTATCATTCCCAATTTTTGCCTCCCATGTTTTTGTTGTCTTTCCCAGGCCGATGAATATTTTGTTAATACGAGTACGTAAAGGATAGGGGCAACGAGCGGCAAAAACCTCGCCGACGTCTCCCGAACTGAGCTACAGCAAGCATAGGCCGCCGCTTAGCTCGTTGAGGAGACTTTTTCGGTGTTTACAAGAAATAAATACGGAAGACTAATCATCGTTCATTTAAATTCTTCTGCGAGCGCATTGAGGGGGTCTAGCGAGGCCTCCAGACTTCAAAAAACACTATCGACTGACCTTTCTATACCCATTTATTTACTGAAGCAGGACTTCTGTACAGCCTCTAGTGAAGAGACCTTGGAAATTCTGTTAGATACTCATTTTCCCCAAAGCTTTCCGATGGCTATTCATAGCCAGGACGTACTAAAGAGGGTGGGGACTCCTAGCATCTCCGGAGCTATCATCTCGTTGGAGAAAATTCCGTGGGCCCTTTCAAGCTTTGAACCCTATAAGTCCACCGGATCCGATGGTATTATACTAGCAGACATTCAACAAACGTAACATATTGTATTCCTGTGCGTTGAAACCATCTTCAAGCCGTGCCTATACCTTGCATATATTCCACGAACACGGTTGGATGTCAACGTTGTATTTATTCCCAAAATAGGGAAAAACTCACACGTGGGACGCAAAGATGACCCATTAGTCTTTCATCCACACATTTGGAAATGTTTGAGAGGCTAATCGATGTCCACCACGTAGCACGATTCCAGAAAATTTATTCGCTGTATCGCAACATGCCTACACTAACGGCATATCCGTGGATACAGCTCTACTTTTTATTGTAAGTTACATAGGGAAATCAGTCAGCTACGGCGAATATACCATGGTTACCTTTCTAGACATAGAAGGTGCCTTCAACTATGTTAATCCTGAGGCGATTATAAGCGCAAGACTGAATGTCGACAACTCATTGGTCCAACTCTTTTTCCTGATGGTAGCTACATACTACTACTACTATTTGCCCTAACCCCTAGTTGGGTACAGTGCGTCAACTATTCCCATATGGCTTAGTTAATTTTTCGTTTGCATAAACTGGTTTCGGATGACGCATGTTGCTAGCATGTACCTCCTGTCCAAGTTGGGAAAGTTTGTGTCTTATTGTTACTATCCATACCACATTGGGAAGACAGACACAAACAGCCATGGCCACGACGTGGACGGGATCTGAACCCTTAACTGACCGACGCCATGAGGCATCAGATTGATGCCTGAACGCACTGAGCTACCCGCCCCTCATGCTAATATCTAGGGTTGTTGCATCTAAACTTGGGACTTCGTCGGCTCACCGAAGTGCTGTAGAGATATTTCTCAAGGCCGGAACTCTCGCCGCTTCTTTCGAACATTGAGGTCAATAGGCTGATTATGGGGCGACCGGTAGCGCAGTGTGTTGAGGCATCAGTCTCATGTTTGACTACCGGCGTTTCGGGTTCAAATCCCGTCCACGACGACGTTCGTGGCCATGGATGTGCAGGAGGTGGATGCTGGTAACTGCATTCTCCGAAACCAGTTTATGCCAACGAAACGTCAACTGGTCCACATGGAACAGTTGACGCGCTATGCCCCACAAGGGGTTAGGACAATTGAGTAGACCTGGAGGAATACGGATTTAAAGTGACAGCATTTGGCGATGGTGTCTCGATTCCTATCTCTGGAAAGTTACCGGGAATTCCTCGCGAAATACCACATGCGCTGAAAAGTCCCGGGATTTTTCAATAGGTCACCACTAGAAAATTAACATGACTTATTTCGTCATCTATCACTAGTTTATGAAGTTTCATGACATTTCGTCCATTCGTTTACAAGCTACAGTCGTTTGAGTGACGCTACATCTTGATCAAACATTCTGTTCTGATGGGAAAAACTTTTGAACAATCATTGCAATGGTTGCAGAAATGACAAATGAATCCGGTCCGTTCAAGGAGCGGAATTAAAACAAACTGGCCGCGTCGACGGATGACAAGCAATTCGCCCCAATTCACAATTCCCGCAGGCCAGTCGATGGCGTTGACGGCTGTCAACGCGCTTCACCAATCATCCATTCAACATGTGGTTGATGCCGAGTGATTGGTGAACGCGAAAATTAAAAAAGGTGGTTAGTTGCAACCTGCTAGAATTTCATAAATCTGTTAAATCTTCTGAAATAACTGTTGGTTTCAAACTTAGTTCCAGCTGTAATTACGTACCGACGCAGTTATTTTAAATAAGGCAACCCTACAGTGTTACACACCCAAATGTATCTTTATGATCCCTCAATTTGCAACTCAATGGAAAAGAGATCATCCTAAGAAAATGCCCTGGAGCATTTTCAACATAATCTTTCTCATTAAGTGTATCGTGAATTCTTTTAAAGAACTCGCATTTCAACCCTTTCACTTGAACGAAATAGCACGTCGGCATTCAGCTTCTTTAACACAACTTTTCCGTATCTTTTAACCGCATAAAATGTTTCTCTAAAAGAAGCTTTGTCCTAAAACTCTGATTTCCATATTTTGCCTTTGGCATAGTCCAATCCTATCACTACAAAGTAATCGCTGCTTGTGCATATACCTATGCGATCCTTTTTCTGTTAGTTTTCCGTATGCATATTCGCATTCGAAGGAATGTTATTTTTTATTATAAGACTGTCTGTTTCAATTCGCTTTATATGTTGGCCGCCGAGGCTTCATGGCGCCATCTTCTTTCATTTAAATCCAGAGACTGAAGAGGACCGCAATGTGTCTCCCTTCGAATAAAGCGCAACATACAAGAAAAATGAAGAAACATTGAATTCAATTACCCATTTCCTTTAAAACAAGACCAACCCATTCGTCGTATGTATAAGGCTCGATATGAAAAGGATGGTAGCTGAATAGCAGATATGAAAAAGACGATGTTTGCACGGAATGGAACGAAAATCCCAACCAAAATCTGAAATGAAGACAAATGCGATTTACTTTGTCATAGGTTCCTGCTTCTGGCACTGAATGAATGACAGTAGTGACTCACTTCACCTTGCCATTGTATTTTGTAGGCCTTTTATGCGTACGGCCCTTCGTAGGATATGCTTTGTAACCGACGCTTTCATTTTGTAAGCCTATGGGTTATGGAGAATAATATTCTAGAGCTTTTTGAGAGCATCTACATAAATGAAAACCGAAACAGATGCAAATCTCCTGGAAGATTTGTATGGGTTGGGTAATCACAAAAGGCTTGAACTTTACGATTCGAAGTGAAAGAATGGTATTGGCTGTTTGAAGACTGATTTAGTATGCTCCTTAATCATAACTGTTATGTATAGTTTACATTTCTAACTCCTGTATTTGATAAAAAAAAACTTTCCTTGAAAATCAAAATAAACTATGTATGTAGTACTTTTTTTGTCCCTTTCAAATAAAAGTCTTTCTCCTGTCTCCGAAACCCCAATAAAAAATCAAAAACACTTTATCCTGGTCAAATTCCCAGAAGAACAGTTAAATTCACACCCAGCATGAAGGTGAATGTAAATTATGCGGAGTTTAAAACAACTTTGGGGCTCTTCAGTAAAGAGCTAATCCGTAAATCGGATTTCTGGAAAAATTTAATCGGAATTTCCTAACCCCGAAATGTTAAATTGAATGAAAAGAAATTTAGCCCGTTGATGTACATTGCTCAAAAATTCGAAAACCACAGTATTGAGTAGTAGGACGCACACAAAGAAAAGTATATAGTGAGAGGGCCACTTGAAATACCAATAGACCCCAACGGTCGTAAATGGAATCTTTCGATTTGAACGGTTCGTACGTTTTTAAAGCGTTATTACGTTGAGACGGTAGGGTTGGAATTTTGAAGGGGTTTGAACTTCGCTTGGATGTGAATAGGGAAAACAGTTTTTAGTAATGATTATGGTCCTTTTCCAGAAAACTGCAAATTGAACAATACGTAGGTTCCATTCGTAACCAATTTGAGACTGATATTGTTTGGTGCGATTACGAAATTTAGGCTGCTTGGGAAAAATGGAAACTTCAGGTCATGCAATAAAGATAAAACGATTGGAAAACAAGTTATTTAGGATTGATACCGTCGTATTTTTCTCTGTCTTTTTAGTTTTACTTAAACAAAGCGGTCCTCGCATAACATAAAGGACAAAAGCGGCATAGGGAGCATAAAGGGAATAAAAAACATAAAGTACATAAAAGTGGTTAAGGTCATAAATGACGTGTAGGTCATAGAGGACATATTGGTCATAAAGGACATATCCGTGATACAATATTTTTTTCTCAACTGGGGAAAGTGTCTGTGGCATGGATAACGAGCTGGGCTAGCTCCGCTCCTAGGGCGTTGCGAACCCCCGCATGTAGCCCTAGTTCGCCCGTTTCAGTCTTTGTAAATGTACCTGTAGCCGTTTCGTCCTAGCATATCTGCATCCAGCATTTTTTTTCTGCCTATGCACAATTTCAAATCGAAATAAGGTAAGCAAAGGAAGGCGAAAATATCCATGTACATACTCACCTTCGTTTTAGACGAAATTAAGCATTGAGTGTGAAACCGAAAGAATCTATGCATGGCAACTTTCGGTTTCAACCGAAATTATCCATTAATGCCTTATTTCCAAATGGCTTATTTCATGGGGCCATCCACGCCGTTGATTTAGCCACTAAACAACTATCTCGTAGCAAAGAATTTACGCCGAAGCTACACAATAACCTAACGGCTGATTGCGACACTGACTGATCGTATCCAACTTGTGTTTGTATGTGGATCTTACTCCTTTTGACGGATGAAAACGACGATGCCCTTTGTCTTTCTCCTCTTATACACTTTATCGCACCCGGATAAGACAATGTTAAATTAAATTCCGCCGCCCGAAATATGAAACGCATCCAGGCGATGGAATTGCCGGTGGGACGGCCTTGGCGCTTGGAGTATGTCGATGTGTCTTCTTGTACGGGTGAAAGTGGACTCCCGAGCGATCGCTCTCCCAGCAAGTCGCGACTCCCAATACAGCACAGGCATCGGCCGAAATTTTCTCACCAATCAAGTTTTATGCTACGGAATTCTTCGTTTGCATAAAACTCGAAATGGATAATTGAGCGACGAATGAATATCGCTACCCGCTTGTCTATTGTATCACAAGGCAAGATCGATGACTTCCGATCAAATAGAACATTTTCAAAGGACACATAGGGGTTCCATGAGAATATACTGTTTGCGAATATCAACGACCGGCAGTGTGATATAATGACAGAGCTGTCGTTCTTGGAAAATCCCTGATGGAGAATTCGAATTGTCAGGGGACAAACATTTTAGGAAAAATGTTTGACAACTGACAATCCGAATAGACCACCAGAAATGTCATTCATTGCAGATTCCTTTTAAAGGTGTTTCTCATTTTTTACGATGCCCGAGTGAGGGTCCAAGTTTTGCACCCGTAGCCTAGCACAGGGTAATCAGGTCGACCTGCTCCGAATCCGACAACGGAGTAGGTTCAGGAAACTAGGCTCCCAGACGTACTCCGTACATGAAACGATGGAGTTGGTGATAGAGTGAGAGAACAAAAAAGTGGGTGGACTATGTTCGTCGAAGTTTGATTCGTAATTGTAGATAAGAGAATGGAGAACTGAACTTTTGACTAGATTAGAAGGCATATCTACTTGTCGCTATATTGCAGTGTAGAATGAAATGGGTTGTTAACTCCCAATCCCAATCCCAAACCCTATCATCTTATCTGGTATCATTTGCAACGCAACGCAGCACCTATTCTAAGTTGAACAAATAATAAAAGTACGAATGTGCGTACATCCAATCCAATACCATTTTCTTATCCAATCCACCATCGGCCACTGCCACCCACAACACAACAAAAGACGAAAAGCTCCACTCCACCCAACATCAATAAAATCCAATTGAAAATTTTGTCCACTTCATTCTACACTAAAATGTCACAGCATCTAATCTAATCAATAGTTCAGTTCTCTCATTTCCTTTTCAGTTATTTCACCTGATCATGCTCCGATACCGACAGACGGAACTATTAAACCTACTCACTGTTCACTTTTCAACTGCTCCGACTCCGACCTGAACTTAAAGAAACTATATTATCTGGGTTCATTTTCATGACCCGACAAACTGTTGAACCTGATCATTATTCGATTGCGGAGTAGGTCGATCTAGTCCGGTGTAGGGAATAGGTTCAAAACAGTACGTTCGTGAATTGGCAACCATGACTATTGTTTAGTAGGGTGAGCTCCGCATATAAGTTCCAGTTTGCGAGCTGGATTCGCCATTTGATTTCTCGGGTCTCATCGCCATTCTCTACAATGTTGGTTCTAAGGTATATGAAGTTGTCTATACTTTAGATTGTCTGATCGCCTAGTTTTGGGATTGGAGGATTTACATCATCGGCCAATGCAATATGAGAAATAGTTTACACTACTGAGGCTCATAGCATTGCAATTTTTATCTCATTCCATCAGTCTCTCGTCATTTGCATTTAAAACTAAACTTAGTCGTGATCACGTTCCTCGACAAATATTTGTGAATTTTGGAAAGATGCGTCTGATTAGTAGTTACGGCTTTCCATTGTAAAAACAAAAGATACAAAGCCCAAGAAGTCGAATCCTCGACGCGAGAATGTTTTCATTGGATAATTATCCGGCCTGTTTGGTCCATAGACTATGCGGCTACCGAAATGAGTGAAGGCGCCATTTGTCGTCGCAGAGAATTAGACGGATAGCCGAAATAAGCCTTGGATGTCCGACGCTTCATGGCAACGGCAAGGAGCTGAAAGCTCGATTGGCTGCAGCATCAGACGACAATCGAAGCAGCATCGAACTCCTTTACCGTCAGAAAGCTCGAGAAGTTCAACGTAGTGTGCGACGCGATAAAAGAGTTTATGCGTATTCTCTTTTGGCCTCAGCAGAAGAAGCCACAAGAAGTAACAACTTAAACGTCGTATACGGTGTCATCAAGGAGTTTATAGGTTGTCGTAACTCCTGCCAACATCCGGTGAAGGATAGTGATGGAAAGCTACTTATCTTGGAAGAAGATCAAATGAGGCGGTGGAAAGAACACTTCGCCGCCGAAGAAGATCAAATGAGGCGGTGGAAAGAACATTTCGCCGCCGAATACGATTCTCCGCTTCACTTGCTTTTCATCGATTTCGAAAAGGCTTTCGATAGTGTGAACCGGGATTCTACAGGGGCGGCCTTGCGCAGGAGAAGCATCCCTGAGAAGCTTGTGGCTATTATTAAGACAACCTATGACGGCGCGAAATGTCGCGTTCTGTATAAAGGTAAGGTGTTGAAGGACTTTGAGATTCGCAGTGGTGTTCGGCAGGGGTGCATCCTCTCACCGATCCTATTCCTCATTGTGATCGGCGATGTGTTGCATGCTGGACTCGACAGAGGAATTCAATGGACTTTGACATCTTACCTACAACAAGTACCCGTGTTTACCGACTGATGGCAACACTGACGTAAAATGTTTATGCCATCATGTAGTGCCATCTTTACAATGACGACTGTGAAAATTTCAGACAGATTTATCGAGTAGTTTTGTTTTGACAGTCGTTGAAATTTATCAGGTTCGTGTTTATTTGCAATCATGGAGAAAGAGCAATATCGATCAGCGATTCGATTTCTTTTTTTGGATGGGAAGACGTGTGAGGAAATCAAAGTGAAGTTGCATGCCGTTTATAAGGACCATGCACCTTCGATGACTACCATCAGATATTTGTTTAATCAATTCAAGCGTGGCCGAACATCCGTTTTTGATGAAGAGCGCCCAGGCCGTCCGATTGAGGTGACTACGGAGGATATGGTCAATAAAATCCATGATATTGTGTTAGCAGATCGTCGGATGAAGGTCAGAGAGTTTGCTGACATTGTACAATGTACACGTCTCAATTGAACGCATACAAAATATCCTTTACGAAAAATTGGGCATGAGAAAGCTATCGGCAAGATGGGTGCCGCATGTGCTAACAGTGGAGCAAAAACGGAATCGCATGACAACTTCGAAGCACTGTTTGGACATGTTTAAGCGCAATCCGAAAGAATTTTTACGGCGTTTCGTGACTGTTGACGAAACATAGATCCATCACTACACGCCAGAAACGAAAGAACAGTCAAAACAGTGGATTTCACCCGGCGAAACTGTTCCAAAGAAGGCGAAAATTCATGGCCACCGTTTTTTGGGGTTCGCAATGCATCATCTTCACGGACTATTTGGAGAAAGGAAACACAATCACGGGGCAGTACTATGCTGATTTATTGGATCGATTCAATGCTGAATTGATAAAAACAAACGGACTCACTTGGCGAAAAAAAGTCCTTTTTCACCATGACAACGCATCTGCTCACTCGACCGCAATCGTCACAGCAAAACTGGTCGAATTGCGCTACGAATTGCTGCCTCACCCACCATATTCCCCTGATTTGGCCCCCTGTGACTTTTTCCTCTTTCCAAACTTGAAGAAATCGTTGGCAGGAAAGAAATTCGGCTCCAATGAGGAGGCTATTGACACAACAGAGGCCTATTTTGCGGAGTTCGATAAATCATATTTTTTGGATGGCTTGAAAAAGTTAGAATATCGCTGGACTAAATGTATCGAGCTAAAAGGAGATTATATTGAGAAATAAATAAATTTTTTTTTTTGTAATGCGTTTTCTTGCCTAACACGGGTACTTATCATACACCCCTCATATGCCTACTCTCCCACAAAATCATGGATCTGTCCGCAATGGCGTTAGATCTCGAGAGGGAGGCAAGCAAGCTTGGGCTAAAGATTAATACCAACAAGACCAAGGTTCTTAGCCCGCCGTTGCGAAAAAGAAACCCGACACCTATTGCCATCAATATTAATGGGCAGCCTGTGGAGAAGGTGGACAACTTCGTCTACCTGGGTAGCATTGTTGCCGAAAATGGTGGTACGGAGCAGGACATCGCTCGTCGTATCAACCAGGCTAAACGCGCATACGGCATGCTGTCAAAAATCTGACAGAGCAGTTATTTCAGCTCAAGACCAAGCTGGGCCTGTTTCGCTCCCTGGTACTGTCAGTGCTTTTGTATGGGAGCAGTACATGGAAAGTTTTCGTAGGAGTTACCAGAAAGCTGCAAGTTTTCGTCAACTCATGTCTTCGTCGAATTTTAAGAATATTCTGGCCCGAAACAATATCAAATGAAGAGCTAAGTCGGCGTACGGGTCAGATGCCAATCGACGAATTGATACGCAGGCGAAAATGGCACTGGATAGGTTACACATTGCGGAAGAGTGATAGCTGCATTGCTTTGCATGCCATAAAATGGAGCCCCATTTCGAACCAAGGCCAACCAAGAGAGGGTCCTCGAATCACATGGCGTCGATCTGTGGCAAAGGAGTGTCAGGCACTGGGTAAGTCTTTTGGGGAGTTGCGCCCCATTGTCCAGGACAGAGTACGATGGCGCACAGGAGTAGTTGACGCGCTATGCTATGGGGTTAAGGCAAAGTAGTAAACCAGTTGAATAGAAGATGATACAACCGACTTCTGAACTTCTTGGACGACAAAGTGGAAAGGAGTTGAGAGAAAAAAAAAGAAAATATTAAACCTTCTCACTATCGCTATCCGTTGGATGATTGTTAATTTTTCAGATTGATGATGTCGACTTTGCAGCTGTAGAAAAACACCGTCTTAATGCAATCTCGTTAAGATTTCTTACATCCTTGTCTAATTCTCGATTCACATGCTCCCCGAAAACAGTTGTGAGGTCGCCAAAATACCATCCAAAAACAAAAGAAAACCGACAAAAAAATAATAAGATTAAAGCATTAGTTATCCAAGCAACCCTTGTCGTCAAGCTCAGCATCATCGTTTCTTATGCACGTGTTTGTTACCTTTCCGTTCCCACCGGCTCTCGTAAATCGTCCCAAGAATTAATTTTTTATTACTTATACCCATGGATATCCTTAATAGCTGGAACACAACGTTATCCAGCGAGTTCCAAATATGACTAGTGTACGCTCGTTGCAGTCTTACCCAACTTCGATGAAAAAAAAACCCACAACGCAAAATCCTTTCTTCGCCATCGTATTACCTATATACAGACATAACATACAAGCACACACAGCATCATCAATCCATTTTCTCTTCCTTTTCTTTGCAATTCCATTTTTGGGAATGTAGCAACTAAGGACATTATCCTGCAGTCTTTACGTTCACTTGCTTTTCGTGCATGGAATCCAACGTGTCTTCCTTTTTTTTATGAAGGGAAGTACGAGTACGAGTAGCAATGAAGGAAAGGAGTGTTTTCTATCGACCCAAAAAAAAAACTTACCACAAATCTTTGCAATGCGGACGTGAATGCCAAGATGAAGGACGATATGAACGAATTTGAAAAGTGGGTGGTCGATATTTGATAGTGAAAGACTCGGGGGCGATGAACAAAGCTAGGATTTGTAACTTTTTCGCAAAGTGATTACCCGCGCATTCATAGTAACTTATAGACGGATTTTCGTCGCCAACTATGCAGCAGACTCGACTATATCTAATTCTCACGTTTTTCTCCCTCCCTAACATGTCGAAATTTTTCGGAGACACTCGACACTCTCTGTGCTTTTGCTTTCGTATAATATATTTATATATTTCAGTTCATTCAGAGTCGAACTCTTGTTTCAGTCGGAGTCGAAATCAGGTTTCCCAATAATTGGGGAGAAGAAGTATGTCAAAACACTGCTAAAGAAACATAAACTTTGTCTTGTGCCTGTGCCTGGTAATGCTTCGACACTATGTCAGTTTTCTGTCATTTACGTGCGATTTTGAAGTGAGTTAATCTAAAAAGAGCTTTCCGCACGAAAGGCGAAATACAGATGTGAAAACTGTGTGTAGACATGTCCATAAGTACCTATATATATTTTTTTTATGGGATCAGATCTGTGTTTGCGAATCCTGCCGCACAGCCTCACTTATTATGCATATACCTAAGTACATATACGACAGAATTCTCCTTGTGCGAAAAGTTATGGCAGCAGGATAATCGGATTAGAAATGAAAGAACTTGACATTTTCGTGGAAGAAGATCTGCTACATTAGATGTGTGTATTTTAATTTCAGCACAGAATTCACGATTCCCTGTGGTATGATAGAACGGAAAATACAAATGGAAGGGTTCGAAGGCGGGAAAGAATTCGCGACAAAATCTATACGCAATCATGCACTAGTGTATTAAACTAAGATAATTCAGATAATAAGGCTCAGTCGTATTTACGGTGATTATTACTCACTGTAAATGGTTAGGAGATACAGTGGCTCACAGCTTATTTCGTGTGACCAACATTTTTTAAAAACCAAGCATAAAATTGGTATATTTTATTCTGAACTCAACAAACAAATGATGCAGTTTTGTAGATAATTTAGTCTCCAATATAAAACATCAAAAAAATTTACACAAACATCAACATAGAACGATTTATTGAAAAAAAAAACTGTACCAGTACATAATTATTATGTCACAGCTTATTTCGTGTGATTATTTTCATTCTTATTTTTCTTGGAAATATTGGATTCTAATAACTAACGGTACATCAAAACATAAACAATGATGACTGTAGGAAGAGTGAGTCTACTCAAAAATATTAAAATCAGTTATAATTGTGTGATTTTACAAGATGGGTCGACAAACTTCAATAGAGATACGCGAGTTTGTTATTAAACACTTTCAAAGTGGGAAAACTCACAAACAAATTGCTGAAATTGTTGATTTAAGTTCATCTACGGTTCAATATATTATTCAGCGTTTTGTTCGAGAAAATCGTGTGCACAACAAAGGAAGAAAGGCTCCAAATAAAATTTTTACTGAACACGATGAAAGGTAAATTTTGCGAAAAATTAAAAAAGATCCCATGTTAAGTGCTCCAGCTGTGGCCAAGGATGTTGAAATGTTTCTTGGCAAAAAATGTCATCCAAAAACTATACGCAGAGTACTTAGAGATGCTAATTTTCATGGGCGAACAGTAAGAAACAAGCCGTTTATTAATAAGAAAAATCAAAAAGTTCGGATACAGTTCGCGAAAGACCATGAAAACAAAGACATTTCTTTCTGGAACACAGTAATTTTTTCCGATGAGAGTAAATTTAATATTTCTGCATCAGACGGTAAGGCATATGTGTGGCGTCAACCAAATACTGAGCTCCAAACAAAAAATTTATGAACTGTATGCGGACTGTTTGATTTTCCTTATTAATAAACGGTTTGTTTCTTGCTGTTCGCCCATGAAAATTAGCATCTCTAAGTACTCTGCGTATAGTTTCTTGATGACATTTTTTGCCAAGAAACATTTGAACATCCTTGGCCACAGCTGGAGCACTTAACATGGGATCTTTTTTAAGTTTTCGCAAAATTTACCTTTCATCGTGTTCAGTAAAAATTTTATTTGGAGCCTTTCTTCCTTTGTTGTGCACACGATTTTCTCGAACAAAACGCTGAATAATATATTGAACCGTAGATGAACTTAAATCAACAATTTCAGCAATGTGTTTGTGAGTTTTCCCACTTTGAAAGTGTTTAATAACAAACTCGCGTATCTCTATTGAAGTTTGTCGACCCATCTTGTAAAATCACACAATTATAACTGATTTTAATATTTTTGAGTAGACTCACTCTTCCTACAGTCATCATTGTTTATGTTTTGATGTACCGTTAGTTATTAGAATCCAATATTTCCAAGAAAAATAAGAATGACAATAATCACACGAAATAAGCTGTGACATAATAATTATGTACTTGTTCAGTTTTTTTTTTCAATAAATCGTTCTATGTTGATGTTTGTGTAAATTTTTTTGATGTTTTATATTGGAGACTAAATTATCTACAAAACTGCATCATTTGTTTGTTGAGTTCAGAATAAAATATACCAATTTTATGCTTGGTTTTTAAAAAATGTTGGTCACACGAAATAAGCTGTGAGCCACTGTACCTCTCGAGTGGATTGCTACCGAATTGTCTTTGATTTTGAACGGTATTTAACGTGCTCACTGTGTTTTTGAGCTCGAGACTATTGACGTCAAATATTATGAGATGTGAAGGTGTTGCGAAGATAGATGTTTGGTTTTCCATTCATTACTGGATTTAACCTCTGCTCGTCCATTACTCTTCATCTGCTCCACATTGACACGTAATCGGTGCAACTCCGCAACTACATCTTTCTTGCTTAAGGACCCCTTGTCTGATCATGTCAATATTGTACGGAGTTCTAGCAGAGGAACAATCGAGTAAGAGTGGAGGTCCTTTTTTTGCATTTATTTTTCAATTTTCTGTCTACCGAGACACGAAGAAATTTGTCGGTCCGGGTTTTCGTGTGTATAGTCACGCAGAGGATCCCGTCATTTATCGTTAATAGAATCTCATTAGTATAAGTTCGAGAAAGGCGGCACTCATGCATGGCAACAAGATTGCAACACTTGCGAGTACCTCCCGTCAGGTGGGGAGCAAAGAGGGCGGCTCATGTTTTGGTGGACCAGGCTCTAGCCCTGAATATCCAGCCTCGAAACATAACTCTAACTTGGTGTCTTCACTGCCTTCCGTGGCTTTAAAAAAATTTGGCCTAGGGAGCGCGATGACGCCACCCCATGCTACAGCTCCGGTAAAGCCTGGATCTAGCTTTTAGTGGCACAGGGCTGGCAACCCTTTCAGGAAAGCCGGAAAGCTCAAGCATTCGGTTATTGAAGGGATCCCTTTTAAATCCTTCAAGAGAAATAGGTCCGGAAGGGAATCTCCCGAAATACCCGAAAAGCCTAAGATAACCTTATCCAGTAGCTTTTGAAGCATTGATTAGGTGGACTGTGGCAACATCACTCCCGAAACTACAAATTGAGTGTTGCTTCGATCTTTGGTAGTCTCTTGACTTAGTACCTGGGCCCCGCAGGGATGGGGGGAGGGGGCATCAGGGCCGCCTAAAACTGTTGAAATTCGCCAATCAACTATTGATTGATCTTTTCAAGGTCAATATTTAAAAAAAAAATTTACCATTGCCTGGTACTAAGTTGAAAGTCGTGACCAAGGATAACAGTCTCACGCGCCCAGGGCTTGCACCTGGTTACTAGCCCATCTGACGGATGAGACTGGGTTTTTGTCGGTAGCCATGTTCAGAAATTCGGACCTCCCGACCACTGATTGGCAGATCGCAGTGCGATCATCGCGATTAATACAGAATCACTCGGCCCATTGGCCAAAACAAACGATTAATTCTACAAAAAGGACGGAGGCCTGCTCCGCAAATCCAGCAAACGATACATTGGTTAAAACGGATAACACTGAAGGCGGTAACTCTAATGCAACGCCTTCGTCTAGCAGTCAGACTCTTTGTCTCTTCTGATATCACTGAATGGAGGATGGTATAGCAACCTCCATTCTCGATGAGACATTTGAATCGGACCTTGAAGAGGATACTGGCGTCACTGTGGTAGAGGCAGGCGTTGCTCCGATTGTATGATCAAATTATTCCAAATAAACCTTCACCATTCCGAAGCAGCTTGCGCTGGTCGTCTTTGACGGCTGGTACGTATGTGCAAATGAAGTCATTTTGATTTGATTCAGGAACCATAGGTTGTGAACTACCTTGTCAGGGGAGTTTTCGAAATGTACTATTTTCTACGTGAGAGATCAGGGTAGGCCAAGTTCCTGTATTCTCAGAAAGAACCCTATACGTACTTTTCCAGTTATGGCATACAGCAATGTTGATATTGCCGTAGTTAACCTGGAAACCAACTGGAAGCGATACTGTATCATATCTGAATAAGAATTCTCCCTCTTAGTAATTTTAGGGAGACAATTGCCGAAGATAGGGCAGCCCACATAGGTCTGGTACTTCGACGCAATACTCTCTTCCTGCTGACCAACTGGGCCGCAATTTTTGGGACTTGGGTCAACCCCAATAATACGGAACTTGTTCTTTTTTCGAAGAAGCATGCAAAACCACCAGTAGAACCTACTATGCTGGAACGTGTTAGACTGATCCTTGCTGGGAAGGCAAAATTCCTGGGTGTAATCTTCAGAAGGAAGCTAAGTTGGAAGGCTAACATCCAGGAGGGCTTGAAGAAAGCCAATATCGCTCTATACTGCTGCAGAAAGGCTATTAGTAGAAATTGGGGCCTGCAGCCGAAACTTTTGCGGTGTCTCTATGCGTCTGCCTTGCGCCACTTACTGTTTTTTGGAATTCTGGGCTATTGGGCTGGATTTAATATAGCGCTAAATCGTAGAATGCTTGGATAGGTGCAAAGATCAGCTAGCGTCGCTATTAGTGGCGCCCTTAGGACGACTCCTAGCGAAACTCATGATGTATTGCTATTCCTCTCAGTCTTGATATCCTAGCAGCTGGCTTCTTGCACGGCCGTCCGTCTTCGCGAAACGGGTTATTGGACAACGCTTAATGCATGTCATTCAACAATTCTGATGAACCGAGACATCCCCACTACGAAGGGCTATATTACACTACACTATGTTTTTAATTGAAATTTCATTAGTCGGATTCCACTACGGAGCCAGTGGGTTAGGGACTAACCATTGATTTCTGACTTATTATATGTCTCCACGGATGGATCTAAAAATGAGGCGGGCGTTGGAGCCAGGGTCTACTCCGATCGACTGAATTCAGACGTATACATCCGTCTCCCAGACCACTGCAGCGTTTTCCAGGCGGAGGTTTCGGATGCTAAGGAGGCTATTTGGCTGGGGTGTAACGTCACTACGGTTACGGAAGTCATCATTTATATGGATAGCTAGGCGGCGGTAAAAGTCCTAGAGTCTTTTCTCATAACAGTAAGGACGATGGTGGATTGCCGCGCCCCTCTCTTAGAAATGGGTAACTTCTTGAATATCAAGCCATGCTGAATTTTAGCGGTTTTTCCGTTAACACCAGAATTGATGAGCTCGCTCCACAGGGGACAACAGAACATTGATGTCAGCACCCCCCCCCCCCCCCCCCCCCCCCCCCTCCTCCCCCCTTGATTCTTGCAAACTTGTTATCAGCCTGTCCGCTACTATTAACGCTAACTCATGGATGGTCAACTAACAGCAGGTGTCGGATAACGAAGATAATGTGGCCTATGCTTGATTTATGTCGCTCCATGAGTTGTTGTCCTTGAGTAGGAGTTATATAAGTACGGTCGTAGGTATCATAATTGGACACTATGCAATCGGGGAGCATACGAGATGACTTGGGCTTCCTTTTAATGACTTCTGTCGGAGCTGTAACGACAACAAGGAGGAGGAGAGTACTATACTCATCTGCTCTGTGAGTCTCTGGTTTTGACATATTTGAGGATGACAATGCCTGGGGCATACTTCTCTACGGACTTAGGGGACCTGGCGACGGTGGATGTTGGCCAGTTGAATCGGTTTATTCTTGGCTCTGGCCGGTTGAATAGATAAGCTGCACCGGAGTCTTTCACTTCTCTGTAGTATCACAACAGTCCCACTCTTGGCCCTTTTTTTCGTGGGCTATCATGACAACCTGTAAGCCCAGCCTAATAACTGGAGTTCGTAAGACCTTTAAAAATGCAGGGTGCAATAGAGAAGAGTACCAATCGAGTAATGAGTGGAGGGCGTAAAATCCTTAAAAGTTCATGGTGCCCCACGGAATATTTGGAGTTGCGCGATTAGAGATGGTGGGGGTAAAGATCAGCGGGGCATTCGGGCGGATGGTCTAGCCATAATGTAGCAGTGAACCGGTGAGCATCTCGTGCTCACAGTGGAACCGTATTTCACGATACATACACAAAATTAGTGAAACAAAATCGTCGGCGGGTTGTCGACGATTTTGTTTTATTTTTCCATCATTTAACCTATCAGTTGTGCTATCAGTGGAACCATCACTCAAGCAGTCAGCAGAGCCATCAGCCGAGCTGTTAATTTTGGTGTCGGTTGACCCATCAGTTAGCACATCAGTCAAACTATCAGTTGTGGCATCATTCGGCTTTCGCAAAGCCCGATCCACGGTTGACGCGATTATGTCGGTGATTACCTTGGCAAAGGATGCATTGCGGGAGAACCAATGTTGTGCTGTGGTGACATTGGACGTGAAAAACGCTTTCAATTCCGCCAACTGTGAACACATCCACACGTCTCTCCATAAAATGGGCGCGCCGGCCTACCTAGCCGAGCTAATAAAGAGCTATCTCTCAAATCGTATCCTCCAGTATGATACAGGTGAGGGACCCAAGGAATACAATGTTTCATCAGGAGATCCACAAGGATCGGTTCTTGGGCCCGAATTATGGAACATAATGTATAACGACATTCTTAACCTTCCGATGCCTAAGGGCGTGACAAAAATCGGGTATGCTGACGATATTGCGGTATCTGTGGTAGCTAAGGACTCGGACTATGCAGAAATGTATGCCGGCGAGGCAATAACAACAATTAAGCTGTGGCTTGAAAAAGTGGGACTTGAGCTGGCAGTGCAGAAAACGGAAGCTGTTCTCATTAGCAATCGCAGAAAGAGGAACTCTTTGAAAATCAGAGTTGGAAGTAGCATCATCACTTCCAAAAAAGCTATTAGGTACCTGCGAATAATGATCGACTCAAAACTGACCTTCGGGGAGCATCTCAAATACGTTTGTGAAAAAGCGGCTAATGCAACTGTCGCACTGGCAAGAATGATGCCTAACATAGGGGGCCCGAGACCGAGTAGAAGAATTTTATTTTCAATACTATTGTAGGCTTCACCGGTGTGGTCTGGGGCGCTTGTTCACGCAAGTAACATTCGGAAGATAAGCTCAGTCTATCGAAGGAGTGCGTTGAGGGTGTGTTGCGCTTATCGAACGACATCCCATGAAGCTGCCTACGTAGTTGCTGGAATGATTCCAATAGATATTCTAACCGACGAAATGAACCGGCTCTATGAAAGTCGTCATTTGGAACCAGCGGGGGTTTCGGAAGCACGGAGAGTAAGAGAAAGAAACGAGTTTCTAAGAAAATGGCAGGTATGTTGGGAGGAAGCCCAAACAGGTCGTTGGACCTACACACTCATCCCCCGAATTGAGAGTTGGATGAATAGGAAACACGGTGAGGTAAACCATTACCTGACACATTTCCTAACTGGTCACGGCGCTTACAGACAGTATCTGCACCGGTTCAAGATTGACGAATCGGCGGAGTGTCCGAGATGTCTTGGAATAGAGGAGGATCCTAAGCACGTGTTGTTCCACTGCCCAACATTCGCTAGGAACCGCGAAACACTAGAAGCGGAATTGGGCGCAACAATCAGCCCGGCGAACCTTGTTGAGCACATGCTCTTGTCCACGAGCAACTGGGACGCCATGAGTCGTGCATTGTGCAACATTCATATCGAGCTCCGAAGGGAGGAGGAAAGGCGCAGGTCTGCGCATGCTAGCGTAGGCTAACAGCCAGTACCCTTCCCTGCGAAGTAATACCGAAAGTTGGTTCCACAAGGCAAGGGGGGCGACACAGGTGTTCGCGTAGGTTGGATGTAAATACTAAATACCCTTCACCCTGTGGGGTTTAGTCAGTAAAACTCTGACATACCGATATCGGTATCTTATAGAAGATTCCCCCGCCTGTATAAAAAAAAAAAAAAGGCATCATTCGAGTCATCAGTTGAGCCAACAGACAAGTCATCAGTTGAGCTATCAGTTGAGCTTATCGTTCTTTTTTTCGGTAGGATTTTATGGAGAACGTATGGCAGAACGGATAGCTCAACTGATGACTCGGCTGATGGCTCGACTGATGTCTCGATAGCCTAACCGATGGAAGAATTAGAACTAAAACTCATATGATCATCCCCTTTACTATTGATTGTGAGACAACGGCTAATTTGAAGAGATAGATAATATGCGCACATTGCAATTTTAATTAGGTATACGTATACCATTGCTACCCATTTAGCATTTTCCATTCTTTTTGTCCTCCTGGAAACTTTTCGCAGAAATGTGACTTATGAAAATCATGAATATAATTTCTTTCTGTACGATGGAAATAGATTCGAAGTCATTTGTTGCAAATTGCAACAAAATCCCATTTGCTTATTCCCTTTTTCTCCTTTGGAAGATTTTTCATATTACAAGGTAGTGAAATTGAACAGAAGTGGTAGCATGCATAAACGTTGAATAAAAAATGAAAGAAAAATAAAGACTTTCATCTCCCATTCTCCGTTTAGACGGCAAATAGAATTCATATGAGAATTTTCATATTCATAGTCGCGTGACTGTATTCCTTAAGGTGAGTTCATATTTGGTATACTACTACCATTTGTCTTTATTTCTTAGTTGAGGAGCACTTCAAACAGTGTCAAGTTTCGTTGGCATATAGCTGGTATCGAGGAAAATTGCTAGCATACACAGCCTGCACATTGAGTCCATTCCGCGACAATTCGAGAAGGCTCTGCCTTATTTTTACGTCTCACACTGCAGAAGGAAGACAACACTACATCCATGATTGGACATAAAGCTGACGTTTCAACGCAAAGCGCTAACGTATGCGTTATTCTGTGCCGTGGCAAATATTTGCCTCATTCTTTTTCTGTTCGTTTTTGTCGCGAGCAAGCGAAACATGAAACAGGCAACAAACGTCAAACTAGTGGGTCATAGCGCGTCAGAGGCTTATTCTTACGCCTCACACCACACATCACAAACATCCGTAGCCACTTCGGAATTCGGACCCTGCGAAAGCCGGTATAACGAAACATTAGACTGACGCTTCAACGCACTGAGCTTGACCTTTGACCAAATATATTTGCCACGGCCTTATCGCTTGTCGGCCTGCCGGTATAATGAGACATCAGACTGACGCTTGACCTAAGACCGAATATATTTGCCATATTTTTTTAGCAAATATTTGTCGCTATTTAAACAAATATTTGCCACGTGTGCGCTAAGCTTAATTATCGTCCTGTCTTTCTGCACAGCAACCTATTCTCCACAGTTTGCCTTTTTATGTGATTATATGCTCGTCATCTTGCAATAAAGTTTTTTTTTGCTCTGTTTGAAAGTCCTTGTAGTCCTTTAGAAGTTTATATTATGCACTCGATTGGCGCGTTTTCTTAGTTTCAACCAAAGTGTTTCAAATTGTGAGTGTGTCTACGTTGGATCCGCTCAACGGTTTCTTCTGCATTGCTTTAAATCTCCAAAGGATGTCTGCCGTTGATGCTCTCCTCATTTGCCGTCTCTTTTAGTTCCAAGCCGAGTGTAATTCACTCAAGAAAAAAAATTCAAGTCAATTGCCTTGAAACGGGCAAAGAAAAGTGCTTGGAATTGAACGGAATTTCATGGAAATAGACGACAGGAATGGTAGAGAGACAGTATTCCGAATGATTGCTCGCCAATCATCCTTCAACATACCCCGGATATTATTAGTGTTGGTGAACGGCGATGTGGGACAGTAAAAGGAAACTAGTTCTATTGCAGGGAACAGAAGGCGGAAGCTTAAATCAATTACACGATGAAATGCTATCGTGACTGTGTGTTGTCAGCTTGATACAGCTTTTTCTAGTATTCTTTTAGGCTTCGTACATCAAAAAGGTATTTTCCGGGAAACGAATCTATTTTGATTTGGTTACATTCCTACTTCACATGTCAAGTTTTCAAAATAGACTATTTTTTTCATGAATCTTTTAAAGGATGATACCCGACTTTTCCATTTCTGAATATCAATTTGACTTTAATGGGAACTCGATGTCAATTTTTTTTTTGACGGTCTGCATTAATAAAATATTTTACAGAATTTGCAATGATTCCGTCAAAGAACTTATGAAATAGATTATCTTGATGGGAATTAAAAATCGTAACTGAACCGAAATCATCTTATCGAAAATAGCAAAGTAACATAGAGTACGAAGTGTAGTCGTCATCATCAACGTGGCGCGAAAGCCCGACGTCGGGCCTTGGCCGCCTGGATCATTGTCCTCCAGTTATCTCGGTCACGTGACCGCGTCCTCCAATTTTGGAAGCCCAGTAGCTGCGCGGCGTCCACGCCTACTGAGCTCTCCCAACGAGATCTCGGTCGCCTTCGCAGTCTCGCTCCGTCTACTCGTTCTGCATTCATTACTCTCTTAGGCATGCGATCATCGTCTATTCTTTGTACATGCCCTGCCCATTGAAGTCGTTGTAGTTTGACGATTTTCGAGACTTCCAGCTCATCATCGGATGCGCCATCCATCTCGATCGCAAACAGCCCCGAAAATTCGCCGTTGAACCTTACGTTCAAATGTGTCTAGCATGTTTTCGGAGGCTTGAGTTAGGGTCCATGCTTCGCAGCCATAGCATAGCACTGGTCGTATAATGGTTTTGTACACGCGGAGCTTCGTGTTTCTGTGCACATGCTTCGATTTCATTATGGGGAGAACCGAGCAAAAAGTCTTATTAGCTAACTGTATCCGTCGCTTGATTTCGTCAGTTTCGTTGGCGTCCCTTGACAAGTTGCAACCCAGGTAAATGAAGTTGTTCACGAACTCGATATTGAGGTCCCCCACATTGATGCTTGGTTGTGAAGGTGTCCTTGTCACCGATTGCATCATTATTTTAGTTTTACCCTCGTTAATACGTAATCCAACTTCCTTTGCAGCGGTATCGAGCGTATGTAGAAGTTCTTCTGCGTCAGCCAATCTTCGGGACATGATGTTGATGTCGTCGGCGTACGCTGCTAATTGTGTCGACTTGATGAGTAGCGTCTTGCTGTTGTCCATATTCATGGCCCGAATAACGTATTCCAGTGCTAGGTTGAAGAGCGTCGGTGCCAGTCCATCGCCCTGTTTCAAGCCAGTGCGTGTTTCAAATAGATCAGTAAGTCTATTCTGGATCCTGACTTGTGAGATGGAGTTGGTCATCGTCATCTTTGTCAGTCGCGCTAATTTTGCCGGTATACCAAATTGCAGCATGATGTTGTACAGTACTCCACGATCGATACTGTCGTATGCCTGCTTGAAGTCGACAAAGATTTGGTATACGTTTACGTTGTATTCCCAGTACCTCTGGAGTATCAGTTTGACTGAGAAGAGCTGATCGGTTGTGGAGCGACCAGGTCTGAAACCGCTTTGATATTCGCCAATGACTCGTTCTGCGTACGGTTTTATTCTATTTTCCTGAATTTTCGTCAAAATTTTATAGGACGTACAAACCAGTGAGATGCCCCTGTAATTCTCACACCGCAGTTTATCTCCCTTTTTGTGAATTGGACAGATGATGCTTCTGCGCCAATCGTCTGGGATCTCCTCGTTCTCCCATACTCGCAGGAGTAATTGATGTATGGCATCAACTAGACTCGTTCCACCGAATCTTAGCAGTTCAGCTGGGATCTCGTCAGCGCCCGGCGCTTTATTTCGTTTTAGTGACCGCAACGCGAGATCAACTTCCTCTACTGTCGGGGGTTGAATGGGTGGGCCTAGATCAACAATATCATCGAGAGCTTCCTGTGTGGGGATGTTAGATGGTCGGTTTAGAAGCTCTTCAAAATAAGAGGCCCATCGTTTGTTAATACAATCGGTGTCGCTGATGATGTTTCCATCCTTGTCCTTACAAAGGCTAGTCCTGGGTTGGTAGCCGTTCTTAATTGTATTTACTAGTTTGTACGCTTGTCTGGTGTTCCTATTAGCTAAGTTTTCGTTTATGTTCAGCAACTGCTCGTCAAAGTATTTACGTTTCTTACGTCTAATTATTCTATTCGATATTCGCCGTAGCTCGTCATATTTTTCTCTTCTGGCTCTGGTTCCTCGTTGAATCCATTGTCTGTAGGCCTCGTTTTTCGCGTCAAGTGAATTTTTGCATTCTTCGTCGAACCAGTCATTTCGCGCTCGCCGGGCTTTATATCCCACGACTTTCTCTGCGACATCGTTGATGGTACCCTTGAGCTCTTCCCAGAACCCATGGACGCCTGTGTTGCTGATGTTGTGTAGCATAGGTGATAGTCTTTTCTCAAGGGCGGTAGTATACGCCACCGCTGTGGCGCAAAGATTTTGGGAGGGCTGATTCTCGATTGGTGCACTGAGGAAATTCTACATCTGTAGGTCGTCTTCACCAGGTGATGATCTGAGTCGCAGTTCGCTCCTCGATAGGAGCAGACATCTATCACACTAAACGCCCATCTCCTGCAAATGAGAACGTGGTCAATTTGGTTGACGGTATGTGCGTCTGGAGACTTCCAGGTCTGCTTGTGAATGCGTCGATGCGGGAAACAAGTAGAGCTTACGAATCTAGTCGTAAGCTCTACGAAGCAGGCGAAGTCGGTAAGTCACCAACCGTTGTCATTACATTCTTCAAGGAGACTGTGGCCTCCAGTGGTCTCCCGATGCCAACTTTCATTTCCGACTTTGGCGTTTAAGTCTCCCAGTAGCAATTTGACGTCGTTTGTTGGAAGTGAGTCGAAGAGAGCTTCAAGGCGGGCATAGAACTCGTCTTTTACTGCGTCTTCTTTAACTTTAGTGGGGGCGTGCAAATTGATGAGCCAGAGATTGAAGAATCGAGTCTTAATGCGAATCGCACACAGCCGTTCATTTATGGGTTTGAAGTCAGTAATATGCGGTTTGAGGTGATTGTTCACTATGAATGCAACCCCAAACTCCTTGCGGCCCGGTGGTTTGCCACTTGTAAAAATTGTGTGCGATTTCTTGTCATTGATCTCGTTGCCAAGCCAATTTGTTTCCTGGACTGCAGTAATGCTCAGTTTGTACTTTTCGACCTGTTGAAGGAGGGCCTTCTCGGCCCCCGGCTTGTTCAGGAAGCGTACATTCCACGATCCGAAAGAATATTCCTTTAGTCGTTTGCGTGGTCGTCGTTGTTGATCCGTCCAATCCGTTCTTTTGTTCCAGGTTTCTGGACATGGAGTGGTTTTTGCAAGGACGAGTTGTCAGCACGTCGCTTAACCCCATTCGGGGGATGGCCTCGGAAGATAGCTGCTTCAGATGCTTTAATAAACGTGCTGGAGTTCACACAACTATGTTGCAGGTCCAACTACGCAAATCATTCCATCCTACTAAACCTGAGACGCTTAGGTGTTGGTCAGCCATTCAGGCTACAGCTATCTGCCTTTTTCCAAACTGTCAACATTGGCCAGCGATTTGATACACTGCCGTTACCAGGGGGCGCCCACGCGAAGGACTATGGAAAAGGTCCCCCCCCCCCTCGAAGTGTAGTAAAGCACTTAATTTCCGAGATCGTCTTCACGGGAAGATGGTAACTGATTGGAAGATGGCATGGTCAGTATCACTCACATGCTACCTTTATTCCATTATTCTTTTAACCCTAGTTTTTTTTTTTTCAAATCAATGCTTTCATTCACAGCTGAGTCGATTGTAGACCGGCGAAAAAGGCACTTTTTATACCCTTCGCGGATGTGATAGGATAGATACATACAGTCATTTCCACAAGACCGTATACCTCGCAAAATAAAAACAAAGTGTTACAAGTAAGAAATTTTATTTTTTATTGAAAGTAAATACAAAATACATTTTCGCAATTATATTTAATACATGGTCCAATCGCCGTCACTATTGATTATTGACTGGCATCTTCGGTGACAACTTTCGGCCAATTTTTCCGCGTAGTCTGTCGATAAGTTATTCCAAGTTGATTTGGATTGATTTTGAAGCTCCTTGAAGCTTCTGCTTCATTAATCCCCAAACATTTTCAATAGGATTGGCATCCGGCAATTGCGAAGGCCAATCAAGTACTTGAATGTTATTTTCTTCTTTCCAGCGTGTACACAACCGGCTTATATGTTTCGGATCGTAGAAATCAATCGGTGTTGTCGTTGCCAAATAGCATCCTAGCAGACTTCAATAATCCTTTCTTGTACAAAATGATCATCCTTTCAGCAGTAAGAATTCCGGTAAACGTTATTAATTTTCCGAAACCGCGTGCAGAAAAGCATCCATAAACATGGACCTTCACAGGGTGTTTAACGGTTCGGTTCACGACAGCTTCTCCTTTTTGTGACCACACTCGTCTCCTGAACGTATTTACAGCAAAACTTGATTCATCCGTAAAGATCACGTTGTCCCAATCACGATCGATGTTTTCCTTAGCCCACTCTACACGTCTTCGCTTCTGGTTTTCGGTAAGTAATGGTTTCATCAAGGCATACCTGGTTTTGATGTTTTCCTCTTGTAATCTTCGCCGAATCGTATTCAAGGACACGTAAATATTCTTCTTCGATAACATTTCCTTTGCTTGCACTAAGGTAGTAACGGACGGATTTTTCTTAAAAATATCAATGATGGCCTTATCCTGGGTTTTTGAAGTGCTTCGGGTTTTACCCCTACCAGGTAGATCGTCTACATTTCCAGTATCTTTAAAACGCTTTATCCACTTATTCACAAACTGTGTCGAAACTTTCAGGTACTTTCCGGCCGATGCAGGTGTCATTTTTGGTCCTTTCGGATGACTTACTAAAAACACAGCTTCGAATCGTTTTTTGTAAATCGCACTCATTTCACTTGACGTCTTATCACTCTCCTACTTGAACTTAGAATGACCAAATTTATACAATGCGAAAAAGAGGAAAAATGCAGGTAACTAAAAGTCCCCCACCACTCTTTGAGAAATGGTGCATTAAAAAGTTACAAAGTATACGCTCTTGTGGAAATGACTGTATATTACTTTTGTCATGAAGTTTGCAACGCACAGAAGGAAGCATCTCCGACCATATAAAGTACATATATTCTTGGTCAGTATGATGAGACGAGTCGATTAAGCTTTGTCCGTCTGTCTGTCTGGTTCTATGTAAAGTAGTCTCTCAGTTTCAAGGCTATCCAGCTGAAATTTTGTACGCACGCTGTAAATATGTCGGAACCGACGGAATCGAACCACTACGTCATATAGCTGCCATAGGAAGACCGGTCCAAAAATTAGTCTTGGCGAGAAAAACTTTTTTATTTCTAAATCTATGTTTTTAAAATTTCACACTAATCAATAAAACTTCCAGTCAAATCATATTTCTGAATTTGGTTGAAATTGGACTACTCTATCATATAGTTGTCATAGAAACGACCGTTCCGAAAGCAGGTTTTTGTTAGGAAAACTTTTTTTATTTCTGAAGATGTCTTTACCAAATTTCATATTATTCCATCATATTGACTGCCAAATGGCGTCACTAAATTTCTTTGAAATTGGCTCACTATTTCATATACCTCTCATAGGAACAGTGAAATCGGAACAAGTTTTACTACAAATTTTAAAGTGGCAAATGCACCATCAGTCGCAACAAATGTATGATACCCTCCGATAATTCGCTTGGTAAATCGATGCTCTACCATCGAGCTACCGCGGCTGTCTCCGCATGTTATTGAATATGGGCTGAACAAAATTCGCACATTGCGAATAATTGGGCATAAAACTATCTCGAAGGATTAAACCAACGCCCTTTGCATAGGGGTAAGGTAAAAATATGGGTGGGAGTGGGGAAATTGTATTGGGAACGAAAAGTCGACTTTTAAAATCTCGATTAATAAAATCTCGCCTTCGAAAGATCAACTGCACATATCTCGACTGAATCAAAATCTCGGAGTAATTCGGATGGTGCAACGGTTAGCACGTTCGCCTTCTACGCACTGGGCCCCGGTTCGATTCCTACTGAATGCAGTAGTTCTCGATAAAAAAGTGTATTTACGTGTCGGACTATGAGCCCATTCAGCTGTTAAATGAGTACCCACTTATGGGGTAAATAGTTCGGTTGTGCGTGTTCCTGATCACACACCTCTGCATAAAAGACACTGTCACGATCTAGAAAATGAGTTGATACTCATTTTGAGGCCATAGTTCAGATTGGACTATTGTGCCAATTATTTCTTATATTTTTTTATCTTTATTTAATGTAAATATTTTCTAAGTCGGCGGACGACTTGATTTATTGTTCATGCAGTTACATTTTGATTTGACGTTGTTCATACTTTTCTCTTAATTCTTCCAAGTACACGCACACACAAGCGCCTATTTTGAGTGAACAGTTTCTTGTGTGGCTTCCGCTCACGCCTCACTTAAGGGATGGCAACCCTCAGTATCGCAAAATCATGAGACTGTGTGGGCTACTCTTGCTCCGCGCTTAAGTGCACTTTCATACGAAGAGCCGCACGGCTCTCGCTCGCGAGTGAGAGCCTTTTCCGCTCCCACCTTCCATTCATTCACACGAAGAGCCGTACGTTCGAACGTACGTTCCAAAACGTATTGTCTCCATCCTAGCGGGTAGCGAGGGACTGAGGAGCGAGAGCCGTTGTCGCTCTTCCCGTGTGAATGCCGGCACTTCCCGCTGTGCATTTAGACCAAAAGGCGCGACGCGACGGCTCGAGATGCACGGCTCTCACTCGCGCGACGTAAAGGCTCGTGCTCCCCGTGTGAAAGCTGAAGTGTATTCTTTGCATTTCAGTCGTACGTTTCTCCAAATACAGAAAACAATGCCAACATTCTAAAACAAAAGTATTCGTCTTACGTATCATCATCTCAAGCTCAACTTTAGATGAAACCAAACGAAAACCCATAGCTTCCACTTCCATTACAGCTACAGTGTAAAGCAGCGTTCTGACGGGGCAAATACATGACATCGTGGCACGCTTTCGATCTCATGCTTGTATCGAACGTGGACTGGAAAGTGAACTGCCTTGGGTTGTGGACCGTTCACACGACCACGATTCAGTTTATCCCATAAATCATTCTGTTTCAAGCAGTTACACCACTACTATACCCTAGTTTTAAATAAACTGTTTTGTGGTCATAACGGGCAGAGGAGCATCCAAATAGTGGGGATGAATGCTCCTCAGCCCGGATGGGGGTTCTTAAGGGGGGTCAAAATGGTGTCAAAAATGCGAAATTCCTTATAAGAAGTTATGGCCACAAAACATGGAGTATTCATCCCCACTATTTGGATGCTCCTCAGCCCTCTCTCTCCTATCCCCTTCTCCCTTCTCTATGTAAGATTCGTTCAAAAAGAGCGATACAAAATCGTATCGCACAAAAAGATTCGTTCAGAAAGAGCGATACAAAATCAACTCGCACAAAAAGATTCGTTCAAAAAGAGCGATACAAAATCGAACCGCACAAAAAGATTCGTTCAAAAGAGCGACGCAAAATTGACTCGCACAAAAAGATTCGTTCAAAAAGAGTCAAAAGAGTCAAAACAGCCCGCCCCAGATTGGCTGCCCCGTTTTCATGGGAAATAGTGGTCCGATCGGGCTGGCTCGAACTGAAGGGTATTGGGGGGTCGCTAAATTCGAATCTGGGGTCAAAAAAGAGAAAAAAATGGTGGGGTCGCCAATCCTAGGGTTGCAGCCCTGTTTTCATGGGAAATAGTGGTCCGATCGGGCTGGCTCGAACTAAAGGGTATTGGGGGGTAGCTAACTCCGAATCTGGGGTCAAAAAAGAGAAAAAAATCGGGGTCGCCCATCCTAGGCTTGCCGCCCCGTTTTCATGGGAAATAGTGTTCGAATGGGAGCGAGGCGCGTACGACTGAAATGCAAAGAATACACTTCAGCTTTCACACGGGGAGCACGAGCCTTTACGTCGCGCGAGTGAGAGCCGTGCATCTCGAGCCGTCGCGTCGCGCCTTTTGGTCTAAATGCACAGCGGGAAGTGCCGGCATTCACACGGGAAGAGCGACAACGGCTCTCGCTCCTCAGTCCCTCGCTACCCGCTAGGATGGAGACAATACGTTTTGGAACGCTGGCGTTTTTGTCGTCGAAGACGGCGTCGACGGTAAAGAAGATACATAGTCACAACACGTCTGCAACGCGTATTTTGCGACTGAACAGAGCTCGAGAGCCTTGTCGCTCTTCTCATGTGAATGCCGGCACTCCTCGCTTTGCATTTATATCAAGAGCCGCGGCGCAGGGCTCGAGATGCACGAGCCGTGTCGGCTCTCACTCGCGCGACGTAAAGGCACGCGCACCCCGTGTGAAAGCTGCAGTGTATTCTTTGCATTTCAGTCTTACGCGCCCCGCTCTCACTCGCGAGCGAGAGCCGTGCGGCTCTTCATGTGAACGTGCACTGAGGGTCCGCAACGCTCAATATCACACAGCCATGAACGCTCGCTTCACTTGCTCTTGGCGCAACAGTCTCTTCTGTGGGCTCCGCTCTTAAGTGATACGTAGGCTGCTCCATATATTGTGCGCCTTGGCAATAATAAGGGTTGTCAGGTACGATCTGACATTTCTATTGGAAAGACTGACATTTTTTAGCGTAAATGTTCTAAGAACATTTTGTCATTTGGGTACGGTTTGTATTGTTAACAGTGACTTGAAAAATGTATCTCGCCAAAAAATGGAATTAATTCGTGAACATTTTCGTGACGTGATTTACTATGATTTTCGACATGGATTATTGAGACAAGAGCGCATCGATCGACTTACTTCCACTTTTGGTGTTGAAGCACCACATTTTGCCACTCTCCGACGAATTTCGTGAAGGTCGCCCAAAATCGGTTATTGTGCAAGAAAACATTGATACTGTAAATAAACTGATGATTCAAGATCGCCAGGTGACATACCGTGAGATTCAGGCATCCTTAGGCATTAGTCTGAGAAACATACACACGATTTTACATGGTCAGTTAGCTGTCAAAAAGATTTGTTCTCGCTGGATTTCATATAATTTGGCAGAAGCTCAGAGAGAGGCTCGTGTAGATTGGTGCGCACAAATGCTGAAAAAATACAATCGCGGCCAGTCAAATGCCGTATAGTATCTAAGAAAGTGACGAATCATGGATATATACGTATACTACTCAATTGCCCTAACCCCTTGTGGGGCATAGCGCGTCAACTGTTCCATATGGCCAGTTGACGTTTCGTTGGCATAAACTGGTTTCGGAAATAGCATTTGCTAGCATGCACCTCCTGCACATCCATGGCCACGAACGTCGTCGTGGACGGGAGTAAACAGCAGACGACTGTGTGGGTCTCTTTCAAGATGAGCCAAATCCAACAAAAGCATTTCGTGCTGGACCACATCCACCACCAGGCATTCGGCCATTCTTAACAGCTTGGACGTTCCTGAAACCACGGACTATACCGTGTCGAAACTTGAGTTCGAAAGGAATTTCGACTGCCTGATCCTCTCTCGTGAGGAGCGGGCTGCTAGCACCGCTCAAGAATTTGATGCCATAAGCATCTTTACCGACGGCTCCAAGAGCGATGATGGCGTCGGGGCTGGTGTTTATTCGGAGAGGTTGAACATCAGACTGTCCTTCCGCCTCCCTGATTACAGTAGTGCTTTCCAGTCGGAGCTTACGGCTATCTACGAATCTATTTAATGGCTGGGGCGTAATGTATTTTCAGCTAGTGATGTAATAATTTATACAGATAGTCTATCGGTGATTAAATCGCTGGATTCTACTGTGACTCACTCGAAGATACTTGCAGAATGTCGTGATTTAATTCTACTGATGGGAAGCTCTCTCAACATTACACTTTGTTGGATTCCGGGTCACAGTGGCTTTGACCGCAACTGTAGGGCTGATGCACTGGCTCGCGAGGGTACTACTAGTGAAGTCAGTGGTAGTTTTCGTAACGTTGGCATGCCTCTGACAACTTGCAAATTGGCCTTAAAGGCTGCGGCGACGACGAGGGCTAACATCAGGTGGAGTACCAGTAACACATGTCGCGTAGCCAAGCAACTATGGCCTAGGCTGAATCCTAGTCGCTCTTTGGGGTTACTTTCGCTGGATAGAAGGCGAATCAGCAGTGTCGTGGGGGTTATCACTGGCCAGGCCATTGCCTCATTGGAGAGCATGCCAGGCGACTTCGAATACCGTACAATGATTACTGTAGAAGCTGTGAGGACGAGGATGAGGAGGAGTGTTCATTTCATTTGCTCTGCACCTGCCCTGTTCTTGTAGGTAGTAGGAAATACATCCTTGGCTCTTATAACTTCACCGATCTGGATGACTTGAAGGAGGTGAGTGCGGGTCAGATTGAAAGGTTCATTGTTCGCTCCAGATGGTTCGCGGATTAAGTATTGGTCGGAAGGGCTCTCTGTTGAGTCCACTTTAGTGGTATCACAACGGACCGGTGGTCTATGTGTGCTCCGTATGTCGGAGCAGCCCCATAATCTAACCTAACTTGGGTTAGGTTAGGTTAGTATTTTTCCACAGAATAAATGCTCACTGTTCCGAATTTTTTCCGTTCAACACGTAATATTCGTAAATTTTCAAATCTAAGTACTTAACGTTACATGACATACCTATTTAATTCGCAAGCCCACACATTGGGGCAACTTTTGTAGATTTTGCAGACATCTCAGTTCAAAGTACCGTAAGGTTTGATTTTTCTACTATACTATATATCGGAAGTTATGATGAATTTTGCAACGATGGAGTTCTCATTTTATAGGAAATTTTACGTAGTTTCAGAAAATGGGGTCGATTTTAGACTTCAGTAACCCAGTGGCTGGTAAACTAGAGTTTTCACCAGAGAATGTAGCTTTTTGACAACAACAACAAAAAATGCGATAACTCTGTAACGGTAAAAGATAGAGGGACCATTCGGGCGGATTTGTTCCTCTAACAGAGTTTAGAATATGCCCTAGCCCGATTTCAATTTCATGGCGGGCCACCGTGTGTATGTACGTATACCTTGTGGTATACCTGCCAGCTCTACCGTAGTGTGTGTTGTCTGGCTGAACAGGCATCCAGACCTACATAGGCGTCCTGATCTACATAAGCGTCTAGACCTGAGCAAGCGTCCAGACCTGCACAGTTGTACCTGTGCAGGTATACCTCAAGGCATACTTGAACGTATTTGGCCGGCTTAATATTTGTAGCAATTAATAATTGATTATAAAATATTTTTTCCAACTTAATACAGAGAAGCTTTATTAGCCAAGTATGCACACACTTGCCCCAGAAAGTCTCCAATGAACATCAGTCATTCATACTGGATTTCCTCATACTGTCAAATAATTTCCACTGACAGTCTGACCGTGTAGAAGTCTGCGATACCTTCGTTCATCAATCTCCAAGTAATATATTTTTACGCTTCACTCCAAACGTATCCAATGTCTTCCTATTTTCGGATGTAATCCTGTAAAAATCTCGCCAAAGATTTTCCGCAAAAAAAAAGGGTACACGTTCGTTCGTGCACGAAAGATGATCCCGTTGCGAATAGCATAGTCTCTCAAACTACCCGATTCGTGGCAGCAGCATATAATCTGACCCTTCAATACTCTCCGTAGTAATTCTCGTTTTATTGTAAGGATTTTGTTTCTTTGCGACTAAACGGAGAGAGGATAGTCATCAGCAACATCGAACTCCGAAGAAAAAAATCACCTCCCCAACGCTTCTTTCGACCATGAATATTAATGGCATTACATATTTACATTATATACGATGGTGATGGCAAACGTTTATATTTTTTTGGTTGAAACTCATATCCTCTTCCGGAAGATAGAGCGTGATCCTTTACCACGCCACAACACTCGGCTCTACATTAATTCCAAAATCCACTTCGTTTGAGCCGCTGTTGGCCTCTTTTAGACACCCATCATATTCGAGAGATTTCCACCCGTTATCCGGATAACAAGTGAATTCGTGAACTTTTCAAAGTATCTAAGATTTAGGAAGATAAGAGGACGACGGCTGGCGGATGGTAAAAGATGAATCCATTCCTCATTGCCAAGTGGGTATAAGGCACTAGACAGAGACGTTAGGATGAAATCTTCGAAAAGTCAAAAGTGGTTGAGTGGATGGCGTTCCGATTAAGGCTGTTTCACCCCTCAACCCAGATCCAATGTCTTTTATCCATATGTGTATATGCGGAGGTGGCGCAAATTCAAAAAATTGGCACCAATCGCTTTTCAGAATTTTGTCCTAGAAACATACTTAGACGTCAACAATGATTTATGACTTGTCGGAAAGAAATAATTTTGTTTGAGAAAACTTTGACAGCCACTTGATTTGAATATTGAGAAGATAATGTGTGAACGTCTCAAACGTTATTTAGTATGCAGAGCAGACGATATCGCAGACACTTATTGATATATGGTATAAGTGATGCCCAGAATTAAATGGTAATCCACAAGTATTAAGTTTAAAGTTGCTTCTCGAATTGATTTAATTAAACGTATGTCGTAATATTACATATTCAGCTTTGATTGTGGGATCAGAGGACCGATTTTTGTGATGCCGAAGCGAGCAGTCCTCTTCGTGAGGAGAAATCACATCGGTAATTACGGAAGGGAGAACGAGAGTAAGCGGATCACACTTTCCAGAGAGCTCGGCGGATACCATGTTTGGGAATGCCTCGACGTGCTCAGCAACTCCCGGAATATCTGCTGGTATTCTCACAGAAGAGAAAATTTGTAACGGACGGTTTGGTGGGCATCCGAAGATGCCCGTGGAGACGGAGCCTAAGGTAGCATAATTGACCGTGAAGGTCAGGCCGTGCCATCTGGCGAAAAAAAGGCCCCTCAACGAGCTAAGCAGCGGCCTATGCTTGCTGTAGCTCAGTTCGGGAGTTGTGGGCGGGGTTTTCGCTGCTCGTTGCCCCTGTCCTTTACGTATTAACAAAAATTCATAGGCCTGGGGAAGACAACACAAACAGGGGAGGTAGAAATGGGGAATAAAAAAAAAGTTTCGATAAGGATGGAATGGTTGGCGGACGGATCAGACGTCCACGCGGTCGCACCTGGGTCCAGGTGTAATGGGACCTTCGGTCTCTGGTTTCGTACCACCAACAGATCACTACTCATCAGGTGCTGCTTCGATCTGCCGGTGGGAGCAGCACTACCAGACTTTAATTGGTTCGTTACAGGTGGTTCATTACACGGGAGAACAATTTTGACACTTTTTTCTGTTTTTTTGAATTTTGCACCTAATTTATAGTAAAACGGCCTCGCTGATTCCAAAAATGCAGTCCGTTTTTCCCCTATACGTCAGGTTTGCGAGATATCGTTTGTTTTTTAATTTTACGGAAAATTACGAAAAGGCCCCCTTAAAAAACAACTTTTTTTAAAAGCTACGGGGCTGCATCCTTGTGCAGGATCTTCTAGTACAATAGCAATAAAAAAAAGTAATTTCTCGCTACCTGGATTGTTTGTTAAAAGTTGTGAAATTCTTCGGCCATTTTTAAGGCTCTTTTATGCAAAAAAATGTATTTAAAAGCCTCTGTTCCAGTATATTACTCTATTATTGTGCTCTTAACTTGTGTAATGGAAGCCTCTACTATCCCTCGTCGAAAGTGTCTCAACGCTTAGGACTCATTTTGCTATATATGTGGCAGTTATACATTTCTAAGTCAGAGGACAAAAATAGGCCCCTTTGTTCACCAGGCATATCTTGCCTACACCAAAACTCCAATTTGCAATCAGGATAAATGGTGGGTCCCTCATAAAGTGTGCAGGTGCTGTGTCACACATTTGAGGTGCGATAGTAGTCGAGCAACTATTGGACAGTTTTCAAAGGCTTGGCTGCAATATGAGCATCAAAGTCCACTTTTTACACAGTCATCTAGATGAATTTCCGGAAAATCTTGGAGCTGTGAGTGATGAGCAGGGAGAGCGATTTCATCAAGATTTAAAAATCATGGAAACTCGATATCAACGCAGATGGGATGCGAATATGATGGCGGACTATTGTTGGAGCATAAAACGAGACTGTCCTGAAATTGAACACTCCAGGAAAAGCTACAAACGAAAATTTTTGCCATAATTTTTTTTTAGTTCTTAGGTAATATTGTTAAGATGTAAAATCGAAATTTATAAATAAAAAAATTGTAACAAGTTTCGTTTGTTTTGATTTCAATGAAGGGAAGGTTTGTATGGGGGCCAAAATTTGAGCCCCCTGTATCTCAAAAACTGGACGTATAGGAGAAAAACGGTTAGCATTTCCGGATTCTACGACCAAAAATTAGCTAGAAATGAATATCAAATCGAAATAAACAAAATGCTGTTCCCCCGTGTTATCATTACAAATTTTATGGGCAATCTCAAGATTTGAATCATTTAAGTCAGCTGGACCGGATGGTATTATTCCGGCAGACCTACAGCACGTGTCGGATCTAGTGTATCCTTGGATTGTGTCCATTTTTAGGGCATGTTTGGAACTGGTGTACATTCTTCGTTGTTGGAGAGAGATTAGGGTCATCTTTATTCCGAAAGCAGGGAAATGCTCGCATACGCGCCCTAAGGATCTTCGACCCATCAGCCTTTCATCGACTCTCCTAAAAGTCCTAGAGAGGTTAATTGATATGCATTTACGCAGCAGTATTCAACCTAACCTCTTATCCACTTCTCAGCACGCCTACTGGAAAGGGAGGTCGGTTGATACAGCTCTGCACTGTCTGGTGAGTCACATTGAGAAATCACTTGCCTATAAGGAATACACTATTGTGGCCTTTTTGGATATCGAAGGGGCTGTTAACAACGTGCGACCGGAGGCAATAACGGACGCACTCGCTAGTCTAAGTGTTGACGCTTCGCTCAGCAGTCTCATTAACCTGTTGTTAACATCTAGGGTTATACACTCGTGTCTGGGTGAATCGTCGGAACGAAGGCTTGTAAGTAGGGGCACTCCCCAAGGTGGGGCTCTCTCACCTCTTCTCTGGAATCTGACAGTGAATAAACTACTCCAGGACCTTGAAGCGGTGGGATGTAAGGTTATTGCCTTTGCGGACGATATTGCCATAGCTAGCTCCGGTAAATTCCCTAACGTTTTATGTGAAATAATGGAAAATTCACTGTCGATTCTTGCACTCTGGGCGAATTATGCTGGAGTTAGCGTAAATCCGGACAAAACGGAACTTGTTCTCTTCACTAGGCGTAATAGACTTCCTGATCTTACTCCCCCACTGTTGGAAGGGACGAGGTTGGTATTCTCTGATAAAGCAAAGTTTCTGGAAGTAATCCTGGATAGAAGGCTGACTTGGAAGTTTAACATACAGGAACGAGTGAACAAGGCTACTGTTGCGCTGTACTCTTCTAAAAAAGCCATCGGAAAAAGATGGGGCAACCTTAAGTTGTCTACTGGCTGTTCATATCTGTAGTGCGTCCCATGCTATTGCATGGTGTGATTGTTTGGTGGATCCCACTACGTATAGCAGCTTATTACAGCCTGTTGGGAAAGGTGCAGCGACTAGCCTGCATAGCAATGACGGGGGCGCTTAGAACGACACCAACCGCGGCTCTGGAAATGCTGCTTAATATACTACCACTTGACATTTTTGCTGAACAAGTGGCTGCAAACGTGCCATTCGACTTCGAGAAACATGTCACGGGACGCGTCAACTGCCGGTCACGCGGCTATTCTCAACTATGTGGATATCCCTTTATCTACCGACTACACATCTCCAAAGCTTGTATTCGGTAAGAATTTTACAAGCCTCAACTCTCCGCATAGCCAATGGGCAGATAATGATCCCTCCGAAATGGACTCTATCGCATTCTTTACGGATGGGTCTAGTAATGACGAGGGAGTGGGTGCGGGGGTTTACTCCGAAAGTCTAAGAGTAAACATCTCTTTTCGATTACCGGATCACTGTAGTGTGTTACAGGCGGAGGTCGCGGCAATATTAGAAGTCCTGGTATGGCTGGGACGTCACATCGTAACTTCAACAGATATCATTATCTTTACAGATAGCCAGGCTGCAATTAAGTCTATTGACTCCGTATCTACCTCATCCAGACTGGTAGAAGATGTCGCTCGTCCCTTATTGAGTTAGGTAAACTCTTCAACATTGTGTTGTGTTGGATACCTGGTCACAGCGGTTTTGCTGGTAACTGCGTGGCCGACGAGCTTGATCGTGCAGGGATAAGGGATATTATAGAGGATTCTCACGTAATCAAAATGCCTGTTGCTTCATGCAAAAGCATATTAAAATCTGTTGCCGTAGATAGGGCTTATTCGAGATGGAGTACCATAGGCACCTGCCATATAACCAAAATGATATGGCCTAGTATTGATCCTAGGCGATCGTCCAAGCTTCGGTCAATGGATAGAAGGCTCATCGGTGTTTTGGTAGTGGTGTTCACTGGACACTGTCTGATCGGCGAGCACGCTAGAAGGCTTCGGCTTCCTTACAATGACTTTTGTAGGAGTTGCGATGACGAAGATGAAGAGGAAAGTACTTCCCATCATCTGTGTGCCTATCCTGCCTTGGCTGTAAGGAGAAAGGCGATTCTGGGGTCGTTCTTTTTTGGGGACTTGGATAATCTAAAAGACATAGATGTCTACAGACTTCTTCGTTTCATTGTCAGCCCCAGCTGGTTCAATGTTTGATTAATGTTTGTGATAGTTGGCTAATACCTTGGGTATCACAACGGACCCATATGTGGTCTATGTGTGCTGTGTGCCTCACGGCAGCCCTTCTTACCTAACCTAACCTAAGCGGATCAATAGGCAACACAGGGATATGCGATAATGGTCACGCATTGATAAGTGCTGTAAACAGGCGAATCCATAGACTACCTAAAACTGAGCTAGTGATATGGCCATCATATAACGCACGAGAAAAAAAAAACCGTCCAGATGTAGACAGGGTCGGAACCAGTGGGTGAGGCACGGCCAGAGTGGGCAATCTGTACAGCGCACACTGTCGGAAATGATGCGATGGAGCGGAAAGAAAACTCTGATCTACTTCCTGTGTGAACTCCCCGTTCTAGCTAGAGCCAGGCATCGATAACTTGGCGAGACTTTCTTCACTAGTCGCTATCTACTCGGAGACGATCGGAATATTAATACTTCTTCTTAACTCAGCGGGATGGTTCTGAGAAAGCACTCCGACGAATATCATGCCGAGACAATAAATGTCTTCCACCCACGAGGTGACATCAAAACGGTGCACAATAGAACTATAGTACTTCTGTGTCCTCATTTGCTAAAAGCAACCAACCAACCAACCCAGTTTAAGAAAAAAAATCTGGTAGAGCTGCTTGCACCGGTAGATCGAAGGCAGCACCTGGTGAGTAGTGATCTATCGCTGGTACGAAACCAGAGGACGAGGGTCCCATTACTCCCGGATCCCGATGCGAGCGCGAGGGCATCAGCGCGTCCGCAACCATTCTCTTCTTCTCGCTCCATTTTTTATTATTCCTATTTTTGCTTCCCATGTTTGTGTTGTCTATCCCAGGTCTATGAATTTTTGTTATCACGTAAAGGACAGGGGCAAAAAAGCGGCGAAAGCCCCGCCAGCGTCTCTCGAATCGAGTTACAGCAAGCATAGGCCTCTGCTTAGCTTTTCTTCGACAGATGACACGGCCCAACCTTCACGGTCATTATGCTACCTTAGGCTTAATCCCCACGGGCATCTTCGGATGCCCAACAAACCGGCCATTACACCATGCTAACCCATTTTGAAAGCTTTATACACTGTAAAAAAAGTTTGGCTCCTTTTAACACCAGTAGCTGGATATTGCACTTTTTCTATCTATCTATCGAATTGATACTCCTGGAATACAACGCACGATTGGTGTTTTTTTGGTTACCAAAAACGAACCGGTGTTATTAATCCAATACGTGGTGCATATATTTATTTCATATTAGCTCTATTCTTCTTCCGAAACACGTGTCTGCATATCAGTGATTCGGCAGCTTAGTGCGTGAAGGCAGCGGCCCGACGCATTCATCCTTCCATTCTGTTGTTTTCAATTTGAATAAAAATTACATATTCACCGTATGGATAATTTGTTTTCACTATTTTGACGGATAATAGTTTACCCATTCGGGATATTTTGAAATTCACCCATAGGTGTAAAAATATCATCCTCACAAAAGGTATTTTATTTACACCGAAAAAACTGTCATAATGGCAGACCGAATCGGTGAATGTTCTCTAGGTAATTTTTTTACTGTGTAGTATATATAGATCTAGTGCCGGAACCTTGTCTAATATATGCAATTTTTGAAGTTTCACCAAATATCTTTCACTTTGCACCGAGCGCAGTCTATTTAAAATTGATACCAAAATATTTCCTTTTTATCTGTGCTGAGCTCCTACATAGCAAGTGCAACTTATCCAAACCATCCCGACCAACATTTAAAGTACCATTCAACATTTGACCTCTGAAATGTTTAACCGCCCTGTCGTCCATTCCATTCTATAGTCCAAAATAGTGAGCTTGCCCTTCACTCTCTGCGGCCCAGGACCGCTCAATTGTCGGGTTATGTATTCACAATTTGTGGGATTAAGGCTCTGTATAACCCTTAAAAAGCATGGGCAAAATGCTTCTTAGTGGTCCAGTATGAGTATACGGCACAGCACACGTTCGTAATCCCATCTCTTTTTTGTCCCTGACGGCTACTCTGTGTTCTTGTCGGATATTTCGACGGTCCCGGAATTCAATATGCACAATGTCCTCGAGTTCAGGTCCATTGTGCTTGGATAGGTATACCGCCGGTAGAGATGTTCATTTCAAGGATTATTTTCGCTTTGCAGACATTAAAACATTATGTGACACATGTACTGGTATGAATAATTAATTAAGAGATGTTCACCCTTACGGCAACAGCATCGAAGGGTTGTAGGATGACACGATGACATATGGGTTTGAGAAGAAAATATTTCGCCTTTTCAGGGTAAATAATAGTTTGACGGGCGCAGTTTTTTTCTGTCCATAGCTAGTGAAGAATGTGTGTACAGAGACAGACCACGCAGAAGTTTATGCTCGTCGGTCATTTACAATTTATTTTCGAGGTTCTACAGAGTAAAAATTTACCTATAGGAAAAATTCACCTAGTCGGTGTGTCATTATGACGGCTTTTTTTCGAATTTGTGCCGTAGAACAGTACACGCCACCACGACGCACTGTTATCGTGCAGCTGTAGGGCAACAACAGAGTGAAAGCTGCTGCTGGCGGTTGTGCTGGTGTTTTGATTGTGAATACTCAGCGAAGAGAAACATTCACATGAAACGTGTTCATGGAGCTTCCTCTCCCCATGTTGCTGAAGATAACATTCGTAACTGTCCGGTGTATTCGTTTCATTTTTATGTGTGTTATGAATGGATTTTATATAGAAAATCACCGGACAATTACGAATGCGATCTTGAGCTTTAGCAATAGCATGGGCAGGGAAATCTTCATGGGCACGTTTCACGTGAACGTTTCTCTTCACTTAGTGTTCGCACTCAAAACGCCAGCGCAAGCACCAGCACCAGCTTTCACTCTGTGGTTGCCCTTAGGCCGTTTCCTCACTTGTCGGTACGATAGCGGTGCGGGATCGGCATGCTCGGTATATGCGGTACCGAAAGCTTACCGAACGCCTATATTTCAATGAGTGTTTCCTGATTGGCTCGGTCCCTCCCCGCATCCGCGAATACAAAGCCAATCAGGAAACGATTGAAATAGAGGCGCTTGGTAAGCTTTTGGAACCGCGTATACCGAGCATGTCGATCCCGCATCGCTACCGTAACGACAAGTGAGGAAACGGCCTTACATTCAAAACTTGTTCTCAATTGTGAAAACGCAGTATCATGCAGGTTTGTTCGTACTCAGACGTCAGTACCGGTCTTCGGCATTTTGAGTAGTGGTACTTCCCGGTATTACCAGTACTCGTTTAGAACAGGTACTAGCCCCGGTCTTTTCAACCATAAGCCGTTTTTTTTACCTGATTTTTTAGTAACGGTTTTTTATTCAAAGAACCAAAACACACGAAAGCCACCGCGATGGTAACTCTGAGAGTCTAGCCTTAAAAGCCAGTAGGCACTTAGACTCTTGTCCCCGTGAATTTTGTATGACGTGAGTTAGTATTTTCTGTGTAATTTGAATCCCGTTCGATATGAGATTTACAGAACCATTGGGTCTCCGACAGTTTGAATGAGTGCTATTGTTAAGCCTGTTTGGTATTCAGATTTCAGTTTCTCAAAAAAGCCGGATAAAAAACTTGTAAAAAAACCTATTTACTCGGTTTTTCGAGTACAGGTTTTTTATTCGGTTTGTTTTTTTTTTAAGTAATCGAGTAAAAAGACCGAGTTAAGAACCGGGTGAAAATACCGAGTGGCAAAAACGGGTAACAAATCGGCTCATGATGAAAAAAAACGGTACTAAAAAACAGGTAAAAAACGGTACTCGAAAAACCGGGTAAAAAACTGGTACTTAATCACCGGTACTCGTTGAGATTGGTACCGGTACTGAAAAAAACAGTACCAAACCGGTATACCAGTCTTAGGAAAAAACCTAGTATCATGAGCAATGAGGCTCATTTTGCTTTGAATGGGACCGTGAATAAAAAAATTATCAGTTCTACGCCAATGAAAACCCTCAATTAATTCACGAGGAACCCCCTCACGACCAACGCGTGACTCAATGGAGAGCGTTATTGGGCCATGATAACGGATTTTTATACTCTAGATGAAATCTGAGAGTATTATAAGTTTGCCACAAAGTTTGTAACGCTAAGAAATAAGGCTCGCAGAAAAAAATGAATGATACAGAAGTTCATATTATCACTCGAATATCTTAAAACCGGATGTCCGTCTGTCCGTCCGTCCGTCCGTGACCTCTCTAGCTCGAGAACGCGTTGAGCTATGAAGTTCAAATTTTGCACACGTTATTTTTGACAAAAAATGAAGGCTAAGTTCGTGAACGGGCTAAATCGCTCCACCCCTTCTACCCCCTCCCATACAAAATGACACATTTTTGAAAATTTACAATAATCAGATTTTCTCAGAAACTATAAAACATATTGCTTTGAAATTTTTAATATATCACTTTTATGATAATTGTAACCTATGTTATAAAACTTATTGTAATCCTCACCCTCCTTCTACCCCCTCCCATACAAACTGCACTATTTCATGAAATACGTTAAGCCAATTTACTCAGTACGTATACAATTTATCGGGCTGAAATTTTGTACTTAACACTTAATTAACAATATCAGTTAGATTCAAAAAAATTAATCGATTACCCTTACTCCGTCTACCCCCTCCCATACAAAATGACACAATTTTGATAATTTACAATAATCAGATTTTCTCAGAAACTATAAAACATCTTGCTTTGAAATTTTGAATATATCACTTTTATGATAATTATAACCTACATTATAAAATTTATTGTAATCCTCACCCTCCTTCTACCCCCTCCCATACAAACTGCACTATTTCATGAAATACGTTAAGCCAATTTACTCATTACCTATACAATTTATCGGGCTGAAATTTTGTACTTGACACTTAATTAACAATATCAGTTAGATTCAGAAAAAGTAATCGATTTCCCTTACTCCGTCTACCCCCTCCCATACAAAATGACACATTTTTGATAATTTACAATAATCAGATTTTCTCAGAAACTATAAAACATATTGCTTTGAAATTTTGAATATATCACTTTTATGATAATTGTAACCTACATTATAAAATTTATTGTAATCCTCACCCTCCTTCTACCCCCTCCCATACAAACTGCACTATTTCATGAAATACGTCTTAACGTCTTAACGACTTACGTCTTACGTCTTAACGATGCATCCGAGATTGCAACCAAAATTATTTATTGGCTTTAACCAGGTTCAAATTCATCTAGAGTATTGCATGATTGGGGTTTACCCCAATCGTAGTTCTTTTATGTTTTTATACCAATTCTGACTGATAAGGACATGGACAATTTTTTGGTTCCAACAGGACGGCGCCACACAGCCCGAGCCACTGTTTTCACTTTATTGCGTCCTTTGGGAAAAACGGCGGCCTTTGTGAATATGGATCATACATTTTTTTCTATGTCCATCAAGCTATCAAGCATTACCACTTAAAAATTTTAAAGTCGCGTATAGTGGATTAATTGTCGTAAATTTGTCGTGAAAGCAAAAATTGACAGTCAAGTTAGCATTACTACACCTTGAAATAGGGCAAAAATTTAAAGTTTCCAAGTCGAGTATAGTGGGTTAATTGTCGTAGATTTGTCGTAAATTTGTCGCGAATGAAAAAACTTTGTTGCGTTAGTTTTGTTAAAAATAACCCCTGGTAACTATGATACAATAACTTAACACTAAAGTAAGCATTACCACCCTTTGAAATAGGGTAGAAATTAAAAATTCCCAAGTCGACAATAGTTTATCAATTGTCGTAAATTTGTCGTGAAAGAAAAAAAAAATGTTGTGCTTAATTTAAAAAAAAATAACTAAACTTATTGTAATATAATAATAGTTAATCGCAAGGGTAGTGTTGTGTGCCAAAAATAGGGCAACGACAATTTTTCTTGCACAGCTTATTCAAAGACACCGAGCGACAATTGTTAAGACATTTTTCATGTCATATAAACAATTAGAAATAATGTTATAAACGTGGCAATACCGGATTTGTGAAAAAGTCAAATTTCTTTCTTTGTAAACTCTCGACTCCATCGTTATTTGCACCAGTAATCAGCGACAAGAAATCGAATATTATTAATACGCACCGTTTGATTATACCCTAGACTCAGTTGCGTAGCTAAAGTATTTGGCGCCCGATTTAAAACTTCTGTATGCCCCCCCCCCCCCCACGACTTTTTTTAACGCAAACTATTCGGTTAATATATAGTGTACAAACGATGTAAATAATACTACTCATCTCTTAAATACTACTTTTCTTGAGGAAAAGTGAAAATGACGTCCTTTAGTTACAAGGTCAATGATGGGTCAACACCAGTTGTCAAATTTCGCGATTTTATCAATAGGAAGCAAAACTGCGGCCAGTTTACCTAGAGATTGTGATGACATAATCGACGAATTTGCTTCCACGAAAACGAGAAAAGCGAGGTTTTAATGTCGTATGCGCTTTTTATACCTACCCTAGACTTTTAGTATAGGGTATATTGTTTTTGTCACGACGGAAATACCTATGTAACACCTTAAAGGAGGATTCGGAGGCTTAGCAATGTATACCTATATATACAAATGATCAGGGTCACCTCCTGATTCGATTTAGCCATGTCTGTCTGTCTGTCCGTTCGCACGATAACTTTCGATAGAATGAAGCTAGAGCCTTGAAATTTTGGTCAAATGTTGCAAGTATAATCTAGTTGGTTGGTATTGAAAATGAGCATGATCAGCCCAAGAGAACGCCTGCCTCCCCTACATATGTAAAATAATTAAATATATTTCTAACTACCGATTAAATAAACTTGAAAACCTCGATTGCTCGTGAGGGTAATTTTATACTCTCCTGGAAAAATAAAATCGGTCAGTTGAAAACTAACGGTAATATTCTTACAAAGAGCCCCGTACTATCCTAATTTTCAGGTTTTTTTCTATAACTCTTGAACCAATTGACGTAGACATCTGATTTTTGGCATGTAACCCTGAGGTGAAAAGCTGCTTGAGTTTTAGTGAGTTGGGCATAGTCAGATCAAAGGAACGCCTACCTCCCCTGCAAAATTCAAAAAAATTGAATATTATTTTAATTACGATAACTTTCGATTGAATGACGCTAGCAAGTTGGCAGAATGTTGGTAATAAGATCTAGTTAGTTGTTATTGAAAATGGGTAAGATCCGACCCAAGGAACCCCTACCTCCCCTATAAATGAAACTTCAAATAAGCGATAACGTTTGATTGAATGAAGCCAGCGACTTGAAATTTTGGTCAAATATTTGAAGTGAGATTGAGATTAATTAAAGATGGATTATATCCGACCTGAGGAACCCCTACCTCCCCTGGAAACTTCAAATAAGTGATAACTAATGACAAAATAAAGTTAGCGACTTGAAATTTTGGCCAAATGTTTGCAGCAGCATCCAGTTTGCTAATATTGAAAATACGTCAAATCCCAAACCAACGAAACCCCTACTTCCCCTGCAAATGAAACTTCCAATAAGCGATAACTTTCGATAGAGTGAAGCTAGAGACTTGAATTTTGAATATTTGTAGGGTGATCTAATTGGTGATGGGTGATAATGATGGGCAAGATCCCAAGGAACCACTAATTCCCCTACAAGTGAAACTTCAAATAAGCAATAACTTTCGATAGAATGAAGCTAGCGACTTGAAAAATTCGACAAATATTTGTAGAATGGGTCAGTTCATTGATTTTAGAATGGTCAAGGTCCTCCTGAATGAGTGCCAACCTCCCCTATAAACTCGCCGTATAAGAAACTCACTTTTAATGCATATGGTCGTTGCCAATTGGTACTTTCAGTATCACCACTAGGTCTGTACAAGTCTAGGGTATATACGCTTCGCTTCGACCTGGTTTAAATTAATATTTTCGTCGTGATAGTACCTAAATAAATAATAAAAAAAAAATATTTAGTACTTTGGCGTTGTTTTGAAGTGCATATATGGTTATTGCCGATATATATTTGACAGTTTTGTTTTCAGGAAGCTAAGCCATGTTTATGAGAAAAGAGGATTGCCATTCAAGATCTACTTTTGTTTTTGCTTAATTTGACTTCAGATTCGTAATCCACCACCTAGGCGACCTTCTACCAGTTTTTTTCCAGCAAGATTGGTTGTATTTATAAATGAAACCAGAATATATAGGTAGAGGGCTACGCCCGCAATCCGAGGGTTTTGTAGCAAGCACTTATATTTGTACGCAAGCATCGGCTCCTTGCTTTTCTTGGTTCCACTTAGATGGATAAAAAAAAAAACCATTATCAAAATGTCTGACATATCATATAGTATCTTACATGGCCATTCATATTAAGTGATTGTAATGAAAATTAGAACATATTATTGCCTATGATGTTGGTTATCCTTGGCCATCAGTACTTTTTATCTCGGACGTGTTTAAGGGATGCAGGGGTGCGCTAACTGTAACTATGGAAATAAACTATTATTAATCTATTTTTGGGGGATATAAAATACAAATTCCATTATTTCCCGTTTTATATGCTATTCGGAACCCACCTTCCTGAAAGTTTTCATTTTTCTAAGTGTAACGGTCTCGAAATGCAAGGGGGGACAAATTACGATCTAATATTTTCCCCTCCCTCATTGTTCCCCTTTCTTCAAATTTAAAGTAAATGCCAAAAATAAAATGTACTCAACATTACCTTTCTCACAACACCCAACTTGCCTATACCAGTTGATAAACAAAATTTGACCTGAATTTCGCCCCACCCCCCTCCCCCGCTCGTTATAGTTGGCCAATTACAACACATCACCCCCTACCAATCTTTACCCTTTCATAAATGTATAACCATAATAATGTAACAATAACTGTAATTCGCACTACGAAAAACAATATGCAAGTAGTACTTGCACCTTCGAAACCGGTAGGTGTATTTTTTGTATGAATAGTGTAAAAATGCCTAACTTTAAGTGAATGTCCTATTATTAAATATAACATGATTGTAATCAAACTTAGAGACATTATTGCCTATGGTGTTGGTTATCATTGGCCATCAATATTTTTGACCCCGGGTGTGCCTAAGGGGTGCAGGGGTGTGCTAACTGCAACAATAGAAATGTACTATTAATAACCTTTTTTGATGAGATTTTGAAATTCTATTATTTTTAGTTTTCTGTGTTAGTGAAATGCCGCTTTTCTGTAAATTTTCATATTTCTAAGTGTAACGGTCTCGAAATGCAAGGGAGGGGGGGGGGGGGGGCAAACTCGGATGACATAGTTTCCCCTTTCCCTCTTTTCCTGCTTCTTCAAGTTTGAAAAAACTTCTAGAAATGAAATGTACTCGACGATACCTTTCTTACGATATCCCACTTGCCTATACCAAACGAAATCACAACATCACTTTCTCCAGAGAATTATAGTACTTCTACATATTTTCACCGAATTTCATGCATGTAGCTTCAGCAGTTCGTGAGATATTTCATGGACAGACAGACGGACGCATGACCGATTTCATAAGGGTTTTGTTTTACTACAAAACCCTAAAAAAGTGTTGCCATTCTGGATCCCCCTTTGTTTCTTGCAGTTTTAACTTGACTTTCGTGACTAGTGACGCAAAAAAAAACTTAACTGTTTTTTCAGCAAGATTGGCCGTGTTTTTGAAATAAAGAAAGTATTGTCGTCCAGGTTATCCTTCCGTTCTTTTCTTGCCAATTCAGATTAGCAATCTGCTACCTAAACGATCTCCTACCAGTTTTTTTCGGCAAGATTGGCCGTGTTCATAAAAAAAAAGTAATGTCATTCCGTATCTTCCATTTTTTTTTGGAATTTTGACTTCAGATTCTTGATCAGTGGTCCGAAACACCCTATCTAGTAAGATTGGCCGCGTTTTTGAAAAAAGGGTTGCCGCTCAGGATCTAATTTTTTTATTTTTGTCAATTTCAACTTCAGATTCGCAATCAGCGACCTAAACTACCCCTACCAGTTTTTTCAGCCATATTGGCCATGTTTATAAAAAAAAAGTTTTGCCATTCTAGCTCCCCAATTTTGTTTTCTTCAGATTGACTTCAGATTCGGAATCAGCGACCCAAATAACCTCCTACCAGTTTTTTCTTCAGCAAAATTGAACGGAATATTCTAAAAAAAAGTCAATCAATAATTTCTTGTCATATTAAATCAAAGAAAGATATGTATATCTATTCTACCCATTGCCGGACCTACTCCTGATGTTCTGTTCTTTCAAAATGTGTGTGTGTATCTAACCAGACTTACCCCATTGATTAGGAAGCTAGGTAGGTAGTAGGTCTGCGTATCTACCCATCACTAATTTTCTACCCAGACTTGTATATCTAGCCGGACCTAGAGACCTACCCAAACGTGGATACATACCTACCCATCACAAATTTTCTGTTCTTTCAAAACCTGTGTATGTACCCGGACTTGTATACATACCCAGACCTGCAGAGCTACCCAGACCTACCTGGACCTGGTGACCTAGATATTTTTTAAGTCTTACCTACCTAGAGTACCGAACCTAGGTCTGGGTTTGGACCTCAGCCGAAAAGAGTAGGTCCGGTTTTGAGCAACCATGACTAACTGGACCGGTCTGATGTTTTGTATGAAAATTTATTTTGAGACCGAGTGAATCGAAAACGGGTTACATTTCCAATAATCGCCAGTACCTATTTCCAAACATTCAATCAACCACATATGTAACCCAATCCAAGCCTTCAAAACTTTTCTAATCTATTTTACACAGAATGTACTTTGCGGTCAGATTAAATATTTTCCCAAAACTTTTATCATTTTTGTTTACGTCCGGTGTGCGGCAAGAGGATTATACGAAAACTTTGTGGTCTGTTTTCATCGTAAAATTTCTAAATAATCCTTTTCTTCGGTGTAATTCATTTAGTCAATACTCGGTGTCAGAATGTTTATGATTTATGAAGCTGAATTCCCTCGAGTGCTGAAAAGTAGGCAGCCCAGCAACTGAAGAAAAAAAAAACCATTTAGGACACATGAATCCTTGAATGCGGTAACTAAACAACTGAAACTCGCCCCCGTCGAGCGTGTAGCCTTTGTAAGTGACGAGCCGACGACGAAGAAGAAAGATTACTTTAGGCTCTGTTGACTTTCAGATATTCACGAAGAAAATCTGTCGCTACGATATCTGAAATTCTTGGTCAACCTTTCCCATCCACTTTGTTTATTCTCAAGGGTTATCTAACATAAACAATTGTACGACCTTTTCGGGATGGCAATGCAATTGTCTCTAGGAAATTAAATCCCAGTTTCACTAGCACTAAACTTAACCCCAAAGAATCCATTCGGCTCGATTAGGAAAATCTTTTACAGTCAATCGTGCGTTGGTGGACCTCTTTCCGTTTCCAGGATACTTCTTCATTCTATAGTACGGCTCGTATTCCCTCTCCGCCAGAAAGAAGGGTCTAGCAGTAAAGGACAAAAATAATAAATTCAAGAGACTATCACCGGAACTCATTACCCGTACAGAAAAAAAAAGAAACTGTAAAGTTCTTCCCGAGGAGTTTTATTAGGGTCACCGCTTTGCCCGGAGAGAGGGAGAGAAGTAAACGGGGGCAAGTTAAGTGTCTGTTTACTCTCTTCTGGGGATCTGGATGTCATGCTGATTCATTTGACGTACGGATATGGGTAATATAGTCTGTTAGGATCCTGTACATAGTAAAGTTGACATAGGCTTCACAATGGGGACAGCATCTGGCCCGAATGTTTACCGAGAAGGAATGGGTGCGTGCATGTGCGACGTAGTCCTTCCGAGACTTGATAAGACCAGACGTTCAGAGAAAAATGTAATTATTGACGTTCAATGACCCATCCTATGGCGTTTCAAATGGGACCGTCAAGTATCTCGGCTGTATTATGGTGAACGTTCGTAGTTGATAGTGTTATGGTCGAATGGTCGAGGACTCTTAGAAAAATATGCCATAATAAGAAGTTAATTAGGTTTAATAAACTTTAGGGCGAAGTTATGATATGAGAGGATTAGCTTGCAAGGAACGATGATAATCGTTTGGGAGGAGAAAGGGTAAGGGTGACTGTTTGATCCTGTGGGACTGAGATAATATACTATTTGCTCTAACCCTTAGTAGGGCATAGCGCGTCAACTATTTCCATGTAGCTTAGTTGACGTTTCTTTAGCATAAGCTGATGCATGTTGCTAATCTAACTCCTGCCCATTTAGCTGCATACTTGCGACCAGTTGGGAAAGTGGTTTATTCTTACGCCCCACAACACAGGGGATGACAACACAAACATCCATCCCGACGTGGATGGGAATCGAAACCGTAACTGACTGGTAGCATGGTACATCAGACTGACGACGTCTCAGCGCACTGAGCTACCGGCCGCCTTGATTCATTTCTTACATTACTGAGATACGTTTATATTTTTTACGAGGTAACGAGTCGTCTTCTGTGAAACGGATAATTTTTCAGGAAACAGGAAAAAATTAAATGCTTGAAGGCGTTAACTTGTAGAAGGCATGTCCCAGCAAAGGGAAAACTCACTGCAAAGACACTGGCGCAAAAATCCGATAAATATTTCCAACTTGCAGCATATTGAATCAAACCTTAAGCTCGACTATCCGGACTGTGCTGAAAGGATGTTGCGGCGCGAATGAGTAAAAGACCTAACGACAGATTGGATCCGTGTTACCTGCGTTTAGGCTGCTCGCATATTGGCCGCGTTCACATGTTTTCTGTAATCTTTGATTTATTCGTAAAAGACACAGCTCTGTCAGTTTTGCAAATACCCAACCCTTTGTAATGGACTACCTTTAATGGACCATATCCTGGTAGTGCTGCTTCCACCGGCAGATCTATGGCAGCATCTGATGAGTAAGGATATGTCGGTAGTACGAAACTAGAGGTCGAGGGTCCCATTACGTCTGGAGCCTAATGCGAGAGCGAGGGCATCCTAGCCGTCCGTCAACCAATCCATCCTTATCGTTTCATATTTTATTATTCCCCATTTTTACCTTCCCTGTTTGTGCTGTCTTCCTCAGGCCTATGATTTATTAATACGTAAAGGACAGGGGCAACGGGCGGCGAAAACTCCGCCCACGCCTCTCGAACTGAGCTACAGCAAGTATAGGCCACTGCTTAGCTCGTTGAGGACCTATTTCTTTACCAGATGGCACTGCCCGTCCTTCGCGATCATTGTGCAACCTTAGGCTCCGTCCCCATGGGCATCTCCGGATGCCCACCAAACCGTCCGTTACACCTTATCGTATCGACAAAATATTTTAATTTTTGTATGTTAAAAAAAACTCTTAATCTACTAATACACAACAATTCCCAAGACAAGTCCTCTGGACAATCTCCGGATCACACACCTGACTACCACCGGGTCTCGCATGATCATCTATTTAGCTTATCAGAGATGATTTTCGACCCTCTCCAACCTGGCACTTGAACACGCCATCCGGGTATTGAATGCGGATCACAGCGGCACACTGCTCTTCAAGTCGCCGCAGTTGATATCGTACGCTGCCGACATCAACATCATGTCCCGAAACCTGCTCGACGTAGAACTACTTCTAAATAATCTTGATACGGTGGAAAAAGAAGTTAGACTGCGCATTAACCAGGACAAAACAAAAGTGATGATGCAATCCATAACACGGACGCGAGAAGATCAACGTCGGAGACCTTAGCATCGAATTCGTAGACGACTTAATATACCTGTGCAGTAACCTGTCAAAGGACGCCAATAAAATTGACGAGATCAAGTGACGGATACAGCTTACTATTAAGACTTGCTTGTCGGGCCTCCCAAGAATTAAATCGATGCATTTGCACAGAAATACTAAGCTATACATATACAAAACTATCATGGGACCTGTGCCATCCTATGGCTGCGAAACGTGGACCCTTACTCGAGGCTTCGAAAACATGATAAACACATTTCAAAGTAGAGTCCTTCGTCGAATTTTCGGAGCTGTTTGCGACCGAAATGGATGGCTTATCCGGTACAACAGTGAGCTGTGTGAACTGTACGATGAATTTGAAATTTCGAGAATCGCCAAACTAAAACGTCTACAATGGGCAGGACATATACAACGAATGGACGATGACCGCATGCCTAAGAAAATATACAATGGACGACGCGTCGACGGAGCAAGGCAAATCAAAGAGGACTGTCCTGCACATTCTTATAGGGACTATCGTGAAATCTTTTAATGACAAGGAAATCGCATTACGTGCCTTCCTTGACATTAAGGATGCTTTTGATAATAACGGCTATGACTGTATGTATATCCCGAGCCCTCAAGCTACGCTAAGCAGTACTACGATAATCCTCATAGCTATTAAAGGCTGCCCACAAGGAGGCGTCCTCTCACCGCTGCTGTGGGGGTGTGTGTGGGTGGTAGACGAACTGCTGTTGAGGCTTCCTGTACGTGGTTACTATGCAACCGGATACGCAGATGACATAAGCATTGCTATTAAGGGCAAATTCAAATCCACCGTGTCTAAGGTGATGATAGCTGCCATTGACGTGCTCTTGCACTGGTGCGCGGAAGTGGGATTAAAAGTAAACCCACAAAAAACCGTCGTAGTACCATTTACTCTTAAAAAAACCTTTCCTCCGGGTCGGTTACACTAGGTAGGACAGTCTTCGTGTATTTTGCAGAAGTTAAATGCCTCGGAATCACTTTGGATTGGCAGCTGTGCTGAAATACTCATATCGAAAATGTAATTAACAAAACCACACATATAATATGGGCTTGCAAAAGTTTTTTGGGACGAATATGGGGTCTGATTCCAAAAGATAGTTGAGTGGCATGTCGAGTTTTGTGTTGGTGCGGCCAACGGTCACATGTCCTGCGTTGGTTTGGTGGCCTAAGGTACAACAGAGCGCAGTCATACTAAAATGCAAATTACAACGACTTGACTGGCTTGGGATGACTGACATACATACCCAACACCTGCTCTAGAGACACTTATTGAGTTGACCACGCTGCATATCTTCATTGAAGAAAAAACAGCGCTCGATGCTCTTAGGGTACATTTAACTTCTGATGTATGCGGTAGTGACATTGGTCACATGAGCATTTGAAACAAATTCATGGCTTACAGATCGGCCTGAGATCAGATTATATGACCATGGAGTTATGCTTAGCCCTCATCTCAGACGACACGGAATGAGACTGAACAGGGAGTTGGTGCTGGCATCTTCGGTCCCAACAGCAGGACTTCAATTTCTATGGGCACCTGTTCCAGCATTTTTGAAGCCAAGATCCATGCCAATGAGGTCTGCGCCAGGGTAATCTTGGAGGAGAAACCTCACGGCGCACACATTGCTATATGCTCAGACGGCCAGGTGGCCATTGAGGCTCTCGTTTCGCATAAGGCCTTTTCTAAATGAGTGAAAGGGTGTCAATTACTTCTTCAATGTCTGGCGACCCAAATCTGTCTGAATCGGGTCACCGTGGCATTGAAGGAAATGAAGTAGCGGATGATCTTATTCGACAGGGCTCATGACCAAGTTCTTTTGGAACTCTTCTGTGGTCTAAGCTGGACCCCAGCCTGATGAGTTATCAGAGACTGGTCTGAATGGATGCGACAACCCTATTGGGGAAATCTTCCAGGGCTGCGGCAACCGACGAAGTTAATGAGACCCTTCAATCACGGAGAGATTTCCTACATGAGAAGAGCCGACCTGACCCTACTACCTCTCGGCCCATCATTGAGTGAGATACCATATAAACAGAATTGGTTTGTCTAGCAAGACGGACTGTCGTCTGTGTTTGGAGGGCGTTGAGACCATAGGTCACATTTTGTGCGAATGCAATTTTGCTCGGGCGGACCAACACATGTCTTACCGTCATCATGATAACTCCTGCAAGAGATGAACAAGCCTTCGTGCGAGTGGTGGAAGGTTGTTTTGGTACATTAATTAAATAAAAAAGGCTTGCGCACAATAGATCTTCAATGGTCGCAGTAGCCACTATTAGGGTCAGTAGCCTGAACCTTTCTGTTTATCTATCTAGATATCTGTGTGGCAAAATAATTGAAAAATTTGAAATCGGTCCGGATGCGGTCCCTATGTCGTCCTCAATTCATATTTTAAATATAGATTCAGCAACAAATACACACACAGTCAATCGATTAAAAATCTCCCAGCACCGAGCCATGTATCCGATGATTCGCGGCTCGTTTCAAATGAAACCAGACTTTGTAACGGACGGTTTTATGTAACGGACGGTTTGGTGGGCATCCGAAGATGCCCGTGGGGACGGAGCCTAAGGTAGCTTAATTGACCGTGAAGGTCGGGCTGTGCCATCTGACGAAGAAAAAGGCTCCTCAACGAGCTAAGCAGCGGCCTATGCTTGCTGTAGCTCAGTTCGGGAGACGTGGGCGGGGTTTTCGCCGCTCGTTGCCCCTGTCCTCTACGTATTAACAAAAATGCATAGGCCTGGGGAAGATAACACAAACAGGGGAGGTAAAAATGGGGAATAAAAAAAAAATAGTCGATAAGGATGGAATGGTTGACGGACGGATCAGACGCCCACACGGTCGCACTTGGGTCCGGGTGCAATGGGACCCTCGGCCTCTGGTTTCGTACCACCAACAGATCACTTCTCATCAGGTGCTGCTTCGATCTGCTGGTGGAAGCAGCACTACCAGACCATAATTTGGTTCCATACAACTTCTCCTCGCGAAGACGGGGATTGTCATCACCATCCCGCACTGTGTCCGACAAAAATTGAATAAAACTAATCTAACTTGATGCGGATGTCGGTATCGATGCGGAGATGTGTGGACGTTGATCACTTTACCATTCGATCACGGGCGTGATACGGTTCGATGCGACCATGTGTGTAAAGAGCTTCGTTCTGACAGCATGTCTGAAAAAAAATATAACTGGGGTGGGTGTGATGTTGTATCAACATCAATATTTTTCCTAAACAAGGGAAACTTCTACTCGTATATATCCGGCCGTTAAAGTCAAACTTTCTCAGAAATTACTGGGACACGCACAATTTGTATGTTTATCACACCATTTGATCCTGTGTATTTCGTAGGCGATTTGTTTGCAAGAAACTGGTTTTCGTTCTGTGATCATCGGCTTAGAGATCATCTACAACATCTGCTTCGGTCACCGCTCTACGATGCTACACATCAAGAGAGACGGAGGTTCAATCCTCGGCGCGCTGGTACAAAACTGCCTTTGGCTACTACTAGAACTCCCACCGCGCTCTGAGCTTGTCAGTACAAAGCCGGCGTGGATAGGAGGTGCATGCCAGCAATTGCACCACCCAAAAATATACATATACTATCGAATCGTCAACAAGCATAGTAATGCAAGAGATGTTGACTGTCAATTAATGGAGTCTAGCTTACCGACTGGCTTCCATGTACATAAACCAGCTTTTGCAAGCCTTTTTCTCATCAAACTTGTTGAGATTGGTATACCCGTTGCTAAAACTAGATCTTTCCAAATGCCAGATGAAGTTTTGAAACAGTTCGGATGGCTTCGTTATGGTAAGAATGGGGTCAACTTCGGTGGTTTTTTTCTTGATCGTCTAAAGCCCTTCTTCCGCTCCGTGGCGCCCATTTCCCGGAACTTCTTTGAGTACCAATTAATAGTACACTGTGCAACATCCATTCTTTCACTTCTTTTACAAATATTTCGTTTTTCTCGCGCCAAAATCAAAATAATGCTTTTGTTTTCCACACTAACTTTTTCCTATTTTTTCATCCAAACTGCACTTTTCTGCTTATTACGCTATTATTACCAAATGAGTGAACTTCTTTAAAAAGTTTTCACGATTTCTAGACCGGATACACATACTTTGTTGTAACCTGAGGCAGAAGGAGGAGAGCGTTAGTCACCTTCTGTGCCACTGTCGAGCTTTGACGGGCAGGAGGAGGAGATTTCTTGGTTCCTCGTTCTTTTATGACGTGGATGACCTTAACAACGTTAGCGCGACAAAGCTCAATCGTTTTATTGCTAGCACCGGCTGGTTTTAAAATCTAGTTTTGGGGTAAGGTGAAGAGAATTTCTGGAGGTATCACAACGCACCCAATTTGCGGTCTAAGTGTGCTGTGATCCATCATAGCAGCCCCTGCACCTAACCTAACCTGAGCCAGTGAAAAACCATCACCCAAACTCCTTCGAAGAATTTTTACGATAAAGAAAATAAAATAGTTTGAGAAACTTTTTTTTCCCGCACTGTATTAAGTATCGGCGTCGATCGGCTCACTGAAAAGCAAGCCAACGTTTCAAGCCCCATCGCTATACACCAACGTCAAAAAATTTATCGCATGCGACTCCATCATCAAACTATTCATATTTAGGGGGTTTCAGTTTTTTAGTTTTTAGCCAATGTTGATCCAATGGTAGGAACCGGATGTCCCGGCGCAAAATATCAAGAGCAATAAGAAGCCGCGTCACACCTTGGATGTGACATAGATGAGGAATAATTTGTCCTGATTCGTCCTGCTTCCATATTTTTTTAATTTGTTTTCGGTTTTAATTGTTTGTAGTTGAATTGATTAAGCCTTTCACCTCCTTATGAGTTCATGCTGCTTTTACAGAATGATATACACACAAAATCTACTTGTCACGTCGAAGCCGCGTGGAGGTGTAAAACAAAAAAAAAGTAGGATTTAAATTTTTTTTTTGACGGACCACTCTTAAATATGACCACCGCTCTTTGGAAGTCGCAATTTTTACAATATTTTCTTTTTCTTGTCATTTCAGGTAAGCAATTTTCTTATAAAATGGTGATGTAAGTACAAAGTACCTTTTTTCTATCAATATTCATTCCACGTTAGGACTTCCATTAGTAATAGTAGGTATGTGTATGTATGTAATATGTGTAGAAAACCATCCCTTATTGGATCTGATAGTCTGCGCATTGCATTTCCCCCGCGTCTTCTAACCCCATATAAACTTTAAATCATCGACTTAAATTTATCGTTATCGTCCCCAAATTTGATGTTGTCATGCTTTGGACTTAAAACTATTGTATATAAATATACAACATCAACCCTCGCGAACACACCGGTTTCCTGACTTCGCTACACACGTGACTATAGCCATTTGCACCCTTATCAACAGAAGAACCCTAATTTGTCTGATTTTCACCTTCAAATAAATCATTCGCCCCAAAACGTTTTTCTCTATATTTTCAAAACATAGAATCGTTCCCATGTCCCATGATTCCTGTGTGCAGAATCTTTTCCATAGTGTCCTTCGAATAGCTTAATTCCTTCTTATCTCACGCTTCGGTCATTTCTAGAGCTAATTCACTAGTGTGATTTAATATTATAATTAAGTCATCACAATTTGATATCCCCTCGGGCCCTACGCCAAGAAATATCCCGACAACACATAATCTGTGTATAATCGATTTAACAACGGATCAAAACGGCCGGGTCGTTGCAAAGGTGTCGCTACGATAAATGGCAACTTTGCAAAATAGAGTCTCGAGCTATAAATTAGGTGTCCTGTGCGCTCGCGAAAGAAAGAATCTAATTTGGAGCGGGCACTTAATTTTATTAGTAGTCAACTTTCCTGGAAAGGATTTGAAAAGTGTCTGTCGTAGTGGTCGTCAAGGTGACAAATTGGTTCGTGTTACCAAGTTGATTGGATTGGATAGGGACGAAACTGCCTAGGAGACGGTTGTGATGGTAGAAAATTGAAAATTTGTTTCGGGATTGCCGTGGATGTATTATATGTCCGTGCAAATGACGGGTTAATTATAAAATGTTTAAACTATTTTAAAAAAGCTATAAAAGATTTTTACTTATTTTCGAGTTGTCAAGAAATCAATTTGGTATAGTGAGCCTATTTTGTGGCTTTTGGGCACTTTAATTGACATTGATACTATTCGCCCCAACCGCTTGTGAAGCAAAATAACTCTTCCAGATTCCTTCCAAAGGACGATGGTTCATTGATCATTATGGTAACGCGAGATGCTGTTCTAGTCAATAAGCCTAAAAGTTAACACTTTTGGGTCTGAATTTTTCCCAGATAAGAATCTGAAAAGATCATCACAAAGAAACCCAAGGAATGAAAATTTTTCTTTCTACCACTAATCCCTTAAACGGCTACTTTACAAGGTAGTAAATTAGTTTGCCGCAGGACGGTAGAATGGACGTCGTAATAGAAGTCAAAAATGAAGATCTAGATTTTGTTTTTAAGCCTTATGTTTCCGGACAAACGTTTTGTTTGTCTATTCCAGTTTAGTAAATGCAAAGTCGTTATGGAGGAACGTAGAACAGATAGCGGACTTCTGCACGTGGAATCAACCAGTCTCTCTCTGCATAACCTATAATCAATCACACCTACTAAATGACAGGCTGACCCAGTGCAATCGACCGAGTCAATGAAATGAAATCTGAGCTAGTTTTTCTGCGACCGGTAGCGCAGTGTGTTGAGGCATGAGTCTCACGTTTGACTATCGGCGTTTCGGGTTCGAATCCCGTCCACGACTACGTTCGTGGCCATGGATGTGCAGGAGGTGCATGCTGGCAACTGCATTCTCCGAAACCAGTTTATGCCAACGAAACGCCAGCTGAGCCACATGGAACAGTTGACGCGCTATGCCCCACAGGGGGTTAGGGCACTTGAGTAAACATCACATCGCATTATGAATCGACGCTCAACTGGAAATACTGTGCGAATATTACTATTTTGCTAACTATTCCGACGTGGCATTGTTTTCTGCTTATGGCCATATTACATATTTCAACCTAAGGACGTCCTGATCCATTTTCTTGGAGAGTTCGCATATTCCAGAAACCAGTCTTTGCATTAAACGATATCCAAAAGTCATAACCGAGTATAAATTATAATATTAGTTGATGAATATGTATTTTGGAAAAAATTGGCACTCTGAAAAAAGTCGCTGTAGGTAGAATTCGAAGTAAAAATCCCTTGATTGGTAGACCTGCTCCGGACACATTGATCTACACCACTCGTTCTGTTTTGGAGAGAAATTGCTAGAAACCGATAAAATTCATCAAGAAGCAAAAAAACAAGCATTCACCTCACCACTGCCAGTCATATGATACCCATCTTGGCTAAATATCACTTCATTGCGGAGAATGTCCTTTTGTTCGCACCAAAGGACTCAAAATGCCATCGGCAGTAGTCTAGTGCATTCGCCTCATGATAGTAACATTCAGCCAACATCACCTGGCCATCATTATTCAACCATCATTATAGAAACGATCACGCACAATGATCATACACAGGTGGTGGCCGTGATTGTTCGGTCACCGCTCTACGATATTAATCTAGAGCTCGGGGATCAAATCTCGGCGCGATCAAGGTAATTGGAGTGAGAGAGAGATATTCTCCTCAAACACACTATACCACATCAATTACATACCCAACTGCTCTACCCTACAAATAAATCGAATGTCCCCTTCTCGTACATGGTAGCGAATCTCCTCTAGAGCCACGTTGCTTTTTTGTGTCGCTTTTCTGGTCACTATATTAATCGCCCCCCAATATACATTTTCACGTTAAAAGGAAAAAAAAAAAGAAACGCATGACACGACGATTAGATTAGATTAGAACCCGGAATCGCATCGTTCATGTTCTATAGTCCACCACGCTACCGATGCAGCTACGCAGGTCATAACGAAGATTATTATTTGTTCACACTAAACTTAAGCACGCAATAAGTTGACAATTCAAAGAATGTTTATGCATTCCGTACCTTCTATGGTTTTACCCCGTAACTAGTGATAAGATGTTTACACATCAAAAAGTCTAATGCATTTGGGAGAAAGTATGAAAAATGATATATAGTTTGACTGAAACGTCTGCCGCTCCTTCATCCTCAAAGTTACTAGGCCGAGCACTATACAGACATATTCTGCCAGTAAAAACGTTGATGGCCTAAATATTGAGTGCAAACCTACCCTTGATCAAGGACGTGCTTAAGGTTTTCGAGGACTCAGCAAAGTTTCACTTGGAAGAAACACACACAAGAAATAGAAACGATGAACCAAAGTATAAAATGCGTACAAGCTTCGTCAGTTTGATTGCGCTCGTGGACAATCATTTTGGAATTATTAGTCTCCTAAGCAGTGCCGGCTTCAACTATTTTAGCGTCATATTCAACTAATAGGAAGTATACATATTAGACATACAGTTTGTTCCATAAGAAAGGAGGCGCGAGTATTTCGATAGTTATCAAAATATTTATTCCATTTTTTTTTACAGTGTAATACCAGTAAAAAGCTTCCGCGCAATTAATTAGTAAACAGTGTAGTCACCTTCAGCATTGAGACTGGCCAGGCACCTTCGAGGCATGCTTTCGACGAGATTTTTAGCGTAGCTTGTTGGAAGAGAATGCCAAATCTTTCCAATCTCCTGAGAAAGCTGCTTCAAACTGTGAACAGGCTTTCCCGCAAGTTTGCTCTTCATAATGGCAAACACATTTTAGATGGGGTTTCCGTCAAGAGATTGGGAGGGATAGTCCAAGGTTTTGATGCTATTTTCTTCCTTCCAGGCGAGTCAGATTCGGGTTCGATGCTGCGGGTCGTTGTCTTTTTGAAGGACTCAATTGCTGTCATCAGGTCCAAACATTTTCTCGGCCGACTTCATAAGGCTTCGTTTGCAAATTTCAAGCATTTTCACTGCATTCAAATTCTGCGTGAAAAGCTGCAAGCAGCCCAATCCCCGCTCTGAGAAGCACCCCCAAACATTTACTTTTACCGGATGTTCGACAGTGCGCTGAACGAAATCAGTACTGCTTCCCAACCAGGCATGTTTCACTGGAACCCACACCCAAAAAGTTGCTTCATCCGAGAAAATAGTTTTCGATCAATCGCGATCCGTGTTTTCCTCCGTTCAGTTTAGGCGTTTTTGTGGGTTGCGCTGAGAAGAGGTTTCGAGTTCGTAGAACCATATAGCAGCTTGTCGCCAGGTAAACGTCGCCTTACCGTGTCTAGGCTGTCATAAATTCCCTTCCTGACGAGTTTGATCTTGGCTTCGCGCAGGCGCAGAGTGGGATGACTCTTGAACATCTGCACTATAACTTTATCGTGTTTGCTGGACGTCGCTCTTGTTTTGTCGCGTTCAGGAAGATCATCAACATTTTTTGTCTCTTTGTACCTTTTCACCCACTTTTCAATGAACTTCTTTGACTTTTTAATAACTCTAGCCGCCGCGGAATATGATAATTTCGGTCCTTTTGAATGCGTGCACAAAAGAACAGCCTCAAAGCGCTTCGCGTACGTGGAATTCATTTCGATAAACCACTGCTCACTTTGACGAGCAACACTGAGGTATGTAAATCAGTAACTGCGTCGTGGCCGACCGATGGTACGTTCCTGCGAAGAAAAAAAATTGGAATATTTTCAATTCTACTATTAAAATCCCCGCCTCCTTAACTCTGGAACAGACTGCTGGAACAGACTGTATATGGGATATTCCCCTTCAAAATGTTTCTGTTTCTTAAATTCGACCCTTAGGCCACCGTACAAAATTAGCAATTTATCTTCACACAACCATCAGCCACAACATAAAACTTGTCAGAAAGATGAACTTTGCAGGAAAACTAAAAATTTACCAGGCTTTGTGTTGTTGAAACCAAAACTAATAACAAAAATTGGCGAATTGCTGTTTTTAACTCCAGTCAGTGTATTCAGATGTGTCCCAGTGAACGTATTCCTAGTCAATGTATTCCCAGTCAACGCCTTCTTGAAATCGATGAACATGAGATGTAATGGGATCTCCACTCTGCGGACTGTTCAGTACGTGATTCGAAGGCTGTTGATGTGGTCGCTACATGAGAAGCCCCGCGAAAGCCGGCTTGTTCATCATTCAATGTGCGGTCAACTGTTTGTTTGATCCGGTTCGAGATTATTTTTGCCATCAGTTTGGAGACTGCTGAAAGGAGACAGATCCCACACCAATTACTGCAATCCTTCAGGTCGCCTTTTTTCGGGATCTTAAAAATTACGCCCTTTTTCGACTCTTTAGGAAGAGTTTCGGTTTCCCAACACTCTTGGATAAGGGGGAGAAGAATATCCCCAGTAGCATTGGCATCCACTTTAAAAAGTTCCACCGGAATTCCATCTATCCCCGGGGCTTTGCCCGCTTCCATCGATTTAATAGCCGCGGTTACTTCCAGCTTAGATGGTGGGCTGGTATCAACTCTGGCTATTTCTGCTACTAATGAAGATGCATTCGAAGGTCCATAGGTGGTATTGAGGACCTCAATGAAGTGTTCTCTCCATCTAATGTTCTTCGATAACCAGTAGAAACCCATCTTTATCTTTATCTTTTGATGTTCTTTTGCAAAAGATTTGCCCGTTAATTGCTTGACAAGTTTTTAAAGGGGTTCGCTGTCACCACGGTAAGCCGCTTCCTCTGCCTTTTCCGCTGATGTGTTGATGTAATTTCGCTTGTCCCGTTTTACGCTTTTTTCCACGCCTTTCTCTAGTGAACTGTATTCAGCTCTGAGTTGGTCTTTGACTGAGCCGTCAGCAGCTGAGTTAATCTGTTCCTTAACTCTCGTGCGTGCTGAGATTAGAGACCATGTAGAGTCGCTAATGTACTGGGCTCCAATCGACCCGCAAGTATTCCTTGCCATTACGGAGTAAAAATTCCCGTGGCTTAAGGTACAACAGCATGCAAAAAGGTTCCAGAGGTCCCACGACCCAGTTTTGTTGTTAGTTAGGGAGGTCTCCAATTTGTTCGGCCATGAGACCTCAAAGGCTGGGAAGGTTTAGCGACCGAGGTCCGCTCCAGCTGGACCCGGAGTCACCTGACACGACTCCAGGTCCAACATGAGCCAGTCGACGGCCTTCTTTTCTCTTTAATATTTTTTTTTGGGAGGTACCTTTAGGCACGAGAACTTTTAATGTGTAGTTGTAAGGGGCAGCGAGAGAGCACTCATGTTGAGCTATGAGTGTACCAAATTAATTCATGCAAAAATGTGCAGGAGTGAGGAAAGAAAAAGCCTCTGGTATCATAAGGTAAAACGTCAACTTGTTAAGTATCCTTCTTGAGAACTCTTAATGGATTCTTGAAAAGCTTAACTTCATGAGAAAGAATGGAGATACATAATTTTATATTTCTTTTATTCTTCTATGATTTCTTGAAATAAATCAATTTTTAGAATATTTAATTCGTTCGAAGAAGAAAGAATCATTTCAATGATATTCCTTTTAATTAATAATATTCATTTGCAGAGGAAAGATGGTCATTTGATTTCAATAATATTCCTTTTAATTAATAATATTTATTTTTTTTGTTTTTGTAGTTTACAAAAATTAATGTTCTCGAAGGAAAGATAAACTTAATATTTTTTTTATTTTTTTTTAAAACATGTCAACTTTTTATAATTCATGACAACTTGATTTAAAATAATCAATTAAATAAGTAAGTGGATTTTAATTTATTTTTAACGATTCTAAAAATCCACAACATTACCCCCCTCCTTAGAAGAAAAACTAATTGTTTTTTAAATGATTAAACATCTGAACTACAAGAAATCACTGAAACTTGTTCATTGAATGAAACCTTTTTGGCTCTCGATCGAGTTCTAGGATTTGGTGATGAAATGTCTACAAAAGCTGGTTTTAACCGATCTATTGATACATTTACTTCTTTTTGACCAACCAAAATCTTAAAAATCTTATCACCTCGATCGAGAACCAAAAAAGGACCTTCATAAGGCGCCTTGAGGGCGGGACGAACAGAGTCAACGCGTCGAAAAACGTGGGAACAAACCTTAAGTTCACTTGGTACAAAAGAATATTTATTTGTTTTGAAATTAGTCTCAACACATCTGGAACTTTTAACAAATTTGCGCAAGCGTTCGATATAATCTGTGACAGCCTCTCTGGAAACAGAAGGATTGACGAAGTCATGAGGGAGTCTAAGATTTTGACCGTAAACCAATTCAGCCGGAGTGCAGTCAGAATCCTCTCGCAAAATAGTACGCAAACCTAATAAAACAAAAGGAAGTTCTTTTGTCCAGTGAGGATTACCTCGACTTATAAGAGCCTCCTTCAAAACCCGATGCCAACGCTCAAGAAAGCCATTAGCCTTGGGATTATACGCGGTGGTACGTCTTCGTTCAAAACCGAGAAAAGTAGATAACTCCCTAAAAAGTTCTGACTCAAACTGAGGTCCCTGATCCGTTAAAATAACTTTTGGAATGCCAAAACGCGGAAAAAATTCTTTTACTAAGGTGTCGGCGACGGTGGATGTACGTGCATCTGGAATAGGAAAAGCCTCAGGCCAACGAGTGAATCGGTCAATAATAGTTAAACAATTTCTAAAATTTTCAGATAAAGGAAGTGGACCGACAATATCTAAATGAATGAAATTAAACTTTTCTTTGCTTGGCTCAAAAGATCCTAAAGGTGATTGAGTATGCCGAGAAATCCTCGACTGCTGACAGGACAAACACTGCCTGGCCCAAGACTTAGCATCTTTGTTAATTGATGGCCAAATAAACTGACCTCGAAGCAATTTAGCCGTAGCCCTTAGACCAGGATGACAAAGATTGTGTACCTTGTCAAAAACCATATGCCTTAGATCAGATGGGATATAAGGTCTAACCGGATTGGTTGAAGTATCACAGCAAATTGGAATATGAGAGTCTGGAATGCATACCGGCTTAAGAGCTAAAGTTGTTGATGACTTTAACTTTTCCAGTTCTGGATCCCTGGACTGTGAGAGTACCAGTTGTTGAATATTAATCGAGGAAGGAATCTCGATTGTTTCAACTCTCGATAAATTATCGGCGACTACATTATCCTCACCTTTAATGTAACGTATGTCACTGGTAAACTGAGCAATTAAGTCGAGATATCGAACTTGTCGTGGCAAAGCCTTATCTGACTTCTGCTTAAAAGCAAAAATTAGAGGCTTGTGGTCCGTAAACAACGTGAACTCTCGACCTTCTAACATATATCTAAAATGTTTTACTGCTAAATAAGCAGCTAACAACTCTCTATCATACGCACAATATTTGCGTTGAGTAGGACTTAGCTTTTGTGAAAAGAAACCTAAAGGCTCGTCAACACCATTGAAAGACTGTTGTAAAACTGCACCGACAGCAATGTCAGAGGCATCTACCAACAATGACAATTTCGCATCGCTACGAGGGAATGCCAGTTGTGAAGCATCGGCAAGCAGTTGTTTAGCCCTATCAAAAGCAGCCAAAGATCGCTCGTTCCAAGTAATAGGTTTCTTGTCTTTCTTTTTATGAGAACCAAGCAAGAAATCATTGAGCAGCGCCAAATTTTGAGCGGCACGGGGAACAAAACGACGATAAAAGTTAAACATACCTAGAAAACGACGCATTTCATAAACTGTTGTTGGGGGTTTGAGACTACGTATAGCTTCAACTTTATCAGGAAGAGGTTTAACACCCCTAGCGTCAATATTATGACCAAGGAAAGATACTGAATCTTTGAGAAAATGACATTTTCCCAAATTGATGAGCAAACCATACTGTGTAAATCGTTCAAAGACGATTTCTAAGTTCCTCAAATGCTCTTCAACATCGCTAGAAGCTATCAGGACATTATCAATATAAGGGAAAACAAAATCAAGATCACGTAAAACCGAATGGATAAAACGCTGAAAAGTTTGCGCAGCATTCCGAAAACCAGAAGTCATTTTAGGAAATTCAAATAATCCAAAAGGTGTCGTGATTGCTGTTTTCTCAATATCCTCCTCGTTGACTGGAATTTGATGATACGCTTTAACCAAATCCAAAACAGAAAAAAATTTCTTCCCACTTAATTGTTGAGAAAAATCGTAAATGTGGGGTATGGGATATGAATCGGGCACAGTAATGTTATTTAAAGCACGATAGTCACCACAAGGTCGCCAAGAACCGTCTTTTTTCTTCACCATATGTAGAGGTGAAGCCCAAGGACTTTTCGAAGGACGACAAATGCCTTGTTCGCCAAGAACCGTCTTTTTTCTTCACCATATGTAGAGGTGAAGCCCAAGGACTTTTCGAAGGACGACAAATGCCTTGTTCAACCATAAAACTGAATTCTTTTTTGGCACAAGTTAATTTTTCAGCATTCAGACGTCGAGGTCTTGCTGAAATCGGTGGACCTTTAGTAACTATATGATGCCTGATAGAATGGGGAACAGGAATTTTAAAGTCCGGTTCACACTCTGACCCAAAGTATTTCTTTAAAAGATTAGCAACTCGTGCATCAACATCAGGATAAGACACCAACTCAAGTTTAGGTATGTTAAATTGAATTAATTCACCCTGTTGAGACTGGCACGATGTTGCTAAATCTATAATTCGACGATTAGATAAATCCACCAATAAGCCAAAGAAAATCAGCGCCAATGATAGGTCTAGAAATATCCGCAACCAAAAAATTCCAAGTAAAAACGCGACGAAGTCCTAAACTGGCTTGCAGTTCACGATTACCATAAGTCGAAATGTTTGTTTCATTGGCAGCCTTCAAAAGAAAAAAAGGATTAGGAGATTTCCTATCAGCAACATTAACTGGAATAATCGACAAATCAGACCCTGTGTCAATCAAAAATTTCAGATTCGATTTGTCATCAACAATTATAAGACGGCTTGTGGAATTAATGATGTCAGAAACCGTCGATTCCAACACAAAATTTAGTTTTTTGTCATACGCTTACAGGGCGTATAACATTTATGCGCCTTATCTCCATATTTATCATGATAAAAACAGAGTCCCTCAGCACTAATTTGATGTTTAGGTTTTGAACGGGAACGACCACGTGAATTTGAACAAGATGCATTACTTGTACTATTTTGCGCTGATAGATTTTTGACTTGTGGAGTAATAACACTATTCAACAAAACCATCATTTGATTAAGTTTGTCTGTTAACGTGTTGACCTGAAGTTGGAAAGACTCTTGTCCACTAATAGACGAAACCGTACCTGACTCGGAAACCGCAAACACTGAAGGTGTTGTAACAACTTCATGAATTTTATCAGCAACTTCCGCAACTTCCATTAACGAACCTTTTGCTGCTACAACTACGGTTCTGATATTCGTGGGGAGTCTCTCCAACCAGAGACAACTAAGAACCCTTTCATCAAAATTTGGTCCAGCCAGACTTTTCATCTCTCCTAAAAGCTGACCTGGCTTACGGTCGCCCAACTCCAAACCAGTTAGCAGTTGACGGACTCTCGATGAATCCGATAAACTATATTTATCAATTACAGCTCTTTTAAAATCTGTGTACATAGAACAATCCCGGAGTCCCTCAAAAACTCCATCCATGTTCTCCAAATCTATGGGCGAGAACATACTTAATGCCAAATTAAATTGTTCAACCTCATTATCAATTCGAAACGCCGCAAATTGCCTTTCATGCAGAGCAAGCTTAACTTCATGAGAAAGAATGGAGATACATAATTTTATAAAATATTTCTTTTATTCTTCTATGATTTCTTGAAATAAATCAATTTTTAGAATATTTAATTCGTTCGAAGAAGAAAGAATCATTTCAATGATATTCCTTTTAATTAATAATATTCATTTGCAGAGGAAAGATGGTCATTTGATTTCAATAATATTCCTTTTAATTAATAATATTTATTTTTTTTTGTTTTTGTAGTTTACAAAAATTAATGTTCTCGAAGGAAAGATAAACTTAATATTTTTTTTAATTTTTTTTTTTAAAACATGTCAACTTTTTATAATTCATGACAACTTGATTTAAAATAATCAATTAAATAAGTAAGTGGATTTTAATTTATTTTTAACGATTCTAAAAATCCACAACAAACTCCTTTTTTTAGCGAAATATCCTCTAATTCGAAACTACCTTGACATCTGATCAACATTAGACGCTCAAAGCGCTCTTCACCCGTGGTAGAACGGAGTTGATTTTCAAACGTTCTGCAGATGCAGAAGACACAGAAAGGGTATTTATCGCTTTGAGTATTATGTAAACATTACGGGAACTTGTTTCTCCTGAAGTCTTCCTGTCCTTAGCGCTTCGTGCAACCAGCTTTTCCAAGAAAAAAAATTCCACAGAGTTGGAGGTGGAGGCGTCCTGAAGACGAAGGCGTGGACCTGGGTATATGGCTGGCCTCCTCTACCCTTAATACTGCTGCTCTGACGAATTTTATGTCATTTCAGCTAGCAAAATTAGAGTTGTCTTTCTTCATTCGAAACTGGGGTTGTATGATGGGCCTAACTTGTAATTTCTTCGCCTAAGCTACTATTGACCCGGATAATCTCAAAAGCCGAGCTCGAAAAAACCGGACAGAGATGATCTCTGAACCGAACGGCCTGGATCAGTGACGAGCGAACTCAGCCACCATAAGGATATTTCGTCGCGTGGGGCGGACTCAGTATAGAAAGATATAGGATCGAATTGCCGAGAAAGAGATTAGCCCCGTTCGACACATCCGGACATAGTTGATCTCTGAATCGAACGGCCTGGATCAGGTGACGAGCGAATTCAGACAGTCACCATACAGATATTTCACCGCCAGGGAGCGAATTGCGGACTCCGTATACAAATATGCAGGGCGAAATGCCGAGAGGCAAGTTGACGTCAATTCACTTTCAATTCTGATCCAGATGTGATCCAATATAAAACCTGCATCATTAATCGGTCAGTCTTTGTATGGGAATGAGCTTTTGTTCGGATGAAAAGGACACGGCTATTAAAACGCGCTTTATATGTACATGTGTACATGTATCCTGTGCACTTTATCGCCGAATTGGCCATAAAGTGAACTTCGAAAAAGCTTGCATTTGTTCAAAGGTCCAATCCGTTCGAAGTTGTGGAATGCAAGCCTTTATCGTTAAGCTTCAAGTTAAAGCTTTTTGTGTTCTTGCTATATTTATCGTCCTTGCTAAATTTTCCGTATCATTTGTCCCCTACTAAAACATAGAATTCAACTTGGTGTCCAGGCTGTACGTCTCTCGAACAATAGGGAAATTTGACACTAAATGCCCATGTGCATTGGATGAAAAGTGGTGGTAGTCCTTGTTTCTATTTCGAAATTGAGAAAATCCTTTTTCGATGAGTTTTATAGAAATCCTACATGTAAGGAGAAGTTCGTTAAATCGAAACTTCGAAGGGGTGCAGTCTGTGTTCAGCAACATGAGGGAGCATTTTTATGGCAGTGAATTCATTCACCCCTTCTTTTGGAAAACTTCATTTTGTCCTTAGCTTTGTAAACTTTTTGTAGGGGTTGGTTGTATATACGTTCCGGAATGAGAGACTCGCTAGGTATATGCATACATATATATTTTGCTTTTATTTTTATTCTCAGTACCTTTAGGTGTAGGCAAGCGATTGAAGGAGATTGTGTTAAACAGAACGCATTGGGTGTTTTAGATTTCTGTGCAAAGACATGTGTCGCTTTATATGATTCGTCGATTGAAACTTCCTTGAAATTATCTAATGCATGAAGGTATCTGTGTAAATTAAGCCGAAGTTTCCTGAAGAGACTGTTAAGGTGTAACAACGTCTGCTGGCATAAGTGCTGTCAGTGAGCTGAGCAGTGACATGTGCTTGCTTTGGCTGATTTTTTTTTAACGTTTCCACTGTAATAATAACATCCTCAAAATGCAACCCCTAAATAGAAGGCATCACGGACCAAGGATTAAATATGCGCAAATAAAATTATGTTGAAAAAAGGAATAAAATACATAGCTGGTAGTTTCCAGCTCGAGTAGCCCCACCTTCGTGTTATTAAGCTAGTAGATTCAAGTATTCTTAGTGTCAGTTGAAAGGAGGTACCCGTAATCATCCTTCTCAGTAATGGGGATTTTAGGGATTGGAAGTTTGATTGGTCAGTTAATCAGGACTTCATCTAATTTTTGAACCGTGGATTCGGTGGAAATTTCGGACTCTGTGTCTCATCACTTGTTTGTGGTGTGAGGGCTGTCACTGTAGCATGGCTAGCGCCATTTGTGAATCAATTCGCAACCGTTGAATTTATATTTGGAATAATTGGGTAAGAGTATATTTGTTTTGTAGTCGAATTTGGTACATTGGGTACATTCCGGGCCGTTGAGAGAAAATCCGGGCCCGGGACTCAACTTTTATAGGTCCTTATAATATGATATAATAATGATGGAAGTTATTGGACGCATTTTTTGCGTGTTTTCCGGGGAACTATCACTTTGATATGATACGAGGTAAAGCTTCCTACGATGAGCGTTTGTCGGGCTACGATTGAGTCTCTTCCCGTGTCGTGCCTCCCATTCTTCCTCTCATCTCTGTCCTGAACTTCCCTAAACACTTTACAGGTCGGCACTCAGCATTTTCCCCGACCCTCCTACACCTACGTCTCCTGAAGATGAATCGAAAGAAAAAATGCCGTTCGCGAGTTTCGCATACTATGCTTTTCTTACATCTTTGCCTATGGGACTGTGAGACTATTTTAGTGTGTAAGGAAATATTTTAGACGTCCAGCTTAATCCCCTGGGCCCAGGGCTTCTTATGTTAATTGCCTTGAACCCTCGAGGGACATGGGCACGTCAACATCTCTTGAATTACTATGCCTTGTTGACGTTTTGATAGCATATTTTTTTGGAGGTGCAGTTGCTAGCATGCAGTCAATGTAGGCATAGTTATCTAAAAAATAAAAAATAAACATCATTAATATCTCAAAAATAATCGCTTGGCAAAGATCTGCTGTAGAATCGATTCATCACTCTGTACGATTAAATACAAATGGTATGGGCTACCAAAGTGATGTTTTGACTGGACATTCAAATTGTTTTTATTTGATGTTGTGCGACCAGTGACTATACTGTTTTTTATTAGAACAGTATAATTGTTAGAGGTTGCACACTATAACTCCATGAGTCGATGAGCTCTCAATGCTTTCAGCATGACGCTGAGCTCATTGTAGGGTCAAAGAAGCACTTTCAGACGATTATCTTTTGAGTCTTTCACCGACTCATGGACTCATCTACTCAGCGACCAATGGCTTTTAAGAACGGCTCAAATGAAGCTTTTCTAACTATTAGCGACTCATTGACTCAGTGCAAGCTGGAAACTTACTTTGGCTAATAAAAATTGGCGCGAGTGATAAATACTTTAATTTTAACGATAAGTCCGGGAGTTCTGAACTTAACTGACTGGAAATTCTGTTTGAGTTTTCTCAGAGTGGATTTCTGTAAATTCTTACAAGTTAAGGCATAGTAAATACTATATATAGGTACTATTATTTTACGCCTTCTCGCACGAAATCCCATATAAAAACGATTAAAAATTTCGCTCTCACGAAATATATCATATCCTCGGTACTAGCATATTTCACACTTAGAAAAAACTCTCCACACAATTGTGAGCAATTTCCATGCGGAAACAATTCCTTTGTATTTTATTTCGCGTGAAAATCGCCATCTTTTGAGGAAGAAGGGCAAGTTAAACTGTCGTGTAGAGCGTCGCGGATATGTGCCGTGTGAAAATTTCCACTGTAAATTTTTGGTGGGAGAGATAAGTGAAAGATTTTGGATTTCCACCTTAGGCAGTACTAACTCATGGAAATTCACTCTGAGAAATTCGAAAAGCATTTCCGATTCGTGCATTGCGTGCGTACAGTACAGAGTAGATTTCCTCTTTAGATAGTATAAAGCCATGGAAACCCACTCTGGGAAATCTCAGACAGAATTTCAGTTTTAGGCAGTATCAAAAATTGAGGCGGCTTTTCGTCTTAAAAAAAAAGCTTTTGGAGCGAAAGCAGTAGGAAAAGATACGTTCTTCGCAACAATGGTTGCGGTAAAGAACTCTAGTTGGAAGAAGCAGTTGCAGGAAACAAACGATTGTTGAAAAAAAAAAACACAAAAGAAAACCGTATAATCCTATTTCACCGGGCGTCTTGATTAATAGAGTCTTTACCACTGTTGCTTATAGAGCAAGCGAAGCGAAACCCCTACAAGCGCAGTGCGAAATCATTTTAATTATAAAATTTAAATTTAAAGCCCACTACTTGTCAAGGACGCGCACTAATATGCGTCGCATGGTTAACTAGAAGTGTTCTAAAAAAAAAAACGTTTTTCTGATGCTTTGAATGTGATTCGATGGGATTTGAGTTTTTTTTTGAAGCTGTTTCTTTCCTAAGCGAGGCTGTTTTCTTATTAGCCTATTTTTTCGTAGTCGTTTCATTCGTAGTCGTTGTTTTGTCGCCGTTTTTTCGTATCTGCTTCCCTGGTGACCATTTTTTCGTAGTGTGTTTCTTTCGTAGCCGTTTCTTTAGTACCACTGTTCCATGCGGTCCATTTGACGTTTCGACGGCACAAACTGGTTTCGGAGAATGCAGTTGCCAGCATGCACTCCCTGCACATCCATGGCCACGAAACGCCGGAAGTCAAACATGAAACTGATGCCTCAACACACTGCGCTACCGGTCCCCAGAGGCTTGAGTTTGAGTCCACGTTTTGCAGCCTTAGCATAGCACTGGTCGTATCATGGTTTTGTACACGCGGAGCTACGTGTTTCTGTGCACATGCTTCGATTTCATTATGGGGAATTTCGTCAGTTTCGTTGGCGTCCTTTGATAAGTTGCAACCCGGGTATATGAAGTCGTTCACGAACTCGATGTTGAGGTCCCCCACATTGATGCTCAATTGTGCTGTCGTCCTTGTCCTCGATTGCATCATTATTGCCGCGGTGTCGAGCGTATGTAGAAGTTATTCTGCGTCGGTAAATCTTCGGGACATGATGTTGATGTCGTCGGCGTACGCTGCTAATTGTGTCGACTTGATGAATAGTCTCACTGTTGTCCATATTCATAGCCCGCATAGCGTATTCCAGTGCTAGATTGAAGAGCGTCGGTGCCTGTGAGAGTTCTATTAGTACTCACAGGCAGTTTTTGATTGCGCCGAGATTTGATCTCCGAGCTCTAGATTAGTATCGTAGAGCGGTGACCGATCGCACCGTTCACGGCCACCGAGCGCGATAAGACGACTTCGTTTGTTGGAAGTGAGTCGAAGAGTGTCTCAAGGCGGGTGTAGAACTCGTCTTTTACTGCGTCTTCTTTAACTTCAGTGGGGGCGCGCACATTGCTGAGCCAGATGTTGAAGAATGGAGTCTTAATGCGAATTGCACACGGCCGTTCATTTATGAGTTTGAGGTCCATAATGTACGGCTTGAGGTGATTGTTTACTATAAATGCTACTCCAAACTCCTTGTGGCCCGATATTTAGCCACTAAAGTTGTGTGCGATTTCTTGTCATTGATCTCGCTGCCAAGCCAATTTGTTTCCTGGACTGCATTAATGCTCAATTTGAACTTTTCGGCCTTTTGAAGGAGTGCATTTTGCTCCAGATTTTTTTTGACGTGGAGTGGTTTTTTTCAAGTACATTGTCAGCACATCACTTCATTCATTCAGGGGGAGGCCTCGGAGATAGCTGCTTCAGATGGTTTTATAAACGTCCTGGAGTTCACACAACTATTGTACCTATATGTTGCAGGACCAGCTACAACAATTATTCCATAAACCTACTTCTACTAAACCTGAGACGCTTAGGTGTTGGTCAGCCATTAAAGCTACAGCTATCATGCGTTTTTCCTATCTTATCGCTAAGACTTCGCCGTCAGCGGTTTGACCCACTGCCGTTATTAGGGGCCACCCGCGTAGAGGACTATTTATAGGGTCTTTTGCCCCGCATTCCTACAATACACATTCAACAATTGCCTAGGAAAAATTCACCTATTCGGTGTGTCATTATGACGGGCTTTTTTTCGGTATAAAAAAATTTTTTTTTTTGGGATAATATTTTTGCACGTATATGTAAATTTTAAAATATCTCGACTGCAATAAATAAACCAGGCCGAAGCGTATATACCCTAGACTTGTACAGACCTAGTGGTGATACCAAAAGTACCAATTGGTAACGACCATATGCATTAAAAGTGAGTTTCCTATATGACCGGTTTATAAGAGGAGGATCTTGACCATTATCGAAATCAATGAACTAACCCATTCTACAAATATTTGTCGAATTTTTCAAGTCGCTAGCTTCATTCTATCGAAAGTTATTGCTTATTTGAAGTTTCACTTGTAGGGGAGGTATTGGTTCCTTGGGTCGGATCTTGCTCATCATTACCACCAACAAATAAGATCATGTTACAAACATTTAAACAAAATTTCAAGTCTCTAGCTTCGCTCTATCGAAAGTTATCGCTTATTTGAAATTTCGTTTGTAGGGGAAGTAGGGGTTTCGTTAGTCGGATTTTACGTATTTTCAATATTAGCCAATAGGATCCTATTGCAAACATTTGACCAAAATTTTAAGTCGCTAGCATTATTTTGTCGTAAATTATCGCTTATTTTAAGTTTCATTTCTAGGGGAGGTAGGGGTTCCTTAGGTCGGATCTAACCCATCTTGAATACCAACTAACCCAATCTCACTTCAAACATTCGACCAAAACTTCAAGTCGCTGGCTTGATTCTGTCAAAAGTTATCGCTTATTTGAAGTTTCATTTGTAGGGGAGGTAGGGGTTGCTTGGGTCGGATCTTGCCCATTTTCAATAGCAGCCTAGTAGATCTTACTAACAACATTCTGACAAATTTTCAACTCGCTAGTATCATTATATCGAAAGTTATTGTAATTAAATGAATATTTAATTTTTTGAAATTTGTAGTGGAGGTAGGCGTTCCTTTGATCTGATTATGCCCAACTTACTAGAACTTAAGCATCTTTTCACCCCAGGGTTACATGCCAAAAATCAAGTGTCTACAACAATTGGTTCAAGAGTTATAGACAAAAAACCCGAAAAGTAGGGTAGAACGGGGCTCTTTGTAAGAAAATTGCCGTTAGTTTTCAACTGACCGATTTTATTTTTGCAGGAGAGTAGAAGATCATCCTCACGAGCAATCTACCAAAGCTAGAGCTTTTCATGTTTATTGAATCGGGAGTTATAGATACATTTAATTATTTTACATATGTAGGGGAGGTAGGCGTTCTCTTCGCCTAATCACGCCTATTTTCAATACCAGCCAACAAGAATATACTTCCAATATTTGACCAAAATTTCAAGGCTCTAGCTTCCTTCTATCGGAAGTTATCGTGCGAAGGGACAAACAGACGGACAGACAGACAGACATGGCTAAATCGAATCAGGAGGTGACCCTGATCATTTATATATATACATAGCCATACCTCCGGAGCCTCCTTTAAGGTGTTACATATTTCCGTCGTGACAAAAACAATATACCCTATACTAAAAGTCGAGGGTATAATAATAAATAATATCCATCAAAACGGTGAAAACAATTTATCCATATGGTGAAAATGTAATTTTTATTCAAATCGAAAAAAAAAATCGGACAACAACCAATGCCACAGCTGGATTTGAATCTTTGATTTTAAAGATAAATACGTCGGACTGACGTCTCAACGCACTAAGCGTGTGTTTTCGGAAAAGTAAGATATTTACACATTGGTCTGATTTTTTTTTCGATTCTAGTTACGTTTTTTTTTGGTATTTTACACGACCTGTGCAATAGATACGTGAACTAAAGATAGTAAATTTCAAAGACCAATCGAGCGGTGTATTCTAAGAGTTTTAATTCACCGAATGGATAGAAAAAGTGCATTATCCAGCAACTGGTGTTAGAAGGAGCCAAATATTTTCTACAGTATATGTAATAATTTTTAGTTTTATACTAACATTTCACATTCATTCTTTTTAACTTCACAACAACTCCCCGATGGCGCATGATATTCTTAGCGTAAATACAATCCATTGCTTAATTAATTACTAACTTGACTTAATTACCAAAGAATTATTTTCATTCACAATAACAGTCAGAATAAGGTGGAACAGAATGCCTTTACAGGTGCGAGGCACTTTCTTTCGATCTAGCCGATGGGCGGAATATTGCTCAAATTTTAGCGCTCTCTAGGACCCAACCCAAACGGGGCACCGAAATAAGCCATTGCGAGATAAGGCATACGAAATAATCCATATAGATACTTTCGTTTGGAAATGGAAGTATTCATCGGAAAATAAACGAAATAAACTATGCCTGGACAAAATCGGTTTCAAATCGAAATAAGACATGGGATATAAACGAAAATAGCCATGCAGTGTCCAGAGCGAGCGTTTATGTTCGTGCGATACTAAGGGTTGTGATCCCTTAAGTGCGGAGCGAGCGGAGCCCACACAAGGGACTGTTATACCCAGAGCGAGCGTTCATGTTTGTGCGATACTGAGGGTTGTGATCCCTTAAGCGCGGAGACGTAGCGAGCGAAGCCCACGCAAGCGACTGTTAATTCACAACCCGCAGTATCGCACAAGTGTGCATAGATAATTTCGGTTTGGAACGAGTCGGGCTAGCTCCGCTCCTAGGGCGTTGCGAACCCCCGCATGTAGCCCTAGGTCGCCCGTTTCACTCTTTGTATATGTACCTGCATCCGTTTCGTCCTAGCATATCTGCATCAAGCATTTTTTTGGCTATGCACAATTTCAAACCGAAATAAGGTATGCAAAGGAAAGCGAAAATAGCCATGTGCATACTTACCTTCGTTTTAAACGAAATTAAGCATTGAATGTGAAAGCGAAACAACCTATGCACGGCTACTTTCGGTTTCAACCGAAATTATCCATTAATGCCTTATTTCCAAATGACTTTTTTCATGGTGCCAACCCAAACGTTTAACGAAGAATTTTTATAGGACAATTTTTGTATGAAGAATTCTCTATTTAATTTTGTTGTAACCCAATTCCTCTAGAAGTATATGGTTTTTGGTGTTTGGAGCAAATTTCAAATTAGGGTTCAGCACCCCAAAAAACATAAACCGAAAGTGAGAAAAAAAACTTCGTAGATTTTTCTCCGCCAAACCACAAACTGACTGAGCTCTAATTCAAAGCCATTCTTAAACATTTAAACAATCCCATTTAAGCATCTAAACAATTCCACTTGTATTTCACAGCTTCGAAATTCTATTTTCCAAACTATTTGCATTGAGCTTGAACTTTGAATTGCAATGAAATTCCTGAAAAATATTCACAAGCCACAAAGCTGTTTACGCCTAAACTTGATTTATCACCATCTCTTCTCGAGAGGAAAACTTTGAGACAAATATCCTGCTGCCGTTGCAGTTGAAAATCTCCAACTCTGCTGGCATGACAACAGTCAACTTAATTCTGTAAACATTTCTGGGAAAATCTCTGAAAAGGCTCCATTTTATTTCACTTTTACGATATTACGAGTTCAGTTGTGTTATACATTCAATTAGGATGGCACCTATACTCAACTAGAGTCCCTTGCGCCTTGATTCGTCTGAGCTTCTCCGGAGACATTCCTTTACACTGAAACTGAATTTTCATTCATAGTTTACTTTGATCTGGACAAGAGACGAGTTCTCTCTTTCTCTTTCTCTCTCTATCTCTCTCTTTCTCTCTCTCTCTCTCTTTCTCTCTCTCTCTCTCTTTCTCTCTCTCTCTCTCTCTCTTTCTCTCTCTCTTTTTTCTTCTTGTCACAAACAAAACGTTGACAAATGAAAAATTCAAAAGCCACATAAAGTTCAACACGTCGGACATGAAATGTCTACTTCCTGGAGAATGAATGGATGGATGGATGGACAGACCAGACACTGACGTTCACGAGTCCCCAATGTAATTAAGTTACGACATACGAGAAATGCAAGAACAACGGACCGGAGGGACGATGATGCTATGGAAAGAACACACTTATTCGATTGTAAAACATTTATTGGAAGTCTGAACGAATCGTCGGGATATGGTGGTAGTGGTCAGAAGGACCTGTTTGCTTTGGTTTTGGTCGTTCCGGTTGGTCTATGTGTACTGAGTCTAGAATGAGTACTACCAGAGTGCAATGAAATTTATTTGAAATAGTTTTCGAATTTGCACAGAGATTGTTTGACAAAATGTTAGTCATTGGACGAGACAGAGTCTGAAGCTGGTCAAATCAAATAAATAATAAGTTCTGAGAATTCAGGAAACTATGCGCCACCCTATGCCATTTAATGTCCTATCCTTAAATTGCATAGGGAGGAAATCGTATTTCACTAAAAAGTAATTTAAGTAGAAGATTCGGATTCGAAAGTCTTGTAGTTATTTGAAAACACGTTTGTTTTTTGTCTTGGATTCAAGGCTCCATAAAAATCGCACAGATGATATCCTTTGACAATCATTGGTAAAGTCCTTCCTGATTTGTTCAAATCATCCCTCAGGTGGCTCATTTGGCTCCAACGGTTCTGTGGCATAGTGCAAAACCAAATAGTTAACCCTAAATCCTAAATAAAGTCGAAGTAATCGTGTAAATTTATAACTCCACTTGGAATAGACATTCGCATATACCCATTACAGGATATTTGTCCGTTGAACAAGCTGCATTTTATCCAGCTTTCTCTGGTCACCGGAGACCGTGTCGCTTACGGTAGATTTTCGTGAAATCTAGTGACAAAGATGCATGGTCCTGGCCTAGTCCATGGTGTGTGTCCACGACAAAACTGTAAGGACGCAGCAAGTTATGGTTCCCTTGACAATTTACATTTACCTACTGAATGCGAAATATTTTTCGGCTAAATCTCGACATTCTCTAGACTCTCACTTCGGGTTTACGGTTTGTACACGTATGAAGATAGCGAGGAAAGTAGGGCTCAATTTCTATTGAAATTGCTGCGGTTAGTATTTCACGAGAGCCAAGAGAAAGTGGACGAATTTTTAAAAAATCTGAAATTCCCGAGGAAGGTAATTTCTTCGTCAGGGGTCATATGAACGGTAACATCGAGTACATTCCAATTCTGGTATTTTTTTTCTAAATCGAAGTAAAGTGAACAGAGGTTGAGGGGGAAAATATGATGTCACAATCTTCCCCACTCCACTGACCGCGACCGTTAAATATGGAAATGTTTTTCAGATAACTTTTAACATATTCATTTCGTATTGCTGCACATGGACGAAGCCTGTGACACAGAGTATCAAAACCTCAAAACAGTATACCCAACATACGAGGTATAATTGAAAAATAATGGAACCCCTTCAACCACACGTCGATGGATCGCTGCGGCGACGAGCAGCACTGCTATTGTCATAACCTTCCGTCTAACTGAAGATTTAAAGATAGTTTATATCTCGTTTAGTTTTCGAGTTATTGCTATTTGAGTGCGACGTGTTTTGGTTCTCGTGGCGATTTTTGAAATGTTCTGTTTACGAGAGTAACGGTGCATCGTGAAACTCGGCGTGCAGTCGGGAAAAATATTCACGGATCATTGCAGGGGACGAGAGTTGTGTATCAGGTACGACGTTGAGACAAAAGTTCAGTCATCAACGCGGGTTGGTAAAGGATTTCTACTCCAAAAGGGGAGGAAGAACATAATACCGTCCAGTCAGGAAATAACTTTTCTTTTTCAAGTCACGAGCCTAAAGTGCTTTTATATGTTCTATGGTATTAAGGGCTTCTATATCCTCCCTTCTTTGGGGGATTTTCGGGCGCATCATAATTTAGAAGATCCCCCAAGGAAAGGATGATGTAGAAGCGCTGGGCCTTAACTCCATGGGTCATATAAGCCGATTTCCACCTTAGGCTCGTCATTTAAAGGAAAAAGAGTATGTCCTGACTGGACGGTATAATTTTCTTCCTCCCCTTTTGGTCTCAGTGCCCTTGTCTTCTAGTTTGGCTGTAGAACCCTTTCTCCCTGCACGGGAAATTGCTGGTTTAGGGGTGTTGACGCGTAGGCGTCCCTTTGTTCTTCTTCTTGTTTTGATCGATTTTTGTTTTCTGGGTTTGATGTGCGATACTGTGTATTGTATTTGATGAAGGAGGCCAATCACTGTAGTTCACCCACCCCGCAACTCCCGGTTACCGAGCTGGTCTAAGAGCGCATATCGCTGGCAGTGCTTGGCGAAAATTTTTGCTCACTTTAGCTTTACTCCGGTCTCTACCGCCACCCGCGTTCTTCGACTTCCATCATTGCAATTGGCGCCCAACGTGGGGCGCCATCTGTAATGGAAATGATGGAGGACGAGGGGTTAATAACGGCCGTGAAGGCCGGAAAACAAAACAAAAATGTTCGAAAACCCTCTCCACGCACAGGAATATGAAGCACGCTCGCGGACCAGTCCAGTTATCGGGATTTGCGGGGTGGGTGTAAGTAATGACAGCAGTGACCTCCTGCCTCGTATGCCCGTAACAAAAGAAAACAAAATAATCTACGAGACAAAAAAGAAATCGAAGACAAAGAGAGACTAGTAGTGCCGTCTGTGCCGCAAACTCCAATAAAAGGATCATAAAGTCCCGGGGAGGAACAGGACTGTAGCAGTCAAACTCTAACAGTGATTGGCATGAGGGCCAAAAATATATACCTATATATTATTGTAAAAGAAAAAGGGAAGACCATCCAGACCATTTCAGTTACTATTGTGCGAGAAATTCCATGGATGAGAGGGTTAAGACGCGCGGACCGTCACCATCTAGGATCCTTAATGTCAACCGAATACCACCTCGGGCTCTAGGTCACCTGGAAGAGGAAGGAATGATTTGACGATCTTCTCTTCTATTTTTTTAAATGTACGTTGTTGGCCCTCGTGCCAATCATTGTTAGAGTTTAACTGTTACATTCCTGTTCCTTCACGGGACTTTATGATCCTTTTATGGGACTTTGTCGCACAGGCGGCAGTACTAGTTTCTCTATTTTTTAGTTTCGATTTCTTTCTTGTCTCGTAAATTATTTCTTTTTCTTTTTACGGGCAGACGAGCGATGTCCTTATTGTCGACGTAATGGAGGTGGTCATTGCTGCCGTTACTTACACCCACCCCGCAACTAACGGTAACTGGGCTTGTCTGCGAGCGTGCATCACCAGGCAGTTAGTGGAGAGGATTTTCGAAAAAAATTGTTGTCTTCCGGCGTTCACGGCCATCATCCACCCCTCGCCCTATATAATTTCCATTACTCATTTTAAATTTTTACCCCGAGGACAAAACATCAACACTTAGTACTACGAAGGCGAAGACGAAGGCGAAAAAACAGCTAAATGGGACCACATTTGTAGCGAGACAACCCATGGATCCTGATCATGACAATGCACCTGGCCGCTCAGCCTTTTTAATTCATGGGTTTTGGCCATCTTCGGATGACTGCCCTCCGTGATATTTCCATATTTTCAAAATTAAAATTTGTGCTAATAGGGCGCCGTTAAAGCCATTAAAGCAAACTCGGAAACTGAACGAGATATTAGCAATCTGTAATCTATCACTTACATGGAAGGTTATGACAGTTGCAGTGCTGCCAATCACCCGGTTCCTTTATTTTTTGATCAAACCTCGTTTACGGGATAAATCTAGATGATCAAATCATAGAGAGGCTAGATAAATTTATATATCTTGAATCAAGCATTATTGGCGAAATACTTACCAAATTCAGAATCTGTTTTTACTATCCTCTTCAAACAGTTTTAGTCTCTCGTTAATGAGATGGGCCGACCGGTAGCTGAGCGCGTAAAGCACCAGTTTCATGTTTGACTATCTGCGTTTCGAGTTAGAGTCCCGTCCACGACGAGGTTCGTAGCCATGGATCTTTGTGGTGTTTTCCTCCTGTGGTGAGGAACGTAATAATAAGCCACATCATCTCCCGACTTATCTCAGGTTGGCGGCTAAATGGGGAAGCATGAGATACATGCTGACAACTGCATTTTCTAAAACTACAACAGTTTATGCCAACGAAACGTCAACTGGACCACATGGAACAGGTGATGCGTTGGGTTGAATATTTTTCGTGTTTGCACTTGTTCACCGTCCGATTCGTTACATCTAGGACAAACTTGTGGTTTGTAGGATCTCAAGAAGCATTTTTCAACCCATCCTCCCTGGTTGCGTTGATAGGTTTCGTCTTGGTTTTTTTTGTCTATGACAGTGACCTAAACTGCCCAAATTGTATTTTTGCAAGTTTTTTTTTTTTAATTTGTTATGTCTGATGCAGGACCCGCAAAACACGGTCTTAAAGGTCAAATTTTATCAAATTTATGCTGGTCGATGATGGACCCGTAGCTTAGATGCCCGAAATCGCTGTCAAAGCCAAAGCTGTCAGCCTTTATCGGCCACTGCCCGCTATTCAGCAGTCTACTGGCTTGCTTGCCATTCTGTGTAGGATCTTTTAGAAAACGGATAATATTTTTGGAATTGATGTCTGGGCTATTGGGACTTTCTAGGAACAGAGAACCATGCTGCTGGCAGCGCGACACCCAGACCCAGACAGCAACTGAAGAATGCATAAATACTAGCCTCTGTTTTTTGTGCGAAATTTCATAAAAAACCGTCGTTTTTCGCGAGAAAATCCCATACACAGACAAAAGTTTCCCCACCGTTGTGGGCAGTTTCTATGCGAAAACAATTACTTTGCATTTTATTTCGTGTGGAAACCGGTCATTACAATGGTGATCGCTCTTTTCGGGGTAAAAAGTAGAAATTCAGGTGTTGTGTAGAACGCTGCGGATATGTGCGGTGTGGAAGTTTCCACTGTCACTTTTTTGTGGGAGATGTAAGTGCAACATTTTCGCATGGATAGGTTAGTATCAGCCTTAAATGATCTAGTTGGTTGGTAAAATGGGTATGATTCGGCCAAGGAAATGCCTACCTCCCCTACATATGTTAAATAATTGCATGTATCTATAACTCCCGATTGAATAAACGTGAGAAGCTCTGGCTTTGGTAGGTGACTCAAGAGAGTCATTTCATATTCCCTTGTAAAAATTAGATCGATCAATTGGAAACTAACGGTACTTTTCTCACAGAGATCCCCCTATAAACCTACTTATCAGTTTTTATTTGTCTATGACTCTTGAACCAATTGATGTAGATGGCTGAATTAGGGCATCTAAACAACAGATGGAAAGCTGCTTCAGTTAAAGTTAGTAGTATGGGCGTAATCAAACCAAAGAAACGCCCACCTCTCCTACAAATGTCAAAAAATTAGATATTTCTTATACGATGATAACTTTCGATAGAATGAAGCTAGCGAGTGGAAAATTTGGTCAGATGTTGGTAATAAGATCTAGGGACGCGGGAGCGTCCCGCCCCGCCAAAGAAAAACGAAAAAATCGAGAAAAAAAAATTGAAAGTGACCAAGACTATGTTTACGCGCGACACAACAAGTACGGGTTTTCGGACCTCTGTAGCTCCGGCCCCGGATGCTTGTTCGGGCTCAAATTTAGTATGGTCGTTGTCTCCGATCATCTTACGAAGTGCTGCAAATTTGTTTCCGACACCCGAGATATGATAATTTGAAAATGGCTATTTTTCAAATTTTTCTTGTTCTTGTTGTTCTTTGACAGGGCTACAGCCTTGTAGGGAGCGGATCCAGGTTTGCTTTCATTTCTCACGGATTGCCTGTGTCTCAAGGGTGTGCATAGGCTATCATTTGCTCTGATCCGTGCAGTAGATAAGAAGATACATCCAAAAATGTGAAATTTTATAGTAGAGTTTCTGGCTTAACTCTTTTTGATAATTTGATTGCGACACAGGAAATCACTCGCAGAGATCGAATGTCGACAGGGAGAGACGCAAACACTTGATTATGTGAGTAATGACGACGACGGATGCAAAAGTCCGTGCGCTCGTCGGGTGAGGAGAACCATACGAGGTAATGGCTGTGGGCGTGGCTTGTGGCAAGTGCATGAATGAAAAGTGTGTGATGAAAAAATTGAAACTGAATGTTTATGGCTCCATCTTAGGATGTCCGGAAAGAAAAAAAACATGCTGTGTGGTCTTTGAAGAGAGAATCAGAGGAAATGAAAAAGAGCGAGAGAAACGAAGCAACTCGGCACAAGTGAGGAAGTAGGAAGGGGGATGGAAATTTGACATCTCTTTTGCTTCTATATGATCGGGCGGGTGTTCCGCGGCAGAGAGACAGACTGGAATGTTATTGTTCCAATAGGAGAAGTAGGAGAGCGGATGACATTTCATTTGCTTTATGTGCTTCTATATAGACTGCGCGGGTGTTGCGCAGTTAGGGCGTGTGTCTCTCTGTTTATTTTTTACTAGTTTGTATGTGGTGGAATTACGTCCAGAATTTTGTGCACAGTAAATGGGGGTTTCATCTCCTTCTATATGGCTCTGTGTGTGTGGTATATGATTTAGGTAGTTTCATTTATGGCATATGAGATATGGATATGAATTATGATGTAAGATGATTTTTTCCAATGTGTGGAAGATGGGAAGCGATGTTTAGGCAACATATGACTGGAGGTGATGAGGCGAATGCTGTAGGCTGTTAAAGGTATTTTGAGTCCTTTGGGCAGGAGAAAGGATGTTCTTGGCAAAGAAGCGATTTCTAGGCAAGATGAGTACTATACGACTGGGGGTGATGAGGCGAATGCACTAAACTACTGTTAAAGGCACTTTGAGTCCTTTGAACTAGAAAAATTATATTCTTGGCAAGAAAACTATTTACCTCAAATGGGTAACCTGAGTGGACTCATAGGCCGGCACGTAAATCCCCTTTTTATCGAAGACTACCGCATTCAGTAGGAATCAAACCGGAGCCCAATGTATAGAAGGCGAACGTGCTTACAGTTGCGCCATCTGTATTACTACTACTACTATTCAAAAAGATATGATATCTCCCAAAAACAACTCTGTTGTAAAAAATTCCCCGCCAAGAAAAACCTCTCAACCGCAAAAAGGATTGATATGATTACAATACCGCCAAAGTACTCGTAGCTTCGAGCCACACTCTAGGGTTGGCATATTGAGCGCTGATTGAATTAGTAAATTTCTTTCAAAGCTGATTGGCGGGGAGCTTCATAGCCATAGACAAAATGACAGTGATAATGACAACGATGTCGTTCTGATAAAATGATGGTTATGTAGTTGCGTGCGGATCATGCTGTAGGCTCATATGCCAAGTATTATTGGCTTCTCGCCCGGATCTCGTTATAAAGCTTCCGCCTTACAATATACTAAAAATGCTCTTCAGGCCAGAAGTGATTAATAGACCATTTTTTACCCCGTTTTTCTTCAGATTTTTCAACTTATTTTGTTTAATGGAAGCTCCCCGCCAATCAAATTTACTAATTCAATCAGCGTTCAATATGCCAACCCTAGAGGGTGGCGCGAAGCTACGAGTACTTTGGCGGTATTGTATTCATATCAATCCTTTTTGCGGTTGAGAGGTTTTTCTTGGCGGGGAATTTTTCACAACAGAGTTGTTTTTGGGAGATACAGTTAACTGCAGATTGAATGAAGCTAGCCATTTTAAATTTTGGCCAAATGTTAACACAGTGATCCTGTTGGTAAAACAGAAGCGTTAAAATCGGCGTGATTGGACCAAAGTAACGCCTCCTCACGCCTCAATTTTATCAAAAATATAGGATAGCTTTCCATAGAATGGAACTAGTGACTTGAAATTTTGGTCAAATGATTGTAGTGTGGGTTAGTTAGTTGATTTTGGAAATGGGCAAGATTCAATCTCCCCTATAAAGGTTGGAGTAAAAAGAGCTTACTCATGTCAAATCGCGCCTACATGCCATAAAAATGTTCCTGCATCGTGGCTTCATTAGGTAACTTCTGTTCAAACACAAACAGGAAACACATTTTTTACACACAGAAAACATAATTATAATGCTTATACCTGTTGCCTATTTGAAGTTTTGATGTTACCACTAGGTCTGCTCAGGTCTAGGGCATATACGCTTCGGACTCGGGATCGTTTAAATCTCATTTCTGTAGACTCTTCTGATATTAGTAATAGAGTGGAGTAGGTCGTTGCTACTCCAAGTCAATAATGACCTGGCTTAGCTATCCACTACCACGAAAAATTAATCAGCATAAAGTCAGTTCTTCACCTGTCTTCTGGTTTCGTCCACACTATGGATTGTATCGTCAGGTACTGCTTCAGGAATACAACCTGGTCTGGTCGAACTGCTTCTCCGATGAATTAAGGCAGCTCCTGTTGAGTACAGTCCTTCGTGTGGAAAGGAAATTTATACGAGACCGAAGCAAAGCTTCGGTCCCGGATCCGAATATTTGTTTCACACATTTGTTTCGAAACGTCTGTGGTTGGCCTTAGATTATTTTCGTATCTGTGTAATTTGCCCTCAACTATTGACAATCCTCAAACCTATCAACAAAAACATGACAATCTGTCTGTGTTGTTTATATGGGAAAATTAGTATCAGCAATCTATATGAGTGATATACGACACTTTTTTCCGAAATGAAATGAAAATGCCAAATAGCAATCATCTGTGACATTGGAGAATTAAAGCTGGCCCATCCCTGGCCCATATGAAATCCTCAACTGTCAGCTTTATTCGATTGATGTTCGATGGGGCTTCGGTCGAAATGTTTGTTGTTATGACATGTATTTTGGTAAATTTCCTTGCAAAAGGAAATATATCCTCAAATCTGAAAATCAAAATAAGCAGAAGACAAATGTTATTACTCTGAAAGATCCATATGGAATTGTTTTTATTACGACTTGGCAGAGCAGAACGAAAATACTCGTATGTTTTCATATGGAATCCAAATTTAGAATGCAAGTCCTTTTATCAAGTTGGCGCTCAAAGATTGCTTTGACATAAAGCATATCATTTCTAGTGAGGGATTTAATTTAATTTGAAACGCCTTCATTGAATGGGAAATTCAATTCAACAAATGTATGTGCAAATTATGAATTCATTCAAGGTAATTGTTTTTGTAGCGCTAGAGCCGAATCGTTCGTTAGAAATTTTTGTGTTCGTACATTCTCATCTAAAAAAAAAAATCGCGCCTCGTTCTTGGATGTGCGTATTGAACCCTACTTACATCGTTAATTTCATTAAACACTGTTTAGCAGGCTGCTTTTAAAACTAAATTCGGGGCAAGCAGGCAAAGTCACTTGGTATCAGCACACGAAGCTCCTCACCAAACAGAGTTTAATGAAATTAACGACTAAGCAGGGTTCAATATGGATATCCAAGAACGAAGCAAGGCGCGCCGAACATACTCTTTTGGTGGGATTATATACATATCAATCCTTTTTGCAGCTAAGAGGTTTTCCTTGGCTGGAAACTTTTTACAACAGGGTTGTTTTTGGGAGATATAACTTTTTGCATTGATAATTGCATAGGTCAATTTTCACGCAAACTGTCTTAATTGAAAATCTTGTACTTTTAGCCAATTTAGCTATGAATAGAAAACACTGATCTTTTGACTACGATTCCCAAAAGGACAAAGCCCTAACTGCAATGTAGCGTAAATTCGATGAGCATACCACGGAATATAGAGGGCTACGCCGGCAATCTGAGGGTTTTGTAGCAAGCGCTTATTTTGGTATGTAAATATTGGCTCCTTACTCTTCTTGATACCACTCAGATGCATAAAAACACCATAATTAAAATGTCTTGCACATGATATAGTATCTTACATGCCAATTCATAAAAAAATACTGCATCTGTCACCTCTCAAAGTAATAGTTTTAATATGAGAAGCTGTAGTGAAATATGTATGTGCACGAGATAAACTGTTCTGCTCTTCGAGGTGCTTAATCATTCATGTTAAGAAGACATTGCAAATTGCAAACTTGTATAAAAACAATAAACATAATAGTCAACCAGCCTACCACCCCCCCCCCCCCCCACCCCCCCCCCCCCCCTCCCTTCCTCTTCCACCAATCTTTACCCTTACAGAAATGGTTAACTACAATTCGTCCTACGAAAAACAATACGCAAGTATGTAGTAATCACACCTATACACGAGGCCGATAGGTGCATGTTTTGTATGGACTATCCATACAGAAAATGCACAATAATGCCCAAATTTAAATTAATGTATTATTAATAAATATTACGTGTCAGTACTTTTGACCTCGAACGTGTTTTAAGGGATGCAGGAGTGTGCTAACTGTTACTATAGAGATAAACTATTATTAACCTATTTTGAGAAGATATACAAAACCCATTATTTTCCTTTTCTTATGCTCTTTGGAATCCACCTTCCTGTAAGTTTTTATATTTCTAAGTGTATCGACCTCGAAATGCAAAAGGGCGATCTAATATTTTCTCCTCCCGCACTGTTCCCCTTTCTACAAATTTCAAGAAAATGACAACAATGGCATCTATTTAACATTACCTTTTTCATGACACCCCATTTGCCAAACTCGGGTCACATATTTTCAGCTTTTCATCTCTTCTCCTTTCTTCAAATTTGAAAAAAAAAAAAAAATTTTAAAATGGAATGTACTCGATGGCACCTTACTTACGCTACTCCACCTGCCTATGGGGACCCCCCCCCCCCCCTTAAATTTGACCTATTACAACGCTTCGCTTTCTCCAGAGAAATATAGTACTTCTACATATTTCCACCAAATTTCATGCACGTAGCTTCGGCGGTTCGTGAAATATTTCATGGACAGACGGACGGACCGACGGACAGACGGACGCATGACCGATTTCATAAGGGTTTTTTTTTTACTACAAAACCCTAAAAATGAGCTTATGAGTCGGCACGGTGACATAGCTGCCGGCTCGTTCAATTTAAGAATGGCGGCACGCTGTGAAACGAATGCCCGAACCTGCCCTCCGACATTAACATCATATATAGGTATATAGGATACAATATATGCTCAGAAAACGCATGAATACTACGCAACGCATACACAATTCTCGGTCATCCAGTATTTCTCATTACTTATTAGTATTACTCACATATGTATATTTATTCACATGTCACATCCCATTCCCATGCAATATCCCCCAATACCAACTAAACCCATTCATAATTAATTATCTTATTATTATATGCAGTACGTATTATACTCGTATTTATATACACAACAATACATACTGACTGCAAACGAAAAAAAATAAGAATTTACTTACATTGCTCCGCACACTCAATAAATACACAAAACACAAGTAATGGTTATAATGTACCATCTCAGGCTCAACTGTAGCTAAAGCGAAGCGTAAATGAATTTCCACATCGTTCAGTGTGTCATATTGTTCAGTGTTGGTACTAATTGAACCAAAGAATCCCATTTTTACCCAACCTGTATCGTGGCTGTTTGAATTTGCTCGTCGCAGACCCGTGGCGCTCGATTCACTCTGGACGTTTTTAATTTTTTTTGTCATTTTGAAACAAAGTAAAGCCTATGCGTTCCGTTGGGACAAAACTAAGACGAGGGCGTAAAGTCACCTCCTGGTTTGCTCTCTGTGAAGCTGTAGCCCTGTCAAAGAACGACAAGAACAAGAAAAATTAAACAAAATAGCGATTTTAAAACTGCTACATCTCGGTGGTTTTTATTAAATCGAGTTGATTTTTGAAAAGTGTCCTCACGGGACCGACTGACTGTTCTTACAAAGTTTTAGCCCCCGGCGCCCGAACTATTAGGTTGGTGCAGATGAAATGTCGGATTCAGTAGTAAATTTTTGATCAGCTGTAACTTTTTATAAAGATAATTGTATAAATCGAAATAGGTACCAGCGGATGCGAAACACTTTTCCCAACGAGATACAAGCGCAGTTATTCCTGTTTCGTAGAAGTCCGAGTTTCTGTTTCGAAGAAACTCCTCGAAAGCATTTTTGACAACTGCTTCATTGCTCTTTTCCCGTCAAAAAGTGATCCAAATGTTTAAAGAAACGGTAATCTGTTGGCGCGAGGTCTGGTGAATATGGCGGGTGAGGAAGAGTCTCGTAGCGCAACTCGTTCAATTTTTGGATCGTTGTTCTCGATACATGCGGTCGTGGGTTGTCATGAAGCAGTATAACTCCATCCCTGTTGACTAGCCTAGGCCATTGAACTGTCAATTTCTGATGCATTCCATCAAGTTGAGCGCAGTATTTCTCAGCATTGATGGTTTCGCCAGGTTGGAGGAGTAATAGTGGATAACTCCAGTTACAAACCACCAAACAGTCACCATTATTTTTTTTCGGATGAAGGCTTGGTTTTGGCATGTGTCTTGGAGCCTCATCGGCATCTAGCAATTGGGCCGATCGGCGACGATTATCGTATAGTATCCACTTATCATCGCAGGTCACAATTCGGTTGAAGAACGGTTCATTTCTGTAGCGGGAGAGAAGAGAACTAGAAATCTCCATTCGACACACCAAGTTTTGCTCGGTAAGAGCATACGGAACCCACGTGTCAAGTTTTTCATTTTTCCAAGTTGTTGCAAGTGGCGGCAAACTGTCGAATGGTGCACGCCCAATTTCTCCGCAAGATCCCTTATGGTTTGGCGGCGGTCAGACTCCACTAATACACGCAGCTCGTCGTTATCGATCGATGGTCCTGGGTTTCTACGTGGCTCATTTGGAAGGTTCATATCTCCGGATCGAAATTTTTCGAACCAGCGCAGAGTGGTTCGTTCGTTAACCGTATCAGGTCCAAATGCCCTATTGATATTCCTCGTTGCATCCGTTCCTTTACGTTTCGTTAAAGAAAAGTAGCCGCTTTTGACTCGCTTCCATGTTCTTTTTCTTTTTTTTCACCGATCACCATGAAGTGCAAAACCGAAACGACTCCGCAAGTCAGGGTAGCAGTATTTATACTTCAATGTGTTATACGGATATGACTAGCGCCGCCTGGTGGCACTTTGATATATAAAAATCGCAGCCAACTTTATGTCATTGCACAATCCGACATTTCATCTGCACCAACTTAATACAAAAGGTTGAGAAAATCAAAAACGCGAAATCGTTCTACATTGTTGTGTTAACAATGTTTCTTGGTGGCTTTTCGTTTTTCTTTTCTTGGCAGGCGGGACGCTTCCGCGTCCGTAGATTCTTCTAAAGGATTACTCCAGGGCATTCGCCTCTTGACCCCGGTTCAGGCGACACGCATATATCCTAGATTTCGCTTCATGTTCAAGAAGTCCTTCTGACCATTAGGACGATCAAAAGGACCTTCTTCGTCTCAATTGGGGTGAAGAGGCGAATGCGGTGGAGTAATGCAAGAGACATTTTGGGTCCTTTATTAAGGGTCTACGTCCGCAAAGAAATACCTGTGCCAATGCCTTTAACTGTACTCCTGCGCATTGGGCTCATCGCCCTAATTCGGGAGATACCCATATTTACCAGGTTTACTTTCCGTTTGATTTCATCACCCACGAGCCCTTTGTCCTGATGCACACCTCCAGCAGGACTAAAATATAACCGTGTAGTACCAATAATAACCCAGAAAAGCTATGCTCTAAATTTAGTTGAAACTTACCGGAAATGACAATGGAAACGTCATCTGCATAGGCAATCACTTTCAGTTACTTTACCTACATCCCACCTCCTCCAGGTGCCTGCCCTTGGTGTAGGCATGCTGCAAAGCAGAGAGTGGGTATGTTGGGATGGTGCTGCGTAAATGAGTATCAAATAATGTCTCTTGAATTTTTAGAAATATAGAGAACAGACTTATGGGCCTTAGGTCCCTTGGGTGAATGTGAGCTCTTCCCCGCTTTGGGAATGAACACCACATTGACCTTCATCCAGGCACTGGGAATGTGGACTAGGGTCAGATAGGATTTGAAAATGATTTCTAACCACGGAGCCGTAACATCCGATAAGTGTTGTTTATCGGCCGGAATAATGCCATTAGGTCCAGCGAATTTCAAGGGTTCAAAGCTGGAAATCTCCCATAGTACTTTCTTCTTTGAGGTGATTGAGCTAAGGTCACCTGAAGACAAATCATATACCTGAGCGCAGGTGCTAGGACTAGGTATGGGTACTACTCAATTGCCCTAACTCCTTGTGAGGCATAGCGCGTCAACTGTTCCATGTGGACCAGTTGACGTTTCGTTGGCATAAACTGGTTTCGGAGAATGCAGTTGCCAGCATGCACCTCCTGCACATCCATGGCCACGAACGTCGTCGTGGACGGGATTCGAACCCGAAACGCCGGTAGTCAAACATAAGACTGATGCCTCAACACACTGCGCTACCGGTCGCCCAAGCTATCGGGAAAGTGTTTGTTCATCGGAATCTGCTCGCTGGAGACCACGACTCATCTTGCTTCTGAATAAAGATTGTCATGGAATTGTTACTGGATAAAATTTTGCGAAGTCTAGAGGTCTCAGAGGATCCCTCAGTGCGTTCGCAGAAGAGCTTCCACGAGCTACGCTTCGCCTTCCTAAGCTCTTTCTTGTATTTATTAAGGTGTTCCTTGTAGAGGGCCCAGTCTAATTCCGTTCTTGAAGCTTTATCCCTGTTAAACCCCTTTCGACACGCATCTCTCTGAAGATCCAGCTCCCTGGACGTTATACAGGTTTCTTTTTCTCCTTAGGTTTACTTAGTTGGCATGATATTGCCGTAGATTGAGTTATAGCGTGTGTTAAGCTGATCACTAAATTGTCCAGTTCTTGCTTACAGCACGGTGTACTAGGAAAGGCTGGCAGAACCTGCGACGTGGCTTGCCTATGCTTGGACCATTGGGTTGTCCTTCTATTCCTAAAAACCGGCGGAATGATTGAAGGGTTGTCTAGAGAGAACTCTATGTAGCGGTGATCAGAGAAGGAGTGTTCCGCGAAACACGTTAGTTTCAATAGAATAGTGGACGCGAGAAGATTTTTTCCGCACGTCTGACGTGGTTGAGTTTTGGCCGGGAACCGTCTGGTTTGATCGTCGGTGGCGACCATTAAATACTCTTTTCCGCTCATAATCTATATTTTTTTACGACTGATATTGGTAGGATTCGAATTGGGTGCCTATATGTTTACAAGTCAAAAGTGCTAACTGTTGCGCTATCTAGACTAAAAACTATGAAAATGATACACTCATCGATTTGTATTTATTGCGAATTTATTGAAACTGTTATTAGGCGTGTTTTTTTTTACGCAACCGTGTAGGGTCCCTGCTCCGGTTGGGCAAAAAACGCTCTAGGGTAGCATCCAGGTTAAATTCCGAATCGTCTAGTTGTCTACCCTAACTAACTTAACAATCCTCATTAAAACCAGTTATTTATCAGTGACAGCCACAAGTGCAACTCTATCCAAATGGGTCGCGGGTTCGGTCCCCAGCAAACTCTTATCTTTTTTCCTTTTTATTTTTTTCTATTGTTATTTTTAGTAATTCTCTTGACAATATATTATTTAATAAAAGGCATGCGCCTATCAGAGGAAGAAGTAATATTAGTTTACCAATGAACTTGGCTGATTGGCAAAAACACAAGCGTGCCAACATCAACATATTAGATTCTACACGACACTAAGACCATCTATGTGACATGCATGTTGGAGTTATTGAGGGGTTATCGAGTGTAGGGTAGCCACCCTACTAAGCTATGCAGGTTAATGTTGTTTGTGTAACGCGTGTGTTATTTTACCCTACACCAAATAAATTCCCCAAAAAACACGCCTATCGTGACGTTACAAGTAGGAGGATAAAATGGCGGTATATCGTCTTGGCAATATATTTGCGAATTAAATTTATATTACAATTCTTTCGCATATAGGATATCCCCCAAGCAATGGAAAAGCGATAAATATATCGTATGGAAGATATCGCCAGCGTATCATCTGGGCGATTTATCTTCCTAATAGTACGAAATTGTTTGCTGGGCTGCATCATTTACTCCCAATTCGAACCCAGTAAAGAATTTCGTACTTTTTTTTAGATATATCGCTCAGATGTTGCCCACTTTCTAGATGTCCGGTAAAATTACCGCAAAAAAAGCCGTTTTTCACGGTGGGGAACATTATTAAGCTTGCACGATTATCTAAGCGGAAAATATGCACTCTCTCGCGGACTTAAAGCGGGAGATGGACGCTTTCTGCATCACTGCTACTAGTCTTCATGCAGTATTACCATTGTTTCCTTTTGCAAGTTATATCGTTAGCCTTTTCCAATTCCCATTCATCGCGATTCGTAAAGCCTTTTTGTCGAATTCACGCTTCTCGCATTCTACAAGTAATCTTCAAAATCAATCTTCCATTACCGAAAAACATCAAATACGAGAACAACACATCTATTCTCGATAGCGATTGTCGTCTAATCCTTTTCCCGGACATGCATTCCATCGCAGACATCGTAAACCTTGCAAAGATTGCAAATATTGAAGGACAGGTCTAGTCCTATATATAGAGATAGACAGACATCCTCTAACAATTTCGCACACGAAATGAACATTTCAAAATCGAAGTGTACTTCAAGTAAGCTATTGTGCATCTATGGAGCTGTTTTTGTCTGTTGACAGTTTGTTCCGTCACGTGTAGTTTGCACTCTTCTGTCATTATTACATACTCGGGTGAAAGGGTTTACTTTCGACTGGGCTTGATGTCCTACAGTAAACTTTAAAAGTGTATTTTTTTTTTGTCTCAAGCTTACGTTTGATGTTTACATAGATAGGCTTAGTATCCAAGGAGAGACAGGACATAGTTCGATTTCGATTTTGGATTGGATGCTCCATATATCCAGCGATGATTGTTTAGAGTTTCATTTGCCTTTTTCGTATCCATTGCAAATATTGAGCGGATTTGTTTTCATGTCATGGGACTGATTCGTGCATGAGTCATTTGAATTGGTATGTAACATATTTTGCCATTCTTTTCTTTTATTCCTATTATATGGACATTATCGTCATCATTGTGACGCGACGATCCGTCGTCGGACCTTCGCCGTCTGGATAGTTCTCCTCCAATTGCCTCAGTCAAATGACCGCGTCCTCCAATTTCGAAAACCCGGTAAGTTGTTTTACTGCGTCCGCATCAACTGAGTCTTCCCACCGAGCTCTCGGTCTTCCTCTCAGCCTGGTTCCACTGATGGTGCCTTTCAAAACTAGGCTTAGGCATTCGGCTGTTGTTGCATACGTTACACGGTACAGTCGTGGTAATTTGATGATCTTCGAAACAAAATTTAGTGTACATCGACGTTGAATTCTCAGCATTTTTCGAGGGTTTGTTTGACCGTAAACAGTTGATCAGTTGTTGATCGGCCAGGCGACCGGTAGCGCAGTGTGTTGAGGCATCAGTCTCAAATGTTTGACTACCGGCGTTTCGGGTTCGAATCCCGTCCACGACGACGTTCGTGGCCATGGATGTGTAGGAGGTGCATGCTGGCAACTGCCATCTCTGAAACCAATTTATGCCAACGAAACGTCAACTGGGCCACATGAAACAGTTGACGCGCTATGCCCCACAAGGGGATAGGGCAATTGAGTAGAGTAGGCCTAAAGCCGCCTTGATACTCGCGCCAATTATCTGCTCAGCGAAGGATTTTATTCTGTTTTCTAGAATATTTGGTCAGTATTTTATAGGACGTACGTATGTATATATGTATATACTAGTGAGACGCTGTTCAGCGAACTATCCCCCCAATAAACTTTCGCAAACAAAAAAAAAAAAAAAAAAACAAATGAAAGAAGTCAGCATTTTTGGGGTGATTGTTCATCATGAAATATTCCCCCAATTTAAAGTGAAAAATCACCCCAAAAAGGATGAATTTTGACAACAAACGATTTAAATCCCCCTCCCCCAAATTTCGGTGATAATTCATTTGAAAAAAAACCCAAAATCGATTGTCAACAATGCCCTCAAATTTGTACTTTCTGAAATATATTGATATTTAACATTGAAGTGGTGCTTTTTATGACGGTTCTAATGATTTATACGGTGGGGTGTAATAACGTCAAGCTGAATAAAGTCAATTGACATTATTTATCTTTCAAAAGCGAAATAAAAAATAAAAAAAGACATTAGGAGTGATGTCTTTTAAGTTTTGCATAAAGGGTGGAATTAACACAATATATGTATTTAAAGACTTTATTGTCCTTCGAAGTAGTTCCCACGAAGATTAATGCACTTTTGCATGCGTTCGAGCCAACTCTGGAAGCAGTTATTCCACTCGTTTTTTGGTACAGTCAAAATTGCGTTTTTGAAGGCGTCAACTGCTTCTTCTGGCAACTGGAACCTTTGACCACGCAGTTTGTTCTTAATTTTTGGGAAATCTAAAGAAATCGTTGCGGCTTAGGTCGGGACTGTACGGAGGATGGTCTAACAATTCGACGTTTTGTTGCTTTAAAAATTCAATTTTCTTGCGAGCTGTGTGCGAACTTGCATTGTCTTGGTGGAGGATGATTCGTCGTTCGGGGTTGGTTTTTCAAAGCTCAGCGATGACTTCTGGCACACAAATTGTTGTATACGAATCGGCAGTTACTGTTCTTTGATCTTGCAGAGGAATTGTTGCTACATGACCTGCTTTTGAGACAAATGTCGCGACCATCCTTTTGGAGACATTTCGAGAGCGGATGACTTTTGTCAGCTTTTCTTCATTTTGTAACACCCAAATTATAGATGACTGGCGTTTATTTTCGGGTTCATAAGAGTAAATCCACGATGCTAGATGCGTTGTTAGAGTTTCCTGTGTTGAAGCTGTCTAGAGTTTTTTGACACCTTTGAAGAGAGAGTATATGAGGAAGTGAAAAAGAGCGAGAGAAACGTAGCAATTCGGCCCAAGTGAGGAAGTAGGAAGGGGGATGGAAATTTGACATCTCTTTTGCTCTATATGGACCGGGCGGGTGTTCCGCGGCAGAGAGACAGACTGGAATGTTATTGTTCCAACTGGAAAAGTAGGAGAGGGGATGACATCTTACGTGCTTCCTGTGCTTTTAAATAGACTGCGCGGGTGTTGCGCAGTGGAGGGCGTGTGTCTCTCTCTTTACTTTTTACGACTGGAATTGCTTCAAGTAGTTTAGTGTTGAGTATATGCGGATTGCTCCTCCATAGGTATTCTCTATGTTTGACACCAATTGACCCGGGCTGCTTTCTGTTCTTCGGTCAATAGATGCGGTATCCAACGGGAAACTATTTTTTTAACATACAATTCTTCATTCAAAATTTGTTGAGTTGGGGTCTTGGAAATCCCCAATGGTGCCGCAATCTCGTGATATGTCACATGTCGATCTTCCGTGATGAGCTTCCGCACAGCACCGACGTTTTCCTGGGTGACTGCCGTTTTTGGTGGACCTGCCCTTGGATCGTCGCTAAATCTCACCCGTCCACGTTTGAATTCTGTATACCAACGTGAAATAGTAGACTCATGTGGTGCTTCATTGCCGAAAACAGAAACCAATTTGGCGAGGCATTCTTTTTGAGATAATTGTCTTCGAAGGTTGTAAAAACTTATTGCGCGAAAATGTTCTCGGTTCAATTCCATTATTCGGATTACTCGACGACTTTGACAATTCGCTGTAGCTGTAACACTTTACGTATCGCACTAACACTTTGGATTTATGTTAACAAAGGATGCAGGTTAATATTTAGTAGTGACATTTGATTCGTGGCAACCTCGATGTTCCTGTATGCAAAACTTAAAAGACAACCCTCGTATTTCAAATTGACATTATTTATACACCAATGTATTAGTTTTGTACTGCCTATAGCGGAAATTTACTTATGGGTGGGCCCAGAATTGAAATCCGCATTTTACCATAAGCGCATCATAACTATAGTTTCATACCGAAGAATATAGGCTCGTACTACCTAAAGCGGAAATCTACTTGAGGGTGGCCCAGAGTGCATATCCTTATGCCTTACAAACGCCACCACATCACAGTAAAAACACTGAAAAACGTCACATTCGGAGCGAGCATGGCGAAGGTTTCAAGTTTTTGCGGTTGAAAACATTTTTCTCAATATTATGAACTATTGGGGGGATTGTTCATTTTTTATTTTTATGCATTTTTTGGGGTCATTGTTCATATGGAACTTTCCCCCCAAATTAAAATCCAATTTGTTGGGGTAATTTTGCGAATTACCACCCCAAATTTAGAGTGATTTTATGCAAACAATAAACCCGTTCAAACAGCGTCTCTAGACGGTCATAGAATACGTGTTTTACTGCTTCTTTTTTAACTGTGGTGGGAGCATGCACGTTTATAAGCCAGTGATAAAAAAAATTCAGTTTTGCTGCAAATTGCACACATCTTTTCATGGGTTTGAAGTTTATTACGTGCGGTTTGAATTGTTTGTTGATAATAACGGCGACTCTAAATTTCCTATCCCACGACAGTTTTCCGCTTTGGAAGATTGCATGCGATTTCATGTCGTCATTGTCGTTACCAAGCCATTTTTTTTGTCTTGGACAGCAGTGTAGCTCAGGTTGTATTGTTCGACTTGATCCAGTAGGACCTCCGGTTTGTACTGGTAGCGTTCAATCCAGGATCAGAAAGAGTAATCAGTTGCACCTTTGCATGGTCATTTCATTGCCATTGATTCGTAAAATTATATACCTTTTTCAGGTTCGTTTGCATGGTTCGTTTGGATGGGTTGGGATGGGTTGTCAGCTAAACCCTGTTCAGTAGAGGTCTCGGGGATACCTGCTTCAGGTGGTTCATAACGTGCTAGAGTTTACGCAACTATTATGCAGGTCTGACTACGTGATTCATGACACCATAATGACCTGTTTAGGTGTAAGGCTGGCCATATACATTCAGGTTTGCCTTGAGGTACACTATGTCTGTGAAGGTATACCTTGAAGTATCTCTCAATTGCCCTAACCCCTTGTGGGGCATAGCGCGTCAACTGTTCCATGTGGCCCAGTTGACGTTTCTACGGCATAAACTGGTTTCGAAGAATACAGTTGCCAGCATGCATCTCCTGCCCATCCATGGCCACGAACGTCGTCGTGGACGGGATTCGAACCCGAAACGCCGGTAGTCAAACATGAAACTGACGCCTCAACACACTGCGCTATCGGTCGCTCCCCCCAACTAGGTCACAGGAACACAGGTCTACCGTAGTGTGTGCTGTCTCGCTGCTCAGACGGCCAGACCTGCACAGGCTATAACTAGCCTTCCTTTCTCATTTTACAACACTGGCTTGAGACAAGCTTCGCTGAAATTCTTATATGATTACAAATTTATTCTCCGTATTTGACCCATCTTCAAGTATTTTTTATGAACATTATTATATTGAGTAGTGATGTGTAACACAGTAACGAGTCGCTCTTTTTGAACGACTCAACAGGATGAGCGAAAGATTCGGCACAACGACATAGTCTTCGAGTTTTTCAATTTAAGAATGACTCACTGTAAAATTAATTTCCAAACTAGCCCATCGCATAAATATTACCCAACGCATAACCAATCCACGCTCATTTCTCAATACATATAATGTACTAAAATACATTTATTCACTCACATCCCATCCCATTATCTATCTAAAAGCAAAACCACCATCATTTATCTACCAAAGCAATCCCATCTAAATCCATTCATATTCATCTCTATGCAGTATGCAATGCACGCATTGTGAATACTTCTAAATATATACGCAACAACCCATGCTGACTGCAAATGCAAACATATCAAAAATAATTTACTTTCGTCGCGTCCAACCGCACAGCCAAGTTTCTCCAAATACAGAAAACAATCCCAACATTCTAAAACAAAAGTATTCGTCTTACGTATCATCATCTCAACTTTAGATGAAACTAAACAAAAACCCATAGCTTCCACTTCCACTACAGCTACAGTGTAAAGCAGCGTTCTGACGGGGCAGATACATGACATCGTGGCACGCTTTCGATCTCATGCTTGTATCGAGCGTGGACTGGAAAGTGAACTGCCTTCGCCTTGGGTTGTGGACCGTTCGCACGACCACGATTCAGTTTATCCCATAAATCATTCTGTTTCAAGCAATTACACCACTACTATACCCTAGTTTTAAATAAACTGTTTTGTGGCCATAACTTCTAAAATATAAGGAATTTCGCATTTTTGACACCGTTTTGACCCCCCTTTAGACCCCCATCCGGACTGAGGAGCATCCATCCCCACTATTTCGATGCTCCTCAGCCCTCTCCCTCCCTATCCCCTTCTCCCTTCTCTATGTAAAATTCGTTCAAAAAGAGCGACACGAAATCAACTCGCACAAAAAGATTCGTTCAAAAAGAGCGATACAAAATCGAACCACACAAAAAGATTTGTTCGAAAAGAGCGATACAAAATCGAACCGCACAAAAAGATTCGTTCGAAAAGAGCGAAACGAAATCAACTCGCACAAAAAGATTCGTTCAAAAAGAGCGATACAAAATCGAACCGCACAAAAAGATTCGTTCAAAAAGAGTTAAAACAACTGCCCCGTTTTCATGGGAAATAGTTGTCCGGTTGGGCTGGCGCGAACTAAAGGGTATTGGGGGGTCGCTAAGTTCGAATCTGGGGTCAAAAAAGAGTAAAAAATTGGGGTCGCCCATCCTAGGCTGGCAGCCCCCTTTTCATGGGAAATAGTGGTCCGATCGGGCTGGCTCCAACTAAAGGGTATTGGGGGGTCGCTAAGTCCGAATATAGGGTCAAAAAAGAGAAAAAAATTGGGGTCGCCCATCCTAGGCTGGCAGCCCCCTTTTCATGGGAAATAGTGGTCCGATCGGGCTGGCTCGAACTAAAGGGTATTGGGGGGTCGCCAACTCCGAATATGGGGTCAACACAGAGAAAAAAAAATTGGGGTCGCCCATCTACGACTTTTATTGAATATGTTATTAACCAAGTTTCAGACTCTTTGCATGACTCTTTTTGAACGACTCATTGGAAAAAGTCAGAGCTTATGTGCTGACACAGTGAAAAGAGTCATTATGCCCATCACTATGAGCAATATCATTGAATTTTTTTACATATTTAGATAACAATTCCATTTTCTTTGTTTTACAGGTACGTCTTGGATTTTAAGCTGAATGTATTGTGTGTACGTATGAATTTTCATTTCTTTTTTTAAGGTTTTTTATATGAGGGACGAAATAAACAAAGTAAAACATATATTTGTTGTTAGATGAGCATGCATTCGGTTGCTGAGTGGGATTTCTTTCAAAAATCCTCGATGCGATCACGCAAAGACCCAGAAGACACAGTTTATTATTACCCGTATTCTTCTCACCCGAACAAAGATGCATTCCCGTAGAAAACGACTGACCGGGTCTATGATCCAGGGTTTGTTTTGGATCACAACTGGATCAGAGTTGAAAGTGAATTGGTTGAACGTCAACTTTATCCTAGGCAATTCGCCCCTATACCTTTCTAGACTTAATACGAAATTTGCCTCCACGCCAAGCGACTGATCTTTCGTCTGGCCCCAGAAACTTTTTAAATAAAATAATAAATAAATAACTGGCGCAACAGTCCAATTTGAACCATGGCCTCAAGATGAGTTAGCATCATCTCATTTTCTAGATCGTGACGGTATGTCTTGTGCAGAGGTGTGTGATCAGCAACACGCTCAACCGAGTTATTTACCCCATAAATGAGGACTCATTTAACAGCTGAGTGGGCTCATAGTCCGACACGTAAATCCCCTTTTTTATCGAAAACTACCGTATTCGGTAGGGGTCGAGACGGGGCCCAGTGCGTAGAAGGCGAACGTGCTAACCAGAAACTTTTTCGTTATGATTAACTGTTTTCGATATATTTAAAAAAAAAACCAAAAAAGTTTTTTTTTTGCCTTGTGTTTTCTAGTGATTATCTCGAAAACTATTTTATTTGTGACACGAAAAAAATTAATATCAGATTTTTAAGAGTTTTTTGGTGATCTTTCATTTTGTCTTAGAATGTTTTACGCTACGCTTTCAAAATATCGAGTCTTTTCTGAACCGCACTTCAGAAATAGAAAATAAAAAATATTCCGGATAATTAGTATCTTTCACAATACAAAGCGGCAAATTTGATAAAATTACGTAATTTTGACCCTCTACGGCCGCCAAACCCACCCTCGGAGGCTTGCCAGACTTCTCATTTTCGTATTCCTGCATTACAAAGAAACGGTCGTGAAAGTTCTAGCCTTTGTACTTATAACGTAACGTAACGAAAAGGCCACCAGCTCCCCAACTAAAATATCACAACCATTTTCTCCAACCTCGGGGACATCTACTCGTAAATAGATGCTGGAAAAAATCTATATATCCCTTGAACACAGACAATTGGAATTGAATTGAATTTTAAAGAGAGTGAACGGGAGTCTGAACGGAACAGATCTTAACTTACTGAGAAGGCTATCGTATTCGATATCTATTCAAACAGAAAGAGACAAGATACAAAAATTTCAATAAGCTAGCGTCGTAGTGTGCGGAGGGGGAGGGGTGTGAGAATGTGAGGAAATCAATAGGTAAATCCTTCGATAAAATGCGATTTTTTTGTGCCGCTCTTGAACATACAATTTGGAAGTTTCTTGCTTCGAGCTAGCTTGAGCTGTGACTACCTGACGTTATGTCATTTGTCATTTTCGAATACGAGAACGAGTGATTATTGTTCAGTGATGTGTATGAGCAATTATTCGCTTTAAGATGAAATTAGATTCTTTTTATGTTGCCGGCTTGCTAAAGGACAAGAGGAGGCGAATGAATAAATGAATGAATCCGGCAAGTTATCAGAGAAGTGATATCGGGATGGAATGTATGTAAAGTGTTATCCTATCCTCATGTTTTGAATTATGTTGCCGGGCATGCTGGATAATATACGGGTATTTGTAATATTTATTGATTTTCTGATAAAGTTTAAATTTGTTGCACAATATTCAAACTGAAAAACTGAAGGGTTCGAAAATGTTATTATACCCTCATTTTTTGACGTGCTAGCGTCTATGGAGAATGTGTCGAGAAAATGTGGGACGGAAGTGGAGTTGAAAACGAATTGAATTGGAAGCTTTGATGATACAAGCAAACTTTTGGACATGAAATCTAGGAAATTCGGGTGTCGTCTGAATCGGGATGATGAGGCCAATTCTCTGGAGTATTGTTGAAGGCTCTTTTAACGCTTTGGTGTTGAGATGAATACATTCTTCGACATGAAGTGAAATGTAGGAAATACGAGTGCCGTCTGAATTGGGTTGATGAGGCTAATGCAATGGAATGTTGTTGATGGTTCTCTTAACACTTTCGTGTTAATATCAGATATCAAAGCAATGTCGAGGCAATACTAAAGTGATATAAAATCTATATCGGAGCGGCATCAAAGCGATATCACAGCTGTATTGAAGCCATCACAACGCTGTGTAATTCAGAGATTCTTATATTCAATATATGAAATCCTGAACGCATATATACATGATCCAATATTTTTCCCAATAAAGGGAAAGTTTCCGTGTCATTTTTATTTTTATTTGATTGAAAAACACTTTGACATTGTCCCGCAAAAACGTAGGAATTGCCTCAGGAGGACCGGCAGCTCAGAGCGTTGAATCGTCAGTCTGATGTCTCATCATACCGGTTCCGTGAGCTCGAATTCTGCCGCATCGGCGGCCATGGTACAGAGCAGATATACTAAGAGTAGAAACTCAGAACAGATTTATTTTTAAAGCAGGATGCAAATAATCCCACGCACACAAATAAGCCTCACCCCTCTAGAAGCAACGGCTACAATTTAAAGTAAAGCGACCTTTAGAGTGATAAGGACAACAACACATCAAATCAACTGTGTCTGTTGATTAAAAAGCCAAAGGTTTCTCAGCTGCTATTGTATGCGTGACATGGTTCCTCAATTTCATATGTGTGAGTTACCATTTTCGGCCATTGCATTCGTGCATTTTCATCTTTGCGGGCGTGGCTTGTGGCAAGTGCATGTATGAAACGTCTTTGATGAAAAAACGATTTATTTGAAAAATTTAACAAATTTTAAAAACACCCTAATAACACCTCCACCACTTTAGAAAAAATCATTTTACATCATAATTCATATGCCATAAATCATTTGTATATCATACTAAATCATAGACCACATAGCATGTTTTTTTCTTTCCGGACATCCTAAAATGCGACTATAAAGATTTAGTTTCCGATTTTTCATCACACACTTTTCATTCAGGCACTTGCCACAAGCCACGCCTACAAAGATGATCATCCCTCAATTTCGCATGGCTCCCTTACCAGACGAGCGCACTCCGATTTTAGAGGCCCCGCCAGGCACAATGGACGTGGATATAAGACCCCCATAGACAATGCAATTCATCGTTAGACGACAATGATATTCGTCTTCGGATCAATCTGACGATGGTATGGAACTGTAAAACAAATCGTCAACGATAAGTAAATACACTGTGCAATCAATGTGACGATCACAATATCGTCAGATCGATGTCGACTGATCGTAAGGTATATGGGGGGCTATAGTTTTCACTTTTTGCACATCCATTGTATACCGATTAGTGAACACAACACATGCGCAAGTGAGATACTATGGGCAACCTTCGCTTAATTTATACTGAGTTCCAACTCTGGTATATCTCTGCTCTTTGGCCATGGTTCTTTGGGTTGTCTCCTCCCTGTATTGTGGGGCGTGAAAAACAGCCACAGCCTTTCCTGACTTGTCGTAGTCATGTTGAATTCAAGCATGATTGTATGTCTTTCAAAATTTATGTGTTCGTGTCGTTTTTCTCAAGAGCGCATTGTAGAAAGCTTTAATGTCCCATAGCGCTCTGGGTGTTGGAGCTGCTGGGCAATTGATAATATGTTGTGAGGGGTACTGTTGCAAGCGAAGCAGATATTCTGGATGCTGTGGTCGATACGGGATAAGTACGAGTTTAGGTGCGAACACCAGCCTGAACGAGCGTAGTCCTCGTAGTGGCGCACACAGGTTGGCCATCGCAGCGATACATCGGGAGGAGGTCCATCAGTCAATCGCAGGTTTAGGTTCGAATCCAGTTCTCTTGTCCATACCACCAATCATATCTCCGGAAGAGGAAAGATTTCCGAAAGCTACGAGAACGACACTAGCCAAACTTCGGTCAGGCTGGTGTTCACGACTGAACTCCTACCTATCCCGCATCGATCAGGACGTCCCAAACATCTGTCCTGCATGTAACGGAGCCCCTCACGACGTTCACCACATCTTTAACTGCACAGCTGCACCCACGCACCTGACTCCTAGATCGCTGTGAGAGAACTCAATTGAAGCAGTTAACTTTCTACCCCTCAACACCGGGGATGAAGACGAATCCATAGGCATGTAACCAACAAACACACCAAATTCCGACCATTACTACAACAACAACAGCGTGGTCCTCGTTGCTCTAGACAATCTGTGTTCGTTTGGAGAGATGTCTGGTGGTTGGGCCATGAGTATTGGATTGATTTTGAGGCTAGTTATGGACGTAAGTGCTGCCTCACTGTGCAGGGCAGCTTTGTAGTTGGTGTTATCGAAGGGAACTCTCTTAAGCCATTTGACTACCCTCTCAAGGTCCCTCAGATTTCGCGTGATGTGTCGTGGTGGCGGGGTTTGATTCATAAGGGTAAAACTTGGACGATCACTACGATAACAGCCGACTAGGTATTGGTTTGAAAGAAGGTTACAGTGACTTCCAATGGGCAACGTCTTTGATTCCTGGCGGAGATGATCTTGATGTGGCATCAAGAGACAGCTTGTGATGGCGCGAAGACCCGCATTCTGACAGGACTGAATATTCTTCCAGTTTGTGTCACTCATGTTTTGTGTCCAAATAGGGGCCGCGTATTTAGCCACTGATCTGCCAATTGCCTTGTATGTAACTAGTAACTGCCCGCTTAAGCCTTATGGACTTTATCTCTCATTTTACTGTAAACTGTTGAAGCATGAGCCGAGGAGGTGGGCATGCTATCCAGTGTAACTCCGACGATGTTTGGGGTGGTTTTGTGGTAAGGATTAGTTTACCATCTACTGTTAAATCTAGCTGCGTCTTCAATTCTTTTGTTCAGGAGGTGAATAGGGTAGCAGTGGACTTCGGATCTGACAACTTTAAATTCTTGTTGGTATAAAGAGTTGACATTGTTGAGATAGCTGTTTATAATTTTGAACATTTGGGGGATGCTCGTTTCTGTAGCTAGGATAGAACAGTCGTCGGCGTAACTGATAACCTGGATTCTTTCAGGTGGTGTGAGGACTCCTGAGATGTAGAGATTAAACAGAGTGGGTGATAACTTGGCGCGATGTACTCAATTGCAGTCGAGTCAAGATTTTTAAGAATGACCATCGAGATGCCATCTCGTTATGACCAGCTCTGCTTTCTTTATAGCAGTGGTAACTTCGAAACTTAGGAAAAGAGAAACGTGTGGTCACGGGAGCGGTTACGGATGTTTCTAAGAATTTTGCGTTTTAGTTTGTCGGGTGGTGGGTGCATAATAAACTGTTTATTGAAAAGACTAGCGCAGTGTGTAGAGTTGTGTTTGCCGTGCAGTGGCCGAATTGAATGGCAGGTTCACCTTTTTGTTTTGATGGATTGGTGAGGGCTCTTACAGTTGTTAGGTTGCAGTTGAGCAATTGTGTCCATTTCCAGATACTTGTTTTCGAATACCAAGGTTCAGTTCCTTGATTCTTGGATCATCTGGGTTATTGCAGCGAAAACAGTCACGCTCATCTGCCAATCTGACTGCTGAAGTGGGAAAATTAGGCCGCACCGAAGGTATACGCCCAGCAGGAATAAGTCCTGCCGCCGCTTTTGTAATGATTTGCCTTAAGTTTTGGTCAGCTACGCGGACATCTGTAGGTGTAGGTAGGGCAAGAAAATTCGCACTGGTGTACTGTTTTAAGCCGTCCCAATCAGCGTTGTTATAATTTATGAAAGTACCGTGTTCAGCGCGCAGGACGTCAGGTGGTTTGTCGATCCTGATGATAATTGGCAGATGGCCTGAAGACAGCGTTAGAACTGATTGAGATATCCGGGGAACTGGAGCATGTCATTGTTTAAGAGACAAAATTCCGAGGCATCTATTTGTTCTGCTATAGAAACTTCTCTGGCGTCATTATCGATGCTGGAGTGCCATAATTTGTGGTGAGCGTTGAAATCGCCAAGGAGGAGGCGGTATTGGCCGGCAAGGAATAGACTTATATTCGCACTGTTTCACTGATATTCGCATATGTATATTATCGCGCTCGGGGACCGTGGTCGTTCGGTCACCGTTCTACGATACTAATCTAGACCTCGGAATTCAAATTTCGGCGCGATCAAAAACTGCCTGTGGGTGCTAATAGAACTCCCATAGTGCTCCGAGCTTGTCAGTGTAAAGACGGTGCGGATAGGAGGCACCTGGAGGGGTCAAGGCAATTAACAACATTGTATCCTGAAGGACAACCGGATACTGGTGGTACGTAAATGTTGTATAACAATTACAATTACATACATTTCATTTCATTTATGAAGAGAGATTGGGGGAATGAGAATCTAGGAAGAATTCAGGGCTTTTATTAAGTTATGTTTAAAAGTAAATTTAGATATCCCAGGGGAATAATGAATGCTAATTGAATTGAAAACTCGACAGCACCTACAGTAATTTCCACAAGAGCGTATACTTTGTAACTTTTTAATGCACCATTTCTCAAAGAGTGGTGGGGGACTTTTAGTTACCTGCATTCTTCCTCTTTTTCGCATTGTATAAATTTGGTCATTCTAAGTTCAAGTAGGAGAGTGATAAGGCGTCAAGTGAAATGAGTGCGATTTACAAAAAACGATTCGAAGCTGTGTTTTTAGTAAGTCATCCGAAAGGACCAAAAATGACACCTGCATCGGCCGGAAAGTACCTGAAAGTTTCGACACAGTTTGTGAATAAGTGGATAAAGCGTTTTAAAGATACTGGAAATGTAGACGATCTACCTGGTAGGGGTAAAACCCGAAGCACTTGAAAAACACAGGATAAGGCCATCATTGATATTTTTAAGAAAAATCCGTCCGTTACTACCTTAGTGCAAGCAAAGGAAATGTTATCGAAGAAGAATGTTTACGTGTCCTTGAATACGATTCGGCGAAGATTACAAGAGGAAAACATCAAAACCTGGTATGCCTTGATGAAACCATTACTTACCGAAAACCAGAAGCGAAGACGTGTAGAGAGGGCTAAGGAAAACATCGATCGTGATTGGGACAACGTGATCTTTACGGATGGATCAAGTTTTGCTGTAAATGATTGGCCTTCGCAATCGCCGGATGCCAATCCTATTGAAAATGTTTGGGGATTAATGAAGCAGAAGCTTCAATGAAAGCAAATAAAAGGAGCAGCACATTTAAGGCGAACGAATCGACAGACTACGCGGAAAAATTGGCCTAAAGTTGTCACCGAAGATGCCAGTCAATAATCAATAGTGACGGCGATTGGACCATGTATTAAATATAATTGCGAAAATGTATTTTGTATTTACTTTCAATAAAAAATAAAATTTCTTACTTGTAACATTTTGTTTTTATTTTGTGAGGTATACGGTCTTGTGGAAATGACTGTATTTATGGGTTCGTTGTAGCCATAAGCGGTTCGATGTTGATACTCTTTTAGGAGAGCAGTATGTCTGGTTCGTCTCAATTGATCATTGAAAGTTATTTTGTCAGATAGGAAATTGACATTAGCCACGCCGCTAATAACGTCAAATGTAAAACATGCACTGAGTAGCGTTCATCGAGAAGCGAGTGTCATTAGATTTAAAAGACCTAATCTGTATTGGTAAGAAGGGAGGTTACGGAAATCGGCAGGATTAAATAGATTTCTTAGTGCAAAAAGGAGAAATTGTTTTTGAATTGACTCAAACCTGTTACTGTGTATTTCGTGTACTGGGTTCCAGATAACGCAAGCATATTCAAGGAGAGGTCGCACGAGTGTGGAATATAAAGATTTAGTGACCCAGAGATTCTGAAATTCTTTAGTCCGTCTTTTAATAAAGCCGAGTTGCTTATTAGCTGTGGACAGCGCCATGTCATATTGTAAATTGAAGCATAGTTTGTTGTCTAACACTACACCTAAGTCTTTTATATGGTCAACTCGATTCAATTTAACGTTAAGCAGCTGGTAAGAATGCGTTATAATTTCGCTTTTACGGGAGAAACTTATTACTTGGCACTTATTGGCGTTGAGGAATAAATTGTTTTGATTACACCATTCTTCGAGGGATTGAAGCTTCTGTTGAAGGAATGTTACATCAGAATGTGTTTGTATGGTATGGTACAGTTTTAGGTCGTCGGCATAGAGAAGATGGGGAATATCAGATAAAGACTGTGATAGGTCGGAAATAAAAATGTTGAAGAGTAGGGAACCCAAATGGCTGCCCTGTGGTACACCAGAGGATACGGATATACTCTTGGATATACAACCTTGAAATTTCACGAATTGGGTACGATTGACAAGGTACGAGCCGAGCCAACTTAGAATGGACCCAGATATCCCAGATTTGTGTAATTGTTCAATTAGAATTTTGTGGTCAACTCTATCGAAGGCCTTACTAAAGTCAGTGTAAACTGCGTCAACTTGATTCCCCTTTTCCATTTCACACAGAACCTCGGAAACTAGGATTATGAGGTTGGTTGTGGTCGATCTGCCTTTGCGGAATCCATGTTGTTGTTCATTCAAAAGAGGGTCAACGACAGTGGTGAGTTTGTCACAAACCATTTTCTCAAATAACTTAGGGATTGCCGATAGAATTGCAATACCTCGATAGTTATCGACTAACCGTTTATCACCGCTCTTATGAATTGGAGGGATGTGGGAATATTTCCAACAAGAAGGAAAGACGCCTGATTGGAGGGAGTTATTGAAAATAATATAAAGGGGAACGAGCAATTGATCCAAACACTGCTTCAAAAAATAGGGAGGGATTAAGTCAGGGCCAGGACCTTTATCTATACTTAGTTCAGCAATTGCATTTGATATTTCCTCCTGTGATGTTAATTCCGTCAATAAGACATATTGGGTTAGAAAGGGTCAAGGGCAATGAGGATCTCGAGTTATTTACTAAGCAGAAAGTGTTTTGGAAATGGTCAGCGAAAAGGTTGCAAATTTCTTGTGGACTGGAGGAAGAAGCCGTACCATAGGACATGGAAACAGGAAAACCGGCAGTCTTACGTTTCATATTGACGAAGCTAAAGAATTTTTTAGGGTCGTTGATGATTTTCTCACCCATTGAATTGACATACAGTTGATATGCTTCGCGGGACTTCATGGCGAACTCATTTGCTAGTTCCGTGTACTTTGCTTTTACGTCAGGGCTAACATTGGGGTCGTTTTTAGTAAGCTTGTAGATTTTGTTTCTTTGGTTTCTAAGGGTCCTTAGATTTCTGTCGAGCCAGGGTTCGGAAAGAACTGATTAGTGGTTGATGATAGCTAGTCCACCTCCAGCATTAGTCAGTCGATCGATCCTGATGATCTTGAAATGACCGTAGGAGTTAAGGGATGAGTTAGCGTTTAATTTACTCTCCTGAATAGCGGCAATTAATATGCGGTGTCTGTCCATGAACGCAGCAAGTCCCGCAATTTTGTGCTGCAGTCCATTGGTGTTAAGTTGTAGAACTGCTAAGGCGTTTAGATTGACGGCAGGTGGTGCGGGTATTAAGTTATGCTGCCTTGGTGGTTTTATGGTGGAAGTATTTGCTGGTGTTACTGGGGACAGATGAGAGCTCATCTTTGTCCTAACGTTAGGAGTGTCTGTCGAGGAAAATGTTTGTTGTCCTTGGTTTCTACATCGATCAGCTGTGAACGATGAATTTCACTGTTTGTGATGAGTTAAACCAGAGCAGCTTTTTAGATGGCACCATTCGTCGCAGCAGTTACAGCATCTTACAGAAGTTATATTTCGGTGCAGGATCTTATTGCAAACGCGGTAAATATATACTACTCAAGTGCCCTAACCCCAAGTGCATAGCGCGTCAACTGTTCCATGTGGCCCAGTTGACGTTTCGTTGGCATAAATTGGTTTCGGAGAATGCAGTTGCCAGCATGCACCTCCTCCACATCCATGGCCACGAACATCATCGTGGACGGGATTCGAAATCTATGGACCGGGATTGAATTCGATGCCGGCGCAGTTGATGAGGATCAAGAGCAGTTGCGCCGAATTGTGTTACTCCCATAATCCTTAAAAAGCGAACACTTGGATAATGTAATACATACATATACTACATTCCTTCTGCATTGATGGTGTTTTGGCAGCTCTTGGCCGTTTAGAAACCGGTCGCTTCGGTGCGTTGAACCGGCTGCCGTATGAAAGGTCCTGATTTGTCGCCCAAGGCGGTTAAATAGGCAGAATGAGTATGAGTATGCAACATGCATTGTCCGAAACTAATTATACAGTGTGTCCGGAAATTGCCACATAAACGCACTGTCACGTGATTCCTTATGCAATTTCCGGCAAAAAATATAAGAGAAAATTTTTTCGAACTCTTAACCCTTTAGCAGCTTACATTTTTTTTCTGAATTGCCTTCATCACATTACTAAAATTTCAATATCTGGAAAACTCACTTTATTTCACGTGTCTGCGTACAGATGACGTGCCGAGAAATGAAAACGAAACAAAATCTAGGAAATATTTTTTTTTTATTATTTTCTGAATAGGGGTGATGTTGCCTATTCACTGGAGTAGTTGAAACCATTTTGAGTCGTTTGGCCAGGACTACGGAACATTCTTGGCCATTCCGAGAAATTTAGGCAATACGGGTCTCTTCTGCATGGGAGTAATGACACCAATGAAATGGGGAAAGTATTGTGAGTCCTAGGGTAAGGATAACAGGGCCTCCTTGGGTATGTAATGGTATAGAAGTCAAACCTAGCAAATATGGATGTCTTCAGATTTAAGGGACTTAATGGACACAATTGACATAATAAAGGTAAAGAAGAGGAAGGATATAAAGGACGTAATGGACAAATTGATAAACTCATCTTTTAACATTTTTTCTTTACTTTTTTCTCTTTTTTTTTCTATTAATTATATTATTATTTATTAAGTTTTATCCTCACCCTTCAACAACAACAACTTCCTGACAAGTTAAAACACCACAATTCCCGGAAAAATATGTTTTCAACATTCTAGCACTAATCTTGCCTATAAATTCCCTATGTGATGGTTATACTTTTTCTATTCACATTTCATATGAGCTAATTTTTCAAAAGCCTGAATCTTACCTACCTACGAGTACCACACATCATGGATCATAAGAACCGCAAACTTTCATTTCTCCCCTAAAAAATGTCAAAATACGCCGCATTCATTCATTAGCTATAAAGAGCAAATTTTTCAACACCAAAAGACCACAACCCTCGAAAACACCTAATAAATCTTCGTTATATGAAAATTCATCATCCTTTAAAAAATACATAAATATTTATTCGCTGTTTCAACTCGTAAGGGAGAACGTTGTAAATGTGAATGGACTTTTTTATTTCAAGTCGGTCTTAGGCTGTTCCTTTTTATCCACCTGAAATATTTTTTAAATAAATTCCGATTTTTCTTAGAGGTGGTCCGTGAATCGTGTCTGCAATACTTGGGCGGTATGAACCTGTATAGATTCCAGTAACGTATTGCCTTTCGAATGCCTTTGAAAAACATTGGATGGAGTTGCTTATCCTTGGCAAACATCGAAATTGACTTTGACTCGGGCCTCCCCACCAGCAGTAACGAATGATAAGAATCTGAACAAGGGGATATTTTTTTCGTCCTTTTCTGCCTATTAGGAAGGTGTGCATTCTGTCTGGCTATGTCAAGGTGGGCAGGAAAAAAAATATTGCAGGCTATGTGAATTGAGAAGAAGCTTGAGTATTATGAGTGCGGAAAAACAGCATGTCGTTATTGCAGGGACGACTAGTGAATCCGAAAAGAAATATTTCAAATGTTTCATTGCTGCTTCACCAAACTCCAATATTTCTTCGTTTTTTTTTCTCGTTGGAAAGTATCACTTTACCAGTTTACCTGCTGTTTTATTTATACTCGTATTTCAGTTTGTTGCTAGACTACCTGGCCACAAGGCGCTCTCCCCTCCTATTTACAGCTCACATACCGTGCACCCTACCGTTTTTTTTTACTTTCTGAAAAGATGGTTTATTATCTTCTTCCCGATAATCTATTGCCCTAAAAATTTATCCTGGTGGCTTGGCGGGTGGCCGGAATAAAGATAAATAATTGCTAATCTTGTTACGGGTCATATTCGCATCGTTGACGATACTTGGAGAAATTGATAATTTATTAAGAAATTAAATTGGATATTTTACAACAGATGAGACAGGAAGGAATAGGTGGGCGAAGACGAACCGCATCTGTAAATTTACGGACTATAAGTATGAGTGCAATGTTGAAAAATTATATTAGGCGCGTTTTTGACGTGATAACGTCTATGGGGACTATGTCGAAAAAGTCTGGGACGGAAATGAAACGTCAACCAAGCTTTTTCGGGCGGTGCAATTTGAATTGTTGGCAGTACACTATTGTTTTTTTTGCCTACTTATCAACAATAGGAGTAAGTGAAATCGCGGATCAAACAAGCAAACAATAAGTGAACTCGCCGACAAAAAAGCAAAACAAACAAGCAAAGCGAATAAGCGAAACAAACAAAACGATTTCATGGCACCGCACAAGTAAACACAAACAAATGACCAAATGACATAAGCCAACGTTCTTCTTCTTGATGATCGATGTTGTCGTATTCGAGTTGGATGCCCAGCTTTATCACTCTGGAAACGATAGAATGCTTCAAATTTGTTGTTTTTGATTTGGGTTCGGACCTCGACTGAAGGCTGCGTCCAGACGAGGAAGCATTCCCACTACTCACTAATTTCGACGTTAAGTGTACCATCGTTTTTTGGGGCGAGATGGGGTCACCGTAGGTAAAAACCGGACTAAAATTTTCAACTTTTGACCGACTAGTTGTACAAGACTCAGAAGGCAGTGGGAATGAGTCGTGGAAATGAGTCCTCGTTTGGACGCGGCCAAACTGTTAGCAGCAGTTCGATTCTTTGTACCGCTCGCCGCGCCGATCGTTGTAAGCTTTAGCCAAGCCCCCATCCAATAAATGGTGCTATTACCACCGCATAATTGACAGGAAGCGCTGCAATCGTGTTAATTATCAGCCGCTGATTTCCGTTGGGATGACGGCGCAGGCATAAAAAAAAATTGTTTAATTTAAATTGCATCGATTCAATGACGTTATCACGCAAATACGTCGATTTTTTTTAACAGCCATGCAGATCAGAGCAGATTAACACCATTCAATTACACTAGCAAATTGATCTGAGTTACTTCGGATAGAATGTTACTGGAGGAGTTCTACTCTGTGGAGTAGTTCTGCGCTTTGAAATGCAGGCGGTGTAGTTTCAAATTAGGTACGGATAATAAAAAGGTTAATTTTCACTGCCAATTTCATTAGTATCATACGGAAACTCTATGCCTATGGGCATCTCAATGTGAACCGAAACATCAGCCGCACACTAGGCTTGTACTCTGACCAATATAGAGTCTAAACGCCGCTTTACCTCACGTCCACCTAGAGCAACACTAGCGCCATACATAATAGAGGCAGACCCAATTACTAAGTTCACCAAACCCCGGTTATCCTAGAGACACGGGGGCTTTGCAAATGAGTAACGCGTCTCAATAATGGTATTTTTTCATATTATATCAGCTGTCAGCCTTTGAAGTGTTACTTTACTGCTTATTTGCCTCATTTACATTGTCTCTTGGCAAGAAGTCTAAATCACAAACATTATCATCGTCCAGAGTAAAGAAAGAAGGCGACAGGATGTATCATCCGAAATCTGCTTTATGCTAACGAAACGTTAACAAGGCCTCTAAAGGCGAACATACACCATCCGGAATTCCTGTCCGGAAAAACTGATGAGGCCCGGCCTTGAGGAATTCCGGATCGTGTATGGTCGTTTCAGGCCGCCTTCAGGCGGCCGGATTGGCCTTTCAGGCGGCCGGAAGGAAAATCGTTCCCGCCAAGCCTCTACCACACACGTTCTGGAATTTTTCTCCGGAAAAACTGATCAGGCCTGGCCTTGAGGAATTCCGGATAGTCAATGGCATATGCAGCCCGCTTTGAGTCGGATGGATAATTGGCAATCGATCTTATCATCATAGAATGAAAGTATCTATCTATTGGATTGAATTTTACATTCCATAGCCAATCTTCACAGATACATTCGTCTATTGAAATAAACTCCAGTGAAAATCCATTCTACTCATGCGGCCGGACAGTTCGCCTTGAGGCGGCCTGTCCGGAATTCCTCAAGCAATTCCATCCGGCGGCCTGTCCGGCCGCCTCAAGGCGAACTGTCAGCCGCGTGACTAGAATGAACTTTCACTGGAGTTTATTTCAATAGACGAATGTATCTGAAGCTTGGCTATGGAAAGTAAAATGCCATAGAATGAAAGTGTCTATCTATTGCATTGAATTGTACGGCATTTTACTTTCTATAGCCAAGCTTCAGATACATTCGTCCATTGAAAAAAAAACTCCGGTGTAAATTCATTGTAGTCACGCGGCCGGACAGGCCGCCAGACAGGCCGCCGGATGAAATTACTTGAGGAATTCCGGACAGGCCGCCTTGAGGCCAGCGGATGGATAATTGGGAATCGATCATATCGCCATAGAATGAAAGTATCTATATATTGCATTGAATTCTACGGCATTTCACTATCCATAGCCACGCTTCAGATACATTCGTCTATTGAAATAAACTCCAGTGAAAATTCATTCTACTCACGCGGCCGGACAGTTCGCCTTGAGGCGGCCTAAAGCAGCCATACACGATCCGGAATTCCTCAAGGCCGGGCCTAATCAGTTTTTCCGGAAGGAATTCCGGATGGTGAATGTTGGGCTTAAGGCGTAGTTGACGCGCTATGCCCCACAAGAGGTTAAGGCAAATAGGGGCTTTAGGTAGTTTTCTAATGCGGAGAGCGGTTGATAAGGTCGCGGCCTAAGTCATTAAATAAAAGAAAAGTAAGTGTATTTTTCAACATAGTCTCCCTCTAGTGGAACACACTTTTCGCATCTGACAAATAACGCTTTTAAACTCCCTAGGAAATATTATTTTTCTTTGCCCTCGGAATGGTCTTCTACAGCCGCTTTCATTTCATTGTCATCGGCAAATCTACGACCTCAAAATTCCTTTTTTTTTTAATTGGAAAAAGGAAAATAGTCGCTGGGAGTCAGGTATGGATGGGTGGTCAATTTCCGTGAAGCCCGTGTCCGTCATTGCCTGCTTCAAAACTTGTCTTGCAAAAACAGCACTTCTTGCGCTAGTTTCTCACGTCGCTTCTGTACGTCCTTTCGTACTTGAACCAATAAATTTGCGTAATATTGACAATTCATTGCAGTTTCCTTTGGCAGGTAATCAATCAGCAAAACACCTTCGTTGTCCCAGATAACAGTCGCCGAAAACTCTGATGCCGACCTTTCAACTTTGAATTTCTTCGGCGGCCTTTCTTCATCCATTGCGTGGACTCCTGTTTTGATGCCGCATCATATTGACGAATACAGGTTTCATCCACGGTTATGATTCGGTCACAAATTTTGTTTCGATTGTCCCCGGCTAACTCCAAAAAATCCTTACTGGTATCTACCCGCCGCTGTCTGTCGAACGGCGCCAATATTTTTGGTACCCAACTCTCACTAATTTTTCTCATATTCAAATTTTCGTGCATAAGTTCTACAACCCGTTCTTTACTAATCTGCAACTATTCTGCTACCTGCCATAATTTTATTCTTCGATCGGCCGGTACTAATTTCTCAACTTTTGTTGGCATTGTTCTCGGTCTGTGACGGTAGTGTCACAAGACGCCCCGGACGGAGATCATCTTCACAGCTCTCTCGTCCTTGTCCATACGAGCGCGCAGATTCCTTAAGAACTGATGACATCTCTTCAAAAATTTCTTTCGGTGTATTTCCTTTTTTTTACGAACCACTTTATCACGACGCGATGTTCAAAATTGGTGGAATGCGACGAATCGACTGACATGATCATGTCCTTCATGTCCTTGGTATTGACCTTATTGTCGAAATATTGTTATATTTATACTACCAAGGGATGTCACAATTAGTGCTAACGTATGTCAAATAATGAATCATCGACAAGTACTTTAAGCCGCGGACTTACTAACCGCCCCTCGTATATCTATCACAGGTACGTTACCTTGGAATGGGGGACCCCAGCCAGTCAGTAATAGAGCAAAAATGAGAAAAATAGTGGATGTTATGCCAATCGATCGCGAATTCAGCAGGCATTGTCTCTTGATCGCGCAGGCTTGAGTTTAGAATGCTTTAATCAGCAACTACAGCTTCACCTTGTACAACAATGTAGAACTGGAAAGCTAGGGTGTAATTGTTTAGAGGAGCCACGTGAATCCGGATTTCATAGTATTTGGCAAAGTTCTTAAGTAGCGTACAAAAAAACAAATCATTTCCATCAACCATTTGAACCACATATATTAGAGCAAAGCTTTTTTTGCCATGTTTAGGACTCCGTGGATGATAGAAAGTAGTAAAGCTGATAATTAGATTTTTGAAGCTGGTGAAGTCAATGAAGCGTTAAATTTTTCGTTGAACTCGTCGTGAAAACCATGTCTTCCGGTTCCTATATTAGTCTCATCATTCCCGACCTTAGCTTTGAAGTGTTTTGAGGGCAGGGAGTCCAGAAGGACTTCCAGGTTGTTATAGAATCCTCATTGATTTCTTCATTTTTGTCTTCGATCGAAACATGAGCGTCTGTAAGCCAGCTTTTAATGACACAAAAAGAGCGATGACGTTTATCGGCGTTTTAGACCCGTCTCATGTGCATAATAAATGTATTTTAATTTTGACCCATTTGGTTTCAAGTTGGTTATGAGTTGCTTTGAAAAATGTTGTCCCTATAAAACTTATTCTTTTAGTGCGCATCCTTGAATAAATGTGCCTTTGACGTTAAATTGTCTTCGAGGACATTATGTCTTTCGGTGTTTTATGTCCTTTATATCCTATGTGTCCTATATACTCATTTTCCGTAATTCCTTGTGAGGCATTGCGCGCCAACTATTCCACGTGGCCTAGCTGACGTTTCATGGGCATGGACCAGTTTTGGAGGATCCATGTTGCCAGCATGCACCTCCTGTTCCCATTTAGCCACCTACCTTTGACAAGTCGGCAGATGATGTGGCTTATTATTACACTCAGCACCACAAAGAGAAAACCGCACTAGAATTAATGGCCAGGAACGCCGTGGACGGACAGACATGAGACTGTGCGCTTCTACGCGCTGAGTTACCTGTCGCCCCAAATTTTCAATCCAAAAATTATCGATATCTGCTAATTTGGCTATTTGTTTGAATTCATGGCCAAAAATGTGCTTCTTTCTAAAATGCCATCAACAGTAATCAGAATATACCGTTAGACTAGTTGATAATCAAAAATACGGTCCGCGATTTGTACTTAGGATTACACAAGCAACTTACATACCAAATTTGGTTAAGATCAGAGCACGGCAAGTGCCCGAACAAACAAATAAACGAACATACCGCATGCATGAGACTGCCCGTCCATTATACTTTGTATGGGACGGGCCAAAAAACGTGGGGTTACATTTTTTTTATCCGAAATGAAAGCTACTTCAAACTCACGGTTTCTAGTTAGTTAGTTGTCTGCTTTGGTAGATTTTGTACGGTTATAAGTCACCTCCGATAACATGTCCGAGAAATTTCATTTCCAGGATTGCCAACTCGTTTTGGTTGTAACTACTATTGTACGAGTATAGTATGTATTCATGGACGTTGCCATATCTCCGATCGTCACCGAAGCTTGGCTTCAGTTTCGGTTATAGATCTTGATGCGACGAGTGGTTAACAGCGGTCAAAGATCACTGCCTTTCCAGGAGGCGCCTACAATGAGGTTTACGGAAAAGGACTTTTGGCTCCCCTTCTACATTATATTAGGAGCGAAACTTGTTTCTCTCGGCACAATACTCCACTCGACCACGGAGAACACACAATAACTGGTTTATATTTCCGTTTATTCTCTCGTAAGCACTTACTAGTTTTTTTTATAGTAGTAAGTGGAGTGTGTCATTGTCAAACTAAGTCACAATGACTAGATTTGGCTGTCCACTCCGCTAAAAAATAATCAACACTCAGCCAACTCCACACTTGTCCACTGGTTTCGGCCACCGATAGATTCTACTCATCTGGAGCTATTAATCTATCGAGGAGGTAGCTCGACCAGCACCAAGTGGTTCGTACACAGTAAAAAATTGTAGGTGCATTTTTACACCAAAGGCTGGATACTCGACTTTTTCCATCCACCTGGGAAATTTTTACCCCAGAAATTGACCGTGCAAGTGGTGTTTTCAAAATCATTGCTCTGCTTGGTGAATTTAATTCCCTGATAGTGTAAACGTAAAAAAGGGAAATAACCTGATGCAAAATCTCCAATCGGTGTTAAGACTGACACCAATCAGATACAAGTGAGTGCATGTTTCATCTTGTTTTTGACTAATGAATCCAATGGGTGTTTGCATTTGACGCATTTATTCAAACGGTGTCAAAATTACACCGATTGAAGGAAAAAATGAGAACTCGCTCAAACACGTCCGCGAAACGTTTGCCAAAGTTAGTATTTCCACAATAATCATTGATCAGTGCAGTCATTTTTAGAGAGTGGAATAATTTTTATAAATACTCGTAAAATGAAGAAAGTGATTAGAGTGAAATACAACAATTTAGAAAAGTTTGTTTTGGTGGACAGTGAAAATATAAGTTTTATTGACTTTTTAAGTGCTTGTGCTTAAGTGCTTATAGAATTAAGAGTTTAAATTCAATAATTATTCAAAATATATCCGTTTATAAAACCAAAGAACCTTTGGAAGCTACTTATACTTATGGAGATGATTTTTGTTACATAATTCCTACAAAGTTGATTTTTGAATAAATAAATCGAGTGTTTATGAATATAACAAATTTGTTTTTCTATATGTGTTACTATTATTTTGGGCAGTAAAGGTATGCAGTATTATTTCACCGATTATGCATGCATATCACCATCCATGTGGTAAATATTAACCATATGGATATTATTATATAACACCAATTAAACAAAAACAGTGGGATGATTCTCCGACTGGATAACCTGCTTTCAAACGCAAATGGATAATATTTCATCCCTCCGGGACATTTTAAAATTCACCTAGTGGTGTAAAAATTAAATTCACCATGGAAGGTATTTCTACTACACCGATAAATGAAACCGGAAAATAGAGGACTACGCCCGCAATCCGAGGGTTTTGTAATGTCCCATGCCAATAGGAGATGAACTATTCGACTCTTGGAGATGCTTAACCATTCATGTTAAGACGATATTACAAATTGCAAGTTTGCGTAAAAAATATTGAAAGTAAATTGTTTGAATAATTATAGAAAGTAGAGTCAGCGACCAGCATACCTCCCCCCCCCCCCGCCCCCCTTCTCTCCTCCCTCCTCTCCTACCAATCATTACCCATTTGAAAATGGTTAACTCCAAATCGCTCTACGGAAAACAATATGCGAGTATGTTGTACTCGTAGTACTAGTATGTACTATAGTACAAGAGATCTGTTATGTGCATTTTTCGTATGGATGATATCAAAATGACCAAATCTAAATGAATGTACTACTATTAAATATTACGTGATTCTTACGAAATTTTGAGATATTATTGCACATGGTGTTATTTATCGTCGGCCATCAATATTTTCGACCTCGGATGAGTTTGAGAAATGCAGGGGTGTGCTAACTGTAACTATTGAAATATACCATTATTAACCTATTTTGAGAAGATATCAAAATTCCATTTTTTTTTCTGTGCTAGTTGAGAGCCATCTTCCTGTATGTTTTCATATTTCTAAGTGTAACGGTCTCGAAATGGTAAGAGGGTGGGACAAATTATGATCTCATATTTTCCCTTCTTCCTCGTTTCCCCTCTCTTCAAATTTGATGAAGACGCCAAAAATGGAATGTACTCGGTAGTACCTTTCTTATGATACCCCACTTGCCCATATCAGATGAAAAAAAAATGTTGACCTTCATTTCTCCTCTATGGGGACCTCCCCTTAAAGCAGCAAGCCACCAACTTCCCCCCTTAAACTTCTCTCCCATCCCACTCCTATACCACCAATCTCTACCCTTTCAGAAATGGTCACTTTACGAAAAACAATAAACAATATTCAAGTATGCAGTGCTCGTAGTACTAGTACGTAGCAGAGGCCGGTTATGTGCATTTTTTGTATGGATGGTGTCAAAATGTCAAAATTTAAATGAATTATAAATTATATATTATATATATTATATGAATATTATTAATTATTATGTGATTGTAATGAAACTTAGAGGTGTTATTGCCTATGATGTTGGTTATCATTGACCATCAATATTTTTGACCTCGGGTGCGCTTAAGGGGTGCAGGGGTGTGCTAACTGCAACTGTAGAAATGTACTATTATTAACCTTTTCTGATAAAATTTCAAAATTCTATTAATCTAGCTTTTCTATGCTAGTAAAATGGCGCTTTTCTGTAAATTTTCATATTTCTAAGTATAACGGTGTCGAAATGCAAGGGGGGGACAAACTCGGGACACATATTTTCCCCTCTCCCTCTTTTCCCCTTTCTTCAAATTTGAAAGAAAAATCAAAAAATGGAATGTACTCGACGGTACCTTTCTTACGATACCCCACTTGCCTGTACTAAACGAAAAAAAAATTTCGACCTTCATTTCCCCTCTATGGGGACCTCCCCTTAAAGTTGACCTATTACGACGCATCGCTTTCTCCGGCGAATTATAGTAATTCTACACATTCCTACAAAATTTCAGGTATGTAGCTTCAGCCGTTCGTGATATATTCCATGGACAGACGGACAGACATTTGACCGATTTCATAAGAGTTTTGTTTTTAATACAAAACCCTAAAAACGGACTTAATGGCACACCAATTAAGTGTATTTTCAGTATGATTTTTGTTACTGTCTAGTCCAGCTATAGTAGGAATCCGCCACTCGATACAAAGATCACACTATGTATGACACGGGTGCGGATTTTCTTCCAATAGTCCAAGTCTAGTCATTCTTTGGGAACGACACTCCCCACTTTATTCTCAAAATAACTTGATTAGTTCATTTCGAGGCATTAGCAAAGTTTGAAGGCACAGGTCATCACAGGTCACAGGTTTCCGCACAATACGACTACGAAAAATCTTACAATACTCATTAGTCCTTACCCCTAGTGGGGCATAGCGCATCAACTATTCCATATGGCTTAGCTGACGTTTCATTGACCAGTTTCGGAAATGAACGTTGCCAGCAAGCACATCCTGCTCCCATTTAGCCGCCTACCTTGGAGATGTTGTGGCTTATTATAACGCCCCGCACCACAGGTGGAAACAACACATCCATGGCCAGGAACGCATTGGACGGGACTTGAACCCGTAACGACCGTAGTTAGACATAAGACTGACGCCTCTACGCACTGAGCTACCGGTCGCCCCCGGATTTGCCACTCACCAATAATTAGCTTCGTTTGTCCTCGCACTAAATCTGGACGAGACTAGTCACCAGTCGTATTATTCTCACGTCGCATCAAATGTTTCTTAGGTTCTGGCGCAACTTTCCAAACAGAACCATGAAAAGAGCCTTGTTCCATGGTTCTGTCTGCAAAGTTGTACCACAACCTCAAAGTCGTTTAATAAATGCATTGAACAATAATTGAAAATGCAAAATTACTATATTTAAATTCTCGCCATGGTAATTTGTTTTTCCGAGAAATCATAGTATGTACGAAAATGGATTAAATTATTATTTAAAATATACAAGTTTTTTGAGTATGATTGCTTCTTTACTAAATTTCCGTTGCCTTTTAGGCCTTTTGGCCATTCTGCTTGTCAATGTGTTTCTGCATTTTGTTGTAGCAGAACTTGCAGCGTCATGTGTCCAGCAAGTTTGCTTTTCTAATGGATTACCGTTGTATTGATTTAAAATTAAAGATTTTCAGAAACGAAAAGCACTTAAACTGTCGTTAAAAGATGCAAGTACCGAAATATCCGGTGGACAGATGGTCCCCGGTGAGTGGTTTCTTGACACTTCGTGTCCGATAAGCCTTCACGGCCATACCAACTCATCCAATCACACAATAGCGAATGATATTTTAATTCTTTTACAAATCTCGTTTGCAGAACTAGCGGCTCAGTGAGTGCTGTCAAGAATCTTGCCCTAAAATAAATGTTTTCCCATCATCTGTAACTTTGTCGCGCTCGGTGCCCGTGTACGTTCGGTCACCACTCTTCACTCTATAGTCTAGAGCAGGGGTTGGTAAACTCCGGCCCGCGGGCCAAATCCGGCCCGCCTCTGGTTTTAATCCGGCCCGCGAGTTAATATTGTTTTTGGCAAACAATTGTACAATATTAAAAAATATATATACACAAATAGATTAAAACAAGCTTTTCCATTATTTTATTGTGTACAAGATTTGCACCGAATGTATAACGATACTAGCACAATATAGGTACTCGCGAGTGCTGGCCAAATGCTCGCCGAATGGTGGACCAAACTAAACTACTGGGCAATGGACATTTGCTTGGTGATTTGCGAGCGACCGCAGGGTGTGGGTACAATAAGTATTTTAAGTATCCGCCGATTAATTGTTAATAATGAATATTATTCCCACCCGAAACTCACATGTCCGGTGAAACTTGTTTGACATTTTTCAAGTACTCGTATTTGCTCGGCATTCGCCAATGATGTCGTAGCACCGTAAGACTCCCCTCTCCACATCCACGAATAAATACCCTGTTGAACATGTAATTTAAATTGCAAGATCAGTTCGTTAAAGAAATCGCTCTTGCGATATAAATCGTAATATGTAATTTCACTAAGAGATCGTAACTCATGCCAGTACGACCAGTGATGATATAAACATGCGCACTGACTTGTATAGAGGCCCAACAGTCAACACAGGCTATAATAAATCAGAAAATATCACGTTTCCTGAAACATCGACCATTTGTGTCATATGACATAACGATGGATAAAAAAATTGGAAGAGGCCGCTTTTGCTGGAGTTTCTGAAAAAACACCAGGATCTTGATCTCTGGCCCAGTATATTCCAATCCAAAAATTCAAGTCATTGAGTCCTGTCGACTTGACGGTGACGGTACTTCGTCTCTGTTTGAATGACGTCGATCCTACTAACCGTCATCTGCGAAAAGCAGTTGCTTTGGAGAGTAATCAGGAAGATGACTCGACAAACATTACTGATACTACCCAATCTCTGCTGTTTCTTTGAGTAGTCTATACTGACTTTCATGTGAGAGAGAAATTAGCTGCAATTGTGTCTGAAACCAAGATTAGGTAAATTGGATGCCCTGACTACCACAACATACATAGTCTATGGGCTGGTTTGTTGTGAAACCAAAATTAATTACTTTTTTAAATCAGCCCGAGCTAGTGATGGAGCATACCAACATTCGCACTTTCCAGATCCTGTAACTCGGAGAACGCGTTCAGTCGAAGCCAGACAAGAGCACACAAGAAACTTTCCTCCTCTTTCTTGTCTCCACTGCTTCTAAAGAAATCATTGTAGTGAAGACAAGTCTCCTGGCATGATCTCCAATAAGACAGTGTCTAGCGATAACACCCACCACCGAACTAATCTGCTGTCTTTTCAGGGATGTAAGATGAGACGATCGCCTGGAAAACAGTAGTACAGTGGTCGGGTAGACGGAAAGACCGGCGTATCTTTAGTTAATAGGAGTAAACTATTGCTCCCACCACCGTCCGGCTTGGAAACAATAAATATAGAATTATTGTAGAGTGGCCAGTGGTTGACGGGAACCAGTGACTTGACCTCGAAGACGGATAACCATGTTCGCATCAATCTCCTCTCCAAAATACGAGACAAAGCAGATTGAGCAACATACCCAAGACGGCAGATGAAGTGGTTCCCAGGGCTCCAGCAATGAACACACCACCAGACAATAATTCCATGTGAGTATTGGGCAAACAACAGATACTTAAAGCCAGTAAAGGACTTTAGACTGTAGACCCCAGGATCTGCCTATTGCTTTCTTATAGAATTGCAAGGCTATTGTAGCCCGAAACCCAACACCATGGTGCGTAGGAGTAACTGACGCGCTATGTCAAACTAGATGCTAATGCAAACTAATGCATAATTGAAGTACTTCAGTCAAACCTTCAATTAGCAGTAGGTAGTGAGTTGACGATACCGGCGAACAGTTACAAATTGGGTCTCTTATCCGGCCCGCTGAGCCCGAAATTACAACGATCTGGCCCTTTTTCGAAAAAGTTTGCCGACCCCTGGTCTAGAGAATGGAGGTTCGATCCTCGACGGGAACAAAAGCTGCCTGTGGGTACTTATAAAACTCCCATTTCGCTCCGAGCTTGTCAGTATGAACTAGTGATGTGTAACACAGTAACGAGTCGCTCTTTTTGAACGACTCAACAGGATGAGCGAAAGATTCGGCACAACGACATAGCCTTCGAGTCGTTCAATTTAAGAATGACACACTGTAAAATTAATTCCCAATCTAGCCTATCGCATAAATACTACCCAACGCATAACTAATCCACGCTCATTTCTCATTTCATATAATGTACTACAATACATTCATTCACTCACATCCCATTCCATTATCTATCTAAAACTAAAACCACCATCATTTATCTACCAAAGCAATCCCATCCAAATTCATTCATATTCATCTCTATGCAGTATGCAATGCACGCATTGTGTATACTTCTAAATATATATACGCAACAACCCATGCTGACTGCAAATGCAAACATATCAAAAATCATTTACTTACGTCGCGTCGCACCGCACAGCCAAGTTTCTCCAAATACAGAAAACAATCCCAACATTCTAACACAAAAGTATTCGTCTTACGTATCATCATCTCAACTTTAGATGAAACCAAACAAAAACCCATAGCTTCCACTTCCACTACAGCTACAGTGTAAAGCAGCGTTCTGACGGGGCAAATTATAAATACACGACAGCGTGGCACGCTTTGTATCTCACGCTTGTAACGCTTGTATCGAGCGTGGACTGGAAAGTGAACTGCCTTGGGTTGTGGACCGTTCACACGACATCGATTCAGTTTATCCCATAAATCATTCTGTTTCAAGCTGTTACACCACTACTATACCCTAGTTTTAAATAAACTGTTTTGTGGCCATAACTTCTAAAATATAAGGAATTTCGCATTTTTGACACCATTTTGAACCCCCTTAAGAACCCCCATCTTGGCCAGATGAGCCTTAAAATTACCATGCCCTGTGACCAAGGCAGTTATCCAGCTTAGGGTACTCCGTTTATAACTAAGTACCTTTCTCGCTTCCCTGCCTAAAGGGCTGGTCATTGCATTCCGAGCTTGTTTGCAAGTGACTAGCTCCTGCCATCTTTGTTGATGCATGGAGTCCATCCACTTCCCAACCTTCGCTCCAATCATGCCGTTCCCCAGAGCAACTCTGGGTTCTGGGCCAATGAAAGTTGCCGCAGATCCCTGTTTTGCTAGGGCATCCGCCGCCTCATTTCCTGTTGTACCTATGTGTCCTTTTACCCACATCAGCGTAACCTCATTTTCTGAGGCACACGTGTTGAGCTTCCGGACACACTCTAGTACCAGTTTAGAGTTTATGTTCGTCTGCTGCATGCGTCTGATCACCGATTGGTTGTCCAGTGCAATAAGGATTTTCTTCCCCCGCACCTGACCTTCAAGCAAGTGGTCCAACGCATGCAACAAGCCAAGCATCTCTGCCTGGTATACGGACACATACTCTCCTAGACTAAGCGCACATGCTAGGTTTAGCTCTTCAGAGTAAACCCCCGCCCCCGCTTTACCGTCCATTAAAGAGCCATCAGTAAAAATGCTGATGTCATTGTACATACACTCATTATGTATGTTTCCATCTGCAATGTGAGTCTTGTGTAGTCTTTCAACTACCCTACGTCTACTCATGCCTTCTACCGGCATTAGAGTCTCCCTGACCTCATCATGAATAATGTCTAGGATGCTCTTATGACCGCTGCTAGTTCCAAAGCGATGCCACATGGCATCCCTTTCCATGCGTATTGCCGAAAGCGCCGCCGTTTTCTTTATAAATAAGTCCAACGGCGGCAGTCCCAGCAATGCCTCCATTGCTCGCGTTGGTGTGGTGCGCATTGCACCACATATGCTTACGCAAGCTATCCTTTGTACCCCATCTAGCTTCTGCTTTGTGGTATTCTGCATGGCTTTTGGCCACCATACCACTGATGCGTAGGCTAGAATAGGTCTTACCATCATTGTGTAAATCCAGTGTGTCGCTTTAGGTGAAATTCCCCACCTACGAGCACACACTCTCTTACATTGATGCAAAATCCTTTTCGCTTTTTGGATCTTTTCATCAACGTGAACATTCCAAGTTAGTTTCGCATCTAAGGTAACTCCTAGATGCTTCACTTCCTTGGACACCTTGATTTCCGAACCAAAAAGCCGTAAGGGAGTTATCTCTATGTCTTTCCTCTTACGAGTAAAAATCATAGTGTTTGATTTACTAGCGTTTATGGTTAGCTCTTGCTCATTACACCATTCTTCGGTTACTTTGAGAGCTTGTCCCATGCAACCTAGAATTGTGTCCATGAACTTTCCACTGACCGTGAGTGCCAAGTCATCGGCGTATCCTACAGTGTGTACGCCCATCGAGTCCAGCTTCCAGAGAAGACTGTCCACGGTGATGTTCCACAGTAGAGGCGAAAGAACACCTCCTTGTGGGCATCCTCGGACTACCTTACCCCGTATTCTGTCACATCCACTGCTAAGGTTTACCGCCCTCTGCTTAAGCATAGAGTCGATCCACTTAATTATAATGTAATCAACCCCCCGCTCAATCAGGGCGTTCCTTAGTTTGGTAAAGGAGATTTTATCAAAAGCACCCTCTATATCCATAAAAGTAGACATAGCGATCCCGCCATTATTAATCTCTCTCTCTGCAACTCTAACAAGTTCATGTAGAGCGGTCTCCGTAGATCTGCCTGCTCCATAAGCATGTTGGCACCTACTCAGAGGACTAAACATTAGCGTGGTGTTCTCCAGGTAGTCCACCAACACCTTTTCCATTGTTTTCAACAGGAATGATGTAAGGCTAACCGGCCTGAAGGACTTTGCCTCTGTATAGTCTTTCTTTCCCGGTTTAGGCAGGAAGACCACTTTAGCCTCCCTCCATGCCTTCGGTATGTAGCCTGCTGAAAGACAGGCGACGAATATATTCCGGATCCTATCTAGTAGAGCGCTCATGCCCCACTGTAATAGTGCCGGGAATATTCCGTCCATTCCAGCCGTTTTAAATGGAGCAAAAGAGTTTATAGCACTTTTGACTCCATTTGGAGTTATTATCCTTTCAGCTTCTTGTTGACTTACCCCACCAGCTCCCATGTTAATTTGAGGCCATGGTTGGTCTGACTTGAAACTTCCAGGAAAATGTACCTCCATCAGGGCCTGCAACGTTTCTTCCACTGTTTCTGTCATGGAACCATCAACTTTGCGTATCAGCCCCATTTTCGAAGCAGTGTCTTTCGATATCATCTTCTGTAATCTGCATACTTCCGACGTATCCTTCATGCTAGAGCAGAATTGCCTCCACGTATTTCGTTTCCGAAGACGTAAGGTTCTTTTCAGCTCCCTCTTTTTATCCTTGTATAGTTCCCAAGAGTGAGAGTCTCTCTCCCTCATGTAACGGTTAAAGGCTTTCCTTGTCTCTTTTTTCATAGACTCCAGTTCCCTACTCCACCATGGTGTTGGGTCCTTTTCGTCCACTACTGTGGAGGGACAAGCGTGTTCGAAGGCGCGATTAATAGCGGAGTTCAGTTGTTCCACTGTTCGCTCTATCTCGACCGTATTCCGAGGTATTCCGTCTTGAATATCCTCGACTTGTTCCAATAAATATGTCTCGTACTTAACACGATCAGTATTTTTTGGCACTCTTATACGTTTGCGTTCGCTACTCCATTTTCTGCCATACAGAATTTCAAACTGGATAGCCCTGTGATCAGACATGGTTAGCCTGTCCACCACTCTCCAATTCTGAACTCTGTCAAGCATATTAACAGAGCTTAGGGTAATGTCGATCACCTCAGCCCTTCGTGCATCCACGAAGGTGGGAGCGACCCCCTTGTTTGCTACCAGCAGATTGTACTTTTCCACAAATTCTAGCAGCTGCTGTCCTCTGGGATTGTCATCTGTGCTGCCCCACACAGTGTTGTGCGCATTGGCATCACAGCCTATGATCAGGGCCATATCTCTTTCTTTACAATACCTTACCAGATTTTCTACTTCCTCTGATGGAGGTGGTTCTGGTGCATCATAAGGGAGATATGCTGATGCAATTAGGAATGATCCTGCACCACTACCGATCATTACTACCGTAAGATCAGGCGAGCAGAGATGCATCATTTGTACTGCACGTATTCCATGACGCACCAGGATGCATGTCCTTATTTTACCGTCCAACTGTGCATGGTACAGATTCGCGGTTTGTTGTGACAAACCCCTAATTTTGTTTTGTAAAATCCAGGGTTCCTGTATTAAAGCTATGTCCAGTTTCTCTTCATCAAAGCATCTCGTCATCATCGCTGATGCCGCTTTACTATGATGAATATTCAGCTGGCACACAGTTAGTGTTTCTTTGTTCGGGCCCGCCACCATCCCTGATAGTTAGCAGATTGAACGTTGATCAGAGTGCACGTTGTCTGAACTAACCTCTCCGCGCCTTCTGGCGCGTCATTGTCCGCTCCAACAACGCCTCCCTTCTCCCCTGGAGCGTCTTCTTCAGAGACTAACCTCTTCAACCCTTGCGAGTCGTCGCTGTCCGTCTCATTGGAATTCCTCCAGCCACTTTCTCCAAGAATGTCTTGATGTATTTTCATATTCTTGTTTTTATTTATTTATTCAGGTTTGGGTTTCCCGTTCTCGGACCACAGCCGAGGCAACTGCCAGCATATTGCTTCCCGCTACTCCCCGCCCCTATAGGAACATTATGACGATCCGGCCGTTCTTTCCTCTCTTTGTGCCGCGAAGCAGACTCCCTCGCGACCTCCCGAAAGTTCCGTAGGCGTTCATGCCACTCTGCACCTGCTACCCTTGAAGCGAATCAAGGTTTCTCTCCTAGTCTAACAGATCGCTACTCTGTAGACCGCGGTTCAACAGGTGCAAGAAAGGAGCAAAGTGAAGTGTTGGATCCGGAACCCCGCAGGTGAACTTTCACCTCAGTCACCAGCTCCAACCTCACACCTGGTCGCCGTGTCACCTATGCAGAGAGTTTCATAGGCGCCCCTCTGCCAACGTACGGTCGGGGAGACAGTTTACACTACCCATACAACTGGTTATTGTACAGATGTGTGGCAGTGACTTGCTCCGTTTGTGATGACCATTTGCGTCCCTGGTCACCTTCCCCCGATGGGCACGGTCGCATAACACCCCGGGGATTTAGGACATTTGACACTCCGTATGGGCTACCTTCGCCAAAACTATAGAACACAAGAGTTGGCCAAGTAGGGAGTGTGTCGATTGCTTACATATCGCAAAACGGCGGTACTCGCGTAATGTGATAGTACACGCAACCGGCCCCATAGCTCAGCCTTCGCTATTCGCGAAGTTACCAGCGGCCACCACGCGGAGGTGCTATGTAGACTTGCCCATGAGTTTCCCCACAGACCTGACCACCCTTAACAGTTGTAAGTGGTAAATGCTTGCACAACGCTCAGTAATATTCGACTCATGAAACGCTCATATCTGCGTTGTGTCCCTTGCCCGTCATCCCAAGCACGTCTTTGGAAAAATGAGTTTGTGAGCCGTTCGAAAATAAACTCTGTTCAGCGTGAAGTTCATCCAAAGTTGCGCCAGGCAAATTCCCATTTAACCGCGTTAAGTAAATCCTGTTGCACTCTATGGATGCATTCGGAGTTGAAGAAAATTTTTCTGAAAACTAAACAAAACCATAGCAATTCCCTGTAATGAAATGTAATGAAAAACCCTCATCATGATATTTACAAAACTTTAAAGCCAGATTACAAATATTTAGGCTACAATAATATACCCAGTAAAAAAGTGTTCTGAACTACACAACAAGTTTAATTAATTTTCTTGCTCTCAGTGATAGTTTTTGAAGAAGCTTAGCATGAGTATGACAGTTGAATACTAAAGTTTGTGCATTCTTAGCAGTGAGATGATTTCGGTTTTTGCAGTTTTTAAACCTATTAGCAATTCTTTTCCTATGAATAAAAGTTCAACAGATTATTGACGCACATTGCTGCACCTAAAATCTTTTTCCCATAATATTTCTATATTAACTTCTAAATGACTAGCAAATCCTTCTAAGTCTATTCCCTAAAATCCTTTGCTAAACGGACTTAAATCTCTGCGAAACGCCTAAATAGTACGAGTACATGCCTAATGACAAGTTGTGTGTATCTCCTGAACACTATGAGCTCGACTCTCTCCATTCAAAAGGCAACCTGCCACCAAATCGCTATTGTATTTCCGAAAGTGTATAAAAAAAATACGTCCTGAAAATGTAATATTCTATTTCGAAGCACCCGAGAACTTGAAATATTATGGCGGAGGGATAACAAAAACGGACACTTCACTGCCGTACCACTCAATTGTGGTCTCCTCTCTTTTTTCCAACTCTGGCATCTAGATCTTGGGGCGGCACAATGGACCACCGATTCTACAATGACATCCACAGTCTGATGTGGTGTATGTCCCAATAAATTTCGTGTGTTAATCCTTTCATACGACCAATAAAGAGATTAGAGAAGCTTACGCTGTCTTCCTGCGGGCACTGCTTGGAAATGAAGAAATGGAGAAGGAGAAGGGATCCCGTTATGTTTGGTAGTAGTGGCCGGGAACTCAAGTTAATCCTTTGGCAGTTAGGCTTTCTAATGTGGTTTATGAAGAAAAAAAGTTACGTATTTTTTACCCATGGCGTTGTGTAGAAAGTAAAAGGATTGGGAGGGGATCCTATGAACGTCAGTGAACTATGGGAAGTGTTTGCGCTTTCTTTAAAAGTCATAGAATAGAAATCGTAAAAACCGCTTTATTTGATCCATATAAGTTTACATAAACCACTGTAAAGGCGAACATACACCATCCGGAATTCCGGATAGGCCGTTTCTTTCAATAGACGAATGTATTAGTTGTACAACTTTGCTTCCGCCGTTTTCTGACAGACGGCTGTGTCGGAAAACGGTGAATGCATAGTTGTACACCTAATACATTCGTCTATTGAAATAAGCGGCCTGTTCGGCGGCCTGTCGGGAATTCCGGATGGTGTATGTTCGCCTTAAGAATTTAAGTAAGAGTCCGCACACATTTTGCATTACATATAAACAAAAATTGACTTTCTCAAAGGATTTGCCGGGGCACCGAAATAAGTCATAGCGAAATAAGGCATACGAAATAATCCATATAGATACTTTCGTTTGGAAACGAAAGTATTCATCGGAAAATAAACGAAATAAGCTATGCATGGACAATATCGGGTTCAAATCGAAATAAAAGGCATGCGATATAAACGAAAATAGCCATGCGGTGCCCAAAGCGAGCGAAGCGAGCGTTCATGTTTATGCGATACTGAGGGTTGTGATCCCTTAAGTTCGGAGCAAGCGGAGCCCACACATGGGACTGTTGTACCCAGAACGAGCGGAGCGAGCGTTTATGTACTATATGTGCGATACTGAGGGTTATGATCCCTTAAGCGCGGAGCGAGCGTAGCGAGGCTTATTTCATGGTGCCGGATTTACCTAGTCCTGGTACAAAGAAAAGTTGGTGACGAATGAGATAAAAGTTGATATCTTTCAATTTTTTTTAGTTAAAAAAAAACGAAAATTATTTTGATTTTTTCAGGGTTTCGTAGTAAAAACAAAGCCCCTCATGAAATCGGTCATGCGTCCGCCTGTCTGTCTGTCGGACAATCCATGAAATATCTCACGAATCGCTGAAGCTACATGCATGAAACTTAGTGGAAGTATGTAGAAGTACCATAATTCTCTGGAGAAAGCGATGCATTGTAATAGGTCAACATTAAGGGGGGTTCCCATAGAGGGGAAATGAAGGTCGACATTTTTTTTTTTCGCTTGGTATAGGCAAGTGTGGTATCGTAAGAAATGTTGAGTACATTCCGTTTCTGGAATTTTCTTCAAATTTGAAGAAAGGAGAAAAAAGGGAGAGTGGAAAATATGTGATCCGAGTCCCCCCCCCCCCCCCTTGCATTTCGAGACCGTTATACTTAGAAATTTGAACATTTACAGAAAAGTGGCATTTCACTAGGATAAAAAAAACTAAAAATAAAAGAATTTTGAAATCTCACCAAAAAAGGTTAATAATAGTACATTTCTATAGTTGCAGTTAGCACACCCCTACACCCCTCAAGCACCCCGGAGGTCAAAAATATTGATGACCAATGATAACCAACATCATAGGCAATAATATCTCTAAGTTTCATTACAATCACATAATATTTAATGAAAGTACATTCATTCAAAGTTAGGCATTTTGACACTATCCATACAGTAAATACTACGAGTAAATACATCTACTGGGCTCGGTCATAGGGTGCGAGTAGGTACTACATGCATGTTGTTTTTCACAGTGCGAATTGCAGTTATTTAATGAATCAATTTTGGAAGGGTAAAGATTGGTTGGGGCGGTGATTCTAACAATAATTATTCATACAATTTCTTTTTTTAGGGTTTTGTGTCTTAAATCTTAAAAAATCGGTCAAATATCTGTCTGTTCGTCTGTCCATGGAATATCTCACGAACGGTTGAAGCTACACACATCAAATTCGGTGAGAATATGTAGAAATGCTATAATTCGCTGGAGAAAGCGATATGTTGTAATTGACCAACTTTAAAAGGGGGTCCACATCGATGCGAAAATAAGATCAAATCTTTTTTTATCCACTGGTATAGGCATAGGCTGTCTTGAGAAAGGTAATGTTGAGTACATTCCATTTTTAGCATTTTCTTGAAATTTATAGAAAGGGGGACAGTGGGGGAGACCGTTACACTTGGAAATATGAAAACTTACAGGAATGTGGTTTCCAAATACGAGTAGCATAGAAAATTGAAAATAATGAGACTTGTATATCTTCTCAAAATGATTAATGAGTGATAATTTCTATAGTTACAGTTAGCACAGGCATCTAGTCCTGCCAGCTGCAGTGAAACTTTCGTCCGGCTCGTCAACAACGTGTTCAAGACCCGCATCAATACACTAAAATATTAGCACAACAAAAAAACGTATACATACTTATCCCTATGAATTCCGATGAAAAGGCCGGAAATTACCTGTAATGTTGTCATTACACTTGGCACTTCCGGGAGTTTCCGCTGAATTCACCGGCCCGAAGATTCGTCCCAGGGTAGTGCTGCACCACTCACATTAGCCAAATTTCCAGAAAATTAACGAAATATGCGAAATTTCCCGTGTCGTACTTTCATAACCTCGCACTTTTCAACATATCATTTTGCTCGGTATTTCACGGCACTTCACGTTTTTTTCACTTTTCCGCGGCACTGATAACCACTACTTTTATTTGCACTGCGTCTACGAACGCCCCGATGTACTCAACAACCTCTGGGGTCTCCTTATCTATTCTTACGGAGGAAAAGATCTTATGGGCGATTTCCAGCTTTGAATCGTTTAAGTCCGCTGGATTGCATCCATTTTTAAGGCATGCTTGGATTTGGTACACATTCCACGACTGTGGACGGAGGTTAGAGTTGTCTTTATGCCAAAACCAGGAAAATGCTCGCACGTGCGCCCAACTGATCTCCGACCTATCAGCCTTTCATCGACCTTACTAAAGGTCCTAGAAAGACTGATTGATATACACCTTCGAACCAGCATTCCAGCTCGGCTCTTGTCCACTTCACAGCACGCCTATTGGAAAGGGAGGTCTGTAGATACTGCCTTACATTCTCTGGTAGCTCACATTGAAAAATCTTTTGCCTGCAAAGAATATACAATGGTGGCCTTTAAGGATATCGAAGGGGCTTTCAACAATGTTCAGCCGGTGGCAATCACCGATGCACTCGCAAGCCTGAGTATTGACGACTCACTCCGCAGCTTCATTAACCTGATGCTAACATCCAGGGTTATACAAGCTAGTCTGGGTGCGTCGGAAGAACGAAGGCGTGTAAGTAGAGGCACCCTCCAAGGCGAGGTTCTCTCTCCTCTTCTCTGGAATCTGGCAGTTAACAAACTGCTTCTGGACCTGGAAGGGGTAGGGTGTAAGGTGATTGCTTATGAGGACGACATTGCTATTGCCATCTCCGGCAAATTTCCAAATGTTCTCTGTGATATAATAGAGAATGCACTCTCGATTCTAGCAATTTGTGCTTGTTATGCTGGCGTTAGGGCAAATCCGGATGAAACGGAACCTGTCCTCTTTACTAGGCAGAACATAATTCCTGATCTCACACCTCCAATGATGGATGGGAATAGGTTGGTGATCAATAATATAGCAAAATTTCTGGGTCTAATCCTAGACAGGAAACTGACTTGGAAGCTCAACATACAGGAGCGGGTGATCAAGGCTACTCTGGCGCTGTATTCTTGTAGAAGAGCCATAGGTAAAAAATGGGGCCTGCAACCAAAAAGTGTCTACTGGCTGTTCGTTTCAGTACTGCGTCGAATACTCCTGCATGGTATCACTGTTTAGTGGACGGCACGGCGTATAGCCGCTTATCGCAAAATGTTGGGGAAGCTGCAGCGTCTAGCTTGCATAGCAATGACTGGAGCTCTTAGAACAACACCGTCCGCTGCCCTGGATGTATTGCTTAACTTGCTACCGATAGATATTTATACTGAAGTAGTGCCTGCAAATACGGCCATTCGTCTTCGTGAGACTGGTCAGTGGGTAACTTCAAGCGCCGGCCACTCTGCCATTCTCAACAATGTGGATATCCCTTCAACGACCGACTACACGTCTCCTAAGCTTGTATTCGGAAGAAACTTTGCAAGCTTGATTCCACACGGAGTGACTGGGCTGATACTATCCCCTTAGAAACGGTGTCTATTGTTTTCTATACAGATGGCTCTAAAACTGAGGAAGGAGTGGGTGCGGGTGTATACTCCGAAAGCCTAGGAGTTAATATCTCCTTACGTTTACCGGATCACTGCAGCGTTTTTCAGGCGGAGGTCTCAGCGATTTCAGAGGTTTTAACTTGGCTAGGACGTCACGTCGTAGCCTCTAGAGACATAATTACAATATATACACCGATAGCCAGGCTGCGATAAGATCCATCGATTTCGTTTCCACCTCATCTAAGCTGATGGAAGAGTGCCACTCGTCCCTTATTGAGCTGGGAAAAGCCTTCAACATTCTATTGTGCTGGATTCCCGGCCATAGTGGTTTTGCTGGCAATTGTAAAGCTGATAAGTTGGCTCGTGCAATGACTAGGGAGATAATGTTGGAGCCTCACGAAATTGAAATGCCCATATCAGCTTGCAAAAAGAAGATACTGGAGGATGCGGTTGGCAAGGCCAATACAATATGGGGTACCAGTAGCACCTGCCAAGTGACAAAAATGATATGGCCCAGAATCGATCCTGGGCGATCTTCCAAACTTCGATCAATGGATAGGAAGCACATTAGCGTTCTGGTGGGAGTTATCACTGGGCATTGTCTGATCGGCGAGCACGCCAGAAGACTCCAGCGTCCTTACAATGACCTTTGCAGAAGTTGCGATGACGAGAATGAGGAGGAAAGTACTTCCCACCTCCTTTGTACCTGTCCTGCCTTGGCGATAAGGAGGAAAAGGATTCTTAGGTCTTTCTTCTTTGAAGATTTGGATGACTTGAAGGATATGGATGTCAGTAGGATTTTTCGCTTCATTATCAGTTCCGGCTGGTTTAATGATTAATTTTGCAATTTGTTAAATACCGCGAGTATCACAACGGACCCATCTGTGGTCTAATTGATTTGTGACACTTCATGGCAGCCCCTCTAAGCTAACCTATTTGCACTTGAAATCGCGACACTAAACTCTCTTTTACGCACGAAAATCGCGAAGTTTCACCGAACGACCGCACGCATTTTATTTCCAAACGAAATCTTGATAGTTGGCAAGGACACCATGAAATCCTTCTGAAATCGCGATTGAAATCCTGATAGAGCATGGCAGTGCCCCACATGCCAATATAAAAGTGCGAAATTCTCAATTCCAATACAACTAATTTCCAATATCAATGACAGTTGACAACTGAAAATGTAAAATAAAATGTCAAATAATAACGAATTTCGAAGCTGGTCGAAATCACGCGATTTCGAGTGTCCAGCGCAAACGTAGTATTACATAAATGTACTCGCTGAGGATGACAATAGTCGAAATGCATCCGAGCTAATTAACTTTATTGTAAAAATTTAAATAATTAGCAAAGTCGGTAAGGTGTTTTTAATTTTAAATTATAAAATTCATAGACTTTGCAGTTAAATATTTTTATCGTTTTTAACATAAAACTCCCTTGTCGATTGTCTCAACAAATTCAAAAAAGAATGCATTGAAAATTTATTCGCTTTTAATTTTCAAATAAAACAAATCATTTCAACATATTGCCGAGACCTTACATTTAAACACACAACTTACAAATTCTAACGAAAACGAAACATTCTTACATATTTCAAAATCCGTTTCATAGCCAAATTGATGAGGTTGCGTCAGACGTTAAACCGGCAAAAGGTTGACCACACTGGGAAGCAGTTATACTTTGATTTTTCTAGTTGGCCCGCCTACCTTAAAATTTCAAGAATTTGGGCCATCGCTGGAGAAGTTTGGCCCAGACTATAAGGGCGACTGCCTTGGCCACAGGGCATGGTAATTTTAAGGCTCATCTGGCCAAGATGAAAATCGGGGAAGATGACGTTTACAGGCTATGCCTGGAGGAGGCCGAGACGGCAGCACACATTGTGCGCGAATGTCCAGCACTGGCTAGCACGAGGTTGAGGATCACAGGCAAGCACACGATAAGTGTGGAAGCCATGAGTGAACTCAGCCTTAAACAAATGCTAGCAATAACACGGGACTCAGTGATGAAGAAAGAGGTCGACAACTATCAGTCGACATCTGGAAGCCACTGATGACCGGGAGGGGGCGAAAAGGGACCCAAACGTTAGTGGTCTGCTTCGGCTATCCCCCAGAATATAATAATAATAAGGGCGACGACAGAGTGAAGCAAGGTGATCTCGCTTCTCGCTCAGGTTTACGCTTTCACTCCGAACACCAAGCGAGCAACCAAGTTCTTTCTGCAGGATATTGTGAAAGCTCATTCATAGTTGTCCCATGATTACGTGTCATTTTTCTTGCAGACATGACTGGATTTTGGAAGAAAATCATTGGACTATTGCGCGTGCGTGTGGTCTTGAGTTTTAACAACAGCATGTGGAAAGGAAACTTCACGGCCACGTTCAACTTCGGACTTGCTCCGCCTTTACTCCAGAAAGCTCACTTGTGAGATAACATCTCGAACCCTGAATGTAACGCCTTGTTGTCGAAAGGAATTTTATTGCAAACATTCCCATCTAGAGTTGATTTCGATTCATTTTCGGTGATAGATGCGATTAGGTGCATTCGATTCATTTAGACCAGGATCATGAATGAATAAAACGGCATGGATCTTAAAAGTCAGTTCATACATTGACATTCTAAGGCCGGCCGCACATTGCGTCGTGGGCAAGGTAGCCCGCACAGCGCGCACATGTCATTGTTGTTGTAAAATATGATTTTGACATTTATTACAACAACACTGCCATGTGCGAGCTGCATATTCTGCCCTGCCTACTGTGCAATGTTTGGCCGGCCTAACAGTTGGCAGTACTTACTAAAATAATCAGAAGAAAACATCAAAATGATGGGAGTTGTCAATTGAATTGAATGAAATGCGTGTTCTGTGTACATATCTTGTATCTTGTTTACGATATGGTAATTTTTACAAACATGCAATTCAAAATTAAATTCATGTACAGCACACGCCTTTCTCTAAATTGCATATGACACTTATGACAGCCAATTAACGTTTGAGAACTGTCAGATATATATCAGGGCGACAACTTTGTGGATGTAAAGGCACGACTCATCAGCACAAATCCAACGAGAGCCAACAACATGGTTAGGTTAGGTTAGGTTAGAGGGGCTGCCATGAAGTGCCACAGCTCACTTAGACCAAAGATGGGTCCGTTGTGATACCCGCGGTATTTAACAACCTGCAAAATTAATCATTAAACCAGCCGGAACTGATAATGAACCGAAAAATCCTACTGACATCCATATCCTTCAAGTCATCCAAATCTTCAAAGAAGAAAGATCCAAGAATCCTTTTCCTCCTTATCGCCAAGGCAGGACAGGTACAAAGGAGGTGGGAAGTACTTTCCTCCTCATCCTCGTCATCGCAACTTCTGCAAAAGTCATTGTAAGGACGCTGGAGTTTTCTGGCGTGCTCGCCGATCAGACAATGCCCAGTGATAACTCCCACCAGAACGCTAATGTGCTTCCTATCCATTGATCGAAGTTTGGAAGATCGCCCAGGATCGACTCTGGGCCATATCATTTTTGTCACTTGGCAGGTGCTACTGGTACCCCATATATGGTACCCCCGGGAATCCAATACAATAGAATGTTGAAGGCTTTTCCCAGCTCAATAAGGGACGAGCGGCACTCTTCCACCAGCTTAGATGAGGTGGAAACGGAATCGATGGATCTTATCGCAGCCTGGCTATCGGTGTAAATAATAATGTCTCTAGAGGCTACAACGTGACGTTCTAGCCAAGTTAAAACCTTTGAAATGGCTGAGACCTCCGCCTGAAAAACGCTGCAGTGATCCGGTAAACGTAAGGAGATATAAACTCCTCGGCTTTCGGAGTATACACCCGCACCCACTCCTTCCTCAGTTTTAGAGCCATCTGTATAGAAAACATAAAACACCGTTTTTAAGGGGACAGTATCAGCCCAGTCACTCCGTGATGAAATCAAGCTTGTAAAGTTTTTTCCGAGTACAAGCTTAGGAGACGTGTAGTCGGTCGTTGAAAGGATATCCACATTGTTGAGAATGGCAGAGTGGCCGGCGCTTGAAGTTACCCACTGACCAGTCTCACGAAGACGAATGGCCGTATTTGCAGCCACTACTTCAGCATAAATATCTATCGGTAGCAAGTTAAGCAACACATCCAGGGCAGCGGACGGTGGTGTTCTAAGAGCTCCAGTCATTGCTATGCAAGCTAGACGCTGCAGCTTCCCCAACATTTTGCGATAAGCCGCTATACGCAGTGCCGTCCACCAAACAGTGATACCATGCAGGAGTATTCGACGCAGGACTGAAACGAACAGCCAGTAGACAACTTTTGGTTGCAGGCCCCATTTTTTACCTATGGCTCTTCTACAAGAATACAGCGCCACAGTAGCCTTGTTCACCCGCTCCTGTATGTTGAGCTTCCAAGTCAGGATTAGACCCAGAAATTTTGCTATATTATTGATCACCAACCTCTTCCCATCCATCATTGGAGGTGTGAGATCAGGAATTATGTTCTGCCTAGTAAAGAGGACAAGTTCCGTTTTATCCGGATTTGCCCTAACGCCAGCATAACAGGCCCAAATCGCTAGAATCGAGAGTGCATTCTCTGTTATATCACAGAGAACATTTGGAAATTTGCCGGAGATGGCAATAGGAATGTCGTCCGCATAAGCAATGACCTTACACCCTACCCCTTCCAGGTCCAGAAGCAGTTTGTTAACTGCCAGATTCCAGAAAAGAGGAGAGAGAACCCCGCCTTGGGGGGTGCCTCTACTTACACGCCTTCGTTCTTCCGACTCACCCAGACTAGCTTGTATAACCCTGGATGTTAGCATCAGGTTAATGAAGCTGCGGAGTGAATCGTCAATACTCAGGCTTGCGAGTGCATCGGTGATTGCCACCGAGTGAACATTGTTGAAAGCTCCCTCGATATCCAAAAAGGCCACCATTGTATATTCTTTGCAGGCAAAAGATTTTTCAATATGACCTACCAAAGAATGTAAGGCAGTATCTACAGACCTCCCTTTCCAATAGGCGTGCTGTGAAGTGGACAAGAGGCGAGCTGGAATGCTGGTTCGAAGGTGTATATCAATCAGTCTTTCTAGGATCTTTAGTAAGGTCGATGAAAGGCTGATAAGTCGGAGATCAGTTGGGCGCACGTGCGAGTATTTTCCTGGTTTTGGCATAAAGACAACTCTAACCTCCGTCCACAGTCGTGGAATGTGTACCAAATCCAAGCATGCCTTAAAAATGGATGCAATCCAAGGGTACACTATATCCGCCGTATGTTGCAAGTCCGCCGTGATAATGCCATCCAGTCCAGCGGACTTAAACGATTCAAAGCTGGAAATCGCCCATAAGATCTTTTCCTCCGTAAGAATAGATGAGGAGACCCCAGAGGTTGTTGAGTACATCGGGGCGTTCGTAGACACGGTATCAGTCGAGCTATCTGGAAGGTGCGTATCTAGCAAAAGTTTAATAGTTTCCTCACTCGTTACTGTCCAGGATCCGTCCTGCTTAAGTAGAAAACCTGGCATAGGCGGATTTGTAGATAAGATCTTGCGAAGCCTAGAGGTCTCACTTGATTCTTCTATGCGCTCACAAAAGAGCCACCATGAACTGCGTTTAGCTAATCTTACTTCCTTTTTGTAAGCACTAAGGTCCTTTTTATACGTTAACCAATTTGAATTTAGTCTAGAAGATTTCGCCTTGTTAAAGCTTCTCCTGCAAGCCACGCGTAGATCTGAGATCTGGGTGCTCCACCAGATTGGCTTTTTATTGCCTGATTGTCTAGTGACAGGGCAGGACCTTGATACGGCTTCATTCAGAGCACCAGTTAAAGTGCAAACCATATCATCCAATTCTTCCTTGCTGCGTGGCTGGAAAGGTAATGGCGGCAGCACCATTGAGACAGTTTCTCGGTATCTGTGCCTGTCCGTTTTTTTTCGATTTAAAATGACCGATTTCGGTTCCAGTCGTTCGACCAGAGAAAATTGGAGATACCAACGACATACCTGGATCAAAGACCGGTCTGCCAATTTGTATCGAGATCGCATGAGATCCGCGCGAATCGAATGCACCTATTGAGATTTTCGAACCCATTAAGAGTTTCTGGAATCTCACTTCCATGATGTTTGATTTGTGCACAGAATTCCCAAGAGATTCCGTATTCATCTCTTTTGAATTTTCTTACTTCTACTTACTTACCAGCCTGCATGTCCTCTGCGGGATTTGGCTTCTGATAGCCATCATCTCTAGTATTCTCCGTCTCGGCATCATCGCTTTCTCGAATCTCGGAAGCCGAGCAGCTTACTGCAGTCTTCGTCTACAGATACTGTCTAGCGTTTCTTTGGTTGCCCACGAACTCTTCCTCCTTTGATGTCAATCTTGAATGCTTTTCTGGTTACTCGATGTTCCTCCATTCGTTCGAGTTGCTCAGCCCACTGTAGTTTTCGCAGATTAATGAATTTAGAGACCTCTGGTTCATCGTATATTCCCTACAGCTCACTGTTGTACTTTTTTTTTCACCATTGATCATCATCGTGAATCGCTCCAATGATTCTTCGTAGGGCTTTTTTTTTCGTATGAGTCCATCACTTTCTCCGATATCTGAGTGAGTGTCCATGTTTCGCATCGATGCCATAACACGAGTCTGATAGGTTTTTTTGTGAATTTGAAGCTGTGCACGTAGCTACTTTTTAGGATGGTTGAGCATCGAGTATTAGCTCCGGCTTGCGATCTAGATTCGACCCTTGATCTCGAAAGTTTCATCGTAACTGTTCGCCTCAAGGTAGATGAAGTCGTCTACTTTTTCGATAGCTTGATTCCTAGCCAAACTCTCAACTTTGCCTTAAGCTTCTCTCCCGTCTCAATTTTTTTTCTTCTGATTTTAAATTTGGTATATACCTATTGCGCATCTAATAGTGGCTTCACCACTGTAGTGGAGTTCGCGTTGCTCAGCTGAGCCGAGCCCACACAAGGTGAGTTGCGAAATTATCGCCATTAAAAACCCACTGTTGGCTAAACGGCCAAAGATGTGAACCACTATATCGCCCAGCCAACTAAAGTATTACTGAATTTTTAATGCCAAAAGTTCGAGAGATGTTTTCATTAAAAGGATCCATCGTAACGTCATCTTTACCCTGCCCGTGACCTATGACTAAAACTTCTCAAAAGATAATCCCTGATTTGAATTCATTCATCAAACTTCTTTTTTTTTCTATTTACGACGACCTCCCATCATATTGTTACTCATTCATCAAAATAATATGTATATCCCTGAAAGCAGCTTAAAACTTTTCAGCCAGTTTCAATTTACATTTTCATTTCTGTCATAATGTCACCGTGGCCAGTTTCAACAACTTTTCTACCTTTCGGCCAGAAGAGTTTTCCAGTCGTTTTGAATTTTAGCGTATAGGGTTACGTTTGGAATTCCACAGCTGCATCATGTTTCGCCATCAACTTATTCAAATTTGGTCTATGGCAAACTTTAATTGCTTCAACGCTAAAAGTCATAATAGCCCCGTATTACTATTCGTCCGTCCGCTTCGAAGATGCCTTGTTTGAGGGAGGTGCTTTCCTCCGGCAGATGGACAGTATGGAGTAATGAAATATTAAAAAGGTTTTTCATTCTAAATATTTCTACTTTAAAGTTAAAATGTTGCCACAGCAAAAAAATGGAATGTGTATATTCTGTTTTTTTTTTAACTTTTTTTTGTGTCTGCCTGCTGTCTCTGTTTCAATTTTTTAGTGGAAGCTTCGTCAGGTAATTAATCCGTCCGTAGAATATCAGCCGAAGATACAAAACAGAAAATAATTTAAAGAAAACATTTTGGTGGGGCTAGGGAAAAAATACTAGGAGAACATGGATAGCGATTGATATTAACTTTGGCTCCTCTGTAAGTGGAAACTTTTTTTTTTCAATAATCCGTTCGCTGGAAAAGCAGATTACAAATTCCAGAATCCTTTGGCCGTCCGTCGTTGATGACGAAGCTTGGGCAGTGGCAGAATTTGAAAGGAAACACAAAAGAAACCCTACGACTCTACTCGTAAAATTAATGATAGCGCGTCATATCATAAGGGAGGGGCACAGCATGATCTGAAACGACATAATAATTATCAAAAAGGGACTGGACGCAAGAATAGACGCACTCTGGAGAGTCTAGCCATCTTCTAAGACACGGAGAATAGGATTCTGAATCATTACACCTGAAGCTTGCAATCAAAGCTGCCGAAACAATTAACGAGTGAGCATTCTAAGAAGCACATACGACGGTTGTTTTAGGTTTTGCTATTTGTATCGTTTTGCTGACAATTAGAGATGCGCCAAACTTCATCTACAGCCCAACGGCGGAACTTGGCCGTCTGGATGATTGTCCTTCAATTATCTCGGCTGAGTGACCGCGTACTCCAATGTTGGAAGCCCAGTAGCAGTTCAAAGTAGGCATCTACTGAGTTTTCCCAACGACTTCACGGTCTTCCTCTCAACCTTGTTGCACTGATGCGTCCTTTCGATTTTTTTTTTACGCGTGCGGTTTTCGTTCATTCGTTGTAAAATACATGCCCTGCCCGTTGAAGTCGTTGTATTGTAGTTTGATGATTCCCGAAACTTTCAGCTCATCGTACAATTCGTACAGTTTGTGGCTATTATATATACCTATATATGACGTAGTCCGGATGGCGCAACGGTTAGCACGTTCGCCTTCTACGCACTGAACCCCGGTTCGATTCCTACTGAATGCGGTAGTTTTCGATGAAAAAGGGGATTTACATGTCGGACTATGAGCCCACTCAGCTGTTAAATGAGTATGTATGTAGTATATGTATGTATGGTGAAAATAACTCGGTTGAGCGTGTTGCTGATCACACACCTCTGTACAAGACATACCGTCACGATCTAGAAAATGGGATGATGCTAACTCATCTCGAGGCCGTGGTTCAAGTTGGACTGTTGCACCAGTTATTGATTTTATATATGGTATGTATGACGTTCGGTCACCGCTCTACCATCTAGAGAATGGAAGTTCGATTCTCGGCGCGAATAAAAAAAAAACTGCCTGTCCACTGCACTTGTCAGTATAAAGACGGCACAGGCACTGATAGGGGGTGTATGTTAACAACTGCACTTCCGGAAAGCAGATCTGCTGTCGAAAAGTCAACAAGGCATAGAAACGCAAGAGATGTTGGCGCGTTCATGCTCCTCCGAAGGTCAAGGCAATTAACAAAACAACATGATTATACCGGACCGCCATCCATTTCGGTCACAAACTGCTCCGACCTTTTGTTCAAATGTGTCAAACATGTTTTCGGAGGCTTCAGATTCAGTCTAGACCGACATTCTTATGAGAATGGTATCATGAGACTGATTTCGTTCTCGAGAATCATCAAAATAGCCGTGAGAACTAATTCTTGAAAAATGTTTTCATGCATTCTTATGGGAAGTATTCTCATCATCGTGTAAAAATTGTAGATAGCGTTGAAGTATTCTAATGATCGTAATCAATCTCATGACCGAAGTTTACTCTCACGAGCTGTTCGTGAGAATAATCATTCTCACGGGCGGTTTTTAATATAAGTTTATGTTCTTTTCACTTAGGGAAAGGGGGCAATTTAGCACTGGGCCTTATAGCCATCGGAACATAACTGCCTTTCGAAAATACAGACCTCATCAAACCGGTAATTGACTCCAAGAGAAACTTCCGGGTAATCATACCAGAAAGAGACTTCTACTCTACAGGCGAGAAAAGACCTAGTAATTCCCTAAACCTCTATACGGATGGCTCTAAGACGGAGACAGGTGTTGGAGCCGCGGTTGATTCGCCAGAGCTCCTACACAATCTATCGCTCCGACTGCCGAACGAGTGCAGTGTCTTCCAGGCGGAGGAGGTAGCGATACAAAAAGCTGCGGAACTAGTCTCAACAACACGCAGGATGGGTAACATCTACAATACATTCACTCGGACAGTCAGGCTGCGTTGAAGGCGCTGCAGTCAGACACTATCAGATCACGCACGGTGCTTAACTGCCTCTCAACTCTTCAGAGATTGGGCACCTTAAGGAAGCTGGAGCTCCGATGGATTCCAGGCCACAGAGGCTGCCTTGGCAACGATATTGCGGATAGACTCGCCAAGCAGGGAGGGGAGCTGCACTGGATGTCATAACGGCAATAGCAACTCCTATTCCAATACAAACACTAAGAACAAAAATGGACTCTAAGATGATGCAACTGGCCAACCAAAATTGGAATAGAACCATCAACTCCAGAATAACTCTGGAACTCATACAACACTAAGAAAACCGATGTATAGTACTCTTAGGCCTCTCTAATGGTAAATGTGCAATGCTAATGGGCTCATTAACGGGTCACTGCCTAATAGGTGAGCACGCACACAGACTGGGACTGATCACAGACAGCGGCTGCAGGAATTGTAAGCTGCCAAATACCAAAGAAGCTTTGGAGTACCTCTTGTGGGAATGCCCGGCACTCGCAAGGACAAGACATATATGTCTTGGAGCCTACTTCCCCCGCAACCTTAAAGCGATTGCAAACCTTAACATAATGAATCTTGTAACGGACGGTTTGGTGGGCATCCGCCCGTGGGGACGGAGCCTAGGTAGCATAGTGACCATGAAGGTCGGGCCGCGCCATCTGGCAAAGAAAAAGACCCCTCAACGAGCTAAGCAACGGCATATGCTTGCTGTAGCTCAGTTCGGGAGATGCGGGCGGGGTTTTCGCCGCTCGTTGCCCCTGTCCCTTACGTATTAACAAAAATGCATAGGCCTGGGGAAGACAACACAAACAGGGGAGGTAAAAATGGGGAATAAAAAAAAATAGTCGAGAAGGATGGAATGGTTGGCGGACGGATCAGACGCCCACGCGGTCGCACCTGGACCCGGGTGTAATGGGACCGTCGACCTCTGATTTCGTACCACCAACAGATCACTACTCATCAGGTGCTGCCTCGATCTGCCGGTGGGAGCAGCACTACCAGACCATAATATGGTTCATCACAGGTGGTTCATTACAATCTTCTAAGATTCGCAAGCGCGACGAAAACCTTCGAGCTCAACAAAGAACTTGTTGATTACGACTGGTACCAACACCTAACGATCTCTGTTGTCTTCTTTATGGTATCGCTATGGACCCAAGTGGTCTATGCGGAGCCGTGAGGTCGCCACCTAACCTTATGTTCTTTTCCTGAAAAAAAATTAAGTAGGGCGCTTTTTTTGTTTTTAATGCGATCGAGAACTGATTTTGGGAAAAAATTAATTAAAAGGGTCCAAAAAGCATTAAAAAAAGGAGGTGAAAGTGTATTTCATCGACTATAGGCATGTTGGGTGTTATATTACAGGGGATAATTAGCACTTTCCTGGCACTTTTTTCCTGATTAGAAATAGCTACGACGGTTTGAGGGGCGAAACAGGACAAATAGAAAAAAACAAGTAGTTAAATGAAACCGGAATATATAGGGCTACGCCCGCTATCCGAGGGTTTTGTAGCAAGCGCTTATTTTGGTATATAAATATTGGCTCCTTGCTCTTCTTGATACCACTCAAATGGATAAAAAACATAATTAAAATGTCTTACTCGCTTACATTTTACATGCCAATTCATATTACGTGATTGTAACGAAACTTAGAACATATTATTGTCTAAGGTGTTGTTTATCGTTGGCCATCAGTACTTTTGGCCTCGTACGTGTTTAAGGCATGCAGGGGTGTGCTAACTGTAACTAGGGAAATAAACTATTGTTGACCAATTCTGAGAAGATATACAAATTCCATTATTTTTCATTTTTTTCCGAACCCACCTTCCTGTAAGTTTTCATAATTCTAAATATAACGGTCTCGAACTGCAAGGGGAAGGGGACAAATTACGAACTAATATTTTCTCCTCCCCCAATGTTCTCCTTTCTATAAATTTCAAGAAAATGCGAAAAAATGAATTGTACTCAACATTACCTTTCTCACGACACCTCACTTGGTTATACCAGTCGATAAAAAAAATTGGCATTAATTTCGCCTCTATATGGACACCGCCCCTATTTTGACCTTTATTTCCCCGCTATGGGGACCTCCCCTTAAAGTCAACCTATAACAACGAATCGCTTTCTCCGGCGAATTATAATAATTCTACATATTCCCACAAAATTTCATATATGTAGCTTTAGCGGTTCATGAGATATTTCATGAACAGACAGACAGACGGACGCATGACCGATTTCATAAGGGTTTTGTTTTTACTACAAAACCCTAAAAACAAACCTTACATCGCATATCGTTCAATATTAAACAATTGATATTATGAAACAAAATGAGGGACATACAATGATAACACTTCTTTTTTTAAACCACGGCTAATCTTGTTGGAAGAAACTATTAGGGGTTGGTTGTTGTTGCAATAGCAACGCCTACTTCCAATGAAAACAGGGTTGCTATTCTGCGGTGGCAGACTTCAGATTCAGAATCAGCGACCTTAAATTACATTTCTAACCAGCCCGATTGGACGACTATTTCCCCATGTAAACTGGGTAGCCATTCTGGGGTGGACAATCCCAAATTCTTTTTTTTTTTACTTCGGATTCGAAATTACCAACCCAAAATTACCTTGGAGTTCGAACCAGCCCGATCGGACGAGTATTTCTCCATGAAAACCCGGTTGCTATTCTGGGGTGGTCAACCCCAATTTTTTTCATTTTTTGACTTCAGATTCAGAATCGGCGACCCAAAATTACTTTGCAGTTGGAACCAGCACGATCAGACGAGTATTTCCCCATGAAAACAGCCAGGTCGGACAAGTGCTTTCAATCAAAACCATCTTCACTTGAAAAATACTCGCGCAAAACTGAGTCTCATGTAGTTGCTCACGAAGAACTGACAACGAACTCACCGGGTGTGGCACACCGCGAGTTCCTCGCGCGAAATTAGTTTCGGGTGAGAAACACGTTCAAACGCGCAATTTTCCCTCGCGAAACAGTTGCGCGAATGGTTGCGCTAAATCTAAACGCACCTTTATATTTAATAGGACGTGACATTTTGTTGAGTAAAAGTTTAGGGTGCTGTGTTGAGCCGAAGTGGCTCTTAGGGTTTTGTTGTCCTTAAAATTGCAAATTTTTGCAAATTTAAGGTACACGATGACTCCTTGGGGATTTGTTTGTGTTACAATAATTTTTTACTTTTTATACTTATCAGGATGTGTTATTTTGTGGAGTAAAATTTTAGGGTTCTGTGTTGGACAGAAGTGGGTTTTAGAGTTTTGTTCTGCTGTACAGTATAGAACCCTAGTATACCAGGGGCCAACACAGAACCCTAACCACAAAAAAAAACCATCACTATCATTCAAGGGAGTGAAATCAAAGAATTTTGATTTGAGTCCACTACAGAATCGTAAAGCCCCAAGGGGTTGCAGCAGGGCCATAAATAAAAGCACTGCTCCAAGGAGTCACTGCGTGCTTCGAATTAGTAAAAATTGTAGTTCGAAGCACTGCAAATCACTGAAAACGATTTGCGATCACGTCGAAACCCTAAAGTTTTACTTAACAAAATAAAACGCCATGTGAAGTATGAAAAGCAAAATCCCAAAAAAAATCCCCAAGGAGTCACCGTGTATTTTAAGTTTGTAAAAAATTGCAATTTGGAGTACCAGAAAACCCTGAAAACCACTTCGGTTCAATACAAAACGCCCAAAGGGTCGCAGCAGGGCCAAAAATAAAAGCACTGCCTCAAGGAGTCACTGTGTGCGTCGAATTAGCAAAAATTGTAGTTCGAAGCACTGCAAACTACTGACAACGACTTGGGTTTACCTCGAAACCCTAAACTTTTACTTGACAAAATAACACGCCATGTTAAGTATCAAAAGCAAAATCATAAAAAAATCCCAAGGAGTCACCGTGTACTTTAAGTTTGTAAAAAATTGCAATTTGGAGCACCACAAAACCCTACAGAACGCTGAAAACGCTCAACAAAATAACATGTCGGTGGCCGTGATCGTTCGGTCACCGCTCTACGATACTAATCTAGAGCTCGTAGATCAAATCTCGGCGCGATCAAAAACTGCCTGTGAGTACTAATAAAACTCTCACATTGCTCCGAGCTTGTCAGTATAAAGACGGCGCGGATAGGAGGTGCATGCTAGCAACTGCACTTCCGAAAAGTAGATATGCTATTGAAACGTCAACAAGGCATAGAAATGCTAGAGATGTTGACGCGCCCATGCCCTGGAGGAGTGGAGGCAATTAGAGAGAGAGTTAATTTTAAATAGCAGAAAAAAATCAGAGAAACAGTTTTTGTGGTACAGTACAGAACCCTAGTACACAAGTAAATTGCGTCTTTTTCTCATGATTGTTTAGACACTGTGAAAGATAATTCACAAAAATCTACGACAATCCACATACCATTCGTATGACCATATCCCATTAACTAAACATCAAAATCATAGCGCGGCGACGTTCCACATGAGAACGTCAATATGATAATGTCTAAATACCTATGATAATGAATGAGAATATTCTCATAAAATTCGTTCTCACCATATTCTCGTGAGAATAGCCGTAAATATTAAAATGTAAATAGGTATGAGAACTGTTCTCATGGATGACGCAATCCAAAAAATATTCTCATGAGAATGTCTATCTAGACGTTTATTTATTTATTTATTTATTTATTTAATAGTAAACGGACAAGTGTCCTTTATATATAAAAACATAAAAAAATGGCTGTCTTATAGTGAATATACTAGGTAAACATATTATAATTAACTATTATTATTATTAAGTAACAATTCAATATTAAAAATTCAAAGTAAACGCTTAAATTACTAGAAAACAAAATTAAAAGAAAATCACTCAAATAAATCTAGTAAGAATTTTTTCAATATAACTTTATTCGAATTGAATAAGTCCAAATGATTAGAAACCCTGATTTCCAATAGCTTTCAATCTTTCCATAGGCGAGTTTGACTCATAGTTAGTTCGGAATGTATGTAGACAAAAAAGTTCATGATGCCTTGTGGTTCTAGTTGGGACTTTAAAAGGGATTTCTTGAAGTATGTCAGGGGCATCGATTGTACCATTAACTAAATTAAATACAAAAATTGCATCATAATAACTTCTTCTAGCTTCAAGGGTGTTAATATTTAAAGTTGACTGAATACAAGAGTAATTAATATTCCCAAATGGGATATGCATTTTATATGCCATATATCTTAGAAATTTGTGCTGAACTTTTTCAATAGTATTGCTGTGAGATTTATAAAATGGATTCCATACAACAGACATGTACTCTAATTTACTCCTGACCAGTGAAAAATATAATGATTTAAGTGCATGTATGTTACGGAACTCGGAAGAATTTCTAATTATAAAACCTAGCATTCGACGGGCTTGTTCGGAAATATCCATAATATGTTCACGGAAATTTAAAGTTGAGTCAAAGAGTACTCCAAGGTCATTAATTGAGTTAACTTGCGTAAGCGGAACATTATCGATGGAATAAGTGTAATGAAAATAAGTTCTACTTCGATTAAATACAATGAATTGACATTTCGATAGGTTAATCTCTAAATTATTCCAGGTACAATAGTTGAAGAAGTTATTTAAATTAGATTGCAGAATTAGGATGTCATCGTTACAGGTTATTTTTTTAAAGATTTTGCAGTCATCTGCAAAAAGCAAAAATTCAACATTCTGGAAAACGTTAACTATATCATTGATAAAAATCAAAAATAATAAGGGACCTATGTGGGAGCCTTGCGGAACACCTGATGTTGGACAAAATGGTTCAGAGTAATTATTATTAACATTAACAATTGATGAGCGATTTCTAATATAGTCATTTATCCAATTTAAAAAAGACCCAAAGAAACCGAAATTCCGTAGTTTTCTTAGCAAAATATCGAAATTAATTTTATCAAAGGCCTTTTTCAAATCTGTGTATATAGAGTGGACTTGTGAGAAGTTGGCAAATGACTTATAAATATAATTTTCGTATACGATTAAATTAGTAGCAGTGGACTTTCCAGCACAAAACCCATGTTGGTTAGGTATAATCAAAGGTCGTACTAAAGGAGTTATCATATCCGTTACAATACTTTCAAAAAGTTTCGGGATGCAAGACAAAATGCTAATTGGACGATAATTTCTTATATCAGCTCTGTCACCGGATTTATAAATCGGTAGAACATAGCTTACTTTCCATATGGATGGAAAGTGTCCAGAAGCTAGAGATTTATTAAAAAGGACATGAAGTGGGTGTACAACATTCTCGACACAATTTTTTAACAAAATCGGAGGAATGCCATCAGGTCCCGCACTTTTAGAAATGTCTAGCGTAAACAGTTTTTCTATAAGAGAATCTAGGTTAATTGAAAGACTGGATAAGCTAAAAGTATTATTGAGTAAGGGAGGCTCATACGAAGTATTATCAGTGCTGTATACCTTTGAAAAATTTTCAGCGAATAAATTAGCAATTATTGAGCTGTCTGAGGTCCTTATACCATTAAGATGCATGGTATCAGGCAAGTCGCCATCTGTTTTGCGAGAATTAATGTGTCGCCAAAAATACTTCATATTAGTATGAACCTGAGATTCTAGCTTGGAAATGTAGCGTTGGAAATCAAGTTTAGATAGCTGTTTACATTTTGATCTAAGCATGGAGAATTCCGTATAATAATTTAAATTACCCGTTGCTTTATAATTTAAATGAACACATTTCTTTTTTTGAATTAATTTTTTCAAATCACTAGAGAACCAATTGGGAAAATTGTCACAATTTAAGCGAGTACTAGGAACGTATAAAGTAATTAGATTATTTAAAACATTATAAAATAAAGACACAGCATCATCTAATGGTAGATTTTCTAGCTCGGACCAGTCAATTGAACGTAAGGCATCATTAATATTTACATAATCAGCATTTTTAAAATTCAGAAAATTAGAAGATCTTCTATTTACTTTAGCATTTAAAATATATAAATTTACAATAATCTCTAACGCAGGATGATATAAATCAATAGGTAAAATAGGATGTGTAGCTTGTAAAACATTAACATTATCTAAATTCGAAAAAACTAAATCAAGTAGACTATTGGTTACATTTTTAATTAGATTAAATTGAGTAAAGCTTAAAAGGGAAAAAGCATCAATTATTTCGGAGCTTTTAGAATTATTATTATTTACAGACCAAGATTTCGAAGTCCAATTAACATTACTTAAATTGAAGTCACCAGTTACAATAAAATTCGCTGTGGGAAAAGCTTCCGAAGTGTTACATATTTCTTCTGCATGAAATTGGTAGAGATCGGGCGATGCGTCCGGTGGAAGGTAGACAGTCGAGACAATTGTACGAACCGGTTTAGTTTGAATGCACACAATCAGCTGTTCCACATTATTATATTTACATTTAAGCAAAGTAGATTTTAGTAATTTATTAACTGCGATGAGAACGCCGCCGCCATTTAGTTATTAGAAGTTAACTTATTACGATCACATCGATAAATATTATAGTTACTTAAGCCGAGTTCAGAAGAATAAAATTTATTGTTTAACCACGTTACCGTAAAAATAATGATATCATAAGAAATTGTTGATAGTGCAAGTCGTAAGTCATGTAATTTAGTACGAATACCACGCATGTCTTGATAATATATATTAAGTTCTAGTTTTTTGAGGAACGGCCATGAATTATGCGAGGGACACTATTGTGGTATTTAATTGTCGCATCGGAGTCATTTTTTTTAATTTCATTAAGTTGAGATCTTAAGGAGTTCAGATGTTCACGTTGTCGAAAGGTCAGGTCAGAAACAACATTATAACTATTCGCGCGCAAATATTGTTTCGCAGCTTGATCTTTTTTGCCCTTGATGATATCAAATGCCACGGATGAGTTAGAAGTAATTACTTTTATTGGTCTTGGTTTATTTGCGTTGGGCTTCCCAATACGAAAAGCCTTAATATCTTTAGCTTGAGCGCTCATGGTTGGTGCCATAGTGTTTATTATCTCCATTGTCTTGTCGTGATCCGCTTCTGGGGTTCCTTCTACGATGCCATGAATAATAATATTAGACGATCTTTTCCGACGATCTTCAAGTTCAGAAATTATTTCCTCCATATTCGTTGAAGCAGCTTTAGAGGATTTTAATACAGTTATTTCATTTCTGAGCTCGGCAATTTCCGACTTAAGCTCAGTAAAAACATTATTCAACGACGTGATCATCCTATCCTTTTCAGTGCATGTCGTGCACACAAAAAGTTGCTGTTTTACAGTAGACCGTAACGATAATGTTTGGGACCTCGTTAGTCCAGCGCAGTCAGAATGTTCACTTCTCTTACAAAATGCACAGGAAAAGTAATCATCACCGGGCTTTAAGACTTTGTCGCAGAAAGAGCAATCATTTAGGCTAATTACGGACATGATAAAAGTGACAAAAGGTCAATCGATTGAATAAATATAAATAATTCAAATAAAGTATATTGACACTTTAGACGGCACGTACTGTATAATACGAGATGAACCGGTAAGGGAAATGTCACACACTTCATAGCACAAAATGTGTATAAGCTAAGATATGGATTGAGCCTGAACTAAAATGTGCTTATAGTAAGACGCTCTAGACGCTCTTTGTCTCACAGAACACCTTCTTGAAACAGACTTAGTGCGAAGAAGACAGAACGCACTCCAACACCAGCTATCACTTAACACTGTTCGAAAGATTTGAACCACTTTTAATGAGAAAAAATAGGCTAATATAAAGAATACGAGAATATTTTAGTCGGACCGATTAGTGTAAACAATAGTTCACTTTGACAGCTACTCTGTATTTAGGGTCCAGGTTTCGCAGCCATTACGTAGCACACGTCGTATCATGGTTTTGTATATGCGGAGCTTTGTATTTCTGTGCACATGCATCGTTTTTTTGCAAGGACCGAAAATAAATTCTTATTTGCTAGCTGTATTCCGTTGCTTAATTTCATCAATTTTTCTGGCGTCCTTTGGCAGATTGCTGAATGTCTTTGTTGGGGCGACCGGTAGCTCAGTGCGTGGAGGCGTCTGTCTCAAGTCTGACTGCGGTCGTTACTTGTTCAAGTACCTTCCACGGCGTTTGTGGCCATGTTTGTGTTGTCTTTCCCCTGTGGTGTGGGGCGTAATAAGAAGCCACAATATCGCCCGACTTGTCGCAGGTAGGCGGCTAAATGAGAGCAGGAGGTGCATGTTGGCAACGTGCATCGTCTGAAAGTGGTTTGTGCGAACGAAACCTCAGCTAGGCCACATGGAATGGGTGACGCCCTATGCTCCACTAAGGGTTAGGGCAAATGAGTATGTCAAGTTGTCTACGAATTCGATACTGAGATCCTCGACGTTGATGTTCGATTATGCAGGTATCCTTCTTGATTGCAGCATTATTTTCGTTTCGTCCTCGTTAGTGCGTAGTTCGACTTCTTGAAATGTAATAACTACAGGAGTTACTATACTTTGTACTTCGACTCATTTTCAAACTGCCAGATTCTTCAGTTCATATTGTATACCATCTTCCTTATATCTATGTACCTACTATCACCCAGGTAGTCTTCTTTTCTGTTCCTTGTCTTTTTTGTTCCGTCATCCATTTTGCCGCATTTTCAAATTCACCGAAAGCGTAACCACTCGTACAAGGGTGGAAATGTTCGTTGTTCATGTTGAGGTTCATGGTGGCAACATGAGCCACAGATGGTTTTTCGGGTACCACAAATCCCTTCATTAATCTATCGTTAATCCAGCTGCAGGATTTACTCCTCCATTGCCACAGCAATAGCAGAAGAGTACATATAATGGCCATGTACAGTGGAAAATGGGAAATGTTGGCTTATTCTCAAAAAATAGGGATTGTTCATAAAGGCGGAGGATGGTTGTACAAGGACAACGGATTGACGTTAAATATTCATTCGCGGTAGATATTAAAATTACAACTTTTGAGAATTCGCAAATATGTTTTGATCGGACATTTATTCGTGATTCCAATGTAACTGTCAGCAATGAATTGTGTCCAAGGTACAACTTCTCTTCACTCGGCAATCGTAACACTGAAAAGGAAATCTCTACTAATTCATTTCTGTCTTTCTGTTACTTTGATTTGTTTGACACTGTCAGTCGAATCAGTAGCTTTTTTAATGACTGGATTTAGCTAACCATTCATTATGCGGTTTAGACAGGATAAAGCTTACTTAACCAAGTACTACAGCAATTAAACTAGAACTTCACACAGCCAAAAAACCAAACGAGTGCGGAAGGATTTATAGACAACATTTTTTAAAGGAAATAATAATCCCTGTTGAATGTCACCATCTATCCTGCAGCATTTGCGTTCAGGATTATTCGATCATTTCACTAATTTCGTTGGGGATTAGAGTGGCGAGCCACGTAAATGAAGAACATTCACGGCTAATTCGTAAATAAAATGAATGGTGCGGGCTGCGAAAGATGTCCGCGGTGTAGGTGATATATATACTCAAGCTATGTACGAGTACATATATATTTTGTGCCTCCCCAATTTATCTCAATACAAAATAATGTAAATTTAAAGTTTTGTTTAAAGTTGGCGACCATCAAACGTCCATTTGTGGCAACCACAGAGATATATAGAAGGAGATGAAACCACTATACACTGTACACTAAATTCTGGACATAATCCCATCGCATAGGAACTAGAAAAAATAAACAGAGAAACACACGCCCTCCTCTGCGCAACACCCGCTGAGTCCATAGTGGTCCATACAGTAGCACATGAGATGTCAAACTCGCATTTCCCCCTCATACTTCCCCCTGGTGAACAATAACATTTCACTTTGTCTCTCTGCCGCGGAACACCCGCTCGAGCCATATAGAAGCACATGAGATGTCAAACATCACATCCTCCTTACTACTACCACCCTTGTACGGAATTGCTTCGTTTCTCTTGCTCTTTCTTATTTCCTTCCAATTCTCTCTTCTGAGCTCGCAACTCGTCATCGGTGCACCAATCATCATCTGCCAAAATAGAAGACAACACAGAGTAACTAATTCAACAATAGTCTATACCAGGGGTCGACAAACTTTTTCTGAAAAGGGCCAGATATTTTAAAATTTAGACTCAGCGGGCTGGATAGCAAATTCGAAATACAACCTCTGACTGATGTGGTCAACCTGTGCCAATGAAGGTCAGATGGAAGCTTCTCAATTTTACAGTCAAATAGATTTCGAAATATGGAACTGTTATTCTGCGCAGGAATATATTTGGGAATTGCGTTTTCGTTAGTATGAGCTTGTAACTTTTTTTTAGCACAGCAAAAGGTCGAAGAAATTGTATCTTCTTCGTGTTTTAAATGCAAGTTTTCGGCAATTTGTTTCAAGTTCAAGCGAAGTACAGATATCCTCTATAATTTTTTTTTGAAAATTTGCTCATAATCATTTCACAGCCATTCATTTTTGAATACGTCTTTCAGCTTCTATGAGATCAAAAGATACGAATAAATGTTTCCATTGTTGAGCCATTGATAGCGAGCCAGAAAATGCACAGCCTTATTTCATCAGTCCATACCAAAGTGATCCAGCACGGCATCTGCCTGCGTCGTTAGCCATATTTATTATTCCCCAAGACAATGACGAAATAGATAAGTGTTTCTGTTGAGGAAATGACCACAAACCTGTATCGATTTCGTCAATTCAGAGCAACGAAACAGATATGTTTTTCAATTGCATTTGTGACAAAATCGAAATTATGTGCGATGCAACCGCTAGTCATATAGAAATTATAGAGAATTCAAGTAATTTCCTTTTTTTTTGAATTGTTGTGATTGAGGATGGACTCTGGTTGGACATGCGCCTTAAGTATACCAAGGCTTGACACCGAAAAACTTTGGATCTTACTGCCTAACGCAGAAATCACCGCCATTGATTATTGTACAATAATAGCAATTGGACCCAATTGCACTGGGTGATCTTGCAAAAAAAAAAAAAACGCAGAAAAAAAAATGCAGCCATCTTCAAATAATATCGTTTATTTCAGGAAACACATTAATTTATTTTTAAACATTTAATTTATAAGAAAAATAAATTAACAACTGCCACCATTTCATCTAAAGTTGTCGACACAGACACGTTTTAATATTTTTTTATATCACAAATGCCATCGAAAAACGTCTATGTCTGTTTTGTTGTCTGGAAATGACGAAATCGATGCGAGTTTAATTTAGCCTTAATAAGATCTTGAGATACGAGTGAATATGTATACGTATGCCAATAGATATGCACAGATAACAATGTAAGCGCCATGAAGCTCCTGAATTTAAGTCTACCTGGCGTAAAGGATTAATATTCGCTGGGCCAGAAGTCCACAGCGATCGACTTCACAGTGCTAAGTTCAACGACCCCACCACAGACTCTCTGTTCGGTTTTTATCAATGATATTCCTAGGATCTGCACAGGGATTGCCATTTCTCCAGTCCGTGCTGTATGATTATTCTAATTTAGTCTTCAGTGATTCAGTGAACCAAATAAATTGATTTAAATTTCACTCCAACAAATTCAAATACATTGTGATAAAAGAAATCGTTTTTTATACTATTAATTAAAATTTAATTTGTCCATGTTAAAAACAATATTGTCTCGCGGGCCGGATAAAAACCAGAGGCGGGCTGAATTTGGCCCGCGGGAATATCAACAGTGCATTTGGACCTTAATGAAAGAACCACTCAGCGGTGGTTCGAAAAATTTCGATCCGGAAATATGAACCTTCGAAATGAGCCACGTGGAAACCAAGGACCATCGATCGATAACAACGAGCTGCGTGCATTAGTGGAGTCTGACCCCTGCCAAACCATAAGGGATCTTGCGGAGAAATTGGGTGTGCACCATTCGACAGTTTGCCGTCACTTGCAACAACTTGCAAAAGTGAAAAAGCTTGACAAGTGGGTTCCGGATGCTCTTACTGAGCAAAACATGGCGTGTCGAATGGAGATTTCTAGTTCTTTTCTCTCCCGCAACAGAAACGAACCGTTCTTGAACCGAATTGTGACCTGCGATGAAAAGTGGATACTATACGATAATTGTCGTCGATCGGCCCAATGGCTAAATGCCGATGGACTTCAAAACGCATGCCGAAACCAAGCCTTCACCCATAGAAAATAATGGTGACTGTTTGGTGGTCTGCAGCTGGAGTTATCCACTAATAAATGCGGGAATAAATGTGTATCTCGTTGGGAAAAGTGTTTCGCATCCGCTGGTACCTATTTCGATTAATAAAGTTATCTTTATAAAAAGTTACAGCTGTTCAAAAATTTGCTACTGAATCCGACATTTCATCTGCACCAACCTAATATATTCTGTAGTATTTGTAAGGCGCGAATAATTCGTTGGGAAGAATACCGGAATTTTAAATATTGGAAAATTCCTGTATTTTTTGCCGGAGTGTTATTCGCGTTACTTTGTTCTATTGATCACTTGGGATTGAACTTTTGAGTTGAACAGTTGAAGTGTCTTCATTTATTTTAGTAATAATAGACAAATTCGAACGTGGTAAATTCTTTGTTTATTTTTTCGAACATTTTTGGTTCGTTGAGAGTATAGAATGATTTACTTTATTTTCGTGTTTCGCTCGTTTTCGTTTTCGCTTGTCAATTTTTGCGAATTGAATTCTTGACTCGAACAAGTGTCGTTCAAAATACAAAAAGTGACACAGAAAGTAACGATGTTCTTTGGTACTTTAAGTCCGTCCCACGCAAACAAACCTGGTCGATTTGCTATATGTCAATAGATCTTTGGATGTGCGTGCTTATAGCAAATGTGCCTTGAAATAATTTTGAATCCTTTCCATTCACGTTCTTTGTGCCCACTTTATCTCTTACGTCCTGTATGGTTTTATGTGCAGATGACTAGTCTTCATCACCCCATTCCCATATTTGCTTGGTTTGGTTTTCGTTTCACTTCATGTTCAAGAATGTCATTTCGCCCTGACAAGAGGATTGTTGTTGTTCTCGACAGTAGTGCATTGGGCCCATCACTCCGATTCAGAAAATACCCATATTTGCTAGTTTTTTTTTCGTTATACTTCATACTCAGGAAGGTCCTATTTCCATGACCAACGGACACTAAATGCATTCAAAAGAACTCCAGTGCATTAGTCTTATCAACCCGATTTAGAGTATACTCATATTTTGTAGTGTTTGGCTAGGTTTCATACCATGCTCAAAACGGTTCTTTTGTCCTGACCAAAGGATACAAAATGCATTCGATAGCACTGCAGTGTATTGGCCTCATCGTTCCGATTCAGGAGATACCTCCCTACCTGGTTTGCTATCTGTTGCATTCCATGGTCAAGAGAGTCCTTTTGTCCTGACGAAGACCTGCAGAAGGATGAAAATATCATGGTGTGCTACGTATAACAATTCAAGAAAGCTACGTGTCGTAAATTTGGTTGAAGCCGGACTATAGCAAATGGAGAAGACACTCCTGGAAAAAACTTGTGTGATTCTGGTTTGAGCACACGGTATATTCTATATCGTTAGTTCAGTCGGTAATCAGAAATTTGGTTCTCGGGCCGTGCTTAGGGTCACTCAAGGAACCTACAATTCAAATTCAATTAAGATCAGAATACTAGAAGTGGCCGGACAAACGAACAAATGTCCAACACACACCGGGCTATATGCCTGTCCATATTTACATGGGCCGGGCCAAAAAGCCTTGAGCCGAATTGATTTACAAACTGAGTACTGACACTTGGTAACAATAACCTTTGCCAGCGAATAGGAGCATGAGCTCTTCTGTCACAGCCCTTGAACTTTTTCCCAAAGCAGGAGTCTTTCAAACAAACTGGTTCTGCCTGTAATTGAAACCACACATTTTAATCATTTGACGAGATATAATGAAGTCACTCTAGTTTCAAGCCATGGCGTCTTAAAGGACCTTAGCTATAGGAAGGACATCGGGTCTAAAACCTAGGGTACTGTATTGGCATTTTGTGTACCATAATATTGCACCGAGTTGTGGTATAACAATGGTGGAATGCATCACGTACGGGATGCCAACTGAAATTTGCTGTCCAGAGGGCCGCCTCTCTGGCAATCAGCGGTGCTCAGTGGACAACTCCATTCGCTGCTATTGATATGATGCTGAACCTACTGCCGTTTAACATTCTAGAGAAACAAATGACTGTAAGCTCCGCGATTTGAATTAGAGAGACATGTCAATGGACTACCCTGACTACCGGTCACTCAACGACTTTGATCGATAGGACAATCCCAGCGTCATTAGACTACACCTCCCCAAAGTACGGGTTCGATGAAAATTATGCAATTCGGATTCCATCACGGAGTTAGTGCGAAATGTGCAGTGCCTCATTAATGAGCTCGTTTGGAATATTCACAGACGGTTCTAAAACTGCTGACTGTATGGGCGCCGGAGTATACTCCTAAAGAACTTAGTTTCCATTTTTATTTTCAACTTCCGGATTACAGCAGCGTTATCCAAACAGAAATTTTCGCGATTAAAGGGCTATCTGGTTTGGACCTCATGTCATGCCCACGTGGGAGATAAGAGATAACTATCTTCACTGCTAGTCAAGCTGCTAAAAATGAAAAACATTTGCCATTTTTCATCGAAGGTTTTGATACGTGCTGGCCACTGCATTCTCCGCAACTAGTTTATGGCAACGAAACGTCCACTGGGCCACATGGAACAGTTGATGCGTTATGACCCACAAGGGGCTAGGGCAATTGAATATCGATGCTACCTCGATAGGTAGAGAATTTATCTCTTATTCGAGACGTGGCGGGTTCGAATGCTGACCCGAACAAACGTTTCTTTTCTCTGTTGATGGTGGTATGCAGTCATGGTGCAATCCGGTAATTTTGCAGATCGGATCCGAACTAATCCGGTACGGCACATAACCTGGATCCGAAGACTTAGGATACCGGTTTTTTGCAATTTTAACTTCTCATTTGCAAAGAAAATCCCTATAAAAATCAATTAAGAATTTCTTCACTTATTACATCAAATATACAATATATTTATTCAAACCTGCAGATCCACCCCTGATCTTCTGTTCTTTAAAAACCTGTGTATCTCTCAGGCTTTCTTGTTATCTTCAGTTTTTTAAAATTTGTATATCTACCCAAACTGGCAAACCTTTTGTTCATACGAACCCAGACCTGCAGACCTGGATATTTTTGAAATCGTACCTACTGTACCTTGGTCTGGGTGTCTGACGTTGAAAAGTGCAGATCCTATTTGAGCAACCATGGCTGTGGCCTGATGAGTTTGTCAATGACTTTCATCGAATAATTCATTGAGTAATTCATCAACTACGGCCGGTTCAGTTCACTAATGATAGGGAGTTTGGTAAATCTGGCTGCCGTGACTCGCACAGCACACATAGACCATAAGACTGGTCCATTGCGATACCCCAGAGATGTAGTATCGATGACTGTACTAATTCTTAAACCAGCCTGAGCTGAATTCAGGGACAAGAAATCCAAACTTAGGAGAGTTTAAAAGGATATCCCTCAAAGAGGTGTGCTATCTCCAATCCTGTTCAACATATACCTATCTGAACTCCCAACGGCGCCTATAGGACTCCAGATCAGCTCCTATGCAGACGACGGTTCAATTCTTGCTACTGGTAACGACATCCCACACATGTGCGAGCTGATCAGTAGGTACTTTGACGAACTTAACACCTTCTCCGTTAATGAAAACTTATTGGTCTCAGCACCCAAATGATCAGCGACTCTGCTTACTTTATGGACCAAGGAATTTAAGTAATCTCTGGACATATCGGTAGGCAACCATCCTATACCTACAGTGAATCACCCAAAAACCCTTGGTATCACCTTGTATAGCATGGCAACATTATTTGCTCATGCCACAACGATCGGCACCACCATGATAACTCGGAACAATGTTCTCAAGGCGCTTGCCGGCGGTACTTGGCATAAACTGGTTTCGGAGAATGCAGTTTCCATTTCCAGCATGCACCTCCTGCACATCCATAGCCACGGACATCGTCGTGGACGGGATTCGAACCCGTAACGCCAGTAGTCAAACATGAGACTGATGCCTCAACACACTGCGCTACCGGTCGCCCCAAAAAAAATTGGAACGCTTCACGATTTTGCGTGTCATCCTTGCCCAGGGGCGATGCTAATCTTCTCTGTATCGTTCCAATTATGGTATATGTTCTGCCGAAGCAAGAATAGCCTTCAAAGCTATAAATATAAGTCTAAATCTTTTAAGCCTTAGTAAATTATTACTCCTTTAGAATTGCAGTCTCATTAAACACAACAACTATCTCCTCGCGAAGCCTTATCTTGTGGGCTGCTACCGCCATGATAACCCCAGGCAGTAATCTTATGGACAAGACACCGCCACCCCTTAACCTCAGACATGGCCCGAAGGACTTCGAACGAGAAGTTCAAAGATACAAAAGGAAACCATTTGACGACGCAACTTACAAGGCAGCCATTGCTTCTGTACACAAGGAGGAGGTTCAAAGATCCATTGCGGAACTAAAGAACAACCCAATACTTTTTTTTATAATTTGAAATTAAAAACACCTTATTGACTTTGCTATCTCAATCAAAGCCGCAATTTTTCTTAACCTCTGAATATTGAAGGAAAAGAGGCCGCTGCTGACTCCTTACGCATACACACACATACTTACTACACGACAACCACCGATACTGACATTCTTCAGTTTCTCAAGTTCCACAAAGAAATATGAGCCAAGAATTGATCTCCTCTTTCCTGCTAAAGCCAGACAAGCGCAGAGAAGGTGGCAGCAGCTTTCTTCCTCATTCATTCCTTCACAACTTCTGCAGAAGTCATTGTAAGAAAAACGAAATTTCATGGCGTGCTCACCAATAAGGCAGTGATCAGACCCACGATAGAGTTAATGTGCTGTGCTATTTTCAGATATTGTAGATGGGACGATCGGATGGGGTCCAACCCAGGCCATATAGAACTGATCGCGAGGCAGACATCACATCTCAACCCCCTGTCATTCGCCCTTCTAATAGCCACTGATTTTAGCATCATTATCGCGCTCGGTGGCCGTGGTCGTTCGGTCACCGCTCTACGATACTAATCTAGAGCTTGGAGTTAAAATCTCGGCGCGATCAAAATAATAGAACTGTCACATTGCTCCGAGCTTGTCAGTATAAAGACAGCTCGGATAGCAGGTGCATGCTAGCAGCTGCACTTCCGAAAAGTAGATATGCTACCGAAACGTCAACAAGGCATAGAAATGCTAGAGATGTTGACGCGCTCATGCCCCTGGAGGGGTCAAGGCAATTAACAACATGTACCAGTTGTTTGAGTAGTCATGGAATCTTATCAAATTCAAAATTAAATTAAAATTAAATTAGGATTGATTAGTCCCGCGTCTACAGCAATCATCATGAAGTTATTGATAACTACATCATGACATGGTTAGCAGAGTGTGGGAACACAAAAGTCCCCCTGATTTTTGTGACTTACTCCTTTGACACGTTGTGGCCTTATCTCAGATACCTTAATGCTACCTTGTCCTTGGTTTATTCCCTTATCTATTTCAGCATTATTAAAATGAACTTTATGAAAGGACTAGTTCCATATTTATCCATAAAGACGAGGTAGATATTGCCGAAGTGTTTCCAAAATAATTTTTTTTCTTTGTGACAGAAAAAAAGTCTGACAAGATAGGATCTTAATAAGTATCGTTATAATTTGCAAGCTAATATCTCATCCTTCTTTTGTTCCTTTTTTTCAACACATTGTGCAATTATTCTTCCCGACCCGACTCGGTTGACAAAAGGACCGTGTAATTAATTACATTATTCCCAAAAAGATGACGACAGAGCGAAGACACTGGCTAATATTCTGTCGTGCCCTCGGGGTCAATGATAGTGACAAGATATGAATTTGAATGTGACGCATCGGGTTTAATTTAAAGCCCACCCACGAATTATATCTTGTCTGAGAAGTTATGTATTATCCTGAAGATATATTACACCGAAAAGGGTGCGGAGTACGTTCAGGCACAATATTGCTCTGAAAGATGAGAAATTTCTAGTCGTTTATTATGCATCTAACAAGGACAAAATAGAAAAGAAAGTGTTTAAGATAAGATGGTTCGAAATAGAACGCAAGAAAAAATTAAAAGAATAGTAGGTGTGTTTTTCAGCCATGCAGAGCAGAGCAGGTTAAGACCACACAATTACACTAACAATTTGATCTAAGCTGCTCTCGAAAGAAGATTAGTGCAAGAATTCTACTGCGTTAAGTAGTTGGCGTTTTGAAATGCAGGCGGCGCGGGTGTCAAAGTTTTCTTGCAGTTTCCAGTTTGGGAAGCACATAAAGTTTATTTCCTGTCAATAAAATGTTCATTTTGTTTAATTATGTGGAATAATAAACCTGCATAATAATTTTGCTGCCTAAATGAAATTTGTCCTATTGCATCTGTACTAAGGATTAAGTTTCCTCTTGAAATTTGAGTTGATATTTAAATTTTAACTAAACCAGAACACACGTTTTTATATTCGCTACCCTAATATGCTCTCGATCGTTTTTTTTTGCCACTTAACCTGCTCTTCTCTGCTCTGTACAAAAAAACGTTGCTATTGTCAACAACATATAGTACAATACAAAGTTAATTTTTATTAAATTTTAATCTGTCGGCATATTGGATCGCGTTCTCGTTCGCTTGTTTTTTGTCAACCATAGTCTGCCTGATTTGCAAGCTCTCTGCTCTTTTTATCAACAAATTTTGTTAGTTTTTGTGTCTTAAAACAAATGATTAGTAGTATGAAATAACTTCAAAACGAAAACGATTATGTTCTTTTCCTGAATGCTCAGGTAAGCCCATTCAATGTGAAAGGATGAAAGAAAGGGAGGCTTCATCGAGATCCAGCTACTTGCTTGGATTGAGCCTTCCTTCGTTTGCGGCCAAGACGCCGAAGACCCCCGAATCTAGTTTCGTATAGCGGCAGATCATTCGTCGGGTGCCGTCTTCGATCTACCGGTGTAAGCTGCACGACTACTCTTTTAGTTCGAATGGTCTTACCTGAGCATTCAGGGAAATAACTCAATCGTTTTTGTTCTGAAAATGACGCGTACCCTTGTCTTATAGTGTGGTGTATACAAGCCACGTCTATCTGGCACCAGCTGCCCAGTCCATGTAAGTTGTTCGTGCTGCACCGGTAGATCGAAGGTAGCACCTGATGAGTGATCTGTTGGTGCACGAAACCAGATTCGGAGATTATCGTCTTGACCGTAAACGGATTTAGGCTAAATTCAAGCAAATGGCTATATCTCGGTGTAGCTTACACTCTTTCACTATTTCACATAAAATATGTGCTCATATTTATCTTATACTGTTCAGTCGCTTCTTTTGCCGCGCAGTTCTTATCTTACTATTTTAACATAAAGAATTAAGAAAATTTTTTATATCATGACAGTCGAGAATTTGTGAAACGGAAAGAGTTCCGTACTTGCTGAACAACGACGCGAATCGTTGACAGAAAATATTGTACGTGAATGCGATCCACTATGCGGACAGTCTTATACCGGAACCAGAATGAACGCAGAAAGCAGCAGCAGCGGCAGCAACAACTACAACAACATGCAGATCAGTTTTCGCCGCTGTCGCTGCCGCTGCGTTGAATCTAGGTCGAGTACGCTGCTTCTGCTGCTGCATTCTGCGTTCATTCTGGTTCAGACATTATTGTCAGTACAGTCAAAATTTTTACATATGTACAATTAATCTACATGCAGACTGCATCGCCTATATGTACTTTTCGGCCTTGTAAGAAATACATCCATCAATTATGGTGGAACATTAATGCCATTCGGCAAAATTACAATGAAAAATTTCAAGCCATTAGCCACTGACATGACTGTGGCCTCCCACAGGATATTTTCCAACAGTTCGAAGGACTAGTCCATCATCAATCAATCGAACATATGAATGCACATTCCTCCACGTCAAAATCTCTTGAATGGTTCCTACAAAATGAAGCACTACACAATGACTAGGTGGAGGAGGCAAGGAAGCAGCCTATTTATCAAATGTATCAAAATCATGAAAAGGCTCACAGCGCAACAGAGAAAAGTTCTTAATGGCAATGGGACTACCAGGTGTTCCTACTATACCATACATGTATAGTATAATCATCATATTGTGCCGAAGCCTCTTCCAATATGGTTTAGTCTAGACTGAGTTTGTACCAGAGCCCTGAATAGCCCCGAACCGATTCCTCAGGGTCTAGTCAGTCACTGCCTCTCCTGATCAACAACATTCGTCGGGATCAGCATTTCACTAGAGCGAACTGGACTTTTGCTTGTGAGTATGCCAACTTGGCACTTTGCCTCACGTAGATACATTCAGTAAGAGCCCAGTCAAAGCTCTCGGGTGGTGTGTAGAGTTTTAATGACTTTCCGAAAACACCTGGGAACTATAGTTCGAAATAAATGCGAGATGCAATATGACTGCGGTTAAGGTGGTACGTAGGCTTTTTATTGCTTTCCAGCTATTCTATCGCTGGCAAGAGATTTTAGACGTGTGAGACCACCTGAGGGTTTTTGAATAGTCAAAAATGTTTTCATATTGACTGCGTTAGTGATGAATGGTGGATTAGCATTGCGTGACAATATCATGTTTTGGTATCTTTTATTGCCATCCAATCGAAGGCTATCAATATGTACTGAACGTGGGAGTGGCTTTTATTAACCGTTGTATAACATTTTCATTTGCTGAATTGAAAGGAAACAGGCTATTGAAGGCAAAATATTGAGCAGAAGTAAAATGTTCTAAATCTCAATCAAAACAGCCGTTAATTTCGGAAAGGCCTTGTTGATCATCAAGAATATTAAGTTAGGCTAGTTTAAAGAGTCAGCTGTGCAGAACACAGCACACATAGGCTGCCACTGGGTCCGTTGTGATACGTTATCAGCCCAAACGCCATGTGTGCCTAGTCGTCGAACCACCCGGAGCTGTCATCAAAACGAAGTAGATGGCCCTTTTACGTCTTTCAGGTCATCGAGGTCAGTTAAGTAGAGGGAGCCTAAAGTATATTTTCTTCTACTGGTCAGAGCAGCGCAGGTGCACAATAAGTGATGTATTGTCTCTTCGTCTTCTTCCTCCCCACAAGCATATTACTAAGGTCCGTTTTTCACGCTAAATCCCATACAAGAATGGTCTAAGATTTTCTAGTGATAATTTTCCTGTGTAGTCATGCATGAGTGCATAGCTAGGTTTTGAGAATGTAGTGGAGTGGGTCATTGCTATTTCAAGTCAACAATGACTTGGCTTCGCTATCCACTACATTAAAAATAATTCAACGTAAAACCAATTCCTCACCTGTCATCCGGTATCGTCCACCCGATGGATTGTACTCTTCAGGAGCTGCCTTAATCCATCGGGGAAGCAGCTCGACCAGTCCAGGTTGTATTCCGACCTAAATCTAAATTCATCCCTGGGTACAATGTACACTATATAGTGTGCATTGAACGAAATGGGTGCGAATTATTATGCAGTGACAATTTTTCTGCCTTGTCACTCATGAGCGTACAGCTACGTTTTTAGAGTAGAGTGGGTCATTGCTACTTCAAGTCAACAGTGACTTGACTTCGTTTGATGGATCTGACACGGAGATCCATCTAGTGGAGGGAGGGGAATCTCTCCTCTCTCTCTCGGTCAGGTTTGTTTTTTAATAGTAAAAAAATACATATGTACATTATTTACCGTACGTTCTGTATGGGTTTTAATTAGTATGCTTTTTTTCTAATTAGTAATTGTAAAGCAAATATGCTAGTACTGCAATAAAAAAAGAAATTTTGAGTACGGGCTCACAGAGTAGAGTAACGCTTTCATATGTTTTCAGACTATAATTCAAAACGGTCAATTTCCGCCTTAGGCAGTACGAATCTATTGCGTACAAATAACTATCTAGAACTATCAACTTACGCTTTACTAACATACAATCAACTCCTACCGGCGCACCAGCGAGACAACGCTATCGTTAATTATTATTAAAAAAAATAACGGTAATTTTTTAAAAACGTTAAAAGCTGAAACTTGGCCTATTGTTTATTTACATTTCAGTAAGAACAAATATTGATTCCGGCCACTTGTAGGACAATTTAATAGGGGTACCGGTTACTTCGTGCGGTTTTCTAACTGATGGCGTAACTTCATTTTTATTCCAGTGATTCACCTTTCCAAATATGTGTTGGAAAGCTACTGTCATATAGTTTCAGAATCAGTATGTGTCATTTAGCTGAAGCGTAAACAACAATACTTTTTTTTTACTCTGAAAATGTCGAATTTTGTACCGAATAAAGTGTTTTTGCGGGGAGTACTTCTTCATTACTTCAATATGAAGAAAAAGGCTGCCGAAAGTCATCGTATTTTGGTGGAAGTGTATGGTGTGCATGCTCTAGCTGAGCGTACGTGCCAGAAGTGGTTTGCACGGTTTAAAAGTGGCAATTTTGACTTGGAGGACGATGAACGGTCCGGACAGCCAAAAAAGTTTGAAGATCACGAATTGGAGACATTGCTCGACCAAGATCCATCCCAAACGCAAAAAGAACTTGCAAAATCACTTGGCGCCGCTCAACAAACCATTTCCGATCATCTAAAAGCAATGGGAATGATCCGGAAGGTAGACCATTGGGTGCCGTATGAATTGAAGCCAAGAGACGTCGAACGCCGATTTTTCACGTGTGAACAACTGCTTCAACGGCACAAAAGAAAAAATTTTTTGCATCGAATTGTCACTGGCGATAAAAAGTGGGTCCATTACGATAATCCAAAACGTCGGGCAACGTATGGATAATCCGGCCATGCATCATCATCGACGGCCGTTCAGAATATTCATGGCCTCAAAGTTATGCTGTGTATTTGGTGGCACCAGCTGGGTGTGATCCATTATGAGCTATTGCAACCGAATGAAACGATCACAGGGGAAGTCTACCGACGACAATTGATGCGTTTGAGCCGAGCACTGCACGAAAAACGGCCGGAATATGAACAAAGGCACGACAAGGTAATTTTGCAACATGACAATGCTCGGCCTCATGTTGCACAGGTCGTCAAAACCTACCTTGAAACGCTCAAATGGGATGTCCTACCCCACCCGCCGTATAGTCCAGACCTTGCGCCATCCGATTACTATCTCTTCCGATCAATGCAACATGGCCTGGCTGACCAGCACTTCTATAATTATGAAGAAGTCAAAAATTGGATCGATTCGTGGATAGCGGAGAAGCCGGCCGAATTTTTCAGAAAGGGTATTCGTGAATTGCCAGAAAAATGGGAAAAAGTTATAGCTAGCGATGGACAATACTTTGAATATTAAATTTGTAACCATTTTTTCAAAATAAAGCTTCAATTTTCTGTTAGAAAACCGCACGAATTAACCGGTACCCCCTCCTGCCATCGACGTAAGGCAGCCGGAGCGACCCGTTCACCAGCAACGGCCAAGGGCTTGCAAACCCTTTCGACCCCAGTAGGCTTTGTTACTACGACAACGTATCTATGCAAAACAAAACTCAATTGACTTAAATGTTAAAAGTTGAATTTTTTTTACCATTAGTTTAACACTTAAGGTAGTAGAAAAAAAAATGCTACCATCCATTTGACAGTACCTGGCGTCAGCAGGTGCAAAAAAAGTCTGCTCATAAGCGTGGTCCTGTTATTGTGGTGGCAGGAGTTCATTTTGTTGATAGGCTTTGTTATTACGATAAATAAAATGTTAAACTAATCTTTAACAAATATGACAACGATAAGTGTTCCTAGCTTCCGGACTAAACCTTTTTGTACCTCGTCTGGAAGCAGCCGTCTCCCGTGAGTCGTAGGAGAGGAAAGGGAATAACGTTCCTAGAAGTATTGGACCAGGCTGCGAAATTAATAGAAATTGGCGTTTGTTCGGAGGAGGATCCCGACGAAAGAACGCTTAGATCGCGCCAGTGTGCGTCAGCACAAAAGGACTCTATTGATCATGAAATGGAACTGAAAATAAACCTGGTAGATATGGGTATCTCCTGATTCTGGATGATGAAATTGTTGAAGGCATTTTAAGTCCTTCCGCCAGGACTGATGCCATTTTGAATCTGCCGGTGGGGAAAAGCGACATTCTTGTCAATGAAGTCATTTGTGAGCAAGATGGGATTACATGACTATAGGTAGGTGTTGAGGGGAATGCATTAGTCTACTGTTGAATACATTTTTTTCCTTTGGTAACTATAGGTAAAAAGGACATTCCTGGCAATGAAGCGATATCTTTGCGTGGTAGGTATTATCATATTGGCTTTTTATGTGAAAGGTATTTTGAGTTCTCTGGTCAGGGAAAGGGACATTCCTGCATTCGCCTGGTAGATATGGGCATCCCGCTGGGTACCGTTTTTTTTAGAATCGGTTGCTTTAACCATGCGCCGTTTTGTTCGTGTATCGTTTTAGTACCGTTTGTCGAATACCGTTTTTTTTTATTACCTTCTTTTCTGAACCGGTTTTTTGGTACAGCTTTTTCAGTATCGGTTTTCAATTAAAGAAAAACAAAAATGAGAAAGAAAACGGTTAAAAAAAGGTAGAAACCCGATTTTAAAGAACCGGGAAACGCTATTTTTGGTTCGTCCCATATAAAACAAGCTAGCCTTTGGCTAGCTTGCCGAAATTATGATACCCTTCACGTGAAGGGTTGTGACTTATGGTGCATGTGCCACTTTGAAATCAGTAGTAAAACTTGTTCCGATTCCACTGTTCCCATAAGAGGTATATTAAATAGTGCGCCGATTTCAACCAATTTCGGAACGTGGTTTGGCGCTCAATATGATTGAATAACACGAAATTTGGTAAATACTACTTTGCCTTAACACCTAGCGGGGCATAGCGCGTCAACTACTCCTGCGCGCCATCGTACTCTGTTCTGGGCAATAGGGCGCAACTCCCCAAAAGACTTACCCAGTGCCTGACACTCCTTTGCCACAGATCGACGCCACGTGATTCGAGGACCCCCTCTTGGTCGGCCTTGGTTGGAAATGGGGTTCCATTTCATGGCATGCAAAGCAATGCAGTTATCACTCTTCCGCAATGTGTGACCTATCCACTGCCATTTTCGCCTGCGTATCAATTCGTTGATTGGCATCTGACCCGTACGCCGACTTAGCTCTTCATTTGATATTGTTTCGGGCCAGAAAATTCTTAAAATTCGACGAAGACATGAGTTGACGAAAACTTGCAGCTTTCTGGTAACTCCAACGGAAACTTTCCATGTACTGCTCCCATATAAAAGGACTGACAGTACCAGGGAGCGAAACAGGCCCAGCTTGGTCTTGATGCTGAGATAACTGCTCTGCCAGATTTTGGACAGCATGCCGTATGCGCGTTTAGCCTGGATGATACGACGAGCGATGTCCTGCTCCGTACCACTATTTTCGGCAACAATGCTACCCAAGTAGACGAAGTTGTCCACCTTCTCCACAGGCTGCCCATTAATATTGATGGCAGTAGGTGTCGGATTTCTTTTTCGCAACGGCGGGCAAGGTTCTTAACCTTGGTCTTGTTGGTATTAATCTTTAGCCCAACCTTGCTTGCCTCCCTCTCGAGATCTAACGCCATTGCGGACAGATCCATGATTTTGTGGGAGAGTAGGCATATGTCGTCAGCGTAGTCAAGATGTTGTAGATAAGATGTCAAAGTCCATTGAATTCCTCTGTCGAGTCCGGATAGGGCTGCATGCAACACATCGCCGATCACAATGAGGAATAGGATCGGTGAGAGGATGCACCCCTGCCGAACTCCACTGCGAATCTCAAAGTCCCCCGACACCTTACCTTTATGCAGAACGCGACATTTCGCGCCGTCATAGGTTGCCTTAATAATAGCCGCAAGCTTCTCAGGGATGCCTCTCCTGTGCAAGGCCGCCCATACAGATTCCCGGTTCACAATTTCGAAAGCCTTTTCGAAATCGATGAAAAGTAAGTGAAGCGGAGAATCGTATTCAGCGCATTGCTCGATGATGATTCGCAAGGTGTTAATGTGATCGACACAGGAGAATCCGGATCGAAAACCAGCCTGCTCTTCATCAATTGTGCTTTCTAAGTGGGCCTTTAGTCTTTCCAGGACGATTTTAGCTATGCAAATGCCTCTCCAATTATTACAGTCTGTGAGGCTACCCTTCTTTGGAAGTTTGATGATCAAACCTTCCTTCCACTCAGTGGAAAAGATCTCTGTATTCCACGCTTTATCAACAAGTGGGTGCAGCAAATCGGCAGTTACGGTTGGCGCTGCTTGATAAAGTCCGGCAGGGACACCGTCGGGTCCGGCGGCCTTTCCTTGTTTCAGTGAAATAATTTCCTCTTTAGTCGGGGCAGTGGACCGTATACGCACATTTTGATAGTTAGCTAAATTATCTATATGAGGGGGAACTTCACCAGAGGTTACACGGTTCAAGACCGCGGCGAAGTGTTCTTTCCACCGCCTCATTTGGTCTTCTTACAAGATAAGTAGCTTTCCATCACTATCCTTCACCGGATGTTGGCAGGAGTTACGACCACCTGTAAACTCCTTGATGACACCGTATACGGCGTTTAAGTTGTTACTTCTTGCGGCTTCTTCTGCTGAGGCTAAAAGAGAATTGGCATAAACTCTTTTATCGCGTCGCACACTACGCTGAACTTCTCGAGCTTTCTGACGGTAAAGGAGTTCGATGCTGCTTCGATTGTCGTCTGATGATGCAGCCAAACGAACTTTCAGCTCCTTTCTTTCAACAATCCGCTGCCATGAAGCGTCGGACATCCAGGGCTTATTCCGGCAATCCGGGTTTGTGCCAAGGATGGTATCTGCGCTATCAATGCACGCATTTTTTATGGCATCCCAGTTTTTAAATAAAAAGCTTTTTCTTACAAAAACTTGCTTGACAGCTATATGATAACGTAGTTCACTTTCAACCAAATTCTGAAATGTGATTTCACTAAAAATACTATTGATTAGTGTGAAATTTGAAAAAGATATCTTTAGAAATAAAAAATTTTTTTTACAAAGACGAATTTTTGGACCGGTCGTTCCTATGGCAGCTATATGACGTAGTGGTCCGATTCCATTGGTTCCGACATATATACAGCTTGCAATAGAAAGAAGGCTTTATACAAAATTTCAGTTCAATAGCTTAAAACTGAGGGACTGTTTTCCGTAGAACCAGACAGACAGATGGACAAAGCTTAATCGACTCGTGTCATACTGACCAAGAATATATATAGTTAATATGGTCGGAGATGCTTCCTTCTGTGCGTTGCAAACTTCATGACAAAGTTACATCCCTCAAGAGTATAAAAATATAATAGTCGATGTACGCTGTGCATTTGTCCGTTCGTCCCTTGGTTCGCGCACTTCACGTGGTGCGATTTAGACCGAACTTGGTATGAAGTTTCTTTGGGTGACTCTAAGCACGGGCTGGTGGCAGCTATTCCGGCTATCGACTGAAATAACGGTATATTTTGTTGTGTTTAAATCACAATTTTTCGCCCAAGTCTTTTCCAAGATCCTTTTAAAGCTATGTGAAAGCACATTCACTCAGGGCTGCGCACTTAAAGAATTAATTTTTTGGGGGCAACATTTTTCAGAGAATTTCATAGACAACTTAAAAGCAAATTAACCAAAGTGAAAATGATTTGTATGGGACGGGCCTAAAATGCCAATGCGCATCACTGCTTTTTTGTGTCATTTAAAAAAATCTGGACAAAATTGGGCTTCAAAAAAAAAAGTCCGCTTTAGCTGTATTCGGAAAACCTAGGAAACAGACTTAAATTTCATAAACCGGGACTTGAAAGACCGGTTCTGAAAACCCCGATACTTGTACCGTTGTACTGTTCAGTATCATCGGCGATTGGTCCTCAGATCGTTTCTTCTTAAAAACGTTGAGTCCTTAAATGCTATCGATAATCCCGATTATTTACAGAAATGACGCTTCGCGTTAAATCGCTTTGCCAGTATTTTTCCCAGGAAGTTCATAAGAGAAGTTTAAAATCTACCCAGATCCCCCAATTTCGTCATGCCTGTCAAATCGGCCTGCTACACATTGCAGTCATGACAGTCAACAGCTGCATAAAGAATACCTTAAGATGACGTGCTGCTTTGTACTCTGTACCTTCTTCTACGTCACCGCATCAGTTCGAAAATAGAGATACTTACTTTCAACATTCTTGTAAATGACTTCATCCTTTAACGGAAACAAATCTGCCAGTGAAATCCGCTCGAAACTTGCACTCTTGGCACAATATTGAAATATACATTTTTAATAATGCTGTTGCTAGTTTGGATGTTATCCAAGAAAGTGGCCCGAAGCAATCGAGCCAGCATTGAAACAAACATTCTCCATATTCTGTAGCAATATTTGTAAGTAGGTAACGAAGCTATATCTCTTCTTGTCGCCTTGCTTACCTATCCACCTTTAAGCAGCAACTAGGAAAGTGCTCGTGCTCATAGACTACATGTAAAAGCAACCGTAAGGATATAAGGATATTATATAGAAAAAAAACGACGCCGTTCCCATCCCGTAGTGCACTTCGTTGGAAAATCCACTCTAGCTACAAGTTTATAGACGTACCTTGCTCCCGACACCGGGCTCCCAACAGTATTGTACGTTTACAGAAAATGTACGGGTAATATTAAGAATCCTTAAGGTGTCCTTTGAGGCTAGTTTGAAAGCCGTTAATGGATGTCCGCGGTTGTGTCTTTATTCCAATCTATTCTTTACTCGAGGGTCGTCGCCTGTAACACAAAGCACAATGGGACATACTCATACCCGGCTTCATTTTGCACATAATACGATAAAAGTTGGGTGGACGTGGGCCTGCTGTATTGACAGTTAATGCAGACTAGCACTAGTGTATCTACCGGCCGCGGGGGGGTAGCGAATAATTTATATGATGGTAACAAGGAAAGTTTTCATGTTCAGTGTTATTATTTTTGCTTAAAATGAGACAACAGCAGGTTAGGACGTCTTCTGGACAATAGAGGGTCAATATAGGGTAAGGCAAGGCTTCGGTATCGGGTTAAGTAAAGCAACATAAATCATTTGGAATAATCGGCAACAACTAATTGCCCCAGACTTTTGAGTGGGCTAGTTTTGATCCAGGCTTCTTGCTATGAATGAGCATTACTACCACTGCTTTTTGTCGGCACAAAACCATCCCCTTACTTCGTCTACCGATGGATCGTACTCCTCAAGTACTGCCTTTGATCTATCAGGGAAGCTGCATGACCAACTACCATACGTTCCAATCACCATAATCGGAATGGGCTCCTCGGTAGAGTGGTTTTGCTTTTTATAGAGCGCATTCTACGCCAAGGGTACGTATTATTTTTGACTGAAAAATTTCGGAAACTAATCCTGTATCCTAGGTTCGAGTCTTTAGAATCAAGTTTTGGAAATTTCTCTCTGCCCATCATGACCTATGACTGCTTGCGCCTACATTGATTCGATTCCAGTTAACGCCCGAAGGCAACTAATGTATGCAATGAGCATTTGAAATAATTTTCAGCCAAGATTGTAAATCACTCGCCGTCCAAATAATCCTGCTCCTCCTCCCTTACCTATTTAATTGAAAATTAAACTGGCTAGAAATTCCAACGAGACCACAGGGACACTAAGCGTCGAGCTGATTAGAATTTATGTCCCTTTTAGGGACCTACATACCGCACAGAATTGGATACGAAAGCGGTATTAGACAGATGGATAGCTGGAATTGAAATGAATGACCAAAACGATTCCTTGCGTTTATTACTTACGTCGAAGATTTTGGCCCGTCTAACAAATAATGACTGTGTCATGTTTACAGATCATAATGGAGGCAAAAGTCCCTAAAGGTGTCATGGGAATTTGGCTCCTAATCGAAATGTATGATGTTGAAATGATGAAATTATATATTTCGGTGAAACGACTTAGAGTTTAGGTCACGATAGAAGTCGTTTGTTTTATTCAGAGAGGTTTTGCGTTACATTGTTCTCGAGACGATGAGTGAGCGAAATTGATGAATGTCCTGGGACAGGACCAAAAGTTATCATTACTGGCCGTCGCCGGTGAAACTGGAGGTTTCAGTGATTAATATTTCCATGGATTGAAGGGAGTGGCCAAAGGCCGAAACAAACGCAATATCCTCCAGGAATCCTTAATCTTCCAAAAGTTTCTTTTTTACCGGATCATGTATTGCAGACATAAAGTTCGTCTAGCGAATAGATCCAGAAGTCCGGAAAAGTATAGGAACACTAGGCATCGTCCCTGCACGGCAACAATAACGCTAACAGATTTATTGAAATTTATTGTTCGCTACGCTGGAGTATCGTAGTCAGCTACCGGTCTATTGCACATCGGATGAACTGTCGAGAAGCAGTGAGACCCTTGTCGACAATCTCCGACAATACGAGCTGCATTTTTGAGTTGACTGCACTGTCCCGACGATATACATCTTAACCAGAATATGAACCAGAACACTTTGTTTTCACTGCCAATTTCTGTGCTACTACTGCGCTACCTATGCACAGGTGTCGGGTACTGTGTGCGCTTTTATATTTCCGGCAACTCCACGTGAGAATTCCGTGCTAGCTATTTCAATGCATTGAGAACCGCCGTGCGACATGAATCCCAGAATATGTGCATCCCGGGAATCTTTATGCCATCTCCCGTGTCTTGATATTCGTGCCAAGAAGATTCTACATGTTGTCTAGCCGGGCTAGCCATGCTGGCAGCTCACTATCGCGCAGTTGTTCGCGAATTGCCCGCACCATGTGTGAATTATGACATTCAATTTGAATAATGAAGAGTTATGGCACTTAATTGATTTAGGACGGTGATTGTGTGCGGCCAGGTGTCTGAGAGTCCTTTAATGGCTTGGCATATTTTCTACTTTGTCGGGGTGGTTTGCGGCAGTTCAGTGAAGTATGGGAGATGGATATTAAACGTGGCTGGATGCTGACAAATGAGGCGAAGGATGCTTGCCATTGTGATGGATGCCCTTAGTTTTATGGGGGATAGATGATGGGATTCACATAATCATAAGGCGCGTTTTTTTTCAAGAGCCATATAGAGCAGAGCAGATTAAGACCACATAATTACACTAACAATTTGATTTGGGCTGCTCTGGATAAAACGTCAGTATAAAAATGCTGCTCCGTTAAGTGGTCTGTATTTTGAAATTTTCGAAGAGTTTACAGCTTGGGAAGCACATAAAGCTCATTTCCTGTCAATAAAATGTTCGTTTTGTGTAATTATGTGGAATAATAAAACCTGCATAATAATTTTGCTGCCTAAAGGAAATTTGTCCGATTGTATCCGTATCTGTACTAAGGATTAAGTTTCCTTTTGAGATTCGAGTTGACATTTGAATTCTAACTAACCCAAGACACACTCCCAGCGAAGGCATGCCCCGTTTCCGTGTTCGCTACCCTAAGTTGGTCTCGATCGTTTTTGCCGCTTAACCTGCTTTACTCTGCTCTGCACGAAAACGCACCTATTGTTGATTAATAGATAGCTCTTAAAGTAAAAATATATATTGTACAATTTTACATACAATAAATGCTTGACTGATATCTCTCATATGATCAATCAGACAATGGCCCAGAGATGGCTGCCACGATACACCAAATGTCAATCCAAATATTCTTCATCCAAACAATGGTCTTCGATTTGATAGTCAAGGAACTTTGCGGGTTACAATTTGAATGACTTCACAGTCACACCAACCATCTGTGGTCGATGATGACCTACTAGACCCGGAAAAATTGTCCTTACGAAGGAAAAGAAAGTCAAAATCGGTGAGAACCGTGATTCTTCTCTACAACAATGGCAGGCCTCATTGAACTAACGCGACGAGGTAGAAATTTGACTAACTAGGATGGGGGAGCATCAGAAAAGCCTCCTTACAGCTCAGACTCCAGTCTCCCTGTGACTTTCACCCTTTTGGACCGCTTAAAAAGCGCTTCGAGGTCAGCGCTTTGACGACATTCAAGCATTTTTGCTCCAATGGCTACGGGAACGTCCGAAAAAAAACTTTTCATGACGAAAGAACCAAAAAATCCGTTGGAAATAAAAGTACAGCAAGGGTGGCAGACTATGTAGCTTAGGTTAGGGGTCCTGGGACCATAGCGATACCACATATTTCAGGTACCTATTCCGTGTCGTTGCCAGCCCCTACCAGAAGATCGTTGTTGAGCTGGAAGGAACCTGACTCATTGGCCAAGCTCAAGAGGCTTCTCCAACTAAGTCCTGCAACTACGTACGTTGGAGGAGTAAGGTCCTAGGCAATTAAGGTGCTTTAGAGTTTCTTTTCTGTTTGGTATCTGGCAATTCCTGCAGTCATCGTTAGCTATTAGCTTAAGTCTGTACGCGAGTTCCCCAAGCAGTGGACCGCTAGTATGCTCATGATCACGGAAGTTTGCTTCGGCAGAAAATTTTCAGCCCTCATCCCTGATCGCACTGAATGGGAAAATGGCACACCCTGTCCAGACCCTAGATGTGTTAAATGGTTCACACATGGGTCTAAAACAGAACAGTGTGTTGGTGCAGGTGTCTTTGGACCCAACACCAGGATTTCGATTGCAATAGCAATCTCGCCCAGCGTGTTTCAAGCTGAGATCCACGCCATTGAGGTCTGCGCCAGGGTAATCTTGGAAACTAGACTTCGCGGCGCTCACATTGCTATCTACTCAGACAGCCATAAGGGCGCTCTCCTCATACAGGGTCTCCTCGAAACTGGTAAAGAAGTGTTACGAACTCCTCCAACTGTTGGCAACCGAAAACCAGGTTTTCTTGTGTTGGGTGCCAGGCCACCAGGGCATTGAGGGGAACGAGGCTGCGGATGAACTTGCTAGACAAGGATCATCAAATCGTCTTCGTGGACCAGAGCCATACTGCGGCGTGGGACTGTCTTCGGCCAAATTGCGAATCAGTGACTGGTCTGCACTATTACGTCAGCAGTACTCGAATAGTCTTCCAGGGCTGCGTCAATCGAAGGAGTTGATAATGCCCTTCAAATATAAGGGTACTAGTCTAATGAGTAGGACTCATCTAAGACTTCTAGTGGGGTACTTATCGGGCCATTACCTGGTCAGATATCACCTAAACAAGATGGGTCTATCCAGCGAGACTGAATGTCGTCTCTGCCTGGAGGACGTGGAAACAAATAAACACATCTTGTGCGAATGTCCCGCTATCGCGCGTTACAGGATGTCATTCCTCGGACAGGCTACTATCAGCACTGCAGATCTCAGGTTAATTCCTGCTAAAGAAATACTGTCCTTCATTAGGAGGGTGGATGATCTCTTAAGATATTAATGGACTACGGCACAATAGACTTCTTATGGTCGCAGTGCCTACCCGCTGGGTCAGTAGTCCGCTGTATTATTATCTATCTATCTATTTATGCTCACTAATAGTGCACACTGACTTCTGGGTAGTCCTAAGAAGCTTTTGGTTTTCTTTTTGTCCAAAGATTTCCTAAATATTTTCGTTATTCTGGAGTCGTTTGTGCTAAGCCAGATAGTGCTAGCTTTTTCGTCCATTCTGTCGGCCAGTGTCTTCTTACATGTTTGTATTGGGGTCGGTAGCTCTTGGGCTCTCCCTCATTTGAGGCTAGCTTCCTATTTGGTTAGTCCGTCCGCTATTTCGTTATCTAGAACTCCGGTGTGGCTCGGAACCCTCGGTCCTAGCTGATTCCAGTGCTTTTAGAGGTGTTATGCAATTATGCACTTCAACTTGATAATAACGGACTGTAGAGCCTTTAGTCCTGCTTGACTTTCCAAATGTGTAACCATTCCACCCTTTTTCCGGGATTATATCATCCTGCCTTTTGCATCGCAAGCACTCATTCGTCAGTCTGACGGGAGCATGGAAGCTCCAACAAATAAACTGCTGCACCAACTCCGGCTTCCATCTTTGAGCCATATATGTAGAGGTTCAGCGCCTTCCTGCGTCCATGATCAACTACCGGCATCTGTTCCCTATCGGGTATATTGACTCCGAAGTCTATATTGAAACCTACTTGTGGTTTCATATAGTCAGTATAATTAGATGGCAACCTAATACTGCGATGACCATATGACCTTTTTTTGAAGTGCCCTGCCTCTCCGAGCCTTACGCCACACTTGGCAGCCTCATTCCTCAGATGTAGGTCAATCAGAGGCAGGTTTAGAAGGGTGCTCACAGAGAGCGAAGATACTTTTCTTAAGCCTGGTACCTTAAGAGTAGGATCTTCGCGCTCTCAGAACACCCTTCTAAACATAGTCTATGTACCCCATCTAGTTTCTGTTCGTTGCTTTTCGTGTTGAGTGCTATCCACCAAACACAGCTCCGTACGTTAGTATCCCTCTTATGACAGCTGTGTATGTCCAGTGAGTGATTCTCGGTTAGTGGCCCCACCTTTTACCAAGCAATCTTTTGCAGGTGTAAAAGGTGATGTTGACCTTCCTGATTCCTCGGCGTTGCGATCACAGGTAAATCTACTATCCAGGGTCATCCCCAAGTACTTTGCATGGGTTGACAAAGCTAACTCGGTGTCACCCATCTTTGGCAGGATTAATTCCTGGATTCTGATTCTCCTAGCGAAAAGGACTAGTTCTGTCTTCTGAGGATTTGGACTTAGACCTCTTCTGTCCGCCCATTTTAGTAACTTACTGAGTGCCTTAGTTGTAAGTTCTGACAGTGTGCCCGTGTGCTTGCCTGATACGAGTATCACGACATCTTTTGCATAGGCTACCGAACATATTCTGGACGATTCGAGGGATGTTAGTAAAACATTCAGTGCGATTACCCATAGGAGCGATAGTACTCCTCCTTGTGGAGTGCCTCTCATTGTACTCTTGGCGGCTTTAGCACCTTCCCATTCAGACGTTATTAGCCTGTTCGAGAGTAGTGCTTCGATACATTTCATTAGAGTTTTATTCGTCTCAACAAGTTCCATGACCTCCATAATAGCCTCCATATTGTTGAAAGCCCCTGCTAATCGTATAGAGCAGTTTCCATCGATTTCCCTTCTATGTAAGCGTCCTGAGTTCTAGAGACGTACGAGGCGTGGATGGTCTCCTTAATGTACCCATCTATACATTTTCCATCGTTTTTAGCAGAAAGGACGGTAGACTGATAGGTCTAAAATCCTTAGTATTGACATGTTTTGAGGATGAAGACCACTCTAACTCCCTCCACGCCAGAGGTACGTAGCCTAGTCTAAGATATCCCTTTAGTATGGCCACAACCCAAGGAGTTATTTTGTCCATGGGTTTTTGCAGCATTGCCGGTATGATTCCGCCAGAACCTGCCGATTTATATGCGTCAAACGAGCTTATCGCTTTTACGCTTCTGTTTGTGATTAGTTCCGAGATAATGCTTCTTCTCGCACCACCGTTACCTGTTTCCGGGCATGTTACGAGACTGTGATGGGCCTCACAGCCAAGGAAGTGTTCGTTTAGCAATTCACTTAGTGTTTCTGCGCTACCTTGTGTCCAACCCCCATCCTCCTTGTTGATGGTGGTGGGCGTTATCGGATCTTTGAAGATGAAATTTGCTTCCGTCGTGCTTTCAATATGGCTGCAAAAGTCTCTCCAGCTATTTCTCTTACTCAATTGCCCTAACCCCTTGTGGGGCATAGCGCGTCAACTGTTTCATGTGGCCCAGTTGACGTTTCGTTGGCATAAATTGGTTTCAAAGAATGCAGTTGCCAGCATGCACCTCCTGCACATCCATGGTCACGAACGTCGTCGTGGACGGGACTTGAACCCGAAACGCCGGTAGTCAAACATGAGACTGATGCCTCAACACACTGCGCTACCGGTCGCCCCAGCTATTTCTCTTAGTCACTCTTAATTGTTTCCTTAGAGTTTATGTAAAATTGTGAGGAGATTTTTTTCTTAATTTTTAAAATAAACAGTAATTATATTTTATATTTGATCCACCCTCGTACGTCAGCACAGTGGAAAGCGTAATTGTGCCATCACAAATTATAGCACTTGATTAGTGAGCTACGCCTGCTAAGGAAATATGGCATTTGGTCGTAGGCTTCAAAGGAAAGCGTATTCAATCAAAATCGTTAAAGTCGTAGCTATCTACTAAAATTTTATCATGTTTTTTCAAGGACTGGAGGACCTTGAGGATCTGAGCGCCAGCACAGGCTGGTTTGGAACCCAGGTAATAGTAAGTGATCTCGGTGATATGACAACGGACCCAGTGGTGGTGTGTGGTACCTCGGCAGCCCTCTTAATCTAATCCATCTTAGCCTATCATGTGCAAACCTACCTTTGTCACTGCGGCAAGGGCAGAGGTACTCGACGTTACCCTTGCTAGCGGTTTCTTCTCCAGGTTCATTGCGATTTGGCACGTGTCGGACGAAGTGTCTCTTTCAGATCATGGACACATCACATTTGACATCCTAAGACAATCTGACATTCGCTCGGATACTTTTTGTCCAAGGAAAACTAACTGGATTAAATTCCGTGAACTAGTTAGCTCCAAAGCGGAACTACTGGTCAGCCCCATAAGCACTACAAGGGAAATTGAGATTGCAGCTGAGGAGCTCAATGAAATTTTAACTTCCTTCTACAGAGATAGTACCGTTTCACGTTCGGTGGAGTCGGGGCGTAAAGTACCCTGGTGGAACGAGGAATTGGCCCGCAAGCGAGCTAAAGTTAGGAGGATGTTCAACAAAGCCAAGCGCTTCAATAGGTGGGATGAGTACAGAACTGCTATCACCGAGTACAACAAACTCATTAGGCATTCCAAACGAGAATGCTGGAAAAGACATTGTGAGAGCATTCAGTCGCTACCGGAAGCGGCGCGCCTTCACAAAGCCCTTTCCAAAGACTCAGCAAAGGGGTCGGCCTTCTACTGAGACCAGACGGTTCGTATACTGAAGGTCCAGAAGAAACATTAAAGTTGCTTCTTCAGACCCATTTCCCAGGGTCCGTACTGTCCCCGTACTGTGACCCCTGCCCAACTGCGAGGCCCCAACGGGTTCCCGTAAGCCGGGCTCGCAGTTTATCGGGGGTCATCTTTGACATGGACAAAGTAAAATGGGCGATAAAATCCTTTGAGCCATTTAAAGCTCCCAGAGTAGACGGCATCTTCCCCGCTCTGTTACAAAACAGTTTGGAGATCATAATAACTCCGCTAATTGAACTTTTTAGGGCAAGTTACTCAACTCAATTGCTCTAACCCCTTGTGGGGCATAGCGCGTCAACTGTTCCATGTGGCCCAGTTGACGTTTCGTTGGCATAAATTGATTTCAGAGAATGCAGTTGCCAGCATGCACCTCCTGCACATCCATGGCCACGAACGTCGTCGTGGACGGGACTCGAACCCGAAACGCCGGTAGTCAAACATGAGACTGATGCCTCAACACACTGCGCTACTGGTCGCCCCGGTTACACCCTAGGGTACACACCACAACCTTGGAGGAAAGTTAATGTGGTCTTCATACCCAAAGCGGGCAATAAGCCGGAACATATGCCCAAATCCTATAGACCGATTAGCCTTACTTCCTTCTTCCTTAAAACCATGGAAAAGTTGCTTGATTTGCATATCAGGCACAAGATGGAACTGTCGAGCCCCCTACATCGTATGCAATTCGCGTACACGAAGGGTAAGTCAACAGTAACCGCCTTGCATAGCCTTGTCAGTACAATCGAAAAGTCCCTCAGTGAAAAGGAAATCGCGCTGTGCGCGTTTCTTGATATTGAGGGGGCTTTCGATAATACCGGCTACGAGTGCATTTCCAGAGCACTGGAACTCAGGGACATCCCGCCCGCTACCATTGCATGGATAGATGCCATCTCCGGGGACGGGATATTCACTCAACTCTAGGCAGTACATCCATTTGCGTGAATGCCGTAAAGGGTTGTCCACAAGGTGGCGTTCTGTCACCCCTTTTGTGGTCCCTTGTCGTGGACGAGCTGATTTCCATGCTTAATGAGCGCGGTTATCTTACTATCGGGTACGCGGATGATTTATGTAACTATCATAGTCAGCGGCAAATTCGAATCTACCATCACTGAGGTGATGAGGTCGGCCCTTGACATAGTTCTACACTGGTGTGTGGCTGTGGGCTTACATGTAAACCCACAGAAAACTGTCGTTGTGCCGTTCACACGAAAACGAAACATAACATTGGATCCAATTTCGTTAGGCGGCACGACCTTAGATTATTCCACTGAAGTTAAATGTCTCGGGGTAACTCTAGACTCGAAACTCACCTGGAATACTCACATAGATAATGTACTTGGCAAAACCACACGCACAATGTGGGCTTGCAGAAGTTTCTTTGGACGGACATGGGGGCTCACCCCAAAGATAATTGAGTGGTTATACACCATGCTGGTGCGGCCTATGGTGACCTACGCAGCGCTTGTGTGGTGGCCGAAAACTCAGCAATCTGCTGTCTTACTGAAGTGCAATAAGCTTCAACCCCTTGCCTGCCTTGGCATCACTGGAGCTATGCGCACTTGTCCTACGCCAGCCCTGGAGGCGATTATTGGACTTACTCCGTTGCATATATTCATTCAAGAATCAGCAGCTCTAAATGCTCTCAGACTTCGTTTAACTTCCGACGTGCGTAGTGAAGAAAACGGTCACATGAGCATTCTGAATCAAATTCCTGACGTGCAGATCTGCTTGAGATCAGATTACATGATCACGGAGGTTTGCTTCGGCAGAAAATATTCAGCCCTCATCACTAACCGGGTAAATGGCACACCCTGTCCAGACCCTAGATGTATCAAGTGGTTCACCGATGGGTCTAAAACGGAACAGGGTGTTGGTGCAGGTGTCTTTGGACCCAACACCAGGATTTCGATGGCAATGGGAGTCTCGCCCAGCGTTTTTCAAGCTGAGATCCACGCCATTGAGGTCTGCGCCAGGGTAATCTTGGAAACTGGACTTCGCGGCGCTCACATTGCTATCTACTCAGACAGCCAAGCAGCTATAAAAGCGCTCTCCTCATTTAAGGTCTCTTCAAAACTGGTGAAGGAGTGTTACAATCTCCTTCAACTGTTGGCAACCAAAAACCGTGTCTTCTTGTGTTGGGTGCCAGGCCACCAGGGCATTGAGGGGAACGAGGCTGCGGATGAACTTGCTAGACAAGGATCATCTGGACGTTTTCATGGACCTGAGCCTTACTGTGGCTTTGGACTGGCCTCGGCCAAACTGCGGATCACAGATTGGTTTGCACGATTGCGTCAACAGTACTGGAATAACCTTCCAGGGCTTCGTCAATCAAAGGAGCTGATAATGCCCCTCAGTCACAATGGTACTACTCAAATGAGTAGAACCCACCTAAGACTCCTAGTGGGGTACTTATCTGGCCATCACCTGGTCAGATATCACCTGAACAAGATGGGTCTGTCAAGCGAGACTGAATGCCGTCTTTGTCTGTAAGACGTGGAAACGACCAAGCACATCTTGTGCGAATGTCCCGCCATCGCACGTTTTAGGATGTCACTCCTCGGGCAGGCTACTATCAGCACTGCAGAATTCAGGTTGATTCGTGCTAAAGACTTACTGCCCTTTATTAGAAGGGTGGACGGTCTTTTGGATTAATGAGCTACGGCACAATAGATATTTATGGTCGCAGTGCCTTCCTGCTGGAAAAGTAGCTCGAATTTTTATATCTATCTATCTATCTAGCCTATCATGTACCGAATTTTTATAGTAGTTCATTTGTCAAGTTGCGAGTTTCACGAAAAACCCGTTTTTTATATTAACTACTACTACAATTTCGTTCTTCCAATTAAATTGTGCTGTTGTCTTGCTATCACTGACATATGTCCCACTTATACTAAATTCTTAATATCTTCCGGAATGTTACACAAATCCCTTCGCGAAAAGAAATTATTTTCTTTCGAATAAACATCTACTTCTGCATTACAGCCATTCGGGGGATTGTTTGAAATGATATCGCCGAGACTCGGAGACTGTTCACAATTCAAGGAAACATTCGTCCTTGTAACAATTCGATTTGTTGGAAGCTGTTTTGGGGGCATTATTTTTTTTCGTTTTGACACGACCATTGGTCGGAATTGTTTTTTGACTTCTCTTACCGCGATGGTGTGTTTTTCGCCGGAAGTGTTCACAATCTTGCACGTACGACAAGTACACGATTTTGTCACTCGTCCTAGTTGATTATTATTATTCTTAGGAATTGGATGTAATCGTGGTGGAAGAACTCTCTAGATACTACTCACTTTGAAATGTATGGACTAAATTTTTATGGGTCGACGGTAAGTTCGTGCTCTTTGCTTATTCCTCAGTCACTCTACCAGTTGCTTTTAGCGGCCTGCTGCGCCATTATGCTTTGCAAACGTACGTACAGCCCGTAATACCCAGGACAGTCGTGAAGCGAAAAAATGAGGAAAATTTTTACTTCATTTTGCTGTTACACAATAAACCGTTCAGGCGGTGTAATCGAAAACCATAAAAAATAAATTCGCACCCCTATTGCCAAACTCTCCTTGTTCGTCGGGGTTGAACCTGTTTTTTTTCGCCTTTTCTTTGGTTAGAAAAATTTCTGATTGAATGAGAGGGTAAGGAAATTAGGTAAAAACCGAACGGCCTTCATCGGTAGACATACGTACATTTCGAGTTCATTTCCAAATTTAAGGAACATGTTTTTCGTAGCCCTTTGCCAGTCGACTTGATTCTGGTAGTCGTAAAACTTCATCGAGGGACCAGTCAAATGGAGTCGAGACATCAAAATTTGAGACTGAAAATCAGTGAAGTACCTTTTTTTGTGACCGTTGCCAATTTCATCCTGGAGTTGATTTTTTTTTTCAATACGCTACCCTTTAGTGGGAAATTGTATGGCAGCCATTTCTTTGTGGCTACGACTATTATTTCCTGTGTGGCTTTTTTTTTGCTTCCAGTTCGCCTTTTCCCTTTTTCATCTAAGTGGTTATAAAACCGAAAGGATATGCGGAGCAGTAGTATAGGGTTCAAGTGCTGTTGGGCATGTGGAGATCATAATGTGACCACAATAAGGACTGTATGTGTATTGAAGTGAATACTCTAAGAATTTTATGGTATTATGATCCGCAATAAATGGCTATCGGATTTTCATTTTGCTATTTTTTCGCTTTTGGATGAATGCAAGTTTGTTTGGAATCTTATTTAAATGACGTGAGTGAGTTTCGAGGGAGGTTTATTTTAAGAAGGAGAAGAGTAGTCATACGAATCAATTTACAGTAGTGATTCTAGGGGCCTTAGAACACCTGAGTAGACTTTAAATGTTTTTAAATGTAATGCCAGTCCAGCTAGCAAACCTGCCATCAGGACTTTATGCTATCCTATGCTATCCTGCCACCCGACCTGCTATCAATCCTGCCATCAGGCTTGTTATTAGAATTTTGAAAACGACTGATCTCTGAAAATTTTTTTTTAAGTTTTTGATAGCAGGTCTGACGGCAATATTGAAAACAGGTGAAATGGCAGACCTGACGACAGAATTGATAGCAGGCCTGACGGCTGGTTTGATAGGTATTCTGGCACTATCCATTTAGACTGGGATAATATCAGAGTTTTTGGGTAAACATCACTTCCTCTCCTCATTGCCCCTGTAACCGACTAGTCATCATCATCGTGGAGCGACAGCCCGACGTCGGGCCTTGGCCGCCTGGATCGTTGTCCTCCAATTATCTCGGTCACGTGACCGCGTCCTCCAATCTTGGAAGCTCAATAGGTGCGCGGCGTCCACATAAACTGAGCTCTCCCAACGAGATCTCGGTGGTCCTCGCGTTCTCGCTCCGTCAACTCGTCGCGCGTGCGTTCATTACTCTTTTTGGCATGCGATCATCGTCCATTCGTTATATAGGTACATCCCCTGCCCATTGTAGTCTTTGCAGTTTGACGATTTTCGACACTTCCAGCTCATCGTACAGTTCATACAACTCATGGTTGTACCGGATGCGCCATCCATCTTGATCGCAAACGGCCCCGAAAATTCGCCGCAGAACCTCACGTTCAAATGTGTCTAGCATATTTCCGGAGGCTTGAGTTAGGGTCCATGCTTCGCCGCCATAGCATAGAACTGGTCGTATAATGGTTTTGTACACGCGGAGCTTCGTGTTTCTGTGCACGTGCTTCTATTTTAATATGGAGAGAACCGAGAAAAAAGTCTTATTAGCTAACTGTATCCGTCGCTTGATTTCGTCAGTTTCGCTGGCGTCCCTTGACAAGTTGCAGCCCAGGTATTATCTATGAGGTCGTACACAAACTCGATGTTGAGGTCCCCCAAATTAATGCTCGATTGTGCAAGTGTCCTTGTCGTCGATTGCATCATTATTTTAGTTTTACCTTCGTTGATACGTAGTCCAACTTCTTTTGCAGCGGTATCGAGCGTATGCAGAAGTTCTTCTGCGACGGCTAATCGTGTCGACTGGATGAGTAGCGTATTGCTGTTGTCCATATTCATGGCCCGAATAGCGTATTCCAGTGCTAGGTTGAAAAGCGTCGGTGCCAGTCCATCACCCTGTTTCAGACCAGTGCATGTTTCAAATAGATCAGTAAGTCTATTATGGATCCTGACCTGTGAGACGGAGTTGGTCATCGTTATCTTTGTCAGTCGCACTAATTTTGCCGGTATACCAAATTGCAGTATGATCTTGTACAGTACTTCACGATCGATAACGTCGTATGCCTGCTTGAAGTCGACAAAGATTTGGTATACGTCTACGTTGTATTCCCAGCACTTTTGGAGTGTCAGTTTGAACGTTAAGAGCTGGTCGGTTGTGGAGCGACCAGGTCTGAAACCGCTTTGATATTCGCCAATGAATCGTTCTGCGAACGGTTTTATTCTATTTTCCAGAATTTTCGTCAAAATTTTATAGGGCGTACAAACTAGTGAAATGCCCCTGTATTTCTCACACCGCATTTTATCTCCGTTTTTGCGAATTGGACAGATGATGGTTCTGCGCCAATCGTCTGGGATCTCCTCGTCCTCCCATACTCGCAGGAGTAATTGATGTATGGCATTAGCTAGACCCTTTCCGTCGACATTTAGCAGTTCAGCTGGAATCTCGTCAGCGCCCGGCGCTTTATTTCGTTTTAGTGACCGCAACGCGAGATCAACTTCCTCTACTGTCGGGGCCTAGATCAACAATATCGTCGAGAGCTCCTTGTGTGGGGATGTTCCCAACTAACAATTTTGATCTCTTAACACACTAAGAGAGACTTATGAGAGTGAAGGCAGATTGCCTTTGAGAATCACACTCCCATAATTTCATCCTTGTAGAGTACTGTAAGCAACTTACGAGACTCTTAGAAGAATTAAATGGCGCACTTTATGATATCTATTGCTGCCTTATAACAACACTGTTACTCTGCTCTTGGGAGTTACACAAGTTTCATAAGGAAACAAATAGTCTATTTATACGAGTACATTTTTACTCTAATAAGAAGTAAAATATTTTTGTTAGTAGAGGTATAAACTCCTGTCATTTTTCTTGATCATTGTTGTTAGAAAGAGAACGACATACAAAAAAAATTTAATTTGTGTTTCGAAGAGCGAGAACAAATACATTATAGGATATTTTCGATGGCACATGTATGTTACAAAGTTCGTATGATAATATTATATTAAAGAACATTGCATTTTCTTCACACATATGAGCGAAAAAGTTCATGCGATTGAAATTTTATTGGTAATAATAGACATTTTGCTTCGATAAAATGCAAAGCGCCATGAAAATAATCGGTATTTATAGAATTTTCTAGAAAAAATTTACTGTTTGAAAAATATGTAAGTTGTGTTCCGCCTCAATAGTTGGCATAAAATTTGCGCAACGACATATTTATGACGTTAGAAATCACCAATCATTATTTTCCATGCGAAATCACGCTTATTAATCATAAGTCAAAAATCATATTTCAACTCAAAAAATTCCAATCGGAGAAAAATGAAAATCTCGCTATGAAAATACTCCTCTTTTTATGAAATCAAAAGAATCCGTATAAGAGCTTAAATTTGTTTATTCCAATGACAGCAATAGATCAATACTTCTTATGAGAATATTATGAAACTAATGATCAGATTATGAAAGTGCCAGTCTTTTAAAGATAATGCAAATCTGTTTGTAAGGAATGAACTCTTTTTCTCAGAGTTCGGATTGCATAGTGAGACTTTAGCTCTTGTTATCAAAACCGGCACATGACATAGTAAATGATCAATCCCCAGCCAGCAATCACGTCATGTATCGTCAGGCGTAAGACATAGTAATGTATTATAAATGCATTACAAACCCATGCGTCGTAATCATAGAGCCTACATTCAGTAAACATGGAAACAAGTTGATTCTTTTGAAGGTTTTTTGCATTACAAACACATGATGGTCTGCTGACGGCGAAGACATAACGCACTTTTGGATATGGAGTGCATTTATGGGTGCTGTTTTAGAGCTTTTTCTCCTGTTGTGTTTACAGCTACAATAATCTTTTCAAGGTTCTTACGACCACTTGATTTTCTGATGACGGCGAAGAAATAACGTACTTTTGAGTGTTTTTTATTGGACCATTTTCTTTCTTGAATTGTTTATAGCATTAGAATTTATTTGATTTGTATACAAAACCACGCATGAGGACTAGATGACGGCACGTTAATTGTTTTTTGTTTTCATTTAGTGTTTGCTAGTGTTCAGTGCCGTGTTCAATTGATTTAGTGAAAATATTGAAGGTAAGTGTTTAATATTAATTATCTACCAGTATAATCCCACCAGGAATAATAAGAGGTCCTACTGGGGAGGTGGGGAGCCCCCATATACGATGCAATCCGTCGTCAGATCCATCCGACGATATTTTGATCGTATGTGACTATCGTTGACGATTTCACTGATCTGACGATCAAATTTTATCTGCCGATTTTTTGTGAAATTTTACGGATTGCAATGTATGGCGGGTCTTAGAAGGTCTTTTTCATTCGACAAATATGAGTAGTTTAGGAGGTGTGATTTCATTTCCAAAAAGGAGTTAGGGTGGAATTTCAAATGTATGATTGCTGGTAAAACGTTATATTCATTTCTGGGCAGGCAATAAGTGCGCTCTGCAGCCGTGAGATTTCGCGCGATTGCATTTCTACAAAGCAAGAAGTCGTGGTTTGAATCCCCCGTTGCGGTAAAAAAAATTTAAGTTTTTAAGTTTAAGTTCCCATAAGCTTATGATCGATAAGCTTATCCTAAAGTTCAACTGGGATGGCGAAAAAGGACAAAAACCGATAAAGTCTTACAAACGTGTTTTTGCATCAGTTCTCAGTAAGTACATATATGAATAAAAAATTCTCTATTTCAATATTTCTAAACAATATATAATTATTTTGATTGTTTTTGTCATAATTTGCAGATTCATGTAAGCATCCTGACTGTGGAATGCCGGAATACGAAGCAGAAATGAAGAAAATTATCAAACTGTCTCATGCGATAGTCCATTCTTCGAATAACCGGCAGCGAGAAAAAACAACCAATTAAAATCAAAAATATATATATTATAATTATTATTTTTTTAAGTTTCTGCCATATAGTTTTTAATCTTTAAGTTTTTATTAGTATTTCTATTATATTCTACTAGCCACTATACCCATAGGATACCTAACTATTTTTATTATACATATTTAACTACTAAGAAATAAAAAACCTCAAACTAAGCGAAAAATACCATGAAACCTTTTTATTTCTAAAATTTTGTCATGTGTGAATCCTTAATTTTTAGCCGATCCGGCAGAATTTTTAAGAGGGATATTAAAAAGGCCCTGGATAGTCGTGCACACAAATTTCAGTTGTCCATTCACACCCAATTGGGAGTAAAGTCTCTAGCTACTTTCTGTCGAGAGTTATCCTGTTAACGGACAGACACACATCGCTTATTCAACTGCCTGCCCATTTCCATACATACTTTGCTATACCTACGGAGTGTCCTTTAGGTGTTGCATTTTTCGCAGTGACAAACACAATAGGCGTATTCGTTTCACCCCGGTCTTTGACCGGTCTGCCATTTTGTATCAAGGTCCATGAGATCCGGGCGAATCGAATAGGCCTAATATGCCCAAATACCATTTTTTGTCATTTTATATGGCAGAAACTTAAAAAAATAATAATAAAAATATATATATTTTCGATTTTAATTGGTTGTTTTTTCTCGCTGCCGGTTATTCGAAGAATGGACTATGGCATGAGACAGTTTGATAATTTTCTTCATTTATGCTTCGTATTCCGGCATTCCACAGTCAGGATGCTTACATGAATCTGCAAATTATGACAAAAACAATCAAAGTAATTATATATTGTTTAGAAATATTGAAATAGAGAATTTTTTATTCATATACTTACTGAAAACTGATGCAAAAACACGTTTGTAAGACTTTAACGGTTTTTGTCCTCTTTCGCCATCCCAGTTGAACTTTAGGATAAGCTTATTGATCATAAGCTTATGTGAACTTAAACTTAAAAACTTAATTTTTTTTACCGCAACGGGGGATTCAAACCACGACCCTTTGATTTGTAGAAATGCAGTCGCGCGAAATCTCACGGCTGCAGAGCGCACTTATTGCCTGACCAAAAATTAATATTGTAATAACGTTTTACCAGCAATCATACATTTGAAATTCCACCCTAACTCCTTTTTGGAAATGAAATCACACCTCCTAAACTACTCATATTTGTCGAATGAAAAAGACCTTCTAAGACCCGCCATACACTGCAATCCGTAAAATTGCACCAAAAATCGGCAGATAAAATTTGATCGTCAGATCAGTGAAATCGTCAACGATAGTCACATACGATCAAAATATCGTCAGATGGATCTGACGACGGATTGCATCGTATATGGGGGCTCCCCAGTAGGACCTCTTATTATTCCTGGTGGGATTATACTGGTAGATAATTAATATCAAACTCTTACCTTCAATATTTACAAAATTCACCGCACAAAAACTAATATTTTCACTAAATCAATTGAACGGCACTGAACACTAGCAAACACTAAATGAAAACAAAAAAAAATTAACGTGCCGTCATCTAGTCCTCATGCGTAGTTTTGTATACAAATCAAATAAATTCTAATGCTATAAACACTTCAAGAAAGAAAATGCTCCAGTAAAAAACACTCAAAAGTACGTTATTTCTTCGCCGTCATCAGAAAATCAAGTGGTCGTAAGAACCTTGAAAAGATTATTGTAGCTGTAAACAAAACAGGAGAAAATGCTCTTAAACAGCACCCATAAATGCACTCCATATCCAAAAGTGCGTTATGTCTTCGCCGTCAGCAGACCATCATGTGTTTGTAATGCAAAAAACCTTCAAAAGAATCAACTTGTTTCCATGTTTACTGAATGTAGGCTATAAGATTACGACGCATTGGTTTGTAATGCATTTATAATACATTACTATGTCTTACGCCTGACGATACATGACGTGATTGCTGGCTGGGACAATTTAAAAAAGCAGATATAGAAAGAAAGAAAAATTTCTCATTTTTTTAGAAAGGACAAGGGACGCACATATGAGTGCGTTTTTCACCAAATATGTTCTAAACACCCATTAGAATGTAAAGGACGAAATACATGGAGACGTGGTCGGACGGACGTATTTATCTGTTGGGAATTACCATGGGGTCAGGGGCAGATGTGCATCATTTCAATTGAACTCATTTGTTTTCAATTTCATTCAACGACAACCAATTGTTTCTCCTTGCATCGCTGACGAAACTGATGAAAAATTTGATGTTGCTCATGGGGAAATAGATCTTCGGAGATCATCGTCCTACATATCCAGAATAATTTATGCAGACTCTACATCGTGTTCGTCGGCTTTTCGCGGAGTTTACATGCAGTAGGTGTTGTGGAATTTGCATAATTTGAGATGTATGTCATCATGACTATGGGCTTAAGGCAGGACAATCGAAGGATGCGCAGCGCGTTTGATAGTTACTATCGCAGTTGTTTGGTCCAAAACGATCCTGATTGCACCATTTTTAATATTTAGAACTTCTCTGCGGAAAATAGTGGCTCTTTTAACTTTTTTCCAATCCATGTTTTCCCATTTTGAATGATCCTGCTTTATCGTACCGTATCGTATCGTACTTTCCACCTTTGACGAAATGTCAGCTACACTGACGTTTACGCAACAATAATACTCTCAGGATGAGTGATCTATTATTTTGGGTCTCATAAGAGTATTACAGCAAGTAATTTTACACTCAAGCTCCTTAAGTTCTTACAGCGGGCTACTTATGCGAGTCAATAACAATCCTCGAGCTCATAATACCCTCCGCATGAGTGATCTAGTATTTTGAGTTTCATAAGAGTATTATGACAAGCAATTTTACATTCAAGCTTTTATAAGGGGCTATCTACGCGAGTATAACTTTTCAAGAGATTAAGTCTTTTAAAAAAGGCTCAATAAGATTGCAGCGATGATCCTATTAGAAGAGTGAAAGTTTCCCTAATTCTAGTGGAGTTAAACTCTCATCAGAATGGTACTGCGAGAGTAAATTTAAGTTTTGTCCCAAGAGTTACGTTATAGGAGTGTCGGGGAGTTTTACTAAAGTCTTATAAGGGCTTTTCGTAAGCGGTAAGACTTTCACTCTTGAGAGTTTGTTAGTTGGGTTAGATGGTAGGCTCAGAAGCTCTTCAAAACAAGAGGCCCATCGCTTGTTAATACCATCGGTGTCGCTGATGATGTTTCCATCCTTGTCCTTACAAAGGCTAGTCCTGGGTTGGTAGCCGTTCTTAATTGTATTTACTAAAATAGTTTGTACGCTTGTCTGGTGTTCCTATTAGCTAAGTTTTCGTTTATATTCAGCAACTGCTCGTCAAAGTATTTACGTTTCTTACGTCTAATTATTCTATTCGATATTCGCCGTAGCTCGTCATATTTTTCTCTTCTAGCTCTGGTTCCTCGTTGAATCCATTGTCTGTAGGCCTCATTTTTCGCGTCAAGTGATTTTTTGCATTCTTCGTCGAAACAGTCATTTCGCGCTCGCCGGGCTTTATATCCCACGACCTTCTCTGCGACATCTCTGATGGTACCCTTGAGTTCTTCCCAGAACCCATGGATGCCTGTGTTGCTGGTGTTGTGTAGCACAGGCGATAATCTTTCCTCAAGGGCGGCAGCATACGCCACCGCCGTAGCATCACTCAGAAGCTTATCAACCACAAAGATTTGGGGAGGGCTGATTCTCGATTGGTGCACTGAGGAAATTCTACATTTGTAGGTCGTCTTCACGAGGTGATGATCTGAGTCACGAGTTTGCTCCTCGATAGGAGCGGACATCCATCACATTAGACGCCCATCTCCTGCAAATGAGGACGTGATCAATTTGGTTGATGGTGTGTGCGTCTGGAAATTTCCAGGTCTGCTTGTGAATGCGTCGATGCGGGAAACACGTAGAGCTTACGACTAGATTCCTGCTGCAGGTGAATTCGATAAGTCGCTGGCCGTTGTCGTTACATTCTCCGTGGAGATTGTTGCCTCCAGTGGTCCCCCGGTGCCAACTTTTATTTCCGACTTTCGCGTTAAAGTCTCCCAGCAGCAATTTGACGTCGTTTGTTGGAAATGAGTCGAAGAGAGTCTCTAGGCGGGCGTAGAGCTCGTCTTTTAGTGTGTCTTCTTTAACTTCAGTGGGGGTTGCACATTGGTGAGCCAGAGATTGAAGAATCGAGTCTTGATGCGAATCGCACATAGCCGTTGATTTATGGGTGTTAAGTCAGTAATGTGCGGCTTGAGGTGATTGTTTACTATAAATGCTACTCTAAACTATTTCGTAATTACGAGGGTCGGTCAGAAAGTAAGTTTAAGGGTGGCAGCGCTCCGCGTGGTGAAAAGATAAACTAGCGAAATTTTAGGAGTTTGTTCTCTCATCTATCCTAACCAATTTGATGCATCGCTGAGCCCGATAAGTCTATTTTTATGTTTTTTTACAACGATTTAAAATGGAGATGCCGATTGAAGTAGCGTCCAAATGTGAACCGCGTAGTGGGATAGGTTTTTTGACAAAAAAATTATCCGTTAGTGAAATTTATCGATAATTATCGTCTGTATACGGTGAACAGTGTATGAGCCTTCAAATGGTTACGCGTTGGCGAACAGCGTACCTAAACGGAAGAAAGGAACTCCATGACGAAGCGCTCCAAGGCAGACCAACGATTGATTTATCTTTTGATTGATTATCTCGACAAAGGCAAGACTATCAACGCAAAGTGCCTATACTACTGTGGTGTTTTGGATCGTTTACGAAAAGCAATCAAAAACAAACGGGCAGGTTTGTTGAGTCGCAAAGTGTTTTTCATTCACGATAATGCTCGTCCGCATTCTGCTCGTTTAACCCAAGAAAAATTGGCCTCATTTAAATGCGACGTTTTTGAGCATTCACCCTATTCCCCTGACTTGGCCCCAAGTGATTTCCACCTTTCCCGGCGATGAAAACAGCGTTTGGCGGCATACGATTCGACACGACCGATGACATCACCGAAGCAGTCACAGCGTACTTTAAAAATTTGGACGCAAAACATTTCGACGTCGGAGTTAAGAAATTAGTTTGTAGATACAAAAAATGTATCGAGGGAGATGGCGACTTTGTAGAAAAATAAAAAAATGTCTGAATTTTCCGAAAACGACCTTGTTTTTTTTTTGTTTTGACCACTCCTTCCCCCCCTAATCGGACCCTTAAACTTACTTTCTGACTGACCAATCAATTTTGTTAATTATTTTGTGTACTCTTTAAACTTTTTTGAATTGTTTTTGTTTTATGCTATAAGTGTTGGTCCTAGTCTATCTGAAAAGTATAACGTGAGGTAAGCAGGTCTCGATCGTAGACCGAGAGACTAATTGAGACTCAGACACATTTTTTTTGTTTCTATTTTTCATCCTTAGCCCATAATATTACTAAAAAAAGGTAAAAACAAAAATCTTACAACAGGATTTTATGTGCTCCAATATGTTCTCTTAAAGCTATGGTACTTTCAAACTCGGAGAAAAATAGTTGATTTTTCGATTATTGTCAATGAAATAAAGCATTTTGTGACGCAACGGGCTTTAATTCATTTACATTGCATATCAAAAGCACTCCGTTGTCAAGCAGAGTTCGAGTCGAGGTGGAGCCAACCTGTGAGCGGAGCGCCTAACACAGGTTTTCGTTCCTGAAGTTGAGTATTCTCGTCTGTACTGAGATTTACAATTCGAATTTTATTTCATTTATATTTCATACATTTTGCGCTATCTTTAATAATTTTTTTTCCTATTACAGGTAAGCGATTTGCCTCAATTTTGATACAGCTGGGTAAGTATGCACTTTATACTCATATGCTATAGCTTAGCTTAACGTCATCCTTTTTTCATCCTTTTGTCCTCGCCATCTTCATTACTCCTACTTTTACTCCTGTAGTGCTACACCTATTATAAATAGGTGGAGTTCGACAGTCTGCGGGCGCACTTAGGGCAGATAATCTATTTGAAATTTTCAGATAACCTTCATCTTATTGAAAGCGAAAGCAGGCCAATATTTTCCTATTTTTCTACAAAGCTAACATACAGGTAGAAACCGTCGACGCCCTAGGTGTTGTCACCTCCATTGCGAGTATGAATTCCCATATGTCATCCTATGGAACTACTTATGCTAATCAAAGCACGGCGGATGTAACTATTCAAAAAAGGGACCTTTTTCCCCATACCAACACGTACTTGTGGTTACCTTTTCGAACGCATTTATAATGCCCCTTAGGCCCCAATACTCATACGTAGTATTCTTCATTCATAACCATTTGACTATAGAATGTGCTTGCTATAAAAAAAATGGAAAAATGTTTGAGCGTTTTTCTCACGTACCTACCTCATTGCGACACGTAGTCCTTGCGAATTCGATGTCGGCTGTTCCACTTTTTTTTTCATCCTTCCTCCGTCAAGTTCTTTAGGTATATCCCTGGTGATGGGGAGGGGGATACGCTAACCTTTTACCGGATACACACGACGAATCGTCAACATTGGCTAAATGGCAACCCGAGTTGGTGTGGTGCGATGATGACTACTATATAGTACCACCCTTGTTATATCTACGACGTGCGGTTTCACTTGTTTATCCTGTCGGATTGGCAGAAAAACGGGTGTTACAGTGTTTCTTATGGGCTCACATTTATGCCTGTAGACATATGCAGACATGAAGTGCTAAAACCTGATATGTTTTCTTATAAGAATGGAGAGTGAAGTCTAGTTACTAGAGCAGAATAAGAATATTGCAAAAAGATGATGACGATGAGAGAATTATGAATTATGAAACCCCGGGATGATGAGGGTTTTCATTTTTTTTTTTTTGTTAGGAAAAGTGCGTTTTGAAAAGAAGTACTAGTCGGTTCATACGTTGAGGATAATCAAAAGATGCTTCCTGGATAGGAATGTGTATAGAGTGCGTTTTAAAATTGCTCACCTAAAATGGAGTAAAGCCCAACATACACCATCCGGAATTCCTGTCCGGAAAAACTGATGAGGCCCGGCCTTCCGGTTTGCCTAAATATAGAATACACCATACACCATCTGGAATTCCTTCCGGAAAAACTGATCAGGCCCGGCCTTGAGGAATTCCGGATCGTGTATGGCTGCTTCAGGCCGCCGCGCCGGACAGGCCGCCTCAAGGCGAACTGTCCGGCCGCGTGAGTAGAATGAATTTTCACTGGAGTTTATTTCAATAGACGAATGTATCTGAAGCGTGGCTATGGATAGTGAAATGCCGTAGAATTCAATGCAGTATATAGATACTTTCATTCTATGGCGATATGATCGATTCCCAATTATCCATCCGCTGGCCTCAAGGCGGCCTGTCCGGAATTCCTCAAGCAATTCCATCCGGCGGCCTGTCCGGCGACCTGTCCGGCGGCCTGTCAGGCGGCCTGTCCGGCCGCGTGACTAAAATGAATTCACACTGGAGTTTTTTTTTTCAATGGACGAATGTATCTGAAGCTTGGCTATGGAAAGTAAAATGCCGTACAATTCAATGCAATAGATAGATACTTTCATTCTATGGCATTTTACTTTCCATAGCCAAGCTTCAGATACATTCGTCTATTGAAAAAAAAACTCCAGTGAAAATTCATTTTAGTCACGCGGCCAGACAGTTCGCCTTGAGGCGGCCTGTCCGGCCGCCGGATGGAATTGCTTGAGGAATTCCGGACAGGCCGCCTTGAGGCCAGCGGATGGATAATTGGGAATCGATCATATCGCCATAGAATGAAAGTATCTACCTATTGCATTGAATTGTACGGCGTTTTACTTTCGATAGCCAAGCTTCAGATACATTTGTCTATTGAAATAAACTCCAGTGAAAGTTCATTCTAGTCACGCGGCTGGACAGTTCGCCTTGAGGCGGCCGGACAGGCCGCCCGGATGGAATTGCTTGAGGAATTCCGGATAGGCCGCCGGACAGGCCGCCTCAAGGCGAACTGTCCGGCCGCATGAGTAGAATGGATTTTCACTGGAGTTTATTTCAATAGACGAATGTATCTGAAGCTTGGCTATGGAATGTAAAATTCAACCCAATAGGTAGATACTTTCATTCTATGATGATAAGATCGATTGCCAATTATCCATCCGACTCAAAGCGGCCTGCACATGCCATTGACGATCCGCAATTCCTCAAGGCCAGGCCTGATCAGTTTTTACGGAGAAAAATTCCGGAACGTGTGTAGTGGAGGCTTGGCGGGAAGGATTTTCCTTCCGGCCGCCTGAAGGCGGCCTGAAACGACCATACACAATCCGGAATTCCTCAAGGCCGGGCCTCATCAGTTTTTCCGGACAGGAATTCCGGATGGTGTATGTTCGCCTTAAGATGCATATTGCGATTTACACCGATGATAACAGTATTGCTGAATCTGATCTCTAAGCTTTTCATATTTTGAATATAGCAAACACCGTTTTTGAGGTGATTGCTCATGATGAATTACTTCCCCGATTTAAGATGAAAAAAAAAACACCCATAAAAAGGTGAATTTTGTCCCAAAAAAGAAATGAATTCCGAGCTAGTTTTTCTGAACTCTCCGTCAATTGCCGTAACCCCTTGTGGGGCATAGCGCGTCAACTGTTCCATGTAGCCCAGTTGACTTTTTGACTAATATACATAAATTGGTTCCGGAGAATGCAGTTGCCAGCATGCACCTCCTGCACATCTATGGCAACGAACGTCGTCGTGGACGGGACTCGAACCCGAAACGCCGGATTTGGTTTTTGGTCGTCCAGGTTTTGGCTTGGGGTTGGGTTTATCCTCTATTACATCCTCTTTTTTTATTTTATTTTGTTTTATTTCTTTTTTCTTGTTAGTTTTGTATTTATTATTTTTTTTTGTTTTTTTTTTGTGTGTATTTTTTTCTTCTTTTTTTTTCTTTATTAATTTTTATTTTTTATACTCTTCACGGATGTGATAGGGTATATTAACTTTGTCGTGAAGTTTGCAACGTATAGAAGGAAGTACATATCTCCGACCATATATGTAAACTATAGGTATATATAGGTACATATGTATATTCTTGGTCAGTAAGATGAGACGAGTCGATTAAGCTTTGTCCGTCTGTCTGTCTATTTCTATGCAAACTAGTCCCTCAGTTTTAAAGCCATCGAGCTGAAATTTTGTACAAAGCCTCCTTTCTATTGCACGCTGTAAATATGTCGGAATCAACGGAATCGGACCACCAGGTCATATGGCTGCCATAGGAACAACCGGTCCAAAAATTCGTTTTTGTGAGAATATGTAACGGACCGATTCTGACACATAAGTGTCTATTTTTGAATTTGAATATTTTTCACAAATATATTCGATTTGACTTTATTTCAAATCATTTATATTTGTGAAAAGTCGTTACAATTTTTAAAAATGGGCATTTATGAGTTAGAATCGGCCTCCTATAAGCGGACTTGGCGGCCATGTTTTCGGTGGGAGTGATAAGCCACTCCGGACAATTTGTTATCTCGAAGGGCGGATGTTCGCGCCAAAACTGCTGTCATGGGGGATTGGCGAGTCACCCGCGATCGAGGCCGGTCGATTTTGGGATCCGTTTTTTTTTCGGCGAATTTTCCTCTTATATATTTGAGTGGGAACCTTGATATTCACCCGCCAAGAAAATCGGCCGTGTTTTTTGAGGAGTGATCATTTGAGAAACGGATAATTTTTGTTGTAAATCTTGTTTTGGAAGATTTTTCCGTGCCGACGCAACCGTGCCGAGACGGCAGCTGAAAAGTGGCCCACCAACCCGGCCCGCCATCAGCGGTATCGTGATGATAATTGAGCGGAGGGGTTGCGATTCACCAGTCGCCGACACTGTGTTATCGAAGTGTGAAAACCCAAATATTGTGGTCGGAGGAAGGTGAACGGTCGCTGTCCGATTCGCCGTGCTCATCCCAATTTGTTGGAGGTAGTTGGGCCCCGAGCCTTGATTTTGGCGCTTCATAAATTGTTTGGAAGTGGCTGCGGAGGGCCCGTCACTGGAGCGTCGGGTCGCTTGTGCAATTATAGCGAACGTCGATAGTATGTGTGAGGCAGCGTTCGAGGCCCTTTAAGCTAAGATGTGCGTGGCTAAGCAAGACAAGTGCTGAGTGGAGCGGAGTTCAAGGTGGCGTTATTTGTTTACAAATGGGCAATTTCGTTTTGTAATTATTTCATTTTTATCGTGTTGCCGCTCGCGTTGATTTATTTATTTTTGATGTAATATTTAGTGTCTTTCTTTTTGTTGTTATCAGTTGTAAATTATTAGTTTTTTTTCTTGGTTCACTTGATATAGTAACTCGTTTGTTTTAACTCAGTTTTCCAATCGGTGACTTTCGGTTGTGCTTTAACCAATTTCTTCGCAGCTGCTCCAGTTCGCTATGGCCATTTTGAATTTGGGGGTAAGTTTTGTTTGATTCATATTTGATGTTTTTGCATGGCATTTCCACTGGCTCACCGATTTGGATACTATTATAATTCATTTTGTATTCTTTTTTTCTTCCTTCTTTTTTTTCGACTTGTTTGGCTGAACCAACAAAAGAAATACTGAAATAAAAAAAAAAAAAGTGAAAAATGTATCACTAACTTCCAATTAAAAATACGGCTTTTCCTTTAAGGAACCCCACATCCCATTTCAGGTTGGATGATGGGATGAGGTGAAAGGCCTCATCCCTTGTTTCGCTATGGGAGGCCCCATAAATTTTCTTTTCGGCCAAGGGGGCCTCACGGTCGGGTTTTTTTTTGTTTTTCAGCGGGTAGAGAAGGCCGAGGTTCACCGCCATCTGGACCTCGGAGCTCAAAAAAATGGCAAATTGAGCAGGCTGGCTCCCAAACTTCCTTGCATTTTCCAAATTTTAACCTCCTTTGTTCGTGACGTTTTTCCCAGGCCTGTGACATCCCTTTCTAATATGTGTGGACAGGGGCACCGAGCGGCAAAAACCCCGCCCATATCTCCCGAACTGAGCTACAGCAAGCACAGGCCGCCGCTTAGCTCGTTGAGGAGCCAATTTTGGCAGCTGTCAACTTTGGCAGCTGTCACTCCCGGACCTTAACGGTCGAAATGGCTCCGTCCCCGTTGACACCTTCGGGTGTCACCATCGTCCATTATATATTTGGCGCCCAACGTGGGGCCCACTTTGGTCCGGTAAAGGGCCAAAAATTTATTTTTAGTCCTTATACCAAGTGGCGCTCCCACAGCACATTAAGGCTACCAGTTCTAAGACTTAGGACTTAGCCTCAATACTTCACGTATATTCCCTTCTGGTAGCTGTGCAACTCCTATCCCTCTGTAGCATCCCTATCCATGTAGAGTAGTGTTTCCTTTTAGACTCAGTATACAAGGCGGTCCTTTCATTGTGTTGTCTAAAGTGGTTTTTTCCACGTACCTAAGGCCTTCAAAGAACCTGGAGAATTACTGACTCCCTGAGTTTCTCTGGAAATCTATCCCAGTTTCTTTGAAGTCACCTTGGTACCTTTATGTTGGAAAGGACCGACCTATCAATCAAGTTCATAATATTTTCTTTACAACTTTATTATTACAGTTTTCATCTTTGATATGCAAAGTTTTTACCAATGGATCATGATTGGAAATACGACAAGGTATTTGCAATTGTGCACCTACGCGACTAATCATGATTCATTGGAAAAGGCTGCGTCTTAATGATCGAAGCTGCAATATTTTTTTTCTCTTTTTGCTTTTATCTTTTTCCATGGTTGCCGGCTAGCTCAGATGCCTTTATTTTTTTTGTCATCTTAATGCTCCGAAAGTGCGAAACCAACCTGAAATGGGGAAAGGGGAATTCTGATAAGGAAAGCCGTCATTTTGCCTCGTTCGTAATAATTTTCTTGCGGTGACAATTTACCTTGAAATACAGTTGGCTAGTTCTACGTGATATCGTCTTTATACTTATAGTTGTTTCGTGTCGTATGATATCGTATAGTTTCGGTTTCGTTTAAAGTCTGCAGATTGCTGCGCGAGACAATCATCTCTACAGAAAAAAAAAAAAAAAAAAGAAGCATAGATAATCTAACTTTTTGTCTGTAAGGCTGTCGGAAATCACGTGATTTTTGAAACGCGAAATTAGGTTGAATTTCTGGCAGGTGCCGTCAATATCTACTTAGACTAGATTAGCTAGCTTTTGGTAATTATTTAGGTATACTCTATATATATTTATTTATTTATAATTAGTTAGTTTTGATTAGTCAATTTTTATTAGCAGCGTAGTTAGTATCTAGTTTAGCAATTTGCAATTTAGGTCATTTTTGTATTTATTCGTTAGGTGTAGCATATGTTATTTATTTATTTATTCACTAGGTGTAGTTAGTAAAATTTGTTCGTTAGTTCTTAAATTATTTATCTAATTATTTGTTTATTTCTTTATATATTTATTGAAATATTTATTCTTGTTAGCTAGATTAGAGTAGCAGTTGAAAATAGGAAATAGCTTAGTTAGGTTCAACAATTAGGGAAAAATTATATAGATATATTTATTTCTATTAGTATTATTAATTATTTATTGTAAAAAAAAAAAAAAAAAATGCCCGTTCAAAACACTCCCGCATCAGCCAAAGGTCGTGGTCGTGGTGCCGTGCCGAAACAAGGCGTCCAAACGCGAAGCCAAGCACGGCCAGATTCGTCGCCAACTCCACCTAATACGCCGACGGGGGTTGAAAACCCAATTTTTGATTTAGGCTTGCCGGATCCTGTCCATCGTGTCATCCGTACTCCTGCACCAATGCAACTTGGTGTTACTGCGGGTGCTCAGGGACCAGAACTTCCCAAAACGCATCAGCAAGGAGTGGGAGGTTTCCACTTCCCACTTGAGAACCCGGTTCTTCCGTCTCTTGCGGACATTCAACGGGGTCTATTTGACTCCATGAAGGCCTACATAGACCAATTATTCCGCGAACATCTACAAGCACCTGTATTGACACCTTCTCCTGCCGAAGACCCACTTATAGTGAATTCTCCAGCCGTGTCTGCGAATCAACGGAGCCAGGCATCAGTAATCCCAGCCGAAAGAGTATTCAGAATAATTTCCGACTGGGGTCTTCATTTCGATGGTGAGGCAGTGGATGAGTTCATCCGACAGGTTGAGCTCTTCACTGACCGAACACTGGGAGGGGACTATGACCAGTTGTGCCTTTGTGCACACCTCCTGTTCAAAAAGGATACTGCCATCTGGTTCCGTCGATTTGCTGGCGGCTGCCGAAACCACTATACGTGGGAATCCCTTAAGGAGGCTCTCAAGGAGCATTATGGGAGTCGGTATAACGACGATGACCTCATTGATGAAATGAGAAGTCGTTGTCAAAGGAAAGGTGAATCATATGATACTTTCATCGAAAATATCATGAGGATCAACGATCGTATGTCCTTCAAGCTCACGGACGGGGAGCTGACTCGCATCGTGCGGAGAAACTTACGCCCCTTCCTAGCTCAACATCTGGCTTTATCGGATATTCGTTCCCTTCGGGACCTTCGATTAAGCGTCACCCAGTTGGAACATGTCGAAAGACGCGCGCAACAATGGCGTTCTTCGCAGGATGGGAGTCAACCTCCTCGTCGGAGAGTTGAAGAAGTAGAACCCGTTGAGTTTTCGGAAGAGGAAGCGGAACCGAGTTCTGGAGTGGAGGAGTTGAAATCTTCCTCTACTTGCTGGAACTGTCATAAGCCCGGACACACCTATGCCGATTGCAAGGCTGAACCAAGGGTGTTCTGTTTCGGTTGCGGAGCTTCGGGGGTCTACAAACCGCGGTGTTCTCGTTGTGCAAAAAACCGAGATCGCCGGAGACCTCCACAACACCAGAGGTCTCCCCAGGAAGTGCAGGGCAACCAGCCTTCGAACAATGTCAACGAATAAACCCTACGATTGTAGATGCCGGAAGCTCTTGCCTGGAACAGAATGGTCTGGTTCCGTCCAAGCAATCTGGCATATTAATACCAGACGTGTCCTACAATATACCTGATATGTCTTCACCGGATTTGTCCCATAATACTGATGCTACGACTAAAACCCCAGACGTGCGTATTTTACCACGCACGCATAACCATTTAGATCTGAATGGTTCATTAGAAACTCCGTCGAGCGCAGTGACTACCGTAAATTCTTTACCTTCCACTAGTGTCTCACCGTCCACTACCGAATCGAAACCCATCCATTACAGTTTTAAGCCGCTGCATGAGCGTTTAAAAGAATACCAAGTTGCTCGTCGTCGAATTTTCAGTGCCGACGAACTTAAACCAAGTCGCCCAAAACGTTCAACTTTACGCTTACGCAAGTTTTGGCGTAACGTTCTTGCTAATCGTCGACGATGCTCTGGTATTCTTTTGAATCGTCCCCGTGATGATATTAGACCATACGCTGAGGTTTCCATGCTTGATACTTCAGTAAGTGGCCTAATTGATACGGGAGCGTCATGCAGTGTAATTGCGTCGGATTTTGCGAAGAAATTCCTGGCGGCACCCAATCATCCTTGGGAGAGATTCCGGATGGGGGTTACCACTGCTGATGGCACTCGTCATTCAGCCGTTGGAAAAATTTCCACTTCTGTCACCTTTAGAGGGCGTACAGAAACCATAGAGTTTCTGATAATGCCAACCCTCAGCCAGAATCTCTACCTCGGAATCGATTTCGTGCGCAGATTCGAGCTTGCTCCTGCACTTTGCAATGACTCTCTGTATTCAGCAGCTTTGTCTCTGGAACCTATTGAACGTGGAGTCAACCAACATCCTTTGACCGCGTCTGAACAAGCTAGCCTCAATGCAGTCATTGCAAGATTTCCATCCTTTTCTGCGGAGGGCTTAGGGCGTACAAACCTTATATCACACGCCATCGACGTCGGAGGCAGCAAGCCTATTAAGCAGAGATACTATGCGATCTCTCCCGCCGTCGAAAAGCTTCTCCATGCAGAAATAGATCGGATGCTTGCAATGGGTGTCATTGAGGAATCCCAAAGCGCTTGGTCATCACCAGTCACCCTTGTAGTCAAACCTAATAAGGTTCGCTTGTGTCTGGATGCACGTAAGGTCAACGAGGTGACGTTGAAGGACGCTTATCCTTTGCCACTCATTGATGGAATTCTGAGCCGCCTCCCAAAGGCCAAATTCATTACGAGTTTGGACTTGAAAGATGCGTTTTGGCAGATTCCACTCGATACGGCGTCAAAGGATAAGACTGCCTTCACCGTCCCCGGTAGACCGTTGTATCAATTTGTTACAATGCCTTTTGGGCTTTGTAACGCCCCGCAGACGATGCAACGGCTAATGGACCACGTCATCCCAGCGCACTTGCGACACCAAGTGTTTGTCTACTTGGATGATCTGTTGGTGATTACATCATCGTTCGAAGAACACCTCAAGCTACTGGAAGAAGTAGCCTTCTGTATGAGAAAGGCAGGGCTGACCCTGAATATAGAGAAGAGTAAGTTTGTAATGAAGGAAGTCTCTTATCTGGGTCACGTTATCGGTCACGGAACCATCGGGACTGACTCCGACAAAATCCGCGCAATTACTGATTTTCCAAAACCTAAGACGGTTAGACAACTGCGTCGATTCCTGGGTATGTGCGGATGGTATAGGCGATTCGTCCATAACTACGCCGCCATTTCGGCTCCGCTAACAGACATGCTCCGCAAGAACCGTGGTTTCGTCTGGACAGATGAAGGTTCTTCGGCATTTAACGCGCTTAAAGACAGCTTAACTAAGGCACCGGTGTTGCACAGCCCCGACTTTTCGCGTCCATTCGCAATACACTGCGATGCAAGCCAGGACGGCATTGGGGCTGTGCTGACACAAACCATCGATGACGACGCTGAAGTGCCTATCGCTTATATGTCGAAGAAGCTTAATTCTGCCCAGCGAAATTATACTGTCACGGAGCAGGAATGTTTAGCGGCGGTCCACGCTATTAAAAAATTCCGCGCATACGTGGAGGGCCAAGAATTTACGATAGTCACTGATCACGCTTCGCTGAAGTGGCTAATGAATCAATCGGATCTAAATGGCCGATTGGCTCGATGGGCACTTAAACTACAGGGGTTTAAGTTTACTATAGTCCACCGAAAAGGTAGCCAAAACGTCGTCCCTGATACCTTGTCTCGAGTCCACTGTTCAGAGTCTTTGGCTTTGAGCGACCCATTTGATGACTCTGTGGAAGTGGACTTGGATTCTCCACACTTTCGGTCTCCGAAATACCTTGACCTTATCGACCACATTACCTTGCATCAACATCAACTCCCAGACTTGAAGGTATCTGGCGGATTTGTGTACAAACGTACTGAGTACGCGACCGGAGATGAATTGCAGGAGCAATTATCCTGGAAACTTTGGGTTCCAGAGGAGCTACGGTTGGACTTGCTTGTAAGAGCGCATGACCATCCCTTGAGCGCTCATGGCGGTATCACAAAGACACTCAAACGCCTTCGTGCACTATTCTTTTGGCCGAAGATGGTCAAACAGGTCAAAGAATATGTGTTGTCTTGTGATATTTGCAAGTCCACCAAAGCTCCGAACCAATGCCTTCGTCCACCTATGGAAGGCCAATTCACCTCCGATCGTGTATTCCAACGATTGTACATGGATCTGTTAGGTCCTTTCCCCAGGTCTAAGTCAGGTAATGTGGGTACGATAGTCTTAGTGGACCATTTATCCAAGTTCTCTTTTGTGGAGCCTATCAAGAAGTTCAAAGCCGGGATTCTGACCAGTTGGCTTGAGACTCGGATTTTCCATGTCTTCGGGGTTCCTGAGACGATGGTGACGGATAATGGCGTGCAGTTTAAGTCTCACGTCTTCAATTCCCTGCTGGATCGGTATGGTGTCAACCACCTTTACACCGCGCTCTATTCGCCTCAAGCGAATGCGTCTGAACGTGTTAACCGTTCAATCGTCGCAGCAATACGGGCCTATATCAATCCAGATCAGCGGAATTGGGACGAGAGACTGTCAGCCATCAATTGTGCGTTGAGGTCTGCACACCATGCCGCCATTAATTCGTCGCCATATCTCGTCACCTTTGGCCAATCTATGGTCACCCATGGCAAAACGTATGACCTGCTGCGGAAGCTGAATTTGCTGCAAGACCCGACTGTCACTACCAGCACGAGTGACAAACTTGCAGTTCTCCGACAACAGGTTCAAGAAAACCTGCGAGCGGCTCATGCGAAGAATTCTGCCCACTACAACACGCGCTCTCGTGTGGTTGAATTCCAGCCTGGAGATGAAGTGTTCCGTCGGAGCTTTGCACAAAGCGATGCGGCAGCTCACTACAACTCCAAGCTGGACTTCAAGTTCATCAAGAGTCGCGTTGTTAAGAAAGTGGGTAACAGCCGCTACCTGTTGTCGGACCTGCAAGGCAAAGCAGTTGGCATCTATCATGCCAAAGACATCCGGCGATAGATTCCCTCAGCTTCCCCTACTTGGCAGGCCGCGAAGTAGAAGCTGCCCTGTAACGGACCGATTCTGACACATAAGTGTCTATTTTTGAATTTGAATATTTTTCACAAATATATTCGATTTGACTTTATTTCAAATCATTTATATTTGTGAAAAGTCGTTACAATTTTTAAAAATGGGCATTTATGAGTTAGAATCGGCCTCCTATAAGCGGACTTGGCGGCCATGTTTTCGGTGGGAGTGATAAGCCACTCCGGACAATTTGTTATCTCGAAGGGCGGATGTTCGCGCCAAAACTGCTGTCATGGGGGATTGGCGAGTCACCCGCGATCGAGGCCGGTCGATTTTGGGATCCGTTTTTTTTTCGGCGAATTTTCCTCTTATATATTTGAGTGGGAACCTTGATATTCACCCGCCAAGAAAATCGGCCGTGTTTTTTGAGGAGTGATCATTTGAGAAACGGATAATTTTTGTTGTAAATCTTGTTTTGGAAGATTTTTCCGTGCCGACGCAACCGTGCCGAGACGGCAGCTGAAAAGTGGCCCACCAACCCGGCCCGCCATCAGCGGTATCGTGATGATAATTGAGCGGAGGGGTTGCGATTCACCAGTCGCCGACACTGTGTTATCGAAGTGTGAAAACCCCAATATTGTGGTCGGAGGAAGGTGAACGGTCGCTGTCCGATTCGCCGTGCTCATCCCAATTTGTTGGAGGTAGTTGGGCCCCGAGCCTTGATTTTGGCGCTTCATAAATTGTTTGGAAGTGGCTGCGGAGGGCCCGTCACTGGAGCGTCGGGTCGCTTGTGCAATTATAGCGAACGTCGATAGTATGTGTGAGGCAGCGTTCGAGGCCCTTTAAGCTAAGATGTGCGTGGCTAAGCAAGACAAGTGCTGAGTGGAGCGGAGTTCAAGGTGGCGTTATTTGTTTACAAATGGGCAATTTCGTTTTGTAATTATTTCATTTTTATCGTGTTGCCGCTCGCGTTGATTTATTTATTTTTGATGTAATATTTAGTGTCTTTCTTTTTGTTGTTATCAGTTGTAAATTATTAGTTTTTTTTCTTGGTTCACTTGATATAGTAACTCGTTTGTTTTAACTCAGTTTTCCAATCGGTGACTTTCGGTTGTGCTTTAACCAATTTCTTCGCAGCTGCTCCAGTTCGCTATGGCCATTTTGAATTTGGGGGTAAGTTTTGTTTGATTCATATTTGATGTTTTTGCATGGCATTTCCACTGGCTCACCGATTTGGATACTATTATAATTCATTTTGTATTCTTTTTTTCTTCCTTCTTTTTTTTCGACTTGTTTGGCTGAACCAACAAAAGAAATACTGAAATAAAAAAAAAAAAAGTGAAAAATGTATCACTAACTTCCAATTAAAAATACGGCTTTTCCTTTAAGGAACCCCACATCCCATTTCAGGTTGGATGATGGGATGAGGTGAAAGGCCTCATCCCTTGTTTCGCTATGGGAGGCCCCATAAATTTTCTTTTCGGCCAAGGGGGCCTCACGGTCGGGTTTTTTTTTGTTTTTCAGCGGGTAGAGAAGGCCGAGGTTCACCGCCATCTGGACCTCGGAGCTCAAAAAAATGGCAAATTGAGCAGGCTGGCTCCCAAACTTCCTTGCATTTTCCAAATTTTAACCTCCTTTGTTCGTGACGTTTTTCCCAGGCCTGTGACATCCCTTTCTAATATGTGTGGACAGGGGCACCGAGCGGCAAAAACCCCGCCCATATCTCCCGAACTGAGCTACAGCAAGCACAGGCCGCCGCTTAGCTCGTTGAGGAGCCAATTTTGGCAGCTGTCAACTTTGGCAGCTGTCACTCCCGGACCTTAACGGTCGAAATGGCTCCGTCCCCGTTGACACCTTCGGGTGTCGCCATCGTCCATTATAAATAACTTTTTTATTTCTAAAGATATCTCCTTCAAACTTCACACTAATCGATAGTATTTTTAGTCAAATGACATTCCTGAATTTGAGTGAAATTGGGCTACACTATCGTATAGCTGTCATAGGAACGACCGTTCCAAAAGCAAGTTTTTGTTAAAAAAAAACTTTTTCTGAAGATATCTTTACGAAATTTCATATTATTCAATCATATTGACTGGCAAACCACATTCGTAAATGGGGTTGAAATCGGCCCACTATTTCATATACCTCTCATAGGAACAGTGAAATCGGAACAAGTTTTACTACTAATTTCAAAGTGTCAAATGTAACATAAGTTACAACGTAGGTATGATACCCTTCACGTGAAGCGTGGAGAGTATCATCATATCATAAAGCTAGCGGCGCTGGCCATAACGGGGGCTTTCAGAACAACTCCGTCAGCCGGACTAGACATGGTGCTCGGCTTGCTCCCCCTGGACATTTACGGCGAACAGCTGGCGTCTAACACGGTTTACGCCTTTACGCCTTCGCGATACTGGCCAGTGGCGCACGTTGAGTGGCGGACACTCGACTATACTGGGTAACTTGGATCTCCCTGTGGAGACTGACTATACTTGTGCGAATTACATTTTCCGTCGGAACCACACCAGCTTGATTCCGTCAAGGGATCACGCTTATGACCACCGACTCCATTGTCATCTACACGGATGGCTCTAGGACCGACGGCGGAGTCGGTGCTGGCACCTATTCGGAAGGATTGGGAATTAACTTGTCATTCCGTCTTCCCGACTTCTGTAGCGTCCTACAGGCGGAGGTTTCTGCAATCCTGGAAGCTCTGAACTGGCTGGGAAATCATATTGTGACCACGAGGGACGTCACTATTTACACGGATAGTCAGGCTGCAATTCGATCACTTGAATCCGTCCTGACTACATCGAAAACCATCGCGAACTGTCGTTTAACCCTCAGAGTGATGGGTGCTTATTTCAACATAACGCTCTGTTGGATACCGACCCATTGTGGCCTCGCAGGTTACTGCGTGGCGGATGAGCTGGTTCGGGTGGGGACAACCGGAGTTATTGACGGGGACCGCGCTAACATCAAAATGCCAGCCTCATCGTGCAAACTTGCTATCAAAGCCACTGCGGTTGGCAGGGCGAATATGAGATGGTTAAACGGCGTCACGTGCCAAACAACGAAGTCGATTTGGCCGACACTCTACCCTAGCCGCTCCGCCACACTGCTTTCACTGAACAGAAATCACATTGGCAGAGTTGTGGGGAGAGCTTGCCTGGAGGCTTCGCATTCCTCACAATGACTACTGCAGGAGCCGTGATGACGTGGATGAGGAGGAGAGCGTTCTCCATCTCCTCTGTCACTGTCCGGCCCTGGCTGAGAGGCGGAGGAGGTTCCTGGGCTCCCGTTTTTTTTGGGAACTGGAGGACCTTAAGGAAACGAGTGCAATACAGCTCAATCGTTACATTGCCAGCACAGGCTGGTTTTAATGCCTTGGTTTTTCATTAGGTGGATCTAGTGGTATCACAACGGACCCAGTGGCGGTCTATGTGTGCTGTGCGTTAGCATGGCAGCCCCTTTACCTAACCTAACCATCATACCTTTGGCGAGCTAGCCGAAGGCTTGGTTGTTTTTTGTTATGTTCTTTTTTTGTTTGGAATTTTTTTTTTTATTTGTGTGCCCCCGCCTTTCTCCTTCCTTTTCCTCTGCTTTCCTATCACTTCCCACACTCACCTCTTGACCTCTCCAATATCCTATACTCTCTGCGATAAACGTTTCGTCGTTGCATCACAAATGTTACATCATCGCGTCACACAAAATTTTTGCAACCAAACATTAAAGGAAACGTTCCAACCAAACGTCGAAAATGTCCCCATGTTTGATCTTATTAGTGATGATGAAAACCGGAGGATATGGAGGGCTACGAGAAGTCGTGCCTAAAATTTCAAAATGGGCGATCCATGGAAAGCAAAATTTCGGTTTTGAACTTCCTTTCGAAATCGACTCATTTTTGTGCGGACATGGCTATTTGCTGGTTTTCTTCTCGCTGTTTGAATATAGCTTCGATAAATTATTCTACATCGAAGGTCTTATGTCTTATGCCCGTACTTTTACATTATGCGGGACTCATGCGGGACTCGCCGATCCACGAGCCAAGTCTATAACATATTGTGCAGGCCCAAGCACCGTGCGTCTCTCCCGTCCAGCGATTCATCGGGTGAACAAAATGCTCCAGGAGTGCTTGCTCGGCATTCGTTGCATTGGATGAAATTCGTTCACTCGTAGGTGATTGGATGTGCACGATGTGTTACCCACTTCCCTCGTGACTCGGCGAGTCCCGCATAATGTAGAACGGGCTTTGTACCATATTATTCGTGACTCGCCGCGTCACGAGGCAAGTGGCTAATGCTTGTACCACATTATGGGTGACTCCCCGAGTCCCGAGCCAAGTGCAAATTCAGCGATTCATCGAGTGAGCAGAATGCTCGGTGTTTGGCGATTGCTAGCAATATCCGCAGCGTACGGATACCACGAGTGCTTGCTCGGTATTCGTTGAATTGGATGAAATTTGTTCACTCGAAGAACCGCTGGACGGGGGAGACACAAGGTGCTTATGTATGCAAAACATGTTTTCCACTTAGCCCGGCATTCGGTGAGTCACGCATAATGTGGTACGGGCATAACACCTTGTGCACACCCAAGAACCTTGCATTTCTTCCGTCCAGCGATTCATCGAATGAACAAATACTCGTGGCATTCATACGCTGAGCATATTGCGAACAATCGCTACTTGTCCACTCGATGAATCGCTGGACGGAAGAGAAACAAGGTGCTTGGGTTTGCACAAGATGCTTGCCACATGGCGAGTCCCGAAAAGAGTGGGGCTTCAGATTTACCTCGAAGGTCCAGACCGGAGTTTCTCATTTCGCCACCTTAATTTACTTGTCTTTCATCCAAGACTTATCCGTATCTGCAGCATGTGACTCCCCTTCACAGATGCCTGTTCAGCAGTACCTTCTTATTGTTGAAAAACTATTTTCGTTTAACTCAATGGTTTTAACGCTTTTCATCAGGGCATGATTACGAGTATATTATGCCTAGAGAAAATCTATAAGCACTCGAAAAATGCTCATTGTGCTCTTTCGACCAGAAATTGCTCAACCATAACTTCACACTATAGGTGCTGGGGTCAAACTCCCCAACATGACGGAAAAAGTAACTTAGGTTAGTTAGATACTTCGGATGCGTTGCTAGACTGACAGCTTGTCATCAGAAAAATTTAAGGGAGTTGATGAGTTGATTGAAGCAAGATAAGCGCTTTATTCGAGGCATTTTTTAGGGGTTGCATGTTATATTTGAATAATGCTTAGCGTTTGAGACTAGATACGACAAAAGATCGAGCGACGATAGTCGAAGCGTTAAGGGTGCAGCGGCTCTAATACAAATCCGCTCCATTGCTCAAAGGATTTGTTCAATTGATCGACCATCATACGTTCCTTTATCATTCTGTAATGACATCCTTTTCCGGCACTTGTATCAAGTCATCTAGCACACAACGAAAACCCCATATGCCTGCGGTTTTTCCTATTGTCGCATTCCTATTCCTACTACATGACATGTATTCAAAAGACAGACTATATTAACTTGTCTGTCATATCTTTGACAATATCCTTGTTCTGTGTGTGTGTGTGTTTCTTTCTCTTCTGCTTATTTTTGTTTTGTTTTTGCATGGCTGTACTGTGTCCTTGTTGTGTCACGCCAAGCTACTTGATATGCGTATGACGATTTGAAATATCTAAAGATTTCCATTCTGTTTCATGCAGTGATATGTAGTCACTGCTGTAATACATGCTAGTTTGTCTCGTCTGTCTGTTGGATTCTGACTTTTTCTCGGGCAATATTCTTGGGAGCGTTTCCTCGTTTCGTTTGTGCTCGTAGTACCGTCTTAGAAGAGACGGCTTTTTGTTGATGTCCTACTTGACAGTTCTCCGACAGACTACATTGGAAAATATTCACATATTTGTGTGTTTACATATGGAGCTTTCTTTTGTAAAGCCCGAAGGTGTCTCATTCGAATGGTTCATTTTTCACCTGTGTATTGTCTGATGTTGAGGAGCTGTTTGATAAGCCAAAAACATTACGGGAAAATCGCCCGGAGAATGCTGTGACCTCGCGGAATATTTGTTGATATTGCGCGTTTGGAGAAGATACAGGTAGGTTTTTTGGTTTCAGTAATGATTAGGAAGTACTCGAAGAGGGTGACTGAAATTTGATGCTTGTCGGATAGGAACTTTAAAAACTCTTGTTTATGTAAGTGCTATATTGGTATACAGCGAATAAGGTTGACGGACAGCTTATCATATCTCAACTTAAGACACTCGCACCCTATGATATGACAGTCAGAAAAATGTTAGATAAAATTTTGTTCATTTTTAATGATATGGTGATCTCAGGCTGCCACAAACCTAAATTAAATATTTGTCATAGCGTGAAACCATTTAATGGTCGGACGGGGCCTGGCATAGGATAAAAATAAAATATCCCTTAATGTTTTCAAGAAGAACATTTTGCTTGTAAATAGATTCCACAAAAAGTTGCGATGGTCACCGGTACTTCATGAAAAATTCCTAGTCGATTTGCTCCAAGCTTGATACACTCTGATTTAGACTAAAAAGTTTTGCCCACAAATCTTTCCGGGTTCGCATCCTATAGCAGATGCGGCTTTGAGTTGAATTTGAGTTGATTTTGAGTCCTTCATGTCCTTAATGTCTTTATGTCAGCTATGTCCTTTATATGCAGAGTATTGCTCTCATTACTCTGATTTGATACACGGAGTAAGGTTGACCTTCAAAGACCAAGCCAATTTCTTGGGCGTGATACTGGATAAGTAGTTGAGCTGGAGACCTAACATCTTGAAGCGTATAGGCAAAGCCACTAGGTACAGTCTTTTACTGCTGTAGGATTGCTATAGATAAAAATGGTATATGCAACTGAAAATGGTTCACTGGCTCTATGTGTGAGGTTATTCGTCCCTACTTAGGTACGGCATATTTGCCTGGTGATCGTCTCTACAAAAGGAGGCGAAACGAGCTTTCCTGGGTAAGGTGCAGCGAATGGCTTCTATTGGAATCACTGGAGTTTTTAGGACAACCCCGTGCGCTGCCCTTGATGTCATGCTAAACTTGCTTCCCCTGCGAAAGAGAAGGCGGCAAATGTTGCAGTCGGTCTGTGTTAAACGCGTATGTGGACCCCATTAAACACGGGACACTTATCAATCTTTGACAGTCTGGATATCCCTGAAACAACTGACTATATCCTATCACACTACGCTTTCGACAAAAACTTCTTAAGTTTGAGTCCATCACGAACCCAAATGGGAGAAGAATGGAACTTCGCTTCTTTGGTCCGCTACCATATACATGGATGCGGGGATGAGATGTGGAGTGCAATCCGAATCGCTCGGTATAAATCTGGCTTAACGATTCCCTGGCCATTGCAACGTTTTTCAATCGGATATCTCGGCGATAAATGATGCCTTAAAATGGTTAACAAGGTACGAGAATGGTTTAACTGGTAAGCACATAATTGTCCTTACAGACAGCCAAGTGTTATCGCGCTTGGTGGCCGTGGTCGTTCGCTCACCGCTCTACGACACAAATCTAGAGCTGGGAGTTCCAATCTTGGCGCGATCAAAAACTGTCTGTGGGTGCTAATAGAACTCTCACAGTGTTCCGAGCTTGTCAGTATAAGAACGGCGCGGATAGTAGGTGCATGCTAGCAACTGCACTTCCGAAAAAGTAGACATACTGTCGAAACTTCAACAAGGCATAAAAATGCAGGAGATGTTGACGCGCCCATGCCCCTGGAGGGGTCAAGGCAATTAACATGAAATGGCGGTCAACACCGTGGGAGCTCAGCATCTTTTTCAACATTACTATATGCTGGATCTCGGGTCACACAGTGGTTTCATCGGGAACTGCCAGGCTGATGAATTGGCGCACCAAGGAATTGCTGGCGTGGTTCCTCAAAGACTTCGCTGTTAAGGTATGCCCATTATATCATGCAAAGATAAGCTGAAATCGGCTACGTTTGACAGAGCTAACTGGATTAATGGAAATACTTGTCATTTAACAAGGCAGATATGGCCCAGGCAAGATATCAGCCGCTCCACACTGCTGTTGTCGCTGAGAAGACAATATATTGGAACGGTTGTGGTTGTCATTATAGGTCATTTTCTGGTCGGAGAGCATGCAAAACTTCTCCCGCTACCATGTAATGATTTCTGCAGGAGCTGCAATGACGTGGATGAGGAAGAGAACACTTTTCGTTTGCTCTGTCCAGCGCTGAGTATAGGAGTAGAAGGTTACTTCTGGGTGCTTACGGTTTTTACGAATGGAGCGATCTAAAGTATCAAGTGTTGACATCCGTCAACTACATAAATTCATGTGTTCCGGTTGGGTCGCTGCATAAGACGGGTGGTTGCAGCTTCCCAGTGGTAACAGAACGGACCCACTTGCGGTCTATGTGTGCTGTGATAGTCACGGCAGCCTCTCTACCTACCTACTATACCTACCTAACTTATGCCCAGAAAGGTCCTGATCTGCATCAAGAATTTCTTTTGTTAATGGAGCTGCCAAAATTTCTGACCTCGTCTAAGTCAGCCTGCCTAATTGATTCTTCCCGGGTGGCGGCTCTGGAAAGTATCTCTTCCCCCAATACCACTCAGTACTGCCAACTATTGGAAAAAAGAATCCCACGGCGCGAGAGCTTAACAGTACTCTTATTTTCTGAACATGCCTTGTATTTAGCTTCAAGGAAAAAAAAAGTTACAATTCGTCTGAACATGGAACGTCTAACAACCAAGCTACCAATCCAAGCAGATACTGTCAAGGTGTAATTTCCGAACAAAAAATACAATATAAATAAATAAAGAAAAAAAAAATAAAATAAAAAATAATAAACTAAAAAATTAATAATCGTATGAATAAGACTAGCCGAAAATAGGTGTTCCAAAACATGGTGGACCAGATATGTAGCTCTCGTTTATATATTTTCAATTTGATAGTTCCAATAAAAGTCCTACGGGCTAATCTCTACTCCAAACTGTAAAATCTAGAAGTAGAGTTTCAAACACAGACACACCCTTCAGCCTTCAATTTCCTAACCCAAGACTCGTATCGTACGTATCGTATCGTATCCTTAAAGTGTTCCCAACATTAGATTCACTCACGTTTCAGCTGAAAAACGATCAATCAATTTAATTTGATATCGACTCTCAGCTGAAGGAAATATCGTCTTTCATCTAAATTATCCGTAACAAGTCATTTTAAGGGTCAGACATTCGTTGTTCGTTTCGTCGGTTTGGCCAACTCGCAAACTCAATTTAGGAATGATAGTGGAAGTCATAAAAGAAGAAATACGAGATCTTATAAATTTTTATTACTTTCACTCGTTTCGAAAAAGCACAACGCGCTCTCTCTGTCTCTCTCTTTTTCACTTTGCCCTCTGGACTCAGTTTCATCCATGTACCACCTGCTATACGTATCCTACTGGTTCGGATTGCAAAGATACTCGTATAGCCGTTACACCACTGTTCAATAGAACAGTATATCAAATTAAATTTTCCCCAATAATACTACAAATCAAAATTCTTAAAAAATTCCTTTGTCGCCATTTTGTCAGACATTGCCGCCTCCTACTTGCAATTTTCCGAATTCCAATGACGGCCTCACATCGCCTTCTCTTCACCGACTATATATACTTTGGATTTATTTCGTCCTTGTAAGTTTTGGCTTCTCGATAGTGACTTCACTTTACCGATCCACAAGACTGCCAATTTCAGCCAAGTATATCCTCATCTCTGCTCTGACTCTCATGTAGCTTTCTCGTGTGGATATAGGTAAGAAGCGAGGCACCGAGAAATGGGAAAATTTGCGGATAATGTAATTTATTTCACATTTTACGGAACATAAAAGCATATATCATATGACCCACCGCAATCATCGTATCAGGAGAAATTTATAGATAATTTCATCTAACTCGACGCACACAATGTCATAAGAAGCACTTTTGAGCTGGGTACGGCATTTTTTTCTGTTCGGGTGAAAGTTTTAACATGATGCGGGGGGAGAAGTGAAAATGGACACAGGTATCTAAAGTTATTAGACCCCACTCAAAATGGAAAGACACTCGTCAAATATTCATTGGAATTAAGCGCCATGAGGCCTAAGTTCGCCTGGAAATCTTATTCTCTATTTATTACCGGGAATGATTTGTTTCGGAAAAAGGCCACAAATTCACAGGACCGAATAAATTTTAGTAATAGATACAATGAGCATAATCATATTATCATATTGACATAACTTTTATTGAAGCGGATTTCGTTTGTCTATTTTCTAGCGCCTAAGAATCTGAACTTATTTTATTTTCGTGCCATGCCAATTAGGACGTAGTAAATTTATTAGGGAAATACACTGTGATAATAAGACACCCAGAATGTATTTGTAATGAAAGCAATTGAAAGCTCCAATTTTCTGATGGGAGAAGCATACACTCCACATTCGCAAAAATTATTCACTAAATAAGTCAACAGCCTTTCTCTTGGATTGAACCTCAACTATTGTGTACTGGGTACAAAACCAACGCTCCATGAAATACATATGTATGAGAATGTTCCATGAAAAATGAGCGTGAGGCCTGGTATGCATTGCCATTTGATTCGACACGATGTGGGAGTTTCACACTGCACGCAATGCGATGCATGGGTGGATATGGATACCATTGCTACTTATTCACGCACTCAGTCACAAGGTACCACTCGTACTGTGAAACAAATTCAAATTCATTGACTAGATTATGATGGTGTACTTAGATATGTGTGATCAGCAACACGCTCAACTGAGTTATTTACACCAAATGGGTACTCATTTAACAGCTCAGTGGGCTCAAGTAATTTTGCTCTTTCCGAAAAAAACTAATCTAGCCCCTTCCGACTGTGGGGGCATGACAGAAGGTACTTTGTGCCTCCTAGTAAAAAGCACAAGTTCAGTCTTGATCGGATTAACCTTTATGCCACAGGAATTGACCCATCTGGTAAGTAGAGAGAAGGTGTTCTGAAGCACCTCACTGGGAACGCTTGGGAACTTACCCGAAATAGCAGCGGCAACACCATCCGCATCTTATCACCCTGGTCAAGAAGCAGTGGGTTAATCACTAAATACCGAAGAAGGGGGAATAAAACGCTGCCTTGCGGAGTGCCCCTTATTAATCGTGTTTATTCTGATGATGAGCCTAAGCTAGTATAAACAGCCCTTTATGTCAATAAAAGGTTGACAAGTTCGCAGAGTAACTTGCTTACATGCAACCCAGAAAGCGCGTTGATGATAGCTTCGGGTTTGACGTATTTAAAAGCGCCGTCAATGTCTAGAAACACGACCATGGTATATTCCATATCCCCAAGAGATTTCTCGATGTAGCTCACGAAAGAGCGCAAAGCTGAATTCACCGATCCATTTTTGCAGTTGGGATGTATATGAGAGCCGCGATGGAATACTACTCTGTAGCTAAATATCAATCAGCCCCTCAAACTTCTTTAGCTGATTAGATGACAGCCTAATAGGTCTAAACTCATTGGGGCTTGCGTCCGAACTTTTACCCGTTTTCAGGATAAAAGTCACGTCCACTTCAGTCCATATATGTACATGGAATAAAGACTAGTTCGAAACAGGCCCTGAAAATGATTTCGATCCTTGGGGATATAATATCAGATATGCGTTGCAAATCGGCCGGAGTAGTGCCATCATGTCCAGGCGATTGGAATGCATCAAAGCTTCAAATAGTGCAAAAAAATTATTTAACTGGATATAATGGATGCACAATCACAAGGACCAGTAACTTCGGAAGTAGTGACAGTGAACGAAAAATTAGCTAAGCTGTCCGGGAAGTGGGTATCCCATAAAATACGAATAGTCTCCGAACTAGTGGTTGTGCATGAACTATTATTCTTCAATAAATTGCTAGGAACAGCAGGATTAGAAGCGAGAATCTTACGCAATCTAGAGGCTTCCAGAAAAGTCTCCAAGAGCTACACTTAGCCTTTTTTTATGTTTATGCTAAGGCTTAGGGGATACCCTTTGATGCGAGAGCACAGCCTTGGCGGGAAGGAAATTAGGGTAGTGGGGCTAGGATGGGTTGAGTTTGAATGAGGTACCGGTGTACGTTTCATTTAAATTTTTGCAGATCATAACTGCAGGGGAAAACAAAAGATGGTAGGTTGTTCCACATTCGTGTTGTTCTGAATACAAATGAATCATAGAATTTAACCGTACGACTACTACTGAGTTCAAGAAAATGAGGATGGGCACGGCAGGCTAGCCGAGTGTTACGCGAAAGAAGAGCAAGCTCAGGAATAAGACTGGATATTTCGGCAGAACAACGGCGGTTGTAGTAGCGATAGCAAAAGTGATAAACAATTGACATTTCGCCGGTGTTCAAGCGACTCTATATGAGAAGTTATGAACTCATCGCCAATAAGCTTGAAGGCTTTCCATTGAACTTTGTCTAATGTGGATAGGGCAGTTCGACCTGCGCCTGCCCATATGTGGGAATTATATTCAAGTCTCGGTCTTATATGGGCCTTTCGGATGGTGTAAAGTATTTTTTACAGCGTTTCGTGAAACCTAGACACTTCATTGCATTTTTTGCAATGTTGAAGATGTGGTCAAACCAATTTAGTTTACTAGAGATGTTTATACCTAGTACGTTCAATGTGGGTGAATCAGAAATGCTGACACCATCGACAAGAATGGGTTGGGCGGTAGATGGGGCACTTCGTATATTGGAAATAGGTTAGGTTAGGTTATAGAGGCTGCTGTACACGAGCACAGCACACATAGACCACAAGGGTCCGTTGTAATATCTCACCATCTCAAAACCATGAGATTCTAGTCGTCGAACCAACCGGAGCTGGCAATGAATCGATGTAGATGACCAGCACTTACGCCCTTCAGGTCATCCAGGTCTATGAAATAGAAGGACCCCAAAGTGTCCTTTCTTCTACCGGCCAGCGCAGGGCAGGTACATAGGAAATGGTGTATAGTCTCCTCCTCGTCTTCACAGCTTCTACAATAATCATTGTACGGAAGCCCCAGACGCCTCGCATGCTCACCCATCGGGCAATGCCCCGTAATGATCCCCACGACTTTCCTAAGATGCTTCCTCTCCAGCATCAGCAGCCCTGAGGAGCGACTACGATTGAAGTTAGAGCTCCTGTCTTGACTAGCTTCTTGCAAGATTCTACGGGTATATCGACAGTTCGAAAACATCCCATATCCATATTAGTCCTACCAGCCCGAGCCAGTTCGTCTGCCTTGCAGTTACCGCCTAAGCCGCTATGCCCTGGAATCCAGCACAAAGTGAAGTTGAAAAAGTCGCCAAGCTCCTTGATAGCTGTGCGACATCTCACTACGGTTTTTGAATTGGCAAGCACCGCGTCCAAAGATTTGATCGCCGCCTGACTGTCAGTATAGGTAGTAATATTCCTTACCGACACGACGTTACCTCGTAACCATGCTAAAACTTTGGCAATTGCAGTAATTTCCGCCTGAAAGACGCTGCAGAAAGCTGGTTGACGGAGTGACAAGCAAACATCTAATTCCTCCGAGTAAATTCCATCGCCCACACCCTCTTCCGACTTTGATCCATCAGTAAAAAAGCTAATGGTTTCCGACTCTGGAGTTCTGCCTACACCCCAATCTTGCCGTGAAGGTATTAAGCTAGTGTAGCCCTTGTCGAGAGAGTACACCGGCGTGGTATAATCCGTTTCTTCTGGAATGGCAAGGTTGTTCAGTATAGCAGCGTGACCATAAGTAGACTCCACCCACAGTCCAGTTTCCCTAAGACGAATTGCCGATATCGCAGCCACCTGCTCAGCCCAAATGTCTAAGGGAACCAAATTAAGCAGAACACCAAGAGCATCCGTCGGTGTCATCTTGAGGGCACCCGTGATAACAATACAAGAAAGTCTTTGAACTTTATTCAATAGATTCCTGTATGACACTTTCCTGAGCGCCTTCCACCAAACCACTACTCCATACATTAAAATGGGTCATATGACTGATACGTATATCCAGAAGACCACTTTAGGTCGCAGGCCCCATTTCAGGCCCATAGCCTTCCTACAAAAGTAAAGAGCGACAGTTGCCTTTGCCGCACGCTCCTGAATATTTGCCTTCCAGGATAGCTTACCGTCGAAAATAAGTCCCAGGAATTTGGCTTCTACACTAAGGACTAATCTGGACCCATCCAGTATTGGTGATATTATAGAAGGTAGGGTATTCCTATTCCTAAAAAGAACAAGTTCTGTTTTGGTCGGATTTACCCCAACACCAACCTGTCTAGCCCACTGAGATAGGATGTCTAGGGCATTCTGCATAATCTCACTAAGAACCCCGGGAAACTTTTCAGAGATAGAAATAGCAATGTCATCCGCATACGTAATGACCCTGCATCCCACCCTCTCCAGATCAGGTAGCAGCCTGTTAACCACCAGGTTCCAGAGAAGGGGGGACAGGACATCACCCTGGGGGGTGCCCCGAGACACCTGTCTGCGTATTGTTGATGATTCAAGACTGGTGTAAATAACCGTTGATGTAAGCATCAGGTTGATGAGCTCACAGAGTGGGCATCTCCAGCAGAGTTGATGACAAACTTAAAGGACGAAGGTCTTTCGGACTTGAGTGTGAGCTCCTTCCTGCTTTGGGGATAAGAACCACCTTCACCTCCGACCACACGCGAGGAACGTGTACTAACTCCAGGCAGGCCTTGAACATACACTCGATACAGGGGAGCACCATGTCCATTGTTTGTTGTACATCTGCTGGAATAATACCGTCCGGTCCTGCTGACTTATACGGGTCAAAACTTTTAATAGCCCATGCAATTTTTCCATTCGAAAGAATAGAGTGAGAGTCACAAGGGGCTCTTCCTGTTCGGGAGTACCCTGCCACCCCACCAGATGAGCTATCAGGGAAGTGGGTATCAAACAGAACCTCAATAGTTTCCTCACTAGTGGTCGTCCACGTCCCATCTTGTTTCAACAGATAGCTAGGCATGCTTGGAGCAGTGGATAGTACTTTCCATAGTCTGGAAGCCTCGCTGAATTCCTCAACTTTATTGGAAATAAGACAACATTGAGTTTTGTTGGCATTAAACTCTACCCGATTCGCTTTCCCCCATGCAATAATTTTTGAGATATCTCTATTTAGTGAGCCAGATATGCGATCTCGGTTGAAAGATTTAGCATTTTGACAGGAGTCAGCTGCAGAGTTAAAAGTATAACTAGAATCAAGAGTGCTGTCATTTTCAAAACTGGGAATTGGGTTTGACGTCACACTTAAAAGATCGTTGATGAACAGAAGAAAAAGCGTTGGTGATAGCGCGGTACCTTGAGGGACCCCTGCGTTGGTGGTATGGCAATTCGATTTAACTCCATCAAGGACGACTCGAAGCGAACGGCCGTGGAGGAAACTTTCATTCCATGTAACTAATTTTGGGTACAGATCAAAACCCTGGAGTTTAGCTAAAAGAGCCGGATGCCAAACTCTGTCAAAAGCTTTCGAAATGTCGAGGGCAATGATTTTAGCTTCACCAAATTGATAAATTCTTTCGGTGAGATATGTATGTCATTAAATCTCTGGTTGAGCGCGAGGAACGGAAACCGTATTGTCGATCGCTGATGAGATGGTGTGAATCAAGATAGCTCAAAAGTTGGTTGTTGACAAGGGTTTCAAAGACTTTTGACAGGACCGAAGTCAATGCTATTGGTCGATAGTTAGATGGATCATGGATCACATGCTTCACCTTTTTTGGGGATTGGTTGGACATGAGCCAGCTTCCATGTTTATGGAAATACTCCTGTCGAGTAGGATAGATAGAATAGTTTTCGAAGAGGTCTCGCTAATGAGGAAGTGCAATGTCAGCCGTTCGCAGTTCCTTTTTAAATGCGCTACGTTACTTCGTATATAGAGCCCAATTCTATTCCAATCTAGTGGATTTCGCCTTATTGAAGGATCTTTTGCATAAATGTATAAGCTCGGAAATTTACGGATTCCACCAGGCGGATTTACTTTTACCCTTAATTCGACTGACCGGGCATGATTTGGAAGCATCTTTGTTAAGTGCACCCCATCCAGCTCTGACTTGCTTGACGGCTGGTGAGGCAGAGGGGGTAGTACCTCTCTAAGTCATGTACGCCGATAAGATCCAATACCGCCTGGTCCTAAGCTCTAAACTAATTAGCACAGAGCACTTGCCGCTCTGTACTATCTAAGGCGGAAATTCTATCTGAGCTTTCCCATAGTTTATGTCCGTGGTTTCCTACTGCCTAAATCGGAAATTACCTTTGGTTTTTATAGTCTTACTAGATTTCCGTGGGTTAGTACTACCTAAAGTGGATTACTTCGAGATTTCTTCGAGTGAGTTCCGCTTCAGGTTTTTTTTACTTATTTGTTTTATATAATAATCTTCCTTTGATGCAGGCATATCCTTTGCCGTTGTACGAACCCACAGGCATTCACTCTTGTAAATCTCAAAGAAGATTTCCACTTTAGGCAGTACGAACATTCAAACCCCAGAGTGGATTTTCGCTTTATGTATAGTACAACCCACGGATTTTCACAATCCAAACGCCATCAGCTGGAGTTTTGGGATTTTTAAGCCGCGAGTCGAAGAAGATCGTCGCGAAGAACCGAATAATCGAGTGAAAAAGAAAACCGATTTTCCTCCAACCACCAACACGGGCGAACAAAAATAGTGTTAACGGTGGTATACTAGCTGGGTTCGCGAAATTCAAAAACACAATGAATTTCGATGTCATTGTCGTATCGTCAGACAACAGAGTTAATTTATGCTGCCGTCGGCATCGTTGACTTCCGTGTGAAGTCAAAAAACGGCCACCCTTACGCGCTTATTGTGAGTGTTCTGACCCGTCAATGCTATATCGTCCACGTTTTTCTCGAAGCCGTGTTGAAATATTAATTATTAATTTTCACAATACAGTTTTATTTGTAGGATTTTTTTCCTGTTATTATAAAGTGCGTTAGATAAATCGTAATTTTTTTTTAATTTTAAAAATCTCAGTATTTCCTTTTAGAAATACTCCCGACCACTCTCCTGTTGAAACCTCAAGTCTTGTTCGTAATAGGAGACCCCGTTTGCCTTTGTCGTTCATGGGGTGTTGTTGGTAGGCCTGTTCCTAAAACCGGTCCACCGGTTTAAAACCGGTCTTTATTTAGTACCAGTCCCGAGATTCCCAAGTACCGGTTTCCAAAAAACCGAATCATTAAAAAAACCGGCTAATGGTCATAAAAACCGACTCATGACCGATAAAAAACCGACTCATTAAAAAAACCGGCTAATGGTCATAAAAACCGACTCATGACCGATAAAAAACCGACTCATTAAAAAACCGATTCATCAAAAAACCGGCCGAGTACTCGAAAACCAACCTGTTAAAAACCGACCGGCTCATGGTTAAGAAAACCGGTTTAAAACTGACTCATTAAAAGACCGATTCACCAAAAAAACCGACCGAGTACTCGAAAACCGACCGGCTCATGGTTAAAAAACCGGTTTAAAACCGGCGAAAACATTGGACTAGAATAGAGGTGTTTGCGAAAAAACCTGATACATATAAGGTCTAAAAATGATTTGCTTATCTTGCATCCGTATTCAATGCATGCATTCAATGTATGCTCGGTCTTAAAAGCCTATTCACTACCAGGAAAAACTGACTGGGACGTCAGAGTTATTCATGCAAGTGAATGAGCTGTGAAATCACCACAATTTTTTCCTATAGGAAAACAATTAAAGTGCATGGGATCGTTGAATGCACGCATGCAAGATAAGCGACGCACTTTCAGTCGATATATTACATGAGCCGGTCGGTTTTCGAGTACTCGGTCGGTTTTTTGGTGAATCGGTCTTTTAATGAGTCGGTTTTAAACCGGTTTTCTTAACCATGAGCCGGTCGGTTTTTAACAGGTCGGTTTTCGAGTACTCGGTCGGTTTTTTGGTGAATCGGTCTTTTAATGAGTCGGTTTTTAACCCGGTTTTTTTGACAATGAGCCGGTTTTTTTAATGATCCGGTTGACCGCTAGGAAAACCGGTTTTCATAAAAACCTAAAACCGGTCTTTAAATCTTAGGACCGAACAGGTCTAGTTGTTGGTTGGGTTTTTATGTTTGATGTGTAAAGAAGCCAAGGGTGCGGAACAGCAGGGCCGGGAGCGTATTGCATGAGCTAGTCAACTGCCATTGTCATCTATTTATTTTCTTTTGATTCCTTTTTTGGACTTGTGAGACCCAGCTTAATGCTTTGTTGTGTACCATTCCATACGATTTGTATATTTTAATCTCTCCTTAGCCACGCATTTTCCTACTATCGAATTGAAAGTCTGTGTCCAACTCAACCCTGAATCACATCTTCAACGAAATTTCCCTGTCATAATTCAAGCATTATCAAGCCAGCATACATTTACTGTGTATTTGACTCTCTTCTAAAAGGCTGTGCTGCACAGAATTTGACCTAAGTCCACAACACCATTATCGCAACACGAATCACCTGCAAATAAATTCAGAGTATCAGATCAAGCCATGATCCGTCAATTAATCAATGTCAGCGCCGGTGGCAACGTTTTAATCAAACAAACTTCTATCCATTTATACTGTGCTCCATCTTACCTGATGGCATCAAGTAAAAATTAATCAAATTATTGACGTCATTCGTTCTGCACTCCTATCCAAACGCTTTCTATATACATCTCGTACGTACGCCAAATGTCTCTTTCCTTAAGCTTTTATTATAATTAAAACTTCATTTTCAGAAAATTTTATCCTATTTGCCAAGAATGTCCATCCGCGGCAATTTTCCCATACTTCTCTTCATTTTCGGTTGGAAGTGGTGCAGAAAAAAAAGTGGTCGATTAGGAAGAGCTATACTAGCTGAACTTAGACTTGGCTAAGACGGAAAAACGTTATCGTTCAGAGCTAAATCCAAACAAAATAGTAGCTCGGATCACGAGTTCATGAGTAAAGGAAAAAAAGAAAAACAATTGCCCGTTGACCCAACGGAAACTTTGGATTGCTTCCCGTGCCAGCAGGGTGACATGTGCAAATGCTCCGCCACACTACATCCTAAGTTCCACTTTGCTAGCCAATCCTTCTCTTCATCTTCTCATCTTATTTATTTAGTTTACCGGAAAGTATGCAATGAAAATTCCAAACCGTTACGGCAACTCCACTTGAAACTTTTGAAAAAAAAAAAAAAATTGCCAGCATTTTTCACTCAGTCAAACTAAGACAGCCCAGCGCTTGCAGCAGGCCGGATCTCTTCTGCCTCGCTGACTGACTGACTTAGCGCGAGTCGAGCTCAAATTAGTTTTTTACCGGCAGTTTTTGCTCTGAAGTTCCAATCCGTCGACACTTTGTTGATCGGAACCAGGACGATGGTGGTGATGTCCTGGAAATTGTTGTTGTTGTTGCTGGAATTTCGCTTTGTTGTCAGACAGGAATTTGCATCACACTATCATGGTTACTGACTTAAAAAAAAAGTAAAGGGAGCCAGAAGAGACCTTTTGTTATCGTAATTAAAATAGGATTTTGGCTTGATTGGTTCGGATAATTGATTGCTTAGCATGAAGATTACTTTTGGGGAAGTTTTCATCGATGAAGCTTCGGCCTTGTTCTGGACGTTGTAAAGTGAATCCACTTTACGGGCCCGAGCTGCACGAAGCATCACCAGATGCAGATGGAGGATGCGATGAAGTTAAAAGCCTTACGGCCACGGTACTTGTGTAATATATGGATGGCTTTCTAGTTTCATTATTTTCATCGTCTTTTATGATGGCGACAGTAAGAAAGGGTTAATATGATGTAGCTAATAATGGAAATTCGGAAATATCATAAGCTCATTTTCTGGGATATGATTAAGCAGCTAATTAGTTAGCATTACTTGCCTTCGACGGTAGTTTAAAAGTATTGTAGGAGCTTGATACACACCAACGTGCATTGTCCAACCTGATTTATACGAAAAACTGTCCCTTATAAGCACAATAATCCCAACTTAAGGGGGGGAAACCTCATTATGAGGCTCATTTTCACTTATTTCTTAGGATTTTTTTTAGATGGGAAAAATTAATTACAATTCAATCAAATTTTGACATCATTTTACTCATATTTGGAACAACTGAATTTCATTGAATAAATTTGAGCCGAAAATAACGAAGTTACGCACTGATGTTCGCTCAAGGCCGTAACTGGAGTTCTCCAATTGCAGGACATGTAGCGATTACAATTTTTATCCGAAATCAAAAAGGTTTTAATTTTACATTATTAACTTATTTTCTAAGAATATGAACCTCAATGCAGGTGAAAATAAGGGAAATGAAAAATTTGGAGCTGTTGGAGAAATTTATTTCAATTTTCACCATTTTTGTTCACTAATTATGCAAAGAAAAACACCCTTAAAAATATGATATCATCCCAAATGTTGGTTCATGTTTTTCGTTTTTATAATGAATCATACTTTCAATTTTCATAATGATCGGTTCATTACTTTTTGAGTTTGACTTCCCGCTAATGTGAAAAACGCGTTTGAAAAACAGTACCTTCTATACCGCTATTTGAAAGCAAAGATGCAAAAGTGGGGTTCGGCTACAAGGCAACGTAAGTACATAAAGCGACTACCTGAGGTAGTGCTCCCTTCCTGCTGTGCCCTCGAGCCTGTAGACTATACCCGATGAGCGCTCGGTTCTATGCTCATAAATTCTAAACGAATGCGAATTTGGCTTTCAAATTTTGGCAGCATATTCTTAGATTGTTAAGCTAACAATTTATGCAATAAAGAAAAATTGGATTTTTTGAACCTCCTAATGTGGTTTCCCCCCTTAAGTAGTCTATTCTATGGTGACAGTCCTGCCTGAATATGCAATGAAAAACCCGGCCTACTAGGGAAGCGGACCCGTCCAGGTGCCCCGAAAGAACCGACTGACGAAAATTTAATTATGTAATAACTACCTTAAGCTACCAGCCCGAACATATGGGAAAGACAGTAGAAGAACTAGAATGCAGGATGAGAGAAAAGGCCACGGGTCTATAGGGCACAAGATCTCTGTCACGCTTAATATAACGTAAAGACTCTTCCTCTATGGTGCAACGAGGAAGGACGTAACTAACCATACGATATTGGCTGAAGGTTTTCAATATGTACTTACTATAAGCGCTTTACTGCCAACCGTGTTGAGACTGCTTTAAATCTACAAGCAGAAAAACCTTCCAACAGAGTCTATTGGAAAGATTATTGCCAATCAATTGAAAATACGGGAACCGCAGCAAGACATGCTTGTAGGAATCTGAACCAAATCTAACGAACTTCCTATGGTGGCACCGAAAAGCACTGCAGTGATACAGATAGAACACACGAACAGATCGGCCACTGGATGAAATAACGCCAGTTATAACGGAACAGAAGACAGTATGGTATACGGACTGTTAGGACTTGCTCTGGCCATGCAAGTCCCAAGGACTTGACGGCATGCTGGCTATCAGATTTCAGCGGATACAGGGTGTACACTTTATTTTTGGTATTAGGTGTATAACTTTGCTTCCGCCGTTTTACTACAGACGGCTGCATCGGTGCGGGCTGGTCAAAATACGTAGTTCAAAAGTGTCACAAAGTGAATTTGGACGTCTGTGAACGTATCGATATCCCCGCATTAGTAAAAGTTGTTCGCATTTTTTAATAAGATTCGCGATTCAAAATTTCTCTTTTTGAGTGATGAGGCGTATGTTTTGGAGCACTAATGAGGACGTCTCGAGTCCTTTGGTCATTAGGAAAGACATTCTTCGCAATGAGCTGGGATATAGGCAATATGGGTGTCATATATTATATTTCGATTTGAAACCGAAATTGTGCAAAAAAAAAAACAAAATTCTGGATGCAGATATGCTAGGACGAAACGGATGCAGGTAAATACATAAGGAGTTGAACTTGCGACCTAGGGCTATATACGGAGAGTTGCAACCCCCTATGGGTGGAGCTAGCACTACTCGTTCCAAACCGAAATTATCCATGGCCACTTTGTGCTATACTGCTGGTTGTGAATCAACAACGCTCGCTCCGTGCTTAAAGGATCACAACCCTCAGTAGCTCATTTCCATCGATCTGGGTGCAACAGTCTCTTCTATGGACTCCGATTGTGATTCAACAGTCCTTTGTGCAGGGGGGTATTTTTGAGGACGTTTCGAGTCCTTTGGTCAGAGGAAAAGGACATTCTTCGCAACAAACTGGGATATAGGCGACACACGGCGGCTTATGAGACCGCGCATACAGGAAATTAAACTTGGTAGTAATCGCTGTGTGCGCGGTCTCATTAAACACCGTGTGTTCTATTGTATTTTTCTAAATAAACTATTTAGTTTTTCTGCGAACTAAAAAGCCTGCAGTCTGCAGTGCTCTTAGGCAGTACTCACAGGGGCATACTCAAATCCCCGAGCGACTGGGCTAACCGGCGACTAAGAGAATTGGCATCTGAAATCAGACGGTGGCACTCATACGGAGATATTCGAGTTGCGGATACTCGCCAACGCGACTGGAGGCTAGGAGATTCGACATGCTAGTCTCCGAGCCGCGTATTCGTCCAGTCACCTGGTTCTGCATGTCGGCTGACTGAAGTGGTCATTGTGCACGGCCACCGCTTGTGGGTTCGCGGGGTCGGCTTGCTTGCGGGGATTTTGTGTGTACATATCGAGATGTTGATAGCGAGAAAGGTTGGTGTTGTGGACGACAAGAAAAATATGGTTTTCGGATTGCTAATGGATGTGCGGGGTCGACTTGCTTGGGGTACTATCGCTCTACATGTCGCTGTCGTATGTTAGTCAAGGCTTTGAACGAAAAATATGAAAAACAAATAAAAAGCTACCAGTTCTGCGCTCACCTCACAATAAAGGAGTTCGCTTCGCAGTTAATTTCGCACCCGTTTACTTTCGACTCCAAAACTATGAGTGATCAGGAGTTTATTATAAGATTAGTGGCGGAAGTAGAAAAATTCCTCGAATTATATAATTTTAAGTTAAGAGGCTATTCCAGGAAAGATGCAACGGAGAATGCCTGGAATGAAGTAATAAAGGTAGTTCTCCTTTAAGGTTTGTAAAAGATGGCACCATCAATTACATCAATGCAATTGCACCAATGCATTATTTAATAATGCAAAGACCTTTTCCATAGTCCTCCGCGTGGGCGCCCCCTGGTAACGGCAGTGTATCAATTCGCTGACGGCCAATGTCTTAGTGATAAGACAGTTTGGAAAAGGCAGATAGCTGTAGCCTGAATGGCTGACAAACACCTAAGCGTCTCAGGTCTAGTAGGATGGAATGACTTGCGTAGTTGGACCTGCTACATAGTTGTGTGGGCTCCAGCACGTTTATTAAACCATCTGAAGCAGCTATCTCCGAGGCCATCCCCTGAATGGGGTTAAGCGACGTGCTGACAACTCGTCCTTGTAAAAACCACTCCATGTCAAGAAACCTGGAACAAAAGCCTCGGATTGGACGGATCAACAACGACGACCACGCAAACGAATAAAGGATTATTCTTTCGGATCCTGGAATGTACGCTCCCTGAACAAACCGGGGGCCGAGAAGGCCCTCCTTCAACAGGTCGAAAAGTACAAACTGAGCATTACTGCAGTCCAGGAAACAAATTGGCTTGGCAGCGAGATTAATGACAAGAAATCGCACACAATTTTTACAAGTGGCAAACCAGCGGGCCGCAAGGAGTTTGGAGTAGCATTTATAGTGAACAATCGCCTCAAACCGCATATTACTGACTTCAAACCCATAAATGAACGGCTGTGTGCGATTCGCATTATGACTCGATTCTTCAATCTCTGGATCATCAATGTGCACGCCCCCACTGAAGTTAATGAAGACGCAGTAAAAGACGAGTTCTACGCCCGCCTTGAAACTCTCTTCGACTCACTTCCAACAAACGACGTCAAATTGCTGCTGGGAGACTTTAACGCGAAAGTCGGGAATGAAAGTTGGCATCGGGGGACCTCTGGAGGCCACAGCCTCCATGAAGAATGTAACGATAACGGCCAGCGACTTATCGACTTCGCCTGCAGCAGGAATCTAGTCGTAAGCTCTACGTGTTTCCCGCATCGACGCATTCACAAGCAGACCTGGAAGTCTCCAGACGCACATACCGTCAACCAAATTGACCACGTCCTCATTTGCAGGAGATGGGCGTCTAGTGTCATGGATGTCCGCTCCTATCGAGGAGCAAACTGCGACTCAGATCATCACTTGGTGAAGACGACCTACAGATGTAGAATCTCCTCAGTGCACCAGTCAAGAATCAGCCCTCCCAAAATCTTTGCGGTTGATAAGTTCTTGAGTGATACTACAGCGGTGGCGTATACTACCGCCCTTGAGGAAAAACTATCACCTATGCTACACAACATCAGCAACACAGGCGTTCATGGGTTCTGGGAAGAACTCAAGGGTACCATCAAGGATGTCGCAGAGAAGGTCGTGGGATATAAAGCCCGGCGAGCGCGAAATGACTGGTTCGACGAAGAATGCAAAAATTCACTTGACGCGAAAAACGAGGCCTACAGACAATGGATTCAACGAGGAACCAGAGCCAGAAGAGAAAAATATGACGAGCTACGGCGAATATCGAATAGAATAATTAGACGTAAGAAACGTAAATACTTTGACGAGCAGTTGCTGAACATAAACGAAAACTTAGCTAATAGGAACACCAGACAAGCGTACAAACTAGTAAATACAATTAAGAACGGCTACCAACCCAGGACTGGCCTTTGTAAGGACAAGGATGGAAACATCATCAGCGACACCGATGGTATTAACAAACGATGGGCCTCTTATTTTGAAGAGCTTCTAAACCGACCATCTAACATCCCCACACAGGAAGCTCTCGATGATATTGTTGATCTAGGCCCACCCATTCAACCCCCGACAGTAGAGGAAGTTGATCTCGCGTTGCGGTCACTAAAACGAAATAAAGCGCCGGGCGCTGACGAGATCCCAGCTGAACTGCTAAGATTCGGTGGAACGAGTCTAGTTGATGCCATACATCAATTACTCCTGCGAGTATGGGAGAACGAGGAGATCCCAGACGATTGGTGCAGAAGCATCATCTGTCCAATTCATAAAAAGGGAGATAAACTGCGGTGTGAGAATTACAGGGGCATCTCACTAGTTTGTACGTCCTATAAAATTTTGACGAAAAATCTGGAAAATAGAATAAAACCGTACGCAGAACGAGTCATTGGCGAATATCAAAGCGGTTTCAGACCTGGTCGCTCCACAACCGATCAGCTCTTCTCAGTCAAACTGATACTCCAGAGGTGCTGGGAATACAACGTAAACGTATACCAAATCTTTGTCGACTTCAAGCAGGCATACGACAGTATCGATCGTGGAGTACTGTACAACATAATGCTGCAATTTGGTATACCAGCAAAATTAGTGCGACTGACAAAGATGATGATGACCAACTCCGTCTCACAAGTCAGGATCTAGAATAGACTTACTGATCTATTTGAAACACGCACTGGTTTGAAACAGGGCGATGGACTGGCACCGACGCTCTTCAACCTAGCACTGGAATACGTTATTCGGGCCATGAATATGGACAACAGCAAGACGCTGCTCATCAAGTCGACACAATTAGCAGCGTACGCCGACGACATCAACATCATGTCCCGAAGATTGGCTGACGCTGAAGAACTTCTGCATACGCTCGATACCGCTGCAAAGGAAGTTGGATTACGTATTAACGAGGGTAAAACTAAAATAATGATGCAATCGGTGACAAGGACACCTGCACAACCGAGCATTAACGTGGGGGACCTCAACATCGAGTTCGTGAACAACTTCATCTACCTGGGTTGCAACCTGTCAAGGGACGCCAACGAAACTGACGAAATCAAGCGACGGATACAGTTAGCTAATAAGACTTTTTTCTCGGTTCTCCCCATAATGAAATCGAAACATGTGCACAGAAACACGAAGCTCCGCGTGTACAAAACCATTATACGACCAGTGCTATGCTATGGCTGCGAAGCATGGACCCTAACTCAAGCCTCCGAAAACATGCTAGACACTTTCGAACGTAAGGTTCTACGGCGAATTTTCGGGGCTGTTTGCGATCGAGATGGATGGCGCATCCCGTACAACCATGAGTTGTATGAAATGTACGATGAGCTGCAAGTCTCGAAAATCATCAAACTACAACGACTTCAATGGGCAGGGCATGTACAAAGAATGGACGATGATCGCATGCCTAAGAGAGTAATGAATGCAGAACGAGTCGAAGGAGCGAGACTGCGAGGACGACCGAGATCTCGTTGGGAGAGCTCAGTAGGTGTGGACGCCGCGCAGCTGCTGGGCTCCCAAAATTGGAGGACGCGGTCACGTGACCGAGATAATTGGAGGACAATGATCCAGGCGGTCAAGGCCCGACGTCGGGCTGTCGCGCCACGATGATGATGATTATTTAATAAAAGGAACATTCCTACTTGACCAGGCTATGCATAGTGGTACATATGTAGGGGAGGTAGGCGCTCCCTTAGCTAGATCACGTCTATTTTCAATACCAACCAACAAGATCTACTGGACAGGTGCAAATCCAGGTTTCCATGAAGCTGTTGGTGACCTGTTTCAACTCCCAAACATTTGAAGAAAGAGATGAACACACACCCGGTTTCGTTCATAGCCTGGGCTAATATACGACAGCGACATGTGCAGCGATAGTACCCCAGGCAAGTCGACCCCGTACATCCATAAGCAATCCGAAAACCATATTCCTCTTGCCGTCCACTACGTCAACCTTTATCGCTATGAACATCTCGACATGTACACTCAAGATCCCTGTAAGCATGCCGACCCCGCAGATCCACAAGCAACAGCCGTGTACAAAGAATGTCCTTTTTCCTCACTAAATGACACAAAATACAATTAACAGTAATCTATAGTGCATTCTCTTCAACACCCTCAATCATATGATACCCATCTTGCCTATATATCACTTCGTTCCCAAGAATGTCCTTTTTCCTCATCAAAGGATTCAAAACGCCATCAACGCTAGTTCACCAGATTGTCCTTTTTCCTTTCCAAAAGATTCAAAATGACTTCAACAGTAGTCTAGTGCATTCGCCTCTACAAATCGTGTCATACGATACTCATCTTTCCGACGTATCACTTTAATGTCAAGAAGGTCCTTTTATCCTGACGGTCACCTTCAGCAGCAGGATTATTTATTATAACCCAAGGTAGGAAGCTAGGTGTCAAATTTCTTTGAAATCGAAAAACGGAGCCTGGAAGAGTGATTTTTTAAATGGCTTAGGCGAGTAACTCTGGTTTGAATACAGCAGAATATATCGTAAGGCCAGTCGATAACCGAATTTGCTGCCACCGTTCCGAGATCGGGGATACTCAAGGAACCTACATACCGCATTTAGTTAAGATCGGATTACGAGAGATGTTCGGACTAGATCATTGAGCATAGGTCATTGTACTATATGCCCGTCCATCATATGAATACATGCGAAATCACAGCTCGGACAAAACCATTTCTAGAACCACTTTCCCTTTCCGGTCTATCATCTCTCAATATTATTGCCCATTTCCAGATGACAGACTTTTGTCAATGATAGAACGCTAATAGATTACCGAGTAGATTGAACGCCAATATTACTTGCCCGATCATCTTGAACCTTTCAAAAACGATGTTTGATGTAAATTTTTACCAAAGTAGAGTAAGTAAAATTCTGGGGGCGCTCCAATAGAAGGGAAATGAGAGTATCGTAAGAAAGGTACCGAGTACATTCCATTTTTGGCATTTTCTTCAAATTTCGAGAAAGGAGAGAAGAGGGAGAGGGAAAATATGTGATCCAAGTTTGTCCCCTTCCCCTTGCATTTCGAGACCGTTAAGTATAAATATGGAAATTTGCAGGAAAGTGGCATTTCAGTAGCGTAGAGAACTAAAAATAATAGAATTCTGAAATCTCATCAAAAACGTTAATAATAGTACATTTCTATAGTTGCAGTTAGCACACCCCTGCACCCCTTAAGCACATCTTATGTCAAAAATATTGATGGCTAATGATAACGAACACAATAGGCAATAATATGTTCAAGTTTCATTGCCATCACATATTATTTAATAATAGTACATTCATTTATAGTTAGGCATTTGGACACTATACATACGAAAAATACTCCTACCGGCCTCAGGCATAGGTGCGAGTACTACTTGCATGTTGTTTTTCGTAGTGGGAATTGCAGTTTAACCATTTCTTAAAGGATAAAGGTGGGGGAGGAGGATGAAAAATCGATTTTGATAGTGTGAACAGTTGTATCTTTGAAGTAACGGTGAATTTTGAAACCGGGAAGTTTTATATGTTTGATGTGAAATTTTATATACAATAGTTTCAGAAATTGACGTCATATCTCAGATTAAGTGATTAGGAAGGTGGTAAATTTTGATTTTGCCCGGAAAGTCACGCTTTTTGATTCAATTTACAAAAAATGCTATAGCTCTGTAACGGTTAAAAACTGAGTTTCCACTTTGGTGTCAATTTCCACAAATGAACGGTACTATCTACCATTAAAGTATTTACCATGTGAAGTGGGGCACCCTGAATATGCTTTTTACTATTATTTATGTGGTTCATTTTGACTGTGAAGTATTTTTTTCAACTTTTGAAGTTTATATCATTTTTTGTGTACTAAGAAGAAAAAAATAATTATAAAACACACTGACATAGGAGACTTACATGTTGAGACAATCAATTTACATAAAAATAATTTAAATCTGATTGGTTTTCAGTAATTTTTTAAGTAATTCTTTCTCTATCATAACGTGGTTCATTTTGACTGTGACTCACTGTACATATCTATCTACAGTACAGCTTTTAAAATTAGATGGAGTCTTTTTTTATGAATTGGCATGAAAGACATTTAAATTATTGTGCTTTTAACCATCTGGGTGGTAGCAAGAAGAGCCAGGAGCCGATATTTACATACCAAAGTAAGCGCTTGCTTCAAATCCCTCCGATTGCGGGCGTAGCCTACCCACTGTAATATGACCCTGAGTCATATGTCAAAGTATGCAACCCTTGGAAGTTCTTCCAAACATAATTATGGCATATTGACATGAATAAATAATAAATCTGATGGCAAATATTATATTTCAATAATTGATTTATGATTTCAGCTAGCAAACTGGATAATTAAATTTATTATTATTTTCACTGTCACTCTGATTGGGATGATAATACTCGTATTTGTGGCATATTAACAACGGCTTGAAAATTATAATTTTCGATATTTATCCATCATCACTATCATTAATCCATGTTCGGTCACATTTAGGTTACTTGTCGTTTGTCACAACCAACAAACTTCACTATGTTGTGTTTGTTTATTAAATTAAAAATTATATTCAATTTAAAGTGGCATCTACATATATATTAATAGTATCAATGAATTCGATTTGAAAATAGTGTGTCGTCAATAAGCTAATTCTGCGTTTTATTCAACAGTTCAGATTAGAGCATAACAGCTATTACATGGATTACACTAACAACATTGTTCTCGATAACTCTCGATGAGCAGCTGGTGCAGGATTTTTGTTCTGAAGGCGAATTCGTAAGGTTGAAATATTCGAATTTGCTGCGGGCAATGCAGTTTTCTTATATAGTTTGGGAATTGGATTTGGACTTTATTTCCTGTCAATAAAATATTCGTTGCGTGTAATTTTATGGAATAGTAAACATACAAAGTGATTTTGCAGCCTCAAGAAAATTTGTCAAATTGTAGCTGTACTAAGGGTTTAAGTTTTCTCTTCAAATTTGAGTTGACGTTTGAATGCTAACTAAACCAAGAGACTTCAAGCAAAGGCACACTCCATTTTCCTTTTTGCTACTATAATACCATATTATTCTATATCGTTTTCTTCGAACCAGTTGTTCTGCACTGGACTGTTGAATAAAACGCAGCAATTGCTTCATGAAGTCAGTTAAGGGGGCAAAACACATAAGGAGGTTGATTTTCACTGATTTTTCATGATTTTTTTTGGGTGGGAAGAACTAATTAGAACTCAATCAAAATTTAACATCATTTTACCCATATTTCGAATAACTTCTTGCTGATTGTGATTGTGATTCAGCTATTGAGATATTTTATAATATGCTCTTAAACATTATCTACGAATGCGTTCCTTTTTGCAACCCGAAGCCCCGCAAGGGACCTGTATGGTTCACACCACAAATCTATAGAATGATCAACCGGAAAAAGCGAGTCCGCTCTCGTTATAAGCGCTTCAAACGACCCTCTTACCTCTCCATATTCCGAAATTTACGTTCTAAGACAAAAGGTTTAATTAAAGCCGCTCGATTTGCCTATCTAAACACCACCGAGAGTAGCATCATTAATAATGAAAGTAAGCTCTTCTGGTCCTACGTTCGTAACTTACGCTCTTCCTCATCTTGTGCGTCTTCGCTAATCTACAATAACGTGACAGCCTCGACACCTTTTTATACCCTTCACGGATGTGATAGCGTATATTAACTTTGTCATGAAGTTTGCAACGCACAGAAGGAAGCATCTCCGACCATATAAACTATATATATTCTTGGTCAGTATGATGAGACGAGTTGATTAAGCTTTGTCCGTCTGTCTGTCTGTCTGTCCGTCTGTTTCTATGCAAACTAGTCCCTCAGTTTTAAGGCTATTGAGCTGAAATTTTGTACAAGGCCTTCTTTTTATTGCACGCAGTATATATGTCGGAACCAACGGAATCGGACCACTACGTCATATAGCTGCCATAGGAACGACCGGTCCAAAAATTCGTCTTTGTGCGAAAAACTTTTTTATTTCTAAAGATATCGTTTTCAAATTTCATAATAATCAATAGTATCCTTAGCTAAATCACATAGCTGAAGTTGGTTGAAATCGGATCACTACGTCATATAGCTGCCATAGGAGCGACCGGTCCAAAAATTCGTCTTTGTGGGAAAAACTTTTTTATTTCTATAGATATTGTTTTCAAATTTCACATAGTCAATAGTATCTTTAGTGAAAACACATTCCCGAATTTGGTTTAAATCGGACTACTCTATCATTATCATATAGCTGTCATAGGAACGACCGTTCCAAAAGCAAGTTTTTATCAGAAAAACTTTTTTATTTCTGAAGATTACTTTATAAAATTGCATATTATTCAATCATATTGACTGATAAGCTACATTCCTAAATTTGGTTGAAATCGGCCCACTATTTCATATACCTCTTATAGGAACAGTGAAATCGGAACAAGTTTTGGTACTAATTTCAAAGTGGCAAATGTACCGCAAAACATAACGAAGGTGGGGGGGAGGAGGAGGGAGAAGGAGGAATAACAACTTTTCACATGTTTTTGGTTGACTATCCGATTGACTTGTTCAGTGATTTTTTCATAAATTGAGGGGGCCGGTAGCTCAGTACGTTGAGGCGTCAGTCTGATATTTCTTGCGGCCGGTCAGTCAGATTCGATGGATGTTTGTGTTTTCTTATACCTGTGGTGTGGAACGTAACGAAAAGCCACAAGTTTTCCCGACTTGTCGCAGGTACGCGCTTATATGGGAATGAGGTACGCCCAACTAACAATTTTGTTCTTATGAGATCTTCAAGGATTTTATAAGAACTACATTTAGTTTCAGCTAAGACTTATTGACTTGCAAATTGTTCTGATAGAAATCTTAAAGATAACGTTTCTAGCCAAAAAGTGGCGTATGAAATTATGTGTATAAAGTATTTTAAGAATTCTTCAAGTCTTCTTGACAGCTCTAACTAGAGAACTTATCAGAAAGATATCAGTAAAAGTACATACGTATAAGTGATTTACAGTAATCTGCTATACATACACAGATCACCTTTTAGAATCTTAACTAAGAGACAAAGATTTCTATTGGTTTTCAGTAAGTACATTTTGTGCTTATTGTAGCATTAAGTGGAATTCATGATACTTTTGGAAGTTCTCTATAAAAATACGATTGGAGTTGAAATTCATACTTGTATTATTGGTCTGATGCACTTTTTCGCATTTGATAGTCAAATTTTCTCTGCGAAAGAAATTTTTCTGATCAAATGCTGTACAAAACTCCCAAAAAAAAAACGAATCCCTCTCGAAATTTAGCATACATGTACATTTAATGTTCATCATGAATTAAATGTACTTTTTGCATAGTAGCTAATAGTGGCCTAAAATGTATTAAACACGTTCTTATTTTCTTGTCAGACCCTAAAAAATACATTTAAAATGAAAATTTCAAAAATCACCAAAGTATTGAAGAAATTAATTTCTGGCGCAATAATTGCTATAACCAAACAGTCGAAAAAGATGGCGGTTCTCTCAAGCTCTATTTTAAAGAACTTATAAGTGTTTAGTTAAGTTTGTTGCTCCCATAAGTAAATTATAATAACTTCTTCCTATTAAACTTTTCTTCAAAATTGCAATTAAACTATATCTTTCCCTACAACCTTCGCCTGACTTCTTTAAGTATCAGAGTGTATAGCTTTCTCATTTAAAGCCGTTCTACTCATCTCTATTTAAGCTAAAATATTACAACCCTGAAACAGGAATATATTCTTGATCAAGTTTATTATATTGTACAAGCAGTACGTGAGTTGACAAACGGCAATTATTCCCATAATGGTTTTAGTTAGACCTACACTGCATTAACACTTAGAATGGGCTAAAGCAAAAACTTTAAGAGAATCTTTTCTAATAACACAATTGCAAGAATTACTTTTAAGGCTATAATCTGAACAAAATGCTTTTAAAGTTTTCATCGAGCTTCCAATCTGCACTAAAGACTTTTTACACGTCTTTTCTTTTAAAAGTTACAACAGATTCAGGTATTAGTTTTACTTTTTAGCAGAATGCCTAATAAATATCTTTAACGTAATATTTCGTTCCGAAAGGTTTAATACCGATATTATAAGAGTTTTGGTTCTCACCTCAAGAGCAAATTGTTATTTGGGACATGCTTCGCCCAAAACCAGTTTATTCTGACGAAACGTCAACTAAGCCACATGAGTATAGTTGACGCGCTATGCCCCACAAGGGGTTAGGGCAAATATTGTAGTAGTATGCTCACAATAAATGGATCCATTCTGGGAGGAAATAGGAATTAACGTGTCTTTTGCACTTAAAATGAAACTGGAAAATAGAGGTCTACGCCCGCAATCCGAGGGTTTTGTAGTGTCCCATGCCAATAGGAGATGAACTATTCTACTCTTGGAGATGGTTAACCATTCATGTTAAGACGATATTGCAAATTGAAATTTTGCGTAAAAAAAAGAAAATAAATTGTTTGAATAATTATAGAAAGTAGAGTCAGCGACCAGCATACCTCCCCCCCTCCTTCCCTCCTCCCTCCTCTCCTACCAATCATTAACCTTTTGTAAATGGTTAACTCCAATTCGCTCTACGGAAAACAATATGCGAGTATGTTGTACTCGTAGTACTAGTATGTACTATAGTACAAGAGACCTGTTATGTGCATTTTTTGTATGGATGATATCAAAATGACCAAATCTAAATGAATGTACTACTATTAAATATTACGTGATTATTACGAAATTTGGAGATATTATTGCACATGGTGATGATTATCGTCGGCCATCAATATTTTCGACCTGGGATGAGTTTGAGAAATGCAAAAGTGTGCTAACTGTAACCATAGAAATATACTATTATTAACCTATTTTATTTTGAGAAGATATAAAAATTCCATAATTTTTTTGTTTTCTGCGCTAGTTGAAAGCCATCTTCCTGAATGTTTTCATATTTCTAAGTGTAACGGTCTCGAAATGGTAAGGGGGGTGGGACAAATTATGATCTCATATTTTCCCCTCTGCCTCTTTTCCCCTTTCTTCAAATTTGATGAAGACGCCAAAAATGGAATGTACTCGGTAGTACCTTTCTCATGATACCCCACTTGCCCATATCAGATGAAAAAAAATGTTGACCTTCATTTCCCCTCTATGGGGACCTCCCCTTAAAGCAGCAACCCACCTACCTCCCCCTTAAACTGCTCTCCCATCCCACTCCTATACTACCAATCTCTACCCTTTCAGAAATGGTCACTTTACGAAAAACAATAAACAATATTCAAGTATGCAGTACTCGTAGTACTAGTGAGTAGCAGAGGCCGGTTATGTGCATTTTTTGTATGGATGGTGTCAAAATGTCAAAATTTAAATGAATGTACTATTATTAAATATTATGTGATTGTAATGAAACTTTGAGGTATTATTGCTTATGATGTTCGTTATCATTGGCCATCAATATTTTTGACCTCGGGTGTGCTTAAGGGGTGCAGGGGTGTGTTATAGCTTCAGCCGTTCGTGATATATTCCATGGACAGACGGGCAGACATTTGACCGATTTCATAAGGGTTTTGTTTTTAATACAAAACCCTAAAAATCGACTGATGATGGTTCTACGAACAGAACGGCTCCATAGCCCTAGCTTGAAAATTCCAGATGGACACACACTTGCGTCCCGAAGCCAAATTGGTCCCGGTGCCAAAAAAAACTGATGATGGCTCCGCGATCCAATTTGGATTCTTGACTTGCCCAAAATCTACGAGCCAGAAGCCAACCGCCATGACAATTATGCGCGAAATCCGAAACGAACGAAGTCAAATTTTATGTTTCATGTTGTCACTGTTGCGATGCATCTGCTCCGAAATTTGAATCGGGTTCATCCGTAGCGGATCCATTTTGATCCGTGTCCAAATGGACGCAAGTGGCAAGGCAGGCAAATATACGATATCGATGCGAATGTATAGTTTTAGACACAACAACGATTGAGGCGAACCAATTTGGAACCAATTTAATGGTCAAGTCTAGAGTTGTACGGTCCCAACTCTGCAAATCGTCAATGTTGCACAGAGATGAAATTTGTGGTTTGTTTTTAAGAATGAACCATTAAGATCCAAGTTTATTTTGCAAGAATTTGTAGATGTAACCATAATGCTTTGAATTATAACACAAAACTAATGAGATAAATTTTTATTAAATTTGAATATTTTAACCGTTCACGTCTTAAGATAGGTTGGTTTTTTGGAAACCTTTAAATCGAAGTTATTACTTGTGTACGAAATAGCTACGTCAAGGAAATTGATGGAATTGTTCGAGCTTTTCTCCAATGTGAGCTGAATGTGTTTGTTGACAGCGTTCAGGGATACTAGGAATGCATCTAGCTGCCTGTCTGTTACTTTGAAACCCACCAGGATATCGTCCACTTACCTGAAACCAAACAAAAATATGTTTTATAGAGAGTGCAAAAAATAAAACGTTCGCTTCGAAGTTAGACATACAGATCTGCGCTAAGAGGGAACTATGGAGGACCCTTTGGGAAGCCCGTGCGCTGAAACAACATTTCCCCCTGAAATTGGAAGTGATTTTGTTGCAGAGACGTCATAAGGATTTGGTACATTACTACGTTTTCCGTTAGGGCAAACGTTTTTACCATTTAGAATTCCTCTTGCAATTTGTGGGGCATTTATTGGATGGCATTTTGGAAAACATATTAGGGACTTCTAAGGAATCAAGCTTGAAATGTATGTTCACTAGTACGGAGAAGAGCCTGTAATTTTGATACAAGCTCTACTGAGTTCCGAACCGAGTTCTCGGATTGAAATTGGGATAGTTGACGAATTTTGTCGTTGATTGCCTTGGCGAGATGGTATGCTGGTGCTGTGGTGTAAATGACTACTGGGCGAAGGGATTCCCTTTCTTGTGGACCTTTACGGGGCCATAGATTTTCGGAGCTTCAAAGATCATGGGATGGCCTTCCTTTTGTCCAATTCCTTTGGAAAAAGGGTTGACGCTTTCAACTCCCTCATTAGCTGCGGCGTTGGGTCTTTTGTCAGCGTCAAGCTTGGATATAGCCGCATGCATTTTGGACGTGTAGACCGTGGTTTGCGTTGCAACTATCGTATTACCTTTATCCGCTTTGGTTGACATGAGATCGTTGTTCAGAATTTTAGGTATGGAGACCTTTGATTGCTGATTCAATGCCTCTGTTTTTGGACCTATCCATGAGAATGGATGTGGGCGTGTATAGACCTGTTCGGTCCTAAGATTTGTAGACCGGTTTTAGGTTTTTATGAAAACCGGTTTTCCTAGCGGTCAACCGAATCATTAAAAAAACCTTCTTATGGTCAAAAAAACCGGTTTAAAACCGACTCATTAAAAAACCGATTCACTAAAAGACCGACCGAAAACCGACTTGTTAAAAAGACTCATTAAAAAACCGATTGACCAAAAGACCGACCGAAAACCGACTTGTTAAAAAGACTCATTAAAAAACCGATTCACCAAAAGACCGACCGAAAACCGACTTGTTAAAAAGACTCATTAAAAGACCGATTCACCAAAAAACCGACCGAAAACCGACTTGTTAAAAACCGACCGACTCGGACGAGTTAAAAACCGACTTATTAATTAAAACCGTTGAGGAAATGGAGTATTTTTGTGTGGACAGTACAGGACGGAAGTATTCAAGAAAAGGTTTTAGCTTTTGATTTGAGTGTGATTTGGTATGTGGTATATCCACACATTTGGTCGACAAGAGGCATGCGTTCAAAGTTAAATAGATATGAACAATATACCCATTGAAAGGTTGAATTGAATTGAGAAAAAAAATGTCGGAACTGATGATTGTGAGTAATAAAATATGAAAGTGTACTGTACGTGGTTATCAGTGCACCTGTTAGAAAAATTGGCATTATGATATGGCGGGCGAGACTCATGTATTCTAAATATTGTAGTACAGGTGTTAAAGGAGTATTCTATTCTAAAGAAGCCCCGTCAATCGATTGGATCAAGCGTGATTGATTGTCTAGGGACCGATTTTATGTCAAGCGTGGACGGTGATTGATAGAAAGTTTGATTGACTCAAGCGATTGCCGAGGGTGCTTCACCGTCTAGGCGAATTTTGATGAAGCATTGCGTCAGTCACTCGCCAGCAGCCAGTGCTCCGGAGAATCTGAAAGTTCTGAAAATTCTTAAAAAACAACAGTGTCATGTAACTGAAAGTTCTGAGCGCGAGTTTATCAGCCTGATGACAAACTTATCGGACAATCCCCATGAAAACAGGGTGGTCATTCTGGGGTGGGCAACCTCAAAATTTTTTTTTCTTTCTTTTTTGACTTCAGATTTGGAAACAGCGACCCAAAATTACCTTATAGTTCGAATCAGCCCGATCGGACGAGTATGTCCCCATGAAAACAGGGTGGTCATTCTAGGGTGGGCAGCCCCAGTTTTTTGATGGATATCATCTTTTCCACTTGACAGAAAAAATTGTAAAGGTTCAAATAAAGATTTCCATCACTAAAAATCATTTTTTTTTATTTAGAAAAAAAGTTATTCAAAAACAAAATTGGATGATTAATTTTGCGCCACCCTGTACTATTTCTAGGTAAACACGTACATAAATTAAATATTAGTGGGGAATAGGTACTATATCACTATTCATTTTTAAAAAAATCTGCATCTCCGCATGCTGTCCGCTAAGACAGTGTCTCGTATCTGTCATTACATGACCGGCGTCCAATTTTGTTTTTGAATAACTTTTTTTCTAAATAAAAAAAAATGATTTTGAGTGATGGAAATCTTTATTTGAACCTTTACAATTTTTTCTGTTAAGTGGAAAAGATGATATCCATCAAAAAACTGGGGCTGCCCACCCCAGAATGACCACCCTGTTTTCATGGGGACATACTCGTCCGATCGGGCTGATTCGAACTATAAGGTAATTTTGGGTCGCTGTTTCCAAATCTGAAGTCAAAAAAGAAAGAAAAAAAAAATTTTGAAGTTGCCCACCCCAGAATGACCACCCTGTTTTCATGGGGATTGTCCGATAAGTTTGTCATCAGGCTGATAAACTCGCGCTCAGAACTTTCAGTTACATGACACTGTTGTTTTTTAAGAATTTTCAGAACTTTCAGATTCTCCAGAGCACTGGCTGCTGGCGAGTGACTGACGCAATGCTTCATCAAAATTCGCCTAGACGGTGAAGCACCCTCGTCAATCGCTTGAGTCAATCAAACTTTCTATCAATCACCGTCCACGCTTGACATAAAATCGGTCCCTAGACAATCAATCACGCTTGATCCAATCGATTGACGCAAAATTTTGATCAACCGGCTTGATCGTTTAGGGGCTTCTTTAGAATAGAATACTCCTTTAACACCTGTACTACAATATTTAGAATACATGAGTCTCGCCCGCCATATCATAATGCCAATTTTTCTAACAGGTGCACTGATAACCACGTACAGTACACTTTCATATTTTATTACTCACAATCATCAGTTCCGACATTTTTTTTCTCAATTCAATTCAACCTTTCAATGGGTATATTGTTCATATCTATTTAACTTTGAACGCATGCCTCTTGTCGACCAAATGTGTGGATATACCACATACCAAATCACACTCAAATCAAAAGCTAAAACCTTTTCTTGAATACTTCCGTCCTGTACTGTCCACACAAAAATACTCCATTTCCTCAACGGTTTTAATTAATAAGTCGGTTTTTAACTCGTCCGAGTCGGTCGGTTTTCGGTCGGTCTTTTAGTGAATCGGTTTTTTAATGAGTCGGTTTTAAACCGGTTTTTTTGACCATAAGAATGTTTTTTTAATGATTCGGTTTTTTCGAAACCGGTTTTTGGGAATCTCGGGACCCGTCGTAACAGAAGACCGGTTTTATACCGGTGGACCGGTTTTAGGAACAGGCCTAGGCGTGTAGAGGCGTCAGTCTCATGTCTGACTACGGTCGTTACGGGCTCAAGTTTCGTCCACAGCGTTCGAAAGTTTGTGTTATCCTCCCCTGTGGTGTGGGGCGTAATAATAGTCCACAACATCTCCCGACTTGTTGCAGGTAGGTGGCTAAATGGGAGCAGGAGCAGGGAGCAGGTTCATGCTGGCAACGTGTATCGTCCGAAACTGGTTTATGCCAACGAAACGTCAGCTAAGCCACATGGAGTAGTTGACGCGCTATACCCCACTAGGGGTTTGGGCAGATGAGTATCTGAAGTAGGTGAAAACGTATGTCCCTTATTCAGAAACTCAGTTTCTGCGGTGGAGAACAGCTGAAATATTTATAAATCTGGAAAAGAAATTATTACTGTTAATATTATTTTATTTTACCTCGCATTCCATTTTTCAGTAGCGTCTCTAGTTTTCATTGGGGTTTCGAGCATTTTTCTTCGGATATCTCGGACAAACATTCATCAGAGACATCCAACTCAACTGGTTGAAACCCATATAGTTGCAGGACATATAGCGCCACTGCTCCATCTTGTGTTTGCCCTTTCATACGCTACAGCTTTAGTAATCAATTGGCAGGGATGCTTGAGGCTAATCTCATTGATCGTACTCGCCCGAGTCAGTTCGCCAGCTTTTCAGTTTCCAGTATAGCCACTGTGTGCTGATATTCAGCTCAGGATAATGTTGTGAAATCTCCCCACTTCCAAGAGAGCTATAATACTGTATTTGACGTAAACAAGACGGAACTGAGCAATTTAATCGTCGGTTAAAATCCCTAGCAGTCGAACAGATATTTCGGGGAGTTGTGGTCCGTCATTTCGGAAATATCAATGTTGCGCAAGACAGTGACCTATGAGTGAAGCGGTCCACTGACCGGTTTTACGGAGGCGAATAGCAGTATTTGCCGACATCCGCTCTGCAGAAATCGCCACGGGAAGCAAATTGGACAATGCGTCCAAGGCAGCAGATTCCCCACGTTGGGAACACATGCCAATATTTGAACCTTATATAGGTACAATAGAGTTCTGTACGACACGATGCTCAGTCTCGTTCACTAGACGATCATCCCATGCAACATTATGGGACGCATTTCTGATACATAGAGCCTGTATACCACTTCTTGCCTATAGCCTTCTTGTACGGATATAGTGCCACGGTTGTCTTTGTCACACGTTTCCGAATGTTGCCGTCCAACGTTCTTTTCGAACCAGGATGAGCACCAAGAAAATTAACTTTATCAGTCATCATCACAGTCCATGGTGGTTCAAATGAAGGTAGCTTATATCTCCTACTGCAAATAACGAGTTTCGTTTTGTGCGGATTTGCTCTGACCCCAAATTTTCGTCAGGATACAGACGGCATTCTGCATTTAACCGCTTATGATGCAGGGAAATTTACCTGAGATTGCATTAGCAATGTCGTCCGCATAAGCAGTAACTTGGCATCTCAACCCTACTTCCAGGATTAAAATCAACCACCGCTGAATTCCACAGAAGGGGAGGATTGGAAATGCCCCTGCTTAGAGATGATGTGCCGAGATAAATAGAGATCACCCAAAGTGTAAGCGTCAGGTGCACCTACTTGCAGAGCGAGTCATCTTCGCACAGGATTGAGAGAACATCAGAAATAGCCTCAGGTTTAACGTTATTAAAAGCACCCCCGATATTGTAACGGACGATTTAGTGAGCATCAGAAGATGTCCGCGGGGACGGAGCCTGAGGTTGTTATAATGACCTTGACGGTCGGAAAGTGCCATCTGGCGGAGGCCCTTCAACGAGCTAAGCAGCATCCTATGCGTGCTATAGCTCAGTCGGGAGACGTGGGCGGGGTTTTCACCGCTGTCTTTTATGTATTAACAAAAATGCATAGGCCTGGGAAAAACATCATAAACACGGAAAGATAAAATGGGTATAATACAAAAAATTGGGCGCTAAGGTTGGAATAGTTGGCGGACGGCTCCGAAGACCTCACGCTTGAATCGGGGTTCTGGTGTAATGGGACCTTCGACCTCTGGTTTTGTACCACCGACAGATCACCACTCATCAGGTGCTGCCTTCAATCTGCCGGTGTAAGCAGCACAACCAGCATATGGTTCATTACAACACCCAGAAAGACAATCAGCGTTGCACTGTCACAGTAGCAATTTCCGTATCGATTAGTCCGGCCTATCACCTATCCCTGATGACACCAGAAGAATTGTACATATTTATAAAATCCCAAAAATCTTCGCTTTCGATTCTTCCTTCAAATCTCCGATCCCCTCTTCCAGTCCATTTCACAACATTCCTGCACATCTAACCGAAGTTTCTATCAAGACTCCATCAGAAAACCTTGTTTTAACATCATCGGTCGTATCTTTCAGTACTCTGGCAAATAACATTCATTAATTTTCTCCGTGGGTTTTATTCGATTTTTACAATCCTGTTTACTACAAAACGAGATCCTGACAGATATTTGTGTTGTGTGTGTGATTGCATTTCGCCCAGTGCGATGTTGTTCGTCTAATGGAATTGAAAACCCGTGAGCACGTGTTTCATCAGCGAACTTTTCCAACTCGTCTAATTTTCGACAAAGTACCAATAAAAATGTAGTACAATCCAATAGTGCGCAACAGTGTTTTCCCCAGAAATGGTAAAAGGGACGCCCAGGATTCTTCGTAAATTGGCGAACAAGAAAACTTGTGGTGCTCGCTTCATTTAGGAATCGGACTGTCATAACTAGCCCCGCAATTAAGGTTAAATTTTATAGCGCCCTGGTCCAAAATCGTATCCTTAAAAATGCGCATTTATTTTAATGTTTTTTTTTCTCTTGCTTGTGTCCTTTTCTGTTCAGAAACTAAACGAACTCTTCTGAGAGACCTTTGCAGGATTTGTAACACCACCGCCACTGCCGGGAATAGACTCACTGTGGAAGATGTATCCTCTGCCCTGCATATTTAGTCGCAGGGAAATAAACGAACCGTATGCTTTTTATGACAAAGAAAGCTGATGAAAAAAAAACACCAACAGCAACAAGCATAAAAAAGTCCAAGCCGCCCGGAAAAATTCTTTGTACGTATCCTGTATCGTTGTAGCCACTTTGTTCGCGCTTTTACCATTTTTTTTAGACATTTTACGGCCAACCATAAATCTTCGTGCGAACCAAGCGCGGTAGTGGTGGTGGTGGCGGATGGATGAAAATGCGGGGACGCAAATAATAATTTGTCTAGGATAATTATGATGAGATGAAGATAAAAAGGATGATGGCTGCTTGGTTAGTGTCGACTGTAAACATTACCACAAAATGTGGTTCCGCGCGTCCTAATTTGAATTCCCTTGCATAATTTATTTTTCTTTAAGGGGGTGTTGTAAATGGCAGGTCTTCAGTTTTAGTTTTTGAGGACCTCACATGGCTTGGGAAAGGCATGCAGTTTTGGGATAGGCTAGTGATCTAGATTATCTTTTTTCCTTTTTTGTTTGAATACCCAATGTTTTATTAGGAATAGCGCGTCAATTATTCTCACCTGGCTTATTTGACGTTTCATTAGAATAATCTTGTTTCGGACGATGCATGTTGCTAACATGTATTTTACTTCTTGCCCATTTAGCCGCATACCTACGACAAGTTCGGAAAGATTATGGCTTATTCTTACGCCCCACACCTCAGGGAGACGACAACACAAACATCAATGCCACAACGTGGACGGGACTTGTACCTATAACTGACCGCTACGCTGAAACATTAGACTGACGCCTCAATGTCCTGAGCTACCAAGGTCCCGAACGAGATCATACTGGCAATGTATTGCGCTCACATCTTTGAAGTCCTGCAGACCATAGTAAAACCAGAAACTTTGAAATTTCCTCCTCCGACTGGACAATGCTGGGCAACGACAAAGAAAGTGGAGAACGCTCTCCTCCACATCCTGCGGTAATCATTGTCGGGACGACGCTACGGTTTCTCCATGCGAATCGAAATAGATACTAACATATTTTTCGCATCTACCGCAGCTTCAAACAAATTTCTGAAAATTTTTAAGGGGGGAGAAAAGGGAAAAAATTAGAGGTTTCGAGAAGAAGCCATCGATCCTATCCTTAGATATGGGTCTTGTTAGCCTTCTGTAATGGACGGTTTGGTGGGCATCCGGAGGTGCCCGTGGGGACGGAGCCTAAGGTAGCATAATGACCGTGAAGGTTGGGCCGTACCATCTGGCGAATAAAAAGGCCCCTCAACGAGCTAAGCAGCGGCCTGTGCTTGCTGTGGTTCAGTTCGGGAGACGTGGGCTGGGTTTTCGCCGTTCGTTGCCCCTGTTCTTTACAGATAAACTAAAATCATAGGCCTAGGGAAGACAACACAAACAGGGGAGGTAAAAATAGGGGTAAAAAAATTGAGGCGATAAGGATGGAATGGTTGGCGGACGGCTAACTTCTCCTCGCGCTCGCATCTGGGTCGAGTTGTAATGAGACCCTCAACACCTGATTTCGTACCATCGACAGATCATTACTCATCAGGTGCTGCCATCGATCTGCTGGTGGAAGCAGCACTACCAGACCAGAATATGGTTCATTACACTTCTTCTATTATTTTGTTTCGTCACCTGACGGTCAAAAATTGCCACTTCTTGCCAGCAGAAGCGGCACAATGCGTTTGGAATATGAACATGATGTTTTATCGGGTTATGTACCATGGATTTGTTGCAATGGGTGCGAATCGTATGGAATGGAATAATAACGTAAAATATTTCGCATTGTCTGGATCAAAATCCACGGTTAATTCGTAATTTGTTAATTAGGATTGGGCGGTGAACGGTACCCTAACGCCATTAAGGGTTAGTTGTAGGGACGAGGATCGCTTTGTCAATTTTCGCTATTTCGATCCTAGGCTAAGAAATTATCTCGATTTGCATTCAAGCACAACGAACGAGGCAGAATGTGACGTCTTCCTTTACCCAGCCCTACAGTACCTCTTCATCTCGCGTCAGGTCTGTCACTTGCTAAGAAGGTTTCAACACTGCGATGTCCCGGGCGGTGTTTATGGCCATTTCCAGTTCGTGTAAGTACACTTCTAATTCATTCAACTGTTCCATGTGGCCCAGTTGACGTTTCGTTGGCATAAATTGGTTTCGGAGAATGCAGTTGCCAGCACGCACCTCCTGCACATCCATGGCCACGAACGTCGTCGTGGACGGGATTTGAACCCGAAACGCCGGTAGCCAAACATGAGACTGATGCCTCAACACATTGCGCTACCGGTCGCCCCTGACTCGGATGAAATTGACACGAGCACACACACATTGGATATCGTTAACACAGAGCACGGTTCTCTGCATATACTTTCGCTGACATAAGAAGACCACTGAGAACCACTCCCATGTAGACTGGTCCGTCATATCCCTTTGATAATATGATGTTACCAATTGACTAATTGGATCTCTCCGTCAGACGCCGTCTACTGACTTGATCCGAATCCGAAGTCACGACAATATCATTCGGAGAATAATGGCACGGAACATGAGTCGCCTCCCCTCAAAGTCAAAAAGCCAAAAACAAGGGACTTAAGTCGCCTCCCATCAAAGTTTAAAAAGCCTTTTGTTTCGAAATGGACTCAAATGTTATTGTGCACCACAAAGTTGGCTAGTAATCCAGATACCCACGGTCGCTGGATTAATTTTAATCAGATGTCCGATGCATTTTCGTTTTAGCGGCCGGAAACGAGATACACTTGTAAGATCCTTTAGCCCAGGAAACACAAAATCCAATTATTTGCGAATTAACGTGGCGAGTTTTCGACAATTACGCAAAAATCGTTCACTTTCAGGAGAAAAATTTCCATTTTTAAAAAAAAATTTTCTCGGAAAATTTAATATTTAATTCGCGTTTCTTTGCACCAGAACATTGCAGCATAACGTAGTAAAGAAACAATGCAGAACAGAATAGCAAAAGAAGATTTTTGGGGAAGATCGAGTATTTCCTTGGTTGAGGGTGTGTCCCGGGCTAGTTAGCCTCCAAACCTCCATTCAATTTAATTTCAAGTTTCAAGGTTTGCTTAAGATATACAAAAGTGGTAAGAACAGTTTGTGTGGCCTTCACTAGCAAGGATGACGACCTCCGCAAAATTCAGTCTCAGTGGCTCTGGGGGCAAAATCGATGAGGTCGGAAATTTTCTTCGGACCAGTTCGCACCTAGGTAGTTATTCCCTTTACTATGTAGTCACCGTCATGGTGTGATTACTCAATGCATACCTTACTCTCTTCTTTCTTATCAGCTTATGTGCCCTCTGCTGGACATGGCTAGTTGTTGCCTCCGGTCGTCTTGGTCCTCAGCGTCCTCGAGTTCCCGAATTCGAGCAGCTTGTTGCTGTCGTTGTCAACGGAGTCCGCCCATCGCTTCTTCAGTCTACCGGATGGTCTTCCATTTTTGCCTACTCCCATAAACGCCTTCTTTGAGTATTCGTTGTTCACCCACGTATCCAGCCTATGGTAACCTTCGTAATTGTAACGAATTTTGAGACTTCTGGTTCGTCGTAGATTTCGTACAATTCGATGTTTTACCTTTTGAACCATTGGTCGCCATCACGAACAGCTCCAATGATTCGCCGGAGGACCCTCCTTTCGAAGGAGTTGATCAGCTTCTCTGAGGTTTGGATGAGAGAACTTGTTTTACTACATCCGTGGTGTGTTGTGCCACGACTGTAGTTTGTAGACTTGCTTCTTGATTTTGATATAGGCCATATTGAATACAAGCTTCGGTTTGCAGGTTGGACCTGACTAGTCATGTTTGCACAAAACTGGGCCTACTCTTTTCGACCTAGGTCCAATGTCCAGACGTAGGTCTGGTAGGTACGATTTGGAAAATATCTTGGTCGCCAGGTCTAGGTAGGTCTGGGTAGATACGCAGGTTTTGAAAGAACAGAAGAGCATTGCTGGGTAGATGTGTATCCAAGTCTGGGTAGGTCTCTAGCTCTGACTAGGTATAGAGGTCTGGATAGATCCACAGGTTTTGAAAGAACAGGAGATCAGTGCTGGGTGGATACGCAGACCTACTCCTTCCTTAGATCCGACGTTTGATTTCGAGAGTTTTAACTCCATTCTCTGCTATGTTCGCCCAAGTTAAATGAAGTTGTTCACTTTTCCTATAACGCGGTTGTTGTTGTAGCAACGCCTCCTGGCGTTGAAGGTGTTTGGCAGACCTTGGACGGTCGCTCCGGTGCGTAGAGCCTGCTGCCTTCACCTCCGCGGGATTTTATCTTTTTTTTTGCGGGTTTGGGTGAACACTTTAGCTTTTTCTTTGTTGATGTGTTGACCAACTTCCTTCTCTGCTTGATCAAGGGAGTGCAACGTTTCTTTCGCAGTCACCGGTGACGTTGACAGGCTGTTCATGTCACTATTTCGACATCTGTGATTACTAGGGTCTTCGCTGTTTGCTTCAGCAGCTTTCGAATCACGTACTTATGTGCCATGTTGAATAGCTGGGGGACCAACCCGTCTAACTGTTTTACTCCAATGCCCGTGTCAAAGGGGTCCGTCAGACTTAATTCGGTCCTATGCTGTGTTGACTCGGACATTGTCATCTCGGTGAACCGGATTAATTTTGTCGGTATTTCAAAGTGTTGCATGATCTTATATAGTACACTCCGATCGATGTTGTCGTATGCCTGCTTAAATCCAACAAGTGTTTGGTGTACATCGGTGTTGAATTCGTATCATTTTACAAGCACTTGCTTTATCGGGAAAAGTTGATCAGTGGTCCATCTTCCTAGACGAAAGCCTCCACGATATCTCCCAATTATTGCGTACGGTTTGATCCGTGTTTCCAAAATTTTTAAAAAGATCTTATAGGACGTACAGAATAATGATATACTCAATTGCCCTAACCCCTTGTGAGGCATAGCGCGTCAAGTGTTGCATGTTGCCCAGTTGACGTTTCGTTGGCATAAACTGGTTTCAGAGAATGCAGTTGCCAGCATATACCTTCTGCACATCCATGGCCATGAGCGTCGTCGTGGACGGGACTCGTACCCGAAACGCCGGTAGTCAAACATGAGACTGATGCCTCAACAAACTGCGCTCCCGGTTTTTACAGGCTAGTTTCTTTATGTATTGGACATATAGTTCGGCCTAATTATTTTGGTATTGTTTCTTCTAGCCAAATGTCTTCGCCTTGTTTGACTGGATCTGCTAGTACTTTTTTTTTCAAATAATGTAAGTTGCTAGCTTCCTTAGCTGTTTGTAACTCTCTTCTCGGGTTTTCCTGTGCCTGTATTCCCTGTGCGCTTTCACCACTTCCTGGCATTCGTCTTCGAACCAGTCTTTCTTCCTGCGACGTATTTCGTACCCTAGCACTCTCTGACTTGATCGCGCTCGGTGGTCGTGGTCGTTCGGTCACCGCTCTACGATACTAGTCTCGAGCTCGGAGATCAAATCTTGGTGCGATCAAAAACTGCCTGTAAGTAATAATAGAACTCTCTCAGTGCTCCGAGCTTGTTCAGTATAAAGACTCCGCAGATGGGAGGTACATGCTAGCAACTGCACTTCCGAAAAGTGGATATGCTATCGAAACGTCAACAAGGCATAAAAATGCTAGATATGTTGACGTGCCCATGCCCCTGGAGGGGTCATGGCAATTAACATAACATAACTATCTGACTTGATCTGGAGGATTAGGTGCAACCACGCATACTTCTTCGCAACTGCCTGTCTTTGCAGTTTCTCCATGTCGAATTTTCGAAGGGGACTGACCTTGTTTAGGTGGGCTTCAGACATACGATAGCTGTGTTTGGTTTTAACCAAGTAGTGATCAGAAAGTTCGTACATCAAAGCTGCTTGACGCTCATCTCTGTTGAATTAGGACATGGTCTATCTGGTTGAAAATTCGTCCATCGGGTGAAGTCCTGGGTCTTTTGTGGCTGCGTAAGTGTAACAATGTCTGCTGCTGCCGAAGTCTATGAATCCGTTGTCACTGCGTATTTCGTGCAAACTGTGCCGTCCGGTTGTACCTCTGTGTGTCTCCTCGTTACCGATTTTATCGTTGAAATCTCCCGTTATCAGTTTCACGCCATTCGAGCGATTTCCTCGTCTTTCTCTTCTGTCGGGGCATGGGCGTTGATTAGCCACGTTTTGAAGAATTTGGCTTTTATGCGGATGGCGCATAGTCTTTCGTTGATTGGTTTGAAGTCGATGATGTGCGGTTTAAAACTTTTATCTAACAGGATGGCTACATCACACATTGTATGCGAACTGTTGTGTGTGTCTTCGATATCATTTTCTAGCCAAGTTTTTTCCTGAATTGCCAACACATTTATGTTGCAGCGTTTCACTTCTTGCTGGAGCACTGTAACAACGTCACTTTTATTAAGAGATCGTACATTTCAAGTTACGCGAGGGTAATCCGTATTCCATTTGCGGATTCGTTGCCGTTGATCCATTTTTATCCGAGGCTTAACGTCAGTTTTCTGGACAATTGTTTTATAGGGACGGGTTTTCGACCAATCGGCCGAGTTCCTGCCTCTATTCAAATCAGCTTCCCGTAGGTATATTCAGACTTACTTGCCAGCGGTAAAACCTATCTACCGTTGCCGTTCCAGGGGGCGCTCAGGTAGAGGTCTGTGGAAGAGGAGCCCCCAATGCGTATGCTTCACATAATAGTCCCCTGTTGTACAGATATCGCTCTTTCGATGTTTTGTAGTTGTACGAATATCCTTTAAAAACCTCTCCAAGTGCTTGTACTCATGGTTGGTTTTTCTGATTTCACAATAAATTTAGTCACGTGGCACTCTTCCACGGTTCTTACTGTTCTGTGGAACTGCATGCTCAAAGCTAAAGAATTATCCACTCTTTCATTTCCAGGTGTGTTGAATTTTTTTTTAACAAAAGCCCCCTTTCTTTCGTATTATAGAGACTAGCATCAGGGTCATAACGATAGTAATTGCCACGTGAGAACAAGAATTATTTCCGCTTTTCTTTGATCCGCAGCGGCCTTCTTTGCAAAAGCCCTAGATATCTCGCGATATGTCAGGTGTTCAGAAGCTCTCACGCATGCCTTAATTAAAAACCAGCTAAACTTCAACCTGCCTGACGTTTTATAACATAGCAACCTCGTTATAAGAACGTGCAACAGCTCTCAATTTTCCCGTCACACATACCCTTTTTCTTATAAAATGTTCTTTTTTTGCGCCCATATGTATGATGTACACAATATGTTAGGCTAGTGTCACGGTGTTAAGTATGTCATTAAAAATAATTATGGAAGCTCCTTCAACTCAATTTACTTCTTTAGGGTAGCAAGGCAAAAGAAATGAGAAAAAAATCGCAGCTCGTCCAGTCAACTAGTGCAGGTGTATCCTGAATATCACAAAAACGTTGAACATACTTCAAGTGAAGCTCATGGTGTGCTTTGTCCTTTTTGATTTTCCCCCGGTCGATCCTTGTTCTATTGTATATACTCGTGTGACATTTAAATGGACAAAGGACAGGCTCTTATAGACAATCTGTTGCCGCCAAGGTAGGACGGTGAAACTCCCTCGTAGCAAAACAACCATATCGTATGGATAATGTAATGGCGTTGAAATGCGAAATAGGCGATTTCTTATCACAAAAGCACTGTTTGTGACCAGAGAGGTTATTTGAGAGTTAAGAAAGGTGTGCATTATAAATGACCTTTGTTGGTGCTACGCTATTAGACTCGTGACCCGAAGAAGAAAGGGGGTGGGTCGTTGAAATTGTAAAGAAAAATTGACCTGAGTTTTGTGTGCACTTATTGTGCAAGTTCTTTTACTACTAAACTGCATTGTTTAATATAAACTGTTCTACCGGTGCATACTAGACGACCACTATATGTGAACTACTTCCATAAAACCGGTAAACGAACTATCAACTCAAAATGCTGACGTTCTTTGTGACTTGTTCTTTTGAACTCCACCAACGGTCTCTTACCGCAGGTGTTGGCATTTTAGCTGCGAACGTGATAAGACATCAAAGCTATTGCTATTGTAGCACTTAACTAACCCTAACATTATATCGCTCCATCGACACTCAACAAACAAACAAACAAACGAACAAACAAACCAGCCGACGGAACCACGATTGGATGAGGATGGTATAACAGTTACCAACGTCGTCGTTATGTTTCAGACAAAATTAAAGGATCCCATCAAGGATAAAGGTGCTATGCTCAAATAAAATACTGGCTGTGTTGCGGCAGGGTGGATTTTACTTACATAATTGCGGTCTATAGAGCACCGTGTTTGGCGCGGCGCGGCGTGTTCTAAAGCGGTGACACACTATAACATCGAACAATAAAAGGCTGAATAATGAATGGTTTGAAGTGGATCATAAAGTGTAAAGTGTTTCCTTAGAATGGTTTGTATATGTTGCAGGATAACATGCATGCAATACGTTGATGATGGCAAGACATTGCGCTGTAGTGTTAGAGAACGACCATTGTCGACGACCTGTAATACACTGGTATCTAAGAGCGGAACTTTGCAATAAAGTGCTACTACACGGTGTGTTTAATTTAAATGTATAACCAGAGAATAGAATGAGAGGCAGTGTTGTTTGTTTATGACACTTCTCGCTTAGTACAAGTCCACGGAAGTCAGAAAATTTCTGGCCGTATCAGAAACATGTACGTTTTAGTCGATTCTAAATCATCGCGTTTTCATACAAAAAAAGAAAAAATCGAAGGCAAAGTAATATTTACCCTATCCCTGTGGGGCAAAAGAGCGTCAACTATCGTTTCGTTAGCATATAACTCATTTCGGACAATGCATATGTTGCTAGCATACATCTCCCTTACCTAGAGGTCTGCAGCTAACCGCTATCAGCATTAGGAGCTTGTCGCTAACGTTAAGAAATAACAGGTTAGCAATTCTAGCAGCATGCACAGGTTGGCAAAATTATCAGTTTGTTAAATTAACAGGTTTTCAAATGAACGGCTTTATACTGAGGAGTCAGTTTCATGTCTCACCGGCTTCGCGGGCTCAAATCCCCTTTATGGCTAGGATTGTTTGTGTTGTCTTCACTCTGCGGGAAGAGTAAACCACAGCCTTTCTCGACTTGTCGCAGTGTAACGGTGTGCGTGCTCTGAACTCACGACGGGGATGAACGCTGAGGCATGGTCATTAATACCAGCGGTGACACTTGAGTGCCAAAACCTTCTCAGCGATTGACAAGGTGGACGCGCGCTTAATGCTTCACTGGTTGTTTATATTTACAACGCTACAAAAAGATATTTCTCGCGTCAGCTCGAGTATCGAAACAATCGAGGCGTCCCTCACAAGATATAAAAAAGGGCACCAAAGAAGTCCCTAACCGTCCCTACCACGAGCACGTGAGTCAAGATGACGATGGGGCTCTGCGCTCCCACCCCTAACCTTGGGTTGAGTCGCGCATTATCGTTCAACCCCCTTTACGAAAACGATGATCAAACCTACTTGCGACGAGAGCGGAGGAGCGAAGGCCCCTTTAGGGGACAGGAAGTAAAAAGCCTTTTTCTACAGTGACTTCATTATGTTAAGTAATAATCGTTTTCTCTGAAAAAAAAATGTTTTTTTTTTTTCAAATATTTCTCTCCTTGTTCGATTTCTGTGGTTTAACGCGATGCGATATCAAAATGAATTGGTAAGGCTTAGGCGAAATTCACACACACGACACCGTGCTGCACGACTGCTCGAAATTTCAGTCGAGATACACAGCATCAAATGGGCGGATGCACACTCATCGCTCAGCATGCGATACGATCGACTATGCTTGGCTATTGTGCATGGCTGCGTCGGAGCTGAAAATGTAGCTAATCTGAATATCGCCTTATAATGTTCATACAAAAACGTAAGCTCCATGCTACGATATACAAATGTACCTACGTAAATGCCGTTCTTCTTGTCTTATTATTATTACTTTTGGTGATTCAAAAATAATGCTTGCGGGAATTTGCTTTTGTGGATGCTACCTGGGAAAACTGGAAATGTCACAACAAACATCAACCGTCAAAATACTAGCCAGCATAACAAAATCGGAAATTTTTTATCTTAATGCTAATGAACTATCTTTAAAGTGCCAATTACTTCGAATATCAAGCTATTGTTCGCTATTGTAATGGACTGGTGTTGCGGACACCAAAGTGTCCATGGGGACGGAGTGAAGGTCAGCCCCGGCAACGCCATCTGGCGAAGACTCCTCAGCGGGATAGGCGGCGGCACGAGCTTGCTGTAGCTCAGTGACGGGAGATGTGGGCGGGGTTTTTGCGCTTTCCCTGACCCGTACCATTAACATTCCAAATATCTCGTGCCTAAGGAAAACAGCACACACATGGGTACGTAAAGGCAATGGCCGTCGACCGGCTCATGCACCCCGACACGACTCCTGGGTCTAGATGGAGTGAACCCTGGCCTCTATACCCATCCTACCAATGAGGTACCTCAGCCAAATCGCTGGTACCTTCCTAACAAACATAAGAACGAGGCTTTCACCTCATGGAACCATCGATGACCTGAAACGGGGAGGTGGTGATTCCTTTAAATGAAAAGTTCAGATATTTCTTTCAACGTTATAAAGCCATTTTTATTCTGACCTCAAAATTAGTCCAAGTATACAAAAAAAAGAAAATATGTAAAAAAAAGTAAATAAGGCATAAATTATTCGCGAGGTAGCAGACAAAAATATACACAATAATTTGGGACATTTGCGACACACTATCATAGATTTAATCCGTGACAGACGGCAATTTACGGCGGGATCTCCGACTGCTCAAACCGTATCATCGCGACTGAAAATTGTTCTTCGCGAATACAAAGGAATCCAGGTAGAATCCGACTCCCACAAAAAAAAAAGATAAGAATCCGTCCGTCTTGGCACTGACGCAATCAAAGCGACGGCTCCTCCGAGTCCAACAAAAAACCACAACCCCACAAATCTTCTTCTTAAAAAAAAGAATCGATCGTGGCGAACCGCCGATGTGGCTCCGGCGGTGGGTGAAATTGCACTCCTTGTCTGGGCGATCGCGCCGATGTTTACCAGACAGCGGGTGATAGTGGACTCCTCGAGTCATCGATCTTCCAATAACTCGCCACCCCCGACTCAACAAAAGCATCAGCCGAAAAATCTCGTCAATCGAGTTTTATGCAACGGAATTCTCCGTTTGCATAAAACTCGACATGGATCATCGCTACCCGCTTGTCTGTTCTATCCCAATGCGAAGTCGATGACACCAGATCAAACAGCATATTCTTACAGGACACATAAGAGTCCATCAGAATATAGCGTTTGAAAGTGTCAACGACCCACAGTGTGATAGAATGACAGAGTTGTCGTTCTTGAAAAATTCCTGATGTCGAATGAATGTCGTTGAAGTCGAATTGTTAGGTAGCAAATATGTATTTTATAAAAATATTTGACAATCAACAATGCGAATAGACCATCAGAAAAGTCATCCATTACACTATCTTATTGCCTACTTAATACAACTAAGTTAAGAGAGGCAAGATTTCGGCATGCGACTTCATGACGCCGTATCCTCAGCCATTTCTCAATGTGGAATTTCGACACAAGTAAACTGATTGAACGCATTGGCTACCAACTCACTTCTGACAAACTTCCGCCCGTAGAAATGTATCGCTACGTTACGCTGGCTCTTCTTTCCAGGCCGCTACCGGTTCCCTGCCTGCAAGAAGGTGCAAGACTTATGACGGGCGGCTGGAGCATTGCTGGCCGATGCAAATTGTGAAGAGAAAAAGAGAGACGGTCGTCCCAATCGGCTGTCGGAGATTTTTCACAATTTGGTCGGCAATATCCCAGCCTTGCTCGTTACAGCAGTATGCGACTAAATTGGCAGGAGGTGCATGTTAACAACATGCGTCGTCCGAAATTAGTTTAACCTAACAAACATTTCAACTAATCTTCTAAGGAGTAGTTGAGGTGCTATGTCTCACTAGGGGTTAGGGCAAATAGTATAATTAACAGTTGACTAAATTAATAGTTTTGAAAATTAACAGCTTTTAATATTAATGAATTTTCAATTTAAGAGCTTATCAGATTAGCGGATTACAAATTAAAACCTTTTCAAATTATAAGCTTACTAACAGCCATTCAAATAACAAATTTGCAAATTAACATTTTGTAAACTTAGCAGTTTACGAAATTACCCTGTTGGCAATTTAACAGTTTTGCAGATTAACATTTGTAACCCGTTTGTAATCCAAACGGAGGCCATGGGGACCCGGGCCCCCTCCAAAATGTTTGGTAGATAGAGCTTGGTCCTCCAATTATTCGAGGAAATACTCGAAAATTATTTATAACAAGCTTCGCGTGAACGGTGTCATACCTTGAAATTAATAGTAAAACTTGTTCCGATTTCACTGTTCCTATAAGAGGTATATGAAATAGCGGGCCGATTTCACCCAAATTTAGAAATGTAGCTTAGCAGTCAATATGATTGAATATTATGCAATTTCATAAAGATATCTTCAGAAGTAAAAAAGTTTCTCTCATAAAAACTTGCTTTTGGAACGGTCGTTCCTATGACACCTATATGATAGAGTAGTCCAATTTCAACCAAATTCGGAAATGCGATTTCACTATAGATACTATTGATTAATGTGAAATTTGAAGATGGTATCTTTAGATATAGAAAAGTTTTTCCCACAAAGACGAATTTTTGGACCGGTCGTTCCTATGGCAGCTATATGACGTAGTGGTCCGATTCCGTTGGTTCCGACATATATACAGCGTGCAATAGAAAGAAGGCTTTGTACAAAATTTCAGCTCGATAGCTTTAAAACTGAGGGACTAGTTTGCGTAGAAACAGACGGACAGACGGGCAAAGCTTAATCGACTCGTCTCATCATACTGACCAAGAATATATATAGTTTATATGGTCGGAGAGGCTTCCTTCTGTGCGTTGCAAACTTCATGACAAAGTTAATATACGCTATCACATCCGTGAAGGGTATAGAAACGACAGCGAATACAAAAGATACCATACAAGGGTTTATTTCTTTGCGCTTCCTCTTAGATTTTATTCTCTTCAGAAGAATAAGTATCCATGACACTAGGCAGTGGTTTACTTAAAGCCTTGAACACGCTGTCATTCTTAGCAGCCCAAATACTCCAGTAACGAATAACTAAATAAAATAAAATAAATAAATAACTGGCGCAACAGTCCAATTTGAACCACGGCCTCGAGATGAGTTAGCATCATCTCATTTTCTAGATCGTGACGGTTTTTTTGTGCAGAGGTATGTGATCAGCAACACGCTCAACCGAGTTATTTACCCCATAATGGGTACTCATTTAACAGCTGAGTGGGCTCATAGTCCGAATAACTAAATCTCTAACTTAAACTTCTCTTTCAGTCTCCTTGAATACTACGACATTTTTCAGGCCAAGGATACGGCGCTTACGCAAGCTTTGAACTAGCAGGGATATCACGCGATATAAGCTAGAGACATTGTAATTTTCACCGCCCGGCAAGCTGTGATTAAACCCTTCGAAACAGGTCTGACTACGTCAAAGATCGTTACGGAATGTTGCTCAATGCTTAAATATATGACACTGCTCCAAACTAGCTCTAAAGTTTAAAGTGATTGGCAGGACCAACTGAAAATGGGTAAATAGTAAAATAAACGTTTCAACAAAATACTTGTGACCCTGGTTGAATTCTAGTTGCACCGCTAAACTATTGTTGCTAAAAAAGAAAAACATCTTAGCTGAGAGTCATCACTTGGCACTGCATAGTTGAGGAGCACGCTATCAGGCTTTTCGTACCCCGTAATGACTGCTGCAGAAGCTACTGTGACGAGGATAAGACGGCGCATTTTTGTCCCTATATCTATCCTACTCTGGCAAGCAGATCAAAGTTCTTAGATCACTCTGCTTCACTGAACTGAATGGCTAAGCTTATGTTGATAGTGGGAAACTCCATCGTTTTATTGGAAATTCGGTATAGTTCAATGATTAAGACTGTCGAGTAATGAGTCCCTTGTGATAACAGAGCGACCCGTATTGCAGTCCATCTGTGCTGTTGTAGGCACAGTTGCCCTTGCTAGTTTTATGCGTTTATCATTTCATACTTTTTTCCTTTAAAAAATGCGTGCACCGTCCGTCCGTTGAAGAGGCATCCCCACCTATGGAAGTGCATGCCTCGTGTACACCGAAAGTTCAATAAATGTGGGCATATCCTTAGCTCTAAACAAACAAAGTTGGGCCCCTTACAAACTCGATTTTTAGATCTACCACTTTTTACAGTGCTGCTGCTACTAGAGTTAGAGTCTCTTCTCTTGTATGTAGTAAGTTTACATCTTTCTGCTTTTTAATTTAGCAGTTTGCCAAATTAGGTGGATTCTGAATTATTACGCCTAACTAACACCTGCGGCCAAACAACGAGGATTATTTCTACTTTTGTTTCGAATGGAACGCTGAGCCTTTGGACTGATCGCTATTAATTTTTTTCTAATGTGCTATTGTGTTTCGATCAGGGAATTGACGATCACGAAAACATTTGTATTTTTGCATTGCTTTACATTGCACCAAACCCAAATTCTTAACTTGGACCCGATTTTGTGTGTATCTCATTCTTCAAATTAAATAGTTTGTCTCATCCAAACATGTTCTTTACATTAATTAACAGTTAGGGTTTATAATTGTTATTTAAAGCTGTTAATTAAACGAGTAAGCAGCTAACCGAATTCAGCGATTTCGCCAAACAATATCGGCAATCGGATATGTACTCTATTCCTTAAGGCCCGTTAGGATTTGTAAATACTTGATTAGGTTTTCGTTAGCATAATAGCCTCGTTCCATTCATTGGAACAAAGTTAAATTTTCATTCAAAACTACTGACCAGTCTTTGATCCAGGTCTCGTATGGGATCACATCGGATCAGAGATGAAAGTGAATTGGGTGGACGCCAACTTCTCTCTCATCATCATCATCATCACATCATGGATGAGACGTATGATTCCGACCTAAAACGGGAGATTGACGTCACTCTGGTGGAAAATACGAACTTATCTTCGGATTGTTAAGTTTCGTTCAAGTAAATCTCCATCATTCTAAGGCAGCTTCTGCTGCTCTTCTACCCCGCTTGGCACGTAGTGCCGAGCATTTTGCTTTGATTCAGGAGCCTTGGGTAGTAAACGACATAGTGCGCGGCCTTAGGTCTCCGGACTATACTGTTTTCTACGTAAAGGATCAAGGGAAACCCCGCTCCTGCATACTTGTGAAAAACTCGCTACGTGTTTTTTGGTTGCGGCCTATAGTGACAGGGATACTGTCATTGTCAGCCTAGAAACTAGAGAAAGACGGTACTGGATAATTTCTGCGTACTTTGCGCACGATCATGCAGGATTCCTCCCTCTCACCAACCTGAGAGAGGCAATCTCGATATCTAATACAGACAAGATAAGTGTTATACTGGGCTGTGACGCTAACGCACACCACACCGTATGGGGTAGTACCGACACAAACGAACGAGGCGAGTTGCTGTTCGACTACCTTATTACGACAAATCTCTTCATTTGCAATGTAGGTTGCGAGCCTACTTTCATCACCAAAACTAGACAGGAGGTGCTCGACATTACTCTTGTCTCAGAGGACTTACAACACTTGGTGCGGGGCTGGAGGGTGTCAGCTGATCACTCCTTTTCAAATCACCGCTACCTTCAGTTCAGTCTCAACGAGACTCCCACAACAAACCCAGTTATCCTGGATAGGCGGAGAACAAACTGGGCCACGCATCATGATACTTTTCAGGAATATCTGCCGTCTTTACCGGAACGACCGAGAAATACGCAGGAGCTGGACAAGATGGTGCATACTCTAACAAATGCTTTCAAACAGGCTACAATTAGATCGTGTCCCACCCGTAGGTCAAATGGTAATAAAAAACCTGTGTGGTGGAACGCGGATATTATGGAAAATAGAGTTAAATGTAGGAAAGCCTTTAATAAGGCAAAATCATCTGGATGTGAAGCGGATTGGTACACCTACAGAGAGTATCTTCGAAGCTTTAAGAAGGAAGTGAGGAGGGCTAAGAGGTGTTCGTGGAGACTTATGTGTGAACGCATTGAAACGTCGAGCGAATCCTCAAAGCTACGTAAAGTTTTAGCTACTAATCCATCGATGCCTACCTATCTAATGAAGCCAGATGGATCATGGACCTCCACAAGTAAGAAAACAATTGATATCCTGTTAGACACGCACTTAGTTCGTCTGAAACTGCGTTCGTACGTGCACAGGAACACGTTACAGATCCATGCGCGTCTGCAGCTATACTATCAAAGGAGAAAATTATCTGGGCCATATCCAGTTTCGAGCCGTTTAAATCTGCGGGGCCTGACGGAATTATTCCGGCAGACTTACAGCATCTGTCTGATGTTGTCTGCCCCTGGATTGAAACAATTTTTAGGGCATGTTTAGACTTATTCTACATCCCTCGGGACTGGGTAGAGGTCAAGGTGGTTTTTATTCCAAAAACAGGAAGAAGATCCCATGCACGCCCGAACGATTAGTTTATCATCGACCCTACTTAAAGCATTGGAGAGGCTTATAGATACTCACTTACGAAGTGAGATCCCCGCGAATCTCTTATCAAATTCACAGCATGCATACTGGAAGGGTAAATCCGTTGATACAGCATTGCATTCTATCGTGGGCTATATCGAGAAGTCCTTGAGCTGTAAGGAGTTTACCATGGTAGGGTTTCTAGATATAGAGGGAGCCTTCAACAACGTTAGACCAGCTGCGATGATTAATGCACTGTCGTCTCTCGGAGTGGACGACTCTCTCTGTAAGCTCATTAACCTGATGTTAACATCTGGGGTTATTTGCACTGAATTGGGCGTATCGTCCGCTCATAGATACGTTAATAGGGGCACCCCGCAGGGTGGTGTTCCCTCCCCCCTCTTATGGAATGTTGTGGTAAATGAACTTCTCCTGGATCTGGAGGCGCTGGGATGCAAGGTGACTGCCTACGCGGACGACGTTGCTATCGCCATCTCGGGTAAGTTCCCCACCACTCTTAGCGAGGTATTACGGAATGCACTCTCCATTTTAACAAATTGGGCCACAAAATGTGGCGTTAAAGTTAATCCGCTAAAGACGGAACTTGTCCTATTTTCAAGAATGCATAGGACACCAACAACAGAACCTCCGATATTGGAGGGAGAGAAATTGGTCTTCATAGACAAGGCTAAGTTACTGGGGTTGATACTTGACAGGAAGCTAAGTTGGAAGCCTAACATTCTGGAGCGTGTTAATAAGGCAAATATCGCACTCTACTGTTGTAAGAACGCCATCGGAAAAATGTGGGGCCTGCAACCGAAGGTTGTGCATTGGCTCTATGTGGCGGTTATTCGCCCCATACTTTTGCACGGCATTATTGTGTGGTGGAACGCACTTAGAACTGCAGTGAATCCTAGATTAATAGAAAAAGTTCAAAGATCAGCTAGTTTGGCAATCAGCGGGGCTCTCAGAACGACCCCTTCTGATGCCATGAATATATTGCTCAACCTGCTCCCGCTAGATATTTTTGGCGAACAGGTGGCTGCACGCACGGCCGTCCGTCTTCGCGATGCAGGACAATGGTTAGCTCTGAACTGTGGGCACTCGACGATTTTAAATAATCGTGATATCCCTGCAAGGACGGACCATGTCTCATCAAAACTTATGTTCAATAAGTCCTTCAAAAGTCTCATCCCATTACATACACAATGGAATGAAGACTTTCTGCCGACAACAGATACGATACATATCTACACAGATGAGTCTAAGAATGACAATGGCGTAGGAGCTGGCATTTACTCCGAATGTCTGAATCTAAGCCTATCAGTTCGACTACCCGACTACTGTAGCGTTCTGCAAGCCGAATTGGTAGCTATTTGGGAAGTCCTGATCTGGCTGGGACGCCACCATCATGACGTATCTGTGAGGAACATCATTATTTTAACAGACAGTCAAGCTGCGATTAGAGCTCTGGAATCCGTACGTATAACCTCAAGGATAGTATTGGAGTGCTGTGAATCTCTCAGAGATAAGTGGTATTTTTGATATTGTCTTGTGCTGGATTCCAGGTCACAGTGGTTTCGTTGGCAACTGCCGAGCTGACGAACTTGCTAGAAGAGGGACCTCGGAAGACTCCGAACGTACTCTCTGCAATGTTGAGATGCCTTTTAATGCATGTAAGCATAGCATAATGCAAGCCGTGATAAGTATCACAAATACGAGATGGCTAAGTGGCAGCACTTGTAATAAGACAAAGCTGATATGGCCCAGGTTGGATATGAATCGTTCAGCTAAGCTATTGTCGCTGAAAAGGCATCACATTGGTACGGTCGTGGGAATCATCACTGGGCACTGTCCAATTGGAGAGCACGCCAGGAGGTTTAGGCTTCCGTATAATGACTTATGTAGAAGCTGCGGGGATGAGGAGGTAGAGGAGAGTACTTTCCACCTTCTCTGTGAATGCCCGGGCAAAGAATAGAGATTATTGCTAACAAGAAATGGGACTCTATTCGAATTAAGAGTGCCTGCCTAGTAGTTGCATATGTGTTGGATCCCATCAGTATACGAAGGGGTAATGCGGAATAGCAAGTATGTTACTCATACGATGAAACGTACTAGGCAGTTGGCATTTGAAGAGCTTTTTAAAATGTTGCCGTGCCTATCCCTCTAAAGGCAACTTTCATTTAATTATTTCCGTATCAGTTGGCACTGGGCTTTTGCTTAAATTGTATGAAGTGCCACCCCCCTGGCTCGGGCCTGGAAAGTATTAGGAGGGCTACTCTTGGGGCCTACCACTTTGCCGACCTGGGTGACTTGCAGGACGTCGATGTTGGCCAGCTCCAACGTTTTGTTGTGGGCTCGGGCTGGTTCGAAGTTTAGAATGGGTTGGGACTACTTATCCCGTTGGGCATCACAACGGACCCTGATGCGGTCTATGTGTGCTGTGGACAATCATAGCAACCCTTTAACCTAACCTAACCTAACCTAACTTCTCTCTCTTTTATACTGAGTGCGCGATTCGCCCGCACGCCACGCGGCTAATTATCTGTATGGTGGCTATTTGAATTGTCACAGATCCAGGCGATTCATTTTGGATCTTTGTCCGGTGCTAACATCTTCAAGGATAGAATTTAAGACATCGGAGACGATCGATTAGCATATTGGACGCCCCTAAACGACTTTATGAATACAAACGCATGAGGCTAATTTTGACAGCGTTGAAGTTAGCGCCCAAAAACGGTCTTCATCGCATTCTTCCATATTAATTCTCCCTCTTATTTTAACCGAAGATGAATTCCATTCAATCGCATTTCGTTACTAGAAATTCTTGGACATGCTGTGGACACTTTTCCAGGTCCGTTACTCACCCGAATGATTGTTGCATTACCTAGATATTAGTTCATACGTCAACTGACAATTTCGACAATATCTAAGAACTCCAATAAATTCATTGTAACTATGAACGTCCTGTAATTTTCACCAGAAAACGTGGAGAGGCAAGGATTTCTATCTCAATTTCCGGACTCCCCCCTTAACTTCCTTGACACATAATTTGATCTGACCACTATTAATTCCTGATGTATGTATCGGCAAACGGACCGCAGTACATCGAATACACACACCCTTCCGCTTCAGAAAATATAAATACGTATTATCCTTCCTGAAGCTCTACCGTCGCGAGAAGAACTTACTCAAGGATCTGTTGTATGTGTATTCTCCCATTTATCGTAATAACCCACATCGCCAATCAACTATACTCTCTGTTGAAAGAAATTAACCTGTCAACGGGATTACTTGATGTGTATAGTTGGACATTGGATGGAGCTTAGTTCTTTTATTTTACGTTTTTATTTCGAATTCCGGGATAAGGGTAAATGGGCAAGGAAAAAGAATTGAGTTCTCTTTCGAAGGGGGTGTTCTTTGTGCTGTTCAATTAGGTTTTATATGGTTCTTATTTTATAGAAGTTGGTAAGACCAAACTATTGCTATAAACAAGATTGAATGTGTCTGATATCTGGGTACATACAGGTGAGCTGCGATTGGGAAGAACATAAAGTAGCAGGGACATGATGTTACATCTACTTTATTTGTGGTTATCAAACACTGAGGAAATTATTTCCTTCAAATTTCGTGTTATTTTAGAGACCAGATCAACCACGAAACCTGCTGCGAGACCAGACAAGAGTCCTCCTGCAAGATCAGGTACGAGATATTAGTGTTATGAATAGCTCGGTTACTCTAGAAACCTGGCTGATTTGGAGAATCTATAACGTGATGGTTTCATTGGACCTTAAGGAATCGATGCTGAGATATACATGTAAAGTGGTTTCAAGGCACAAAACCAATCAGCTACGAGACGTGTAGTGAAACCAGTCACGAGACCTGCTGCGAGACCAGTCACAGGGCCTGTTACGAGGCCAGTCACGAGACATGTGAGGCTTGTTGTCGGGTAAACCAAAAACTGGTCTCATGGTTGGTCTCACACCAGGCCTCGTGACTGGACTCATTACTGGTCTTGCTGCTGATCTTGTGGCTTGTTGGTCTTTTGTATTAAAACCTCTTTACGTGCCAACCTTCAGCATCTACTTCTCAAGGCTCACTCAGACAATCGCATTATACCTATATAAAGGAGAAGGAAAATTATCATCCCCTAATGGAGCCTTAAACATTCAGGAACGTGCCATAGCCATACCATAGCACTTTAATGCTGCAGAATGTAGTGAGTTGGCTTAACACTTCGCAAATTTCGAAAGGTTTCGAAATCCTTTTGGCATATTACACCTGTCACATATCGCGGAGTATTACAGTCATTTCCACAAGACCGTATACCTCACAAAATAAAAACAAAATGTTACAAGTAAGAAATTTTATTTTTTATTGAAAGTAAATACAAAATACATTTTCGCAATTATATTTAATACATGGTCCAATCGCCGTCACTATTGATTATTGACTGGCATCTTCGGTGACAACTTTCGGCCAATTTTTCCGCGTAGTCTGTCGATAAGTTGTGCTTCTCCTTTTATTTGCTTTCCTTGAAGCTTCTGCTTCATTAATCCCCTAACATTTTCAATAGGATTGGCATCCGGCGATTGCGAAGGCCAATCAAGTACTTGAATGTTATTTTCTTCTTTCCAGCGTATACACAACCGGCTTCTATGTTTCGGATCGTTATCTTCTTGTAGAAACCAATCGGTGTTGTCGTTGCCATATAGCATCCTAGCAGACTTCAATAATCCTTTCTTGTACAAAATGATCATCCTTTCAGCAGTAAGAATTCCGGTAAACGTTATTAATTTTCCCAAACCGCGTGCAGAAAAGCATCCATAAACATGGACCTTCACAGGGTGTTTAACGGTTCGGTTCACGACAGCTTCTCCTTTTTGTGCCCACACTCGTCTCCTGAACGTATTTACAGCAAAACTTGATTCATCCGTAAAGATCACGTTGTCCCAATCACGATCGATGTTTTCCTTAGCCCACTCTACACGTCTTCGCTTCTGGTTTTCGGTAAGTAATGGTTTCATCAAGGCATACCTGGTTTTGATGTTTTCCTCTTGTAATCTTCGCCGAATCGTATTCAAGGACACGTAAATATTCTTCTTCGATAACATTTCCTTTGCTTGCACTGAGGTAGTAAGGGACGGATTTTTCTTAAAAATACCAATGATGGCCTTATCCTGGGTTTTTGAAGTGCTTCGGGTTTTACCCCTACCAGGTAGATCGTCTACATTTCCAGTATCTTTAAAACGCTTTATCCACTTATTCACAAACTGTGCCGAAACTCTCAGGTACTTTCCGGCCGATGCAGGTGTCATTTTTGGTCCTTTCGGATGACTTACTAAAAACACAGCTTCGAATCGTTTTTTGTAAATCGCACTCATTTCACTTGACGTCTTATCACTCTCCTACTTGAACTTAGAATGACCAAATTTATACAATGCGAAAAAGAGGAAAAATGCAGGTAACTAAAAGTCCCCCACCACTCTTTGAGAAATGGTGCATTAAAAAGTTACAAATTATACGCTCTTGTGGAAATGACTGTACGTTCTACGGTGAATCCCCTTTCAAACCTTTAATATAGAAAACTATCCCCGACTCAACTCTATTTCAATTAAATTACCTTTCCTTTACATTTGAATCAATATTTCATGTCTTTTAATGGCGTTACGTTACGGCTCTATCGGTTAGCAAACATACGAGAATATGTACAAGATTTTCCCAAAGCACCTTTCCTCACCACAGCAGACACTGTTGACGCTTGTCTCGCTGTTAATATGACTCGCTCTAATCTTGACAAGATTTAAATTCCTGAAAACAGTCAAAGCATAAATTTTAGTGCCAAATTATACATTGCGGAACACTCGTAAGTCGCAAGAGCATTGCGATTTGTCAGCAACATGTTCTTCGTAGTTCGATAATCTGAGGTGGATTAAAAATCGTATTTGCCAATAGCATGTTGTTGTCTCTCGTTTTGTGATAATCGGAGACGGACAAAAAAGCGGCACAAATCGAAATATGTAATTTTAAATACTGAATAGTAGAGGGTTCCTCTTGTGTTCACGAAAATATGTTTTTTTTTGTTTCGCGGATTACTCTTGCGTCGTAATTCCCAATATATAATTTGGCACTTATACTGAGCTTTGTACTATACACTATCCGGAAACTCGCTGTCGACAATTACTGAACTGCGGTAACATTGGTTACAGCAGTACTTATTCTTCTGTGCTTCCGAAAGACTTCCCCCATCAACGGAGACAGGTATCTTCCATAAATATTTAATTGATATCTAATGGAGAAGAGTGCACGCTTGTCACCACAGCAAACTAGAACGACCAGGTAGATAACTCCTCTCAGCAGAGTTGAAAATTGACAGTGCAGCATCACCTTCGGCACCAAATTCCGGAAGACTGCATTCATGCTTCTGAAATCCTGCTTTCTAAAAACATTTTTTATCGTCCCTTCGTTTAACATCCCACGCTGAATTTGATAAAATACATTGCGTCCAGGACATCAATTTTCTCGAATCTTCCGTCGTCGAACTGATTTCAATCTTTAAGAGGATGTGTTTTATAGTGGGGAAGCCTTTTAATAAACCTTAAATTTTTGTATGATTCCTTGGTTTAAGAGTTGATAACCAGGAGTAGTGTTGGGAGGGAAAATACATAATGTCATATGTTTTAGCTTTTAGGTTGGTGCAGATGAAATGTCGGATTCAGTAGTAAATTTTTGAACAGCTGTAACTTTACATAAAGACAATTTTATTAATCGAAATAGGTATCAGCGGATGCGAAACACTTTTCCCAACGGGATACAAGCGCATTTACTCCTGTTTCTTAGAAGTTCGAGTTTCTAGTTCGAAGAAACTTCTCGAAGGCATTTTTGACAACTGCTGCATTGTTAAACTGCTTTCCTGTCAAAAAGTGATCCAAATGTTAAAAGAAATGGTAATCTGTTGGCGAGAGGTCTGGTGAATATGGCGGGTGAGGAAGAGTCTCATATTGCAACTCGTTCAATTTTTGAATCGTTGTTCTCGATACATGAGGTCGCGCGTTGTCATGAAGCAGTATAACTCCATCCCTGTTGACTAGCCTAGGTCGTTGAAATGTCAATTTGTGATGCATTTCGTCCAGTTGAGCACAGTATTTCTCAGCATTAATGGTTTCGCCAGGTTGCAGGAACGAATAGTTAATAACAAATAATAACCAAACAGTCACCATTATTTTCTTTGCGTGAAGGCTTGGTTTCGCCACGTGTCGTGGGGCCTCATTGGCATCTAGCCATTGGGCCGATCGGCGACGATTATCGCATAGTATCCACTTTTCATCGCAGGTCACAACTCGGTTCAAGAACGGTTCGTTTTTGTTGCGGGAGAGAAGAGAACTAGAAATCTCCATTCGACACGCCACGCTTTGCTCGGTAAGAGCATGCGGAACCCACTTGTCAAGCTTTTTCACTTTTCCAAGTTGTTGCAAGTGGTGGAAAACTGTCGAATGGTGCACGCCCAATTTCTCCGCAAGATCCTTTATGGTTTGGCGGGGGTCAGACTCCACTAATGCACGCAGCTCGTCGTTATCGATCAATGGTCCTGCGTTTCCAAGTGGTTCATTTCGAAGGTTCATATCTCCGGATCAAAATTTTTCGAACCACCGCTGAGTGGTTCGTTCGTTAACCATAACAGGTGCATATACCCTACTATTTTAATATTCTTCGTTGCTTCCATTGCGTTGCGCTCTAGATGAAATCCGTAAAGGAAAAGTAGCCGCTTTTGACTCGCTTTCATGTTTTTTTTTCGTTTTTTTTACCGAACACCATAAAGTGCAAAACTGAAATGACTCCATAAGCCAAGGTAGCTGTATTTATACTTCAATATGTTATATCACTAGCGCCGCCTGGTAGCAGTTTGATATATAAAAATCGCAGCCAACTTCATGTCATTGCAAAATGCGACATTTCACCTGCACCAACCTAATACAACTCTCGGAGATGTGACCCAGCATTATGTAAGATCAAAATTATTTGCCTCTTTTGAATACCCATCATTTGGTCCAATTGCAACAACCAACTCCGTCATGATGTCTCGAGCCACCCGTGCTTTTTTATGCGATTTCCAATTAGCTGGCACTTCCTTGATTGCATTTTTTTTGAAAGCACGGGCGGAGAGCTTTACCAATCACTAATAAATCTTCTGTTTTTGTCCAGCCATATTCGCACAAAACAAAACATTAAGCCTTTCTTTAGATAATTTGCCACCGATGCAAAAAAAAGACACCGTTGTCAGATTTTTGACGCCGCAAAAACTTCCGCCGCGGATTCGCGGTTCTATTATTTTGCACCGGGGTGAGGACCACTCTTAAATAAGTAGAAGAGGAAAGCCTTTTTGCAAGATGGCGAACAGAAAATTTTGTCTTTTCTATAACGTTCACTACTTCCATTTTTAGGGTTTTGTAGTAAAAACAAAACCCTTATGAAATCCGTCATACGTCCGTCTGTCTGTCCGTCTGTCCATGTAATACTTATCTCACGAACGGCTGAAGCTACATGCATGAAACTTGGTTGAAATACTATATGTATCCGTAGAAGTACTACAATTCTCTGGAGAAAGAGATGTGCCGTAATAGGTCATAGAGAGGAAATGAAGGTCAAATTTTTTTTCATTTGGTATTGGCAACCGGGCTACCCTAAGAAAAGTACCGTGGAGTACATTTCATTTCAGGCATTATCTTCAAATTTGAAGAAAGTAAAAAAGAGGGAGAGGGGAAAATATGTGATTCGAGTTTGGAGCCGATATTTACATACCAAAATAAGCGCTTGATACAAAACCCTCGGATTGCGGTCTTAGCCCTCTTTATTCCCGTTGCATTCCGTTCATTCATATAAAGGCTGCTACTAAGCTTTTCTTTCCAATTTAATCGTTGTCACTCTTTTTTTCAAATTTGAAGAAAATGCCTGAAATGAATGTACTCCACGGTACCTTTCTTACGGTAGCCCACTTGCCTATACCAAAGGAAAAAAAAAGTAACAAATGAGATATTGTAGATATATGATGTACAATTAAAATGAGAGAAAATATAAAATGTAGCGTATGTAATTCATGATTTATACTAATTGATCGGTGCAATGAAATTCAAATAATAGAAAGAAATCACTTAGAGCAAGGTTAAGTAGCCAAAATTTAGTTTTTATTTTGAATCTGTGGATGTCATGAATGTCAGTTCTGATGTTAATTGGCAGAATATTATAGAAATATGGACTGGTGTAGGTGCGGTATCTTTGTGAAAATGTTTTCTTCATGCACGGGACTATTAGTCTAAAGTTTCTGTGGCGTGTATTTGTTTGATGTGAGATGAAATTGGTGTTGAAGTGAGAGCATAGGTGACAAAGTGTGCTTTTGACGTATAGTTAGCTTCTTTATGTGTAGTACATTTACTAGCGCGAATAGGTTTTCGGATGGGAATGTCATGGGAAGATTAAATGCAGTTTTCAAAATTAATTTTTGCGTAGTTTTTAGGGATCTCAGATGGCAGTCGTACGTTCCGCCCCAAGCTGTTATTGCATATTGTAAGATTGATTGAACTAACGCAAAGTACACTTGTCTCATTTACTGTTCTGTTAAAGTAGATCTTATGGTTTTGAATATATATAGCGTTTTGCGTAGTTTCTGAACAAGCTAGGTGATATGGACGTTCCATTTAAGGAATTTATCGATAAATACGCCAAGATATTTAATACTATCGTGAGTATCTATTTGTTGACAGTTACATGATTTCTTGCAAGACTGTTACGTTTGAGTTCTGCAGCTATCGTCGTGAATTTTAATGCAATTTTGTAACGGTTGTCCCGATATGTTTATTGAAAATGTCATGGCTTTGGTTTTGGTTATATTTAATTGAAGCGAGTTTTTTGGAGCCATTTTCTTATTAGTTTGAAATTTTGCTCCGCATAATGGAAAGTTTCTGACCATGAACCAGAAGAAGTAACTAAAACTGTATCGTCTGCAAAGGCAATGATTTCGCTTTTATTAGTGGTCATGTTGCATAGATCGTTTACGAAAATTAAGTATAGCATTGGCGATAAAACTGTTCCTTGAGGAAGTCCAAAATGCTGCTTATATGTCCATCGACTGTAGGTGTTATCGATTTTTAGGGTTTTGTAGTAAAACAAAACCCTTATGAAATCGGTCAAATGTCTGTCTGTCCGTCTGTCCATGGAATATCTCAGGAACGGCTGAAGCTACATACATGAAATTTTGTAGGAATGTGTAGAATTACTATAATTCGCCGGAGAAAGCGAATCGTTGTAATAGGTCAACTTTAAGGGGAGGTCCCCATAGAGGGGAAATGAAGGTCGAAATTTTTTTTTCGTTTGGTACAGGCAAGTGGGGTATCATGAGAAAGGTACCGTTGAGTACATTCCATTTCTGAAATTTTTTTCAAATTTGAAGAAACGGGAAAAGAGGGAGAGGGGAAAATATGTCATCCGAGTTTGTCCCCCCCCCCCCCCCCCTTGCATTTCGAGACGGTTATACTTAGAAATATGAAAATTTACAGAAAAGCGCCATTTTACTAGTGTAGAAAACCTAGATTTCTAGAATTTTGAAATTTCAGCAAAAAGGTTAATAATAGTACATTTTTATAGTTTCAGTTAGCACAACCCTGCACCCCTTACGCGTAGCCGAGGTCAAAAATATTGATGGCCAATGATAACCAACATTATAGGCAATAATATCTTTAAGTTTCATTATAATCACATAATATTTAATAATAGTACATTCATTTAAATTTCGGCATTTTGACACTATCCACACAAAAAATACACCTACCGGCCTCATAGGTGTGAGTACTACTTTCATGTTGTTTTTCGCAGTGCGAATTGCAGTTATTTAATTAATCATTTTTTAAAGGGTAAAGATTGGTTGGGGGCGCTGTGTCTTATTTGGCCAACTGTACCGGGTAGAAGGAAGGGGGGGGGGGGGGGGGTCCACATAGAGGCGAAATTAAGGTCAAATTTTTTTATCGACTGATATAAGCAAATGAGGTGTCCTCAGAAAGGCAATGATGAGTGCATTCCATTTTTTCGCATTTTTTCGAAATTTATAGAAAGGGGAACAGTGGGGGAGGAGAAAATATTAGTTCGCAATTTGACCCCCCTTGCCTGCATTTTGAGACCGTTATACTTAGAATTATGAAAACTTACAGGAAGTGGGTTTCGAAAAACATATAAAATGGAAAATAGTGGAATTTGTATATCTTCTCAGAATAGGTCAATAATAGTTTATTTGTATAGTTACAGTTAGCACACCCTTGCACGCCTTAAACACGTTCGAGGTCAAAAGTACTGATTGCCAACGATAACCAACACCTTAAGCAATAATATGTTCTAAGTTTCGTTACAATCACGTAATTTGAATTAGCATGTAAAATTTAAGTGGGTAAGACATTTTAATTACGTTTTTTCTATCCATCTGAGTGATATCAAGAAGAGCAAGGAGCCGATATTTATATACCAAAATAAGCGCTTGCTACAAAACCCTCGGATTGCGGGCGTAGCCCTCTATATTCCGGTTTCATTACACATTGTTTGCGATCAGCTAAGTAGCTTGTTATTAGTTTCAACGGCGTGCCGCATATACCAATTTTTCTTAGTTTGACCTCCATCAGCTTATGCGGTATCGTGTCGAAAGCTTTAGCAATATCCATAAAGATTGCAACTGGTTTGTTATCAATTTCCAGTTCTGCGTGTAGAAAATCTGTTACTTTTAATATTGCGTCTTCTGTGCTCATCGCCTTCCTGAAACTGAATTGGTTAGGGGATAAGATTTTGTTATCGGAGAGAAAATTTTCCAACCTTGTTTTCAAGCTCCTTTCAAATAACTTCGATATTACAGGAAGTAATGATATTGGCCTGTAGTTAAGTGGTTTGTTTTTTCACCGTTTTTGGGGATAGGTATGACAATTGCATCTTTAAATATGGTGGGGAAAGTTCCCTCCTGTATGCATTTATTAAATATAATGGATAGAGGCATTTTTAGTTGATGTTTTGTATTTTTCCAGATGGCGCAACGGTTAGCACGATCGCCTTCAACGCACTGGGCCCCGGTTCGATTCCGGGGATTTACGTGTTGGACTATGAGCCCACTCAGCTGTTAAATGAGTACCCATTATGGGGTAAATAACTCGGTTGAGCGTGTTGCTGATCACATACCTCTGCACAAAAACCGTCACGATCTAGAAAATGAGGTGATGCTAACTCATCTCGAGGCCGTGGTTCAAATTGGACTGTTGCGCCAGTTATTTATTTATTTATTTTGTATTTTTCAGTAGTTTTACTGTGATATTATCTATTCCGCAGGACGAAATTCGATTGAATTGAAGAGTCAACTTGCTCGTTTAAGTCAGTGTATATTTCAGCAATAGGATTCTGTGAACAGATATTAACAAAGGGATCTGTAAATGCCAATTAAGGAAACGTTTCGCTTTTCATTGAGGGTTATAACTAATTTTGATACCTGTTAAAAAAATGTTGACCTTAATTTCCTCTCTATGTGGACCCCCTTAAAGTCGACCTATTACGGCGCATCCCTTTCTCCAGAGAATTATAGTACTTCTATTGTACATATAGTATTTCCACCAAGTTTCATTCATGTAATTTCAGCCGTTCGTGAGATAAGTATTACGTGGACAGACGGACAGACAGACGGACGTATGACCGATTTCATAAGGGTTTTTGTTTTTACTACAAAACCCTAAAAAAATGTTGCAGTTATCTCTCCCGCATATCGGCGGCGCTCCACACGACACTTGAATTTCCCCTTCTCACTTAAAAGAGAGCGATCACGACTGGTTGAGGTCCTAGAAGCGAATTAGGATCTGGAACAGACTTTATCGATTTCTCCTCCATATGCTTCCTCCTCCGGTAAATTATGTGACATCAACTGTAAATTTTTGAATCTGAAAACATTCTCCTCTGGATCTAAAAAGTTATCAGAATCAAAAATGGACAGTTGGTGACGCATATTTTACCGGAGGGCGAAGCATATGGAGGAGATATCGAAAAAGTCAGATCCAGATCCAAATCAAAGGAATGGTTTTCGCCTGAAAATTGCTTACAATGGTTTGGACAATTTTTGTCTATGTGTGCAGTTTCGTGGGAAATATCCGGTATGTTAGGACCGTGGTAGTAAAAATTTTCCGCGCGAAAGAAACTTTTCGCCGTTTTTGTATGAGATTTCGCACGAAAAACTAATGTTAGTACCTAGCTTTAAGAAAGTATCTTTTTGGATGGAGCCATATCGGAATAATTTACGTGTGCTCTTTAAAACAACAAATCACCAAAAGCCATTTACAAAACTAAATGTTTTGTGGGGAATCCTATATTTAAGAAAAAATTCCGTGCCTTTTTGCCTATTTCACATAATTTCATATGTCCACGTATATGTTTACAGCGTCCGCTTATTGGAATGAAATTTCCGCCGAAAGCATAGTAAAAAACTTGATTTCGAGTGCTTTGTCCGGGTCGAAGAGATATCCGTTTCATGGAGCTGTCCGCAAGGAGAGCTTTCACTGTAGTTATTTTTCTTCGCTTTCAATTCGACGACATGACTGCCCTGCACTTATGGTAAAGATTGTTTTAGTTGCGGGATTACTATCACTTATATAACTTACTTAATTGCCATATTATCCGCTGGGGATATGGCTTCCCCAAATTTTCGGTTCTATGCGTCTCGGTCCATACACTCCTGTTTCCAGTTTGCCACTTCAAGCAACTTTCCACTGTCTTCTCGGATGGCCGCCTCCATCGTTTTTTCGGTCTTCCGATATTTCTTGTACCGTTGCATTCTCGACAAATACCTTCTTGGGAATTCGATGGTTATCCATTCGCTGCATATGCCCCGCCCACTGTCGCCTTCCTATTTTGGTGAATCTGGAAGCCTCGGGATCGTCAAATATTTTGTACAACGCAGTGTTCACCATTGCTCTCCTTCGCGTGTTTCTCCAATGATTCGTCGGAGGACCCTCCTTTTAAAAACATCATTTTTTCCTTTGCCTGAGTGAGGGTTCATGTTTCGCACCCGTGGCATAGCACATTTCGGACGATTAACTTTTAGATACTAACTTTGCTTTCCTACGAAGAAAGCTGTTGTTTGGCAGGCTGAGAACCGCATAGATTTGCGAGCTGGATTCGACGTTTAATTTCTGGGGTTTCATCGCCATTCTCTGTAATGTTGGCTCCACGGTATATGATCTTGTCTACCCTTTCGATTGTTTGATCGTCTAGTTTTACCTTCGGCATATTTGATCTGCTTGTCCGGTTTTTTTTTGCATCAGATCCTTCGTTTTGGACTTGCTAATTTGTAGACCCGTGTCTTTTGCTGGCCGATTGAGAGCAGTGTTTCATTCGCTTCCTTGACTGATGTTGACATGATGCTAATATCATCCGCGTATCCAACTGTTTGGGTCGCGAAGCGTTTTTTTTTGTGTAACTTTCTCCGGTGTTAATGCCTGCGTGAGTGCGACCGGTAGTGCAGTGTCTCTCTGCATCAGTCTCTTGTTTGACTACCGCCGTTTCGGGTTCGAATCCCGTCCACGACGACGTTTGTTGCCCTGGATGTGCAGGAGGTGTGCTTGCTGGCAACTGCATTCTCCGAAAACAGTTTATGCCGGCGAAACGTAAACTGGGCCACATGGAACAGTTGACGCGCTATGCCCCACAAGGGGTTAGGGCAATTGAGTAAGTTGTTGTTGATTCTTACCTGGGAGGAGCAGTCTGAAATGATCATCCTGATCCATCCTGATCATCCTATGTCCTTGCTAATAGTGGTTTTCTCTTGAAACCCGTTTCTGATAGCTTTCACAATTTTCTAGGCTTGTCTGATTTTATTTCTTTCATGACCTTCGCCGACGCTTCGCAATTTGTCGTTGAAACGTTTTCTTTCCTTTTCGCTTTATGATGCTATCAGCGTCTTTTTGTGGTATTTCGAAAATCTCTTTCTTCTGTTTTGTTCCTATGGCCGTAAACTGTTTGTAGGCTTCATTCTTCTTCCTCATCGCCTGTAGACGTCGTCGTCGAACCAGCCCTTCTTGCTCCGTTGAGGTTAGTACCCAGAGGCTTGTTCTGCGACTGACGTCATGTTATCCTTGATCAAATTCCATGTATCGTGCACTGATGTTGTGGGGCTCTGAAGCAATGGACGGAGTTCCCTTTCAAGCGTCGCTTCATACTCATCCGCAATTGCGGTTGATTGCAGTGTCTGGCTGCCAAATATTCGAAAGGGGCTGGATTCCATAAAGCCGGGGTTTCCAAGAGAAACGTTGCCGTCAGATAACGGTGATTTAGAAAACCGCCTTTAAAAAAAACCCGTCGCCGTCATGTAGCTGTGGCGTAGAAACGTCCATTTCAGTGGACCAAATAACAGTTTCATCTATTTTTGATTGAAACTTAAACATAGTTCGCCGTGAAAAAACGTTGAGCTACGTGTTGTCAATGTTATGGCTGTTGCTCCGAAAATGACGACAACGATCGTCAGAAAATGGCTACCTGACGGGCCGGCATGAAATGGCTCCAACGCTACTTGATGGTTGTTGCGTATTGGCGCCACCGCTAGTTGACATTATGTTCGCAACCAACGCTATCTAGGAAGCCATCACATTTAGTTAGCATAAGGACGTTTTCGTGAAGTCAGTCAATGCTAGATGACGGCCGTTCCTTGGAAACCCCGCCTTTAGAAGTGCTTTCGTCATACGACAACGATATTTAATTTTGACAAAGTAGTGATCGCTCCTCTGAACGTACGTACGTCGGGGATGCTCGATGCCCATCTTCGTTTGATGAGGACATGGTCTATCCGATTGAAGGTACGGTAATCAGGTATGACCAGGTTCGTTTATGGATGCATCGGTGTGGGAAAGTAGTCGAGCTAATGACTAGGTCTCTTCTGGTTGCAGGTTCTACCAGACGTTAGCCGTTTTCGTTGGTTTCTTCATGGAGGCTGTATTCTCCTGTGGTTCCTCGGTGAGTCTCCTCGTTTTTGACCTTAGAATTGAAGTCTCCCATTAGTATGTTTACTTCGTTTGTGGGCAGGGAGCAAAAATTCTGTCCAGGTTGTTGTAGAAGTTCTCTTTGAATTCAGTCAGGGCGTCGTCGTGGGCTTTGATGAAGCAGATGCGGAAGAATTTTGCGCCGTTAGTCAAAAATTTCATCCTTATCGTCCCATTTTTTTATTATCCCCACTTTTTGCCTCCCATGTTTGTGTTGGCTTCCCCAGGCCTATGAATTTTTATTAATACGAAAAGCACAGGGGCATCGAGCGGAGGAAACCCCGCCTACGGCTCCCGAACTAAGCTACAGCGATCATAGGGCGCTGCTTAGCTCGTTGAGAGGCCATTTTCTTCGCCAGATGGCACAACATGACCTTCACGGTCATTTCGCTACCTTAGGTTCCGTCCCCACGAGCATATTCGGATGCTAACCAAATCGTCCATTACATACTCCGAACCTTCGTTTCTATCGGCGAACCAATTGCATAGATTGTATACGAATCCTTGTTGAATACCTGCATTTAAGGCTAATGTATTTTCTGGAGTGCCAGCACATTTTCGCTGTACGTACTGATTTGTTGTAGCAGTGTTGATAGCAAGCCGGATTTGTTCAAAGATCGTACATTCCACAGGTTCCATCTAATTTTCGTTTGCGTTGTCGTTGCCGCTGTTCGCAGTCGTAATCGTTCCCGAAGCTGTACTTAAATTTTCTGGACAATGTTGTTTGTTTTTTTCTGGGGACAGGTTGTCGTCCCATCATCCCAATACCTCAGCCAAATGTCTTTTCGCTTCTGGTAACCGTCCGCGAGTTGCTGTGGGTTCCAGCGGACGCCCGTGTGTAGGACTAGGGTAGAGATTTTATGCCCACTGCATCACTTATAATTCTGAATTATATGATGAAACGATACATAATGCGTCATGACCTGCAAAATGAGTTCCATTGATGAATCCATCATACGTAGCTTTGGAAATATCTGAAGATTGTCATCGACAAATTCATCACGCTGCTGTCATCAACAAAATCATCAAGTAAAGTAAATAACTGGCGCAACAGTCCAATTTGAACCACGGCCTCGAGATGAGTTAGCATCATCTCATTTTCTAGATCGTGACGGTTTTTGTGTAGAGGTATGTGATCAGCAACACGCTCAACCGAGTTATTTACCCCATAAATGGGTACTCATTTAACAGCTGAGTGGGCTCATAGTCCGACACGTAAATCCCCGGAATCGAACCGGGGCCCAGTGCGTTGAAGGCGAACGTGCTAACCGTTGCGTCATCCGGACTACACCAAAATCATCAAGGTAGGAAAAAAAATATTTGTCCGAGCCAGAGCTTAAATTAATCTTTCAAATAAGAGATCAACCCTGTACCCGTCTAGTTACCGTAGCTAGTTTTTTGTGAAGATAATATTGATCAAATGTCAAAGTTTTCGATGAGTGCTTCGATGAAAAGTGGAAACAGCTGATCAGCTAAATTATTGGTGACTTGTCATTCTAGTCACCAATGACTTAGCTGATGACTTTTATCCATTTTCAACGAGCGCATGACGTTGTAACGGCATTGCAGGCAAGTCTCTCGATTCTAGTCAGAGTGGCTGTGCCGGCTTGGGTAGTGGCTATTTTCCACCAGACAACCGCACCGTATTCCACTATATGTTTGGCAATCGCTTTGTGGATCCGTAGAAATATGTGTATTGCCGACAGCATGTAGATGGATTACCGTAGCTACACGCGCCATAATCTTCCGCGTAACTAATTGTCTTCAGATTGTTTATATCTCGTTCAGTTTGCGAGTTATTGCTATTTGAGTGCGACGTGTTTCAGTTTTTGTGGAGATTTTCTGCAATGTCGTATCTACGAGAGTAAACCCTAGCGGATGGCGTCAACTATTTCCCTGCGAGTTAAATGACGTTTCGTTAGTATAAAGTGGTTTTAGACGATGCATGTTGCTAGCATGCGCCTCGTGTTCATTTAGCTGCATACCCACGATAAGTCGAAAAATGTTGTGGCTTACTTTTACGGACCACCCCTCATGGGGAATACGTCAAAAATAATCATACGACGACGCGTAATCGTATTGAGCTATCCGCCCGTCTCACTCACCATAAGCTAATTGAAAATTTCATCATGGCAAAGCAGGGCTCCGACCTCCCCTTCGCCAATTAAACTTTAAATGAAGTGAATCATTTTTTAATCAACCAAGCAAAATCCTGCTGATAGAATCTATGTCAATCTAATTGAATTGATAAAGCGTTTGGGTTGCGAAAAGTAAAAAGCCAATTAAATTTTATTTTTTGAAAAATTGGTCTCTCTATCAAGTCTTCGCAAAACTGTTGGTCGAATCTCTTTAATTTAAAGTAGACAACACAGACACAGTCTATTGGCGAAATAAAAAAAATGCGAAAGTTTTTTTTTCACCACTCCGATATTCACGTTGAATCCGGTCACAACCAGGTCTAACCCTTTTTCTTCTCCATAGCCTTGGGGCTGAGAATTTAGAAAAAAAAATTGAGCACTTCCCACGTACAACTTCGTCTCGCTATAATTTTTCCACCCATCTCTCCGGTTCTGACTAACATCATTGTGAGAAAATGACACAAGGACTAAAAAAGGCTCCCAAGTAAAACGAGCCAACAGAGAAGGTTCAAGTGGAGCTGCACCCGGCTTCTGTATTAAAATGAGGAGTTAATGGTTGTGTGTGGTACCTTTGGAATTTGTTTAATTAATTAAAGTTCGAGAAGTCCTTTTTTTCGCTTTGCTCCTGGCCACCGTCAGCTATCCAGGACACTTTGATTTCCCTCCGTACAGCGAACCGCTCTTCCGCTCTGTGCGGAGGTATTATTGAAAAACGGGGTGGACTCACCACGACCACAAATTGGCGTTCGATACGCTTAGGCAAGGAACATAAAAGAGAAAGAAAGAGCGAAACAGAGACGGTGAGAGAGTGAAAAGAATGGATGCCCTACAGGAATATATTACGGTAGAAATGGGTATTTCGGAACAGAGTCCTTAGAGACTTGTTGAGTTCGTCGGGATCTTACAAAGTTATTATGGAACAATGAAAAATAACTTTTTGAATTTATTGACCACTTTGCGGAATTTCCATGAATTCATGGAATTGGCGGGTTGAAGACAGAGAGAATTTACCAACTTTCTTATCGACTCAGCACAAAGTCAGAACATACTGAAAAAACGAGAAAAAAAACGACTCCGTAGAATTGAATTGCTACAGCCAATTGGAAAAGTTATTTTTGTTCATATTTTGCCGTCGATCCAGATGAAGAGAATTATCTTTTGAATATCGGAAAGAAACGGAGAGGAAGGAGTTAAATATGCCCTGAGGAAAATCAAGGACAGACGATTTCTCTCCACACTCCTATTTGATTGGAGTGAAGAGGTCAGGGCGTAGCCAAATGATTCATATCGGGGAAAGTTTATAATCACTCGGTTGAAAGTATTTCGAAGGTAATTAATTCGTGGAAAAAAGAAAAGGTTTATCATGTCTAAAATTAGGTAAGTTCGGACGGCGAATTGAAATCGAATGTTGCGGACAATGGGGTGAGAAAAGTGGTTGTTCGTACGAGGAATTTAGTTCTGATCGTTGTCACGACGACAGGGTGGGATTATAAAAAAAAAATAATTTGAAAACTGTCAGAGATTCTGAGACAAAGGAGTCATTTCAATCTGTATTACCTATCTCCTGGAATAGGGATTGCCATGCTAGCTGTCCTTTGCACTTTCGCCGTGAGCTTACGGTGAGCCGCAGCTAACTAAATTTTTGTTGAAAACTCGTTGGCGCCACTTATGGAAAAACAGCCATTAACGCCGTTGTCCACGAGCGGTTTTTCTAGCTAGTGGCTAACAGTTGCCCAACAAGAAAATACATAGGAAAACCGTCAACCGCTAGTTAGAAAAACCTCTCATGGGCAACATCACATGTGCTTTGTTAAATCGCTTCCACCAACCGCTAGTCAGAAAAAAACATCCGTGGAATACGTGGGCGGGCACTATTCAAGATCCGAGTCTCGAGCCAATTGATACGAATATCAGCGGTAAATATTTTGATTGTCTCCACAGAAATGAACTTGGACCACTCGTTTTCACATAACCCGCCTTTGGTCTCGAAAAAGGTCCGAACATATCCATGTGCATACTCTCTACAGCTCTATGCGCGTTTCTTGATATCGAAGGTGCCTTTGACAACACCTCCTTCGATTCCATTGACAGCGCTCTCATATCAAAAGGTGCCGACAGTACTACGGCAGTCTGGGTGGAACGCATGCTCTCTTCCAGAAGGGTTATCACTGAAGTTGGAGATACCTCTCTCACAGCAAATGTCATGCGAGGATGCCCCCAAGGGGGTGTTTTGTCCCCCCTGTTGTGGTGCATCGTTGTAGACACTCTCATGTGGAGATTATCCGCACTTGGATTCTCAACACAAGGATACGCGGACGACCTGGTTATAAGTGTCAGGGGTAAATTCGAAGAAGTTTTACCCGACATCATCCAGAAAGCGTTGCGTGTAGTCCAGGAATGGTGTGATACTAACGGACTTAGGGTCAGCCCATCCAAAGCCGTTATTGTTCCATTCACGAAGAAAAGAAAGCTTAGGGCAATGAAATGCCCCACTTTGTACAACTCTCCAGTACAAATGACAAATTACGTCAAATATCTGGGAGTCACACTTGCTAGCAAGCTACTCTGGGCAGAACACCTTAGAGTAACATCAGAAAAGGCCACAAAAGCCTTGTGGATCTGCCGGCAGTATGCAGGCAGGTCGTGGGGCACCAAGCCCCACATTGTCCTCTGGATTTACAATGCTATTGTTCGGCCAATTGTTGATTATGGAGCAGTCGTTTGGTGGAAAAGAGCGACCAACTCAGTTGGTAAGGATACTCTCACCAAAATACAAAGGCTTGCATGCCTCATAATAACGGGAACCATGCGCTCCTGTCCTACTGCGGCGCTTGAGGCTTTGCTTGACCTTCCGCCACTGCATATTCACATTGAAGGAGAGGCAAAAATTGCAATAGCCAGGCTAAAAGCCTGCAATGTACAAATCAGACTGAATCCGGAACAAAGTAGCTGGCTGCTAAGTCAGAATACGCTCAACATGCCATCTGATCACCAGACTAGGGAGCTATGCTTCGAGCATTCCTTCCGGTCAATTGTCTGGAATAGAGAGCAGTGGGCGGAGTCCTTCAGCTCTCTTCATTCTGACACAATAAAATGGTTCACGGACGGGCCCAAAACGGATAAAGGATCAGGTGCGGGCATTGTCGGCCCAGGACACAGAATTTTCATACCCATCAGAAATTTCCCCACTGCCTTCCAGGCGGAAGTGCATGCCATTGAGGTCTGTGCACGACTGTGCCAGGCCATAAGCTACACTAACAAGAACATAGGAATCTTTACCGATAGCCAGGCGGCCATAATGGCACTGACTAGACCATCGCTTCACTCAAGGCTAGTTAAGTCTTGTCAAGATATCCTTAACATCGTCGGGGTCTCCAACAACCTCACTATCTACTAGGTTCCTGGGCATTCCAATATTGTAGGTAATGAACAAGCAGACGAGCTTGCCAGACAGGCATCTGAGGCCCCCTACATTGGTCCAAACCCTTTCTGCGGTATACCTATCTGTCTTGTCAGGCAGCGGATTAGGGAATGGGAGCGTGACAGAGCTGCCTCTCTGTGAGAAGCTCTCCCAGGTATGAGACAATCAAAATTGTTCATTGCTGGCTACTCTCATAACCGGTCCCTTGATCTACTCAGCCTGAGCAGAAACAGGGTCAGAATTATATGTGGACTTCTCACAGGTCACTCCCGTCTTCGAGGTCACCTCAAAACGATGCGCATCATTTCGGATGCAAGCTGTCGTTTCTGTGAGGCCGACGACGAAACTCCAGAACACATTCTCTGTGAATGTGAGGCTCTAGCTTGCCGTCGAACTGTTTGCTTCGGCATTGCCTATCCTATGGCCGAGAACGTGGCCTCGATCAAGCTCGGCCATCTCAGTCGATTTATCGAGATGAGCGGATTGGATTCGCAGATTTAGTCCTGCTCTCCAGGATTCGGGTATAGCACAATAGGCTTATAGTCGCAGTGCTTGTGGCTCTTTTATTGGCCACGACCCATCTATAATCTAATCTAATCTAAGCGTGCGTTTACACGTGAACATCTCGCCGAATTTGAATGTGAATACAATAACAATAGCATTATATTCGCCGAACGGAACAGGCAATGTTCGCATCTATCCATTTCCCGAGAACTTTTTCGCCGAATATTGCTGCGCGTCTTATGGAAAAAGCTAAGAAGAGAGAAGGTGCATTCGGCGAATATGTTCAGAGCTGTTCCCATGAGGAATGGGAACGGGCGAAAATGTTCGCCGAATTTAATGGAAATGTACCTTTTCATATAGAGGTATGTTTTCAAGCGAGGGTCAACCATTGAGAGAAAATGTATATGCTACGAATCTATTTCAATCGTCTTGCGTTTCACACAAATTGCCAGCAGGTAGACGATGGGTAATTTGAATTGAGTTGTTTGTTTGATTTTTTTTTGGTTTGTTTTCGATTTTATGACACCAGGTCAGAAATAATGAAATAGGGACAAATGGATATTTTCTTGTGAGGTGTTAGATCGAAATGCAATCAGATATAAGTCTGGTTGATTAAAATGTAACTGTTTGAGCTATGTAGGTATATTATATAGATATATTATATTAGTATAAAGATGTAGGTATATTATTTAACCCATATTTTCGTATAATTTGCTTATCGATGTATACATTTAGGTAGGCAATTGATTCTAAAACGTAAAATTTTAGTACAAAAAAGATCTTATTAATCTCTGCCGTATGATCAATATTTTCAATGAGTGCGTTCCGTGAAAACCCTAAACGTTCCAAGTTGCTTTGAACTCAGTCCAATTTCAGGTGGAGATGGCATGTAAAATACAAACTAGTGAAATGAATCAGAAAATTGTTCTGGTTGATTTCCTTTTCTATCGTTTGACATGCATTTGCTAAATACTTGAAACGTAATTGCAACGTTGAGAATCCTGAACCTAGGCAATGTATGGCATGTACCCGAAACTTACAATTGGTGTAAATTCATTTTGGAGTCATTTTGATTTCGGTGTCAGATGAAAAAAAACGACACGGACTTGCGACGAGCGAACTGTTCGAACTTGTGATCACCAAGTGATGATCTGAGTGGTAGTTTGCTTCTCAATAAGAGCGGACATCTATCATGCTAGACGCCCATCTCCTGCAAATGAGGACTTGATCAATTTGATTGTCGGTATGTGCGTCTAGAAATTTCCAGGTCTGCTTGTGAATGCGTCGATGCGGGAAACACGTAGAGTTTACGACTAAATTCCTTCTGCAGGCAAAGTCGATAATACGCTGGCCGTTGTCGTTACATTCTTCATGGAGACTGTGGCCTCCTGTGGTCCCCCGGTGCCAACTTTCATTTCCGACATTCGCGTTAAAGTCTCCCAGCAGCAATTTGGCGTCGTTGGTTGAAAGTGAGTCGAAGAGGGTCTCAAGGCGGGCGTAGATTTCATCTTTTACTGCGTCCTCTTTAACTTTAGTGGGGGCGTGCACATTGAAGAGCCAGAGATTGAAGAATCGAGGCTTAATGCGAATCGCACACAGCCGTTCATTTAAGGGTTTGAAGTCAGTAATGTGCGGCTTGAGGTGATTTTTTATTATAAATGCTACTCCAAACTCCTTGTTTCCCGATGGTTTGCCACTTGTAAAAATTGTGTGCGATTTCTTGTCATTGATCTCATTGCCAAGCCAATTTGTTTCCTGGACTGCAGTAATGCTCAGTTTGTACTTTTCGACCTGTTGAAGGAGGGCCTTCTCGGCCCCCGGTTTGTTCAGGGATCGTACATTTCAGGATCCGAAAGAATAATCCTTTAGTCGTTTGCGTGGTCGTCGTTGTTGTTGATCCGTCCAATCCGAGGGTTTTGTTCCAGGTTTCTTGACGTGGTGTGGTTTTTACAAGGACGAGTTGTCAGCACATCGCTTAACCCCATTCAGGGGATGGCCTCGGAAATAACTGCTTCAGATGGTTTAGTAAACGTTCTGGAGTTCACACAACTATGTTGCAGGTCCAACTACGCAAGCCATTCCATCCTACTAGACCTGAGACGCTTAGGTGTCGGTCAACCATTCAGGCTACAGCTATCTGCCACTTTCAACTCTGATCCAGATGTGATCCCATACAAGACCTGGATGAAAACTGGTCTCTCATTTTCTATCTACTGATTAACAGATACAGTATCTACAAAGAACAGATACAGTACCAACTGACCAAGAGATACAGTATCTACTGAGCGACAGATGCAATATATGTTGGCTAACAGACACAGTATATGCTGAGCAACAGACTCATTATCTATTGACCAAAAGATACAGCCCCTATTGAGCAACAGATAAAGTATCTACTGAGAAACAGGTAGATACAGAGACTCAAAAAGCCTTCAGCAGTAGTCTATTTCATTTGTCTTTACACTGAACAAACAACATGCATCGCACTTTATTCCCGTCTAATCTAATTTTATATGCGACGGGCCATAAACAAGAAATTTTCCCCACTACACAAAAATGTGGATGTATGTACGTACCTATAATTCTAGGCTGGATATAATGTATTCCTTTACAAAACCACAATTCCATGTTGGAACATATTTGCATATTACTTGTACTTTATTCACTTAAACTAAAATAAAATGAAACCGGAATATAGAGGGCTACGCCCGCAATCCGAGGGTTTTGTAGCAAGTACTTATTTTGGTATGTAAGTATCGGCTCCTTGCTCTTCTTGGTACCACTTAGATGGATAAAAAAAATAAAATGTCTGACCCATAATATAGTATCTTATATGCCCAATCATATTACGTGATTGTAACGAAACTTAGAACATACGGATATTATTGCCTATGGTGTTGGTTATCCTTGGCCATCGGTACTTTTGATCTCGGACGTGTTTAAGGGATGCAGGGATGCGCTAACTGTAACTATGGAAACAAACTATTATTAACCTATTTTGAGGAGATATACAAATTCCATTATTTCCCATTTTATTTACTGTTCGGAACCCACCTTCCTGGAAGTTTTCATTTTTCTAAGTGTAACGGTCTGGAAATACAAGGGGGGGGGGGGGGGGGCAAATTACGATCTAATAATTTATCTTCCCTCATTGTTCCCCTTTTTTCAAATATAAGTAAAGTAAACTCAACATTACCTTTTTCACAACACCCCACTTGCCTATACCAGCCGATAAACAAATTTTGACCTTAATTTTAACCCTCCCCTCCACCGCCCGTTACAGTTGGCCAATTATCACACATCGCCCCCTACCAATCTTTAACCTTTCATAAATGTGATTAACCATAATATGTGACAATAACTGCGATCCGCACTACGAAAAACAACATGCAAGTAGTACTCGCACCTTTGAAGCCGGTAGGTGTATTTTTTGTATGAATAGTGTAAAAATGCCTAACTTTAAGTGAATGTACTATTGTTAAATATTACATGGTTGTAATGAAACGTTGAGGCATTATTGCCTATGATGTTGGTTATCATTGGCCATCAATATTTTTGACCTCGGGTGTACTTAAGGGGTGCAGGGGTGTGCTAACTGAAAAAATAGAAATGTACTATTATTAACCTTTTTTGATGAGATTTTGGAATTCTATTATATATAGTTTTCTATGTTAGTAAAATGCCAAATTTCTGTAAATTTTCACATCTCTAAGTTTAACGGTTTCGAAATGCAAGGGGGGGGGGGGACAAACTCGGATCACATATTTTCCCCTCTCCCTCTTTTCCCCTTTGTTCAAATTTGAAGAAAATTCCAGAAATGGAATGTACTCGACGGTACCTTTCTTACGATACCCCACTTGCCTATACCAAATGAAAAAAAAATTTCGTCCTTCATTTCCCCTCTATGGGGACCCCCCCTCAAAGTTGACCTATTACGATGCATCACTTTCTCCAGAGAATTATAGTACTTCTACATATTTTCACTAAATTTCATACATGTAGCCTCAGCAGTTCGTGAGATATTCCATGGACAGACAGACAGACAGACAGACAGACAGACGGACGCATGACCGATTTCATAAGGGTTTTGTTTTACTACAAAACCCTAAAAAATCCATACAATGTACTTGACATACGTACAAATTAATTGATTTACACCATTTAGATAGAGTTCCAAACAATCTTAACTTCGCTTTCGTGTGGTCATTGCTTTCATCCATAAATTTCATCATCAAATTGATTTCCCAATGCAAAACAATAACAAGTCAAAAACCATAACCCAGTAATATGTATTTTACTTGCGGTAGAAAAATGCATACTCGATATCTACTGATCTCTTCAATAAAGACAATGCTTTCAAAAAAAAAGGTCTCATAACTAAAACAACAACACTACGAATCAACAATACGCATATTATTACCAAATGACAACAAACAGACGAAGGGTAATTTTCTGTTTACGGGTCCATGGGCAAATATGTATCTTTCTAGCAACCCATCATTCTTCATGCCTTCCGTGTGTGTCGGAAACGAAATTTACTTGGTAGTTGTTGGTATAATAGTCCTAATGTTCAAGAACATTACCGCGGTAATGTTGAAATTCGGCGAGATGTTCACGTGTAAACGCACGCTAATGTACATACTCTAAAATCCTCGATCGAATGTATGTAAATTTCCCTTTTATTGTTGGCCGAAGACCCTGCTTCAAAGCTTTAGTGGGCTAACAGATCGCATGAAGAAGTGTATTCCACTTGCACCCATGAATGCATTTGACGGTATCGCCAATATTTACGTGAAGGGTTATGCTTTCTTCAGCCTTCCTAAACCCAGAGCTTCCATGATTATCGTTTCTGCAATTCATTCCTTGTCGCATACTCTGTTCATCATTATCCACCTATTTAGCCTTAAACGTTTTTGCAATCTTTTTCAGCGCAATATTTCGTTGGCTTTTCCGTCCCTTAACGCGCCGGGAATTGAACCTCTGTTTCTCTAGATGCAGCATGGTAGAGTAATGGCCGAGACCTCATGGCTACAGAGCGCGGTAAATTGACATTGACCGCAGTTTGGGTGCGTGGGAAGATTTGACACTGAGATGTTTGACAGGTCTTCATGGCAACGTGAAACTACTCCCGATCCCGCTACCAATAAAAAAATGATAACGAATTATGGCAGTACCACAACAAAAATGCCTAATCTAATCCATAATGCCATCCAGAAATCATCCTGATATTGGCCGAAATAGCTGCAATTGATTTTCAGGAGAAGCCACGTTTTGGGCAAATCTTCTGAGGAAAGTGATTTTTTTTTTTCGCCGGACCCAATTTGTCTTTGTTATGCCGAAAACCGTCTATATATGTAATTACCCATATCTTACTAAAAGTGAATACAGACTTCGACGTGACATGGGAAAACACAGACTTTTGTGTGCTTTTTTTTATGTTCATGCTAAAGCTTAGGGGATACCCTTTGATGCGAGAGCACAGCCTTGGCAGGAAGGAAATTAGGGTAATGGGGCTGGGATGGGTTGAGTTTGAATGAGGTACCGGTGTACGTTTCGTAACTTTTGCAGATCATAACTGGCGGGGAAAACAAAAGATGGTAGGTTGTTCCATATTCGTGTTGTTATACAAATGTTGGATCCAATGAATCATAGAATTTAACGGTACGACTACTACTGATCTGAAGAAAATGAGGATGGGCACGGCAGGATAGCCGGATGTTACGCAAAGGAAGAGCAAGTTCAGAAATAAGACTGGGTATTTCGCCAGGCGGTTGTAGTAGCGATAAAAAAGTGACAAACAACCGACATATCGCCGGTGTTCAAGTGGCTCGATATGAGAAGTTGTGGATTCATCGCCAATTAGCTAGAAGGCTTTCCGTTGAACTTTCTCTAATGCGAATAGTAGTTCAACCTGCTCCTGCCCATATGTGAGAATTATTATATATTCGAGTGGGTCTTCTGTGGGCCTTATAAATTTGCGCCAAATCAGATGGTGTAAAGTATCTTTTACAGCGATTCATGAAACCCAGACACTTTATTTCATTTTTTACAATGTAGAAGATGTGGTCAGACCAGTTTAGTTTACTGGAGATGTTAATACCTAACACGTTCAGTGTGTGCGAGTCAGTAATACTGATACCGTCGACAAGAATGGGTTGGGCAGTAGATGGGGCACGTCGTTTATTAGAAATAAGACAACATTGAGTTTTGGAAGCATTAAACTCTACCCGATTCGCTTTCCGCCATGCAATAATTTTTGAAATATCTCCATTTATTGAGTCAGACATGTGATCTCGGTTGATAGATGTAGCATCTTGGCAGGAGTCAGCTGCTGAATCAACATTGTGCTGACGTGACGTGGAACGCGTCGAATGATGCAATCGGCGTACTGCGTCGCCTTATGACGCGTCAGGGGCATATCAAAAGTTCTAGATTTTCCGTCACTCGTGGGAAGGCGTCAGAACACTCAGGTTGTTTCTCGGGCCCTGTTTTCAATTTTTGACTTATAAATAGTGATTTTTCGAAGATGGAGAAGGTTCTGATTGAATACGCTGGGCAAATCCTGTGCTCTACGACCCTACAAACCGGAAATATCGCAATGATTTTGAGACCAAATAGGAGAGTGGTTGGAGGCTTAAAACCAACTGTTGGGCTTGTCGCACAAGAAGGTGTAGTTGCAAATGCTACACGTCTGGCCATCTCCTTCATCTTCTAAAAATCACTATTTATTGTTTAACAATGGAAAACAGGACACTAGAAAACCCTGCAGTGTTTTGACGTCTTCTCACGACTGACGAAAAATCTAGAAGTTTTGATATGCCCCTGACGTGTCATAAGGCGTACTACGTCAGATTGTATAATTCAACGCGTTCCCACGTCACGTCAGCCCAATGTTATCGTAAGCACACAAAACCCTGAGCTGCAATTGTGTATCACCCGCATTATAACGTGGGCCCACGTGTTCCCACGTCACCTCAGGCTGTGTAGGACCACGTCAGACATGAAGCGGTGTTCATATTGGTCTGACGTCTGACGCATGAAACTACAACTTCCAATGCGTTGCACGATCCCGACAGTTGGTTTTGGGCTTCCAACAATGAATGTAATTAGTGTTTTTGACATACTAGAAAAAGAAGAAGAGGAAATGGCTGCTCTGTCGATTGCATCCATTTGCTCGTCTGGAGACTGGGTGCATCGTGGGAACACGTCACATCGGAGAAGTTTGCATCCAACTTTACTCTTTGTTGTGGGCGGTAATATCACATTCCACTGGCTCTACCTTAGTTAGTTAGTCCCACGTGCTGTTTGTTATTTTCCCTTTCCGCAGGACACTGTTTTTGATGAATGAAGTTTGTGTAAAGAACTCATTTTTCGTGACCAGTCACTATTCGGTCATAACTTCCGTCTTGCTAGAGACACGATCGTTCCACATTTTTCGCGATTAGCGATCAAGCCTTGGAGCTCGGAAAACTATTTTTACGTATTTTTTCGACCGTCGCCTGTGGTCGACGCAGGGTCGTGTCTAGACGGACGGACTTTTAAGGTTTGTTTTGCGGAACGACTATCATTTGCGACTGCGGGAAAACGATCTTAATGGAACGTTTATGTTTTATGTTGATGTACAGGAAAATGGCCCCAGGAGTTTTACGTCCATACCTACCACAGACGGGGGACAAAAGGACAACGGATTGATTGGGTGACAACAATCAATGCCCCTCCATGTAAATGGAGGTAACAGCATACTGCTAGATGCGAGGCCTATCGAAATCGCTGCCGTTCTTGTGGCCCCGGCACCCGGTTTGAAAATATCAACGCTATGCCGGATGCCCAGAAGTGAATCAGGACACCCTTCTCGCGATATAGGTAGGTATTAGAACACAGCCAACACGATGCTTCCACAAAGCGGGCCTACCTCAACAGCCGGGGTCGAGATTTACTGCCACAACAGTGCTTCTCCAGGGCGGTCCGGCTCCGGATTCCAGAAATAGAACCTCCGGTCGGGATTCGCAGCACGAAGCGAGTTGCAAAGGAACCATAGTTCACCATAGTCACCATAGAACCGTGTCCAGGGATAAGGTAACCCGGACTTCGATTGAAGCAGAGTCTTCGCCTCACCAGAAATGCGTTCGGAACGGTGTCCAATGTGATAAGGTAGCCCGGAATTCAATTGAAGTCCAAGCCTAGGTTTCCTTGTGTCATCCGTACGCCAACGTTACTCTGCCATTTACGGACCCGTCTCATCTGGCCTGCCATATGTCCATCACACGATCATTCAGGACACCGGATACCTCTCTCGCAGACATACCGTTCACACTCTCGGAGGACAACAAAGAGCAGTCCGGTAGCGATAACTGCCTCCCAATATGGAACCACGTTCCAAGACGAAGAAACTCCAAATCAATGTGAGACACACCCATCAACGCCAGCGTGGCGTCTGTAGAAACCGTACGGCCTACTGGCATACTGACGCGAACTGCATGTCTACTTAGACCCGATTCCACACGTAAGACCCGACGTATTGTGCCTGTGACCGCGTCATACCGTTCAACGAAAGTTGCCCCCAGGTGCGTGGCCGAGGTCACGCGTTGGAGGATACTTTGGTCCAATTTGATAGCCGGTGGATGACTGGGCGAAAATCAGCATCATATAGTATGTTGATGTACAGGAAAATCGCCTCGTGGAGTTTTACGTCCATGCCTGCCACGGGGGCTTTAGCAGACGGTCCTCGATAGGACAGCGTATTGCTTTGCAGACGATATTCAGCGCCCCTCCACACAAGTGTGGTTTCTGTTGGTAGAAATATTTATACTTCTGGATGCGAGGCCTTTCTAAACCTCTGCCGTTCTGTGGGTCCCGGCACCCGGTTGAAAACGCGCAACTCCACCCCGAGCACCAGAATCTGAACACTCTACCCGCGATATGGGTATTAAACCACAACCAGCACGACGCTCCCTCAACGGGGTCAACCTCTACCAGCTGGGGTGAAAATTTACTCCCAAGGTAGTTCCTCTCCAGGGATCCCCAGCTCCCGGGCTACCAGAAATAGAACCTCCGGTCGGCATTCGCAGTCCATAGGGCTGCTACCAGTTTAAGTTACTCAGGACTGACTCTTCGGGAAAGCGGGGTAGTCACTCCCCGTAGGCTTCATCGGAATCAACCCGCCAACCCAGTAGGATAGACGCGGTCTTTCAGCCGGTGATGGTACAAGTACCACCTCCCTGCACCCTATGTTGATTTACAGTCATACAAGTACATCCATTAACGATCTCCCAAACCTTAAATACGCACGAATAATGCTCTATGGTCGCTCTTTTCACAGTCGCCATTTTTGCTAAACCGCATCTAGCGAAACAAACCATTAAGAGATCATTCCTGACGTCGCATCAAAACTACATTTATGAGTATGTATACTCCCAATTTCACTCGGTTTGAGGAACCCATTGTCCTGATTGGTTGATAGTTCCGATGACACGCATCCTATTTCAAAAAGTTTTTTTTTTGCTTTAGCCTGTTCATATGAGCCTTTTTCCGTGGCTGTTGGACTTAGAAAAGTTCGCTGCGTTTGTATGGACAGTTTCAACGCTTGAATTTATACAGAGAGTTGGGGACACAAAAACCCCTATATTGCGGAGTCCTTTTCTTGTTCTAGTCTTAGCATTGCATTTTTGAATCCCACTATAATTATGAAATATTTCGATCGCTTATTCCAAATGTCAATTGACGGGTGGGTACTGCAGGAACATATACGAATGAGATGTCATATTATCCAGAAATTATTATTGTTTTTCCAATTGATCATCATCATCGTGCCGCGATAGCCCGACGTCGGGCCTTGGCCGCCTGGATCGTTGTCCTCCAATTATCTCGGTCCACGTGACCGAGATAATTTTGGAAGCCCAGTAGCTGCGCGGCGTCCACACCTACTGAGCTCTCCCAACGAGATCTCGGTCGTCCTCGCAGTCTCGCTCCGTCAACTCGTTCTGCATTCATTACTCTCTTTGGCATGCGATCATCGTCCATTCTTTGTGCATGCCCTGCCCACTGAAGTCGTTGTAGTTTGACGATTTTCGAAACTTACGGCTCATTACAGTTCATACAACTCATGGTTAAACTGGGTGCGCCATCCATCGCGATTGCAAACAGCACCGAAAATTCGTCGAAGAAACTTACGTTCAAATGTGTGTGGCATGTTTCCGGAGGCTTGAGTTAGTGTCCATGCTTCGCAGCCATAGCATAGCACTGGTCGTATAATGATTTGTACACGCGGAGCTTCGTGTTTCTGTGCACATGCTTCGATTTCATTATGGGGAGTTCCAATTGATACACAACATCATTAACTGGCTTTTTCCTTCCTTATCGATTTTTTTCTTCAAAACAATGGAAAGGAGGTGTGAGGAGAAGAAAAGGAGAAAAAGTAATAAAAGAAATAATTTTGAGAAAATATTAACCTTGTTTATTATATCATTAAAAAAAAGGACGTACAAAAATATTCTTCCTTCATATTTATATAATTCATTAATTTCTTATCGCATTCCACCGACTTTTCACGTCCTCGAAATTTAGCTCTCCGTTAAATGATCCAGATGAAGCTCCATCTGAAAAGATACCATGAAATTAAATTAGTTCTTATTAATCATATTTAAATTGTCATAAATTAATAATTTGTGTTCAGAACAGATAAAACCGTTCACTACATAGCCGCGACCTTATTTTCCTTTACAAAATACCCTAGAATTCCGGGAAGAAGTATTCGAATGAAATTATCTCTGGTCTCTTCTACCGTGCAACAAGGAACTCCAATTGGGGTTTGGCTTCTTCGAAAATTAATAATTCTCATTGATCGTGACAGCAATTTCCAACATTTAATTTTTCCACATTTTCCTCTCAGTACTTGCCTCATGCCACGAATTTTCACTACTTTAAAATTTCGTTCGGTATTAGCAATTTTCACCAGAGGTAAGCAGTGAGATATGGTGGGAGGCTGAAGGTTTATTTGACTAAATGAAAACTTATTTTGATGTACTTTTTAACTATAGTATAAGCTATCATTTAATCGCCAGACAAGGATAATAAGAATATTTGTCTAAACTGGAAAATAGGGAAAGTTGTCACTAGCTCGAAATTACTGAAATATGGCGGAGCATAGGAAATAGGGATGGCTTTTGCAGGGATGAGATCCAGGAGTATATAATGTCAAGGGAGGTTGTAATGTTTCATGAATTAATAATTAAGTGATAAAGTTACATTAAGTACGCCTGTACCATGCCGTCTGACGAATCAAATAAAATCAGGTCGAGCTAAATTGTAGAAGCCCCATCTCGGGGGCGGCAGTTGGGGTGAAAGATAATAATAAGAAAACGTGCGGAATACATTTGAAGTGAATTGAGTCAGAAACCTAGTAAGAATAGGAATCCTTGTGTTTTCTGATTTTCTTGTCAAGGAAAGTGAGGTATTGTCCTTTCATTTCCAAATCAGAACATTTATTACGAAGTGTAGTGTTAGTGACCGTTCTGCGGCCATTTTAACGGAAATATCGTAATTGGAAGGTAGCCTTTACTCCATTAATTTTTATCAATTCAGTGTACTCACACTGTTTGAATATGCTCGCGGCAGGAATCAAATGTGCAAACTCTCACTTAGTAAATCGACGCTTTATCTATTGATTTACATCGGCCGCCGTTTTTGGCAAGTGGCTGTTGCTAAATCTACACCCTGCTTCACAAAAAAAAAGAAACGCACCCACTATTCTTCCTGCTGGAGAGAACAAGAAAGAAAAGCTTGCAGTTTTTGTCACTAGTATTGTTGTGGCGCGGTCAGTAGCCGTGTTCGTTCGGTCACCCCTCTACGATCTAGAGCAGGGGTCGGCAAACTTTTTCTGGAAAGGGCCAGACCGTTGAAATTTTGGGTTCAGCGGGCCAGATAAGAGATCCGAAATGTAACTGCTTACCGATGTGGTAAGCTCACTGCTAATTGAAGGTTTGGAGGAAGCAGCTCCATTATGCAGTCAAATGGACCTTTCGGACTTTTCGTTTCGTTGGACATCTGGCTGGGGTGATATCTCACTCCGCGGTGTCAAGATAGATATTGCCCGTGGGGTGACGGGTTTGGAATATGCACCCCTAGATGAGTCCTACCTTGATTGTACGAGGCGACTAATAGGACCGATCACGTGCAGGCAACAACAACACCTCTGTTTAACATCTTTAGGACCTCCCACAGGTCAGTGTGTGTGAGTGGGTTGCCGGGTCTGGAGACCACCGCCGGATGTAAAAAGAAAGTCCATACAAATTTATTTTCCCCACACTAGTGCCACCCAACTCTACCTTTCTCCAGATAGGCAAATGAAAACGCAGCAACAACAACGTATTAATCTCGGCGATGATACGATCCAAGACCGAGCTGCCTGCAGAAGGAAACTGAGATTATACCGCCAAAATGGGCGAAGTGCCAACACCACAGGCAGAGCAACGGGAAGCCGCAGAGAAATAAAAGGACAAGGAAGAACAAGGTGTCCAGATAGATATCCCTCTGGCAACTCAGCGTTATTTATATGGGTAGCGTCCTTAAAGTACAAAGAATTAATTAAGTCGGTTGTTCCAGTTCAGTCCAGCGTTCTGACTGAGAATAAGCTTCGGTGAGAGCTTGTGAGACGAGAGTGCACTAACGGTTACTCATTTCTCTGCGCAGGCATACATGCCAACTCTACAAAGCCTCTGGCGCAGGACTCAACGGCACGAGTCTCAGATTGAAATACGCTGGATCCTGGCTTTCAGTCCAAAGACTCCAGCACCATCCATCGGCCTATCATATGGTCCATTTTTGTTTAATGTTTCGAGAAGCGTGACGTTTCTAATTCTTTGCATATCGGAGGGCAGATCTTTAATTTTTAGGCCTCTATACAAGTCAGTATATGTCAACGAAAAGGGAGTAACTTTCGATTCCTACAGGTCTACTTGATCCGTGTCGCCTTGCTGATTACGTAGTTGACATTATTATTACTCCGATTTAATCTTCAGACGGGCGTGATTGGATCATTTGATAAAAAATCGCTTTGGGAGGTAAAATTACGCATTGCGATTTATGTCGCGGGGAAATGCGATTTTTTTGGTAGCGCCATTAGATTAGGTGCGAATCTTCAACACAATAAAATAACGTTTTAACGAAAAACTATTAAACTGTTTTTTTTTTTAATTATTTCATGTAAAAAAGAATATTATCTCGCGGGCCGCATAAAAAACTGAGGCGGGCCGTATCTGGCCCGCGGTCTGGAGTTTGCCGACCCCTGATCTAGAGCATGGAGGTTCGATCCTCGGCGCGAACAAAACCTGCCTGTGGGTACTAATAGAACAGAACTCCCACTGCGCTTCGTGGTTGTTGGGAAGAAAGCGACCGAAATTCAGCAGATTTTGCAAGAAGTTCATGGCACATCTACTCCTTCGTTACCAACTATCAGCTTCTGGGTAATCGAATTTAAACGTGGCCGTGCTAGCATCGATGATGAACCCCGCCTTGAACGTCCAAAAACGGCCACAAATCAAGAAATGATTAATAAGGTATATGATATTGTATTAGCCGATCAACGAGTGAAGGTGTTGGAGATAGTAGAGGCTGTGGGCATCTCAGCTAACAACGTATGGACCATCCTTCATTAACATTTGGGTATGTCAAAGCTATCGGCGAGATGAGTTTGCTGACTTCTGACCAAAAGTGAAATCGTGTCGTTACTTCCGAGAGCTGTTTGAAAATGTATAAGCGCAATTCACAGGAGTTTTTGCGGCGATTTGTGACCGTCGTTGAAACCTGGATTCATCACTATACGCCGGAAACCAAAGAGCAGTCAAAACACTCGTAACGAAAGTTCTTCGAAGAAGGGAAAAACGGTCATCTGGGCCGGAAAGGTTATGGCGACCATTTTTTAGGACGATCGTGGCATAATTTTAATCGACTATTTGGAGAAAGAAAGGACGATAGCAGGGCAGTATTATTGTGCTTTATTGGATAAATTCGATGCTGCATTGAAGGAGAAACGACCCCATTTGCAATGGAAGAAAAGCCTATTTCATCATGATATTGCACCAGTTCATTCGAGCCTTCTTGCACCTAAAAAATTACTTGAATTACGCTACGAGTTGCTTCCGCATTCACCTTATTCTCCAGACCTGGCCCCCTGCAACTTATTTTTGTTTCCCAATCTAAGAAAAATCATTGGCAGGATAAAGATATGGGTCAAACTAAGAGGTCATCGCTGCCACAGAAGCCTATTTTGAGGAGTTCTCAAGAACGTATTATACGGAAGGGTTAAAGAAGGTGGAGCATCGTTGGGAAAAATGTATTCAATTATAGGGAGTCTATGTTGGGAAATAAATAAAAACATTTCCAAAAATCAAGTGTTCTCTTTCCGACTTAAGTTACTTTCCCAACGCCCCGCAATTTAAATTTAAATTTCCGAATTTAACTAATGTGGGGTTGTAAACTTAATTGAGGAATGCCGCGCAGTACTTAAGCCCGTCGACTTCTGGATGTCAGTTTTCAGTCCAGGAAGTATAGAATATGCACAAGAAGACAAGTCGATTCATGAGAAGACCAATCAAGATCAAGAGCAACATTAAAAAGTAGGGTTCGATTTATGCGGCTACATGCCTTTAAAAATAGTCAAAACACGTTGAGTGCTATCAATAACAACCTCAGACGCAGGAATAGGATTTCAGCTCAAATTGTTCGCAAACCGTTGAGGTGGAGTGAGGACAGAGGTCAAGGAATGGTCGCTCAGACGGTCCGTGACATGTGTTGAAACCTCCTCATTAGTGACCAGAGGTTCGGCTATCGGACCATGCCTCAACCTCCGTTCTCACCTGGGGATTACCTCAACCAAGACAATTGTTACAGAGATCCTTCTTCTCTAATGGATTCAAATTAACAGGGGCACCGAAAGAGGCCATAGCGAAATAAGGCATACGAAATAATCCATATAGATACTTTCATTTGGAAACGAAAGTATTCATCGGAAAATAAACGAAATAAGCTATGCATTGACAATATCGGTTTCAAATCGAAATAAGATGCGATATAAACGAAAATAGCCATGCAGTGTCCAGAGCGAGCATTCATGTTTGTGCGATACTGAGGGTTGTGATCCCTTAAGTGCGGAGCGAGCGGAGCCCACACATGGGACTGTTGTACCCAGAGCGAGCGTCCATGTTTGTGTGATACTGAGGGTTATGATCCCTGAAGCGGAGGGGCACCGAAATAAGCCATAGTGAAATAAGGCATACGAAATAATCCATATAGATACTTTCGTTTCTAAACGTTTTATCGTTTCATATAAACGAAAATAGCCATGCAGTGTCCAGAGCGAGCGAAGCCAGCATTCATGTTTGTGCGATATTGAGGGTTGTGATCTCTTAAGTGCGGAGCGATCGTAGCGAACGGAGCCCACACATGAGACCGTTGCAGCCAGAGCGAGCGAAGCGAGCGTTCATGTTTGTGCGATACTGAGGGTTGTGATCCCTTAAGCGCGGACCGCGTGTTGCGAGCGAAGCTCACACAAGCCATTGTTAATTCACTATCCGCAGTATCGCACAAGTGTGCATGGATAATTTCGGTTCGGACGAGCTGAGAACTCTTGATTAGAGCAAGTGATACCGAGATGGAAGGGGAGCACACGGAACCATGTTCATCAACTTCGTTAACTTAATTAAGTAAACATTACTTCCGATAATTAATTATATAAATAAAATAAATAACTGGCGCAACAGTCCAATTTGAACCACGGCCTCGAGATGAGTTAGCATCATCTCAGTTTTCTAGATCGTGACGGTTTTTGTGCAGAGGTATGTGATCAGCAACACGCTCAACCGAGTTATTTACCCCATAATGGGGTACTCATTTAACAGCTGAGTGGGCTCATAGTCCGACACGTAAATCCCCGAAATCGAACCGGGGCCCAGTGCGTTGAAGGCGAACGTGCTAACCGTTGCGCCATCCGTACTACTTTTTTTTACTTTTTTTCAAAAAGTTTAAGAATAAAAAAAAAGGATGGTGACATTTTAAATGTTTATTAATTATTTTATTTATTTGCTGCTATCCAAATTTCTTGATTTCACAAGCTTGTGTTTAATCACTAAACTAAATCTCTCAAAAAATTTCATCAAAATCGGTTCAGTATGTCATGTCCGGAATCGTCCATGGCGGCGATCCACTGTGCGGCGTTTCGGGTTCGCATCCCGTCTGCGACGACGTTCGTGGCCATGGATGTTTGTGTTGTCTTCCCCCTGTGGTGCGGGGCGTAATGATAAGCCACAACATATCACGACTGGTCGAAGGTAGGCGGCTAAATGGGGGGAGCAGGAGATGCATTTTCCGAAACTCCGAAGTTTATGTCGACGGAACGTCAGCTGGGCCATATAAAACAGTTGACGCACTTTGACCCACAAGGGGTAAGGGCAAAAGACTGGTTCCTTTTCACACTTCTTGCACTAGTAACAAAAACTGCTTGCTCTCTTCAGCTGGAAGAATAGTGGGTGTGTCTTTTTTTGTGTAGCAGTGTATTTGAACTCTAACCCTTGTTGCCTTAACTCCTTCAGGGGCATGGGCGCGTCAACATCTCTAGCATTTCTCTTATTGACGTTCCGATAGCATATCTACTTTTCGGAAGTGTTGTTGATAGCATGCACCACCTATCCGCGCTGTCTTTATACTGACAAGCTCGGAGTACTGTGGGAGTTCTATTAGTACCCATAGGCAGTTTCTGATCGCTACGAGATTTGAACTCCGAGCTCTAGATGTACAAGTAGTATCGTAGAGCGGTGATCGAACGACCACGGCCACCGAACGCGAACTCTAACGCTTAGTAGGGCACAACGTGTCAACGACTCCTAAGATGTTTAGTTGCCGTTTCATGAACATATTACTGGTTTTGGACGGTGCATGTTGCTAGCATACACATTCTGCTAATATTGCCGCATTCGGCGACAAGTCGGGACTGACAGCGCACACTGAGCAATCGGCCCCCAAATGTGTGTTATATCACCACTAATGTGGAATTGTATTACTAGTCTTAAGTATTAATACGAATATGTACATAATTTATTGAAGATTATTTTATTTATTCGATTACAGGTCGTAGCCGAGAACGTCAGATACAATTAATATTCGTAGATATTAAAGGAAAAAACGGTAAGATCGAACTTTTTCAGAATTTCGAAACTTATAAGGTTTTTTTAGTGATAAACAAGCTAGGATGGTCGGCATTTAAAAAAAATGGTTCTAATTTAAAATTTTATTGCAACCTTAAACTTTTAATCAAAAATTTGATTACTAGGCCAGTCAAATTAAATATTATTAATAATAATGAGGGAAATATCTGTAAATAATTTTAATCCCTTCTATAGATACTGAATACATGGAAACTGAGTTTGCACGGTCGTAGAAGGTGAGCTTAACTTTTGGAGGGCGAAAATCCGAGAAATTTGAGACCTTTTTTTTAATATTATCATTATAACTCCTAAACGGTGCCTCGGTTCGAAAAAACTTGCAGTAGTAAGTTAAAGACCGTTGAATTCTGCGTTCAATGCACTGCTCAAAGTTGAAATTCGGTTCAGTAGCGTAGTCAAAATTGATAGTCAAAAAATGACAATTTTCGAGGCTCCGGAGAAAAATCACACTTTATCACTTTCCAAGCTCACAGATCTTTGCAACGGAAGCTCCAAATGAAAAAGCTTGTCTGTAAAAGTTGGGGATAATTTGATTCTGAGCCTAACGTCCTGTTTCATATTAGTATCTCCTAAATTGGTCTGACAAGAAATCTTGTAAAACTGTATTAAACTAGAGTAATTTATCTACAATCTGAGACTAAAATAAAACTTCTAGCTGTTATACTTACCGAGATAAAGCTTTTAAGGCATAAATCGATGAGCATTCATTTTTGAATTTTTGCTCATAGCTACTCTAAAAATGGCCCGAATTGAAAAATATTGGCCACGTTAGGCTCAGAATCAAATTATCCCCAACTTTTACAGACAAGCTTTTTCATTTGGAGCTTTCGTTGCAAAGATCTGTGAGCTTGGAAAGTGATAAAGTGTGATTTTTCTCCGGAGCCTCGAAAATTGTCTTTATTGACTATCAATTTTGACTACGCTACTGAACCGAATTTCAACTTTGAGCAGTGCATTGAACGCAGAATTCAACGGTCTTTAATTTACTTTTGCAAGTTTTTTCGACCCGAGGCACCGTTTAGGAGTTATAATGATAATATTAAAAAAAGGCTCAAATTCCCAAGCCCTCCAAAAGTTAAGCTCACCTTCTACGACCGTGCAAACTCAGTTTCCATGTATTCAGTATCTATAGAAGGGATTAAAATTATTTCCAGATCTTTCCCTCATTGTTATTAAAAAGCCCCAAAATTGGCTTAATTTGACTGGCCTATAAGACAATGTTTAGAGATTTACGTGGAAAAGCTTTTTTTATTAAATAATTAAAATTAGGGTATGCATGTCTTTTTTTTGTGGTTGTGTTACTTTGTTGTCCGAGCGGTGGCCTCTGGCGTTAGATAGCAGAGCAGATGCCCTCACTAAGCTGAATTTAGAACAGAATAGTTGGCCGAGTGAGAACTCCATAACCAGTATGTATGCCATCGAACCATCTGGTGAAATAACCATCCTGCAACAAGCTTTTCAACACTGCAATCCGGAGCATGGAAAACAGGTTGTAGGAACATTCCAATCTCCTTCCAGATACCAGAAGCATAAGTCACTACTTATCTTACGAGCATCAAATACAACAAACTCAGTCCTTTTCGATGTGAGTTCACAGGATTTGTCAAAGTTAGACCTGTAAGCCCACATGGTCCGAGTAGCCTTGTTAATAATATTCTCGACGTGTTTACTCCAATTGAGCCTCCAATCAAGTGTGATGTCTAAAAAGTCGTTTCCGTGGAGACCTTAAGAAAACGAAATCCGCTTCCAATACCCATAAATACCTAAAACCGATACTGAGATCTCAGTTCCGAATAGGCTTACTTATACTTAGAGGTACACATGCACATTTTAAGTGATGTAGTTTATAGGGTCCAATATGCTATTCTTCAATATTCAGGTTGAATTTGTTGAAAGACAAATACGAATATCCCGAGTTATTAGTTTTTACTGCATTTAAAAGAGAAACATTGAATGGACCTGAAAAAAAAAATATTCCACTCTACGAGTATTTTGTGTTTTTGTTTTGTATATTCTGCTCTCATCTTTTTAGCGAAATTTTCATTACTTTAGCTTCCAGCGATGTTGTTTCTTTCCATTTTAGGCGCTCTTTCGTCCGTGACCAGAAAACCTCATAATTTGCATATTATGAAAACTTTTGTCATATATACAAATATGGACACAAAGAGAGAAAAAAAATAATGTCTAGTCCTCTTTTCAACGTCATTGTCGTGAGTGGATTGTCAAATACTCTCATATATACCACGAGCAGAAAACTGAACTGAGTGGAGGACATTTTTTTGTTATTTTCCTTTTTTTTACTTTTTTTCCTCATCTTTTTGTTCCAGAAAGATATGTGGTATGTCAACTATGAGTATATTTTGTATTTACATAATATAAAAAGTTACCCTATAAGTTTCATTTTCATCTTTTTTTTTTGTTGTCCAGACTTTAGGTCTAAGAGCGAAATATGAAAAGGAAAACATGTCACGAAAAGTCGACAAAATAGAATAAAATGTTAAGGACGCATGAAATAAAAAAAGGGATTGCAATATGTTTTGTAAGAGGGTCGCTTTCTTTTAGTTTGTTGTAAAATATACGTTGCAGAATACGTTTGTTTCGTGGTCTTCAGTATGTGAAATTTACATGCGAATGATGTCTTTTTTTAAGAGGATTATGTCTATGGAAAAGTTTGCTTTATTCATAAACCTCAAGAGTGAATAGCAGAGTTTTCAAATAAATTTTATATTTGGCCACTTTATATTGTCCGAGCAGGCTTTATTGTAAGGAGTATAATAGCAGTTTTTTTCAACAGTCCAAACCAGAGCAGAACAACAATTGCTCGCGTTACACTAACAAAATTGTTCTAGATAGAGCTGGTTGTTATTGTAATGCGTGTGATTGTAGTTTTGCACTTGATCTGGACTGCCAAAACAGAAAAAACAGAAATATCATAAACGACAGAGTGAGAACAGTTTCACTACGGATCATCATCGAGCAATGCGCTGAATACGATTCTCCGCTTCACTTGCTTTTCATCGATTTCGAAAAGGCTTTCGATAGTGTGAACCGGGATTCTATATGGGCGGCCTTGCGCAGGAGAGGCATCCCTGAGAAGCTTGTGGCTATTATTAAGGCAACCTATGACGGCGCGAAATGTCGCGTTCTGCATAAAGGTAAGGTGTCGGGGGACTTTGAGATTCGCAGTGGAGTTCGGCAGGGGTGCATCCTCTCACCGATCCTATTCCTCATTGTGATCGGCGATGTGTTGCATGCAGCCCTATCCGGACTCGACAGAGGAATTCAATGGACTTTGACATCTTATCTACAACATCTTGACTACGCTGACGACATATGCCTACTCTCCCACAAAATCATGGATCTGTCCGCAATGGCGTTAGATCTCGAGAGGGAGGCAAGCAAGGTTGGGCTAAAGATTAATGCCAACAAGACCAAGGTTCTTAGCCCGCCGTTGCGAAAAAGAAATCCGACACCTATTGCCATCAATATTAATGGGCAGCCTGTGGAGAAGGTGGACAACTTCGTCTACCTGGGTAGCATTGTTGCCGAAAATGGTGGTACGGAGCAGGACATCGCTCGTCGTATCAACCAGGCTAAACGCTCATACGGCATGCTGTCCAAAATCTGGCAGGACAGTTATCTCAGCATCAAGACCAAGCTGGGCCTGTTTCGCTCTCTGGTACTATCAGTGCTTTTGTATGGGAGCAGTACATGGAAAGTTTCCGTAGGAGTTACCAGAAAGCTGCAAGTTTTCGTCAACTCATGTCTTCGTAGAATTTTAAGAATTTTCTGGCCCGAAACAATATCAAATGAAGAGCTAAGTCGGCGTACGGGTCAGACGCCAATCGACGAATTGATATGCAGGCGAAAATGGCAGTGGATAGGTCACACATTGCGGAAGAGTGATAACTGCATTGCTTTGCATGCCATGAAATGAAACCCCATTTCCAACCAAGGCCGACCAAGAGGGGGTCCTCGAATCACATGGCGTCGATCTGTGGCAAAGGAGTGTCAGGTACTGGGTAAGTCTTTTGGGGAGTTGCGCCCCATTGCCCAGAACAGAGTACGATGGCGCGCAGGAGTAGTTGACGCGCTATGCCCCGCTAGGGGTTAAGGCAAAGTAGTAGTAAAAATAGTTGCTTATTTAATTTCTTTCTGTTTGGTTGCCCTTGTATAAAAGTCATTTAAAAGAGAAATATTACAAAAATGCCGTTGAACATTAACACACTGAATAAACGGATCAAATAAGAAATAATTTCTGGAAAGCTGGAAATCATTTTGGTCGGTTCATTTAGGCCTAAATTGAACGTATCTAGGTTTGCGCCACCCAGCCTATCGGGTTTCAGAGGTGGGAGGCGGAAAACCGCGAAATGCTCGGTCTTCTTTCAGTTTCTTGGCTTTTGCTTGTAAACGAGCCATTTTTGTGAAAAGCTTCCTCCTGATGTATTAAAGAGCATTAAATTCTGCGTCGATTGCACTCATAAACATCAGATTCGGTTGAGAGGTATTGCCAAAATCGGCAGTCAAAAGACACCAATGTTTCCCATCTTCTGCAAAAATCCCAAGTAACCCATCCTTAAACGACCATAAATCAGAAACGGTTGACCCAAATGAGAGACAATTAGAAGCTTGTTGTAGAGCATCAAATTTTGTGTAAAGTCAGTACATAAAATTAAACATTTGTTTAAGGAGGAGCGGGAGTATAGAAAGATTTTCCAAATTCTAATGCACGCTCGCCGGTCTCTGAAAAGGAGGCGCCTCACCTATATACCTCACCTCACCTATATACTTCACCTCATCTATACACCTCACCTATATACCTAGGAGAAAGTATTTATGTACAGAGAGATGGGTGAAAATTAATGGAAATCTAACTTTTCAAGGTGAAATCAATGGATTTACAAGAAGAAATCAAAAATGGAAATATTAAGTAGTAATTGAAGTCACAATGCAGTTCAATTATGTACAGAATTGTCGGAACCTGAAAAAAAGAAGGTGGTTGAATGAATCAGATCACTCTCACTCACACTCTCTACGCTCCCTACAAATTGAAGTGTTCGCAGGTAGTGAAGGACAACATTTTATTTCTGTATGCATTTAGTGCATGCGATACTACTTTTCCAGCAAGGGAAGAACCAATTTGTGAAGCTTACAACATCCTGCAGGATGTGGTTGACAAATTCAAGATTAGATTAGATTAGGTGGAGGGCGGTGGGCCGAAGGGCCACTAAGCACTGCGACCTGAAGGTCTATTGTGCTACACCCTAGTGTCTATTCAGATTAGGGATTAGTTGTCGAGACCAATCATTCCCACGAATCTGCTCAATTGCTCGAGTCTTAGTGAGGCAATCGTTTCCGCTTCAGGAAATGCGTCGCCGAATCATTTCAAGCGGCGGAGTTGAAGTGCGTCACAGTCACAAAGAATGTGCTGAGATGTCTCATCCTCATCCTCACCCTCACAGAAGCGACAGCTAGGGTCAGAGACGATCCCCATTCTATATAAATGATCCCTCAGGGTAAAATGACCCGTAAGGAGGCCCGCAGATAATTCTCACGCGGTTTCTGCATAATCTTAAGAGCTCAATGGTACGACTGCGCGAGTGACCAGCTATAAACAGTTTGGCCTGTCTGAGTCCAGGCGTACCGTCCCAGTGCGCAATTGTTACCGAGTGCTTCCATTCCCTGATATGTCGTCTTACACTACACAAGGGGATTCCACAGTATGGCTCTGGCCCGATGAGAGGGGTTGCAGAAGCTTTCCTAGCCAACTCATCGGTTGTCTCGTTTCCTGGAATGCCGGTATGTCCAGCGACCCAATAGATGGTAACCTTGTTTGCAGAGCCTAATCTTTGCAAGGCTTCACGACCACTAAGCCCCATTTTCGACGAAACAGAAAAGTTGCTTAGTGCTTTGATAGTAGCCTGGCTGTCTGTGAAGATTGCAATATTCTTGCCTCGGTATCCGGCTGCTATGCATATGTTGGCACAGGTTTCGATTGCGTGAGCTTCCGCCTGAAATACCCTAGCGTACTTTTCCATAGGGATGGATAACTGATGAGACGGGCCTGCGATGCCCGCCCCTGTACCCTCTTCAGTTTTAGATCCGTCTGTATACCACTTAACAATATTGGAGGAGATGGTGTTAAGCTTCGAGTTCCAGTCCTCTCTATTCCAAATTTCGGTTGAGAATGGAAGTTTGAAGCAAAGCTCCTTGGCTAGATTATCTGATGGCATACCAGATAAATAGTCCTCATTTATCCAGTTGCTTTGTTCTGGGTTTTGACAAATTCAAAGATTGCAATCCCACTTCCCCACAAATTTGTTCAGCAGGGGAGAAATTCCTGCTGGCTCTCTATGACTCCACTTCAGATGAGCCACTCGATGCCATGCGATACATTCCTTTCGTGCGAACAATGACTAAACCAAATACAAACCTGGCAATCCTTCCTCCAACCCAAAGCGCAGCAAACCTTCATTCTTTGAGAACGTACTATCAAGTTCAAGGGCACGCTGAAACACCCTACAGAATATGCTTGCATGGTGACAACCCAACGCCTACTTCCAATCCTAACTACGAAACCTCCAGCTCCATCAGAGGTTTTGAACAGCGTGTCCTACAGATGCCAAAAGGGATTCACCTGCCGTAAAGCAGTCCTTAAATGTTCCTACGTCCGCATGAGTGTCAGTTGGGGCGACCGGTAGCGCAGTCTGTTGAGGCATCAGTCTCATGTTTGACTACCGGCGTTTCGGGTTCGAATCCCGTCCACGACGAAGTTCATGGCCATGGATGTGCAGGAGGTGCATGCTGGCAATTACATTCTCCGAAACCAGTTAATTCCCTCGAAACGTCACTGGGCCACATGGAACAGTTGACGAGCTATCCCCCCAAAAGGGGTTAGGGCAATTGAGAGATGAGTTGCAAGGGGCACTCCAGTGATAATATCCCGTTGGATGAGCCACCCACGGTGTTAAGAGACGAAGTTGAATTTCTAGATGAACCAGGTAATGAAATTTGTATTCTGTTTCGACAAGAAAGTCCCACTTATGTTTGCTATTACTGATGGCTGACCATTTCTCTGATGTAGATGGCGAAGATGATGAAGAGGAGTAGAGCCTGAACACACTACGAACGAACCAGGTAATCTAATGTTACACCTTATAAGGGTAAGGTGAAAAGTTCTCGGCCTGACAATGGAAAACTGCTATTTTCAGTTAAAAAATTAGTTTATTTTTCTAATAGGGGTACCGGTTAATTCGTGCGGTTTTCTAACAGATGGCGTAACTTCATTTTTATTCCAGTGATTCACTTTTCCAAATATGTGTTGGAAAGCTACTGTCATATAGTTTCAGAATCAGTATGTGTCATTTAGCTGAAGCGTAAACAACAATACTTTTTTTTACTCTGAAAATGTCGAATTTTGTGCCGAATAAAGTGTTTTTGCGGGGAGTACTTCTTCATTACTTCAATATGAAGAAAAAGGCTGCCCAAAGTCATCGTATTTTGGTGGAAGTGTATGGTGTGCATGCTCTAGCTGAGCGTATGTGCCAGAAGTGGTTTGCACGGTTTAAAAGTGGCAATTTTGACTTGGAGGACGATGAACGGCCCGGACAGCCAAGATCCATCCCAAACGCAAAAAGAACTTGCAAAATCACTTGGCGTCGCTCAACAAACCATTTCCGATCGTCTAAAAGCAATGGGAATGATCCGGAAGGTAGGCCATTGGGTGCCGTATGAATTGAAGCCAAGAGACGTCGAACGCCGATTTTTCACGTGTGAACAACTGCTTCAACGGCACAAAAGAAAAAAAATTTTGCATCGAGTTGTCACTGGCGATGAAAAGTGGGTCCATTACGATAATCCAAAATGTCGGGCAACGTATGGATACTCCGGCCATGCATCATCATCGACGGCCGTTCAGAATATTCATGGCCTGAAGGTTATGCTGTGTATTTGGTGGGACCAGCTGGGTGTGATTTATTATGAGCTGTTGCAACCGAATGAAACGATCACAGGGGAAGTCTACCGACGACAATTGATGCGTTTGAGCCGAGCACTACGCGAAAAACGGCCGGAAAATGAACAAAGGCACGACAAGGTAATTTTGCAACATGACAATGCTCGGCTACATGTTGCACAGGTCGTCAAAACCTACCTTGAAACGCTCAAATGGGATGTCCTACCCCACCCGCCGTATAGTCCAGACCTTGCACCATGATTCAAGAATAGAAGGTTACGCAACGCGCAGGTCCGTTAATCAGGCACCGAATGAGAGAAAAAGCTCATGACGTCACAGTTTCAATTTTTCATATGCGCGCGTGCATTTTGTACGAGATTTCATGGTTTTTGAAAGAAAAATTGCTTTCAAATCGACAGTTTTATTTCGATTTTGATGAAATTTTTAATTTTGGACCTCCTAAACAAGGGGAAGGTTACTGTTTATAGGGCATTTTGAAAATCCACCCCCATCCCCCTTACCAGCCCACCTTCAAATAAACTTACATTCTTAAATACTGTTTTATTCTTATCATGACGAAATTTTGTGTATTGGACCCCTAAGATTAGGGGAAGGTTAATGTTCACCTAAGATTTAAAAAAAACACCCTCATCCCCCGTTCCCACCCTTAAAATCTGCGAATTTTTCTATAGTTTTATTCCGATCTTGAAGAAATTTTGTATATTAGACCTCCAAGTATAGAGGAACGTTATAGTCTACATAGGATTTCGGAACTCCACCCTCATCTCACTTCTCACCCTTAAAAGAAAATTTGTAAATTTATGAACAATTTTATTTAGATTTTGATGAAACATTGTATATTGGAACTCCAAGACTACGGGATATATCCGTACAAATGATTTCAGAAAACCACCCGCATTCCCTTTCCACTAACAAGAAATTAGCAAATATATGTATGTACAGTTTTATTCTGATTGAAATTTTGTAAATTAGACCTTCAAGGCAAAGGGAAGCTGACAGTCCACATCAGATTTCGGAACTTCGCCAATCGCCTTCTCATCCCATAAAGGAGATCTGCAAATTCATCTGCAGTTTTATTTCGATATTGATGAAAGTTTGTATATTAGACCAAGGCTAGGGGAAGGTTAATGTTTACAAATGATTTACACATTCAATCACTCCTATCCCCTTTTTCACTCGAAAAAGAAATTGCAAATTTTCTTTTAAGGGTGAGAAGGGGGATTGGGGCGATTTCGCGAAATCCTATGTAGACTAGCCACCTTTTTCTCTAGCTTTGAAGGTCTAATATAAAAAGTTTTATCAAGATCTGAATTAAACTGTAAATACACTTGCAGATTTACTTTTAAGGGTGAGAAGGGGGTTGGAGGTGGTTTCCCAAAATCGGATGTATACATACACCCTACCCTTGCCTTAAAGGTATAATTTCATCAAGATCGGAATAAAACTGTAGATAAATTCGCAGATTTTCTTTTAAGGGTGGGAAGGGGGATGAGGGTGGTTTTTTGAAATCTTGTGTAAACATTAACTTTCCCCTAGTCCTGGAGGTCCAATTTAAAAAATTTCATGAAAATCGGATTAAAGCTGTAGATTTGTAAGCGAATTCTCTTTCAAAAAGTGTGCGATTTCATATCAAATTCTATGAAAGCTTTCAAAAAGTGAAACTGGGACGTCATGCGCAGAGAGAGCGAAAAAGTTGCACACTTCTTTGCGTAACCTTCTATTGTTGAATCATGACCTTGCACCATCCGATTACTATCTCTTCCGATCAATGCAACACGGCCTGGCTGACCAGCACTTCTCCAATTATGAAGAAGTCAAAAATTGGATCGATTCGTGGATAGCGGAGAAGCCGACCGAATTTTTCAGAAAGTGTATTCGTGAAAGTTATAGCTAGCGATGGACAATACTTTGAATATTAAATTTGTAACCTTTTTTTCACAATAAAGCTTCAATTTTCTGTTAGAAAACCGCACGAATTGACCGGTACCCCTATTACATAATGTCCCTTGACTTCAACACACTTGGTCCAGTGTTTCTGCAATATCAGTATTCTTTTCCGGAAGTAAGAGTCTGGAAGGCTGTGAAAATATTCATCTACGGCCTTCTCAACTTCTTCATTGGATGCGAAGCACAAATTTCTTCAAGTTTGGGAACAGATGGAAGTCTGAGGGTCGCACTGCTGTTTCGTTTCTGGCGCGTAGTGGTGGACCCGTCTCATCCATGGTGACAAATCTCCGCACAAAATTAGTCGGATCCCGATTGAATTGGTGCAAAGATTGCTGCGAAAATCGTTTGCCCACTTGGTTTTGATCGGCATTCAGCAAATGCGGCACCTATCTTGCGCAGAGCTTTTGCATTTTCAATTCTTTGTGCAAGATGTTTCGCACCCTTTCTTCCGATATTCCCACAGCCTCAGCAATATCACTCACTTTCATTCGTCTATCGCCCAACACGATATCTTGATGTAAATCCACTGATCTCATCTTGAAAAGTTGGATTTCCATTAATTTTCCCCCATCTCTGTGTACATACATACTTTCTCATAGGTATATAGCGGAAGTATATGAAGTGAGGTATATACATAGGTGAGGTGCCTCCTTTTCAGAAACCGGCGACCGTGCATTGGGATTTGGAAAATCTTTCATTAATCCCACTCCTCTTAACCAAATTTAAAATTTTGGGTACTGATTTCACACAGAATTCGATGCTCTACAACAAGTTTTTTTTCGGTTTCTCATTTGGATGAACCGTTTCTGATTTATGGCCGTTCAAAGATGGATCACTTGGGATTTATGCCGAAGATGTGAAAAGTTGGTGTCTTTTGATTGCCGATTTTGGCTTGGATATTTACGGGTGCAATCGACAGAAAACTTAACGCTTTTTAATACATCAGGAGGAGGCTTGTCACAAAAATGGCTCGTTTACAAGCTATAGCCAAGAAACTTAAATAAGTCTGAAAACTAGATCAATGAAATACAAGTTCACTTGTTCAATGAACTAGTTCTTTCACTTAGGTTAAGTTAGAGTGCTGACACAGCACACTTAGATCCAGAAGTGGAGATCCATTGTGAGACCCAGTAAAATTAAGACCAAAAGCCTTCTTATGATGCTGAAGGCCATCCGGAGTTAGACCCGGAACGGAGCAGTTGACCTATCTCCCCCTCTGTTTGTTTCCGCCAGATGATCGAAGAAGTAGTCACCGAGAGTTGAACCATCTCTTGTTTGCTAGTGCCCGTTATTTGCAGAACAGATGTAACAGAGTTTCTTCCACACCGGCATCTCCGCAGCTCCTGAAAAAATCATTGCATAGAATTCGAAGTGACCATACCCACCACCACGCAGATCTGTTGTTTCGTAAAGGATAGCAGTGTTATGGTGCGACTAACATTCAACCTGGGCCAAATAAGCTTAGCTATAGAACTGCGTTTTGCTAGGCACTACTCTGCGTCGATCGTAGGCGACGATCAAAAAGATACACACAAATAGTGCTCTATGGATTGAGCACTAGTCGGGATTAATGCGCGACGATCGAGTGCCTAGCAAAACGCACTTTAAGACATGTATCGCCAACGGCTTTGTTGACCGCAGCAAACCTTATTCCAGTTTGATGGAAGATAGGTGTATAAGAAAAAAATACCGCTAATCTATTGGTTGCATCTGTAGCTCCTCCTCTTGCAAGTTCGTCAGCCCTGCAATTTCCGACGAACAACTATGTGCTGGAAACCTACATAGCACAATGTTGCTCATTTTCAGAAATCAGGTTCGGCATTCAGTTATGGTTTTTGAATTGCGCAAACCCGATTCGAGGGATTTAATTGGAGCCTGACTGACTGATGTGAAGTCCCAGCCAAGCCATGGATCTCTACCTGGAAAACCTAATTATAGGCTAGAAGTCTAAAAGAATAGCTGGTATCAAGCTCCTACACCTCTAGCAATCTTGGAATCATCCGTATATATTTTCAAGGAATTATTTCTAGGAGGACCCTCGATTCCCATACACTCCATTCTGGGATTAGGCTTTCGTAATTCTTTCCGAACCAGCTACTTGATAGTATTTAATCCGTCGAAGATTGGATATCATCATTATTTAGGATCGTTGTAAGACTGGTACTCAAGTTCACTTCGCCATTTATTCCGCCGGAATATCCATCGGAAGCAGGCGAAGTATCATGTCAAGCACCGTGCACCAGAAAGCTCCGCTAATTGTCACGCAGCCGGCTCTCTGTACCTTAGCCATCAAATTGCAATTTGCGAAGTGCAAGCCACGACACCAGCACCCCATGTAGCATTATGGGACGCAGTATCGACACGTAAAGCCAATGCAGAATCGTAGGTTGCAGACCCCATGTCCCACCAATAGCCGTTTTACAACAGTAGAGGGCTATAGTAGGTTTGTTCGCCCGCTCCTGAATATTCGCTTTCCAGTTTAGCTTTCTATCTAATATTAGACGAAGGAAGCTGCCCTATCCGGAAGTGTGAATCTTACCCCTTCCAAGGTAAGAGGCATTTCTGGTAGAATGTTATGTTTCCTTATGAATATGAATAGGTAGGCCGCAATTATCGGGCTAGTTTTCAACAGAGATAGCGCTTGTTGTGTAACATCGCTAAAGATACCAGGGTACTTGCCTCATATGACAACTGAGAAGTCATCAGCGGAGGCTGTCACCTTGCAACCTACAGCCTGGAAGTTCATGCTTAATCTGTTATATGTAATGTTCCAATAGCGGGTTGAGAGTAGTCCGCCGTGTGGAGTGCCCCTGCGTACGCTTGTCCGTATCGATGAAACCCCTGGTTTGAAATGTATGACTCTGAACGTTAAACGTAATCATAGCTCAGAGATTTTTCGATGTGACTAACAACAGAGTACAGAGCTGTGTCCACCGACCCACCTTTAGTGTAGGTACGCTGTGATGAAAGTAAGTCTTTCGGGATCGAGCAGAATTGATTAGTCTCTCCAACACTTTGAGAAGTGGAGAAGATGAACTAATGGGTCTGGGATCCTTTGGTCCCGCGTGTGACCTCTTCCTCGTTTTAGAAATGAAGATAACGTTTACCTCCAGCCCTGCGCTTGGAATTTACACTGGGTCCAAGCACAACTTGAGAATAGTTTCGATTCACGGTACAACTACACTTGCGAGCAAAAATACTGAATCAAACCGAAAGCACGTGTATTTGTATGTATATTTTTAAAAATACATTATGTATCCCTACAAATCGTATGTCATTTGAAAGTTTGAGATCTTAGCTTTACAATGATACCTTTTTTATCACCATTTAATGAGTGTTTTATGAATGAACGCTACCTGGAGCTAAAAAGTCGGGAAATTGAACATTTATGAATGGGTTATTACAAGGCAAACTAACCCTATAAATGCATCCGCAAAGGGTTTCCAATTTTCAGTTGAATCTGGAAGGTCGATTGAATAAGTTTAAAGCAATAAAAGTCACAATTTTGTCATTCATGAGTACCACGCCTCAGCAGGCGGCTCAAGTTATCGTCCTATTTTCGGAAGGGCTTACTCAGAGAACAGTCGCTCGTCAGCTAGGAATGAGTCAGTCTACTGTGTCAAGAGTGTTTCGGGGGAAGGTAGCTACAATCAGAGACCCCGACCCGGCCGCTCTAGGTGCACTTCCGATAGACACGATCGTTTTATTGTGACCAGTATGCTACGAAATCGGCACCTCACGGGAGTTGACGTGCAGCAGAATCTGAGGGACGTGAGCGGAGTAGCTGTAAGCGAGTGGACAATGAGGAGACGACTAAAGGAAGCGAATTTGACTCCAAGACGGCCCGCCACAAGCCCAAAATTGACCCCACATCACCGACAAGCGTGACTCACGTTTGCCAGGAATCACTTAAATTTGACCCTCGAGCAATGGCGGTCCGTATTGTTCACCGACGAGACCAGAGTGTGTCTACATGGCAGTGACAGAAGAGGTCGGGTATACAGGCGTCCAGGTGAGCGATTTGCGCAATGCTGTATTCCAGAACCGGTAGCACACGGGGCCGGTTCGTGTATGGTGTCTCTGTAGATTCAAAAACGGACATTGTATTCGTGCCCTCTGGAGGCCGAGGAGGAGGACTGACAGCCGAACGGTATATTATCGGTATTCGACGTGGCCATGTTATTCCCTGCGCAGCATCTATTGGCGACAACTTTACTTTAATGCACGACAATGCACGATGTCACACATCGCGTCAAGCACAGCAGTTCCTGAACGAAGCTAATATTGCGACAATTGACTGGCCTGCACGCAGTCCAGACTTAAATCCCATTGAGCACTTATGGGACGAGCTCAAAAGAAGAGTCCGACACAGAGATCCCGCGCCTTCGACTATCGACGAATTGAAGGAGGCCTTAATAGAGGAATGGAGCAAAATTCCTCACGATACCATTAAAAAATTAATAATTTCAATTAAAAATCGAGTACAAGCTGTGATTAGAGCAAGAGGTGGTAATACCAGATATTTATAAATAAATAATTTTGTAATTTTTTAAAAAAATTTTGTTTTATTTAACAAAAACCTGACGACACTCCATTTTCTAAAATCGCCATTTTTCCTACTTTTTGATTTCAAGCCCCACTCTTTTAAAATCAATCTTCAAATATTGTTAAAAAGGGTATTGATGTAAAGCTAAGATTTCAAGTTTTCTAATGATATACGATTTGTAGGGATACATAATGTACTTTTCAAAATATGCATACAAATACACGTGCTTTTGGTTTGATTCAGTATTTTTGCTCGCTAGTCTACATCCGACGTCTGTTGTCAATTGGCCACAATGATGCCGTCGGGTCCAGCCGACTTATAATGCTCAAAGCTCGAAATTGCTCAGAAGACCTTTTTCTTTGAAACAATGAAATTGGAATCACATGGAGCCCGCACTTTCAGCGAAAATTGCCCAGTAATGGCTAATTTCATGGTGCTTCCAAAGTTATTAGACTCCAGCAGTGAGACCAAAGAAAGATTGAACCTAAAGACGATGATCATAATCAAAACTAACGGTAAATGATAGCGCCCCACGTTGGGAGCCATTTGTGACGCAAGCGAGGCAGAAACTAACGCATCCCTTCCGCATTCAATAAAACTTCAGGCAAATAAAATAGGTATACTCGTGAAAACATACCTTTTATCGATGAAATAGTTCTCAGAATTTTGATATGTTCGTGAGCTTGCAAAAATCCCCAAACATTCCTGGGTTCTTCAACTTAAAAATATTTCAACTTTTCGCCTCGCCCACAAATAAAAAAAAATACTAAGCTGTTTCTAGTTATATTCTCCATTTTCGGTTTATATTTTTCCGTTTTTTGTTATATGAAAAGGGAAAATATTGGATAAAGGGGTAAACCAAACTCCAAAATCTAAACCGCCGTCAACCAGATCCGCTTTAAATACACTCAATATTTACATCACGGGAAAATGCTTACGATAAACATCGAAATCCCCGATGAACCTAAATTGCTATTGTTACATAGATCTCCCTCTTATATGTTATTGTCGTTTTTTATCGTTTATTTTTCCGCGTGTACAGAAAATTGTATCCTTGCAGATGACTACATAAGCACTGCAAGGCGGATGAGGTACTCGCTCTCTCTAAAAAAAATTCGCATGGATAAAAGAAATACCATCATGTCATCGTTTTGTTATTTAAGCCTTCACCGTTCAATATAATAATGTATATACGGATTCTTTCACGTGTGTACCTTGCCGAAGACTTTGAAAAAGGCCAGCCAAAGTGCAGAGTTTGGAATTCTCTTCAAGCATTCGACGTAGAGTGTATTTTGCTGCCCACAGAAATTCCGCATTATACATACCTCCTCCGTACGTCAACACGGATCATTTTCATTTTTCATATTTACTTCGGTATCCTCGATATCGTCTTTGCATTGAATATGTGTACGCAGATACAACAATATTTTCAATTCCTATGTATATGCATAAGTTTCGAAAAGACGAACAAACATCAAAATGCGGGACATAAGGACAATGATTCCCATAGAGGTTGGCATGCATTAAGCGCGAAGGATGCTTGAGGCAGAAGGAGATAATCTGAAAGTCAATTTGAATATTGGTAGGCAAAATTGTCTACATGTTGGATTATGTCGTTGAAATCCTGAAGTTTGACTATAGTGAAACATAGGACTGACGAGACAGGAATATTTTCAATACTTTTTCTAAATGCAAGTCAGCTGCGAACCTGGGATCCAGTGTTTCGAATGCTTAAGTGCTAACTTCTGTATATCATTCGAAAATGTCGTCAAAGCTCTACCTATGCTATTTGCTCGCCTAGTGGGCATAACGTGTCAACAATTCCCAAGCGGCTTAGTTTTACGTTTCATTAGCATAAACTGATTTCGGACGATGCATGTTGCTGGCATCTACCTCCTCCCCATTTAGCCGCATATCTGCGACAAGTCGGGAAATGGTGTGGTTTATTGTTATGCCCCACACCACAGGGGGGAGGCAAAACAAACATCCATGGTCATAATATGGACGGGACTTGAACCCGTAATTGATCGGTAGCATGAGACATAAGACTAACGCCTCAACGCACTGAGAGACCGGTCGCCCTAACGTTCTGCCTGATCTAATATTAGGATGGTGCAGATGAAATGTTGGATTCAGTAGTACATTTTTGAACTGCTGTAACTTTTCATAAAGGTAATTTTATTAATCGAGATAGGTACCAGCGGACGCGAAATAGTTTTCCCAACGAGTTACAATCGCATTTATTCCTGTTTTGTAGAAGTCCGAGTTTCTGGTTCGAAGAAACTCCTCGAAAGCAGTTGCTTCATTGTTAGACTGTTTTCCTGTCAAAAAGTGATCCAAATGTTTAAACAAATGGTAATCTGTTGGCGAGAGGGCTGGTGATTATGGCGAGTGAGGTAGAGTCTCATAGCACAACTCGTTCAATTTTTGGATCGTTGTTTTCGAGACATGAGGTCGTGGGTTGTCATGAAGCAGTATAACTACAATACATCCCTGTTGACTAGCCTAGTTGAACTGTCAACTTCTGATGCATTTCGTCCAGTTGAGCGCAGTATTTTTCAGCATTGATCATTCCCCCAGATTGCAGGAACGAATAGTTCATAAATCCAGCTACAGACCACCAAGCAGTCACCATTATTTACTTTGGATGAAGGCTTGGTTTCGGCATGTGTCTTGGAGCCTCATCGACATCCAGCCATTGGGCTGATCGGCGACGATTATCATATAGAATCCACTTTTCATCGCAGGTCACAATTCGGTTCAAAAACGGTTTGTTCCTGTTGCGGGAGAGAAGAGAACTGGAAATCTCCATTCGACAAGTCATGTTTTACTCAGTAAGAGCAGGTGGAACCCACTTGTCAAGCTTTTTCACTTTTCCAAGTTGTTGCAAGTGACTACAATTTGTTGAATGGTGCACGCCCAATTTCCCCGCAAGATCCCTTATGGTTTGGCGGGGGTCAGACTCCACTAATGCACGCAGCTCGTCGTTATAAATCGATGGTACTGGGTTTCCACGTGGCTCATTTCGAAGGTTCATATCTCCGGATCGAAATTTTTCGAACCACCGCTGAGTGGTTCGTTCGTTAACCGTATCAGGTCCAAATGCTCTGTTGATATTCCTCGTTGCTTCCGTTGCGTTGTACTCTAGATTAAATTCGTAAAGGAAAAATAGTCCTTTTTCACTCGCTTCCATGTTCTTTTTCATTTTTTTTTTCACCGATCACCATGAAGTGCAAAACCGAAATGAGTCCATAAGCCAAGGTAGCAGTATCTATACTTCAATATATCATATCACTAGGGTCGTCTGGTGGCAGTCTGATACTATTTTCCAATTGGGAATGTGGAATCCCATTGAATCTAATTGGGGTGAAACGAGGTGAAAACAGAGTGATCCGAATGAACTTCTTCTAGCAACCGCTAGATGCGTCCTAAATACGAGTTAAAGCTTTACTTGTGCGCTATCCAGGTCAGAATCGGCCCTCGATAAATTACTGGGATAAGCGCTAACCCATATAGGGTAGCATTGTTGTTGTATTGCGTGTTATTTGACTAACCTATACAATTTAAGAAAAGCAAATGTTCGCGCCTCGTATAAACTATATACCTATATATTGTTGGTTAGTATGGCGAGATTAGTTGATTAAACTTTGTCTGTCTGTCTGTCCGTCTGTTTTTGTACAAACTAGTCTCTCAGTTTTGAAGCTATTGAGCTGAAATTTTATACAAAGCCTTCCTTCTACTCACGCACGCTGTATACATGTCGGAACCAAATCGGACCACTGCGTCATATAGCTGCTATAGGAACGACCGTTCCAAAAGTTCGTGTTTGTGAGAAAAATTTGTTTGTTTCTAAAGAAATCTTAACCACATTTCATATTTTCCAATGGTCTCTATTGCCAGACTACATTCCCGAACTTAGTTCAAATTGGACTACTATATCATATAGCTGTCGTAGGAACGACCAGTTCAAAAGTAGGTTTTTGTCAGAAATTGTTTTTTTATTTCTAAATATATCTTTACCAAATTTCATATTAATCGCATTTGCATTTACCATTTATAGCAACACAGACCATTAGACTAATTATGTTATTAGTTCGGATATATTAATTTTAGGAACAGACTACAATCGAAGTAGCATACAGCTCCTTTACCCTCAGAAAGCGAACTCTTTTCTGGCCTCGGCAGAAGAAGCAACAACTTAAACACCGTTTACGGTGACTTCAAGGAGTTTATAGGTGGTCGTAACTTTTATCAACATCCGGTGAAGGACTTGCCTTTTAAAATGCGACGGTCAACTGACCCGACTTAAGAGGAAATATAGTATATATAATTATTACAAAGAAGATTAAGAGGAAATAGTCGCTGCAATTATTGCGCTGAAACGCAGGAAGGTCACCGGACTCGACGGCATCCCTGCTGAACTTACCAAACCGCGCCATAACTGCGGAGTTGCAGAACCGACCTGTTCATAAAGCGTGCAATACAGTAACCCTTCCCACTGAGTGGCAGGAAGGGTTGATAGGCAAACTTTAAAAAAAAAGAGCAGCCCTACTTATTGCAATAATCGGGGAGGCATTTGCATGCTTCCAGCCGTTGCTAAAATAATAGCTAAAAGTGTTTTGGGCTGGAAAGACTAAGAGCACTTAGAAAGCACACTTAATGAAGAGCAGACCGGCTTTTGATCTGAATTCTCCTGTGTCGATCACATTAACACCTTGCAATCGTCGAACAATTTCATTGATTTCGAGAAGGCGTTCGGCGGTGTGAACCGGGATTCTATATGGGTGGCTTTTGCGCAGCAGAGACATCTCTGAAAAGATTGTGGTTATTATTATGGCAACCTAAGATGACGCGAAATGTCGCATAAAGGTAAGGTGTCGAGGGACTTTGTGAGCCGGGGTGGGGTTCGGCAGGGATGCCTCACCGATCCTATTCCTCGTGATTGGCGATGTGTTGCATGGAGCCCGGGTAAGGAATTCGATGGACCATGTCATCTTGTCTGCAATATCTGGAACATTCCTGTTTCGCGTATATTAGGAGAATTCTCTTTTGAAAATCCTTAATTATGGCTTTAAAAAATTTCCGCTTTAGGTGGTAAGAACCTATAGAGTTTTTCATTAAGAGCGACGCATTTTGTTTTTTCAATTAAAAGACTTGTGGGTTAATTATGGAAATGATTTTTATTTCAAATGAAAGTACAATCGATGCCATTAATTATGGAATACGATATCGTTCAAATGTCTGCCGCGGAAGCGCTGCCACGAGTGAATACGCCGAACCCAATTTTCCATAACTCGAGCACACAATTCGGCCGAAATACCAAAATGCCAGGAATTTCGCGTTCGATGTTGGCCTTTAGCTCTTCTAACGTTGCTGGCTTATTGGCATAGATCAGCGATTTAATGTAACCCCAGTGAAAAAAAGTCCAAAGGGGTTAAACCGCACGAACGAGGCGGCCATTCGCGAAGATCGTTGCGTGAGATAACTCGCTCGCCGAACTTGATCTTCAATAATTCGATTGGTCTTCAATAATTCGATTGTATCGTACGCTGTATGGCATGTTGCTCCGTCCTGTTGGAACCACATATCGTCCAAGTCCATAGCGTCGAGCTGGTCCCAAAAATACTCCGATATCATGGCCCTGTAGCGATCGCCGTTGACGGTTGTTGGCGCGCCAATGTCATCATAAAAAGAAAAATGGGCCGATGACACCGCCGGCATGAAAACCACACCAAACTGTTAATTTTTTCGGATAAAGTTGTGTCTCGTGCATTACTTCAGGCTGCTCACTCGACCAAATGCGGCAATTTTGCTTGTTGACAAAACCATCGAGCCAGAAGTGAGCTTAATCCGAAAAGATGATTTTCTTGTGAAAGTCGTCGTCAGCTTGCATCTGGTCCAGAGCCCAATTAGCGAATGTGCGACACTTAAAATGGTCGGTTGGCTTCAGTTATTGAGTCCAAGCAATTTTAAACGGGCGGAAAGCAAAATCCTTCCACAAAATTCGCCACAAACTGGTCACACTGATATTCAACGCCTGCGATCGGCGTGGAATGGACATCCTTGACTGCTCGCACATTTTCTTGAACGGCCACGATATTTTCTTCACTTCGAGCATTACCTTGTAAATGGCATAGACTGACGTTTCAAAATGTGAAAATAATGCGAAGCTAACTTCACCCATATTCGAGAAATGTCAAAAACAAAATGCGTCGTCCCTATTGAAAACCCCTAGAGAACCCACGCGTTGGAATTTGTAGGTCCTAAAGCGGAAATTCCTCAAGTTTTATGAAAATTCTGTGTAATCGAATAGAGAGAATTTTCCTAATTTTCGCGAAACAGGAATGTTCCCAACATTTTGACTACTCTGACGACTTATGCCTACTCTCCTGCAAAATAATGGATCTAAACGCTATGCCTTTAGATCTCGAGACGGAGGCTTGCACGGTTGGGGTAAGGATAAACGCTAAGATGACCAAAATTTGTATTCCGCTGTTGCGAAAAAGGAGAAATCCATCTGTTTCTAGCAGTATCAATTAATAGCTTGTGATGGAGGTGGACCAGATCGTCTACCTAGGCAGCATTATTGCCGAAAATGGTCGTACGGAGCATGACATAGCTCGTCGTATCAACCAGGCTTAATGCCCATTCGGCATGCTGTCAAATGTCTGTCAATTAACTCATTATTAAGATCAAGCTGGGCTTATTTCGCTTCCTGGTACTGTCTGTACTGTTGTATGGGAGCAACACGTGTAAAGTTCCCATAAGTGTTACCAGAAAGCTGCAAGTTTTCGTTAATTCGTGTCTTTGTCGAATTTTAAGAATTTCCTACCCCGAAACAACATCAAATGAAGAGCTAAGTCGGCGTACGGGTCAGATGCCAATCGACGAATTGATACGCAGGCGAAAATGGCAGTGGATAGGTCACACATTGCGGAAGAGTGATAAATGCATTGCTTTGCATGCCATGAAATGGAACCCCCTTTCCAACTAAGGCCAACCAAGAGGCGGTCCTAGGATCACATGGCGACGATCTGTGGCAAAGGAGTGTAGCGCGCGGTGGGTAAGTCTTTTGGGGAGTTGTGCCCCATTGCCCAGAACAGAGTACGATGACGCGCAGGAGTAGTTGACGCGCTATGCCCCACTAAGGGTTAAGGCAAAGTAGTATACTCTGTCGAACTCCAACTCGAATTCGAACATAGTTCAAGTGGACTGGTTTTCTTCAGGTTTATGTGAAGTGTGGGTGTGTGTGTCTTGAGGACATTTGTACCAAGTTCGTTTTCGAGTTCGATTTGGACAGTGTATGGTGACACTTAGATGAATGAATGAATGAAGAAGTGCGGCTACTGACCCTAATGGTCGGCACTGCGACCATAGAAGGACTATTGTGCCATAGCCTTACAAAATTAAGATACGTGAAATAATAAAAACTGATCTGGACCTAATCCACTACCTTAACACTATTTTGTTAAGTATCTTAAAATCCCAGTTAATATTAATATCCAGAATTATGAATCTTCTGCCAAGAATTTCCCAAAGGGTTACCTCGGTTTATTTTTCTTTTGGATTTTCCTAGTTTCATTAACATGTACTTCTCGTACTCGTTGCCGCGGGAATCTTTTCACAAAAAGCTGCCACCTCATGTATATGTCCATGTTCAAAGGATATCGTCATTCTTCTTCTCCTACTTTTCGTATTAATCCCAACTCAAGATTCTTGACTTATAGTTTTTCAGCTCCTCGCTTCGTCGTCGTCAATCTCCGTGTGTGTGTGTTTATATGGTATTTTTTTCGTCTGTTCGTAACGTTAGTTCCATATGTCTCTCATTTTCTCGTTTCCTTTCGACACAGTAAATGTGCCCCATATCTCATTGGCAACATGTTGTGCTCTGAATATTAAACAACGACCATACGAGTGGTAGGATCCCAGGACCTTTTCAACATTTTCATACGAGGCTCCCTTGCGGCAGGAGATGTAGATAGTATCTGCTACATGCATAGTCCTCTATGCAGTATTGCTTTTATCATTTTAAGGAACAAAACAATGAAATATGATATTCACACGTGTATCTTGAATATATGTATTATTAGGTAAATAGGAGGTTTTCATATTTTCCCCATACGTTCAAGCTTTTTTCTATATCTTGACGTTTTGCTTTAGTGTCTGACAATTGCATTTGCATATATCAGGTGGATGTAGGATGCGGGAAGAATTTCAAGTTGTTTTGTTGGGATGTGGAATTGTGTAATATTGTTAGAAATTTTAAGACGAGTGTATTAAAGGACAGGAAATCGCATAAACTGTATCGCATAACGAGGAGAGCTCAATTTATTACAACCACCTGTCTGGTCCACCACCAGTTCAATCCTGAGGCTCACTGAAAAAAATGGAGTTTGGAACGGCCCAAAGAAGCCTGAATTAAGTGAAACCACTTTCGGACATAGTATTGGGGTGACCAGACGTCCCCGCTTACAGGGACATAATCTGTTTTTTGCCTGTCTGTCTCCGTGTCCCCGTTAATATGACAAAATTCGCGAAGTGTCCTGTTTTTCATCAGACAGGCGAATTAAATTTTTTTCATTTTTGTAGTGCAGATTTTTTTAATTTTCATGACACTCTGAACAATCTCAAAGAATTTCTGCCTCTTTCTAATACGCTGAGCGGCACAAAATGTGGCCAAATAGCATTTTATTCCTTTATTCTCAAAATAGACGATTAAAAATCTTTTTTTTTTTTTGTAAACGATTGTGATTTCTCAGATCCCAAATAAAATTAACCAATTAAAAAAAAATGTAAATTTATTACAAAATTAACTTTCTTAAAGTTCCAGAAAATAGCAAAAACTTAAGGCATGTGGTAAGATACTTATGTGAGGTATTATGTAAGCCTTAAAATGAAGAAATTTAACTAAAAACTAAAATAATAAGGGGTGTTTCTACGTCTGGGCCTGATAACTGCATGCGATCCGAGATGCTGCAAATTATGCTTTTTATGTCCTCTTTTGTATTTCTTCCCAGGCAGCCACTTTTTCATTCCTGAAGGGTGCGTGGGGGGTTGGAATCCGACTTTATTTTTCTTTTGACCATGTCTCAGACATGCTATATAGGATTCATTTCCGGACTTCTTGCTGGCCACTCCAGTATAACAATTCCTCCAAATGGTAAGTTTCCACGCATCGTGCTGTACGAGGTCGTACATTATGTTGTATTAAAAGGACTTCCTCGCTGTCGTTGGTCTTAACGTAAGGTAGAACATATTGTTGATGTATCTCTTCGAAGTTAGACGCTTTTCAACAATTGCCAACACTATACGTGCGTCTGAACTTATGTCTCCCCAAACCATAACAAACCCAGCATGGAAACTAGCGGTTTGCCTAGTTGTGATAGGTAGGTAGCGCTCTCCGTGTCTTCTTTACACACGTACACGGCCATCTGGAACTCTTTAGCCTATGCTACAGTTATCGGTCGAAAGAACTCTACTTTACTGCTCGTGAGTCCAATTTGCTTGTTCGCAAGCTAAGTTCTGGACCGCGGGCTTTTCTTCGAGCACGCATGTTTCGCTCCTCAATTCGTCTTCTAACGGTGCGTTCACTGAGGGGTCTTTTTCTTTGCCAGGTGACCTTCACGGTCACTATCCTACCTTAGGCTGCGTCCCCGCGGATATCTTCGGATGCCCACCAAACCATCCGTTACAAATGTACATCAAAGAAACCGCACTTTCGGTGATTAGTTAAGATTGATTTAGCAAAGGGCGAATGCAGGACTGTTAGAACAAGCTTCGCGGTTATGGGGTTGGTACCCTCAGTAAACCGCCGTAGAACGCTCGCTCTTCGTATTCAAACGTAAAGTCGTCCTTGAATATCCTCGTCAAAACATTTTCCAATTCACTTCCAGGGACTAGATGAGCTTCTGGAATGTATAATATTTTCGAAAGGTGAAGCTTTCTCTGCGCCCACTGTCAAGTAGACTTCCGCTTTAGGCAGTACGAACCTACATTTTTCGGTATGCGATTTTTTTTTTATGATTCGTACACGCTACGGTTGCTTACATATCGAACACGCCGGGAACACGAGTTTGATTTCCGGCGCGTCTAGAAAAAAGCAACTGCCGATGGATATTATTAGAACTCTCACAGTGCTCCAAGCTCGTTAGTTAAAGACGGCTCGGGTAGGAAGTGCATTTTAGCAACTGCACCACCCGAAATCTAAATGCTAGTGAAACGTCATCGTAATGCAAGAGATGTTAACGCGCGCATGGCTCTGGAGGGGTCAAGGCAATTGAGACGACACAAAGCCAATTGAGACGACACAAAGCCAATTGAGACGACACAAAGCGGACATTAGCCGTTGGCGGATTTCACCTCCAGTTGGATCTAATTGATCGACGGCGGACAAAGTTTGCTGTTTACTGTCGTTCGATTAGGCACGGACTGTCTAATGAACCATATTCTGGTCTGGTAGTGCTGCTTCCACCGGCAGATCTATGGCAGCACCTGATGAGTAAGGATCTGTCGGTGGTACGCAACCAAAGGCCGAGGGTATCATTACGCCCTGATGCGAACGCAAGGAAATCTGCGCCGTCCGCCAACTATTCCATCCTTATCGCCTCATTTTTTATCATTCCCCATTTTCACCTCCCCTGTTTGTGTTGTTTTCCCCAGGCCTATGAATTTCTGTTAATATGTAAAGGACAGGGGCAACGAGTGGCGAAAACCCCGCCCACGTCTCCCGAACTGAGCTACAGCAAGCGTAGGTCGCTGCTTAGCTCGTTGAGGGGCCTTTTTCTTCGCCAGATGGCACAGCCCGATCTTCACGGTCAATTATGCTACCTTAGGCTCCGTCCCCAAGGGCATCTTGGGATGCACACCAAACCGTCCGTTACAACTGCTTGGTGACTTTCTTCTTTTTGCTGTTTGCAGGCGACCTTCTGTTCGGCATGATCGATTCTATCTAAGCGAGAGTGAATTGTAGGTTTAAGGTGTGTTTCACTAGACACACGATCGTCGCATATTGTTTGCGATTAGCGATTAAACCATAGAGCACGGATCACTATTTGTATGTATCTTTTTGATGGTCGCCTGCGATCGACTTAGAGTGGTGCCTAGCAAAATCCGCCTTTAGGGAATATGCCAATCAATTTTGGGTTGATTGCAATATTCAGAAGCGGATGACGAAGGCCACTATTGCGCTGGACTCCTGCAGAAAGGCAATTTGTGAAAACTGGGGCCTGCACACAAAGGTTGTGCATTGGATGTATACTGTTGTGGTGAGTCCTATACTAATGTCTGGTATAAGTGTGTGATGGACCGCACTCGGAGTAACTGCTTACTGCAACCTGCTGGAAAAGGTGCAAAGGTTAGCTACGTTGGCTGTAAGAGAAGCGTTTGAACCACTTTGTCAGCGGGATCCATCTCTCGATGGATATTTTCGATAAACAACCGGCGGCCAACACGACTCTACGCCTTAGTGAAACTTGCCATTGGCGTCCGCCTTCGGAGACTGAGTACACGTCCTCAAAAAACGTTTTTCGTCGTAACTATACTCGTATCAGCCCTATTCGCTCTAAGAATCTTTGGGCTTATAATGTTCCCTTAATGTCATCTTCACAGATTGCTCTAAGATGCACGATGGGGTTGGGGTCGGAATTCTCTCGGAGGGGCTTGGTATTAATTTATCGTCCCCTGACTTTTGTAGCGTCCATGTTTTCGGCGAATTCGGACGCTTTGACCTGGTTGGGAAGTCACGGGGTGACCGTCAGAGACATGACTATTTTCGCAGACAGTAAAGCTGTAATACGGTCACTTACTACATCCAAAACAACTGGGGATTGTCGCTCAACCCTCGCTGTAACGGGTGGATTTTTCAACATCACACTTTGTTGGATACCGGGTAACAGTGGCTTTGCAGGGCGGATGCGCTTGTGCGTGAGGGGATAACCAGTACTGTGACTGGAAATCCTGAAAGCCTCAAAATGACTTTTGCAACATAGTACATAAATGGTTGTTTTTGTAGCGGCGCTTTGAGCTCAGGTAAAGATGTGTGCCAAAAATTCTGACTTTCCATGTTAGTATCCTATGTGTCCAGGTGGAGAAAAGCAGCTGCCCCGATGGGGTTCTCTCATAACGCAATAGGAGTTAAGCGCGTGGGGGCTGCTGGACAATTAAGGATGTGCTTAACGTCGTGTGGAGCGAAGCCACATGCTGGACAGAAGTTTTGGACTTCACTGTCGATGCGGGATAGGTATGAATTCAGACTCGAGCACTAACCAGAGCGGAGTTGAGCTGACGTGGTTCTGGTTGCTCTTGGGAGCCGGGGCTCGTCTGGAGATATAGTGATTGTGCATTCAATACCTTGTTCGGTTTTAGTTCCGGGATCGAAGAAAGCATTTCTTCACTGTGCAGCGTGGCGATGGCCGACTTATAGCTGGTGTTGTCGAAGGGAACTATTTTAAACCTTTGGATTTCCCTTTTGCGGTCCCTCATGTTGCGTCTAACGTGACGCGTCGGTGGGGTTTTGTCCTTCAGGTTTGAGTTGGGATGGTCATTCCGATAACAGCCAACTAGATACTGCTTGGTGAGAAGAGTATTGTGGCTTTTTAAGGGCATCATTTTGGTCTCTTGATGCAGATGGTCCTGTGACGACATCAAGAGGCAGCCTGTGACAGTTCTAAGAGCAGTCTTCTGACAGGTCTGTATGTTTTTCCATTGAGTGTCTGATCATATGGGAGCCGCGTAATTGGCCACAGATCTCCCGATGGATTTCTATGTCGCGAGTAGAGTCTCTTTATGTTTCTCCCAGGAACTGCCAGCTAAAGCTTTCAGGACTTTGTTCCTGCTTCTCATCCTGTCACAAATGGTTGACGCATGCTGTCAAGGGTGACACCGAGATTTTTTGGGTGGTTAATTGTGGGATCTACCGCAATATCCAGTTGAAGCCTCACTTCCTTGGTCCAGGTGGTAAAAAGAGTAGCAGAAGACTTCGGCGCTGACAGAGTAAGATTCTTGCTGATGAAGAAGTTGTTGAGCTCTTCAAGATATTCATTTATCTGCTCGCACATTTGGGTGATGTCGTTGCCGATTGCCAAAATCGAACAAAATCGTCAGCGTAACTGACGATTTCAAGTCCGTCAGGTGACGTCGGAAGTCCTGACATATGTACCTATAGATTAAACAGAGTGGGAGATAAGACTCCTCCTTGGGGGACACCCTGTTTTATTTTCCTTAGTTTAGATTTCCCATTTCTAAACTCCGTGTAGGACTGTCTTCCGGCAAGGTAATTCGCCATCCACTTGATTATTCCCGACGGAAGAGATGTACCGCAGACGTCAGACAGGAGAAACGAGTGGCTGACAGTGTCGAATGCCTGTGACAGGTTTAAAGCCACTAGAATGGTTCGTTTACATGGACGTGCTTGGTTAAGGCCATTGTGTATTCCTGAAGTGATGTCATCCAAAGCCGTAGCTGTTCTGTGCATTCTTCTAAAGCCATGTTGATGATCGGCTAATTGTATGTGAATCGCAATTATTGGGTGGAGTAACGCTTCAAGAGCCTTGGCCACAGGAGACAATAGTGTAATGAGACGGTATGATTCGCTTTGCGTTGGTTTCTTCCCCGGTTTTAGAATAAGGATCATCCTTCCCTTCTTCCAAAACTCGGGGATGATAGACGATGAGATGGAGAGGTTAATCGTGGACGTTAAATAGTCTGGCGTATCAAGGTGTTTAAGCATGACCATCGAGATACCATCTGGTCCAAATGGCTTTGGAACTCTTTGCCCTTTTAATAGATGTGGCAACTTCTTCGGATGAAAATTGCATGGTCAACTGACCGGTTGCGAACACTATTGATGATGATGCGCTTCAGTCTATCAGGTAGCTGCTGTTCGATGAACTGTTTATTGAAGCTGTTTACGCATTTCTTAGGATCATTGACCGTGGTATTGCCGAACTGGATTGCAACATGCCTGTTGTGCCTAGTTGGGTTTGTAAGAGCTCTAACAGTCGACCAGAGCTTATTAACGCCAGTTGTTAGATTGCAATTTTCAAGGTGAGAGTTCCATTTCCTTCTCCTGTGAACTGCTACTTGGTTATAAATATCAACGTTTAGCACGGGTTTGTGCCGCGTATTAGGTCTCGTTCGTCTGCCAATCTGGATGCTGAAGTAGGAAAATTTGGCCAAACCTTGGGTATGCGACCAGCAGGAATAAACATTGTAGCCGCTTCATGCAGTATGCGTCTTGCATTCCGTTCGGCCACGCGCACATCAGCAGGAGTTGGCAAGTCAGCAAAAGCTGCATTGGTGAAGGTTTTGAAGCCACCCTAGTCAGCTTTGTTGTGATTAATAAATGTTCGGTGATCGGTGAAAGTTAGATGGTTTGTGCAGCTTTATAGGGATTGGCAGATGATCCGAGGACAGCGGCTCCGCCTTCCTCAGCATGACTACTGTAGAAGCTATGAGGATGTGGATGAGGAGGATTTTTCGATTTGTGCCATTGCAGAGCTTTGATTCCTCATTCTTATATGACTTGAAGGACCTTAACAACGCTAGCACCACTCAGCTAAATCATTTTATTGCTAACACCGACTGGGTAGGGTTGACACCTAGTTTTTAGAGTAATTTATAGAGGTTCTGGCGTTACCACAGCGGACCCACTTGTGATCTATTGTAAGTTTGCTGTGACATGTTACGGCAGCCCCCGCACCTAACGTAACCTAACCTTGGGTTGATTTTCTGAAAACATAAAGGGTTCAAAATCAAGTTTGTAGAAAATATATGCGTCTAAAATTGAAATTCTACATCTAGAACTCATAGTACTCTGTAACTATGCTAACCGCCAAGTAGTACCACCACCAAAACATTTATTTAATTCAGTCAAAGCCATCTCGAAACTCTCATAAAAACTGATGGCAATATATCATCACAGCATCCTTCTTGAAATACACCTTGACGACTTTACACCGGAGAATATCAAAATGTCTGTCTCTCCCATTTCCCGCTGAACAACCGTCTCACCTTCATCAAAATAATACGGAAGCATCATCAAAACATATCGTGTGTTTATTTCGCAGATTTTAGTTTTTATTCGTTCGGTATTTATTCGGGAACGTGCTAGGATTAATAAAAGTATCCGTACGTCGTTTACCGACGTTGATATCAGACAGCTGTAACACAAGAGCCCCCCAAACGGTCAAGGGTACTGGAAACCCACCGTTGCGTCGCGTCTTCACCAATCGAGAGAGGGTCGACGAAACGATATGCCATATGGGTGGGGGGCAAATGTAATACTATACACCGAATACTACACTACATGTTCTTGAGGTTATATAGAACATGAAGTGCCACAACTGAGGGTATGAATGGAATTTTCGGTGCGAAATACCTCTTACACCTTGGCTCGTTCGCTCCACATATACACACCCGTGCACGTTCAATCCCATTCTGAATATCGTTTGGGAGAATTCTGGAATCCAAGGGATATATAAAATAATGCCACTGACGACGCACCGTCAATGTTGCAAACGACCGGTATAGTAGTAGTCTTCTTCTTTGCTTGCCGAATTAGATGAATGATGAGTTTTGTATCTTTTATATAGGAGAATAGTATACGGTGAAAGTACCGCAGATGATACACGAAAGAGATTTTAATATCTTTGGCGTTGATGATGAGAAACGAAGGCAATGGCGGTTTCAACATACATACATATTGCGGTTGCGAAGCATAAGAGTCACAGGAATGTTATGTTTGCCACTGCAAGGACGACTTAATAAAGTGATCATGGAATCATTTGGAGTTTATGCTTAACGGCCACCGCGCCGCGCATCCTTCATCCCGCAGTCGTGCTTTTATTGTCGTTCACGTTGAGCTCTTGTATACACCGAAATAACAACGAAGGATTTACAAATCTCTGGAAAGAGTTATTTAACGTGTGCAACATCTGCGAAAATTGTATCTAATATATTTTATAGGGTGCAATCAAAGTGTGACGGTACGGTGTAGAATTGTAGAGCAGAGAGTCAGAAATTGTGAGGACATTACTGCGATATTTGATGCCACAAGTGTTGGGGTGGAGTTTGGTAGAATAGTCAAAGTGAAAGTTGTAAAATGTTCGTGCAGAATATTTCAATTGGTTTTTGATGTTTGGCCAAGTTATTTTATTTGGATTTTGTAGTGCGATATACTAAGATCGAACTATTCTTTAGAAAGTCTAGATTGATATACTTAAATTCATTTACCAAAAGAGTTCAGACTACGAGTATGTAAAATAGTATACATCGACATGATATTTTTTTCTTCGCACTCGAGTCGACTCGAGATCGATGCGACTCCAACTCGGAATCGATGCGAGTCCAACACGAAATCGATTTTTATTGGTGGCTTTCTACATCTACGAGAGCTTATGTAGCGACTGTGGCGACATGACAGCTGGTTAATGACATTTTTCCCCGCATGGAATGAATGGCGTGGAGATCGCTAGAAGGTTTTTAGAAAGAGACGGAACGAAACAGAGAGGTCGATTGTGAAATTCGTAGAAGTACGACGTTTATATTTTTCTCGACTAATAAAATATTTATAATTCGTGTTGATTCCGAGTTTTCATTGTCGAACACGCTACAAATTGGTGACCCCGACGACGCCGGAGTTAAATCGCGAGCCTGCCCTTGAAATATAGCGACGTTACAATAATCGTGATGACCGACGGTGGTGAAAACCCCGGTGCTAGCCCGAAAACCAAAGACAACGAAGTCTTTAGCCACGCCATCGATGACGGCGACAGCCTGTGCACGGTACGGAAGGTGCAACTTCCGCCGTTTTGGAGAGAAAACCCTGCCCTGTGGTTCGCACAGGCCGAAATAGCATTCGAGCTAGCACGCATTTCCAGCGACGCCATGAAGTTCCGGCATATCATTGTCCATCTGAGCCAGGATGTGTGCGCATTTGTGTCCGATCTCATTGTATCGCCTCCCGCAACTGATAAGTACGCAACTTTACGTAATCGAATTATAAAGATTTTTTCGGAATCGGAGGAGTTGAAGATCAGAAAGCTCTTACGCGGTCTTAACTTAAGCGATGAGAAACCCTCAGCGAAGCTCTGGAAAATGAAACAGTTGTGTACCGGCCAAATCCCCGACAAAGTCATAAGAGTTTTGTTTTTAGAGCAACTTCCCGAATCAGTGCAAAGTATTCTTGCAATATCGGACAGCGACGATTTATCCAAACTTGCAGCGCAGGCTGACAAAATACTCGAAGTCTCGTGCTTCCAAGCTTTAGCTCCAGTTGCTGCCCATAACGAAATTTCCGATGCGAACGCCGCCATTAATGCAACGAGCGTATCTCCCGAGATTCGGGAGATGAGAGACACGATCGAAAGGCTTTCGCGCGAAATCCAGCAACTAAAGGTGCGCAGTCGGAGTAGATCCCCTTCACGAGATAAAGGTAGCGATACAACCCCGGGTCTATGCTTTTATCATGCAAGCTTTGGTGCTAAAGCGCGTAAATGTCGAGATCCATGCACATACAAAAAAAAACTAGATTCGGCTGCATCGTTTTCGGCAAACGATTGCAGCAACTCGACCAACAGCCGACTCAAAATCCGTGACCGAAAATCTGGGCTAGTGTTTCTTATCGATACGGGAGTCGATGTCTCCGTAGTCCCCAGCCCCACTCATTTTACGCTGCGACGCTTCGGACTTTGCAATAGGAGCGAGTCTAGACCAACAAGTCGGAGACGTAATAACACCACTTGGATTTTTTTCGCGCAAGCTCAACAAGACGCAAATGCGGTACTGTGCCTACGACCGCGAACTGCTCGCAATTTATCAAGCAGTGAAATTTTTCCGTCACATTATCGAAGGACGAAAAATTCAAATTCTGACGTATCAAAAGCCTCTTACGTTCGCTTTTCAGCAAAAAGCATCTAAGGCTTCGCCACGCCAGCAATCGCAGCTCGATTACATCGCTCAAATTTGCACCGACATCGTATATGTACCCGGCCAATGGATATCGCTACTGCCTAACGGCAATTGACCGATTTACACGTTACCCAGAGGTATTTCCGCTGAAAAATATTACTGCCGACACAATCGCAACCGAGTTTTGGAACGGTTGGATTACGAGGTTCGGCTCACCGGAGACTATCACAACAGATAGAGGCAGTCAGTTTGAATCGCAACTCTTCGAAGCGTTAGCGAGATTTATCGGCAGTAAACGAACGAAGTCAATGGCATACCATCCAGCATCCAATGGTATGGTCGAGCGATGGCACAGATCGCTTAAGGCAGCCATCAAATGCCACGAGAACTACGAATGGGTCGACATCCTGCCAACTGTGTTACTTGGCCTTCGAAAGAGTTTTAAGGACGATATTAAAGCATACGCAGCAGATTTAGTGTGTGGTACACCCCTTCGAATTCCAGGGGATATCGTCACTGACGTGGAGCCACCGATCGATCCACTTTTGTTCATACAAAAACTCCGTGCGCACGAACAAAGGATTAAACCGACTCCAACAGCGCATCATCGAAAGTCGAAACATTTCGTCTTCAAAGAGCTTCCAACCTGCTCCCATGTTTTCATCAGAATCGATGCGACACAAAAACCTTGCGAACAGCCATACGAAGGACCGTACGAGATACTTGAGAGGATTTCCGACAGAGTATACAAGGTGAATGTGAAAGGACAACCGACAACGATTTCGACCGAGAGGCTGAAACCAGCTTTCTTCGAAAACGAGCCAACAAGTGAAGTAAACAAACGCCCTCAGACTTCTCAAACGAGTGCAGCAAACAATCGAAACCATGCCGCAGGAAAATCGCCATCAACCCATTCATCATCCGAGCCGCCTTCGAAAACATCCAAGAAGGTTCAATTCGCTTCTCAACCGCAATTTTCAACTTGCAGTTTCGTCGCTCGGAAGGGGGCTGTGTAGCGACTGTGGCGACATGACAGCTGGTTAATGACATTTTTCCCCGCATGGAATGAATGGCGTGGAGATCGCTAAAAGGTTTTTAGAAAGAGACGGAACGAAACAGAGAGGTCGATTGTGAAATTCGTAGAAGTACGACGTTTATATTTTCTCGACTAATAAAATATTTATAATTCGTGTTAATTCCGAGTTTTCATTGTCGAACACGCTACACATACACATTGAGCCTTCAGCACCTAAGCATTATCATCTAGCTATCAACGCCTTACTATCAATATTCAATCATCATCATGATCGATATAATTGTACTGAGGAACACATAAATTTCGCGCAGAAAACCAATACGCGTAATATGATACAAGGATGCCACCATGGTTGTGGTGGGTTTGTCTACGTCTAACGTGTTAACGTTATTATTTACTGATATGATCAGTATTGTTCAAATAAATATTCACCATTGTAAAGCATGAATTTGGACAACAGCAAAACGCTACTCATCAAGTCGACACAATTAGCAGCGTACGCCGATGACATCAACATCATGTCCCAAAGATTGGCTGACGCCGAAGAACTTCTGCATACGCTTGATACCGCTGCAAAGGAAGTTGGATTACGTATTAACGAGGGTAAAACTAAAATAATGATGCAATCGGTGACAAGGACACCTGCACAACCAAGCATCAATGTGGGGGACCTCAACATCGAGTTCGTGAACAACTTCATTTACCTGGGTTGCAACCTGTCAAGGGACGCCAACGAAACTGACGAAATCAAGCGACGGATACAGTTAGCTAAGACTTTTCTCGGTTCTCCCCATAATGAAATCGAAACATGTGCACAGAAACACGAAGCTCCGCGTGTACAAAACCATTATACGACCAGTGCTATGCTATGGCTGCGAAGCATGGACCCTAACTCAAGCCTCCGAAAACATGCTAGACACTTTCGAACGTAAGGTTCTACGGCGAATTTTCGGGGCTGTTTGCGATCGAGATGGATGGCGCATCCGGTACAACCATGAGTTGTATGAAATGTACGATGAGCTGCAAGTCTCGAAAATCGCCAAACTACAACGACTTCAATGGGCAGGGCATGTACAAAGAATGGACGATGATCGCATGCCTAAGAGAGTAATGAATGCAGAACGAGTCGACGGAGCGAGACTGCGAGGACGACCGAGATCTCGTTGGGAGAGCTCGGTAGGTGTGGACGCCGCGCAGCTGCTGGGCTCCCAAAATTGGAGGACGCGGTCACGTGACCGAGATAATTGGAGGACAATGATCCAGGCGGCCAAGGCCCGACGTCGGGCTGTCGCGCCACGATGATGATGATTGTAAAGCAGCATCAGCAGCCCTTGTTTTCCGTTTAGCGCAAGAGGGAGAAGATATAGCTTTAATGCAAGAGCCCTGGATCGTGCGCGATTCAATAAGAGGTCTAGGGTCTCCATGTTTTGATATTTTCTATGTTAAGGATCACGGTAGTCCCCGATCGTGCATACTGGTGAAAAAAACTTAAATGCGTTCCTTGTATCGAATTTAAGTCACAAAGATCTTATAGTGGTCAGCCTGGAATTCGGAAGTTGGTTTTATTGGCGGATTTCAGCTTACTTACTTTCAAATGAAGGTAGCCCACCTTCTTATCTAAGGCAGCCCATAGTTGCAGCCTAATCGCGGAATATTGGTGTTGTGCTTGGCGCAGACTGTAATACCCATCATATCGTATAGGATAGTTCGGACACGAATGAGTGGGGAGACGCGTTGTTCGAATATCTGATGGGTACAAATCTCCTTCTGTGCAACATCGGTTCCGAACCCTCCTTTGTCACCAATAGCAGGAAGGAAGTCCTAGATATCACTCCGGCGTCGGAGGAATTGCATCATCCGATACGGATATGGAGGGTTTCACCAAATCACTTATTCTCTCATCGCAGGCTAAATTTGCGGGACAAAACTCGGATTGGCAAATATCTTAAAAAAAAACCTCTGCTTTTATAGAATGACCTAAGGAGGTCCAAACGTAGTTCGTGGAAGTTCTTCAGGAATGCATTTTGACTGCGCAAGATCCTGTCTACAGTCCCCACTCCTGCCTGTTGACGGGGCTTGGACATCATCGAGTGAGGAGACAGTCGAAGTTTCGCTCAGTATACATTCCCCCGAAAGCTCTACTTTTAATGCGCTTTGTAATGCTTCTGCTTACTGCGGACTTGAAGATCATGCTACAAGTGGTCTATCCATGGACAGAATCTATTTTAAGGGTCTGTCTTCCATTAGTTTATGTACCTCGAATATGGAGGATGTGAAGGTTGTGGTCATCCCGAAAACGGGAAGAAGTTCACACGTGCGGCCGAAGGATCTTAGACCCATCAGCCTATCATTGTATTTGCTGAAGGTACTGGAAAAACTGATTGACACCCACCTTCTTAGCACTATTCCCACACATTTGTTTGCTGCCTCTTGGCATGCCAACTGGAAAGGTAGATCTGTAGATACTCGTACAGCACTATACTTTCTGGTAGGCTACATCGAAAAGTCTCTTGGATACAATTAGCACTCGTTGGTCGCCTTCCTTGATATCGACGGTTCTTTCAATAACATAAAACCTTGAGCCAATACGGATGCACTGTCAGGTTTGGGTGCACAGGACTTACTCTCTTTCTCTCAATTGCCCTAACTCCTTGTGGGGCATAGCGCGTCAGCTGTTCCATGTGGCCTAATTGACGTTTCGACGGCATTAACTGGTTTCGGAGAATGCAGTTGCCAGCATGCACCTCCTGCATATCCATGGCCACGAACGTCCTCGTTGACGGGATTCGAACCCGAAACGCCGGTAGTCAAACATGTAGTTTTTTTTTGGGGCGACCGGTAGCGCAGTGTGTTGAGGCATCAATTATGTTTGACTACCGGCGTTTCGGGTTCGAATCCCGTCCATGACGACGTTCGTGGCCATGGATGTGCAGGAGGAGGTGCATGCTGGCAACTGCATTCTCTGAAACCAATTTATGCCAACGAAACGTCAACTGAGCTTTAAGGAACAGTTGACGCGCTATGCCCCACAAGGGGTTAGGGCAATTGAGCAAACATGAGGCTGATGCCTCAACACACTGCGCTACCGGTCGCCCCAGCTTATTATTATGAGCGATCGGTAGCTCAGTGCGTAGAGGCATTAGTCTCATGTACGACTACCGGCGTTTTGCTTTCAAATCGCGTCCACGACGATGTTCGTGGCCTTGAATGTTCACGACGATGTTCGTAGCCTTGAATGTTTGTGTTGTCTTCCCCCTGGGGTGCGGGGGGTAATGATAAGCCATTGCATTTCCCGACTTGTCGGAGGTAGGCGGCTAAATGAGGGAGCAGGAGGTGCATGCTGGCATTGCATTCCCGGAAACTATTGTATTGTAGTTTATGCTAACGAAACGTCAACTGGGCCGCATGGAACAGTTGACTCGCTATGCCCCACAAGGGGTTAGGGCAATTGAGTAGTTACATCGAGGGTTATCTGCACAATTCAGGACACATCGTCTGTACGTAGGCATGTGAACAGGGGAACCCCTCAAGGTGGTGTTTTCGCTCCTCTTTTTGGAATGTGGCGGACTTGGGAAAGCTGGGATGTAAACACACCGCATACGCGGATGACATTGCTATTGCCATTACAGGTAAGTTCCCCTGTGTCCTTAGTGATTTAGTGCAGAAAGCTTCTAATGTTTCGTTGGATTGGGCCAGTGTGGTTGAAATAACTGTGAATTCGACTAAAACAAAACTTGTTCTTTTTACTAGGAGATACCTTCATTTGAACCACCATTGACAGAGGATATACGGCTCGTGCTCGCTGACAAAGCGAGATTCCTTAGGCTTATCCTAGATAAGAAGTTATGCTGCAAGCCTAACATTCCGGAACATATGTATGTCAAAGGCAACCGTTGCTTTGTATTAGTGCAAGAAGGCTTTTGACGGAAAAGGTTGTTTTTTGGCTCTATACATCGGTGTTGCGCCCCATACTCATGCATGGAGTCGTCGTCTGATGGGCGACACTAAGCATCGTCTCGTATAGAACTTTGCTGGAGTAAGTTCAAAGACTAGCATGCGCGAGCTCTTAGACTACTCTCACCGCTGCCCTTGAAACTATGCTAAATTTGCTTCCCTTTTAACTTTTTGCTGAGCGGGTGGTTGCTGGTGTGACCATCCACTTTCGTGAAACGGGTCAGTGGACTACTACCACCACAGGACATTCGGTTGTACTGAATAGCTTTGATGTTCCTGAAGTCACGAATTATACCCAAAATACTTTTTTGCAAAGAACTTTATAAGCTTGATCCCGTCACGAGGGGAGTGGGCTGGTAATGTGATTTCGGAGTCGGGTGCGATAAGCATCTTTACTGATGTCTCTAAGACAGATGAAGGTATTGGGCTGGTGTTTACTTGGAGACAGTGAGTATTAGCTTGTCTTTCCGTCTTCCAGATTACTGCAGTGGTTTTCAGCTGGATGTCACGGTGACTTATTAAGCCCTCTTGTGGTTGGGAGAAATGTCACGACTGCCAGGGATGTTGTAATTTATACTGATAGTCAATCGGCGATTAAATCGCTTGACGCTACTGTGGCCCATTCGAAGCTGGAAATAGGTAATTTTTTCAGTATTACCTTGTGTTGAATGCCTGGTCATAGCGGCTTTTTCGGAAACAGCAGAGTGGATGAGCTCGCTCGTGAGGGCACAACCATTATGGTCAGCGAAAGCTTCCGTACCGTAAGGATGCTTCTGACAGCTTTTAAATTGGCCTGTAAGTCTGCTGCTACAGATAGAGTAAGCTCTAGAGGGAGTATCGGCAGCACTTGCCAAGTAACCAGGTAAATCTACACACTGAACCTACACTGAACTCTTACCGCTCCTCAGGGTTGCTGCTCTTCGATAGAAGGCATATTAGAAATTATCACTGGCCATTGCCTTATTGGAGATGATTATTGCAGAAGCTGTGGTGATGAAGATGAGGAGGAAGAAATCTCTTTTCATTTGCTCTGTGTCTGTCCCGCCTTGACTGGTGGTACGAAGGCCGATTTGTATGACCTGAAGGAGATGAGTGTAGGTCAGCTCCATCGTTTCATTGTCAGCACCGGCTCGTTTGCTCGGAGTTGGTTTTGATCGGTGGATGATTAGTCCATGGTGGTATTACAGCGGACCTTATGGTGGTCTAAGTGTGCCTTATATGTCAGAGTAGCTTCTTCAACCCAACGTATTATGATACAAAGAATGCATATCCCGCTTTGAATCGTGTATTTGTCGCGCCACATGTCCAATTTATATCGGATGGCGAGAGCACCCGATGTCGGGCAGAGTTCGAGTCGAGGTACAGTCGAAGTCGATTCGAGTTCGATCAATAGATATACGCTTTTTTAAATAATTAAATAAGAACCACTCACTCAAGGGTATAGATATCATTTACAATAGATTCTGACGATTTGTTCTCTACACGCACAGTTCCCGACAAGGTGATTGTTTCAGCAAATTGAAAATTACAGCCAGAGTCATGACTAAAAATTTAGGATACTCGTATACTAAAATATTACTGAAGTGATACGTTCTGCAGTCCAACAAAGGGCCCAGCTGCAAATTCAGGCACATTTCCACATTTGCAGATAACTTTCATCATGAAATGAAATTGCTTCAAATTGAAAATGATATTGTTGTGGTCTTACCCTCAAATGTGCAGCCATCCAAGGAATGTAAGGCAATAAAATTTTCCCTACTCTAGAGTAAGGCATCATCCATTAATGCCTAGGCAAAGTATCATCCTTTGAAAATTCCATATGCACACCGAAAAGTACCTACAGGTGAATTAGATTTTCATGAATGACATATACGAGTATTTCTACCTTGGCTTTCCGGCAAAGCAGCAAGTCGTCATCATCATGCGAGCTACAAATTTCGACTCGAATGTCAAACGTAAGCGAGAGAGAGAGACAGAGTTTTACTACAAGCTAGGCAATTGGCTCAAATTTAAATCGTTTCCAAAATGAATTTGTAGATTTAATTCAACCTTATGAATCTACTCGGTTGAATTAACTGAACGGATTTATTAAAAGCATTTCCATTTAAGATGATGAAAATCTGAAATTTTTGGTTGAGAGTATTTTGAGTTTTCATATAGTACATGACGTGATGGTTAATGTCTTCCAGGTAAATAAACTTTACCTGGAAGACATTTGTTTAGGTCTCGCATAGTTTCAATTAAAAATTAAAAATGTTATTTTCTGACAGGACTCATCTGGATTGTCGGAATATAAAAGCTATGTCAACCGAATTTCAAGGGTCAAGGGCATAATGTTGTTGAGTTTGGAATTCTAAGCTTACTAGAGATTTGTAATGCGTAAAAGGAGTACTCTTGTCATTCATATATAAAGTAAAAATGGAACAAATGAAAATCTACAATTTAACTGAAGATCTAGGACTGATGGAGGAGAAATTGTAGGCGAAAATCTCGAAGCAGTTCTCATACAACCACGGCCTGTCGATTGAACAACCTCTAATAATTTGCTATCGTCACTCTGGAGTTTAGAGCGGTCGAAAGATACGTGACATACCAAAATATTCCATTAAGTAAAGGACTGCAGTCGGTTTGCAGTCGAACTGTGCATAAGGAGCCGATTTCATCTTGAGATGGCCTGAACTGGGAGCCGGAAGTCCAGTGCGGTGTGACTTCAGTCTAATGTTTCACCGTCTTCGCTGATTCGAATCCTTTTGAGACCATGGTTGTTTGTGTTGACCTGGCGTCTATAGTATCGAACATAAGAGCTACAATCTCTCCCGACTTATCGCAGGAGCGCCAAGCATCGAAATACTGGTAGCTCAATGCACTGAGCGTCAGTTTGATATCTCATGCTACCAGCTAGCCACGTGATCGAATCTCGTTGTGGCCATGGGTGTTTGTGTTGTCTTCCCTCTGTGGTCTGGGGCGTAACAGTATACCACAACCTTACCTGACTTGTCGCAAGTATGCGGCAAAATGGGCGAGAGGTACATGCTAGCAACATGCATCGTCCGAAACCAGTTTATGCTAACGAAACATAAACTAAGCCTTTTAGGAATAGTTTACGTGCTATAAGGACTGCAGTCGACTTGCAGTCTAACTGTAGTTATGTGAAAATCTCGATTGGCCACACACTTGCAGATTAAAGCAGCCTGCAATCAACAATCTTAAGGCCCTCTGAAGGTATTCGGTTAAATACGATTATCTTCATTTAAACTGTATAAATAGATAAATAGAATAATGAAGGTTTAAGCTACAATACTGACTTTTAAAAAGGGGGCGGGGCACTTCCACCATAGGTGATTTATTAGACTGTAGCCTTTTAAACTAGCAGAAGATCTTCCGTCTATCGTACGGGGGCTAGTATGTTTATACAGGAGTTCTCCTGATAACCACAGGCCTCGTTGCGAGTTACCCGAAGAACGTATATCTAGCCAGCGCAATCACCGGGCATTCATTCGCATGCAATCCGCAAAAGAAAGAAAAAAACACAGACGACATTTCGTCTGGCTAGACAAACCCATTTTGTTGAAATTACAATAAACATCACCCAATGGCCAGCAGCTCTATTCATTTGGAGGTCTCTGTGGTGGAAAAGTATTTTAACTCCTTAAAGTTCAGCAGCCCTTGAAGTTTTTTCCAGTATTGATGTTGTGTCGTTTCGAACCATTATTTTACAATTGTCCCGAAGTAAGCCAAGCCTAGTACCCAGGAGGGTTCCGATCGGAGCAAATTTGATGCTTGGCAAGTTCATCGCGGCCTCATTTCCATCAATGCCAGGGTCACCTCTCTCTCTCTCTCTCTCTCTCTCTCACAATAGCCCTAACTCCTTGTGGGGCATAGCGCGTCAACTATTCCATGTGGTCCAGTTGACGTTTCGACGGCATAAACTGGTTTCGGAGAAGGCAGTTGCCAGCATGCACCTCGTGCACATCCATGGCCACGAGCGTCGTCGTGGACGGGATTCGAACCCGAAACGCCGATAGTCAAACATGGGACTGATGCCTCAACACACTGCGCTACCGGTCGCCCAATACCAGCCTTGGGTTTGGTCCTTTATAGCTGCCTGGCTGTCTGTCTGATCACATAGCATTGTGTGTGCCGCATGTTTCGTTTCCAGAATTTCCCTTGCATAGACCTCATCTTGGATGAGACTTGGAAAATGCTGGACCGTGCCTATAGCGGGTGAAATTTTAATCTTATACTCAAAAACGCCAACACTAACTGTTCAGTCTTAAACCCATTGGTTTTCCGCATGATTCTCCTCAGGTTGGGATATGGACTAAGCTTTTATTGCCGAAGCATAACTTCGTGGCCGTATATAATCAAGCTATTACCATCTCCAGTAGCGGCTAGTGTGCTTGCAACCGTAGACGAGTGCCTGTTTTTGGACTCAATCGATGCAGCAGGTGGAACAAGAAAGACTGGCTGAGGATGTCACGTCCATAGGAGTCCTCGTTTTTCTGCCAGAACTATCCACGCCACAAGGCCCGGCTACAGCGACTGCAACAAACCGCACTGCCTAGATTCTTGCCGTAGTGGTAGCACCAGCAGAAAGTTCATCAGACCGACTCGTAGGCAAGACTAGATTTGACGTAGGCTGAGGCTCATTTTACTTTATCTACAGGCTATCACGCCTTTACGCTCCAATAGTATCTCTATTAAGTAGTCGTCAACGGTGAAAACAAGGTGGGGGCTTGAGCATTTATCCCACGATTTAGCACCCTTCAGAGTTTTGCTTGGAAGTGGATTTTGCACTTTCAAAGAACCTATCCCTTATTGCTTTGAAAGTATACTGCCAGGAGGGGATTCTTTATGCTATGCAGAGTCATTTATCCTTACCTCGTAAGAACGACGGCTAACTATGACCTTCCAATTTGGAAAATGGAGCCCCATGAACCGATGTTTATCCTCCTTAATTTTTATCTAAATATAAAAAAACAATTGCGAACGTTTTGTCCTTCAAATTAATGCTGAAAACATCTTGAACAGGAGGGCGCGTTCGCAGGAAATTTATCTAGAACGCTAAAACTCTGCAGGAAACTAGATGCCGCTATGATGAAAATATAACTTCGATGCAGAGCTCATAAGTTGAAAACAACTCCAACAATTAGTATACTTTCAGAAATCATAAGCATAAAACATGTTTTTTAGCTTTCTTGTTTTTTTAATCGTACGAAATTTTCATGCCAATTTGATTTAAATTTATTAAAAAAAAAAAATTTTTTTCAACGATAGTGCAACATATTGATAAGGTGATGTGAGAAGGAGATCAGAAAGGGAAGTTTTACATTTGCAGCGGCGAGAAAACGCAATTCTGCATCGGCCCTAAAGGTATGTGTTCTACAGAACGATCCCCCTTTGCTGTGGGATGTAAGAATAATGCCAGGGCCTTTCTCGGCTTGTCGTAGAAGGCGACTAAAATGGACAGGATGTGTAGCCAAGCAACTTGCATCATCAGAAATCTTTTATATGCTAACGAAACACCAGCTATGCCTCGGATAAGGATTAGGAGTAGTTGATGCGCTATGCCCACTAGGGGCTAAGGCAAAGTAGTAGTATAGTACTAGTGTATATTTGATATGCAGCTGTGTTCCTCCAGCCGTCTCGACGGCTAGAGCCACATGAAATAATGGCGTTTATCTTGAACAATCGCTCCGCTGGATGACGGACAATAATCGTCACGGATGTCGTGCATGCGAATAGGACATAGTGCCATGCGGTTGTTGTTAAATGTTCAATTTCTCATGCGGAAGGTTGGCAAGTAAAGAGATCATTGCAATGATCGCTCCGAGAAACTCGTACCTTGATTGATGGTCGTGGAACTATAATCGCTGAGCTATAGTCGCAATGATCGCTTCTAGAAAAACTTAGCTTAAGTTTATTCTCAGGACAAACATACGAAGTAACTTGGTATGGAGAAATTCGAGATATAGGCAGTTGATTAGACGCTCTGTGAATCTGTGAGCTTTTTCCTTCGCTTAAATGATATTTATAGGCCCGTTTTCTCAATGTCTGATTAAAATTTAAACTCCAGTTAAACAGACATTGAACGTACCCATCTGTCAAATTTTATAGGGAAATCAACAACAACAACAAATTTTATCTCGAGTTTAAATTTTAACTGGACATTGAGAAAACGGGCCTTAGTGACGGATCGCACACCCCTTTTTGGTGTCCGTTTATACGATAAAAACAGTTAATAAAATCCAGTCCAGAGGAGTCCGATGCGTATATACCCTAGACTTGTACAAACCTAGTGGTGATACCGAACGTACCAATTGGCAACGACCATTTGCATTAAAAGTGAGTTTTCTATATGACCAGTTTATAGGGGAGGCTGGCACTCATTCAGGAGGATGTTGACTATTCTCAAACCAATTAGCTAACCTCGACAAATATTTGTGGAATGATATTTATCGAGTTTTTCAAGTCATTAGCTTCATTTTATCGAAAGTTATCGCTTAGTTGAAGTTTTATTTGTAGGGGAGGTAGGAGTTCCTTGGGTCAGATCTTGCCCATCATTGCCACCAACCAATTAAATCATGCTATGAACATTTAAGCAAAATTTCAAATCTCTAGCTTCATTCTATCGAAAGTTATCGCTTATTTGAAGTTTCGTTTGTAGGGGAAATACTGGTTTGTCTGGTCGGATTTTACGTATTTTCAATATCAGCCAGCTGAATCCTACTACAAACATGTAACCAAAATTTAAAGTCGCTAGCTTTATTTTATCGTAATTTATCGCTTATTTTAAGTTCCATTTCTAGGGGAGGTAGGGGTTCTTTGGGTTGGATCTGGCCTATCTTTAATACCAACTAACTCAATCTTAATTTAAACATTTGACCAAAATTTCAAGTTGCTGGCTTGATTCTATGTAAAGTTATCGCTTATTTGAAGTTTCATTTGTCCCTTCGGTCGGATCTTGCCCATTTTCCATACCAACAACATTGTACCAAATTTTTAACTTGCTAGTGTCATTCTATCGAAAGTTATCGTAATTAAAGGAATTTTTAATTTTTTGATATTTATAGGGGAGTTAGGCGTTCCTTTGATCTGATTATGCCCAATGTACTAAAACTCGAGCAGCTTCTCACCTCAGGGTTACATGCCAAAAATCAGGTGTCTACGTCAATTGGTTCAAGAGTTATAGACAAAAACCCTGAAAAGTAGGGTAGCACGGGGCTCTTTGTAAGAAAATTACCGTTAGTTTTCAACTGATCGATTTTATTTTTCCAGGAGAGTATAAAATTACCCTTACGAGCAACCTGCCAAAGCTGGAGCTTTTCATGTTTATTTAATCGGGAGTTATAGATACATTTAATTATTTTACTATGTAGGCGAGGTAGGCGTTCTCTTGGCCTGATCGTGCCCCAAAAAAACCAATCGAACACATTAATGCACAATGAGCTAGGCCTGTGGGTCAGAAGTAAGTGATAATGGTCCTGTGTGGATTTCTGGACATTGAGGAAGCTTTAACTACATCTCTTTTGACTCCATCAACAACTAACTCGTAGCTAAAGGAAGCAATACCACCGCAACAGTTAGGGTGAAGCGAATGCTCCCTTATTATTGAAGTATGAGACTCCACTCTCATGCCTGAACCAGATTGAACGCAGAACGCAGCAGCGGCAGCGAAATGTCAGGTTAGAAAGCATGCATTAAGCGACCTATTGTAGATTGAACACAGCGGCAGCGACAGCGACAGCGACGAAAGCAGATCTGCCCGTTGTTGTTGCTGCTGCTTTCTGCTTTCAATCTGGTTGGGGCATCACAGCAAAAATCAAGCGGCGCTGCCCTCAAAGAGGTGCACTACATCGTTGTGAACACTCTTTTACTATCCTAGTTAGAATTTTTGGTACAAGGATATGTGGAAGAGTTGGTGATTATAGTCAGGGGTACATTAAAAGACGTTCATTTTACAGAGAGCGCTTCTGGTGGTTCAAGTAGGTACATATTAACGGCTTTCGACTTAACCCGGTGAAAGTTATCATTCTACCATTCAATAGAATGAATGAATCTTAGGGGGCTCTTTGTGCATATAACTCTCCTGTTAAAACTTACAGGCCGAGTCAAGTGTCTAGGAGTTACACTCAATAGTAAGTTGGATGGGATATTTTAGGTAAGATAGGAAAGACATGGAGCACTAGACTATGAATCAACAAAGCCATTGCCAGACCGATCATAGAGTATGGAGCTGTCGTTTGGCGAAGTGAAACGGAAAGCAAATCCACCAAAAAAAAAAAAAACTAAACTTGATAGAATATTTTTCCCAGCAAAGGAAATATTTTTGTGTCATTTTTGGCTCGTCCCATATATTGATTTGACGGACGAGCGTATGCAATGATCCATGCTGTGCGTTTGTGTGTTTGTGCGTAAGTCCGAGGTCTTCCCGTCGGCCGATCTTAATCCAATGCGGTATTTAGGTTCCTTCAGTGACCCTGATGTGGGAATGGTGGCAGAAAATTCGGTCATCGACTGGACTAACGGTATTTTCGGCTGTGTTCAAACCAGAGCTGCTTGCCTAAGTCTTTTCAAAAATCACTCGTCCAGGCTTTTGGTCCTGTATGTTTGGTCAGGTGTGTGTTAGGATAAAAGGACCTTGCTGACATTAAAGTGATATACCTTATATAGACAAGATGGGTGTCGATGATAGGGTTTTTGAGGCGAATGCACGAGACTTCTGTTGAAGTAATTTTGAGTTCTTTGATACTACTTTGCCTTAACCCCTAGCGGGGCGTAGCGCGTCAACTACTCCTGCGCGCCATCGTACTCTGTTCTGGGCAATGGGGCGCAACTCCCCAAAAGACTTACCCAGTACCTGACACTCCTTTGCCACAGATCGACGCCATGTGATTCGAGGACCCCCTCTTGGTCGGCCTTGGTTGGAAATGGGGTTCCACTTCATGGCATGCAAAGCAATGCAGTTATCACCCTTCCGCAATGTGTGACCTATCCATTGCCATTTTCGCCTGCGTATCAATTCGTCGATTGGCATCTGACCCGTACGCCGACTTAGCTCTTCATTTGATACTGTTTCGGGCCAGAAAATTCTTAAAATTCGACGAAGACATGAGTTGACGAAAACTTGCAGCTTTCTGGTAACTCCTACGGAAACTTTCCATGTACTGCTCCCATACAAAAGCACTGATAGTACCAGGGAGCGAAACAGGCCCAGCTTGGTCTTGATGCTGAGATAACTGCTCTGCCAGATTTTGGACAGCATGCCGTATGCGCGTTTAGCCTGGTTGATACGACGAGCGATGTCCTGCTCCGTACCACCATTTTCGGCAACAATGCTACCCAGGTAGACGAAGTTGTCCACCTTCTCCACAGGCTGCCCATTAATATTGATGGCAATAGGTGTCGGATTTCTTTTTCGCAACGGCGGGCTAAGAACCTTGGTCTTGTTGGTATTAATCTTTAGCCCAACCTTGCTTGCCTCCCTCTCGAGATCTAACGCCATTGCGGACAGATCCATGATTTTGTGGGAGAGTAGGCATATGTCGTCAGCGTAGTCAAGATGTTGTAGATAAGATGTCAAAGTCCATTGAATTCCTCTGTCGAGTCCGGATAGGGCTGCATGCAACACATCGCCGATCACAATGAGGAATAGGATCGGTGAGAGGATGCACCCCTGCCGAACTCCACTGCGAATCTCAAAGTCCCCCGACACCTTACCTTTATGCAGAACGCGACATTTCGCGCCGTCATAGGTTGCCTTAATAATAGCCACAAGCTTCTCAGGGATGCCTCTCCTGCGCAAGGCCGCCCATATAGAATCCCGGTTCACACTATCGAAAGCCTTTTCGAAATCGATGAAAAGCAAGTGAAGCGGAGAATCATATTCAGCGCATTGCTCGATGATGATTCGCAAGGTGTTAATGTGATCGACACAGGAGAGTCCGGATCGAAAGCCAGCCTGCTCTTCATCAATTGTGCTTTCTAAGTGGGCCTTTAGTCTTTCCAGGACGATTTTAGCTATTATCTTGGCAACGGCAGGAAGCACACAAATGCCCCTCCAATTATTACAGTCTGTGAGGCTACCCTTCTTTGGAAGTTTGATGATCAAACCTTCCTTCCACTCAGTGGGAAAGGTCTCTGTATTCCACGCTTTATCAACAAGTGGGTGCAGCAAATCGGCAGTTACGCTTGGCGCTGCTTGATAAAGTTCGGCAGGGATGCCGTCAAGTCCGGCGGCCTTTCCTCGTTTTAGTGCAATAATTGCAGTGACTATTTCCTCTTTAGTCGGGGCAGTGGACCGTATACGCACATTTTGATGGTTAGCTAAATTATCTATATGAGGGGGAACTTCACCAGAGGTTACACGGTTCAAGACCGCGGCGAAGTGTTCTTTCCACCGCCTCATTTGATCTTCTTCCAAGATAAGTAGCTTTCCATCACTATCTTTCACCGGATGTTGGCAGGAGTTACGACCACCTGTAAACTCCTTGATGACACCGTATACGGCGTTTAAGTTGTTACTTCTAGCGGCTTCTTCTGCTGACGCTAAAAGAGAATTGGCATAAACTCTTTTATCGCGTCGCACACTACGCTGAACTTCTCGAGCTTTCTGACGGTAAAGGAATTCGATGCTGCTTCGATTGTCGTCTGATGCTGCAGCCAAACGAACTTTCAGCTCCTTTCTTTCAACAATCCGCTGCCATGAAGCGTCGGACATCCAGGGCTTATTCCTGCAATCCGGGTTTGGGCCAAGGATGGTATTTGCGCTATCAATGTACGCATTTTTTATGGCATCCCAGTTTTCGTTTATGTCACTATCTGGGTGACTAGTTATCTCAGCCGCTTTTTGCGCAAGATGGTCATTATATTGTTGTAAGACAGCTGGATTTTTTAGTCGAGCGGTGTTGAATTTGCGAGGCCTGGATCTTTCGTCGCTGGGGCGGCGCACGGCTGCAATACGCAATCGAACATTAGCGATCATAAGATAATGGTCTCTTCCCATCCCAATATCGGCACCCTTCTTGTTTCGCATGTCCAGGAGGCAACTCTTGAATCTTTTACTAATGGCAAAATGGTCGATCTGATTTTGTGTTCTGCGCCGATCAACAGAGGACCAACTGATTTTGTGGTGGTCCTTATGCTCAAACATAGTACCACCGATGAAGAGACTGTGAAAGTTGCAGAACTCTACAAATCTTTCACCGTTGTCATTACGATCACCAAGACCGTGTCTCCCCATCACATGTCTGAGCCCATAGTTATCAGCGCCAACTTTCGCATTCAAATCACCCATAACCATTATAATGTCACCTTTAGGTGTTCTGCTCTGAACGGCGTTTAGTTCTTCGTAGAAGGAGTCTTTTGCCAAGACATTGTCTGGTTCAGTAGGGGCATAACATTGTATTATTGAGATGTTCCTCATTTTGGTCCGGAACCTGGCGGTCAAGACCCTGTCAGAGACCGGTTCCCAGGATAAGAGACAGTTTCGCGCGGCTCTGGTTAAAAGGAGCCCCACACCTGACTCACGGCGACTACCGGTAGCTTTACCGGAGTACAACATTACAGTGCTGCCCGTTGGAGAGATGAATTCTCCGCTGTTCCACCATCTTATCTCACTAACTCCTAAGATATTTAATTTGTACCTCAGAAATTCACTCTCTAATTGAAGAAATCGTGCGTTCTGGGGACCTTCTGATCCATTGTCCAGGAGAGTACGCACATTCCAGAATCCAATCTTTGTCATTGTACGATAGCTAAAAGTCGTAACCGTTGAGTCAGTCCTTATCCGAGGCATAGTTGACGTTTCGTTAGCATATAAAGATTTCGGATAGTGCAAGTTGCTGGCATACACATCCTGTCCTTTGATTGTCGGTTTTAACGACAGGCCCTCAAAGGGAAAGGCCGTGGTATTTTTTTCACACCCCACACCACAGGGGTACCTCAACCAAATCATCGCACCGCCATCACTGGCGGCTTGACGTTGGTTGGCAATGGTCAGTGACCACTGCCGTTCCAGGGGGCGCCCACGCGGAGGACTATGGAAGAGGAGTTTTGAGTTCTTTGATGATGGAAAAAAACATTCTTGGCAGTGAAGTGATATACTGGCAAGATGGGTAACATATGACTGGGAGTCGTTAGGCGAATGCAGTAGACTACGTTTGATGGTATTTTGAGTCCTTTCGTCAGGAAAAAAGGACATTCTTGCATTCGACTGGTAAATATGGGTATCTCCTGGATCGAGCGATAACGACAGCATTTTTGAAAGCAAATCACAGACAATTTGAAAACAAATCGATCGGAATTAAAATATTTGCATAGGACGGATCCAAAGTGCCGATGAACATTATCGCTCTTTTTGTGTCATTTATTGAAAGATTGCAGCAAACCAGTTCCTTCAAGTAAGCTGAGCAAAACACAGGTACATACTTAAGTCGCTGAGCACATTCTTGGTTTCTCTTTCCCTACAGTCACACCACTCTAGTGTCAGTGTCTAGGCAAAGAGTATAGATGAAGTACAAGAGTTTTTACTTTTTATTTTTTATATATACAATTAATTTTTTTTTGTGTAGTGGGACTCAAGTCACAATAAATAATCTGTGGGTAATTTATATGAATTGTGAAATCCTGTAGTATATGGTCTGTGGTCTATACGTAAAGAGAGATGGCCACACTCAAATTGTGCTGATTGATTTTGTTAGAATCGATCTAAAACGTTCCGCTTGTGTCGCTTCAAATTAAATTTTTAAAAACTTCACTATGCACCGACAAAATTATTTCAAAATATTCCGAAAGTAATAAATCTACCCTCTCCCAATTTAAACTTCTCTCCAATATCGTTCGTTACAGGAAATACAATTTTCATGAAGTCAAAACCAATATTTTCTATTGAAAAGTTCCCACAGTTTTCTTTTTTCCAGTAATTATTGTGGGCAAATTTATATAAGTCTTGGGCAAACGCAAGTTTCTACCAGACTAAAAAAAAAGAGAAACGAATATCCGACAATCGACTTATACTTAAAAGTTTCACTTTTAATTGTCGAAATCAATTGAACACTTTTCCAAGTAAGAAGGACGAAGGCCAAAGGAAACCACGAGAGTCGAGCAAAGGGTTCCTTCAGTCGATTTTCACTCAATCGTTTTCAATTTAATTGCGGCAACAAATGTTCCCAAATTTATCGGATAGAACTGTATGTTACCGAGTACTACTTCCGAATGTTTCAAAATGGAAAACTTTATCCGAACTTCCGGAAGAGTTCCCAGTCCTTGAAACTCCACCCCTTGAGTTTCTTTTGTAACTTCGGTTTAAGTAAACTACACGCGATCACCCATTCTATAGTCGCTCGTCGTAACTTTGTTCAATCCGTTTCGCTCTTTATGTTACACATTTTCTTGAGTAAACAGTTTCAACATTTTTACTTTAAATTTCCAGTTTCGTTTTCTTTCGTAGCGTTCGGAATTCGCTGTTGTTCAGTGAAAATCAGACGAGAATTAACGCTGACGAGCAGAATAAAAAAAAGTTTTTCTTTATCCCACACCCGCCTCTTTTGTGAGATCTTGAATTGGATTTGTTTTGTTGCTTTTGTATACTTTCCTTCTGCTGTTACTTTAGTTCACTAGCTTCCTTAACCAGCCAAGTTTTTTTCCATTCCAACGAAAGAAGGACGAATTGTTAAGGCAACACTAAGAATGGGTTCTCTCTGTGTGTTTTTTACCACGAAGACGCTCGAACAAATTCGTGGGAAGCATAAGGCCCGTTTGTAAACTAGCCACCGCAAACCAGATGAATATTTGATAGGGTAAATTGACGATAGAGAGAGGATACCACCCGCTTCTTTGAAGAGTCTATGAACGTAAAATTTCTTCTTTTTTTTCATTTTGTATTCCTATTAAAGAATTTTTCTTTTCCGAACCAAAATATGTAGAGTCCATGACGTGGTAACGAGCTCGGAAAAGTTTAGTAAATGGCCAAGCGAAGCCAAACAATTACATGAGTGGGAATGATCAATGAATGGTGAAGTAGGAATGAATTGAAGAAAGAAAAACTCTCATTTCGAGGAAAAACTTTTTATCAGTGAGAAATTTGAAAAAAAAAAAAAAAAAATCATGACGGTCCCGAGTCTGAAACATATATACCCCTTCTCTCTCTCTCTCTCTCTTATTTGCCCTGACCCCTAGTGAGGCATAGCGCGTCAACTATTCCATGTGGCTTAGCTGACATTTCGTTGGCATAAACCGGTTTCGGACGACGCACATTGCCAGCATGCACCTCCTGCTCCCATTTAGCCGCCTACCTGCGACAAATCTGCGTATAGTATATTGTGGCTTATTAATACACCCCGCACCACAGGAGGAAGACAACACAAACATCTATCGCCTCGAACGCCGTGGACGGGACTTGAACCCGTAGCAACCGCAGTCAGCCTGACACCTCTACGCATTGAGCTATCGGTCGCCCCAACCAAAACTTTTAAATAGGCAACAGCCACTTGCATTAAAAGTGTGTTTCCTGTATAGTCAGTTTGGGCAGTGCATGGGGTGCATCGCCCGAAACTGGTTTATGTCAACAAAATGTCAGCTAAGCACCATACCCCACTGGGAGTTAGGGCAAATGAGCAGTAGAAGTAAGCTAGAAGCCATTTGAAACGAATTAACTTTTTTACCACAACTTAATAGAAGAGATCGGATCTTGCCCATTCTCAAAATCAACTAACTAACCCACACTACAAACATTTGTCCAAAAATTCAAGTCGCTAACTTCATTCTGTCGAAAGTTATTGCATATTTAAAGAATCGTTTGTAGGGGAGGTAGGAGTGGGCGCCGACTATGGGGGGCAAGACACCTCTCCTATGTAATACCTTCCAGATGCATTCCCGGTCAACGCTGTCAAACGCCTTCTCGAAATCGAAGAACATGAGATGTAATGGTGATCTCCACTCTGCGGATTGTTCAATAATAATTCGGAGGGTGTTGATGTGGTCGCTACATGAAGCCCTCGCGAAAACCAGCTTGTTCATCGTTCAGTGTGCGGCCAACTGTATGCTTGATTCGGTTTAAGACTATCTTTGCCATCAGTTTGGAGACTGCGGGGAGGAGGCAAATTCCACGCCAATTATTACAATCCTTCAGGTTATCTTTCTTCGGAATCTTAATAATGACGCCCTTCTTCCATTCTTTAGGGAGAGTTTCGGTTTTCCAACACTTTTGGATAAGGGGAGAAGAATATCCGCAGTAGCCTTGATATCCGCCTTAAAGAGTTCCACCGGAATTCCATCGATCCCCGGGGCTTTACCCGCTTCCATCGATTTAATAGCCACAGTTAAATCCTGTTTAGATGGTGGACTGGTATCAACTCTGGCTATTTGCGGAATATTTTCTTCTTCTAGTGGAGATGAGTAGAAGTGTCGAAAGGTGTTGTTGAGGACCTCAATAAAGTGCTGTCTCCACCGTTGCAGTTGGTCTTAATCAGTGACCAGTAGGGACCCTTTTTTATCTTTCACGGGTTGTTCACTTGCAAAAGATTTGCCAGTTAATGGCTTGATAAGTTTGTAAAGGGTTCCACTGTCGCCACGGTAAGCCTCTTCCTCTGCCTTCTCCGCTAATGCATTGATGTCGTTGCGTTTGTCCAGTCCTACGCTTCTTTGCACGCCTTTCTGAAGAGAACGGTATTCAGCTCTAAGTTGGTCTTTGACTGCGTCGTCTGTAGCTGAGTTGATCTGATATTTAATTCTCTTGCGTGCCGTGATTAGAGACCATGTAGAGTCACTAATGAATGGCCTTCTACCGCGCTCCAATCTGCCCGCAAAAGTTTCACCGCGCGAAGTAAATGAGTCCTTAGCGACTTTCCATCTGTCATCAATTGTAGGAGTCTCATAAGGTGGTGGTGCATAAGCTCTTTCGTGCAAGGCGGTGGAATAAGCACGTCTTATAGGTGGATCTTTAAGCTTTTGCACATTAAAACGTGGCAAGATTCTTGCATTTTGAGGGCGATGGATCGCTGCTGTTCGTAAGCGCACTTTTGCGACAACAAGTTGGTGATCGCTGCCAATATCAACACCCCGCTTCGACCTGACGTCTAAGAGACAGTTCCTCCATATCTTGGAAATGGCTATATGGTCTCTTTTTGCCACTCGGAGAAACCCAGGTTGTTAAATGCCATCGTTCGTGCTTAAAATAAAGTAACGCCGATGACGAGCTGACGAGTGTTGCAAAACTCCACGAACAGCTCGCCATTTTGGTTCCTGTTGCCTAGACCATGATTGTCCATTAGGTGTTCCAAACCAAGGTTGTCAGACCCGACTTTGGCATTGAGATCCCCCATAATGATTTTTATGTCACCTTTGGGAGCCTTGTCGAAGGTGTCGCCGAGTCGGTGGTAGATGGCATCCTTAGTTGATTGATCCGCTGGTTCAGTCGGGGCGTAGCACTGAATTATTGTGATGTTTCTTACCCTGGAATTAAATCTGGCTGTAATGATACGGTCGAAGATGGGTTTCCAGTCAATTAGAGAAAGGCGTGCCTCCCTAGTCAACAGGATTCCGACGCCTGCCATTCGAGGTGACGTATTGTCTTCATTTCCAGAGTAGAGCAGTACTGTATGGGAGCTTGGTGATAAGATCGTTCCCGATCCAGGCCATCTTGTTTCGCTTAGTCCTAGTATATCGATGTTATATGCGGTCATTTCCCGTTCGCCTTAGGGAGCCTCGCACTATTGCACTCGCCCCACATCCTTCGAACGTTCCAAAAACCGATCATGGTCTCTTGTTTGTAGCCAAAAGTCGTTACCGGTGAATCAGTCCGTGGTATCCGAGGCTCGTGTTTCGAGTGTAAATTTATTTCAGGTACGCAGGTTACAAGCCCAGATACCCAATCTTAAGGGAAGGATTGCTTCCTTAGGTGTCCTATGAGTCGCCGGGAGCTATTTTTTTATATAGCGCAGAGTTAGCTCTCCAATGGTGTTTTTAATTGCGCGTTCTTTTGATGATCTTTTAGCTGGGTGTGATGTGTTGGTGTTCTCACAACTATGTTGCAACTCCACCGTTCGCCTATGTCCTGAGACGCACTGGTGTTATTGGCCATTCAGGATGATCATCGTTAAGTGCCTCTACCAAATGTTTTGCAGTGCAAAACTCGGTTGGCTTGATTAGCCGTTTCAGAGGGCGCCCACGCGGAGGACTATGGATAAGGTCTTTTGCCCCCCAAGCTGCAGAGTATATCAATCGGGGGGCAGACGTCCAAGTTTGATGAAAAACTTAATTCACTTATCCTAAAGAATTTCACATACCATCAATTGAATTCTAAAAGTTTTACATAAATACCTTTTAACAGTCGGCCCCTCTGATACTGACTAGATCTTACTACCAACATCGGAACAACTTTTCAACTTGCTTCATTCTGTCGAAAGTTAAAAAGAATATCTAATTTTTTGACATTTGTGGGGGAGGTAGGCGTTCCTCTGGTCTGACTATGCCCATCTTACTAAAACTGAAGTAACTTCTCATTTGAAGTTGCTTTGTCCTACGTCCATTGGTTCAAGGGCTATAGACAAAAGATCGATCTTATTTTTACAAGATAGTATAAAATGACCCTCTCGAGTCATCTACCATAGTTAGAGCTTTTCACGTATGCTCAATCGGGAGTTAGATATTTATACCCTTCACAGATGTGATAGGGTATATTAACTTTGTCATGAAGTTTGCAAAGGACAAAAGGAAGCGTCTCCGACTATTTAAACTATATACATATATTCTTGGTCAGTATGATGAGACGAGTCGATTAAGCTTTGTCCGTCTGTCCGTCTGATTCTATGGAAACTAGTCCCTCAGTTTTAAAGCTATCTAGCTGAAATTTTGTACAAAACCTTCTTTCTATTGCACGCTGTAAATATGTCGGAACCAACGGAATCGGACCACTACGTCATATAGCTGCCAGACGTACGACCGGCCTAAAAATCATATAGCTGTCATAGGAACGACCGTTCCAAAAGCAAATTTTTTATTAGAAAAACTTTTTTATTTCTGATAATATCTTTACCAAATTTCATATTGTTCAATCGTATTTACTTCCTAAATTTGGTTGAAAACGGCCCACTATTTCATATACTTCTCATAGGAACAGTGAAATCGGAACAAGTTTTACTACTAATTTCAAAGTAGCAAATGCACCACTTTTCAGTTTCATACTGGTTTACTTATTATTATTACTTTTGAGAATTGTACTACCATTCAGTAAATGTTTCTTGACTCCACTAGCCAAAACTGTTCAGAACGGCAGTGTGATGCCGTAACCAGAACTAACACAGAAAGCGGCAGCAGCAACTACAACAACATGCAGGTCGGCTTTCGCCGCTTTCGCTGCCGCTGTGTTCAATCTAGGTCGCGTATGGGAAATGTGTGCTTTATAATTTGACATTTCGCTGCCGCTGCCGCTACTGCTACATTCTGCGTTCATTCTGGTTCGGGCATAACACTCGACAAGTTGCCTTCTTGAGGCACGTCTTCTGCGGAGCGACTGTGGCGATTATCGCTCAGTCATAATAAGTCAGCGTTCATCATTCCGCTCAATGCAAGGGTATAGATTCTAAAAAAAAATTTGTTCTGACGACGGGATAATTGACAACCAAAAGGGCTCCATTGGCTTGATGTATTGGTTCTATGTTCCATTCTGTCTATTTGACTGTTAATTTTTCGTTTAGTTTCCGAGTTTTTGCTATTTACGTGCGACATGTTCCAAGTCTGTGGCGGAGGAAAGTGTCTTTTACCTGCCCAATACCTGTCAGACGAAGAAAATGTATTGGTTAGGTTAGCTTTAAGAGACTGTTGTGTAGAACACGGCACACGTAGACCAATATTGGGTCCGTTGTGATACCTCGCCATCTCAAAACCGTGAAAGTCTAGTCGTCGAGCCATCCGGAACTGTCAATGAAGCGATGTAGTTGACCAGCATTTACGTCCTTCAAGTCATCCAGGTTCATGAAGTACCCCAGAGTGTCCTTTCTTCTACCGACCAGAGCAGGGCAAGTGTACAGGAACCTATATATTGTAGTACCAATATAGTATCCTTCTTCTCTTCGTGCTCACAGCTTTTGCAATAATGATTGTATGGAAACCACAGACACTTACCATACTCACCCATCGGGCAATGCCACGTAATAATCCCCACGACCTTCCTGAGATGCCTATCTTCCAGCATCAGTAGCGGTTAGGATTGGAGGTTGGCCAAACCTGTTTTATAATAACGCAGGCACTTCTATTTAGCCATCCGATGTTAGCACGACTCAGATTGCTTGTCTTTACTATTTTTCTTGCTTCTCTCTACTATTTTTCTGCACGCTTTTATAAGTATATTGATTGTACGAAAACACCCCATGTCCACACTGGTCGTACCTGTCCGAGCGATCGAGTTGGCCTTGCATCACTATATCTCGGAATCCAGCGCAAATTGATTTTGAAGAAGTCGCTGAGCTCCTTAATAAATGTGCGACACCTCGTTACGATTTTCGAAGTGGCAAGCGCTGTGTCCAGGGATTTATTCGCCACCTGACTATCGGTGTAGATTGTAATATTCCTTGCAGACACAGTCGGTGTTGTCTTGAGAATACCAGTGATAGTAAGATGGTCGACCAAGATGGTCGTTAAACTTTATTCTATAGATTCCTGTAGGACTCTGACTGCTGAGTGTCGACCACCAAACTAGTACACCATGTATTAATATGCGACAGATGCCTTATTAGCGCGATCTTGGTAGCTTCTTGTCGAATATAAATCCCACGAATCTAGCTTTTTCAGTAAGGACCCGCCCTTCCAGCATTGGTGGTACCAATGAAGGTTGAGTATTATTCCTAGTGAAGACAACAAGTTCTGTTTTGATCGGATTGACCCCATCATCAGCCTGTCTAACTGAGATAGGATATTTAGGGCATTTCGCATGAAATCACTACGGACTTCGGGAAAGTTTCCAGAGATGGCAGTGGTAATGTCGTCCGCATAAGCAATGACCTGACCTTTCATCCCACTGCATCCAAATGAAGAGGTAACCTGTTAACTACAAGATTCCAAAGAAGGGGGACAAGACACCTCCTTGAGAGGTGCCCCTGCACACCTGCCTGCGTATTTTCGATGAATGGACTGGTGCAAATAACCCTAGATGTAAGCATCAGGCTTCTGAACTCACAAAGTGGTACATCTAGATTCGAGAGTACATACGAGATAGCCTCCGGTTTGATGTTATTGAAGGTGCCTTCAATATCCAAGAAGGTAACCAACGGGTACTACCTGCAACTCAGTGACTTCTCAATATATGATATCAATGAGTGCAGAGCTTTAGCCAGCGACTTAGTCCAGTAGGCATGCTAGGACAAGGAGAGACGGTCCGATGGAATGGTGGCGCGTAAGTGCATGCCAATTACACGCTCCTGCAGCTTCAGCAGTGTTCAGACTTATGGGATGGAGGTCTTTTTAATATGAGTGCGAGCTCCTTCCCCGCTATAGGGATAAAAAACAATCTTCTCCCCAGACCATGTGCGAGGAATGTGTGCCAGTTCCAAGCAGGTTCTGAACATACGCTTAATCCAGTTGTTCACTATGTCCATCATTTGTTGTATTCATTTGCTCTAACCAATAGTGGGCATAGCGCGTCAACTATTCCATGTGGCTTAGCTGACGTTTTGTTGGCAGTTTCGGACGATGCACGTTGCCAGCATGCACATCATCATTCATACCGTCCGGCCCTGCTGACATATGAGAGTCAAAACTATTAATAACCCATTCTATTTTAGAACAGAATCAATGTCACAAGGGGCCATTACTGTTCGGGAATTATTATTAGTATTATTATTTTTATATCTGGCAGCCCAACTGAAGAACTGTCAGGGAAAGGAGTGTCAAGCAGAACCTCGATATTTTCTTCATAGTTAGTCGTCCACGTCCCATCTTGTTTCGCCGGATAGCTTAGTATCATATATTTTAAGCAGTGGATACAATTTTCCGTAGTCTGGAAGCCTGGCTAGATTACTCAACTTGTTCACAGAAGCTGCTTCACGTCTCTCTTAGCCCTCCTGATTTCCTTTTTAAATAATCTCAGGTGTTTTGTAGATTAACCAATCGGAGCCAAGCCCTGAGGACCTCGCCACATTGAAGCTTCTCGTGCTCACGGCCCTTAGCTCCCCAATTCCATAAAGGTTTCCGTTATGGCGACAGGCTCCTGCCTACTACGCGGCTAGCATGTCAAGACGGGGAGTAACTCTCTGAGACACTCCTTTGAAACTTCTTGTGCTCACGGCCCGTAGCTCCCCAATCCCACAAAGGTCTGCCATATAGCGACTAGCTCCTGCTTACTACACGGCTAGCATGGCAGGAGGGGGAGTGCCGCTCTGAGACACTCCTTAAATTTACTATAGACGCTTCTTTTTGTGCACTCGTCCAGTGCAAACTGCAGGTATTGGTGATCAGAGAATGAGTTCTCTGCCGACACCCTCCAATCTCGCACTAAATGCTTTATATCCTATGGAACAAGTGTGAGGTCCAGGTCCTCTTGACTGCCCTTAGTGACGAAGATAGGTACACAGCTTATATGTATTACAAATGAGGAGTTTTGTGCCTAGTAGGAACTGAAGAAGCGCGTCCGCTCTCTCATTCGTGTCGGAACTTGCTCACACCGCGTGGCATGTATTAGAGTCACAGCTCAGAAAGACACGTGTACTGCGTGACCCGTCCACGACGACGTTCGTGGCCATGGATGTGCAGGAGGTGTATGCTGGCAACTGCATTCTCCGAAACAAGTTTATGCCAACGAAACTTCAACTGGGCCACATGGAGAATAGTTGACGCGCTATGCCCCACAAGGAGTTAGGGCAATTGAGCCAATTTCTAATCTCCAGGCTTACTTCCATAGAGTCTTTGGCACTAAAAGCACAAACCAAGAAGCCATGTAGGGTTTTTTTTGACAGAAATGCAAGATCGGGGTTTGTCCTGATCTCTGACGTAAAAAACATTATCAAGCCAGTCATAAGCACGAGAGGATTGCGAAATTTAGTACAGATCTGCCAAGTCAGATCCAAAGACAGTCATCGTCGATATCCTTCTCAGTGGGTGGATTGATAGCCGGGGAATCATTCCAAACAGCACAGTTTAAACAGTGTTGTTTAAACGTTTGTCAAATGGTAAATTTGCCGTTTTTGCCTGGTTTAAAACCATATGGTTATAAAAACGGTAAACTTTTACTTTCGAACTTCTTCAATAAAAAGCGTATTTAATTAATAAAAGTCCGAAGCGTATATACCCTAGTCTGGTACAGACCTAGTGGTGATACCAAAAGTATCAATTGGCAACGACCATATGCATTAGAAGTGAGTTTCCTTTATGACCAGTTTATAGGGGAGGTTGGCACTCATTTGGGACGATCTTGACCATTCTGAAAATAAATTAACAAGCCCATTCTACAAATACAATATTTGTCGAATTTTTCAAATCGATAGCTTCATTTTATCTAAAGTTATTGCTTATTTGAAGTCTCACTTGTAGGGGAGGTAGAGGTTTCTTTTGTCGAATCTTGCGCATTATAAATAATAACAACCAACTAGATCCCAGTGCAACATTTGACCAAAATTTGGAGTCACTAGCTTCATTTTATCGAAAGTTATCGCTTATTTGAAGTTTCATTTGTAGAGGAGGTTGGGGTTCCTTGGGTCGAATCTTGGTCATCATTGCCATCAACCAATTAGATCATGCTACAAACATTTAAACAAAATTTCAAGTCTCTAGCTTCACTCTATTGAAAGTTGTGGCTTATTTGAAGTTTCACTTGTAGGGGAAGTAGGGGTTTCGATCGTCGGATTTTATGTATTTTCAATATTAGCCAACTGGATCCTACTACAAACATTTTACCAAAATTTCAAGTCGCTAGTTTTATTTTATCGTAAGCTATCGCTTATTTTAAGTTTCATTTGTAGGGGAGGTAAGGGTTTCTTTAATCGGATCTTGCCCATTTTCATTACCAACTAACTAGATCTTACTACCAATATTCTACCAAATTTTCAACTCGCTAGAGTCATCCTATCGAAAGTTATCGTAATTAATTAATTATTAATAATAATTATTATTTGATTTTCTGAAATTTGTAGGGGAGGTAGGCGTTCCTTTGATCTGATTATGCCCAACTTACTAGAACTCAAGCAGCTTCTCACTTCAGGGTTACATGCCATAAATCAGGTGTCTATGTCAATTGATTCAAGAGTTATAGACAATAAAACCTGAAAAGTAGGGTAGAACGGGGCTCTTTGTAAGAAAATTACCGTTAGTTTTCAACTGACCGATTTTATTTTTCCAAGAGTATAAGATTACCCTCACGAGCAATCTACCAAAGCTAGAGCTTTTCATGTTTATTTAATCGGGAGCTATAAATACATTTAATTATTTTACATATGTAGGGGAGGCAGGCGTTCTCTTGGTCTCATCATGGCCAATACAATATCGACCAACCAGATCATACTGCCAACATTTGACCAAAATTTCAAGGCTCTAGCTTCATTCTATAGTAAGTTATCGTGCGAACGGACAGATAGACAGACATGGCTAAGGTGGCTCCATCCCTTAATGTATGACCACCAACAGTCATACCAAACCGCATTTGTCTATTATATTTTGCAAGGTTAAATCGCTTACCGTCCCAACTAAAATATTTAGTTAAGATCGTGACCGGGATGAGCTTGTAACCGATGGTTAGTTAATGTTTTATATTTGGCCGTTATTTTTGGAGATCAAGAGCATATATCTCTTAATCTGCAGTGAATTCGCTGTTTTTTTTTCAGATTCGGTTAATTCAAGTCAGCGTTAAGATAGATATGATATTTAAAACCGGGACTCGGAAACAAAAAATACTAAAAATGTCCAATTCACATATATTTCAGTGCGAACTGGAGATTCTGTAGCACCACAATCTAATTCTCCTAACTCAATTTGATTTTTGTTGTTTAGAGCTTCGTTATCAAAAAAAGATGGATCATTAAGAGTACTTAATTACATTTTTGATAAGGTTAGCGTGTAAATTGTTTAACGGTGTCGCTCAGTTCTTTAAATGCTAATAAAAAAGTGTGAATTTGACGACAGTTAAACCTAATAAAGGATCACTGCATACAAATTAAGGGTTCCTTTCATCTGGATGGTTGCAGAACTATGTATTCTTCATCGTTAATTAAAATACTCAATTCCATGAAAAGATTATCATGTGACGTTTGATTATCCAACGACTGTCTGTCAGAGAATTCTTCTTCCATAAACACATAAAAATAGCATGCACCCATTACAATTGCGCGTGTTTATATCCCTTTTGTCCCGTAAACAGTCATGGAAATAATGATTATAATAAAAAAAACAAACAATCTTCTCCTTTCCTCTGGGTGTATGTACGAACCGTAAGTAATATCCTTGAGTAATTTCATGGCTCAGATGAAACTGTCTCACAGCTCAGCTTAATGGCAATTTTAGTACTTAACAATTAAATTACATACTTCGTCTATGGGCACATTCCCGGTTTTTTTTCTGATAACGATCTTTATATCTTTATATCGCCCGTGCATTCATTCGCCTTAGCGAAGATTCGCTAATTTCAGCTCATCTATGCCGCGTTCTCTATATGTATATGTATGTATGTATATCTAATTTTATTTCCATTTTAATTTTCCTCAATTTTCCCCAAAAGAAAAGGAAGCAATCCGGGCCACCTATAGAGCCATTGTGCGCCAGGCCATGGAGTAACGCGAGGCTTAAAGGAAGGGGGGGTCGGCAAAAAGAAGTGAAATTCGAAATTAGTATATTCGTAATGAATCACGTACCCATATGATGGGTTTGCAATTAAAACTTTTAAATTATATATGGAAAGCCATGGCGTTAGCGGGGGTGGAAAAAGGACGATTCCACTGCTACCACCGCAATGGGAACGACGACGACAAAGACGATGAACGACGTTCAGGATAATAATACCAATTTGCTTGCTTCGAAAGGATGTTCCCTGAGCGACTATCGCAAATTGCCACGACTCAAAGAAAAATGTCGACAATGGAGTAGCGCATCCAGGAGAAGCCTAAAAGTTAAGGCAAGTCTGTCGCTCAAATTTATGTTTAGGAAATGGATGCGTACTCCGGTTTCGCTGAATGTGTAGAAAGTTTTGAGGGGTTTTTAGATGGTCATATCTGTTTCAGTTCTCCATCCGTTTTATTTGCTTATCCGTTTTGACATGGATATGTCTTATAGCTGGGGGTCATCCTAAAAATCTGTCCGTAACACGAAATGTCTGCTGTGCTACTCGGGGGTCAGAAGAGGAAACAAGCCCATTGAAAATTTTTCCGAGTTCTATGAATGTAGTAGTCCGGATGGCGCAACGGTTAGCACGTTCGCCTTCAACGCACTGGGCCCCGGTTCGATTCCGGGGATTTACGTGTCGGACTATGAGCCCACTCAGCTGTTAAATGAGTACCCATTATGGGGTAAATAACTCGGTTGAGCGTGTTGCTGATCACATACCTCTGCACACAAAAAAACCGTCACGATCTAGAAAATGAGATGATGCTAACTCATCTCGAGGCCGTGGTTCAAATTGGACTGTTGCGCCAGTTATTTATTTATTTATGAATGTTGTGGCCAATTGGTTTACAGAGTATTTCCAACCAGGCTCTCAGAATTTTGACTTGTGCTCTCTGTCCCACGCTCTCTGTCCCACGCTCTCAGTCAACGCAACGACGCGACGCCATAATCAAAACTTTTGCATACATACCATACCCATACATTCAAAATCCTCAAGAATATAGAGTACGCTTCGTACTCCCTAACTTGACTAGGCCCCCAGAACACGTCGCAAGAAGTCGTCTGCTCTCCCCGCTCGACATGCTCACACGCAATTTATGGTCTCCGAATGTATGCGAAATTCCGCTCAGGCCAGCGGACATCCTCCTCTCATTCATTCATATCATTCTCATTCTCACCATTTCATTAAACAAATTGTGCACTCCCGGCATGCACATGCATAGACCCAATCTGAGGTCACAATGAATGAAATTCCATTTTTACTCATTATTTAGGTCAAGGACGTCCAAGGACTTTCAATGACCTTCAATTTCCGTTAATTCCCATTCATTTAATAAAATAGGGCGCGTTGTGCTATCTGAATCACTAGGGTCCCAGAAAAAGTAGCAAGTAGTCAGTTCGACTAACATTTGGACATGCGCAGACGCAATTTGAGGGAGTGTACATAGTTCCCGCCCCCCGAAGATGAGCGAGAGCGGATGAAGTTCATTCGAGCCAAATCGGGTGATCCAGCGACTGTGGTTGTGCATTTGCAATGGCGGCGATTTAAGGTCTGAGCTGACTGGCAAGGCCGTCGAGCGGGAGGGGGGGGGGGGGGCGAATCGCCCCGGGCCCGTGTTTTCCTCGGAGGCTCGAAAATTTAAAAAATTGAAAGCTTTTTTTTTTGTTGTTCCTTGCCCTTTCATACCACTCTGACACACTGAGTTACCGGTCGCCATATATGGGCCCCTACAAAAGTTGATTACCGGGCCCGTATTTTCTCTCGACGGCCCTGCTGACTGGCCCACAATGTGGGCCCCCACCACACGTGCAATAAACAGCTCCACATACGGTACGATGCATTAGCAGCATAAATGTTGACTTTCAATAGGGCGTGTCTATCTGTCTCCTATGGTTGGGTGTTCAATCTCATTAGAGCGAGTGTATCCGGCTCATATGGGGGGGGGGGGTGGGTTAGCTTTCGATGGGGTATGTCTCTCTGTCTCATGAAGGAGGTGTTAGGTTTCATTTGGGGCGGGTTTATCGGGAATCAGTTTTCGGAAGACAGGTTATTGGCTTTTGGAGGGAAATGATACAAAGTATCTACACTGCATGCAGATACATCGGAACATGGATATGTCTTTGACTACCGACTACGTGGAACCTGTTGTGTTGAAGATATCGACGTAGGTTTTATTGTATAAAGATCCCAGTATAGTTATACTGGATGAAATCATTCGACAAAACACGTCCCTTCGGTAGGCATAAGACATATCCATGTTCCGATGTATCTGCATGCAGTGTAGATACTTTGTATATTTTTTTTCCATTATCCATCAGTTTTGCTATCCGTTCTGCTATCCTACCCAAAACTTATGAAGAAGGGATAGTGAACGGATGACAGAACGGTTAGTAAAACTAAGAGCAAGGAGGATAGTAAAAAATGTAGACAACGGATAGGAGAATTGATAGCAAAACGCATGGATGAATGAATACCAGAAAAGATAGCAAAACTGATATCGAAACGGATGGAAAACTGAAACTGATGTGATCATTTGAGGACCCCTTTACAGTGATTATGCGGAGATTGCAGCTTGAAATTAACAATATCTGAAAGCAAGAGAAAGTCATCCTTTTTTTTTTCGACCGGCAAAGTCTAATTATGTCGATTGTTTAATCGTTCAACATTATGCTCTTTGCGAGAGCCAGTGAATGAAGTGGAGTTCTTTGTTATCAACAATACGAATACATCAATGTTTTTCCATTTTTGCTTGAAGTTGAACCAGAGGGTTCAAAAGTACAGGAACCTTACCGTTCAGTAAATGAAAAGAACTCTAAAAGATATCTTCTCTTTGTGTGCGTTCTTGTATGTATATTGCAGATGGAGGGTGAATTTGAAACCATATGTTCCTGCGGGATCCTTTAATCAGCAATGGTATGTATGGCATATATGTACGTACACGGGCGAAGGCAGGTTTTTGTTTACAACTTGGCGAGGATAATTAAAAGCCATTATTATGTCTTGGGGGACTATATAATTGCCAGAGCTGGATAAGCTGTACTCCTATACTTTGTACGAGTATATTTACATGGCACTTTATTACAGTTGTAAGCACATTTCGAGATTTGAACAATTAAAAAATGGTATTTAAGAAGGTTTAAATTGAGCCGTAAAGGTCATCGAATCGTATCCAACTTGGATCATTGGCATCTTGTAAGAAGTCGAGAACTTCTTGAGCTACAGACTATTATATCACAAATGAAATATAACTTATCCCATCTCTTGTTTTCAATGTGCTTTATAACTACAGGCCTTAGAGCAGCCTTTCCTGGATTTGCAGGAGATGTAGGTCAGGATTGATTGAAGAGTTGGAGTTTCTGGTGGTTTTCATAGAAGCAAATCCTTTATTGCCCCTTCCAGATGGTTTTTTATTTGGCCCATCTATATATGAAATTTCTGAGGTACGGAAATTGTGGTACATTCTTCATCCTGTATCGGTAGCACCTTTGAGAAATTCAACTTACTGCCCGTAGCAAATTTCGGGAATAGTTAGCTGATATCGCATCTGATTTTTTTGTTCTACCAACGCCATATATACGCTCTCCTGCTTCATAAATGGCCGAAACACTGGTGTTAGGATCTCTGAAGGTATTAGCCGCTTTCGTTTCATTGGATTTCGGTTTCAGGTTGAAGAGAACGCCACGGCGCTGCAACAACCGAACTTAAACAGTCACCATACAGATAGTTCGCCGTCGTGGGGGCGAATTGTGGACTCAGTATACATTTAGATGGAGGCGAAATAACGTCAAGTTTAATCAATTTGCTTTCAACTTTTATCCTATGATATCCCATTCGAGACTTGGATTAAAATCAATGTCGTTTTGTATGAAAATGGTATGAGATCCGGCGAATTGAAAGCGGCTGTTTGCAAATTCATGCAGTGTCGGTTCGTTCTCAAGCAAACTGCAAATTTCGGTTTTTTCAAATCCTAACAGGGACGACACTGAGTGTCGCACCCGCTCAAAGCATGAGTAATTGATCTTCAGATGCTGAGTACTTGTAGGATGATGAAGAAAATAAATTGTTAGGACAACCACCTAACGGTGTTTCTGCTTATAATTATTCATACAATTTCTTTTTTTTTTCGACGGATTTGTGCAATTTGCAATTTTGTAGAATAAAGATTAAGCAACTCCAGCAGTAGGACAGTTCCGCTCATGTTGTATTGTATTGCGTGCGAAGGACTCTACTTGCCGGCTTAATTTTTATTCTCTTGGGTTTATTTTTATCTTTTTTTTTTGTTTTTTTTTTTTTTTAGTTTAGTGCCACTTTCCATGGGCGGTTTTTCACAATAGCGGTTGGCGATTTTCTTGTGTATGCAGTTTGTTGTTGTGCAATAACAAAATATGTACATTAAAAAATACCCAACCGCGGCTGTCAAAAACTGCTCATGCAAGTTATTCAGTTCTTTGTGATTTTTTTTTTTTGCAATTTGAATCTTGAGTTTTTTTTTATCTATTGATTTTTTTTAGTTTTTTAAGTTTTTATTTTTCTTTAGCCTTTAATTTGTTCTTTTTTTTTAATATTTTTTTAAGGTTTTGTAGTAGGAACAAAGGAAATTTGGTAAAGGTATTTTTAGAAATAAAAAAGTTTTTCTAACAAAAACTTGCTTTTGGAACGGTTGTTCTTATGACAGCTATATGATAGAGTAGTCCAATTTCAACCAAATTGACGTGGATGTCATTTGACTAAAGATACTGTAGACTAGTGTAAAATTTAAAAAAGATATCTATAGAAATAAAAAAGTTTTTCTCACAAAGATCGCAATTTGTCCCACCCCCGTGCATTTCGAGACCGTTATAGCAAATAGTACAGATTCCACAAGAGTTATCACTCCATAGAAATTTCGCCTCTGCCAGGAGATTTGTATGTATTGACAAATTGTATAAACATAGTATAAATTACACAGTATACTACTTTGCCTACTGTATTGATACACAAGTGAATCAATACATACAAATCTACTGCCGAAGGCTAAAGTTGTACGGAGGAAACTTTCTTGTTAAGTCTATACAATTTGTCAATACATACAAATCTCTTGACAGAGGGGAAAGTTCTATGGAGTGATCGCTCTTGTAGAATTATCAATCCTCTTTGGTTATACTTAGAAATATGAAAACTTACAGGAAAGTGGGTTCCGAATAGCATATAAAATGGAAAATAATGGAATTTTTATATCTTCTCAAAATAGGCTAATAAAAGTTTATTTCTATAGTTACAGTTAGCAACTCCTGCATCCCTTAAACACGTCCGAGGTCAAAAGTACTGATGGCCAACGATAACCAACACCATAGGCAATAATATGTTCTAAGTTTCGTTACAATCACGTAATATGAATTGGCATGTAAGATACTACAATATATCATGAGTAGGACATTTTAACTTTAAAACCCTCGGACTACGGACGTAGCCCTCTATATTCCGGTTTCATCTATTTTCTAGTTTTAAGCTCTTAATTAATTAATTTTCTTAAAGTTTTTTTTTAGTCATTGAGTCTATGAGTCCATGATACCTGCCGCGCCAAGAATCTGTGAGTTCATGAATCTATTATATGAGTCGATGGGTCCATGAGTCCACGAGTCCATGAGGCTATGAGTCTATGAGTCTGTCAGACTATAAGTCTTTGATTTTTTAAAGAATAATAGTGGAGTGTACCATTGCTAAACAGGCAGCAAGATCATTTAGCAATGATCGAAACCCAAAAATTGTCAGCATAAAGCCAAGTCAGAAAAGTGCTTCGTTATGTCACCCTCTGAAGTTTCTGCTCCCAAATCCACACTTAAATTGCTATAACGTCATCTATCGAGGCTTCAGTTCTCAAATCCATACTCAATTCACCCATTTCATTTTCTGTTGTTGCTATGACGATGGTCGTCGCCAAGATACAGTCGTTAAGCCACTTTTAGCAATACACACTTTTAGTCTCTGCTCACACGAGGATACTCAAATCTCGGATATTTGTCGACTGGGACGGAGACTTGGAGAATCGAGCCTGTAGTTGCCCGTCATGACAGCATTACTACTTAAGTTGCAAGTTTCCTATCAACCTGCTCAGTATAATCAGGCGGCGCCAGTCATATGGGAAAATTTCAGCTGCTGATCCTTGGCAATTGCGCAACCAGAGACTAGGAAACTCGGCATGCTAGTCTCCGAGTCGCTCAGTTACTTGGTTTGCTTCATTTTGTAAAGCGCACTGGAACGTAAACATAAGCCATTTCCCGTCTTGTTGTAAATGGACGGAATGTGTATGGAATGTGCGTCGTAAAAACGCTTGCGCTTATAAGCAGCCTTAATTTGATTTACTCATAATATGTATGGGCATCTCCATAACTGGCAACTGTGATCAAATAAATGATGGACAATGGCCGGGTTCTCGCGAGCATCTTATCCGGGATAATGATTCTTATTTCTTTCCCATACGCTTTTTCAGCGGTAAATTTTTCGATCTGAATATCGTTTCAGTGAATTTTTAGAATCGGTATCAAGTAGCGATTTTGACATTTCACAAATAACACCTTCGCGGTTATCGTTTTATCCTCGATCAAGATTAAAGCTACAACAACGCTACGTGGGGTTAAAACGATAATTTGTGAAAAGTGTTTGTTTTCAGGGAAACAGTAACAAACGGCAGCAAAACGCTGCCCATGCTACTAAACAACCATTGGACAAAAGCTAAACAATGCAAAGGTCGAAATTTTCAAACATTATTGCACTTTCTGAAATTCCGTGTAAAAAGAAAGGTATTTCAATATTTCTGAATTGGGTTTTATTAATTTTTTCGAATGGTATGTGCTTGGTTACAGGCCTGATTTTCAGCATTTTTTTTCCTGATTTTCAGCATTTTTTTTTCGTCCATAACCAGTAGTATCCTTCATATTTGACATAAATTGGTATTTTGTGCAGGATACTTCATAATATGTCAATAGTATGGAGGTATATTACTAAGAAGCAATCGGCATGGAATGTGGTTTAACCATGACAAGAGGATGTGATTTGCACACAGTGCGTTCGCTGAAATTGATTCATACTCGTCCCATAATAAACCAAATACTCAAATATTGAAATATGTTTCGTATTACCATGAAAATGAACTTAACTATGCAGGTAATGCTTTTTACTGAATTATTTCAATTTTTCCAATTATGATGACACACCTACCTAGCATATCTGTCATTCATTTTATGAAAAATTAAAACATAATAATTAAATTTTGTAGAAATGTTGTGATAATTGGCATTTTTACGCGGAATTTCAGGAAATGTCTACCTTTGCATTGTTTATTCTTAGCCCAATGGTTGTTTAGTCGTGGGTCGTGTTTTGTTGCCTTTTATTATTCTTTCCTCCTGCGAAATTAAACAGAAAACATCTTTTCAGAAAGTTCGGCTATTTAATTAATTTTCATAGTTGTTTGTTTTTCATTGTTCTGTTCACTTAATTTTCGGGCTACGTTTTCGAAAAAGAAATATTTAAAAAATATTCCTGAAAGGAATTTGTAGTTGTATGTATTGTTTTAAAACTTAATAAAACTTGGGTTTCATATGTTATATGTCCGTACCGAATTTAAATTGAATTTCAAGTGTTGCAGAATTTAAAAATCGTTCATTAAGCCAATAATAATATTGAAACAGTTTCAATAAATTATAATCGAAACTTAGAAGTTTTTACTTAAATAAATAAGTAAATCACTGGCGCAACAGTCCAAGTTTGGACCAACGCCTCGAGATGAGTTAGCATCATCTCATTTTCTAGATCGTGACGGTATGTCTTGTGCAGAGGTGTATGATCAGCAACACGCTCAACCGAGTTATTTACCCCATAAGTTGGAATCGAATCGGGGCCCAGTGCGTTGAAGGCGGACGTGCTAACCTTCGCCCATATCCCTTATTTTAATTGACGCCTACAAAACTGGATATCATTACAAAACTGGATATCATATCCAAACTATCGCTACGGCATATCATGATGCATTATGCTAGGATTACACGATTGACGGAAAAGCGTAAATCTAGCGTCAATAGTTTTACGCTCGATTGACATATTTTAGACAGAAGCGTAAATAGATTGTTCCCCCCGAGTTATACGATTGACTTAAACATGTCAATTTTAACAGCGTCAACCAAAATGTCGATTGACACAATTTAAAAAAAAAGAGTAAACCGCCAACCGTACAATCGAACCATATACACGATTCACTCTTTTTATGTCAATCGAATTGATCATTGGTTGACGCTTGTATTCATTAGCGCCAATTGAATTCGTCATAATTCACTCTCCCCAATCAGACAAACCCAGCAAGACATTTGTCTCCGACACAAAATCTGTAAATTTTCCCAAGAAATTGATCCAACATTGACGTCTGTGGTTGATGCTCGAGACGTCAACCACTGGTTAACGCAATTGAGCTGTTGGTTGACACTTGCGTTTCAAAAAGGTTCGTTTACATGATTGATGTAATCGCGTAAATTTTGGTTGACGGAAATTGGGGACAATCTAGTCGTCAACCAAATTGGCTTAGATTGACGTAAGAAAATTGTGCCTTTACACGATTGATATCGATTGAACATCAAAAAAGCGTAAATATTGACGCGAATCGTCAATCGTGTAATCCTAGCATAACACTTCTGTCTGATATATTAGTTCACTTCCCTCGTTTCCATCAAACGCCCATTATAATTATCGAACGTATGAATAAGCTTGCAACGAAAACTAAAAATACATTGCATATTATATCCATACAACACACAAGGAAGTTGCCGTTTTTTGCAGGAAAACTAATTAACCGGCAAAAAATGGAGCTTTCAACTAGAAAATTTAATTTAACGTTAAATTTTCTATGGCTCATCCAATTTCGACCCATGCTCAAGAACAATTCATTATTGTATTACAGTGAAATTGTTTCATAATTGGAATACTTTTCTAGGGTTTTTTGTAGTTGTGTTTGATGTTTATTACTAGCAACACTACAGGGATCGAATATACATCAGGACAACGATAGTGGTCGCCAGCAACAATAGACAGTAGTAGAGAGCGTAGTAATAGTTGGTCGTCGGAAGTTTAATGGTCTGACCGAAGACACCACTGCTGTTAACATCGAAAAAGGACATAACTGGCATGAATGAATCGATGCCGTAAAAAGCGAACGTTATGTCGCGTCGCATAGCATCTCCCTGGGTGTTGATGTCCTTCCGTCCGCGTTGTTGTCATCCCTTTTTTGTTCGATATCGCCTGACAGACATTTTGTCCACGATGAGCTCTCTCTCTCTCTCTCTCTCTCTATCTTCGTCTGACCCGCACCAAATACGATAGCGCGTTTTCCTAGATATTGTATTTTGTGTCGCGGTTATAAAATTCATGAATGATTCTTAACACGCAAATGTCCTGACTGTGAGTAATGAAGCGACTTCACTATCCATATAGTCGGGACGTTTTTGTTCGGAGGACGGACGATGGGAGTCTCGTTTTAAACCTGGAGGCCGCCAACTGGCATCCGCCACTAGACGCCATTCAAATTCACTTTTATTTCTCACCAGTCAGCCGAACAAAAGACACTTCCTTTTGCTTGTTATTTCCCAATCATACTATGGAAGTTGGTTAAGTGGGGCCTGGCTGGCAGTTGCAGTTGAAAACAGCATTTGATATTCTGCCAAGAATTTTAATTAACAGGAAGTTTTCGGTGTGGGCAATAAAAAACAGAATTAGTGAAATTAGATGGAAACTATAAACGGATAAATAATGTAAGGAGATTATGATAAGGATTCAAAATGTAGACATAATTCGGTGTTCGGGTTTTGGCAACAACAGACCTACCAACTTTACGGAAAGTGTTTGACGTCTTTTATTTGTATGGGCCAATTCCAGGAATTGCATGAGTAGTCCTGTTATAGACGGCAACATTTTGGTCATAAGAGGGTAAGATCAGAGTAGCGATAATAAATTAACTACACAATCCAAAAATTTCATAGTGAGTGTTGGATGATTGAAAGAAAAAACAATTCTTAAATGCAGTACACTTAGGAGCGGTTTTCTACCTAACGATATCTTGTAAGCATATCAGCTCAATAATTGTTTATGGCAAGCAATGTACATGGATAGCTCCGAAAGTTAAAGCTCACATTCTGCATATATATGGTATTATAGGTGGCGATAAACAACAACAATGCAATGGGGGTACAGTGAAAATCGTTTATAGCGGCATCGGATACAACGTCATATCGGTTATTACGTCCGATTTTATGCAGTTATTTGCGCCGCCTAATCAAACAATGTTAATAAGTATCGCTTACAACGTTATCGGTTAGTACGACATATCGCTTATAGCGTCCATATATTGTAGTCCCTGGAACAAATTATATCGGATACAAAGGCGACTGCCTTTCTAATTTTTGTCATTTTTTTTTTATGGATTGTCGAAATATTCCATTGCTTGCGGTATTGTTCCTTTCATGGGAAATACCAGACCTTTTCAGATCTGTAATGGACGTGGGGACGGAGCCTAGGGTTACCATAACTACCGTGAAGTTCGGGCAGTGCCATCTCGCGGAGAAAAGGCCTATCAACGAGCTAAACTGCTGCCTAATCTTGCTGTAGCTCAATTCGAGAGACGTGGGTGGGATTTACGCTGCTCGTTACCCCTATCCTTTACGTATTAATAAAAAATGGGGAAGACAACACAAACATGGAAAGCAAAATTGGGGAATAAAAAAAATGTAGCGGTAAGGATGGAATGGTTGGCGGACGCTCAATTGCCCTTGCCTTTTGGGCAACCGGTAGCTCAGTGCGTTGAGGAACCAGTCTCATGTCTGACTACCGGCGTGTCAGGTTTCGAATATCGTCCACAACATCCTTCGACTTGTCGCAGGTAGGCGGCTAAATGATGGAGCAGGAGGTGCATGCTAGCAACTGCATTCTCCGAAACTAGTTTTTGCCAATGAAATGTTAACTAGGGCACATGAAACAGTTGACGCGCTATACCCTATATGGGGTTAGGGCAATTTAGTCGATCTGCCGGTTGAAGCAGCACTTCCAGACCAGAATATGGTTCAATACAGATCATTCGCACGTTGAAATAAATCTGGTCTGTTCCAAAGCGAATTTCCACTTGTGTTGTGCTATTGTATGCTGGTAAACCAACTTCAATTTTTGTTGTTGTGTGTGGCCGAATTTTTGAATAATAATGTCACGGAGACAGTTATCAATCGAGAAAAAAGCACACATATTGTAGTGCTTAGCAGCGGGAAAAAAAAATCAAGAAATAGAAAAAAAATCTCGGGGTAAGTCACTCCAAAATTACCTCGATTAATAAGAAACGTTAGACAATTTAGAAGTTGTTCAATGAGGGATGCTCGAGTCAAAAAAGGGCTAGACCCAGCAATCATTCAAGTATCGAGAATGACCTTAGAGAATACTACCATAAGCAGGCCGCTGTTGCAAAGTAAAGCTAATGCCTTTGCTCAGATGATGGGGAAGGGTGTTGTGATATTCAGCGTAGGGTACAACCCTTTTAAAATCGTCACAACATTGTGTTTCGGAAAGTTTGCGGCGAATCCCAAAGCGCGAACGAAGTGATAGATTCGGAGCTTAAAACCGTTTTTCCCGAAATCATAAAAAGAAATGAAGACGACGCAATGTTCAATACAGACGAGACGGGTATATTTTACAAATTAACTTCTGATCGAACCATGCATTTTATAGGTGAAGCTTGCAGCACCAATCCAAAGAGAGGATCACAGTTATGGTTGCTGCAAACATGAGTGGAACAGTTAAACGATGACTTTTGGTGACTGGGACAAAGAACTAAAAATCAAAAACAAAAAAATTCTATTGTTCGTTGTACCGCACACGATAACATTTCTTTAAAAGCAATCAAGTTAGTTTTCCTTCCTCAACAACAAACTTTTACATTTTTGAATAGGAAAAAAAATTGCAGCTTATGAAGCATGCACGCCAAACTCAAAAATCAATTAAAGACTATTTCCAAAAAATATAATTTATTTGAGCTATGTGTATATTTTTGTTTAAGTTTTGTGTTATTTTCTTTCAATTAAATTTGTGATATTTAAATTACATGTGTACCGAATGTGTTAATTTTAATTTGTGATATTTTTACTTATGTGCTGATTAGCTGTCGTTATTTTTGTTTAATATATTTTTATACACATATGAAGTTGTTTCACTTCGTTTCAAGTTAATATCGGGTATAACGTCTATCGGTTAGAACGGCGATTTTTTGATGGTCCCCTCAAGGACGCTATAAGCGATTTCCACTGTAGTATGCGTAGTGTCAAAATGACCAACTTTAAATGATTGCATTATTCTTATTATATTATATTATTATTATGCGAATATTGCCTATGGTATTGACTACCCTTGGGCATCGATATTTTTGGCCTGGGATGTGTTTAATCGATACAGGGGTGTGCTAATTTTATCTATGGAATTGTACTATTATTGACCTATTTTGGTACGATATCAAAATTCCATTGTTTTCCATTTGTTTATGTTAGTGTAATGCCACTATCCTGTAAATTTTCATATTTCAAAGTGTTACGGTCTCGAAATGCAAGAGTGGTTAGGCTAATTATGATTTCATATTTTCCCCTCTATCTTTTTTCTTCTGTCTTCAAATTTCAAGAAAATGCCTAAAATAGTGTAGCGAGATGACAGTGACATGACACATAACTGCACCCGAAAAACTTCGTAAAGCAAAAGCCGAATTCGATTACATGCTTCAGCAGGGCATTTGTCAACCATCAAGCAGCCCATGGGCAAGCCCTGGTGCGAAAGAAGACCGGCCAATTGAGACCATGCGGTGATTGTCGTCGTTTAAATGCTATCACCGTTCCTGACAAATACCCCATCGCTTGGGGCGACCGGTAGCGCAGTGTGTTGAAGCTTCAGTTTTATATTTGACTACTGGCGTTTCGGGTTCGAATCCCGTTCACGACGATGTTCGTGGCCATGGATGTGCAGGAGGTGCATGCTGGCAACTGCATTCTCCGAAACCAGTGTATGCCGACGAAACGTTAACTGGGCCACATGGAACAGTTGACGCGCTATGCCCTGCAAGGGGTTAGGGCAATTGAGAGAGAGAGATTTAAGTGACCTTGCTCACAAATTGAGGGGATGTGAAATATTTTCAACGATGGATTCGACAAAAGCGTACCACCAGATCCCCGTCACGCCTGAGTACATCCCGAAGACAGCAGTCATCACTCCGTTCGGCCTGTTTGAGTTTAAAGTGATGACGTTCGGCCTATGCAACGCCGCACAGACATTTCAGCGGTATATCGACCACGCTCGTCGAGAATTATTGTAGATTTCTGCTACGCTTACATTGATGATATCTTGGTAGCATCAAAATCGCACGACGAGCATCGCAAGTATCTGCAAATAATTTTCCAACGACTTCGCGAGTATGGATTGTCGATTAACATTGCGAAATGTATCTTCGGTACTTCATGAGCCGAATACCTAGGAAATTTAGTAAACGAGCAAGGCATCAAACCTCTTCCTGGGCGAGTTCAAACTATTTTGGATTTCGAGAAGCCATCCACGATAGCGGATTTGCGACAATTCCTAGGAGCTATAAATTTCTATCGGAAATCGTTGCAGAATGCTGCTAAAACTCAAGCACCTCTCCACGAATATCTTGTTGGTGCCAAGAAGAAGTATAAACGGAAATGTAAAGAACAAATTGCCAATGCAGCGTTATTGAGACATCCCATTGAAAATCCACCGCTGGTTATTAAATCGGATGCATCTGATCTGACGATGCAGTACTCGAGCAATTTAACAACAATATTTGGGAACTGCTTGGATTCTTTTCGAAGAAATTCTCCTTGATTTTTCAGTCAGTGGGTTGCCAGAAGATTCGAACGACAGCCTACCATCCTATAGCCAATGGAATGATCAAGCGATGGCATTGATCGTTGAAAGCTGCCATTATGTGCCATAACAATCGAGAATTGGTGGAAATCCTCCCAACTCGGTTTTAGTCGGCCTTCGCACAAGCGTGAAGGAAGATATCGGGCAACTTCCGCAGAGCTGGTATATGGAACGTCACTTCGAATCCCCGGAGAATTCTTTTTCAATGCCACCAGATCCGAAATTCTATGTTCAAAAATTTCGTGAACATATGAAGGAAGTTCGTGCAACTGCAATAACACGTCACGACAAGAGGAAGATATATTCGTTCACAAGGATCTTTCCACTTGTTCACATGTGTTCGCCCGCGTCGAACGAGTTAAGAAGCCACTGGAACATTCATACGAAGGACCATACAATGTTTTACAATAACTTTCTGACAACGTTTTCAACCTAGAAATACAAGGCAAATCAACAAACGTCAGTGTCGACAGATTGATACCAGCATATTTTGAATTTATAGCTGAACCAACTGATAATTCGGATTCAGTTACACAACCATAAGCAAGCGTTACTCCGAGGACATATCTAGGATCGGAATCGAAAGCAGCCAACGCGAAAAAAGCACAATTTTCTGTTTAAACGGATATGTACGTAGTTTTCAAAATCGTTGACCGACCAAACTACTCAGGAGGGAGTAGTGAAGCGACATGACAGTAACATGACACAGACACATGACAGCTACTCGGACCAGCGAATATGATGGCTATATGGATCAGCAATGATATAAAAGTCGATGGCATGTGATCACACACTCGATATCATAACGTCCTGGGAGCAATAAATATTTATTCTATGTGTACAAAAGTTCATATTTTAAAATAAAGTATTTTGCTAGAAATTCAAAGATAAACGCATTAATATCTACATTGCGTTTCTACAATAGAATGTACTCAACGGTGCCTGGCACTCGGTGGCCGTCGTCGTTCATTCACCGCTCTATGGTACAAATCTAGAACTCTTAGTTCAAATCTCGACGCGTTCAAAAACTGCCTGTGGGTACTAATAGAGCTCTCACATGCTCCGAGCTTGTCAGTATAAAGACGGCGCCAATAGGAGTTGCGTGCTAGCAACAGCACTTCCAAAAAGTAGATATGCTATCGAAACGTCAACCAGGCATAGAAATGCTAGAGATGTTGACGCGCCCATGCCCCTGGAAGGGTCAAAGCAATTAACAACAACGGTACCTTTCTCACGATACCCCACTTGCCTATATCAGAGGAAAAAAAATGTTGACTTTTATTTCCTCTCAATGGAGACCCCCCTTAAACTTGGCCTATTACGACGCAATGCTTTCCCTAGTGAGCTATAATATTTCTATATACAGGGTGGGCCATCTAGTGGTTTCTTTTTAAATCATAGGTTATTTTGACAGTGAAAGCTGCTTTCCGCTCGAAATCTTGACAGAAAGTCAGTATCATACATCGGCAGAACGAAATGAGTCGCTTTACACTTGAACAACGTTGGGGGAAATATTGAAAACTTATTTCCAAAGTGAGTGCTGTGTAGTCCAAACAGTGCGTTTTTTCAAAAGAAGTTTTGGGCGAAATGAAGCACCCACCGCGCCTGCTGTACGCAAGTTTGTGCAAAATGTTCGTGAGACTGGCATGCTAGTGGACAACACTCATGGTCCCCGTCGTCGTACGGTGCGCACAGACGAGAATGTGGCTGCTGTAGCCGAGAGTGTGAGACTCACTCCACGAATATCAACTCGCCATCGATCTCAACAGCTCAACATTTCACGCACTAGCCTGAGGAGAATTCTGCACAAAGATCTCGGATTATTCGCTTACAAGGTCCAATTGACTCAGCAATTGAAGGCGCGCGACCATCCGCTTCGTTATCGCTTCGCAGTTTGGGCCTTAGAGCAGCTTGAATTGGACAACGATTTTGGGCGAAAAATCATTTTTTATGGCGAGGCGCATTTTCATCTCGGAGGCTACGTCAACAAACAAAATTGCCGCATCTGGGGCTCGGAAAACCCGCGCGTTATTGTCGAGAAGCCAATGCATCCACAGAGGGTGACAGTTTGGTGCGGATTGTGGAGTGGTGGCATCATTGGACCATTTTTCTTCCAAAATCAGGCTGGGAACAACGTTTCGGTCAACGATGAACGTTACAGAGCCATGTTATCCGACTTTTTTTTTACTGAAATTGAAGACATGGATTTGGACGACCTCTGGTTCATGCACGATGGCGCGCCATGCCACACAGCCCATGCCACAATCGATCTTTTACGCACCAAATTCCCAAATCATGTTATCAGCCGTCTTGGCGATGTCAATTGGCCGCCTCGGAGCTACGATTTGACCCGTTTGGACTTTTTTGCTGGGGAACCGTGAAGGACCGATGTTATGCCAACAATCCAGAAACGATTCAAGCACTTAAGGCCAATATCATCCAAGCAATTCGAAACCACCAACATGGTCTTGGAAAATTGGAATGCCAGAATGCGCTACTGCAAAGCCAGCCGAGGCAGCCACTTAAACGAAGTTGTGTTTCATCATTAATGGCAATGTCTTCTCTTACTAATGAAACTATAATACATGGAAAAAAACTTAATTTTGTTCATTTTATTGCATTTTTAAAAAGAAACTTTTATTTGGCCCACCCAAATATTTCCATCAAATTTCATGCATACAGCTGCCACAGTTCGTAAGATATTTCATGGACAGACAGACAGACGGACGGACATTTGACTGATTTTATAATGGTTTTGTTTTTACTACAAACCCCTAAAAAGAAATCAAATAATAACTTTTACGAAAAAGAAAAAAGAAAACAAACTCGATAGCAAATCATTAATTTTAAAATTTTTAGAAGCAAATTGAAAAAATAAAAGAAAATTACATCAATGAATTTCTATACGTCGGCGAAACCAAAAAAAGAAACTAGTCTGTAGCTTGTTTTGTGCACAGTTTGTTGCTGCATGGTGCAGTGTTCCTCACAGCTGATTAAATAGTAATGGGCAATGACGCGACGGCTCCAGTTTCTAAAATCGTTTTAGTCACTCTGAAGGATGCGCCCTAGGAATAAAATCCTCCCAAGCTTTGACCGGTTGCACCTGTTGCAAAGACAAACGAACTATACTTGTCACATAAAAAGCAGCCGACAGATCAGTGACACAATTATGCGGCTGCTGGGTGTTCACAGAATTTTTTCGACACGTGGAAAAATATTCAGGCTTGCCTAAATGCCGCTCTTTGTACTGGAACTGGCTGTCTCCTGTTGTCATCCCAGGATGATCTGCATCAGGAAACCAAGACGATGCCTTTAAGGGACCCCAACAAGCTTCTTGCCAAGCTGGCTGGCTCGAACTAAAGGGCATTAGGGGGTCGCTGACTCAGAATTTGGGGTCAAAAAAGAGAAAAAAATTTGGGGTCGTCCACCTCAGATTGGCAATCCTGTTTTCATTGGAAATAGTGGTCCGATCTGGCTGGCTCGAACTCAAGGGCGTTGGGGGATCGCTGACTGACACTCTGGAGTCCAAAAAGAGAAAAAAAATTGGGGTCGCCTATCCCAGACTGGCAGCCCCGTTTTCATGGGAAATAGTGGTCCAATCTGGCTGGCTCGAACTAAATGACATTGGGGGTCACCGACTTCGAATATGGGGTAAAAAATAAAATAGAAAACTGAATTTTTAAAAACTACAACTTTTATTGAATATGCTATTAACCAAGTTTCTTTTTTAACGATTTTTTTTTGAACGACTCATTGGAAAGAGTCAGAGCTTATGTGCTGGCACAGTGAAAAGAGTCATTATGCCCGTCACTAATTTGTAGCGACTCCCTAATTCGATTACTACATACTCGATTCTACCCGATCTTTGAAATAATTTTCTTTTTTCACATTTAATCAATTGATTTAATTAGTTTATCCTTAATTTTCTATTATGTTTTCAGACAAATTAAGAAGTCATCACCTGGGGTAGCATTGACCTGACAACCACTGTAAGTACATAAATATTATTTTTTTTAGATTCTTTGAAAATATGGGATAATAGATCAGGTGTACAACATATACTGCAAAATAGTGAAGTGACTGTGTAGTAAATTAATGTAAAATATTTCTCGAACCGGTTTTGTATTTATTTAGAAACACGCTTTTTCATATGTTATAATCAGTTTTTAGTTTTCAGCCACTTATAAGAGAGAGTGTTAATTCTTCTAGGAAGTAAGTTTAACCTGGACTGTGTGGACAACTTCCACAGCATGGGACATGGCGAACGTCATCATCCGTTTTGTTGGCGGGCGGGGCTTCAGTAATAGCCTTAGTGGCATTGGTAAACTACTTAAGATTTCTTCATATGTAATGCGAGGACCAAGTTTTGAAGCCGGCAATAAATTATTGACTTTCTGATGGCCAGCAAGGAGTGGCAAACGTCAAGTATTTTTCTTTTAATTTTTGGCTGATCTTCCATTAGTAATTTTCTTGAACAACGATTCAAATCTCAATTCTTTTCGTTTATAGCGCCCTCACATTTCTAAAAAAAATTGGCTGATTATTTTGTACGAAAATGTTGGAAGTGTAAGGATAAATATTGATTAAAAAAAGAAGTGTTTAAAATATTGAATGCCTTCGATATAATTTCAGGAAGTTTATAAAAATGTAGAGAACCACTCAATATGTTGTACGCTTTGTGGAAAACCGGTAGGAAGGTGAACCAAATGGAACAGTATCGATACTGGAATATTGCGCAAAAATCTTGAGTCGGAAGTCTGGTTGGTTGGTTGGTTTAGGTGGGGGTAGAGCCACCAAAGGGGGAATATCCAATTAGCGCTGGTGCGCGCCGTTTCGATGCCACAAACCTCATAAGAGGAAAACCGATGCTATTAAGTCTATCAGAGGAGTCAGGCGGGGTATTTCCTTAAATCAACCCTGTAGAATTTATGAAATGAAGTATCTTGCCTGTTCCCAAAGAGGAGATCTCGGTTATGTCTGTAAGAAAGGCACTGCTCAAAGATCAGTGCCACGCCCAAGTCAGTGCCAGACATCTACAAAGAAAGTGTAAAAGAGTCTCTTTCTCCTCACTGTCCTTGCTACTATGACAGCACTCGTTGTAGGAAATAAAAACGACGTAAGCAGTACAACTAAGCTCCTCGACGTTGATATTCGGTTGTTCTGGCGTCCTAATGATGTAAGCAAGATTATTTTTGTTTTGTCCTGGCTAATGCAGGCCCACACGATTCGTGTCGCTCTGCTGATTACGAGCTTGATGAGACTACTTCCATTGAGTCTAGAGTGATCGGATCGCATCTGCGACAATTGGATGACGATAGAAAATCTCATTGTTATATTGTTTAACAATCCGTTTGGGATACAAAGAAAGCCCGGGTCACACCTATCCGATCATACTCCGATCATGCAGTCGAACTAGTGTATGAGAAGGAAATGGTATTGGGTTTCGAACGGAGTATCATTGGACGCGTATCAGAAAAGTGTGAACTAAAGCCCGGGCCACAACGTGTCCGAAATCCCAATTTCCCTCTCATATACTCGTCCGACTGTATGATCGGAGTATGATCGGATAGGTGTGTCCCCGGCATTACATGTGTGTTTTAATATTTACGCGTAGATGTGGTGTCAACAGTCCTTTTGTGCTACCACACTACTCGCGACTCGGCGAGTACATTGCAAATATTGCCCAAATGTCCATCAACTTACATCAGACTTGTGAGTTTTCCCGCGGATCAAATCATTGAGTGAGAAATATTCATCCGCTAGAATTAAAAATGGGCGAATATCGAAGATATGCTTGTCGTAACCGAACACTGTGGCTGTTCGCCAAGCAGCAAGCAATCAAGATTCTAAATACAGTGGAATTATCAAGCGAGAAAAGGATTCAGAATCGCCGAGTCCCGAGCAAATATTTGTAGTACCCACGCACGAATAATTACTAAATAGCAAGCAATTGCTGGGCGGTGATTGCCCACAGTGAGTGGGTACGATAAGTATTTCCTGGATGCCCACTGGTTTGTAATTCAAGGTATTGAACATTATTCTCGCTCGATCACTCGATGGACGTGAAAGTCATGTCTGGCGCAAGTTGCTCGTTGCTCGACGAGCATTTGCTCTGTACTCGCCTAGCAGGTAGTATTGTGGTTCGATCTGATATAAGGTGTCCGCCATTTGACTCGTTACGTCAAGTTGCGGGTAGTATGGTAGCACCATAAGATGGTGCGAATCTTGTCCACAATATAATAATGTTTTTACGAAAAAGCTTGTTGTAAACTACGAGTCTTTATGCAGTGTGTTTGGATATTGCCGGATAGACGCACTTCCACGTGATTCTCTATGCATTTGCCACTAAAAAATATTACGGAATTTTTTTTCGAATTCTAAACCTCCTACTTGCCACAGGCATTTACATTTTTCTTGAAAATTCCCCGCCTCACAAGAAAAACTCAATATCTCGGAAATTACAATAATCAGAACACACAAATGAAATGATAATCGAAGCCAATATGTTGCTCTAAAGTATAAAATTTATTTGGTAAAAACCAGACAAATGGTTTAATTACTAAAATTTTTTAAATCAAAATGCTTGTTTTGCTTCAACAAATATTTTTTTTTCTATCGTCTTTTTCTTCAATTTTACCATGCCTAATGTAATAATAATAATGTAATAAATTTCTTATTTTATGGTTATCAAATTGTGTTAACATCATTTTATCCTATTTGTAATTTTTGGAAGTTATAGTCCTTTGGATGCTGGAAATCAGGATTTTTGTGTGTTGCAGAGTAGAATACTACGCCGATTTGACATTGCTAAAAACACAATAACTCGAGAAGTCCGCAAGCTAGAACTCTCTAATAAACACCTAGTCCCAGCTAATACATACTTTACTTTAAAAATAAAATTAATTTCGTAAAATTCAGAGTAAGAGTTTGTTGGTTGTTTTCCAATGAAATGAAAATGTTTGTTTAAATTATATATTTTAGTCTTTTATTTTGTAATTTTTTCCCGAATTTTCGAATGCATAATGTACAAGTTTTATTAAAAAAATCAAATCTACGCTTTCTTATGGACGAATCGTGGTCGGATCCTTTTACTCTATATTATAAATTTCTGGCAGTTCTGGGTCCATGAGAAAAAAATCGTTTTTGTCGAAAATTCCCCTTTTTCATTAAATATTTCGGTTTTCAAAGCACAACAGCCTTGAGTGTTAATAACAAATTGTTTTGAGTGAGAAATATATGACAATCTCATTTTGTGTGTTTCTTGGTTATTGCATGTTATAATAAGTGTTCAAAATGATCACCTTCAAGCCTTAAACAATATCGTGCTCTCTTTAGAAAACTACATACAGTAGTGCCACCAGATAGATCGTTCATTTGGTTACACTTATTCTAAAACAAAATAAAAAAAAAAAGCATAAAAAAATTACCTTTCATTTCTCATTCAAAATATTTCAATTTTGAAAATCCGACAAGGCTGTTCGTATAAAAAATTAAGAGCGAAATTTGTAATGAAAAAGGTAAATTTTCGACGTAAATGATTTTCAGACATAGGTCCACAACTGCTAGAAATTAAGAAACTAGGGCAGAATGATCTTAGTATGATTTGACCTCAAGAAAATAGAGATTGTATTTTTAAAATAAAATTCGGAAATTCGGCACATTATGTAAGCGAAAATTTGGGAAAACATAATGAAAATTCAAGATTCAAAAAAAAAATAAAACAAACATTTTCGTTTCATGGAGGTACACACACTAAACTGTTGCTCTGAATTTAATGGGATTAATTTTAAAAGTAAGGGCAAGTATTAGCTTGGAACTAGGTGTGTATTTGAGATCTTTAGCTTGCGTACTTCTCGAGCTATTTCGTTTTTAGCAATGTAAAATCGGCATTGTATTCGACTTTGCAACGCACAAAGCGCCTATTTTCCATCATCCAAAGGGCTATAATTTCTAGAAATGAAAAAAATAGGACAAAATAATGTTAACACAGTTTGATAACTATAAAATAAGCAGTTTATGTTTAAGACCGGACAAGTACATTATGCATGGAAAAATGTAAGAAAAAGGGGATTGAAAAAAAAAAAATTTTTTTTTAGCAAAACAAAAATGTTGACTTTAAAAATTTTTGATACTTAAACCATTTGTCTGACTTTTACCAAATAAATTTTATATTTTAGACTTAAATATAGGGTGCGATTTTCATTTTATTTGAGTGTTCTGATTATCGTAGTTTTCGAGATATTGAATTTTTAGTCGTGTGATGCTGAACATTTTGTTTTACGAAAGATGTAAATGCCTTTGGCAGCTAAAGGGTTAAGAGCTCCAAAAAATATTCCTTAATAATTTTTACTGGAAATTGCATGGAGAATCACGTGGCAGTGCGTTTATCCGGAAATATCCCAACATCCTGTATATATTAGGTACATATTTGATTTCTTTTTAAATTGTTTCATGCTTAAAACAACATTACAGCAGAACCGGGGCCGTCATACAACAAGCTAGGTCGATTTGGCTTAAGAAGGACATTCAATATCATTCCAGTCATTTAGATTCAGTTCAACTAAAAAGGTACGAATTACATTTGAAGATGACAAAACATTTAACAGACGACGAATACAATATTTTTATAAAAAAACAATCGTCCATTTTACTTCGGGAGAACAAAATTTTCGAAGAGAAAAGAAGAGTCCAGAATAACAATCTGCAACGACTCTTAGACGGCATTCGACTTGAAAACAAACCCGAAGTAATGAATGCTAGCAACCTTTTTGTTAATTTATCAACAGATACATTTAATGAAGACGAACTTGAGTTATTGAATCGAGGTTTTGAATTTCGCTATCACATCAAAAACCTGTCCCATCATTGACGTTGTGTCCGACATTGAATCGGCTATCCAGTACAAACTTTTCAATATTAAACAAGAAATCAGAACTGCAGCTATTCCTCTCATTAAAAAAGAGAGCAAAAAGACCAAGCAAAAGACTGACAAATGGAGTAACGCACCGAAGAGTCTCAAACAGTGAAACGTTTACTACATGACGGCTGATAAAGGCAACCAAGTAATTGCCATGAACAAAGATTACTACGATCGACGCATGCTTCAATCAATTGAAAAGGAAAATTTCAGTGTTTGCCGTAAACCTCCTTTGAACGCCATGAAAAAAGATGCCAAAAATGTTATTGAAAAACTGCACCAAGTATTTGGCGTTGAAAAATTTCATTTAAACGTGCCCAATCCACAATTACCGTTAATGTATGGATTACCTAAAGTCCACACACCTGGAGCGAAAATGAGGAAAATCGAAAATCTTGTGTCAACTCTCCTTTTTCAAAAGTTTCAAAATTTATCGTCAATGATTTCAAAAAGTATGGCCCTTTTGAAGGCTTTGCGATAAAAGACACCTTTGAATTCGTTGACAAAGTTGAGGACTTAGAAATCGAGGAAGGCGAGATAATGGTTTCATTTGACGTAACATCGTTGTTTCCCAGCGTTCCGATATACATATATTGCAATCGAGGCCATACGTAAACATTTCGACAAGCACAAATTGTCCGACGATATCATCAACGAACGCTTATGTTACTTCTATGGAAACTTGTATGAGTATTGGCAACAGTTTGTCACCTTTGGTAGCTGAAGTATTTATGTGCAACTTTGAGAATGAATTGAAGAATGAGAACCTGTTGCCACGTATTTGGTTCAGATACGTCGATGACACTTTTGCAGTGGTCAAAAGAATTTATTTCTTTTGTCAACGATTTTCTCAACATTCTTAATAGTTGATATGACTCTATCAAATTCATGTATGAAATGAAGAGTGATGTGGACAAGACAATCACTTTCCTGGATCTGAAATTGAAACGCGTGGGCCACAAGATAGTTTTTGGTGCTTACAGAAAACCGACAACGACTGACAGATACCTCACATCTGACTCGTATTGCTCCTATCTCCCAAAAACAACCCTGTTGTAAAAAAATCCCCGCCAAGAAAAACTCCTCAGCCGTAAAAAGGATTGATATGAACACAATACCGCCAAAGTACTCGTAGCTTCGTGCCTCGCTCTAGGGTTGGCATATTGAACGCTGATTGCATTAGTTCATTTCTTTCAACGCGGATTAGCGGGGAGCTTCGTAGCCTAAAGACTCACCGCCGAACGGATTTAATGACAAAATGACAGAGATAATGACAATGAACATATGAACAGGGGTGAAGAGGCGAATGTCCAGGAGTACTGTAGATGGCATTCCGGATCCTTCGGTGGCGACAAGGACATTCGAAAAAGGATGTTTTTGGCAGTAAAGCGAAATATGGGCAATATGGGTGTCATATGGACCGGCGTGAAGAGGCAAAAATCCAGGAGTACTATAGATGGCATTCCGGATCCTTCGGTGGCGACAAGGATATCCGAAAAAGACTTTTTGCAAGTAAAGCAAAATATAGTTAATATGGGTGTCATATGAATTTTGGTGAAGAGGCGTAGATGTAGATGGCATTTCGAGTCCTTCGTCTACTTGCGTAGCATTTCCTCGAAAATGGTGGTGCCGACCAGGACAACGCTCGTTCTATCAACCAGGCTAAATGCGCATACGGCATGCTGTCGAAAATCTGGCAGAGTAGTCTCAGCATCAACATCAAGCTGATATTTTTTCGCTCTCGGGTACTGTCTGTAGTTTTGTATGGGTGCAGTACATGGAAAATTTCCGTATTGATTATTTTTTTCCCCATATTGCCCATTTCACCTGACTTTCGTGAATGTCCTTTTCGCCACCGAAGGAGTTGAAATCCCATCTACACTACTCCTGGACATTCTCTTTTCACCCCGATTCATACGACACCCATATTGCCCATATTTCGCCTTACCAGCAAAAATATCCTTTTTCGAATGTCCTTGTCGCCACCGAAGGACTCTAAGTGTCATTTATAGTGTTCCCGGACATTCGCCTCTTCACCCCGGTTCATATGACACCCATATTGCCCATTTTTCGCTTGACTTTCGTGAATGTCCTTTTCGCTCCAAAGGACTCGAAATGCCATCTGCACTACTTCTGGATATTCGGGTGTTCACCCCGATTCATATGACACCCATATTGACCGTATTTCGCTTCACTGCCAAAAACATTTTTTTTCGAATGTCCTTGTCGCCACCGAAGGATCCGGAATGCCATTTACAGTACTCCTGGACATTCGCCTCTTCACTTCGGTTCATATGACACCCATATTGCCCATTTTTCAATTGACTTTCTTGAATGTCCTTTTCACCACCGAAGGACTCGAAATGCCATCCGCACTACTCCTGAATATTCGGGTGTCCACCCCGATTCATATGACACCCATATTGACCGTATTTCGCTTCACTGCCAAAAGTATCCTTTTTTCGAATATCCTTATCGGCACCGAAGGACTCGAAATGCCATCCATTGTACTCCTAGGCATTCGCCTCTTCACCACAATTCATATGACACCCATATTGCCCATTTTTCACTTGACTTCCATGAATGGTTCTCCTTCCCCGACGAGCGCACGGACTTTTGCATCCGTCGTCGTCTCTACTCACATAATCAAGTGTTTGCGTCTCTCCCCGTCGGCATGCGATCTCTGCGAGTGATTTTCTGTGTCGCATTCAAATTATCAAAAAGACTTAAGCGAGAAACTCTACTATAAAATTTCACATTTTTGGATGTATCTTTTTATCTAGTGCACGGATCAGAGCAAATGAAAGCCTGTGTACACCCTTGGGACACAGTCAATCCGTGAGAAAAGAAAGCAGACCTCGATACGCTCCCTACGAGGCTGTAGACCGGTCAAAGAACAACGAGAACCAACGAGCCATTTTCAAATTATCATATCTCGGGTGTTTTTTCTTGTATCGGAATCAAATTTGCAGCACTTCGTAAGATGACCAGAGACAATGACCATACCAAATTTGAGCTCGAACAAGCATCGGGGGGCCAGAGCTACAGAGGTCCGAAAACCCGTACTTGTTGTGTCGCGTAAACATAGTCTTGGTCACTTTTCGATTTTTTTTTTTTTCGATTTTCTTTTTCTTTGGCGGGGCGGGACGCTCCCGCGTCCCTAGATCAACACAGAATTGCTGTTTTCCAATCAATGGTGTATCGTTTACTTCGGTTACCGGTGTCCGCTAAAGAATACATGAGCGAATATGAACAAATATTGAAATTAGCCGACACAAATGGTTTCAAAAAGTCAATTATCGACAATTTTATGCGAAAATCCAGCGACAAAATCAAATGAAACCGGAATATAGAGGGCTACGCCCGCAATCCGAGGGTTTTGTAGCAAGCGCTTATTTTGGTATATAAATATCGGCTCGTTGCTCTTCTTGACACCACTCAGATGGACAAAAAAAAAAACATAATTAAAATGTCTTACCCACTTACATTTTACATGCCAATTCATTTTACGTGATTGTAACGAAACTTAGAACATATTATTGCCTAAGGTGTTGGTTATCGTTGGCCATCAGTACTTTTGACCTCGAACGTGTTTAAGGCATGCAGGGGTGTACTAACTGTAACTATAGAAATAAACTATGATATTATTGACCTATTCTGAGAAGATATGCAGATTCCATTATTTTCCATTTTTTTCGGAACCCACCTTCCTGTAAGTTTTCATAATTCTAAGTATAACGGTCTCGAAGGGGGAAGGGGACCAATTGCGAACTAATATTTTCTCCTCCCCCAATGTTCCCCTTTCTACAAATTTCAAGAAAATGCGAAAAAATGGAATGTACTCAACATTACCTTTCTCACGACATCTCACTTGTCTATACCAGTCGATAAAAAAAAATTTGAGCTTAATTTCGCCTCTATGTGGACCCCTCCTCCCTTCCATTCGACAAAGTTTGCCAATTACGACGCAGCGCCCCCAACTAATCTTTACCCTTTCAAAAATGATTAATTAAATAACTGCAATTCGCACTACGAAAAACAACATGAAAGTAGTACTCACACCTACATATGAGGCCGGTAGGTGTAATTTTTGTGTGGATAGTGTCAAAATGCCTAACTTTAAATGAATGTACTATTATTAAATATTATGTGATTGTAATGAAACTTAAAGATATTATTGCCAATGATGTTGGTTATCATTGGCCGTCAATATTTTTGACCTCGGCTGTGCTTAAGGCGTGCAGGAGTATGCTAATTGCAACTATAGAAATGTACTATTATTAACCTTTTTTGTTGAGATATCAAAATTCTACGATTTTCGGTTTTCTACACTAGTAAAATTCCGCCTTTCTGCAAATTTTCATATTTCTAAGTATAACGGTATCGAAATGCAAGGGGGGGGGACAAACTCGGATCACATATTTTCCCCTCTATCTCTTTTCCCCTTTTTTCAAATTTGATGAAAATACCGGAAATGAAATGTACTCGGTGTTGCCTTTCTCATGATACCCCACTTGCCTATACCAGATGAAAAAACAATTTTGACCTTCATTTCCCCTCTATGGGGACATCCCCTTAAAGTCAGCCTATTACAACGAATCGCTTTCTCCGGCGAATTATAATAATTCTACATACTCCCACAAAATTTCATGTATGTTGCTTCAGCCGTTCGTGAGATATTTCATGGACAGACGGACAGACATTTGACCGATTTCATAAGGGTTTTGTTTTTAATACAAAACCCTAAAAACAAGATCGCACTACATTGTTTGATAAAAATAAATTAATTTCGGACTTCCGACAACCATTTGAGGAGAGCTTTCGGAAAATCAAATATGAAGATTGTTCATACCAATCCGAACGAATTGTGTTCTCTTTTAGGATCAACAAAAGACCCGATACCCATAAGAGAACGGAGTGGAATATACGAAGTGAAATGCTCTACTTGTGATAAAAAATACATCGGGCAGACAAAACGAGCTGTCCACTTCCGTTTTTTCCGAACATCTACGTAGTGTGCGTAACAAAGAAATGCACACAGGTATAGCAGCAAAAAATTGTTTCCATCGAAGAAAATTTGAAAATAATCAAAAGTGTCAACGACCCACATAAATTTGATGCCTACGAATCGCTTTACATTTCTTGCAACGAAAACTTAATGAATTTATGTGACGGTGCTATAGAGTCTCCTCTTTTCGACTTGATCAAAACTAAATAAATCAACTTGCACTTTCATTTCTTAATTTGATTGGTTATTTTAATGTGTTGATTTAATTTGTCGTTTTATTAATTTCCGTTTGTTAGTTTTGAATTGTTTTTATTTATTTTTAATTTATCATTTTTGTATTTATTAATTTTTGTATTTATTTTGTATTTTATTTTTTATATTTTTTAAATTTCTTCTGTTCAATTGACTACTTTCCACACTTGACACTTAAATTACTCTTATTTATTTCCGTGATTTTATAACCAGTGCTCACCAAGCGTTCGCTGATGATGGTTGCCCATTGCTCGTATCCGAAATGCATTCCATGGTTCAATAAATTACGAAAATTAAAACTAGTTTCCCGGTTTTTTCTTTTCGTTTTTTATTAGTGCCTTTTTGCGGTCAATAAGGGATTAGAAAATCATCGTTAAATTATTACCTCCCGGGCCTGATAAAATCCAGAGGCGTGCCGGATTTGGCCCGCGGGCCGAAGTACACCGACCCCTGCTATAGAAACTACGGAAATTAGCTGTAGGGTCGAAACCTTTCCAATTCATTGTTGTTCCCAATTTATTTTTTGGTTTTCCGCAGATTATCTTGCCTTGTTATCACCAAAACTACCAATCAAGTCGTTAATGTAGCAATTAACAGTCACGAAACATTTATTCTATCTATAAATTCACAACCTGTCCAACGACTATCATAAATGTTTGTTGTTGGCTGATCCTGCAATCAATTTTTTGTTCCTGTTTTTTGTTGCATTGCTGCAACATTTAATAACATAACCGGTGAAAAGTCGGGAGGAGGGCGAAAAAAATTTAATCAGCATTTCACTCTATTCATGCCACCGAATTATTGACGTTATGGTTCGTTTAGGTAAACAAAATCCCGGCTTGGCACAGGATATAGCTGAGAGCACCACAGGGACGCATCTCATAAAATGGACACCAACTCCAAAATGTGTATGTAGTGTGTCGGAAAGGATTAACCTACGAAATTAGAACACTCGGGACTATCTGCATTTATATTTACAACATAATTTCTGCTCGGTTGTTGGCTCTGTTTTGTATACGAACAAGGTGATAAATACAGGATAACATAGTTGGATTTAAATAAGTGAAGTCAAATGCTGTAAGATAGTCACGAAAGCCACGCATAAAAATCAGCCCTCACGTTGCCTTATGTCAGAAGCTTAGCACTGATACCGGGGAATATGCATACATTCATGCTAAATATATTCTGTAAAAAAAAAAGCAACTTACCCGCAAATATGCAAAATACTGTACGTATACAGCAAAAAGGGTGGGATGCATCATAGACGGGTTGGCACGAGCTCTACACACATAGTACTGACGGCCAACATTGTCGTTCGTCCTGTCGCCGTTATTTCATGAATGTTCAGGGACCACATGACACTAGTGCCTGCATCTATTTACGTAGCTGTTTCGTATACACGTCACCTTCAATTATAAAATGACCAGGTTCAAGCCAAGTTCCGTGTACAATCCCTATCGTACTGGATAAATGCATGCCGTACACCCGATGTTTAATGTCCTTATCACGACACGACAACTATGGTCCAGCAGTATAAAATCTCATGAATGTTAATCGTGTATGTTGTCACGGTAATAATACACCCTTCTGCAGTGTAAAATGTTCTGAATGGGCGGGTCGAATAAAAATGTGGTGAGCGATAGCAAGGATATACTAATCTCAGCAACTGACCTGAGCCACTTATAGTACACGAAAAAAAACCAGACTTTGGATGGAGACGTTTACGATTACACAGTAACAGACAACATAACGATGATTCACAGGATAAGCATCTAATGTATGGTTCACATAATTTCTGTCATTATCCTTCCATCGCTTTACGAAATGAAAAATACAACAACAACTCCAATCTCATCACATCACAAATCACAAAGATATGTCCAAAGATATTTCGCACATTTCACATACTACGAAAAAAACACGACACGTCCTAATACACATCTCAGTACAAAACGGCCTGAGCCAAAAAAAAACCTAACCAGATAAAAGCAAAATCCTTAAGGAATTTCCACGCCAAACATCATGACGACCACAAACAGTGACGGGATTTTCGTAAACTTTCTCGCATTCTTGCGACGAATACGTCGCGAAATCAAAGCTGCGAACATGTCACGCTCAGGACTTGTCGCTTCCTTATTCGTAAGGTAACTAAACCTGTAACTGGATAACGTAACAGCTACAAGTCCTTTTTTGGCGCCTAATTGAAAACATTCAACAACATTTTCCCCAGTACGGATTGTTTACACTGTACACAGGACTTTTCACCACAGGCTTCAGAAGGTAAGTTGGTACATGCGCTCGAGAACTTCCTTGGCTCAACTGTAGAAAGCTTAGGTGCCTTTTGAGTAATACTTAAATTTGTATCGTCAAACTTTGCCCAACAGTTTGATGCTAGTAGCCCGGGGAACATGGGACAGTCAACCGATCCGTTTGTCAGGATCGAAACTGGGCTAGAGAATTACGCGTCACAGACAGGATAATGGCAAATTCACCAAAAACTTTCTGCAGGAACAATGCATAGGAAGAATGCGACCAGCGACAAGAACAACAGCGTCAACCGAACACAAAGGATAGTTGGATGACATATGGTAAGGAAGCAATTTAATGCTTGCCGGTATCATTAAGGATAATCTCCTTTTGTTTTTGGGAGGCGAACGATTTGAATGGAAATGAAATGATCCAGTGTGGGGGCATGAACGTGGCGAGTAAGCCATGAAAGATTTTGGTCGGATTTGAGGATTGTGAGATAATGCATGTTAGTGTGATGCATTTTTTAAAAGGCGGTTTTTTGCTGAGGTTTTTAGCTTATTGGGAATTTAGGAAGGTGACACAAAAAAGCCATGATGTTCCCCGGCACTTTAGGCACGTCTCATGCAAATGCATTTTAATTTTGCTTTGAAGTTGATTTAAGAAATGAAAAATGTTGGTCCCAAATAACTAATTCTTTAGGTGCAGATCCTTGTGTAAATGAGTTACATGCAGGAACATTGGATCTTTCGGTCCACAACGTCCGTTAAGTCCTTTATATCCTATATGCCTTTACTTCCAGATTATTGGTATCATCACCCCGATCCAAAAATTACCGATATTTGGAAGGTGTGGTGTTTCATTTCATGCCCAAAAAGATGCTGTTTTCCTTACCAATGAACTAAAAATGCCATCAACAGTAGTTTAGTACATTTACCTTATAACCTCCCAGTCAAATGATAACCATCTTGCCTATATATCACTTCCTTGCCAAGGATGTCCTATTTTTCCTGACCTCAGGAAACTGCTTTTAACAGTAGTCTAGTGCATTCGCCTCTACTCCCATAGTCATACGATACCCATCTTGCCTAGATATTATTTCCTTGCCAAGAATGTCCTTTTTCGCGACTAAGGGGCTCAAACAGTCTTCAACAGTATTTAGTGCACTCGCATCCACACCTCCCGTCATATGATACACGTCTTGCCCAGATATCATCTCCTTGCCAAGAATGTCCTTTTACCCTGACCAAAGGACTCAAACTGCCTTGAACAGTAAGCATTCACCTCTTGCCTAGATATCACTTTATTACCATGGAATTTCTGTTGTCCTGACGTACACTGGCAGCCGGACCAAAATATCACTGGGAGATGCTTAGAATCACCCAAGGAAGCTATATATCAAATCTGGTTGAAATTGGACTAGGAGAAATGCCTGGAGTAAGGATCTTATGAAAGACTAAGGTGAGAAACTCTGTTTTGAACAAAACAGGGGCCTTGCTTATCGTCACACAGGCAAGCTACAATACATACTAAATTCGTTAAAGATCATAATACGGGAAGTTCTCGGACAAGCGAACTAACGAACAAACGTACAGCATGCATCGGAATCGGACTATATGCCTGTTCATTATATTTTTATTTGAGATGGGCCAAAAACCAAAGACAATAAGGCTGCGAGTGACTCCTTGTCGTCCCCAGTCACCTTTGACCCAAAAAAGAAGTTCACACTCCAGTTCAGAACAGTCCCTTTGGATGAATGCAACAAAAAACTGATGTGTGGTTAAATTACCTTGGGTCAAAAGTGTAACTTTCAGTCACACAAACGGCTGCGATGTTGATCGGAACCTTAGGCTGTATCGACCGTGGATACCGCTCTTCGAAAGCCGTACCACTTTTCTCCTCCACTACCCTGCATAATCTATTAAAGATGATTCGCTCAAGAATCTTCCCCGCAGTCAGTCTAGCGGACATATTGGGCGGTATAAATTCAGTTACCCAGTAGCTTATTTAGTTTTCGATGTAAGCTCAATTTCTGCCTTTTCCAAATATTTAGGAAGGTCCGTTCTTCCAGATAGGCCCTAAGAATGCCAATGAATTTTTCCGGTATAGTACAAACCGCAACTTTGGGCATATACCATCTGGACCTGGCGCTTTCTTATCCCCGATTTTACAGGCTACTTGGAGGAGTTCATTTTCCGATATTGCAGCAAAATCCGCTTTGGCCGCAATGGTGTCATGTTTGCATTATGGAAACAGTCCTGAGATAGTTATTTCCACGAAGAACGGAAGAGTTCAGTTTGAGGATGGTTTTTGGTTGCTAATCTTCTTCTTCATTACCACGTGCAGCCTCGCATATAGATGATGGAAACAGTTTTGTTTGCTTCTTCTGATCACATCGTTTCGGAATTTGTGTTCGGTTTTGTATGAGTTCCTATATTACCATGTGTCCAGTGATCGCTAACTTAGTCGCCGTTTTCTGAGTCATCTGCGCAATCTCTTCGTTCCAGCAGTAGTTCTCTTTTGGTTGCTAGACTTTTTTGTTAACATTGCACGTCATTTCCGCCAATTCCTTAACTCGTTTCACAGTCTTAAGAAGTTCTGGTCCTTAGTTTGGGCCGTTAGAGGCTTCCTCATCGAAACTGTTAGCTGTTCGTTTTAGCGTAGTCGTTTTTTTGCATATTTTGCTTAGTCAGTCCCCTGTCTCAAACAAATAAAATGGCCTGATGCCGGTCGTGACCAGCGGTATAGCCTTGGCTAACACACCACTTCGTACTTGACGCCAAGGAACTCGAACTGCTCTGCCTACAAGCATGACCTATGCATGTTCAAATGGCTGCTTGCTTTTGATGGTCATTTATCAAAATCCAGTTGTTCAAGTTTTTTGTATTAGTTGCAAATAATTTCGACGTCCCCTACTTTCTCTTGTGTAGTCCGTGACAATATATCTTGCGTCATCTGACAATACTATTTGCCCAAACCCCTAGTGGGGCCACTCCATGTGGCTTAGTTGGCGTTTCGCTAGTATAAACTGGCTACGTACGATGCATGTTGCTAACACCTACCTTTTGCCCATTTAGCCGCATACCTGCGACGATTCGGGGAAGGTTGTGGTGTGTTGTTACGCCCTACACCACAGGGGAAAGACAACACAAACATCCATGGCCACGACGTGTACGGGACTCGAACCGTGACTAACCGGTATGCTTAGACATCTGACAGATGCCAACGCACTGTGCTATGGGTCGCCGTCTGACAATGGTTCAAGTTGACTTCACTGCATAACATGCACTTTGGTTCCCTGTCACATATTTTGAATTTATCTCCTTCGTTTCCTCATTCAAGTCATCTGTTTGACCCATGTTGTTCTGCTTGCTGTTGCAGTCTCTGGCGAAGTGGCCAAGGGGAAGCCTTGAAACATTTCCTATGGAATAACTGACCCATACTTGCAACTTTTCCTTCGCTTTTTTCGACCACCTTAGTGGCAACATCAGTTGGTAAGGTGATGGTTGTAATTTGAGTGCTGTCATAAAATTTTCTTAGTGACTTCACTACATCTAGGGGAAGATCTACTTATAACCGCTCCAGGAACGCTAAGCGCATGTACGAACAACCAAATCGTGGCGGTCAATCCTAGTCTCATTGCGCAAGGTACTTTCATATACTGTCATCTCCAGGACGATATGATTGGTTCGTATTTTCCAACCGAATTTTCACTGAGCGTCTTGATCTGAAAATAAAGTGACGTTCTCCCCCATCTCTTTCAACTTCGAGTAGGATTTGACCTTTCTGGACATATCCGCGTATGCGAGGGAACCTCTTTTAGATATGATCATTATTGTTTTTTTTTCCTTTCCGTTTTTTTCCTTTCCTTAACTTTTTTGAGCGTTTCTTGCGACTTTTGGCATGACCTAGGGTTCTTTAGGATTAGTATTCGATGATGGTCTCTTTTTCTCCTCATATCTTTCCTGTCATTCATATTAATATGCACGTTCAGGGCATTTTCTAATCATCCCCATTCAAAAAATAACCATATTTGCTGGGTTAGGTTTCCGTTTCACGTTATGTTCATAAAAGTCCTATTGTCCTGATCAAACTCAAACTGACTCAAAATGCATTTAACACCCTTAATTCACCCGATGCTATAAATACCCATATTTGACAGTTTTCAGAACATATCCAGTAAGGTCCGGTTGTTATGATCAAAGGACTTTAAATATGTTCAACAGTACTCCAGTGTATGGGTCTCGTTACTCCGATTCCGGAAAGACCCGTACATATTTGCCATATTTGCTAGGTTTTGTTTCTGGTTCATTTTATGGCCAATTAGGTCCTTTTTAGATGACGCATACTTGCGGCGAAACCAGAACGTCACAGGGTAATGCTTAGAATGATCCCACCATGCTACGTACCCAATTTGGTTGAAATCGAACCACGGAAAGTGTCCGGACAAACGAATAGCATGTGCATATGTAAAATTATGCCATCACCTTTAGTTTGTTAAAAGAGGGTTTCACTGTATGTGGTAGCAATGTGGCGCCGCGAATCACCTCATTTCCTTCCCCGGCTTGTCCATATGTCGAACCACTAAGCACAGTGAAATTATGGTACCTGTAGAAAAGAACAGGGGCTACATTTTTTTTGTTCGCAGCCCATCGAAATGTCGCTCTAACCGCCGGCCATATACATACGTATACGTTCCGGTAGACTCCGTGACATTTCATCGGATGCAAATTTGCACTCGTGTCGTGTAATGCACACTATATAATGTGCACTCAGGGACGTATTCCCATTTAGGTCGGATTACAAACCTGGCTCGAGCTGCTTCCTCCATGATTAAGACAGCTCTTGGTGAGTGGAATCCATGGTGTGGACGAATCCAAGCGACAAGAAGAATTGGCTAATAGTTGATTATTTTTGTGTGATAGTGGAGAACGAGATTGAGTCATTTTTGACATAAACTCGTAGTGAGCCACTCCCCTTTGTTCTTGATCCAGTAGCATGTTTACAACTGTGCTCTGGTTTTCTAATAAAACTGCAGCATGCAACTTACAGTAACTTACGATAAGGTCGACCTTCTACTTTACTTTGCCGAAGGTTTTTTAGTACTACCGAATACGTCCTTTTTCACGTACTTATTAATAGCTATATTATTCGCTGGGGATATAGCTTCTCTTAGTTTTTGCCTGCATGTGTCTCGTTCGATACATTTCTGCTTCTAATTTATCATTCCAAGCAGGTTTATCCTATCTTCTTGGACGGCCACCTGCCAGGGTTTTTTTTAGTTTTTCCGGATTTCTAGTATCGTTACTTTCTCGATGTGGGTGACCATGGTCGAAGTGCTTGTGGTTTCAACACACTACTATCTACTTTTTCCGTCAAGTGCCTTCTTGGGGGTTCGATGGTTGCTCATGAAAACTGCATATGTCCTGTCAAATTCGTCAAATATATCGTACAAATCATGGTTGTTACAATAATTCGTCGGAGCACTCTCCTTTCTGAGGCGTCTAACGTTTTCTCCGACGCCTGAGTGAGGGTCCAAGGCTTCCACCCGTCGCAGAGCACAGAGGGAACTATTGTCTTTGGAACTTCCCTTGTTTACGAATAAAGCTGTTTCGGCTTGCGAGCTGGATTCGCTGTTTGATTTCTCGAGTCTCATTGCCATTCTCTGCAATGTTGGCTACAAGGTATACAAAATTGTCTACACTTTCGATTGTCAAATCGTCCAGTTTTATCTCTGGCAAATTTGATTCGTTTGTCCGGGTTTTTGTTTTTCTTGTCAAAACCTTGGCTTTCGATTTGTTAATTTGAAGACAAACTTCTTTCGCTGCCTGATCGAGAGCTTGAAGCATTTCGATCGCTTCTTACGTTGATGTTGACATGGTGTTCATGTCACCCGCGTATCCAATCCAACTATTTGGGTGATTGATACCAGGAGGGTTTTTGTTGTGTCCACCGATAGTTTAGTTGCCACGTATTTAAGTGGGAGATTCAATAACATGGGTACCAGCCCATCGCCCTGCCTCAGTCCGATTCGGGTGTTATTTGCCTCAGTCGAGTTGTTGTTAATTCTGATCTGCTAGAGCAGATTGACATGGTCAGCTGGACTAGCTTTTTGGGGGTATACCACAGTGCACTTCGGTCGATGCAGTCGGATGCCTATTTGAAATCTACACATTTTCAAATACAAATCCCAATTCCAAATTAAAGTTAAATTACCAGCCCAACCAGCCCATTTTTGTACCACATTTATAAATAGGGCGAAATTGAATTAACTATGTTCTTATCCTTCATAATCGGAACAACATTTCACCTCTTTTTATATTTAATGTGAAAAGAAAAAAAAGCGCGAAGCCATTCAAAGCAGCAGGAAATAAAGTTTTTCGAAACTTTATTCAAATATTAACTCTGCTCACAAATTTAATTTTGCTTGAGACTAATTAAAATCAAAACGAAATGTGTATTATAGGCTTCACCCCCCCCCCCCCCCCCCCCATCCATCTCGACAGGCATACCTTGGCAATTAAACCGACTTCCTATTATACCGGTGAAAGCTACCAGGCACGTACGCACGGTTCCTGTTAAGCGTGAAACGTGGAAAAGCTTCCACCTGTTGCTGCAAAAGTCCCATATTTACTACTCCTGCCGAAGAGAAATCCTGTAGAAGGATTCCATTTTCAACTCCAGTATATTCAACTTCGTCATTCTCCACGCTGAAGTAATCGCAGAGGACTTGAAATGGTCCAGGAAAATGTTCCGTTTTTTCACCACTACGCGCTCTTAAGGACTCGATAAAGCTTTTTCATCAGTTTTCATCCCCTTCGGCAGTAATTCAAGAGAAATTTCTCTACATAGCACTCAGTGATGAGGAAATTTCCGAATTTTCACCAATGCACGGCGCATCGTTGTAACACTACATGCTGAGAGAATTCACCACGAAATCCAGTAAAATACTAATCCTTGGGAAAAAATCGGGACCTCAACCGTATCCTTAGCTTTCGCATTCAGTTAGTATATTCGGGTTCGATGTAATACAAACACGGCACGTCGACATATTATCAAATCCGCGTCGAACGATTTTGTTGTTTTAGTAGTAGTATTTGAGTCCTTTTGGTGAACGTGAATGCATAGTATACCCACGGCACATCGTTGTATATATATATATACACGATTAATAACTGTAGTACCTATACTGTACATGATAGTAGCAATTACGCTGATATCGATTCGAGTTTTTCCACTATCGCAAATGCTGTAACGATTTCAAATCGCGTATAGAGGGCATCGAATAATCGATGTAACGGTCGTTAGTTGTCGAATTTTTTTTTTCGCCCCTATCTGTCAACTTGAACGAAAAAGATTTATCGGAAATATTGCCGAAATTGCAACGCAGTACCCGGGATGATATGATCCCCCGATGGATCCTGACTGCAAATATGTCTGTCTCGTGATGAACGTGTCGATAGACGACACATGGTCAACATTTTATCGTAACTTTTCCAAAGATCGTAGAAAAGACTTAACGAAAGTACGTGATCGATAGGCGGTTTCGTTCAGTTTTGTATATTCGGAAAGATTGAATGGTACGCGCGAGTTTCGATAGGTTTTATGATGAACGGCGTGTTGTGATCGCGAAGAAGTGTCGCATGAGTAAATTAGTGAATAACGAATGTAAAGTGGAATGTGCAAAAGAAATGTAGAAAAGTAAAAATAAAAATGTTTGTCTCAGTGTCTCGAAATTCAGTGAAGTGTAGATCATAAAACAAGTTTGTGGATCGAGTAACAGAGGGTATTTGTTTTTTTTCTGTTTTTCTTTTTAATTATCGCTTGATATAAAAAATTCATCGTGCTTTTACATGAGAAAGCTTCTCGACAGGGACGATTTACTTACCTTATTGTGTTACGTTTAAAGTCGGTATTTTTTTTTAATAAATAGTACGAATATTTCACAAACTGAACTCTGTTTGTCATTTTTGAATTGGTCGGTTTGAACCTGAGTTAAAGTGAAAACAGATTGGTCCGCTTCGTCTCCGCACCGTCGATCCGTCTGTCAAATTTATATGAAATTTCATACAAATTGAAGATTGGCGAATTATTGAAATCATTTTTGGGAAATAAATTTTTGAATTGACTCATTCAAGATAGACACCTCGCTTGGTTACCACTGACATAATTTTTTTTTCGTTCTCCCATTGTAGAACAGGAATAAAATATCCGCCATAGCCTAACCAATTCTGTTATCAGATATTTCTATGGGGCGACCGGTAGCGCAGTGTGTTGAGGCATCAGTCTCATGTTTGACTACCGGCGTTTCGGGTTCAAATCCCGTCCACGACGACGTTCGTGGCCATGGATGTGCAGGAGGTGCATGCTGGCAACTGCATTCTCCGAAACCAGTTTATGCCGAGAATCGTCAGCTGGGAAAAGTGGAACAGTTGACGCGCTATGCCCCACAAGGGGTTAGGGCAATTGAGAGAGAGAGAGAGAGATATTTCTATACAGGCTGGTCGCAAGGATTTGCGGGGCCCATGACGAAAAACTTTAGCGGCGCCTTTCTTGATTTTTTGAGTCTGTCTGACTATAATAGTACCCAGTAAACGATTTCTATGTTCCGCGATGAGAATGTGTGTTTTCTCTTTTAAGATAAATTTGTCGTCTGCGATATGTGTTTTTTATCACGGGAGTCGATCCTTTCGGGAGAAAATTGTTAACGACAACACTTCCAAAAGAATTGACGATGAAAATCAACCACAAGAAAAATATAAATTAGATCACTGTGTTTTTTTTTTATTACAATCAATTAATCTTAATCTGTTTGTTATCTTAGATACTCTTTTACACTCATAATTTAGATTTTGCCTTTTCTACGACTGATATTAGTAGGATTCGAACCAGGTGCCCCAGTTTACATGTTAAAAGTGCTAACCGTTGCTCCACCTGGGCTACATACTACAGGGTTATCCATTTTCTCTTTCGGGAAGTAAACTCAAATTAAACACAGTAAATATTTGAATTTCGATGGAATTTTTATTTCATAATAAAGTTTGGATTATGCCATTATACGTGGAATACAATATCTGTCAAATGTCCCCCACGAGACCGCTTGCAGGACTCGATCCTTTTGAGGTAATTTTCGATTACATTTTCACACATTTCGGGCAAAAACTCGGCTATAACTCGACGGATTTCGTCCTTCAATTGACCAATCGTCGTGGGATTCAGCTTTAATTCTTGCGTGAGCTGGACTTTATAAGGATGGAGATGAAGGTCCAAATGCAAAATGCGCCACAATGTGCCGTAAGATAGGCCTGAATGCTGGGATCGGCGCGGAATCGACAAATTCGGGTCTTCGGCCACACTTTCACTCACAGCGGCGATGTTTTCGGTCGAACGAGCAAAACGATGATGCACAGGTGTAGAAATGTCTGTCACCGATCCAGTTTCTTCAAATTTTTTCACTGTGTAGGCAATTGTGCGCTCATTGGGACGATTATGTCGACCATAATCTGCGCGTAATGCACGAAACGTGGCCACCGCAGATTCACCATTTTGGTAGAATAATTTAATAATTTTAACGCGTTGTTCAGTCGTAAAACGTTCCATCTTGTAAAATGGCAAACCTTCAACTAAACCAATACCAGTTTGGAATACACTGACATTTGACAGATGTCGAATGGCAGGACTTTACTTTCCGAAACACGAAATGGATAACCCGTTATGAGAGCGATACAATCGTAACTTTAAAATGTATTATTTGCAATTTATCGCCTATAGAACGAAATGGAGAAATGGAAATCATGACCCTACAAGTAGGCTTTGAAAAAAATGCATACGAGAGCGGTCTGATAAGTACTTAGCCTACAAAAGAAAAAAGAAAATTTTGGAAAAGTGGCGATTTATTTCTCAACATAGTCTCCTTTTAGCTCGATACACTTGACCCAGCGATGCTCCAACTTCTTTAACCCGTCTGAAAAATACGTTTTCTCGAAGTCTGCAAAGTAGGCCTCCGTGGCGGCGATGACCTCCTCATTCGACTCAAATTTCTGCCCGGCGAGTGACTTTTCCAAGTTTGGAAACAAAAAGAAGTCGCACGGGGCCAAATCTGGAGAATACGGTGGATGGGGTGGCAGTTCATAGCTCAATTCGACCAATTTGGCCATGGCGACGGCGGAGGTGTGAGCCGGTGCGTTGTCATGGTGGAAGAGCACTTTTTTCTTCGCCAAATGTTGCCGTTTTTTCTGCAATTCGGCGTCGAATCGGCCTAATAATTCGGCATAATAGAGCCCTATGACCGTTTTGCCTTGTGAATCCCAGAAAACCGTGGACATCACCTTTCCGGCCGATAGAACAGTCTTCGCCTACTTCGAAGCACGTTCGCTGGATGAAGTCCACTGTTTCGACTGTTCTCATCGTCAAACACTGCTCTGAAGTGGTCTCACGGTTGCGCTTGTTGTCCGGAGTGAGCAAACGGCACGGCACCCATTGCGCCGACAGCTTTCTCATGCCGAAAATTTCATGCAGGATATGACCCACCCGGTCTTTTCAGATGCCTACTATCTTAGCTATCTCGCGCATCTTCAATCGGCGGTCTGCCAATACGAGATCGTGTATTTTTGTCACGTTATCCTCCGTGGGAGCCGTTTTCGGGCAGCTGGGCGTGGCTCATCAAAAACCGACGTGCGACTACGTTGAAATTCGTTAAACCAATTTTTGACGGTCGCCATCGAAGGAGAAGAGTCACCGTACACAGCATCCAAGCGCTCTTTGATTTCGCTGCGCGATTTCCCTTCCAAAAACGAAAATCGAATCGCCGACCGATATTGCTCTTTTTCCATTTTTCTAAAATCCGCGGACACGCCCGCTTCCACAAGCGGTCGAAACAAAACTACGAGTCTAATTCGGCTGAAATTTGGCAGTAGCCGTCTACGAGAATGTAATACGCGATAGTAAATTTCTCTTGCGATAGTGGTGCCATCGTGCGGTGAGCCTAAGTACTTATCGGACCGCCCTCTTACTTATCCTCTTGTCGATATACATATGTATGTAATTGTAAATTGTAATCGTATCTTTCGCTCTAATGCCTAGTACTAGCCTTTTCTTTTCGTGCGAAATTTCATATAAATACTGTCAAGTTTCGTCCTATTGACAGTTTTTTTTGAAATTTCGCACGAAAAGAAAAGAAAAATGAAAAAGCGTTAAGATATCGCCATCATCTCATCTGCGTGATTTATTTACTATTAGTACGAAATTGTTTGCTGGGTGTATTCTTGTATTCTTTAATAACGTGTATGCAGCAAAAATTGAAGCAGCTAAAAGGTTATCGAAAAGATTTTTATTAGGTTGGTGCAGATGAAATGTGGGACTCAGTAGTAAATTTTTAAACAGCTGGAACTTTTTATAAAGATAATTTTATTAATCGAAATAGGTACCAGCGGATGCGAAACACTGTTCCCAACGAAATGCAAGCGCATTTATTCCTATTACGTAAGCGTTCGAGTTTCTGGTTCAAAGAAACTCCGCCTTGGAGCCTTATCGGCATCTAGCCATTGGGCCGATCGGCGGTGATTATCGTAAAATATAATATCTACTTTTCATCGCAGGTCACAATTCGGTTCAAGAACGGTTCGTTTCAGTTGCGGGAGAGAAGAGAACTAGAAATTTCCATTCGACACGCAGTGTTTTGCTCAGTAAGAGCATGCGGAACCCACTTGTCAAGCTTTTTCACTTTTCCAAGTTGTTGTAAGTGGCGGCAAACTGTTGAATGGTGCACGCCCAATTTCTCCGCAAGATCCCTTATGGTTTGCCGGGAGTCAGACTCCACTAATGTACGCAGCTCGTCGTTATCGATCGATGGTCCTGCGTTTCCAAGTGGCTCATTCGAAGTTTCATATCTCCGGATCGAAATTTTTCGAACCACTGCTGAGTGGTTCTTTCACTATCCGTATCAGGTCCAAATGCTCTGTTGATATTCCTCGTCGCTTCCGTTGCGTTGTGCTCTAGATTAAATTCGTAAAGGAAAAATAGTCGTTTTTCACTCGCTCCCACTCGCTTTTTCTCTTTTTTTTTTCACCGATCACCATGAAGTGCAAAACCGAAATGACTCCATAAGCCAAGGTAGCAGTACTTATACTTCAATATATCATATCACTAGGGCCGCCTGGTGGCAGTTTGATACTTAAAAATCGCAGCCAAATTCATGTCATTGCAAAATCCGACATTTCATCTGCACCAACCTAATACATACAGCAAAATAACGGTAATTTGACACATATTTCAAATCTATCGACAAGCATTCGACCAGACAATTCTATGCTAAAGTGTGTTCATATGTACAATGTATAAAGCCGAACATACACCATCCGGAATTCCTGTCCGGAAAAACTGATCAGGCCCGGCCTTGAGGAATTCCTGATCGTGTATGGTCGTTTCAGGCCTTCAGGCGGCGGGAAGGAAAATCGTTCCCGCCAGGCCTCCACCACACACGTTCCGGCCGCCTCAAGGCAAACTGTCCGGCCGCGTGTTTCAGATAAAGTTGTACAACTTTGCTTCCGCCGTTTTCCGACACAGCCGTCTGTCGGAAAACGGCGGAAGCAAAGGTGTACACCTAATACCTTTGTCTGTTGAAATAAACTCCAGTGAAAATTCATTCTACTAACGCGGCCGCACAGTTCGCCCTGAGGCGGCCTGACCGGAATTCCTCAAGGAATTGTGGTGTATTCTATATTCCGGCAAACCGGAAGGCCGGGCCTGATCAGTTTTTCCGGACAGGAATTCCGGATGGTGTATGTTCGACTTAACACGGTCCAATTAAAAAGGTAATTCTCTTGCGACATGACTGTGGTCCATGGTCCGATTGGCAGGTGTCCTCTTTACTATATAAAGGGTAGTTTCTATGAAAAATAGTAGGGAAAGCGTAGAATGGGGTCCACTTGTGGAATGTCCCAATGTGCAGGTTTTACTGTATATCGATATGAGCCATGCGCTTGGTGCTGTGACGTCCAACTATACACTGCGCGTCATCAGGTTAGCACACCGCCTCGTGTAAGTGGTTCCGGCTCAATTCCAGTCAAACTAAAAGAGCTAAAGCTGTAAAATTACTGTTGGCTATGGCCGATTAAATTCTCAGTTAAATAAAACAAAAAGTATTGTTTCTCCATTTTTTAATATTTTTTTGTATAATTGTTTTCGAAAAACAAGACGAAAAATAACAATTCAATTTTGGTCATCAGGTTAGCACACACCACTTTTTTCATTTTGTTAAGCTTTTAAGCAATGAACTTATTTCTGAACTTATACGTTTAGCAATTTAAAAATTTTTCAGTAAATTTAATAATGTGTGGATCCTCGCTTGTCGTAAATGACCTCATATGTTCGATTAAGAAGCGACTCGTACTCCAATATAATTGAGAGAAATGGCTAACCAAGCGCGCTTGGTGCCTTCAATTAGCTCCGCTTTGTTGGAATATTGTTTTCCAGACGCGTTAATTTTACGAACCAGCCATCTCCACACGTTTTCTATTATATTGATGTCGGATAAGTAAGGCGGCCAGCCAGTTTGGCCCTCAATCCATGACTTAACCGCCAAATTTTGTAAAACGGGAAAAGCAGTTTGAAGTACGTTTTTGTAAGTGTTTGCATTCACATTTGCTGTCAAAAACTGTAACTCGCACGTACCATAGTAGCAGATGGCTCCTCACACCAGGGTGTGTTGGTGTGGGGAGCCATCTGCCATCCACCCGACTTTGAAGGCGATCCAACTGGTGTTCCTCCTTGCGAAGATCATGGGAGCAGTAGTTGCATCCGTCTGGACCTTCCAAATTAAATTTCTTTTCATTCGAAAAGACAACGCAGCGCCAATCAGAATTCTATATCATGTGCGCTCGTGCAAAATTCAAGCGCATTACTTTTCGAGCCAGGTTAAGTGCTGGTTTTTTCTTAAATTTTAGTCTTATTAAATGTAGAGCATTCCTTACAACTCTGAATAGTAGATAAGCTCGCTTTAACGCCAACATTTGTCCTGATTTTTGCGTCCGAGTCATGAGAATTCGATGCTTCTCTCAAAATTGCTCTCTTATCAGCATTGCAAATCACTCTAGTATTGGGCTCATTCAGAGAACACTGGGCAGCTACGTAGCGACATCTTCCCTCCATGTCACACGGTGCGACAGCTACTTGTCACAAACTTGTTTTGTGAATACACCGGCTACATAACGAATTTGTGACATCAGCTGACAAGCCAAATGTCTGACAAACGGCTGTCTGTTTAAATTGTTTGATTTAGCCGAGTTTCAAATCACTCGCAATAAGGACGTGGTAATAAACGCTACTGGTTACATACAAAGCAGTCGGAAGACCTGTGGCCAACTATGCTGCTCCTGTGTGTTCTCAGAACCTATGTATTTGACACCGTGGAGCTTCAAACGGAATTAACATATACTGGATATTGTCCGGTGTTTGTAGTTTGTTCTAAAATAATAGACGGCGTAACCTGTCCAAAACTACAACTTTTATTTTTTATGCCATGTATTTCGAGAGCCACTTAGTCTCTTCTTCAGTACAATGGTTAGAGTAACCATTGTACTGAAGAAGAGAATAAGTGGCCCTGGAATTAACATGTAACACAGACTACGTTTAGACCGTGGTAAGAATCGCAGTACTAGCTGTGGTGTATTCGTGTTAGTACAAGTTCTTGGTGTGTTTAGACCGACGAGTGCACCAAGTATTACCGATGTCAGCTGTGGTTTTATTGTCTTTTCGGTCATTTCGGGATTGCTCATAATCCAGACGAATTGCTAACTTTGAGACAGACGTTCGGATTGAAGTTCACAGCAGAAAACGTAAAAGTTACACGCAATGGCAGCTGTAGTCAGCTCAGTACCGCATGGCAAATGGAGTTAAAGTTAGTCGTAGCACTAACTAATCTGGTATGTTTAGACCGCGGTGAGTTTCTTCGTATTAGTTAATCCTCCAAGTAGTTCGCATGGTCTAAACGTACTCACACACAACTCTGACCATTCGCTACAACAGCAATACACGGTTCCTGCGGCAATCGGTTAAATGCCCAATTAGCCAATAGAGCAACGCAAACTCCTAATGGAAGTCGTGCCGGTCCCATTGCTAAGAAATACGATGACGCGCATCACTAGTTGTCGCGCTACGCCCCATTAGAAACATATCTGCGAACACAAAACGAAAATACAATTATCGAAAATCCCACTCACTTCTAAATTGTAATTTTCCCGTTAAATTCCCGATCGTCGTCCGTGCAAATTCAACCAACGGTTATATGACGCACGCGCCACCTATTATGCAAATTGTGAAAACAAAAATGTTTCACGCTCCAAGCCAAGGGAGCGTGGAGAATTTTCGCTCACAAGGGGAAGTAGCTGCTCAGCAGCGGATCCATGGATTGCATTCACCAAACATTGGGACAGTAGCGCTATCATAGCGCTCAAGAGGGGAAGGAGCGCTCAGGGAGCGATGATGATTCCTGAATGCAGGCGTTATCACCTTTATTATTTTTACCATATCCCGGCTTATTGCGCACGAATGCAGATATGACTTTACGACTTTTACCGATTTTTTTTCGATATTTCACTTATTTGGAGCCTTGACTTCTTGTAAGCTTCAATTTTTGATTTCTCTTCCACGGATAGCGATTTTCCTTTACCCATGTTAATGTCAATAGACTACTTGAGCAGCGAAAAAATAATTTGTTGTCATACGCGTTTAAATGTTCAAGATCAACTTAAAAGAATTTGCATGTCCTAACCTGGTGATGACGCAAAAATAAAGCACACTCTTCCATCGAAAATGAATGAAAATAGCAAAAACCATATAACGGGATCTTTCCGTCGCATGTTCTTTTCACCAGTGAGACTGTATACAAAGATGAGAAAAATAGAATACAAAAAAGTAACTGCATGCTAACAACTACAACAACAATAGCAATTATATTAGTCTGATGAGGAGTGTATGTATTTTGGTTTTCGCTTATTTCATCATGTTGTGGGCATTGTAGAGTCTAGACTGAGTTGATTCTTGGCCTCCTTTGTTTACTAGTTTTTTTTTTCGCTGTCTCATATTACGAAATCCTTTTTCGTTTTGTTAATTTTTCAGCAGATATTTTTAAATTATGCAAGTATTCACATTCATTGTTCATTCGTCTTGCGAAATTTTTCAAATGGAATTGCCGTCGTACACAATTCATAAGCTGCCGTCGTCGTCGAAGATATTTGATATCTACGGTTACGCATTAATATCTATCTCTGCAATCCGCAATACTTTTCTTTCAACTTTTTTGCATTTTTTTTTCAAATATCAAGTAATCTTTCAGATTCTGTTGAAAATATTGGTGTTTTTTTTATTGTACATACAGGGAGTATCATTTTTCTATTAACCCACGTGATTATTGTGACCACGCTTGCAACTTGTGCAAAGGTGAACATATTACTGCCAGAATGTTTACGATGGTGTGAATTTTAGCGAAGCTTTATGACAGCCATGTCAAATACCATAAACAAATAACTAACGTAAGAATCCAATTAGGATCCAGGAGATACATAAGTTAGCATCATCTCATTTACTAGATCCGGAAGTGTGTGATCAGCAACACGCTCAACCGAGTTATTCACTCAAAATGTTTACTCATTTAACAGCGGAGTGAGCTCATAGTCAGACACGTAAAGCCTGAATTAGGGATAATATTGTAAAATATTAATCTGATAGTCACGGATACTTCCAGTTACCTGCTATTGATAAAATGATACACACCAAAAGTATCAGATACTTTCCGTATTAATTATTAGTTGCAATATTAACATATTGAATACTCGAAGTACCTAATAAACTTCAGTATCAGATATTCATTGTACTCGCTGTACGTATTCTACCCGTTGTACTCGTTGGAAAATTTTGGATCATGAGAAGTTCCTGATAAATTTCAGTATCAGGTATACGTTGTACCCACTTCACTCGTTCTACCTGTTGTACCCAGTGTACCCGTTGTACTGTTGTTGTCATTGTAGCGACGCCTGCTGGCGTTGAAAGAGTATGGCAGCCCTTGCCCGTAGCTGATGAACGGGTCACTCCGGTACGTAGAACCGGCTGCCGTGGGAGCGACCCGTTATTACCCGCTGTACTCGTTTGTATATTTTGATCATGAGATTTTCCATACATTTTAGCATCAGGTATTTGTTGTACCCGTTGTACTCGTTGGTAAATTTTGGATCATAAGACTTTTTCGTCAGTTTTAGAAGTATCGGGTATTCGTAGTAGTTTGGAGATTGATGCGGAAAAATGAAATAATAATGATGTGATATATTGTGGTGTAATTGCATTTCATACGGAAGAGTGTTTGCGGTTATTGCTGTTTGCTTACTAATCAGATTGATTATGTATGGATTGCGTGATGTGGTGGTTCTGTTTAATATTTATTGATGGCAAGACAATTAAAAAAACGAAGGCAAAGCAAATGTTAATGAAGCCGGAAAGTAGAGGGCTTCGCTCGTAATACGGGGGCTTCGTAGTGCCTGATGCCAATAGGAGATGAACTGCCCTATTCCTGGAGATGCTTAACCATTTATGTTAAGACGAAATTGCAGATTGCAAGCTTGCATTTCAAAAAACACACAAAGACCGATGATGAACGGCACTTTAGGCCCGTCCCAAAATTTTTTCATTATTATCCACTTGCTTTCAAGTCGTCTATGATTTATGATTTGCTTTGAAAAATGTTGTCCCCAAAGAGCAAATACTTTAGGTGCATATCCTGAAGTAAATGTGCCTTTGGGTAGCAGTTGTCTTCGAGGACATTATGTCTTTCGGTCCTTTACGTCTATTATGTCTTTTATATACTGTATGTCCCTTACGTCGAAAAATTACCGATGTTTGCTAGGTTTGGTTTCTGTACCAGTTCAAGCCCAAAACTATACTGCTTTCCTGACCAAAGGACTCAAACAAATGCCATCATTAGTAATTTGCTGCATGCGCCTCATCATCCCCAGTCATATGACACCCATCTTGCCTATATATTACTTCATTGCCAAGTCCAGTCGATGGTCAAAATTGCAGTGCAGATTCGTGCTCAGAATCGCGCAAGGAAGCTTCATACCAAATGTCAGAGCACGGAAAGTGCCCGGACAAACGAACTAATGAATATATGGTACATCATGCATCGGACTATACTCGTATGCCCGACTAAAAACAACTCGTACCTACACATTAGGCCTTCAGATATATTTTTGGTATGCGTAATATCAAAATGCCTAACTTTGAATGAACGTATTATAATTAAGTATTCTACAAAACTTTATGGGATTATTGCCAGTGGTGTTGATTATCGTTGGCCATCACTATTTTTGACCCGGCACGTGCTTAAAGGATCTAGTGGTGTGCTAACTGCAACTACATTATTAACCTATTCTGATGACATATCGAAATTCCATTGTTTTCCGTTTTCTATGCTAGTGAAATGCTACTTCATATTTCTAAGTGTAACGGTCTCAAGATGCAAGAGGGTGGGACAAATTATGATCTTTTATTTTTCTTTCACCCTCTTTTCTCTTGTCTTCGAATTTAAAACAAAAAATAAAGTTCCAAAATGGAATGTACTCGACGACGGTACTTTTCTCACGATACCCCTGTAATGGACGGTTTGGTGGGCATCCGAAGATGCCTGTGGGGACGGAGCCTAAGGTAGCATAGTGACCGTGCCGTGCCATCTGCCGGAGGAAAGGCTCCTCAACGAGCTAAGCAGCGGCCTGTGCTTGCTGTAGCTCAGTTCGGGAGACGTGGGTGGGGTTTTCGCCGCTCGTTGCCTGCGTCCTTTACGTATTAACAAAAATTCATAGGCCTGGGGAAGACAATACAAACATGGACAAAAATTAGGAATGATAAAAAAATAGGGCGATAAGGATGGAATGGTTGGCGGACCGCGCAGATTCCCTCGCGCTCGCATCGGGGTCCAGGCGTAATGGAACCCTCGGCCTCTGATTTCGTACCACCGACAGATGCTTACTCATCAGGTGCTGCCATAGATTTGCCGCTGAAAGCAGCACTACCAGACCATAATATGGTCCATTACAACCCACTTGCCTACACCAGACGATACAGAATTGTTGACCTTCATTTCCCCTCTATAGGGACCGCCCTTAAAGTTGGCGACACATCGCTTTTTGAAGCGTATTATAACATTTCTACACTTTTCCAAAAAAATTCCATGTAGCGGCTTCAGCGGTTGGTGAGATATTCCATGGTCAGACAGAGACAGACGGACGGACGTACATTTGACCGATTTTATTAGGGTGTTGTTTTTACTGCAACTGAAAAAGGTTTTTTTTTACAAGCTTTGATTGTACCCTGATGCAAAAAGTATCAGATAAAAGTATCAGGTAAAAAAAGTATCAGTATCAACTTGTTACAGATACCACATCCATGACAGCCGGATCCAGTCCTTAGTCAGAATGCCCTATGCACGATAATTTTCAGTCGATCTGGCAATTTCGCGTTGAAAGCCTAATCGCCAATAATTCATGCACTTTTTGTTCTGGATTTAATCAGTTTTTTGTCGAACTTTTTTTCTGCAGGTCAGGTTCAAAAGTCCAAAAAGCTGTCGGGACAGAAAATTAAATTTAGTATGTAGTTTAAAAGTGGCTGCGTTCTGGGAAACTTACAGGATCAGACAATTTGACAGTGAGTAACAGAGATGTGAAGTATTGTATATCCATAAGTTGAAGAGAGAGTGTCGCTTATCTGAGAGGATCTTTAGATGGGAAATTTACCGAAAAAAATTGTTGGTTCGTTCCCCAGCCTATGATTTCTAAACAAATACATCTATCGGCCTCTCTGTCTCCTTCGCTCTAGTGCAATTACTAAGAAACAGGCCTAACGATAATTGGTTGGTTGTCATTCTGCTCTCTCGAGTGCGTCAAATGTGAATGGATCAGTTAAATGCGTCTCTTTTTCACTTACGGATACACAATGCTTTGCTATCTCTGTTGCTCACTGTCATTTCCTTAACCGGTCAGGCTTTCACGACCGCGACCATTAATAGCGGCAGGTTGGTGATAAGTCAGAATATGTATTGATACGGACAATGCTGTTGCTACGCCTGATGAATTTATCAATGAAATTCATGTAGCAGATCATGGGCGGTCATCTATCGTTTCATCTATTATTCGAAATTACGTAAGTGACATTAGTCCCGCGGCTTAAACAATCTTTGTGATAATTTGCATTCGTGCACTCATTATTAGCGCATTGATAACTTCATCATGATAAACAAAAATGTGTCCCATCACCTATAGCTTTTTTTCTATGGATACGGAAATGTATCAAAAATAACATTCAACTTTTCTTAGCAATAATTTTTTCAACGGTTCCAAAACTTTTCTTAACAAATACACATCTGTCAGCCATAGCATGGCAAGGCCTTGTTCAATTTACACTCATCCTTTCAATTCCATTCCGCTTTTTTCGCTCCGAATACTCCTTCTTTTCTTCAATTTTTATTTTTCTTACACGACAATATCTTAAAAAGTAGCTCAACTGGAAATTTATCTTCGTCTCGAATGTTCAAGAATTAATTCATCACGTAGATTCCTGAAGTCCGTTTGTTTTCAAGAAAACCCCGAGGACATCTATCCACCTATCCGTACATTCCTAGTTGCTGTAGTAGTCTTATCCATTACATTCAAACCGTAGTTCAAAGCACTAAGCGCTACGTACAATAGACTGAGCATTGTATCCAGAACTATAGATGGATAGTTATTTCAAATAGGGACAAAATGCAATATAGCATGACCGATATCAGTTCTATGACTATCTAGAACGCGACATATCAATGAGACGAAGAAGGGTCTATAAAGCTCTGGAGAAAAGGTCTGGCAAAGAAAAATAACTTGGACATTGTTGGTGGAATGGTAAGAACCAACCAAAGAGAGAAAGGATGAAATTCCCAAAGGATTTGTGTATATATATATAAGTGGTCAGTGCTTTATTATTGTGGGACAGAATTTTATTCTGGCTATTTTCTCTTTGATTCAGAGCTCCTCTTTAAATAGAACGCTGGCAAAATGTTAAACCTCAGGTGAATATCAATCGAATGGGATCCGGAAGAGACTTCTGTGGAACGTTATCAGAGAGAAGGAAGGAGTAAGACAAACTCTTGTAATTTGGTGGTTTTGTTTTTATTAAAAATAGAATACTAGACCGCCATGTGTTGCCCGATTCACAGCTGGTGATACCAAAGAAACCTTTGCAAAACCTTTTCTCGACCTTGTAGGTACTTACTACTCCTGCGCTAAGAAATGTATGAAAATAATAAATAAAGTACACAACTGATGCAACAGCCCAATTTTTTGGACCATGGCCTCTTGATAAGTTAGCTTCATCTCATTTACTAGATCTTGGTGGTGTGTTTTGTGCAGAGGTGTGTATCAGCAAAACGCTCAACCGAGTTTTTTACCTCAAGTGGACAACAAGTGAGTGGACTCATCATTCCGACACATAAATCCTCTTTTTTATATAAGACTACTGCATTCAGTAGCAATCGAATCGGGGCCCAATGTGTAGAAGACGAACGTGCTGACCGTTGCGCCATCCAGGCCACATTAAAACAATAGGTGCCCACAAAAAATGCCTGGCTAGCTACAATTCGTACATGATAATTGGAATTTTTGTGACACTTGGTTTCATTCTGTACACCAACTTAGTATGCGTCTGTAGCTTAGCTCGGTAACGTACCTGGCATTTTTTGCTACTCGAAGTACGGTCGTCTACGGTTCAAGCCCCGAACGGGACTTTGCAGTACATGATCATGTAGCTAAACCTTAAAAATGCCCCCGCTTCACCACCCCTCCATCTCCTCCCCACATATACTCGTACACTGTCATACGTATTAACTGTCTTGGCCCCTCCAGGGGCGTGCCTTGTTGACGTTTTGATAGTATATATTTTTCGTATGATCCAGTTGCAAGCATGCACCTCCTATCCTGACAAGCTCGGAGCGCTGTGGGAGTTCTAGTAATACCTACAAGCAGTTTTTATTAACTTGCCCAGGATTGAATCTCCGTCTCTAGATATTAGCATCGGATAGTGGTGACGTGACCACACGGTTACCGAGCACTTCAATTATATCCGATCCAGTAGCCTCCTCTTTATATCATGTCAAGGTTTCTACTCGGCGTAGTTTCTGACCAATTACCTTACACTCCATTCAAAAAAAAATAAAAAGACTGGGGCGACCGGTAGCGCAGTGTGTTGAGGCATCAGTCTCATGTTTGACTACCGGCGTTTCGGGTTCGAATCCCGTCCACGACGACGTTCGTGGCCATGGATGTGCAGGAGGTGCATGCTGGCAACCGCATTCTCCGAAACCAGTTTCTGCCGAGAAACGTCAACTGGGCAACATGGAACAGTTGACGCGCTATGCCCCACAAGGGGTTAGGGCAATTGAGAGAGAGAGAGACATTCGGACGGCAGTTGACACCAAATTTAAAGCACAGTACTAAGGTGGAGTTTTCGCGCAGAATACCATACAGAAACAATCAAAAGTTCTGTTCGCAAGAAATATTTTCACTACCTCGGTACTAACATTTTTCGCACGAAATTGCACACACAGACAAAAGTCTTCAAAGTTGAATTGCAACGACGTCCATAATCTGCAAAATTTTACATAAAATGACCTACATATATAGCTACGAGTATTAAGCGGAAACGAATTTTTGTTTCCGAAAGACAACTGGCCATCTAGTGGCAACGAAACATGCCTTTCTGATTTGTCTTGTCTTTTTGTTTCGTTTCATGCGGTGTGTGTTGTGCCTATTGCAATGTATGCAATTATCGACAACGACGTTTGTCTGAAACGAGTTTGTTTCATTCGGTGTGTGTTGATCATATTCAAAGACATGTATTCTCGACAACCAGTCATAAAACGCATTGAGACAAAAACGTTGGTTTTGTTTCGTTTTCTTTGGTGTGTGCTGCCTGATAATAAGCAATGGTCAGTTGTTTCTTGAGACAAAACAAAACGTTTTGTCGTACGCGGTGTATTTTCAGCCTAAGTGGTGGACCTAGCGCTCACCTACTCCTCTTCATACGTTCCTTTACCTACCTGATTATCAAAAGTAGTTGCAACAATGAATTCCCATGTGATATACTGACTGCCTGCGTTGAAATGCTTCGCTTCGTCTTTCATTATACTGTAACTGCAGCTGCCCTTTACCAATTCATCAATATTAAATACGAAAGATGTGAGTAGGATAATAATGAATTATACGAGTAAACATTCAAAAGGACACAAAAAAATGAATGGGAAGAAAAGCACAGTAACTTTGACGATGATGACATGGACTCCCAATCACGTATCCTAAAATCTCGAGCGGATGATTTGGCCTGGGCTTTGCGCGTTTTACGCCATAATAACACGATGTTAAAGCCGTTTTCGGTGAATTGTCACCCTCATCCTAGTTGACATCTTTGTCAACACTGTCATTGTCGTCAGCTCTGACAGTATCTTCCATCCATGGCAATATACTAACGCAAGGATTATTCGTTGCGTCTTTTACTAGTGCTGGTACGATAGCGGTTCCCCTCCTCATTGTAAGCCCACACCAATCTTATGCATAATATACACAAACGGATATGGACTGTGGAGAGAATGGTAAAGGAAGGAATCATTTTTCCGCCTCCGCTGATACTTTAGACGTCACGTAGGCCAGATTAATGTCCTTTCGACGAAAGATACAGGAACTTAACTATTGCTTTTCACGGACTAGCCAAAGTGGTGCCTGCTTTTCCAGCCATTACGGGAATATTCGCCTGGCCCGGTCGTTGGTGTGCGCCATACGGCTGCAGTATACTGGCTCGGCTGCTACAGAGGCCGAAGGAGTGTACGAGTAATATGGTTTCCCCACAACACGTGAAAAAAAAGCAGAAATCTTTTCTCGAATTCTCATGACGACACGACGACGTTGGCAGCTAAAGCTACAGCTCCTCCAGTCACCGAGTGTCTTAAAGGATTTAAGATGGAAATAAAATAAAAGTGCAAACGTAGAGTACAAAGACAGAAAAATGAGTTTATATCCAATGAGACTGAAGGGAAAGATATTCGCGAGATGCTTTGCACGCGATTTTTTTCCTCGGATTTTAAACGATCTGACCAAACTGGAGAGAACCGTATTTTCACTGCGCTCGCTGCAGTAGGGCTTTAGGGATTTTTATTGATGACATTTTTTCTTTTTCTTTTTGTGGCTTTGTAGGAGGTAGCTTAGACATTTGAATTTTCACTCGTCGAAAGGTAGTGGAACTGAAAATGGGTTTAGAATTTATGTCTTTCATGAGTCATAAAGGATAAATATATTGTAGAATTATCAAAGCAGCGAATCAGCTATTGAGAACGCTCTGAATTGACTTGGATATGACCGAGAAGTTCAAAGTCGTAGTTTTTGTCTTCAGGTTTTCTTCTGAAAGCTTTAATAATATTTCGAAAAATGCTATTATTGTGCCAGGATAATGTAGATAAGTGTTTCATATCCATACGGATTCATTTTCAGCCACTTATTTTGAACTACTAAAAAAATGAACGAGCAGCACTCAGCACAGTGTTATTGCTGCTACGTCGTTCAAAATGAGTATTTCACATTTCGTCTTGCCTATGTCCCCTTCGCTGATGAATCGGTGAGGAGTCACTACATGATTCATAGCGTAGGCTTGGGGGGCAAAAATACCTCTTACATAGTTGGATACGAAATCCTCAGTTACAAAATCCCCATGTCACAATCTCTCTCTGGATCCTGCCAACTTCTTCTGGGGTATAGGGAATTAACCACGCCGAATTTCCACCTCGTCCTGTTCGCCGCCATCGCCTTCAACTGATTCCACGATTTGCCTAATGACTTAGCCTCGACTTCAACTGATCTTCTTCAGGTGTTCCTAGGTCGTCCAACGCGGCGACTTGCATCGGTTCCCTGCGGGTTCCAATCGAAGGCATGTTTAGCAATGTTTTCCAGCCCTTTTCGAAGTGCGTGACCTATCCATTGCCACTTTCGCATTTTTATGGAGTTGTTTCTCCTGTCCTGGCCAGTAATGAACACGAGGTCGTCGTTAGAAATGACCTCCGGCCAGCGTATGTGTAGGATGCGCCGTAGACACTGTAACCAAGCTTCCGCCACTCTTTCAAATCTATTTTTTTGTGGTGACCCAACACACCTTCTTCGTCTTCGCCCTGTACCAGAAGTTTCCTTAAAAGTTGCCTTCTATAATAGCGTTTCATCGTTTCGATAACAGACTGGTCCATTGGTTGCAACAAGCTTGTGACGTTTGGTGGTAAAAAGATTGTTGTAAACTGGCCACTCCTTCTTTCCAACAATTCTTCGGCGAGATGAATTCGTGTATTCAGTTAACAATCAAAAGCACTTTACTGCCTTCTTTTCCAAGATATTATTGGTACTTTGTAACTTCAGGGATGAAAATTTTTTCGTACCACCACCACCACCACACACAAACAATGCTGCAGTCATCCAAGCCTTCTGTTGGTTTTTATAAAAGAGGGGATGCTTTTTCACATTTTTCAATGCTCTTCGGCTTCTTGACTTCCCCATCAACAGAAGGGGTGTTTTATGGCTTCTGGTAGAGTTCGCATAGTTAAGCACCGTAACACGGTCTTTACTAACTTTATGTCCTGGAGCACTACATTCCCTTTTAGAGGCTAAAGTGGTTTTAGGCAGAGCTTTCCAAACAAGACCGGTCTCATCGGCGTTGTACAAAAACTCAGGATCGTAAGTCTTCTACAACTTTAAATTTTTCAATAAAATTTTCTGCAGCTTTGGAGTCTGCTGATAACTTTTCGACAGTTAAATCTAATTTGTGGCCACCGTGCCTGAACTTAAAATTTCTTAGCCAGCCGCTACTTGCTTGAAAGGATGAACAACCAAGCTTCTGAGCTAAGATCTTAGCTTTTTCACAAAGAATCGGACCCGAAATTGGGTTTCCCATAGAACGCTGTCGCAGAAACCACTTGAAAACGGCATCTTCTAAATCTTTGTTTGTTGCTGCCTTCATTGATTTTCTTGAAGAACTACCATCTTCGTTTTCAAGCACTGACACGAAGTTTAAAAGTGTAGGTTTGCTCCTTTTGATGTGTGAAATCGCTGCTTGTCCAACACCGTACATCTCAGCCAACTGTTTACCCGTAACTCCTTTATCTGATTGCTCTATAATTTTTAGTCCACTAAAGATAACACAACACGTTTTCTTTTAGAAGCCACGGTGAACAAATTGTGTAAGACGTGACAATGGGCTCCGCTGTAGGACTCCTTGATGATGTGTAAAGCCTTCCAGATGTATTCCCGATCAACGCCATGATACAAGGAGGGCGTCCTGGTGGACTTCAAACATTTCAGTAATGAACTGCGTGATCTCCAGTAAGTTCGTTGTGGTTGAGCGGTGTTTTTGGAAGCCATGTTGACACGGAGATATTAAGTGGCCAAAGTTGTCAATCAAAAAACCGTTCACAATTTTTTCCAAAATTTTAGCGGAAGAGGGAAGAAGGGAAATGGGTCTATAGTTAGTGGCGGAAGAAAGATCGCCACTGCCTTTAGGAACGGGTAGGATTAGAGATTTCTTCCACAGAGATGCAAATATACCTAACAGGAGGCTCTTGTTGTATAGAATTGAGAGCGGGAGGGATAATGACTGGTGCATGTTTTTGAGGAAAATATTTGGTAGGCCGTCAGCCCCTGCACCACCTTCAGGCTTCAATTTGATGACAAGTAACCCAAGATAATCGGGAGAAATGTGAGGAAACGAGGAATCAGACGAATCAATAGGGAATGAGAAGGGTTCAGAAGAGGAGGGTGAGTAGACAGAGGAAAAGTAGATTGCAAATAACTCGCTGATAGATTGGGGGTCATTTGCATATTACCGTTGAAGGAAATTATAGAGGAGGAAGAGGTGGTACTACGAAGATTTCGCACGTAAGACCAAAACAGCTTGCTTTCGTTTAACTTAATGGATTCTTCTACGTTGACGATGTAGGATTTCCGGGCGGCTGCAATAAGCTGTTTGGCTTTGGAGCGAAACCTTCGAAAAAGTATAAGGTCAGCAGGTTTTCTGTAACGTTTGTACCGTAGGCGGCAACGATTCTTTTTATGGAGAATCTTGGAAGTCTCCGCCGTAAACCAAACAGGGCTGCTGCGGGATTTCAGGGTAGAAAAGGGAACAAAAGAGGGTATAAGATCAAATAGAATATTGTAGAAAGTGACAACGGCAGAGTCACAATCCAGATGCTCCAGTACATTTACCCAATCAATTTCAGCCAGCTTAGAATTAAGAGCATCGTAGTCAGCCTGATGGAAGTTAAATTTACCTGGTTTGCAGGACGGTCTGGAATGCGAAGTTTTGAGAGACAACTCAAGGAGTAGCGGAGGGTGGTGACTATCAACTCGTACATAGGGAGAGGGTTCAGATAGGAATAGAGAGGGCAAAGGAATATTGCTAAATATAAGATCTAACAGGCGGTTAGAGGCGTTTCGAATAGAATTAATCTGGGTAACAGAACAAAGATGCATAAAAGATGTTAGGCAAAGAAGGTGCGAAGCCGAGGCAGATGAAACTGGAAAACCCGAACTGGGAGACCACTCAACGTGAGGGAGATTAAAGTCGCCACAAAGACAACATTTGAAAAGGAATCACTATTAATTATGCGAGATACATTGGAGTACCAGGAATCGTATAGGGAAAGGCTAGAATTACAAGGGATGTATACACAAGAGATCAGGAGCACGGATGAAGGGGAAAGACATACACGTATAACCACACAGTCGAATGCATTGTCGGTTGAGGCATACAAGAGAGAGTATTGATATTTTTTAATCACCGCGATTGAAACCCCGCCGCCATCTGCTTTGCCTGTGAGAGAGCGATTACGATCGCAGCGGAAGATATTATGAGATGGAAGAATTTCGGAATCGCCTACGGTTGGTTCAAGCCAAGTTTCGGAAATACATATAATGTCGTGAGAAGACGCAAGTGAGGAGATATAGAATTCCTCCAATTTGGTCCTAAGGCCACGGGTGTTTTGATAGTACAAGGATATGTTTAGTCTACTTTCCTTGGATGATAACGACGAGATGCCGTTCGCTTGGTAAAATCCTTCACAATTAATTCAGGTGGCCAGAATGATGAATCGAGTGGTATGTTGACTTCGTTTGGTATAGTGATCTTGAAGGATGATATAAGCCGATCCGGGAGGTTGTCCTTAGTTAACTTTTTGCAGCTAAACAAAGCAGGACGAAATCCAAGTCGTTCGATAACGTACGAGTAAAGTTCGTCTTCCGTTGTGTCATATGTAAGACGCGAAACAAAAATCTGCTTTGGAGGTGCGCGTACCCGTAAAGAAGAAAGAGTGGCAGAATGTGAATTGGATTGCATTGGATGAAGATGTTGTTGATGAGGTTGTTGTGTTTGTTGTTGTGGCTGGTGTTGTGGTTGTTGTTGAGGTTGTTGTTGAGGTTGTTGTTGCCGGGGAGGTTGTTGCTGTGGTTGTTGTTGTGGTTGTTGTTGAGGTTGTAGTTGTTGTCGCTGAGGTATCGATGGTAACGGCTGTTGCCATTGCGGCAGACTCGGAAGGAGAAGTTGTTGTTGTTGGTAATGTGGCTGATGCTGCGGCAGAGAAGGCGATAGGAGCTGCGGCTCTAGCAGGCTTGGAGAGAGCAGCTGGTAATGATTTGGCGATAGCGCAGGTGACAGTAATTGTTGTTGTGGCGGAACAGGTGATGGAATCAATACCTGTTGCTGTTGCCGTTGACGCTGCTGAAGTTGTCCCATCAACGATTTTTGTTGTTGACGGGTTGTTACTCCAATTGTGTCACTTGCTGCCGTTTATTCTGCATCGTTATTTACAGGTAACACAAGGGGAGCCATTTCAGTCAAAGCCGCCCGAAGTTTCTCTTGGACGGCAGTGACCTCTGACGAGAGGGACTCCAGTACATTATTTGTCGTCCTAAGCTTAGAAACATAGCTGGCCATCGAAGTGGATCTGCAACAATTGCAGAACCAGTAGAGACCAGAACTAGCACCACGGATAAGGTCGCCAACCGTTCCGGATAGTCCGGCACATTAGCTGTGAAAGGATTTTCCGCAGAATCCAGAACAGGCAATAAATGGGGACTTATCCGCCTTGTCTAGGCAAGATGTTGCAGAGCATTCGCTCATTGTTAAAAACTTCGGCAAAGATCGAAAGTTCAGACAAAAAATAAACAGCGATTTTCAAAAAGATTTACACACCCTTTGAAAAGTTCTCTTGTCGGATATTTGGAAAAGTTCGTGACGCACCAAAGATGGAAAATAAGTAAGAATAAAAGATAAATCGCAGGAGCAAAAAGCAAAAGCATACAACACGTCGCCGATCACTACAAGGAATCTTCCTTGTATGTATCATGGGTCAACGCTGTCAAACGCCTTCTCGAAATCGATGAACATGCGATGTAATGGGAATCTCCACTCTGCGGATTGTTCAATGATAATTCGGAGGGTGTTGATGTGGTCGCTATATGAAAACCCTCACAAAAACCAGCCTGTTCATGCCATACCCAGTTGCAAAATTCCCATACCAGCATCCCTAGGGCAAAAATCCCAAACTCAAAATCCCCTCATGGAAAATCTCCAAATATAAAATCCCGAAATACAAAATCCCCAAACACGGAAGTGTGAAGTTGTGTTTCAAAAATGACTTGAGTTTCGCTAATTTCAGACTGAAAATCACAAACTACAGCGCCACGGAAACTAAAATTTTTCACTATTTTTAGTTCGTGGAACATTGAAAAGATAAACCTTTGATCGCTTTCGGGACATTTTTTCTATGGGTGATTCTGAATTTGGGGATTTTGTGCTTGACAACTTTATGTTTCAGGGGATGTTATATTTGGAGATTCAATGTTAAGTGACTCCCTTTTTTTGTTTGTTTGGGGATTTTGTATGGTTCCCGAATTGGATTAGATACCCCGTTCCTGTCATTGCTTAAGTTCTGTTGTTTCAACGTTAAAAGTCTGTTGACCCAGTCCTCCCCCACGAACGACAAACTGCATCTAGATGCGGTTTTCATGTTGCTGCCATTTTAACCAAAATTAGGCTTGTCAAAATAGACCTACATTATAATTTCTGATTTCAACACTTCTCTATTCATGTTTCACGCACTTAGAGCTCCCTAAATCAACTCTCCTTCCATTCACTACTCTCGTGACCCGTTTCGTCGTCGGCCACTTTAATCGTTTCCAATCCATTATTCGGATCGTATTATGTCGACCTTTTTAAACCTTCTATTGTACCGGTGTGACAGAGATTTTTTTATATATGTAGTTCTTCTCCTTGCTCCTTTTTCCCTGTTTCTGTGTGTGTTGATTTTCTGATTGTACTCTTTACACACCCTTTTCAATTCTTGACTTTGCGAGATGACGTGACGCTCCTTGTTTGCGGAGCATGTGATGAACTCCAACAATTTATACAATAGCAACCGTGAAACTATGTTGTACGGATTTTTGTTTGCTGGAGAAAGAGCTCCAGAGGAGGAGTTCACAATTCTTTTTTTTTTGAGTCAAATAATCCAGGATTCCTGTCTGCCAAGCTAACACGAATGAAAAACTTTTAGTTGGGCGTTTGGCGCTGAAGGGTTTTTCAGAATGTTATTTGTTGCCGCTGCTGTTGTTGTTGATTCTCTCGGTTGCCCTCTGAACTTTGTGACTGCTTATTGGTTTCACTGCACTGTGTACAGCTTCAATGGTCTAGTGTCGTTTCCAAAAATGTACGAAAACATTATTGTTATCCTTTCCAGCTAACAGCTATAAAATGCAGTCTATTTTCAGCCTGGAGTTTTTGAGCACTTTGTTATCCTGCCTTTTCGACCTGACAATTTCGTTTCGACTGTTTGTTAGCCTATTCGACAAATCGTATTTCTCGGCTATTGTATATGCCCTGAGTGTATTGAGGTTAAATTGGGTGTAAATTCGTTTTATGTTTCTTTCGTCCTTTCTATGGGCGACGGCTTGCTTACAGTCAGTGATTTTCTGATTGGAAATTTGTAGGGAAATGCTCTTCAAATTGTTGTGGTCCATGTGTGGTTGTCTTCAACTAAACTCCCGGAAATGTAGACAAATGTAGACGAAAGAGTGCATTCCTGAATGTATGCACTAAAATCTTTTTTGGCCTTAGTAGCCCGATACCCTGAAGGATACAATTGGACGACTTCAGCTCAAGAGAACAATCACAGACACTTGAGATGAAAGCAAATTGCCTGAGTACTGATTTAAATTGCCTTTCAGCACCATCTTTTTGATAGTTTTCAACTAAATTTGGAAACACAATAAATAATCCGAGTAGTGAGCGCTCTAGTGAAGCTATTTGTCTGAATGACTGTCTGGCACAGCCTGTTTAGCGTTTCAGCTATTTTTTTGTTCTGTACCCTCTTTCGCCCTAGTGTGCGTTGTTGCTGAAGCCTCCTTTTTTGCGGTAGTCACGGTCGAAATTTCAATGAAATTTCACGATAGAAAGGGAGGAGGGGGAGGGAAAGAATTTCCTTCGTTCCATTGAATCGAAGCGAAATGTTAGCGACTTCCGTCTGCTCCTCCACAGCGGTAATATGTCGAAACAAATAGTCTGCAGGAAAGATGCACCTACACCAATTCGTGCTGAATGCATGAGCCAACGGTTGGATTGAAATTTCAATAGGAGCACAAAAGATTGTATCCTGTGGATTTTTTTGTCGTGTCTCTTTTGAGTTGAATTTTCCTTTAACTTTCGAGTACTTTCGTTTCAGGACTATCGAAATTTCGCTAAATAGAGTACAGTGTATGTACAGGAAAAAAAACTTGTTGTGTGCTTAAGTTGTTTAGAGAGGTCTATGGCCTTTGTATTGCAGTTACCAAGATGGTAGCCAGGTTGCAGTTGTGCCGAAATTGTTTTTGGAATGTTCATTGATGGTGTCGGATGATGACGGCTTCAACAAGTTTTTGGTTGAAAAACGTGAATGCGGTTAGTTCTTCTCAAAATCAGAATTAATTGGAAGTCTTATTAGATGGAACACGAATAACTATACTGTCTTTGACTCCGAGTTTCGATGCTCTCTTGTTGCTAATCTAGCACGTAAATTGAGCGCTAAAATCGAGATATGAAGCGGTTTAGGACCACTATTCAATGGCGCAACCTTCCGACACTTCGCATACTGAACAAGTTGCGAGCACTTTTTATTTACACTCGTTGACTGAATTAAATGACACAAAAATTATTTTTGGTCCATCCCATGCAAATCCACATAATTAATGAAGCCGTCACCCGATCGTGCTTACGGTCATTTAAGGAAGCCATGTACCAAATTTGTCTTTTATGCCTCTTGTATCCATTATTTATTTTATATTTTATTTGCTTAGAAAAGGAGCGAGAAATTCGCTGATTTGAACATAACACCAATTTCCAATTGATAAGTGCAAAATGCGTAAAACAGTCACCGGACTATGCACAGGATCACCCAAGGAAGCTACGTACCAAATTTGGTTGATATCGGACCACGGGAAGTGCCCGGACGAGCGCACAAACAAACCGACATACAGTGCTGGCGAAAAAAAAAACGTTGCTCTAACCATTTTATTCCACTTTTCACAGAGTGCCAATGTTTTATTGGCTTAGGCTAGCTAAAAACATAACATGATATGGTGAGAAGTGCTTCTGTATTCGATACAGTATACTTTGAGGGGCTTTATTGCAGCTTGGACGTCAGTATAAATTGTGACATCTGTTGCTGCTATAGCCTTTCGGTCAAGCCTCATTACTAGTAGCAGTTTGGGGGGGCGGAGCGACAGTTTGAGGTTAAGCCCATCGGTGAAGCCTGCCCCCGCCACCACACAAGGAGTCAGTGCATGTCGAGTCGCTCGTTTCCCAGTGACTACGGAAAGGGATTGAATATATATATTTTTTGTCGGGCGTGATTTTTACACATTGCCCTAACCCCTACTGGGGCATGGTGCGTCGACTATTCCATGTGGCTTAGCTGACGTTTCGTTGGCATAAACAAGTTTCGAACGGCGCACATTACCAGCATGCACCATGCATAGTATGTTATAATGGACCGTTTAGTGGACATTCGAAGATGCCCGTGGGGACGGAGCCTAAGGTAGCATAGTGACCGTGAAGGTCGGGCCGTGCCATCTGGCGAAGAAAAAGGCCCCTCAACGAGCTAAGCAGCGGCCTATGCTTGCTGTAGCTCAGTTCGGGAGACGTGGGCGGGGCTTTCGCCGCTCGTTGCCCCTGTCCTTTACGTATTAACAAAAATGCATAGGCCTGGAAAAGACAACACAAACAGGGGAGGTAAAAATGGGGAATGAAAAAAAAAGTCAATAAGGCTGGATTGGTTGGCGGACGGATCAGACGCCCACGCGGTCGCACCTGGGTCCAGGTGTAATGGGACCCTCGGCCTCTGGTTTGGTACCACCAACAGATCACTACTCATCAGGTGCTGCTTCGATCTGCCGGTGGGAGCAGCCCTACCATATGGTCGATTGCAGGTGGTTCATTACAGGGCAGCTTCTACTTCGAGGCCTGCCAAGAAGCAGAAGCTGAGGACACAGTGTGCTGCGAACTATAAAAAAAACTAAAGCGAACTGGGCACCGGAGTCAGCGGGCAACCATTGTAGAGGGGAAAAATTAGCAAAGAGAAAAAAAAATACTATTGTTCATTTCCCCATTATTCATACGATCAACAGGTTACAGAGAATCCTGAGGCCAGCAGAGACGCAACACTGCATTCCTTGGCGTAATTCACTCAGAAACTCTGTAAGCTGCTGAGCACCTAAATAATACTAAAATGCAATACTAGGCAATCAAAATTTTTAAACTGACGTGAAAGGACAATCCTCGCAAACAGAAAGGCACCCAGGGCTCCTCCGCGCTTCGTCCGGACACCGAAGATGCTCCAAATGCCGGCAATTCAAAGCATTTATGGAAGCTTTAGGTACGTGGCTAAACCACAAAAGACAAACACAACACCAGGATTGCCTTGTTGAACTGACTCTAACGGGAAGAACTACTCTATAGGAAGGATGCGGGTGCTACAGGGGAAAGCACAGCTACTTGAGGGGAAAATACGTTCAGTGAAAATGGCTAAGTCCTCAGATTTAAAGCAATGAAATGGGCCCCACGTTGGGCGCCAAATGTAATGGACGGTTTGATGGGCATCCGAAGATTCCCGTGGGGACGGAGCCTAAGGTAGCATAGTGACCGTGAAGGTCGGGCCGTGCCATCTGGCGAAGAAAAAGGCCCCTCAACGAGCTAAGCAGCGGCCTATGCTTGCTGTAGCTCAGTTCGGGAGACGTGTGCGGGGTTTTCGCCGCTCGTTGCCCCTGTCCCTTACGTATTAACAAAAATTCATAGACCTGGGGAAGACAACACAAACAGGGGAGGTAAAAATGGAGAATGAAAAAAAAATAGTCAATAAGGATGGAATGGTTAGCGGACGGATCAGACGCCCAAGCGGTCGAATCTGGGTCCGGGTGTAATGGGACACTCGGCCTCTGGTTTCGTACCACCAACCGATCACTACTCATCAGGTGCTGCTTCGATCTGCCGGTGGGAGCAGCCCTACCATATGGTCGATTGCAGGTGGTTCATTACAATGTCCAAGTTGTTAAGGATTGATGCGTGACCGGTGTATGAGTCTGTCCAGCAACCTGTCTCCCGTATGTGGATCGCTTGTTTGCTTGTAATATCCAAGGGAAAAGTGTTGAGTATAATCTCTAGTGCTGCAGACAGAGTTGCGCGGAAAGCCCCGCTAATAGCCAAAGAAGTCGGTCTTTGTACTTTTGCCAATACTGTAAGATTCTATTCTGTGTGTAGGGCATTCCACCAAATGACCACCCCATGCAGCAGTAGCGGGCGGAGGGCCGATATATAAAGCCAATGGATTTATTTTTGTCTGTAGACCCCATGTTTTTCCTATAGCTTTTCTGAAACAGTGTCACACTACGGTTGCTTTATTGAATCGTTCCCGAAAGTTCAGTCTCCAATTGAGCTTCCTATCAAGTACAATACCTCGCTCTTTCTGTGAACGCCAGTCTTGCCCCCTCTAGAGCGAGAGATTTCACGGGAGGAATTCAACGTGTTCTCGGGAATAGGACAAGCTCGGTTGGATTGATAGAAACACCGGAAGTAATTTCTCTGGTATGGTGTAACATAGGTGGAACTCAATTTGTCTCTCAGGCATCTTAAGTAGGGTTGGGGATAAATTAATGCATCTGAGATCCTTTGGGCGAGCGTGTGAAGTTTTCCTCGCTTTAAGGATGAAGATCACGTTGACTTCCGTCCACATTTGGGAGAATACAGGATAATTACAGACTTGTTTTAAAGATGTTTTCTAACCAAGGGACAACAAGGTCCTACGTGTGTTGTACATATATATGCCGGAATAATACCATCGGGTTCAGCAGACTTAAAGAGTTCGGAGCTAGATATCGTCCAGAAAACTTTCTCCCTAGAAATAATGTGATACGAGCTAGTCGATTTCAATACGCTTTCTTGTCCGTAAGTGCGTTGGGTGACCACTGACAAACTAACAGGATAGTGTGTATCTAGTAGGACGCAGTTTCTCTTCGCTAGAGGCTATCCAGGACCCATCTAGCTTTAGAATATATCGAGTTAAAGATGAGTTAGTTGATACGATTTTTCAAAGTCTAGAAGTTTCAATCGATCCTTCGGTACGTTCGCAAAAGAGTATACTCGAACTTCGTTTAGCCTTCCTTAGCTCTTTCTTGTACAGGCCGAGATGTCTTTTGTGTGAACTCCAGTCCGATTCCGTCATGTCGGAACTCTTTGCGACTTTAATTTTTTGTCTACACGCTGTTTTCGAGACAGACAGCTCCCTAGACCACCATAAAGGCTAACCTTTTGGTCTCCTGACGGGACAGGATCGTGTTGTGGCTTGGATCAGAGCGTCTGATAAGGTACTCATAATGTTGTTCGGCTCATGCTTAGTGCGGAGCTGATCCGATATGGGTGGCAGAACTTGCTGAAAGGTCTCCCGGTATTTGAACCAATTTGTTCTACGTCTGTTCAAAATGGCCAGATGAGCTGTATAAGGGTTGTCCATACTGAATTCATTGTACCGGTGGTCAGAGAATGAGTGTTCCGTCGATACCCTCCAATAATCCTGCCTATACCTATAAATACTCAATTTTTTATGAAAGAAATTCACTCAGATGGTGATAATTCCGAAATGAGCTACAAAATACAATTTGAGTGAAAAGATGCAAGATGTTAGAGCGAAGAGCAAAGGTAATATTTTGGTTTTGGCGCGACAAAATCTAAATGCGTGAAATAGGTAAAAGATTGAATATTGCTCAGCGTACTGTGGCATGGTAAATTTCAAAACACGTGCCGCTCGAAATCAATTTGTGCTAACGAAACGTCAATTAATCCTCATGGAAATACTTGACGCGCTATGCCCCCACTAGGAGTTAGGACAAATATTATATCTATATCACTTGTTTCTAATTCACTTTAACCGAAATTTCTTTTTAAAATTAACCCAATTTTCGTTGATATCCATTATACTGTCCCGACAACATTCTCTACTTGAAAACCCCATTAGGTCCCCCACCATAGGTTAGGTCGCTCGCAAAAGCGCCTTTGTCCCCCACCAAAAAATAAAGGAACTGCTAACAACAGAATATTTCACCTCCCATCCTTCGAGTATAGGCAAAACAAAAACAGAAAAAAAATTTCCAAGAATTTTACACGACTCCACACAGATATCCTTTAGCACTTTTATGTTTGTTTTGCACCCGATAAGGCTCTGACAAGCCTTACTCTTCACGTGTAAAGCCTATAATATTCAAACAATATGCTATGCAAAATCCTTAGTGCTTCCTTCATCGGATCAGATACAGACCAACCTACACGTGCTACAACTCACCAGTGGATTTAACCAGAGAGGTGGCCGAGGGCGGTGGCTGTTTTTTTCCTTCTCCAGCATAAAGTAATGTCGGGTTGTTTGACGAAAAAAGGATTCGGGGTGTATATTGAAATGTGAAACTGCTGTAAAATAAAATGTATATACCTATGCAAAATGAAAATCGATATATAAAATATTTTCCCGGAAAATCTAATTCGACCCGAAAAATTTAAGAGTGTGTTTGCTCGATTTTATACCAGGATATGAACTGCTGCTGTGCGAAAAAGGATTAGTTATCCTTGTCAGGAGGCTGTTGAGATAAGGGTTATTTCGGGTTTCAATCGTCCCGGTCTGAAAAACAGTGTTTTGACGTTATCTCATTCTGATTGAAGATGAATCATTCCTTGAGGACAGGTTGTATTTTGTACACCTGACATACAACAAGTTAGGTTAAGATAGAGGGTTGCCACTACTGCAGCCCACATCAGCCCTCCGATTTGGACCCATTTGCCACACTTCGCTGGCTAACTAGAGCTGCCAGGTTACCTCCGCTACACTGAATCAACTGACACAACGAGACAGCACTGGCCGCCTTTGCTAACTCTAGAAAGCAGTAAGCACTCACAAAAAGTAGGTTCGAAGGTGTCCTCTTCCATCTCATATGCTCTGGATAAGTTGCATCAGCCCCAATCTACTCGCGTGACAAGCGGGAAGAAAGTTTCCTGTGAGTAGACCCACCGTCCCTCTCAGTCTATTTCTATTTTTTTAGCAGTTTCCTGCTTTTGCTCAAATCAGGTGATGACCACATGGTTCTAGCTGGCCTGCCGTTCTGTTCCTCCATTTGGATTGTAGTTTAGCCAAACATGGATGCATCTATTTTGTTTGTGATGTCCGCAAGCGGCCATGGCATAGGTGCGAGTGGTCTGTTCTCGGCTCCCGAACTTCTCCTTGTCAATTCATCAACTTTCTCATGCCAACGGCTCCACTGTGGCGGCTCACCCACATAATACTGATACGCGTATGTTTAGTCCTGTTGATTGCCTCTGCGTTTACAGTTGTCGAAGAGCACCTGTAATACGCTAGAGCCAGAATAGCCGCACCACTGTCGACGCAAATTGTCATATGGTCATCCCCGTTGAAGTCTCTTGAAAGGATTCTGCTGCCATGCGTATAGCATGTAATTCCCCGGCCCAGATCCGCCGAGTAGACGCCTGAGATGCAAATTGTCATAAGGTCATCCTCGTTGAAGTCTCTTGAATGGACTCTGCTGCCTGAGTCTACTCCAGTGCCCGGCTTTGAATCATCCGTATAGATTAGTCTCTCTCAATTGCCTTAAATCCTTGTGGGGCATACCGCGTCAACTGTTCCATGTGGCCCAGTTGACGTTTCGACGGCATAAACTGGTTTCGGAGAATGCAGTTGCCAGTATGCACCTCCTGCACCTCCATGGGCACGAACGTCGTCGTGGACGGGATTCGAACCTGAAACGCCGGTAGTCAAATATGGGACTGATGCCTCAACACACTGCGCTACCGGTCGCCCCAATAGTATAGATTAGTGCGCCACCGTAATTAGTTTAATCCCTGCTCTCCCAGTCTCCCTTTGTTGGGAACTTCACTTCGAGGTATACATTCTTGTTTGGTCATGCGATCCGTCTCCTCAAGATAGAGGCCATATTGTCCCTAATACAATATATTGTTAGAATACCATAGTGGCCATCTTGATTTGAATCGAGCCTCGCACCTAGCGCGTATCGCTGCTAGGCATGCGTGTCTGCGGATGAACTGATCCAGGGGTATAATCTCCAGGATAATTTCCAACTCAGCCGTTAGGATGGCTCTCAGGGAACCCGTGATGCTTATGCAGCCCAATATGTGCAACCTTATCAGTTTCTTGACATTAGTTTTGTTCTTGGTGGCTTTCCACCATACGACCGCTTAATATACCAGTGTAGGCCTTGCTGCACATGTAAATATGCAATAGGCCGTCTGTGGTCTAAAACCCTATGTATGAAAGTAGACCGATCGGCACCCAAAGAGGGCTGCCCGGGTCTTACCAGTTCTATGCTTCACGTTAGCCTACCAGAGCAGTTTTCTACCCAGTATTAGGCCCAACCACTTAACACTGTCAACAAGGTGTAGTGTTATTCAGTTGAGGGTGGATGTGGTAATTTCAGCCATCCTTGTGAAAAGTTAGTTCGGCTTTGTCGGGTCTCCTCTAGATCAGCTTTTCCGTCCGAGATCTGGTGCAGCGCCGAATGCAAGAATTCCGGCAAGGTTTGAGGGAACTTACCTCTCCCAAGCACCACAATGTCACTGGCATAGGCCACCACTTCAAAGCCACTGGCTCTTAACCTCTCTACTTTTTCGTTGATCGTCAGAGAGGGGATAATATCCCCTTTTTCGGCGTTCCTGTGCTGACTGCCTTCCTTTTTTTTGACGCCTAAAAAGGTTGCCTAGATTATTTTTTGTTTCTTAGCAAATCCGATGCCCAAGTAGTTAGGGTTGGGTCAGCCCTATATCGAACCATGGCGTTAATAATGCTTATCCTATTGACATAAGAAGGCTGCTGGCGTAAATTCCTTTTATTGTAAGGATTTCTCTATCGTCCCGACTACTTCGTGTAACGCCGTTTCCACTGATCTGCCCGAGAGATATACCTGCTGGTTAACACAGAGTCCCCCAACATTCATCGAGTTTTCAGTATGAGAAATGACCAGCCTTTCAAACGTTTTCAGCAGAAAAGACGTTAAGCTGATTGGTCCGTCACATTATGGTGACTCATTCAACCTACCAGGTGTTCGAATGAAGACCACTCGCGCTTTAGTCAACTGTTCGGGTATCGTCTCAAATCTGTCCGCTTTTTGAAGCATAATTGGCGAAACTTTATCAATCCTCGTAGCTTAGAAAAGTCTGAATGTGCCTATCGCCCATTCAATTTTTACGTTGTTGTTGTCCGTTACTTCCTTTATCAGTTGTTCCGACGTCACCTGGGCTGTGATCGGCTGGTCATCCCAGTGTGTTTGGTTAGCCGATTTCGTAAAGTAAGCATGCCCAGGCACTCCTTTGGCTCCTGTGCTCATTTGCCATTTTCCCTTTTTAGGAAGCATGACAAACATTGGGTTACTGTTAGAATTTTCTTGAGTCTAGGAGCCTCGGTGCTTCCCTCATGGTTCTAACAAAATTCTCTCAATGAGTCACGCTTGGCTCGTCTTATTTTCTTTTTGAAGAGGGACAATTCCAGTTTGTATCGATCCCAGTCCTCCGCTTTGCATTGTTAAATGCACTCCGTGTGTTGCTTCTGGATTCCTGGTTCTAGTTAGGTTACCTTTAGTAAAAGGGTTGCCGTTAGCGCAGCTCGCAATAGGCCTGCGGTTTGGGCCCATTTGCTAGCCTCGGCTAGCTAGTTAGAGCTGCCAGGTAACCACTCCGGTAAATTGAATCAGCTGATTCAACGAGACGGCACTGGCCACCTCTGCTAGCTCTTGAAAGTTGTAAACACCTAAGATGTTGAGGCGTTTCCTCTGGATTCCGTACGTTCGCAACACCATCATAGGGCAGCGTTTTTTCTTACGGATTTTTCCGGGCTCACGTCTTCAAAATCTGGTTCAAGAATTTTTTTGAGTCGGTCCACCTGTTCGGTGATTTGTCCTGGAGTCGTTACATCCAGATCATCCAATGCTGCAAGGTGTTGCTTTGTTTTTCTCGAATAAGCCTCCCATTGTGCTGCTCTTGAGTTGCGAAAACGCTAAGTAACGGTCTCAGAGTTATCGATATCCCTGCACAACCACTGGTGGTCCGAAAGCGTCGACAGGTCTGTGACTCGCCAACCTCGGATCTTCTTCATTATACTTGGGGTTGTCAGATGTCAGGGTACCTCAGCCCCGTTTCTTGTAATAAAAATAAATAAATATTCGATTGGATTCTTTAAACCCGAAAGTTGCCATAGGTGTCCAGAGCCAAAATTCAATTCTTCTCCTAGAACTTCCAATCTTTCATTTTAGTAGCACTATCCTTTATACCAACACAAAGTTGTCTGGGAGGTACTGAAGTATATAATCAAGCTTGGAATATAGCAAAACAAAAAACCATGATATATTCACATGTGCACATGAGCACACAAGAACGACGACTATTGAGAGTTTGGTTCTATTGGAATCTTTTCTTTTACCTCAAACAATGCTCAGTCAATGAAAATATAGCGTAAACGATCAAAATATACATAAACCGGTGTAAGCACACACATAAGTGTTAAGGAGATGTGATGAAGAGAGGAGGTAAAAAAGTCATCGGACGAACGGACCACATGAACTTGGACTCTGCGTGACCTCGCTCTACCCCTCGTTGATGTCGCCACGAAATTAATGCATCTGCAACTCGACATCGATCTGGCTTAGCCCCTCTCCCCGCTATATGTACAAACACACTGAGTGACACTGCGATCTCCACCCAAACATTATCATCTAGCCATCGTCGCCGGCTACCGGTAGCGCAGTGTGTTGAGGCATCAGTCTGTTTGACTACCGGCGCGGCGTTTCGGGTTCCAATCCCGTCCACGACGACGGCCGTGGCCATGGATGTGCAGGAGGTGGATGCTGGCAACTGCATTCTCCGAAACCAGTTTATGCCGACGAAACGTCAAATGGGCCACATGGAACAGTTGACGCGCTATGCCCCACAAGGGGTTAGGGCAATTGAGAGAGTTGCCTTGCCATCAATGTCATTCATTGTGGCGCTACAGCCCGACGTCGGGCATTGGCCGTCTGGATCCATGTCCTCCTATTATCTCGATCAATTGACTGCGTCCTCCAATTTCGGAAGCCCAGCAATTGTTCAGCATCTACTGAGTTTTTCCAACCAGCTCTCAGTCTTCCTCATAGTCTTGCTCTGCTGATGCGTCCTTTCAATATTCACTTACGCATGCGGTTATTGTCCATTCTTTGTACATGCCCCGCCTATTGAAGTCGTTGTAGTTTAACGATTTTCGAAACTCCCAGTTCATCGTACACTTCGTACAGTTCATAGTTAGATGAGCCATCTGTTTCGGTCACAAACTGTTCTGCAAATTTGCCGAAAGACCTTTTGTTCAAATTTGTTTAGTATGTTTCTGGAGGCTTGAGTTTTGTGTCCAGGTCGACACATTTAATTTTCAGTTATTTTCGGCAAGATATCCTCGGCACGCTCGTCGACTCGGGCGGCTCGAATTCAACGAGCGCTCCCATTCATGCACGTTGGATACTGAGAGCGAATCGATGTAGATTGTAGTGCAGGGGCCGAATTGTGTAATGAATGAGTAGAGGCCCTTCGTCTTTGTCATTTATTCGACATGTGACACGGTTGGGAAAGCTTGTTATGGTAGTGACTCTGACGTAGATTAGATTAGATGGAGGGCAGTTGGCCCAGAGGGCCAACAAGCACTGCGTTCCGGAAGTCTATTGTGCTACACCCTGGAGTGATTAGTGATCTGACTAATTGTCGAGACCAATCATCCCAACAAATCTGCTCAGCTGTTCGAGTGTTAGTGAGGCAATCGTTTCCGCTTCAGGGAATGCATCGCCGAAGCACTCGGCGGAGATGAAGTGCATCACAGTCACAGAGAATGTGCTGGGAAGTCTCATCTTCGCTCTCACAGAAGCGACAGCTTGGGTCGGAGACAATTCCCATTCTGTGCAGATGACCCCTCAGGGTAAAGTGACCCGTAAGGAGCCCACAAATAATTCTAACCCGGTTTCTGTGTAGTCTCAGCAGTTCGTGGGTACGGTTGCGTGAGTGGCCAGCTATAAACAGCTTGGCCTGTCTAAGACCAGGGGTATTGTTCCAGTGCGCGATGGTTACTGAGTGTTCCCATTTCCTGATGTGCCGTCTTACACTACACAAGCGAATTCCACAGTACGGCTCCGGACCGACGCGACGAGTGGGGTTGCAGATGCTCCCCTGGCCAACTCGTCCGCTGTTTCGTTTCCTGGGATACCGGCGTGTCCGGGGACCCAGTAAATGGTAACCTTATTTACGGAGCCTAATCTCTGCAAGGCTTCACGACCACTTAGCACCACTTTCGACGAGACAGAGTAGTTACTTAGTGCTTTGATCGCCGCCTGGCTGTCAGTGGAGATTGCAATATTCCTGCCTTGGTATCCAGCTGCTAAGCATGTGTTTGCACAAGTCTCGATTGCGTGAACTTCCGCCTGAAATACCGTAGCGTACTTTCCCATTGGAATGAATATCTTGTGAGACGGACCTACGACGCCCGCCCCCTGTACCATCTTCGGTTTTAGATCCATCTGTGTACCACGTAACAACGTTTGAGGGGAGGGTGTCGAGCTTCAGATTCCACTCCTCTCTGCTTCATATTTCGGTTGAGAATGGAAGTTTAAAGCAAAGCTCCCTAGCTAAATGGTCTGATGGCATACTAAGTACGTAGTCCTCATTTACCCAGTTGGTCTGCTCAAGGTTTAGTTTGAGGGAATTCTGGCAAGCTTTTAGTCTTGCTACTGCTATTTTTGCCTCCGCCTTTATGTGAATGTGAAGCGGCGGAAAGTCGAGTTGCTCTTCAAGAGCTACAGTCAGGCAGCTGCGGATAGCCCCCGTGGCTGTGAGACATGCTAGTCTCTGAATCTTACCCAGTTGGGTTTTGCCATCTTTGGTGGTTGATTTTTTCCACCAAACAACAGCTCCATATTCAACAATTGGTCTGACAATCGCCTTATAACATCCAAAGGATTATGCGAGGGCTTGTTCCCCAAGTCTTACCCGCAAACTGCCTACAAACCCATAGGGCTTTAATGGCTTTGTCCGATATTGTCTGTAGGTGTTCCGACCAGAGTAGTTTCCTGTCTAGAGTAACACCGAGGTATTTGGCGGAATCCGCCAGGAGCACTGGAGAGTTGTACATTGTAGGACATCTCATTTGTCTGGGATTTCTTTTCTTCGAAAAGGGGACAACAACTGCCTTAGCCGGATTGACTCGAAGGCCGTTGTCATTGCACCATTTTTGTACTGTGTTTAATGCCGATTGAAGAATTTCCGTTAGGACTTCTTCAAACTTTCCTCTAACAGTTATGACCAGGTCATCGGCATATCCCTGAGTTGAATATCCCATCTTTGTAAGCTTCCACAGTAAGCTGTCTACCACGATGCACCACAAGAGAGGAGATAGTACCCCTCCTTGCGGGCATCCTCGAGTGACGTTTGTTGTTAAAGTGCAGTCTCCTATCTCTGTGATGACCTTTCTGGATGATAGCATCCTTTTTATCCATAGTGCCGTCGTTTTATCCGCTCCCTTTGCTCTAAGCGCAGAGTCCATGGAAGAGAAAGATGTGTTGTCAAAAGCACCTTCGATATCCAGAAAGGCACAAACTGCCGTCTCCTTTACTGCCAGGGTGGCCTCAATTTCTCCAACTAAACAGTGTAGAGCAGTTTTAGTCGACTTACCTGACTGGTAAGAAAACTGTTTACAGTGTAGCGGGAATTTTGTGAGAAGTGTAGACCTGATGTGAGCATCAAGGATTTTCTCCACAGACTTGAGCATAAAGGAGGTCAGGCTGATAGGCCTACATGATTTGGGGTCATCTTTGGGACGATTGCCCATTTTTGGGATGAAGACTACTTTAACCGATCTCCAGGAATCTGGGATATAACCTAGAGCAAAGCTACCTCTGAATATACTTAGGAGGTAGGGGATTAGTATATCCTTTCCTTTCTGTAGCAGAGCGGGAAAGATTCCATCCGTGACTCTGACGTAATAATGCATTATAATACAGTGGAACCTCGATAAGTTGACCCATTCAGGGAGGTAAAGTTTCGGTCAGCATATGGTGGTAGACAACTTAATAAGGTTTTAGTGGAAAGAAAAAAGTTTCGTATTATTTTTTGGAAAAGTTTGAATATTGTGCAGATATTTCTGATCGTCCTTGACACGTTTTTTCGGTACATTTTCATCTTGACCGCCTTCGTCTGCTGATTTTCCTGTTTTTTCTTTTTCGAATGAAATTGAATCGTAAGTGCTTTCAATGTCAAGTTCTGCAAATGTTGAAAGTTTGCATTTTGTATGGATTGTTCAGATACCAGTTAAATTTTACCCACAATAATAAATTTGGAAATTTTGTATTTGGCGATTTTGTTTCTAAGGACTTTTCTTCATTTAAGGCTTTTATGACAGGGGTTTTGTATGGTTTCCTTGCGTCACTGTTGACGTTGATAGAAATAGCCTCTAAAGTTTATAAAACATCTTTAAATGTCTTCATTCCGTCAAACGAGCAGTAACAAAAGAACAGCACATTCACTTGCTTACATCCTATCCGCTACTCCCAGTACACTGGCGCCACTTCACATCCAAATCTAAAACATCTTTCACCATCTTTTTGTTGAATCCAGCACAGACATTGTGCCACGCAAATCCTGAAAATCTCCAAATCGATTGTATGTGGGTCCAATAAATCAAATCACATTAAATCCTTTTTATGCCCGCATATTTTATCCATCACTTATATGTGGAGGTGGAAGAAGACGGCTTCCATCAGGACACCCTAGGGACTACTGCTTCTGCATTACCACGTCTTCGATTCGGCACAAGCAAAACCAGAACAGAACGATGGAAGAGGGCGAAAAAAAAAAATATTTTATGGCGCACTCTTTCAAATGGCATAATGTGGCCCACATATGTATAAGTATATATTGAAATTGAAGCATGCATATAGTTGCCAGGACCTCTTCATAGCTATATATGTAATGTACGAGTACATATGTAGGTACGTGAATATCTACAACCAAGTGGAAAAGACGAAACTAAAAGACTCTCGAGAAAAGTTTTCAAGAAATGATGGCATCCACACTTGGAAATTTTTCAAAAAGGATTGCAAGCACCCCTACGAATGACGGGTTGAGCGCGATGCCTACCGATACCGATATAGTAGAAACTCTCTCGGCTCAAAATGATTTTTTTTTTCGTATAATAAGACATTGTTAAAGTTTTCGATTTTGCACGTTGTTGTTCCGATGAAAGCAATCCACTTGACATCAGACGTACAAAAGATCCGAAAACGTGACATTAATGCTTAATGTCGTTGCTATGTAAAATAGGTGCCGGATGGGTCGAGATGAAACGCGTGCAAAATGTACAAGTACGTCAAACGTTCGTTTACGATTACATCTGTCAGTATTGCTTCGGCGGGTTATAGCAAACTTAATTTTAACGTAATTTTGCCTAAAATATCGGTTGAGTAAACCGACCGTGAAATTTACTGAAAAGCAACAATTAGTTAAAAAAAAGCGAAAATTCAGTCAATTGAAGCTCTTCCCTTATTGGCGAAACAACTTTTCTTTCTAACGTCCCCGAAGTCACGTTTTTCCTACGAACGCCCTGTTAGAGAACTTCTTCTTGTTCGTGTCGAGCCAACCAGAATCGTTACATAATTCACCTGCGCTATTTTTGGCCTACATATAGTCATCAACTTTTTTTTTCAAGAGAAATGAAGTCAAACTTTCACTCGAACTCCTTTTTCAATTTTCCAAACTTTTCTATATGTGTTCTAGGGGGTTGTTGAAATATGGTCCATTTGTAACGTAAAGCAGAAGCATGAAAGAAGAAAAAAGATTCAATTCGTTTGTAGAAAATTTGGTTTATATAGTCTCATCCTTTATTTGGAGTAGATTTATGTTATGATTATATTTTGATACGCGTCATTGAAAAAGGGTTGGGCGAAGAACATTTTTGGGGAAGATTCAATTTCGGTAATTGTGGGTTACCAAAACAATTGCATTGCATTACTCCAAGTCATGGAATTCAATGAATTCAAATGACCACATCTTCTAAGACGGCCGCGGTAGTTCGATTGGTAGAATGAGCGTCGATGTATCAAGGGAGAGGTCGAGTTTAGCACGAAACGTCGACTTTTAAAATCTCGATTAACAAAATCTCATTTTCGAAATATCGACTGGAGATATCTCGGCTGTATTATAATCTCGTCTTATCAAAATCTTGATTTTTAAAATATTGACAATAGATCAAACATTTGCTGTTCCGGACAATAATTATTTATAGTAAATCTTCCAAGCACACGCATACACAAGAGAAAGAGACTATTGTAAATCAGCAGTTTCGCTATGCTCGCTCTGCGCTTAAGGGATCGCAACCTCAGTATCGGAACCAACATGAATGCTACGTGCGATACTCATGGTTGTGATCCCTTAAAAGGGGAAACAAACATTCTCTCTCTGGATCCTGTCAACCCCTTATGGAGCATAGGGCATTAACCACGCCGACTTTCCACCTCGTCCTGTTCGCCGCCATCGTCTTCAGCTAATGACTTACCCTCGACCTCAACTGATCTTCTCGAGGTGTTTCTAGGTCGTCCAACGCCGCGGCTTGCATCGGTTCCCTGTGGGTTCCAATCGACGGCCTGTTTAGCAATGTTTTCCGGCCCTTTTCGAAGTGTGTGATCTATCCATTGCCACTTTCGTCTTTTTATGGAGGTGTCTATCCTGTCCTGGCCAGTAATGAACAGGAGGTCGTCGTTAGAAATGACCTCCGGCCAGCGCATGTGTAGGATGCGCCGTAGACACCGGTTCACGAAAGTTTGCAATTTTGTTGTTATTGCCCTGGTCACCTTCCAAGATGAACAGCCATAAAGAAGCACAGATTTTACATTGGTTTCAAAGATCCTGAGTTTGGTTCGTCTGGAGATGTTGTTGTTTTGCCTGAAAGGAGTCAAACTGAAAAAACCTGCCCGATCCTTATTGATACGAGACAGTACATCAGCATCCGCTCCACCATCTGCTGTAACTACGCTTCCGAGGTAGCAAAAATATTCCACTTTTTCCACCGTCTACCCCGAAACACAAATTTCGCTCTGTAACCTTGATGATGGATATGATTTTATCTGGTATACCTCTCCTATGGAAAGCCTTCCAGATGTATTCCCGGTCAACGCTGTCGAACGCCTTCTCGAAATCGATGAACATGAGATGTTCAATAATATTGTAATTCGGAGGGTGTAGCGACCACCGCTACATGAAAAGCCCTCGCGAAAACCAGCCTGTTCATCGTTCGGTCAACTGTATGCTTGATCCGGTTTAAGACTATTTTTGCCATCAGTTTGGAGACTGCGGAGCCCCGGAATATAAAGGTCTATTTATTATAAAAAAGAGAGTGAAGAGTTCCACGTACGTTTCGGTGGATAACAAGAGTAAAGGCGCGGGAACTTGGAAATTGAAGGACTTAAAAAATTACTTACCATAGTCGAAATCGTGGTTGAGTAGCACGCGGACTCTTAATATTTTTGTTCAGTACGTCGACCCTTTTGTTTCCTTCCCATAGACTAAACTATGAAACTATTAGAGAGACTGGTTGACATCCATCTGCGGGATACTATCCCGCCACTGCTTTTATCCACGTCACAACATGCCTATTGGAAGGGTAAGTCGGTGGATACGGCTCTGCACTCTTTGGTCAGTCAGATTGAGAAATCCCTTGATCAAAAGGAATACACGATGGTTGTATTCCTGGACATCAAGGGTGCTTTCAATAATATTAGACCTAGTGCGATAATTGAGGCACTCCTAGGCCTTCAGGTCGACGAGTCGCTTTGTAAACTCGTTAACATACTACTAAAATAACATCTCGGCGCATACACACTACCCTTGGTACGTCGTCAGTATGCAGGGATGTCTGTAGAGGAACCCCGCAAGGGGCCCCTTCTCTGGAATGTAGCGATCAACAGGCTGCTCCTAAAACTGGAAGAGGTCGGGTGCAAAGTTATTGCGTATGCAGATGACGTTGCCATCGCAGTCGCAGATAAATTTCCTGATTTCCTCTGTGGGCTATTGCAAAATGCCCTTTCTTTTCTAACAGAGTGGGCAAACCTCTGCGGCCTCGGAATTAACACGCTTAAAACGGAGCTTGTGCTCTTTACCAGAAGACGCGTGCATCCCCCTATCGAACTTCCCTCACTGGAGGGCATTCAACTGGTTTTCACCGACAAAGCTAAGTTCCTCGGTCTCATCTTTGACAGGAAACTAATGTGGAAACCCAACATTGAAGAACGGGTCAATAAAGCTACTGTTGCCCTCTACTCGTGCAGGAAGGCCATAGGTAAGAACTGGGGCCAGCAGCCTAAAGCTGTATATTGGATATACACAGCTGTAGTACGTTCTATACTACTGTACGGAATAAGTGTATGGTGGACGGCAATCCGAGTAGCGGCCTATTTAAACCTACTAAGTAAGGTACAAAGGCTAGCGGCGCTGGCCATAACGGGGGCTTTCGGAACAACTCCGTCAGCCGGACTAGACATGGTGCTCGGCTTACTCCCCCTGGACATTTACGGCGAACAGCTGGCGGCTAACACGGCTTTACGCCTTCGCGAAACTGACCAGTGGCGCACGTTGAGTGGCGGACACTCGACTATACTGGGTAACTTGGATCTCCCTGTGGAGACTGACTATCCTTGTGCGAAATACACTTTCGGTCGGAACCACACCAGCTTGATTCCGTCAAGGGATCTATGGAGTCGGTGGTCATAAGCGTTAACACGCTTATGACCACCGACTCCATTGCCATCTACACTGATGGCTCTAGGACCGACGGCGGAGTCGGTGCTGGCATCTATTCGGAAGGATTGGGAATTAGCTTGTCATTCCGTCTTTCCGACTTCTGCAGCGTCCTACAGGCAGAGGTTTCTGCTATCCTGGAAGCTCTGAACTGGCTGGGAAATCATGTTGTGACCACGAGGGACGTCACTATTTACACGGATAGTCAGGCTGCAATTCGATCACTTGAATCGGTCCTGACTACATCGAAAACCATCGCGAACTGTCGTTTAACCCTCGGAGTGATGGGTGGTTATTTCAACATAACGCTCTGTTGGATACCGAGCCATTGTGGCCTCGCAGGTAACTGCGTGGTGGATGAGCTGGCTCGGGTGGGGACAGCCGGAGTTATTGACGGGGACCGCGCTAACATCAAAATGCCAGCCTCATCGTGCAAACTTGCTATCAAAGCCACTGCGGTTGACAGGGCGAACATGAGATGGTTAAACGGCGTTACGTGCCAAACAACGAAGTCAATTTGGCCGAAACTTGATCCTAGCCGCTCCGACACACTGCTTTCACTGAACAGAAATCACATTGGCAGAGTTGTGCGGTTATCACGGTGCACTGTCCTATAGGAGAGCTTGCCTGGAGGCTACGCATTCCTCACAATGACAACTGCAGGAGCTGTAATGACGTGGATGAGGAGGAGAGCGTTCTCCATCTCCTCTGTCACTGTCCGGCCCTGGCTGAGAGGCGGAGGAGGTTCCTGAGTTCCCGCTTTTTAGGAAACTGGAGGACCTTAAGGAACGGACCCAGTGGCGGTCTATGTATGCTGTGCGTTAGTACGGCAGCCGCTTTACCTAACCTAACCTAACCTTCCTTCCCATAGCATCGAAGAGGAATCATAAGAGAACCGGGACATTGGTGCTTCTTTTTGTGTGTGCTTGGCTGCTTGCTTACTTTAACCTGAAACCTAAAGTGGATTACGTAATTAAAATACGGTAGGTTGATAGTGATGAATGTGTATAACTTGAACTGACTTTCATATATGTATATACGGAAGGTGGGGGATTAGTAGTTTCATTATCATCTATCGATGGAACTGTCTAGCGCGGTAGTTTCCTTTGTTAGGAAGATTTCTGGGAAATTTTCATCAGGGAAGAGGGGAAGTATCACGGATCTCTAATTGCGGGATTGGAAATCTGTAAAGAAAAGCGTAGAATATTAAATTTCGGCGGTAATTAGGGGTTAGCGGCATATAGATATATAATGATCAGATAGCAAATAGGCACATAGTGGGGGTAAAAATTTGAACATCGAGTTATGTTTGACACATTCGCGTCTGCGCAGTGAAACACACGCACAACACGTATTAACATTAGGCCCAGGGGCCCGAAGAGCGAGGGGCCAAATGCTTCGTAAATGTCAAAATTGTGGCAGAGTGGCCGATGGCGTCACGACATTTACCGAACGTATAGCGACCGCGTGCAAATGAGTAGCAGTGCGCATGCGCGAGTTGGTTCGAAAATAACCTGAAGTACAGAGTGGGGATAGTATTATTACAGATCTGTTCAATGTATGTTTATGGTTAGCGGTAAATAGATTTATCCAAATATTTACCTCTGGACATCATGTGACGCCAAATAGATTTAACTGCCGGTCGACGCACGCGATAAGTAAGAAAGAAAAAGGAATATGGTTTTCATTTATTACGATAAGTTACACGATCAAGTGAGTTTTTTTTAGAGCGGCTTCCATAAAGTATTGAACCAGAGACCCTCTGGTTGTTTGTCCGAAAAACACCGATACTCGACTTAAAAGAATAGTAAGTATTCACGATGCACTCAACACTCGATAGCACTCGTATACTGTACTCGTATGTCACGCTTATACGTATCCTCCGTGCTCACCATACACACAACGTGCGAGGAATTCTTGTTGCGTGCTTGTGGAACCCAATCATACGGCAAGAGAGAAGCGAGGATGCGGGTGGTAATGGGAAATGGTTTTGAATTGAATAAATAATGGTTGAGCTTTCAGGATTGCTCCTGGAGCATAATCATATCCATGCTAAAAAAATTCACAAATGAGTGTTTAATTCTGGGATCTGAGAATGGGAGGCTCCATTTACTTCGGGTCGTTCCTGTCCATTGCCCTCCTTATCAAACTTGCATTCATTAGTACTCTAAATATGAAATCCTTTACTCTGCAGGACGACGAAGATTGGCACTTGGGAACAGTAGCTATCATATTCCTGTCACATAACAACCAGCAGTCATTCAATAGCACGTGTATACCTATTTTTAGAATCTGACACTTCTCTCCATCCTCTGACTTATTGTGCATTTCATTATGTCGCTATACGTACTAAGTAAATACATAAACACTAAAGGCTTCTCTTTCAACAACATTTTACCCTTCCGGCACCGACAAAAGGAAACATTAATTCCTTCAAAAGGATAATACAAATCGATGGCAATTTACTTGATTGAATTTACGCGACATGCAACATTCATCAGTCTTCCGAGCTGTGCAATAAAACAAGCTTCCCAATTGCACAAAAAGGATATGCACAAAAAGTGACGACAACGTACCGTCACAGCTCGATTGAAAAACGTATCGAATGAAAGCGTTAACGCTTGCTAGTTTTGTTACGCTCTTTTTCTATTCTACTTGACTTTATCGTTTAATTTTAATGCTCATCGGGCTTTAGGTAAATGATTGAAAAGTGAAACGAAAGGAAACAATGAAAGGTTGCAACGGCAGCCGAGCTTCTCGAGTCAACTGCAGCACGCTATATTTTTGCGTTACATTACTACGTGTTTGCCATTACGTAAACTGGGGCAACGAGGACGAGGTGGCTTGAGTTCCTTTTTGTTCTGACTTGCAAGCCCCCCCTCCCTCTCACATTCGATGAAAACCTTTTCATCACGTGTGCACGTGTTTTCATTGAAACTCCTAATGAGTGCAGGTGCATTGTCGTCGTGGCTTACTTGTTCGCCCCCTCCTTCTACGGAAGGTTGCATAATTATTTGTAATTTGGCACGAAAACTTTTAAAATGGAAATTGCAAAGGATTTTTTTTGTGGGCCCCGGTTAAAGGTAGTGCACTAATGCAACAAAGCATAGGATCCAAGATTGTGGTGCACCAAATGGAATTAATCTGCACTTTCTAGGGAATTGAGTCCTTTTAGATGTTAGCTTGACGAGTTGATAGGTTGATTTCATCAGTCCCATATAATTGGCGATTGTTGAGTTGAATACGAAATGATGCAAGTAGGGAGGTATAGTAATAGGCCCTGCAGTCGATTAGACAAAGTGACTATAATTGCTGATTAAAGTTGGATTTCAAAATTAGTTCCCTAGATGGATTTATTGAAGTTTTTGTGAAAGAGACGAGGCTACATCGAGATACTTTCTCCATTTGGGGCGAGACGCCGATGAGCCTCGAATCTGGTTCCGTACACCGGCAGATCATTCTTCCAGGGCTGCCTTTAATCTGTCGGTGTAGCAGCACGACCGGTCTGGCGGTGTAGTAGTAGCTCAATACGTAGAGTCGTCAGTCTAATGTCTGACTACAGTCGTTACGGGTTCATGTCCCGTCCACGGCGTTCGTGGCCATGAAAGTTTGTGTTGTCTTCTCCCTGTGGTTCGGGGTGTAATAATAAGCCCGAAATTCTGCCGACTTGTCGCAGGTAGGCGGCTAAACGGAAGCAGGAGGTGCATCGTCCGAAACTGGTTTATGCCAACGAAACGTCAGCTAAGCCACATGGAATAGTTAACGCGCTATGTCCCACTAGGGGTTAGGGCAAATGAGTATACATCGGTTGGTTTCGGTTCTTGGTTTTAGTATTTTATCTGTAGAACTAGTAATTTCGGTTCCAGTTCACCATTTCCAGCTTTTTTGTTGATAGTCGAGAGAAATAGTATTCAAACTTTTTTTTTTACAAATATAATTATTCTAAACCACTCTTCACATAAAAGATGGGTTCAATGACAAGCTTTTCGATATGAAACTTTTCATATGAGATTAAACACGCGCGATGCTACCACTAACCCCTCCAGTGGGGCATGGGCGCGTCAATATCTCTGTACTTTTTGTTAGCTGCGAATGGACCTGCTAGACAATGCTCATCCAATTGTCTTCATGGACCAGACGAGCCATACTGTTGCGTGGGACTGTCTTCATCCAAATTGCGAATCGGCGACTGGTCTGCACTATTACGTCAACAGTACTGGAGTAGCCTTACAGGGCGGCATCAATCGAAGGAGGTGATAATGCCCTTCATATAAAGGGTACTATGTTAATGAGTAGGGCTCATCTAAAACTTCTAGTAGGGTACTTATCGGGCCATCACCTGGTCAGATATTACCTAAACAAGATGGGTCTGTCCAGCGAGACTGAATGCGGGCTCTGCCTGGAGGACGTGGGGACAACCAAACACATCTTGTGCGAATGTCCCGCTATCGCGCGTTATAGGATGTCATTCCTTGGACAGACTACTATAAGCTCTACAGATTTCAGGTTAATTCCTGCGAAAGATGTTCTGTCCTTCATTACTAGAGTGGATGATCTTGTAACAGTTTAATAGACTACGGCACAATAGACTTCTTATGGTCGCAGTGCCTACCCGCTGAGTCAGTGATCCGCTGTGTTATTATCTTATCTTAGAAGAACCCTAATGAAAACAAAGTGGTAGGAGTTTTCCATGGTATCTAACATCACTATAATAGATCAGTTTCGTAGATTTTTACTGTCCGTTAATGGATTCTGATAGTTATCTCTCGGTTCATCGGGGGAATTTTTCGGACCTGATCCCTACTGCGGTCTAAGCTGGGCCACAGCCAGGGCGCTGGTGAGGGATTGGTCTGCGGGCGAAAGGCTGCGGCACTGGAATAATCTCCCGGGACTACGACAGTCCAAAGATCTTATCAACCCCTACGGTCTCACAGAAGCCAGCCGATTGGGCAGAACTTACCTGAGACTGGTCGTTGGTTTCCTCACGGGTCACCACTGGGTGAGATATCACTTAAACAAAATGGGCCTGTCCACTGAGACGGAATGCCGACTTTGCCTGGAGGATACTGAGTCCACCAAACACCTTCTCTGTGAATGCCCCGCGGTTGCTCGCGCCAGATTCTTGTTTCTTGGAGATTCCATCGTGAGCTCCGGTGTCATTAAGAGTACTGCTACAAAGGACCTACTGGCCTTTATCAGGTTGGTTGAGGGTCTTTTGGATTAGTTAAGGCTATTATGGCACAATAGATCTTATGGTCGCAGTGCCTACCAGCTGGGTACCTTAGCCTGCCTTTATTTATTATTATTATTATTATCTCTCGGTTAGGTATGCTTCAATTTATTGGGCTCAGGTAGCTTCTGACGTAGTTCATCGACTTAATATGGTCCAATAGGGGCCGACCTGGGTTTGAATTGGCGCACTTGGTAACCGTGAGGTCTGGATCGCCACTCAATCAATGCACATAATGCTGTGTCTACAGCGTTACAGGCCATAGATAGAAGCTAAAATACTAGCAACTGCATCATCCGGAATTTATATGCTCTCGTAAGAAATGTTGACGCGCCCATGCGCCTGGTTAAGGCAGTTATCAACAATGTTCCTCGCTTTCACTTCACTGTAACTTTCTAGATTTTTCAAATTCGAGCCATATGATCCAGAGTATGCATCGTCCGTACAATTTTTGAACCTACTTCGCTCATTCGAGTTGTCCCAATGATTCGTCTTTGCTGCCTTTTTGACATGTAGGTGTCTTTTGGGTGGAGGTCAATAAAAATTTTGTATAACGTAACGCATAAGGTAACGTAACGATCGTCACACTCTTGAAACCAACCCTAGTAAATATGGGTATCTGTATTTTCTGAATGGGGGTGATAAGACAGTGCACTGGACTATTGTTGAAACTATTTTGAGTCCTTTGCTCAGGACGTAATACGGATATTCTTAATTGCGGTTATGGAGAGAATGCACTGTGGGAAATGGAATGATCCAGGTGCGGTGAGGATACACAGGATGAAAGTGTTAATTGGAGGCGATTCATATGAAAAGCGTCATTGTTCTATGCGAGATTCGTTAGCATGTGCAAAACAGAGACATTAGATTTGTCTGTAGGGTGAAGAAGTAGGGCATGTTAGGGGTCTGGTATTCATATCGATATAGTGCATTTGATGGTTATTGTGGAGGAAATGAGGACGAAAACAGATTTTGATCTTTGCGATGATGATGGCTGGTTGTTATGCACAACATAGTGCAACTTAAACAAATATGCATGGGTCAATATTGACAGAATGGGTGAAAATTAGGCCAACGCTGGGCCAAGATGAATCAACATTAACAGTACATTAACAGTATGTTACCAGTGCATTGTCAACAGTGCATTAACAGTATGTTGACTGACCATTAACAGTAAGTTAACATTGCATTAATAGCATGTTAATAGAATGTTCACTGTGCATTAAGAGTATGCTAACAGTGCAACGATAGTATGTTAGCAATCCGTTAACAGTATGTTTGCAGTTCATTAAACGATTGTTCGCAGTCGCAGTACTTAAACAGTATGTTAAAATTTACTTAACATTATGTTAACAGTCCAGACGGGGGGCGACCGGTAGCGCAGTGTGTTGAGGCATCAGTCTCATGTTTGACTACCGGCGTTTCGGGTTCGAATCCCGTCCACGACGACGTTCGTGGCCATGGATGTGCAGGAGGAGGTGCATGCTGGCAACTGCATTCTCCGAAACCAGTTTATGCCGTCGAAACGTCAACTGGGCCACATGGAACAGTTGACGCGCTATGCCCCACAAGGGGTTAGGGCAATTGGGAAAAGTAATTTTGGTCAGATTCCATGTACTTTCAGGACTATAATTTTGCAGATTTTCAGAGTAGCTTTGTAGGCTTAAGGTGTGTTTTACTAGGCACACGATTGTCGCACATTGTTGGCAATTATCTTAGATTAGGCTATAGAGTACGGATTACTATTTTTGTGTATCTTTTTGATAATCGCCTGCAATCGACGCGTAACGCGTGAACGGTCCTTTATACTATTTGCTTCTATTACCTGCCTTTGGACGATGCATGTTGCCAGCATGCACCTCCACAATTCGAGAAACGTTGTGGCTTACTCTCACATCCTATACATCCTAGGGCGAAAATAACCCAAACATGGAAACGGCGCGATTTGAACCCAAGAAGCCGGTGAGATATCATCATCTCACTTTGTTACTGCCCCCGGTTTCATAAAAAGAAAGTTTTTCCGACTAGATTTTTAATTTGGACTATTTCTTTGCATTTTCCTACACAATGTTCATCCCTTGATATCTGGATGGCGTGAAAGGGAGCTCCAATAAGAAATGTATCCTGTAGAACGAGTTTTTTGGCTTTGAACTCTTCCTGTTCTACGATTGACCTTTGCCTCTTCATATCTAGTTCTTTATCATCCTCTTTGAAGCTGTCCGAGCCAAAAGATAAAAAAAAAGAATAAAATTTCCTCAGAATTTACCAGTATCAACACATCAAGGAGAATTTCTTATGCCAATTCTCGTATTTGAAAGCTTTCTAGTTGAGAAAGAAAATCTCTTTCATTTCGAGCCATTCATGCTTGGTTGGTTTATTATATTACGCTCAATTTCCCTTTAATCTCCAACTCTATTGCCTGTCTTTCCAATTCATCCTTTTAAAAAGTGAACAAATATTCCACTTTACAGATATAAAAGTGTTTTAGCTCAGCTTGTCTCTTCTGTGGTCACCTGCATTCAGTCTCAATGCTAAAATTTGCACTTAAAGTTAACCATTTATCGAATTGTCGGAAGACGTCTCTCAGATTTCTTTATCATAGCTGGAATATCCGATAAGATGGGAATGCATTTCTTACTTTAAGGTGACAAGACATGTTCCATTCAACAGATAAGTGGGTTTCTGATTCCTGTCTGAGTGTGTTGGGATGAAAGAATAAAAGTAATACAAAAAGAAATTGAGTAGAAGAATCATTGCATTTTCGCTTTATTCTTTCTTTGTATAAAAATCTTGTTAAAATGCGAGATTTCTTTTAGTGTGCTCTAAAATCATCAGAACAGTTGACAACACTTATTTTAATGACTTTAAAAACAAAAACCCATACCAATTGTGTACCATATATCCTTTAAACCACTTAATCACAAGCGACATCCGGTCAAATCACCCCCGTGTCTGTACTGACAATTGAAAAAAAAAAAAAACAGAATACTATCATCATTTTCCGCTTCTTTGAAGCTCAAAGACCCAGCGTGATCCAATATCATCGTGTTTGGCTGCCGCCTCCTGTCAAGCATGAGACGCTCCCTCTTCGTCCAGGGCATCATTAATCTTTTTTCCCGGACATTACGCTATCCGCTCGTTATACACCCTATTGGCAATTTGTATGTTTGCTTCTATCATTTCTGGCTTGTTTTTTTTTTTCTTCTTCTCATTTTGTTGCTTCAACATGCTGGCACTCCCCCTGGTGGTAGTGAGTGACTATCGGGCTCTTTAGCCCCGCACAGTATGACTAACGACACGGGTCATTCAACGTCATACATTTTGGACCAAAAAGCTATCAGGGCACTTGAATAATGTCCGATAATTTCTCAAGCAAACAAGGATTTCCAATAAGTTCTCTTCCATTATATTGCATTCAAGTACGTAAAGTTGGCTTAGATGTTTGGGGATTTGCCCGTTACATTTGTTGCTCTGTAATTTGTTATGTCGTGGACAAAGCGATATTTTGTTTGGAGATATATTGAGATTGTGCCATTTAAAAAAATAGTCAGTTCAGTGTCCTGAACAAGAGAGAAAAGCTGGGCGGAGAATTGTGTACTAAGGTCTGTTTTAAGGCTCATATCTTTTTTTATTTGCCTTTAGCTCCTAGTAGGGTCTATCTTGTCAACTACCCTAGTTGAGTCTTTTCAGGGAAATGCGAAAATCTAGATTTCTATAAACTTCTCTTTAGTGTTAAATGTGAACTCGGCTCTTAGGGCAATGTTATCCCTCTTATTCGAGCAGCTCTTTATGATCCTTGTAATGCATTTCAACGACGACCTCGTAATAGATGTAAAGGGCGTCCTCCTCAGCTTGATTTCTCTCTCAAATGCATTAATGTTTCGCCGGCTTCCCCACAAAATGCAAATGACTCGAAATCTCTTTTGTATATTATGTGCTTCCACACATTTGGCAGTGGGGGGCAACTATTGCCATCTGACTAGTTAGTAGCTACGTCAACCATACATGCAATGAAGCAACCACATCATTCAGAGGTTCTCGTATATAGCTTAAGCCAATCTCGACCTATTCTGCATAAAAGTTCAAGAAGTTCCTCAGGGGTAGCGTAACAGTGCGAAACAGCGTGCTGTGTATGTACATATGCCAACTGTTGTTTGACATGGAAATATTTGAAAAGGCAATTGTTTGCATATTGCTCCTTTCGATATTGGGCCCGAGAACTCTTGACATGCTTGTTAGTTTTTACAGCATATGACATGCAATTGGAATATTGGAGAAGTTGTAGATTGAGATAATGCGATTAAAGGGAGCAGAATTTCAGTGGGTTATCATACTGGGTTGGTCAGTGTTATTGGTGGCAAAAGATTTTGAATCTGTCCATTATATATCCTTCTTCTTTCTCCTCATGTCCAGAAGTTGGTTTTGTCAACCCGTTCCAGAAAACACCCATATTTGCTTGGTTTGGTTTCGACTTTACTTCGCGCAAGAAGGTTCTGTTGTCCTGGCTGAAGAACTAAAAGTGTCTTCAACATTACTTTACGTTATTGGTGTCGTTACTCCGATTCAGAGCATTCCTGGTTTAATTGGTTTTGGTTTCATTTCGTGCTCAGGAAGGTCCTGGTTGCCTGACCAAAGAAATCAACCTTCAGCAGTACGCTACTTCATTACTTTCATCACCCCTTTCCCGAAGGCACCCATATTTGCTCAATTTTTTTTTTACTTCATGCCCAAGAAGATCTACATGAATATTTTTTTTTTATTTTAAATATTACTACATGATATGAGGAAGGAAATTTAACTTTAAAAAAAAGACTTAGGTGAGACTCTCCTTGATTTGAATATAAGACAGTGGCCGCATTTTGGCAAGCACTATGATTCGGTAGATCTGAATTCACTGATCCGTCGATTCGGATCCGCATTCGTAGAACATATTTTCTCTTACCAACGGCCTATCCCACCATCTATCCTGTCAAACAAAATACATGAACCACTCAAAACATTCACAATTTCAAGTCCCTACCTTTCAATTACAAAAACTTTTCAAAAATTATTGTTGATTTCAACCCGCGCAGTGTTATTCGTAAAATTGAAACGATCACCGCACCAGTGTCACCTATGAACTGTGAAAATCCCTACGGAATCCTGAATCCACAATTGGGCCGAAACATATTCAAATCTCAAAATTGACAGCTGAGGGCACATGTTCATTCTTCTTCCTTGCCCTTTCATACCACTCTGCGGCTTCGCGTTGCTCTGCCTGTGGTGTTGGCACTTCGCCCATTCTGGCGGTATAATCTCAGCTTCCTTCTGCGGGCAGCTCGGTCTTGGATCGTATCATCGCCAAGATTAATGCGTTGTTGTTGCTTTTTCATCTGATCGATCCACGTGTGTTTCCGTCTGCCTCGGCGTTTGGGTCCAGCAAATGGAACATTCATTGATATTGCTTTCATGACTGGGTTCTCAGGCGGACGGACGGACGGACGATCTTCGAGCTTTTCAGTGATCGGTTGCTCGACAAACAAGCTGCCTCGGATGTAGGTACTTTTGATGCGATCCTTTTTGGTCACACCGGCTGACATCCGGAGCATTTTCATCTCAGTCGCAGTCATTTTACTTTCGTATGTCTTATACATAGTCCAGCATTCAGACGCATACATGAGAGCGGGACGTACGACCGTTTTGTACAACTTGCCCTTAAGCTTTCGTGGCATCTTCTTGTCGCAGAAAACTCCAGAGTTTTCTCGCCACTTCATTCAACCGACACTGATGCGATGTTTGATGTCGTCATCGCAGGTAGCTTCCTTGTTGACCATCGAGCCCAGATATTTGAACCTTGTACAGGACTTCAGCTGCTCTCCTTTAATGTAGATATTTGGTATCGGTCGCTCTGGATCTGAGAAAGGACAGCAAAGATACTCAGTCTTTGGTATGCTAATCCTCAGTCCATGATCCTCCAGTATCTTACAACACTTATTCAGTGCAGCCTGCAAAGCAACGATGTCTTTGCTACCCAGTACAATGTCACCGACGAAGAGAAAGGATATTTCCAGGCCGTCAGAGATGAGTGTTACTCGTAATAAATAGAGCATAATGATATTGAAGAGCAAAGGACTTATTACACTGCCTTGGTGAACTCCGACTTTAACTGGAAATTCTTCAGACTCACCAGCTGTGCATCTAACTTTAGTGGTTGCCTCATCATACATGTTTTGTATCATCTTGACATATGCCTCGGTTACATTAAGTGCTCTTGGGGCCACCCATATCAGATCACGAGGAACTCTGTCGAAGGCTTTTTCCAAATCGATGAACACAAAGTGCAAGTCCGTCCGCGCATCACGATGCTTTTCCATCGTAACACGTTTGCACTGAATAGCATCGACTGTGGACCGACCCTCCACAAAGCTGCATTGATTGTCTGTCATCCAACCCTACAATCTCTTTCAATCGATTGCAGACCCTTGTTCTTAAGGGGACTACAGACCTTCAGTTTAACTGCGCAGATATCTGTGCTAATATCTGTGGAAAAATCTGCGCAGTTATCTGAACTGAAGGTGTGTAGGCTACATTCGATTTTCGCTAAATTACTTCCGATATTTTGTACAGTTCTATCAGTTTTGTCGAAGTGTTCACATCGTACGTGGCTGAGCAAGTATCTTTTTAGTGTTCCCGACTATTCTATATTTCCTGTTTTGTTGGTGTTTTACTGCGATCTATCGTATCTTTTATAGTATCTTTCTGTGCTGGACTTACTGATGAACGACGCGCTGGGTTTTGGTGGATGTGGATGAATGTATGAAAGAGGGGAATGTACTAGAGAACAGGGTGGCCATTCTGAGATGGGCAAACCCAATTTTTTTTCTTTTTTGACTTCAGATTCGGAATCAGCGACCCAAAATTACCTTACAGTTCGAACCAGCCCGATCGGACAAGTATTTCCCGATGAAAACAGGGTGGTCATTCTGAAGTGGGCAACCCAAAAAAGAAATGTCTTTTTTGACTTCAGATTCGGAATCAGCGACCTAAAATCACCTTGTAGTTCGAACCAGCCCGATCGGACGAGTATTTCCCCATGAAAACAGGGTGGTCAGGGTGCATAGCCAGAAAAAAAAATGCTGGATGCAGATATGCTAGCACGAAACGGCTGCAGGTACATGTACAAAGAGTGAAACGGGCAACCTAGGGCTACATGCGGGGGCTCGCAACGCCCTATTTCCCCATGAAAACAGGGTGGTCATTCTGGGGTGGGCAACCCAAAATTTTATTTTTATTTTCTCACATCAGATTCAAAATCAGTGACCCAAAATTACTTTGTAGTTCGAGCCAGCCCGATCGGACGAGTATTTCTCCATGAAAACAGGGTGATCATTCTGAGGTGGGCAACTCAAAAAATTTTTTTTCTGTTTTTACTTCAGATTCGGAATCAGGGACCCAAAATTACCTTATAGTTCGAACCAGCTCGATCGGACAAGTATTTCCCGATGAAAACAGGGTGTCCATTTTGGGGTAGGCAACCCCAAATTTTTTTCTTCTTTTTTTGACTTCGGATTCGGAATCAAAATTATCTTCACTTGAAACATACTCGCACAACGTTCACATTATAGTGAAACTACACATATACGAACATGACCGCGAGTGCCACTCGCGTAAAAGCACGTATCAAGTCTGCTACAGACAATGGCCGATCGCCATGGTTCGAACTACAAGGTAATTTTCAGTCGCTGATTCCGAACCTGAAGTAAAAAAGAAAAAAATGTTTGGGGCTGCCCACCCCAAAATGGACACCCTGTTTTCGTGGGGAAATACTCGTCCGATCGGGCTGGTTCGAACTATAAGGTAATTTTGGGTCGCTGATTCCGAACCTGAAGTCAAAAAAAGAAAAGAAAAATTTGGGGTTGCCCAACCCAGAATGACCATCCTGTTCTCTAGTACATTCCCCTCTTTCATACATTCGCCTACAAAAATTCCGCATTTCACAGCCACACAAATCGCAAACCCGAGAAAAAGATACATTGCAAAAAAAAAGATACATTGCCAAAGAAAAGATACATTTCTACACAATTGGCCGTCCTCAATCATCCTCTCACCCAAAACGAAACATTCACATATCAGTACGAGAGCGAAATCTCTGTACAAACTAGTGGTTTCATGGTCATTGTGAAATTTAGTAGAAAACTGATAAAACTGAACGATAAACTGTGTAATCTGCGCAGATTATCGTTGCAAAACAGAGTCCGAATGCACAGATCTCAGATCTGCGTAAAAATCTGCCAAAACTGTGCAGTTCACACAGATTATCGTTCAGACATGATGTCACACGCGATAAACTGAGCGATAAACTGAAGGTGTGTAGTCCCACTTAGAAAACGGGAGAAGGAAGCTTTTTCTGAAAGCGTCAGGCATCGGTTGCCCCTTTTTAATTTTGTTGTTGAGGGCACTTGTTCATCCGGATCAGAAATGAAGGCGAGCGAGCTTTTAGGCTGTGCTTATCCCCGAGCGAATCGCCTCGCTCGACTCGCCTGGAGGAAATCCACTAACCAACCAAACAAAAACCAACTCCTTCATGGACTGACTCAGATCTGTAGTAAGTCGCCTTATTCGAGGGAACATAATTCCTTTGAATACTAAATCCCCCAATTTGTAACTACCATGTCGCTTATTCAGATTCTCTAGCGTTTCTGCCTCTTCTGACGAGCCTTAAACATTCGTTTCGCAATTGTGGATCTTATCGCTTGAATCCGCGACAATCTGTCTACTGAACTAAAAATCGTCTGAAATGACGTTTACTCGTCGTTCCCTTTTTATTTGGTATCGCACATTGGTGGATCTAGAGGGGGCCGCCTCCAAAATGTTTGGTATATAGAGCTTGATGGTGGAATATTCGAGTAAATACTTGAAAATAATTTTTAAAAAGCGGATAAAAATGGTTCCCGCGTTGATCTACGCGTTTATCTTCGATTTTGGTTAATAAAGCCCATAGTTGCCGTGTTGGCACACTTGTCTGGGAGTACAATCTGAACGGAGACTTGCAAGCAGATAAACCCCGCGAGGTGCTCCCTGCCTTTCTCTGGAACTCTGTTGTCAATACACTGCTTTAGAATCTGAGAGTATCTGGATACAAGGTGTGTTTGTGCTTATGACGATGACAATGCTGTCGCCATATCTTTTAAATTTCCTGGTGTTCTCAGAGAAGTGCTGCAGAGTGCTCCCTCACAATGTTATACAATATAATGAAGTAGATTTACAATAGTACGATAACTCTTACGATTTTAAGTACATACAGCTTAGTACATAAGTTAGGTTAAGTTGAACTGTCAGTCATTTTAGTCAGTTGCTAGAATAAACTCGTAAAGCAAACATCGTCTGCATTTTAATACATAATATATAACACACAACAAAGGTTGATCCGATCAGAACAGAGGTTATTCTCTTCAAAATTATAGGATACTTTCAGTCGAGCCTACTGTGCCACATGGGATGAGCCTAGTTTTAGCTGATGAGGCGATCTATGTCTTACTCATATGTGGGCTAACGGTAGCTTGCTGAAGAGAATTCAAAGATTGGCCTGCGTTGCTTTTTATGGTGCTCTAAGGACAACTTCTACTGCGGTTTTCATAATTTAGTTAAACCTATACTTCTTGACATTGAGGGGGCTGGAGTTTTCTCAGATGAGTTTAACCTAAACCTCTCTTTCAGTATCTGTGAATACTCTAGTGTTTTTCAGGCGATTACGGAAGCGCGATTCCAGACGGCCAAGGTCCGCTGTAGTGCCACAATAGGCTTGTTTTTTTGTACTGCGGTGCAGGTTAATTGGGGGCTATCCGGGTTAACTTACACACATTACACAAACAACTAGGGTATGTTGTTTGTGTAATGTGTGTAAGTTAACCCGGATAGCCCCCAATTAACCTGCACTTCAGTTCAAAAAAACACGCCTAATGATGATTGAAGTGATTAGCCGGGACAACCCTAGATGGATAAATGGTAATTGAAAGCAGCTGCGATGAGGAAAAAGAGGAGTAAATTCTTTGTCTTCTCTGGATATGTCCTTTTCTTCACTGTACTAGATGATATATCTAATGCTGATGGTGGCAAACGCCGTCGTTTTATCGGGAGTTCTTTCTGGTTCAATGATCAGATGATGACAGACAAAACGAACCCTATTGCCGTCCATGTGTAGTGTGCACAGTAGCCCTCGTACCTAACCTAACCTTGATACGAGGTTTTGTACGTTCGTCATTGCATACTTGTCTTCAATAAAGAATAGAGTCGCACATTCAGTACACGTATGCCTTTGAAGGACCAAAAGTTGAATAAGAGGGGCCATTTGCAAAGTCTATTTCTGGATCCGCCACTGGGTGTTACGTGGGTACTGGTGCAGCTGACTCCATTGGCAGCTGCACTAGTGCAGCAGTTGAGTGGTATGATATACAGTGGCGATCGTACGTGTTGTCCAGACATATGTACAATACATTAGTACAAAAAAAATATACCAGAAAACGCTCGAACTAGAAAAAATTAAGCGAAGGCCATTTTTTTTAATCTGAAGTGGTCGAACAGTTTAAAACTCAGTTTGCTGCAAAAAATTAAAAAATATTGATTGGAAGGGTTCGAAAAGGACACTACACTGACCCCGGCATGACTGAACGGTCATATAGATATTTGTGATTTTTTTTTACTCATAGAACTCCCACTGCGCTCCGAGCTTGTCAGTATATGTATATGGTAAAGACGCCGTCGTCGTCGAAATATGGCTTGGAATGTTTTGTATAGGAAATTTTCGGGGGTTTGAGATACGAGTATTTCCGATAGAGATATTAAAAATCTGGTTCTGGTTGCTTTGAATGCATTCTTGTGCATGGAAATTGTTTATTGCAATGATTAGTGGCAGGTTTCCAATTTTACGATGGTTATAATAAATTTACAAATCGATGGCCCCTTCACTGGAATCAGGTTTCGTCGATAGTTGATTAGATCCAGGTCAGACTTAAAGAGATCTGAACTTCCTTTTTCCTTTACGCCAGATGTGGTTGAATGTGACTTTTTTCATGATGGTCATCATAGGCAACTAAGAATCCACCTCGAATGTACATGTGCACCCGACACGACGAAGATCGATTTTTTTTTTGTTGACGAGTGAAGGATTTGGTTGACAGCAGACCCTGCGCGAGATGATCTGCGACGTGGAGCAGCTTGACTCTAACTTTCAGTGTTATTTTGCTTTTGGTTAACACAACATTCTGACTAATTGCAAATTCCGTTTAAACTATCCGCAAGCCATTTGTTTCAACTGAGAGATAGTACGTACTACCTAATTTTAAAATAGTGTATGAAATCGAAACGAGATTGATTGGTTTTTCGAATGTTAGGTGGAACGAAACCACCTTCTTATCGCTGAGCTAAGAATTCTTACCTACAGAACAAGCCTTTGCCTCGTCGGTTGCCAGCAAAGCCACTTCCGTTGATGGAGGAGGTTTAAGGATAACCATTCTCATCTGCATTCGTGCTACGTATATCTCTTCTTTTCACCGAGCGAGACACGCATGAAAATCTATTTCGCCCGTTCACAAGACTTAAGGTGCGTTTAGATTTAGCGAAACCACCCGCGAAATTGATGCGCGGAGCAAAATTACGCGTAGTGTGAACGTGTTCCTCAGAAGAAACTGTCAGACTGGCCACGGGTGAATTTTGGGGTGAGTTTTCTCGCGCAACAGTTTCGCGAGTGGTTTCGCTGAATCTTTACACACCATAAGACAGTCAAGATCGAGTCATTGGTATACGTTAAAAAAAATCTTCGCAAGCAATTCAATGACGGGTTGGCGTCATTGGTCGCCAGAAAAGCCACCCCCGTCGATGAGTTCAGGATGACAGTTAAAATTCCACTCCACAAGCTCACAAACAAAAATTCTCAATCACATTCGTGCAGTATTTATTCGTCCTCATACAACATGATAGGGAACGAACGAGACATATTGTACGAAAAAAATTTGCTTGACGCGTTTAAGTCTAAGAGCCGGTGCACATGAGCGTCAAAAGTTTCAGTGCACATCAAGTTGTTGTTGTAGCAACGCCTTGGAGTGAGATACACGTGTGTGTGTGTGAGTTATATGTCAGCAGCGGCTTCCTCTCCCACGGTATCGAGGCCTAGAAAGATAGCGGCATCGAAAGGAGTCTCCCACAGAGCTCTGGGTGTTGGCGAGGTGGCAGCTGATGAGCATTTAAAGATGAGATCACCAACATGAAATGTAGCGTTACAAGCAGGGCATACGATGGGAATGCTGTTATCGATGCGATACAAGTACGAATTAAGACGGGAGCACCGCTTAGATCGAAACTGTGAAAGCGTGGTTCTTCTCGATCTAGGTTGACTGTTCTCGGTAGGAGAAATTAAAGTTGGCCGGTTTTGAAGTACTGTTTAGGAGTATAGTTCCGCAATCGATTCCACGCTGTGTAAGGTGGCTAAAAAGTTCTGCTTCGTCGAACTGCTCCCTTTTAAATCCTGGACATTTTTCTCAAGATCACTCAGGCTGTGTCTGATGTTACGCGGAGGCATTGTTTTCTCCATTAGTTGGTGGTCTGGGTGATCAATTTCGGTAGCAGTCTACTAAGTATTGCTTCGCGAAGAGTGTTGTGGCTTTTAATAGGCAGCATGTTGGTCTCTTGGTGGAGGTGATCCCGAGATGATATGAAGTGACAGCCTGTCACTGTGCGTAAAGCTGCATTTTTGCAGGGTTGTTAAAAATTTTAAGTGTGTGTCACTCATGTTCTGAGCCTAGATATCTGCTGCGTAATTGGCCACCGATCTTCCAAAGGCTTTATACGTTACCAGTACGCTCTCTGTATCCATTTCCCATGAGCTTACAGCGAGCGTTTTAAGTACTTTATTTCGAGCTCTTATTTTATCGCAAATTGTGGAAGCATGGGCAAATAATAGTGCCATATTATCCAAGGTAACACCAAGGGTTTTCGGATGATTAACGGTGTGAATGCATTGGTTTCCTACTGATATGTTCAGCTGTCATTTCACCTCCTTGGTCCAAGATGTGAACAATGTAGCAAAGATCGGGGCTGAGATCAACAAGTTTATTGACGAAAAAGGCGCTGAGTACGTCAGGGTAACTGTTAATCATTGCACACATCAATGGGATGTATTTACCGGTGGGTAAGATCGAACAATCATCAGCATAGGGGATTAGTCCTTCTGGTAGTATAGGGAGTCCTGATAGGTAGATGTTCAACAGGGTGAGTTAGAGGACTCCTTCCTGCGAGACACCCTGTTTAATCTTCCTTAGTTTTGACTTGTTATCCCGGAACTCCGTGAATAATTGACAACCAGCCAAATAGTAATCAATCCATTTTTTAGCATGCATAGAAAGAGATGTACATACTCGTACAGCAGATGTCTGAAAGAAGAGTCGAATGTCAAGAGCCACTAGGATCATTCTTTGAAACGAACAGGAAGAGATGTACAGCAGATGTCTGAAAGAAGAGTCGAGTATCAAGAGCCACTATGATCGTTCTTTGAAATGAACGATCCTGATCTGGATTGGATTTGAGATGAAATTGCATCCACGGCCGTCGTGGAGTTGTGCATACTCCTGACGCCATGTTGATGGTTAGCGAGCTGAGCATGGGACATGAGCAGTGGCAAGAGTAGCACTTCACGCATCTTGACAACAGGTGAAAGTGGAGAAATAGGGCGATATGATTCACCATGTCTTGCTTTCTTCCCAGGTTTTAGTATGGGTATCACCCTTACATTTTTCCATATCTTGGGAACGACTAATGACGCGAGTGAAAGATTGATGGTGGTCGTTAGGTATTCTATGATCAGCACATCCAGATTCTTTTGTATCGACATCGAGATGCCAAGGCTTTTGAGCCTTTTGCTTTTTAGATGGTTGCCACAACTTGATTGGGAGTAAGTTGACATGAGGTGATAGGACGCAGCGTCAGTCTGTATTACATATATTAGCCCGGCCATACACTGTCGAACACGAACTCGAACTTTGTGTTAAGTGCCTTCGGCCATTCGGAGGAAATCTGAACACATCGCCTGAGGAAAGGTGATTCTCAAGCGAATGACTCAAGAAACTTCACACAAATCTGAAGAAAATTGTTGGGTGTGACCATGTTTATATGCAAGTGTGGCCGGGCTTAATCAAAACTTCACTTGTGCACTGCCGTATAAAATAAATAAATTGTGTACTAGTGAGACGCTTTAGGTAAAAAAATGACGCAGATAGGGGAAGGAACTAGCGTCAGCCCATATATACCGAGGATACCCGATAGCTATCGGCGTTCCTTGTGCATTGCTCCATTACTCTCGATTTTTTTTCTTCCTATCCGATTGTAAATGACGCGGCGGTAGCGTCCCGATTACTTTTGACGCTCATGTGCACCGATGCTAAGTCAGTCAGACAGGAGAAAAGAATATACGTTGAATAAGTAATTTAAAAAAAAATCTACCTATACAATGCATTCGAAACTCGCAAGCAGTTCAATATCCAAGCGAAGCGACATATCTAAATGGCCTGAAATAAATTGTGTTTTTGCACAAGACATTTTCTGAATATTCGAACAATTTGCGACAAGCATCTTCCGATTATTATCAAAATTTTAAATCGCCAACTTTTTTATTGAAAAATTCCATGGTACTACATATGTACTAAAAACCCTCTTCGCCAAAAGCTCATATTCCAACTATTTATTAAATACGCTCCACTGAAAAATAAAAATCCTCCAAACTGATTTTTTTTTTATATCAAGCGATTTTCAATTAACAAATCCCTCCTTACTTTTTAATAATCATTTTCATTTACAGGTCAAGTAGAATTCAAAAACCAAAGCGGATTATTTTAATATCCTTTTATGATTGAAAAAAAAAACTCTCAAACTTTAAATCATCTACATTGAAGATTAACATATAGTACAACGTTACTTTCGGTCATTCCTCTTCGATATAAAATCCAGACACTGTAAAACTGCATTTCATTTTAAATTCCAATAAAGCTTAAATATCAAGCCCCTGTCCTACTCCCGGCCGTCATATCCTAGATCAGACGATGACAACAACCCTTTCGGCGGAAGAAAATTTAAATGCAAATTTTCCCGAAAATTACTTTACGTTCACTCGACAGAAGTCCGTGCAGTATTTCGTCCTTATTTCTCTCCCGCAAACTTTCCATATAATATATGTGAGTGTGCGTGTGTTCCAGAGCGCGTCAGCATGCAGGTCTAATGCGTCGCCTTGAACTCGTAGGACCAAAAAACCAGTTTTCACCGAGTGGTATGACGATATTATATGAGCCTGAACGAGTGACATACGACCTACTATCTGAGAAACAAATCAGGAATTGAGAACATCTCCTGATGATGAAATGCATTCATAATAGTTTGTATGCATGTCCTTTGCCAGTGTTTCGGCAACCTTCGCTATCGGCGATACGGCGGCGTCGAGTTTGTACTGGGTAAATAACGCGAACGTGGACACACGTTGTCGTGTCATGTTGTGTGCGACAGTAATTTTCCAGGTATCCAAGCTAATCCGTTAATGTCGCGTGCTATCCTTGATGCAAGTGTCGCGGTGCTATGGTTTGGTATGTTCCAGGATTACGAAAAATTCCCGGTTACGCGAAATTGGTTCCAACAAGGATATCGTCCGTGTCTACAGTGTTACAGTGTATAGGTTTTAGGCAGCCTATTTAATCTAAGTATCTTAAAGCCTAAATCAATAAAATACGTGATCAACGAGTGTGCTATTGTGTGTTCAATTATTTCGATTAAAAGTCGCCCCCCGAAAGTAATTAAAGTTCATAAAAAGTAGTGAAAAGAAAAATTAATGCCGAGTGCAGTGCCCTGAAAGGGAAAAAATGTGTTTCTAATAAAATCATCCATCACCTGGTCAATTATAATCATTGTGGTTCAATTAAATCAAGTTGTACACCTGATCTAATTCCAAAAAAAAAAAGTTTTAATTTATAATATTCTAAAAAGAAAATTTGTTAAGGTAATCAAACACCTATAAATTACAATCCCTTTTCCCTCCTTCTTTTTCATTTCATTTTCGTCGTCGTCGCCAAAACGTAACATCATTTTATGTACGTTCAACTTGTATTCAATTCCGGTTCAACTTGAATTCAATTCACGTTCAACTTGAATTCAATTTACATTCAACAACCATTCTCTGCATCAATGCAATCACAAAATCCACTCAATGTTGCCATAATTGCAAACATTGTTATCAATTGCCCTTTGAAAACTACCCCTTCTATTTCAATCCTGAAATGGCACGATCATTGACGATCAATCTGTATCAATGAATCAAATCGACTGACTGGATTGAACGCTATTTCTTTATATGCATATACATGATACAAAAATAATAAAACATCTTTCATACGGGCGAATAATGCATCTAAAGAAGAAAAAGCGTAAGCCGTGACAGCTACGCTAGACAAATTAATTGCCAAAAAAGAAAAGAAAAACAGATTACTAAAAGTTGCATTGACACCTTTAGTTGAATTCAATTATGAATGATCGCCTTAGTAGGCAAGAACGATTACAATGAAAAATTGATGAAATTATAGAAGAATAAATCAATTTACGACGAATAGTAATTGAAGAAAGTAAGCGTAGATACAACTCGAAGATCGACAATCAACATTGAAAGTTGATTGATAATATTATATAAAAAGAAAAAATATTTCATAATATAGATATAGAGAAATATTTGGGTGGTTGTCAACAATAGAATGGGGCTGCAAATGGCAGCAGTGCCAGCAGCTATTTTTGTTGGATTCACATCTGTGCTACTGATATCATGGAATTTCAATTTAGTGGATGCATCGCGTAAGTACTTTCAATGATTTTTATTATATAATATTTAAGGTATTCGACGTTGAATCAACGTATCGCTGTTTGATAGTCTGAGACAAAAAAAAAAATATATTTATTAAAAACAATTTATTCAGGTAAGTGTCGAATCACAAGGCTTGTTAGAGGTATCCATTTCACTTTCAACGTGTATATTCAATTATCCTTCATAGGACCGACCTCGGAAAATTACGTTAAAGACCAAGCGGGGTATAAATGCACCCCAACTTTTTTGTATTATATGTATAAAGGACAACAAATATTTTAAACAAATTATTTTAATTTAATTTATTTTGGTATAATCAACATTCAGGTACTGATTGTACCGAAAACTTCAAGATTACCTGTACCGCAACGAACAAAATTAACAATAACTCATTACAGTACGTAGCAATTTATTTCAACTTTTTTGTACGTTATAAAAGGTATATTTAAGAAACATATCTCAGAGGAAATTTAATAGAGAATTTTCTTTCAGAAGATATCCTAAGAAATGTAAGTCTGGGGTGCAGCTGCACCCCGCTCGGGCTTATGAAGGTTAAATGGTTTATGCATATTTAATTATTAGGATATAAGATATTACAATAAACTCTCTCGCGTATTTTGTCAGACTACCTATAAGTCCGGATGGCGCAACGGTTAGCACGTTCGCCTTCTGTGCACTGGGCCTCTGCTTCGGATACTACTGAAGGGAGTAGTCTTGTGGATAAAAGCGGACTTACGTGTCAGACTTAAAGCACACTTAGATATAAAATGAGTAGCCGTTTGGAGTAAAGATCTTACCTCATCTCGAGTCCTTTAATCGTGTCAATTATTATACTCTAGATGAAATCTGAGAGTATTATAAGTTTGCCACAAAGTTTGTAACGCTAAGAAATAAGGCTCGCAGAAAAAAATGAATGATACAGAAGTTCATATTATCACTCGAATATCTCAAAACCGGATGTCCGTCTGTCCGTCTGTCCGTCTGTCCGTCCGTCCGTGACCTCTCTAGCTCGAGAACGCGTTGAGCTATGAAGTTCAAATTTTGCACACGTTATTTTTGACAAAAAATGAAGGCTAAGTTCGTGAACGGGCTAAATCGCTCCACCCCTTCTACCCCCTCCCATACAAAATGACACATTTTTGAAAATTTACAATAATCAGATTTTCTCAGAAACTATAAAACATATTGCTTTGAAATTTTGAATATATCACTTTTATGATAATTGTAACCTACATTATAAAATTTATTGTAATCCTCACCCTCCTTCTACCCCCTCCCATACAAACTGCACTATTTCATGAAATACGTTAAGCCAATTTACTCAGTACGTATACAATTTATCGGGCTGAAATTTTGTACTTAACACTTAATTAACAATATCAGTTAGATTCAAAAAAATTAATCGATTACCCTTACTCCGTCTACCCCCTCCCATACAAAATGACACATTTTTGATAATTTACAATAATCAGATTTTCTCAGAAACTATAAAACATATTGCTTTGAAATTTTGAATATATCACTTTTATGATAATTGTAACCTACATTATAAAATTTATTGTAATCCTCACCCTCCTTCTACCCCCTCCCATACAAACTGCACTATTTCATGAAATACGTTAAGCCAATTTACTCATTACCTATACAATTTATCGGGCTGAAATTTTGTACTTAACACTTAATTAACAATATCAGTTAGATTCAAAAAAAGTAATCGATTACCCTTACTCCGTCTACCCCCTCCCATACAAAAGGACACATTTTTGATAATTTACAATAATCAGATTTTCTCAGAAACTATAAAACATATTGCTTTGAAATTTTGAATATATCACTTTTATAATAATTGTAACCTACATTATAAAATTTATTGTAATCCTCACCCTCCTTCTACCCCTTCCCATACAAACTGCACTATTTCATGAAATACGTTAAGCCTATTTACTCAGTACGTATACAATTTATCGGGCTGAAATTTTGTACTTAACACTTAATTAACAATATCAGTTAGATTCAAAAAAAATAGTCGATTACCCTTACTCCGTCTACCCCCTCCTATACAATATGACACATTTTACCAACGTTGCTCTCTAGCTTGATATCGCTTTGAGCTAATACAAAATGTTGTCTTTTGACAATAAGCTGATTTTCTCGAAAAGTGTTACAGCTATTAGTCTGAAATTTGGAATATAAAGCTTTGATGAAACCGAGATTGCAACCAAAATTATTTATTGGCTTTAACCAGGTTCAAATTCATCTAGAGTATTGCATGATTGGGGTTTACCCCAATCGTAGTTCTTTTATGTTTTTTTAAATAGTTTTTGTCCACGCTGTAAAGATTCAACATGAAATCGACCGGTTTAATCATGTGGAAAAACAGGTGTCTGCTAATTTTTTTCATTCGATTATTTGCGCCGAAGGGCATTCCACGACGGCTATTTTTTCCTAGATTTAACAAAACTGAGAATATTAGCAAAATCTAACCCACCTGTCGGATGGTGAATTGACTGAAATAGAGGCCAAACGATTTTCTTTTCCAGTTTTGTCATAAGCAGCGTCATATAAAAGCAAATGTCGAGGACATTTCATTTCTGACAATTTCGCATTTAGATGTTTCTTGTTTTAACAAAACACTCCAATTAATTTAATTCGATCACTTCTGTTTTCATACCACTCGAAAAGTCAACACCGTGCGTGTAATTTTCATAATGAAATATATATTGTATAATCCAATTACAAATAGATTTTTGAGTATGAATTTCACAAGATTCAATTGAATTATTTTGTCAATTTCAGCATATTGTCAATCAATAATTCAATTGATTGTAGATATTGTAATTTTATAGAACTTTTCGCTCATTTTTAAGTAGTTTGTTTTTAATATTCTTAATCAATTATTGTATTTGCTACTTGATTGACTGAACAATGATTTGAGGGAGACCATAATACCTGACTGGCGAATTGGGAAAAAGAGTTTGCAACTGAATGTAAATGTTGTTATTCATGATGCATTGCTTGTTGCAAATCAGGATAATAGTATGTTTGATAACGTTGTTCTAGAGCCAGCCTTCAGCGAAAAGCATTACTCCTCTAGCGGTTTCGTTCGCCGAAGATTCACCGCTCATAGGTACACAGTCAAAATTCGGGTGTAACTAAAACACCAGATCGGTGCGCCATGGAGCCCACTTCTTTTGTAATTAGTAGTTCCCCAAAAACCATATTAATAAGAACAAAAAGTAATCCAGTTCGGTTGTAATATTTTTTTATAACAATTCGAACATGTGATGAGAGATGTGTATTGTAGTGATGGGCATAATGACTCTTTTCACTGTGCCAGCACATAAGCTCTGACTCTTTGCAATGAGTCGTTCAAAAATAGTCATGCAAAGAGTCTGAAACTTGGTTAATTAATAACATATTCAATAAAAGTCGTAAGGCCATTTTCTCAACGTCTAGTTAAATCTTATCCTGTAGATAAACGCTAAACGGCACTCGTCTTCCCGTTAAGAATTTATCGGACAATAATTCCAAACAGCTGATACGGGCTGCTTAGATTTTGACAGCTAGAATTGTCTAAGTTTGTACATTCAAATGACACAATTAAACTGGTCACAAGGAACAGAGTTCTGGAAATTCATTCGAAGGAAACGGATCTGAAACCAGCTCAACCGCAAAATAATACTGAGAGGTGGAGATGTAGAATAGAACAGGTGGCAGAATTCCGCCAAGAAAATCAGCTGACTTTCTACTGCATTAGCTGCGCTGTGGACGCTAAGGTTAAATTTAGTGTCCCGGATAGCTAACTAGCAGTTTAACCAGACATTGAGAAAACGGGCCGTAGTTTTTTAAAATTCAGTTTTTTCCTTTATTTTTTACTCCCGATTCGAAGTCGGTGACCCCCTATGCAATTTAGTTCGAGCCAGCCAGACCGGACCACAATTTCCCATGAAAGCGGGCTTGCCAATCTGGGATGGACGACTCCAATTTTGTGCCTTTTTTTACCCCAGATTCTGAGTCAGCGAACCCCAATGCCCTTTACTTCGAGCCAGCCAGATTGGACCACTATTTCCCCATGAAAACGGGTTTGCCAATCTGAGATGGACGACCCCATTTTTTTGTTTTTTGATCTTTTCATATTAGTTCATTTGTTTTCTACAGTCAGTCAATATTAATTGACTAAAAAAAGAAAAGGTTTCCCTTATACTGCAGATTATTTGTTTTTTAAAACGGAAACACGTGTTTCGGGAACAACTTGTGCCCTACTTCAGTGCCTGATTTATAATAAATTCTTATACTGCTAAACATACATTATTTTATTCCTATTTTATATTATTTTCAATAATATGTTTTATTATTCTTTTAATTACCTATTTCGCTAATTACTTTTTAATTAACAATTATACCTGCGACGTCTGACTATCTGGAAAAGATTCGAAGCACAATTCCCTTCGTCAGTTTTGAGTAGCTTGTTTTTGTCTTGCTTAAATATTTCGAGGCTTTCGGCGGCATCAAGTTTATTATGCCGAACTTTACGGGTTACTTCGACATTGTCCCGTGTAATGTTGTTTCCCTTCTCGATCATGTGTTTGGCTACTGCGGATCTCACGTGTCTCGTGGGGTTTTTCTTAGCCAACTCTACTTCCTTCATGTGTTCTTCAAATCGTATTTTTACTAGCCTCTTTGTCTGGCCAACGTAGATACTTGAACAGTCACCACAGTTGATCTTGTATATTCCGTTTTGCTCTCCCTTAGCTATGGGATTTTCTGTGCGTTGCGTAGTATTCATGCGGGGTTTAATTAAGTTTTCATTTTACAATGTGGCATTCTTAAATTGAACTACTACTACTACGGAGGCTATGTCGTTGTGTCGAATCTTTCGCTTATTCTGTTGAGTCGTTCAAAAAGAACGACTCGTTACTGTGTTACACATCACTAGTTTAGTGAAGCTTTAATAAGTCTGGGCAATTGCTCAACTATGATAGTGGGGAGACACAGAATATTTCCTTTTTTTTACCATAGTCTCTTTCTCTAATTGCCTTGACTCCTCCAGGGGTATGGGCGCGTCAATATCTATAGAATTTATATGCCTTGTTGACGTTTCAATAGCATATCTACTTTTCGGACGTGCAGTTGCTAGCATGCACCTCCTAACCGCGCCGTCTTTATACTGACAAGCCCGGAGCACTGTGAGAGTTCTATTAGTACTCACAGGCAGTTTTTGATGGCGCCGAGATTTGATCTCCGAGTTCTAGACTAGTAGAGCGGTGACCGAACGATCACGGCCACCGAGCGTGATTATTCATGTTCGATAGAGATGATAGCATCGGACTGACAACCCGACGTGCTAAGCTATTGGCGGTATTTCTTATATTCCGAGAAATCATGAAATATGAATGCTTCCATTTGTATTTAAATAGTAAAAGTAGTAGTAGTAATTTTTTAGACTTAAGAGACCACACATGTGGCTACAAAAAAAAATTATTAGGATGATAAAATTATCAATTATCAGAGATTAGCAAAGGCTTTACGCTTTCGCCTACGGCGAATAAGGCGCGGTGTGGAAATGCTTTACGCCATAGCGGTTAGATTGTTAAACAAAGACGATTTAAATTGAGTACAGTTGTCTGAAATCGCAACATCAGTTGCTCCCAAACATATGGAACACTCTCTGCTCCAGGAATTCCAAAATGACGTGTGATGTGAACTTTTTATTTAATAGGCTCTGTAAAAGGAAATTTTGAAAGGCTGTCCAAGACAACAATGGCACCTATGTTGTCAGATGCGAGAACGTCCCTAACAAGTCGATGTATAGGTAGAGTCGCTGGAACACGCGGTCGGGTGCAGTTGGTGAACTCATCCATGGATGGATAGGTTGATTTGGGGCTTTATTTGGCTTGCAAACTCCAAGCTGAAATGTAATCTTTAACCTCACGACTCATTTTAGACCAATATAATACATAGATTCCAGAACCTGTAAACCGTTTTCCCATACCCACTATGGAAACAAAAAGGATGACCATGCACTTTACGGGTTAGGCCATAAGTTAACTCGCATGGCACCCATAGTTTGCTTCCTGCATCTTGTCCACGCTCGTGTCTTCCGTACGATTATACACAACATTGTCACAGACCTTAAGGTCGGGAAAAAGCGCCTTTACGGTGGCGAAATGTTAATCGGAAGCCTTGCGAATTTAGAGCCCAACGGGCCAACCGACCGTGCGGTATCTCAAGCTCATGAGCGTGGTCGGTCACAACTTCAAACTTCTCATCTTCCATTCCCTATAATCGCAGCAAGGCACTCTTGCTCCGTTACGATGTAGTAACGCTGCGCCGTTGTTTGTTTTTGAGACACATAAACTACTCGTATAGGTTGTTCTTCGTCGGCGTCTATCAGAACATCCCCTATGCCAGGGCTGTAGAAATTTGGGCTGGGTAAGACAGGCGCTGAAGAGAGGCCCCTCTTGAGTGCTAGGAAAGCGCTTAAAGACTCGCTTTTACACAAAAAGTTTCCGCAGCAAATCTGTGAGCGAAGTATTCATGGCTGAGAAATTCGGCACAAATTGGCGGCACCAACCACAGACACCTTAGAGGTGACATAGCTGTTATACCGTCTTAGGTAGTGGAAAGCTTTCAGTAGCTTCCACTTTGTCCGAGTCTGTTCGGATAAACCCATGGCCGATTACACGATTGAGATATTTGGCATCCTTTTTCGAAATTTTACGTTAGGCCTGCATCGCGCATGTATGTACCGACCCTACGCATCAGTGTGCAATGCTTTTCAAACGTTACAGACACGATCAAGAGATCGTCGAGATACTCGGAAATTTGATGACGGATGTTGGGAGGATAACTTTGTTCATCAATCACCGCATCGTTTCAGGAGCATTGCGCAACCCAAAGGGCATAATGAGAATTGGTATAGGTGTCGTCCCGGCACGGTGAAGGCGGTTTTATCCATCGATTCTTCGTCGATCGCAAAATCGTCTTTTAAGTCAGGGCTGCTGATATATTCAGTTTTGGGCAGCCGACTTTATCGATGAGGGGTAGAGGGTAAGCGTATGTATGTCTACTATTCGGATATGCACTTACCAGCATGCACTTCCTATCCGCGACGTCTTTATACTGACCATCGCAGTGGGAGTTTTATTAGTACCCACAGCCAGTTTTTGTTCGCGCTGAGGATCGAACCTCCGTTCTCCAGATCGTAGAGCGATGATCGAACGAACACGGCCACCAAGCGCCTCAATACCAACGTATGCGCCTTTAGGTTTGGTGGGCTGCGGTACTACAAGTACCTAGCAATTCAACCAATATCTAATGCCTTCTTCTCGGTTTAATTAAAACGTGTACAACTATGCGCATCAATACTGCAGCAAAATAGTAGGGTCAGCAAAACATAATAAAATAAAATAGTAGGGTCAACAAAACATAATATTTTATTAGTCTGCTGAAGAGGCTTTTTAAAATTGTAAATTCAATTTCTCGGAAATATCCAATCCACTCCAATAACTATTCGTTTCTACATCGCGCCCATATCATTGCATATTTATTTTTTATATTATACCACTTGAAATTTCCACTTCTGAAGTATTTTTGCTTTTGCCTGTTAGTTATGTTTTTTTTTCGCCTCATTCCGAAAAGGACTTTTTGATTGATTATTATTTCAGCTATTCAACACGCAAACCTCATCAAGTTACGAGGAAATCAGGTCTGTCTGTACCTATATTATACGGTCGGTTATATTTCAATGCAGAGGGAAGGGAAAGGATGATTCTGGCTTGAGTCCAGGCAGCATATCAAAATACGGCTACTACATTGTGTATAAATTGACTGAATACCGCAAAATAAATTGTATGGGATGTGCAGAAAAGCATCCGTTTGTACTTTTTTAAGAGCGTTAATACGGAGTTGGCTTGCCATCAGTAGACTACAAACGGCCCTAATTAAAAAATCTCCTGCTTGAATGCGTGGGCTTTGAAACATATTCCGAAGAGAATATTTTTTTTTCGACGTGGATATGTCTTATGGCGGGGGGGGGGGGGGGTCATCCTAAAAATTTATCTGTCACAGGGCTCGCAGAATTGCCAGCCGGTCAAGTTTAATTGAAATGAGTGTAATGTGTAAACGACGTTTGAGCTTTCTCTAAAATTGTGCAAATAAGTTCCATAGAGACATTTTCTTTGTAACTAACCATTTGTCGAAAGGAGCCGACTAGTGCGGACAAGCAAAAGCTTTCAAATTTCATTAATCTCGGCGACGAAGTTACGCACACGACGTATGCATAGTTTCCAATGAATATGTTCGACGACGATCTCCGAAGATAGATCTATTTCCCTATGAACGACAGTGAGTTTCTTATCTTGTGGGTAGTAATATAAATGCAAGCACAAAGCTCTGAAATGTTCGCCTTGTGAGGAAAAAGCATACATACTTCGCAACGTCCTGCATCTATCAACATAATGAACTTTTGAAAATTGTGTTTGGTGAGCGATCAAAGGGGAAACAATTGATTGCCGTTGAATGAAATTGACAGGTCTAGCTTTAGGATGAAAGTAGTCTACGGCTTTGTTGTCGCATCTACTTACCTAGTAGTTCGTCATTAGTAGCTAATGAAGAGTATCTGCACTGCATCCAGATACATCGGTACATGGATATGTCTTGTGGCTACCGAATACGTGGAAATTGACGGCCATTTTTTAACTACCCTGTTCATTCAGCTCCGTATCGCCCATGCGGGGACTATAATTATCAATTTTCGCCTACTGAGGCACCCAATGTAGGGATCCGATCTTTTTGCCGGATTGCCACTGCGATTCGGCAAAGCCCGAATGAGCTTCGGACACACGTGATGTGGACGAGTCTGTGTGTGATATTCTTAACGGCTGCCGCTGGTGCGTTTTGCTAGAATCTCGTACCGTACGTGCTATATGAAACCGGCTGCAAGCCTGTTGTGTGATTTTCTTAAAAGCTCGAAAGCATTTGATGCACACGCGCCATCATTTCACAGCGGAGATTATCCGTAGTAGCTTCGCACGAGCAACGCGACGGCGCGGCGAGGCGACTGTATGAGGTCCTTTTTAGTCCTGTTCTTTGCCAGAAAGGGGCCCCACGTTGGGCGCCAAATATGGAGCCTAAGGTTGCATGTTGACCGTGATGGTCGGGCCGTACCATCTGGCGAAGAAAAAGGCCCGTCAACCAGCTAAGCAGCGGCCTATGCTTGCTGTGGTTCAGTTCGGGAGACGTGGGCGGGGTTTTCGCCGCTCGTTGCCCCTGTCCTTTACGTATTAACAAAAATTCATAGGCTTGGGGAAGACAACACAAACAAAGAAGGTAAAAATAGGGAATAGAAAAAATGAGGCGACAAGGATGGAATGGTTGGCGGATGGCTCGCTTGTCCTCGCGCTCGCATGTTGTAATGGGACCCTCGGCCCATAGTTTCGTACCACCGACAGATCATTACTCATCAGGTGCTGCCATCGATCTGCCGGTGGAAGCAGCACAACCAGACTAAAATATGATTCATTACAACATACTTTAAAATTTTATCCTTGACCAAGAGACCGGTCATCATAATAGTTGGCAAATCCTTTGTTTTGTCATCATGTTCGCCATCGCGGACAAATCATCAGTGTGATAGGACCTTAAAATCACAAGAAAGTCACACAAATTATAGAGAGAAAAGCCCTAAGCTTCCACACTTATCGCGTTAGTTCTTTCGTCGGTTTTCTGAAAGGGGATTGACCAAAATCGCGCAGCTCAACCGTACTAGGGTGCGTCAAGCCTCATCGCCATCAGGAGGCTCCCGTGCTAGTTGTAGGAACGGTTGAGGATTTAGTCGGTTATTTCGTTTTTTTTTTATCTTGAGTGACTTTCCGTCTCCCTTTGGCATTCGGGCCTACGCGTGGCGTGGTACGTTGTTTTTTTTTTGTAGCGATAACAAGGCAAAGGGACCTATAAAAACCCCGCCCACCCTACCGATAGCTTTAGCTGCATTAGTTATCGAGCACGCATAACCTCTGATCACTTTTGAGGAGGTTTTGACACTTAGGTGTCACAGCTGGTCTGAACGACCATGAATCGACCTCCGCCGTCATTCTGAGTCTTGCTCAAGCTAGACAAATCGTTACAGAATTATAACATTTCTACACATTCCCACCAAATTTCATATGTGTAGGTTCAGCCGTTCGTGAGATATTCCATGGGCAAACGACGGACATTTGACCGATTTTACTCGTATAAGGGTTTTGTTATTACTACAAAACTCTGAAAATCGGATTAACGGATCGTTTTTCCAAATAGATAAATACAAATAACAACGAGTGGTCCTTGAAGCCGTTTGCTGTCTTTTTTCGAAAATATCTATCTACAACATATCAGACAACAGTGATAGCCGTATCCACCAACAACCCCTTCAATGCAACGATAACTATATTTAGAATCTATATCCCTATCTGGTCATCAATCATATATATTTTTACTCTGCTTTCCGTCGGGTCTCCGTTGAAATTGAATGGCGATTAATAAGGAAAATTACATGCGTATGTACACATATCCGATATTTAGCTAATTGAATTGGAATTTTTCGGATCATGAATTCACAGTCGAATCATTAATTTTCCGTACTACTTGGTATCTGAATATTGTACGAGTATACAATGGTAATTCCATATCACTTTCGTTAATAGCATTTCGACTTTTACCTTTTTTTGCGGCTTGGGTTTTGCTAATGAGGGGTATGAACGGTAAAGTGGCTTTCTTTCCAAGGACCAATGATTTGTGTATATGTTGTGTGGATAATAATGTAAGAATCGACATCGGGAATAAGGCGATATCTCCTTTCATATTGGTCTCATGCGATAGTCGTGTTAGCTTCTCGGATTTCCCGTGGTCCTCACAGGACTTTTTGGTGTGAAGTACTTCTGAACAGAATCAACTGATTGTCTTACGTACATATATGACATTGATTCGAGAGCGACTCTCTTCTATAAAGGACGGCCAACTGTCGAAAAACAAAATCCACCGCAACACCACCAATGCTCGTCTAAAAGGATCTATTGAAGCGGGTGTCAACTTTGACACCTCTTCAGAGAAGAGAGACATCATTATTAGTATGATACGTAACGTATAGCAATTTCGTGAAGGGTGGGATGAAAATACATAGCTGTCTCATCGAACCCACTCGTTGGTTTCCAGACCAATGACTCGATGATAGGAATGAATTCAAGAAGCCACACAAAATCATGTCTAAGTGTCATCTTATTAAAAGTTAAGTGTTTTTCGATAGTATTTCTCGCAGTCGAATGTAAGTGCTTTTACTGTGAGTACGTGTTTCAAGTGACCAAGTAATGGCGCGGTGGTTGATGGTTATTTTTGCCGAAGGGGATGTTTAAACAACTTGATTGTTGGCGTCTAGCTAGTGGATTTGTTTGAAGTAGCATTTAGCCAACAGAGTTAAAATAATGATTTTGACAGGAGATGTTATTAAAGTCTTACACAGAGTGTAGAAAGGAGTGGTGTATTTGACGAAACTTTTGAAACGACCACAAAAAGGGTTGAATAGAATTTAGCAAAATGTTTGCGGTAAATAAGAAATAGTAGAACACCAGAAATAAAGAAAACTTGTCATTTGCAGACACTTTGGAACAATCCGATCGATAAAAATAAAAGCCTTTCTATATTCCGTCGTTGCGGGTTCAAGTCCCGTCCACAGCGTGACCATAGATGTTTGTGTTGCCTTCCCTCTATGGTACAGGGCGTAATAATAAGGCACAACATTTCCCGATTTGTCGCAGCTAGACGGCTAAAAGGGAGCAGGCGGTTCATACTGGCAACGTACATCGTCCGAAACTGGTTCATGCTTACGAAATGTCACCTTAGCCACATGGAATACCTGACGCACTATGCCCCCACTAGGGGCTCGGGCAAATAAGCAACGTTGACCAATTACTACGATGACTAATCGGCTTAGGACACACTTGCCTCATGTCCTGACGTAAACGTTGAATAAAAATGTGAGGATCGGAAGATAAGTTTTCATCCATGAACCCTTCTCTTGGAATTCTCAGAATGGTGCCGAGGTCTTCTTGATACAGTTGCCCAGTCTCAAAAGAAATGTGGACAGGATGTCCAACCCAATCCACGAAAAATGAGCGAAGTTGTGTCATTTACGGGCACCAACTGAAGATGTTCACCCTGTTCTTAAGCTGTAACGAGCTCCTCCCTATCAGAGCGAGTCGGGGACGAAATAGTTTCGATACGTGACATTGAATCTGCCTGCAACGATGTTTTTTATCGGGAATGTGCACAATATCGGTTAAAAACTGAAATAGGAAAGACAAGTGTCTAGTTTGGCACTCTGTTGCTCTTTAAGATTTCTGTTGCGGATGCGTGAATCAGCGATTTGTGGTCAGTTCTGCTTTGGAAATGTATGCTTTTTAAGACGCAACGGAAGTGTTGAACGTTGAGATAGATAGTCAGCAGTTCTGTATCATACATACTGTATTTCTTCTCTGCAGGTAACAGCTTCTTTTAAAAGTATGCCAGCGGCAACCACTCGTGGTGCTGAATCTGAAACACAGCGCCAATGGCTATATCTGACGCGTTCTTAAGTAGCACCAATATTATTGTCGTATTCAAACTCATAATCATCATTATTGTGGCGCGACAGCCCGGCGTCGGGCTTTGGCCGCCTGGATCGTTGTCCTCCAATTGTCTCGGTCACGTGACCGCGTCTTCCAGTCCTGGAAGCCCAGTGGTTGCGCGGCGTCCACATAGACTGAGCTCCCCCAATGAGTTTTCGGTTGTTCTCGCGGTTTCGTTCCGTCGACTCGTTTTGCGTTCATTACTCTCTTTGGCATGGGATCATCGTTTGTTCGTTGAACATGCCCTGCCCATCGAAGTCGTTGTAGTTTGACGATTTTCGAAACTTCCAGCTCATCGCACAGTTCATACAACTCATGGTTGTACCGGATGCGCCATCCATCTCGATCGCAAACGGCCCCGAAAATTCGCCGCAGAACCGTACGTTCAAATGTGTCTAGCATGTTTCCAGAGGCTTGAATTAGAATCCATGCTTCGCAGCCATAGCATAGCACTGGTATAATGGTTTTGTACACGCGGAGCCTCGTGTTTCTGTGCACATGCATCGATTTCATTATGGGGAGAACCGAGAAAAAAGTCCTATTAGCTAACTGTATTCGTCGCTTAATTTAGTCAGTTTCGTTAGGGTCCCTTGACAAGTTGCGACCCAGGTATTTGAAATCGTTCGCGAGCTCGATATTGAGGTCACCCACATTGAGGCTCGGTTGTGCAGGTGTCCTTGTCGTCGATTGCATCATTATTTTAGTTTTACCTTCGTTGGTACGTAGTCCAACTTCTTTTGCAGCGGTATCGAGCGTATGCAGAAGTTCCTCTGCGTCGGCCAATTTTCGGGACATGATGTTGATGTCGTCGGCGTACGCTGCTAACTGTGATGAGCAGCATCTTGCTGTTGTCCATATTCATAGCCCGAATAGCGTATTCCAGTGCTAGGTTGAAGAGCGTCGGTGCCAGTCCATCGCCCTTGTTTCAGACCAGTGCGTGTTTCAAATAGATCAGTAAGTCTATTATGAACCCTGACTTGTGAGACGCAGTTGGTCATCTTCATCTTTGTCAGCCGCACTAATTTGGCCGGTATACCAAATTGCAGCATGATGTTGTACAGTACTCCATGATCGATACTGTCGTATGCCTGCTTGAAGTCGACAAAGATTTGGTATACGTTTACGTTGTATTCCCACCACTTCAGGAGTATCAGTTGGACCGTAAAGAGCTGATCGGTTGTGGAGCGACCAGGTCTGAAACCGCTTTGATATTCGCCAATGACGAATAAAAAACGTACGGTTTTATTCTATTTTCCAAAATTTTCGTCAAATTTTTAAATGTCACTATAGCGTTGTCTATACGTTTGTCAAATGGTAGATTTAACGTGTTTGCCTAGTTTGTAACGATATGGCTATAAACCATTCAAAAATGGTAAATTTACAATTTGACAAACGTTGAAAGAACTTTATTATGACTTTTTATATGAGAATAGCATTTGTGCTGCTTGGGTCGGTGATTAATACAAGTGGTGAGTCAGTCTGATAAAGCACATTGCGCGAAACTATTTTAGCAACAGAAGACCAATTGATTTCGCTAAGATGTCGTTGAGTGGGGCTTGTAAAACAGCAGCATTATGAGTGAACCTGCGGTAATAATTCAATGACCCCAAGAAATGGCGAAGCTCCTTTGGTATTATGGGACGCTTTTAGTTGCGAATGGCATCAACGCAAGAGTTAGGTGATGAAATTCCTTTTGCAGAAATTATATAACGGGGTACTCAGACTCTGAAATACCGAATATGTACTTTACAACGTTGATGTCCACCCCGAACTTGTTAAGCCTCTCAAGTACGAGTTTCAGATGTTCGAAATGTTGCTCTGGTGATTCTGGGGCAATTAAAATATCGTCAGTGTAGCACGAACAAGAATCGAGACCATACAATACTTCGTCCATGAATCTTTGAAAGTACACGGCTGCGTTCTTGACGTCGCAGGTTGTCACTGCGAATTCGAAGAAACCGAAGGTTGTAATGACGGCTGTCATCAGATTATTAGCCTCAGCCACAGGTATCTAGTAAAACGCACGCAATAGATCCACTTTCGACAAAATAGTTTTATCAGCTAAACCTGAGACGACATCTTAAATGTGTAACTTCGGATACCGGTCCGGTTTGGTTACCGGATTTAGCCGGCAAAATTCGCCGCAAGGACGCCGTGAACTATCTTTTTTTTTCGTTTTGAACTAGGCGCAGTGGCGACGCCTGGCTGACTCAATTTTCTGTTTAGCTACTTTGAGTTTTTCGGGCTTTAAGTCTTCGATGTTTCTCCGCAACTGGTGGGCCGTCAGTAACGATGTGGCGATAAACAACGTGACTAACGCTTGAACGAACTGATGGATTGAAATGCCTTATAAAATCGACGCCTAGAATCGGCCGACATATAGTATATCTGCGACGAAAAATTTCCAGATGAACGATCGACTAGGGTCAAGGCCAAGTATGGTGAGTACTTGGTGTCCGTATTATTTAAAGGCGGTACCGTTTGCGACGAAAATACTGGCTTCGAATGACTGCCGATTCGTTAACGGCCGCGACGCGGGAATAACTGAAATTTCGTCCTCTGAGTCAATTAAGAATTTCAGATCAGTGATGTTGTCGGTAATGTGTAGTCGACTTAATTTCTTGACCGGTAGCGCAGTGTGTTGAAGCATCAGTCTCATGTTGGACTACCGGCGTTTCGGGTTCGAATCCCGTCCACGACGACGTTCGTGGCCATGGATGTGCAGGAGGTGTATGCTGGCAATTGCATTCTGCGAAATCAGTTTATGCCAATCGAAACGTCAACTGGGCCACATGGAACAGTTGACGCGCTATGCCCCACAAGGGGTTAGAGCAATTGAGTGTGACATCCAAATTTGACTGAGTTGACTTAAGTTTTCCGAAGACTGCGACACCCATGCGCTTGGCTTCCTACATTTAGTGTGGATGGAGTGTATATTGAAAATAATCCATTCATGAATTTTTCCGTCACAATCTAGCAATCATTGCAAGCGGCGTTCTGAATAGTGCAACGGTTAGTACATTGTGCACTTGGCCTCTGGTTCGAAGTTTACCGAAGGCAGCAATCCAATAAATCAATGATTTTCGTGTCGCACTATGAATCCACTGTTAAATTAGAACCCATTCGGAGTAAATAGCTTGGCTGAGCATGTTGCTCGTCACACACCTCCAAGTACACCGCCATGATCATGAAAATGAGATGATGCTATTGCTAACTCGTTTCGAAACCTTGGTCCATTAATGGGATAATTTAGGCGCTATGAGTTTGGTGCGCCCGTCAGGTTATTGGGCTATGGCAACAAAATCAATTTCTGCTTTTTCCATTTATTCGTGCACCATTTTGCCGTAGTCCGGATGGCGCAACGGTTAGCACGTTCGCCTTCAACGCACTGGGCCCCGGTTCGATTCCGGGGATTTACGTGTCGGACTATGAGCCCACTCAGCTGTTAAATGAGTACCCATTATGGGGTAAATAACTCGGTTGAGCGTGTTGCTGATCACATACCTCTGCACAAAAGCCGTCACGATCTAGGAAATGAGATGATGCTAACTTATTTCGATGCCGTGCTTCAAATTGGACTGTTGCGCCAGTTATTTATTTATTTTGCCGTGTTTCGCAAAAATTATTCGCTCTTAACATAAAAAAGAAGGTCCTAACTGCAAAAGGGCACGACTTTCATCTTTTAACGTCCGCTGCAATAAAGCTGTCTTGAAAATCGACCTCATTCCTAACAAATTTCCTAGGCAAGTCCTAGTTACATCAAACAACTTAGCAAAAAAAAATTCAAACTATACCCTAAAGTAATTTTCTTTGCTAAATAGACAAACTTCATAAAAATGCTTTGGAAAAGGATTAATTAATTTGTCCGGCACTGTAAAACAAATATAGCAGCCTCTCGCTGCAGAGAGCTGGAAAATTCCTTTTTCATCTCCAATATTCCACGATCCTCTTAGACCAGTGTAAAGGCTTCTTAGTTACAGTGTTCCTAGAGTCTTTTTCACTTGTTTCGTCCTTCAGGATTGTTTAATAACATTATATCTTTTGTCAATGATGCTCACCGGTATACTCGTAGTTTCACTTTTTTCTCCTTTTTCTTTTTTAGTTTGCTACAATGTCTTTTGAGTATGCAGAGCGCAGTTTTTACTGTAATTAGTAGAAAGTTGTTTTTACTCAGGATGGCTATAGGGAAAAGGAGTCGAGAATACTCTTGTACGTACTTAGGGAACATCAAGGCTTCTTAAGAGATTTTCCAGAATAAGATCTCCTTCTTTGCGTTTTTTGTTGTTCTTCTAGAGCGGTGGGCGAATTAAATATTTTCATTAGTACTTATAAAAGAAGTGGACTGTTAAAAGGTATTCACAAAAGTGGGCCGAATTACGCTGGTTAAATTCGCTTACTCCCCCGTTAGAAAAGTTTATAGAAATTGGGGTGTAATTTGACAAATATGGGATTCTATTAATAATGACCCTCAAACGCACATACATTAGGCAATAAATGATCACCTCAGATTTGTCCGGATTTGCCGTTTTTTTTTAATTTCCGAATCTTAGCCGTTTTTCGGTATACTACTTAATACCATAAACATCCGCATTACGAACCGATGTTTTGCAGAGTGATATTATTGTTATGATGTATGCGCGGTGAGGTGGCCAGTAACTCAGGGCATTGATGCGTCTCAATTTGATGTCTCATCCTACCGGTTAGCCACGGGTTCGAATCCCGTCGTGGCCATGTATATTTGTACTGTCTTCCCCCTGTGGTGTGGGGCGTAACAAGCTTTTCCGACTTGTCGCAGAAATGCGGTTTACAACATGCATCGCCCGAAACCAGTTTTTGCTAACAAAACGTCAGCTTGGCCGCTTGGGAGTAGTTAACTCGCTATGCCCCACTAAGGGTTAGGTCCAATAGTATGGGCAGTATGTGCCTGAAGTGGATTTCAGCTTGATGGTTCAGAGTGGATTTCTCCTCTACGCAGTACCAGCTCAAATTGTTCGGCGCTAAGCTGTTATTACTTCACCTTATACACAACATGGTATAAGGTATAAGGTCTGGGCCCATGGTCATGTTGATTTCCGCTTCAGGCAGTACGAATGAACCTACTGTGTATACACTAGAACCATTATACAAAACGATTTTGAAATAGTTTTCATGTTTAATTTCAAAGTTCCAGCGGAGGAGGAGGAGTTCCAGTGTTTAACGCCCGGAGCAGTTCGTTAAATGGCAACACTTACAACTGCAGTTGTTTCTCACTGATGTGGAATTTGGGTGCAGCACTTTGTTGCAGTCGCATTAGATCCAAGGATCGGGGTTACGTTCAGCACCAGCGCTTGCGCCGCGATGTATTGCTCCTAATATTCGTAAAAAGGCGAGTTGGACATATAATACACATACACGCTTCCTTCTTGCATCGAACTAGGTTTGGCAGCTCTTGGCCGTTCTGATGAACGGTTGCTCCGGTACGTGGAACCCGCTTTCACAGGAACGACTTTTCGCTTTGTTACTTTTCATGGTTACTTTTGCAGGATAGAAAGCACATTAGCAGTGTTGTGGGGGTTACCACTGGCCATGCCCTACTTTTGTCACTAGAAACAGGCGGGAGGTCCTTGACATTACGTTTGGGACTTACAACATCTCAAATCGAATACAGAATTGGCATGTCTCGGATGAGCCATCTCTGTCCGATCACAGGCACATTTGTTTTGACATAGCCGCATTAAACCTAGCCAAAACAAGCAGAAGGATTCCCAAACGCACTGACTGGGAAAGATATTCGGTCTCTCTGCGTGAGAAACTCGATCTGGTAGACAATAAAGTCTCAGGGTGGCTCAGCTTAGATTCCTTGGTATCCAACGTATCGGAGGCAATCACATCCTCCTATGAAGAAAATTGCCCTCTAAGTAGCTCCGCTGACTCTAGAGGCGTTCCATGGTGGAGCTCCGAACTCTCTGCGTTACGCAAAAGCACTAGAAGACTTTTCAATAGAGCTAAGCGTACTGGTGAGTGGGAACAGTACCGAGCCTCGCTTACACTCTACAACAAAGGTGTCCGCAGTGCCAAGAAACGCAGTTGGGTTAGGTTCTGCGAAGGTGTAGATAATACCAACAAGGCTGCCAGACTACATCGTGTTCTGGCTAAAAAAGGCACCAACCAAGTCAACACCCTAAGAAGATAAGATGGCAGCATCACAGAGGATGCCGAGAGCACATGTAATTTGCTTCTTGAGACCCATTTTCCTTGGTGCGTCAGTCTAGATGAAGATAACAGCTACTCGGTCGACATGGGGGTGCGCTACGAGGCATCCCGCGCCGACTGGAGTATTGCCAAAAATATCTTCACTTACAATAAAGTATTGTAAAATGGGCCATTGACTCTTTTGACCCATATAAATCGTCTAGTACGGATGGAATCTTTCCCGCTCTGCTACAGAAAGGAAAGGATATACTAATCCCCTACCTCCTAAGTATATTCAGAGGTAGCTTTGCTCTAGGTAATATCCCAGATTCCTGGAGATCGGTTAAAGTAGTCTTCATCCCGAAAATGGGCAATCGTCCCAAAGATGACCCCAAATCATATAGGCCTATCAGCCTGACCTCCTTTATGCTCAAGTCTATGGAGAAAATCCTTGATGCTCACATCAGGTCTACACTTCTCACAAAATTCCCGCTACACTGTGAACAGTTTGCTTACCAGTCAGGTAAGTCGATAGTTGGAGAAATTGAGGCCACCCTGGTAGTAAAGGAGACGGCAGTTTGTGCCTTTTTGGATATCGAAGGTGCTTTTGACTACATATCTTTCTCTTCCATTGACTCTGCGCTTAGAGCAAAGGGAGCGGATGAAACGACGGCACTATGGATAAAAAGGATGCTATCATCCAGAAAGGTCATCACAGAGATAGGAGACTGCACTTTAACAGCAAACGTCACTCGAGGATGCCCGCAAGGAGGGGTACTATCTCCTCTCTTGTGGTGCATCGTAGTAGACAGCTTACTGTGGAAGCTTACAAAGATGGGATATTCAACTCAGGGATATGCCGATGACCTAGTCATAACTGTTAGAGGAAAGTTTGAAGAAGTCCTAACGGAAATTCTTCAATCGGCATTAAACACAGTACAAAAATGGTGCAATGACAACGGCCTTTGAGTCAATCCGGTTAAGGCGGTTCTTGTCCCCTTTTCGAAGAAAAGAAATCCCAGACAAATGAGATGTCCTACAATTATACAACTCTCCAGTGCTCCTGGCGGATTCCGCCAAATACCTCGGTGTTACTCTAGACAGGAAATTACTCTGGTCGGAACACCTACAGACAATATCGGACAAAGCCATTAAGGCCCTATGGGTTTGTAGTCAGTTTGCGGGTAAGACTTGGGGAACAAGCCCTCGCATAATCCTTTGGATCTATAAGGCGATTGTCAGACCAATTGTTGAATATGGAGCTGTTGTTTGGTGGAAAAAATCAACCACCAAAGATGGCAAAATCAAACTGGGTAAGATTCAGAGACTAGCATGTCTCACAGCCACGGGGGCTATCCGCAGCTGCCCGACTGTAACTCTTGAAGCGCTACTCGACCTTCCGCCGCTTCACATTCACATAAAGGCGGAGGCAAAAATAGCAGTAGCAAGACTAAAAGCTTGCCAGAATTTCCTCAAACTAAACCCTGAGCAGACCAACTGAGTAAATGAGGACCATGTACTTAGTATGCCATCAGACCATTTGGCTAGGGAGCTTTGCTTTAAACTTCCATTCTCAACCGAAATATGAAGCAGAGAGGATTGGAATCTGAAGCTCGACACCCTCCCCTGAAACGTTGTTACGTGGTACACATATGGATCTAAAACCGAAGATGGTACATGGGCGGGCGTCGTAGGTCCGTCTCACAAGATATCCATTCCAATGGAAAAGTACGCCACGGTATTTCAGGCGGAAGTTCACGCAATCGAGACTTGTGCGAACACATGCTTAGCAGCTGGATACCAAGGCAGGAATATTGCAATCTTCACTGACATCCAGGCGGCGATCAAAGCACTAAGTAACTTCTCCGTCTCGTCGAAAGTGGTGCTTAGTGGTCGTGAAGCCTTGCAGAGATTAGGCTCCGTAAATAAGGTTACCATTTACTGGGTCCCCGGACACGCCGGTATCCCAGGAAACGAAACAGCGGACGAGTTGGCCAGGGGAGCATCTGCAACCCCACTCGTCGCGTCGGTCCGGAGCCGTACTGTGGAATTCGCTTGTGTAGTGTAAGACGGCACATCAGGAAATGGGAACACTCAGTAACCATCGCGCACTGGAACAATACCCCTGGTCTTAGACAGGCCAAGCTGTTTATAGCTGGCCACTCACGCAACCGTACCCACGAACTGCTGAGACTACGCAGAAACCGGGTTAGAACTATTTGTGGGCTCCTTACGGGTCACTTTACCCTGAGGGGTCATCTGCATAGAATGGGAATATTCTCTGACTCTAGCTGTCGCTTCTGTGAGAGCGAAGATGAGACTTCCCAGCACATTCTCTGTGACTGTGATGCACTTCATCTCCGCCGCTTGAAGTGCTTCGGCGATGCATTCCCTGAAGCGGAAACGATTGCCTCACTAACACTCGAACAGCTGAGCAGATTTGTTGGGATGATTGGTCTCGAAAATTAGTCAGATCACTAATCTGCATAGACTCCAGGGTGTAGCACAATAGACTTCCGGGTCGCAGTGCTTGTTGGCCCTCTGGGCCAACTGCCCTCCATCTAATCTACCACTGGCCATTGCCTCATTGAAGAGCATACTAAGCGACTTCGGTTACCGTACAATAATTGCTGAAGAAGCTGTGACGACGAGGATGAGTAGGAGGGCTCCTTCCATTTATCTGCACCTGCCTTGCTCTGGCTGGTAGTAGGAAATCCCCCTTGGGTCATACTATTTCACCGATCTGGACGAGATGAAAAAGGCAAGCGTCGATCGGGTTCATTGTTTCATTGTTCGCTGCGGATGGTTCGCAGCTAAGGTCTTGGTCTGAAGTTCTTTTCGTCGAGTCCAATAGTGGCAACACAACGGACCTAGTATACTACTACTACTACTATGTCTTAACCCTTAGTGAGGTATACTCGTAGTGCGTCAATCATGGTACATGGTTGACGTTTCGTTAATATATAGAAGATTTCGGATAGTGCAAGTTGCTGGCATACAAACTCTGTCCTTTGTTTGTCGGTTTCTACACAAGCCGGCAATGGGAATGGTCGTTGTATTATTCTTACACCACACACCACAGGGGGAATGTTTACCTCAACCAAATCATCGTACCGCTATTACTGGCGATTCGATCAATGACGTGATTTTAAACCAATGAAATGAGATGATGTGACTGCGACTGTTAGCTGTAATAGTGTGTACACGTGTTTTGTCTAATTAAATGTGAAATACGTGCCTGTGTTTTGCAAATGTTGAGACTTTTGTTGACACGTATGACTTTTGTCGCTCCAAGGGAACGCAGTCTTACGAGTCACAGTCATAAAAGAAACAAGTCGAATTCGAGCCTTTCATGATTCATTTTAACGTTTCATCTATTACTGCTCCCTTCGCTAATATTTCGAATTCATTTACTTACAAAACTGGCGCCCATAAATAGACACACAACAGACAACAACTCTGTTTACTAATCAATTTGTAACTTTTCATTCCATTGCCCTTGTCGCGTTCCATACTACGGCGCTAGCTACCTCAAACCAAATTTGTCATCAACATTCGAGTCATAGACCAAAATTAAGAGGGACATCGTCATTATCATCATCATCAAGTCAAGAAGTTTCCGTTTATTGCCACATTTATCGATTTCACAGCAAGGTTCATACTTATCAAGATAGTAGTAAAATACCATCAGGGGCTTCGTACTCCAGCCAACCCCTTTTTATGGGAAAGTGGGACAGACGACTGATTGCCAACAATCAGTCCACTCCTTACTTTGAACGTTCACTCCGCGTCGCCGACATTTGGCGTTTAATGGAGGATGTCCTTTTTTCTTTAATATGTGGGAAAGGAGTAGGTAATTGCCTGTGGTATATTATACACAGTTTCGGTTTCCGCCTCATCAGAAAGCCATCTGCAGGAGCCCGGAAGCTATTATGTTATTAAATGAAGTCGTTTATAAACGGTAGGGCATATTTCATAATTAAAATTTATATCAATATGTTCGACCCGCTTGCCGAATCAAGAGCCTTATTCAGGATCATATAAGAAATACTGTATATCTATTTTTGTGTCAACCTGTATTCATTTCTAGATCAACGCTTTTGTGGCTATGGAAGTCATAGGGTCATCATATTGAACTTCCGTGGTCGTAAATGAAAAAGACACTCCGTCGTAGCACTCTGCAATATTGTCCACAACGACGCGACGGCTAAGCGAAAGTCATTTTGCATGGTGCTGTCACTCGCTTTTATGTCCTTTTGCCTGGTGTTGGAGGCAAGGTGTATCTTATATGACATTCGACCACGCTCTATGAAGGCAGTAAAGGTGCGAAGTCTATAGCGGATATATTTAGGATAGTTTCGTCACGGATAGACGACAAGAAACGTAAGCGCTTTGGTTTTTATTCAAACCGCTCACAGGCTAATCGCTTTCCAATAGATCGACCGGGACATCGTAGCCAGAACACTTCAGAGCCAAACCTTCGCACCGATCCCGCTAAAGCACAACTTCATCGGTACTCATTTTATATGCTGAAAATTTACATCGTCAAAAGGAATCGTAAGGTCATTTTGCATGCAAGAAGGACAAGCTGTCGCATACTTTTCACTATAACAGTAACGTCACCTTCTGTCGTCCTCGCATATCCTGCTTGCCTGACCAAACTCTCTCTCGTTTTACCAGCTAACCGAAGACCCGGCATAAAGGTGAACTATTATGGAGCCGAAATTACCTTGCGGCTAGCCAAAGCATTTTCACAATTTATTACAGACGAGAAGCAACAAATATTCTGACGGATAGTGTATGGAATGTCTATATGGACGAACGAGGACGAAAGAAAAGTTCAGAAATGCTGTAGCTGTTGTATGGACTATAGTCCTTCAATCCCTCGCTAGTTTTCATCCACACCCTTATAATTTTTCGTCCCAAGTTCAAACGGTCAGAAACCAGGTGAGTTTCTTTCCGTCACCCCGCGAACATCCTGCGAAAGGCTGAAATCGAAAACTGAGGGTGCTCTGTGCTCTCGACCCGCGCGCAGTTCGAACGGACGAATGGACAATGCTAACGACTTTAAATAAAAAAAGGCACGGTCAGGAGTGTATGGAATTTTCCAAATGAGAGTGTGACAAGGATGAGAACGACAACAAGCGAAATGACAATGACAACGATGACCTGAATATTTTTATGGGCAAAATATTTGGTCGTTTGTTCCGTTCGTTACATTTTTGTTTTCTCTTGTCGATGTTGTCCCGGGTATCCTGTCGTTTAGAAGGTCTCGCAATTCAAACGAGATAGCGTCAAACAGGATGTCATTTTGTCAAAGAATATAGTAGGGTGGTCGTCCAACAAAAAAAAAAGAAGGTTTCACGACGAGATAGAATTCCATCGTAACTGAATTATGTCAGGAAATTCATAAAGAAAAGAATGATAACAAGTATGGACGCAGTATGGAGCTTATGATGGATATTTTGAAGGATTAGACGATACGATACGATAATGTAATTAGGCCAATAATGTTGTGAGTATATTTTTTGTATGTTGCTTGTCTTGCTCCCTGTTCAATAAATAGGAGATCGCTCCATACATTTTAGCGAAGTCCTTGAAAATGCGTATTGTCTAAATGTCTATACTTTTTAAAGCCGACCTTTAATTTGATGATACTCATTTGCCCTAGCCCCTTGTGGGGCATAGCGCGTCAACTGTTCCATGTTGCCCAGTTGACGTTTCGTTGGCATAAACTTGTTTCGGAGAATGCAGTTGCCAACATGCACCTCCTGCACTTCCATGGCCACGAACGTCGTCGTGGACGGGATGACGTTGATAGATTAGCATTTTTACTCGCGACAGTATTACTCACCGGCTTTACTCGTTGGCCTGGCTTGGTGATACATTGGCAGTATGTCTCATCGGTATTACTCACTGCATTGTTAATAACAAGTCCGATTCACTTCAAACCACCTACTGCATGCACGTCACTTGAAATTTTTTTTGTATTCACGCGATGTATAAGACCGTTTGGGATTTAGGGTTCACAAAGAGTCACTATCAGCTGTTCGAACAGCTGTCAAGCTGGCTTGCAGACGTGAAACACTGTCGTTTTTACCCGCGACGCGAGCCAGAATTTGAAACAGAAATGACGAGCCGCGAGCCAGTGTGTCGATATGGTTGGTTGATTGGTTCAAGTGGCTGTCGTGCCGCCGCTGTACAATTAGCGCTTTGTACGCCATTTTGATACCACACGCCTCGTAGGAGGCGGCAAAATCTTGGTTATAAAAATCCTTCATGGTAGTTGTCGGAAAATGTTCTGAGAACCATCTCGTCGAATTGCGAAAACGTATTATCTCCCCAATCTTCTTCGAGGAGATGGCGGATATGCTAGCGAAGAATGATTCGCCCAGTTTTTAATGCCTAGCTTTAGCTAGAGCCGAACATGCACACAGAAGTGGATCAGGGTCTTCTTTTCCGCTTCATCTTTGCATCTCCGGCAGTGTGTATTGTATAGAATACCCAGTCTGGCCGCATGCTCTCTCACCGGTCAGTGTCCTGTTATAATGGCTTTGACCCGGGCTACGTCTGGTCAAGCTCTCCTCAGGAGAGCGTCTGTCCTTCGTAAGTCGTATGATGGCCATATCGCTCTACTATAGATGTGACGCACTTCGATAGCGTGCTCCATCTATATCGCTAGCCTGTTTCAAGTAGAGTCTATGGATCTCTCTCTCTCTCTCTCTTACACTATCGCATAGGGCTCGTGTTAGCGGAGTCTTGCCTCGCAAGTTCATCCGATTTCTCATTCCCCGCCATATTACTGTGTCTCAGAACCCATAGAAGAGTGATGTTGTAAAGCTTCACCAGTCCGGCCAGCTCCATGCGGCATTGTCTTACTAATTTGAATGAGATTTAGATTGATGATAGAGCCTTGATCGCGGCTTGGCTGACGTTATCTGTGATGGCAACAGTGCGCTTTCGTGATCGACACGCCTCCGCTATCGCTAGTATTTCAGCTTGAAACACACTTGTGTGGTTTGGGAAGCGAAAGAATTTTGATAGGCCGAGATCTTCGAAAAGATCCCCGCGCCGACCCCACATGACATTTTTGAGCCATCACTGAACATTTTGCATTCGTACTTCCTGATCACTTCTCCTCTGTCCCATACCGTCTTTCTTGGGAAGCCAGCCAGCTCTTATACAATTGCTAATATTGTATTTTATCTGTGATCCTAAATACATGTTTTAAATTTAAAACTCGAAACTCAGTTAAAACTTAAATTCAAAAACTTAATTAAAAGTAATCAGTCCGTTACATAGCACTTACTTTGTTTCATGACATTTTCTATGTGACTTAGTTGCTTTTATGCTGTCGTACATGATGACATCAACCAGATGACTGGTGCATGCACAGTGGAATAGTCTATTCTATCCATTCGGTGAAATATACTCCTGGAATACACCGCACCTGGTGTAAAAAAAATGTGGTTACAAAAATACATAACCAAAGCAAAAGTTAGTTATTACTTCAGTTGGTGGTGTAAATATTTATGTATATCATATTAGCTCTATTTCTCTTCCGAAAACGTATACCAATATCCGTGAGTTGGTAAGTTCTTGCGATGAGGCAGCAGTCCGATGTATTCTTTTCTCCAATCATCAAATCCCGCCGTGACAATGGTTGGTGTTTGAGCTTTTTGCCGATTGAATAGAAATATACAGTGATTCGCCGTATGAATGATTTGTTTTAACAGTTTTCATGGTTAATTTTTTATTCATTTTAAAATTCGCCTAAAGGTATATATAATATATAAATTTAATATTCGCACAGAAAGTATTTTATTCACACCGAAAAAAAACGTCATAATGGCACACCGAATCGGTGGATTTTTGCTAGAAATTTTTCACTGTGTGGTTACCTTAATTTTTTTTTATCTTACGTTAGTGAAAACTTACAGTTGAAGTGCCACATACACTTAGTTGCAAAACGTAAAACCGGTATGTTTTCAGACCTCATCATAAGCTACCTTAAGGTTACCTCAAAGCTTTTGTCGATTTTAAGTCAGTAGTTTTCGGTTGAAAATCAAGATTCCCAAAAAAATACCGTGGAGTCGATGGAATTTTATTTGCTCATTGGAACCGAAATTGTCAATCGAATAGGCGCGTTGTATCGTTGGTCAGACCTGACCTTAAGGCTAAAGATTACATCTTGTTTTTTATATTTTAATGAAAAGAATCAAAAAATATTTAAAAAAATCCGAAATTTTTTAGCGCCCAATGTGGGGTCGGTGTGATTTTATATATGTAGATCATTGACATTGAATAATTCAAAAAATCCTGGAAATATTCAGCTCCCGATGTGAGTTCTGTGTGATTTTATCTAGTCAATAAACTAGATGAGCTCACACCAATCCCACGTTGGGCGCCGAGTATTTTCATGATTCGACTATTTTTATTTTCGACTGTAAATTTGCACTGAAGCAGAACTATTAGTCACGAAACAGAAGAGAAAAACCAAACTTTTTTAGACCTTGCCGTAAGCATGCTTATATGTACGAGTATAATTTTAAGAATCTGACGCCCTTAGATAGTGACACCCTCTTCAACTGTACAGTCATTTTCTAAGTTTCGGCCATCAATATCATCACAAACTTCCTGACGATTTTGCTAATGGCACTCATCGAGGATTTCATTAGCTGCTCGTTTTCGATAAGTGCTTCGAAGATATATTGAAAAGTCACAAGTTAGTTGTGGTTGATCTATGTGTAGGGTTGATCTATGTATATGTGGGGCGACCGGTAGCGCAGTGTGTCGAGACATCAGTCTCATGTTTGACTTCCGGCGTTTCGGGTTCGAATCCCGTCCACGACGACGTTCGTGGCCATGGATGTGCAGGAGATGCATGCTGGCAACTGCATTCTCCGAAACCAGTTTATGCCAACGAAATGTCAACTGGTCCACATGGAACAGCTGACGCGCTATGCCCCACAAGGGGTTTGGGCAATTGAGTATATATGTCCCCTCCCTCGGCTAAAAGCTATCTACGTCACTGTGAAGTAGGCTGGTTCGAGGAATAGGATGGCCTGGATTATGCATCCCGCGAGGTAACATAAAGGACCAAGACGTGGTCTATGTGTGCTGTGAATTATCTTGGCTGCCTTTTAGCCCAACCTTACTTACCTAACTTTTCGCGAGTTTTCACATACATATGAACATATTCTTTAAAAAATTAGATCTCTGTTTTATTGTGATGGTGGTCACCAGATGGTGTTTTGGGGATGGAGCCGGAAGTTTGCCGAGAGGACCGTGAAGGTCCGGCGACGCTAAAAGCGAATGCTCCTCAACGAGCTGAGCGGCGGCACATGCTTGTTGCAGCTCAGTTCGGGAGATGTGGGCGGGGTTTTTGCCCGCTCGTTGCCCCAGCCATTACATTGATAACATGTATCATGTGTCTTGGGGGTAGACGAAACAACAAGGGATAAAACTGGGTCCCACTGACCCAGAAAAACTAGAAAAAAAAAGTGCTGGCAATGGCCGACGACCGGCTCATGCTACACGCTCCGGGCCCAGATGGTTTGGACCCTTGGCCTCTTTACCCATAGAAATAAAACCCAACCATTGAGGTCCCATGGCCGGCAAAAATGTTGGGACCTCCCAAAGCGGAACAAGAGATGAGGCCTTCACCTCATCTCGTCAACAACCTGGTCGGGAGGAGTAGGGGGTTCCTCAAAGGAAAAGCCGCTTTTTCCAAATTCAACACATTATACAATGTTTATTCCAATAAAAAAAACACCCGAAAGACAATTCAAAAGATCGAAAAAAAAGACATATCAAAAAATGTACATTAAAGTTATGGTGTGAAAAGAAAACTGAATTGTAGCAACTTAAAAATTCGTATGCAAAAAAAGAATGAATAATCAATAAATGTTAAGCCTACTTACTCCAGAGTTGACGATGGCCACCGTAGACGCTGGAGCAACTGAAACCTTCATTTACAATTCGGATTTTATAAAATTACCAAAATTTGAATCACAAATCTTTTTTTTCTTCAAATTTCATCAATCACCAGACGAAAATAATCATCTATCGAAACTCATCGCTCTCCAGGAATGACGATACTTGCATATCAGCTCTCAGCACCAGACAACGCGTGTGAACGCTGCATCAAGTGTCACACCACTGCACGTACACGAATACAAACGAGTGCAATAAATTCACTTGAGAAAAATACAATGGCATCCTCCAGGCCAGAGCACCACTTGAATCCGCCACCCCACTTTCGGCCCAAGATTTGCCAATTCGTCTCAGCTCCGAACGCTTCCAATTAGAAAAAGCACATGCGAATGGCGAATCCTATTGCGAATCGAGCCGACAGCTGTGTCGTGCACTTGCCGACTTCCC